>OY829488.1:11494081-14477415 GCA_963691745.1 Ditula angustiorana
GTATCGGATTTTATTCTATCATCGCCTACAACTAAGTAGGAAAAAGTTTTTATGTACTTACTTTTTTTTATTATGATCATAACTATTCATATTCTTTGTATTCTCTTACAAACAGAAGATATACAGAATGTCTGGTAGGGCAATACGTTATCCCGCTATTTATGAAGGTATCTTTTAAAAACTATGACGTCTCCTGTACCTATAAAATATGATGATTTATGGTTGGAATCATCAGATCAAAACTCACTTCTTGGCTTATTTGGAAATTGAAAGCCAGCATTCTTAAATGTATTGCGATACGAGAGAATAATGCCAACCTTTTGGGCACCATGCCACGGGGGCCCTATTTTATTTAAGCTTCATTTCACAAAAAACAAAGTGTACAAAAGGCGAACTTAATGCCTTAAGGCATTCGCTACCAGTCAACCTTCGGGGATTTTCAGAAAAGTTGTTAGCGGTGCAGATAGACAGCGAGTAATAGAGACAAAATGACAAATACTATAACATATATATTCAATACACAGAAATACATAAATTAATAAGTATACCATACATAAAATACAAAATAAATACACATATAAACCGTCCAGGAGAAAGCTAAGAGGAATTCTCCTTAGAGAGATGATGACTAACTAACTTCTTGAAAGAGAGTTTGTTAGGCGCTATTTCGATTAAGTTAAGTTTTTACATAATATGTATTTAGTTTTTAAGAAACTTGTTATTAATTTCGTTTGGAAATATTATGCCAGAATTTAATATAAAAAAATGTTTGCATATTTGAAGTAGGTACAGTCAAGGAATTTAATTTCCAACCCATCTAAGGTTCAATAGCATATAGCAAACTGTCACCATAAGAGCTATAGAGCAAAACGTTAGTTTGACATATCGACCTTAATGCATTGCGAATGTCAGACGACATTTTAACGAAATGGGTAGGGAATTAAGTTCCTTGACTGTACCTACCTACCTAGGTGATTTAGAAAAATCTGGCTTTTATAAATTACTAGCTTTTGCCCGCGACTTCGTCCGCGTAGACTTGTTTAATCGAAACATGCAATCTGCAATATTTCCTGGACAAATTAATGAGAATTAGTTGCTTTGCTGTTCATGACGTCACGGCGGCGTATAACTCACTTATCAGTGTCCCGTGGGAACTATGCATTTTTACGAGATAAAAAGTATCCTATATGTTAATCCAGGTTATAAACTATATGTGTGCCAAATTTCATTCAAATCCATTCAGTTGTTTTTGCGTGATCGAGTAACAAACATCCAAACATCCAAACATACAAACATCCAAACATACAAACTTTCACATTTATAATATTAGTAGGATGCCACCTGCCCCAGGCAACGGTTTGCTCCGTGAAAAGTCAACACCCACGTATAAGTATATTATTATGTGACTTAATTCAGACGTGAATATGACGGATGTGACCTTCCATTCGAAAGGAATCTCTACATTGTGATCAATAAAAGTAACATCGTAACATCTTACAAATACCCCAAAGGTCAAAAGTTATTTTGCTAAGTGATTGATATAATTCGGCGTCGCGTTCTTAACTTGCGAAATAGCGTCGAAAGAAGTAGATTAGTAAGTTATTTATTTAAACATAAATCATAACGTTTTTAAACCCCAAAGGAAAAAGTTATAAGTTGTTATAAGATTCGAGTTTATTTCTAGAACATCGTAAGACCTAGAAATTTCGTAGATTTTGTTTCGAAGATAAAATGTACCTATCTCTTTATACCTATACAAGGACTATTCAGGAAATGGTCGTCCATGACGGTCATATATCTGTGATGGTGATATGGTGATGGAACGAATGAGAAAATACAGAAATGTTTCAAATTTAATGCAGTCTTATTGTTATGAAAATCTCTTTACAATCACAAAACTCAATTAATGTTTTTTTTTCAAATGGACTTGCGCTGGAGCCTCGGATTTGACAGCTTACCGGAGGAAGGCGAGCCACCAGAAGGGAATATTACTTAGCATGTCAAAGGGTGCTCCTATTGAGCTGACCTCGACCCTTGGGCAGTTAATGTTGACTCAATCATTTTATTGTAGAAGCAGAACAGAAAGTCTACGCCTAGCTGTGAGATGTATAGGCTGGAAATGATTCCGAGAACAGGATAGAATTTTATGTAACTTTTTATGTGGGTGGCTGGTGTGTTTATTTTCGGTCCTTAGAAAAATATCCCTCATATTTAACTTTAAAAACTTCCTTGAAACGAGGATTAAAAGAAATTCTAAAAATAATTGTGAAATTAAACTCCTTATAATCGGCGTGCTGAACTCAATGAGTTAATATTTTGTTATTCAATCGTAAAAATGTGACAACTCTTTGCAAGTGTGTTGCGGAAATACCTATTTACTGTTTGAGCAAAGTTTTATTTTCATAGGTTTTCTCTTGTTTCTATGGGCGACGGTAACTATTTTTTATTAGGTATCCGCATGCATATATATCTCCCTATTTTATTTAAAAAAAAACTTAAAACATTATCCAGTATTACAAAATAAATTCCCGTATGTCGACTATAGTCCACTACAACTTAAGCTTGGATATTCTTCGACCCATGTCGGGTACTTTGGGTCTGCGGTAACCGGAATTAACCGGAGACCGGTGCAGTCTCGTATCTCAAAGATAACCCACCATAAAGACAATCCTAAACCACTAACAAACTATTCTTACGCGTCACAACAAAACATTTTATTGTTTCCTTCCTAGATACTTAACACTATGAATGCCCTACTCAAACAATGGTTTAACTAAAACAATAAATGGTATACATTTGCGACGCTCGCTTGTCAGTTATTATCCGTTGATTTTAATGTCCTGGCAACAATGGACGCCTTTCAAAGCCCTTTCTTGAGTGACAAATGGAAGCAAGTACACTTCCTTAATCCAATTGGCGTTAGGGGTGAGATATACGGGGTTTAAATTTGTGGAACAGCCCTTAATAGTATTTTATCTACTCCAGGACTGAAAACGAGCATTATTCTGCTCACAAGCTTAAGCGCTTCGATGCATCGTCATTAATTGCAATACATGGATAGTTTTATAAATAAAATAAAAAACATTTAATTTAGACAGCACATAATAATCATAATTATAATCGTATGTAGACGATATTCTAAAATTTTCAAAGGAATGGACGATGATGTAGTAGCGTAGGAAGATTCGGTAAAAGATTATAAAGTGCTGTTTTTTGTCCGCAACCTTATCTGTATTGATTTCTATGTATACCTTGTCGTCAGAGATGAAGTAAAAAGGTTTGTAAAATCAGTTCAATAGTTCCAAAAAATACCCCAATTTAATCGATTGAAATAGAGGTTATGGTATACACATAATTGAAGATGTTACAAATCTTTTTCCTTAGCTTGGCTTCGTTGCTTAAGCCTAGATATACCAAACTAACAATTGCAGTGTTAGAATTATTTTGATGTCAGTCGTATGAAATAACAAACCGTATGTTTTTGATATAAGTTTCAGTGAATACGTAAGTCCTGTATGAGCCTAAAAGGCTTTCGGAGAACCGCAGACAACGTCAGTTGACTGAAACTACCAACTAACTACGACTACTGGAGACTATCTTTGCATTATTAAATATGTAAGATAACATATATTATGTAATCTTCTACTTCTACATCTTTTTCTATTAGAGAAGGAAGGATAAACGAAAGTGGAGGAAAAAGTAAATGTTGAAGAAAAATATGAAACAAAACGAGAAAATGTTAATATCGTGCCGCAGAGAGGTTAAGAAATTAGCCATCAATAGAGACACTTGGAATTGATTACGCCCAAAGAAACTAAAGATTTTAAATTTAAATTTCAAAGAACCATTTAAAAAGCTTTAAAAGTTTTAATCACAGAATCATTTATTTGTTTCAAGTAGGCTTTGTTACAGAGAGATAGCATTATTAAAAAATTTAACCATGTTTTCCACTTTAGGCGTACAAATATTTTACAGGAGCAATCATTGAAAGTCCAGCTCAACAAAACTTGCGACAGTATTTAGTATAATAATTATAATACGTAGAATATTAATCGTAGTATATTATTTGTAAATAGTAACCATTAACTTCTTATTTTTGTAACGTTACGTAGGTTCACCTCAAAATCAATTTGACATATTATTTTTTCGACCAAAGAAACATAGGTTCAAACCTTAAAGAATATTTAAAGAAACAAAGCATTTACAAATAACTACTTAAGATAATAAAGCCGATATAGTTTTGCCAATGTTTTAAAAGTAGAACAGCTCAATTAAACTTTAGCATAAATATCTCGGTTCCTAGAGCTCCCGTGGAAAGCTTTTAGGAATAAACTTGTAACAAACCTACCCTGAGATTTACTCCTTTAGTTCGGTACACCCACACATTTGCGAAGCCTCAAACAACAAAGGCTCGTGATGTGAGCGATAAAAGTAAAATAAAAGTTTTCAGACAGTGCTCAAAAGAGGAGCGAATAAACAACTTTACTTCCTATTTGGAGAACAAATGGCGTCATTTTGCTATTTCACACTGAGATACCCGTGACGCAAAATCAGAAGCCATTTTGAACTGTATTTACTTTGCGATAAGCGAGGTTTTGGATTTTTTAGGTTCATGGTTTATGTTGGATTGCATTTGGTTTTGAAACTTATTACGATGTTTCCGAGTAGCTCTCTGAGCTAAGCTTGGAAAAAATGTTGAAGAAAAAACGTTTTATATATACTATGTTTAAAATTATAAACTCATAAGATTGTTATTAAAGACTCCTTAATAGCACAACAATTGTCTTCAAACAAAACAATTGTGATTCAAGACTAGAGATTAGGTACTGATTAATGTGGTTTGGTGTCGTTTTCATACAAAGTGTTTATATACATCTACTTTTGTGGTTTATATTTAAGAGATACAAAATATATAAACGCCTTATTTTATTCTTTATTTAACTTTTTATACAAAATTTACTAAGTGTTAGAAAATTTAGTAACCGATTTTTTTTTCTTTGTGTTGTCCTTACATAACATTAAGTATTAGAAATTCAATACAAACATACTCTTTAATGTAACACTACACAAGGAAACAAACAGAAGAAATACAAAGAAAAAAAATAACAAGGTAAACAGCTGGCGGTCTTATCGCGAAACAAAGATCTCTTTCAGACAATCAAAATGCGGAATGCTTTTTGATTCTCTCTAACTACAATTTCTTGAAATCACTTATTGAAGAAACAAAGAAAGAAGTATCATTTTTCATGGCCCATGGAAACATTTTACATAGTAATATTTAAAAAAAAAATAACGGTTTTGGTATTATTTACTTTAAAATCAAGCTCAACTGTTAAATTGAATACACGAATATTTTTATAAGGCTACAGCATCAATTGAATTTTGGACGACGGCCAAGAAGCAATATGCGATATGTTTCGCATAAAAGCTGGGGCATAACCAAATGAAAACTCAGAACCATTTTATAATATTAATAAATATTAAAGTTTTGGCCATTTACCTAAGGCACATAGATCGACTCCAAATAAGACCGCGTACTCAAGATCGCATTTGTAATTTTCTTTCTAAATTGTAAACCAAACTTAAGATCAAAATCAGCGCATTAAGTATCAGTTGAGTTCTATCTGAACTTTTATCCAAGTATGGCGCTAATTCTTACTCAAAGTTGTACTCAAGGTTAGTGTTTTATTAACATTTAAATGTAGTTATTATTATTATAAGCTGACGCCTGTTTTCCTTCGGGGTAGGCAGAGACCACAGAACGCCATTTGCCCCGGTACTGGCATGCTTCCCTCGCTCGTCTACAGACATTGCTCTCTTCATACATGCTCGGCGGTTCCGGGTTAAAACTTACTGCCTTCATTATTTTCGAGTGTTATACAATTACTTATTCATATCAAGTAAGGTAAGAGATTCCATAGACGGCGCCTTTCCAATTATGGAAGTGTCTGATACAAAAGGGCTAATACAAGAGTAATTAATAGATTCAGGCGTTACTTTGCGGAGGTCCATATCAACAAACCGGAACAAATTACCTTGCTACTCCGCGAAACCAGTGCCGGGCTCGTGCAAAATAGCTGCGTCTGTGCGACACATATATGTTCATGCAAAAACCCACCCTCCTCCGCTTTCACACGAAACAACATATATCACACAGACTCAACTACACACCACCACCACTAAACACTAAAACTACACGATCGACGCGCGTTTCGCTTCTATACGAGGCATCATCAAGATCGAATGATGCCTTGATCTTGATGATGCCTCGTATAGAGGCGAAACGCGCGTCGATCGTGTAGTTTTAGTGTTTAGTGGTGGTGGTGTGTAGTTGAGTCTGTGTGATATATGTTGTTTCGTGTGGAAGCGGAGGAGGGTGGGTTTTTGCATGAACGTATATGTGTCGCACAGACGCAGCTATTTTGCACGAGCCCGGCACTGGTTTCGCGGAGTAGCAAGGTAATTTGTTCCAGTTTGTTAATACAAGAGTTATTTACCCTATACCGACGACCCCAAGACCTCATCAGCTACCACCATTTAGGATGACGACTATGGGAGCTATCAAATCTCGCAGCAAGCTTCATGCAGGTATTGTGCAAGGCCCACTCAGAACGTTACTACCATCTTGCATCCGGTGTAATTACTGGCACAAGAGGTATTCCATCTTAGCCCTCTGGGTTGGCACCCCATTTGCAATATCCTTGGTGTTGCGTCGTTTAAAGGCGGTGGTGTTAGTAAATAAAGGGTAAACAAGGCAAACAAGCAAGTGGGTCACTTGATGGTAAGACTATTAGGTGACCCACTTGCTTGTTTGCCTTCCGATATTGTATAAAAAAAAACTGCAATGTTATACTACCCCGGTCGAGTTGGTTCATTTGTACGACATCGGCAACCAGCTGTTGGCTACAGTTCGGCTCTATCACTATTCAAACCTTAATGAAGTAATTGAAAGCACCCTACTACCTTGTTTTTCAGTTTCATCACAGGTAATATATGCTTCATTTCAGCGCAGATGAGACTACCTAGACAAAAAATTAAATATTTAGTTCTCGAGGGAACGCCTCGAGTCTCGAAGTTAGTCTTTTCCTCTAAATTAATATTTTAGTCCTGAAAGTCTGTTTTGTCTCTTTGCTCGACATTTGCGTCAAAACTACTGCGCTAATTATATTAAATTTATATTATACAGGAAGAAAGTGTCTGTAAAAAGTTTGCATGTTAACTTTGGTTAAGAAATAAGTCGTTGCACGAAAAAGAAACTTATTAAAGAAGCATATTTTGAAGGGTATTTGACGTCCTCATTTTGAAAACCATTGAGTTGATGGTCAGTTTTAAAATACATAGATAATATTTTCATCATCATCATCATCATCTCAGCCACAAGAAGTCCACTGTTGGACATAGGCCCTCCTCCATGGATTTCCAAAGTGGCCGGTTGGAAGCAGAATGCAACCAGCGCCTTCCTGCCACCTGTACGAGGTCATCGGACCATCTTATGGCTGGTCGTCCTACGCTGCGCTTGCCAATACGCGGCCGCCATTCGAGAACTTTCCGACCCCATCGGCCATCAGTTCTCCGTGCTATGTGCCCTGCCCACTGCCACTTCAACTTGCTAATCCGCTGGGCTATGTCGGTTACTTTCGTTCGTCTGCGGATCTCCTCATTTCTGATTCGATCACGCAGAGAAACTCCAAGCATAGCCCTCTCCATAGCTCGTTGCGTGACTTTGAGCTTTCTTATAAGGCCCATAGTAAGCGGCCACGTTTCAGTGCCATAAGTCATCACTGGTAACACACATTGATCATACACTCTCGATTTCAGACACTGAGGTATATTGGACAAGAAGACATTTCGCAGTTTCCCGAACGCTGCCCAGCCGAGTTGGATTCGACGATTGACCTCTTTCTCAAAGTTGGACCTGCCTAGTTGGACTGTTTGTCCTAGGTAGACGTATTAAGATAAGATAAGATAAAGATAAAGATAATTTATTTGCATAAACATGAGTTAATATTACATTAAGTACAAAGTTGTTCTAGTGATAACAGAGTCCGTCATGTTTTGCCTTTCGGCGTACAAATACACATTACAATCAAGTGCGAGTAGGTAGACACCATCACAACTGAACATTCATGTCATTTAAGAATTCATTAATATTATAATAACATTTTTTGTGTAATAATTTCAACATTTCTCGCTTAAACCTATTCATACTAGTGTCCCTAATCGCCTTCGGTATCTTATTATAAATTGTAGGTGCCATACCAAAAACACTTTTCCTTAGGAGTGCAGTGTGCGTGAATTGGTTTTTAATTCTATTGCTATCTCGTGGTCTTAGTGCTACATTGCAATTTACATTTCGATTAAATAGATCAGGGTTCCCCTTAACAAGCATGGCTATCTCATATATATAAATGCATGGAAATGTCAAAATATTATATTTTATGAAGTACGGCCTGCAACTGTCTAATGGTTTCAGGCCGAACATTGCTCGAATGCACCTTTTATGACTTTTCAAAGCCTGTTCCCTATCTGTGCAATTCCCCCAACAAATTACTCCATATCTTAAGACAGACGCAACCAGTGCATGGTATGCTGCTAAAACAGTTTCCACGTTAACTATTCGACTTAGTCTGTGTAGTGCATAAGACGACTTTGAGAGTTTATGACATACAACCTCGACATGCTTTTTCCAGGTAAGAGATTGATCAATAGTGACTCCTAAGAAATTTATAGATTCTACCTCATTTATTGTGCATTCTTGGTAAGAAATGCTAGTTGGTATTGTGGCCTTCCTTTGAGTAAAGTGCATTATCCTGGTTTTTGTAAAATTCACCTTAAGGTTATTATTATTAAGCCAAGCGATAATATTACTAAATGTAGAATTTATATCACTTTCGTAAGTCGTTATATCTTTACATTCTACTGTTACTGTACTATCATCTGCAAACAAAGTCATTGGACTGTCTACTGCCCTTGGTAAATCATTAATATAAATGATAAAAAGCAACGGACCCAGTACCGAACCCTGTGGAACACCATACTCAGCAATGCGACTCTCAGACAAAATCGGAACATATTCGTCAACAACTTTGAGAGTTGAGTTTCCTACTGCTATTGGGGTGGGCACTACATGGACATTCGACATGACTTTCGTTTTGTCCATGTTCATCTTAAGGCCCACCCGTTGGGAAACCCGATTGAGGTCTTCGAGCATCGTGCTAAGGTCTTCCATCGATTCTGCCATGACTACTATATCGTCGGCAAATCGAAGGTGAGTGATGTACTCGCCGTTGATATTGATGCCGAATCCTTTCCACTCCAGAAGCTTAAAGGCATCTTCCATTGTGTTGGTGAACAGTTTCGGAGAGATAACATCTCCCTGTCTCACACCTCTTTGCAATGGAATTTCCTCCGTCCTCTGGTCTTGTATTCGGACCGACATGGTGGCGTTATTGTACAAACACTTCAACACTTCGATATACCGATAGTCAATACGGCATCGCTGGAGAGACTCAAGCACCGCCCACGTCTCGATCGAATCAAAGGTCTTCTCATAGTCCACAAACGCTAAGCATAATGGCATGTTATACTCCTCGGTCTTCTGTATAACTTGCCGCAGCGTGTGGATGTGGTCTATGGTACTAAAGCCTTTTCGGAAACCGGCTTGTTCGGGAGGCTGGAAGTCATCAAACCTGCGTTCGAGACGATTCGTGATGACCCTGGAAAACAGCTTATAAACATGGCTCAGAAGCGAGATGGGTCTATAATTCTTCAGAAAAGTGTTGTCCCCTTTCTTGAAGAACAGCGCCACCACCCCTCTGTTCCATGCTTCTGGCGTTGCACCTCCGAGCACCACGGAATTAAAGAGCTTCTGAAGGACTTTAAGTACTGGTGTTCCACCCGCTTTCAGAAGCTCTGATGTGATTCCGTCTTCGCCCGGCGCCTTGTTGTTTTTAAGCTGTTTCAGGGCCATCCTAATCTCGTACAGGCTGATGTCCGGGATATCTTCGGTATAGTGTCGGGTCAGCTTGGCTCTTGGATCTTTGGCCAGGCTGCTAACAGGTTTTGAGACCGAGGTGTATAACTGTCCATAGAACCTCTCAACCTCCCTCAGCACCTCTGCTTTGGTCGACGCTATACTACCGTCCTCCCTCTTCAGCTTCGTCAGCTGGCTCTGCCCAATAGACAAGTCTTTTGCGAACACTTTGGAGCCTTTATTCCGCTCAATCGTCTCTTTAATACGATTTGTATTAAAGGTTCGGATGTCGTGCCGCATGGAACTTGATATGCGTCTATTGAGCTGTCTATATGACTTCGCGTCGTGAGAGGACTGCAGTTGCAACAAGCGTCGTTCAGCCATGAGGTCGAGAGTATGGTCTGAGAGTTTTTGTGGTCTATTGGTACGATTGAGCTTATAAAACTTAGCGCCAACCATACGGACAGTTTCCACTAACCTGTTATTGATCTCGTCCACCGATGCATAGCTGTCTAGCGACTCAAAGCGATTTGCGAGTTCCAATTGAAAGCTTTCGGGGTTTTGGATATGGGCGCGAGAAGGACGGAGCGTGGACTTCATAAGACGAGACCTCTCAAGTTTGACATCGATATTCAATTTGCCTCTAACCATGCGGTGATCGCTTCCGGTTTTAACCATGTTGATCACGGAGACATCATTGAATATCTGTTTCTTAGTAGTCAATATGAAGTCGATCTCATTTCTCGTGGAACCATCAGGGCTTAACCAGGTCCATTTCCTATGAGGTGGCTTCTGGAAGAAAGAGTTCATCATAAAGAGTCCCTCTTTCTCCAGAAAGTCAGCCAACCTCTGACCCCTTTGGTTCCGTTGTCCATAACCAAATAGCCCCACTTTCAGGTCACTATCGCTTTTTTCGCCCAGCTTTGCATTAAAGTCCCCCATAACAACATTGAAATAGGTCTTAGAGGTATGTATGGCCCTACTAATGTCCTCATACATTGCCTCTACCTCTTCATCGGAGTGTGACGTGGTCGGCGCGTATACCTGAATGACCTTCAGCGAATACCTTTTAGATATTCTGAGTATCAGGTACGCTACCCTACTCGACACACTACTGATGGTGAGAATGTTGTTTACAAGGGACTTGTGAACGAGAAACCCAACACCACCTTGGGACCGCTTGTCACCCTCCCGGTAGAAGAGCAGGTTGCCGGATTTCAGAGTTATCGTGTCCTCACCCTCTCGACGGACTTCGGATAACCCCAAAATATCCCAGTGTAACCTACTCATCTCCTCTTCCAGCTCGATTAGCTTCTCGTCAGTTCTCAGTGTCCGAATGTTGTGTGTTACCAGGGCCAGTCGTCTTTTGGGTTGGGAGTGGTAGCCGGGCGTCTGCCGGGGATTCTTAGCACCCCCTGCTCCGCTGTTACCGAGGCTGCTACCGTGGCCCGGAATAGCGGAGCCGCCGGGGACTGGGGGCCTGGTCCTTTGTTGTGAAGTCATTTTAGTTTCCTTTGGAGGGGTTTTGCCATACTCACCACGCTTGGCAAGCGGGTTGGCGAGCGCAGTATTTACGTGTCGAGCAGAAGGCGCTGCTGCCCACCTTCTGGAGAAGAAACCCCTTAGCCGGTTTTTACGGCACCCATGGGAAAAGATGGGGAAGTACTATTCTAAGCCGATACCCCACGGCTAATATTTTATAATGCATTAAATATAACAAAACGAATTATTTTAATCGATTTTGTACTATTGTCACGATAATACATCCGTGTAAATATAAAATTATGTATAATCTTCACATAGTACAAAGTAAAGCTGCCATTTTAACTGACCGTCCGAAATTATAGTGTATCTTCGGCCGTCTTTTTCTAAACCACGCAATGGAATTTGATGCGGTTTTAACTATAATTTAGAGATTTTTTATGTACATTACATTTCGATTGTACCCGAATCTTTTGTTATTAACGTACAGTCAAAGATACAGCCCAGCGGAAGATGGATGGACAGACAGTGGAGGATTCCGTTGGAGTATAAGGGTTCTGTTGGCACCCTTCGGGTAAAGACCATATAAAAAACTGTTGTCTTAACTCGCTTGCGGAGCAGTAGTTTTCACTTACTCTAAGATTTTTTTAAAGTTATATCGGCATTTCTTAAACGACCTACACGAAAAATTTACAGAAAAAAATTGAGATAAAAAATAATGTCCTTATTTATTACGTATACAAAGGTTGGAAGTAAGTCAAGTACTTAACATTTTATGCAAAAAACGAAGGAACTAAGATAAATTGATACTTACTTTTTAAATGAAACAAAGTTTGAAAGGACATTGCAATAAATAACGTTAAGCCGGGGCATAAAGCCGACCAGTTAATTGGGCCGCTGCATTTACTACAGGCCTAATTAGGAGCACTCCAGGCAACCTATTCCTTAGGACATAGAACACAATTAAGATAAAAAATGCGTAACATAATTCACTACTTAGTTACGGGTGGGCTGTGAACTTTGAACCCTGAAGCTCTCTTCATTCAGAAAAATAGAGCAACACTGGTTGAAACCAACTCTTTCTAAGGTTACGTCTACACTAATAACAATATCAAGGGTCAGATTCAGAAGGCTCAATTCCTGGATACATCACGATTAATCAGGAGACTCCTCACTCTGCGGCCCTAACCACCGGTAGCTTGAGCGCTGCCCCGCTGCCGGCGGCACTGTAGGTTAGGTTTTTATAATGTTTCTGTATTTTGTATTGATATTGTTTTATTACTTTTTATAAAAATATTGTAAAAGCCTGGTCTATGATTTTAAATAAATATTCAGTGATAATAATAACAATCTACACTTACACTAATATCATAAAGAGGTAAACTTTGTTTGTTTGTATGTAGGGGGTAATCTCTGGAACTTTCACCAATAGAAAACTACACTATCCCTGAAGGCCTGAGGCTACCAATTTTACGCGAACGAAGTCGCGCGCGTTTGCTAGTTGGTAATAAAATGGTAAAAAGTATCCCCATTATCTCGCTTCTGTACTGTACAGTATCTACAGACTTGACAGGAGATGGGTAAAAAACGTAAACAAAAAAATTTAAAACCCAACTGCGTGAAAAGTAAATAAAACTGACAAAAAAAAACAAGTCCAGTGATCTTGAATTCTGTTAATTTATTATTGCATATAGACTGGTTCGCTTTTCTTTAAACTGGCCATTTTTTAATTTTATACATGCCCAAACATAACAGTACAAGCACTGTTGCTTAGCGGTTGGATTGGATGTTGATAGCGATCTGGACGGATCTTGCACAAATCCCTACCACCCGCGCGTATGTGTGTGTGTGTGCATGTAAATGTATGAAATCAAAGCTCCTCTGAAATTAAAAGACCATTGTGATGAAGCGAGTTCTACGAGTAGCATGCACTTTCAATAAAGTTTAACACTCTGGAATGCGTTTCCTTTTGACGGTTTTCACTAGTCCTCGGCCAGTCAGAATAAAGCCCAACAAAATACCGACGTCCTGTTACAGAACGCAAACTCGCATGCTATGTTAGTATAAGAATAAAAACATATTACAAATTCTTTTTTTAAGGCATGCGGTACGTGGAAACATTCACTTTTATGTTATGGAACATTTACTTCCCAAAAAAATGTTTTACCAAAAAATAAGCGCATTTTATTTTACATAGCTCCTTAATTTGGCTGTTTTGTTTTTTGTACCACATAGGAATTCAAACGAGCAAGTGGTTACCTAAAGGTAAGTGATCACCACAGCCCATAGACACCCGCAACACCAAGAAATATTGCAGTTGCGTTGCCAACCCAGAGGGCTAAGATGGAATATCTCTTGTGCCAGTAATTTCACCGGCTGTCTAGCTCTACATGCGGAACACAACAGTGCAAGCACTGCTGCTTAGCGGCTGGATTAGGAAGCGAGATGGTGGTAGCGATCTGGATGGACCTTGCATAAGGTCTACCACCCGCAGTTCTAGTGTTTAGTTTTATTAGTGCTTAATAGTTTGTACATTACCCGGAAGTAAATATTGCACATTGGCTAGTTCGGCTTCGTATAGCGTCGTCTCTGTCGCACTCGGGTGAGTAAATACATATCCGAAATGTGCAATACTTACTGCCGGTTATCGTATACCTATATTAATAAAACGGATCACTCACATATTCTTACGTCGAGAAATGCCCGACATACCTGATTATTTTTGTTTCATTTTCATTTTATTTCATTTTTACTTGTATTGACATTTCCATCGTTTGTGAGTTTATATTTTTGTTTTTATTGTGACATTAGAATTTTTAATTTTTGACATTTTGACATTTTTTTAGACGTATTTCTAGATATTTTTATTTTATTATTTTGTTTACCTTTTTGACGATCTTATTGTGAATTTGTTATGTTTGACTTTCGAAATTTAATGTAATTTCCAATAAGTAATAAATTAATCTAATCTAATCTAATCATATTTCGGACCAGTCCGTGGTCCTTTATCATCCGCACCACCGCCGCGGGGCTCATGATTAAGGACCACGGACTGGTCCGAAACATGTCGGGCATTTCTCGACGTAAAAATACGTGAGTGATCCGTTTTATTATTATATCCGAGTCTCACGGTAGTTTTATGTTAAAAATTGCCGGTTTTTGTATTTGTTTTAATAAACACGATAAAATTAACTTAGCTACCTACCTTTTGTCATAATCTTCACGTAATTAAAAAAAATCGTTATCCTTTCCTGTCTATCCTGATAATTTTGACGGATTCTTAAACAATGCTCTAATTTTGATATGGTTTTCACTGTCATTTAGATTTTTTTTATTGAACGCTTATTGTACCCGCGCAAAGCCGAGGCAGTTTGCTAGATTTATTATAAGTACAGTAGGGGCAATATATTCACGTACCACCTTAGAACCCTATTGCAATGACGCGACGCGTTAAACGCTAGGCTATGTCATACAAATGTCATGTGTATGTCTCTTCGACTAGGTTTTAAGGTGGTACGTGTTTCAATTTCCTTGACTGTACCTATAGATTTTCTTGAAACAACATGTAGTTAAATAAAGCAGCTATTTAAAGTAACTCTGTTAATTATGGATTATGCGATGTTTATATGTCACCGTATATTATGTATAGCTACGAAAGCTGTGGTTTGCGGCTGGGGACCCTCTAAAGACAAATATTCGTATCCTATTTGTCTTGGGGTTAGGCGCATGTGTGCGTGTACTGCTCACGGGCACGTTTAGTCGTGAATTTTCCTTCGATAATCTATTATAAGTAAAACTTATACGTAAAATATGTTTTAGTATTTTTTTTGGCACTAAAAGCAGAAGTTGTTGGTTCGAATCCTGCTAGATGCTCCAGATTTTTCTTTATGTTGTTTTTTTTTTTAAAATAGCTAACATTATAATTCGTTTCATGCCAACGAAACATACTAGTATATTTATGAAAAAAAAACATAATTACAGTGGAGTATACATTGTTAGAAAAACAAACGATTCGTTTTATGACAGTAGTGCACACATGCAAACATTTTTTATGGATTTTTAGGGGTCCGTTTAAGTTTTTACATAAACAATGCAGAAAACCATTTATAACAAACAAGGTATTCGCAATGTATAAAAACTTGGCAATGTAATAGTAAACAAAACCCTTTGTAATAACATAATAAAGAAATGTTTTAAGTGCAACCAATATAACATAATTATGGTTACCTTTTATTTCGTATGAGTACAAATTTTAAGCTTTTTAAATAATATAATATTTCGAAATGAAATCTTCACAAGTGAAGATTTATCAAAATAATTCAGGCATAACTAAGGAAGTAAATTAAGGAATCTAAATTTTTTTTTATAACTAAATTAATGACCCATAGTAAGCCAGTCCCTGGTTTCCGGATAAGCCGTTTGAACAAAGGAGCACCACACCTCACATAATAATGGCCTGTGATGCTAGCTTACTACTACGTTTAGTACGGTATAAGTGAAAGATCTGGAGGCCCAATACTCAAAGACGGCTAGGGAGCAGCGTTTTTCTTGGAATCGCTGGTTCCATAGACGGCAATGATTACTTCCCATCATGATACCCGCGTGCTCGTTTCCGTCTTTACTATGAAAAGTTTAAATACCTAAATATATTAAGTAATAAATTAAATGTAACTAAGTAACTAAGTATAATGAAACAATTTAAGGTCATCACAAAACTAAATTGAATGTAAATTATGATTAACTATAGATAAAAAATATTGCTTGAATCGCTGTGTTTGGTCATGGTGTTCGCATTGTCCTGTAGCAATTTTTTTAAAGACAAATCTTAAAATAAGTAAATAAATATCTTGGGACAGTTAACACCAATTGACCTAACCCCAAACTAAGCAACTAAAGCTGTTTTTGTTATAGGTACTAGACAACGGAAATACATACGCATTTAGATAATTATATACTTAAATACATATATAATATACACGAATCAACAAATCTCACACGCAAATCTTCCACTCAGCATACATATCTGAGCATAAAAAATTTAACTAACTAACGCACATGCCCGTAAAACAATGCTTCGAAAAAACGTACGTACATACACTCGTAACTTATGCCTAACAAATACCTAAATACAAAGCTTTTAACTCTACTTTACAACGGCTGTACGTTCATAAATACGCCGAGCGAGTCCCGGTGACCAATCTCTAATGCAACTTTAATTTCGCTACGGAACCCTTGCCAAGTTAACAAGTTTCGCTCTCGCGATTATTTACCGGTTATTGCTGGTCATAAATTCATATTTACGACTACTAATACCGGTCGCGTAGTCACTGGAAACTGCATAGATACAATCTTTCAATATCAAGTATAGTAATGTTACTGCAGTTATTAACGCAAAGTGGCTTTTGTTTTATCAATAGAATTAACTGCAATAATTCGATTTCGATTTCGATTTTTGGTTTTTCTTTGTTAGATTTTAAAGTCTCGCGTGGGTCTAATGAGCTAATATGGTTCTGCTGTGATTTTATATAAATATAGTCGATGCAAGGCAAAATGCTTCTTAGGTATTAATTGCTATTAAATGAAGTACCTGTATATAAATAAAATATTAAAAAAATAACACCAATTGACCCAGTCCCAAGCTAAGCAAAGCCTGTATTATGGGTTCCAGATAATACAAACTTACCTAATCATACCTCTAGTTCAAACATCCATCATCCAAACAATTGCCCGTCACGAAAATCGAACCCTTGCTTCATAGACTACTAGGCTAGCTGATCGTTTTTAAAAATACGTGCAATTAAATACAATTCAAATTTTAAACTCATAATTAATTGTTTAAAAATTAAAGCCCGCAGTTTTAAACGCACTTAACCAACTGTAGCTGAATAATAATGACTTTTAAAGTACTTAGCATTAATAATTTATTGTTTAAAATGGTGCACTAAATGTCAAGCCCATAAAACTATTAACATTATGATTGCGGAATGAACGAAACAAAATCACAGCGAAAACGTATTAAAAAAAATGTTAACAGTTTTTCTCGATTCTGAAATACAATTAAAACCGAAAGGAAAGGAAACATAACTGAAGTCGAGTGTTTTGGGAGGATTTTTTCTAAATTTCGTCTGCTTTAAGAAATATCTTATTTTTCCAAATTTTAGAACGAGAATTTTATATAAAATATATAAAAAGGCCAAGGAGCAAGCGGGTCATTTGATAGTAAGAAAGTATCACCATAATATAGATACTCGCTATACCAAGGAGAATGCAGATGCGTTGCCAATTCAAAAAAAGTCGTATTGAGTTCGATCCGCACACTCACAATGACTGAAAATTGTTTGTTTTCTTATAGGCATTCTTCTGACGAGTTAGTTACCAAACAAGACTATCCAACACAATACCTAACACAGAGACATACACACAACACATAGAGTACAAATATAACAAACACGTCTATGTTAGGCAGAATCAAAAAAGGCCCCACTCAGCATATTTACTGCCTCGATAAACCAAGATGCTGATTTTCCGTGGGATCCTTGAGATTTCTTTAAACCTACTAAACCTTAAACTATGGCAACACGAACAAAAGTGAAACAATTTAAGACAAAAATACAATTTATTGCAAAGGCTGGTGTTAACTAGACAAATATGCATGTATTGCATGGTTATGTGTGCATCTGTATTCACGCATAACAATGCAATAAATATATTTGAATTTGAATTTGAATAAATAAACATAAACGGAGACATTTTTAACATAAAACTACCGTGAGACTCGGGCATATTAATAAAACGGATCACGGATTTTCTCCAAGTAAAAATACGCGAGTGATCCGTTTTATTAATATAACGGAGACATTATTTATTTCTGTGTGGAAATCGTGAAAGATTAAAACTAGGTGCTTTAGTATTCAATTTGTTAGTAAATCCTGCATTAACAAAAAACACAATTTCGCAAAAGATCCCTCAAACGCGATTGGTACAGATATTCCGAATGGAGTGCAGTAAAACGGATCCGTGATACATTGCGGCCGTATTGTTATTCGGCCGCTGCGAAATAGTACATTTTGCAGGCAATGTTTTAGATGAATTGGATGTTTGTTTTGGTGTACTTTTGTGAAATTTACATTTTTCACTGTTGTCTCTATAGTTTTTTATCGTATCTGTTTTCGGTGATTACATCTGCGTAGACTTGGTTGAAGTGTAAGTAGTCTTATTACCATCATGATTATGCAGACGGACAGTTACTTTCACGTCTTTTTGTTATGTGTTAGCTTTTAGTTATGTTTTTACCCAAGAAATTTTTTTCATTTTTCATTTTCATTTTTTTTTCTATAGAAAAAGAAAAAAAGGGATGAAAATAAGACAACTCGGTGTCTAGCTCTGTTATTAAAGTACGTGCTTCTCTATACATTTTCTAGTATTCCGTAATTATGTAAATAAAATTGTTAACAACTACTCTACTTTAAGAAAAAATGGTTATTTGTTTCTTGCTATCAGAATATCCGCGTCCTTCTTTATTATAATATATCAAAGTTTTACAATGACCGAATCATTTCCATTAAAATCATTTTATGCATAAGTGTAAAAAACTGTATATATGTATGTATGACTCTTTACCGTACTAAACACATAAAACTGTCTTAGTAGACCCTTATTTCTGGCACCAGTTGTGTAAAATACTTATAGTAAAACACAATGCATAACAAATAAAGGTCTTTATCTACACATATATCATAAATGCTCTATAATGCATTCAGAAACCGTAGGCAATGACCAGCATTATAACAACCAATATTATTACGAGAATTTTTCTAATTTGTTTCTATATCTATTCAAATTCATTTTTTATTGCATTATTTTAATGTGTACAGTCTAAGATATTTAATAGGTACCTAGCACTAGTAGGTAGTAGCAATGCAGGTCATTGCCTTATGGCTTCTCAACCCATCATAGAGTACTTATAATATGTGTGTAGATAAAGTAATGTATGCAACTGTACATAATTAGGTCTTAAAACACTCGTGTGATCCTATTATGAAACTCTCTAACGCTCGTTTCATAAAACCACACTCGTGTTTTAAGACCCCTCATTATGCAACAGTTGCATAAAATACTATTATTCTACACCACGCCGTACTAAAACCGTAATAGGCGCATGTCAGGCACGAAAATTCCAATTCAGGCGTTAATTTCAAAAGGTCTGTTTTAACAAATTGGGAAATTTTGGAGTATCAGTGTTAACATTTAGGTAAGAAGTCTTTTATAACGAGTTTATACTAAAATAATAACATTCACACAGACGCAGCTGCGTTGCACGACAGTCAAGTGGTAGACATTACATCGTTTTCGCGGAGTAGCCATGTAATGTTTAATTATATCAATATTTTAAATGAATCTTCGCAAAACAAACCAAACTTACAAGTTTCTACCGTAAACCGTTTATATAAGATTAATATAATATAATGATAATTTTGTTTTTTGTTTTGTTTTTCGGTGTAATTACTGGCACAAGAGGTATTCCATCTTAGCCCTCTGGGTTGGCAACGCATCTCCACTCTCTTTGTTGTTGCAGATGTCTATAGGCGGTGGTGATCACTTACCATCAGGTGACCCACTTGCTTGTTTTCCTTCCTATGTTACCATTAGTTCGGTTGGGTTTGCGAAGATTTAATTTAAAAGTAAAAAAAAATACGTTGCTACTCCGCGAAAATGGTGTTATTTTAACACAATTCTGCAAGACAGTGCATCTGTGCGACTATAATTATATTCATCGTAAACCTATTACAAAAGACTAATATAATTAGTTCTAAGAGTGTCAGTGTTAACAGAAGTTTGGTTTGTAAAGTAACCGAACGTTTTATGCTCCAATACTTATCTCCTAAGAGCACAGCGGAGTTGAGAATCGAAACAATGTATTTATTGACTAAGTTTTAGTGCACGGAGAAGACTACAGTGGCTGCTTGCACACCGAATGGGCATTCTGTACTTCTTAAACCAGATTTTTGACAGTCTTTTTGACTTGTAGCTTAAATTGTGCCGTAGCGTAATAAAGCAGCTTAGCATAGCAAATGATTCATAGTAGTAAGTGTAATGTCATAGTAAACATACCATACCATAGCATACTATTTCATGTACTTATGTTTATGTAAATTCTTTAATACCATATCTTCTTTATTATTCTTTGTTCCATAGTTTGGTATAATATCAAATGTTTTCATTTAACTTTATAGATATAATTAACAATTGTAGACTTTACGTAAGGGAAGAAGCACATATAATGCTAGAAAAAAAAAACAAATGAGATTTTAGATTCAGATTCAGATTTTGATTTTGATTTCGCCAAGTAATCAACATTACATTTTAGCAAGTCAATATGCACAAAACACATCTTAATAACTAACATGCATTTAATAAAACTACATTACATTATAAACTAAAAATAAATAGGAAAGATCCCTGCTTGCAATTTATTTATTCTTATTGATCTGAATGTTTCAAATCGTAGTCCTTGCGAGAGGTACGGGCGGCTACAATTGCTTAGCAATTAAAATGATTAAATACATCATAAGGGTTATAATGAAGATCGAAGGGTCCATCGGCCCGGGCGACTCCATCGGTCGGCAGTTCCAACTACCACCAAAAGTCATCTAGAACAGTGCACCTTTTGATCGTAATTTACTTTACTTGTAATTAAATGAATATGAATGTAATCTAAACGGCAAGCCCGGGTGGTCGCTACTCGCTTAGTCACTCGGTCTGTTTGGCAAGCAAAATATTTTGCTTGTTTTCGGGGTATGAAACATTATATCGCATCTCGCATCTATGAGTATACGCTACTGTATTTCCCTTCATTCAACTCCATTTCGAGGGTTGCCTGGTGAAACCCGATAAGTGACCAAAAGTGAGATTTTAAGCTAAAAGTAGATTTATACTAATTCAATGTCGCTCCATCTAATGACATTTACAGATAAGCAGATTTGACACGTATCACGGAAATATGCCGAGTAATAACCCAATAAGTGCTCAACTTCAACGTTTATTTTAGTACTAAATACTAATAAGTATTTTTATGGCTTCAGTTTTTAGTATTACTTAGTGGTAGAACCACATAATTTATATTTATAGGTATTTAGTGCAAAGATATTTGTACAAAATTATAACTAAACACATAATGTAGAACCAGTCACTAATGTTTACCGGGTTTTACTTCATTACGATTTAGTCTTAAAAGATGTTTTAATGAAAACCAGAATACGTTAAAGACATTTGTCGGGTTTTACTTTTACGATATTACATGTCATACGTACGAGGCATTAAAAAGGAAAATCCAATAAAAATACCTAAAATATTTATCTGAAATAAATCTTTAAGAAATACTATGTAAAGTCTAGTTATCGGGTACTAGCACGAGTCTTTACCAAAATTCATTGTAACGTTATCCGGGGAAGAACCCAATAAGTATGGTTGACGACTCCAAGGTCACGCGCACTCTCGATCAGTTAGCTACACGGTTAAGGTTTGCTATCCGTTTGATCCGGATATCCTTTAATTTTGATATCCGGATACGGCTTACTTGAATATAAGGGTAATTTGGATATTTCGGATACAGAAAATAATTGAGATTTACTTCAAAATCAATTTGCGTCCAGAGAAATGAAAGAAAGCTTTAGTTGCTTAATTTAGGACTAGGTCAATTGTTGTCTTTGCATATTTAATTCATATAGTACTAGGATTTTCAAGCCAGTATCCCGGACTTCGGTATCTTTTTTTTAATCTTCTTTTTCTTTATAATTATTATTACATAGAATAAAGTAAAGACGCTATCCGTTCCTGTCTGTCCGCATATCTTCAGCCAACTGTGGCCAACCTGGAAAGCCCTTATTAACCTACACCGTACTCAGGTTGGCAGATGCAAGGAAAATTTCTCAAAGTGGGGTTTTTTTTACAGGTCTCAACATCCAGTGAAACTGTGGAACTGCTCCCTAATCAATGTCGCACTTGCTGTCCTACCCCTTATTCCCGTCCACATGTACTGAGCGAGACATCCGTGAAGCGACAGACAGGGTGATAAGCACCGCTACCTTCTGGTCCTATAATACTTGCGGAACCATCGACACGAGAAGAAGAGTGTACTCTTCAGTATATTTGTTATTATTTTGATTTAAAATTCAGCATTGTGCTGATTTCACTCGGGGGAATAAATGTAAGGCAGAATAAGTAGGACAGTCGGAAGGCATTTGGCGTTCAAATATAGATCAGTCAACTAGTATAACAAGTTTTTGGAGGAGATTGAAAGGTTCTACGGACAGTTGTACACGACAACAAAGTCACCTGTTAGCAATCTAGCGCAAGACTCGAGAGCTAGATTGACCCGACACTACACCGAAGAGATCCCGGACATCAACCTGTACGAGATTAGTATGGCTCTAAAACAGCTTAAGAACAACAAGGCACCGGATGAAGATGGAATAACGGCGGAGCTTTTGAAAGCAGGTGGAAAACCAGTACTTAAGGCTCTTCAAAAGCTGTTCAATTCCGTCATTCTCGAGGGCGCTTCTGAGTCATGTCTATAAGCTGATTTCAAGAGTCATTACGAATCGTATCGCACGCAGGTTTGATGACTTCCAGCCTACCGAACAAGCCGGTTTCCGAAAAGGCTTCAGTACCATAGACCACATCTACACGCTGCGGCAGGTTATACAGAAGACGGGAGAGTATAACCAGCCATTATGTTTGGCGTTTGTGGATTATAAGAAAGCCTTCGATTCGATCGAGACTTCGGCTGTGGCCAGGTTGACTACCGGTACATCGAAGTGTTGAAGTGTTTGTACAAAAACGCCACCACGTCAGTCTGTCTCCAGGACAAGAACGCGAAACCTATCCGATTGCAGCGAGGAGTTAGACAAGGAGATGTTATATCTCCGAAACTGTTCACTGCTGCATTGGACAATGTCTTCAAGGACTCGGCATCAATATTAAAGACGAGTACCTCACTCACCTTTGATTTGCTGACCATATAGTCATCATGGCTGAGACCTTAGAAGACAACAAGTGGGGCTTAAAATCAACATGTTAAAGACAAAAATCATGTCAAATCTCCTTGTCGTACCTACTCCCCTGAAAGCTGAAAGCTTGACGATTATGTATACCTGGGACAAACAATCCAATTAGGTAAGTCCAACTTCGAGAAAGAAGTCAATAGTCGAATCCAACTCGGCTGGGCATCGTTCGGTAAGCTTCGCAACATCTTTTCGTCCCAAATGTCTCAAGACAAAAGTCTTCAACCAGTGTGTGTTGCCAGAGATGACATACGGCACTGAAACCTGGTCCCCCAAAGTCACCAAAAGGGCGATGGAAAGAGCTATGCTCGGAGTTTCTGTGCGAGATCGGATCAGAAATGAGGATATTCGCGGAAAAACCAAAGTCACCGACATAGCTCTACGAATCGCAAACCTTAAGTGGCAGTGGGCACTTTGCTCGTAAAACCTATGGCCGTTGGGGCGTAAAGGTTCTCGAGTGGAGACCACGTACCGGAAGACGAAGTATTGGTAGGCCTTCCACAAGGTGGACCGACGATCTGGTGAAGATCGCTGGAAACCGATGGATGCGAGCAGCACAATACCGACCGTCGTGGAGATTCTTGGGAAAGGCTTATGCCCAGCAGTAGGCGTCTTCCGGCTGATATGATGATGCTGATGATGATGAACTAGTACAAACGGCGAGCAGCATTGTCCTGCTCAATGCGCTGCCCTAGCGTTCACATGAGTGCAGCCTCACGCAGTCGACTGAAAAGGTGGTTGGGGAAGCCCCGAAAAATAGACCGCTTTGCTATTAATTATCCTGCCTTGATTACTGTCTTGACAAACAGCCACACGATTCAGACGAAGAATAATACCATTCTCAATTATAAACTTACTAATTCTCAATGTTATTTATAACTAATAAAAACCTTTAAGTAACATAAATGAATTTTTTGGTTTGGCATAAACCCAATAAGTCGACACTCCTTGATAAAAAATATTTTCTCTCAAGAAAATTAAATGCAGTAGATACTTAAGAAACAAAAAAACGTAAAGTGGATTAAATTATCTCACACAAGAAATTTATATCACTACTAATTTATTCATCCATTTTGGTGTTTCGTGGCCATAAACCTTTAACATCGTTTTTCTCGAAACTAGGTTTGTCATACTTATCGGGTTTCACCAGGCAACCCTCGATTTCAATAAACAGCATTTCTTATTGAGGTTCCTTACATGTACTTCTTATCTTAGAGCTATCATTTCAAAGGGTTCCTCGTAACGCGGGATCGAAACGTCAGTAGCTACCGGATTCGCTTTAAATTATTGTATCAAATGTTTTGATGCAAAAATATTCAATGTGGTTTTGTGGGATATAGAGTTGAAATCAAGTATGATAATTTTATTGATGCTTAAAACACTTGGGACATTGTTTCTTCCAGTCGTTGACATCATAGTCTCTCGTTTTACTCGTATGTTTTCGTCCGTATATTCTCGTCAATTATTGGTTCATTGTCAAGGACTGGGGCAGCTTGTATTTAACATCTAATATGGGTCAAGATAAAAATTAGGTTCGCAAGTTAAGAGTTTATAGTCCAATCTTTTTTGATTAAGTCTACATTCGCATATGGATTGAACTAGCCAGTTAAAAAAAAACAATAATTATATGTACCCAAGTCGCAAACTTTTGACCACAGGAGTGACAATATTCGTTATTATTTTGACTAACATGGCTCAACGACCTAAAGTAAGCTATCACTAGTTTACGCTATTGGTTTACTCGTAAATCCTGCTCATTTCACGTCAGATGTAGGCTCCGAGGTTACGAAGTCCTCATCTTCCACCACGACCGACCAACAACGTTCTGCCACTAGGTTGCCTCTCTTGATGTTTTATCTTTCTTTCTTTCGCTCTAACTATCTTTTCCTTTCGCCTCCCTTATATTTCGGAACGAGGGAGTAAAATTAAGAATAGCTTAAATTTTATGACCCATTTCGGTGTGACCGCGGTACCCAATACTTAAGATCGGGTGATACAGGTGTAGCGCCAACTAATGGCATATTTATGCGTTCACGGCGCACTCGCTCCAGTTTATATGATACGAGTGGCTTGCGACACGGCAAATAAACAACAATAGTGCATTAGCTCAATTATAAACGAGCATCCACATAACGCACGCTTAGAATTAAAGTGACCCATTTCTGAATAATACACCTCCCAAAATATCACCTTAATTAAAAGACATAGGGTTTAAGTTTGAGAAATGTCATATTTAGAACTGAGTCGCTTTAATTCTAAGCGTGCGATAATTCCGCTTTCTGAGTGGTAGTAACTGTATCATTACCTAAACTATCGTATAATTATTATGTCAGCGGAAATACTGTCCACTGTTAGGCAAAAGCCTCATCAAGTTTTATGGGTGATAGAACCTTGTGCAAGGTCCGTCCGGATCGCTACAACCATCTTGCTCGATAATCCTGCCGCTAAGCAGCAGTGCTTGCACTGTTGTGTTCCGGCTTGGAGAGCAAGACAGCCGGTGCAATTACTGGCACAAGAGGTATTCTATCTTAACCCTCTGGGTTGGCAACGCATCTGCAATCTCTTTGGCGTTGCGGGTCTTTATAGGCGGTGGTGATTACTTACCATCAGGTGACCCACTTGCTTGTTTTCCTTCCTATTTCATAAAAAAAAAAACAGGTCTTATTCTATTAAAATTGTAATGACAAAGTCTTATTCTTATCAAGATGTACATACGGCATATCATGATGGCATGGTTTCTGGAACGAGACGAGAAATATTTTGAATATAATACAAAATATCTTGAGAAAATTTACAACTAGTCCCACACTAGGGTCACCTTGTACTATGGGTGTTAGGTAACTATAGTGATACATATACATATAGGTAAAACATCCACGACTCAGGTGTTTGTATTCGTCATAGAAACATTTGTCTCTTATGGGAATCGAACTCACAACCTCTAGCTTAATCAAGATGATCAATGAAGGTATTAAGCGTAGATGATTGTCACTGTAATCCTTCCACAATAGGGGTAACATTGATCGCTGGTGCTCAATTACTGGAACCCTCGCTTAATAAAGTTTAAAAAAAAACTCTTATAATGATCGGTCCTGCACTGTCCTCGTCCAATTATAACAGATTGTAAACTCATCGACTGGGTGGGACGCTTAATTTTTCGGTACGCAGTCACTATTTTATCAAAACCTTGCCCGGAGATACGTCTTCAGTTCAAATCTCAAAAATGTTCACTGTAAAACAAGTCAGACAATCTAGCTTTAAATTTCGGAGCGAAGATTTTCTAAAACCATTTTCTTATTATTCTACGAGTATGTATCAGGGCAATATATCAAAAAGTGCGGTTGACATCACTGACCAAGTGGATGCTCAGTTCAATTCTTATCTCTAGCACAGAAGCCAGAAGCCGACTTGGCTACTTGCCAGCCTTCATTTTGTAAATGCGGCCTTATATTTATTTCAACAATGTAATTTTAATTTAATGTTGAAATTAACTTTAGATTTTGATCTGCTCAAACACAAGTTCCACTAAAGCTGTTTAGTTTGTAGTTTCCATAATGGCTAATAAACATGCGAATAAAGTATGCCTTAACGTCGTCACAAGTATTGTTTTAGGTATATATGCGTATTAACTTTATACAGTTAAAGTTGAACCACCTTTTAAGCTTTTAACCACTAAAGTAATATAAGAGGTTATGAGATACAACTCCAAATTGCCATATTGCGGATGTAAGTGGGAACTGTAAAAAAAGGTACTTGTACATATAAAAAAAACCGGCCAAGTGCAAGACGGACTCGCGCACTGAGGTTTCCGTTATCAACAACATCTAGTGTCGCATTTTTGCTTTGTAAGACCAAAAAAATTTTTTTTTTGTGTGTTTTAACTATAATTTTGCGGTTTTCGGATTTATTTTTCTATTTGTGCTGTGAGACCTTGCTTCTTGCCAAATTTCATTTTTCTAGGTCAACGGGAAGTACTCCATTGGTTTTTGAGTGTCTTGCGAATGTATGAAACATGCGGCATAAACGGCCGTATCTTTTGATTGCGTTGACTTACAAGTTTGATTTTTTCACGGCTCTAAGCGACTGCAGACTTGAGTATTTGATATTAATTTAAACTTAATACCTCCAAGTGGTCTTGAGAAAAATGGCCTTGACAGACAGACGGACAATAAAATGATCCTATGAATCAAATCAAATGTTATATATTTCACAACTTTCAGGATCCGATAGAAACGTCTAGACAGGTTCCTCTGACACTCCTTAAAAATTTTCAACTCTGGCTCGCATATTAAAAACGTTAAATTAATTCCCTGTCTGTCAGGCTGTCGCGGAAATTCATAAATCTCATAACCTTGGACTAGGTTCTTATTCGCGTGGTGCAATACGTATGGATTTTATGAGATTTCTTAAGTATTCGTATTTTATTGTAAACTTCGTAAAATTAGTTCGTCCATTGTTACCAATTGTCAGTTTTAAATATCATAACCAGTCACAAAGTAGAAAAAAGTTAGGATTTCTTATAGTTAGATAATTGTTTCTTTTTATACCAGTACGTTTGTATATTATATCAATTCTATTTAAATATTATGTATTTTTAAGCTTTTTTTAATGTAATATCTGTGAAGTCGGGACCCCATTTTATTATTACTATTGTCTAGGTATGTCAGATTATTTTATCACACGCGATTTGTTTGAATTTAGATATTGTTATTAACAATTGCTCGTAACAACAATACCCAGTGTAAACACACCAAATACCTATTCCGGATTCTGAAACCATTTTAGATATTTCGCAAATTCCGTGTTGCGAACAAATATTTAGTTCAGGCTGTTGAATTTATTATTTTCAGAAATCGCGTGAGTTTCGTTTCTATTTTTCTAACATAGTAAATTATTCAAGATAGAATAAACTAGAATCACGCTTTTTTTTGTAAGCAAATGACAAAAAATACATTGTAACCTGATCGATTTATTTTTTAATGCACAAGGGTAAAAGAATAATAGTGGTTTTGTTAAATCAATAGTTTATTTTAAATAATATATATATTTTTTTTAAATTGAAATATTCAAAAATAATTATTATATAAAAAAAATATATAATAATATGATTAAAAATGATCAATCCCAATTTAATATGAGTCAATGATTAATTCATTATCAAACGGGCTCATTTCGTTTGTTGCAAAACTTGGATAGTAAGCAACACGCTCACTGATCATGATATTTCCAAGTTTATCCTAAAGTTGACCTTTTATAAAATTTTATCAATCATTATTAAAAGTAGACGCATTATAGTAGCATGTTTGTACGAATATAAAAAAACGGAAAAATTAAGTTACGTTTCAAAACGTTAGTTTAGTGACAGTAAGGAATAGTTTCGTACTCTCAGTTTAAAGGGCCCCACCGAAAATCAGCGCTGCTGCTTGCAACAGCATATTAGTACGCTGAGGGCTGCGGGTTCCTTTCAGCATCAACACTCTTAGCTGAGCAAATATTTATTTTATTTATTTCTTACTTACTCTGTAGTTTACATTCTCTAGTACTTACGACCACGATTTCAAGATCGCATTAGACGTTACATTCCAATAAAAACGAAACGTCGAATGCAATTTTGATTTCGTTGCTTGTCAGTTACACGCTCGTAGTAACTACAGACCTTGTAAAGGTCAATGCTTCTTTGTAAGTACGTTTAAGAAAACTCGTGAAACAACGCCATTGTTTTGCTCCGGAAACTTATATAAACTCCTAAGGACATTTTTCAACTTCTCAATAATAATAAATCGCTATTTAGTTCTAACGTGAATAGGAAACTCGTGGCCGTGGTGCGTGATTAAGGCCATAAAACCACGTACCAACATGTTACCAGCTTTACAAGGCCATTCCCAAAGGGGAAACGTTCTCGTAATAAATACATAAAATTCTTGTTTAAACATCTACGTGTTTCGCCGAAGGTTTATGTTAGTTTAGCTAAGTAGGTCATCGTTATGTTAAGTGTCGTAAATTTTGAAAAAATATTGTGGTTAAGTTGTTTAGGGGAAAAGCTGTTCAACTATTGAGTTGCGTTCAAGCATTTCTGAACTCAGGAATTCTAATTATTAATAAATTGCAAGTTAGTCGCATAGGCTCTTATACAAGACTGATTCTACCCGCGCTACAAAAAATAGAATATTCTACTGCGGCCCTAACCTGACAACCCAGGTTTAGTTTAACCCCTCCCTGCGTCTCTGTCGAACTAGTGTCATAAGAAAGGGACGCAAATAGAGATAAACTAAACTTAACCAGTCATGTTAGGGCCACTGAAGAGAATTGACGCAAGAAACTCAACAATATTTTTTATCGTTTTAGAAATAGTTTTTAAAGCATTGCTCTTTTATAACATCCCATTTCTACATGCTTAACGGTCTATTGCCATCTGCAACCATCATCTACCAGGTCATCGGCAGATGTCCTCCTTCTATCTCATGGGTTATCTCTGCTGCGCGTATTTGTGCTGTAAATCCAATCTATTATTCATATCACCCAAAGGCTGTAATCCATTCTGGCAATGTGTCCCCCATCTCCACTTATTGCTCTCTATCACTTCCACCACGTTTCGAATTTTTCGAGCTGGTTTGGTCTACTCATCTCTTTCTTTGCTATGGAATAATCCCAAGCATTAAACTCTTCGTACTAATTTAATAATTTATGACGTGTATTGGGATTTTAAAGCGACCATTAAATTGTTTATTAAGCTTGACGTTTCACCGTATTGCAGCGGCCGTGGTCACGAGTAGACTGAAGTGTAGAATATCACTGCATTCAGCCGCGCGAGTTTCACAAACTACCTTCACTGGGTCTTGTTTATTTTCAACTAGCATATCACTACTATGTTTAAAAATCGCATAGTTTAACAATTCAATTTAATCATTTGTATAATTTAATTGTACAACTAGCTGAAATAAGGTAGAATAAAGATACAATTTCACAATAAGCAATAACAGTACTCGTTAAACTTCACGGTCGCGGTTGCTTCAAGCACAGACTATTCATAATATTATTAAGATGTTCTACAAGGTCCCATTTGGTCATTAAAACTAATGCTGCCACTTTCCACAGGGTTCCGTATCCAAGGGTACAAGAAAATTGGCGGCATTCTATTTACCGTCTCTATATTTCTCAACCTATAATTTTACAAACCTGAAACATGGATATATATTTTAGACATATTTTTGATTAAAGAATTTACAAACAAACAATTTACGTACATAGTTTTGTAGAAAGTTGATCCATAATAGAACATTAGTAAAGAAGAGAATATCTAACTGTTTAGATGAATCTAAACAGTTAGATATAGATAGTTAGAATACACACGTCTTATTACTATAAAATTTATCGCATCTATCACACCACCTGCGTATCAATCTACAATTCTGAACACTTCGCCGTTCAATGGTTTAATTGTGAAACAGAAATGCTTTTCTACCCCCTGTGGTAAAATTCTTATTAAATCGCTTTGGAGATTGATATATTCCATATTTTCCTATTTCTATTACATGATTCGTAAAACGTATAAAAACAAGTAGTAAGTACTAATGTAATGGCGACTGTATCCGTTTTACGCACGCATTACTTATTAAACTCTAAAATTGCATTAATACATTCAAAATTTTGTATATTTGACTTTTAAATGTTTTCCAATCTTTTCTAATCATCGGAAGTCTGATATTTTTTAATAAATGACTTAGGTTCGTAGTTTTAAACTGAACTCAAGCTCCACTTCAATACTATACTCGAATGAAACTCGAACTTGAGTTGGATGTAAAATTACGACCCTTAGTACCGAATTCTCAACTTTATCTCTCTTCTCTTTTTATCTATGTTTCGATGCGTTGTCTTTTAAAATAATTCAAAGTCTTGTTATGAGTATCCTATCGTTTCCTTTTTCTAATTTCTACCTTAGTTAAGATGTTTCTTGTTTTTTTCCCTTTTTTGTAAATCTCCTCTTTGAAGATAATTTCGGTCCAGTCTCTCCTCTAAATTTCTTGAAATGAAATGAAATGTATTTATTGGCATAACATCATGTTTATTTAATTCAAATCATAAATTAGATATAGATATATATGTTTATTGGCATCAGGTGTCAATATTTACTTAATTGACTTAGAGTTCCAATGAAATTTGGGACCTTATAAGAGTAGGCATACAAATCGTTGAAATTTCTAAAAAAAACTAAGGTAACTTGACAACGTCCTAATCTCAAATTAATGCAGCCTTTAACTATCTCTCTATGTCATGGTTAAAGTCTTGCAGCTACAAGTGTATTATGTAATATAAAAGCAACTAGAATTAAATTAAAACGATGCCGGTACAAGATATTTATTTCTCGATCACGTGACAATATCCGAACTCAATAGAATGCGCGTGTGATGCGTTGCGCGGCCGCCGGGCATGTGAACGAGTCTTCTCCGAGCCAGCTCCCACCACGCCGCTGGGCGCTGTCTGTGTGCGTGCAGTGATGTCGGTGTGCGTCTCCATATAACAGTAAGTATATGCAAATAAGGCATTTCCCTAAAAGTACTACTCGAATACTAACAAGTCGAAAATAAAACAAAGTCCTAACGCTCGACTTACTCATAATTCACAACGGGAAAACTTTATCACTACATTATTAATTTACAGTAATGCCTCCCAAACACCAAACTGCCCAGTTTTTGTCACTCAACAATACATCAGCAGCAATTATTGATGGTGACGGGTGTTATCTTTTTTTTTAACTAATGATTTCTAGCACGCAGCTGAAATTTATTCACTTTAACTTTTGACAAACTTGTGGCATTAGTGGAGTATGAAAGTATTTTATTACACGTGCCGTTACTGTAATAAATAATATTAACATACGCTACTGATACTTTAAGTTATTTTGCTTTTAGTGCTCGTCCTAAAAAGCAGCTTACAAAACCGACTATAAAAGATCAAAGGAGGAAAATCTCAATTCAAATCGTTTTTTAATTGTATATTCAACGATTACTGGAAGATAACAGAAACGATTTTGAGAATTATTTATTTTTAATTGATGTATCGGAAGTTTATTCTTCAGATTGGCCTAGTTGAGGAATCAACGGAGCTACTCAAGTATTGTAGTCATATAGTAATTTAGGAATTGAAATAGTTTAATAGCGACGGTCGGATAGCCTAGTGGTTAGTGACCCTGACTATGAAGCTTGAGGTACCAGGTTCGATTCCCGGGAGGGGCAAATGTTTGTATGATGAATTCGTATGTTAGTGCTCGAGTCGTGGATGTTATATGTATTTAATATTTATCTATATAAGTATGTATATCGGTTGTCTAGTACCCATAACACAAGCAGCTTTAGTTGCTTACTTTGGGACTAGTCAATTGGTGTTAATTGTCCTAAGATATTTATAATTTATTATTATATCGCGTGTAATCTAACTTCCGATGTTTCGAGAACTTTTCAGGCCTCATGTTCACGGGTAGGCTGACAAAAAATATGTCCGTTTGGCAAGTTTCCAACTTAACTGAGGTATTTGCTCGATGGCATTTTTGAGCCAAGTAGGGCTGTTAAAGGAGTCCACGGATGGCTACAGGAACTCTTTAATTGGCTGCTCTGAATTATGATATGGTTTCTTTGTGAGAGTTGCTGAGTTATGTTATTTAAACAAATGAAGTGGTATTTATACTACATTCGTAATACATTAGGCATTAAGTCCGCAAATTGTATTTGTTTTGTAAACTGTGCAATGAAGCTTAAATAAAAAAATAAAATAAAAAAATAAATGTACAGTGTCATGCTAAATGACAGCAGGGAAACGGCCCGACAGGGGAATACAGGCTGACGCCAATGTTGCAAATGCAAATTATTAGTTTACCATTTATAGTTATTGGATTTATAATTTTATCTACACATATATCATAAATGCTCTATAATGCGTTCAGAAACCGTAGGCAATGACCAGCATTATAACAACCAATATTATTATGAGTAACCAATATGATTCTATATTTGTTCAAATTCATTTTTTATTACATTATTTTAATGTGTACAGTCTATAGATATTTAATAGATACCTAGCACTACTAGCTAGTAGCAATGCAGGTTATTGCCCTATGGCTTCTGAACCCATCATAGAGTACTTATGATATGTGTGTAGATAAAGTAATGTATGCAACTGTACATAATTAGGTTTTAAAACACTCGTGTGATCCTATTATGAAACTCGCTGACGCTCGTTTCATAAAACCACACTCGTGTTTTAAGACCTCTCATTATGCAACAGTTGCATAAAATACTATTACGTCTAACTGCATAAAATAATAATATAGTATGTTTCGTTGCAAATAGGTTTTTTTTACAAAATATTAGTATTGACAGCAGTGCCATCGGTCCGACGGATTGACAGCGCGAGCGATTGTCGATTTGTTGTACTTTAGATGCGGCCATGTTTTAAACGCTGACTAGAAATCCATTACTTATTGGTCAGTGGATACAAACGTTGAATCACATGCGTCAAAATAAGAAGACACTTTTCACACACATACACAGTTAAATGGTTTTATACGCATGCGTATTCAAGGTAACGTCTCAAATATATAAAAAAATATATTAATTACAAATTCATATTAGTCACACATTTTTGTGTAAAGAAAATTTCGTGTGTATTTCTCTTACAAATTATTTAGCAACTAAACAAGGAAAATAATCAAAACATGATTTATAGATAATATTTACTTAGGAAGCTACATGCGGAAAGTTGATATAACCAAACTTTATACCTACATTATTATGTTTATATTCTATCTACCTTTGAAAAAATAAAATCACCGTTAATTTTCCATTTAAACTACTCTACATCTACACTAATATAATAAAGAGGCAAACTTTGTTTTTGTTTATTTGTATTTTGGGGGTAATGTCTGGAACTACTAATTCTACACGACCGAAGTCGCGGGCGACGGCTAGTAATTATTATAAAGAGGTAAACTTTGATAGTTTGTATTAGTTTAGTTTAGTTTAATTATTCAGTCAATACAAAATTAAATTATGACTCAAATTACATGTTTTATATTGAGATCGTTAAAATTACACAAAAAGTATCAAACAATCAAAATAAAACGGAATTAAGATGGAAATGTCAGCATAATAAAAATAAAAAACTATTAAATACCGAAACTACCTATTTAATACTAGTATTTAAAAGGTTATCTTCGAAACTCGTTATCCGATTTCAAAAATTCTTCTAACGATATTTAGAATAGACTTTCAGGATGAACATATATGCTATTTTTTAACGCAGACACAGGTAGTAATTACTAGTTCTGAATGCAAAGGTGAATGGGCATTTTTGTATGGGCGCTGTCCCAACCCTTGTATACAATAGTGAGTAGTATGGACGTGTAGTACTCGGTGTAAGGATCATCATAGGCTATGTTTCGAAGACCAGGTGTCTGCAGCATTAATCATTGTTTTTAATGAAAAAAAAAAAACACCAAATTAGACCTATGCTCACATTACGTTTTTTACTTCTAGTGGCCTCAGTAATGCGTGGTTAAAATCTTTCGGCTATATCTCGAAAATGATTTTACAGATACTTTTCATACAACTGCTAGTACAAAGTGAGGTATAAAATGGGCTGTAGCTTTTTCCCTGCAAACATCTCGGTTTTGCTGTCATATAAAAAAATTAAGCTCTTATTGAGAGCTTTCTAATAAGATATAGCAAAACTGTATACAGCACTTGGGACAATTTGCCCATTCTCCTTTACCTTACAAGGAAGCGTGTACCCAAAGTATTAACCTCGAGGCACGTAGGTAAAAGTATGTCATACTATGTACAAACTTACAAATCTGATCAAAAACTGTGGCAAACTTTATTCATTAGTTAGCTAGTAGAAGACTAAATTACACTCGCGTCTACGAAAACAAAATAATTTAATAGTAGGTAAATCAAATGTTGTGTCGAAGTTGTATGCTAGTTATAGAGGTTTTTTTTTTTCTAGGTTATATCAATGAATTTTAGGTTTGTTTTACACTCAGTTTAAAAGGTTACATCTGCGTTACTGGTTACGAACGAAAATAAAACGCAAAATGTTCACAGCAAAAATTACCTTTATGGCCAAGTAGGGCTGTTAAAATTATTTTTGAACTTAATTGTCACGTAAAATGACTAAATCGATTGAGGTCATACGACCCTTTATGCTTTGAACTGGCACAAATTATAAAGATTAAATCACACCACCAAAACTATACAACACATTCTCCAATAATAAAGCAGCCTGTTTAGGCTATTAATAGGAGTAGGAGCGGATATAATAACATCAAAAACTAATAAATCATGAACTAAACACCACTTAGCACCTTATTCTGTATAGACTTTTCAAACAATTTATTTACTATTCTACATATAAATAGGCTTTATAGAAACGTAATGAATGTCATGACAGATTAAATCTAGCGGGTGGGTGGAGTCATCAATCATTCTATAGATTTCTCGTTTAATATCCTGTCATTACATGGACATTGGAATAGATGCTTTACAAACTAAATATAATAGATTGTCTTTTGAAATGGGGCAAAAATTAATCAAAGGTAATAAGAAAATTGATAAAGAATCTGCAAGGAAATTGAAGCTTTTGTCGTTTTTATTTCGAAACGACCCTTTTATTTTTAAGGCTTCTCTTCCTTAAATACTGTAAAACTGAGGAACTTTGTAAGTTTTATTTCAATATCTATAAGATTTTTACCAGCAAGAAATATAATAATGAATGATCAACAAGATATGATGAGTAATTTAGTTCTTATCTTATCTTCATCAATTTTAAATTATAGAAGTGAAGAAAAAAAAACCAATCGGATCCCAGTTTTTTCAGCTGTAAGCTTATTACTGCTGTCATCTGTGTAGCTAGGAGGATGGATTAGTAATAGATAGGTACTATTTAAATATTGTGACTATTTCTGATTGTTCTATAATTTTCTTTTTATTTATAATGACTATAGTAATATGTTTTTAATTAACTAATTTTATCTTTTTATTTGAAATGTAATTATCTTTAAGTTTTTTAAAATTGACATGTAAGGCTTGACTGTAAGTGTTAATTTATGACATGAATAAATGAAAATGAAAATGAAAATACTTAGTTTGATCTCCAATACAATCAACCAATTTCAATTCCTTAGTAACTCGTCATATTGTTATTTATCGTAAAAATAATTTCAGTGGCCCAGCTATCGATTTGTTTCACTAAGCTGTTAACTTATGTGCTTACCTAAGTTCTAAAGAGATCCTTTTTTTAAAGGAAAGTGTACTATATACCTAAATGTTACCTGTTATGCTATGCTCAAAAATCCCGGAATTTTCCCGGAATATCTGAACCGGTATTTCCCGGAAGCACGCCTTATTATAATGTACAATTGTGCCTATATAGTTGCCGCAGGTGGATAAAACGAACGTCACGCACACTAACGCAAGTAACATCCCCTCTTTTATGTCACAGCATAAAACTACTAACGTGATTACGTATCGACAGAAAAAAAACAAAAGACGTCTCATGCATTTTATTTCACGGCCTACGTGGTTATTAAGTATTTTTTCGTACCGAGAACAGAAACAATAAGCTTGTTACAAAGGAGGCACGTACGGCCACGGTACGTGTGTCTCGGAAGGGCGTAATGCTTTCAACGTTGTTTCTACCTACGATAAAATATCTACGCGTTGAAATATTTACCTAAACTACGCTGTCGTGAGAGATGAAAAAGTTTGCAAAATTTTTGAATGGCACGCGGGTTCCGCTAGTAAAAATAATGCTGTTTTAGGATTCCGTGCCTACCTTAAAAGTAAACCCAAAAACTTTATAAGATCACTTCGTTTTCCGTCCATCTGTTTATCTTTTTCTCAGGAACGCTTAAAGGTATTTAGATGAAATTAATGTTAAATACTGACGTTTGTAGTCCCTTAGAGCTGTGAAAAAATCAAACTTCTCATACCCTTGCAAGGGAATCAAAACCTATAGGGCACTTCCTGTTGACCTAGAACCATGCAATTTGGCAAGTAGCAAGGTGTCACAGCACAAATAAAGAAAAAAATCCAAAAGTAAGTTGTAGTTTAATTACAAAAAAAAATTGTACATATTTGGTAAACCTGATGTATGAGGCCACAGTTTTTCTCGGGCAAAGTTAAGTTTGTCTCTCATCCAGTTTATCTTTTCGTTAAGGTTTAAAATATTTCTATTTATGTTTAAATAATTAATAGACTAGGGCGTTAAGTTTCAGAGGTCTAAGTATATCAACTAATTGGAACAAATTACCTTGCAACTAGCAAAACCAGGCGTGTAGTATCAAGGAGTTTCAGTTTGTTAAATTAATATTTTACAAGTTTCTCTTTAGTTTTACTTGCAACGCTCGCAAGTACATTACTAGGCAAGTATGAAAACAAATCTTAGATATTAATTTTAGCCTAGCTCCTACTATGAAAATTGGATAATTATTCGATACTAAATTACAATCAACAATAACCCTCCCTAACCTTTTTCCTCGGCGGTAGTCAGGATTCAATTTTTTTTAAGAAAAGTTTTAACCAATACTTAAACAAAATATTTTTCAAGTAATGAAAATAACTTATTTTTATTTTTTTATGAGATATTTTTATTACCATGTAGTTTTTCGCCAATCTAATCAGGAGTTCAAAAAAGTCAACTGAAAAACAAACTTGCAACCTTATTATCAGACAACTTCAAAAATTGAGTTACTAAAAGCCTCGTAAAATGTTGATTTATGAGTTTTATGACACAAAAAACTAGTAACGAGCAAGCCATGCTCAGTGTAGGATAAAAAATATACTAAACTATTGCCTAGTATGAGAGTACCATAAAAATGACTTTCATTTCTTCTTTAGCAAATGAGAAAAAAATTAAGTATTGTTAGTTTGATAGTTTTTGAGAAGTGACGGCAAGAAACGTACATACAGAAAGACAATCAGGTAGATTAATAGTGGATAGATACACAGGGAAACGGCCAAAGTGAAACTAAAAGACTTCCAAGTTTGAGTATACATACTACCTAAAACGGATTTTATCTAAATTAAAAGAAGATTCAAAACAAGATCCGGTAACTTTTTGAGCCATAGACGTAGTTACGTGTAGATAACAAGTTTCATGCAGGGGTGCAATTTTTGAATCTCACCAGGTGACTAGAGCTCACCAAAATGGCCGAATCTCTATGAAAAGAGAATCTCTATGAATCTCTATGTATGTAGCTTACATAGTTTTGTAAGTAATTATTGTTACTAACACATTATAGGATCAGATCCTGCAATAAATGATTTTTAATTTGAATTTGAATTTGAAAAACGGCTATTTTGGTAAACTTTAGTCACCCGGTGAGAGTCAAAAATCGCACTGCTGGTATTTTTTTTAAAGTTTAGTAAGACCTCTGACAAACAAGGATTTAAATGTCAGACGTGCGTTTTTACCTCGCTTCGATTTTTAAGTTCAAAGCTCAAGTTGAGAAAAAGATGTCTAAAAATTTACTTTTTATTTGACAGAATTGATAAAAAAATTAGGTTAATTATACTAGCGCCCACATGAACAAAAAGCTTATTTAGGCTGTAACCATTGTTGATCCGTCAAAAGTTTACTATAATGTTCAAAATAATGCGAAAGTTCATATTAAAGCACCCTGATTTGTGTTGGTCTGTCATTCAAAACAGGTCACCATGGCGTTGTGTTTATTTTTTCTTTAGCTATACAACTGTCTTAATAGATTACTTTGGTTCATACACACTCTGCACGTTTTATGGAGTTGGCTGGACATTCATGTCAAGATGACATTCAATCATTTGCGATATTTTTTTAAAATCCAATTCATAATAAATAAAATAATAATAAAATAAAATATCTTTATTTTCAGACAACTGAGTCCATAGATTGTTAGTGTACAATAAAAACTTAAAAAACTATGTTAGTATACTACATATATATATTAATATTTGAAATCGGTCGGGTCACCGAGTCACACGCCTGACGTGCAGCTCGTTGAACCGCCCGAGGAGAGCGCTGTCCAGCCTCCCCGCCACGACTTGCAGAAGGCTGTTGGGACTGTCCCTCACTCTGCGGACGAGAGAAGCGACTTTCTTGCGCATTAATGCAAAAAAGTCGTCTGTGTGCGCGTCGGCAAACATGCCTGAAGCACTGCAGCGAGATGGAAGCCCCAACAACGTCCTGAATACATTATTATACAATACTCGCAGAGCGCCGTATGATGATTGGGTGTAACCGGCCCATAGACTGCTAGTGTAGAAAGTTTGGCAGTATGCCCTAAAAAGTGTGACTTTGACATCGGCTGTACATCCAGCAAATCTACGAGCCAGCATGTTCCCTCGCACAGACAGCGCCCTGCGTTCTCTTTCTATATCCAAGTTATCCTTGAAATCCTCAGTAACTATATGCCCAAGATACCTAAACTGCGTGACTCTCCGCAACAAAGAACCATTGAGGAAAACTGGAGGAACCGACGCTGGCGGTTTGCTTTTTCCTATAAACACCAGGAGCTCACTTTTTTTTGAGTTGTATTGCAAGCCATGTTTCTCAGCATAGGCCTCACAAATAGCCACTAGCTTACGGATACTGCCAATCGTGGGGCCCAGCAGCACCATGTCGTCAGCATAACTGATGTTATTAAAACATACGTCATCAACATGGCATCCGACATAGACGCTGCTGAGCTCCTCGATCAGCTGATTTATATAAATATTGAAAAGTCTCGGAGAGGTCAAGCCCCCCTGCCTTACCCCGCACTCAAGTCTATACTGGTCAGATAGTACGTTTGACCATTTAACATTGTTAGTCTGATTTTGGTACCAGTATGACAAGATACTAACCAGTTCGGCAGGGACGCCAGCACTCTCCAGCTTTTCCCACAAAACGTCGTACGACACAAGGTCAAAAGCTTTCGATAAGTCCAGGAAACATGCGTACACGGGAGTTTTCCGATCTAAGTAGTATTTAACAGTGTGCTTCAAGGCTAGTATAGCACTCTCAGTTGACAGCCCCGCACGGAATCCAAACTGGGCATCGTGCAGCTTAGTGTGTTTACTGAGGTGGCAATCAAGCACACTGTCAAACACTTTTGATATCACGGTAGCAAGTGAGATAGGCCTATAATTACCCTTGTCCGCTATGTCTCCTGTCCCGTTTTTCACAATAGGTACCACTATTGTCCGCATTAAGTCCTGTGGTAGGTATGAATGCCCCAGACATAGGTTAAAAAGCAAGGTTAACACTCTCGGGAGATGAACGCCAGCATGCTGCAGGTGCTCGATGCTGAGCCCATCGTGGCCAGGTGACTTACCTCTTTTCATATTGCGAATCGCATCTTTTACTTCTTTACAAGTGAGTACAAGTCGTGAACCTAGCCGCGCCGGCCCAGCACCGCGCACACGCTGCGCCGGCCCTAGAGGCGAACTCACCGTGAAATGTTCTTTAAAAAGATTAGCAATCTCAGTGGGATCAGTGAGCCCATCTATGCTAACAGGCAGGCCAGTCTTTTTATTAAGTCTTTTCGTGCCTTTCCAAAACTTTGAAAACTGTTTGTTTGAATGGTGAGAAGCCAGTTTATCCATAACTATTTGGTCTTTATGCTTAACACACCATTTTAATTTTGATTTAAAAATTTTGCGACTGGCCTGCATACTCTCAAAAATGGGTCCACTCTCAGGCCGACCACAGCAAGTCCAAGCTTGAAAAGTACTCCTAGCCTGCGCGTGTGCCTCCTTAACATGTTTGTTCCACCCCTTCACATTCCTTTCTTTGTTATGACGAGGCACAGAGTCCCTACTCACAATGGCTCCATTGCAAAGCGCACTAACAATTTTGGTATACAAATCCTTAATTAAATGTTTATGAGTAAGATCATGACACAAACTATCCGCACATAAATTAAACTCTGGCGAAAAGTCAATAAGTTTCAATTTACTATGGCAGTATTCAGAGTAATTACAGATTTCCTGAGAACTTCGTTCTCCCCAGATTACTTTATTAAAAGGAGCTTTATCAACACTTGTCTTTATTCGGATTGCGTTAATATTACATTTTACACTCAATGGAAAGTGATCGGACCAAAAAGAATCATAAATAACCTCAGTATCAATTATTGTTTGCCCAGCCGATTGAGTAGTGACACAGTGGTCTAACCAACGTTTACAGCCGTGGGCTTCGCTTATAAAAGTAAAAGTCTTAGAGTTGATACCAAGGTTATTTAAGTCAACACACATTAACTCACGTTCGGAACAGAAATCTAAAAGTTCAGTACAAAAACACTCACCGGGGTGCGCATTAAAGTCCCCTAGGACAAAAACCGATTCAATACCACTGCTCTCCATTATAGCATAGATTTCTCCAAGACATTCGGAAAACAAAGGCAAGTTTTCGGCACTGTCCGTCGGCATATATACATTTATTACCATAAAAGATCTATCGTTTATCAAAATCTTAATGGCACTAAATCGGTTGTTCTCACTGTTCACTATAGATACACACGGAAACACACTTTTTCGCCATAATATGGCTACTCCTCCGTAAGGTCTACCTCTTAAGATTCCCGCAGACATGTCCACTGCGGATTTCCCTGTGTAACTGAACTCCGTATCCACTTCTTCAAGGCAGGATAACTCATGCGGTAATAGCCACGTTTCTTGAAGACAAATAATGTCAGCTGATTTACACAATGATCTCACACAGTTCATTGATCTTTTAATATTTTTGCAGTTAAAACTAACTAATGTTGTTATTGACGCACTATTATTCGCCATCTAGCTGATTAATTACGTTTTCGTCTCGACTTTCTTTGTCTAACACTTTTTTAAAGTGTATAAATCGTCTAAACACAATGCCATCAGGCCACAGCTCGTCCTTCAAAAATACGTCCAACTTATGTTTTGACACATAAAACTTGAATGCATTGTACGGGCGTTCCTTCTTCATTTTAATTTTTTCAAGTGACACAGTTTCACACGTCTTATTTTTTATGTACTCGCTGATATCATCTTCAGACGTGTCTTTGTTTACGTTCGAAATAAATAGTGGAATTTTGCTGTCCGCCGCCTTAAATTTGTCCTTTAAGTCCGATGCTGCTACGCCTTTTTTACCAATAAACCGGTTCCTAGACCTTTTATCTTGAACTAAAATCCAATCACTTAAACCCTTTGAATTATTTGGAGGCACATTTTGCTTCCATTCTCCAGTTGCCACAATCTCCGCCATTGTTGGTCGTTTTTTCTGCGTTTTGCCAGCGCTAGCGCAGCTCATCACAGGACTGTCTGTGTCTATACTCGCTTCCAACAGTGTTGAGTTCCCCGACGCGCACAGGGTCTGCGCGCTAACCGGCGCCTGAGAGAAAGCGAGAGAGCGATACACCTGTGCCTCAGTACTCCGCCTGTCGCTTGTATCCAACGAGTTATTCGTGACGTCAGCCGCGGTTAAGCCGGGCGGCCCGCTGTCTAGGTTGTACCCTCCTCTTTTCATATTAATATTGCAGGTACTTAACAATGACGCCGGAGTCCGCTCAGATTTTAATTCCTTTTTTAGGTCGTGAAGCTGGTCCACAGTAGCATACTTTTCTTTTACAGTCTCCACTTCAGCACGCAACACCACCAGCTCCTTTAACAGCTTTGTAACATCAGTGTGATTGAAAGTTACGGGCGGTAATTTATGTAGGTCGCGCGCCACAAAAATAGGAATGTCTTCAGGATCTAGCACTTTAAAAACAGAGAGAATATCCTCCAGGTCTCTTTGTGTCTTGCCATCATTACGTCTGTTCACTTTCTTCTGACTAGTTTTTATTGAACTAAATAACAACGACTTAGCACATTTAATCTCTTCCGCGGAGAACGCTGCTTCACAAATTTTAATCAAGGTATCGTTGACTATGACATCAATTTTATTTTGGATAAATGACAAAAGTTCACATATTACAATATTGCAGTTCACACACTTAAGCGTATTTACAGACATCATCACAAGCACAGCGCGGTGCCTATGTCCGTTCGCGAGCGCACTCGGACGATGACTGATAATTACGTGCAATGTTCCATAAAATCACAGGCGATTCCAAAATGCATTATACATGGCTCTTGTAACGGAAACTTCGTGAAACCAGGTGCTTACACATAATAAGTTCGCTCAAAGAGTTTGCAAGTTGGTCAACTACAGCTCTTCGAATTTGTCCTCAGTTAAGCAACATAACAGGCCGAAGTTAGGCAATGTATATTCATGTGTAATGAATAAACAAATCGCCTTCTAGTAACAGAAATCTAGCTTAAGGCAACTTCAAAACTTGTTACCTCTCCAAGTAACATGTGCCTGCTCAAACCTTGATGTTTCCTATTCTAGATTATACCTACCTGCTATTTGAATCCTAATAAGCATCCCTTTAATAAGCTTAAGTGTATTCAAAATTTGTGTATTCACTTCAGTTCATATTATTATTTGGGTTACTCAAGTATGTCCATGTTTCTAGTTTTCGTTCTCAGCTTAAGTGGCTACATGTATTAATTCGTCGTTATTCTTATTTTGAGCTTATTCTTCTTTAAGACTCACTTGTTCATGTTATAGTTCTGTTATCTCAAAAAGAGTTTTAGTTGTTTTCACTTTGGTCATAGTTCTAACAGCTTTTTCTTTACTACGCCTTCTTCCTTTTTAAAGTTCTCCAATATTGTTTTGTTTTATTTCCTAGTTATTTACAGCGACAAGTTCAAGAGTATTTTCTATTCCTTCATATATTTTTATACTTTGCCATTGCGTCCCTAGTTAAACAAAACACTGTCGGTTTACAGAAAAAGAGGCGTTTATATACAATCCCGCACACAACCAAAGCAAAAAAGACTTTGTGAGATGGAAGAATAATACGCAAATGTATTTATTAAAATGTAATGTTTATCTACATGTACGTGAATAAGGATTTAATATTATAAATTATAAGACTTCTGTGTAAGTATTTTAAATATTAATCAACGCAAATTTCATCCCAGTTTCATCCGATTGCACCTAAGAAACCTTCACTTTGCACTTTGGCGAAGAAAATTCCAGCTCAGAGTTTGAAGTTTATGTGACACTTATGCTAAAAAGGTACCACGTGTGAGTTTAGCATAGAATACGAATGCTACAGGAATTTAAGATGCGCCTTACGTTTTGTGCGGGGTTTGGAGGCGTATTTATGGAAGTTTTGTTTGTGATATCAGAGGAACACATTAACAAACAATATGAGTGAGTGTAAGCTTTATTAAGGCTTTATTGTACTAAAAATAAACGCTTGAAATGAGACGTAGGTCAGTTCTCTACAAGATGGATCAACACCTTGGTTAAGGTGCGAAAGACGTATGCGTTCGGTATAGAAGTTTTTGGGGGACCTATTTTTGGGTTGAGAAGAAGAAGACAAAAAAGAAAGAACACAAGAGCAGGCCCCATTGTGCACTCTGGGTAACTGCGGGTGGCCCCGCTATCCATGGGATCCCTTATGTCCTTCCAAATCACCATTTCTATGAAATACTTTTTGGTCTTAACAAATGACAGATCAAAGTTTAAAATAACATGAAACAAAAGTACATACTCGAAATATAAATGTTACGTGTTCAAGGAGTGAGCATTTGTGTTTTTAAAAATGTATATTATTTTTAGCGTTTCTTTTTAATGGTACTTTATTATTGGTACTTTATGGTTTGATATTAGATCTATCATCTACCAAATTTGGAAACTCTCCGACACTGGAAGTAAGTCAAAATTGTGTTTTAAGATTTGAACTGAACATACATAATATATGTGAATAAATTCTTGTAAAAACAGCCAACATTTTGATAACATCGTCTTGAGGGTAAGCGATCTTAAGGACGGGTATCCGTCGCATACCACACGTGTTATGCGAAACTCAAAGGTCAGTTTAATTTGAGACTAGTTCCAATAACCCCGTTTCAGAGCTAAGCCCTCACAAATGAACGCTCTTCCGGATCTAATTTGCCTGGATCCCGGGCCTGACCACAAAGTTCCGTGAGCAAAAGCCCGTCAATTGCAAGGCAGCTCAAGCGTGTAATTCATGTCGAAATTAATAATATGTGCGCATTAAAAGTAACCGTTTAAGTAAGTAAAAAATCACACTAATGAAAAATCACGCTCTAAAAAGTGTGAAACAAGAAAAGATTCTTATTTGAAATTGATTTGCGCAAACTATTAAATATTTGTCATCTATTAAATAAAAAATTTACTCATATTATATTGTAATGTATTTATTAAATATTCAAATTGATGTTCAAAGGATTAGCCGTGGTTTTAATTAAATTAATGTGACGTTACACACCCTATAACTAGCCTTGCCTTATTTATCAAATTATAATAAGTAGTTTAGAAGTTACGAGGAAACAGATGAACATACATATATACCGGTTGAAGTCATAAGTCCCTTTTACTTCGCCTGATTGATCGCTTTTTTGCTGGTCGTACCTTGTCTAAATTACCTTAGAATTCGAAACGTAAATAGAGGGCGTAGAGGTAAATTGGGAAAGGATTTTTGGTTAAAACGGGGGTGGGAGTAAGTATAAAATCCAAAATGCGGACAAAGTCGCAGGGATAAGCTAGTTATTTCTGTATCGCGACTGCTAGCGAATGAAGCTAAAATCCTTAGCGCATATTCAAGCTTATTTTATTTTTTCGCCAACAACAAGAAAAAATTCTACAACAACGCGAGTAATCCAAGCAAATTCCTTTCTTTTGTCATTTTTGGGTACTTCTATTACATTTTGTTAACTTAAAATTCTTTGTACCCGCAAAGGCATGCGCAGTAAAGGTACACGGGAATAAGTATAAAAAATACAACGCTGATGAAAATTTGTGCGGCCACGGTTGTACTAAGCTAGGACAACTACGTAACTAAAAACGGATGGCACATACTGGCCTATAATAATAATAAATCATCTATTATCAGGCTACAAAAGAGCCATACATAAATAAATTACAGACTAACACACATAATGATATAAACACATAAAAATAAAACTAAATAATGTCAGTGACGATTCGGCGTGGCTTTGTCGCATCGTCGCTACATCAAACACCTATTTACACCAAACTAACATAATGCCAGGAGTGCGATTTTTTAATCTCACCGGATGATTAAAGCTCACCAAAATGTTTTCATAGAGATTCGGCTATTTTGGTGAGCTTTAGTCACCTGGTGAGATTCAAAAATTGTACCCCAGGTGACAACGGCAGTTCAGAGTACATTACGTATTGTACGTTCGGTCTAGATTTTTCAACGGCTTAATAATATTTTTTAGAAACTAGTGTTACATTGCGTGAGTACATTAGAATTAAAACGCTACCCTCCCTTCCCCTCCACGCGCCGCTTCACTTTCTCCTGCCCTATGAAGTGTGCTCTCTTTTTACAATTTTCTATAATTTTCAGGCAAACGAAACATGCTAGGATGAAAATAGCTCAGAAGTAAATTAATCTTCATCAAATTACCTACCAATAAGTCTTTGCTCTTATTTTACTACATGTTATAGTTTCTGAGCAAACTACAAAGTTGAGTCGATGATGTACAAAATTGTAGGTAGGTAATGTAATGACAAAGTTGTGCTATGTGCTTTTTGTTGATGGCACTTTGTAATTGCATTATCATTAGATCTACATGCACATCAGGTTTAGAAACAATACGACCATAACAAGTCAGCTTGCTAATTTGGAAACTGGCAATTTACATACTTACGAACAAACATTTGAAGTTAAATAAATTAAGGTTTATAATAATCGACGTTACGTTTTACAAGATTTCACAAGACTATTACAAGACATGTTTTCCTGTCTTGTCTACGGGTTGTACGGTCAATCACTTCTCTATGACCCTTGTGATATTTTAATTTTAACCCTGAAATTGCTCGGACCGTTTCAACCTAATTGCTCTTTGTAATTTTGCAGCTTTAAAAGGGTTCATGTAATTTATTTGACATTATTATGTGCTGTTAGAAGCATTATTGTTTTGATAATGTGTCAATTATTATAGGCATAGCCAGAATTATTAAAACCTTGGCTATTTTGCGGCATTTGCTTTTGTTATCTTATGACGGTTCCTTGTAAACAGTTATGTTGTGGCTTCTTTATTAAGGTAGTATCTAATTATTATGATTACTGTGATAAATATTCAACAAAATGCCAAGAAAATGATCTCAACATGAAAATATTGTGTGTAATAGGTATGTTTAATTATTTAATTTAAAAAAGTCACAATAAATTTTAAATTAATGTTTTTATTTTGCCTCTTAAAGGCCGTCAAGGATAAGGTATTTATTTTCTTTGGGTCTCTGGCTCTCATGGGTGGGGTAATTATTTCCCATCTAGTGACCCGTATGCTCGTTTTCCCCTCAGACGTTTAGAGCGGGTCGAAGAAATTGACATAATTGCCTATACCACCAAAACAGGGGATCGTGTTTTTGAAGTGTAAACTTCAGAACCATGATTCTCCGTTTTGGCAGTATTCGAGTGAAAAGCTTCGTGGACGCAATATACTCGGAGCTCTAAGCCCGCAGTAAACAGTCTAAGCTTTAGCAATTTTAAAGCATACATTCTGGAGCAATTTTATAAAATTGCTGAGATTAAGGACAATCTGCATGTATGCAACATGACGCGATGTGACGTTATATATTAAAAGAAAAATTAATCTTTGGAAAAGTAGAGTTATAAAAATTAATTAAGACTCTAACTCCAAAATTACTAAGATTTTGTTAATTTCAATTGTGACCTACATTTGAGTGTACTTATTTAAATTTTGAAATTTATAATATGGAGGGGCGCTGAAATCTTTCTAGTGTTTGAGATAAATTATGATTTCTGGGGTGCCACAATCTAGTTTCAGACCCCTGAAAAAAATCCCAGATCCAGAGCTAGCTACACACATCACGACGAAAGCCCACTCCATGTGCTCCGTGGCCAGTGCCTTATGAATCTGTAGTAATTGATCCTTCCACACATTAGCCGTCTAAACTGATATCTACACCGAAACAAGCTCAGCACGCTGATACCAAAAGTACTAATAAAATATTACCTCGCCTCGGGGCATAACATAATTTATTACCGAATCTTGTTCAAGAAAAAGTACCCGAGACAGATCGGACAAAATTAAGCGGACAATATTTAGGGACGGACGGATTTTGTCGAGCACAGAGTACAAGGGTCGGGTTGGAACCCAATTAATTCCATAGGCACCTTCGTACATGCCTTTCGGACAAGTTTTTCCGTTACAAGCTGAGTACGCCGACGAAATTTAATCTACCGAGGGCTTTTATTAGGAAGGGGCGTCTGGGTTAGCATAATGATGTAACTAGGTTATGGAAGTATTTAATATGATGGCATGTTAATATGATTTTTTGTGGAGATTGCGGCCTTTGTGGGGTCAGGCCCTTGCTGTGTGGGAAATTCGGCTTTTATTAACTGGTTGAAGAAATATTTATGTTTTTAAGGAGCAGTTGTGGAGTATCCGTGGACTTAATCTTGTCATGGGAAATTAAAGCTACGAGCCAATTAGTTATGAGCCTTTTTTTAAAGTACGAGCAGAAAAAATATAGGTTTCAGCTCCTTGATCAATGAAAATATCGCAAAAATTCTGCACATATTTGTTGGTAGTTCAACGATACTTACTTTTTACACGACTGCTGACAAAAGGTAGTGTTCTGGCATTCTGCTAATCTGGCATTTTCCATTTCTGGAATTCTACGAATCTGACATTTTGTCTTAGTTTAATAATGTATACTCTCTACATATTTGAATAATTAAATAAATAATAACACTTCGACGGCATTTCAAATTAACGTAATTACGTAATTTTCCTTCCTATTCCCGGTTAATAAAAGGTCTAAACCACTCTGGAATGCAAAATTTTAACGAACAAAATGTGGACGCTCACAATAACTACTACAATGCTGCTAGGCGCGGTTCACAAATAGAATACACTATTGTGGTTGAACATCAAGCCAGCTTTAAATGGCAGTACATCTGATAGCAGAATGGACAAAATATTCCGCGCAAACGTGAATCTATTGTTATTTTATTATGAAATCACATTTTATAAACAGTTTTGTTTGCTGAAATACCTACGGTGCCGAAATGGGATTATAGATGGATTGACTGTGAACACATCCTTTAGCACTATTAGTCTTGCCAATGGAACAATATTGAACCGATAAAAAAAATGTTTTTAATTCGTTCTTTAAAATGTTTATTTATTCTCAGCCTTTTAAAACGAAGAAACTGACCTTGGCGGAGCCACGCGGTAAACTGCTGCAGAAACTGTTTTTTTTCAGATTCATGTTGTTGTTGTTAGATTTGTTTGTAATTTTATGATAATTTTAAAGTGGTATTCAATGAAGCATATTTATTTGTATTTTATTGTATTTTTTTAAAAATAATGAGCATTTTTGGCTTGGTAACTAGAATTTCATAATCATAATTAAGCAGAAAATAATGTGTTTGAATACGCTAAATACAAGGCGAGATAAGAACATAGTGACCAATAAGGAAACTTTTAAGTTTTAAAGAAAGAGAGCCGTCACTAGTCTTAACTATACTTTATCTTTTCTTTACAAAGTATAAAATGTCGCTGTCCGCTCATGTCTGTCCTTATAATTATGTTTGGTCACTCAATCCTTCTGAACCACGAAACGAATTCTCATACAGCTCTCACTATCGTTTGAAGATTTTTTAAGGAAGGACTTAAGGTACAGTCAAGGAATTTAATTCCCTAGCCATTTCGTTGAAATGTCGTCTGACATTCGCAATGCAGTAAGGTCGATATGTCAATCTAACGTCTTGCTCTGTAGCTCTTATGGTGACAGTTTGCTATATGTTATTGAACTTTAGGTGGGTTGGAAATTTAATTCCTTGACTGTACGTTTTATCTTATTGAACTAGTACAAAGCCTAGGTGGGTAGCTAGTTTCCATATAAAACCCATGACAGACACAAAGCATCATTATTACTAAACACGTGGTATAAGAAAAGGATTTCCATTCAAGCCAAGACCTATAAGTAATGGACTTCTAGTCAGTGTTTAAAAAATAGCCTATCAAAGTAGGATAAAAAGTACACTAAATCGACAATCGCTCGCGCTGTCAGTCTGTCGGACCGATGGCGCTGCTGTCAGTACTATTATTTTATAAAAAACCTATTTGCAACAAAACTCAATAAATTATTATTTTATGCAGTTAGACGTAAAGTTGTAAATCCAATGGCTATAAATGGTAAGCTAATAATTGGCATTTGTAACATTGGCGTCAACCTGTATTCTTATGTCGGGCCGTTTTTCTGCTGTCATTTAGTATGACACTGTACATCCATGCATTATAATATCATTGATTCAAGCGATTAATATAAAGCTTAAACAAAGCTAGAGCCAGAAACTTCTTATGTCAAAAGAATCAAACTCTTGGAATGATGAAAGACCGGGCAAGAGCATATTGAACCATGCTTGACGTAGTGTTCCGTAGCCTTTACAAAAAAAAAACCGGCCGAGTGCGAGTCGGACTCGCGCACTGAGGGTTCCGTCATCAACAACATCTAGTATCGCATTCTTGCTTCGTATGACCAAAATATTTTTTTTTGTGTTTATTAACTACAAATTTACGGTTTTCGGATTTATTATTTCATTTGTGCTGTGAGCCCTTCCTTCTTACCAAATTTCATAGTTCTAGGTCAACGGGAAGTATAGTAACGGGAGTATTTCATGTTAATTTCAACAGACAGACAGACGGACAACAAAGTGATCCTATAAGGGTTCCGTTTTTCCTTTTGAGGTACGGAACCCTAAAAAAAATATGTTTACTCATTTTACCTATTTCATAATTAAAACAAAGTTTAAAACAAAATCGCTATTCATTCCTCTCTGCCCTCAATCCTCATCGTATCTTTAGCCGGTTCCTCCATCTAAACCACGCAACGGACTTTCATTTGGTTTTCACTGCCATTTAGAGTTTTTTCACTAAAGGTTTTTGTGGTTTTTAATACATCGCAATTGTACCCGTGCGAAGCTGGGGCAGGTCGCTAGTTTCATGCTATGACTAAGCTATGGTTATAGCTATATTGACAGTGGAAATATCAAATGTCGTAAGGGACATTAAGGGACATGTCCCTTACGACATTTCAGATTTCTAGTGTCGATATGTTAACTTAAAATGTCGGAGTACCTGTACCCTTACCATGAGTACAGTGCACCTAACCCTAACCGTACTCGCTAGCGACAGCGCAAAATGATTCGTATGGGAAATTGCACAGCGCCTCTAGCGCTCACTTAGATAACTAAAGATAGCTAGTATGAGTCCAACGGTAAATTACCTATCGAAATCTGAACGTCAGTGTCTAACGTTTTGTAGCTGTTGCCGTAGAATATTGGTACCATGAGTCACGAATTTGACACATGTCATCGAAAAATACCGTATCGACTATGGTTAACTCTTTCACTGACAAATGGGAACGTATTTAACCGCTATCGACTGTAGTAACGTAATACTAATTTTCGATAGAAACTCATGGTAATGGTACTGATCTTATCGAGTAAAAGTAAAGTATAAGTAGTAAAGCCTTCTTAGTGATAATTCGCCTTTGAAATTTGTTAAAACGAATGCTTAAAATAATTCTGGCATTACAAGGCTTACGAGGGAGAAGAAAGAAGGGCACGTATCTTTGACATTTATACCTTGAAACGTTAATGTTTCGTAACGTAACTGGTTCGCGATACTGAAACAGTGTTTTAAACAACGTTCAATATTTCTGCAAGGCCTCTTCAACGATACCCTACAAGCAAGGGTTTAGCGGATAAAAGAAATATCACCCCCACATTACATGCAGGGAAGGTACCTACCCTAAAATTTGGTTTTTGAAACGTTTTATTTCATAACTTTGTAATCGTTATGTATCTATATACAAAGAAAATTATGTAAGCTCTCATACTTACTTACGGTCTTCGAGTAAAATTCCTGTGACAGACGTATGCAGACGGACGGACATAAGGTGTCTAGTGTTTTCGCCATTTGCCTCCGGAACCCTAGAAATGGTATTTAAAAACGTTTACTCCGTACCGCTATACGTTCCGATCGTGAAGGTTGGCGGAAATTGAAATGGGCGGGCCAAAGAATATTGCCGGGCGGGCCTGCGTCGCTCTCGATAATTCCCAGGATATTTCATAAACGTTGCAGACTGTATTTGGATGCAGAATAGCTCATAGCTATATTCGGTGAATAGGTCCGATTCGCAGTATTGGCGTAATTAAGCGAGTTGGGCTTGAAGGAAATGGTTCGCAAACATATTTGCGACAAAGTAGCCCAAACTGCAATTCCTAACAGGATCACCCAAGATGACTTTATACTTCCTTGTGCTCTGTCTAACTAGTGTAATAAGAAAACTAGGCGCTGAGAGATAAATTTGATTTAGGCGGTCATTTTAAAGCTCATTAGAGGAAGACGTTTCGTCGTTATCACTAAACTTGTATTGATAAATTTATTAAGATTAAATTATATATGATTTTAATGACATATCTGTACCTAAATAATTAAAACTACATAAATGTTTGCTATTTTTATTTACAAGTTCACAAACGAGTCGAAGAGGTCGCCATGGCCGAAACCGGTTGGATCATATAATTATCATTTAATCGAGATTTTCTTTAAAATTAAATACCAGAAAATATGTTTTTCCTTTTTTTATTTACCGAACGATGCATTTTATTTATTTTCTCTTCAATTCCAAAGTGAGTAACCAATAAAATGACCAAATAACTGAATTTTAACACGAAAGTAACGTGTTCACTATCAAGAATATGTACTTTCACTTGTAGAATCAACTTTGCTCTTAAATTTTCACCAGAAACGGTCCATTTATCAATATAATGGCGTTATCAGACACGATCAGTCAAACAATTTTACTTACCGAGTAAATTTCTCTGAGCAAAATATTTTTTAGACGCACCTGATCGCCAAATTTATATAAGTTAGTATGTTTTGATGTACAGTCATCATGAAATACAGGGCGTCCCGTAAGTAGTACCACAAACTAAAGGGGGGGGGGGGGGGGGGTAGATGGGCAGGTGACCTACTAAATATAAAAAAGTCTCACCGTTTTCGAATAATTTCGATTTTTCCAATTACATATAAGTACAAAATATTCAAAACATGTGTTCGTTATTAAGTACCAAATACAATAAACTTCTAGTAAGATTTGAATTTGCATCTTGCAGGCAAAAAAATAATTCCTCAAAAGTTCAATTTTACTAAAGGGTGCATTTAAAATTCTGGGGGGCGAAATTTTGTGAAGTCCAAGCAATTTGGCTGTTTCTTCTGAAATATTTTTTCTCAAAACTCCATTAGGGGGGGTGTAAGTAATATTTTTTTACCTATTTAAATTCTAAATGCGTACTTCCGAGAAACAGGCGGAGTGTAAATGGTTGGTAATGAAAAACGTTTCCCTTTTTCAATAATTAAGGAATTTCTTTTCAGAAGTCAAATTAGTGTCCCTTACCGGAACAAACTGGTTAAGAACGAGTAAAGGTAACTATTACGAGTTCCGTGGAAAAGGGTACAGTAAATCAAACTCAAATTGATACTAGAAATCTGAAATGTCGTAAGGGACATGTTCCTTGATGTCCTTTACGACATTTGAGATTTCCACTGTCGAAATATTATCAAATCGCGATTAGACAGGATTGGAGAGTAACGTCAGCATACTGTCATTTCATAGACTTGCGTCAAGCTTCGTTCCTATATATCTATGAATTGAGAGTATGCTGACGATACTCACCAATCCTATTTTAATCGCATTTTCATAATATATTATACCTTTACTAAAATAATTGATTTTAGTCATGTAACAGTTGTATAACGATTTAAATCTGTTTAGTAATTTAATAAATTTAAATCGTTACAACCCATTAAGAAACTGATTTTATTAGTAACGGTACAATATTTTGAGTTTGAGTTTCACCCAAGTACGACATGAATTAGGATAGTACTTATAGATCGTACTTAAGTTCCAATTCCGTACTGATCCAGTATCAAACTTGAGTACTGTCTATAACTACTACTAACTACCTTAAGAAATAAATAGAAAGAAAAAGAAAATACACTCCAAAAACATAACCCTAATTAAAAATGAACATTCCAAGACCAGCAGACTTTATTTTCAGTGGCTACATTTCCTCGCGGAACCATGAAAACCGACTCAGATTAAATATGTTTCCGTTAAACGAATGAAAATGAGCGGGATAACGCAATATTTTTTTCAGGTTGAATAAATACCTACGAGCATTATAACCATTTGCAATCAGTTAAGGATTCCAATAAAACGCTAAAACCTATTAAGCTGCTGGTGTTATATTAGAATTCGTAAACGGTTATTTATTATGGACGTTAGTTAGTCAGTTAGTTACTATAGACAAACGCTCACATTTAGCATCTTTTATCTACGAGTAGGGATCTATAAATTTTGCTCGCTAATCCTGCCGTTAAGCAGCTTGCGCTGTTTTGTTCCGGTGTGGAGAGCAAGACAGCCGGTGTAAATACTGGCACAAGATATATTCCATCTTAGCTCTCTGGGTTGGCAACGCATCTGCAATCTCTTTGTTGTTGCAGATATCTATAGGCGGTGGTGATCACTTACCATCAGGTGACCCATTTGCTTGTTTGCCTTCCTATTTCATAAAAAAAAGGAACTAGTACGTATACTCAGACAAACTAAACTTGACCGGCCACGTTAGGACACAGAATGTTTAAAACTTTGGGCGTAAAATAAAATATTGAATAATATTTTTATTCAATTATTTATTTATTATGAAATTACAATGAATAAAGTTAAAAGAAACTGAGTTACATATTAACCAAGTAAAATAAAATAAAATAAAAGCATAATAATTAAGTTAAACAAAGTCAAAATATTTTAACTTCGAAATTGCTCGGTATGAAATGTCGAGAATAGGATTATTTTTATTTTAATAGTTTTAGGAATAAATTCGCGTCTATATTTCGCTAAGTACCAAGATAATTTTATTCTAATTAATATTAACTTCTTTTCAATACAGATTTTTTTTTGCCATTAGGTCTTTTCTCATCCTTTTTCTAACCAAACGTAAAACTTTGGAATAGACCCAAAGTACCAGTCCAGAAACAGTTCCGTTTATACAGGGTGGTTTAATTTTTGAATAATAGACGCGACCACTTTGGGCTGGAGTGTAATGTATTGAAATATTCAAGCTTCCTAAACGAAGGCAAGGCGTTGTGCAGAACATGCTAAGACGGTTTTGAAGGTTTGACAATATTTCTTAGAGTGTTGTATGTAAAATCTTTAATGTAAAAAAAATACAAAGAGGAATTCAGTAATGTAAAAAGGTGGAGTTATTTCTTAAAGGGATCTCTTCTAAGTAAACTTTAAGTGGACGAAAGGAGTATATAATGTAGAAAGTTCACGATTTATATTATTATTTTAATTGCATAATACTTTAAAAAAAGCATCATTTTAGCTTGATAGACATTAATAAGTTGGTACCATAAAAGAGGCTATAATTTAATAATTGGCCTATTAATGTGATCTTGAACTTAATTACATAATTGACAAAAAGCGCAGACATTGATAATATTGTATATTTTGAGCAAATTAAAATTAGTTAATTTGGCTTTTTAAAATAACTTGTTAAGGTTCGAAATCATCAAATTAATAAGCAGTCTCTACCCTTTCTTTAATCTCGTCATGTCATAAAAATTGTATAGTGCATTGTTTTTAAACTGTAAAACGCTTTCTAAGTTGACTATACCAAAAACCAGTTAATATTAATGTTAACTCGTAGTACTGTGGCTCAGAATTAAGCAAACCCGCGGCACGCAACTCTGTTTCGCGTAGGTGTAAAGTTTAATCGAAACCTGTCAGACATGAAGATATATTGCTTTGTCCACAAATCCTATCCCAATACCCATTAGATACAATATTTTATTTGATAGGTACGTGTTTTTAACTAGTTCGTAATGTATCCGAAATTAGGAGCATTTTGACTTTGAGACGTATAAAATAACATTAAAACTTTGCTTTTTATTAAGGAGGCAAATGTTTGGGCGTTTGAACCGTCGTCATTGTTCTCTACGGTATATCAAGTACGGAGATGACCAGTGTAATCAAGTTTTGATTTAACCGGTTATTGCTTTAAGCACAGTTTGTTTTTGTCACAAATAAATGTTGATCGTCATTCGTCATTCTTGTCGCCAATATATAGAAATGAACAATGACGACGGTTAATACGCCAGTATATTCACCTAATGACGTTTTTCCTAACTAGTGGTTTTTTATGATTCGTGTATATAAAACTAATCCTAATAAAGATATTTTGACTTTGACTTTGTATAAAAACTACGTACTATATTGCGATTATATTAAAAACTAGACTTCAGCGGATGGTTCTTCAATATTTAATATTACAAGGAAGTGTTTGTAAAATTGAGGAAAAGTTGCCTATGTAACCTACGCTAATTTTAATCAGAGTGAAACGCATAATTCCTGCGGAATAATCTTAGAAGATTTTTACGTAGACGATCTTGCGAGAGAAACTGGCAAAGAAATATTCCTTTTGCTGTGAACTAGCCCTTCTACCGCATTGCGTTGGGGTTAACCAGACTCTCGGGACTGTCCGGTCTTCAATAATACACGATGGTCACCACGGCCCTGTCTACGACCGGCCAAAAGTGAGGACACCGTCTCTAAGATGCAAATTAACATTTTGATCGACGCCTTAAGACTGAAATTGGTGCGTTCCTTGAAAGGGCCCCAAGAAAGGGAAACCTTAAGGATGCATTCTCTTTAAATTACACTGTAAGTTTCATTCCTGATTAATCTGACGAGTAAAAGGTCACTCGAAACTAATTTTTAGAGAAATTGAAATTTAACATACTAACCTTTAATAGCTGTTTTACGTATACAGGTGGAAAGTTTCTATACCACATAGCATGGATGGAATACTGATAAGGTTCATTTTTCTGTAAATAAAAAAAAAACAATGAAAATAACGGATAATAAAAGAATGGAGCATAAAATTAGCGTTGACTCCCAAGTTCGAAAACGTTTATTTTCTCACCCCAAAACAGAACAGAGTAAAACCAAAACGTAAACAAGCAAGTGTACAGTAGAAAACACCTTATTTACTTAAGCAGGGCCAGCATCTTAAGAGGCCTTAATCACCCTCATGTGCGTAAGTATGCGCTAATGCTTGGCTCGTTTTAAACCACTTTCTGTAAAGTAAAGTTTGACAACCCTTGGACAACTTTTGACTATTATTCACGTGTCGTTCAATACGTCTTTTTCTCTCTAGTGTGTTTAGAACGGGATGGACGTAGCGACAATGCAGGGGACTACTAGTAGGCACTGGGAAGGTGTTACTTAGTGGAAATTCCTACAGACCTTACCTTTCATAATAGTTAAACATTCAAATGCTTTCAAACGCTTTGCATTTTATACCAACTGAGCCGCTCGACCCCGTTGTATGGTCAAATATGTATGGTCTGGAATTTATGTCTGCTTTTAAAGCGAAGAACAAAAATATTTTGAATCGCACAAAAACAATTGAACGCAATATTATGTACAACAGACATACTCGTAAAAATGAACAATACATACTGAAAGAGATCGCTGCTAAGCGATAAGACCACCTGTTAAATCTCATGTAAAATTTCCCTGTGTGTTTTTTATTTTGTTTACTTGTGTGATTCAATAAAGAGCATTTGTTGTTGTTATCGAAGTGACTGACATGTACGGTTAATTGATTTGATTCATAGGCCACTGTCTAATATTATCACAATGTGTCATCGCTGGGATTTTATGAGATTTAATTGAGGAGTTATAATGGCTTTTATTGTGAAAAGGTTCTACAGTGGCCTATGAATCAAATTAGTCGACTATACATAAACGGGCAGAAAATTCAACTTTATTACACGTCTGCAAAACCGCACAAATCCAAAGGCCATGTCATCGCCCATAAATTACAATTACGTCATCGGGGGGCCCTTTATAAGTAATTCGACGGAAAGGCTTGTAAAACTTTTGTTATTGCGGAAATAAAATTTTGTTTAACGGTGTCGCTGAGTCTGGGTGATGGGCCATTTAATACCGAAATAATGGTCTCCGAGCAACAGACAGACATCGAACAGGGGATTAGGATGTACTAAGTCGCAGATGTGGTAAGAAAAAGAACACAGTCTAAAACTAGTCTTAACGTAGTCAGTTTCAGAACGGCCGTTGCAATACGTTCGAAATATCAATGTAAATATTTTTTTTTATTGCGTCAGGGAGCATTTACACGAAGCGAGTTCTCGTATCTCGCGACTCGATCGATCGATTGACGGTATCATAGTTCGGTAGCCCGCAATGTAATACAACTCGCATGCGAGGCCTCGCGCCATGTACAGTCCCATTTTGACGTTATAAACATGAATGAAAATCGCAAAATTTTACAACAGTTTAGTTTTAGGATTATTTTTTTGGTAATTTCATTCTAACACGATAATGTAAAAGCGTACAAAATAGTATTTTATGCAAATTTATTATTATTTTGTGCCTTAAAACACGAGTGTGGTTTTAGGAAACGAGCGTTAGCGAGTTTCATAATAGGATAACACGAGTGTTTTAAGACCTAATTATATACAGTTGCATACATTACTTTATGTAGATAAAGTCATATCATAAGTGAAAAAAACCGTAACAGCAAAAAACCAACAAACGAGTGTCAACAAGTCAAGACGAACGGTTTTTTTAAATCATAGACAAACGAATGAAGTCCCTATTGTCATGTCACTCGAGATCAAATGTCGTGCGTTTAAATTAAAAAAATCATACTGAGTTGACGTTTCGTATCGATAACTGTTTTAATATCTATGGATACTAGAATAGAGACCAACTTGAATTTTGACAGCTGTTCCAAATTTAAATTCATAACGTCAGAGATATCGGTAATGCGATGACCAATAAACACAGATTACTAAGAGATACTACCCAATAAAGAACAAATTTACCTACTACCACAGACAAGAAAATTCTTATAATAACATTGGTTGTAATAATGCTGGTCATTTTCTATGGTTTTTGAACGCGTTATTGAGCACATGACATGTGTGTAGATAAATACATAAAAAATCTTAACTAACAAACGTTTACGAAGCGTTTATGAAAGGGGTTAGTACCTAGCTGTCACACTAAGTATCGTAAATATTAAAACATATGACATATGCGGGCTTAAGAATATTCCAAAAGAAATCAAAAATAGAAACACTCTTATACCGTATCTGAATCATCTACCACCTCCTCTTCGGCCAACCATGTAGCAGTCCCAAAGACGCTATTTCGCAGACTTTATAGCGTAAAATACGTACCCTGGCGCGAAACATATTTGAGAATTCCCTTTTAACACCCATTCGCAATGAGAAGAGACCGTCTGTTAATGCCTTTATGATAGACGCTAAAAAACATCTTAAATAGAACTTACTCGCGGTTTAATGTTTTGTGAACGTTGGTCTCCACTTCTGTTGATTACTTTCCCAGTTTTAAGGGAAAATGTAAAAACACTAATCCTAGACTGTTTTTGTAGAGAAACTACGAAAATGATGTTTGTTGAAAGACTTAAGTGTTCGTTTGGTGTTTAGAAAAAAGTACAGTCAGGTTAATGGCTGTTTTTCTAGTCTGATGATTTTCATTTATTTTACTACTCGTATCAAAGTGAAATATTATTAGAAAAGCTATTTTAAGTAGTAATTTGAAATGAGTTAAGTCTGTACTAATGAGTTTTATTTCAAAGTTAGGTTTTGCCTGACCTTCCCTCATATTATATTAAAATTAGTCTCTTGAATATTTTTGATTCTTGAACAGTTGTGGCCGTGATGTTATTTTCGTAACAGTATTTAATTTTGATATTGCTTCGAATTTATAGTCGGTGAAAATTCAAGCATATTTCTATTTCAGAAAATATTGTCATTTCTCTTATGATAATATTTATATCTCAATACATTATCTTGGAGTGGTTGCAATAAAAACCTTAATATTTTTTCAGCCAGCACTTTTATTACTTTGTAAAAGTTACGAATAGAATGGGACATGTTCAGTTTATGATCAAAGCCCCTAGGTCAATAAAAAAACGCTATCGCATTTTGTTTTAAATCTACACAAATTACAAGTCGCCAGTAAAATTTAAAACGTCCCGTTCCAATTTCAAATACTTGATTGATTACACGATTAGCGATTGGTTGACCGCCGGATCGGTTGTCATGGCAACCAGGCGACCTTTTCAAGTAGCTGCCCACCTAACCTGGACCTCCGTCTTCACTATGCCAATCACATTGTTTAATAACTTTTACAGTTCAATTCAAATTGGCCGTTAGGTGTTCGAGAGCAAGTTGAGATTTGCCGTCGCTGTGATATTTCTTACTATGCAGTTAGAGGTTATTTTTGATATTGCAAAGGTGTTTAAATCACCGGTTTTCTGCAAGTGGTGATTGGCTTGGTTGACAGTTAGGAAGATAAACGATGGCTGTCATTTGTCATTTGCGTCCCCTCGTGTTGACGTAGTGTGCACTCGGCCTATTAAATGCATTATGATGAGAAAATTCGGGCCTTGATTGATGATGAAGCATTGACTATATTTTAACTTTCAAGGGAATAATCAGAGAAAAAAGTTTTACTAGGTAAACATTGTTATTAATAATTATTATAAATTGGATGCTCTGATTTTTTTTACATGTAATCATCATCAATTACACAGTTGGCTGACTTGTCTCTTTTTTGGAAACCGTTTAAGATATAATGAACAACAGAATTACCTACTTATCAACACCCCTGAAATGACCGCGCAAATTTAATTTATCCCTCTGTCTAACTTGTGTCATAAGAAAAGTATGCACAGATATATTAAACTAGAATTTTGCGGTTATTTTAGGGCCACTGTTATGTTAGATGCGGGTGGTAGGACCTTGTGCAAGGTCCGTCCGGATCGCTACCACCATCTTGCTAGCTAAACCTGCCGCTAAGCAGCAGTGCTTGCACTGTTGTGTTCCGGCGTGGAGAACAAGACAGACGGTGTAATTACTGACACAAGAGGTATTCCATCTTAGGTATAACCCTCTGGGTTGGCAACGCATCTGCAATCTTCGTTGTGTTGCGGGTGTCTATAGGCGGTGGATGATCTCTGACCATCAAGTGACCCAATTGCTTGTTTGCCTTCCTATTAATAAAAAAATTGGTGCCAGTTTTTGTCGAAGATTGCCTCCCAACATGCTAGGTACAGTCAAGGAATTTAATTCCCTACCCATTTCGTTGAAATGTCGTCTGACATTCGCAATGCATTAAGGTCGATATGTCAAACTAACGTCTTGCTCTATAGCTCTTATGGTGGCAGTTTGCTATATGCTATTGAACCTTAGGTGGGTTGGAAATTTAATTCCTTGACTGTACATCAGGAAATAAAGTAAACGGATGATTTTTACCAATGAAGTCTTTAAAAACAGGTGTTACATTTTGTATGTATGTATGTTCATCACGTCTAATTTTCATTTTATGGTAGATATCGTCACATTGCTAATAACATTGTTTAATAAATTAGGCTTTAATGTTGTAATTGTTACCTTAAAATTAATACCAACGTACACAAAACCGGAGACGAATTATTGAAATATTTGCATCAGCATTATGCATTATTTCATTTTCATTACAACTGTGGCGATTGCAATAATTATTTTTATCTACACACATATCACAATTGCTCAAAAACGTGTTCAAAAACCATAGAAAATGACCAGCATTATTACAACCAATGTTATTATTAGAATTTTCTTGTCTGTGGTAGTAGGTAAATCAGTTCTTTATTGGGTAGTATCTCTTAGTAGTCTGTGTTTATTGGAGATCACATTATCGATATCTCTGACGTTATGAGTTCAAATTTGGAACTGCTGTCAAAATTCAAGTTGGTCTCTATTCTAGTATTCATAGATATTAAAACAGTTATCGATACGAAACGTCAACTCAGTATGATTTTTCAATTTAAACGCACGACATTGTGATCTCGAGAGACATGACAATAGGGACATCATTCGTTTGTCTATGATTTAAAAAACGTTCGTCTTGACGGATAGATCGAATGGCCGCCATGACTAGTTTGTTGGTTTTTTGTTGTTACGGTTTTTTGCAGTTATGATATGTGTGTAGATAAAGTAATGTATGCAACTGTATATAATTAGGCCTTAAAACACTCGTGTGATCCTATTATGAAACTCGCTGACGCTCGTGTCATAAAACCACACTCGTGCTTTAAAGCCTCTCATTATATAGCAGTTGCATAAAATACTATAATTTTATTGAAGTGATTTAGCACGGAAATTGAAATACATGCATTGACAAGGAAATTATAATCTACATAAAAAACAACGCAATATATATTCGTGTAAGCATTACTTACAAAAGATTTAAAAAAATAAACTAAATTTTAATAGACCGACTAAACCGCATTCATCCTGTTACTTATCTTAAGTAATAACATTCTAACTTTTAATTTCAATTTTGCCATCACAAATAACAACACAACAACTGGCACACGAGGTATTACATCTTAGCCTTCTGGGTTGGCAACGCATCTGCAATCTCTTTGGTGTTGCGGGTGTCTATAGGCGGTTATGATCACTTATCATCGTGTGAACCACTCGTTTGTTTGCCTTCCTATTTCATAAAAAAAATATTGTTTATTGTTACATAAAACATTCTAAAGCAATAATTATAAATAACCATCTCGATTTACAGTAACGATTTGTTTTTTTTAGGCTACAGACGATGTTTAGGTGAAAAAAAAAGGAAATTTTTGGTTGGAATATTAATTACATGATGATTAGAAGACAAGTATGGATAAACCTACTTTATCCATGGCATCATTGACTTATTTTTGTTGAAAATTAGCATTCGGGATACCTGATAGGATGTGACAACCGTCACCTGTGGAAACCAGCGACATCGAGAGAGTTGGTGATCCATTTGATGCCTTTAGATCCTCCCCCCCCCCCCACACACACACATACAAAAAGATCAACGTAACAAAGGTTAACGTAATAGTCAAAAGACGTAATATCAACCTTTCATGTTGCAAAGAAATCTCAATTGCAAGCATTTTGTCTTTTCTTCCCGCAAAGAGAGCGAAAGGGATGCACGAAGTCTGTGATTAGCGATGCCAAACTATTGTTCTGAAAGGTATCGATAGCATCTATAGCATAAAAGATAGCTTTTTAAGATTAAAGTCAATAGGCATTACTTACTTATTATTTTCTAGTGAATGCAATCTACTACTAACATAATTTATGACCCAATAGATGGTTCAACTTGGATGGGCCGCATGCAGCAAGCTGAGCGATTAGCTGAAATCTCACGAGATCCCTCAATGCTTAAAAACCAAGCTCTTCGATCAACCTGTGCTTCCAACTATGACGTAGGTATGGCTCAGAAACCTGGATCCTGACCAGAGAGATAATGGAAAAATTACGAGTGGCCCAGAGAGCTATGGAGCGCATTATGCTGGGTATCTCCTTACGCGACAGAGTCCGTAATGTAACCATACGGGAGAGGACCGGAGTGGTGGATATCGGAACTAGGATTGCGTCGCAGAAATGGAGATGGGCTGGGCACTTGAGCCGTATGCCCTGTGAGAGATGGGCCTTCAGAAGTGGAGGCCTCGACACACGGGGACGCCGAAACGTGGGACGACCAACCGGCGCATTGGGCGGATGACATCACCGGCGCGATTGGAAAAAATTGCATCCGACTTGGAGACGCGAGAAGGCCTTCATCCAGCAGTGTATAGTCAACGGCTGAAAAGAAGAATTCATTCCAATGAATTGAATGGAATAGAAAAAAAAATCTTCGTATACTATGCTATCTATGTTATGCTATGTAATTGTATTATTTTCATTCCATTCCATTCCATTCTTTGCTATTCCTTTCTATTGTATTGTATTCTGTTTTGTTCTGCTCCGTTCTATTTTATTCTCTTCTGTTACCATCAGGTGAGATTGAGGCTAAACGCAAACCTACCAATAAAAAAAAGGTGACACACTGTCGATAGTGACACATAACATCCCTTTTTGGGACAGAGGTTAAAAAATGGAATTATAACATCAGAAACATGTCTGACATTCGGATATTATCACGGAATTACATTACTAAATCAAAGCTGTCACGGAATTAGGCTAAGGGATAAACAATTCATTAATTATGCTGTATTTCATCCAAATGGTAGAATTAATTGTAGTTCCTGAATTCTGTAACGTTATTGAATACTGTTTGTAACACTAACTTGTAAAGTAATTGGTTTAAATTTAATTTGAATTGAAACGCGATTTAAATGCGGCTGTTTATAAGATACATAGAAAACGCCTAGATAAGACAAGAACAATGCGACTGCAACCTATTAGTAGAAAAACCTTCCTGTTTCATAAAAAACACACGGGGAATAATTGGTAAGTATTAAAAAACACATTAACGAGTCAAAATAAAAAAAATAAAAAATTATAGATACCTATAGTCGACCAAGAAATTGCTTGACCACTTTTCGACCGTGTTACAAAGGGATTTGGTTCAAAAGCTCTTAGTCAAGCAATTACTTGGTAGACTATACAATAATAAGACATTACGGCAAGGTAAAATAAACCAAATTTCAACTTTTAACAAGTCATGTTACAATTTTATAATTTAAGCCGTCCAAAAACTGAGGAGTCGCTTTTCAGTATGAAATATCCAACACGACTCGTTTAATACTACGTGTTTACCAGCACGTGTAAATTTAAATTGGCTTATTAACAATTTTCAGCGGCGCGCCTGAAAAGTTTCGCGTCAATTAACTTGATAACGTTTGACGTTTTCATGCAGATTTCGGCATTGATTAATTTAACTTATGGGAGCGTACGGACATGACGAAAAAAATTTTTCATTCTCAAATTTAACTTGTAATATAATGCACAATTAATGTAACAATATAATGTACAATAATGTGTAATTGTAATTGTAATTTTCCTTTGTATTGTAGTCAGTGTCGAATTTAATGTGAAATGATCGCAACTGCGTTCAAAAAATCAAGTACTTAATGATAATTATATAATATAGTTGTTCAAAAAGTGATACTTTTTGTAGCTGTATATCGTGTGGAAAAAGGATTTTTCACACTGTAATGTTAACCTTTTTTTCATTTCCTTACTCATTGTTCAAATTGCATTCTGAACCATTATCAGACAAAGAATTTAAACAAAAAAATATCTTTTAAAATTAAGATATTGTTTTATTTTTATTTAATTTACATTTTTTCGCAAATGTATTAAAAACCGTTTGATAGACCTGCGGCTCGGGCCAAGACACCTCCGCACTCGTATAAAATGGTATACTTTCCGCACTTGTATCAAAATGTACTATTAATCATTGAGGTAAAAAAGGTTTACCAACTAGTATCTTGTTCATGCAATTTGTTCTATACTATTATACGAGTGCTTGACAAACTCTATTAATACCGGAACGAGATGAGATTTAGTTTATAATACCTTGTTATTGAATAAATAAGTACTTTAGAGTAGGAGGAAATTTAATGAATAATAAATGCCTTCAACCGTGGCTTTTCAAGTCTAATATTGTGAGTTACGGAGTGACGGCCCCAAGTTGGAAACAAATCCTAGAAAACCACAATCGCTGATCTGACGATGTCCAAAAAGTCGCTGGCAAACAGAGTTAAGAAACCAGAACAAAATGGCGAGAATTAGGGAAGGTGTATGTCCAATACTGGACACGGTTGCCAATAATGGTGATGTTTTTTTTTATAAACTAGGAAGGCAAACGAGCAAGTGGTCACCTGGTGGTAAGTAATCACCGCCACTCATAGACACTCGCAACGTCAAGGAGATCGAAGATGCGTTGGCAGTGATTTGTACTTGCCTATAAAGCAAGTTATTGCCATTGTGCTGGATTATGAAAGAGAAAAAAAATATTATTTTAATTTGCACTTATTTTTTATTTATTAGAATGTAGGTACGGTGACTATTGGTTCGTTCGAAATTCATAATCCAATCTTTACACAATCAGAAGCAAATCTCTGGAGTCTCGTTTCGATGCGAGCTCGTTACAAAATTCATCAAAGCGCCGATAACTTACTACAAACTCTGTACTGAATTATTCCAGTACGTTCATAAACTACCTCAAGATTTCAAATACGCTGCACAACGAAAATGTCTCTTAAATTTTATGTACAAACTGCAGTCTGATAACGACCGAGAACGGCGAATGTTAGGGAACTTTTTGCAGTGCAGTTTGGTTGTGCCTGATCGATGCTACGTTGCATTCGTCTGAAGTACGTCAATTTGGTTCATTTTCTTCGGTGGCGGCTCTGGCCACTAGAACCTGGTTATTCAAGCTTATTAGATTGGCAGAGTTTTACTTTATTCAAGGATTCAGTCCAGCGCTTGTTCCAAGGCTTTTATTTAAAAACGGTGGAGGCATCAATACGCCTATCAAAAAAGCACTAAATTTATTTATTTTATTTTATTTGATCGCACATTTTCGATGCGTCTCAAAACGATATGGTTTTATCATTTCTCTTTGTCATAATTGCGTTCCACTTATCGAGTTAGACTGTGTTTATGAGAAAACCAATGATTATATCTTTTTTTTACCGAAAAGTCAAAATTAAAATCTCGATGTTCGTAGAAACATAGTTTAGACAAGCGCTCGCAAAGTAGTAACAGGTGCTCTGTACACTTTTGTAAATAAAGAGGGTATTTATTTAACACAGCAGATAAATATTATAAGCACCGCTTTCTGCTAAACATGTTCATTAATGAACTATAACCTCCTTACTAAACTTATAAGGTCTGTAAAGCAAAGCGTTCGCGATACATAACACCCTCAGAAACTTTGCCACAATATCAAGTAACAGTTTACTGAGCAATATATGGTATTATAACCACATACATAAACAAAATTTGCTACATAATGCTGTGAACTAAGTACTGAAGACATATTATGATATAATGTGCTTAGTGGTTTGTGGTTTGTGCTGTTAGTGATACGCAGACGTTAAACAAGGTGGTGGTAATTGTCGTCAATAGATTATTCATTAATAAAATGTACCTGCTAGCAATGTATATGTATATACTATATAGGACCAGGTAAGAGGCAAATATCATACTAATATTTTAAAGCTGAAAGTTTATGAGGAATGTAAATTATTGTTACTTTTTCACGCTTTAACAGCAAACGGATTTGGATGAGATTTGAAATGGAGATAGCCCTGGAGTAACACATATAATATTTTATATTAAGTAAAAATGCATCGGACGAAGTCGAGGGCAACAGCTCTGTTAGTATGTCAATAAAAATCTATTGTCAAGTGCTTCAGGGAGTGCTCAGATATTTTTTAAATTTAATCATATCTGATAGCGACTCTACTACAATAATTATTATTTTATTTGTAACATCCGGCTCGAAGGACCATGTTGGCTTTACTGTCAGCTGTAGATGATACAAACTAATTGTATACTAGTTACAAATATGACTGTAGTAAAAAAATACATGACACAGAGTTTAGAAATAAAAGGTACCTACGTAAAATCTTGTTGTCTAACTTTACCGATGTGATTAACACGTGTTTACCTAAAAATAATATAGTGGCTTGTTTGAAAAGAGAAGAAAAAAAGATAAACTGCTGAGTGTCGGCGGCATTTTTTGACTTCTCAGCTGAATCTATCATTTTCCAAAACGCTGGTAGATTCAGACATGTAAAAGAGCCTAAATGGCCTACTTGCAAAATAAATTATTCATTTTCATTTTTTTTCTGATTTTTAAAAACTGTTAATACATTGAATCCTTTCTCGAATAAATACACATCAAAATGCTATAGTCAGCCTGCACGTAGCTCAACAAAGTAAACGTTTTTCTCTACAAAAACCAAAGAAACACTTTGTTTTAGGAGTAAAATTTTTATTTCAAGGTATAAAAACACTTCATACACTTTACTATCGCCATTAAGTTCAGGATAAAAAGGGGGATGGCAAGCGCCAACTAAAATGGTATTTGTACAGTCAAGGAATTAAATTTCCGACCCACCTAAGGTTCAATATCATATAGCAAACTGTCACCATAAGAGCTATAGAGCAAGACGTTAGTTTGACATATCGACCTTAATGCATTGCGAATGTCAGACGACATTTCAACGAAATGGGTAGGGAATTAAGTTCCTTGACTGTACATAAACGAAGTATCGTGTATTTTGGTGATCATTTCTAAACGATTTGTAAAGAAAAAAAGATACAAAGATCATTAGGTATAGTTACGATTTGGCATGCGAATGTATTGGGCAACAATAGTAATTTTGAGTTTTTTTTTATATACATTCAAATTAAATTTAAAATGCTTTATAATGAATAACTACACAAAGAATGTTTCGCTACATTACCTAGCATTACCTAGCATTTTAAATTTAATTTGAATTTATAAAAACAATAGTAATGTTGTTGTTAGTTGAAGACTGACTGGCTGGCTCTAATTTCCTTTTTATAAATCTTTTTATTGCAAGTCACCCTTGGACTCCGATTCTGATTCTAACTCCAGTACCAAGTTTTCGACTGAATATATTTTTTCTAACTGCATTTTTATGGTTAGTATCTATATATTATTTTGTCTGTATTTATGAAGTCAGTTTTTAATTTCAAAAGTTATTGTTTATCGGCTCTTATCCGGTTATTCAGGAAGCGAACAAGACGCGCTGTGAATGCGTTCATATTTTTTGACAATCGTCGAATCAATTGGACGTATGACAGATCACGCTAGTCGCCGTGTCGCAGTTAAAAGTGACCAATTTTTTGACAGAAACTTAAATCTACCAAAAAACTTGAGCCATATTTTTTTGATATTCACTAATCAATCCAGAAACGTTGTATTTTACGCTCCCGTAAAATCTTCCATAAATCAGGCTGCAAGAAATTGCTCCGGCGAACATCACTTAGTATTCTACAGGGATATTTCCCTATAAAACTTTGAAAATTCTTTTAATGAGACGTAATTTATGGCCTCTTGCCTCTCGTTCTGTAGTAGGAAATCCTATGATAATGATGATAATACCTGTGAAATTGTTAAGTTCTATTTATCAAGATCTTTTCAGAAAGAGCGATTCTTTTCGAAGCGTGCAATAACTTTCTAGGAATAATGGTAGCGATTTAAACCTTTGTTACTTGTTGAGTGCTTTGAAGCATCGCCCTGCAATGAGTTATTAAATGTTGGTTAGTTTCAAAGTCATTTATACTTGTGATAGCTAAACAATCTTTTAGCGCCATGTTCTTTTTCAACATATTAATCTGTCTGGTGCTTGAATTGTAAGAGACGTATAGTCTTAAAAACCTAGAACGATTATAACTTATAACAATCATGGTATTGTTTTTGACTTCGTATAATTTATTACTATCTTCTTACCACCTTATTCATAAACGCTTCGTAAATATTACTTAGTTGACATGTTTTATGTCTTTATCTGTCATTGTGACGTTTACCCTCAAATGAAAGGGACAAAACATTTGTTAGCTTAAAAAGATTGTTAACTTCTTATAAATAAGGGGGTTAATCTTTATCTTTCCATTGTATAATGTTAAGTCGCTATCTGTTCCTGTCAGTCCCAAATCTTTATAGTGTGTGTTTGGCCGCCTTCGCCTTCTAAACCAAGCAACGGATTTTGATACGGTTTTCACTGTCATTTAGATTTTTTTTTCGGAAGGATTTTTGTACATTGTACCGATTTTACCCGTACGAAACCGGGGCGGGTCGCTAGTTTTTTTATATGTATTTGTTTCTCTAAAGTTTCTTAACTTAAGCTGCAATTTTTGTGGTTAATTTTTCTCAGCTGGTGCGAATTTCCGAAGCGCTGGTAGAGTCTGTGGTCTTATTGCGTTAATTGGAACGATGTCATTTTTAGTTTTTTTTTTCACATTGGGTAGATGGTATTTTTAACAGTTTTTATCAGTCTGCCCGTGAACATCAGACCTGAGAAGGGCTCTTAACGTTGGATTCATTAGAATACAAGTGATATAAACTAATTTAATTGTTTTATTTCAAAGTCGCGAAAACGTATGAAATTATTAGCTCCTCTATACATACACCTTATAACGTTAGTGGTTTCCCCCGAGGTTTCACACAGATTCATTAACATAAAATGTACGTAAAAACCTTTCTTGGAAAAATCTCTAATTGGCAGTAAAAAACCGTATCCAAAATCCGTTGCGTGGTTTAGAAGGAATACGCGACCGAAGATAAGATGAGGACAGACGAAAACGGATCGCAAAGTTCTAGACTATGTAAAGAAATATATGATGGCCGATGGGGTCGAAAAGTTCTCGAATGGCGGCCGCGTACTGGCAAGCGCAGCGTAGGACGACCAGCCACAAGATGGTCCGATGACCTCATACAGGTGGCAGGAAGGCGCTGGTTGCATGCCGCTTCCAACCGGTCACTTTGGAAATCCATGGAGGAGGCCTATTTTCAACAGTGGACTTCTTGTGGCTAAGATGATGATGATGAAAGAAATATATGTATAAGTTAAGTTCGAAGGTTTTACTTAGTGTTGTTAATTAAGTACCTAAATATATATTTATGAGGCCTTTACTCGTGAAGTTCTAAAACCTTTTTAATAACCTCTAATTTTATGCTCGTACTTAACCGCTACTTTGAGCTCTGAGGGCTTATTAAGTACTTTTACAGCTTAGAAAATAACTAGTCGAAGCACAATGTCGACTGCAATCTTCTTTTACTACCTTTTGCGTTACAGTGACCCTAATCTGACTGCCCTAATTAATTTATCTCTTTATGAGTACAGTTACTCCAGTTTTTTAATAGCTATCGGCCTTTGTATTGCTAAAACACGAGTAACGAAGACACAGTTAGACGCAAGAAAGAGTGAGATGTCGCACGCTTAGTCTTAAACTGACCCATTTCTGAATAATACACGTCCCAAAATATAACCTTAATTAAAAGACATAGGGTTTAATTTTGGGAAATATCAAATTCAGAATTGAGTCAGTTTAAGACTAAGCGTGCGATGTGTGAAGATTACCGAAAGCCATTAAGAGGAGTGTGAAATACAAATTACGATAACGTTTTCCACCCTCTTAACCTTAACCCATAGCCATGATTTTTTATGTTGTCGGTATGCCCTAAAACTAGCTTTTTATGTTTTGATTTTTTTAATATTCTTAATAGTTTCAAAAATATTGATGCTTTTTTGACCGACAGGATCATAGTTACACAACATTTACACGATGGTGCTGTACAGTACTTACTGTAGGCAATGTAGGGACATAAGTTAAAAAAACATTTGCACCGAAGTGTGCACCGAAGTGTTTGGACTACTTTTTTTTATGTAATAGGAACACAAACAAGCAAGTGGGTCACCTGATGGTAAGTGATCATCACCGCCTATAGACACCCGCAACACCAAAGACATTGCTGATGCGTTGCCAACCCAGAGGGGTAAGACAGAATACATCTTGTGGAAGTAATTACACCGGCTGTCTTGCTCTCCACGCCGGAACACAACAGTGCAAGCACTGCTGCTTGGCGGCAGGATTAGCTAGCAAAATGGTGGTAGCAATCCGAACGGACCTTGCACAAGGTCTTACCACCCGCAAAACTTACCATCAGGTGACCAACTTCCTCGTTTGCCTTTCTATGTTGTAAAAAAAAGTGTTATTTAAAAAAATGATTTTTTAAGTTTATAGCTTTCTCGCCACAATGACTGTAAATATGAACGTAGTCTAATAAACAGGCATTATTAGCCAAAACTATTCCAGATTGCTGATCTCATTTTAATATGAAAGAGCGATTTAATTACAAAGAATTATAATAACAATGCGTGTCAATTTAAATGCAAGCGGGACACGGCACGGCCTAGAAATAATACAACGCGTTTTGTAGACAGTTTTACCCGTTAGGCGCACCGCGCTATGAAAATATTTATATAATTATCATATGTTCACGCCTGTTTCCCTTTGGGGTAGGCAGAGACCACAGAACGCCATTTGCTCCGGTCCTGGCATACTTCCCTCGCTTCCTTAACACACATTCCACTCTTCATACAAGCTTAACGGTTTCAGGCACTTTTTTATGAAATAGGAAGGCAAAAAAGCAAGTGGGTCACCTGATGGTAAGTAATCACCATCGCCTATTGACACCCGCAACACCAAAGAGATTGCAGATGCGTTGCCAACAAAGAGGGCTAAGATGGTATACCTCTTGTGCCAAATTCACCGGTTGTTGTGCTCATCACACCGGAACACAACAGTGCAAGCACTGCTGCTTAGCGGTAGGATTAGCGAGCAAGATGGTGGTAGTGATCCGGGCGGACCTTGCACAAGGTGGTGGCACCTACAAAAGTTATAGATTATTCTCTAGTTTAACTTAAGAACCATCAATAACTACAAACCTTCAAAAATAAAGTTAAATTGTTCCAACTACTTCCAACTTCCTAATGGAACTCCTAAAAACAAAGCCAGAATTTTTTTAGGGTACTGGAGCTAATAATGGAGACGGAACCTTTATAATCATCCTGTTGATCTGTCCGTATGTCACAGCTATTTTTATTTCTTAACCTTGAGCGGTCATGTTATTAAGGACAAGTGGGACGATAAGTTAAATCACTAATCTGTTAAAAGCTATTACTAGTTTATTTTAAATATCGTAAAAATAAGAATCACTTTATTACAGAAATAGTTCAAAAATGTCGCAAGATCAGAAACAAAGATTAAATTAACAAACATACAGAGTGTAACTAAACAGAATCATTTAAAACGTAGCTTTTCATTTGTCGGCAGTCGGGTGAAATCATCAAAATGATTACCTACTACTTAAATTAAAATTGTAATGACAACACAAAGAAAAATTAGGGCAATGGCAGGACTTGAATCTGCAACATCAGCATTCCGTGCGTTTTCCAGTTTCGCCACACTGCTGCGCTGCCCTGCGAATTTTTAAATGTGCTTCGTCTTACGGTCATTACATTATTGATTTCAAGGGTACAACTACCCTCAGTGTCATCTATATGAAACTTTTTAATAAGTTATCATATTCAACTGGGTAACTTTACAGCTATCGTCAGCTGACGAGAGATGGCGCCGTTTGTTATTAAATTTTTTGTAACCGAAATTTCTTTCGATTTTTATTTGAAATGTTTTTAACATTCAAATTATTAAATTAAAATTGTAATGACAACACAAAGAAAAAAATAATTATTTTTAATTTAATAATTTGAATGTTAAAAACATTTAAAATAAAAATCGAAAGAAATTTCGGTTACAAAAAATTTACCTACTACTTGCTTATTTATTACTAGCACTAGAGGTATTCTATCTTAGCCCTCTGGGTTGGCAACGCATTTGCAATCTCTTTGGCGTTGCGGGTGTCTATAGGCGGTAGTGATCACTTACTATCAGGTGACCCATTTGCTTGTTTGCCTTCCTATTTCATAAAAAAAAAACATGATTATGAATAACCCTGCCTTCTGCCAGCTTGTTTTCCAAAGACATCGCTTTAGTAAACGTTGTTCCCTATCCGACGACATATTTCAGAGTAATGAATTGCTTCCGTCGCTGAAAGGTGGCACCGAAAAAAATGCGAGTCACAGCGCACTGTAAAGTGCGAACAACCTCCAAGAGGGTGACACGAAGCCAATCAACTGTGTGTTATTAGCTAAGTAACTTTATTCAAATGTGAAATTAGTCGTTTTATGTATGCATGGAAAAGTAAACTCAAACTAGGTGAACATTATTTTGAAGACCTGTATCGCACAGTGGCACATGTGTCTGCTTACTGTGCAAGAGGTCTCGGGTTTAAATCCTGGCATGGGCAAATATTTCTGTGACGAATGCACATGTTTGTAACTGAGTCATGGATATTATTTGTATTTAAGTACGTATTTATTTATATAAGTATGTATATCCGTTGTCTGCCGTGTCATGACAAAACACTGTAACTCAAGTTACAATGTTTTGTGCTAACATCAATAATTGAGCTCTTCGGGTCCATATTTATATATGCCTGCTAACAGACCACTCATTTTGTACCAAATTCAATGAAAAACCTCAAAGCGTAATACACTGTAACTTAAACATGGGGTCTTGTTTTGACTAATCACTGTATAGACTATAAATACAGTGTTTTGCCAAAACAACACTGACATTTTTGTCGACTTTTATCTTAAGATACAGTATTTTGTCGTTACAATTCCGCAACGCCCTTGAAGTGAGTGTTTTGGTTGTCAGGTAGCGAGTCATATATATATGGCTGCCGATAAAGTGCACGCTAGCAGCAGCACCAATAACCTAAACAGAGCATTCGAAATATACCATTTTCATGAGACGCAAGTTCTGACACACAAAAATAACAATTTATTCAGAATGATAGAAATGTTAAATATCCTGATGGTTTGAACATACGAAGTCGTCCATAAACTACGTCGCCCGAGAGGAATTTGCAAAGAAACTCGACTGTAATATGATAGTTACAGTGTTTTGCCACGACGATTTTTATAAGTATTACCAAATTATGTCACAACAAAACACGTTTTGGTTTTTATATAAATGAAAGAATTTAAAAATTAGATTTTTTTGTGATTTGTATACTATAAGAGCAACATTATCAATATTTTGTCATCATCAAAATCTGATAAATATTCACAGTTTTATGGCCAAATAACGAAAAAAAAGTGTTCTTTGCGATTTCTGAAAAATACCATTTTTTAAGTTACAGTGTTTTGTCATGACACGGCAGTTGTCTAGTACTCATAGTACAAGCTATGCGTAGTTTGGGACTAGGTCAATTGGTGTAAATTGTCCCAAAATATTTATTTTTATTAGTGAAACATGTTAGATGCCTTTACAGCAGGTGCGGAGAAGAAATCTAGGCTAATTAAAAACGTTTATTTGGTAAAAGTTTGTTTGGTAATGTAGTTAATTTACTTTAATGCACAAAAAAAACAAATGAACAAAAGACGGACATAATGCCTTAAGGCTGTTATAGATCATTCTCAAGTACATCCTGGGCCCAATTTCATAAACGCGACAGGCGACAAGAGGCAGTGACAATTCATCGTACATTACTGTGTCGACAAGTAACCCTACAGGCTTACAGACTTAACATCATAGTGGGCAAGCAATATATACCGAATTGTCACTGTCACCTGTCGCCTGTCGCGTTTATGAAATTGGGTCGTGTTGTCATGATTGCATTTGAAGTTTCTTCAGCACTAGCATCAGATATTAAACATGGCAACGTAAATTACGAGCTGACGAAGTCGCGGGTAACAGCTAGTTACGTATATATGTTCACGATCCACGAAGCTGTCATAGTGAAAAAGAAGAAAACTTTACTCAAGAACAATGCAGTTAGTCATACTGCGCTGCCTCCCTGGTGACTCGTGACGGTTCGTAAGTCGCCTTAAGGCGTTTGGAAGAAATAGCTAGTATGATTCCTTAAAGTTTGCCTACTGGCATTATTCGACAAGGATCATTTTGATTTACATTGCTCTTAAGACGACGTAGAAACTGGAAAAGCGCTGAAAAAATGATGATATTGTATAGGCGACCAAGTAATTGCTTGGTCACTTTTGCTCTATCCCTTTGTAATACGGTCGAAAAATGGTCAAGCAATCTCTTAGTCGACTATTGCTATGTCAAGTTCTCCTAGCGCTTTTTCAGTTTCTTAAAGCAGCGTAAGCTCTGACCATGCGATCATGGTCTTGAGAGATAGAACAAAGTGGTTCAAAACAGGCCATGAGCAATTTTACTTTAAATACGTGAGAGATCCGTTTTTACTTAAGGTGCTTCAGAAAACTGGAATCCTGATTCAATATAGATCCATTTTACATTGACATAATAAGTAAAAGACTTCATACAGTTCCATTTATAATGTCACTTGGCAAAGTTCCGGTGGGTCAAGCTTCCATTTTGTCATTTGTACGGTCATCATCATAAATATATAAACGTTATCAAGACGTCAAAAATATCTATACACCCTTATGCCACTAAACATAAAGGTCGATGTATACATATTTTGACGCTATGGCTGTATATATATTTTTACAGCTGACTGTACGTATGAATCTGTCGGTATTTTTCTATTTTAAACTTGTCCATAAAATGGAGTCGGTTTAAAAGAAAGTGATGCCTCATATGTTGTTAGTCCATAGCGTGACCACACGAGGAGTTCTGTGCCCTTACCATAAGTTGACAGTGACAGTACTCGCTAGCGACGGCACAAAATAAATAATAGTACAGAAACTTCTCTTTTACGAGCGTGATTAAACGAATTCCAACTTTATTAACACGCTTAAAAAGTTCATACACCATGCGCCAGGCGGGTTGAGTCAAAAGGAACGCGCCGCCTGCCTTCCCACCGCTACTTTCGGCGACACGCTAGGGTTGCGCGGCATTCGTTTTCAATTACAGCTCGCGGCAAGCCATCAGACTACTGCGATTTGCCTATGCCATAGGCAGATTGGAAAATCTTCCAGCGCCTCTAGCGGTCATTTATGGAACTAAATATTGCTAGTATAAGCCGAACAGTAAATTACCCATCGAAATCTAAGCGTTAGCGACTAACTTGATGTTGCTGTGTAGAACATCGATACCTTGAGTCACAAATTTGACATTATGTCCGTCCGGATCGCTACCACTATCTTACTCGCTAATCCTGCCGCTAAGCAGCACTGCAATGCTTGCACTGTTGTGTTCCGGCGTGGAGAGCAGGACAGCCGGTGTAATTCCTGGCACAAGAGGTATTCCATCTTAGCCCTCTGGGTTGGCAACGCATCTGCAATCTCTTTGGTGTTGCGGATGTCTATAGGCGGTGGTGATCACTTACCATCAGCTTGCTTGTTTGCGTTCCTATTTCATAAAAAAAGTAATCGAAAAATACCGTATCGACTATTGTCAACCCTTTCACTAGCAAATTGGACCGTGTTTACTTGCTATCGACTGTAGTAACTTAATATGAGTTTTCGATAGCAACTCATGGTAGTGGTACTGGACTATCGTGTTGGAGTCCATTCTAACATACGCTAATGATTTGTGTCGAGCGCTTTATCAAAATATCTAATTACTTTGGCTGCGACACGCCTTTGTTTCCAACAACGAATTAAAAACAAAACATTTTTTATTTAAATCGCTGTATTAAATTCAGTGCTACCTACTCTAAGGCTGCTTTTCCACCAGAGATGTGCGAGGATGCGTAGCGAGGGATGTATTTGTAAGAACCAATAAAATCGCTTCATTTACCTCGCCTGGGTCAGCACAGCTCTGGTGGAAACGGCTCATTGGTTCTTTTCTAACACATCCCTCGCTACGCATCCTCGCACATCTCTGGTAGAAACGCAGCCTAACCATACTTTATACATGCCAAAGTGAGTATATTGTATATCTTCTAAGCATACTCACCTAATTAATAGATTCAGGTGTTACTTTGCGGAGGTCCATTTCAACAAACTGGAACAAATTGCTCGTGTAAGTTAGCTGCGTCTGTATATATGTCGCACAGACGCAGCTAACTTGCACGAGCACGGCACTGGTTTCGCGGAGTAGCAAGGTAATTTGTTCCAGTTTGTTGATATACTTACATTTGTCACGAACATAAAGCACTGGGAAATACTTCAATAAACTTTTAAGCCGTTTTTTTGGTAAAAAAGAGCTATTACAATTCTAAAAAAATAAGTTAAGAGGACTTTGGGAAAAATAATTCTGGTTTGCCTCTACCCATTCAACATTGTAATACTCCGCAGTGTTTCAGCGATTCACTGGAGCTTTTTTTTTTATAAAATAGAAAGGCAAACAAGGTAATGGGTCACGTGATGGTAAGTGATCACCCCCGCAGACAGCCGCAAAACCGAGGAGATTGCAGATGCGTTGCCATCCTAGAGGGCTAAGATGGAATACCTCTTATGCCAGTAATTGCACTGGCTATCTTGCTCGCAATGCCGGAACACAACAGTGCAAGCACTGCTGTAGCGGCAGGATTAACGAGCAAGATGGTGGTAGCTATCCAGACGGACCTTGTACTAGGTCCTACCACCCGAAAACAACAAGGCTGACACTGGATCAGCGATTCAATGGAGATCCTGGTTCATGAGGGTAGAAGTGCTTGTTTGCCTTTCTATTCCATAAAAAAAACCGTTGTTCATAGATTTATTCTATTGACAGTTAACCATTGCATTGAATAGCTACTCGTTAAGAGTTAATTAAATAGTTTTTCCTGTTTGATTGTTCCTGAAACTTTCTAAAGAAAACATAACCCTTCCTTTTAGCTTTCCCGTAGTCGGGTAAAAAAGCAACTGCCTCAACGATGATCGTTTATGGATAATTCGAAACATTTATTAATCTTAATACGCAATCACGGAATAAATAGAGTCTTCCGATTATAAAAGGAGTCGCGATATAATGCATACCCTAAATTGTTGAGCGTTTTCTATATTGTGAAGTAAAAAGTTTTTTAACAGGCCAATATATTACAAATATTACAATGGATTAGATACACAAAGCGATTACAAAAACGCATTGAGATTTTGTAATCAAGCTCACAGTAAATTAAGATCGAAACAACCTGCTTTGGTGCAGGCCTGTGTTTTTAAACACAGCAACACTTCAGATAGTATTTGAAATTTCGACTGTCGTCAGTCGAAAATTCACGTTTTCAAATTTCACGTCGTTGACACTATCAAAAAAAATAGCACTTTAAATAAAATTAAAAAACATTTATTGCTACCACAAGAGAAGGCACAAAGCTTAATATTTCACAAACGGATCCTTTAATTAGAAAAATTGAAATCGTAAACCCACAACATTTTTGAAATATCAAAATAGTCCCGTCATAAAAGTGGTAAAATGAAATTATGAAAAAAAAAATATTATGTTTATCCATGACAAATTAGCACTTACAGCTTCCAAGACTGACGGACATGGCGAATGAGGGTTCCTTATGCTTGCTTCCTTACAGCTTGGGTTCCTTATCGAGACTACGGAACCCTAAAAACGCTCCCTAGTGATGCTGTATCTGCAGCACACTTCAAAGCCGAATGTCCTGCAACTAGCGGCCGGACGAAACGAGTTTACTCGCGTTAACAAGCTGCGTTAGATCGGACGTGATTTTGCGCACGCCACCTGATTTATTTGTGTTAAGGTGGAACTTCATTCCGCCGACCTATTTCTGATTGCTTATTGCGCACGTTTGCTTTTTTGTTGACCTTACCGGGACGTGAGGCTGCTTTATATGTAAATACAACCTTATTTACAAACGTTTAGTAAACCTATATTAGTTAGTTAAGACTTTGACTTCGATTGACAGGAATAAAACTTATTTTAGTTAAAAGAGGTTGGTAAATTGTTATGAATTTGTGTATGAGAATAATAGAGCATTATTAGATACTTGACACCTTTAGCCGAATGGCGAGAAAGTGTAAAATTGTTGAATATCGTCATTTCAGCAATAAAAAAGCCAGAAACGTATATTAAAAAGAAGTTTTATTATTTTGTTTCAAAGTAAACTACCCGCCCAGGCTTCGCACGCGTACAGTTCCCGGCAAACAACTTGAGCACTGACTTTGACTGCGCAGTAGCCGTTTCTAGTACAAATGTGTATGATAAACATGAAAACATGAAAACATGCTCAAACATACCCCCTCTGCTCGATCTATTATGCTCAAGTGGTTTGCCTGCAACTGTACAAAATGTACATTCATTTCAACACATTTTATGGTTTGAGGACACCATCTTACATCTACGCCTACCGTCTCCAGCAGCTCTAGCATGCTTTCTTACGACAAATGGCAATAATATCCCCTTTATAAGTATCCTCGGATCGAATGCCTTATGTCTGCAATAAACACTAGCATGCTAGGTAGGGTTGCCAGATGTCCGGTATTTAAACCTACAGTCCGGTATTTTCGAGGCCTGTCCGGTAAAAAATAAATAGTCATACCGGACAGAACAATGTTCTGTATTTTGAGGAAAGTCGGTACTACTGGTCATAAGCGCCTACAAGAGTAGACATATGAAATCCCTCAAACGCAAAACTCGCGCGCGCTCCTCGCTCGCTGACCTCGTTGTCTGTATCTGCGTCTGTGGGCTCTCACTACACCACTGTATACCCGTCTCAATCAGCTTACCCCCCCCCCCCCTGTTTAGGGTTGTCCGGTATTTTTACGCGACTCACCTGGCAACCCCAATGCTAGGCTTGGGCCACAGGCACTAATAGAAGTGTCCTAAATTGCTAGGAAGGCCTGCGATTTTGAATGCGATTTCGAACCAGAGTGCAAATCCAAACGACCTTGACTAGTCATAAAAAAGCTACGCATCATAATTAACATCACACCGAGTTTTTATTCCATAAATTCACCTGTACCCTTTAACCACTCACCGTAATTGATGAAAAGCGTAATGAGAACAAAAACCGTGTGTATTCAATTTCCCCGCCGACCTTCCCTGCTCCGGTTGCTATAAATTATAAATAACGAAAAAAGTTGGGCACAATACCTAACCATAAATTCGGCGTACGCTGCATGACTTTTGGGGTAAATTTTAATCGTACAAATGAATTTACGGCGTCCGCTCGAGGTATCGATTTGTGCGCTAGTAACTCAAAACTGGTAAAGTTTTTCATGTTCAGTGGATTATTTGTGGATGCTATAATTTTAAACCAGTGTGGAATATAGTTTTAGTGGCTTTAAATTGTTTGTTTATCCGCGTTGTTAGCGTTTATCGTCGATATGATGCATTCATCTATTTCGTACACGCCAAACAGTGGCCCGTTTCACGAAGCTACAAGTTACAATTTAACAAGTCTAAACCGGCAACATTGGTCATAATGCCCATTGCCATTGGTCATTATTGACCAATGTTGCCGGTTTAGACTTGTAAAATTGTAACTTGTAGCTTAGTGAAACGGGCCACAGGTGGTTGCTTTATGTTAGCATAAAAGCTAGTATGCTAGGCTTTCACAGTGAATTTTATGTCTAAATTGTTTCATAGGATTAAGTTTTTTGTTCTATATTTGATCATCATCATCATCATCATCTCAGCCACAAGAAGTCCACTGTTGAACATAGACCTCCTCCATGGATTTCCGAAGTGACCGGTTGGAAGCAGCATGCAACCAGCGCCTTCCTGCCACCTGTATGAGGTCATCGGACCATCTTGTGACTGGTTGTTCTACGCTGCGCTTGCCAATACGCGGCCGCTATTCGAGAATTTTTCGACCCCATCGGCCATCAGTTCTCCGTGCTATGTGCCCTGCCCACTGTCACTTCAACTTGCTAAGCCGCTGTGCTACGTCGGTTACTTTCGTTCGTCTGCGTTTCTGTCGTATATTTGGTAAATAAATAATAAGAATAATAAATAAATAATGTCATACATCTATACATGTACGTGCCTTGACTAAACGCTTATGAAATGATTTATTGATAAGAGTAGATAATGGATAGCTGTAATTTTTTGCTTCAGTCAATTTTATAAGTCAAAATTGTTTCCATTATTTTATAGGTCCAGCCACAAGCTGGTCCGATGACCTCATACAGGTGGCAGGAAGGCGCTGGTTGCATGCTGCTTCCAACCGGTCACTTTGGAAATCCATGGAGGAGGCCTATGTCCAACAGTGGACTTCTTGTGGCTGAGATGATGATGATGATGATGATTTTATAGGTATATTTGTTCTGTTGTTATTTTATAGATGTAATCTTTGCATGCATCAAAGGTTAACTCGAAGTGACCTCTTAAAGGGATAAACCGCCTTGTCTGTTTCGCTTTTAATGCATCACTATACTCCTTTATGTCATTTATGCTTTAATTTTACCATAAATGGCCATTTAAATTGGAGTTATATGAAACAAACATGATTTTTGTAGTCTTTTTATTATATTCATAATTTAGGTTTTACCCAAAATTCTTGTCACCCCAAGTGTTTTTGACTTGAAAGACTTATGCACCTTAAGAAATGTAGGGTGACCGTAAGGTTAGATACTTCTTTTACTTTTTTTATTATTTAAATAATTTAAGAATTTTTTAATTTTTTTGCTACACCACTTTATTTTGTCTAGCTAGTAAGAGAAATTGATTCATATGTACTAATACAAACTTACCGTACATACACTAAAACGGCACGAAAACGGCAAGTGTACCTTGTATTTCTAAGCAAAAAGATATTTTTCGTTTTGTTTTGTTTCAGTAATTTAGGTTCGGAGATTAGAAACCAGCTGAAGCGGCTAAGAACTTACTTTGTGGTGCCGATAAAATAAATATTAATACGGCGCTCGGGATTCTTTGAAGAAGTCAAAGCAAAATCTTTTAACGGCAAAATACATGTTAATCGTGGTAAAAAAACTTGTATTTTTTTCGAAAAATGCCGTGATTACTGCCTGCATATTACGGTATTTAATAACTAACTTGTTACATTACTAATTTATTGTAATGAAAACATTGCTGCATATTTAAATAATTTATAGTGGTTTGTTTCATAGTAAATGTGGGCTGGCATAAATTAGTCTTCGATCATGACAGCCTTTTCACTATTCGTTTAAACATTACTATTATAAAATTAAAAGCATAAATATCATTGAAAATGCTCCCATCCTACAAATTTTTCCATTGATTTAAGTTTTTTTAGTCTATTTAGTTTTATTTTGAATGAAAGACCGAACTTTTTCCAAGAATCCAGATATTTAAGCACTTGCAAACGGGTTTTTGTTTTAAGGCCCTGGGTCCCTAGCACGCTAGCTTCTATCGATGACATAAGGCATATACCCCTTTCTAACCAGTGTACTAAGCACGAATCTTTTCAACACGCATTAAGAGGAATGTGAACTCAGCCCCAAAAAGCGCTCTCCATACAAACGGCGATAATGTTTTTTACCCTCTAAACCTTAACCTATGGCAATGATTTTTTGGTGTGTTGTCATTTTACCTTAGAACTAGGTTGGTATGTTTTGATTTTTTTATATTCTTCATAGATTTGACAATATTTGCATTTCAGGAGTTTCATACAAAACAAAAAGGCGTCAATATTTTTTAAACTATTAAGAATATTTAAAAAATCAAAACATACAAACCTAGTTCTAGGGCATAATGACATTATAGCAAAAAATCGTGGCTATAGGTTAAGGTTTAGAGGGTGGAAAACATTATCGCCGTTTGTATGGAGAGCGCTGGGTTCACACTCTTCTTAACGGCTACGTAGCTCAGTGCGTCTCGTTCTAACTAGCCCAGTGGGAGAGAGACGCACTGAGTTACGTAGCAAGTTAACGCGTATCAAGAAGATTCGTGCTAGCTACACTATATAGATGTGCGAAAGGGACGGAAGCGTATAAGTGCGTGATAAACGCTAGTGTGCTCCTAGAGCTGGTTACCCTAATCCAGCTACAGGTTCACACCTGAGTTTCTTGCCGGTATCTTCTCATCAGAGGTTTTTCCGAAACGGCGGTAAATTTTATAACATTCCTAAGTGCTTCCTGTAAGCCTAATCTGAATAAAAAAACTGGAACAAATTACCTTGCTACTCCGCGAAACCAGTGCCCGGCTCGTGCAAAATAGCTGCGTCTGTGCGACATATAAATATATTCATGCAAAAAACCCATCTTCCTCCGCTTCCACACGAAAAAACATATATCACACAGACTCAACTACACTACAAACACACTACACGATACTACTACTGGTTTCGCGGAGTAGCAAGGTAATTTGTTCCAGTTTGTTGATATGGACCTCCGCAAAGTAACGCCTGAATCTATTAACTACCTAATCTGAATAAAAATATTTTGACTTTGACTTTGACAGGACTAAACCCAATCGATACCCTTAATAAATAACATCGGCGTCTTGTGCCGCTAAAGGAAATTTCTAGGCTATTAGATTTTATCAAACTATGGCCGGAGATCAAAGGGTAGTGCGTCGCTTCAAAGCTTGACCATAATGAATATCCTTAGTACTAAATATTTTGAGCGAAGAGCGTTGGTGACCTAATGTAGGGAGGGGGGGGGGGGGGGCTTGAGCATAAATCGAGTGGAGGGGGTAAGTTTGCGCAACATATTTGTACTAGAGACGGCTACAGCGTAGTCAAGGTCATTGCTCAAGTTGTTTGCCGGACACTGTACCGAGTTCGATCCCCATCAGTCGCCTTCCACCAATTTTTTCTATCTTTATTTACACTACCTAATTAATGCTCTGACGGTGAGAGAAAAGTATGAGCTTGCTTGTTAATGTAAATTAATGTGTAACCATGATCGAGTCGGTCTGCTTTTGCTGTCACAGGGGTCACGGAGGTCAAATGTTAGCCGCTTCAATATACCTGCAAAATGTGGGAGTATGGTTAAAGACTATCCCGAATAAAGAAACGGGATGCTTTGCTATACTAGGAGGATGTAAAGTTAGTATCAATACTTTTTTATAAATTAGGATAGCAAACAAGCAAGTTGCTCACCTGATGCTAAGTTGTCACCACCATCCATAGTCTCCCGTAACACCAAGAAGACAGCAGATGCGTTGGTAACCCAGAGAGCTAAGATGGACCTATGGTACTAGTAACTTCCCCGGCTGTCTTGATCTCAACACCGGAACCCATGCTTAGCGGCTGTAAAAACACGTAATGCCTAATGGAAATAGTAATAATCCAGTTAATGTTCATTCTGCTGGACATAACTTTCCTCTCATCATGAAAGGGGATTAAGGATTAGGTTCAAATCCCCCTCGAGCCCACTGCGGGCTGAAAACTTTAATGCATTGTTGCATTGCTTCGCAGATGTAGCTTTAATGTATACGATATCATATTTATATCTATACAGGGTGGACCATTTAGATGAGTCAGTATAGTCAAGTCTGAAACTATAAGACATTTTGCGGGTGGTAGGACCGTGTGCAAGGTCCGCCCGGATCGCTAGCACCATCTTGCTCGCTAATCCTGCCTCTTACCAGCAATGCTTGCACTGTTGTGTTCCGGCGTGGAGAGCAAGGCAGCCGGTGCAATTACTGGCATAAGAGGTATTCCATTTCCCTCTGGGTTGGCAACGCATCTGCAATCCCTTTGGTGTTGCGGGTGTCTATGGGCGGTGGTGATCACTTACCGTCAGGTAACCGATCCTTCAAGCCTTCCTGTTTCATAAAAAAAGACGCGATAAATTAAGCTTATTTTTATAGTAATAAAACGTGTGTATTCTAATTAGGGAATGCAAAACCGGTTTTACTTTGTATGAAAAAACCGGTTAAAACATGCAATAAATACCACAGATATGTATACCTTAGAAAACGACCTTCTATACTACTGTGCACCTAGCACGAATTTTCTCCATACGGTTAACTGGCTTCGTAACTCAGTGCGTTTCGTTTTAACTAGCCCAGTGGGAGAGAGACGCACTGAGTTACGTAGCGAGTTAACGCGTGTCGAGAAGATTCGTGCTAGGTGCACTGCGGCCCTAACATGACAGCCCAGGTTTAGTTTAACCCCTCCCTGTGTCTCTGTCTAACTAGTGTCATAAGAAAGGGACGCAGATAGAGATAAACTAAACTTGGCCAGTCATGTTAGGGCCACTGGTGTAGTTGATCGAAGTATACAGAATGCGATGAATACTTGAATTGCCAGTCTATTCAGAAATAGTACATTAATTAGCATTTTTAATTAAAGTTTTAAATAATATTCCAGTATCGCAAAACTTATAAATAATTCACTCTTAAAGGAATAAAATCCAACTACGATCTGTTCTCTGCACCAATTTATATTTAGCAGTTCAAAATTGATTAAACTTGTATTGAATGACTCGATATTAATTTTGCAAGCTGGCGTACTAATAATTGCCTATTGTTCTTATATTTATAAGCCGTTTGTGAATTGAAAATCAAAAGAACTTTTAATTTATGGTCCCTTGTTAGCGTATGCTTCAGTTAAGGATTAACAATGGCTTCGATAGAACGGTTATTTTGATCACTCAAATTGCCATAAATTTTACAAATAATTCCATTATTGTATTAAAAAATATTTATTTTTAAATTTTTTCGATTTTTCTTTTTCTATTTTATTACATTCAAATTAAATTTAAAATGCTATATAATGAATGACAACACAAAGAAAAATTAGGGTAATGGCAGGATTTGAACCTGCAACATCAGCATTCGGTGCTGGAATGCTATATAATGAAACTCATTCATTATATAGCATTTGAAATTTAAATAATTCCATTATGTTTTTTTTTATGAAATAGAGAAGCAAATGAACATTTAGTGTACCTTAGCATGAATCTTCTCGAACTGCGTTAATATTATAAAAATACTTAAAACTACAGAGAAAATCGTATCAAATTCCGTTAACTGATTTAGAAGGAGTAAGCAGCCGAAGATATAAGGACAGACAGACACGATAGCGACTTTGTTTAGTACTACGTAAATATAATAAGAGTATATCGATGAGGGCTGGCATTTACAGTTTCGATTAAAGCCCCCTGAATAAAAAAAAAAAAAGATTCAGGCGTTACTTTGCGGAGGTTCATATCAACAAACTGGAACAAATTACCTTGCTACTCCGCGAAACCAGTGCCGGGCTCGTGCAAAATAACTGCGTCTGTGCGACACATATATGTTCATGCAAAAACCCACCCTCCTCCGCTTCCACACGAAACAACATATATCACACAGACTCAACTACACGCCACCACCACTAAACACTAAAACTACACGATCGACGACAGACGCAGCTATTTTGCACGAGCCCGGCACTGGTTTCGCGGAGTAGCAAGGTAATTTGTTCCAGTTTGTTAGAAAAAAACTTTCCTTCGCGAGAATTTCAAGAAACATTTACTATCCCAGGGGAAGCTAATTAAAAACTAAATCATTTAATTTGCTTGTAAACTAATCGCTTTCGACCCTCGGTGCAGTGACAAATAGCCCCAAACGGAGCTAATATTACTATGAAGCATTATATTATAGGACACTATTTCTCGAGAGGCTGCTGGCAACGACGTGCTACGAATACGGGATTTGTTAATAGGAAGCTACTTTTTATCTTATTTTTAAAGTTTTTTTATTCACCTTTAATTTGAAAGTATATAGAATAGTATACAACGAAATGTTTCATGGATATCTATTTTTTTTAATGAAGTTGAATTTGTATGACAAAACAAAGGCAATAAGGTTTGAATTGTATATATTTTTTAATATTGTTTAATGTAAGGGTTAATGCAAGCGAACAAGTAGGTCACCTGATCACCACCACCTATATTAGACACCAACAAAACCAAGGACGTTGAAGATGCGTTGCCAACCTAGAGAGCTAAGATGGAATACATCTTGTGACAGCTATTGAACCAGCTGTCACGCCGAAACACAACAGTGCAAGTACTGCTGCTTAGCGGCTGGATTAGAGAGCAAGATGGTGGTTGCAAACATCAAAAAAAACTTAAAAGTTTATATGTAAAAGAAAGGCAAATGTAGCTCTCAACAGAATAATGATTTTTCAATAAACATGTTCCTAGCTGCACGACAAAAGTATTCCAAGTTCAACCAAAAAAATATATATATCGACACTACCCTTAAATGGACATAATTTAAAGCGCAAAGAATGTCGCTCTTATTAGTCTCGGCGATTATCTTCACGGCGTGCTGTGCTAGGGGGCGACAGATGCCCGGGGCATTAGCACCATCGAGATATTGCCCAGCTTTGGGAGGGTGGTACTGCTCGGATTACGCAGGGATCATACTTATATTTTGGTTTTGATTTGGTATTTTTGGGGAAACAAATTTTCATAACTTTCTTTTTTATACAACCACGGCACAGTCAAAGGGAAGGGTTCTGATTTAAGTTGTCTATGGAATATGGAGGTGAAGGGACAAGCGGGTCACTTGATAGAAAGTGATCCCCACCGCCCAAGTATTATATTTTTAGCTTCATTTACAGCTCATCTAGTAAAGTCGCCAAAGCGCGGGTAATTCTCGTGTTACAAACTGTAAGGGTTTTTAATTTATTTTATTTTATTAAAATTGTAATGACAACACAAAGAAAAAATTACGGCAATGGCAGGACTTGAACCTGCAACATCAGCATTCCGTGCCTTGCGTTGAAAAATTGAAAAATTCGCAGGGTATGGCAGAGGCAGTGTGGCGAAACTGGCAAACGCAAGGCACGGAATGCTGATGTTGCAGGTTCAAGTCCTGCCATTGCCCTAATTTTTCTTTGTGTTGTCATTACAATTTTAATTTAATAATTTGAATGTAAAAACATTTAAAAATAAAATCAAAAGAAATATCGGTTACAAAAATTTATTTTATTTATTTATTAACCAAATTACATTTTAATTTAATTTTTCAGTTATAGGTTAAATATTTAACATAGACCTACCGTGAGACTCGGACATACGAGTATTAATACAAACGTATTTTTAAGGTCGACTTTTAAAATACTTGAATGATCCGTTTTTATCAATATGCATATAGGTTTCATATTTATACAATTTTATAACAAATCATTTCCAAACAACAATATCTGGGTTCACGGTATGAAGATGATCCATTCCTTTTCATAAGACGCCATTTTGCTTCTACAAGACGGCTTAAGGTTTTAGGTAAGAAAGAAAAACTTCTCGTCTAGACACATTCAACTTTAATTCAATTATATTCTTCTTAATATAAATAGTTTGTTCAATATAATTAATCGGCCTAAGTCGGCGACCACAATAAATTCTCCATCAACTAGATATAAACTGCGAACTAACTCCTAAACTTGATACGTCAGTAGAGTTGGAACAACAATACAACCTACCCTGTCTCGGATAACAATCGATGTCTTAAGGGTGAGATGTGTCAGCATCTATTAGAAGCATTTACGCGGCTCGGCATTTCATAGAATTCTTGGGAATTATTATCGCAAGTGGGATGACCTTGCTGAGTGTCCGTCGATTGATACCGCCATCTTGCTCGCTAATCCAGCCGCTAACCAGTGCTTGCAGTGCTGTGTTCCGGCGTGAAGAGCAAGACAGTCGGTGAAATTGGTGGCACAAGAAGTATTCCATCTTAGCCCTCTGGGTTGACAACGCATCCGGAGTTTTATTGATGCCCTGTGTGTCAATGGACCGTGGTGATCACTCACCATCAAGTGACCCACTTTCTTAATTCCCTTTTTACAAGAAATTACAAAAAATACAATGGGTGTGACTTCCATTACTAACTTACTGACTGACTCACTGACTAACAACATAACATAATAATAATCATCTTCACATAATATAAAAAAAAGTTGCTAACCATTCCTGTCTGTCATCATTTCTTTCGCCGCTTACACCTACAAATTTAATACGTTTTTCGCTGTAATTAAAAAAAAACAAAGATTCCAACCTAATTGTAGTGTAATATAAGAATATCTAATATGTAATGTGAATAGTACGTAATAATATAATATGCCTTTCCGTCATTATAAATCTCATGTAAATTTATTCTATACATCATGAAAAATTAAATTAACTCTGCATGAAAACTAGAACATCGTCTAAACCTTAACAGTAACACAACTTACCTGAGATAACGTTATACCAGATTACATTCAAGATTACAGGAAACGTGATGTCTGAACTCACGTTACTCGTAAACTGTGGATTAATGTTCATATTAAAGTAGATTAATTTAAGCTACGAGCAAATATGAGAAGCCGCATAACAAATTTATAATGTTAGATATTCAAATTACTATTAATAATCCGTAGATATTACGAGGGCGTGGGAGCAACTAATTTTCCATACAAACTTAGTCCCCTTTCCTCGCTGAATTGTTAAATAAAGATGTTTCTTTGTTAAAAGTATGTGTTTTTAAAGGAAAACGAGCAGGTCACCTAATGGTAGGTGATTGTCATCACCTATTACCCGCGACACTAAGGAGACTGCAGATGCGTTGCTAATACAGAAGACTAAAATGAAATACCTCTTGTGCCAGTAATTTCACCGGTCTTGCTCTCCACGCTGAAACACAACAGTGCAAGCACTGCTGTTTAGCGGCAGGATTAGCGACTAAGATGGTGGTAGCGATCCTGAAGGATCTTTCACAAGGTCCTACCAGCTTTTTTGTTAAGTTTTGATTTATGTGATAAGGATTATGAGTAATGAAGAAATTTTTAACCAGGTAAATTATTCGACTGGTACGGCGTTTTAGATATATTTTTTTTATAAAATAGGAAGGCAAACAATCAAGTGTGTCACCTGATGGTAAGTGATCACCACCGCCTATGAAACCTGCAACAACAAAAAGAGTGCAGATGCGTTGCCAACCCAGAGGGCTAAAGATGGAATACCTCTTGTGCCAGTAATTGCACCGGCTGTCTTGCTCTCCATGCCGGAACACAACAGTGCAAGCACTGCTGCACTGAATTGTTAATTTTGGATTATAGTAAAAACAAAAACAACAAATCCTAATAAAAACGTTAGGAGAATTTATAGCAATTAATATACTATTTTTATTTTATTGCATTGATACCCCTAGGTGCCTTATTACGCCCCTAAACATTTTTTTCGTAATAAAACTTTTAACAAAGCACAATGTTTTTCTTTAATTACTCACGTCATTTTCATAGCAATTACTCAAAGAATAATTGTTTCCCTATTTTTCAAGTTTCGTGCTCAAACTCTGGATGAATGTGAAACAGTTGACAAACGGGGTCTCACACGCCACCCAGCAATTAGCTTAAGAATATTGAAGCACAATTAGACTTTAAAATGTCTTTTAAATGCTTTAAAAATGTTTAAAAAAGTTTATGAGTTTTCATTATATTGGAGAATGACATAACAATAGGTAGGGGTTTTTTTTTGTGGCCTGAATGTCTCAAATCATAGTCTTCGCGAGAGGAACAGTAGGGGAAATATATTCACGTACCACCTTAAAACCCTATCGCAATGACGCGACGCGTTAAACGCCAGGCTATGTCATACAAATGTCACGCGTATGTCTCTTCGACTAGGTTCTACGGTGGTACGTGTTTCAATTTCCTTGACTGTACGGGCGACTACTAATTAATAGATAAATAATTTATAGATTCAGGCATTACTTTGCAGAGGTCCATATCAACAAATTGCAGAAATTACTTTGCTGACAAACTTACCATGCAAATAGTGTAGCAGAAAAAGAGTTTTAAAATTGAAAGCGATATTTTAATAGCTGATCTCTTTACTTTAAATGGCAATACAACGTCCCAAAAAGAGACGACTACATACTCAAAACCTCCTCTTCACTTGACACCCTGTACACACATGAAACGTCAAATTGGTGTACATTAAGGTAGTACACTCTAAGTTTACTTGATTTATAGGTTTTACTACCTTGACGCACAAAGGTAACCATTTTGAGTTTTGGGTGTGTACGCTTGACATGTAATGAGGCTACATTTTGTTTTAGTTTTTTGTATATTTTGACGATCTCAATAAAAAAACGTGAAATTTGACAAACCATGCAATTTATAATGTACTTTTTTAATTGACTGAATAAATAAATTAAACTGAACTATATATGCTTTAGTTTTCATCCAAGAAATTTACCTTCTCCGTGAAACCTCGCTTCAGTTTCAGTTTCACGGAGTACCAAGCTTCGTTTCAATTTGTTAAGCGGTCATTTTAGGCTCACAGGTAAAACGTGGCATGTAATAAGGCGTGTACACATGAAATGGCGCACGCGCCTGCCACCTGACTCAGAACTAATGCACATGCAGAAAACAATTACAAATTGCGCGTCGCGTGACCCCTTGCATGCAGTCAAATTCCTCGCATTTACAGCCGTAAGCAGAAATATGTAAGCAACTATGTTATTATCGCGGTATAAAAGCACTTAAGGCCTTTGTTGCATGTATGTTTAACTGCGGAGAGCCGTAATAGACGGCTAAATTACAAATCCTATTCGGACGCAATGGTTCTTTGACAGAATAAACGACTCGTTTTTGCACTGACTGAGTTTCACTCGATTGAGATTTTTTTTGAAAAATTTACAACTGAAACCGGTTTTTGTCAGTTCATACCAGTTAAATCCAGCGTTATTCATTGGGTGAAACTCCCTGGGTGACTTTTTAGGGTTTCGTAGTCAAAGTTGGCAACGGCAAACTATTGCTAAACCTTCGCTATCTGTACATCTGTCTGTCACAGGGAAGTATCGTGGAAACATGATAGGTGACTTGAAATTTTAACAGAAGGTGTATTATAGTGAAAAACAATTAAAAATTAAAGGGTTTCCCTTTTTTTGCACGGAACCCTTTGTGTACGAGTCCGATTCGCAGTTAGCCGGTAAAAAAAACATTTGCCTTCAATAGCTATAGGTAATACTGAAAGTATTTAAGTAAGTTGATAGTACAAATATCTTTCTAATTATATTATGTACTATTTATACAGTACCGCGTCGTGTCAAGTCACAATATTTTGAACGTGCATAAAGAAATGACACGGCTAAGCCTATATAGGCATTAAAAAAAAAGGAATCCTTAGAGCGGTTTCGCACTACGTCCGATCCGAACCCGTGAAAACATGGGTCTAGAAAACTCGGACCAAATTCGGATATTGCTTATGCACTAGTCTGATCCGAATCCGTGAAAATATGGGTTATTTTAAACATTTTCAATTAAAGTAAAAACATCGTAGGGAAACATAACGCAAATAACAACGTGCGCATGCGCTCGCTGCCACACTGAACTAATACACTGAATGCCTGCCGCTTCACGTCAGCCAGCCGCATACTCCGGCCGCCCCGCTGCCTCTCTGCTTGTACGCAGCTCGGCTTTAACTCGGACGCAGTGTGCGAGCTTTCATACAAATAATACTATGGCTACTTCGGTCCGTCAGAAATCTTCTCCGGAATGGAGATTCTAGAATGACGGAAAGAAATCGGATGACGGATATCGGATCTAGTGCGTAAATTACCATAGAAATAGTTCTACGGCTACTACGGACCATATTTTCCTGATTCGGATCGAACGTAGTGCAAAACCGCTCTTAGTGTGCAAGGCCGACTCTCACTTGGCGTTTTTTATACAATGTAGCTTGCGTTTGTTTTGTTTTGTAACTATTTAAGTTCTCTATAGCTACAAGGAAATTACACCAATGCGGTTAGATTGTAAGTACTTCAGTTTTTTGTTCACAACTAATAGCTGGAATATAGAAACGGCTCCGGGATTCCGAGAAGGGAACAATCAAAGGAATAACAATCATTAGTTTCACAGCAATTCATTTTAAAATTCTAAACGGGACTTTGTCACGGAAACACATGTTTCATTTACCTCGACGTATTAATATCGGCGTCACGTGTTCAAGTGCCGTTTTAACATATGACCTGTTTTTTTGTTGAGGCACATTTCGTAACGTCATATTTTTAATGCAAAACCTACTATATAATATTATAAATATAAAAGTTTGTATGTTTGGATGTTTGTTACTCAATCACGCAAAAACAACTGAATGGATTTGGATGAAATTTGGTTCACACATAGTTTATAACTTTGATTAACACATAGGATACTTTTTATCCCGTAAAAATGCATAGTTCCCACGGGATAGCGATAAGTGAGTTATACGTCGCCGTGACGTCATTGGCAGCAAAGCAGCTAATTCTCATTAATATGTCCAGGACATATTGCAGATTGCATGTTTCAATTAAACAAGTCTACGCGGTGTAACAAACCCCCCCCCTAAGCGCTATTTCTCCTGACCTAATAAGACCTAATTTGACCTAACGTAAATTTAGACCTATTAAGACCTAGGCTATACTACTGTTATAACTATGAAGCTATAGGTGAATTCTAGTCCTAAGCACCATAGATCTAGAAGTATATAACTGGCAAGCGGCTTCTCTGATGGTAAGTAAATATCGAATACCTAGTCTGAAACTCATGTCCTATGTAATGTACGCCCTAATCTATACGTTTACTCATCCCTAGTACTATACTGACTGAATGAATATACATACGAATGATTTGGCCAAGTGATCGTCTAGTTACCCTGCGTTGTGTCCTACGGTAGTAATCCAAGCTCTTTGAAATGTATGTAAGATCGGTTCAATCGCTATGCCCTAACCTTAACCTACCTTAACCTATCATACGTGCTATCAAAATACTAATAAATACCATGTCCTAATTGTCCTATTATTTAAAACTGAATCCTATTTTGTTGGATGCTGCTTCTAAAGAATGGCTATGCCGATTCTGATGAAGTTTATAGCAAAATAATTAAATAGTAATAATGACTGTTATGTACTCGCATAAATAGAGAGGTTCGACCTTTGTTCTGCTTCCTATTTAATATAAACTTAGGCCGAATAACTAGCTACGATTAGTATGCATACGGGGATAACTATGCATATCGTAATTATGTATGTTTGTCTACATGCTATGAAAATAAAGACATTTCGTAACTCATTCAAAGCCTTGTGGCTTTTAAACCTAAGTTATAAGTATACCAAAGTAAGAAACCTCCCAACTGACCTCCTACTCCACGCTCTAGCGGATATTGGACTCATGTTAATTACGATGGTAAGTAATAAGTAATGCCTCATTGGAACACTAATAATAATTAGATAAGCGATCTGTTTCGTAAGAAATAACTGTAGGTACAGTGGAGATGCCAACTGGCTGTCGTACGAATACTACATAGTTATGTGAGAATTACTGAGTCGGATAATCATCCCTGGATAAACCGGAGTTCAATAGAACTCCGGGAGGTTCTCCTTCCACCCCTAAACCTCTGCCTTCGCCTCCTAAATACACTTCTCCGTAAAGAAATGTATTGTTAAGGAACTACGTTAAGCGCTAACCACGGCGCATCACAAAGAAAAGTTATGAGATTCTTATCACAACTCGTTAAAATAAAAATATACATTATAAGTTATCAGACACAATAATCTACGTAAGGAAGCATATTGCTATGTTGACAAAGTTAAAGTTATCTAGCGCAGACATATTTAAAAAGCTCGATACTTTAGAATGATTTCTCTCACAAAGCTGAGCCATAGTCGTAACCAGGCCTTCTTTTACAGTCAGTGACTCGAAGATTGGGCATATCCCGTGGGACAGTGGCCCGTGCTACTTGTAGCACAAGAGTATGACTACGAGTACTTGTACCCGTTAATAATAACTTCATGATCCAAATCAATCCTTAGATCGATAGTGATGCAGCAATTTTTAATAAAGACATAGTTAAGTTGCCATAGCAATATGCTTGAGAGCACTTATACTTATAAACCAGCGTTTTCTTTTGCTGTTAAATAAAAAATAGCTTTATGAACAAATCAATCCTTAGATCGACAATAATGATAATAGCCGTAGCTAGACCAATACCCTTAAAGTAATCTTAATGAAGACACGATTAAGCAGTTAAAACAATAAAGTTACGAGTGGTAAATTATGGTAAATAACCTGAAAGTAATCTTAATGAAGACATGGTTAAATAGTTATAAGTCGAGAAATAAGGTAAATAAGTCTTAAGGTAAACGTAAGTAGAAATCAACCTTAGCTGAGCCTATAAAAAGTATATGAAAAGAATAATAATAATAAACCTTATACTAAAACCGTACTATACCCTACAAAACAGTGTATCTACCTATACCTATTCTATAGCCCTATTCTCTGTTTTGCAAACTAGGAGATTTTCTCCACATTTAGTGTTAAACGTGTAGTGTGTAATGTAGTTTTCCGAGGTGCAATGGAAAACTCCTAGCTATACTAACTGAACGAAAGAAGGTGGCTGTGGCGTAACCATGTGTCTAATAAGCCATGTGTGCGTTGCTCTCAACACCAAGTCGAAACTATGGATCGGCGCGAGAGCAGAATACCTAAGGGGTGTAATATATATATAAATACCAATAAGACCGACTGCAATAAACCACATACGCAGATTTACGGGTGCCTAAGCATCGGTCCGTCCACTGGGTCCGCCCGTACCTTGTATATGTGTTTTAGGGAGCCGGGGCCTGGGCATGGCGAGGGTGCTAAAATACCCCAGCATAACGCCATGAAAAGGGTCCAGCCAGTACCCAATTTTAACCCACCTACACAGACTCTAAAACCAGGAGCTTCGTTAACACCGCATGGTATCAACTCCTAGCCGGCACTTCGCCGCACAAGCTAAGTTCCGTAGATAGTTCGAAGACACCTCAATCCTTAACAAGTGTTTCTAATTAACGCGATCCTAACCCCATTATTAAGTAAAATAAATTAAACCCACAACACAAAATGAAATGCAAAACTTACGCGAGCCCAGTTACGTGATAGAACCAAAACTCACTGAATTTAAAGAACACTTACAATAAAATAATAGAAATATAACGCAATTCTACCCCATTATTAAATTAAATAAATTAAACCCACAGCACAAAATGAAATGCAAAAACTTACGCGAACCCAGTTACGGGATAGATAATTACAACCAAAACTCACTGAATTTAAAGAACACTTACAATAAAATAACAGAAATATACAGCAAACCGGCAGAGCTTTGCCGTAAGTAACGAATTTAAGCACACCTGTTGAGGACAGAGAAGCGTCTCCGACGATCGATGAATGAAGAATGGAACCCCGTATTTGCTAACGCCTCGTCTTAAATACCCCTTGCCTCACTGGTTGGCGACAAACGCGACTTTAGCGACAAATGCGACTTTGGCGACAGATGCGACTTTAGCGACAAATGCGACTTTAGCGACAAACGCGACTTTAGCGACAAACGCGACTTTAGCGACAAACGCGACTTTAGCGACAAATGCGACTTTAGCGACAAATGCGACTTTGGCGACACTTCTATTTTTTCCTTTAGGCAACCTAAACCTTAGTACTTTAAATTTAAGATTGAATTCCTAATGCGACCAAATGGCGTATAAGCTTTTTTAAAATATACCTCACTATCTCAAGCGTGGCTATTAACTACCCTATCTAGGCTAACTCTTAGCATTATAGAATTAAGGACGAATTTCTAATGTAGCCTTATGGCTCATTTTTAAAATGTATACTACCTGACTCAGCTCACTACCCTCGTTTTGTTTTAACTTCCAGATTTGTGGAACTATATATTTTAATGGTAACGGAACCTTTATACTGCTACATTTTTCTAAAAGGTTCTGCCAACGTATTTGTAAATAATAATTCTTTTTCCTATTCTTTGAATAAATAGCCCTATCTGAGCCTACTTAGTCCATTCATAAATAAATAAATCCTATAAGTTTGTGAATTAAACGGACAAGCAGAGGCTGGACCGTTACAGCGGACGAAGTCGCGGGCAAAAGCTAGTATAAAATATATGTATAAATAGTGAGGTCATGAAATTAGCACTATAAATAGTAAGTGTGAAAATGTATATAACCTAGAATGCAATGACGTCACACCTGTGTAAAAGTTTTGTGCAGAGCGTTTTCGCGGGTTGGCGTTACACCGTTTTCAATTTATTTATTTATTTGAACTTAATTGCACAAAAAATACAGGAATACAAAAGGCGGACTTAATTCCTTAAGGCATTCTCTGCCAGTCAATTTTTGAGCATAAGCACAAAAGTTCGCGATATTTCAACCACAGGTTGTAGACAAAAACTAAAAACAATTACAGAAAGACATTTTTCTATTGACGAGTTATTTTTTGACATAAAAAATTGTAGTCGTGCCCACTGTCCAGAGATATAAGGTGCTGCACTGCCTGCAGCTAAAACACTTTTTTTTTAATAAATGTTTAGTTCTTTATTATTATTGTTTTAAAGTGTACTTTATTTAAATAAGGATTTTTTTAAATCATAAAAACACTCAACAATCATTACATAGATAAAAGTCAACTAAACTAAAATAACCCGCCCCTGACCGTTCCCGATCCCGTAGACTTGTTTTAAAGTATATTTATTAAGGTTAAAATCTGTAATCTATTATTGATATTGGAAGGGGCCTCCTGCTACAGGTATACACATATTTACTAGGGGGTACTTTCATTTCATTTCATTTCATTGTATTATCATCGTATATATACCTACCCATAAAAATAAAGCATTTGGAAAAATTCCGACTACCGGAAGTCAATTCATTCCATTTCAATTTGTGTTAAAATTAACTTGCATGATTTAAACTAAACATTAAATGCAAGGTTTAATAATCATTTCTAATTAGCTATCACTTTGATAGCTGCAAAGGTTTGATAAACACAGTTATTATAGCAAACACGGCCACCAGGGGCTAGGAGCGGCTACATAACCTTTTCTAGTCCCTTTTTCAATTGAAAAGGTCCTTAATTGCTCATCAGTCTGTTTGGAAACATTCGCCCGGATAAGTTATGTGTGAATGTTATCTACTCACTCACGGGTTACAGCACTTAGAATAACCCACAACAATGGCGGGTCGGAAGGTCGACGTAGAGTTCAATCAATGGGAGTTAAGACAACGTGTTATTTTGAAGCTCAATAATGTGACAGAATTAGAGAGATATTGTGATATTTTTTTTATGAAATAGGAAGGCAAACAAGCAAGTGGGTCACCTGATGGTAAGTGTTCAAAACCGCCTCTAGACACCCGCAACACCAAGAGATTGCAGATGCGTTGCCAACCCAGAGGGCTAACATGGAATACCTCTTGTGCAAATTACACTAGCTGTATTGCTCTCCACGCCGGAGCACAACAGTGCAAGCACTGATGCTTAGCGGCAGGATTAAAAACTGCTACCAATGTATGTCTATTTCGTGGGTACGGCAGCACATGTACCAAAGCTGTGTGAGGCAGCTAAGACAAAAAAATCCACCAATAGGATTACTTCAGTTTTGTCTATCCTCGCTCAGTACAGCTCTGATAGAAATTGGTTTAGCGAAACGAGGTTTTTGACATAGGTACGTCAAATGTGTGTTTGTTTTTGTTAGATACACATCGAGCTAAGCATGCGTGCAAGTAATGTGAGCGAGGAGTGTGTATTATGTGTGTATGTGCAATTTCACAGCTTCGCTACACATCCTCGTACATCTCTGGTGGAAACACTTAGGCTGCTTTTCCACCAGAGATGTGCAAGGATGCGTAGCGAGGGATGTGTTAGTAAGAACCAATAGAATCGCTTCATTTACCTCGCCTCAGTCAGCACCGCTCTGGTGGAAACGGCTCATTGGTTCTTTACAAACACATCCCCCGCCACGCATCCTCGCACATCTCTGGTGGAAACGCAGCCTTACGCAGTTTCACAGCTTCGCTACACATCGCCTCGCTCAGTTTTCTCGCACTTCTCTAATAAAAACGCTCACACATTTTCACAGCTTCGCTATGCAACCTTGCAACGCTCCGCTATCTCGCACTTCTCTGATGGATACTCAGCCTTAGGCCTTTACCCAAATAAATAAAACGGGAAAGGCTAGGAAAATGACTGGCAGAAATACAGAAATAACAATATTATTACATTTATATTATAGATATATATATATAATGCTTTTAAGTTATTGAAATGTCCTGTTACCTTCTAATCCTGAAGCATACTTAGCTCAACCAATTGACAAGATGTATCAAAACACTTTATGTGGCATAAGATAAATATAACTCAATAGATCTGGAATTATAAAATATTAGCTATTTAGTTTTCTAGCTTTAAGCCTTTACACTTAATTCTTAATGTTAATAATTTACAGTAATTAAATTAAATGTCAGTCCCCGGGCTCAATTATTTTGTAGCCTCATCCATCATAAATTCTGTCTAGGCGGCTGTTACATTTTTGATAAAAGCCCTAACGATTGTTCTAGACTTTAATGATATGTTGCTTTCTTACTCGTGATTAATTTTAATGACTGAACTAATTTTTAATCTTCAAATCAATTAAATACAAAGCAACAAGTAACATTGGTTCAAAGATTTCACATTCGGTGCTTTTGCCTGGGATGCTCAATGTTAAAGTCAAATACATTCATACAGAGACAGACTGCTAAATACCTAACGCTTTTTTTGGCTTATCCGTAGTCGGGTAAAATTAACGTTGGTGGCCTAGTGGCTTAGGTAGACTCGTAATTGTGAGGTACTGAGTTCGATTTCCAGCGGTCGCCATGTACCAATCAGTTCTAACTTATAAACAATTACCTAAGTAATGTAACCAACACTCTTACCCTCGTAAAGAAGAAACTACATATCTTGGTTTCTGTCTTGATTCAGAGTATTTTAATTTGTTATTCTTTCTTGTTATATTTCACCGGGATTCTGCGAGAGTGTGATACTATTCCGGTCGAACCGCCACAGTAACTGGCTACAATGAAGCTCTACCACCATAAAACCTTATTCTTCTATGTTGGTTCTTCAACTTTTAATTTTCATTTTCAACACAGTGTCTTTATATCATGTCGCACCCTGATTCATAAAACACCATATTTATGTCCCAAACACTAGAGAAATTTCCACTAAATCACTGTCAAAAATGTTTAACAATATCAAAAGCAGTCCTAATATAACTTATTACAAACTGAAACTACGTCACTCCCGTTACCCATACTGAATACTCGTTTAACGATAAATATTCATCAGGTTTCAACTCGGCATACATCATTCCCTCCCTCACATCCATCTGGTGTACTGACAGTCTTATCAATAAGTTTCGATAGACTTTGGCCTACTTTACAACTCCATGCATGTTTACAACGTTGATACCGAAAGTTGTTAGTAAATATACGAGTATAAAATTGGTTGTTATTAGGGATTAGGAATCGTAACTGAGGAAAAAAATATTTTCCTTTTTGGTTCAGTACTTTGTAGTTTTAATACCTGGAAGAAGCTTTTGAACTGGAGCATTATTATAAGCTCATTTAAACGTGTTTTTTAAATAATTAAGAAGTCATGGGTCTCAAAATTTGCAACTGTCACCCATTCGATGTGATAAGTTCTTCGAGCGACGCAATGTTCGCTCGGAGACGAAAATTAAGCTTTAGGATTTAGCGTGCTATACGATAGATGACTTTTTCATTAGGCATAATCTAGACATAAGCACTGTAACTAATACCTTTTTCATTTTCATTTTCATAAGTAAGTAATGATAATGGTGTTATAATTATAGGAATGTACAATAATAAATAGTCTCATATAGATAACACCGAGGGTAGTTGTACCCTTAAAATCAATAATGTAATGACCGTGAGACGAAGCACATTGAAAAATTCGCAGGGTAGGGCAGAGGCAGTGTGGCGAAACTGGAAAACGCAAGGCACGGAATGCTGATGTTGCAGGTTCAAGTCCTGCCATTGCCCTAATTTTTCTTTGTGTTGTCATTACAATTTTAATTTAATAATAAATAAATAAATATCTGGGACAATTTACACCAATTGATTTAGACTCAAACTAAGCAAAGCTTGTACTACGGGTACCAGGCAACGGATATTCGTACTTATATGGAAAAATACATACATATTATAAACATCCACGCCTCAGGTACAAGCAATTAATATTTATCATACAAACAATTGCCTCTAACGGAAATGGAATTTAGAACCTCTAGCTTCGTATTCAGGGACACTAACCACCAGGCTATCCGGTCGTCAATGAATAGGCAAGGTCGGTTTACTTAACAGTTACCATTTACTTATTACCGACTTTTATAAATAAAGAAAGATGACTTAATCATATTGATAGATCCATAAATTTACTTTCTGAATCTCCATATTAATAAATCAAGGAATAGCAAGGTAGTTTTGCTCCAATTTGATGATCTTTACTATGTCTTTTAAATACCTGTCTTAATATTTAAAGGCTTCTATGTAATCGGATACATAATTAATCTTTTACATAAATTAGACAAGTTAGTAAACAAAGTTTTATTAATTTTATCAAATTTTAGTTTTGACAATTTTACAAAGATTTTTTCGTTATACTGACTGACTTAAGGCAATGTTGGTATTTTATTCTTTTGTATCTATTTCTGCTTAATTCTAATTACCATTTTTATTTTTTTAGTACTTTTATATGTACTTTATTAAAAATCACAGAGCGTCTTAAGACTTTTATTTGAATATTTCTATGTATAGTCAATTCGTCAATAATTATTAACTTACCCGTAGTTTAATGAATTTAAACATGTGAGAAAAATATGTCAAGTTTTGGAAACATTCACATTTTAAAGCCAAACACATAGTTCAAACAGAAGGTAATGCACAGGAACCTCATAAATAATAAAACTCTCATTTTAACATAAATTATTATGCGTAATTTGTTCCAAAGATAGAATTCGCTAAACGTGATCATCAAAGTAAATTTAGTTAATTTATGCCCTCAATAAAATAAAATAAATTAAATCCTTCGTTTAGCAATGGATATAGTACAAATAAATGCAAAATATTCGAGTCTACTGCAAATTGTTTGCACAAAAATTCAACGATTTGCTCACATTTAAGTTTTTGAATCGGATATCGGTAGGCGAAGTGTAATCCATATTTGCATTGCTTCAATACGAATGTAAACTCAAATATCGGCCGGCGCCAGTTCATGTATGGACTTTTAAATGAATTTGAGGTTTTATCTTTCTTTTAATAGCCTATGTACTGTCCCACAGCTGGGCAAAATGCTCTCAAACATTCCGCCATTCTTCCCTGTTGAGAGCTTACTGAATCATGTGCAATTTTTAAAATTTTAACGTTTTTGTAGCATTTTCTTTTCTTCCCAAAATCAGAGTTTATGGAACTGATGTATTCGGTTAATTCTCTGGTCGATTTTACAAAATAGGCCTGAGTTTTATTGGGTTTAAGACGAGTGATCTTGGATAGTCAAACTCACAGAGGCCCCTATTTTACTCCCTATTGTACCAAACTGATATTATAGTGACTACGCCAATTTTGTATACTTACATGGCCAGCTTGAAGAGGTTGCTGAGGTTAAAGAGTGGATACGTAATTTACTCTGAATTGTCGTTGTCACCATGTTTTATGTTAATTTGGTGAAATAGGGTTAAGGTTATAATATCGTGTATTATGAAACTACGATTAGAATAAATTGGAGAGTAACGTCAGCTCACTGTCGTTTCATACATATTATAGGACTGAAGCTTGACGCAAGTCTATGAAATGACAGTGTGCTGATGTTACTCTCCAAGTATATTCTAATCGCGGTTTGATAATACGAATCGCTCAAAGGTTAACTGGAAGAGATCACTTAAAGGGATAAGTTCGCCTTTATACATCATTCTGTTTTGTCCTGTTATCTGTTATTGTATGTTTTTTTTATGAAATAGGAAGGTAAACAAGCAAGTGGGTCACCTGATGATAAGTGATCGCCACCGCCTATAGACACCCGCAACACCAAAGAGATTGCAGGTGCGTTGCCAACCCAGGTGGCTAAGATGGAATACCTCTTGTGCCATGGGCTGGTTGTTCGTTTCCATTACAAAATACAAAATTGACGCAAATCATCTGCATACATTATACTTATATCTTTCTGTTACTAAATAGTATGATTTGTTCGTAATAAAACAAAAATTTAATTTATTGACGGAAAGATACCTACAAAAGCACTGATGCAAAAATATGATGAAAAAATACAAGAGCTTTGATAGTTATTATAAAACACGCAAAAAAAACTGTTACCCTAATTAAAAATGTTGGCAAAAACTTTATGTTCTTGAACAATCTGTATTTCGAGATACCTGTCAATCGAGAACAGTAACTTTATTTCTTGGCATTCAGTCATGACCTTGAAAGTTCTTGCTCTTGCTGAGAAGGGGAAGGTTTTTTTCTGCTGTAGGTTTTTAAATCATACTTATCTAAGTACTTATGATTTCGCTAAACTGAGTTTCAATATTCAGGAAAAGTTTTCACTTACAAAGAATCGACGGAAGGTAAAAAATTAAATAGGCTAAAGCAAAATAAGGAATATAACCTTTATTTGTTTAACCTTCGATCTTCATGCACCCTTATGATGCATTTATTCATTTTAATTGCTAAGCAATCGTAGTCGCCCTTACCTTTCGCGAGAACTACCATTTGAAATATTCAGGCCACCAAAAATAAACCTTTATTTGTACCAGTTAAAAAGTTTTAAAACAATTACTGTTTTCTTAATATAAAGTAATAAGTGTTTAATTTTTGAATAGTTTCATTATGTCCGAAGTCAAAATCAATCTTTAGTAAGTCAGAAAAGTTACCACCAGTTTGGAAAAACCTCTCAAAAACCAAACAGATGTAAGACTCATGAAAATCATGAATTTCTTGTTTCCGCTTTGGAATAATCACGTACGAGTCAATTACCGATGGAATTAAATGTTTTATTCATGTCCACTTAAAATTTGAGCGCCGCAATAAAAATCTATCTTGATTTATAGCTAGGGTTGAATGGTATCGCCACGACATGACGGGGCTTATGATAATGAATATGGTATTTTAAAGTGCCGCTGCGTTTTATAGGCGTCGAGATACTATAGTGATATATGACGTCATTTTAAAGGAATGGACGCAGTCATAAGTCATGTTCCAGCTCTAACAGGTTAGTTTTTCGTGGACACGAAGCATTATGTTTATGCTTTATGTCCTTCTTGATCAGAATGAAAAACAACGTACCGTTAGTAAGATAATTAATATCGGTTTGTAACGACTTACATCAGTTTAGTAATGATATTGTTAATAAACTGATACAAATCGTTATTAAACTAATCTTTTGTAATTACTTTATTAACGGTACAATGTGTTTGATTTTCGAGGTATATTCCGTTTTGACAAGTCGGTTTGTGTGAAAAGGATGAATGTTTCATGTCTGCGACAAATGCTACGCTTTTACTAATGATGTAAGCATGATAATGAAAATGATACCTTAAACAAAACATAACGAACTAAAAAATAATTGGATAAAAAATATGAAGAAAAGAAAACACGTTGTCTAGTAATGTCCTAGACTGGATGTACAATATTTTTTCATGACATAATAATAATGTAGCGCTTGGAAATAAAATCTGCCTTATTTTTCGACACGGAAACCAAGGTAAACACGAATCAGTACACCACTTCCAAATCAAATCCTGACTTCCATACACACCGTAATATTTTCTCAAGTCAAAACTTGTCATGCAGGTCGCACGTCCGTACGTTTTTCAATCGTAACACAAAGACGTAAAGCAGTTTTGGCGCACAATAAATATTTTTTCGCTTTTCGGTCGTATTCTGCGATCGCTCGCTCCAAATTCGGTGGCGCGATGTTTGAAAAAGGTCGGGACATTTTTCTCGTCGTACGTGCGTGAAGGTAGCTAGGAGGCGCTGCTGATTTTTGCAGGCTACCTCTCACACCAATTCGAGCACACTTGACTTAAATAAATGAAAAATTAGGAGACATGTTGAGTAAGGACGCCTAAAACCTAAATGTCGAATTTCACAGGTGAATTCGTAGTGTTTTATAATACAAACCGGCATAATAAATACAAAACAATCATCGTAATCTGCCCAACCACCAAACAGACCTGAAACAGCCTAGCTAATATTTAAGTAAGTACATAAACAAAAAACCGATTACTTTTTTTAAGAACTAACCGCCAGCAAATATCTAGAAATTATTTAATGCATTTGAGCCAGTTTGTGCTTTTAAATATCATAAAGACAAATATAGACAACATTTTAAACTTACTGATAATACATTTTTTACTTAGAACACAACCACAGTGATTTACAACGTGATTTCAGAAAAACAGCTTTATTTTTAGTTTAAAACAAAAAAGCAATGATAGTTCCAGATGCAATTACGGTGCAGTTTCAATGCATTGCAATGCAGGAATTGACGTTGGCATAATAATATGTATAGATCCACGTCAACAATACATAGTTAAGTATTTCATTTATTTTATTTTATCCAGAGTGTGTAGCTACATAAATACTTACTCACTATCAATTTATATAATAATGTTCACTTAAGTTATACAGACATAATTTTTTTTTTCTGCTTCAAAAATTTTCAGTTCTTGAGTGACTTAATTTGTACAGGCAACCTACACTAATATAATAAAGAGGTAAACTTTGTTTGTTTGTTTGTATATGGGGGGAAATCTCTGAAATTACTGAACCGATTTAAAAAATTCTTTCGCAGGTAGAAAGCTGCACTATCACTGACGGACATAGGCTACTAATTCCAGGCGAACCAAGTCACAGGCGTCCGCTAATTATAAGCTTTAGCAGCAACATAGGTAGTTCGTTAAGATGAGTTTGAACCCAGCGCTGTCCATACAAACGGCGATAATGTTTTCCACCCTCTAAATCTTAACCTATAGCCGTGATTTTTTCGTATATTGTCTGTATGCCCTAGAACTAGGTTTGTATGTTTTGATTTTTTAAATATTCTCAATAGTTTCAAGAATATCGACGCTTTTGTGTTGTATGAAACTCCTAAAATACAAATATTGTCAAATCTATAAAGAATATAAAAAAAATCAAAACATACAAACGTAGTACTAAAGCATAATGACAACATACCAAAAATCATTGCCATAGGTTAAGGTTCAGAGAGTGAAAAAGGTTAACGCCGTTTGTATGGGGTGCGCTTTTTGGAGCTGGGTTCACACTCCTCTTAAGTTCGTACATTGCAATCGATGCTGTGCAAATGCGTCTTAAAGGGTATTTCACACTTGATACCCATCGGTATCGATGTGCGTGACGTCTGCCCCGGTATCTAACTAATACACGATATCGGGCTTTGAACACGGCAGTGTTCTCGGGTCAAAATCAAAAACATTATACCGTTACTAAATTCATATCAGTTTCGTAACGGTTTTGTAACAGATTTTATCAGTTTAGTATCTACTGATAGTGTTACCTACTAAACTAAATCAATGTTACAAAATCGTTAAGAAACGGTAGAACGTTTTTAATTTCAGTATAGTTTTCGAATGGTTTTACTGTAACATCATTTCATCATCGACGTGAAAATCTGATAAATTGAGTTTTTTTTTCTGTGGAAGAAAGTTATAGAATTGCAATAAGTTTTATGTTTTTTAAATAAAACCCTGACAAATTGAAATAAATGGATCACTCAAGTATTTCAAGCAGAGGACGCAGCTATACGGCAAAATGAGATCTCGTGCGTAAGTTGGCCAATACTTGGCCGGCATTAAAGCTACAGTTAGGGCATGCAAAAAACCCAATTCAAACCGGATTTTTCATAGAAAAACCGGTTTAAACCGGATATTTCATAGAGAAAAAAACCTGAGTTTGCATGCCCTAGCTACGATACCTTAGTTATTAGGCATATACAGCCGCACATAGGTTTCAAACTGATAAAGCCCCTCTTTATAGGCCGAGGGTTAAAAACCGCAATTGAACGCCGACCGCACTTCTGTCTGCGAGGGTCCTTACCTGCCAAACTGTACGGAAGTATCATTCTATGCGTCATTATTCTGAGGCAAACCTTTTTCCCCTTGATTAGACAAATCTACCCACTTGTTTCGGAACTGGCCAAGTTAACCGGCAGACGACCGAAATTCCTTGTTTACTGCTTGCCGGAGAAAGTACTTCTATTTTGACAAACGCCCACTAACCTGCAAACATAAAAGGTTACAGGATATTTTGGAGGCATTTATTTGTTCAGATTAGGTACTTTGGAATGAGGAAAAACTGCCTTTTTGCCTCAACATGTACCAAGAACCAAATGGGATAGAATTATTAAATTGCGGCGGATTGTAATCAGATAACTTTTTTACATTAGAAATCGACTTCATTCATACACATTGCTTTTATCAAAAGGGAAGGTACAGTCAACCAATTTGACTCATAGGCCACTGTAGAACCTTTTCACAATGAACGTTACAATGACTTTTCGATGAATGCCATAATGCGACATCGTTCTTCTGTGGCCTATGAATTAAATTGGTTGACTGTACATAGATTAAACAAGAAACTTTATAGATGTGCTTATTGTATTTGAAAAGTTTCCTCGATTTATTTAGGATCCCGTCACCCATCATTAGATCCTAACTTGATGCCAATGGAACCCTTTTAAAAAATACAATATCTCAGAAAATCTGTTGTGTATCAGATATTGACCCAAAAATGACCCAAAAGCAGGAAAATAAAATTAATAAAATGTTTAGTACCCAGACTTAAAAAACAACGGGAGTTAACTAAATCGTGCTTAATAAAATATCTGGCGCGTAGTTCTACTCAGTTCTTTCTAATGTAAAAAAATGAGGTATTATTTTACGCCGTCTATTTACTTTTTATTAATATTAAGTACTCAAAGCAACAAAAAGATAATCCTACCATTATTAACCGCGGTATTTCCAACCGACGTTTCCTAAACGCCAAGTTATTTCACAGAACGTCGACACGTAAAATCGCCTAAAATTTTAGTCACGTCGCTTCAAAAGTGTCTAGCCGGCGATTTTGTTTAATTATTTCTACAAAGATTTATGTGCCGGCCGCGTCAACGTCAATACGCCGGGCGACGGACCGGAAAATAACTTGCAATTTATTCCTGGTACGACCTCTATTTTGGGGACGTTTAAACTGTACGAAATGCGAGCTGAATGGTAGGTTATTTTTGTAAAAGTACACTTTACTAGACTGTCTTTGAATAGCCTTTGAAATAGCCTTTGAATCACTCTGGCTATTATTTTTTTGACGTAATTCTCGCTTTGTAATGCAAGCATGAGCTGCTGCGACTAGCTTTATCGCCTTTTATCGCTTTAATATATGCAACTTATTCTAACTATATCGAAAGAGAGCCACTCAGTAACAGGCGAGAAAATGTCAAACGTAGAACGTAGCCACTCTGGTCATAGGTTAGCTCACTGTACCTAAAGTGAGGCATAGATAAAGTTTTTGTTATGTTTTTTTATTATATTTTGTACCTATTTATATTATTTTACTACTTTTGATAAGAATATTGTAAAAATATATCCTAACGAAAATAAAAATAATAAATATCAAAGGACAATTACACTAATCGATATTGTGCCTAACCAAGCAAACATAATACATATAAAATTCACGACTCAATTACAGACATTCTTATTTATCATACAAAGTTCTGCCCCTTGCGATAATCAAACCTCCCCATAGCTCCGTAGTCAGGGTCCACACACCAATCGGCTATCCGGTCTTCAAAAAAAGCACCAGGCAAATGATTTCACAACTTACAGTCAGTTCTTATATAAACTCTAGCAAAGTAATAAAACAGTTGAAAGATCCAATTTATAGTGCAAGTTTGTTGTCTTAAAAAAAGGGTAAAACACTATTCCAAGTTAAAGCTTCAGCTCGCTTGAAAAACTTTATTTCAAATGAGGATTGCCATACAAACACTCGTAATGATTTAATAACTTTTGATCTCGGTTCTGGAATTTTTATATGAAAGAGGACGGCAAACAAGCAAGTGGATCACCGTCACCGGTAAGTGATCACCACCCCCTATTGACACCCGCAACATCAAGAAGATTGCAGATGCATTCCCAACCCAGAGGGCTAAGATGGAATACCTCTTGTGCCAGTAATTACACCGGCTGTCTTGCTCTCCACGCCGGAACACAACTGTGCATATGCTGCTTAGCGGCAGGATTAGCGAGCATGCTTGATACACAATTCAAGCAAGCATGCGAGTACAAAAAATTCATCCAAGCAAGTTTTTTTTTTGCTCTCAACACTCTCATGAACTGAATAAAAAGGAGTTCCATAAATTTAGTTCCACATAAATCGGTTAGGTTACATATAAATGTGGAAAATTTATCTCAATATTTCTATATGGAGCTTCATAATAAGTTTTGCATCTGGTTTTTTTGCAGTTAAACGCTTTTAAAATGCTTTTAAAAAACATAAGAATATTTAAGAACTTGGAATGGGTGATATGATTTTTCTTTAAAAATGTATATCCTAGTTCCATATGGGACAGAAAATATGTAGCTTCTTCTATCTACATCTACACTGCAGTGGTAATTGTCTCACATTCATAAGTGCTTTCTAACTATAAGCCTAATCGGAATAAACTTATTTTAACTTTTAAGTTTGACTACTCAAACATTCTTTGAATTTTTAGGGTTTGTTTTACTCGGTTCAGATATTTTTTTTACGTAGTAAAGTTTTTGACAATTGTCTTTGTTAGTATTAGCTATATCTGGAGTGGGTCACAGCCGCCATACAAACAATATTGAAACTACAAAGGTTGACACAAATACGCCGAGATCGTAAACTAAGAATATCTTGTATGACACAGCGGTTCCGAAAGTCAATCCCTAAGCGGGGATCAAACTTTGAGTAATTTCAAACTATAGTTTAAGGCGTGCTTAAACGGTTGATTAACGAGCCGATTTACTGGCAACTTGCTGAGTTTCAGAACTTGAAGCGCGGATCTGCTGAGTTTTTAACTCACTCTGATAAAACAGTTAAGTTAAATTGAATTTAAAATTGTGATTGGCTTTCTAAGAAGGGAAAGCAGAGTGCATTAAGATATTTGGGATCCTCTTTCCCGTTTTCTAATTCGGGTTAGGCTGTGACCATGATCCTAGATTTGACAGGTCATTACAGCAACTGCCTTCTTACCGGATCATGCAGGTTTCCTCGCGATGTTTCCTTTACCGTTAGGCCGTTGGTTACTACAGTGATTACGTTATGTACATAGGTTAGAAAACAAATTGATATATTTTATAGCGACCGCTAGGAATCGAACTTGGTACCTCACGATCACGAGTCCACCCTCTAGCCACTGCCCCCGACGCAGTTTTCTTATTAAATAATGACTAACAATACATAAACAACAAACTGGAACAAATTACCTTGCTACTCCGCGAAACCAGTGCCGGGCTCGTGCAAAATAGCTGCGTCTGTGCGACACATATATGTTCATGCAAAAACCCACCCTCCTCCGCTTCCACACGAAACAACATATATCACACAGACTCAACTACACACCACCACCACTAAACACTAAAACTACACGATCGACGCGCGTTTCGCCTCTATACGAGGCATCATCAAGATCAAAGAAACAGTACGACCGTTCGTTAGAGGCGAAACGCGCGTTAGGCGGAACATATATGTGTCGCACAGACGCAGCTATTTTGCACGAGCCCGGCACTGGTTTCGCGGAGTAGCTAGGTAATTTGTTCCAGTTTGTTGATATGGACCTCCGCAAAGTAACGCCTGAATCTATTAATTAACAATACATAAAATAATATTAATATGTGGTTTATTTATGTTACTTGTATTGTTATATCTTTGTACCTATTAACATTAGTATGTATATGTTTTTAATTTTAAGGTTTCGCTTAGTATTTATCTACTTGATCTTTAATTTTTGTGTGCCTAAGTACTAGATTTTGGGTACTGTGTATCGCTCAAAAGTTAACTGGAAGAGATCTTTTAAAGCGATAAATTCGTCTTGTTTTATATGTTATGTACAAGAAGCATCATACATACATGGAAAAAGTAACACGTAATAGTTTGTCACAATAAAATTGTCCTTTTTACCCAACTGACTCCAAAAGGGAGGGCTATATTTCTATAGCAATTTTTTTCGTAACAATAAGTGTACTCGTAGGTATAATACATGAAACAAAACAGACTGATTTTTATGTCACCGTCGTCGTACACTCTTAAAAAATATTAACATTACGATTTTTTAAAACGTGAAGATAATTAAAGGCAAAATGACGCTCACACTAAAATCTGTTTCGATATGTTATATGACGAAATATCGGATAAATGTGCTCTCGAAGCCCCATGTTAATATAATCTGGAAAGCTCGAGATAGCTTTCGTGCCTGATTAATTTCTGAAGCTAAAGAAATAGAAGCTTTGAAGCTCAGCCTACAAACGTGATGCCAGAAAATTTGAAAGCTAGCAGATTTTTCTGAATCTATTCGAAAAATCTAAAATTGCTGACACGGACGAGATTAAATAAATCTCATGTCATTTAAGCTGCAAAAATGTTTTTCAATGTCTATAATGTTCAACTCAGTTTAGTCAACATACCTACAAGATTTTTTTTCTATTTTATTTTTATGGAATAAGATATTTTCCATGGAATGGGATGTAATCCCGCTGCACGTGGAAACCAGCGATCTCAATAAAATCAATCTGTCTGTATGTCTGTCTGTCAGTCTGCCAAGACCAGTTTTCTCAAGAACGCATGGAGGTATTGCGTTGAAATTAACATCAAATACTCAAGTCTGCAGTCCCTTAGAGCCGTGAAAAAATCAAACTTCAGCAGCAGATACAGCAGTTTATGTTTCATACATTCGCAATTAAGGCACTTAAGAGCCTTAAAAAAAAGCAAGGTCTCACAGCACAAACAAAATAATAAATCTGAAAATCGTAAATTTGTAGTTAATGCACACAAAAAAAAAATGGTCTTTTAAAGTAAAAATGCGATTTGTACTAGGTGTTGTTGATGACGGAACCCTCGGTGCGCGAGACCGACTTGCACTTGGCCGGTTTTTTATATAAACTTAGGCAAGTGTGCAAGCGAGTCAACTGATGATCACCACTACCGGCAGACACCCGTAATACTAAGGAGATTGTAGATACGTTGCCAACCCAGCGGGCTAAGATAGAATACCTCTTGTGCCAGTAATTTCACCGACTGCCTTGTTCTCCACGCGGGAACACAACAGTGCTAGCACTACAGCTCAGCGGCTGGATTAGGGAGCAAGATGATGGTGGCGAACTGGACAGACGTTACACAACCAACCACTTGGACTTGGATGTTTCACTTACCATACGAAATGTGGTAGCAATCTGCTACTTTCCGTCGATATTCTGTGAGAAGTGGTACTACCCCAGTTTAGCTGGCAGATTGATATTGCAACCAACAACTGGCGACAATATGGATCTACCACTAAGAAATTAAAATTAACGCTATTGCTTTGAAATGTATTGCTTCTCGACAGACAGCAAATTGTCTATGCATTGAAAGAGACCATGATAGAACGTAATAAACAAAAATATATTTTGATGTGGAAAACGCTGGAATTACATTAGATACTTTAAGCCAGCCAAGTTAGCATGTATCATGTTTTATTTAATCAACTTTTGCTGTAAATAAAAGAATATCATCGCAAAACAAATCTTTCGTTACACCCACTCGCATGAAGAAGGGAAAAGTTTGATGAAATGTTCAATTTTTTATAATACGTGCACGATTTGCTTACCTGTGTGTGTTAATTAGCAAGTGTTGTGTTTCTTTCTTTTGTAATAAAACCGGTCAAATGCGTGTCGGACTCGCGCGCCGAGGGTTCCGTACGATCGAAGACACATATATTAAGTCGCTATTAAAGATGGAACTGTAAAAAACTGTAATTTTTTGAAGGAGAGGCAGATAGTATGCACTATGAAGTTGATATATTATGTATCCCTTTAGACATAGACAATTTCTCTTAGTTCCCTCTTTAATGGTCGGCTAAGTTTTTGCTGTTTAAACAAACTCAATAAGCACCGAACAAATTAAAAATTAAATGTTATTATTTTAATAATTTGAATGTTTTGTTGCATATCTGCAATGACAACAGAAATATTTTTCTACACCATCAAAAAACAAATTGAAAATAAAAATACTCCAAAACTTACACACGCCCAGCTAATCCATAATTAATTTAAACCTCAATAAATGGCCGAAAACTAAGAATGACAAAGTACCAACGGCGTGATTAATTAAGCGCTTCATTGTTAACACATGGAACCTAGCCGCAACAAAGCGAACACATATCGGAAACGTTAAACGTCAAAACGTTTTTTCATTCCCATAGAATAGCTGGAACAGAGGGTTAGCTTTAATATCCTTTTTGCCGAAAATCGGAAGGAAAACGAGCAATGGGTTCACCTGATGGTAAGTGATCACCACCGCCCATAGAACACCAAGGAGATCCAGTCGAACCTCTTGCGCCAGCAATTTCACCGGCTGTCTTGCTCTCCACGCCGGAACACAACAGTACAAGCACTGCTGCTTAGCGGCAGGATCAGCGAGCAAGGTGATGGTCAATTTAAATTTTTAGATCACAGAGTTAAAAAAAAATTCCTAGTGTCTCTTCTGTTCCCCAATGTTAAAAACGTTAAAAGTTTTTGGCGATTTTTTCTTTAATCAAAGTTCGCTTAAAGCCACCACTGACGACGTGTCTAGCTGTTCAAATGGAGTGGCTGCCGTCAATGCATCTATTTGGAGTATTTCCACTAGTGATGCAGGACTGACAATAGTCTCAAGTGTCAGGATATCAAAAGGATAGTCATAGTAACAATATTATCGATAAGTTGCCATTGATGAAGCAATCACTGGCAATATTAGCTATGTTCCGATAACAACGTAGGTGTTTTTTTATGGAGAAATTGTTTCACGTCGGTGAACTGTTGTGACAGACCATTCGTTCAGCAACCAGTTACTGGCTATAGTGCGGCTCTACCACTATTCAAAGTATGTATTTCAAATTATCATTAAAAGACATTTTAAATTTCGATATCAACAACAGCAACAATTAATCTTTATTGTTACACCACACAAGAAAACTAACAAAGGAAATACAAAGAAGAGAATATTAACAAAGATAAACAGCAGCAATCTCTTTCAGACAACCTAAAGACGGATGAAAAGGCGAAAACTAACTAATGTAGAGTAGGCGGTGCAAACACAACAGAAATCTATAAAAACGAACCTAAAAATAAATAAAATAAAAACATACAGAACGCTAATTAAGCTGCAACACAAGTAGGTACTTAAGGCCCAAAAAAAAATAACCCTTCTGTGTTCATCTATGACCACCCCGCTTCAGTGTAGTTAAATGAACGCTGAAGGCATGAGAAATGGTTTTTTATTCGACTATTTACTGCGTCGATTTGTTTGCACCTGGATAACTGCTGACACCGCTATGTCATTACTCTTTCGGATACGCTACAACGGTTGTACCTAATGGGTTTGATAGCACTTTATGTTAGCCTGAAATAGTGTCCCACTGCTGAGCTAAGGCCTCCTCTTTGGCATTCCGATTCCCTTGATCTTTAGAAATCTCTGGTGAGTCACTTGAGAATGTGTCCAGATCGTCCCGCAATCTCTGCTTCGTCTTGCTGTGTAAAGGATCCTGTATATTATCTCATGGGACCCAGATCAACCACACCTATACTCAGAAATGAAATCCAAAATCAAAACTTGGTCTTACAGATGACATTATCTGATGTCTTAATTCATTGATCTGTCTTGTACTAGAAGTTCATCAGGTTGAAGCCTCTGAAGTAGCCTAAGCTAACGAAAAGTTTGTTGACCTTTGCTGTAACCGATCAAAACGACTAACGTGTAACTTTAGTAGTTTTAGTCGAAATGTGGCTGTGACATACAGAAAGACATAGGACACTACGGAATCTCTAAAAAGTAACATCTTAATTCTAGGAGTTTTTTTTATTTGTGGCTATCCCGATTAGATTTATGTATCGATTCTCTTTAAATGAATTGTTATTCTAATTCATTGTCCTAATCCCCAAAAGAAGCTTGGACAAATACACAATGTACACCAAATTCGTAGAAAAACTTTTTGGCTAAATATTGCTTTGTTATTTGTGTGTATTCAGGTCTCAAGAAAATGAGGGACACGTTTTTGTGGCGAATCGGATTACAACTTCAATTTTGATGATTTATTTGACATAAGTCTTAATACATTTGTAATTTTATTTCTCTTCTAGAGTTCCGTATTAAACAGGTATAAAATAGAACCCTTATAAGGCGCCTCCATCCCACCACCAGTCTGTTCTTCACAGCGGTATATTTCAGCAACTAATACTATTAATTTGAAATTCGGAATAGTTTTAAAAATTACTTTATCAAGGATAATGATCATGAAAAGTTTATTTTAAATTAAATAGCAAAGAAGATGAAGAAGGTGTCCTGATGGTAAGTGATCACCACCGCCCATCGACACCTACAATACTGTGGTGGGTGGTGTAGCTCGACGGGGATCCTTCTACTGTTTGCCGTACTTAATTAAAGACGTATTGCACACTTTACTTTTATTTATGATGAAACACGTGTTGTCTCTAAGGCTCCTGCCTCGAGACTCCTGTTTGGAACCGTCCTTTCTACCTTACTTAACAATTCAAATATTAAACATTCATAAAAACGGACAGTGTTCCAAACTCTTACCGTGAAGGCCCTATTACAATACCAAGGAAATAGCTGATGCGTTGCCAACCCAGAAAGCTAAGATGAACACCTCTCGTGCCAGCAAAATATTTTTTGTTTGGGCACTTGACCAGTTTGTCTATTTAACACCTTATCGTTTTACAATAAAAGACTGTTATCTTTAGACCTATAAAACATAAGTATCACTTACGGTTATCCGCCATTTTCTTCCAATAATCCATTCATAATGCATAATTTCCTTTCTAATAAATGTTTATTAACCACAACGTAAGGGGAAATTTCAACATAATGAAATTAATGAACAAACAGGACCTATTATCATATTACAAAATTTAATTAAACCGGTATCGGCGAATGCTCGGTAAGTTGTAAACAATTAGACTCTGCTAACCGCAGGCTAAGTTTCGGATAGAACTGCCAATGGAAACGCTGTCGAAGCCATTAACTTAGAATATACTATGGACTCAGGAATGAAATCCGAGATCAAAATTTGAGGTTCACAAATGACATAATTTGATATCTGTCTTGATCTGTCTTGGCTAACAAGCCTCCACGTATATGACGCTTTTGATCTGACAATTACATTCACCAGTTGATGTTTGCTGTAACTTTAATCTCGGATTTCAATTTTGAGTATAGCGTATAGATGTGTAAATAAGTATAATATTTTTACTGTACTCAGCGAAACCAGGTTTCACGGCCAGGTCATTTGTTTGGGGTCCATTTTAATTAATTTTTATTTTTATTTATTTAAGCTTCATTGCACAGTTTACAAAACAAAAACAATTGGCGGACTTAATGCCAGTAGGCCTTCTCTACCAGTCAACCACACTATAAATAAGAAAGTAACAAACATGGGTGCACTAAAAGAAAAGTAAAAAAAAACTGATAAATCAATAAGCAATCAATTGGAACAGATTACCTTAAAAAGTCCCATATTCTGACGCTTTTGCGATTCATATGTTTTAATACTATAACTCACCCTACTAAACTATTACTACTAAAACAGTTTACACTATATTTCACGTATTTCACTTCTTTACGAAGCATCGTCAAACAAGAGAGAAACTAGTAAAACCGTTCATCGGTTTAACGAATGACATTTATAAAACGATTTGTTAAGTTACGTTTAATGAATGGTAGTGCTCTTGTTTTGTTACAATCGTCCATGGTTTAAGTCAACATAGCGATTAAGTTGTATGTTTCGTTAGTAAACGTATTACGGCCATCCAACACGGGAATGTTTTCATATCTAACGCCGCCATTGTTATGGATGCGATACCGCAGGGACCTAGTTTTTACCCGACTGCGCGACGCAAAGGAGGGTAATGTGTTTATTTGCCTTTATATATATGTATGTATGTTTGTTCCTTTTTATAATACTTATTTTTACGTAGACAGTAAAATCTACTTCCTGTTAATAAAATAAGTAAATAATTGCCATGGGACAATCAATACACATTGACCTAGTTCTAAACTAACCAAAGCTTGTAATAGGGTACTAGACAACGGATTTATATACATACATATACAGTGAAATATTTAATTCAATACGTAACGTCCATTACTTACTTAAAAAATACACCTTGTTGAGTTTCTTGTCGGTTTCTTTTCGTCAGAGGTTTTCCGAATCGATGGTAAATATAATGACATTCATACGTGCTTCCTCTAAGCATAATCTGAATAAAGATCTTCTGACTTTCACTTTGACTCGGGTACAAAGATATTCATTATACAAACATTTACCCTTTGGACATCAAATTTGGGAATTAAACCCACAACCTCTAGTTTTGTAGTTAGGGTCACTAACTAGGCTATCCGGTCTTTAATATGCATGTGGTTGGTTTTAATACCTATTGTTTCCTGCTCTTGACAAGGAACATGTTTTTTGTGCCCCCAATGAAAAGAGTGGACAATTATTACACTAGTGACGTCACTAATACTGTAAAAAGCACTACGTACTCTCATTTTACCTACCGTGATATTTAACAAAATATCGAATTCAGAAAGAAACAAAAAATAGAGTCATTGCCCTCAACACAGCAAAACAGCTCATAAAGAATACCATATTGTAACCCATAGATACCAAGAAGGTAATCCTTGTAACAAACCTGATATCTATAAAATCTCTATTTCAGCATGAAGCCCACAATGCACGATAAAGCGTTCAGCGCCATCTGTATCTTCATTACCGCAATTTCAATAACATTCATGTTTATGTAATGCACGATGGTATTTAATTTCCCGCTTCTTGAACGCACTCTGGGAACCTCTTATGTTCACAAGTTCCATAATTAAATTGGCTTCTGATAAATTATTCTGAACGGATGCCGAAACGTGGGCGTGTAGAACGTTGCCGCTTGAACGAATGGGTGAACGAGTGAACGAATATTCGTTCAGCTTCATAACTTTCATTTGCAGAACGACTTAACAATTACATTTGTACCGTTCTTAAAATTAATTTAAGGTAAAACCACGAGAGTTGAAGTGAACGATTATATCCACAACTACACAGTGCTAATAGTACATTGTAGTAAAGGCGAGAAAGTATGAGGTGGACGAGTGAGTTAGAGAGCCGAGCAGGAGGTAAATTATCAATTTACCTCCTGCGGGTGGTAGGACCTTGTGCAAGGTCCGTCCGGATCGCTACCATCATCTTGCTCGCTAATCCTGCCGCTAAGCAGCAGTGCTTGCACTGTTGTGTTCCGGCGTGGAGAGCAAGACAGCCGGTGTAATTACTGGCACAAGAGGTATTCCATCTTAGCCCTCTGGGTTGGCAACGCATCTGCACTCTCTTTGTTGTTGCAGGTGTCTATAGGCGGTGGTGATCACTTACCATCAGGTGACCCCCTGCTTGTTTGCCTTCCTATGTTGTATAAAAAAAAAAAAATTATCGCGTTTAAGTCCCGATTATGTTATAAATATGTGTGAAAATCTCGAAAGTTTAAAACAATTTATATAATAATATAACATTTCGAAAAAAAATCTTTGGGACTAACTAGATCTTAAAACAACCTTCCCTTTTCTAAAGGGGCCATGAGAGAGACTACTTTAAAAAAACTAATGCTTTAAGTAACAAAATGACGCATACTGCTTGGTCAAGAACATTATTGTAAAGTTTTGTGCCCGCAATATCTAATAAGCAATGGCAATATTTCCGAGCAGTATCGCGAAAAACAATAATTCGTAAATTTCGAAACTCGACTCCTCTCTGCTATAAAAAATAACTATATTATTTAACGAAAATGGTTTTACACTAAACAAATCACTCGCGTATTTAATGCCGACTTATTTCTCGACGTGTTTCGGAGCAGGCACTCAATTCAGGCATATATCGAGGTTCATCTTACGCTCAAGGTATGTCAAAAAGTGATAGATTTTGAAGGGATTTGACAGGTGTTTTTGACATCATTCGAATGTGATTAAAATTGCCCCGCAGGCCGTTGTCCTTACTCATGAGTTCCCACCGCTGCGGATCATGATATTGTGTCCGAATCTCACGGTAGTTTTATGTAAACAATTGCAAATCTTTACGGGATGGATGATGCTACTTTCCGCCCTAGTGCATTATGTTTGTTCACAGTGGCCCTAACATGACTGGCCAAGGTTAGTTTATCTCTATCTGCATCCTTTTCTGATGACACTAGTTAGACAGTGACACAGGGAGGGGTTAAACTAAACCTGGGTTGTCATGTCAGGGCCGCAAGGGTGTTTTTGGCCAACTAACCCAACTATTAGCTAGAACACGAGTATCCTTAAAGGGGAGAAGAGGAAGGCATCGAACATAATTAGTCACGATCACATTACCTTGAATTCGCTCATATTGCCAACGCAAACCGATATATCGCCTCGAACACGATATTGTAATCTAATTTGTTTGGTTGATAATTATCAGCCAAAGCGATATGTAGGGTTATTAGCGATAATTATTAAGTGGTATCGGATACTCGTGTAATTAGAAGGTATGTTTTTTTTTAACTTAAGTTGTTGTGAGGTGAGGAAAATTATTATAGTGGTATGCCACACTGTAATTTATTGTTGCAGTACGAATGGGGTAGGTACCACAGTCTTTCAGAATTCAGTGTGAAGTAGTAGTTTGTTCATTTGTTTGTTTCACATGGTGAGTCAAAGATCCAGAGGCTCGAGTTTCTTTTTTATGGTACAGGCAAATAAGCTTGCGGGCCATCTGATGGAAAGTGGTGGCCGTGGCACCACCGAGCTCTAGAAAATTACTGATTGCTTAACTCAAGGATAAAACAATACAATAATTTGAATACAATCTTTTTGTGCAAACGATACTTCATTATTGTTTTGCCTCTGATGCATATAATAAAATGATTTGATTTGATTATTGTATTACCAACACATACCAAATTTGTAAACTATCCTGTACCAAATTTAATCCAAAACAGTTAGCTTTTTAAGGGTAAAAGTATGACAAACAGACAGACGTTCGCATTTATAATGCTGGTTTGGATTGTGCTACTGTATTTTCGTGGTGTAATTACATTTTTAACCGTCGGGTTCAATTTTTAGTCGGTCAAGGATCGGCTATTACGACGATGTCGCGCGCCGTATAATTCCAGCCGCGACCTAATCGTTTTCGTGTACTGCCTTATCACTGGGCTGTAAGTAATTTTGTTGCCGTGTCGACCTGCTAGGATTTATTTAAATTATTACCCGAATGATGCAATTTTTAAGGGGGAACTAGCACGAATGTCGCAAAATGAATAGAAATTACGGGAGAAATAGATTTAGATTTAACTTATTCTGGTAGTAATAAAATTCTTGTCAGTATTAATTTTGTTAAGTTGATGTTTTTGTCACTTTATTTAGTTTACAAGCGATCCGCCCCGGCTCTGTACAGGCGCAATTAAGAATGTACATAAAAATGTCTTAAAAAAAAAATCTCTAAATGACAGTGGAAGCCGTACCAAAATCTGATGTGTGATTTTTATTATGGAAAAGGGAGAAAAACAAGCATGCTGGTCTCCTGATGGAACGTGAGTACCGCCGCCCATAGAAACCATTGCCACCAAAAAATGCTGATCAAGTAGCAATAGTTTAATACTACCACACTGAAAAAAAGGGACAACCGAACTAGTTTGGTTACTCGTGAGTTTGGTTAATGGTAATCAAAGTTCGTTTAAATAAAGCAAAGCTATTTGCTACTGATAAACATTTAACGAGTTATTTACAAATCAAGAGTTAGGTAAGGTGTAACAAATAGTTCGGAAGTCACTTTTTTTTGTAATAGGTAACATAACTTTGGTTACGTGTAACAAAACTATTTTTTCAGTGCACGGTCGAGCCAGCCCCTTCGTGGTGTACCTCGTTTAGTTACACGTGGTACACAACGAAGGAGCCGGCTCGACAGTGCACTATTCATTTTGCCAATGCCCTGCCATAGTAATGACAATCTATAATTAAATTTATAGATAAAAACTCTAACAAAATATACTCTTGTTAATGGAATAATCAATATTTGAAAGCCAAAAATACATTTTAAAGTTTCAACACATCTACAAAGAGAGTCTTTTGTTATTTATAATATGTAAACATATTTTAAACTACCGAACGCCCGCGAATTAGTAGCCCATGTCCGTCAGGAATAGTGTAGCTTTCTATCAATAAAAGAATTTTGGAAATCGGTTCAGTAGTTCCAGAGATTACCCCCTACGTACAAACAAAAAAACAAACAAACAACGTTTACCTCTTTATATAGTGCTGTAGACGTAGATGTAGATGAAGATAATCATGTGCCAATATCAATCGGGTGATTATAGTAGTGTTAGCTGTCTGGTGAATTAAATAAATCACTCAAAAGCCAAAATCAGAATAACTTTATTTAACCAAATTTACACAATAAAATGATAATAAATGATTCAAAATCAAACGGCACGGCCGACAAGACCAGTCTATCCTTTCCCAGTACTCCAGCGAAAAAGAGAGGGCGATTGACGGCTGCAGCTCCTTTTATAAACTCATCTCGCACCGGACCTGGCCAGCGTGGTTGGATATGACGTCACGTTTGTTTGTCGATAACTTCTTTCTGAGTTGCCATCTAATACGGCCTCTCCTGACGGCGGAGCGTCCTCGCCCGCAGCTTTCTAGTCTTAGTTTTAGTCTAAGGGCCCAGACTCATTGTTTTGTAACTTATCTTGATCGGCTAGGACAGAAAAATTGTTTGCATTAGTAAATATGCCAATATTCTGGGTCTTGCGACTCAGTTTTGGTAGCAAGGACATAAAAACAATAATAAAATTTGAAGTCAAGGGCAACTGTATTCTTTAAGCACAACATTTTCCTGAAAACAACTGAAAAGACAAAAATAAAGAATACTTTTTGTTTGTTGTTGTGCTTGTCATTAAAATCATAGTATAAGCTTCTGCACAACGCTTTTACTTTTGTTTTATTCGCTACACAAGGATAAACCTTAAAAAGAAAAGCCTGGAATAAACAAAAATTTAAAACAAAGGTAAATACCTAAAAAAAGACAAAAATAAATTAAAACAGATGACAGAGGCCTCAGCTTGTCCGTCGACGAAGTCGACAAAAACACAATCAAATATTATCCCCTTGGATTCACCGACAGGAATATTAAAGAAGAGATCTCAACTTGTTCAGTGACAGAGGCCTCAGCATGTCCTTATTATCTATTCGACGACCCACGAGAAATGGCCAGTTACTCGTTATGTTAAATTGTTCGGTCTATCGAATAAATAATAAAAAAAAGCTCGCTTTCAAAAAAGCGGTGCAAACTTCCGCGGTCCATTAACCACGCCAGAGAGTTAGGTACTGTGCTGCAGCTAGAGTTACTTTTCCATAGGACCCAGCAATTGGAGCTGATGTCGATTTTTCCATCCCTCGTTGCCTCTAGGATCTTTGACCACCGATTACGGCGACCAGTCCGTTACTTTTTAGACACTTGGAAGCCTGTGCCGTGTAAGCCCTCGCAATGTCTGGCGATTGGTGCTGGTTCCATTTAGTGCGATATCACGCACGAGTGCTCGGATGACTGGTGTTCCTGCATCACTGCCAACCAACAAGAGAAAAGGGCAACACATTTCTTTTAAATAGTATTAACGATCAATTGTAATTTACACAAAACATGAGACCATCTCTTTTATCGATATAAGATTTTAAAACGAAAAACAAACAGTTTTAATCGAATAAGTAACTAACTCTAAAAGTAACTGACCCACCTTTAGAACTGTTTAACCTGACAAATATTATTAGATGGGTGCTGGTGCTTTTACTATCGCGTCCATTTTGTACTCACTCGGCCTTACCTGACCATTTATTATTGATGTACTCAAGTAATCCATTTAGGTAGTGAGAAAAGAACACTAAACTGCTGTAGATTCAATAAAAATTCAGCGTAAGTCAAAGTTTACCTTCACGAAAGGTATTTAATCTTGCATCAATTGGCATTAAAATGTAATTTAAAACAACAAAAACTTTCTCTGTAATGAACACTATGTACGCGATCTAGCCGTGTAAGTATTTGTTTACCTTTGTTACGAATCTACGTTACGTTCTCCCGGTTCAATAATACATCGGTACGTTGATAATAATATTCAGATACGCTTAAACACGTCGCGGGTGTTACAAGGAAATCTAGTTAAATGTTATTTTCGGAAATTCAACAGTGCAGGTAGTTGACCAAGTTGTTACAAATTCTTGATTACCGATACCGCATAAAATACGAAAAAAGGGTAGTCGCTTGCAGTGAAAATACTCTAAGAGTGAGTCTGACAAAAGTAACATTGTTGAGCTGCTGTCGATAAAAATGTCTACCGGAATCATTTTTTGAATTACCGTACTCGTAATGTCATTAAACCCTTAGTAGTTTTCAAAGCCACGAAAATCTGCCTTGAAATTTATTGAACTATGATCAATTGATTTGTTTCGAAAAACACGTGCATCACCTTTGAAGCAATTACCTATTTACAATAAACATTCCCGTTTATTATAGTACCTAACTACAGAGCTTGAACGTGGTCCATCAACCTCACTACACCACAAGTCAAAACCATGAACACCTGGGATGAAATTCGAGATAAAATGCTTAGATCTCACCGGATGAAGTGTATTTAAGACACGTATTGTGCGACAATGTCGCTCGTCTCCACGCTAGTAGTGGACGAAGCTCACGTTGACGCTCTCAACTAGGGCACTGGCAGTGTAGGGGTAGTCGCGTCGCTGGCCTCGCTCGCGACCATGTGCTTGTCACGTCCAACATGGTTGGCAAAGAAGCACGGGTGAGCGTGACACTCGTCAGATGTCGCGATGTTTCTCTCAGCGCAGTCAAGTGCCCAGAGTTTTCCTGGAAGCAGAGCTGGAGCCCTGGGTCGGGTGCGTGCTCGCATGATTTATGCTTACGTTTACTATATTTGTTACTTGAATCAGATTTGCTCTAGAAATCAAAGTACTAGTAAATAAAATCTCCCCAAAAATGAAAAATCAAGGTAATAAAGGCTAATTGACATGGATTTATCCCACTACTGATGTTAGCTGTCTGGTGAATTAAATAAATCACTCAAAAGCCAAAATCAGAATAACTTTATTTAACCAAATTTACACAATAAAATGATAATAAATGATTCAAAATCAAACGGCACGGCCGACAAGACCAGTCTATCCTTTCCCAGTACTCCAGCGAAAAAGAGAGGGCGATTGACGGCTGCAGCTCCTTTTATAAACTCATCTCGCACCGGACCTGGCCAGCGTGGTTGGATATGACGTCACGTTTGTTTGTCGATAACTTCTTTCTGAGTTGCCATCTAATAGTAGATTATGACATTTTTCACGCTGCTAAGACGAGCAGAAAAGTGGATGGATAGGGAACGTCCGCGTCCGAACAAAGTATACTTAGGCAAGTTTTTAGTTAGACAAGCTGGCATCGCAGGCGACGGCGCAGAAAATGGATTCCCCTACAATAACGAACAGATTAGTGTTGGTGGAACACTTCAAAAAAAAACCGCCAAAAATAAATGCTATTTGATTAAAAACCTACGCTTACAGAACAACTATTAGAGTTTAAAAGTGATATCACGGTTTCGAAGGATTATTTTTTTAGGATTATTATTCTTCTGCGCGTTAGTGATGTAATGCTAATTTATAGTACGCTCACGACGTTAAGCAGTTTTCGACTACGTTGTACTAAACCAACAACACTATTACATACTGACGTGCTTTCTTTCGTTGATAATTACAATGGCAACTGCAAACTATTTCGTGAAACTTTTTCACAATACATCCATTTTGACAGCAAATGCCATAATATCACAGCAATTACTTCTTGCTTCATGGTCCAAGAATCCGAATTAGTTGGCTGTAAGATCGTATGTGGAAGTTAATACTAACATTAAGGATCAACATCGAAAGTAATAGAACGGCACTTAGTTAATACTACTAAATATAGTAATGAGCGAAATAAATAATAAGCATAAGTTATAAACCAGTATTGTGATGCCTTAACCGTCTATGTTAAGTTGGGCTATTTAATTGCAGTTTGCTTAAAAACTTAATATGTTTTCTTCCTAGTGCTTATTATGTAATCTGAATGCCTTAAGTCTAATTGTATCGAAGGATATCAGGCTTGCCTAATTCCTTAAAACTTGGTATTACAATTTGAAGTTTAATTATTCCATGCCAAAAATACGCAAACCATTAGCATTTAGCATGGATTTAGGCAAGTCTGATAGGCGTCAACACAATTTTCCTTACAGCGTTTCCTGCTCTATGAGTGCACACGCTGTTCCTGTCACAGCCAAACCTCTGTATTATTAAAAAGGCGGGAGAATTTTGACGTCCAATGAATAATGCCGTTATTCCGGGACGCGGGACGTCGACAGTTTTTCGGTAATTGGGTTTGGAATGCTCATACAATTTTAAATCGGTCCTACACAGCGTAAAATTGTTGGCCACCGTGAGCAGTGAACAGCTAATGAATTTTTTAAGGCTGTTTAGTTTTTACAACAGTTTTTTTGTAAAATACCATGCTCAGGAGTTAGAAAAACTGGTGCGGTAATTGGTCAATTACATAAGTGTTGTAACGAGGTAACAATTCCTCGTATACCACCTGCTTTGTTTAACTTTTTCTTTTTATTAAAAATATATTATAGTTCTACTTCCAAATTCAGAACTTCAATTTCTTTTGAAATTTTGTCTTTTTGGTGCCAATGAAAGCGGACGTACAGTTTAGTGCAATTTCAATTTCATCCTTCACTTCATCATTACCTGAATGCACATTTTTGGAAGTTTTACTTGATTCTTTGTACATACTTTTTATTTTTATCTGTTTTTCTTTATGAACCTATTATATGTGTTGTCTTCAAGTGCTTTCAATTTAATTTATATATCTTCCAACATCTTCATCATTATCAAGTTCCACCAATAAGGAAGTTAATAGGGGATGGAAGCTAATTGTTGCTGTTAGCTTGTAATCGTGTCCCAATGCTGATCAAAAGCCTCTCCTTTGGACTTAAAGCTCCCCCTATCAGCAAGCTCATAGATCACCCCGGAATCTCTACCTCAGCCTACCGCGTCATCGACTAGCTTTTGTAAAGCTAGTATGTTCACATAATCCAAAATTTACGCGGTCGATCTCGCGGGTAAAACCTAGTGCAAAAGTTTGTGGAGTCATTATTGCGCAGGTCACTGTTATTAATGGTCGCGCGCATAAATGAGGCCATAAAATCAAAATGGCGCGACATTGTTACAGCTAAGATTAGCTCGTGTAGTGTGACCAGCAAATATCGCGTTGCCATGGATATATTGCAACCCCAACAGAAAATTACGGATGTTACAACATTGTAACAATTATTTAAATATATAAATCTTTAGTTATAATTTACACAATTCTAATAATAATTAATACCAAAAAAGGAGAAAACTGAAAAATTATATTATTATACTTGCATAAAACGCATGATCAAACCGGTAAAGAAGGTTTATTTTTAAATCAAAAATACTTGAGTGGAAGATATTAGGGAGGTATGAAAAAGGACCAGTTTTCAATAAGAATGCACTATTTTAAATTACGTACTTAGTAAGTATTTTCTTTTCAATTAATTATTTAACTGCCATGGGTAATTTACCGTGCACTCGGTAAATTGCACATGCGTGCAATTTATCGAGTGAAGCAAAGTCTTAGATTCAACTCAACCGGACAAGATTCTTTTATTTCTGTTTGTTTGACGATCCAACGTGGGCAATGGTCTATTATTGAAACAAACTGGAACAAATTATCTTGCTACTCCGCGAAACCAGTGCCGGGCTCGTGCAAAATAGCTGCGTCTGTGCGACACATATATAGTCTATTATTTCTTCATGAAAATTTATATAAGACTGACTTTCAGATTTAATGTTGCAGTGCAAATAATATTAAGGTAATCTGCCATGGACGTATCTGACTTTTTGTTTGTCCCAAAAAAACTCTTATTTTCATATTCAACCCACTTCCAAGTCACATTTGATGTCCGACAGCAGTTTACGTGTTAAATTCAACTAATCCCGCCGAATAGGCCAACTTAAAGGGTTCGGACCCCGTGTTACGGACCCCTAGGGTTAACTGCACTTTTTAGGGTTCCATAAACAACTTCCGTATTTAAAGGATTTCCCGAACAGGGTAGAGTTACTATTGCGAAATTCGATGTTTTGAATTGATGAGATTGTTTTTTCCGAATTTATTTTGACTTGTTTGCATCGTAGAATGAAATTTTAACGATTATCGGTTTTAATTGATAAGTTTATTTATACGGCAATTTGGCTTGTGTAGCGGTTAGATTTGATGGTCCAATTATTTGTCAATTGTCATTAAACCAAACAAATTGTAAAACTAACGTAGTTCACGAGCTTTTGTCAACTGTTATTTATTAAGTACTCTGAATGAATATCTGAAATAAATATTTTATTGTATATTTATTAATATTTATTTTAATGAAAAAAACAACTAAAATAAAATATATTAGGACAATTTACAAACTACCTACTTCCAGATGCTAGATAATACGTATACTATACATAAAATAGATAAATAAACATAATAATGTTAACTTTAAACAGTTTCAAATAAAAAAATTTTATTGAAAACGCCAAACAATATGTAAGTTTATTATTCAAAGCAAGGTATCAATACACGTTTTGATCGTATTCAACGCTGGTAAACACGCTCGCACGGGGATCATCCTAAACAAACGTGCTGTGTACACTGCCCGACCGCCCGACCGTCCGTCCGACCGCCGAGACCGTACCAACAGTCCCTGCAGACCGAGATCCAGCCGTGTAATTCTTAGAACAACAACAACAGGTATTTTTAGGGTTCCATACCTCTTTTGAGGTATGGAATATATATTTCCTTTTGGAAAATCGGAACCCTTATAGGATCATTTCGTAGTCCGTCTGTCTGTCCGTCTGTCTGACCCAATTTCTCAGGAACGCGTTCGAGTTCGAGTTGAAATTAATACTAAATACTCAAATCTCTAGTCCCTTAAACCCGTGAAAAAATCAAACTTCTAAGTCAACGCAATCAAAAGATACGGTCGTTAATGCTGCATATCTCATACTTTCTCAAGGCACTTAAAAACCTACGGGGTACTTCCCGTTGACCTAGAACTATGATATTCGGCAAGAAGCAAGGTCTCACAGCACAAATAAAAAAATAAATCTGAAAACCGTAAATTTTTTGTGACCTTAATACGAAACACTCGGTGCACGAGTCCGATTCGCACTTGGCCGGTTTTTTGTTGTACTTCATACAGTAAAATGCAGAAAAGTACTAAAAAAAGTTAATAAATTAATAGTCGCTCTTAACTCTAAGTAGCGCCTGTTGTTTTCAACTGCTTTGTTATGTTATTGTTGTTTGAACATCTCATCGGCTCCGTTTAAATCACATAGCAACTAAAACATGAAAATATTTGATAGACTTTAAACTTTTTGGACAACAAAAAACAAAATAAATTGAAATTTCACATGACCATAGGGCTGGTGCATTTCTTGGCCAACGCATTGGCATTGCAATCCAACGTGGAAATGCAGCCAGCCTTATGGGCACTTTACCGCAGGGGACAAATTTGGGTCATATTTGTACATATAATTAAGTTTTTGTATTTCTTATTAGGTTAAGCTGTTCATATAGTTTATTTTTGATAGACTTCCATAATTCGATATGCTACAAAATACAGATCGAAAGATAATCAAGTTTTACTCTATGGAATTTGAAAATATGTATGTATCTATATCTCGACTTCTAGGTGACGTATTAAGATGAAAAATGCATCCGATTTTAAGTTAGACCTCCAGCAATAGGTGCAATAAAAAAAAACTAATCCAATTTTATGTAGGAGTTTTGGCGTGATGCGTTTAACAGTAAGACAGACACACAGTTCTTGCTTTTGGTGCTCTTATGAAGACCTCTTTTTTATAACTGCTATGTACACTGTACCGACATCGGTTAGTAGCAGTTTTATAATATGTCTAGATTGTTATGAAAAGTTCTTATGAGGTAAGGTTGTATGCAGCTGGACGCAGGCCTACCAAAAAAGACAGGATAAGTATTATAGCATTACGGTTGCGATATAACGCTCGTCAATTGTTTGGGTTTGTGTGTTGAAGTGATTTTAATGACGACACGTTTAAATACAAAATGCAAAATTGAATTTGTGGGCATCTGCTACGATGAAAAATGAAAAATAAAGTGTATTAGGTTTACGTTTATATGTATGCATGGTAGTACGGTAATGTTTAAGGTATTAAATTAATAGATTCAGGCGTTACTTTGCGGAGGTCCATATCAACAAACTGGAACAAATTACCTTGCTACTCCGCGAAACCAGTGCCGGGCTCGTGCAAAATAGCTGCGTCTGTGCGACACACATATGTTCATGCAAAAACCCACCCTCCTCCGCTTCCACACGAAACAACATATATCACACAGACTCAACTACACACCACCACCACTAAACACTAAAACTACACGATCGACGCGCGTTTCGCCTCTATACGAGGCATTATCAAGATCGACCCGTACGACCGTTCGCTACTTGAACGAATGGCGTACTGAATGAATGGTGAATGGAGTACGCCATTCGTTCAAGTAGCGAACGGTCGTACGGGTCGATCTTGATAATGCCTCGTATAGAGGCGAAACGCGCGTCGATCGTGTAGTTTTAGTGTTTAGTGGTGGTGGTGTGTAGTTGAGTCTGTGTGATATATGTTGTTTCGTGTGGAAGCGGAGGAGGGTGGGTTTTTGCATGAACATATGTGTGTCGCACAGACGCAGCTATTTTGCACGAGCCCGGCACTGGTTTCGCGGAGTAGCAAGGTAATTTGTTCCAGTTTGTTTTTAAGGTATTAGGTATATAGTTGCTAGGCCCTAGTAGGGTCCATGTCAGTACCGGTTAATTTTAAGAACATCTTTGTAAATACCATGGTTGCAATAAATAAATGAATATGAATATGAATTGTAATTATTCAACAATTGTATGAAATCATCAAGTTTAACTTACATTTTTGCTTAACAGTAGGATGTTGTTTGGTCCAGTAATTAAAATTTGAATGTGTTTGTAGCGTTAGTTTCAGAATCCAAATAGTTGTCTGAAAGAGATCATATTTAAATAATAAGACCGCCTATTGTCTACTTCTTTAATTTTATTTATTAACTTATTCAGTATTTTTTATCTACTATATTTTTGTTGTTGTAGCTAAACCAATAAAAATGCAATTAAAAAAACATACTTTTATTTTTTACAACCCTCGTCGTCTCACTGCTGGAAAGGAATGGAATATCTTAGAATACAATACAATACAATAGTATCCAATAGAGAAACTTTATTCTACAGATCACAAAACAGTTAGTAGCCTTGGTAAGTATCTGACGACCCTTTTTTTTTAAGGTCTTAAAACACTCGTGTGATCCTATTATGAAACTCGCTGACGCTCGTTTCATAAAACCACACTCGTGTTTTAAGACCCCTCATTATGCAACAGTTGCATAAAATACTATTAATTTAATTTGGTAATATAATTGAATTTGATACTTTAATTTAAATTGATAATGTAATTTAATTTGAAAATTTGAAAATGTTGCTTAATTTGATAATATTGTGATAATTATTATTATTTAATCTTAAATTCTACTGTAGAATTAAGTTTGAATATTGCACGTCTCCCAGAGGCAGGACATGATAAACTGTAAACTAAACTTAATAACATCTGTATAACTCATGACCAAGCAATAAATATTTTGATTGATTGATTGATTGATTTTTAATCTGAGTAATAATAACTACCTCTCAATCCACTGAAAAAAATAATCAAACCACACAAACTAGGCTACAAAATTTTTGTACCTAAAGCAAAATAACATTGCCTTGAGCTGTACAACGAAGTTATTACCAGCAATATAACCCTCAAACAACATGCCAGCGTTCTATCAACCTTAGCCTGAATAGTTTATCAAGTTTTAGAACTCAGAATCATATTTAAAGGTGCGATTACATTTGCTCGCTACACATTCGGGCCCCGAATTACTTAGCAATACTCAGGGTACATAAAAACAATTCTGAGTCTTTGAAATAAAACACATTTTTATGTTACAGCTAGCGGACGCGCGCTACGCCGTTCGCGCGAAATTAGTGGTCTATGACCGTCAGAGATAGTGTAGCTTTCTATTAGTGAAAGAATATTTGGAATTAGTTTTTTTTTATGAAATAGGAAGGCAAAAATGCAAGTGAGTCAACTGATGGTAAGTGATCACCACCGCTTATAGACACCCGTAAAACCAAAGAGATCGCAGATGCGTTGCCAACCCAGAGGGCTAAGATGGAATACCCCTAGTGCCAGTAATTAGACCGGCTGTCTTGCTCTCCACGCCGGAACACAATAGTGCAAGCACTGCTGCTTAGCGGCAGGATTAGCGAGCAAGATGGTAGTAGCGATCCGGACGGACCTTCATGTTCGGTTCAGTGGTTCCAGAGGTTACCCCTACATACAAACAAACAACAAAGTTTACCTTTTATTATTTATTAGTGTAGATGTAGATTACAGATAAAGGGAACACATATACTAACTAATGTAGGTTTACTCCAATAAGGGAGGACACCTATGCTAACTACAGTAGGTTTACTGAACCTTTACGAATAGGGAAGGGGGTAGGTCTATGAACGAGGTCGAGTGCGCCCGAATTAGGGTTTGTCATTCGTAGCCGTGTTATAACGCAGAGTAGAGCAGCCAAGTAAATTAATTCCAGCGGGTATTTAAAGACGATGAATCTGAATTTAGGCCCACACGACCTCGGTTATTGTTAGTCGGACTTCTAACCTCATTCACTAAAGTTTATCAACCTCTTATTACTAAAATACGTTTCGTTGCTTTCGTACGAAGACGTCTCAACGTCTGCATAGGTGGGATTTGGTGAAACTACTAGTAATAAATGTACTCTTTTATGTACTACTAGCTTCTGCCCGCGGCTTCGCCCGCGTGGCCTACAGAAAACAAATGACATCTAAATCCGAAAACCCCGAAACATCGTTATTTATTTATGATGAGCAGCTGCAATTCCAATTTTCAAGTTTATTATTATTATTATAAGCTCACGCCTGTTTCCCTTTGGGGTAGGCAGAGACCACAGAACGTCATTTGCCCTGGTCTTGGCATATTCCCTCGCTCCCTCCACACACATTCCTCTCTTCATGCCTGCTCGGCGGTTCCGTGTACTTCTGGTTTGACCTGTCTTCAGGACATCACAAATTTGTCAGTCACATCACCTTCATAAATTTGCTAACATTATTGCCTTTCATCCATTCGTTCAACATGCCCAAACCAACGTTACATTCGTTTTTCTATTCTAGTCACTACATCTTCTTTCAGACCTCACCTCTCTCTTATAACACCATTTCACACTCTCTCAGTCAGCTTGATCCCACTCATACTACGCAGAGAACGCATCTCCACGGCATTTATTCTACTCCTATGCTTCTTCTCGCAAACCCAGCTTTCGTTTCCATACATCAATGTGGAAACTAACACAGCATCGTGAACAGCCGAACGTCGTAAAAGGCACGTTTGGCTGCTCACGTTGCTGGATGCCACATTCTGGCTGCTCACAAAAGCACGCAGAGCTCCCAATTTCCCGCTTTCACTCTCTTTTCAATGTCTTCATCCTGCTTTCCATCCCTAGTAAACATACTACCTAGTATACAAACTCTTTCACTTATTCAACTCTTTCATTACCAATCTTTATTACACATTCAGAAACCTCTTCATTCTTCTCTTACACCATTACTTTCGTTTTCGTAACATTAACTGTCATCCCTTAAAGTCTTCCAAGTTTATATCTTCGAAAAAGCTTCCATACCTCCATATAAAGTTCTAACCCCGTTTCTCTCGTTTTAATTGTGAAAATCCAAATACCCTTAAACACGGTGGTATTCATTTATGCTCAATAGGTCTAATTTTCAAGTTTCTACCTTTAAAAAACGCCGATACCTCCATACAAACTCCCCCCTCCCCGTGTTACCCCTTCAAATTAAAAATCTAAAATCTCTGAAATATCTCATTATTTATTTATAACTATCTCCTGCCCGCGGCTTCGCCCGCCTGGCCTACAGAAAACAACTGTCTTTTTTTCTAGAATCAAAAAACTTATAAGTGCTCTCACTCTCTCTCATATTTTCACATACAAAAATCCAAATACCCTAAAACAAACAATCATTTTGAAGTTCTTATTTTTGAATAAACCGATACCTCCCCTCCATACAAAGTTTCACCCCCGTTAACCTCTAAAATTCGATAGTCATAGAACCCTGAAACACATAGTTATTTATTTATGATAAGTATCTAAATTCAAAATTTCAAGTTCCTATTAAAAACCCGATACCTCTATCCATACAAACTTTTACTCCCCGTTTCCCCCTACAAATTTTAAAATCCAAAATCCCTGTGACGCTTCATTATTTATTTATGATAAGTAGCTGTACTTTAAAATTACAAGCTCCTATTAAAAAAAAACAATATGTCCTATCAGACTTTCACCCCCGCTTCTCCCCTTTTAAATGTAAAAATGCAAAAATCCTGAAATACGTTATAATACTTATAAGCTATTATGATCAGTAGTTCTAATTTAAGTTTTCATGTTTATAACTTCAATCAACAAAGTCTTTCATACAAAGTTCAACCCCCACCCCCCGTTTTCCCCCTAAAGGTAAAAAATACCAAAAATGGTTTCTTAGCGGATGCGGACGTTATAAAATAAACCTATTTACCAAATTTCAGCTTTCTTGATTCAATAGTCAGGACATGTTTGCGCGTGGCAGACAGACAGACGGATAGACGGGTGGCAATAGAGGCTTAGTAATAACACGTTACCACGCACGTTATTTTGACTTCAATACAAAAAAATTGTGAACGAACAACTCAAATACAAAATTTTATCCCCCTTTTCCCCCTTAAGGGTTGTAATTCCAATAACACTCGATATACACGTTGCGTTATAAGCCTAAATAATAAATGTAGTGATTTTTGCTGTGAAAATGTAGGCCTTTCCATACACAGCTTTATCCCCCTTTTCACCCCTTCAGGGGTGGAATTATCAAAAACACTGAGACCCGTATAAATTATTTTTTTTACGTAAGCCTAACAACAAAATTTCAAGATCCGAACTTCAAAACTAACGGACTTTCATACAAACTTTCATCCCCTAATTTACCCCCTTAGGGGTAGAATTTCCAAAAATCCTTTCTTAGTGGATGCCTACACTATATAAGGTATCTATGTGCAAAATTTCAAGTCTCGAGGTCCAGCGGTTTGGGCTGTGCGCTGATATATCAGTCAGTCAGTCAGTCAGTCAGTCAGTCAGTCAGTCAGTCAGTCAGTCAGTCAGTCAGTCAGGACTTTGAATTTTATATATATAGATGAATTCAACAGAGAATAAAGATTTATAATGTAAGATATGTTTGCAGGTGGTAGGACCTTGAGCAAAGTTCGTCCGGATGGCTACCACCATCTTGCTCGCTATGTAACTTTTTATATATTTAACCTATTAAAAAATACTTGAATTTAAATACTTGAATTTAAATACTTGGCCATAAAAATGTGTGATCGTCTAGTTAAATGGAAGGACCCTTTCTACGTTGTGTAATTTTTATTTATACCGTTAAGTAAGAATTTGGTTTAAGTTAATTCAATTCATAAAATTAAATTAGTCAGTTGAACATAATAATATTAGTGCGGTGAAACATACAGTTTAAGAGTAAGACCTGAGATCCCTAACAACTCCCCTACCGGTCGGCCTGGTACAGTCAAAAATCAGTTTGCGTATTCAGCAAGGGTTTGAAATTTGACCTTCACAAAGTGTGAAATTAAACACAAACTGAAGTTTGCCTTGGATGGGGTCTGGCCAGAAAACAAAATAATCCTACAAAATATAGAATTAATTCGATTCAAACCATCACTCTCATTCCAAACAATCTGAAACAAAATCCAGTCATTCTGTGGTGGTGGGGAATTTAAGTGCTCCCCTATCGAGGGTACCGCTTTCCCGCATACGTCGTTAGGTTCATTCCTTGAGATTGCAACCCCAGGTATTCGACCTGTAGGCATGATGTGAATCGTCCGTCAACAACATAAAAAGTCGTACGTACTATCGACCGGCCGTAGGCCCCGGGGCCCCGTCCGAATTCAAATAGACCTGACTTTAAACTTGGCCGTAGGCGACTCGGACAAAAGATAAGATAAAAAAAAAATAGGATTTTGATAAGCAGAAACACATTCATACTTTATCTATCTAATACCGAAAAAATCGCCGCTCTGGTCACAGTAGAAACACGCCGGACAATCAAATTCTAAACGACAAATAAGAGACTATAATTCCTATTTTCGTTTGAGTATTTCAATTACGTATTATAATAATTCACTTCGATTCGGTATAGTTTGCTTTTGATTTGTTTAGCTTTTAAACACATAAAAAGATTATTGTAATCAATAAAAATATGAAAATAATGATAATGAAGAACTTCAAAACGCAGACAGGTTAAATAGAACAGATAATTTTGTTTACGTAAATGTCAATTATTTTAACACACAAAACAAATATTGCGATCGATCTCTTAAATGGAGACCTTAAAAAAAAAACACATCAATCACAAATAATAATAAAATAAAAACTATGCTATCACTTAGCTTCGTCCAATAACATGCTGCCGATCATGTGGTAATCCAAATGCAAAATTGAGTCCGTAACACCAACACTAATTAAGTTCATAAAGTTCATAAAGTTCATAAAGTCCACTAGTACGCAATCACTAAATATTTTCCACTAATTAACACTGACTTAACAAATTAAAATAAAATATGTTCTAAGACAAAATCTAAGACCCTCTAAGCCCCTGTTTTCCTTTGTTCATTAGCTTTTATACTGACGCCAAAAAACCCCCACCCTTGATTCTAAACACCATAGATGCTTACTGAACAGTTTGGTAGAAATTGTGCCAAGCGCGAAACGAAATAGCACACCCTGAAGTTCCGTAGTTACTCAAAAGTTTATCTATTCCTATAACTAAAATTATATATCTACTATCCAATCATTACTATATAGTATATAGCTTAACTACCGTTACCATTATAATATAGGAATACATTTATAGTTTTTATAAATTTATTTACTAATAATTAATGATTACTCGACCTAAAAATACTCCTCGTCCTGTCTAAAAGTAAGCTAGCAGATAACACATTTATACGCCAAGGTCACTTTATCTGTAATCCTTAAATCTGATACAATCAAAATTATAGAGCAAAAACCAAAAGTAATATACATAAGTTATAAACGGTAAAACAGAATTTAAAAAGGAAACACCGCTTATATTTTATTCCCTATTGAAAGCAAACTAATTTCAATGTTACAAAATACAAAAATGATCATCAAAAATGTAACGTCATATGCAGACAAACATACACATACCGAATAATGCCGCGTTTTACTGTTGACATTAAGGAACCCTAACAAACTCTGATGACCACTTGAAATGTGTTTGAACGCTGCCCTTGTGCGAGAGTGAAAAAAAGGTCATAAACTATCTGAATTTATTGCCTGTGAATTCTTAAGTTTCTAAGTAATAGACGGCACTTGTGCGCACATGTAAACCAAAAAGAATGTAAAAAAAAAGCTCTGGGATTTGATGCGTATCTAAAATTAGCAACTAAAATTATATATCATTTTAAACTTAATATTAAATATATTTTATACACTAATCTACTATAACATCGGTTACAGAACGCCCCTAAGATGACGATGTATTTTGAATTCATAGAATGTAAAATAATGAGGAATCTTGAATAGGATTACGAAAGTTTCTTAATCTAGACCATCAGTTTCTACATATATACCTTGCATTTGAGATTAATACCTACACACGCCCCTAGTTTATGTGTCTATAAGGTCTCTATCGCGAAATACAGTCAGAGGAAGGACTTTTCTCGCAAACAAACATACCAAACATACTTAAATTACCTTCATAACATACATACACACTTCTGTTACATAAAGTCCAAATCGACATACATACCAACTTCGTGATAATCAATTTATTCAAGCAGGTGCTTAACCAAGTTTTACATACAAAAAAAAGAAACCCTGAATTTTTACTTACATGAGTTGCTTCTTACCCTTTGTTAAAAGTACTACCATTCTTGCTTTTCCTATGTCTCCGTTTCCTAGTGCGCATTTTTCGCGAACGCGACTTCTCTTGAGGCATTATGTGCGTAGATATTTCACTCTGAACTTCTGTTGCCGCGATTATTTCAGGTTGTTCGATGAAATCGTCACTAGGATCTGCATCCATCATTTTCAGGAATTTTAAGAATGCGGCTTTGTCATAATCCCTCTGTGATAACCATAGCAAACGTATGCTGCGAGGAAAAGACATCATGATGGAAAAATTTATGTCCTTTTCTGTTTTAAAAAATACCGTTGCAAATTTTGCTTCATTGAAACAATCACAAAAATACTCTGTCAAAGTTCTACCATTCCTATCTGATATCCATTTTGCATTCATAATTTTGTCTCTAACTTTTCGCTGTGCGTATGAATCCCAATAAAAATTTATAAAATCAGTTTTGAAGTCGTTGTCATCTTTCCACTTTCCTAAGAAAACTCTAGACCAGCTCTTGGCAGATCCAGCCAGACAGTCCGTAGTTACATATAAGTCACATGACGATGCATTAATTAGTCGCTTGTAATTATCGAGATTTTCTAAAAATATCATGGGATGGATATTGCTTCCATCAAATACCGATTTTTCCGGAACTATCATAACAGTGACTGACTTATTAATTGAATACTGCAATTCGGGACTTAGCGTTTCGCTATTTTGATCCCCAGTTGCCATCAAGCGATTTTCTAATACTTCAACTCTTTGCAAAACCGGTCCTAAAGATGCTGTCGTTATTTCCTTCACTGAAGAAATTATACTACTTTTGTCTATCGGTTCAGTGTTCTTTTTGCTATTTAAAGAATATCTAGCTTCTAGTATTTAAATCCATTCTTAAATCAATAGTCTTTAACCGTGCGTAGCCTACTCAAGACTTTAATCATTCAAAAAATTTAATACCGCGTTAACTCGTGTTAAACAGTTTAAACCAAATATCTTAATAATAAAAGCACAACTACTTAAAATACTTAAAAATACACGCCCCTACTTTAATTATTTCTTAGAGTAAATGGCAATTTTTTTTTTCTCTAATACTACAAGTAAATCACGATATGTACCGTGATTATTCAGGTGAACCCCTTTCTCGTTTGCCTCCCAGCTCTGACCAAAAAAATGCACTGGAATCGAACCAATGTCCTAATGTATTTTTCAAAAATATCCTAATCCTCTAAGTAAGTTACTTAACCATACGTCAAATTCAAATATGCCTTAAAATAGCTACAATGACGTGGGAATCGAATCCATGTCTTAGATCAGTCTAAACTTTAATTTGTCACTGACCTAAAAAAAATATAATTGCGCCCCTAGCATGCCAGTCCTTAACATAAAATTAAAATGTAAATTTGTTGTAAATTTACGTACTTAAAAGTAGTATTTGCAGGATTCGAACCCACATCTAACATAATATATCATTATTTTATTACACCAATAATAAAATAATTAAGAACAAAGTGTCCAAATGATTGTTGTAATCATATTAATATCACGTCCTAGTAACTTAATTTATAAGATGCAATCTCGTTCAATAAAATTACCGCAGGGATCGAACCTGCTGATGGCAGATATCTTATCTAACAAGTACCTAGTGTTATAATCCGAATAAGTTATCATGGGAATCGAACCCGCGAGTACACACAAGAAAAGAACAATTTATTATTTAAATAAAAATTCAGCCGCCAATATTAATAATGGGAGTCGAACCCATATTCCAAAATATTTCTTGTGTAAAAGAATCGACGCACTTTTGGTCTAATTCTTATAAGACTGGTTATTCTAATAGTAAGTGCTCTGTTCAACTGAAATTCTTATAAGACTAATTATTCTAATACGGCATAAAATTAATATGTAGTAACCCAAATTGTTTGATAAGTATTTGAACCACAATAATTCAAATTTTAGTGACTCACATCCTGGTCACGGCACCACTGTAACTTTTTATATATTTAACCTATTAAAAATACTTGAATTTAAATACTTGAATTTAAATACTTGGCCATAAAAATGTGTGATCGTCTAGTTAAATGGAAGGACCCTTTCTACGTTGTGTAATTTTTATTTATACCGTTAAGTAAGAATTTGGTTTAAGTTAATTCAATTCATAAAATTAAATTAGTCAGTTGAACATAATAATATTAGTGCGGTGAAACATACAGTTTAAGAGTAAGACCTGAGATCCCTAACAACTCCCCTACCGGTCGGCCTGGTACAGTCAAAAATCAGTTTGCGTATTCAGCAAGGGTTTGAAATTTGACCTTCACAAAGTGTGAAATTAAACACAAACTGAAGTTTGCCTTGGATGGGGTCTGGCCAGAAAACAAAATAATCCTACAAAATATAGAATTAATTCGATTCAAACCATCACTCTCATTCCAAACAATCTGAAACAAAATCCAGTCATTCTGTGGTGGTGGGGAATTTAAGTGCTCCCCTATCGAGGGTACCGCTTTCCCGCATACGTCGTTAGGTTCATTCCTTGAGATTGCAACCCCAGGTATTCGACCTGTAGGCACGATGTCAAGGAATAGAGCACGCACGGCTTTACTGAATCGTCCGTCAACAACATAAAAAGTCGTACGTACTATCGACCGGCCGTAGGCCCCGGGGCCCCGTCCGAATTCAAATAGACCTGACTTTAAACTTGGCCGTAGGCGACTCGGACAAAAGATAAGATAAAAAAAATAGGATTTTGATAAGCAGAAACACATTCATACTTTATCTATCTAATACCGAAAAAATCGCCGCTCTGGTCACAGTAGAAACACGCCGGACAATCAAATTCTAAACGACAAATAAGAGACTATAATTCCTATTTTCGTTTGAGTATTTCAATTACGTATTATAATAATTCACTTCGATTCGGTATAGTTTGCTTTTGATTTGTTTAGCTTTTAAACACATAAAAAGATTATTGTAATCAATAAAAATATGAAAATAATGATAATGAAGAACTTCAAAACGCAGACAGGTTAAATAGAACAGATAATTTTGTTTACGTAAATGTCAATTATTTTAACACACAAAACAAATATTGCGATCGATCTCTTAAATGGAGACCTTAAAAAAAAAACACATCAATCACAAATAATAATAAAATAAAAACTATGCTATCACTTAGCTTCGTCCAATAACATGCTGCCGATCATGTGGTAATCCAAATGCAAAATTGAGTCCGTAACACCAACACTAATTAAGTTCATAAAGTTCATAAAGTTCATAAAGTCCACTAGTACGCAATCACTAAATATTTTCCACTAATTAACACTGACTTAACAAATTAAAATAAAATATGTTCTAAGACAAAGTCTAAGACCCTCTAAGCCCCTGTTTTCCTTTGTTCATTAGCTTTTATACTGACGCCAAAAAACCCCCACCCTTGATTCTAAACACCATAGATGCTTACTGAACAGTTTGGTAGAAATTGTGCCAAGCGCGAAACGAAATAGCACACCCTGAAGTTCCGTAGTTACTCAAAAGTTTATCTATTCCTATAACTAAAATTATATATCTACTATCCAATCATTACTATATAGTATATAGCTTAACTACCGTTACCATTATAATATAGGAATACATTTATAGTTTTTATAAATTTATTTACTAATAATTAATGATTACTCGACCTAAAAATACTCCTCGTCCTGTCTAAAAGTAAGCTAGCAGATAACACATTTATACGCCAAGGTCACTTTATCTGTAATCCTTAAATCTGATACAATCAAAATTATAGAGCAAAAACCAAAAGTAATATACATAAGTTATAAACGGTAAAACAGAATTTAAAAAGGAAACACCGCTTATATTTTATTCCCTATTGAAAGCAAACTAATTTCAATGTTACAAAATACAAAAATGATCATCAAAAATGTAACGTCATATGCAGACAAACATACACATACCGAATAATGCCGCGTTTTACTGTTGACATTAAGGAACCCTAACAAACTCTGATGACCACTTGAAATGTGTTTGAACGCTGCCCTTGTGCGAGAGTGAAAAAAAGGTCATAAACTATCTGAATTTATTGCCTGTGAATTCTTAAGTTTCTAAGTAATAGACGGCACTTGTGCGCACATGTAAACCAAAAAGAATGTAAAAAAAAAGCTCTGGGATTTGATGCGTATCTAAAATTAGCAACTAAAATTATATATCATTTTAAACTTAATATTAAATATATTTTATACACTAATCTACTATAACATCGGTTACAGCTACTCCTGCCGCTAAGCAGCAGTGCTTGCACTGTTGTGTTCCGTCGTGGAAATCAAGACGCCGGTGTTATTACTGGCACAAGAGGTATTACATCTTAGCCCTCGGGGTTGGCAACGCATCTGCAATCTCTTCGATGTTGCGGGTGTCTATAGATGGTGGTGTGCACTTACCATCAGGTGACCCATTTGCTTGTTTGGCTTCCTATTTCATAAAAAAAAACAATAATAATTGTCATATAAAAAAACTCCGATACTGACTGATTCACTGAGTGACAGAGAACGCACACTCTAAGCAGATGAAGATAGAAACATGAAATTCGGAACATGACATATGAGTAATGTTTAGGCTTACGACCAAGTGTAACCGCCCCTTTAGAAGTTAGAATCATATTTCTAAGCCCAAATTTAACTTGGATTAGTCTGAACTGACGCGGTTTGCCACTGAATGTAGTAACTGCTCACAATTGCTGATTACGTTTCACTCATAAAGGTGGGTTAGTGCAGTGGCATACGTAGAGCTGCGGGTCGTAGCTTTAACCGAAATCTAGTATCAGTTCATACTAAGTTAGTATGAAACTAGACACGACCCTTACGACCTTGATGACGTCAGTAGGAGTACCGGTCTTTACTGTAACCGTACTCACTAGCGACGGCGTAAACGATTTGTATGGAGAATAGGGATGTCTCCTGGGTTAAAACAACAAGATTCTAATTAGTCCGTCAGTTAGATTATAGAAAAATACTCGATACGTATTTTTTTATTTGTCCATACGAATAATATTGACAAAGATACAGCACATTCAAATTCAGGAGTAGGGGTTCGTGACGTCACTCGTTTGTAAAAATTTTACGCAATAATGACGTAGCGCGAACTTTCGCCGCTCTGTAACTTTGTTATTTTAAGTTTTAGAAGCAAAAGAAAAAATACGTATCTACTATTTTCTGGCGTTCTAAAAGATGGACTAATTATTATTTTTTAGTCAACATCCCAATTGTACCCACAGCGCCTGTAGCGATCACTCGTGAAACTAAACAGCTAGGATGAGCCTGACGATAAATAACCCATCGAAATCTAAGCGCTAGCGGCCAACATTTTGTAGCTGTTGCCGTAGAACTTTGAGTCACAAATTTGACAAATATCGTATCGACTGCAGTTACTAGTTATCGACTGTAATCTTTACATAGTATCTACTCGTCCCTGTTTATCTTCATATCTTCGATCGCTTATTCCTTCTTAACCACGCAATGGATTTTGATACGGTTTTAACTGTCATTTAGAGACTTTTAAAGAGGAGTGTGAATCCAGCCCCAAAACGCGCTCCCGAGACAAAGGGCGATAATATTTTCCACCCTCTAAACCTATGGCAATGATTTTTTGGTATGTTGTCATTATACCTTAGAACTAGTTTTGTATGTTTCGATTTTTTAAATACTCTTCATAGACTTGACAATATTTACACTTTAAGAGTTTCATACAAAACAATAAAACGTGAATATTTTTGAAACTATTTAGAATATTTCAAAAATCAAAACATACAAACCTAGTTCTAGGGCATATTTACATTATACCAAAAACTCGTGGCGATAGGTTAAGGTTTAGAGGGTGGAAAACGTTATCGCCGTTTGTATGGAGAGCGTTGGGTGCACACTCCTCTTAACGGAAAGTTTTTATGCGTCCTAATTACACACTTGTGAAGCCGGGGCGGGTCACTAGTAACTTAATATGAGTATCAATAGCAACTTATGGTAGTGATACTGAAGTTCTTACTATGTTCTACCTGTGAGCAAATGCTCTACCTGAGGCCAGCTATACCTCTGCAATGGACACTCAAAATCTTAGTGCTACTCTCTCATCGTTTGAGCAATTCCCATTATTCTCTATTCCCTACATTGAGGAGATCAAAGAGAAGGCAGGGAATACAGCGGGTGGTAGGGCCTTGTGCAAGGTCCGTCCGGATCGCTACCACCATCTTCCTCGCTAATCTTGCTATGTTCCGGCGTGGAGACCAAGACAGCCGGTGCAATTACTGGCACAAGAGGTATTCCATCTTAGCCCTCGGGGTTGGCAACGCATCTGCAATCTCTTCGATGTTGCGGGTGTCTATAGGTGGTGGTGTACACTTACCATCAGGTGACCCATTTGCTTGTTTGGCTTCCTATTTCATAAAAGAAAACAATAATAATTGACATAATAAAAAAAACTCCGATACTGACTGATTGACTGAGTGACAGAGAACGCACACTCTAAGCAGATGAAGATAGAAACATGAAATTCGGAACATGACATATGAGTAATGTTTAGGCTTGCGACCAAGTGTAACCGGCCCTTTAGAAGTTAGAATCATATTTCTAAACCCAAATTTAACTTGGATTAGTCTAAACTGACGCGGTTTGCCACTGAACGTATATTACGGGAGGTCACGACAAATTTGGCAACGATCACCAATATGGCTGATCGGAAGCTCACAAGATAAAGGGCAACTCTGTGATGCCAAATATGCCGGTCTGCCTGCGCTAAGTGGTTGCGTTATCGAAATATGGCGCCTGCAACACCAGTTATTGTTCCCAAAAAAAAACGATAAGTAAAATGGCTGAATAAAGTACAGAAAGGAAGTACCGGTTGCACTCATGTGAATTCTGCTAAAACTGAACAAATATTTGGTCGCGTTTCGAAGTTCAGCTCGTTTAAAGACCCTTGATCGTTGCCAAAAAAAAACGATAACGGAAATGGCTGAATATGACGTGGTATAAAGTATCAGTATGTACGAGCTTAATGCACCAAAACTGAAAAAATCTTTGGTCGCGTTTCGTAGTTATGAAGCGGTCTAGGTTACAATATCTCATACATTGTTGGAGTATTTTTTCAAAAGCATTGGATAAATCAAGTTCAAACATATTTTTGGGGAATAAGCACAGTGTCAAAAACATCCTCCTACACTTCTTTAGCAAACCTACCCTCCTCCGGTTAGGGGTAAGTAAGATCTGGTATCCAAATAGAAGACAAGTCCTTCCTCATCTACCGAAGCTTTTCCTTTTTGAAATGTCACCTCTAGTCTTGCTTTGATGTTCAGTGCCGTTCATAGAATTTTTAGACAGGGTAGACGTTTAAGTGACGGTTTAACTTGCGTTTGGTTTTCATTAATTTCAAATCAGGTGTACAAAAGCCATTTACTATCAAGCTAACTGTTTGGAAAATTTCGGTAATTGTTGACGCTCAAGCTGAGAAAGACACTGTTTACTCTGTGCTATTGTATGCGTTATTTATATCATTGTGTGCTACTTATCTATAGGAATGCACACTAATCTGTATCCGCATGGTTGCGCGGCACGCATGTATACATTTCACCGGAATAGTTTGTGTCTTTCCCGTTAAGCGCACAGTGGCGCTTTTGCAACGCGATGCGAAGTGGCGTCGTTGAGCGGCAGGTAAGATACCGATGATACGCCAACAAACGGATCTTGTTTATACTTTAAGAAGTTTCTTTATTGATAACAGGAATATTAGACGTAAGGATCAAATAAAATCAGTTTATATTTAGCAGATTGGCAGGGTGTTTTTATGTCTATTATTGAATTTAAGCTGAAGTATGTATTTTTTTAATGTTTCGTCATACTCGTACATAGGCTATTATTATATCAGTCTGCCACTAAACACGAGATCTGAAAAGGGCTCAAAGCTTTGGGGATGAAACTAGTTGCAAATCCATCATCATCATCATTAATCAAAAGAAACGCAGCATTTGAAAAATAAACTCACTTTAGAACTATAAACGAAGCCTTTTTATAATTATTATCATCAAACCTCGATTTGACGGTAGCAATTATGTAATGATGTCGTTACGTTCATTAGAACGTAACTACAACTGTTAAGTTTAAGGGTTGTTTTTCGTTAAATGTCGATGTGGATGAAAAATAAATGAATAGGATCCAGCCCCTCTAGCACACTAGCGTTTATCGCGGACATAAAACATTCGTCCCTTTTGCACACGCATACTGCTTAGAACGGGATAAATGCTTTATGTCATCGATAAAAGCTAGCGTGCTAGGCCCCCAGAAACTGATAAGATTCAGCAGGTGAGAAAGAATTTGTCTTCCATTTGGATACCAGATCTTACTTACCCCTAACCGGAGGAGGGTAGGTTTGCTAAAGAAGTGTAGGAGGATGTTTTTGACACTGTGCTTATTCCCCAAAAATATGTTTGAACTTGATTTATCCAATGCTTTTGAAAAAATACTCCAACAATGTATGAGATATTGTAACCTAGACCGCTTCATAACTACGAAACGCGACCAAAGATTTTTTCAGTTTTGGTGCATTAAGCTCGTACATACTGATACTTTATACCACGTCATATTCAGCCATTTCCGTTATCGTTTTTTTTTGGCAACGATCAAGGGTCTTTAAACGAGCTGAACTTCGAAACGCGACCAAATATTTGTTCAGTTTTAGCAGAATTCACATGAGTGCAACCGGTACTTCCTTTCTGTACTTTATTCAGCCATTTTACTTATCGTTTTTTTTTGGGAACGATAACTGGTTTTGCAGGCGCCATATTTCGATAACGCAACCACTTAGCGCAGGCAGACCGACATATTTGGCATCACGGAGTTGCCCTTTATCTTGTGAGCTTCCGATCAGCCATATTGGTGATCGTTGCCAAATTTGTCGTGACCTCCTAGTCTAGTAGTAACTGCTCACAATTGCTGATTACGTTTCACTCATAAAGGTGGGTTAGTGCAGTGGCATACGTAGAGCTGCGGGTCGTAGCTTTAACCGAACTCTAGTGTCAGTTCATACTAAGTTAGTATGAAACTAGACACGACCCTTACAACCTTGATGACGTCAGTAGGACTACCGGTCTTTACTGTAACCGTACTCACTAGCGACGGCGTAAACGATTTGTATGGAGAATAGGGATGTCTCCTGGGTTAAAACAACAAGATTCTAATTAGTCCGTCAGTTAGATTATAGAAAAATACTCGATACGTATTTTTTTATTTGTCCATACGAATAATATTGACAAAGATACAGCACATTCAAATTCAGGAGTAGGGGTTCGTGACGTCACTCGTTTGTAAAAATTTTACGCAATAATGACGTAGCGCGAACTTTCGCCGCTCTGTAACTTTGTTATTTTAAGTTTTAGAAGCAAAAGAAAAAATACGTATCTCTTATTTTCTGGCGTTCTAAAAGATGGACTAATTATTATTTTTTAGTCAACATCCCAATTGTACCCACAGCGCCTGTAGCGATCACTCGTGAAACTAAACAGCTAGGATGAGCCTGACGATAAATAACCTATCGAAATCTAAGCGCTAGCGGCCAACATTTTGTAGCTGTTGCCGTAGAACTTTGAGTCACAAATTTGACAAATATCGTATCGACTGCAGTTACTAGTTATCGACTGTAATCTTTACATAGTATCTACTCGTCCCTGTTTATCTTCATATCTTCGATCGCTTATTCCTTCTTAACCACGCAATGGATTTTGATACGGTTTTAACTGTCATTTAGAGACTTTTAAAGAGGAGTGTGAATCCAGCCCCAAAACGCGCTCCCGAGACAAAGGGCGATAATATTTTCCACCCTCTAAACCTATGGCAATGATTTTTTGGTATGTTGTCATTATACCTTAGAACTAGTTTTGTATGTTTCGATTTTTTAAATACTCTTCATAGACTTGACAATATTTACACTTTAAGAGTTTCATACAAAACAATAAAACGTGAATATTTTTGAAACTATTTAGAATATTTCAAAAATCAAAACATACAAACCTAGTTCTAGGGCATATTTACATTATACCAAAAAATCGTGGCGATAGGTTAAGGTTTAGAGGGTGGAAAACGTTATCGCCGTTTGTATGGAGAGCGTTGGGTGCACACTCCTCTTAACGGAAAGTTTTTATGCGTCCTAATTACACACTTGCGAAGCCGGGGCGGATCACTAGTAACTTAATATGAGTATCAATAGCAACTTATGGTAGCGATACTGAAGTTCTTACTATGTTCTACCTGTGAGCAAATGCTCTACCTGAGGCCAGCTATACCTCTGCAATGGACACTCAAAATCTTAGTGCTACTCTCTCATCGTTTGAGCAATTCCCATTTTTCTCTATTCCCTACATTGAGGAGATCAAAGAGAAGGCAGGGAATACAGCGGGTGGTAGGGCCTTGTGCAAGGTCCGTCCGGATCGCTACCACCATCTTCCTCGCTAATCTTGCTATGTTCCGGCGTGGAGACCAAGACAGCCGGTGCAATTACTGGCACAAGAGGTATTCCATCTTAGCCCTCTGGGTTGGTAACGCATCTACAATCTCTTTGGTGTTGCATTTCTATAGGCGGTGGTGATCACTTACCATCAGGTGACCAGCTTGCTTGTTTGCCTTCCTATTTCATACAACAATAAATAGAGACACATGGGAATTGGTCCAAAGAGAGTATAGCTCTAAGATTTAGAGACTGAATCCGTTTGCACGGATTCATCAAGGCTAAAATTACGTGCACGGAAAAGAACTAACAACATAATTAACCAAAAGTTTCCGCCACACGATTCAACGCTGAAGAATTGTAACAGAAACTAACATGCGTGGCAGCAAATATTTACCATTTTAGAGGGCCAAAGTTTTAACAGTTATTCTGTGACCACGACCTGCATTGCGGTAAATATAGAAAATTATGTAATTTTTAACCTGTTTTAAAAGTAATTTTTTTAAATGAAATAGGAAGGCTAACAAGCAAGTGGGTCACCTGATGGTAAGTGATCACCACCGCCTATAGACCCGCAACACCAAAGAGATTGCAGACGCGTTGCAAACCCAGAGGGCTAAGATGGAATACCTCTGTGCCAGTAATCACACCGGCTGCCTTGCTCTCCATGCCGGAACACAGCAGTGCAAGCACTTAGCGGCAGGATTAGCGAGCAAGATGGTGGTAGCGATCCGAACGGACCTTGCAAAAGCCCCTGTCACCCGCACAATGTATATAAGCAGCACCGTAGGATTTGTTTTCTTTTACAATCGTTTATTTAACTTGCCTTTTTTTTGTATGAGTGTGTTACTTCTTCTTCCAGTGATAAAATTTGCTTAAATTTAGTATGTGTGTCTGTGAGTAATAATTAATAGATTCAGGCGTTACTTTGCGGAGGTCCATATCAACAAACTGGAACAAATTACCTTGCTACTCCGCGAAACCAGTGCCGGGCTCGTGCAAAATAGCTGCGTCTGTGCGACACTGTTCATGCAAAAATGTTTTAGTTTGTCAGTACGCCATTCGTTCAAGTAGCGAACGGTCGTACTGTTCGATCTTGATGATGCCTCGTAAAGAGGCGAAACGCGAGTCGATCGTGTAGTTTTAGTGTTTAGTGGTGGTGGTGTGTAGTTGGGTCTGTGTGATATATGTTGTTTCGTGTGGAAGCGGAGGAGGGTGGGTTTTTGCATTAACATATATGTGTCGCACAGACGCAGCTATTTTGCACGAGCCCGGCACTGGTTTCGCGGAGTAGCAAGGTAATTTGTTCCAGTTTGTCTGTGAGTGATCTTGATAATCCATAATTAAGTACCCACCGACAACAAGAACAATTACTTAGCAGAACTTCAGACTACTGGTCTTGTTTTAGTCTTTTCAGTTTTGATTTACTTTTTACGCAGTTGGGTTTTTTGATTTGTACGATTTTGAAATTCAATAAGGCGTCTGGTGGTCGCTATATTGAATTTTGACTATTTTTATGTCCTTAGTGACACTCGCTAGATCAAGACGAGTCGATTGACGTAAGAATCATCAAAATCGGCCCACGCATTTGGTCTCCAGATCGCCACAAAGGAACAAACATACATAAATACATACATATATAGGCTGACAAACACATTACCCTCCTTTGCGTCGCGCAGTCGGGTAATAAAGGCGTGCATATAAAAAGTAATTGCAGAAAAAATACAATAAATATGTAGCAATAAGTCGCTGGCTTTTGGCGCGAAGAAACGAGTAAAGCATTTCTATCTCTATTTAACGAGTTAGTCGTGCGCGAAAAGAATGCCCGCTTATCGCACCCTTAGAACTAACGCGACTCAATTCTGAATATGATATTTCCCAAAATTAAACCCTATGTCTTTTAATTAAGGTGATATTTTGGGACGTGTATAATTCAGAAATGGGTCACTTTAATTCTAAGCGTGCGTTACGTCTGCCATTATGCTGCCGATTTTGACGTGTGAGGTATCGTTGGATTTGTCTAGTTTCTTCATATTTTCACTAAAGCCTAGGTCGTTCAAGAATGTAACGACATTTCAACTAGGTAAGTATGTATATTATGTGTGCTTGTAAATTCTTTATTTTACACTAGCTTTTGCCCGCGACTTCGTCCACGTAGACTTGTCTAATTGAATCAAGCAAACGTGCACCCAACATGCAATCTGCAATATTTTCTGGACAAATTAATAAGAATTAGTTGCTTTGCTGCTCATGACGTCACGGCGACGTATAACTCACTTATTGCTATCCCGAAGGAACTATGCATTTTTACGGGATGAAAAGTATTTTATGTGTTAATCCAGGTTATAAACTATGTGTGTGCCAAATTTAATCTAAATCGTTTTTACGTGAAAGAGTAACAATCATCCATCCATACTTACAAACTTTCGCGTTTATATTTATAATATTATATTGTATATAATCAATTACAAGGGCACAGACAAACACAGATAGTGGGTAGATACTAGGTAGTTATAGAAGGGACTAGTGTGACACATAAAGGCACAGAAACACTATCTAAGGAAACTTCAACAAAGAAGCATTGTACCTATTCTTAATTTCTATTCGAGTGGAAAAAGTTATCGAGGAGCGAAACAGGGTCTTCAAAACTTCTGCTTGAAGAAACTCGGTCGTTGAGGCTTATTTGGGTCTATGCTTAGAGTGATTATAAGATAGCCTTACATACAAACAAACAGACAAAGTTTACCCCTTTATAATATTAGTATAGATAGCATAGATTAGTCAGATAAAGATCAGGATAAGAAATCTAACTCACATCCTCAACTTGTAAACATATAAAAAATATGATTTAAAACCGCTTTTCCTCCAGCCTTGTTGAAAATTAAATTCCACAGTTAAAACTTTGTTCAAGTAAGGTATTATGGGTCGCGTGCTGAAAGCTCCGTGTCTGGATCGAACCGCCTATAACCGGTAATGTGACACTTTAAACCCAGCCCCTTAATTTTGTAAGCACTTTCTAGAACATTGTACCGGCGGTTATATAGGGGTAGAAATGTTTTAGCGAATTTGATAACGCGCAGTTCTAAGAATTCCGTAGGTGTTTCAGCTTTAAGAGCACTTGGTTAGTGGTAGGTAATATTTAACGTGACGTTTATTTTGAAAAGTTGTGTTCTTATTTCTCTATAGTCGTCATTAATGTCAGCGGTGCAATTTTTGAATCTCACAACTAAAGTTCGTCAAAATTCGAATCTCTATGAAAACATCCATTTTTGATAGATAGATAGATAAAACGTTTATTTGTTACTGCAAGCACACACAATCAAAAATTACATACAATTTTAGATTAGAGAGAAAAAAAAACGAAAGTTAACAAATTTGTTGAGTACTTGTTGTCTGTGTGCGCTGCAGCAGTACAAAAGGGCCATGGTTCAGTGGGCAACATTGCTCTTATAGAAGCAAAACATTGGTATTCTGCCACAGCCGTGGGCTGGTAAGTTATAATCTCGGTGAAATTTAAAAATTGAACTCCAATTAAATAACTGCCAAACAAAAGCATCCTATGACGTCATAACTATTACGGTACAAAGCAGAGATACAAAAAATTACGCTTAAAAAAACCGGCCAAGTGCGAGTCGGACTCGCGCACCGAGGGCTTCGTACCAACGTAACTACAAATTTACGGTTTTCCGATTTATTATTTTATTTATGCTGTAAGACCTTGCTTCTTGCCAAATTTCATAGTTCTAGGTCAACAGGAAATACCCCATAGGTTTTTAAGTGACGTATCCTTTAATTGCGTTGACTTAGAAGTTTGATTTTTCGCGGCTCCTAGGGACTACAGATTTAAGTATTTGATATTAATTTCAACTCGATACCTCCACGCGTTCCTGAGAAAAAGGGTCTTGACAGACAGACAGACGGACAACGAATTGATCCTTTAAGGGTTCCGTTTTTACTTTTGAGGTACGGAACCCTAAAAACCTGTTTTTTACTGGATATGTATCATTATGCTTGTTGTTAGAATCCAGACAAAAAACGTAGAAAATTTTAGTTACACTAATTAGTACAAGCTGACAATAATAAAAAAAACTCGATTTATAGTTGTTGGTTACATACATAATCATGCTAGTGACGTCACTAGCGCTGAACGCAACAACGTTTATACGACGCATGTCAACTTGTTATGTTACTACCAGTGATATTTCGAAGAATAGTGATCGTAGAAGAAAACTAAAAACAGTTTTTCTTCTCTTAACCGATTCTAACAATTTTGGAATCAATAAAAAATCATTATAATACCGTATTCATAACATTGTCTTCTGTAGAAATCCTCTTTTAGTAATAGAACTGGACGTTTCCCGCAACATAAAGTTTTGCTTTACTAAAATAAAACCATCCTACATATTATGTTCAACTTCATGGCGTTGAGTGTATGAACGGAAAAGTAGTTCAAACTAACTGGTTTTACGTTCATATGAGCTTTAATGGAAAGTTTTTGCAACATTTAAATAATTGAAGTATTAATATTGCCTAAATTGCGAATGCTGTTTTCGTATGTTCTGAGATTTCTACAATTTATTTTTTATTTGAATGTTTATTTAAAAAAAATTCGCAAGTAAATTTCGATTACAAATTTTTTACAAGAAATGGCGTCATCTCTCGTCGGCTAACGGGCATTCATAAATGACCAAGTTGAATGAGATAACTTGATTAAGTTTCTCATAGATGACACCGCGGGTAGTTATACCCTAAAAAAATCAATAATGTAATGACCCTAAATACGAAACACATTGAAAAATTCGCAGGGTATGGTAGTTGGTAATGTGGCGAAACTGGCAAACGCAAGGCACGGAATGCTGATGTTGCAGGTTCGAGTCCTGTCATTACCCTAATTTTTTTTGTGTTGTCATTATCATTTAAATTTCTTTCAATGTTTAATAAAAAAATGGGAAGTAAATTTCGATTACAAATATAAAATATAGTAAAAAAAAATAAGGGGTCAGTGTCGAAGTTTTGATAGTACAAACTCCCACTTTATTCAACTTAGCTGTATCAAAAGTATAAAACTCAGCCAAGTTCCTTCTCTTTGTTATATTTTTTTCAAGGTTTCTATTGTTATTTACCAATTGGATTTACTTTTTTCTCCCAACGGCGCTGAATTATAAATCCTCTTACAAAACTAGACCACTCTTGATAGCCTTGTTCAAAGTAATAAAATACAATAATTACGGCTGACTAGGTATCTATTTGCGGGATTTATGAATTTACTTTAGTAGAAATTGAACGTTTCAAAAATTCGGCAGTCATTTTTTTTATGAAATAGGAGAACAAGCAAGTGGGTGCAATTACTAGTACAAGAGGTATTTCATCTTACCCCTTTTGGGTTGGCAACGCATCTGCAATCTCTTTGGTATTGGCGGTGGTGATCACTTACCATCAGACCCACTTGCTTATTTGCCTTCCTATTTCATAAAGAAAAGACAAAGATGAAGGAGATAAAGAAAAAGGTAAGGATGGTTTTGCAGGGAGGGAAATCATCAAGGATACCTCTCAGGCTAGGCTGACTGGAGGGTTTACAAGACTCTTCTTCCTCCATAGGTCAGTAGCTCAAGTCTTCCTAAACTAAATCCCTTCCAGGTAAGCCGACAAGTAAAATTAATGACATAATAAACAAAATTCATTAACTCATCGCTAATTAACGAATTTTACATGTCAAATCATTTTCAATTTTAATTTAATAGATAAATAAATCCTTATTCAAAAAACTTTTTTAACAATAATTATCTATAGTTTAAAGATAGAAAAAGGGAAGAAAGACCCTATGCCCGAACTAGTATCTCAGAATAAATAATAGTACAGAAACTTCTCTTTTACGACAGCGATTAAACGAATTCCAACTTTATTTACACCCTCAAAAAGTACGTATTACTTCATACATCATGCGTTAGGCGGCGCGAGTCAAAAGGAACGCGCCGCCTGTGCCCGCCTTCCCCCGACACGTTAGGGTTGCGCGGCATTCGTTTTCAATTACTCTGACACGGCGGGGGCGAGTAAACGGGTGCCCGGCAAGCCAACAGCCTACTGCGATTTGCCTATGCCACAGGCAAATCGCAGTCGGACTTAAATAACTATCTTAAATTATCAATTGCAAAAAAACAATTGTCCTTAATTGTTGTAATTGTTCAATTGTACTTAGCTGAATTACAAAACACTATAAATAAACACAGCAATAAAAAGCAAAAGTAGCTAAAGACGGGGTAGGTGACATGTTAATGCTTTGTTCTGAGAAGACCAAACCACCCAGAGAAGGAGTATTATTGCTTTGTCACATGCATTATTTAGTAATCTCATCGGTGACATTCAGTGCACCTAACACGAATCTTATCGACGCGTTAACTTGCAACGTAACTCAGTGCCTCTCGTTCTAAATATACCAGTACGAGAGAGATACACTGAGTTACGTAGCGAGTTAACGCGTAAGATTCGTGCTAGTTGCACTGTTCGTTGCAATACAGATGCAGCCAGCCTCGTGCTAAATCAGTAAATAGTAGGTTAAATAATAAATATGACATTAAATTTATATTTAGGTCAACAAAGTGCTGTTGAACCGATTCTAAAAGGATATACGGAAAGCTAAAGCTTGTAGTTATAGATCATTCTCAAATATAAAATACCGTAGTCGAAGTAGCATTTGACGTTTAATTCCTATAGAAACAAAATTTCACATTAAGGAAGCTTGTACTTGTGGACGATATTTAACAACAACAATAACAAATACTGTTTATTGATTGACACAAGTCAACAAAAATAAAGGAACACATACAGGGAAACTACAGGCCTTAGAGTAAATAGCAGTTTATTTACGAAAAAATATCGTCCAACTCCGTATAACAGACCAAAATGGCGGTAGCACACACAGAGCCTTTTTAGTGAAACTTATATACCGGTTTAGGTTTAATTTATCATGATGGGGCGTTTACAACACTAGTGACCAAATATAACCAATTGCTGAATTGACCGGTTTCTTATGAAATTAATTAGACAGACTTGCAGAGAGGGCAAAATAAACCTGGGCCGGTCGTGTTACGGCCACAGGTAAAATGTATGAAGCTAGCTTGTCACCATTCAATTTTGTTTGCGCCGTATTTAATCAACTGATCTAAACACCCCTTAAACATAAATCAACGATCTGACTATAAAGTGTCTTATCCAGGCGGTCACGGCATCCGCATTATTGTCTACTGGATGTCGACCATTACCCGTGATTACTCATTAAATCGCCGACTACGTGTTACCAAAGACCGAATGGACGTTAAGTTAGTTTACGAGAACCAATCTGGATCGAGGTTTACGAGCCACTTTATTGTCTGCCGAGAATAACTTAGATGGTTTTGTTGCCTTTGCACGTAATCAGACCTGCATAATATGACGAGTCAATACCGGAGGGCGTTTTAACGAAAATCATTTCGTCGTTGCAACGTTTGGCAGAATTTTCGTTTCGCAGAATGTTACGTAAATATTTGAAACATGTTAGATACATTGGGTTTTTATAAACATTCAGAAATAGGAATAATTTTTAAGAAAATAGCATTCCTGGAAACGAAATATCCGCGAATGGATTGCTTCCCTAATAGTTTGTATATACAACTACGTAGCGGTTTTGGTAATGTTATTTGCAAATTCTTTTACACTATCACCTTCAGAAATTACAGTTATGTTTTTGGTTCTATTAAAATTTCATTTATTATTTAAAATTTATTTATATTTCCAGTTTTTTTTAATAGTATAATGAGCGCAATACATCTAGAGTGATACAATAAACATTTGTCTCTCCAAAACAAACCGAATCCATACCTTCAACACTCATAGTGTGTGCTTTATCTCAACAATTCACTAGCATAATTGTGTGCTTTCTACTCTGTCGTGTTTGCTTCCTCGTCTACAAGATTGATATATGATGAGGCTTGCAGGGCTGGCAGGAACTGGACAGCAAAATCAAAACTTGTATTTTGTTACCTTTGGTCCTAACAAGACTGGCAGAGTTTAGCTTATCTCTATCTGCATCCCTTTCTTATGGCACTGGTTAGACAGAGACACAGGGAGGGGTTAAACTAAACCTGGGCTGTCATGTTAGCGTCGCTGTTGTTTATATAAGCGATAATAAACAGCGAACACAAATAAAAATAGCCTTAATTATTGGGGTAAATGTAATTCCATCTTCTTATTGTGGTTGTTGTTTTTACTGGAAGAAACAATCACAGTGCGGCCTGGGATATAGATTCCCCCCACACACAACATTTCGCATCTTGTTGACGATTTCCCCTGACAAAGAAATGTGTTTAGCAGAAAATAAAAAGTTTTTGGTGGTTTACAAATGGCTGACGAAATTATTTTTTATTCAGATATTAACCAGTTAAAACATATCTAAACAAAATTGAGAGATCAAAACGGAGACTACGTTTGTGTAGAAAATCTTAAGAGGGATCTCTCTCACCTTTATTACTGTCGACCTTATACGTTTCCCACCCAGCTCTCGAATTATTGGCGCGTCAACGTGTCCGTCCCTTCACACAATTTTTGCAAATACTTTTAGTAACTAACTATGTGAATATTGCAAGCATTTTAAATGCTATGAAATGGTAAGATAAAGCAAAATCTATGATAATGGCAGGATTCGAACCTGAAACTTCAACATTTCGTGCCGTGCGTTTGCCAGTTTCACCACACTACTACTACCATATTCTGCGAATTTTTCAATGTGCTTCGTTTTTACGGTACATTACCATGTACCGTACACCACCGTTACCATGCACATTATTGATGATTGTTGATTTGCAAGCAACTCTATTTTTCTTACAACCGTAAGTAACTATCCATAGAGACTATAGCATAGACAATAATAATAGTAATTACGCCATTAACATTAAAATTGGATCGGATGGAACCGATTTGTTCGGAACAAAAGTTGTTGAAACTAAATCACGAAAAGGTGATTTCTCGGTAATATGATGAGAGTGAATCGTTTTTAGTAAAATATGTATCTTTAAGCCCTTACGATGCTTAAATGGAGGTACTTATAAGCACTAAAATAATCAGGAACAAGGTTAAGTGTGGCTTCTAAAACCTACATTAAAACAGTCAACACGATTAATTAAAATTACACAATTAACAGCTAAAGTCTATATGAAGAAACTTGTTGCCTATGTTTTATTAATTACTGGATCAAAGTAGCAACTGATTTTGTTTTTATTTAGTTCCTTAAAGCCATTTACACGGTGCAAGGTTACAAATACGAGTTGCATAGTGGGGCTCGATCATCCAGGTCCTACCTTAGAAGCCTGCAATACAATGTAAAATAACATTGTAATTTTGATTTATTTAAAAAATTACACCTCGTTGAGTTTCTTGTCGGTATCTTCTCATCAGAGGTTTTTCCGAACCGGTGGTAAATTTTTTGACATTCATAAGTGCTACCTGTAAGCCTAATCTGAATAAAATATTTTGACTTTGACTTTGACTTTGAATGCAACTCTCACGCGAGAACTCACACCGTGTATTGCCCTTTATCTATCTGATAAGTTAAGTAGTAGGTAGCTCTGATTCGTTAATGGCTGGTGAGGCAGACGTGAAGTAACTTATTATGAACCAAACGGCCTGTGAGGTGATCATAGTAGAACCTACAACTACAATTGGACGTGTTTAAGAAAAAGTCAAAGAATAATATTAATCAATAGAGCGTACTACACTGTAAATGTCTTTTTTGAAGACAGAGCCTAAACCTGAAATAGGAATTGCGCGTATGTTCATTGTATTTGTTTGTAAATCGTATGTATAATTGTATAGTTAATAATATAATAATTGTATAAAAAATTACATCTATTTAAAATTTTATTTTATCTATCTAATTCTTATTGGCATGCTCCTAGTTAATGGAATATAATAGTTTAGATTTAAGTGAAATGTTTGTACGCCGAAAGGCAGATCACAGAGAAACTGTAATGGAATAAGACCTTTATGTAACTCACCTGTGTTTCACAAACAAATAAATCATTATCGTTATCATTGCACAACTACTATACAGCTTACACAGCGCTTAGTGTAGTGCAGTTTATAGAATTACAAGTTTTGAAATTGTGGCACCCCTGGTCACTAGTGGCGCCCCTGATAGCCGAGTGACGGACGGTCCCAAGCGCCGCAATTTCATAAATCAATCGCAACACACTGTCTTTGGTGAATGCGCTTTCATCGTGCAGCTCTACGCTAATGTATAGAAGATGTGGTCACTATAGGGAGGAACTCTTTATCGACATAAAAATTATAAATTAAGTGAAAAAACCATGACTGCTTTATTACAAATTAAGTAAATAAAATATTTAAAAACATGCGAGATGCAAAATCTTTGTGTTAAGTAGCTCTTATAAACAGGGTTGTATTTTAATGTTGAATCATTAGTGTACCGGTGATTTTTACCATTCAATTACTAATTTAAAAAATATATATACTATTTTCTTTAATTCCAAGAATTGACAATATGATACGATTAATAGAATGTCAAGACAAAATTTGTAATTTATAAAATATGTTTACCATTATGAATCATGAACTAAATTGTTTGAAACTTTCACAATTTTCATTCTATTTGAACGTTTGTAATAATAAACATTTTACACACACAAGTCTACTTGTTGCTTGACTTGCAATACAACCGAAACGTCAGGTCAAATATAAAACGTGTACAGTCAACTAATTTGATTCATCGGCCACTGCAGAAGCTTTTCACAATAAATATCATAATAACTTCTGAATAAATGTCATAATATCTCAGCGATGACACATTACGAAAACGTTCTACAGTCAATGAATTCAATTAGTTGACTGTATATTTAATCATGAACTAATAATAAAAATTTGCACGTCATTGTAAATGGTGGTGATTAAAATGATTAAATTCAAAAACATCGACACTCCACTATCCCATCACTAGTGTTAAAGCCAGCGGTCAGGGCTCCCTCCCACTGCAACTGAGCAGACCAACAGTTTGCACAGCCCTCACAAAGTATTAACAATTTGCAACTATGTTCTAAATACTAATTAAATGCAGTGCTTTGCCAGAGCACCGTCTTTTGATGGGATTCCCTTTTAGAGGAGTATTCTCATCGAATGTTTATTATCATTTCAATGGACAATTAGACAACAGTTAATGGTTGCAATTTCTAGACTCACTTAGACATAAACTGGAATACAGTGCTTAAAATGTAACATGTAGGTAATGTTCACAAACGTAAAACGTACACTAACCAGTATTTTTTTTTGTAAGCATTTTGTATGTGAAAATTGAATGCTACATTTTAAATGTACCAATTTTTACTGGTGCGAGAAACTACTTATACATAATACTATTATTGCTGGAAATGAAATATAATTGTGCACTAGTAAATTTAAAGTCTTCTTCTTACTGCAACGATCGCCCTCGCCTGAGTTATAAATGAAAAATCTCTTCTTCCTTCTTCAATACTTTAAAAGGTGTTCTAAAATGCATTATGAAATACAGAAGCGCTCTATAACAGCTTCATAATTTATTATGAAGCTGATACAGAGCATAAACAATTAATGAATATATTTTGCTCGTTTAGTTTTGCAAAAACATCGTGTAGAATTTTTTTTGCGACATGCAAATCTAATTAAATTCTTTATAAATAAACACCTACATGGCACTTTACTGTAATATCGATTTTAGTGAGACAACTTTATTATTTAGGTCAAAATCAAAACTATTTTACCGCTATTAAAATAATTAATATCAGTTTCATAATGATTTTGTACCGATTTAGTAATGAAATCGTGACGAAACTTACATTAATTATTTTTGTAACTTTAAAATATTTTTGATTTTAACCAATTTTCCGTTCATTACTTACATAGCACCATTTTAAGCAACATGGAAAAACCGCAAACCGCACATCCAAGTTGGCAGCTTGTCCGAAACCTTTCGATAGTTCGTTTTATAACTAACTTCAACATTAGTGACCGATTTTGCGCCTAAAGCAAAGGTGTAAATTCCACAACCGCAAATTGAATTAACGATCCAAGTGACAGAGTTAAAACTAGCGCTAGCCAATATAATTGTACATTTAATTCATATGACTATTTCTACAAGTCTTACAATGTGTTGTTATTTCCTCTTTATGTGCTCCTAACAAAATAATCCAATGCAACAATTTATAGAATTTAAATTTGTATAATTTAGGCGAAAACCACTACTAGTGACAAGATATAAAAGTTTAGTTTAGAATGATTATTTACTACTGAAAACAACAACTAAACACTAATCAACTCAACAACAATCAAAAAATAGATTTTAGTTTTCAGCCCCGCTTCTATATTGCAGACACCTATGTCGAAAACAGGCTCACAACAATTAAAACCAAAAGAGACCGAGCCTTATTTCTAGTTCATTAAGTCTCCTGATTTAATGACAAAAAGTTTAAAATAATAACACTTTTACGTCAACATACGAGGATTAATTAACTTTGAAGAATATTGAAATAAAACAATTTAAACGGTTTATATCGCGTGTATTGTAACGAATCTAAATCCCGACGTTTCGACCTCTTTACAGGTCTCATGTTCAAGGGCAGACTGACAAAAAACTCAGAATACAAACCACCCAATTTTGAAATAGTTTCAATGTTAATTCAAATTTAATAATTTATTTTCTTGTCCCAGTAAACACTTAAATACAAACTCTCTAACAAAGGAAGGACACCTTGAAGTTGTTATAATTTTAAACTATCAAAGTATTTTCAATTTAATCTAAGTCATCCCGTTTATTTCTGAATAAAGGCACGTTCTTTAGCTAACTGGATTAAGATTTTCTTGTAGAAGAATATGCTTATTCTTCTACAAGAAAATCTTAATCCAGTTAGTAGTTTAGTTCTTATAAAATAACTAACTCTGAAATCATAACGAATTTGGGATAGAAATGCGTGCCTTGTAACTCACAAAAGTTTACAAAAAACTTACTGCGCAGCTAGTAAAATGAGGCAAGTAATCTTTAAAAAACTGACTAAGTGCGAGTCGGGCTCGGACAATCAGGGTTCCGTGTCAACACATGCTGTAGTGAACAGTCAATATACCAAATGTTACTTTAGTAATAAGAATCTCAAGGGTCCCACTGAAAATCAGCGGTTTACCGAGGCAGTATGCTGAGTTCCCATTTTTAATTCTATAATACAAAATAATATATTTGTGATATTTGTACTTTCCGTGATATGTGTATATTGTGTTGAATAGTTTTAAATACGATGTTTCTTTCTTTTTTTTCTTTCTTTCGACGCAAAATTCTTAAAGTCCAGAATTCTGTTAAACTAAGTATTTAATTTATAAAATAACTACGCCATTGCAATAGTTTCATGAACTTCAACAGTCGGGACCCATTAAAAATGTAGACCGTCTCAAATATTCCTATTAATGGGTCCAAACTGTTGAAGTTCATGAAACTATTGTAATGGTGTAGTTATTCAATATTACTTAACAGAATTCTAGACTACTGGACTTGTTTTCAAAATTATTTCTTTTTGGTTTTAATTTACTTTTGCGCAATTGGGTTTTGATTTTTTTTATTTACTTTTTTTTTATTTAGGGAAGCCTTACCAATAATGCAAGGTACAACAGCGTGTGAAAACCTACATATTTATGTCAATTTGTAAACTTACAATAAATTTAATTTTATCATAATTTACTATAATTATGCCATTCCAAATTCCTACATGAAATATTTTTTGAAAAAAACCACAATGATAGATGAACGGATGGACACAAGTGCAATTAAACAATGGTTCCGATTTTCTTTTGAAGATACGTTACCCTAAAAACAAGTTTCACGGTACCGGGAATTTTCGTTTGCACCTGGAGCGTCATGTGTGTTATTTGGTCGTTTTTCCAGACCTAGTTCTTAAAAAAAGAATATTACATTTTGAGAAGCGGCGCGAAATTAAATACGACGCTTTTTCCAGTGCATTTGGAAAGAGTGAGGATGATGAAAAACGTTTAAACACTTTTATTGATTAGTTTGGAGTGAAAATGTATAAATAAATTAGCTGCGGCCGTAACAGACAGCATTGCCAGATTTATTTTCAGGCAAAGCGGGATTTCGAAGCCTTTTGTATAAAAAAGCGTGACTAATAGCTTAAATAATTAGCAGATTTTTATTACGTATCGTCTTATTTGACTTTCAAATTAAATTTACAATGATGACAGACAGTTATAGAATATATTTTTTAATGGAAATACGGTGCTTTGCCAAAAAACGACTACCGTCTAGGTTACTGGTCGAGTATCTCCGTAAAACGGGACTGAGCCTGTCCCGCGCGGGACATTTCATTTTGGGCTAAAAAACGGGACGTTCCACCAAAATCGGGACGTCTGGCAACGCTGGTAACAGACCTCTATACAAATGTTTACATAAAAATAAAATGTGTAATGTAGTTGTAATAAAACTTTTTTTTCTCTGCTACTTTGTCCACGTAGATATTAAAGCATACATAACCCCCCTCCCCCATTATAACCCCCTTAGTATTGGAATTTCCAAAAAGACTTTTTTTTTATACAACATAGGAAGGAAAACAAGCAGGTGGGTCACCTGATGGTAAGTGATCACCACCGCCTATAGACACCTGCAACAACAAAGAGAGTGCAAATGCGTTGCCAACCCAGAGAGCTAAGATGGAATACCTCTTGTGCCAGTAATTACACCGGCTGTCTTGCTCTCCACACCGGAACACAACAGTGCAAGCACTGCTGCTTAGCGGCAGGATTAGCGAGCAAGATGGTGGTAGCGATCCGGACGGACCTTGCACAAGGTCCTACCACCCGCAACTTTCTTATTACACTTATAAGGAGCACAAGATTGAAATGTCATGTATACTATCTATAGCGGTTTAGACAGTGCACGTCTGTCAGTCAGTCAGTCAGTCAGTAACGTAATTCTTTTATATGCAGATTTGTAGATCAGAAGATAAGACTGTTTCTGTAATTAAATTGTCCTTTGCGCGCTGCAACATTTTGTGGCAGAATGAAAAAGAAAACAAGTGCCAAACGATTTTTTAAATTTAGACTTTTAGTTTTATTATTACCGGCCAGTAATTAGTACCATAGAGTTTCACTGTCTATGAATGTATGTACAGTCAACCAATTTGCTTCATAATCTACTGTAGAACGTTGTCGCAATATGCCATCACTGGGATATTATGACGTTTATTCGGAAGTAATTGTGATAATTATTGTGAAAAGGTTCACAGTGGCCTATGAATCAAAGCTGTGCAGCTTGGACGAATTTTCGAGCGTGACATTCACTCCCATTTGCGATTAAAGCGACATTTTCACGAAATGAGATGGCTCCTGTACCGCATTGCCTTTGACAGCCAATGCATAATCCCCAACCCAAAAACCAGTTCACTGAAACCTTACTGCACCCTCAAAACTGTTGAGAAGGACCACTCTTTACGATTAACATAAGTACTTGTTAACACTGATGTTAATAAATGCATGGTATGGAGTGATGAGAGCCGGAGGCCTACGGGGGGAGGACCTAAAGGCCGGCAACGGATCTGCGATTCTCTTGGGTTCGCCGGTTTTCAGGGGCGGCGATAACCTCTTCTAAAAAGCGGCGCACCGGACATTGAAAGCAGCTAAGTGTATATTTAATGTATTTTATCCTATATTTTTAGGTACTTAATACATTGCATTAAAATTGTACACTCGCCTTTATAGCTGCAAAATGTGTACAATCAGCGACAAATATACGAAAACGGGCAAGGTGGTCAAAAATATCTGAACACGCCCGAGTGTATTTGACAATAGAGTCGAGTTCAGATATTTTTGACACCTTGCCCGCTCTGGTATATTTGACGCTGACTGTACCAAACACGATGTTATCCCTATATTTGTAGGTACTTTATGCATTGGTTTGTTGTACACTCGCGTTTTAAAGCCACTTAATGTGTTCCACATTCGATGGTACACCATCCTTTAAGGTATCTAATGCATTGGTTTTGTTATTAAATTTTGTAACCGAAATTTCTTTCGATTTTTATTTTAAATGTTTTTAATATTAAAATTATTAAATTAAAATGCTATGTAATGACAACACAAAGAAAAATTAGGGCAATGGCAGGACTTGAACCTGGAACATCAGCATTCCATGCCTTGCGTTTGCCAGTTTTGCCTCACTGCCGCTGCCATATCCTGCGAATTTTTCAATGTGCTTCGTCTTACGGTCATTACATTATTGATTTTAAGGGTACAACTACCCTCGGTGTCATCTATATGAAACTTTTTAACAAGTTATCATAATCAACTGGGTACCTTTACAGCTACCGTCAGCTGACAAGAGATGGCGCCGTCTTTGTTATTAAATTTTGTAACCGAATTTTCTTTCGATTTTTATGGTACACTCGCCTTTCAAAACTACTAAATGTGTACAACATTTGACGTTACCCTGTACTTTAAGGTACCTAATGCATTGGTTTGTTAGTACATTGTTTTAAAATGTAACTAAAGACTGCTCTAATTACAAGTTCAACAATGTTTCTTCAACATTTTGTAATTGTAGCATTAATTAAATTTATGCAAAGCTTACAAATTATAGGCACGGCGATGTAGCGACTTTCACAGTATTTTTCCTTTCCTTGCTCGATAAGCAACTTGGACACAACTTTGTTGTTTATAGTTTTGCTCCGGAAGGTTTACGAGTAACTGTTTGATTCTTACAAATTGTAGTTAAATTACTTTTAAGTGCGATTATTCAATTAAATAAGTTTGTAATTTTAAGTTGCTTAAAGAAAGGAGGTAGTAGTTGTTTACAATGAAATAATAACTTGTCAAAGAGAGTTTCTGCTACATAACGGAACTCGTGTACCTATTTTAGGCGAGCAAAATTTGCTTACTTTTTTTTTTACACTTAGTTTTTTCTTCCCATAAAAGTTTAATTTAGAAATTGGTTTTATTCTTGACTTTTTATTAGTACGTAAAATCAATAAATGATCTTAATAAGTTTTATTATTCTAATTTGAAATGACATTACTTAGTTTGGCACGCAGAGCAATAGCTCCACGAGCGATACTGCCCTGGTCGAGCCGGCCCATTTATATTGCCACTAGAATTTGGCCACAGTGTGGGTCTACCACTATAAATGACTTAGCTTTAATGACCCCCATGTACTGCTTGGCAAACCAAACTTAAAAAAAAAACTGACTTGGCCCGTGGCAATGTGTTCCACGCTTTCACGAAAAATCGTTTTATGAACGAACTAAAGAGGTAATGTGTTTACAAAGTTGCCTAGTCACCTTGAACCTTGAGTTGAAGGAGGGATAATAAATACACATCCGCGCCCCTGGGGGTAGTCAGTCGAGCCTGAACATTAATCGTGAGGTAACGAGCCGACAGGCCCCATACCGACTCATTACGTGCTAAGTGGAATATAATATGTACGAGTATTGTTCGTATGTGTATTGCCACGTATGGGATGACGCACACGGAATGCATTAGCGTGCACGCGCTGTGGCATTTGGAATGCATGACATTGTATGCGGATTGTTACACTGAGGGTTGTAGCGTGTCAAAGCAATGTGCAGTTCCGTTGTTCTCTAAGCGCCTCAGCGACGCGCTCGTCGTTGGTGCATCGTTTTGTCTCGTTTACTCGAGCTAGCGCATTAGAGTAAGACAGCGGCTGCCACAGCATTGAAATTAACGCTGTTGCGACTGTAAATCAAAAGAGCTAAGGTATAGCCAGTCATGTATTTAGTTAGCCACCTTTGAACCTAATCCCCTCATAATATGATTAAAAAGTTGGTTAAGTAATTTCTTGGCCGACTTTACATTTGATAATAGAGTTACCATCCAAGCTGATATTTAAATTTGTTATACTTACAGTAATCCATCTCGACGTATTTTTTTATTTATTTTTATTACTAGATATACCTTGGTCGATACGAGTATACCTTGGAAATACAATGTAATCTTAAGACGGAAAAGTATTTTAAATTTGACCTAAACTACTAATTGAACTATTAGCTAAGAATGTGTCAATTAACACGTTTCTTATTGTCTCTATTAAGGGGAATACACTTCGAAAATGTGCTTTCGTCAAATGAAGCACTCACTACACTCATTATTACACTATAACTACACTAAAATAACTCAAATGGTTTTTTCCTTTCCAGTCTTCTCTCTATATCCGTGTTATCGAGGAGTTGGATGGCCTCGACGTTCACATGGTGATGAAGCCCGTGTTCGTGGGTTTCAGCATATTTCTCGACGTATTCTGTGTTACATTTCAGGTAGCACGATACACCGCGACTAGTTTTTTCGCTAATTGAGTCTTTTTTAAACTAGCCCAGTAGGACAGAGGCGTTTTGAAGCAAAAAATGAGCACGTGTGCTAACCAGAACCACTCATCGTTTGAAAACGTAGTCTTATAATTATGAAACTAAGGTGCAGTTGATGTTCTGGAAAGACTTAAGTTGAGTTAGGTATTCTGTTCAGTGGAATGTTCTAATGTTCTTAAATTAATTCGGCAATCAGTAAACGTTCATTGCAGAAATATTTGAGGAGGCCTTATTTAACCAAGCTGAGATATGACATGTGACAACGACAATTCGCCATAATATAGTGAACTCGAAAAGTTTTTGTATTGCCGGGCTTCAATAGTGAGTAGTTGAATACTTAATATATGTAGAATGATGTAATGTAATTATACTTTTATATTAATAAATAATAACCATTATATAAAATAATAATAATATTGATTTTAATATAGAATACTCTGAATTGTAATTGCCACCTGACATAATGTTAGTTTGTTGAAAGATTGCCTGGCTGCAGCAGAGACCGTCCCTGGGTTTAAGTTCTGACATGATGATAATTATGAAAAAATTACAACAAATGACCTTGCTACTCCACGAAACACGACCCGGTTAATTAATTGCCCCCTAGAAAGGTTTCGCGGAGTAGCAAGATTGTTCTAATTTGTTGCTATGGATGTCCGCAAAGTAACACCTGTATTTATTATTTCTTTGATGATTCTATTTGCAAGGTTAGTGATAATTTTATTCTATAGTCTTTAAGAATTGCTTTACCGCGGAAAGAAATGCATGAACTTTAAAATCCTTAACAAGGTACGCCCAGTTCATTGATTACTGGCGCGAAGTTGCGGTGGGAACCGTCCAAGTTTCACGTTTAGCTTCCCGCGAAACTTTAAAGTACAACAGGCAAAAGAGATCGGTCTGCCACTTTTCGACTCTATTGCGTCTCCGTTAAGGTTCGAAGGTAGACCACTTACTTTGCCGACTGTACCTGCTTCAACACGCTAAGAACGAAATTAACTAAAATAGTTCTTGTCGGCACAAAGGTTGGTTATGAAAGCGTGTGTTCTGGTCGTTGGACAGAGTACATCAATAAACTCATGTCAACCAATTTCATTTCATTTGTAACTTAAAATACGCCAATCCCTCAATAAGTTTCGAGCATAGCCCAGGTAAAACTCTAATTAGTGGACTGTACAATTTTAGGCAAATGAGAGAGTCAGTGAACTGATTCTATTTAATGACCAGTTAACACCACATAATAAATTATCATATTATGAGGGTGCATTATTAGTAGGTACCTGTTTATTATGCTTTTAAAAACCGCTATGCATTTAGAATCTTTATGTACATTCCTTTCTGTTTCGGGCTGCGCTCATCCATTACCTGCCCACCTAACTCCGTCATCCTTCCAATGCACCTGACAGTAGTATCTCGCTTGATCCTTTATGCCTCCAAATTCTCCATTTGAGAAGCGCTTTGTGATCATTCCTTCGGGCTAAACGACCTATTGCAATTTCAAGTTTGTCATAAATTTCATTTTTATTATTTTAAGTAAGGATCCATTTGAAATGTGCTCGTTTCGATGGCATTGCAATCGCCGTAGTCACAAAAACACCAGCCACGCTTTCTCGTAGCCACGACAATAGGTAATTGTATAAAAAACGTCCACGCAATCTACTACGCCCGGCGTCAGTCAGTCATTTGTCTTCCGTTTGCATACCCTGCTCAGGTTTGATAGAACACACTCTGATTTGGGTACCTGACGCTTTTATTTCCTATCTAATGAATATCCCTGAGACTCACACACATTTCTTCGGCAAATGACGTGTGCAAATTCATGAATCGTTTCCGGTCCCATTGTTTGTTTTTCAACTAAATCGCTTATGATAAATGTATTGCGATCCTAATGGACAATGGCCCCTTCGCTTTGTGCCTTTGATTAATGAGACTTTTAAAAACCTAAATGGTGCACGCAACCCCTTTCGGCATGGAAAAATGTCGCTGACATAAAAATTCCGTTATAATTATAGAATAAAAGTTATGATGTATGTTTAAGTTGTATTAACGTTGGCATGCTCTATTGGCATGTTCACAAATAATGACAAGACAGAGTTTTAGTGTCCATCAACCTGCCTCGATTTTGCACCTTAAGTACCAACGAACCAAACTGAACTGCTTTCTGCAAAACATGATAAGAGACTACTTCAAAATCTATCAAGCAGTTAATAAGCTGTATCCTTTTATTCAATACACATATATTATGCAAAAGGCAACAAATTTACGAGTAAAGATATATTATTTGTTCTTGTATGTACACAGTATCTACTCGTACATACATACGTTTTATCACTACATTTAACATTTGTCTGTTGCTAGTGAGGTTAAAAATACTTAACAATTTAAATTGCTATATAATGAATGACAACACAAAGAAAAGTTAGGATAATGGCAGGATATTTTCATTATATAGCATTTTAAATTTAATATGAATGTAAAAAAAATACAAAAAGAAAAATCGAAAAAATTTAAAAATAAATAATTTTGATTACAATAACGTAACAATTTAGAAAAGGAATAAAGCACCGTCCGCTATTATTTCATCGCTAAAATTATTTTCAACATTTGATACAATTCCGTCGACTGACAATCTAAGTGTAACTTGTGATTCATGATTGTATTGGTGAATCTCAGCTGTGATATACGTGTATACAAACCAACTCCATAAGTTCGCGAGTTTATCCTTAAAGTCAAACAATAATTCTCTGCACGCGTTTCTATTTCAACCTTCAACAGCTTCCAGCTTTCATACAATCCTGGCGCCTTCATAAACAGAGTGCACATTCATCTTCCGGGTACGCTCGCTCCATTGTCAACCCCTTCGTCGCATGCCATAAGGCAAGATTTGGTTCAAGGTTAAACCCATCGAATAGAAAAAAAGTATTCCCCTAACACTAAAATGCGTGAAAACAGCCAGCGATGTCAAAAATAACACTAAGCCCAGCGGCGGCACTCGCTCTCATGAAATATTACTCCGCCCGCGAATAAGTGATGAAAAAGCCTCTAGCGAGGTCTTGTCCCATAACATATTCCTTCAAAAGAGCTACTCGTAATAAAATATCTTTTAAAAATACAGGCTCGGGGCAACAGGTAACGCTGTCAGAGTCAGGAGCAGCGTGGTATGACTGCGCGGCAACTTTCACTTGAACAACGATTGCGTATTTCGCGCACGTACAAAAGTAACAAGCTTTGTTTAAAAAAGTTAATGTTGTGTTGTTTGAAAACATGAGTAGAAGAACTCGTGAAAGCTTTGCGAACACCTTTTTTTTCAAATAGATACTTGCAAGGCATATTTGCTGAAAATCATTGACGTGCGTTTGCCTCTTTGCTCGGAAAAACCTTTTCGTTTTTTGTCGCAGCAACATGTAACGAAACATATGTAAGACTAACGGACGCCCGCGACTTCGTTAGCATGGAATGCCTAGCCTACGAGTATGTCCGTCAAGGATAGTGTAGCTTTCTATCTGTGAAAGAATTTTTGAAATCGGTTCAGTAGTTTCAGAGATTACACCCTACATACAAACAAACAAAAAACAAACAAAGTTTTCCTCTGTATTATATTAGTGTAGACTATAGTGTAGATTACGGTCTGAAGAATGCCGTAATCTTATCTTTTTTTTAATTTGCAAGAAGATAAACTGTGTTTTTTTCTACAATTCTATGTTTTGATATATAACGCCGCGACGAAAGAGAACCGTAACAGTGACTCTTGCGAAAATGCTCTACCACGTGACTAACAGTACTAGTGACGTCAATGGATGATATCTGTCGCATAACATTAAGGATAGTAGTTAGAGATTGCACTCATGTTCCAGTTTGATTCTGGATCAGTAGCAGACTGGAACTTGATTGCGAACTATAACTAACATCCTAAATGGCGTTTACTAGAGGTGATGCTTGGTCCGTCTCAATACTTGATACGAAACATTATCTGAAGACTGAATTTGTTTTTTACTTCAATTTATTTTGAAATCCTTCACGTAACCTTCATTAGGTAACATTTCTGTAACACCACCCACTGTAGTTTCTTCTTACTTTTGACATACTTAGACAAATAATTAATAGATTCAGGCGTTACTTTGCTTTGTTTTAGTTTTGCTTAGTTTAAAGACAAAATATAGCATTGGTTGTCTGCCGAATTAAATATAAAAAAGAATTTTAAAATATTTCGTGATCATAAACCTTTTTGTCCTCTTTTACATTTCACCGACGAAGTTAAAAAAAACTGCTTTTATTTTTGCATTTATACGACTTCCGCATCCATTATTCTCCCTACTGGAAAAGCGTTGTTTTATTTCTCCAAATATCACGCTTGTACACCATTTTAACATCCTAAAATATTTTATACGTCCAACTATTATTGTCCAATTCGTTGTATTTATAATTCGTCTGAGGCCATGGATTTGTTAACTACTTTCTAACTGTTACATGACTGCGTAAAACGAGTTAAATAAAAGCCTTTCGTTCGTATAACTAGCTTCTGAACTTTTTTCTGCTATTGCCTTGCGTAATCAGCAATTTACTAATTACTTCTGAACTAGCTACAGCGTAATTCTAACACTACAATAACAGTTTAGTTGCCTATTTAATAACGTAACATCTAGATCACTCCAGCCCCTCTGTTATGGTATGGTATTCGCCCCGACAAACCGCACGTCCTTTTTGTATTTCGCAGATGTTATTTTAAAACTGCGGCAAGTGGAGTTGCTTGTTCAAAGTCAAATGCCGGACGTCACTGCGCCGACCGCAAACCGCATTTTGTTTTCTTTTTCATTTTTCTCATTTAACCCTTGACTTTTGCTTTCCGCTTTGCAAGCCATTCGTGGATTTAAGTTATTTAAACTTCTTTATGCATCGTCCACTTCGCTTCCACTGAATATTTTAGGTAATACAAGGATATCTTTTGAACTCATGAACTTGACACTGGTAATTGATCTTCCACTCACCTTATGAAAGCAGTAATAAGGCCTCGCAAACAGTGAAAAACTATTAAAAGCTATATAAGGCATTATTTCTAGACTCATAGACATTTTAGTCTATGTTTTGTGGATGTCAAAATGAAAGGCATATTGCGTAACAGTGGAACATATCAGTCTACAGTCTAAGATAAATATAATCAAACATTTGTCATTTTATTCAATGTTTTTTTGTAGCAAGCACAACACACAACGTTAACAAAGGTTTTTAAAATTCCATTTGTAGGTATTGTAACAAGATAGAGGCCTAGATTCTATTACATTTTCTTATTTCTTTTTGCCTGGATATTTATTTGCAGTTTAGTTTTAATAGGATTCATGCGGTGAATCGCTTTAATAGTGATCGTTGATAGGAAATTGAAATATCATTCTTGTGTCTGACGTGTCCTGAACAAAAAACTGGTTTCCTTGTGTTGTGTTCCTAGACGGTTTACTATCGAGTTACTAAAATTGAGCTATCTAAAGCTAACAATCACCACACAACGTCTGAAACCTATTTTTTCTGAAAGTATTGGGAATATACTGTTGATCATAATCTCATACCTGATACTGGCAAAACTTTCTTATATGGGAGAAGAAGTCAAATAAATAAATACAAACTAAAATACTAGAGAAATAACTAACTCTCTAAGAGTGAAAAAATACTCAAGATGGAAAAGTATCAATTTATTGTTTCCACACCTTAAATAGAAGATAACATTAAACGACTCGAAGTATATTTACAAAGTGCGTTTACCCACAAATTTCATACTAAGATGGTTAATAATAACAAATAATAATTTATAATTTATAAAATAATCTTTGGTACACAAATCACTGTTATTCCATGAATAAATTTAACATTATTTCACCCGAAGTCTGTATTGTTCACACAGGTTTGGAGTAATAAAGGTTCAGTTAAATGTTTACTTAGTATAGATTTGTATAATTCTGTTTAGTTCAAGTCCATCCTATTTTAAAAAAAGTGTTCACAGTTCACATGAAGTTGTTAAAGTTATCCAAGAGGTCAAAGCTTATTGCAGTTAATAATTTCCTTCATTAAGTACCTTACTACACTGCGCTTTATTCACATGAGAACGGATTATTAAGTTGTGTTTTTTTATCATCAAACACAGGACTTAGCAATTTACCAAACCGTAAAACCTTTTATAAAAGAATCGCTTCGTTTATTGTGGCTGAACGATATGACTTTATAAAAATCCAATGCGTTTTACGACTGTAAAATACTGTTTTCTTCACGACTGTGTTTTGATTTTTTAAGCCCGAGTTACTAATTAAAAATATAGATAGGTACACTTTATATTTTAATCAACTTTCACTCCCAAAAACAGTGCCTTAAAAACCACTAGAATTGATAAAAAGTTGGACACAATAGGTAAAAAAATGCTAATTTTGAAATTCACGCCTAATACGAAGCGATTCACTTTAAGGGATGACGTTACAATTCCCGGCAAACAACCTAAGCATTGACCTTGACTGCACAGTAGCCGTTTCCAGTACAAATGTGTATGCGCAAACCTACCCCCGCCACTCGATTTATGCTCAAGTTGTTTGCCTGCAACTATACATCGGAGTTACTATAGATACTTAATGTTACCTAGTTGAGGGTAGTTTAATGTATGAAGACGCAGTGAAGCTTGTTTTGGACCAGTCATCCTGTGACCACGACCGTTAACAGTACGGTTGAAACATTGGGCTGTAAAAAGATAAATAAGTCGTTGCTAAATTCTGTCTTTGACAATAATTATGTGTCCAAAAAACGAAAACTTTAAGTGGTAAGTACAGTCAAGGAATTTAATTCCCTACCCATTTCGTTGAAATGTCGTCTGACATTCGCAATGCATTAAGGTCGATATGTCAAACTAACGTCTTGCTCTATAGCTCTTATGGTGACAGTTTGCTATATGCTATTGAACCTTAGGTGGGTCGGAAATTTAATTCCTTGACTGTACATGTAATGTTTATTTTTATTATGCTTGGATAACCTGAAAGCTTAGTGTAGATGGTTTATGCCTGATCAAAACTTAGCTGCAGCTCCTATAAATCATGATGCGAGTAGAATGTCTCAATTCTGATCAACAATAATTGAGAATTGAATGATGGTTTTCTCAGTTCTCTGTTTGTCATTGTAAATTGTGGCTTTCGAATTGTTTTAAAGGAAGCAGATTATAAAAATACCGATCAATAATTATTTAACAAATGCATTCGAATTGTCATATTTCTACACATCGCCAGCATTACAATTGATTGAATTTACAATTGATGATAAAATATCGCTGTGATGAAATGTTATTTTTAATTTCAGCAGTAGATGCCTTATACTTTACAATAATTAAACATTGATCAATTGTACAAAGCAAGCCACGTAAAACGTATTTTCTTACGTTGATATGTAATATATTTTTACAATCAATTAAACTAAAAACAGTACTTTTGAGTTTTTGCCACAATAAACATCTTGACTACTCAATGACCATTGAAAATACACTGCAGCTGTAGCGGCAAACGCAACAAAGTGTTTCTTATAACAATTGAGAGCTAAATTTTTACCATTTGCAACGTTATTTGTGACAAAAACTTATACTTAAGGTTTGCTTACAGCTATTTTGACAGGTATTACGATGTCACAGTCAAAAGTCTTCATTTATATCACACGCACGTATAATTTTACTCTAAAAGTTCTGACCATTTACAATCATTCGGATAATGGTGTTATCATAGTCATAGTCATTAATTCAGAAATAATATACATTTTGTTTGAAAATATAAAATGAATAAGCTGTTACAAGTACAAATTTTAATGTCATAATAAAAACATATTAACTACACAATTTAACAATGATTCATCATCAATCAGCTATTAATTTTGCATAATCAGTTTAATATTGTGATAGTTATTATGAAAAATTGAGATAAGTAATTTTTTTATCATTTTCATGAATGGTGTGAAGTGATTAAAATAACTTAATTATATTTAAGAGCCAGTAACATGTCAAATTGCAAATCATACTTTACCTTAACCTTAACCAACCTTAAAAACCTTTTTTATTGACCTTATGAATGTATTAAATATTTGGAATGATGTTAAAAAAACAAGGAAAAGACTATCTTTCTACAGATTTACTTACACTAGGTAATAAAAATAGTGATTTTTTACCGAATAATATCATATTATATTAGAAGTATTTTCAAAATGAAAACTATGACTTCTCTTAGAATATTATTATGCTAAAGTAAATGCTAAACTAAGAAATTAAAAGTTCGGGCTTTCGACTTTGGAAATATTGTTTTAAGATAATTTTCGGGACACATTAATGTGCATTCAGAATGCAAAGTAGCAAGCTATAAAACGCAGCAATTAATCGCCTGCGACGCCACATCGCTGTCTCTGATAGGTCGCAGTAAAAATAATGCTGCGGTTTATCGCATTCAACTTTTTGAATCCACCTTTAAATCGACTCAAAATAAGTCTAATCGACCTGAACACAATAATATTTACAAATAGGTATAAATAAATTTAAGACCTCATGAAATGATTGATAATTTCGAGTAGTCAAGGTATGATATTCTTAGAAAATTACGTTAATACACGTTTATATGTACATTCATAAGCCTTAGGAGTCAATTAAGCTTTTATCCACACTTATCAAGGCGCAAAATTATAAAAAAAAAACACAAATTATTATGTTTTTTTTTTTCTTTAACGAAGAATTTTATACATGGAATAATCTTTCATAAGAGAACCTATTAAACAGTAAAATAACATTTTGAAAACATGATTGTTCAATAGCGCCAAAGATATCCAAAATGTGTGTAAAATAACCCACAAAATATTAAATCTAATTCGACATAGTAAAAGAAATTAACGCTACATCAGTTTTAAAATCTTAATCAAAAGTGATCTTCAGAACACTTGCAATTTAATTGATATATCTATCCATACCTGAACGGTAATCATAATTACAATGTATTCTTAAATATCCTATTTCATCTACTACAACGTTGTTAAAAGTCTTACGAAAAATGAGAGTTTCACTGTCACTGATAAAACAAGCGTACCTGAAGACGAATAGTAAAATTTCACTTCATCTTGAGTGGGAGGCGAAAAGGAAGCTTCATAAAATAACCTATTAGGACAAGGGAGTAAATCTGTGGAAATATCTAGAAGCTTTTTCCTGTACTCGATTTTAGTATTTTCTAATGTATCATCTTGCATTGTATCATCGTATAGCTTGTCTTCGTCAAATTCGTCATTTGTTTCGTAGTCTTGAATGTTTGGGGTGATGGGGTTGTTTTTTGGTATGTCATTTGTTTTTATTTTCTTACTGAGTTCGGTTTTGAGTTTGTTGTCCATGACGCAGTTGAGTCGGTCCAGGGAGGCTTTGATGCGTTTGCTGCGAGTCTCGTTCTTTAGCTTGTGGAGCCAAATGAGACGGCAGTCACAGGTTAACTTGTTACCTGGGAAAGAAAGGTTATATTAGTAGTAATTGAAAGTATGTTTTGTAGGTGGTAGGACCTTGTGCAAGCTCCGTCCAGGTCATTAAGTATTACCGTCTCGCTCGCTAATTCAGCCGCTAAGCATCAGTGCTTGCACTGTTGTGTTCTGGCGTGGAGAGCAAGACGGTGAAATTACTGGTACAGGAGGTATTTGCAACCTGGGTTTGCAACGCATATGCATTCTAATTGGCGTTGCAGATGTCTATGAGCGGTGGTGATCATTTACAATCAGATGCTCCAGTTGCTCATTTGTTGAAAAAAACTCGGTCATATTTGAAGTTAAAAGCATTCTTAAAATAATGATACTGTGACAACGATATATGTTTGGCCAAGTTCTCACTAATCCACTGGGCAACAACGAGCTAAATTTCCTGCTCTAACACAAAATTAATTTCGCAAAGCATTTGCTATGCTCCCACCGGCGTAATTTGTTTAATTTCAAATTAGCCATGAGCAGCTTACAGCGGAACAATCCGCACACACTCAAACCTAGATGGAATTAGATTAAATGCATTAGGCACGTAGCTATAACAGCGCTAGTCTAACAAACAGTACACAGTCTCGAAGTAAACAGTAACACGCGGCTTGGGTCGCGGATAGAGTTGCCAGGTCCAAAAATAGAAAAGCCGGACACAGGTTCACATTTAGCCGGACATTTTGCCCTAAAAGCCGGACGCAAATACTACACATATGTAGCCTGATACATTGGTTTTTAGAAAAAAAAGCGGTACTTTTATTTGTGTATATTACGGTATTTATTACTGTATATTATTATAAATCACATTTTGTTCTTATTAAAGTAATTTGTAACTTCATTATATTATAGTACCTAACAGCTAAAACTATCAATAATCTGCCTTCATTTGTAATAAATTACCGTATAGGCAAGTATAACTTTCCAGTTAACGAAAATAAAAAAATAATATCTTTACTCTACTTTATACCTATTTAGATAAACATAGAGCCGTCTAACCCTGCCCACCCCACCCCATCTCGCGCCTGCGAGATCGCGAGTCATGCTTATGCGTTGCGTGTCCGCTTTACTTTGGTCGCGCGCGGTGGGGTTGACCAAAAGCCTAACAAAAGCCGGACAAGCCGGACTTGTATTTACTTGGTCGGACACGACTGTAAAGAGCCGGACATGTCCGGCTTTAAAGCTGGACACCAGGCAACCCTAGTCGCGGAGCTACAAGAATATCGGCGCACGACTGCACTGGGGCCGCAGTTGAGTTGCCTCGTGTGCGAACGAATATGAGTAATACGATAGACAAGGCATAGAGTAGGACGCTTTTCATACATAAATTCCGATTTTGGTTGAAGTAAAACTTGTGTAATTGTTTTATTTATTTATTCTGTCATAGTAATAAGTTTTGAGAAATTTGCATAGTAGAATAGCTACACCATAGCCAGTTGCTGTTTGCAATACGAATGAGCCAGCTCGATAGGAGTAACACACTCTCATTGAATACCAGCGGGGAGTAGCATCTTGTTACTACATTTGGTACGGTCAGTGAGAGATCCGGATGCCCACTGTCCTCAAGGTCGTCAACGAATCAGCATTTCTCTTAGGGTCACTGGTTCCCAAGGGCACTTCTAATTAGTTAACTCACGTGTTTGTTTGCCGTCAAAAAAAGAAGAATAAAAATATGCCAGTTAGTACCTACACCTGAAATGTCATATTATCTCCGAAAACGTCTACGAGTATAATAAAACGTTACGCCAAAGTAACGTTATTTGCACTATGCTGTAGCATAATATACTATTGTCACTATGGTAATGATAACAGTATGTCGTTCTTGCACTACACTGACAATAGTCATAAATTAACTCAGGCATGCAACGAGGGACGTAAAATGTTCTAGGAAATCACACACTACTGCTTCCTTATTCTACTGTGGTTGGATTAAATCGTACGGCCTGAAGTCCGTTCTAAGATAAGGCTACTGAATTAACTTACTGACTTTAATTGTATCACTAAATTCCGTTGTAAAAGGAATAACTATGAGATAACATGGTAAGGGAAGACAATACATGTTTAGCTAAATAACCTTTACAGCCCTAGTGCGGCATTTATAATAATGTGTATAAATGTTGTTCAAATGATATTATTCATTTATGAATGTAGAGTAATACTATTAACGGAACGTTAACAAAGCGTTTTGTCGATACAGAAAGTATTTTAAATATTATTGAGGACTTTCAAATTTCTTCTGTATTAAAACGTAAAAGTCAATATCAAGATTTGAACTGGATCCGGATTAAATGAATAGGTGCGGCTTTCAATTAACGTTTTATAGGTTATAATCACAGATGCGTCTGTACGACATTTATAAACTTTATGCAAAAACCCACCCTCCTCCGGTTTCACAAAAAACAAAACATTATTAGCCACAAAATCTAGGCACTTAGTTCAGTAGTATAACTAACATTTTTAATCTACACGATCTACATGCGTTTTACCTGTATCATTACTTCGTCAGAATTTTAAAGGGTATGACTATTTTCTACTTGAACGAGTGAGAATATGGACTATGTACCCATATTTTTATATTAACACTCCACAGGCAAGAATAAAGCAGTAAAAATATTAAAATATGAAAGCTTAATAATAAATGAGGCTTCATTGGTGCTTGAAGGTGGGCGTCTTAAATGAACCTACCTACTGAAAATCATAGGACTTAGCTCCAAAAAACTATGGGTAGAAAACTAAAGTAAACCTTGACAAATTAGTTTTATATCGTAGTTAGTAACAGCTACGCTAAGCGTATAATCTTTACTTATTCCTACATCGCTCTCGTTGGCGTGGTTTGTTCACTTAGCTTTACTAAACGCGGCTGTTAATAACGATAAATTTATGTTTTATTAAATAGACTGGCATTAATTTATACAACAAGTTATCGTTAGAAACTTACCGTCAAGAGAGATTAAGGCGTAATTCGACTTCATGTTTTCCAAGACACTTTGCATAGTCTCTTGCTTTAGAGTTTCTAAATTATTATTCCTCAAATCCAAAACAGTCAACTTCTGAAAATCGTCCAACACGCCGGCGTCTAATGTTCCCAACTTATTATCAGCCAAATAAAGTTTTCTCAGTTGTGTCAATCCGCCGAAACCCCTCTCTGATATAAATTCTATTTCGTTCCCATCCAGGTAAAGTTCTTGAAGGCTCCAAAGTTCCGAGAACGCCAAGTCACCTATCATCGTCAATTTGTTGTTTCTCATGTCGAGAGTAATCAGGTTGGACAGACCTTGGAAGTTCTCTCTAATTACAACAGTCAGCAAATTACTGTCGAGTTCAAGCTTTACCAGATTACTGAGGTGCTTAAAACAGCCGTCGTGCAACACACTGATCGTGTTTTTCGACAAATACAGCCGCTGCAAATTTGGTAGCACGTAGAACACGTCTCGTTTAAGCTCCGATATCTGATTCTCCACCAGGCTGACATTTGACAGCATTATCAGGTGAGCGAACGACATCTTCTCGAGTTTGGTTATTTTGTTCTTTGGGAGCGTTATTTCTCGTAGCGTTGACGAGTTTGTAAACGCGAACGATGGAACAGCGGATATATTAGCGTATTGAATGTTCAGGTATTGTAGCCGTTCGAGACGAATGATTACTTTTGCTGGAATGTAGGTGAGGCCACCGTCGGCGCGTACGTTGAACGTTAGCCTTTCTATTTTGGGTTGGGAGTAAAAATTCGACCAGAACGGATCGTCTTCAGCGATGCCACCATTGAATACCCAACAATCAGCTTTCGTCGCTGTTTTTATTTTCGTACTCTCACAATAACAGTGAACCTTGGACCCCCTGTCCTGAATATCGCAAATATTTACGTATTGAGAGTAAACACTTTTGTCGTTTTTCCATCTCCGCTTGTCGTTTTGCCGACTTTCCGTAACGTTGATTTCAATCGTCGCAAAGGCAATCATCAGGATTAGATATTTAAGGTCCATCTTCTTTCACATCGGGCGATCTTTATCTGTAACAAAGAAAGGGCGTTTAGTAAGAGTTTCCTTTGTTCTTTTCTTATCTTTCGCTTTGTGCCGTGCATTAGCGAAGTTGCTGATAAGGTGTATTGAAGTCGGACGTTAAGGTACCATTAGCGCGACATCATTGACACTTTGAGCGCGCGAAAAAGGCGCCGAGTTAAATTTTGTTCTGCGAAACAAAGAAATAGTTAAGCGACAAATCCCATTACGACGCAGTTAAGTTTCAAACTCTCTGTTCGACGGCCGATGGAATTTTAAAACGGCACCGAGTTAAAGTTTGCGATGACCCTTAAACAACTTCCAATCGTTTGCGTTTAAGCTGTGACTTCTTTGTAACATAATCTAGAGACAGACTTGTCTTCGACATCTACAAAAACATCGTCATCGGATAGTATAAAGTTGATAGCCCTAAAATGATAATGAAGCTTAAAAGTGCATTAATTACAGCTTTTGTCACGCCGGCATCCTGTCGCGTGTCCAATTAAGCTCAATAAGCGCTTCATTAAAGCTCTGATGCTAGGCACAACTAAATTGTCATCTAACTCACTAAAAATGACTACCTTTAACTAGCGTAGCCGAAGTTATACGGAAGAGTTAAGACGTTCATTTGCTTGGATGCGGCAATGACAGTTAATGTTAATTAATAATTGAGTGTGTGAGGTTAGAAACAATGGAGCGCAACGGGAGGGTCCGAAGAACGATTAGGGATACTTTATGATTATTTTGTTTAGGGGCTATAGTATCCATTGTAGCCATTACTCAGCTAATCCTTAACAATTTGGAATATATATTACAGTGCTACTCCACGAAATCATCGGAGTTCGCGAGTTGCAAGGTAAATTGTTCCAATTAGTTGAAATGGACCTCCGCAAAGTAACGCCTAAATCAATTAACTACCTAATCGTTGTTCAATATTGCATACGGTTTCCGTACTCCGTACGCAATTTCTAAATCGTGTACCACACTATACCTCGATAACTTTAAAGTGCAATCTTTTCATTTAAGACTCAAGACAAATCGAATCTCGAAATCAATACAGTTTGATGCAACTTCTCCTTTTGTTTCGGAACGGACGAACGCTTCGAAATTTGCAGTCTAGCTGTATTTATTGTCTTTCCGTGCCTTTTATCAGTCGTGTCTTTAAAGTATTTCTTCGAGGACTGGATTTAACAATGACATCAATACAAAAAAGACCAATTTCAAATCTTACCAAACTAAACAACTAATGAAAGCAAATTACGATTTCGCTATCAATTTTTTTTGATACGGGGTCATTCGCTCATAAAAAAACGTTAAAGTAAGGTGAATGGCCTGGCTTTATTAATGCACTGAACAGGGGGCTTCGTTATGAGTAACGGGACACAACAGTGGGTGGAATTTATGAGTGCTTTGATAATTAACACGGAACAAAAGTGCAGCGACACCACAGAGCTGGAATAGGTATAATTGGCCAAGTGCTTTATCAGTGTGACAATTCCCAGTACATTTAGGGCACCTGGGATGCAATTTTTGAATCTCACCAAGTGACTGGAGCTCACCAAAATGGCCAAATCTCTTTGTAAAACATCCATTTTGGCGAGGTCTCACCCGGTGAGATTCAAAAATCGCACTCCTGAACAGTAAACTTTTGAGGGTGGAGTGTAACAGGTTTAGTGACTTATGACATAAAAATAAATCCAATTCAATAAAGTGCCACGAGGGCAAGGTGAAATGAAATGATATGAAATGAAGAAATGAAACGAAATGAAGAAATGAAATTAAATTATTTATTGTCAGATTGCGAGGTAAAGGAATGGTTCTAGAAATTATGGATTCTCGAGGCCAATAAGTCTGACAGCTAGTAAAAATATTAGCAATGATACAATAATAGCAATTTAAATCTTGAATACGAAGCTAAGGTCGAGGGTTCGAATCTCACTGTGGGCGGACATTTAATGTTGAGTAGGTGTGAATGCTTGTACCAAAGTCGTGGTTGTTGTAATGTTTGTTATATCTATGCAAGTTTAGGATGTACGTCTGCTGTCTAGTCTAGGGTTTCTTAGTTTTGTACTGCATCAAAAATTTCAATAATTAGTGAAAAATTACTTGATCGATTCGATTTTTTTTATTATTGGAAAAAATAACATTTAATTAATTTTGGACGTACGTTCATAAAATTTGTCCTGAGTGCCCTCCTCAAGCTCTAAATGATATGTAAATGTTTCATCTTTAACTCAATAATGCGAATAAAACCCTTTGTGTATTGGTGCAATGCAAAAATATTGTTACCAAAACCCGTGAAGTTTGGTTGACTTACAGGGAATATAACTAGAAAAGTTAAAGTCTAAACGTAGTTGCTACCAGAGTTAAAGTTAAAATTGTGAAAGAGTGTTGTAAATTTTACACATTTTTGCTTTAATCTACTATAACAGAACCCCCATTCCTTTGTTCATGTTGCTAATTTTCTTGTAAACTGTTATTTTTTTGATTATTATGTGCAATAAAGAGTTTTCTTACATACATTACACTTTGATAAAACACCAACCATTTTCGTTTCGTTAAATCAATCGCTACCACCATCTTGCTCGCTAATCCTGCCGCTAAGCAGCAGTGCTCGCACTAAATCAACTTTTGTCGCGTTAAAGTCCTGGTAGCATTATAAATAAGTGCTCGCGCTGTTGTGTTCCGACGTGGAGAGCAAGACAGCCGGTGCAATTACTGGCACAAGAAGTATTCCATTTTAGCCCTCTGGGTTGGCAACGCATCTGCAATCTCTTTGGTGTTGCGGATGTCTATAGGCGGTGGTGATCACTTACCATCAGTGGCCCGTTTCACGAAGCTACAAGTTACAATTTTACAAATCTAAACCGGCAGCATTGGTCATTATGGCCATTGCCATTGGTCATTATTGACCAATGTTGCCGGTTTAGATTTGTAAAATTGTAACATGTAGCTTAGTGAAAAGGGCCACAGGTGACCCACTTGCTTATTTGCCTTCATATTTCATAAAAAAAAATACCGTCAATTTTAGTACAACATGCGCAGAATCTTATAAATCCAACCTTCCTTTTTCGGTGTGATATAACTAATAACTAAAAGCGTTTGCACTTCTAGTGCTTTAAAGCGGGAACAAGATAATTAAGCCAGTGCATTGTGCATCCTTTAACCAGTAGCATGTGTGCGGACTTGCAAATAAAGCAATTTAACTTTCAGAACATCGTCGTTAACGCCGCGTCGCTTAATTACCAAATTGAGTTTACATATTTGAGATAAAGACTCAATTGAATTGAGTAACGTTCGAGTTACTCTTTCAAAACGTCACGGTGACAAATGTCCGGATTCTGAGTGTTTCCCTTTTTTAAATTCTAGACGAATTATTTTAACCTCATTGCTGAAATATCATTAACAATATAAGCTTTAAAGTTAGAATGAAGTTAGTAATGTAGAATATACGGTATTTTACCTACAAAACTTTTGCGATGATTTTCTCAGTTTATGTTTACTAACTTAAACTGAAGCTAATATAGAGGTATAGAAGTACATGACTCTAAGTTTTGCAGACTATTATTTAATCCTTATCGTCTTATTCATAAGTGTCATAAATTGATGTCATGTACTAAAGTTTCCGCAATTTTTAATGGCATAGTAAAAAGTTGGAGTAAGAAAAGTTTCATTTTTAACTAATTCTTTTATTGATTGTGAAATTATTTTGACATGCTAAAAGCATGCTATTTGACTATCCATTATTAGGTAATATTTTGTGATTTTATTTTGCTGTTATTTTGTGTTTTTGATATTGTTATTTAAATATTTTTTTATTTGTTAATTTATTATATTTTTTTACTATCTCAATGGGAATGCATATTTGACATGAATTGTAATTTATATGATAATTTTAATTGAGAAATAAAGCAAAAGCAAATCAAATCAATTCGTTTTGGTAATAATTTATTCCTAGTTAATAAAATCTGCGTATCAAAGTCTCATTTCTATTGGCATAATTGTGCTGTCACGTTTCTAGACTTAACTTGTTTTTTCGCTGAGTCAACCACTATATTTTTGACAAGTGGAAAAACACCTCATCGTTTAAACTTTTTAGAGTTTCAGACACGATAACGTTGTACAGCTACGAAGTTGAAAAGCTGTGAGGTTGGTCTGCCTGTATAACTGGGCCACCGTATTTTACATTCGTTCCAGTTTTATATAGTCCGAGAGCTGACAGTCGTTTATGGTTACGCTTTTTTACTGCGCGATGCAAAGGCGCGATGTATGTAGGTATGTTTGTTCCTTGTTGTAGCGCTCTAGATTTTTACCTCAATCGATCTATCTTATTAAGCTTTATAGATATTATATAATCATTTTAAGTACGAGCTTTCTACGTCAAACTAGGCGGAGCCTTCATTATATTCATTGATCACTATTGTTATTTTTACTATCAAAACTGTTGTCTGGAAGAAATCACTCATAAGCGACAAGACCACCTATTATTTACCTTACTTATTTGTTTATTTGATGTACAAAAAAATATTTGTTGTTGTTGTTGATCACCAAAGACTAAAACAGATACTTTTTTGTGGAAGAGTATGCGGGAACTGATCACCGCCTCTAATGAAAACTAGCGATCCCAAAAAAATGACCGACCCGTTGCACCTTTTGCAAGATCACACTGGCATTCTAAGAGAATGTATAATACTACCCCGAGATAGTATTACCCCGAACAAGCTGTTGCAGTTTTTTTTCTACGATCACTATTTCATAAACTATCACGAGTAGAAAACCGTTGCAACACATGCCAATGCTAACTCTTCATAAAAACGACTAGATATTATGACGTCACATTTTACTAAATCTGCTAGTAAAAAAATATTCAAGCGTCAATTGTCGTCGTGCCTCAAGGACCTTTCTGAAATCGACCGCGACTCCACAAGCTATCTTGTTCCAGTTCCAACATTTAAACGACTATTTCCGACGTATGATGCTGTCACAACGGGATTTCTTTATTCCTTGCTTCATATTTTCTACCTCCGTATTCTTTGTTTTCGTATCAAGTACATAATATCGACATGAAACTTACGCTTTGAAATATTCAGAGTTTATTTAAGAAAACTGTTATTATCTTCTTTACATAATAAAGTAAAGTCGCTATCCCTTCCTGTCTGTCTTAAATCCTTTACAGTGTATGTTCGGCCGCCTTCTTCTTCTAAACCGCACAACGGATTTTGATATGGTTTTCACTGTCATTTAGAGAATTTTCAACTAAAGATTATTATGCTGAGTGTACCCGTGCGATGCTGGGGTGGGTCGCTAGTTTAGTAAAAAATTTAAGAACTTATTGGAACAATATTATCTGGAGTCTGACAACAAAGTATTTGTTTAGTTGTAGTTAAAAATAACAAGTCGCCAAGCTGTTACATTGACCCCTATTGGGTTTTTAATAGTAGATTGTAGTTAACAACTTAATTTGTATCCTATTATCTTAATTAAATTTAAAAAGGTAGATTATACCTTGCTCGATTACAGTGTTTATCTTTAGGTGTTTTAACGATTATTAGAAGCAGGTAAGTGTATCAAAATATGAACCTTGGATATTGAAACAAAATTAAAATCATAATTCTTAAAATTCGAGAAAAAACAAAGGTTTATGAAATAAGGAGGCAAACGAGTACGCGAGACACCTGATGGCAACCAGTAACTCCTAGAGATTCGCCAATCCGTTGCCGGACACAATTGCATGCAAATTTATATAGCCACTTCAGCTTGATAATTATAACGTACACGTAAGCATATTAGCGTTAATTTTATACGATACAATATTATGCTCTATTAAAACCTGTATTAACAGTATTACAAAGTTATAGGTAATCTTAAATATCCAAAAGGCGGTATTATGGCTTGAGAGCGATGTCTAAACAATGACTACGTTAATACTTAAAGTCGGGCTCAATAGAAATGGCCAATGTTGTAAACAAATATGGCTAACATTTGACACATAACCTTAAATTTTTAACGAAAATATTTATCGAAATAACAAATAATTAATAGATATTTTGACTTAAAACCAATAAAAACAAGGATAAAGTGTATAAATCGTTAATGGGACCATACTAGTTGTTCAAAAGTACGTTATTATGGTGATAATGGTAAATTGGTTTGTTTACAACATTGGTTATATTTAACCTGACTTTATGTAATGTTACGATGACTTAAATAAACTTTCAAAGCTCATGGTTCCATCTGCTTTTTCCCGTGGATTACGACTGAAGCACTAATTCCTGGAGCAAATTGTGGGGTAATTATGAAGATTTCTACGACGGGGTTTACCGTTATGGGCCTTTTCTACGGTAATTCTCGTAATTAGGTAGGGGATCGATATCCGGTCTGTCCCTTACGATGGCTGTCGTCGGCCGTGAGGACAAACATGCCATCGTTTATTGTTATCTCGGTTTTCAATTGTGATCATGAGATCCCAATTATAGTCAGGGGGGTTCCACTCCGCACTGTAGGCGCGCTCGCCGCATTACCTATGGCATAGGTTAATCGCAGTAGGTTGCCGACTTGCCGCGCGCGCACCTGCTCACGAGATAGTATTTTAGTAAGCAGCCCAACCCTAGCGGTGCGCCAGGGCATTGCGGGTGGAAGGCGGGCACGGGCGGAGCCTTCCTTTTGACGCATGCTGCCTGGCGAATGTTAATGAAGTAATACGAACTTTTTGTGCCTAATCATAAAGTTGGAATTCGTTTCATAGTGATCGAAAAAGAGAAGTTTCTGTACGTTAGTACTATTATTTATTCTGTGCTATAGTTGTAAAAAACTGGTTAGCAACCGTTATTTAACCAAAATTCTGGTTAGCTACTGATAAAGAAATTTGAAAACGGTAATTTTACTAAACCTATTTTTGCATCTGAACAGTTCAAGGGATCAGCAATTAATGGGCTATCCACTTATTGCGAAACATACTATATTATATTTACAAATTATAGTATATAGGGGCCACAAATCCTTGTACCATACCTAAAATAATTAATATCAGTTTCGTAACAGTTTTGTAACAATTTACATCAGTTTAGTAAATATTCATATTCATATTCATTTTTATTCATAACATCGTTATATGTCAGTTTTACACAATTAGAACAATAAATTTCACATTACATTACATTTCACATACATGTGTTACAATAAATCATCCTTTAGGAATTCGTCAACGGAATAGTAGGCTTTCGCCAGCAACCACTTTCTTAACGCACTGACAAACATTTTGAGTGATGCATCTGGCTTTACTAACTTTATAGGTAGGTGGTTGTATATTTTTGGGCCGATGTACCACACGCTCTGCTCAGCTTTTTTAAGCCGATGGGGAATTAGGCGGAGGGCATTCTTATTGCTGCGCGTGTTGTGTGCATTCTCACCTCGCCTTTCGAACAGATGCAGATTATGCCTTATACATTTACACACTTCTAATATATAAAGGCTTGGAACAGTAAGGATATTTAGGTCCCTAAATAGATTTTATTCAAACTCAAAGTCAGAATATCTTTATTCATATCAGGCTTACAGATATTACTTACGAGTATCAGATTATAGGAGTAACCGTGTAGACGCTCTCATTATTATAATAAACATGAATAAACATGATTTAGTTTCACGCTCCTTACATTTACTAGCAAAAATATAGGTGTGACGTCATAATGTCGAGCCGTTTTGTATGGCGCGTTTTCGCAGAGCTGGCATCGATTTTTTATTAGCGATATTTCATGAAACGGCTGTCAGAAAAAATGGTTTTCTTCTTCGACGGATTCTTAAAATGTTGATAACAGAAAAACATTAATCAACAATCCAATTCTATTTTTGTATAAGTTTTGAGGTATCTTCTTTAAGGTAAATTAAATAAATTAGTCTTACTGAGCTTATCTCGAGTTCTTGGATATTTTATTTTGTCGTTATATTTATTCAGAAAGAAACAAAATGTTAAAGTACCTAAACCATTTTTTACACATAACATTGTTATGTTGTATTTACAGTGATTAGCTTTTAAATATTTTAAATTATGTCTCAAAGAGAAGATAATGTAGGTATATTTTGTTAATTACCAGTATAATATATGAATTCTACAAATTTTATAAATGTAATGATATAATGAAATGATGTTAGGTTGTCAATTTTCCTCGATGACGCATTCACAGCTTGAAATAACAGATTGAAATGAATTTTGGCAGACATATAGATCATGTCTTGGATTAAAATGCATATACATTAATATCACGCGGATGAAATCCATAAATTACAGCAGTAAACAGAAGCCAAAGGTAATAACGTGTCAGTGTATGACCGCAGCAGGCATGAATTCACTCGAATTAATTAAGCTGCACTTATAGAAGTGTCGAACAGCATTGAATGTCCGGATGAAACCGCCGCAAGCCGGATAACGCAGTTAATTGCACATTAAAATCCAGTCAACGCACGTACGATTTGCTTATAGAAGGTTCCGTGGAAATTTATGAAACATCTACTTTTTATCCGACTTCATAAAAAGGAGGAAGTTCTGAATTCGTCGAGATCTTTTTTTAGAAAGTTCAAATCTACGTTATGTATATTTCTACGTCTTAGTAACAAAAGAGGTACTAGGCTATTTTGCAGCTCGACAGTAAAATTATCTTTATTAAAGGTTTCGTCATTAATATTTATAAATAAGAATTTTCATAATAATAATTGGCTCTACATGCGATCGCATAATTATTCGAGTTTCGGACCTCAAAAAGAACAAGAAAACCCTTACAGGATCATTTCATTGTCTGTCTGTCTGTTAGGTAAAATTTGAAGGAATTAAAATTACACCAAAATGCTACAAGAAGAAGTAGGTGCCCCTAGATTTATACAAAAGCAATTCTTACTGCATTGTGTAAAACTTCTTTATACCCAAACTCAAAGCCCTATTGTAGACGTTTATGCTTGACAAAAATTTCACGTTAATTTAGCTAGTCGGGAGTTGGAGAAAGGAACCCTAGAAATCAATTTGCGGGGAAAGTACAATAGCTTCGTTAGTTCTGCTGGCGGTGCATATGTTTTTAGAGCTTCTGCAGTCCTGAGACTCGTTCATTTTCCGGTTAACTGAGGAGTCTTTTGTCCTAGGTAACTGTCCCAGGTTTTTTTTTATGAAATAGGAAGGCAAACAAGCAAATGGGTCGCCTGATGGTAAGTGACCACCACCGCCTATTGACACTTGCAACACCAAAGAGATTGCAGATGCTTTGTCAACCCAGAGGGCTAAGATGGAATACCTCTTGTGCCAGAAATTGCACCAGCTGTCTTGCTCTCCACGCCGGAACAGAACAGTGCAAGCACTGCTGCTTAGGGAGCGTTCAAGTATTACGTAACGCAATTTTTGAAGATTTTTGACAAGAAAAGAAAGAAAGAAGAAAGACCCGCTCCCGCCCCTGTAACACATCGTAACGTTTTACGAGACCCCCCCCCCCCTAAATTGCGTTACGTAATACTTGAACGCTCCCTTAGCGGCAGGATTAGCGAGCAAGATGGTGGCAGCGATCCGGACGGACCTTGCTCTTAAATAATATTAAATATAGTTAAATAGACACTTTCAGAAAGTAAACATTATTCTAAACACTACGGTATGTTTTTTTACTATTTAATATTCTTCTTAGATTTGACAACATCTATTGCACTTTAAGGAGTTTCCGAATCTTGTTTATGATATTGGTCTCTGATGGTACCAGTGCTTGACAAGCGTACAACATTATTTTAACCAATAGTTGACAGCATTCTCTCGTTTTTACTCGTATGTTTCCGTATATCTCCTTGTGAATTATTGGGTCACTGCCAATGACCGTTTGGACCGTTATTTTATGTTCCTTTATAGTTACCGCAAAAAACAGCTACAGTTCCTCCTCCAGGAACCCTAAAACTCAATTTGTGGGAACATTATACAATGAACTCATTAGTATTGCTCGTAGTGCATGTTTTTTTAAGGCTTCTGCAGTTCTAAGTAAATCATTGGTTACGTTGGAAATGTAAATTAATGTGCAATATTGTATTGCATGGAAGTTTCTAGTACCTACAGTTGGATTTGGTAACATTTCTGTTGAATCAATTAGCATGAAATGCTGAACTGTACTTTTCCTTCCAACGGGGCTTGGAGGTAATTATCTAAATTTACACATTAATGTAGTAACATCAACATTCTGATGTCCAAAACCAACAGGTCGGATGTTAAAATTTTACAGAAATCACTTTTTTCAATTTTAAAAAACATGATGAGTTCGTTTTTATTGTTTGTCTTTAATCTTTAAATCATTTTTTAGTTAATATAACTTGATTAGTAAAAGAGATGGCGACATAATAATTAGATGATCTAAAAAAGAAATTGGTATGTTGAACAATTGATTTTAGTACATGGCTCTGATGTCCTGAATTAATATTAAGATCCGATTATTATTAATGGAAAGTATAAAGTTGGGTGACAAAACCAAATTCTAATAACATTAGCCATCTGCCGTGATTGGTACTGAAACCGCTATCTCCGATGCATTTCACAGTCAAGTGGGGCACCATTCAAACATAATAATATGCTCTTACATTGGCTGCATATACCAAACACCATAATAACAGTGTTCACTTGACTGGCTTGAAATGGACAATAAGCTTCGACTTAGCATCCCAAATTCCCAACCTCACCCCGCTACGCGCAATCCAATCAGCTAGCTATAATTCAAACCATTTCAACCCAATATCGAGATCATTCCGCGGTATCATTACCCAGATAATTCGTGAACAGAATGAACTGTCAACGTGCCAATACTTCAGGCTAAGGCATTGCGACATGCCGTTTGAAATTTGACTCGGTTCATCCCGGATACCGCCGTTTGGAGGCACGGCACGTCCCGATTTGTATTTTACTCGTCTCCGTGGCATTACAGATAATAAAATTTACTCTTAGCTTATAGAACAGGGGCCGTTATTTGAGATGTGAGAGACGTAGTGTGGAGTAAAAAAGGAGGCAGTACAGCCAAAGGGCAGAAATATTAAGAATGTTACCATTTTGATTCTATTTTTTGAGTACATTAAACCAAACTCATAGTGTCAATGCGGGTAGTTTTGAATACTGGGGTAATATTGAACGGTCTTGAAATAGTATTAAACGTTCAATTTGACATTTATTACAAAAATATAAAATTGTATCATTAATAGTAGTTAATTGTTTATTACGTTAGTGTTTACGTTAATAGTAGGTTTGGTTCGGCATGGCTGGTTCATATCTAACAAAAATATAATTTTACAACGTCAATAATTCAACCAATTTGTCCTGGGAACAATTTGAAAATCAGCGCTAGTAATTGTGACATATTAATTTAATTAAACTTTATTTCACAAAAACGGGTAAATTAAAGTTATTTCTTTTTTATGGACTACAAGGCAAACATGCATACGGGTCACCAAGACCAGACTTAACTTGTCAACAATTTTAAATATATCAATTGTATTTTTAAGCTTTTTATGAAGAAGAAGAAGAAGCTTATGTAACTATTATGTTTTCTCTCTAAATTTGTACCTTTTAATGCTGTTTTGTGTGGATTCCTAAACAGTTTTTGTATTGTATTGTATGTTATATATTTAATTGGTTAAGTATTTAGTTAATGGCTCGGTTTAAAGGTAAAACTAAAGAAAGCATTAACCTTAAAAATGGCTTCTTAGTCACTATGGCTTAAGAAAATATAATTTCATAACATTCATGTCGATTTTTTGCAATGCCATTCCATTTCTGCCCGAACTTACCTTACTTCCGTTTCAAATTACCCTATTTTGCGCTCCGCATTCATAAGCTTCCACAACCCATAGCCAACATGAACGGGCGCCTGTTATTACTTATTACCTACCACATAAGGCGTTGGTGATATATTTCATTCCAATTTCATCACAATATCAGTCCAACAATTCAGCGGAGCGACGATTCGAGAATAACCTCCCAGGTGAAATGGGTCAGGCTATGTATTTATAAATTGCTGAAATTGAGTGGCCGATATTGCATTGGATGGGTGAAAATGTAATGAGACAGTTTGAAACGATTGGAGACGTAATAAACCTGGCGCTGCTATAGATTTGATGAACTATATAATAAAAATGAACAATAAAAGAACTCAATAAATATCTCGAATCAAGCATAATATGCTCAATATTATATTATACTCAATATACAGGGAATGCCACTATATTTTGCTAAAAGGGCCAAGATCAAAAGCATTGTACCGTTACCCTAAGATAATTAATATCAGTTTCATAACGGTTTTGTAATGATTCATATCAGTTTAGTAATGAAATCGTTATTTAACTGATATAATTGTTACAAAACCGTTACGAAATGTTTCTAGGGTCAAAATCTAAAACTTTGTACCGTTACTAAAATTATTATATATTTTTTACATTTATTTCACTGTAAGACAAGCCAGTCCATGATGCCCTGGTAAGAGCACATAGTAATATAAGTAGTAATTAATGTTAGTGATGTAACGGTTTTGTAACGATTTATACCAGTTTAGTTTTAAAATCGTAACTAAACTGATATAAATTGTTACCAAATCGTAACACGTATCAGTGGATACTAATTATTCGCTGTATTACTGTCGTACTGATATTTATTTTAGTAACGGTACCATGACTTAGATTTAAAATCAATTTCACTAAACCACTGCGGCGATCACTGCGCCCCGACTTGCCGACATAAGGTCTAAGAAGACACAAACCAGCTCTGATAAAGTGGATGTAACGAAATTGAAAAATTGAATAATTTACTGTTACTTACCGATCGCATATTGTGACTCCTTTTGTTTTAAAGTATTTTTTTTTGCTGTTTGCCTACACAAATGATTAGAAAAGTACGCCGTATTTAAGTAGAGTTTTCAAAAGTGTCAAAAAATTCAGCTCAGTTTGAAGGCCACATTTCAATTTTAAACGTGTTAACTCCTCTACCAGTTTTAGTTCTTCAAATACAGACGTAAAATACGATTTGGGGTACAGGACCTTTACACATTGCAGACAAATGTCATGCAACTATAAGCTATTTGCATATTACGCAGACCGCATAGCGATACGGTTTAGTTAGGCCGATGCTCGCTAGTGTTGTTACTTCATAGACTATTTTCCACAGATTATCGATATTCCAGAGTCCTATCGATAGAGTTATCATTAGAGTTTTTTCCAAAACCAGTGGTATATTTTCTACCACTGAGGTGCCTCTTGTAAACCTACTTAATCTAAATAATAATATCGATAGTATCGATAGCGTAAGAATAATCAAGTTTTATTTAAATCGAATTTTTTTTCATTCCATCTATAAACTATCCGGCCTTAAATGTCACATCAAATATACGACTAATATAACAAACACACTACACTATGACCAAGAGAGTAAAGACTAGTTTTTTTTAAAGTTTGAAAATCGCCTGCAAACATTTTTGGTGATGATGACGGTGACGATAAAAACGCTGACTATTAAAACGTCTAAATTGTATACTTACAAAAATCCAAATTTTGAGGATAATACACCCATAACAGATCGCCCTTAAATAATAATTACGATATTGGTGCTAACGACAGCAAACTTTTCTGTGACGATAATATCGAGAGTATCGATAGCTTAGCAACTATGAAAGTTTACAAGTATAATGCAATCAGCCCTACTCAATGCCTCAATTAGTGTTATTATGTCACCCTATATAGACACTAGTGATAAATACAATATCCTAACTGATTTTTAAGGTCATCTATCGATGGTTAGACATTACTAGCGAGTGACGGCGTGGAATAAATAGAAATATGCAGTTTGATTGTTATTTGTCTGGTGGATTCGTGGTTTGGCATTACTGGTATGTATGTTAAATGGTACATGTAATTTATTATTGTCATTAGCAACCTCAATTGTGCCAAAATCAAAAACATCGTACCAGTACTAAATTAATTAAAATTAGTTTCGTTGTTTTCTAACAATTTGTATCAGATTAGTAACAATTTCATTACCAAACTGATATGAATCGTTACAAAAACGTTACAATTCAATTCAAAATCATTTATTATCAGGCAACAAGGGCCCATAGATAAATACCTTACAAACTAACATACATAAAAATATATAGACTAAAATAACTTAATTACTAGCACGTGAAGTCTGTAACGTGAGCACTTTCGCGGTGTCAGTTAACCGGCCACGGAACCGCCGGAATGTGACACCTTTCGGCCAAAACTCTTCTTTTGTGAAGGTCAACAGCTGGTCAGTCGGAACTCTCACCACAAATGAATTAAAGTTCACATCATGGCGGGACTCCAACCACTCGACCCTCAGAGTGAGCTTGGTCTTCACTCGCACATATTCCACGATGTCCGCGACCTTCGTGGAGTGATGCAGACGGGACACGTACAGCTGCGTCGTTGGTGTTGCGGGACGCAGCAGGTGGTTCGGTCCGGTCAGGGCGGTGCCGCACTGATTGCGACATTTGGGCTTCTTCTTCCTCTCCACCTTAATGAAGCCATCCTTGTCGCAACGGCGACTATCCCTCTTCGAACTTGGCTGCAGCAGATCGACGTGGACAGGTTCACATCGGTTACGTAACTGATATTAACAACAACAACAAATACTCTTTATTGATTCACACAAGTAAACAAAATAAAAGAACACACACAGGGAAATTTTACATGAGATTCAACAGGCGATCTTATCGCTAAGCAGCGATCTCTTCCAGACAACCTTTGGAAAGAGATACGTATGCATTAACTATTTTAGTAACGGTTCAAATTTTATTGTTATCTTTTTTTTACACTTTATGTGAAGTACTTACTATTGTGATGATTGTGTATCACAATCTTGTAATCTCTGTAATATTGTTTTGAAAAGAGAAGAAAAAAAAAGATAAACTGCTGAATTTCTTGCGGCGTTTCTTCTCAACAGATTCTTCCATTTTCCGAAGCGCTAGTAGATTCAGACATGTAAAAGAGGCCATACTTGCAAAATAAATTTTTCATTTTCATTTTCATTTTCATTGTCAATGATGATTTTAACCCTTTTAACGACGAGCCTGAAAATGCTCGTAGAGCTTTTATTGTTGTATCCTTACTGATTCCTTCACTGTCTACTGTGCCCAAGGCATGCGTTTAACCCTCTAATTAGTTAAAAACTCCATTGTTAGGGTAAAATTAGTTTGATTAATATTCGTAGGGGTGCACATGGGGTGACAATGAGGTAAATAAGGTAATGCTTTCTTTGTAATTAATTCATTGCATGCGTGAACGCGGGAACGGGGTTATAAATTAATCTTTTATTCATCTATGTTTACAGTTGACTACGCGTGTATAAGCCCGGCTAAGGCCTCGTTCGCACTTATATCATTAAGCTTTATCGTATACGTAATAGGCTAAATTAGGGATAGAAAATTTGAGAAAGTTTGATAGGTATGTTTTCGGAAAGTTTATTTTTAGAAATTTCGTGATCTTGGAAAGATTTCATCATAACGATAATGAACAGCAAATGGGAATGTTCTCGGAAAAGTTTAATTATTACAGCTGGTAAAATCAATAAAAAAAATAACAGCTACGTAAACTTACCCTAGCCATTGCTCGTCATTCTATTACCTGTTTTTTTTAGGTAGCTTTATTTATTAAGTTTATTTTTTTAATACTACAACGTATTTGAATATTTAATTAACAATAAATAGAATATTAAACTAAACATAGAGCAATAGAGTAGTCTCGTATAATACAATTTTATAAATATATTCTCTTTATGTCAACGTAGGTAGGACAGAGAACGGAGGTTGCCAAGTTTTGGTTAGCAACACGCAACTCACCACGTCGTAGGGGAATAGTGGTATAAATGAAATCTCTGGGCACTAAACTTTGAAATAATCTAAATTTGACCTAGTATAACTCATAACCCAGTTCTAATGTACTTTGATACTCTGCACTGCGATATATATTACCTTTTTCTAGTTTGCCTTTCTCAACTAATTGAAGTGCTAGTAAAAAAGTGCAAAATAAATAGTGAATTAATTAATGCTGCTAGTGTAAAGAGCGCGTTCGAGCCGGGTTGCTTAAGTTAGTTTAGTAATTAATTTAATTTTTATTGTAATTGTTTTGTTTATTTGAATGTTAGTTCGCAAGTTATGCTTTTATTAATTAAATATATTCTTAATTGATTAAATAGACATCATTTCAGATCTTCATACGTTTGATACACTTTGAACTTTAGAATGAACCGCACCGAAAACGATTGGTTACATCTGTAATCTGGCGTAAAGGTCATTGTCCATTTTTCCGCTTGCCTTAGAAACGAACTATGGCATATTATCTAATGGTAGTGAAACTGGAAGATAAACCAAAGTACTAAATACGCCAGATCGACTAAAGTAACTGTTAATCCCATCAAAATTTAGTATTCAGTCAACAAAAGCAAACAATTCTTTGTTCCTGTAAAACATTTACATTCGGTTTGAGTCAATAAAGTCGTCAGGGTCGCGTGTCTGTGTGTATGTATGTGAACGCGTGACCGAAAACCATTTATACCGACATTATTATAATGATTCCGTGTAATTGCAACGAGAATTGACCCCTGCATTCTATAGACTGTGAAATTATAATTTACTTAGGGAGACTGTCTCGTAAAGTGTTAAAAGGACTTGGTCACCCTGTTAGTTAAGTCCGATTTCCACTTATCGGAGAAGATCGCAATTTTTCTTGCAGATAAAAATTATAAATAAATATGACAGAAATTGGATTTGAAAAATATTTTTTTTACCTCATAGTAGGTATAAACAGCTTTAAAGTAAATTATTTAACTTTTTATTTTATGATAGAGAAGTAATTATTTTTTTAAGTAATTTAATGCAAACCAAGATAGGCAAGCTATGATTACAATGCAAAATGTTATGGGACTTTGTCCTAATTTGTGTGTTAAAAGCTTGGTTACCGCACCCGTACTTTCGTACGTACGTCATTTTCGCGGGTGCAACAACGATTTGGCAGTACTGAAAGATTGAGTTTTCAGTACTGTCATTCTATAATAGTCTTTAAATGAAACAGATATAAATGGACCTCGGTTTAATCTAAGTATACTTCCATTTTCATAGTTATAATCATTTTGAAAACGAGTCCTTCTGTCAGACCGAAATAGGCTGAGTTTCACACAAATGTTAAATAAATACAGACAGAACATTTTCTTGTTCAAAAAACATTCCGTACGTAACGAGCTTTTCGTGTGTTTTAGTAAAATTTACTTTATATTTACTATTACCTGCCTTAAACAAACGCCAACCTTGAGGCAATGTTGTTTATGCTCAGACTTTAGGGCTTTTTAGGTCATAGGGACTCTAAATTGTATTATACTCTTTCTTTACTTAATCACTTTTTAATCGAAAGTTAAAACAAATCCTCTTTTCTGGCGGTAGTCGGGAAAAAACAGCGATTTTAATTCTGTTTAGGATTTAGTTTAGGGTTACACAATTTAAATTTCGAGTTAATACTATGATTAAATACTAAAATTATGTTACTGTGGCTGACAGACAGACGGACGGAGTTGCATCATAATGGTTCCCTTTTGTGCCTTTTAAGTACGGTTATTTGATTTTCTTTTATTTTTACTTATTTACCCCTTATTCATAAAAACTTAACAATCTTTGAACGAAACTTGGACTGGGGTCTGTGATATTATTTATTATAAATAAAAAACACTCAGTTACGTGTGTGCACTTGTATTGTCGGAAGCCAAGAGAAAGTGTTGCCACAATACAATAAAAATATTAAATTATTAATGTTGCAAATTAAGATTCCAACATATTCCACAACTAGGAAACAAAGATAATTATGTAGGACATAATTAACAATCAATCTTATAATACTTGTTATAAGACTAAATTAAACAATTTTAGCTTTAGTATACTTGTGTTACATAGCTTTAGATAGCTAGGAAAGTGGACTGTAATCTTTTAAGGTAATTTTAGTTTCTAAATAATATCTTATGAATAACTTCATAAGCGCTATGTAAGACAAGTGTCCTTAAGGCTCGACTACTATTCTTCAGTAGTAAAATAAACATAAATGCACTTCGTGCTAGAGATTACCATTAATCTTAAATTAAGTTATTGGGTAATATCACATAATAGGTAATATACTCATACACATTACCTATAGCATAGTTTTCGTTGTATTATAATTAACATGAACTTAATAACATTCTAGTCTTATCTAGTTCAAATTAACTTTTATCATATGGTATGACATGCTGAGTTGGTAAGTAACTCTATTTTTATATTTAAGTATGACAGGTAAGGTAAGTTAAGGTGAGGTAAGTTTCACATGAAAGGTAAGTACACTTAGTTATGTAAACATTATTACCTTTTTATTGTTAGTCTATACTCATTATTAATCTATAGGTAGTAAACATATTTTGGTTATGGAAGTTTTATGCACTTTACCGTTAGCCTTTTTTACTTCTAAGGCTCTAACTTTACCGTCATGTCCAGGAAAGTTTTTGGTACTCTAGCCATGGGCCAGGTCATTGGGGGAGTGTCCATCTCACGTAAGATGACAAGAGCTCCTTCTTGTACATTCGGTAAAGTGACCTTCCATTTAGGACGATTTTGCAATACATTTAAATATTGTTTTGACCAATACCTCCAGAAATGCTGCTTTAGTGCAGTACATTTGCGCCAAAATTTAAGCCTATTATCAGGTAAGTTAGTGATATCCTGCTCAGGATAACAAGTTAGGGGCGCACCAGTCAGGAAGTGACCAGGTGTTAGAAAGGAGAGATCTTCGATATCTGATGACAATGGGGTTATTGGCCTCGAATTTAAGATACTCTCGATTTGAACTAAAACCGTGTACAGTTCTTCATAAGTTAGTACATGTGCTCCTAGTACTCTTTTCAGGTGATATTTTATACTTTTTACGGCCGATTCCCATAAAGAACCGAACACCGGAGAATAACTAGGAATAAAATGGAATGTTATTCCTAACTTTGCAGTTACATGTTGTACTTGTACTTGATGACATTTAGAATTATGTAATTTATAGAGCTCAGACAACTGGCTACTTGCAGCCTTAAATGTAGCTGCGTTGTCGCAGTAGACATCCGTTGGAACATTACGCCTTGCAATAAATCGCTTGAAGCTGGCTAAGAAAGTGTCAGTAGTTAAATCTGACACTAGCTCCAAGTGTATGGCTTTAGTCACAAAACATACATACACAGCAATGTATCCTTTCGTTGTTAGGACACTTCTTGCTCTTGATTGCTTGACCATAATAGGTCCAGCGAAGTCTACTCCAACCTTTTGAAAGGGGCGATCAGCATTGACTCTACCAGCGGGCAATGACCCCATCAGCTGTTTCGCTGTAACACCTTTTAATCTAAAACATGTGAGACATTTGTTAACAAACTTTTTTACAATTCGTATACCATTAGCTATCCAATAGCGTTGATGAAGGCTACTCAATACTTCCTTTTGACCGGCATGTAATAATTTCAAATGCTCATTTTCAATAATTAGACATGTTAATTTAGATTCTTTAGGCAAAATTATCTGATGTTTCTGGCTATAGGGTAAAGAAGAGTGTTGCAGCCTGCCGCCTACTCTTAATAAGCCATTTGCATCTATAAAAGGATTTCTTGATTGTAAATAAGTGGATACCTGCCTGCCTGCCTGCAAGGAAGCCAGATCCTTTTCGAAGAATTTTGCTTGTTCATCTTTAATGAATAAATGCAATGCCTGGTTAGATTCTGCGTAAGAAACGAAATTTTGTTTTATTTTTGTAGACCCTGGCCTTGCATTTTTGCAAAATCTTATTATATAAGCAAGTATGTTTGTTGCTTTATTTATATTAGAGTATTTTTCTAATAAATTGCTATAAAATAATACCGGTTTACTCTGTGATGCTGCACATACCAGTTCGTCGCGCTTGGGACCCTTTACCTCAGGTAAGTCTTTAGGTACCTCAAATGAGGTATCACTAAACTTAAAATTGGGATCCAATAGGTGCGAAGGTCCACACCACCACAGTTGGTTACCTTGTAAGTCATTAGGGTTAAGCCCTCTACTTAAACAATCAGCTGGGTTCTGATCAGTTTTTATATATGACCATTGAAATGACTTTGTATACTCATTTATTAATTTGACCCTGTTCGCTACATAGGCATTAAGTTTTGCTGGATCCGTTTTCTGCCAGGCCAATACTACTTGAGAATCACTGAAAAGATTTACACTTTCAATTGACAATTTGTTTGTTAAAGTATTGTATACTCTCATGGTTAACTTTGCCATGAGTAATGCAGCGTTTAGTTCCAGTCTCGGCACGGACAATTTACTGTCTTTCGGTGCTATTCTCGACTTAGAACATAGAAGTGACATAGTTACTTTTCCTTGCTTGTCAGTGACTCTCAAATATACGGCCGCGCCGAATGCTAAAATTGACGCATCCCCAAAAGCAACGATTTGCGCTGATTGACAACTGTCCACACAGACATTTCTTTTTATTGTGATTGGCTTCATTTCTTGCAACTCATTGTAGAATTGGAGCCATTCTTTTTGCAAAATAGGTGGGGGAACAGAATCCCAATTTACATTTGACTGCCATAACTTTTGCATTATAGTCTTGGCCTGAACAAAAATCGGTCCAGCAATACCTAATGGATCATAGAATTGACTAATGAAACTTAATATTTGTCTCTTAGTTTTGGGAACTTGTTTGGAAACAGGACATGAAAGTTTGAATGAATCAGAGTCAATATCAAATTTTATACCTAAGGTTTTGATGTCCTTTTTCAGCTCCACCTCTCCAAATTTCTGCTGTTGCTCAGGAATATTGTCCAAGATTGACTTGTCATTGGCAGACCATTTATGTAATTGAAAGCTACCTTTCTTAAGTAATTCGATTAATTGATTTTTAGTATCAATTATATTTGACAAATTATTATCTGTGTGGATAGCATCATCTATATATGTAGAGTTTAATAGCACTGAGCTAGCTAGAGGATATTCATTTTTGTATCTTGTAGCTAACTCTTTGAGGCATCGTGTAGCCAAGTATGACGAACTTTTCAAGCCATACGTGACAGTATTTAATTGGATGCATTTTATAGGCTCGTCTGGATTGTCTCGCCAGAGAATGTTTTGCAATGAGCGCTGTTCTTTTTGAATTAGTATGTTTCGAAACATACGTCTGATGTCACAGGCAAAAAAATATTTGTTTAGTCTGAATGACAGCAAAATATCAAAAAGCTCTTGTTGAACAATTGGCCCATTGTACATTAAATCATTTAATGAAATTTTATTACTCGTTTTCATTGAACCATCAAATACTGTTCTCAATTTAGTTGTGATTGCATCTTGCCTGATCACCGCGTGATGAGGTAAGAAGTATACTGGGTCTGTAGAAAGATCATATGAAGAAATGTCTATGTAAGAGCCATGCTCTAATTCAACATATTCGTGAATAAAATCTTTATAGTCTTCATACAATTGATGATCTTTCTGCAACCTTTTTTCTAGATTGAGAAATCTTTTTAATGCTAGACCGAATGAATCTCCTAATGTATCGTTTACATCATAGATAGGTATTTTTAAGGGCAAAGATACTGTGAATTTATTGTTTTCTAATTCTACCGTATCTGCAAAATACTTTTCACAATATTGCTGCTCAGACGTATGCTCTGCATATATTTCTGGTACCTTTTCTGTTTGCCAAAAGTTAGTAATGGTCGTATTAATGTCAGTTTGACATTCTTGACAGAAAAGAGCAACAGCAGAATCTTTTTGAAGTGAGCTCAGGACACTACCTCCTACAATGTAACCAAACTGAGTGTGGACCAGGCTTGGTTGTGCAGCATCACGACGTTGGAGCTCAGGCTGGGGCAGCAGCGCCTGGAAAAAGATATCAGCAGCTAGTAAAATACCTATCTCGCTTGTGGAGTGAAATGTGTCATCGGCTAGTTTGACATTTTTGGGTATTTTGATGTTGGACATATTAATGGGAGTTTGTGGTAAATTTGTAGTTATTTGATCTACTACCAGGAGATTGGTGTTTACTTTATATGGATAAACACACGAGAATATGTCTAGTTGCACCGAAGATTTGACAGATTTCTCTGTATGTGCAATGCCTATAATATCGGTTGAACTGGGCAAAAACTTTTTACCTATTTCTTTGGCCACCTTTTCAGTAATGAAAGAGGTTTGGCTGCCTGAGTCCAACAAAGCTTTGACAATAACCTCCTTCCCATTTTTAGTAATGAGTTTTACCTTTGCAGTTGGTAACAACACTTGATTTTTACTGGTGACATTGTTTAATGACACATTAGTAGATTTTTTAATTGTTTGCTTCGGTTCACTTGATGTGTCTTGGTCAGTATCTAAATGCAAAAGAGAATTGTGACCTTGTTTGCAATGTTGACATTTAAAGTGAAACTTGCATCGACCTCTATGAGGGTTTAGACATGTGTTGCACAAGTCTTTGTCTTTGACAAAGGCTAGGCGCTCCTTGATAGAGGCCAGCACGAACTTGGGGCATGCAAATAATTTGTGATCTGACTTACTGCAGAAGAGACACTTCAGCTCCTTCACCACCACGTTGGTCACCTTAGATGAAGCTGATGGTTTGCTGACAGCATAGCAGACTTCCTTGTTCTCACTGTTTTCCAAAGCGAGAGCTCGGTCTTGAAGGAATTTAATAAATTCATTAAATGTTGGTTGGACAGAATTGTCACGCTCTAAGTGATATGCCCTAGCTGTAATAGGATCTAGTTTTCTTGTAAGCAGGCCGACTAGAATGCTATCCCACTTATCTATTGACTCCCCTAAGTTTTTTAAAGCAGCCAAGTGCTGTTTTGTCATAGAGATCAAGGAGCGAAGTGCTGAGACGTTACATTTGCTCATGCAAGGTAAGTCGAATAATCCAGAGATATGCTCATGAACCATTTTGTGCTTATTGTCATAACGCTCAGATAAGATTTGCAACGCTTCATAATAGCTTGACCCTATCACCGGGAGATTTTTTACTAAATCATAGGCTTCACCTTTAAGAAAGCTCCTTAGGTAAAAGAACTTTTGAATATCGTCGATTCCTTTGTCATTGTGTACTAACGCATTGAACATTTCAATAAACGGTTTGTATTCCATGTATTTGCCATCAAAAGGCTGGAGCTGTATGTCTGGCAATTTTAATTTGGACACTGAAAGGGCTTTAGGGATTGGCTCGGGTAGGTTAATGTCAGAATGAACACTAATTAGCGTCCTTATGGCGGCCACACAATAGTAGAAACACGACTCGGTAGCACTTGGATCTTCATTGTCACCAATTTCTAATGTTACGTTTTCGTACTCACCATAAGTAGCTATAGCCTTTTCCTCCATTAACTTAAGCATCTGGAGCGATGCGTCGTCGAGACCGGAATGTATTTTATTTTTCATCCTCGTCAAAGCACCTTTGAGCGCGCCACGTCGCGCGATCATTTTCTTGTTTTTGTCACCTTCCATTCCCAGATCTTTTTCTTCAGTCCCCATTGGATAGCTAATGGTAATATGTACACTTAAATTAACAAATTTGTTACGAAATTATAATGCCAACACGTGTTTTAGTTGTACATTTTGTTGTTAAGTACTTACGGATAATGTCGAGCAATCTTATTGCTAAAATGCTTTGGCTTTTATGATCGACAACACTCGGTTAAAAAGCTTAACTTAGGCACCTTAATTAACCGCAAACTTATATTAATTGTTAGTTTCACACGAAAAGATAGCAACCAAAATGGCCGAATTCGCAGAAAGTAAAGTTCGTGAAAAAGTTTTGTTGAGAACAGTTCATGCGTGATGCGATGCGAAGTGAGTTGCGAGTTGCGAAGCGAAGAATCACCCGTAGCCAACTTAACGGCATAAGTGCGTTCCACTTTCTTCTTAAATAGCTCGAACCATGGAAGTAATAGTTGGAAGTAATTCCATGGTACCAACACTAGCACATTAAATTATTGCACATCAAACAAAAAACCATAGACAAGTTTGGAACTTTTGAAAAATGATGCTCGTCGTCGTGTACTTGCGGTGGCGCTGTCTGCGCGTTTTTCTGCTGATGTTGGCAGCTTGACCGACGCCGGCGCTGCGATGATGGTTGGTTGCACTGCGTAATGGCGGCACAACTTCACCTTGATCAGCTTCTAGGTTATTCTCACCACTCGACGAATGAATTTCTTGCGCCCTGGCCCCGATGCACTTTGACGCACTTTGTATTTATTGCACAGACCTTCCGCTGAAGGGCCATGAACGAAACTTGGACTGGGGTCTGCGATATTATTTATTATAAATAAAAAACACTCAGTGACGTGAATGCACTTGTATTGTCGGAAGCCAAGAGAAAGTGTTGCCACAATACAATAAAAATATTAAATTATTAATGTTGCAAATTAAGATTCCAACAATCTTTTTAAGTTAACGAATGTTTTGTCCCTTTTATTTGAGGGCAAACGTCACAATGACAGATAAAATGTTAACTAACAAACGTTTACGGAGCGTTTATGAATAAGGAGGTTAGTCTTTAGAATACAAAAAATACTTTTAAATCCATTATAGTCTTAAGTCGAAGCCAAAGAAGGTGTTAAAATACAGCACTCGCACGTTGGTAGCCAAGCAATTTAGTGTTATAGTAATAGAACTAACTGGACCGGAATGAAAGTGTTTGACGTAAATGATAGCGTGGTCGTGAGGCTCTGGGCTCTTTCGATACCACCAGCGACGCCAGAAAAGGGTTAAGTCTTTTGTTAAATGTTGTATATGCACTTGTATTCAATAAAGAATTTTAAAGCAAAGTATTAAATTTGTACATACACTCATTTACTTTATTTCACACATCACACACACCCACACTAACACATACACATAAAAAAGCCGAAACGAACTCTTTCTCTCTTGGCAATCGAATTGTGTATAGAGCATTTTTCTCTTAGACTTTTTAGATTATACAGGGCGTAAGGGAAAGCACAGTACGTACCAAAAACTGAAAACGTGGTCGCAGACTACTATCCTAAAGTAAATAGTTCCTAATAGGAACTAAATGCGATAATATACTGCTTATTTATTTACCTCGACGTTTTGGTCGCATTGCAGCGGCCGTGGTCACGAGCAGACTGAAGTGGAGGGTGTCACCGCTGTTGAGCCACGCGAGTCCGTCGAAAAATATTGTATTTTTATACCTAATTTTCATAAAACAAGCCTAAAATAAAAATGTTTGGAAAATCAGCAATAGATGTGCCACAGTTCAGTGACAGTGCAGGACATCTACCGGCTCATTTTGACATAGCCTTGGACGCGATATTATTACATTGCTTAAATAATGTTTTAATAAAGAAAATTTTGTACTTGAGTGTCTGGAAAAAAGATCTACTTCATTTCAGTTCAGGAATGGTCTAAAACTAGCGTTTCAGTTTTCGGTATATTTTGGCTCTTACACCCTGTATATATGCTCCTAAGAGAATCTATAAAGGTAATTTTAAAAAGAGGTAAGTAATAAAATTCCTTAAATAATGTCCTTTTATCCGTACACCAGTTCGACATAAAACTCTAAAGAGTATAAACTGTCTGGTTATAAAATATAAAGTTATAAAAACAATGCCTATTAATTTTTTCGGTAAAAAAGTTGGTTCATCCATTATTGCTATTCAAACAAGACCTAAAAAGTGGGAGGCAGACTTTTTAAACCCGAATCGACACAATAATTGACTTGTTAGGTCTCCTCGGCTGGAGATTTCAAGACAATAAGAAAACAACTTTATATTTCAAATGTCAATTTTACCTTGGAAATTTTTAAATTGTCTTTTTTAAATTTGTTTCGGAATGGAATCTTTCACTTTTAGGTCTTTTTAGAAGAAACAATTTGCAAAATTAAATTCTAAAGTTTCTTTACAATTTGTAAAGCATGCCAATCAGAATGCGACCATTTTTTTTTTAAGGTTTTGAAGAAAATTATACGTCCTGTTTGATTTTGAATCAGAATATAAAGCCACAGAATACCGACGTGAAGACAACATACAAAAAAACATGGCTATAGGTTAAGGTTTAGATGGTGAAAAACGTTATCGCCGTTTGTATGGAGAGCGCTGGGTACAAAATAATCTTAACAGTGCAAATTTTCACAAATTCTCGCCTTACAATTTCCTATTAAACCCCGTGCAGAGGTGCAGGTATAACAGTTAAGTTTCACAGCTCTCGTAACTAGAGTGAGAACGATACGATTTCACTTTTTAATGCTATAGTATCTGCAAATTGCTAGGTGGCTATTACTTTGCGTTTATTTTTAAAGGCTGCGAACTGTAAAGCAATGTTTTTGTACTTGCATACTTTATTTTTCATTAAAGGTTTTGTCTTTATTTATGCTTATTAAAATCGATACGTACACTTTACACGCCAAACCTCACCAACAAGTACAGTAATGCCAAAAGAAAAGGTTATGATTTTGGAAATCTATGTATGTTCAGTAGGGGAAATATATTCACGTACCACCTTAGAACCCTATCGCAATGACGCGATGCGTTAAACGCCAGGCTATGTCATACAAATGTCATGCGTATGTCTCATCGACTAGGTTCTACGGTGGTACGTGTTTCAATTTCCTTGACTGTATGTATGTATAGATGTTTTTTTATTGACGTATGTTTAACCATATCGTCTAGATACTACTGAACAGATTTTGATGAATGAGATGTGAATCGATACTTTATTATGGTTTGGTGACAAACGCCCCATTTCGAACAAAAAAAAAACAATGTTGCTCATGCTGATGTTAATGCATGCTGTTGTCCAAAAAGTGCGGGTTATAATTTTTTTTAAAAGACTGCTCTTACTCGATAGAACGTTGATAGTAATCAGTGCCTAACTTGTTTGTTATTTTTTAGTTTGCTTTATTTATTTCAAGTCGGACTGAAGTTTTTTTATCATTCTAAATTCATAATTGTGTACTTTGATCAAAAAATATGCTATAATCCACAACAAATTAAGGAGAATTTTTAACTAAGTATTTTGTATCTTTAAAATATAAAATCAAAGTCGATCGATTAATCAATAACAACAAAAAAGAAGCGACAAATTTTCTTGGCGTGTACAAATTTCATTAAAAACTGACAATAAAGTCTTAACGGAAACCGAAACGAAATAAATCAATTACAACATTGAAACACACTTTCTCATATCTCAATTAGAGTTAAAAATACAACGCTTTGTAAAAGAACATTTTTTCCTAGCATTGAAAGTTTCGATCGAACGTTACTATCCCACGTAGGGTTGCCAACCATACTGTTAAAATTAATATTATACTCTTATTCACTCATTAACACTTTTTACTGTTCTACATATGAATAAATTATACCAAATACTGTTTTAATGACCGGTGTTATTCGGAGCCAAAAAACTTAAAAAAATAAACACACAAACTTCATTTCAGAAGAAGAATAATAAAATAGTAAAATTCTTTTCTAAAATACCATTTCTTTTTTTTCTCCGACTTAATATTATACTGTATTTAATCGCCCCCCACGTCATCCTGGAATGCCAAGATATGCCTGCACAATGGGCTGAAATCCTCGGAACTCCGGGGTCACTTCGCGAGGCCTGTGGAGACAACAGGAGGACCCTGCGCTTCTGGATGGAGGTAGGCTGGCTGCCCCACTAGCCAGCAAACATTACGGTCAATGGCCCGACATGAACGGACTAAGAGCGGAAAAAGGAGCCCACAACGAAACTGAAATTATTTTTGCAAGTTGGCCAAAATTTATTAATCTTTTACATGTCTGAGTCTACCTGCGCTTCGGAAAAGCGTTTTGCGAGTGGTAGATCCTTGTGCTAGGTCCGTCCGGATAGCTACCACCATCTTGCTTGTTAATCCTGCCGCTAAGCAGCAGTGCTTGCACTGTTGTGTTCCGGCGTGAAGAGCAAGACAGCCAGTGTAATTACTGGCACAAGAGGTATTCCATCTTAGCTCTCTAGGTTGGCAACGCATCTGCAATCTCCTTGGTCTTGCGGGTGTCTATAGACGGTGGTGATCACTTACCATCAGGTGACCCACTTGCTTGTTTTCCTTCCTATTTTATTTTAAAAAAATGGAAGAGTCAGCTGAGAAGAAGCTATAACCATATTGTAGTTTTCGTTCAAAAAGTTGGTAACCCTAGTCACACGTATTCAATGTATTTCATGGTACAACTCGGCGTAAATGTATAAACGAATTGACCTAAAAGACCCAATGGAGATTGATTTTATATTTACGCTGCAATGTGAATTTACTAGCGGTTACGGCACTGATTAAGCTCTTATTGTCAACAGCTGCGCACCTAGCACGAACCCTACGTAACTCAGTGCGTCTCGTTCTAACAAGCCCAGTGCGAGAGAGACGCCCTGAGTTTCGTAGCGAGTTAACACGTATCGAGAAGGTTCGCGCTTGGTGCATTGTATTAAACTCAAATATGTAACATGGGATCGAAATCGTAAACATTGGATTTATTTGCTGGAGTAAGTTCTAGCTGAGCAAAATTTTATTTTCGCTACTTGTAGCACAGTTCAACTATTTTTATTATTTTTTTATATAATAGGTGTACGCATTTTGAAACGGTAATTAAAAAAGCTATATTGGGACAGTTTGCACCAATTGACCTAGTTCTAAAGTAAACAAATCATGTACCTGCTATGGGTACTAGACAATGAATATGAATCAAAATCCAACCGTTATACTGTTTCGTAAGTTCTGTAACGGTTTTGTAACAATTTGTATCAGTTTAGTAATGAAATCGTTACTTAACTGATATTTATCATTTTAGGACCGGTATAGTCGACCAAGTAATAGCTTGACCACTTTTGAACCGTATCCCTTTGTAACACGGTCGAAAAGTGGTCAACCAATTTCTTGGTCGACTATACATTGCTCTTCATTTTGACCCATACAGACATATAAAGATAAATACAACAACCAATACTCATCCAAGCATTAAATTACCGCCATATCCGGGAATCAAACCCAGAACCTCTAGCTTCCTAGTCATAGTCGCTAACCGCTAAGCTAACCGGTCGTCGGGTATATAGGTTTTTCATAGTTCTACATAAATGTTCTACATAAACGTAAAACGCTATTCACTTAAAATAATCTATATAAAATTAAGGTCGTCGTCCCTAGAATTACGAACAAAAAAGTGGCCGGTACCAAAATCGTACCGTGTTTTGTACAGCTGACTTTGGTTGATTTAAATCGATAATCGTTTTGTCAAACCGCAAAAAACTTAGCCGACCATTAAATAGGGAACTGAGAGAAATTGTCTATGCAATTTTTAACATAAAACTACCGTGAGACTCAGACATATTAATAAAACGGATCACTCACGTATTTTTGCGTCGGGAAATGCCCGACATGTTTCGGACCAGTCCGTGGTCCTTAATCATGAGCCCCCGCGGCGGTGGCGCGACGACGACGTCGAGGAGTCAAGAGGAGGAGAAGAGGAGGAGGAGGTGTTGAGGAGTCATTAAGACCTTTATTGTGAAAGATGCGAGTCGACGTCACGCCACCGCCGCGGGGGCTCATGATTAAGGACCACGGACTGGTCCGAAACATGTCGGGCATTTCCCGACGCAAAAATACGTGAGTGATCCGTTTTATTAATATAAATTGTCTATGGTCGAAAGGAATAGATATATCAACTTCATAGAGCATACTGTGTGCCTCCGTTTCGGAAAATGACACTTTCTCACACTTCCGTCTTTAATGGTGACTTATAATATGTGTCTTCGATGGTACTGGAATACAATAAAGCGTAGTGGGTGTGTTTAACTTTACAAATTGTTATTTAACCATACGGTACTTGTAAAGCTCGTGTTAATAAGGCTATGGGTCTCTTTAATTAACTTATTTTGGGTTAAAATAGAAATTACTGTATTAAAATAAAGAGAAAAATAAGTAATAGAATAGGTATTAACGTAGAATGTTAGACTAAATTTGATTAGTTCATAATCTTTACATAGTATAAAGTCGCTATCCGTTACTGTGTCTGTCTTCAACTTCATCATGTCTGTTTCGTGGCTTACTCCTTCTAAAGCATGTACAATACATTAAATAACATTTTCGTTAGTAAATTGCATCCGTGCGAAGCCAGAGCAGGTCGCTAGTAATTATTTAAGTAAATCAAAAATGGCTTGTGGTTTAGCGATTAAGGTAAAGGAGTTTCATGGATTCCATCACCAACGTATGACAAAATTTGTACCTGTTGGTAAAATAGGTATCATAGGTATCAGGAGGTCAACCTCTAAAAACGAATGCATCTACTAATTTGCTATCGATAAACTTAACAGCTTACAGATGAATGCGATACCTTTACTAGATACCTTTGCTAATCCTGCCGCTAAGCAGCAGTGCTTGCACTGTTGTGTTCCGGCGTGGAGAGCAAGACAGCCGGTGTAATTACTGGCACAAGAGGTATTCCATCTTAGCCCTCTGGGTTGGCAACGCATCTGCACTCTCTTTGTTGTTGCAGGTGTCTATAGGCGGTGGTGATCACTTACCATCAGGTGACCCACTTGCTTGTTTGCCTTCCTATGTTGTATAAAAAAAATAAAATTAAAAATTAAAAAAAACTAGATTTACAAATGTCATTATCATTTTAAAAAGAACATCTGAACCGCCACTTCGATCCTAGGTTTATTTCTGTTATTTTAGCAACAACATTGCCCTTAGTCGCATAATCGAAGAAAGGTTAAGTACGTACTTAAAAAAAGTATCAACCCCACACTCCTGTTATGCCCATACATTAATTATTAAGTAAATAAGTGATGGGATATCGCCACGCCTGCGCCGATTGCATATCAAACGACTATAATTATGAGCAAATTGTAATTAGAATATTCAAGTCGACGTCGGACATTGCTTGCGTTGATATTCCGGGATAATGTTGTGGTTGGCATGTTATGTTAGCTAAATTGGCTGTGCGATTCTATTTTCTCACTTTAAGAGCCTTCGTTAAGTCGTGCGGGTGCACTGAGTGGGTGCACACCTATCGAAATTTGAAAAAAGATATAATGAAAAGTAGCCAAAGTACAACGTGCAGTGTCAATAACGACGGAAGGCCTGTGTTTCTTCATCTTACGCTTTTAACAAAAACAGTAGGTATTTCCTAGCTAGGTGTCTTCAGAGCGTCCGCTACGTCGCCTTGCGCGGGTGCTCGAAGCGGGGGTGCACGCCTATCGAACAAATAGTATAAGCCCGCACCCTCACCCGCACGAGTTAGCGGATGCTCTCATACTATTCTTCTGTGTGCATCCGCTCCGAGCGCCCGCGCGACTTAGCGGAGGCCCTAATACCAATGAAACCAGTAAAACTTCATTGGTGTAATTCAATATTGAAATTTAAGTAATTTGTTTGAAATTGAGTAGGTTTAATGATATTAGTTTTAAATACAATAAGGCGTATAACCTACGCCCGTGTTCTATACAATTATACGCAGGCTATGTTGTACTGTGAGTCGATTAATGGGTCATTAGACTAATCCTAGTATATCATAGAATAACTTATGGTCTATTAATTGGCTTTGATTGAGTGCAGTTAATAGTTAAGCTGGAAATAAAACAAAACGTTTAAAAATCACTACAAAATACTAAAACAAGAACTACAACAAATACATATTCTATTCTATAACACAGGGAAACTAAGGACACTAAGCTAATTATTAAGGATTTTTTTAAGTAAAATGAAAATTAAACGTGAATATACCTAATCAACAAATTCAATTAACACTTTCAGTGTTGGATTGGTCACATTAGGCTCGGATGCTCTTCACTCCGCCCAACTTCGCGTCAGTGGAAACGCTTCCTTAGGGTCTCCACTAAGACGCGCGGCGTACGGAGCGGGTGCACGCCTATAGAAAAATAGTATGAGACCGTCCGCTAACTCGCGCGGGTGTAGGTGCGGGCTCATACTATTTGTTCGATAGGCGTGCACCCGCTCCGTGGACCGCGCGACGTAGCGGATGCTCTTATTGAGCAAGAAGTAAGTCAGCCAATGTGATTCATAGGCCACTGTAGAACGTTGCCTGAATATGAAATCGCTAGGATATTATGACATTTGTTGAGGAGTCATTAAGACCTTTATTGTGAAAAGGTTCTACAGTGGAATATGAATTAAATTGGTTGACTGTACCTAGCTTGTGTATAGAAAAATAAATAAAAATAAGCTCTCACAACAAGTATCTGCGTTTCGCACCGTGAGTGAGAGATCCGGATCCCCACGTAGGGTGGGGACCTGAAGGCCGGCAACGGATCAGTGATTCTCTCGTAGTCAGTTGCTAGTTCCTATTTGCATCGGTGATAACTTTCCATAAAGTAGCACGCATGCTATTTTTTCTCCCTTATGCTTAACCAAAAGTTCTCTTACCTAAAACCTTGTATCAAAAACGAAATACTTTTTTTATATTCAGAACGTATCATCAGAACAAAGCTTGTTTTAGAATTTCAGCTGTTTAATAATTTGGTCGGCTTAAATTTTGAAGATATTCGGCGCCACTACATACAAACTGCTCCAAACGGTATCAAATAGAAATTCCTTTACAGAATTCACGTTCGCCTAATAAAGCATTCATAAGTGAAATGTGACAACGCCCTCACTTCCTCGCTTAATAATTCAGGATTCAGCCTTTTCAGCGGGCTGTCACTGAAGACGTGTTTAATTAAATATTTTGATAAGACATTTTGTATGGAAAAATGTTAGTATTACGTTATGTCTGAGTAAGCAAGACGTGTTGATGTTAACTTAACTGACATAATACGTTCAGGAACGTAAACAATTATTAAGACTTGGATGGACACATTTTACAAGAACGAAAGCAAATATGGATATTTATTCAAATACATTCAATAAACTAAAATAATAAATACCACGCTCGCTCGTGTCATGCCGGGCTTAATGTCTAAGGGGTCATTTACATGAAGCGACTTCTCGTATGGGAGTCGCATTACATTGAAAGAAAGAAAAGAAAGAAAGCAGTTTATTCGGTGCTAAGATGTACTACACAGAATGAATTTATAACTAGAACACCGAAAGGGTACCCACTCAGCCTATTATGTCGAGACACGGATATATACCACGACGCTGGTCTTCCGTGGGCACCTTTACCTGGCACGACAACAAAAAACAAACGCAAACATACAATATCTATACATAATCATCATGATCAGATCACTAATTAGTTATTCGTACTCACTTGACATCCCAGTTATTAAATTGCGTCATCATCATTACATCATTCCGGGATTTTATAGATCAATTATTAATCCCATCATACCTGGGTTGACTGCAATGTAATACAACTCGAATGCGAGAACTCGTTCTGTGCAAATAGCCCTTAGGACTCGTAGTTTTAAACTGAGCTCAAGTTCGAATTTCATACTTACATAGAACGGAACATTGTGTGTCATTCATTTCTGTGGTTCAGCTTTGGGACCCCGGTACGCTGTCGTACACTTAGCGTAGGTTACCGTAGCCAATACTACACACGTTAAAAAAACAATTCCTCATCAAAAATCCTCTCTCTTTTGCTCAAAGGTTAGCTGGAAAAGATCCCTTTATGGGATAAGTTGACCTTTCTACCAGTTCCTGTATTTTTCTGTGTATTTGTAAGTGCTTATGTACCATTAAGACTTTACATACGGCTACGAATTACGGGTGGAAGGACCTTGCGTAAAGTCCGTCCGGATCGCTAACATCTTGCTCGCTAATCCAGTACTAAACAGTGTGTTGCACTAGCTTGAAGTGTTTTCTCTTTAGGGATAAAGAAAAACTAATGTTCTTTTTCGAATATTAAAACCCACTCGATGGCTCTAAGATAACCGGCCCAGGTTTTATTTATCACATAGAGATAAACTCTTAAAATAAGCTTGGCCGGTCATGTAGAGTCACACTGTTATCTGACCGTTGATAATTATGTACCAAGCAAACAGATAGACCTGCTTTCATATTAATATACAAAAGAGATACAAAAGTATGTTTAACTATTCTCTCAGCTGTCAAGCTTAGTCTACAATAGTTGAGCTACACTGTAGCCAGTTAAACTGGTTCGACTGAGGTATAGTTGCAGGCAAATAACTTGAGCATAAATCGAGTAGAGGGGGTATGTTTGCCGATACACATTTGTATTAGAAACGGCTACTGCGCAGTCAAGGTCAGTGCAAAAGTTGTTTGCCGGGAACTGTAGTGGGTACCACCTCTTCGCCTAGCTTCAGGTGTTAAAAACGGTACGGTCTTATACCATATCATGAATCCTTTGCCTAGTAACTGCATATGTACCACTGTTAACTAAACTAGCTGCAAGTTATTGCAAAAAAGCTCTTATCATTTTGCATATAGGTTCTAAAATATCAGAAGGGCGCTTGCTGCTTCAAACATCTGCTTATAACTAGGGTTACCAAGTTTCAAATACCAATTTGCGGGAACTCATCATTTTAAATGCGGGACAAAAGTTCACAAAATACGAAAACGCAAAGTTTTTTTCTTTAGAAACTACTATTTAGTATTAGAACTAAAATAAAACGCTTGTTCCATTAAGAATCATTAACATGCAGGCTCTACATCCGTGGTGGCGGTGCTGTGACGGCATATTATAGGGTCATGTATGCATGCCGAAATAACGGGACAGTGAGCGTCCCGCATGTATCCTGAGCGGAAGATACGTCTTTTTGGCTCCCAGAAACGGAACGTCCCGCATACAGCGGGACGGTAGACAACCCTATTTATAACTACTCTGCTGCAATTCACAGTTCACTGCTTCGTCCTGTTGCTTCCTGGAACTTACAAATGAGTTAAGCTCTGTTTGTTAGGTGAACCCGAGCGAAGTACACGATCAAACCACTTCTGTATAACGTCAGAGACACGTGTTATACCGTCATGGGTAAACATTCAAATGACTATAATCTATGATTCGGTTATAAATTCGGTTCCAATATTGACTGGTAGGTAAAACGATCCCTTGGTTGAATCAAGCGTGGATTCAGGGGGGATTATGGGGTCATGACCCCCCCCCCCCCCCTGAGCTGGGTCTATATTCAAAGTCGCTAGCTTAAAGTAAAGATATAGTCGTAAGAAAAAGTTGGCGGCAAAACGTTGTTATGCACTCTGAAATAATAATGCGTGACTGATCATACCGCGCCCTCGTATTGGCTTTCACAGCCATCAAAATAACTTCCGCCCAGGCCTTTGAAGACAATAAACCTTTACTTCAAACGTGAGAAACAGAGAATCGAAACTAGCGGAATTGGGCCTCATTAACTGGTAAACAAACAAGATGTCTAAATATAAGTTATTTCAGTTGTTAGAGGCATTTCCAACTCGATTTAATTATTTGCTTTCGTTTGTCCGCCCTTCACTAACAAGTAGAACCCAGTTCGTGAGATTTTGTAAATTCAAAACAATTATAAGTTTATTTAAATACTTATTAACCTTCGAAAAAGGGAGGAGGTTCTCAACTCGGTTGTATTTCCACCAGACTACGGCAAAGCCAAAAGGAAGAGTTGTAATTTGAGCTGTCTATAATGTATCTATGTATGTAAACTCTTTATTGTACAAAACCTCTTACAAATACGCAGAAAAATACAGGAAATCATACAAAGGCAAACTATTCCTTAAAGGGATCTCTTCCAGCTAACCTTTGAGCAAAAGAGAGAGGGTTTACTTATATTTAGGGTGAGATACACCAACAAAACAACTACCTATGTACAAGGAAATATAAAATCAGATTCGGGAATATTTTTGAGGTTTCTTAGTTAACAACAGGGAACCTTTATAGTTTTGTTATGTCCGTCCGACCGTTCGTCCGGCCGTCCACAGCATAGCTCAAGAGTCTTAGTACTAGAAACTTGTAATTTGGCACAGATATATGTATTAGTCATGCTGACAAAGGCATATATTACACAAAAGAATAATTGAACATTGCATAAAAGTGAAATATGAATAACTTAACCCAATAAAAAATACAAAAACTTAATTATATGTACAAATATCTCCCAAGTCTGTCCCCTGCGGTAAAGTGCCCATAAGGCTGGCTGCGTTTCCACGTTGGATCGCAATTCCAAAGGGATAGAATAAAATCTTGATATTTTTTAGGGTCTACACGTAAAGTGCTTTTTTATACCCCCTTTGAATAAAAACATTGTGATAGAACTCGATTTTTAATTAAAGTAAAAAAAAAGATTTTGCGACTTGGAAACGGTTTCTAAAGGTTTATATCGCGTTTATTGTTACATATCTAATTCTCGACGTTTCAAGCCCTTTTCAGCCTCATGTTCACAGGTGGAAGGTAGAGCAACAAAAATAATTACTACCGTATTTTGAAAAATAAAAAGATATGTTTTTAATCGCTTCAATTAATGCAATTTAATAAGACACGAACTCTACCAGCGCTTCGAAAAATTACTTCTGCTGTGATAAGATTCGTTGCCATATACGATATGCATGTCAATATGTTATTTAAAATTCTAGACATTAACTATGACAGGAAGCCCCAAATCTTTGTAGATAAAAAGTTATTTAGTAAGTTTAATAATCCTACAACTATATTTCTATTCATATTCCTACTCCGACAACCATTGCATACATAAATTGTAATATACCTACTAATGTTTGAATATTTGAATTTTTATTACTCATTGTAATTATGTAATTGGTATGTCTAGGTCAAGTTATTATTTAGCTTATTATTAAAGACTTCCTATGGAGAATTTCCTAAGGAGAATATTTCTAATCTATTTCATATAGTTACTGACCAAAATTTATCCCAGACAACCTTTCCACAGACCTATAGTACTTGCAAACAAGAAAATATAACAAGTACTAACTTGACTTTATTTATAACATTATCGGGACTTAAGCGCGATAGAAATATATTGTTGATTTACCTCGACGTTTCGGCCATGTTTCAATGGCCGTGGTCACGAGTAGACACATCTATCGCGCTTAAGTCCCGATAATGTTATAAATATGTGTGAAAGTCGCGAAAGTTTAAAACAATTTAACTTGACTTTGTTATAAAAACTATAAAAATATAATGCATAATAGGTATCAATTAAGTCATAGGTAGTAGACAATTCAAATAAATTCTGAGCATTTGTTCTATTGAATGACTTCTTTTTCGAAAGAAATATCGTAAACGCCATGAAACTATCACTTATTGTTTACAGGCAGTAGGTACCTATTAAATTACCGAGCGAACACAATGTTGTATCACACTGTTTATAATTTTTTTACAGAAATGTTTATTTTATGGCTATGTCAATAATAATTTATGAAAAAATAACAAATACAAAGTTACCCAAAGTTATAACAACTACTGACATTGACTTAGTAGGAAATGAGGAAAAGGATGTCGCGACAATCGAGTGTATTTATTTAAGCAAAATCAGAACCCTTATGCTTACTGTTCGTATATTTACAGCAATTTCCGTCATTAAAATACGCAATTAAAATGTTTATAGAATTGATTAGGTATCATGAAATGTAATTGTCCAATAGATAAAATCTTAAGTACTAAGAAAAGTTTAGCGTATTTTAAGCAGTCCGATAATTGTCAGATTTTTGCCTAGAAAATTTACAAGCACTCAGCTGGGTTCGAACGGATTTGTATGTGACGCACGTTTTGTCTCCTTCACAACTTTCCGAGACCAACTAAACCTTTTTAAGCGTGTAATTTAGTTTGTTAATAAAACTGAAGACTCTTTAAGCCAATTTTATGAATATAGAAAGGTTTGGATTTCATTAGTGTTAAAGTTACCAATGACGAAAAATGTTAAAAACTAATAAAATGGCTCCAGTGTTCGCGATCAATGGTGCTCCATAGTTCCAACCAGTTCACCAACCTACTCCTTTTGCCAATTGTTACTAAAATACCCCTCTGTCATATCACAGTTCTAGGGGGGGCATTCTCATAGAGAGCTCAGGGTCTACCGTGGGTTAAAGACGAGCCTGCCTGTGGTAATTAAAATGTATTAACTGTTTCATCCACATAAATTCGCTTCACATGCCGTACAAACTTTTTTTTTACTTTTTCCTGTTCGAAATTTAAAACTAAACAAAGCATTTACTATCATACACATTTATATCCTATACAGAATCCAATCCAATGAACTTGAGATATAAAAAAAATACTCTACCGTCATTGAGTTCCGTTCACAAATTCACGTGGGGCACTGACCGAGTGAACGAGCGAGCGTAATTCCACGAACGTCCGAACGCCGTGGGCACCGCGGCGCGACTGATCCACCGTCAAGACAGGTCTTCGTGGTGGCGGTTGAAAAGGACTTGAAAAAGGAACGTGAAAATTTTAACCGGCCAGTACTTTGAGTTGACATTTGGAAAGAGTTCTGGAACTTGCAATTTGAATGTTCGTAAAAACCGAGTGCTTCCGAACATTTTAGGTACAATCAACCAATTTGATTGATAGGCCAATAAACGTTGTCGCAATGTGTCGTCGCTGGGATATTATGACATTTGTTCAGAAGTCATTATGACGTTTATTGTGAAAAGGTTCTACAGTGGCCTATGAATGAAATTGGTTGACTGTACAATACAAATCTTATTAGTTCTTCCGTTTTTTACGAAGGCAAACGTTACAATGACATAAAGACGAACCATGTTTTAACTAAAGTAGATTTAGTGAGCATTATAAATAAGAGAATTAGTGGTTACTGGTAAGTTTCACAATTATAATACATTCGGAAGCCCACGGAGTGACCTAATGGTAGGCAACGTTTTAGCAATTTTCTTAGAGTCGCTAGTTTCCATAGGCGGCGGTGCTCACTTTATTTCAGCCTTCCTTAAAAAAGAAGAAGAAAGGGACCTTGGGGTCTTGATTAACCTCTTGGTTAATCAAGACTCATTGAGACAAAACTTACTCTCTATCAGGTCTAATAACTTAATGTGTGTGTCTTAAGATTTTTGTAGATGTTTAAGCAACTGTTGTTCTTTTGCTAACTAATAAAGATTCCACCAGTGACTTGTTATTCATAGACAGGTTATAGGTACCCATACAAAAACTCCAAGAAAAATGATCAGAATGCAATGCCGTAGCGAACACACACATGCAAAATGTTTCGTTTTTACTTTTACGCACACATAGTGAACTGTGTAAAAGGGACAATGTGATTAAAACCATAGAAACAAAGAAGACAGCTAGTATTTAGCTGTTGCGAATATTTTTTTCCAACGGACCATTTACGGCCTTGCAGGGTTTTGAACTTTGGAATTGACCGCAAACACACAGCTTAGGTTAACATGCGCACCGTTCGCTTGTTGCTTTGCGACTAAGGACACTGGTGCTATTTAATTCCAATTTGGAGCTAGCCACCGGAGCGCTTGTAACCTATCTACCTTTTTTAATATCATTGGGTTACATGTGCATGTAACTTCATAAACAGATACAAAAAAATAGGTACTATAATTAAATATGTATAGCGTAAAAAACTTGTGCCATAATCACTGCATAGTATGAAGTTAAGTCGCTATTCGTTCCTGTCTGTCCCAAATCCTTATAGTGTATCTTCGGCCGCCTTCTCCTTGTAAACCACACAAGTGATTTTGATACCGTTTTCACTGTCATTTAGAGTTTTTTTTTACGGAAGGTTTTTATGCACATTATATACCCGTGCGAGACCGGGGCGGATCGCTAGTCATGTACAGTCAGCCTCAAAAGTAGCTGAACACTTAAGAACCTTCTCTTAGTAAGGTATGATATGAGAGTTGCTCGAATTTGTCACATTACTGACAGCGTCAAGGTACTAAAATGTTCAGCTTCTTCTGAGGCTGATCGTATAATCGACCAAGAAATTGCTTGACCACTTTTCGACCGTATTACAAAGGGATAAGGTTCAAAAGTGGTCAAGCAATTACTTGGTCGACTATACATAGTGATGTGGTACAGCGTAATTCAACATCAACAGACAAAAGTTTCTAAACAAACAAAATTTTAAAGTTAGAAAAAAACGTGTCTAGTGAAGCAAAGAATTCCAATTCTTTGACTCTCAAAACTTGCGCTGTCCGGATAAACTAGAGTTTCAAAATAAAACCTCCTTGAAATACGGTAGTAGTTTTCACGCTTCGCGTTTACTTGAAATTCAGAGTCTTAGGGAATTTTGATTTAGAACCAGTTTTCATAAGACATCTCTGCCCCTTATGCATAAACGCTCAGTAAACCTACATTAGTTAACATAGGTGTCGCATTAATAAAAACGGATCACTCACATATTTTAAAGTCAAGAATTGCCCTACATGTTGCATGACAGGGGTCATCTTTATCTGTCATTCAAACATTTGGCTTCAAACGAAAAGAACATACGCATTTTTGTTAAAAATGTAATCTTTAGAACAAGCTTTTTCGTTGACGGTACTTTGTCAGAGCAATATCATCGGAACTACCTTTAATGGCTGGATGATTGTATATTTGTATTTTATGTATGCAATACAAATAAAATATTGATTCTAACTTATACCAAATTTGAAAATAAGACGAAATTGACTTGCAAGATTTCTTCCAAACATAGGTTGATTCATAAGAACTGCCACCGGAAATGTAGGAAAATGTCATTTTACGGTTTTCGGAATGTTCCGTTTGTATGAGTACATTCACATTACCACATCAGTGAAAACAGTGAGTGAGAAGCAAGTTGTCCAAGTTGCATCAGCGAGAACTTGCTTCTTGCCAAATGTAATAGTTCTAGGTTAACGGGAAGAACCCCATAAGGTTTTGATTCCTTTGCAAGTGTATGAAATATGCGGCAAAAAAGCTCGTATCTTTTGATAGATTAACGTTTTTTTTCACAGCTCTAAGAGACTGCAGACTTGAGTATTTCAAATTAATTTCAAATCGATACCTCCACGCATTCCTGAGAAAAAGTTATACACGTTAATGCGTTCTTTGTCGTCTATAATCTAAGTTTATGAGAGAGGCAGACCCATTGACTTGTTTGTTTCCAGGCATTAAATACTCGGGAGTGCTTGCGGTAGACCCTCCTTTACAGAAATAATGTTTACAAGTTATCTAGACCGATGACCTAACAATTACTGACCGGGTCAGGCCTGGTACATACAGTGACCGGGGCAAACACTCACATTATGTCCACTTTGTTGCGTACGCTTTCAGGTTTAAATGATTGAGCCGTGGTTTCATACAATATTTAAATGAAATGAGTTTATTTGCCACACCAAAATAAGTAAAGTAGGTACATAAAATATGAAATAAAAACAGAAAAAAAATACATTAATTACAACTAGTACAAAGTGGCAAAAGGAACAGGCTCAGCTGATGCTGCGCTTCGTCAGAGGCTGGCAGCGCTGGTTTTCGGCCTGTCCCTGTACAAGAGTGTTTGGAAATGCCAAAGTAATAAAATAAGCGAAGTACATTGCTGCCTTTAGACAGAGTGTCAAGTATCATGTTATGGTCCAAAGAGGCAATGTGAATCAAAAACGATATTTTGTCTACCAATGCCGAGTCACAAACGTTGAGTAATCATAGCCCCAAAAAACGCTCTCCAAACAAACGGTTTTAAAGGCGTAAATATTTTTAAAACTGTTAAGAATATTTTAAGAACAAAACATACAAACCTAGTTTTGAGACATAACAAGAGCTTATTAAAAACCACAGTAACATACGGTTTAGAGGCTCGAAAACATTACCGCCGTTTGTATGAAAAGTGCTGGGTACAATAGTCTATAAAAACGTTTTTTTGCTTGTGTTGAGCTTAGTTAAGTTCAAATAAGTATCTTCATTCAGGTTAGACTTACAAGAGGAATTTATGAATGGAACAAAATTTACCACCCGTTCGAAGAAAACCTGTGATGACAAAATACCGACTAGAAAATAAACGAACTAGTTCGAGCTCTGTACCAATAAGTCAAAAGGTAACCTTTAATGGTGTCAGTCTGTCTGTCCATTCGCATATCATAAGTGCTCTGTAGTGCGTTCAGAAACCGTAGGAAATGACCAGCATTATTACAACCAATTTTATTATGACAACTTTCTTGTCTGTGGTAGTAGGTAAATCTGAACATTAATGGTCATTCCACACCGATTTCTGTAACGTTACAAGTTTAAAATTGGGACAGCTGTCAAAATTCAAGTGGGTCTCTATTTTAGTATCCATAGATACTAAAACAGTTATCGATACGAAACGTCAATCCAGAATGTTTTTTTTTTTAATGTAAACGCACGACATTTGATCTCGAGTGTCATGAGAATAGGGACTTGATTCGTTTGTCTATGATTTAAAAAAAAACGTTCGGTTTGAAGGATGGATCCAATTGCCACCAGTACTGTTGTCAGTCGTTTGTTGGTTTTTAGCTGTTACGGTTTGTTGCAGTTATGATATGTGTGTAGATAAGGTAATGTACGCAACTGTATATAATTAGGCCTTAAAACACTCGTGTGATCCTATTATGAAACCACACTCGTGTTTTAAGACCTCTCATTATATAGCAGTTGCATAAACTACTATTGTGAACAATTTTGACGGTCACTAAAAAAACAGTGTCAACTAAAAGAATCTTTTTATTTTCCTGTAATATTTACATAAACTTTCACTATAATTATTTCAGAGTTAGCTTGATTGCATTCCTTGAATAAAACAACGTTAGCAATAAACTATATTGCTACTATGATATGAGCTTAAAACCACAAACATTTGTATTTCTGAGCCGTACGTCTAATGCCTCTAATTAACTAAACTTCATTGCTACTGAGTCCAAATGTCTTGCTTTTCCGAACTCCCCGCCTTTGTCCTGGTCGGGAACTGTTTGACCTCGGTCACTTCAAAGGGAAATTGAATTTCTGCTAATGAAAGTGCATTTTGAGCTTATGTAGAGGAAACGTGCACATTCAGAGAACGTTATTCTTAGAGTTATAACAGTTTGGCCAACCGTAAGCAAAAACTATTCTTATATCAAATGAAAAGGCAAACGAGTGAGTGCGGATCACCTAGCCTCTGTTTAATAAACTAAAATTCGACAAAAGTGTGAACTTTTAATATTTTTTTTTGTAAAATAGGAAAACAAGCAAGTGGGTCACCTGATGGTAAGTGATCACCACCGCCTATTGACACCCGCAACACCAAGAAGATTGCAGATGCGTTGCCAACCCAGACGGCTAAGATGGAATACCTTTTGTGCCAGTAATTACACTGGCTGTCTTGCTGTCCACGCCGGAACACAACAGTGCATGCGCTGCTGCTTAGCGGCAGGATTAGCGAGCAAGATGGTGGTAGCGATCCGGACGGACCTTGCACAAGGTCTTACCACCCGCAATCTACTTCCGCTTCGTACTAAAATCTGACACTTATGTCAACTTGTACCACTTTTCAAGATTATTAATTAAGGACCTGTGTACCTAGCACGAATCTTCTTAACACGCGTTAACTCGCTACGTAACTCAGTGCTTCACTCTCCTACTGGACTAGTTAGAATGAGACGCACTGAGTTACGTAGCTAGTGAAGATGTTTTGAATTGGTTCGTGCTAGTTGCACTGATGGTATGTGATCACTACCACCCGCAAAACCAAGGAGACTGCAGATGCGGTGCAAACTTAGGGGACTAATATGGAATACCGCTTGTGCCAGTAATTTTACCTGCTGTTTAGCTCTCCACACCGGTATACAACAGTGCAAGCACTGCTGCTTAACGACTGGATTAGCGAGCAAGACATAGTAGTAGCGATCGGGACAGACCCTGCACAAGATCCTTCCACCCGCAAAACCCGGCTTCCTGTCACCCGCTTCCCAGTCAGTTCTTTCTGACTATACCAAAAGGGGTTATTCATATATATGCTAGTTACTCCAATGCTAGTCAATAAATAAATAGAGTTGTCTTCCAAATATGCGGTCATTTTTAAAAAACATACCCCGAATGAAGAAATGGGAAAGTCCAAGGGGGATGATGACTCGATTGGCAAAGGAGAGTTAGGATGTTAAAATGAAGCTTAGGTACAGTTTTAATGTTAAATTAAATATAGAAAGAAATAAAGAAGAAAGAAAAACATTTATTTAAGACAATTAAACACAAAACACACAAACACACACATTACACAGAGTACAATTATAACAAACACAGCAATGTTTGTGTTGAATAGAAACAAAAGGGCCCCACTCAGCATACTGCCTCGGTTAAACCGAGACGCTGATTTTCAGTGGGACCCTTGAGATTCTTAATACAAAACTAACCTAAATCAGTGACGACACGAATGAAAGTGAAATTAACACAAAAAAATACAATTAAAGCAACTATATATATGCATTACAAAAATATGAGATATGGAACTTTGTATCATACTTTTAATCGATTATAAGAAACCTACTGCTACTGATTTTTTCATGATCATCCTTTTAGTCTGTCATCCTAATTTCTTTATTCGAGATACTGTAGCGTAGGCAGCTTAGACAAACTTAGTTAAAAACATCAGGGTTTGTAATTAGAATTAAATCCACAGGATACGTCAATTTGTAGATTGTCTAGTTAATGGAGCTTGCGACATCAGCCTGAGCGCTCGTGTAACTTCTTCGAATAAACATCCTCGTACCGAAAAGCCATCGAATGTGACTTAAAGCTACACCCACATTACAATACCTACGCTTAAAATTATAAATACTTGTTAATAGTACATTAACCCGCAGGGGCCCCAAGTGCACTTTTCTGCGTACTCTTCAAAACACGACCCTGTTTATTCAAGAAGAAAATTGCAATACACTCTAATACGTCCCGCCGCAACTTAAGGAATATTCCTTTGGAGAATGGTAATCGAGCACGTTCGTGCAATGTACGCGAACGACGCCCAACACAACACGCATATTGGCTCACGTGTGGCCAACTGAGAGAGCCCTAAACGTGGAGTGATTTCGCTCGCAATGAGCTGTTTTCGGCGTAGCTTCTGCGAAAATAAATGGCGTTTTCTATTTATTTTCCTTGCTTGACAGATCTTCTTGGCTTTTTTGAGTGGGAAGATAAGAAGACATTTATTTAGTTTCTATTTGATCTTATTAATTTTATTGACGCAAATATAATCATCCTATTGAGTCATGTGTGGCTAGCTCAAAGATTTTTAGGGTTCTATAGACAAATAAGAATTATAGTCTCAATAATTCCGTCTATTAGTCTGTCTGTATGTTGTAGGCATTTATTCTCAAAAACTATTAAAGGTAAAAGCAGAAATGTAAGTACGAATGTCTAAACCGCGATAATACGTTTCTTATACTGACATGAAAAGCAAACGATCAAATATTTTTTTCACTTACATCATCAAATGAGGCAACGTCGAAAAACTCTTTGAAAAGTTTTTTTTTTTATTATAATATTTAAATTTGGAGGACTGTGAAGAAAATAATGAACATCGAAGAATGTTATAAAAGTAAGTGAAGCAAAGATTGCATGTCAGGATCATAGCCAGTCAAAATCCGTGGTATCTGCCTACCCCTCCGGGAATCAGGCGTGACTTTATGAATGTACTATTTTCCGTATGGTTTTCAATAAAAAGTATTTGTCTTTTGTCTTGTCTTGTATTTATCTATGAACTTGGAATGTCCCACTTCTCTAAGAATTACTTGCTTACAGCCAAAACCTATTCTGAGCATATTATTATACCAACATACTCTTGCCTAGTTTTTTAATACTTTCAACAAACAAGCAGGCGACTCGTCTCGCGTTAAGTTTTCGCAGCTTAAAACGTACTTATAGACAACTAAAACATCATAAGTACCCAGTGTACAGCAAAAAAGCGTCCTTTACTGCCTACATAACAACTCAGAGGCCATTTAACGCTCTTAGCGTGGATTTGTTTCGCTCACAATGGGCTGTTTTTGGCTCTGAAAAAGCCTCCTAATCTGATTTGAATTATATATAAACACTTTTAGGTAGGTAGTGATCAAAAAAATTAAGTACCTACTCTAAGCAAACAAGTCCTTATACATCATGTATAATTTGATGCATGCGGATAATTTACGAGGGTATTAAACGTAAGCCTAGGTGGTAAATGAAATAGGTTCAATTTTACATTTTGTCAAACTGAAGCCTATTATTACAGTTAAATACTACAACGAGACGACGTTGCAGATTTGAAATCCTCTAAGCGCAGACTGTAAAACTAAGGGCCATTCGTTACAGACTGACTGCAATTGAACTGTCAGCGTACTGCAATATTGCAGTTTGGCTGCAGTTTTTATGCAGTTGCTGCATTGGAACTGCAAACGAACTGTACCGCCCTCTTGCAGTCACCATGCAGGCTGCAGCTATGACAACTGCACGTCGAATTCAAGCGGATGGCACAGATCATTTGGAGTTTGGATGCATTTATGTTACCTACAATTGTTCCATGATATTTATTTCAATTATGAACAGCTGCCGGTGGTGTTACCTTGCCTTACCTTGCTACCTTGTGCAAGATCCGTTCGTATCGCTACCACCAATCACTATTCCATTCGCTAAGCAGCAGTGCTTGCAAGAGAGCAAGACAGCCGGCAATATTACTGGCATAAAAGGTATTCCATCTTCCAAACTTCTTGGTGTTTATGGATTGGTGATGACTTACGATCAGGTGACCCGCTTGCTCCTATTTCTTTCTAAAAAAGATTATTTACGTCGACGAGTTAAAAGTTTCCTTCCCGTGTCGTACGGTCAGCATCATAAATATAAGTTACCAAGACGTCCTAAATATTTGTACACCTTTACGCCACTAAACAAGGTCGATGTATACATATTTTGAAAGAAAAGAAAGAAAGTAAATATTTTTATTTAGTCTCATAGAGTACCACCACCATTTACAAAAAATAACTTACAAAATATTTATAACCTAACTATCGATGGTGACACAATTTGACACCAATAAAGGGATCTCCACTCAGCACGTGTTGCCACACGAGACGAGTGCAGCAACGCTGGTTTTCTGTGGAGCCCTGGTTGGGGTTGCGCGACAGCAACCGAGGGGAAACACCCCGAATAGGTTGTTATACACCAGTCACTGCTATGGTGCAATGACTGGAATGAACATGATTGTACACACTCATGGTTACATCACTATAGACGCTCTCATACCAATAACAACCGTCCTGACCTACCGAGCGGCCCTAAAACTAGAGTACGTTATGGAGTTATGTATATTTTGACGCTTTGGCTGTGTATATTTTTACAGCTGTACCGTCATATCCATAATGTTAAAAGTATACGGAAACACATTAAATTTTCCAATCAAACTAGGGAGTATCCAATACTTTGGCAAAAGGGTTCGTTAGCCGGACGGCGTGCGCGGGTTTTTAAGATAAGCGGGTTTGCGCTGAGCCTGATTGAGCCTGCGATTGGATCCGAACATGGCCTTAAGTCTATAGGATTTATTATTTATCAGTGAAATTTAAATATGCTGTTACCAATTTAAATTATACAACGGCAACACTAATACAAATCGAACGGATGTGGCAGGCTTAGCTGTAAAAAGGAAAAGAGCTTTTGGCTCTGTAGTTCTAGATCGCGCTCAAGTACAGCACCGTTCACAAGATCGCGTTTGACGTTGCATTCCCGTAGAAGTGAAATGTCAAACGCCATCTTCAATATAAAAATACAATAATTACAGCTAGACCTAATAGCTTTGGATGAACACACAAAATGTACCTTTGATACCTCCTGGCAAGTTTGTTTTTTGTAGTTATTTTGCACGAAAGTGTGGTGTACATCACCGTTTTCACGGAAAAATTAGTTAATCTGTTCTAATTGGTGTTTATTTTCGTTAATTAACCTAAGTAATACAAAAAGCTGTGGATGGTAGGCTTTATATTTCGACGTTACCTCCTAATAATCAAATTTTCATTTGGCGCCAAATCATATTAAATAAAAACTATTAAGGTCGATTCTTATTCCGAAAACATTAGTGACTAAATCACATTACATCCTAAAATAGACCCAAGCCTTGAAATTGCCTCTTTAGCTCGTAGCCCAATAATTTCCTTGGTGTGTATTCCGTGCGAGTTAATCGGCCCTCGCTGCGCTGTCACGTACGCAGTATTTTCTCGGGACTGACGACAGCCTATCAAAGAATCATTGTCCGGACACACTGGTTAATAAACTAAACAGCAAATTCTTAAAAACAAACGTTTGGTATAAAAAATTAGTCGCAGACGTTCCATCAAGACGAGCAGACCGAACAACTTCATAGATAGAACTCCGAATAGGACAGTAATTAAAAAAAAAACACAATTAAACTGATGGAGAGCATTTTCAAAAAGAGACTAATCGTTAATTCGCGACCAACTACTAGTATATGTTCATGCAAAAACCCGTTCGCTACTTGAACGAATGGCGTACGCCATTCGGTCGTACTGTTAGATCTTGATGATGCCTCGTATAGAGGCGAAACGAGCGTCGATCGTGTAGTTTTAGCGTTTAGTGGTGGTGGTGTGTAGTTGAGTCTGTGTGATAAATGTTGTTTCGTGTGGAAGCGGAGGAGGGTGGGTTTTTGCATGAACATATATGTATATGTGTCGCACAGACGCAGCTATTTTGCACGAGCCCGGCACCAACTACTAGTTTTTTAGTAAAACCCATTAACAAGAAGAATTACACTACAGTTCTGTTGTGAAGGTCTGTCGGTGAGACATATATCACATCATTCTCCTCTACCATCAGGTGAACCACTTGCTTGGTTGCCTTCCCATTTTTTTCTTTTTATAACTCTTTACTTTACCTCAGAGTGTACGCTCTAGCTACACCAACTTCCATTGTGTCGGTCTTTAGATATAACAAGGTGTTTTATGGAATAGAATAAGAATAAGAAAAAGAATCGTTTATTTGTAAAACATAGGTAAGTGTGCAAAGGTCGTATAATTGACAAAGTTTCACTATGTATTGCCTAGTGGCATACAAATGGGGTGGAGTATGGCATGCAGCATGATAATTAGGTCCAATAATATAATGTCACTGATAAGAAAATTACAATAAAAATAAATTAGATGTCAATATTAATAGAGGAGAGAGATATCTTCCTCAAATTGAAATTGATACTCAGTTATTGACATAACTTGTTCGCTTAATGCTTAAGCCGTATGCCATCGGGATCCGTCGCATAAGCAACGGGGGCGACAATAGGAGGGATTGTAATGAACTTCTATTACACGTGATAAATCTCCACGTCATTCGTTTTGCAATCGTGATATAGACTTTCCCAGGATTTTATGTTTCTTGGTCTTTAATAAATTGAGTTTGAGAAAAAATGTATTTGGATAATAAAGCTATTGGTAACATAGGAAACTGTGTAAGAATTTTTTTAACTACAAATTTTGTGTTGCGTGAATTTATAAATTGCCTGAATGTATTTAGGGTTCACTTTTAAACAACCAACTTTAAACAATAAAAACGCTTTTGGTTATCATATTAATATTAATATTAATCGAGTGTAAGTTTTAACAATCATTATAGCAAACGGTTTCCTTTTCAGAAATAAGTGAGGCCTACTACCATTTCCGAAGAATGCTCGCCAATCGTTCATCTGGTAATACTGTAACAAAGTTCTATTTTCGAGTCACAATTCTTTTTAATTCACACCTTGTGCTAAGGACTCTAAGTTTAATTTTAACTACGCTTCACTGTTTACGTAGAACCTTGTAAACGTGACCCAGCGAAATGAAAAGCTTTTAGTTGACTCTCTGGGCTTCAAGCGGGCGGCTGAATTATTCTTTACAATATTGTGCGATAGCTGTTCACGAAGCGATTTTAAATCGCATTGCAGATTTCTGTAAGACCATCTAAAGGCTTAGCCGTATAGCATGCCATTGTCCTTTAACAGATGGTTTTATCCGACAGGAACGCATTGTGGGACATATATAAGACACGCTACTAGCATAAATGTCATGCTAGAGGAAAAGTTTTTTTTTTATTTACACAACAAACATAATTTACAAATAAAAAAAGAATAAAGACAAAGTTTTATGGCTTAATAAGGCTACCTTATTAATTTTTATATTTCCAGAACTAGATTTAAAAAATGCAGCACTTTAACTATCATTAACAATTCGGTATAAGTCACTGAACTAGGAGAATTAAATTATATTGTTGTGGCGGTTTTTCTTAATAATGTATAAAGTACTGTAAAAGATTAAAACGTCATATAATCGCACCATGAACAGCGGTTTTTCGCCATCTTGGTTCCGTTTCGAAATAATGAAGGCGCATCCAGACAAACTATTTTCTTATAAATGGACGGACAGACATTGTTGTGGAAACTTAGTTTTTTTGCTTTCATTCCCATTTGACCTTTTTCCTGAGATTTCATATTTTCTTTTGTATTTTCTGTTCACGTTCTTATTCTGGAATAAGACGAAGAATTTAACTCTTAGTACAATTTTAATGGACTAAACGGACATTCCTAGAACCCATTTTCTCTAGGAAGAATAAAGTATACTCATGTATATACATATAAACGTTGTTAAATGCGATCATGAACATGAGTTACGAGCTGTAACTACAGGCCTATGTTAGACAACCAGTTTATAGACAAGGAGTGCGATTTTTGAATCTCACCGGGTGACTAAAGCTCACCAAAATTGCATTGTTTTTTAGATATTCGACCATTTTTGTGAGCTTTAGTCAACTGGTGAGATTCAAAAATTGTACCACAGCTCTAAATCATTTCTCACTTTGAACTACATTGGCACATGTAAAACTGACTTCAAGTTAGTACTTGAAAATGATCCCGACTTGTAATGGCGATCCCTGCTTCAAATATTGTACACCTACTGTGTTAAAGTGATAAATTATTAAATTTTAAAATATTTAAGGTGTAAAATGAATACTGTAATTTTGATTTATTTGAAATAGCGCCTAGTTGAGTTCCTTGCCGGTATCTTTTCATCAGAGGCTTTTTCGAACCAGTGGTAAAATTTATGACATTCATAAGTACTTTCTGTCAACCTAATCTGAATAAAGATATTTTGACTTTGACTTTGGCTTAACAACATTTGGCGGGGGCTGCCTGTGATTGGAACCCTATGGCTGGGATATGGGCAGCATCACATATCACATTTCGGTGTCTAAAGGGTCTCTACATGTTGGTTTCGCTTCCGCGCACACCTCCAAATACCAAACTCACAAAATATCAGAATCTTCCAAAAATATCTATACCGTCTGACGCTCGGTATTTTTGGTATTGTGCCTTGATGAATAATTAATGAACTAATAATAATATAATGACATAGGAAATGAATTGCATGTTAATTTTAGGTCTTTCTTTGTTTTACCTTGCAGTGCCCTACCAGGGTGCCATACAACTGTTACTTATGTTTAAGATCTCAAATAATGTAATTTGTTTATGGTTTTGCAAATAAATAAATACTAAATAAATACTAAATACTAAGTTAATCTGCTAATCTGCGTTTATCAAATGATAACCACTCTTGATTTTCTAGTGCTACTGCTGGTAGGAGCACGAGGATGTTCTGTTCCTCAGGATGGGGTCGACGTAACTCCGCCACTGGGCACTGGGTTGTCTGACCATGGGCCCCAAAATTGACCCTAAAGCTCATGAGCCTTGACAATATAGCTTGGGGTTAACCTAACCCAACCTATATTCTTATCAGTATTTTCATACTCCTACTGTGTCGCACTACTCAATGCGAGCGTGTGAAAGTGCCGTGAGTGAGAAAGACATACAAATAGTAATATCATATAAAATATCACACAAATCTAAACCTATTTAGGAGTACATAAGTATAACGGACGTATTTTTATATAAAAAGAAGGCTCCGAAACTCAGGAAGAGAAACAGGGAAAACGTTTGCGTGGGCCGTCTCTTTACCCATTTAAAGCCTGCTTTTACCTCCTTTATAACTAAAGCTAAAAAACTCATGGTTTTAATTATTCAAGAATCCAAAAAGACAACATTTTTGAGGAAAAGTAGAGTTCATAGACCCAAGGTTCCTATCTGGAAAAGATAAAATAATCTAAAACCACAAATCAAAAAAATTTAAAACAATCTACATAGGGTAGTGTGGGGTGCTGGGTAGGATTCAGCGTCAACGCTGGTAGAAATGACAAAATGTATGGGTTTGACATGACGATTGACACATTTTGACGTTTGCTCTCGCTCCCATACGTAAAATCCAAACATGTTGTCATTTCTACTATCGTTGACACAAACAAATTGTCACTTTATCTAGACACGTATGAAAAATGACAGACTATTGGCATTAAGAAAATGAAAATGAAAATTTTATTTTGCAAGTAGGCCATATAGGCTCTTTTACATGTCTGAATCTACTAGCGCTTCGAAAAATGGAAAATACTACTGAGAAGAAACGCCGCAAGAAACTCCGCAGTTATTTTTTTCTTCTCTTTTCAAAACAGAAACAGAAGAAATATCATTATGTACTTGACCAAAAGTGGAGAGAGCAACCGTCAAAACGTTTCGATCTCTAACGTCATGTCAAACCTAGGTGTTGTCAACTAAGTAATTTCTTTACCACTTTTGAACCTCATCCGTATCGTAATACGATCGAATAGTGGTTAAGCAATTTCATGGTCATTTAATGGCATACATTCTGTTATTTCTACTAGTATCGACGTTTAGAGAATGACACTTTGTCTAAGTACGGAACGCCATATATGTATATAGCATTACATTCCTACAAGTTAATATTACAAATGCAGTACTCATTATAAGATTTCTAATTCTTATAACATTCTGTTAATTTTTATTTAAATAACAACATTTATTTATCTGTCTTTCAACATTTATCTCCAAGTAGCATTGTACAATTTGACCGTCGAGGCGTTTTACACCTCTGCTAAGCATAGATTAAGGTAATTTAATTTGTATTTGAGCCTTAGAGACTGCACATCTCTAAGTTATTTAGACTAAGTAAGTATTTGATTATTATTATTTCAGGGACCATATACATCCCTATCTAATGTCTTTGATCTGGGGACCCTTTACATCTCATGATCATTCTTAACTAGTGCCAGTTCACTTGCTGTGCTATTTATTGTTATCTTTTTTTTGTGTACCTATGTGTGTATGTCATGTACTATTGTGATAATTATGTATATTGCACTGTAATCTGTTTTGAAAAGAGAAAAAAAAGCAAATTAAACTGCTGAGTTTCTTGCGGCGTTTCTTCTCAGTAGTATCTTCCATTTTCCGAAGCGCTAGTAGATTCAGACATGTAAAAGAGTATATATGGCTTACTTGCAAAATAAATTTTTCATTTTCATTTTCGTTTGCATTTATTCGCATGTTTCGGGTTCAAATCTATAAAATCGATTTCCATCCATTTTTAGTACAGTCAAATTTACTTTTAATGTATCAATTAGATCCGTAAACCTAGTACGAATCGCCTCGATACGCTTTAACTCGCTACGTAACTCAGTGAGTCTCTCCTACTGCACTAGTTAGAAAGAGACGCCCTGAGATACGTAGCGAGTTAACGCGTATCGATATGATTCGTGCTAGGAGTATGGATGACAATGCCATTACAAAGTACCGTCAACATAAGATCTTGCATTTATTCTGGTATTTAGTTGAATTCTACCTGAATTTTATTGTACTTGGATAACATATTATATCAGCTATACTCTTTATATTTTTTAATAATTCTATTTAAATCCTAGCAGTGGAAAGAGACATAACATTCCTACGAGCTTTATACACATAATTGAAGATTTTCAATTATTTTTTCCGCTTCAGCAAATATACGGCGCTTGAGCAAATTACGACAATTTACTGTGACGCATTCGAAACAGGCCTCGGGCCAAATTTCATTCACTTCTACAGAGTTTCCTAATATGTATAATACGAGACGCATTTCCCTTTTCTTGGATTTAATATTCTTAAAAGGACAGTTGAACATTCCATTTAGTCTAACATAAATTTGTTTCTGTAACCGACGGTTCCAAAATTTCCAGACAAGCTTTGAAGCATGTTATGAAACTCTTTTATATCTCTGCTTCAGCCCGTGTTTACGTAAAGAAAAAGTAAAAATTAAATTCTTAAAGAATATACAGTGAACAAATTTAATTCGTACTAAAAAGTAAATGCAACAACGTCGAACAAAAACCATTTCCCGATAAGTATTTAAGAACAAAATCTATTTTCTTTGCCACTTTTTGCCACTTTGCCGGTTTTTTCAGTTAAACGCTGCAATTTATCACAACCAGCAAAAAGATTTGAACACAATAGCGTTATAAAATGCAACATTGCAACTTCCGATGTTCAACCCAAATAATACCTTATATTGGGGCCGTAAATAGCAAAGCGGATTATCATAGATTCCTCTCACAATGAAAATTATGAGATGACATACAACTACTTTGTTCACGGGTATGAGACTCCGATCGATACCTTTTATTTAGTATCCGATTTAAATTGATCTTCCTCGCTTCTCTGTGTGTCTAAAATTCATACTTCCCTTTTCAATACTAAGGAGCATCAAGTCAAAGTCACAGACGAAGTTACTTAAGTCTTATGCGGGGGTATGTTGGTTTAAAGTGGACTGGGTAAGTTTGTTGGCGTATAACGCTTTCCAATATAAGATGCGATATGTGAGGGGCGGTTGAAGGTAGCAACGGAGCTCAAGTTGCGCCGGTTGCGTGGAAGCCAGATTTTCTTTTCAAGGGGCAGTAGATTGGGTACGAAATGTCCGGAACCAGATTTGACACTCTGCCGATATCGTCACTACCCCTCTTACTTTTAAAGCCTGGTTGGGGCGAAAATGGCTTTCCGGTTTTTTTAATCTATGGTTTGCACAGCGGCTCCTTGCTTACTCTGCTTGGTTTTCGGTTTGTTGTTAGGTCGTAAATTTTTAATATTAATTGTAAATCATGTCCGTGTTTCGGTATGAAGAGGCGGACTGCAGAATTTTGTTTTTTAATGCGAAATCGTTTCCTTTTAATCTTCAGAGAATTTATTTTATTTGCCCTAACCTCAAACTTAGTTGAGTACTAAAAAACGTATCTAGGACAAAAACGCTTACTGGTCGGCACCGCTTTTTTACCCTACAAACCGTGTTTACTTACCAACGTATACGTATTCATAAGTATATACGTAAATACATAAATAGCATCAGGTAAAATTGAGCCCAAACGCAAATAATAAAAAAAAAACTTAGTGCAGGAATTGATCCCCCAATCTAGTTCCCTGGTCAGGGTCATTAACCACTGACACACAATCATACTACAGTTAGGTAATGCACGTTTTACAGTTTTATACAAAACAGAACCATTCATGAAAACTAAAATTTTAATGATTAACAACTAACTACTCGTATGCATTAGTGTTACTTATTCTTAGAAAATAAACACAATCTGTATTTTACCTGAAGGCAACTTTGTATCATGTGTGACATGTGTCTGCATGCCACCTTCCAACAGTGCGTTGTGACAGTTCAAGCCATTTCCATACGCTGAAGCTAATTGGCCGTGATAGACAGACGGACAGACAGGTGCCGGACGGTGTTGATTTAACATTTTTCGTAAATTAATGCACTTCATTATTAATGCTTTCCCTTTGTGATTTCTCCTGTTGATGTGATAACCAGTGACAATTTTGGAAGTGTAAAATGGTTACAGTGGCCCAATAAAACACAACTTTTTTAAATCCTTAGGCTGCAAAAGTACTTGGGGAATAATTTAGTAAATTTTAATAGTTAATAAAATTTTATCCATCGTAGACCAAAATGCATGCACTGAGATTCGCGCTTTTTTTAAGACTATTTTTTATTTTGGCTGCATTTAGCATCTTTATGCCATAATGAACCATAATAAATGTTGTAAATATTAAGTATTTAGTTTACTATTTACTTAAATAGAGGAAATAAGTCCTGCGGAAAGAAGGTAGGTCAATAAGTTAAGTTAGGTTAAGTTAGAATAGCGTCAAAAATCACCCATAATTAGGAATACTTGAGGGCAAAGTTGCGCTTAAATCTAGACTAAATAAGCAAACACAAGTGCACTTAATACACCTTTAAAGCTGGCAATACCCTCGTTTAAGCCCAAACAAAATAATACCCTGCTGATTCCCTAGCATGCTCGTTCTGACACTAATTGAGCTTTATCATCACAAAGACAAAGGCTAACAAATTGAAAGACTAGATTCTTGAACAAATTGGTTCCGTTCATATTGGATTCTCCACGTTACCAACAAAAATGTGCCTGTCAATATTGTAGTTTCGTTTGTAGTGTATTCTTTCTGTTTCTTTCATGTCGTTATTAAAATTTTGATTAAAGATCCATTACGAATTATTTAACAAGGGATCATTAACAACGAATATGTTTGTAAAAATAAGTACTGCGCTTTGTCACAGACTCTTTAGGTTTTAATAGGTTTATTTTTCTACGATGTATTTTGTTTTTATATATCAGATATTTAGAGTGATTTATGTCAGGTTCTGGTTTTCCTTTTATCCTCATAAAAATACAGTTGCTTATCTTTTCCACCACATTTTGGTCCGTCGAACTGGATTATTCGAATATGAAAATGATTCGTGTATCATCATACACGAATGTTTCTGGTAAAGTCTTTCATATTACCTATTCTAGAGCCCCTATACAAAAAAATCAGCTCAGAAATTTCCTTTCTGAAGTTGACAAAAATGTAATAATGAAGCCGAACAATTAAACAAAGATGCACGTGGGACATAAATGTTACAAGTGGTTTTTCTTTGCGTAGTGTTTTTTAAAATGAGATCATTGTTCTATCATTCTCTATTTTTACAGACAAAATGGACTTACTATTCAACCTAGTCACATCATGCAGTAAGTGAGGTCTAGAGGTGTGCTAGAGGCTATTTCCTGTTAAGATACAGCCAAACAAACGAATTTCTGACTCATTGTAGAACTCTGTCATAACAAAATATCGTCATGACTTTTCATAAAAATTCAGAACTTAGTTAAGTTGACCATACACTTGTACACAGTAACACATTAGGCATCAAAACTCCGAAACACTAAAACCTCGCACAGTCTACAAACGAACCCTAAAAAAAGCATCACAAAAAGCCATCTCCACACTAACGAGACGGCGAGAGTTGCTCGTTGAAAATCGACAGGTGCATGTGATAGCGAACGCCCATCGCCATTCGCTTTATTTATTAGGGCCTTCCACGGCAAAAAAGACAGCTTCGATATGGGACGTTCAGCCAATTATCTTTTTTACGCGAACCGTCGCGATTTGAATTTAGAAGCATTTTGTTAATGGCTGTGTTTCGGCGCGTGGGCGTTTTGAATTGAGAGGGGAACATGTTTTGAAATTATAACCAGCGAGGTAGCAGGGTGTTATCTGTGTAGTTGTCGGTAAGTGGTTTTGATTGTAAGTCTATGAAAACCTGTACAGAACTATGTAAATTTCAAAATTGAATCCGAAATCAAGAGTAAGGCTCACAAATGTCATTATCTGGTGAATGTTAGGTCAGTTCAGAAGCAATTTTAGGAGCTGTGAAGGCTTTCACTTGATAACTCTATGATGAGCCTGATTAAGGCCCTACCACATCAGGCATTGATAATGGCATCTGTAAAACCCCAACTCTTGGTCTAGGATTTCATTTCAAACTTTATAATTATATAATACCGCCAGCTTTTCTACGCGATGATAATAGATATCTCATTTTGGAACTCAAACTACATACGAAAATTTACAAGGCTGTAGCGGCGACATTAATAGAAGCGTCGGGTGACCGGAGGGCTGGAACATTCCTTGCCCAAAGAATCAGCATTGCCATACAACGTGGCAATGCTGCCAGTCTTCTTGGCACCCTACCACTAGGCAGCGATTTGGAACAACTGTTTTATTTGTAAGTTTTAGTTTTATTTTAGTTTTCAGTTGTTTAGTTTAGTTGTGTACCTTTGCCTCAACACATACCTAAGGTAAACATAATATTTTTTTTTATACAACATAGGACGGAAAACAAGCAAGTGGGTCACCTGATGGTATGTGATCACCACCGCCTATAGACACCTGCAACAACAAAGAGAGTGCAGATGCGTTGCCAACCCAGAGGGCTAAGATGGAATACCTCTTGTGCCAGTAATTACACCGGCTGTCTTGCTCTCCACGCCGGAACACAACAGTGCAAGCACTGTTGCTTAGCGGCAGGATTAGCGAGCAAGATGGTGGTAGCGATCCGGACGGACCTTGCACAAGGTCCTACCACCCGCCAAAACACAAGTAAACACAATTTTACTCATTTCTTTATTTTAAAGCCTCTTTTTAAGTTTGTAGTGATGAGGTAACTTTCGTCTACGATAAAATAGTGTGGTATAAAAAATCGACAAATATAAACGTTCCAACTGACAAACGAAGTAACATGCCCTCTGATCCCCACAAAGGCGCGTGTATATAACATATAACAACTCTCGCACTTTTCCGTCTGGCAAAACATGTTATGGACCGTGTTTTATGAATATAACTAAACTAGCTTTTACCGGTAAGTTCGCCCACATAGATTTTGGATTAAATACTAAATTCCTCTTTCTTTCGGTTCCTTAATGGTGAAACTTCCCAAAAATATTTCTTAGTTCATCTCTAAACCCACAAAATAACACAATCATGAACCAAATTTTATGTTTTTAGGTTTAGGTTGCCCGTTTTCTATCAGCCAGTCTGTTAATAACGAAACTCTTTTATATGTACCCTTAAAATATCGATAATCGAATCGAAACGAACCGAGGTGAAACTGCGAATAATCTCGTTCCCTCTTAGTCACAATTAATATATGTGTTAACAAACTCATTAATATTAATATCTGTATTGATTTCTGTTAAGCGATCTATCATTACGACAGATGCCAAGAAAGTGTTCGTAGAAAGGAAAGTAAGGCTTAGAAAAATCAAGCAACACAGGATGACTTCAAATAGTCGATAACAGCTTTTTTTTAAGGAGTAAGGAGGTAAACAAGCATGCGGGTCACCTGATTGAAAGTGATCACCTCCGTCCATAGGAACCAGCGATCCTAAGGGAATCGCTTATCCGTTGTCGCCCTATAGGTCCCCTCACCCTGTGACCAATCATCTATCATTGACCTTAAAACTAATACTTTACGTCGATATTTTGTGAGAGTGTGGTACTCGAGGTCGAGCCCACCCGTTCGAACTACAGTCTGAGAAAGAAAGTCAATGAAAATATCGCATAGCAGACAACAGCCGGACAATGCATATTTCTTAAAGTGTGCTTTTGCAAACGCATCTGTAAACTCCTTGGAGTTGTAGGTGCCAATGAGCGGTGGTGATCACTACAATCAGGTGACTGACTTGCTCATTATCTTTCCTAATAAAAAAAAATAAAACATTGTGTTCCTTCGACAAATTTTCTTTGTCGCTACACAGCTCCAAAATCACCCTCTATCACCCGATTACTTCAGTATCAAAGTTTCTTCCCGCTATTATTGAACACAGCATGGAGCCTAATGGACTGGAGAACATTATTCAGTAAGAAATAGCCTCGAGAGTACATTTTTACCGGACTAGCGAAGCAGACGAAGGGTTATGAATTTAAATTTACGCAAGTGGGTCAAACACAGTGTCGAATTCAACTTTGCTTTATGTTTCATTAATTTGCTCTCGAAAGTTAAGGACCGGAGTGATTTACCTAATCCATTTTTGTTGACAAAGGCCAGAACTATGCGCAGGGTGGCGCTCTGAACTCATTTTGGAAAATTCGAGGGTTAACCCACAACTTTACTGTCTGCTTAAAATGCAGACGTTATTTGCTCTACATTTAATTTTCAGGTACCTACTACTGCGTAAAAATAGATAGCTGAACAGAGAAAAACTATCCTTATGATTCAAAGGTTTGGGCAATTTCGATACGTAGAAATACTTTAAAAGCCTTTTAAATACAACTTAAATGTAATGAGGTTGGTTGCGCACTAAAATCCTGTTTAGTATATTTATGCAGTAGAGGATTGCTCTATATCTGACCGATGAAAAAGACAACTAAACAAGTCAATAAAATTGCGACCGGGGTGTGAATTCAGTTTCTTCCTCGTGTGCCCAAGTGTTGCGGTTCCCTTATGGACTCCTCCGGGGGAAGAGCAGTGCTCGGGCAGGTGCACCCTGGGCATCGATTGATGATTTCTTAGCCTACATGGAGGGATATCATTGGTCGTAGGCTAATAGCACGAGAGGAGGGGGGTTTTATGGCCGAAACCGTATAATTACTGACATTGGCACACGCCTTGAGACCGTCATTAATCAAAAAAAGAAAAAATTACGATTGCAAAATCCTATTTTAAAAATTTCCGCACCTTACTGCTGTCTGCAATACCGCAGCATTCTCACCATTATTCTGCAAGCATCATCAGGTGAGTATAACCCAGACGCTCTAGCACGCAACGTTTGTCGCGACATAGGTATAATATATCCTTTTCTAACCCATAAGCGTGAACAAACGCTACGTGCTACAAGTGCAGCTGTTCTTAATTCCATTTAGATTCTGCCGTACCAGCTCCTCAGGCTTATACACTATTTTCACATAGTCATCTGGACTATTTACAACGCCGTCACAAAGGTATTGCCGGCCCGGACAAGCAAATGTTACAAAAGATAATTTTGATTACCATCAAACATACTTTGGTGTTTGGTTTGTCCCTGCCTTTTAAAAACCTAGCTACACCTTGCATCCATGAAGCCGTTTAAGCTACAACTCATGCGAAAGAAATAGATATAGGTACATAGATGCATTCATTATACTTACTCGAAAACGTAAACTTCCCCGCCCTCCCCTTGCTGGCGGTAGTCAAGTAAAAAACGATGTCAGATTAAAGTACACTCATATTACTGGCCACTCATAAACCTTGAACTAATTACGAGTACAATTAAAAAATAAATTGACGAAACGTTTTATTTAACGTCTAGAATCGACGACGTCTATAACATTCGTAGGTTAAAGAATCAATTTGGAAAACGGAGGCTTGAATAGGGCAATTGCTGTTGCCAGGGGCTAGATAAACGTTATTTAATGAAGATTTATACAGCAGACGGTATCGTTGAAACTTTTAAGACTTTTTAATGCGCGATAGTTTGCAGGAGGGCCATGACTAGTTTTGAAAGTGTATTTATTCGGAATAATACAAACTCAAGATTTTTTAAATTCCGTAGTGGAAAGAAAACAAAACAAACTTTCAAAAACAAAAAGGAAAGACTAGACTGGACTTGGCTAAAGCCGTAAACTTATTGTAGTTTAATCTGTCAAAGTGTTCTGTCGGTAACAGATTACAAATGGCGTGGTTTGCTTTCGGTTTATTTCTTGTGTAACTGCTATAATTGATATATTTATCCTGGCACACTCGGAACGTATTATATTCTGAATATTACATACCTATCTTGCTTGAGTTGACTGTTGTCCTAAATTTTGTTTCTGAAACTCAGTGCTCTGGTGCGATATTCAGGCGCTTTGTGTTTAATTTTCCGATTCTGTGGCGGACGACTTTTAGCACGAAGTGACTTTGTTTTATCTCATTTAAATGCATTTATTTTAACTAGCGATCCTCGGCTTCGTACGGGTACCATAAGAATGTTATGTACAGTAGGGGAAATACATTCACGTACCACCTAAGAACCCTGTCGCAATGACGCGACGCGTTAAACGCCACGCTATGTCATTCAAATGTCATGCGTATGTCTCTTCGACTAGGTTCTACGGTGGTACGTGTTTGGATTTCCTTGATTGTACATAAAAAAACTTACTTAAAAAATCTCTAAATTACAGTGCAAACCGAATCAAATATTTAGATTTTCTTAAAGAGTTTTGTAATCCGCTCATTACCTAACATCCTGTATATTTACTTGTTTTTTTTTAAATATAAAATAGGATAGCAAACAAACAAGCGAGTCACTTGATGGTAAGTGATCACCACCGCCCATAGACACCCGCAACACCAAAGATTGCAGATGCGTTGCCAACCTAGAGGGCAAAGATGGAATACCTCTTGCGCCAGTAATTGCACCGGCTGCTCTCCACGCCGGAACGCTACAGTGCAGGCACTGCTGCTTTGAGGCAGGATTAGCGAGTAAGATGATGGTAGCAATCCGGACGGACCTAACTCGTACTCGTATGTTTCGTACCTTTCGTACCTTCCGCATTCTTATTGAGTCACTGTCAATGATTACACCTTATTCAAGCCAATAGTTTAAATAGAGTTCTGGAGGCCCTAGCTTGCCCTAGCATAAGTTAGTCTTGTTATAGTACTCTGGGAGTTCTGTAGAGGAAGTTTTAGTGGAATATAAAGCGTTCTGCTGGGACCAGTGTATTTCCCTTTATGTTCATGAGGGTGCTATGTTTAAAGATATTAAGTGCACTGTGCAAAAGATTTTGTTCATTTTCTGGATTTTACTTCGCTGTGAAATGTTTCAAGGAAATGCTTTCTGCGGTATGCGGTATGTTACGAGAATTAAACGTTCTTTTGTAAAATAAATAAATTAAATTAAATATCATTTTATTTTCCGGTAACAAGATCCATATTTCTTAGTAGTTAACTAGACTTAATGTACACAGTAGTTATAGATTTATTAATGTTTTGTTTTACGAAACGTATCAAACCATTGTCTGGATGAGATCACTCTTTTGAGTTACCGGTTAGGTTATTAGGAACCGTTTTTTTTTGTTGTAGACCAAAGAGAATTCGGTATAAATTGAAAAAAAACATATTTTTACTGTGCCAGGCGCACTCGAATGATCGATTGATCTGTCGCAGTCGGCGCGCGAGATATTTGTTTTCAATGTAATAACAGCCATCATATTATTTCAGTATGACTATGTTCGACTATAAATCAGTTTTTTTTTTTCATTTCGTCCATTTATTCAAAGCACCAAAAGTCATGAACTCATTCGCGTTGACCTTCCACGCACGTAAAAACTTTCCATTTTTCTTTCCGCGCGAAATAAATGTAGCAACTATCGTGCATACATGCCTACACTTCCCTCATATCGTTACACAAACTTACTTTAATCGTTGATAGTGGCGCTATCGTCTAACGATAAACAGGAAAATGTATGTGAGATTTGTAGTTTTACCATTTCACCACCAGAGCAGATAAGTTTGCAGTGCTATAGCGACTGACAAATGCGTCGAATAAATCAAAATGGCCTCAACCCGTAAAACTGTTTCACGCAACATAAAATTGCTTTTTCATATTGTTATCGCGTATTTTCTTAATAGCGCAAAGCCTTAATAAGGCGCCATTATCTTTTATAGACGTAGAATATTATCTGGAAGGGCGTTAAGGAATAATGGGAAAGTTTACTTTTAACGCGTTGACCTGTACTGGTGAAAGATTAGGGAAAGAGGTGAATATTTTGAATACGTTGACGACTGTTTTTTGTAATGAATAAACATTAAATTATAATTTTACTAGCAACTTGGCACTAAGATTAAGGGCCAGGGACTAGTGATCCTCGATGCGGTGGATACCTGGTTCAACAAATTTCTTTGACCATTCAGCGAGGTAATTCGGCAAGTATTTCTGTAACTTCGAGCCGGGTACATATTTTATCGGGGATTAATGGTTTTATTTATGTTTTTATTTTTACCTAGTTAAGGTTTGATGAAGGTTGAGGCGTTTTATGTTTTTCGTTTGACGTTTGTATTTAATTTTTCGAATACAATTTAAAATTTCTTTTAGTTTTTTGTTCAACAGTTGATTTCATTGTTCAAATTCATTAGCGTAACCATAGTCTCAATCTCTTACCTCTCTAGTACATATTTTATGTCAAATACGTAGAAAATGGCATCCAGTAATATCTACTTGTACATTAACCCCGGCACCGGCAAGTGAAGGTATCTAGCAAAGTATAAAAGTGAACATTGCACTTGAACAGAAATTGTAGTGTGTTGCTGGCACTCGATAAATACTTAGATATGTCAAATACATTTGCATTCTACCGCGCTGCTTCTACGTACGTAGATGACGTCTTATTTTAAGAGCGGTGTCACTTTTCACTATAGTAGACAGGGCTACGTGAAAATGACATATTTTTGTAGAATCCATAGCAATTATCTTTAGAGTTTTTGTATGTCTGTCTGTAAGTTTATATGCGCATGACCCAAAAACTACGGCACGAAATAGGATGCGGTTTTCACAGGTTTCCACAGTAACACAACTGTGTTGCTGTGGGTTTAACTTAAAATCTCGTGTTTTTTTATACAACATAGGAAGGCAAACAAGCAAGTGGGTCACCTGATGGTAAGTGATCACCACCGCCTATAGACACCTGCAACAACAAAGAGCGTGCAGATGCGTTGCCAACCCAGAGGGCTAAGATGGAATACCTCTTGTGCCAGTAATTACACCGGCTGTCTTGCTCTCCACGCCGGAACACAACAGTGCAAGCACTGCTGCTTAGCGGCAGGATTATCGAGCAAGATGGTGGTAGCGATCCGGACGGACCTTATCGTGTATACTGCATCATGATACGCTGCCTAGAAGTCAAGTTGTTATTAACAAAAAGAAAAACATCACCAAAACTCCATGTGTACATAATCGCGAGAAGAAGCTCGTTTGGAATATTAGTTGTTTGTTTTTGTTAATAGTCCTGATAACATACATTTTTACAATACCTAACATACCCCTGAAAGTGGTGAGAGCATAATTCCAAGGCTTTCTTAAAATATAGGTTAGGTTATGTTAGAAGTTTTCAGAAATTACTTTTATAGTAATGTTTATAACTGCTTTTAACCGCAAATATTCGGCAGTATTGGTGTGTATGATTGAGTTATTTTCAGTATGTGAGAAGACAATATTTCTATGTGAAATTGGATAGAAAACAAATTACTTTCGTTGAAAGATTGACTGAAGTGCTCTTAGGGTGAACGCGTACGTATCTTCGGGAAAATATATGAGAAGTATTTACTCAGAGTGGGCTAGTGAAGGCTGGCTGTGAGCACGATATGCCCTTTGTCGTTTGTTCCCTCTTTAGCTGGTATTGTATGAGAGGGAGGCACTGAGGTATTTCTGAATGTATTTATGTCGAAAGATTCTGTTCCAGCGTTTTCTAATTACTTAATTTTTTTTAAGTTGAGTAACCAAAACAATATGGCCGCTTTACATTGTACAATGTTTAAAAAAATAAACAGGCTTGGAAACAACTAGACGGATTTTTTTAAACAAGATCCAACGGACTTGAAAACCATATGTTTTGCCGTTAGCTTGCTTTAGACAAAGTATGTCTTATAAATACTTAAAAATATTTTTCTATAGTTTATAAAAAAAGCGGAGAAAAGCCTCTTCAAAGAAGTGTATTCCTTTTCAACTCACTAATTTACATTTTCAATATCCTTCACGTACAATTCATGCTCATTTCAGCAAACATAACACTAAAAATTTACAAGTTCGGGTCCAAAATAACCTTCGAGTGTACGCGTTTCCCTATACAGGGAAGCATCTATCAAGTAGGACTATGTTTTTGCAAAGATATTGTGTTTTGCCTCAGGCCTGTTATAAGATGTTCTGCGAAGTATGGGGGCGACATCGAGCTCCGAATAGTTCACTGCTTGTCGTTAATATCGTTACAAATTACGCCGATAGATGTCGCTGGCAGGTAAAGAGAAAATGTTAACAACACGTCTCCTTGATTTAATAAGAGACTCGAAATATTTGTTCGACGCTAATAGTGGTTCATACATGAATTTAGTACAGTACAGTTCATTATAGCGAGTGTGTTTCATTTGGGATGTTAACTGTACACTGCTTACAGTAGTTGTTTGTGACCGTAACTTTCGCAAGTGGTAGGACCTTATGCAAGGTTCGTCCGGATCGCTACCACCGTCTTGCTTACTAATCCTGCCGCTAAGCAGCAATGCTTGCGCAGTTGTGTTCCAGCGTGAAGAGCGATAGGTACGGCCGGTGCAATTATTGGCACCAAAGGTATTCCATCTTAGCTCTCTGGGTTAGCAACGCATCTGCTATCTCCTTGGTGTTCAGGGTGTTGACGGGTGGTGGTGATCACTTACCATGCTCGTTTGCCTTTCTATGTCGTATAAAAAAACTTGATCAGACCAGGTTAAATTTATTCAACTACAAAGTGTACTTTTAGTAAGGATAATCAACAGTGATCGGCACCATGCGTGCAACATCGCGGGATTCCGAGTAGAAATCTTAATATGGACATGATTATAATCCCGTGATCTTGTTCGAAAAATTTATTGTATTGGGTGTTATAATAATATATTTGTAAATAGACGTTTGATTATTTAATAAACTCATATATTACATTAGTCATTATAGAAAATATTGATATACTTTTAATTTTGATTATTTACATTTTACATTTACTTTTTGCACTTGTATAAAATATGTATGTAAATGCTAAAATGTAACAATTTGAAGTGCAACAAAACCTTTTGCCAGACTACCTGGCTTGACGTAAGTCACTTTCGGATTTTCTATTGTTTACGTTTATGACCAAACGCATAGTTGGAACTGGTGCGAAAAAGACGGCTAATAGTAATATTCATATAAAGAGTTGATGCCATTCTTTTCTGATTTACTGATAAGGATAAAAATCATAAATGTTGATTTCCTTTTACGTCTCGAATCCCGGAATCCCGGGGCATATCCATATTAACATAATGATTGAGGTCATTGACACCGTGTTGCACGGACGGTGCCGATCACTGATAATCAATGACATAGCATTCGCAACGTATTAGTTACTGACTGTAATGCTGTGTAAATAATTGTATGATTAAAAAATATATATTTAAAAACCAGAATAAAAATGCTGCCTCCATTTATTATGACTTCGCGTGTACTGTATATGATTTTGAGATGTAACCGTTTGAACTTCGGGGCCGCTCGGCGGGGTTAAACATCCGAGCTAATGTTACAAAGACCTTCAATCGACCTGCCTTTGTCAATATGTATATACATTGTGTACATACAGTAGTTCATACCCGTTTGCCTCAAAAGAAAGGCAGCACATATACTGGTAGATACAGACTGCGTAACCAAACCAGTTAAACTCAGAAATAGATGACGAGGTCAGAAGTAAGGTTCTACCGATGACATGATCTTTGCACCTAGCATGCAATTTCTTGACACGCGTTAACGCGCTACGTAACTCAGTGCGTCTCGTTCTAACTAGCTAAGTGGGGGAGAGACGCGCTGAGTTACGTAGCGAGTTAACGCGTGTCGAGAAGTTTTGTAATGAATAGATTCAGGCGTTACTATGCAGAGGTTCATATCAACAAACTGGAACAAATTACCTTGCTCGAAACCAGTGCCGTGCGCGTGCAAGTTAGCTGCGTCTTTGCGACATATATATGTTCATGCAAAAACCCACATTCCTCCGCTTCCACACGAAACAACATATATCACACAGACTCAACTACACACCACCACCACTAAACACTAAAACTACACGATCGACGCGCGTTTCGCCTCTGTACGAGGCATCATCCTGATCTAATAGTACGACCGTTCGCTACTTGAACGAATGGCGTACAATGGCGTAGTACGCCATTCGTTCAAGTAGCGAACGGTTTGTGCTAGGTGCACTGCGTATCGTGATATTGGCGTGCTACGCAAAAGCTACGCGTCGTAGCATGCGCTACGCTTGTTGTAGCACGCGTAGAGCTCTCGCATTTATTGTCGTTAAGTATAATTCTGAGTATTAAGATCATAACAATTTACCAAACAAACTAAGATAGTTCACACGAAACTCAAATTAGTAGAGTTCCTTAGGCAGAAACAGAAAATACTGAAAATACTGGTATAGATAGATTAATCGGTATAGTCAATTTTTTTTTCACCGGTATACATTATTGACCTTCATTTTATTAGTATTTTTTATTGTTTTATGGTAATTGTAATGTTCTGAATTTTAATTTCTATTTCATACATTCCAATTGCAATTTTTAATTTTAGTCATATTTTTTAATTGTAATTATTGTCATTTTAACAATTTTTTAAGATGTTGCGACGCCCTACAAGGCTAGCATGTATTTTAAGACCTTAGTTTGTACCTATCTGACACATTTACTAGGTACCTGTAAAAATTATGTATGCTAGTAATAAATAATAAAAAAATGTACTTTTATCTAGAAGCCTAGCGAAATTTAAGTCTACAAGTCTTAAGATCCAAGTAAAGTAAAAAGATTTTTAATTACAGATAAGCCGGTAAGAAGATTAGTGAGGAATAATCTCAACAAAACAAAACAAATTTTCAAAATAGTAATTTCTTTTCATTTCCACGAATTGTGGACAGTGAAATGAAACAATTTAAACAGTTTATTTCGCGTATATTGCAACTAATCTCTAAACGGCTCTAAAAACTGACGTTTAGGGTAGTAGTAGTAATAGACCGAACTCATGTTCTAGTTTAGTATTCTAATCAAGTATGAATGAAGAACTTGTGTTTGATGCATACTACCTGATCTATAACTACCATCCTTAGAGGCATTTTTAACTCTCATGTTTACGGGCAGACTGTGATGGCAAAAGCCTATTTCAAAACAGATAAATAAAATACGCAACATTTCATACACAACGCTTCACGTAATAATACTACCAACTCTACCAGCGCTTCGAGTAAATTACATCTACTGAGAAAAAGCTGAAACGCTTAGCAATAAACACCAATGAAATGAATGATATGAAATGAAACACTTTTATTTCAGGTAAACACCCATATGACACAAAAAAAAAACTATAAAAAAATTATAGTAAAAAAAAAGTCACAATAATAAATTCAGACATTTTTTTTATGGTTAATACCGCAAGATGTACAAGCATTCACCTAAGCCGTGGATGTTACATGTATTAAATTGTATATTTATTTATACATGTATGTTTAGCCATTGTCTCTATCGTACAAGCTTTGCTTAAGAGACTAGATCAATTGGTGTTAATTGTTAATATTTTTTTATTACATGGGCCCTTAAAGGGAATAAATACAAAACCGGCGTGGGTATGTCAGGCTCACGCTTTTCCGGTTTTATGCATGATTTGAACCCGCGTGCGATGTCGTGTCGGTGGCGCATTAACCAAATCGGCAGCCGTTTACATGCGGCGCGTCGATAAGCAACGTGTTTATTGGCTGTAGAATATTCTAGAAGAGACCATTTCTATTCACTAGAACATAAAAGGGTCTCTTCTAGAATATTTTACAAGCAACGCTCAACGAAAGAAGATGTAGTGACTAGAACAGAGAAAGGAATGTTACGTTGGTTTGGGCATGTTGAACAAATGGATGAAAGCCGATTATGTAAGCAAATTTATAAAGGTGAAGTAACAGGGCGAGTGGCTCGAGGGCGGCCTCGGCGTACTTTTGTCGACCAATTTTGTGATGTCCTGAAGACAGGTCAAATCAGAAGTACCCGGAACCGCCGAGCATGTATGAAGAGAGGAATGTGTGTGGAGGAAGCGAGGGAAGTATGCCAGGACCGGGGCAAATGGCGTTCTGTGGTCTCTGCCTACCCAAAAGGGAAACAAGCGTGAGCTTAAAATAATAATAATAAAAAACAACGCTCAACGCTAAGGCTTAAATAATAATTTGAGCCTTAGGGGTAAGCAATCAATTCCTTGAAAGTATTCTTCTACTAGCGACCTGATCCGGCTTCACACAGGCACAATTAGGATGTACCTACTCAAAAACTTTTCGTGAAAAATCTCTAGATGACAGTGAAGACTGTATTGAAGTCTGTTGCGTGATTTAGAAGTAGTAAGCGGCCGAAGATTAAGGACAGACAGGAACAGAAAGCGACTTTGTTTTTTACTGTAAAGATTATTTCAAAAACGCTAAGTCTTCCTACTGCATCTACGCATCGCGTCTATAAGCAACGTGTTTATTGGCTATAGAACATTCTAGAAGAGACCATTTTAGTCCAGCATTTAAGCTTTCTAGAAGATACCAGTCCTTCAAATCGTGGTGTCGGGGAAAAAAACTTTGAAATTTTGCTTGTTACGCAAGATCTCGCTGTTGGCAGGTTGCTTAGCAACATATTTAAGGGTTACAGAAACTTCCAGAGGGATCATTTTTGTTCTAGACTTTCGAGGTCTACTGTTGAGGTAAAAAGTCCTTGAAAACTTCTTCTATTAATTCAAAGACGCGAGGTCTCGCTGCTTTCATGATGCTTTAGCCACGGGTTTTTTTAGCTATAAGACATCCTAGAAGAGGCCATTTTTATTCTAGTACCTAATTCGATCCTAGTTCTTGAGCAAAAACACCTTGAAAAGGCTCTTTTGTAAAAGCAAAACCTGCTGTCTTATATACGGCATTACACGATTAGCAATGTTTTTTTGAGCTAATAAAGATTTCACATTGTGCTTGTATTCCTGCAGCTTTTAAACCAAATTCCAATGAAACTTTTATAGAAACCCTGTGATAGCTTTATAGGAATAATTGAATAAAGGCCTCTTCATTTACACCCCACTTTGCCTGTTCCTGCGCCAATCTCATCCATACATTTAGACCCGATCGCCAGATGTCATCTGACCACATGGCTAAAGGTCTGCCCTTTGATCTACCAACTAATACACAATACATTAGTACAATACATGTGTACAATTGCGGGTGGTTAGGACCTTGTGCAAGGTCCATCCGGATCGCTACCACCGTTTTGCTCGCTAATTCTGCCACTAAGCAGCAGTGCTTGCACTGCTGTGTTCCGGCGTGGAGAGCAAGACAGCCGGTGTAATTACTGGCACAAGAGGTATCCCATCTTAGCCCTCTGGGTTGGCACCGCATCTGCAATCTTCTTGGTGTTGCGGGTGTCTATGGGCGGTGGTGATCACTTACCATCAGGTGACCCACTTGCTTGTTTGCCTTACTATATCATAAAAAAAAAAAAAACAATAAATGTATTGCGATGTTTTGTAGATAACATCACGCATGTTGATCGTACTCAACACACACAAATACTCATGAATCTCTGCATGGGTCTGCATTAAACAGCACAGCTGAATTTAGTCTACATTACAGGCGACATTTGTCACGCTCGAACAGCATTTCAAGAGCATCATTAGCTTAAAATACGAAGAAAACAAATGACAATTTTTATAATTCTTTACTCTATGACTAGGTTTTTGCTAGGAACATTTGCTGGCATTTTCTCCCAATACCGCTTCAGTCATTTATTTAGACATATCGATGCCAATTACAGAAGCCTTCCGTAACCAGAAACCTGATAAATACTTCGCTTAACGAATCAGCATTGCTATCCAACGTGATCACACTGCCAGCCTTCTGGGTACCTCTCCCTATTACCAGGAATTTACATAGTTTTTTTTATATCTACAATAGGAAGGCAAACGAGCAAGTGGATCACCTGATGATAACTGATCAACGCACATAGACGCCCGCAGTACCAAAGAAATTGCAGATGCCTTGCTAATTGAGAGGGCTAAGATGGCATACCTCTTCTGCAGGTACTCTTGCTTAGCGACTGGATTGGCGATCAAAATGGTAGTAGCGATCCGGAAGGATCTTGCATAAGCTCCTACCACCCAGTTTTTGCCTCTAGTTATAGTTTAGAATAAGATTTTATTGTTGTTTTTTATTAAGTAAGTATTTCGACAAATATCATCTTCATTGGTCTATAGATGTGTTGTGGTTTCATACAAAAAATACAAAAGCTAATCCAGTGATATAATATATCCGCGTGAGAAGAAGCCAAAAACGTTCCCGTCATTACCTGGAATTGGTAAAAACAGCCGAATCACCGATCCACTTGTAACTTATATAACCTCGTATCACGCTCTGCCTTAACATCATTATTTGAACTTAGTTTTCCACGTGTCAAGGTTACTTCTTCAACTACAGAATTTGTCAAAAAAAGAATTGGGGGAATTAAGAGGGGCGCGAGCGGTATATTTCTATACAAAAGCTCTCGCTCTCTGGTTTATGACATTAGATAAAAATATTGTTAACATAAACGTTTTATGTACTAATTGTATGCTTCTATATAATATACTAATATTATAGGAATAGTCTGCAAATTTAACAGGGAATTAATTAAGGAAAACAGGATCCTAGTGCGACTACTTCTTAATATATTTTGAGTAGTTTTAGTTTTAGAGGAGAAAATCGTCTAAATGTCCATTCCATTTACATTATTCAGCGGGAGCTGTAGTTGTCTTTATCGCACAATATTTAGAGCAGAGCGATGGCAATACTTTTTTCTCAAAAGGTTTCGCCTGAGGCCGCGCACATCGAGAAGCTTTTAGATTAGCAAGTTGTTAGACTCACCTCTGCACTGGGGCCGCCAAATTGAGTTGCCGCGTGTGCGAATGAATACGAATTATACGATAAACAGGGAGTCATACAGCTCACCTGATGGTTAGCAGTCAACACCGCCTATAGACACTAGTAATGCCAAGGAGATTACAGATGCGTTGCCAACCCAGAGGGCTAAGATGGAATACCTATTGTGCCAGTAATTTCACCGGTTGTCTTGATCTCCACGCAGGAACACAACCGTGCAAGCACTGCCGCTTAGCAAGCCATCGGATCAGATCCTAACGGGCCTTGCATAAGTCTCAATCACCCAGTTCTTATAATATCTTAACACCGTTTTTTTAATACTATTATTTATTCTCTGGTGTCGTCGCTCGTCTCCCCCTTTAAACGTTGGACTGTGCAATGGTGGTGATAATTAAGCGCCACCACCATTACACGGTTTATGCTAAACAGCTGTTATTGTGTTATACGAACGGAAATTAAAGGTAAGGGGGAAATATGGTGCTTTTCTTTGGATCACCATAGAAGTAATTTACAATTTAATGAAACGCGTCGAGCGAAAACGAACTCAAATCTGTTTGGATTTAAGTGCAAAATTGAATGTGTTGGATGAACTGGAACTTTCAAAGCGTAACTAATTAGCGACTGACAGCTTATTAAGGGACATCATCAAAAAGTCAGACTGTGTTGCATTGTGTTGTATAAAGCGGTAAAACGAATTAGTTCTACCTTTGACGTCAAAGTAAATATCACGTTTTTTTTTACTAAAGCTTTTCTCATACCATTTTTCATTTTGAATGACCGTTTGGGATCTAAAACGATCTAAAGGTGGTTAGCAACCACACTCACTTAATCCGAACTTAATAGTGTAAAATAAAGAAGTAAGGCACGTGGCATGAATGCCGAGGTTGCGTTTGAGTTCTGCCAGATGGCCAAAACCTTTTCATGTGTCATCATTTCTTCTATCATTTGAAATTAAATAAAATATCTTACCTACAAAAAAATCTTCTAACCAAGTACCCTAATTTATAAACCTTCACAATGATATTAAACGATACAGTGTAGTGGTAAACGTGATTTCCTAAAGGTCAAGTTAGGTAGGTTAATATTTAGGACCTAAATATTAGCCTTCAATACCTGGCCTAAGCCCTGGGTAGTCCCGGGGCTCGAATTTTCTTGCAGGATTAAGCGGTTTTGAAACGGGATTTTATTTAAAAGGGCAAGGTTTTTAAAGGTTAATGGGTTATAATTATATAACGTTAAAAATAAACTAGTTTTCCTAAGGTAACGTAGCCTAAACAAAGGAAGTATAACAAACAAAACCCGTCAGAAACATTATGACGTTTTTGAATCAAAGATGTTCTTAGAAATAAACTTTTGCGACAATTAAGTACTTAAAGTAAATGCTGCTTTAGACGTGTGAAATGCTGTTTTATTCAATACCAATATTTGATACTTGTCTTCTCTAGCAAAGTTTTGTGGAAAAATCAAAATTTTTCAACAATGTATTAATTCTTTATTCGATAGTATACTCGTATATCGCGTGTATTATTAACTAATCTAGTTTTGTTATATTTAGTGACATAGCTATCTATATGTGTAGACAGTTTGTATGTAATAAAATATGATTTTAAATATCTAATTCCCAATGTTTAAAACGCTATAAATCATTAACTTTAAAATGTTTTCAATAACCTTCGTTTTTTTATGTGTGTAAAATTACCATACTTATAACTTTTGTCGGGATTTTAACGCGACTAGCTTAACGTTTATTTATTTAACTAACTTTAAATAAATAAACAGTATATTATCGCGTTAAAGTCCCGAGAAACGTAATAAGTAAATTACTATAGATACAATAGTTTAATTATATACTTATACAGACCGACAAATTAACAGAAAGAAAAAGCTTCTACAATGCAATACCTTTGAACCAGCATAGGTTATCTTTCACTCATATTCCTGAATTTGCATTAGAATTTTTAAAATTCCACTAATAAACTCAAGGCAGCGAGGACTCAAATACGAGCTTTCCTGAAAAGAAAAAGATGCCGCTGCCGTTCTTGTGAATTTTCCGTTCATTTTATTATTAATGAACGTATTTCCCTAGCTTCTTGCTACATTTTGGCTAGAAATGAGTTTTCTTAAAGTACATCCACGAGCAATGACATTAATGCAGTGTAATTTGCAAAAACATGTATCCATTACTCTAATTCCTTATTTAGGGGTCTTCCGCTGGGTGCTTCATTAAATGCATACTTAATATGCGGGTGGTAGGACCTTATGAAATAAGAAGGGAAACAAGCAAGTGGGTCACCTGATGGTAAGTAATTACCACCGCCTATAGACACCCGCAACACTAAAGAGATTGCAGATGCGTTGCCAACCCAGAGGGCTAAGATGGAATACCTCTTGTGCCAGTAATTACACCGGCTATCTTGCTCTCCACGCCGAAACACAGCAGTGCAAGCACTGCTTGCAAGCACTGCTGTGGTAGCGATCCGGACAGACCTTGTACAAGGTCCTACCATCCGCATGTAGTATATAGTAACGTATCCTGATAGACAGTTGACTCTCCATATTCTAAAAATGACGTAAGTTCCATATCAGTTTTCGGTAATTCTCCAGCGCTTTCACTGTTGCTTATTACCGTTCCTACATTAATTGTTAAAGTACTGGTCTACACACGTGGACTTCAGGCTAGAACAGAAACAGTACTCGGCGTTGATCTAGTTTTATGAGATAAACGGTTATTTCCAATATACATTCAAGTAGTTAATATAACATACAAGTAAAACAACGTTAACATAACCTGGGCTAATTGCTCGCGATAATCGTTTTATTTATGCACGCCGGGTCAGGTTATCTCGCCGGAGATTCGCATAATCTGCGCTGTTTAATTTCGGGCCGACCTTTTTTATAATTAAGTGTTTAGGGCCCGGGAGTGATGTGATGCGTACCTACATAGTTTGGTGTTTTTGTTTGTAACCCTGTGGCCTTAATGTGACTGGCACAGGTTTAATGTAAGTATCTTTCCCTGCGTTTCTGTCAAACTAGTGTCGAAAGAAAGGAACGCAGATAAAGTTAAGCTAAATTTGATCGATCAGTTAAAAGCACTAGCGGAACCAATTCCGCACAGAGCTACAAGTGGAATGGGCCCGACATAGCATGCTGAGGTTGTAGATTCAAGTCCTGCCAGATGCGTAAGACTTTTCTGTGTGTTGTCATTGTATATTATGTAATTTAATAATTTTAATGTTGAACAAAAAAAATAAATATCGAAAAAGTTTCGGTTATGAAATAAATCAAAACCGTAAACAAAGAAAAATTTATAAACGAAGCCTTTCGAAGGCTTTCAAAGGTTTAAAAGTTACGCCCAAATATTTGAAAATATATATTTGGCTTTGAAAATCAGTAAAATCAAATAGTAATGGAATCAATTAGAGCTAAAACACATTAATTGCCCAACGTATCGGTATAAAATCGATACCATTAAATCGCTATTACCATTAAATTTATCATTTCAATTTGAAAATTCCCTTTGGGGCGTAAATGTAAATTACGCAATTATCTACACTGATTTAATAAATATACGCTCTTGAGGCGATTTGCATATCTATGGAATAAATAATTGAGGAACGAATCCTACCGATTCATTGGAAGGGTTAAAATTTCACGGATAAACGTTCGGGGAATTTCGTGAAATCACGTTTCGGCCTATGTACCTAATGTGATGATGAATTATTTACTTTTTACTATAAACCTTCAACTGTGTTTGAGGAAATAATATTTGCGAACACTATACGAAAAATTGTAACAAACAAGAAAAGTTTATTTTTAGTAAAAAAAAGGCGGGCAACAGAATAGCAATTTCTCTTGGGATCGCTGGATCTCATGGGCGGTGGTGATTACTTCCCATCAGGTAACCCTCAAGCAGTAACTTAACACTTTCGCTGGTGGAAAACGGCTGTAGCAAGGTTATGCATAGATTTTAACAATCGAACTCTCTGTTGTGTATAGGTTACCATTGGCGAAAGCCTTAAAGAAAAAAGAGAATTGGAAATAGAGAAACAAACCAATTGATCCACTGACAAAATTGTAATGGCAGCTCTCAGAACGTAGAAGAAGTCGCAACACCTTCACTTTAGACTAGAAGCCCTTGTCGCAAAAATTATCAAAATTGGTGACCATAGTGAAGTTGGCAATAGATATATCTACATACTAGAATAAGTCAATAAAACACTATTATCATGATAGTATCTTTACTCTTCCTTGCTTGCTTGTATCTCAAGTTCTTTCTTGTTTATTTTTTTGGCCTCTTAAAAAGTCCAACTACTCTCGCTGCTAACTTTACGTTAAGGTACTGTAATGTATACCACCTGAATTCACTACTCAAACTTCTCCATTTGTCTAACGCTTTACAATTGACTGATAGCTTATATCTTAAGGCAATAGATTCAAATAAAGAATTAATAGAAAAACTCTCACAACAGTCATGACTTTTAACACATTCATGTGATTTTGCGTCCAATATTCTGAGGTTCCTTCTATGCTTTAGTTGTTCAGAAAATTAGCTCTAAGTAAAGTTTATGATGAAGTCATCCACATACACATTTGTCCCTACTTTAAACGACAACGAGCAGCGCCAGGAAAAAGTAAAAATATGACTAAGCGGCATACAAAATGACCAGAAAAATCAGTATTCCGCATGTAAATGTCCGGTATAATGAAAAATTTCGCACCCTAGGCCATACTGCCCGATTTATAACGCCACACCCCCCTGTCCACCGGAACATTTTCATTTAATACCGACTCAGCGAAATAAAGCAAGTTATTTGGAGTTAACCCTTAATGCCTCATTGACACGACAGCCGCAGTCCAAAGAGCAGCATTCCTTTTTTACTGTTAACATTGTATTCCCACACGCAACTTAGAACTTTAAACGTCAGTCCTAGAGTGGAACTCCATTTGATTCTTATTTTAGTAGTTATCGTTTGCTAATACATACCGGAATAGTCGGTATTTTTAATAAATGAGTCGTTCTAGGAAGGGGCGTCGCATAAAGTGTGTTGCCGTTTATGATTTTCCGCAGATTTTCCGGAAAGAAATATAATGATGGAGCTTTTCTTAGTATAACTTGAGATTCAAAAAAAATTGTGAAGGTGTTTTAGCGAGTGCTCTTAAGCTATAAGCCTGCCTATTGTCTACCATATTTATGTAATTCGATGTCTTTTTTTCAGCATTTTTTATGCTCTGCACAATAAAGAATATTTGTTGTTGTTATTTTTGTTGTTGTCATGCCAGAGTCGGCAACTTCCGAGAGATACTTCTTAGAAGCGTCCATAGGCTTCGGTAATAGCGTACTGAGAAGCATTTATCCTCGTTCCTATTTACCACCGAAGATAAATATTTTAGGATTAAGTCTTAGATTAGTTACATTGGAGCGACAATGTAAAGTCATTTATTAAATCGCAACAACTTTGAATAGAACATAATATATTATATTTTTGCTAGCCCGCAATCGTTTTCCAATGCTGAGCAAAGACCCTCGGATTTTCAGTTTCCTCTAATGTTTTTTTTCTAGTTTACGTTAATATTTATTATGTCTTTTAATATTTAGAAACTTGTCTTGTTCTATACATTTTATTCGACTACAGAACAATGTTTTACTAACGATGATGAATCAAATATTAAAAACAATTTTAAACAAAAACCACGTAAATACGACTTTTGTTAATTTTTAAAACATATTTTAGTTTAAACTAAAACCAGATTTGTTAACTTCTATAACATAATTTGTAAAAGTTTCGTACTTTGAATTTTCACGTTTCTGAAAACACCCAAATTAGCATCGCCATGTCAGCCTTAAGGTACATGTACTAAATAATGCTTCTTGGATCAGATAACTAGATTATAAAGCCTTGTGTTTGAAGCTCTTTTTACTCTTATTATTCCAGTAGACAAGTTTCTAAGAAAACATGGTTATTTCAACATTAATTCAAAATAAATCAAATTTCGAGATCATCACTGGAATCGTGTGAGAAACTTAAGTATTTAGTTGAACCTTTAGACGTAACAAAATCTAGACCCGTTACTGATATCTTTACAATACATAGTGTAAAACAATGTCGCTATTCGTTCCTGTCTGTTCTCAAATCTTTTGCCTGTCACTCCTTCGAAACCACGCAACGGATTTGGATACAGTTTTCACTGTCATTTAGAGATTTTATATAGAAAGTTTTTTATGTAGTACCCTTGCGAAGCTGGGACTAGTCGCAAGTGTAAATATAAATAAAATAAGAGCGAGTACGTTTGTAACATAAAACTACAGTGAGACTCGGACATATATTATTAATAAAACGGATCACTCACGTATTTTTACGTCGAGAAATGCCCGACTTGTTTCGGACCCGTCCGTGGTCCTTAATCATGATTAAGGACCATGAGTAAGGACCACGGACTGGTCCGAAACATGTCGAGCATTTCTCGACGTAAACAAAAGCGAGTACGTCACTTGTATGCTCTAAGTGACACATCTACACATTTGCAATCATCTATGAAACTTTCGGAAACGACTTGTGTAGGTAGATCCATGCAGGAGCGGGAACAGTTCAAGTATTCACGTGAAAGCAGTAATGAGATGTTGCTCGTTAACTTTATTATCCACGTGATGCCCCGGGGGCCTGGGGCAAGGGGCCCCGGGCACGGGGCGAGGGGCGAGGGGCCTAACAATGAAACTTCCCCCGTTTGGGGAATGGAGCGTGTTAACAAACGTTTTAAAGCGCTTCGTTATCTTTCGCTTTCGACGGTCTGAGGTTCTGATATGGTTGAAAAAAGACGTAAATATGAATGGCATTAGTATTGCTGAATGATGTCGAACCAGTCAGCTGTTTCGCAAAAAGGATGTACATTAAAAAAAACGACCAGGCGCAAGACGGAGACGCGTAGCTAGGGTTCCGTACCACCATACAACTTTTAGATATTTTAAATATAGTGAGCATTTCTTTAAAGGTCTGCCACCAAGTACGGACGCTGTGCCAGTCGTATCATTACAATTAACATTTACGAGTACTCATTAGTAAAATTGTAAACAATGAGCGTGAAATATGGCATCTGGCTCACGGCTTTTCTGTCTTAATATAATCAGCCATCTTGGATTCAAAAAATATTGTCGAAGTTGGATTACATTCGTTTTTTAAAACAGAATGTTAGGTACCATATTAAATACAAAAAGAAAATGGCAAACTTTCGGTTAATCGAGGCTAAAATACTTGAATTCGACACCACTTTGCTAAAATTGGTCGCAAATCCAGCAGCTAAGCAACCGTGCTTACCCTGTTGTGTTTCGGCGTGGAGAGCAAGACAGCCAGTGAAACCATCTTTCGCAATTATTTCCGAGCAATGTCGTAAAAAAATAATTTCAGACGTATGTGTGTATAACTCTGGACGCTACTTAATGCAAACAGCTTTATGTTCCAAAATAATAATAGTATAGGGTACTTTCAGCTTGGTATATATTTTACAACGTACTCAAGAGATTAACATAAAACCACTTGAACGAAAGCATGGATTTATTTTCACATTAATAAAAAATAATGAAGTCACTGCAGCCTGTGTGCATAAATAAAATAGGCAACATAAATAAAATAAATTGAGTAGGTATAAAAGAAATGAAGTAAAAACGCTAACTCACTTTTAGCATAAGCTTTTAATTTTAACACGTCAACTGTGCACGCGTCCAAAATTGGGGTAAGTATGCTATTTTACGCTATCCACCTTTAGAATATCATGGTTGTATATTTGCCAATGTTTCTGAAAAAGCACCGTTGTCAAAGCTGCCGTACCGAGATGTCTTAGAAAATAACCTTTGCCCCGAGCCAAAAAGCGCGATAAAATTCTACACCTTTAGTTTGTATACTTGTTAAAATTAAACATGTTTCCTAGATTATATGGAGGTAAACATCTCGCTGTAAAAAAAGTCAAATTGGATCTACATGCTAAAAATATCAAATACAGAAACATGATATTTTATTTCGTTAGTCAGAATAATTTTTACAGAACACATGAATGAGGTTAGAGCCATGTTAGAGCGGCTTTCACTGTAATTTTTGTCGCAAAATCGTCATCGCATCGCATTTATTAATACATAAACCATTGCCACAGAAATAGTTTTACATAGTTTTTTTATATGTTATAATTTTTCATATGATAGTTTTAAAAGCATATTTAATAAATAAAGAAAAATATGTTATCTCGTGACAAATTCACACCAATTGACCTAGTGCCAAACTAAGTAAAGCTTGTACGTAGGGTACTAGACAACGGATACACATTTTATTATAGAGAAATACATACTTAAACACATACAACATCGAAGACTCGGACCCAAACATTCGTGTTCATAATACAAACGTTTGCCTTTTCCGGGAATCGAACACGCAACCTCTAGCTTTATAGTCAGGGTCACTAACCACTAGGCTATCTGGTGGTCATATTTGAAGAGCCTATACCATGGTAATAAATGGTTTATTATTATGAAACTGTCACAGCTCGTATGCGAGAACGTCTGTGTCAGTGGGGCGGTTAACATTAGCTCATAATAAAATTGCTAGCGTGCTGCCCCCAATCACATATTCATTCTAATCCTATTCATACGTTCTGTGAAAAATAAAGTCAATAGGCCATAAGTTTTTGTTCTATACTTGGATTTATGTCTATTGATTTTTGACTAGTTTCATTATTTTGTTATAGACAAGTCTTTTGAAATAGACATTTCGATTATAAGGTTGACATATTTAATACTTGCACTTAATTATGCATAAGTAAAAACAAGTATTTCTAAATGTAAACACAAAAAATCAATAAAAGTACAGTTTTACTACCAGTAGCCTTAAAAAGGGGCAGTGGAGTGTTAAATTCCTGAAGGCAATTAATATCCGAAGTTTATGAGGTTATTCGTGCTGCAGAGCGAACTGGAAGGGTACAAAAGCAAAGGATCGTAAAAAAACATTATTCTTTGACATGAAACACATGCTCACTAATGTTTCAAGAGTTTCATAAACTACTAGCGGACGCCCGCGACCTCGTTCGCGTGGAATTAGTAGCCTATGTCCATCAGGAATAGTATAGTTTCTATTAGTAATTTTTAGAATCGGTTCAGTAATTTCAGAGATTACCCCCTACATACAAATAAACAAACAAACAAAGTTTATCTCTTTATTATATTAGTGTATGTAGATTACAGCGCTGATACTTATATTGTTGAAAGAAGGCCAGAACAAGTGCCTGTCGGGCCACGCGCAGTGGAGGGTTCCTTAGTTCCCTATTAACTCGTAAACTTGTAAAGCCTACTGATAGTTTTATTTTTAACTTCGCTATATACTCGTGTCTATACTACTACAGTGATTTCTTTCATATATTTAAAAACGTCCGTTTAACCGTCCGAGGGTGGACACTTGACTCTAACAAAAATTAGCATTTAAAAGCTTAGTTTTTCACAAATGGATCCCTTAATCGAAAAATTGTCATAGCAAACTAGCAGTATTTTTGAAAGACCTATCCAACGACACCCCACACCATGGGCCAGACCCATGGGATAGACCAGAAAACAAACATTGCCACTATACTTGTAGATGATTTGCTTACCTAAACCCCCTTTCGCGGGTGGTAGGACTTTGTGCAAGGTCCGTCCGGATCGCTACCACCATTTTGTTAGCTAATCCTGCCGCTAACCAGCAGTGCACTGTTGTGTTCCGGTGTGGAGAGCAAGACAGCTGGTGCAATTGGGATGTTGACTAAAAAATAATAATTAGTCCATCTTTTAGAACGCCAGAAAATAGTAGATACGTATTTTTTCTTTTGCTTCTAAAACTTAAAATAACAAAGTTACAGAGCGGTGAAAGTTCGCGCTACGTCATTATTGCGTAAAATTTTTACGAACGAGTGACGTCATGAACTCCTGAATTTGAATGTGCTGTATCTTTGTCAAATTCGTATGGACAAATAAAAAAATACGTATCGAGTATTTTTCTATAATCTAACTGACGGACTAATTAGAATCTTGTTGTTTTAACCCAGGAGACATCCCTATTACTGGCAAAAGAATTATTCCATCTTAGCCCTCTGGGTTGGCAAAGAATCTGCAATCCCTTTGGTGTTGCCGGTGTCCATGGGCGGTGGTAATCACTTAACATCAGGTGAACCACTTGCTCGTTTGCCTTCCTATGTTGTATAAATAAAATAAAATTAAGTATTTTCAAGTTTTTGTTCTAAGTACCACTCTATTTTCGTGACTATATATACTCGTATCCATGAAAAATTACAGGTTGTAGAGCTGAGAATCTCGGAGTTGAGCTGCGGACAGACGGACGCATGGACGGACGGACGGACGGACATGGCGTAACTATAAAGGTCCCTTGTTGACTGTGGGACCCTAAAAATGAGGAATTTTGATTTAAGCATTAATGCTTAGGATTAGAAAAATATATACATCAATCACAAGCAAGCAATAGCATGAAGTATTTACAGCCATCAGCGATTCTTTTCATATCTCTAGTTTCCGTTGGAAGCAAGGATCACTTCCTATCAGGTGACCCGCACGCCTGCTATGCTCAAAATTCCATACAAAAAAAACAACCTGGCTGGTAAAAAACTAAACCCTTTTTCATAAAAAAATTCAGACCTGTTTTAATCAAAGTAATTAAGTCTTGATCCTCGCTTTTGAAGGCAAATGTCACGTAGACAGATAAATCTATATTATTTTATTTTATTCTTAAAACGAAGTATAATTTTGACTAAAGTAAGCTTAGTGAGCGTTCATGACCCTCCTGGCTTGGACGACATAATATTTACGTGCCATAAAAAGACGTGAGTGGTAAATATTCGCAAATACATTTTAAAGTTCTAATTCAGTTATTTTATAAATTTATTCTCGCTTATCGCTTAAGCTGGTTGAACATGGGGGCTTGTAGATTAAGCCACATAAATTGGGATTAAAATCAGCTTCGGAAGCTGAGCTTGCGGACGTGTTGCGCATCTTAAATAGAAAATACTTACGGTACAAAGATTGTTTAATTTGATAACATAAATTGAAATGTTATACGCAATGACAATACAATGAAAAAAATCTGGTAATGTAGCAGGAGTATGATGAGAAATACAATACATTACAATAACTCTTTATTGACCACACAAAACAACATGAAAAGGTACAATTAAGAGAAAATGCATAAGGCACGCAATAGGTGGTCTTCTCGCTTTAAGAAATCTCTTTCAGAGAACCGTTAGAAAAAAACATACGTTAGAAATAATATAAATATTCTGCATTAAAACTAAAACGCGAATTAAAATTTCGGTTACAAAATTGATAACTTAATTTTAAATATAAATTATTAGAAGGAAAACAACGGTCTCTAGTTCGCTTTTTATTTTAAATACTAAGATATGCAGTCCTTTTAATGTATAAACATCGCTACAAAAAGTTGTCCAACGTAAAGGCTCTTTAAGTTACAGAACTCCAAACGTCACTAAATTTTTCCAACACACAATTACAGCCATCACATTTAAGAGCAAACTTGTATTTATCTCCAAAACCGGTAAAATACGATTTATCAATAAAAAAAACTTGGAAAAAGAACCAGAAAACTGTCCGTCAGGAACACCCGCGGGAGGAAATGAAGGCGAAAAACGAAATAAGTGAAGATTTCTTCAGAACTAAGTATAATAACCGGAAAATTAAGGCGCTTGATTTTGTTCGTTTTATCGGATACTGGCCTTTTGAGTCGAGGACTACGGCAACTGTACTTTACGTACTGGCCATTACTTTTGAAGCGTGGCTGCAATAGTTTGAATGGCGTGAAGTAGAACAGCATATAGCCCAGTCATTGTTTCTGAAGTAAGACTGACGGACCCATTCAAACGATAATTGAATGGCAACAGTCCACGATCGTCTGTCCTTGTTCAGAACAGTTTTATTCTTTTTTGTATTCTTAATTTTAGTTTTGGCTTCGGCAAAATCAGTTCAGGTTCGGTGGAACATTCGAAAGCGTGGGAAAATTGACTTCAACATTTATGTTGATAATATGAAGTGGCCAAAAATGCGACAATATAATGTGTAGTGTTAGTGACTGTTTAGCTAATAAATGCAAAGTTATAGTTGTAGATTTTTACAAAAAGATACCGAAAAGTTTTACTTCACTCACTAGTGGTTTTAATGCTTAATACCAAGTAATTGGAACTTGCATCAAACATCTGACTCACAAGATAAACTGGCAGCATCGACTTCTCTACAAAACAGGTTACAATATTTACGAATCCTCTCCGTGAATTGCCAAAGTTTTTCTTATAAATCTTAAAGTGGCCCTTCGCAGATTTCGCCAGCTTAAAGATACTTTCTGTACAGTGAGACGCGTATACATTGTTCATTTCGTTGAAGTACGAATGTGTAGTGTATATAATTAATCAAATTAATACTTTCTAGAAAGAAATATGATTATAAAAAGCTGCTTAAAGCAGCTTTAGTTGTTTAATTTGGGTACTAGGTTAATATTGGTGTTAATCACTCAAAATATTTTTCATTTTTATTTATAATCCAGTATCTGTAACGTGGCAGCAGTCGCGTTCACAAACCTGTCCCGCTAAACGTTTTATTAAAAAATGTTAGTATTTCAAATTTCAGATTCAAAATTTGTAATTCTTTCTGGTTGTGACATTACTTTTGATCTCTAAGTTTGCTTAGTTCTCTCAGTCTCTGCTTAGGAAAGCACATATTTGTCCTGTCGAGCCTGTTCATATTCAGTCCAATCGTTACCTACATTTCAAGTTCAATCATCATCCTGCTTCATCATTATCGTTACCTGGAGGCATACTTTTGTAAGTTTGACCTTTTGTCTGTATATAATTTATATATTTATCTATATTCGTAGTATTAACCATTATAACTTTGTGTTCAGGTGCCTTCTATTTAAATTATAAAACGCCAACATCCTCATCATCTTCCGGTTTTCATCAACACTCTCATCCCAGACATCACAAAACTATGCACCCCATGCGCAGATATTCTTTTCTGTTGGATTGGGGCAAACTCTCGCGCAGGTCCATTTTTATTGAGTATTTCTTATAATTCCTTCAATTACAGACCCGCGTTTATCCAATCCACCTTAATTTGATCTGGAGTGCGATTTTTGAATCTCACCAGGTGACTAACGCTCACCAAAATGGCAAATTTTCCTAGAGATTCGTTCATTTTTGCGAGCTTTAGTCACCAGCGGCTCTAACATGACTGGCCAAATTTAGTTTATATCTATCTGCGTCCTTTTCTTATGACACTAGTTAGACAGAGACACAGGGAGAGGTTAAACTAAATCTGGGCTGTCATGTTAGGGCCACTGGTGAGATTCAAAAATTGCACCTCTGATCTTGGGTTCATTGACGATTTTGTTATTGTTGACTTGAGCGAATAACTATTTGTACTATGTAGCGCTCTTTATTGGGTATTTATCTTCTAACAAAATCTTCTATCGGAGATCGCTTCTGAAACTTTATTCCGATGCATGTTATGAGCTGCTGACTGTACCTACATAGGTAATATTTTGTGCGAACTCGTTAAAAGCTTACTTACAATTTTATGGAATAGATTTTTCAAGTTTCTGTTTATTTTCCAACGAAGTATTAGAACATATTTGATTTTCAGTAAACAGTAAACGTTCGAGCTGCGTCGAACACCATTTTACTCCCTCGTTTATGCAAGTAAGAGGCTTTAAGCATTTTTCTTTACTTTTATATTTTATTACTAGCGGCCCGCCCGTCTTCGCACGCGTACAAATCGGAATTGGGATGTTATGTACATAAAAACCTTCCGTTTAAAAATATCTAAATGCAAGTGAAACCGTATCAAAATCCATTGCGTGGTTTAGAAGGAGTAACGGCCGAAGATATGAAAACAGACAAAAATGGATAGCGTCTTTGCTTTGTACTATGTAAAGAAAGATGTAAACAGTAATACATGCAGGTAAAAGTATGAGCACATTTCTTAATCATAAAAATCAATAAATAAATAAATAAATATCTCGGGACAATTTACACCAATTGACCTAGTCCCAAACTAAGCAAAGCTTGTACTATGGATACTAGACAACGGATATACATACATATATAGATAAATACATACTTAAATACAAATAACATCCATGACTCAGGTACAAACATTCATATTCGTCACACAAATATTTGCCCATACCAGGATTTGAACCCGGGACCTCTTGCACAGTAGGCAGACACATGTGCCACTGTGCCATACAGGTCGTCAATAGTTCTTTCTTGCTAGAAAACCCAAAAAATCTTTTGTAATTTTAATTTTAATTGCTGTCAGCATTAGTTTTTGAGTGTTTACTATCATATAAATGTATGGTGAGCTAGATTAATTTCTCCCGCATCTTCCCTATTGTCCGAATCCACTTTAAAAGTCAAACAAAGGGTTGAAGATTGTTAAAAACAAATGAAGTTACAAAGAACTTATAACGACGTAGGCAATTTGTTTCATTTTCCGGCTTAAGAGCTGACGAATTCTCTCCACTTAGCGACTGGAAGTCAAAAATTAGCAACACTTTAAGACAATTAGTAAGACAAACGAATCCACGGTAAGGAAAAGATCGGAAACTTTGTTCTTCTGTAGCTTAGCTTTAATTGGAAATAAAGAATTGAGGACTCATTTACGCGTTGGTTCACGTTTTAAGGTACAAAAACGGGAACGTCTTTTGTACTCGTTTGTACGTTTGTTCAGTTTAAACCCCCCTCCCTTCTTACCCCCATATTCATAAAAAGTTAACAATCTTTTTAAGCTAACAAATGTTTTGTCCCTTTCATTTGAGGGCAAACGTCACAATGACAGATAAAGACATAAAACATGTTAATTAGCAAACGTTTACGAAGCGTTTATGAATAAAGGGGTTAGAGCATAAGAACGTATGTATAGGCGACCAAGAAATTGCTTGGCCACTTTCGACCGTATTCCAAAGGGATAAGGTTCAAAAGTGGTCAAGCAATTACTTAGTCGACTGATTTAAATTGTTGTCCTTTACTAGCTGTTGCCCGTCACTTCGTCCGCTTAGAATTCATTTATCGATATCCCGCGGGAATTTTGGATCTATTGAGGATAAAAATCACGGTTAAAACCGTTATACAAACATCCCCCACTCTTTCAAAATTGTCTATTACCCGTAATTAGTGTCCGTAAATTTTGAAGTTTTGTATTTCACATTTAAATTTTCATCCCCATTTTACCCCCTTAGGGCTAGATTTTTGTAAACATAAGTAGTCTATGTACATCCGTATCCAAATGCCAAACTATGCCTGAACCAAACTTCATCGATATCGGTTCAGAAGTTTATGCGTTGAAGGCGGATAGACAGACTTTCGCATTTATTTAAATTGGATTTGTTTGAATACAAACATTCTTCAATAGAAAGCATAGAAAGGCCCGCGAGGCGTCAACCCGGGGCGTGAACTAGAAATTTCAGTTTCATCGAACTAGATACTTTAAAAGGCAGATATTTATTAAAGTCTACACTAAAAGCGTTAGCCTTAAGGCAACTAGAGTTCGAGAAACTTAAAGAGGTCATTATACGATTTAGCCCTGTCGCTACACTATCCGAGTAAGAAATCTTAGATACAACATCAAAATGAATAATACGACTTTAAGTTCATGCTTCTCTTGTTTTATACAAAATTGAAACAAACGAACATCTAATGGAAAGTTACACCGCCGCCCATAGCAACCAGCAACTCCAAGAAAATCGCTGGTCCAATGCCGGCTTTTAGGATCCCCCGTGGGCCTAGATCTTTAATCAGCGTACGAAACGCACTAGCAAGTTACGACTTGACGACGGTGTTCTATGATTGTATGGTACTACCCCATTCATGCTGGCCTCATGGTAATGCAACCAGCAACCGGCTGCAGTGTGCTTCTACCAGTATGGGAATCTTTACTTTGACATTAGCTAAAGTCACTAAAGTCGTCACAAAACCTTTCTTTTGATACTATTTAGATAAAGCCGACGTTGAATAATAAGTTATCTTTATGTGAATCACGTTACTGCTGCAGTTTGTTGATATTATAAAAAACAGACAGACAGATGGACAGACGGACAACTGGTGATCCAATAAGGGTTCTGTTTTTTCCTTTTGAGAAACGAAACCCTACCTCAAAAGGAAATATAATAAAATTCAGTGCTTCACTAGGAGTGATAGATGTTCCTTGGTTTCCTTTTACGAATGACTATCTGTTGCGCCGTAGTAATTATAGATTTAATTCAAATTTATTATTTCATTACTATGTTTATTTGTGAGGACTACTTAGTATACCTATACTAGCGACTTAAGTATTTTTCTTTAGCCATGTTTGATTTGTTTCATTTCGATGGTATAGACATATAGAATCATAAAATGATTTATTTAGATTCGTCACAATGAGGCCGCACACTAATGCGCCTGCTGAAAAGCCAAATAAGATTTCATCGTAAAGTTGTTTGCAATGCACAAGCTATTTAAAGTTATTTTAACATGACAACAGTATTGTTTCGCTGTTGAACATCTACTACCAATCTTAATTAAACAACAAGAAACATTCTCTAATATTTGATACAATAAATATATTTTTTAGTTAACATATTAAAGTGCAACGCTTTGATTTAAGTAATTCTTTTTGTATCTTCCATCTAAGAAAAAAAAATTGATTACAGCATTTTATTCGGGGTCGTACATAATGATGATACAAGTAACGACTGATGTCAATTTTTAAAAATTAATTCCGGGTTAAAGACGTACTATTCAGCTATAAAAACTGATTCTGATTTTCACCCATTCCACTAAAATTTCGTCGATCACTAATGGTTTTTTCGAGCGAGTCCAACCTTCTGCTTTTCACCCAAATACGAAATTACGTTTTCGTCTATTTTAAAATAGCTCTCCGAGCATTAGTAACATGAATGTTATAGCCCATTTTGGCCAAAGTGGCAAACCTTGTTAGGGAGAAATGCAACGACCCAGGTCTCTATTGAGTGCAGCCAAGAATGACGTAGAAATATACGAGTCGAAAATTGTTCGAATGGTAGTTGCATCTTATAAAAAAAAATTGAATACTTAATGGATCATTTGTGAAGGTCCATATTAAAGTATTAATATTGCAAATCAGCAGTGGCCCGTTTCACGAAGCTACAAGTTACAATTTTCCAAGTCTAAATCGGCAACATTGGTCAATAATGCCTGGGATTATTGACCAATGTTGCCGGTTTAGACTTGTAAAATTGTAATTTGTGGCTTCGTGAAACGGGCCACAGATCGTAAGCGGCGGACGATCGTATTCTTTTTTTATGCTTCGTACAAAACAAATACACGTGCAGAATTGTCTTTAGTGGTGGTAGTTAACAGTTCAGTCTATGTATAAATAATTATGCTGACTATATATGTGTATACATGTTGATTTATGAGGCACGCTGCTGGTTTTATGCAAGTGTAAACGGCCATTTATTCCAATTTGTTTTTTTTTTCAAAGCAACCGACAATAAATATTTTGAGGTGATATTATTGAACCAACGCGTGGAAATCGCCCTTTGGCAGCTTATTGCATTAAGTTTGTCCCTGATAAAGACATCATCAACTTAATAATATCTGTTGAAAGCCTATCATGTGGGCAATGTCAAGGAAATTGGCCAACAGTAGTTATCTTATTTTGCTGTTAAAATAAAAAAAATAGTCATCTACACTAATCTACACTATCTACACTAATATAATAAAGAGGTAAACTTCTGTTTGTTTGTTTGCAGGGGGTAATCTGTGGAACTACTTAACCGATTGTAAAAATTCTTCCACTAATAAGCTACACTGTCCGTGACGGACATAGGCTACTAATTTTACGCGACCAAATCGCGCGCATCTGCTAGTCCTAAATACACTCAAACACTGCTTACCGTAACATTTTTCATATCGCTCGGTTTATTCTTCTTTCTTTTTGCTTCGGCACAGCGAGCCGGCACGCTAATGATGCTTACGTTGAACAGAACATAGATTTCTGTGACAGCTCGAATAAATTAGCCGTTTCTAATTTGTTTGCCATCCCGATCCCACCCCTTACCGGGACGGAAATTATTAATATTATAATATGCTTACGACTGTAACCCCAGACGCGATAATCAGAGACATTTGAACTCCCAATAGAAAAATTGCTTATTTCTAGTTCATCATAATGTTTATTTTATTTTATGAAATTGGAAAGCAAACAAGCAAGTGTGTCACCTAACGGTAAGTGATCATCACCGCCTATAGACGATCGCAACACCAAGAAGATTGCAGATGCGTTGCCAATCCAGAGGGCTAAAATGGAATACCTCGTGTGCCAGTAATTGCACCGGCTGTCTTGCTCTCCACGCCGGAACACAACAGCGGAAGCACTGCTGCTTGTGGCAGGATTAGCCATGAAGATGGTGGTAGCGCTCCGGATGGCCCTTGCATAAACCTACCACCCGCAATACTAAGTTGGCAGTACTTTGACTTGGTATATTTTTGAGTTGTAACTTGTACTATTTCTTTATTTCTTTCTAACTGTTGCCATTCTTGGTACTACTTAAACGACAGAGCAACGACGCTCTTAATTAATCAATCAAGTAATCAATCATCAATCATCATTGCGAGATTCGACGTTACCGTCTCGCACTTGCTTTGATTAATTAGATAAGTTTCAGTAAACACTGTTTTAACATTAATTTTAACCCAGTATTGGTATGCGGAACCGCTTAAAAATTTCACAAGATCCAATTCATAGTAATATAATTTTTTTTGATAATGTTTGTTTAAAACATTCAAATAAATTTTAAGGACAATGATAACACAAAGAAAAATTAGGGTAATGGCAGGACTCGAACCTGCAACATTAGCATTCCGTGCCTTGCGTTTTCCAGTTTCGCCACATTACCAACTAATACTTAGTTTAACATTTAAAAAAAAGATTCGGAAGTAAATTTCCATTACAAAAAATGTTTGTTTGTTCCTCATTTTTTTACACTGTCTACGAACCTATTACTTTGTTCATTACACCAGTACATTTTTAACCTCCAAAATAACGCATAAATATAATATTAGTTTGGATATGGCCAACAATTTTTCAATTACAAAGTTAAGTTTGTCCTTCAACACGATCTATATACAAAATAGTGCAAAAACCTCAATACATGAGTTAGACTAGTACTTTTTGTCAGGTTTTTGTATAGTATTACAATTTCATTGCATTCATCTACGCTTTATACCTAATTCTAAGTCAATATGACCACTGTAGATGGGTGAAAATTTACTCGCTAACAAAATTAAACGAACAAAGCAAGCGAAATAACAGCCTATCCAAAAAAAGCAATAAGCATCGTTTGAATACAAATAATAAACAGTCTCTATTTTGTAAAATGCAACCAACATTATAAAGCGAGCTTGGAATCTTTACGAGAGCGGAAGATTTCAATTTAAAATAAATTATAATACGCTTACAGAAAATATAAAATGCAACGGAGCTCAGAATCCAGTAATACTCGAAGACATGCGGCAACTTAAATCCTACTTAGGAAATAAACCCCCAGCGTCCTAAAGGAGCCCACAAGGGACAGGTCAGCATACACGTCCGCTACTTATTTCAAAATGGTGATTAAATATTTTTAAGACTACAAAGTTCTGGCGGATCTTCCGGGATCCCTCGCGAAATCTTCTTATTCGAGTAAGAAGCTTACCCAGTAAGTCTTTGACAATCGAACGCGAGCGAGATTGGGGTCCTCCCTGTTAGAATTCAACGAATTTAAATTTTCCGAGACGGTCCGTGAATTAATTCGGACGGGCGCTAATCCGAACACCTTAAGACTGTAATACATCTGTCAGAGGCGTTTTTTGAATGCAAATGCTTTTGATTTGTATGCGGCGGGGGCTGCGGGTTTATGGTGTCAAAAACGACCAGAGGATAAAGTTTGAAAACGTCCTTTTAGTTTTCAACTAGGATTTAGCGTGGAACTTGCGCGTGATAACGGGCGCTATCTCTTCTATTGCTCTTGTAATTTATCGAGTTGACTCTGGATATACAGTTCGTGCTTTAATTTTTAACAATGGCATTGTAATTTGGTTTTTCACTTTATTTATTAACCACCGTTTTCAAAAAAAATTACAAACCTCCTTTAACTAAAATATGTTTTATTGCTTTCAATCATAGATAAACGTCTTAAATCTTACAATTGCGGATAAAGACGTCGCATAAGTTAATAAATGTAGGTTTTTGAATTATGAATCGGGTTAATGTTTATTGCATTATGTAAACATGAAAATGTAGAAGAGGTGAACTTAAGGCCTTAAGGCGTACTCTGCCCAACAATTAGGCAAACCAGAAATGGATGGGAAGTGCACAAGTCAAAGCCAAAATCATTATACAGCTACCGTTAGTAATATATTATTATCAGTTTAGTAACGACTTGAGTATATAATAGACTCACATAAATCGTTACAAAACTGTTTTTTATTTTGCTTACAGTAGGTAACAATAATACATTTTTTGAGTTTGACCTAGAAGCTACCCCACTCTAATTTTTTTACGGGTGATATAAACAAAAATGACCGTCAAGAAACGAAAAATATAGATATTCATCTTCTCAGATTTTTTGAATTTTGAAGATAAAAGAATGTACCGTATATCTATCTAGATGCTAGACTGAGAATAAAACTAACCTTTATAATTTGTTTTAAAGTAACATCAACGTCTGTATATCCTCTCTCCGAGAATATGCAAAAACCTCCTCAACCAGCTAAAGATAATAAAACTGTTAAGACTCAGTTTATTTAGTCCGTATTTTTAAAGTCTGGTAAAGTTAATTGGAGTCTTAATCTTGAAAGAGTAAAAAACTTACGAAAATGCTAATTACACAACGAATTCAATGGATAAGTTGAACTTATTTTATTTAAAATATTAAGGCTAATGAAACGGAATTTAGTTCCATTAATGTTATTTTTGTGTTTAGCGCACGATTCCAGGAAACTTGCAAAATAAACTTAAATACGATGAGAAGTGTCTCAAATAAAATCTTCGTTGTAAATGTCACTTAATTTTATTCGCTTTTTTGTACAGGTAACATTCTGGTAACGCTGGCAACATTTCCTTTGTCTCATAACAATGGCGGTACACGTCCTGAATTCCAAATTCGAATTCAAATACAAAAACAATGTTATTGTTTGTTGCATTTCAAATAAGCGCAAAAATAGCTTCTTTTATTATTTTTCAAATGTTTTGAATTCTGGGAAAAAATAATACAAATTCTACACACCTATTTATTATTTTGTAACGGTTTTTAGGGTTCCGTGAAAAAAGTTAATTAAGGGTACCAGTATACTGCAGCTTTATCCATCCGTCCGTCTGTTTGTTTGTCTTTCTGTCTTAGTAGCGTAATTTAAAATTAAAATATAATTTTAAATATTTTCATTTACTTTGCAAAAGTAATCGAAAGGAGAGTCAAAATTCCAAAGTCAAGCACTAAGGTTTAAAGCTGTTTAAATTTGTATTATTTGACAAATTAAATAATTAATCTCATGACCACTGTAAATCATATTCATCTTAATTTTTTTGTCTTAAGTAGTACCTAAACAGCATTCTAACTTAAAATTTCAGTTTTTGCTATCAAAATATTCTATAAAAATATTTTATTTGACTTTGTAAAAACAATTCGTAGTACAATTATAAACAATTTATTGAATCGAAGACAACTCAAATTAATCAACTTTAGAAGTAAAATTTATTTTAAGTAAAACATTTAAAATCTTAGTGATTTTTTTCCAAAACATAAAAGCGTAATTGAATTAAATAAATGTGGCTCTCAATTAAATTCACATTTCAAAATTTTGCTAACGCAAGTTAACAAGTTTTTGTTTTTTGCTTGTGTGGATACTCTTACGTATAGTCGACCAAGTAATTGCTTCCCCACTTTTGAGCTTTATCGCTTTGTAATAAGGTCGAAAAGTGGTCAAGCACTTTCTTGGTCGACTATACATATCTATACCTATCCCTATCCTTTATAAATTATAATTCATTTGGTACTATGTACATTAGCAAAATGTCAAATTCCTAATATGACTGTACGTAACTGTGTTTTTCAAAGATAAATAAACGGGCAAATGTAAAAGAGACTCTCCTTACAGGAAATAAATCTTATTATTTACATACATTTCATAATTAATTCCTTTCCTTAAACAGAAGCCTACTTAAGATTCTCGAAATAATTTTCAATTTGGGCCAAACAAATTTGAGATATTAAATCTTTGCAAATTTTCACTCTAGGTTTTGGCATAAATTAATTAAGGACAAAATACCATCGCGTCAGTTTAAAAGCTGACAAGTTCTCGAATTCTCTTTTTGTTAAAGTCTTAATTAAAACTAGTAACAAGGGGGTCAAAGTCCACACGGTTTTTTGTCAATGTTGGTAAAGACTCATATCATGCGGCGGTGTTTGGCGGTGGTAGGACCTTGTGCAAGGTCCGCCCGGATCGCTACCACCATCTTGCTCGCTAATCCTGCCGCTAAGCAGCAGTGCTTGCACTGTTGTGTTCCGGCGTGGAGAGCATGACAGCCGGTGCAATTACTGGCACGAAGAGGTATTCCATCTTAGCTCTCTGGGTTGGCAACGCATCTGCAATCTCCTTGGTATTGCGGGCGTCGTCGGTGGTGTTCACTTACCACCAGGTGACCCACTTGCTTGTTTGCCTTCCTATTTCGTAAAAAAAAAAAAAAAAAAAAGACCTCTAGTGATGTATCGCTTCTATCAAGTGAACTGCAATGCTGTTTACCACGAAACTGCTACCAAGCAAACTTAAGCTGCAGTATTACAAGGCGAAAATTCTTGCCTCGTCTAAACGCAGTCTAAGCTTTTAAGGATTTTATTGAGACCCCATTCACAGCTCAAGTTAAAATTCGAAAGATTCCCTCACAGACGGAAGGTAAAAGAAAAGCGAATAGTTATTAGGTATGACGTCAGAGCCCTCGAGACCTGAACACTAATCCTCAAGGAGATAGGTTATACTGGAATAGCCTAGTTGAGGAAACATACGAGTAAATAGCAACAAATGGAACATTATGTAAAATTCATGAACACCAACAAACTGGAACAAATTACCTTGCTACTCTGCGAAACCAGTGCCGGGCTCGTGCAAAATTGCTGTGTGTGTGTGTGCGGAGTAGCAAGGTAATTTGTTCCAGTTTGTTGATATGGACCTCCGCAAAGTAACGCCTGAATCTATTAATTATTCATGAACACCACTTAGGAATTTAAGGTCATATTAAATAGTTACATAAGTATGCACTAGTAGTAGATATAGTTACTAGGCGTAACTGGATTTCTGGAAAGAGAAATAAATTTAATGAAAGCTAAAGCTAATGCATTTTGTTTTTAACGTTTTGACTATTAATTTGTCTAAATTTTAAGACAAAATATGTCTAGCTCATTTTGTCGCAGTCTTATAATTAAGACAAAGTCTACTGGGCATGTCTAATTTATAGGCCATTACAGGGTGTATTATGACACTATTTTTTGTCTAGTAGTTAAGTATTTTAACTAAATTGTCGTACTCAAGTCATGATGATCGATGTCATTTTACCTCATAATCTGTCTTACAAATCTCATGCCGTTACTATTACACTCATTTTGATAATTTGATTGTACTATACTTATTAAGAGACCCCCTCCAGTAAAACGAAATCTCTGGCGTTCCCTATCGGTGCCACAAAAGAGTTTTCAATTGGCGACGGATTACCCCGGAGTTGGTCGTAAGGACTATATTTTAATGTTCCTTGCGCCAACTCCCAGATTGAAATATTTTTCTTAGAAAGCCACTTAACTGTCTTGAATTGACATAATTATAATAAGAGTAAGAACATTTCACACTGAGAATAGATACCTAATACCTTGTTTACATACATCACAATTATAGGCTTAGGCATAGCCCAAAAAGATTGGGCAATATGTAGATAGAACTTTTTTAAATATGTCTTAAATGTTATACTTAACTTATAAGGTATTAAGGACGAACAAAAATTACAAAATGTATTTGACCATCACCAAGCGTTGGCTATTGGAGAAATAGATATACATACAGTCATACATACGGACATATGTACATACAGACATACAGTCGAAAAACTAACTTTTCCTTCTGGCTGCAGTCAGGTAAAAATAATCCAGTTTCGGATGTTGACAATTCTACATTTTTCGTCAATTCTGTAGTCTAGAATACGCAAATATGTATTCATCTATATTTTATACGAGTATATCCGTTCTCAAGTACCTATAGGATAATCTTTGGTTAGTTTTGGATCAGGTCAATTGGTGTAAATTATCCGAAGACATGTATTTACTTCTTAATTATTTTATGGTATTTGTACGCTCTGCCTAACCATTATTCGTAGTATCCATTCACAAAATTGTAGCGCTCAGACTTTGTCGATTCCGAGTTTCTGCTCAGATTTGCAACGTAATGCCTAACTTTGCTAAAGAAGCCATAGAATTACAAGCGGAATTATATTCGGGCGGAGCTCAAAGAGAACTTTTAACGAGATTTAGGGTTTATTAAAAACTGAATCTAGAAGTTTTTTAGTTTAACTGATCAGCCGCCCGCGACGCTGCGAAGTAGACGTTTCAACACGTCTCAGGAATCTTATTTAGAAACTTTACTTAACGCTTTGGATAAAAGATTTTTCTCTAACAAATAAAAATGTAAATAAATAGGAAACTATTGAGAACTTGAATTTAGCACCGACTTATCCCAGCTTAAGCTCATTATTAACTTATTTAATTATCACCGTTGTTCATTTACAAACGCTCACACCTTTTCTTTCTGGATCTCCGAGACATTATTTACTGGCAAAAAACTGATCTGAAATCATTCTTTTCACAAATATTTGATGTCATAAATTTATCTTGCAGTCAACTTTTATATTCCATATTTATGAAGGTCAACATCAACATGATTTTTATCATCCTCATAGCGTTTTTCCTGTTTCTTTACTCGGAGTACATTTTTGACTATGACTCCAGATTTGGCAGGGCAGGAATAACATTCGTAACTACCATCTAACCTCCGTAACTCAATCCTAACTAATATTATAAATGCGAAAGTAACTCTGTCTGTCTGTCTGTCTGTCGCGCTTTCACGCCAAAACTACTGAACTGATTTAAAGAAATTTGGTACACAGATAGTCTAGAGCCTGAGAAAGGACATAGGCTACTTTTTACTGCGAGAAAAGGGTTGTAAGGGGTAGAAAGGGGGGATGCAAAGTTGTATGGAAGTATCGTCATATTTAGAGTTAGAAGCTTGAAACTTATTTTTTAGGCTGTTGATTCGATATAAATGAATATGACATTCAAAGTTATACGTACGTCTTTTTTTTTATATTTAGCCTAAATAATTAAAAATGCTACCCAAAGACACTATTCCACGCGGACGAAGTCGCGGGCACAGCTAGTACTCAATACTCTATTGCTTTTCCACAATGTATGTTACAGATATTAGCTTAAGCTATGTGTTCATCGTGGACCCTTTCGGACACAGCAACTTTTGCAACTCCTACAATAAGGAAACCGGACTGATAAGATCATGGCTACCCAGCCACTTAAACGATTGCGATCATAATTTCACCTCCTAGCCGCTAGACTTAAAACCCTCTCAACCAACATGATTTTAATAATGCCGAACTGAGCGCTTCTGATTATAAGAAAATTGACAGTAACGGGCACACAATCAAACTGACACACGAGTGAATTTATAACGGTTCCGCTTTACCTTTTTCCTTCAGTAATATTATTTGTAACGTTGTAAGTTTACCAGACTATATTATTTGCCACATACAACCAAATCTCGTCGTGGCGACTGAAATTTGGTTAACAAAATAATCTGCACCCAAATTCTGTTCGCAGATCAGTAATTGTTACTACCTTTTACGGCTGTGCGTCGTTTAAACCCCGAAACGTAAAATTTTTGTTTCGAAATTATTGCCCAACTTATTGCCGACGTGAAGGAACTTAGCAGTCGCACTGACTAGATTTGTTACTAATCTAGTAACTTAAGGATGTAACATGATGACCAAAATGATTTTATAGGACTGTAACACGATTTAAATAGAACAACTAAATCCTTTACGTCTAGTTTCATCTTTGGATTCCTAGGAGCGTTGTCATAAGCTCCATAAACCAGGGGCTTGAGCCCAGCTTAAAAACGATTATGTAAATCTACCTTCATTAAACGTAACGAACTCTGCCCGAGCGGATTACTGGTCTATACAGTTTTTCTGTTCTCGTTACGGCTGGGCGCATTGTTTCGGCGCGGATGGAAATGTTGATTTGAATCCGAATGATAAATCATACGCGAGATACGACAGTTTCATTTCAGAGTGGGGAAATGGCCCTTAAATACGGCTTCAGTGCCACGTAATTTAGCCTGTAACCGTATATGTGTATGTATGACTCTTTATTGTATCCGGACTTGAAGGATATAAAGATAATGTTTTATATTTATGTAAATTTTCACCTGTGGTACCTAGTACGTCGCATGAGTCCCATTTACTGGCGCTGTAGTTAGCTGTGATTTTATTATTTGGTGGCCTTTATAAGCGCTGAAGATGCTTTTTTGTTACTAATTAATCATTATAGGTCTATGCATAGATGATTTTATTATGTCCTTAGAGGTAAATACTCTTTAAGTAACAAATGTTGTACTTTAAAATGTTCCATATACATAGGATTTCTGAAGCTTCTCGCTACGCGTTAGGTGCATTTTTTTGTGGGCGCGGTTAGGAAGGTTAATTGGAATAATAAAGCATGTGTGAGATATACCGTTTCTATTTCAATGTGAAAATATAGACATGAAATATAGCCCCTACGGCTTTGATTTAACCTAAATGTCTTTACTCCATACGAATGCGACTCCAGTGATACACAAAGAGTAATTAAAATTCTTCTTGATTTGGTCTTTTTTTTATTTTCGATAGCCGCTTTTGATAATACTACGACAATTAGACTATCATATTACAAATAGAGATTATTGTCACTTACAGACACAAAAACAAAAACAGATCAAAGGAATATAAGGCATAATTATATATTATAACACTCTACGTTTTTAAGTAAAGACTCAAAGAAGGCTAAATAGTTATGGTTTCCAATCTTCTTAATCACACGCCTAGATACTGCAACTGAAGAAATAGCTGGCAGATCATTTTCCAAAACCCGCCATTAACAATAATTCCTCGCGATGTCACAACACTTAATCTCAAGAACAGCGTCATTCAGCTCTCCCGGAATCACCGTTCCACAAAAATAAATCTTAACACCGTAAAAAGTTTCGTGCGCAATCAATGTATATTGTTGTTTAAAATTTCCCTCCAAGGGAAATTCGTTTAGAAAATTAAACATTAAAATCAAAATGTCCGTAAAACGTAATTCCTGCACTAATGGAGCAAGAGGTGATTAATGCTGGTGCCGACATTACCTAAATGAGGATAAATTACATCTTTGAGTGTCCCCGTAATAGCTTTCTTAATTATTCTTTTGCTTGGTTTTAAGCTGTTAAAGCGTACTTAGCGCGATGGTTTTCAGGTGAGCCAATGGTTCCGGGGAATTAAGTTTGTCATCCCCGGGAATACTAAACAGTTTCTAATACCACTTTATAAGCAATCGGAGTAGGCATTGATAAGTATTTAAGTGACTAAATTTGCAAAACTTTAATGGAACTATTATTATGCCCCATGGATACATCGTTATTTGCAGAAAACACTGAATTAGCTATGTTCACTTGATTTTCATTTTAAATTTTAATACTAACCATAAAATCTTATATCATTGACATGATACCCATTCAATCATTTTATTCATAATATTTTTACCATGGAATACTTATTTGCAAATAAAAAGTAATGGTTATCAATGTTGTTATTTTCATTTTACATTTTTACTTCCCAATGGAGATTAGTAAACGATCACTTAAATTGTGTTTCAATAACAATGTTCTTTGTCATTTTGTTATTCTTAATCGACTATACTAAAAGTTACCAACAAAAAATAAATCATATTTCTCCAAAAGTTTTTATAACGCCAAAGTCTGCAAACAAAATCCCCGAAAACCGCTAGAAATACATAAAATGTGGCGGAGTTAAATGAGGTCTTATTTAAACATTAATCTCCATTCCATTAGCTGGGGCAAATGAGGTACAAACTTTCATGTTCCTTATTAATGCCGCGTCCATTCTACGAGTAGACAATATAACTACCTATTTATTTGCGGTACTTGTGCTTCAACATGTTGAATATTTTCGAGGTTAAGAGAGTTTCCACTTTATCCGATACTATATCGTTATCGGAAGTGAATACGATATAGAGGCAAGTAAAATTTTATGAAAATATAGACTTGCCTTTCACATTGTTTAATCCGTTATCTTATATTTATATCGAGATATTTACTGCGAAGAAAAAAATTGATAATTACTCTCTAATCACTCGAGAGCTTAAGTGATATTTAAACTTGAAATGTGTCTCAACCGTCAGTTTGAGACTGGGGTAAGTAATAGCGGCCACGTGCCGAGGTCACCGCTTCACCTGCGACGTGACAGCGAGAGCCCTTGAGACGTTTGATAAAATGGTACATGTTATGTTAGCTAACTGTACTTGTTATAAATATAGACTCTTCATTTATGAAGTAGGTCAGACATTTATTATAGCGATACGGCACCTAAGAGACATTGTACAGGGAGTGGAACACCATAGCTTGTAAACAGAACAGCAAAAGTATTTGAGCTAGTAAAATGGGTTTAGGCTGAAAACACTGCTGAGCTGCGCTCATGAGAGCTCAGCTGCGCAGCAATTTTTACGTTGGTAAAGTTAAAGTTACATTCATACATATATACATACATACATACATTGTGTCAAAAAGAACTGTCCGATCCTTCTAAGCCTGTCATTTTTGACACATCTCTAATATGAGATGAAACTCGATGGATGCCGGAATCACCAATTCTGAGGCCCCAGCCTGAACACTGCCCACTATCAGGTGGTTCCACTCCGCACTGTAGGTACGCTCGACAGCCTTGCCTATAGCATAGGCAAATCGCAGTAGGCTGTCGGCTTGCCGCGCGCTCACTCGCTCGCCCCCGCTGTGTCAGAGTAATTAAAAACGAATGCCGCGCAACCCTAGCGTGTCACCGGGAGTAGCGGGGCGGTGGCGGGCACGGGCGGCGCGTTCCTTTTGACTCGCTCCGCCTGACGCATCGTGTCAAAGTCAAAGTCAAAGTCAAAATATTTTATTCAGATTAGGCTTACAGGTAGCACTTATGAATGTCAAAAAATTTACCACCATTTGTGTAAGAAGTAATACGAACTTTTTAAGCGTATGCATAAAGTTGCAATTCGTTTAATCGCGGTCGTTAATGAGAAGTTTTTGTACGTTAGTACTATTATTTATTCTGTGCCACTATTGCTGATCTCATGTCAGAATCATTTACCATTAACCTGTAAGAATTAATTCTTTCCTTTTTTTTGGTATGTATGCTGGCAACAAACGGTTTTATTTTTTCTTCCTTTTTCAAACTTTTGCTGTTTTTATTATATTTGACTTAACCAAACAACGAATTGCATATTGTGTCTTAGAAGCATTTTACTCGTAATACGACATTAATAGTAAACCGAACGAAGCGTTTGTGCCCTATGGAGATACGTTTTTAGAGTCGGGGTGGTAGGTTACTACAAAATGTTGATCTTGAGTAAGTAGGTAGATATGCTAAATTGTTTTAAACTTTCGCGATTTTCACACATATTTATAACGTTATCGGGACTTAAACGCGATAAAAAGCATTTTGATTGTGAGCGTTGTGTGTCGGCGTAGTGATATACCGGTGGAAAATAAACAAGTCAAAGTGCGGGTAGTTTGTAAAACTCGCGCGGCTAAACAGAAGTAATACCCTCCACTTCAGTCTACTCGTGACCACGGCCGTTGAAACATGGCCGAAACGTCGAGGTAAATTATCAATATTTTTATCGCGTTTAAGTACCGATAACGTTTTTCTTTATTGTTTCTATGTGTCCACTCTAGATCTTGGGTCCTGTCAATCGCTCAAAGGTTAACTGGAAGAGATCCCGTAAAGGGATAAGTTAGCCTTTGTACATCTGTTTTGTCCTGTTATCTGTTATTTTATGTGTTTAGTACAATAAAGAGTCATACATACATACATTAATAGGTAGATATGCTGCTATGCTTGAGAACGATCTTTAACGTCCCAAAAAGTAAAGGCCCAAATTCAATAACTTTGTTTTAGTTTTCATTGCAATTTTGTATTTATTCCGCCAATGCCGTCTCAAATTAAATACGAAAGTTGTCAGTAAAATAAAATGAAGCAACAACTTAATAAAACTGAAATTTCTTATGACAACACAATTTATCTCCGGCAAACGGATACAAAATAAAGTATCGGAAACTTTTTATAATCATTATAAAGTTTGGATCGAGGAAATGTGTCTGAAGCGAGGCCCTGGGTGCTAAATAACCGACAATTTTCAACTTTCCTTCAGTATTTTTGCATGATTGGTTCCAGTGAGTTATTATGGAAATTCAATTGCTATTGGTTTAATTTAATAAAGTACGTTGATTTATTATTATGGTGCCGTAAAATTGGGACTTTGATCGTCGTCAAATCAACGCAGTCCTTGTTTAGCGAGTTTTTCTTGTAAACACAACTAGAAAACCCATGAAAATATCAACTGAATTCAAAACGCAAGGCACAGAATGCTGATGTTGCAGGTTCGAGTCCTGCCAAGCCCTATTTTTTCTGACACATTTAATTTGACTCTACATTTTAATTAAAATTAGAATAGTTTTTAACATAAAACTTCTATACCGTGAGACTCGGACATATTAATAAAAACGGATCACTCACGTATTTTTAAGTCTTATTTTAAGGTTTTAAGTTCAGGGCATTTCTCGACTTAAAAAAGAGTAAATTTAAAAAATCAAAAACCCAACTGCGAAAAAAGTAAACCAAAACTGAAAAGACTAAAACAAGACCAGTAGTCTGAAGTTCTTTTAAGTAATTATTAATACCTACACCATTGCAATAGTTTCATGAACTTCAACAGTCGGGACCCATTAAAAATGTAGACCGGCTCAAATCTTCCCAGTAATGGGTCCCGACTGTTGAAGTTCATGAAACAATTGCAATGGTGTAGGTATTTAATATTACTTAAAAGAACTTCAGACTACAGTGCACCTAGCACGAATCTTCTCGATACGAGTTAACTCGCTACGTAACTCAGTGCGTCTCTCTTCTACTGGGGTAGTTAGAGCGAGACGCACTGAGTTACGTAGCGAGTTAACGCGTATCGAGAAGATTCGTGCTAGGTGCACTGGTCTTGTTTTAGTCTTTTCAGTGTTGGTTTACTTTTTTCGCAGTTGGGTTTTAGATTTTTTAAATTTACTTTTTTTATTTTATCTTTTTAGTTCGGATTAAGTGAGAAATGGTTGCTTACCAACTTTAAATAGTTATTGATCCTAAACGGCCATTTTGGATCTATTTAATTTATTTTTTTTCTTTTTCACAATATGGCGTCTGGTGGTTGCCATATTGAATTTTGATTATTGTCATGTCTTTAGTGACACTCGCAAGATTAAGACGAATCGATTGACGTAAGAATCATCGAAATCGGCCCACGCGTTTGGTCTCTAGATCGCCACAAAGGAACAAACATACATACATACATGTATAGGCTGATAAACACATTAGCCTCCTTTGCGTAGCGCAGTCGGGTAAAAATACGTGAGTGATCCGTTTTTATTAATATAGAATAGTTTTATTAATAGTCGTGCACATAATATGCAAACTAATTCCTTTTTTAAATCATAAAAGTCCAGTGATTAATATGCAAAAAAACTTGTTTTACGTACATTACGAATTCCATTAGCATTTCCATTTACAGAAATAGACCGACGAGTCGATGAAGTGTTACCCTTGGGGAGTTTTGTTTAGTTCCGGGCTCGAAGGGACATAATTTGAACAATTGGCATATACCCTAAATCTGTTACAATTTCGTTACATAAAACTTTTATATCGATTTCACTTTTCGCATTAATTAAGTTTTAATCAATCAAATTGCATACAGAAATGTATAAAAAAACTATGTTAAAATACGTCCGTCTTGTAAGTTGTTATACCATAGATAGACACACAGACAGATACACACGTCAAACTTATAAAACCTCACCATTTAAGAACAATCGTCTCTGCTTTAGTAAACTTTAATTAAAATAAAATACCTTAATATTGTAATGCTTTTTTTTCATTTTAGGGCCAGTTGTCAATTACAGTACAAATCGACCGGCTTGATCGGGGTAGCACCGCACTCTCATAGAATACTGGCGTAAAGTGTAGCTGGCTACTGCGTTTAATACGGTAAGTGAGAGATTTGTAGTGGTTTAATTCGTTTGGAATTTCATCAAAAATTCAAATTATATTTTTTAATGAAATTAGTACTAGTACTAAATATAGTATTTTCTTATGTCTTCGCGACTTGTAGACATTGAAATAAAGCAATTTAAACGGTTTATATCGCGAAACGTCGGGAATTAGATTCGTTACAATACACGCGATATAAACCGTTTAAATTGTTTTGTTTACAATTAGGGCTTTAAAGCCTACATGTTTCTTTCCATCTAAAATACTTAAATCCCAAAATAAAAGAGTGAAGTTAGTTTACGTTGGAGCTATTATTGTTCACTTGTATGTTAGTGCTGTTTCGTGATATTGCACGCGTACCCAAATCGCACTTTTAGTAATTTTCCGCACCGGTTACTTCAAATTTAAAAAATTCCATCCCCTTTGTTCAAGTTTCAATGTGTTGGTGAATTTTCTTTCCATTTTGTTTTAAAACTTGTTTCTTCGCTTTATCAATTTAGAATCTTGTGACAGTTGTGATGTGGTGAATTTTATGTCAACATGTTTTAGCTTTGGACGTGTTAGATCTGAGTTGTTTTTTCAAGTTCTTTATGTTGCAAATCTAGTCCTTGCTAAAGGTATGTTTTTAAGAACGTATTATGAACAGTAGTAGGAAGTACTTATGAACAGCATAATAAGAATTATGATTTTGTGTGTGTTAATTTTAGGATACTTTTAGTTTTAGTGTAGTTTTTTTTAACGCAAGGCACGGAATGCTGATGTTTTATGTTCGAGTCCTGCTATTACCCTAATAATTTTTTGTGTTGTCATTACATATCATTTAAATTTATTTTAGTTTTGTTTTAAAATTTTCTTTTAATAGGTATTCAATATGTTAGTATAAAATTTAAAAAAATAGAATTATTTTAAACTAGCGATCCCGGCTTTACACGAGTACAATTTGGATGTAATGTACAGTCAGCGTCAAATATGCCAGAGCGGGCAAGGTGTCAAAAATATCTGAACTCTACTCTATTGTCAAATACGCTCGGGCGTGTTCAGATATTTTTGACCACCTTGCTCGCTCTGGTATAATTGACGCTGACTGTACATAAAAACATTTCCTATAAAATTCTATAAATGACAGTGAAAACCGTCTCAAAATCGGCGTGAAATATACAGCATAACAATTTAGTACAATCAAGAACGGTGAGCGACTTAACTTTATACTAGGTACTTAAGTATTATCTAAAGGTACACTAGTCTTTGTGCCTACGGTTGGCAATTCGAACCACCACCAAAAGTCATCCTGCGGCCCTAACATGACAGCCCAGATTTAGTTTAACCCCTCCCTGTGTCTCTGTCTAACTAGTGTCATAAAAAAGGGACGCAGATAGAGATAAACTAAACTTGGCCAGTCATGTTAGGGCCACTGCTAGGCACACCCTTTGAGCTGAGTACAGGATATAACTGAGCCTGTAAACAATATCGCTGTATTACACAAACGACTGTAGCATGAAATATGTTCATGAATGACTCATAAAAACCATTCCCTTTTACTAAAGCATTCCCAAGTACAGACATAACGTAAAACAAATTGAATCCAGTAACAGTAGAATAATACGAAGCCAATAAAGTCCAAATATAGAATGAATACATTACTCCATTGATTTTATCATGCGAACACATTCGGCGCGATAGAAACGAAATTTCCGTTCAATATCTTTGGTATTTTACGTGTGTATTACAAAACGGAGCTATGAAATAAAACGCTGCCATACAAATGTAGCGTCGGCATACAAAGCAACCAAATCTTTTTTGAGTTAATAAATGACAACGAACAAATTAGGTACTAATGATGGAAATATTGACGGTTCGACCAAGAAAGTGCTTCACCACTTTTCGACCGTATTACAATGGGATAAGGTTCAAGAATGGTCAAGCAATTACTTGGTCGACTATACTTTTAAATGTGATGCATCAGTATTTTTACTTAGTAATAACTTGGGAGTTTTTTTACTATGTTTATGTATGTCATGTCGTATGCCCAAAATGGATGTATTGGCGATCCCTGGCTCCAAAGATACCTACTGTGTTAAATTGCTAAATTGTAAATTTTTTAATATTTGAGATGTAAAAAAAACATTGTAAATTTGATTTATTTAAAAAATTACACCTTGTTGAGTTTCTTGCCAGTATCTTCTCATCAGAGGTTTTTCCGAACCGGTGGTAAATTTTTTGACATTCATAAGTGCTACCTGTAAGCCTAATCTGAATAAAACATTTTGACTTTCACTTTGATGTAAAGCATTCAGTTAAGCAGGTATGGTGGGACAAATATTTAGATAATGTACATTTTTAAAGAAGTTAAGAAGGCAGTATAGGTAAAAAACTTAATAAATAAATAAAAATAAAAATAAAAATAAAAATCATTTAATTCAGATAAACTAATCCATATTTTGTTAGTAACCATTAATGCCTAAAACTATGTTAGTACAAATTTGAAATTAAATTGAAATGACACAAAAACAATGTGTGTGCCCTCCCCAGTCCGCTCATCCACCGGCGCTCCTCACATGCAGGCCCATGAACCGACTGAGGACAACACCGTCCATTCTTGCGGCCCACATCCCCAGGATCCCGTTGCGGCTCCCCCGCATTCGGTGAATAATAGACGCGGATTTCTTACGCATGATTGCGTAGAAATCGTCAACGCCGGCAACCGCGAACATGCCCGACGCGCTACAAAAACGGGGGAGCCTCAACAAGGCCCTGAAGGCGTTATTGTATTGAATGCGCAGTGCCCCGTACGATCGCTGCGTAAAGTTAGTCCACAGACCACTCGTGTAAAAACTTTGGCAGTATGCTCTGAAAAGAGTTAATTTAACACCTACAGTACAACGAGTAAACCTGTGTGCCAACATATTGCCACGAATCGACAACGCCCTACGCTCTCTCTCTATATCACTGTCATCTTTGAGATCCTCAGTCATAATATGACCGAGATACTTAAAGTGTGAAACACGATCCAAAGGTACTCCGTTCAAAAGTAGTGGTGGTATGTTATTCGGTAGCTTGTTTTTTCCTTTAAAAATCATGAACTCACTCTTTTTCTCATTGTACCTTAGACCGTGCTTCACTGCATATTTCTCACAGATATCAAGCAATTTCCTCAGGCCACCAATTGATGGACCGAGCAGCACCATATCGTCCGCATAGCTGATATTGTTTACACTAATACCATCGATACGGCACCCGACATGCATGCTGCTCAGTTCCTCAATCAGTTTATTGACATATAAATTAAATAATCGCGGAGAGGTTAAACCTCCCTGCCTCACGCCACAATTCAATGTGTACTCGCCAGAATAAACATTTGCCCATTTTACTACGTTTTTTTGATTTTTATACCAGTATGAAAAAATACCTATCACTTCCGACGATACGCCTGCCTCCCTCAACTTACTCCAAAGTAAGTCATATGACACTAGGTCAAATGCCTTGGAGAGGTCTAAGAAACAGGCGTATACCGGCGTCTTTCTCCTAACATAGTAATCAATCGTTTGCTTAAGTGTTAATATTGCACTTTCAGTCGATAAACCTTCCTGAAAACCAAATTGCGCATCCTGTAGTTTAATATGTTTGCTAAGGTAAGTATCTAGCATTCTGTCAAACACTTTTGCCATGACTGTAGCTAATGAAATAGGCCTATAGTTGGCTTTATCAGAAATATCCCCTGTGGCGTTCTTTACAAGCGGTACCACAACCGTCTTCATGAAGTCTGATGGCAAGTGTGAGTGCCTAATACAAAAAGCAAACAGCATTGACAATACCCTACCTATATGTGGGCCAGCATATTGAAGATGCTCTATACTCAGCCCGTCATGCCCGGGAGACCTGCCCCTTTTCATGTTTTTAATTGCATGTAATACCTCTGAACCAGTTATTTCAATTGAAAGGTCGACATGGCAAGTCTCAGTATCCTGCGACTTAAAAGACGGCTCCAATGGCGACTTGACTGTAAAGTGATACTTAAAAATATTAGCAATACTTTCTGGCTCACTGACTCCATCCACGCTCACCGGCACACTCACACGACCATTAAGCCTTTTAGTGCTTTTCCAGAACTTATTAAACTGCTTAGAGGTGTGCTGTGAAGCAAGTATGTCCATACTAATCTGCTCCTGATTTGACTGACAAAATTTGAGCCTAGATTTAAATATTTTCCTACTCACACACATTTGCTCAAACACCGGTCCAAATCTTGGTCTACCATGCAATATATACGTACTAAAATCTAACCTAGCCTGCTTGTGAGCTTCCGAAACATGTTTATTCCAGCCTCGCAAACATTTGTTTTTAACATTTCTTTGAACAACATTTTTAGTGCAGCTGTCTATTGCGGCCAGACAGAGTACATTTACAATTTCTTTGTAGAAGGTGTTTATAACATTTTTATGACATATGTTATTACACATTTGGTCGGCACATAACATAAATTCGGATGGAAAATCAATGAGTTTTAATTTATTATTACACAACTCTGTATATTTATCAATTTCTACCGGGGTTCGCACACCCCAAATAATATTATTTTTATATTGATTCTGATTTATAGAAATCTTACTACTAATTGCACCTAAATCGCATTCAATTTGCATTGGGAAATGATCAGACCAGTACACATCGTATAGGACTTGCACACTGGCTATTGTTTGCCAACCCGATTGACTCACCACACAGTGGTCAAGCCAGCGGTGACACCCGTGCGCCTCACTAACATATGTGTAGGTTTCGGACGTAACGCCGAGCTTGACTACATCGGCACACACCCAGTCGCTCTCACTGCAGAAATTAAATAATTCATCGCAGAAGGGAGCCCGGGGATGGGCGTTGTAGTCTCCTAACATATACACTGTTTCAATACAATTATCTTGTATTAAGGCGTTTAACTCACCCAAACATTGAGTGAATAACGGCAAGTTATCCGGCTGATCGGTGGGCATATACACACACGTAATCAAAATCTCCCGACCCTCAAAAGTCACTGCTTTTATTGCAACTATACGCTCACTATTGCACTTCACCACCGATACGTTACGAAACGCACTACGACGCCACAGTAAGGCAACTCCTCCATGTGGCCGACCACGTAGAATGCCAGCAGACAGGTCCACCGCCGATTTCCCAGTGTAGTTGAAGTCCCGGTCGATGTCACCAAGAAGCGCTATATCTTGAGGCACCAACCACGTCTCCTGCAGCGCCACCACGTCCGCTTTTTCACACAGAGACCGCACACAGTCGATACTTCTTTTAATATTCTTACAATTATAACTAATAAATACGGTTGTTTTACTTGGATCCATTGTCAGACTCAGAATCTTTACGCTTCTTAAAGTATATATAACGCCTAAACTTTATGCCTTCCGGCCAAATATTGTCATCCAAGTACATGTCTATTTTGTTTATATTTACATAAACTTTAAAAGCGTTGTACGGACGATCATTTTTCATGTTTATTTTTTCAACGGTAATGTTATCCTTAATTTTTGACTGTATATAGTCAGATATATCTCGCTCGGACGATTCCTTATTTACGTTGGATATGAAGAGAGGAACTTTAATTTTAAGTAAAGCCCCTCTTCCATGTAGTAGTAACGTGTCTGTATAGACAAGTTGACGCTCTATATTCGAAAAACCGGACAAGTGCGAGTTGGAGTCGCGCACCGAGGGTTCCGTACCAATGTAACTACCAATTTACCTTGCTTCTTGCCACATAGTTCTAGGTCAACGGGAAGTTCCCCATAGGTTTTTAAGTGCCTTTTGAATGTATGAGACATGCAGCATTAACGACCGTATTTTTTGATTGCGTTGACTTAGAAGTTTGATTTTTTCACGACTCTTAGGGAGTACAGACTTGAGTATTTGATATTAATTTTAATTCAATACCTCCACGCGTTCTTGAGAAAAATGGTCTTGACAGACAGGCAGACAGACGGACAACTAAGTGATCCTATAAGGGTTCCGTTTTTCCTTTTAAGGTACGGAACCCTAAAAATGACGTAGGTAACTTCGATGTCAGTTTTGCACACTACTACACGCAAAATACATGATTTTGGAAATGTAGCCTTCTAGTTCGTGGCACTTGATAATAATAAGCACTCATCATAGTTATTTACATCAATGTTTGAATCTCATAGTAAACTACATTTTTACAATTTCCGGTCTTTACATACTTCTACGTTTATTAATATAGGTGGGAATTAATTACCACCACAAAATGGACTTCCGAACGTGTTACGCGAAAATAGTTTGTGTTTATGTATAAACAATCTTGTATCGGACCTTTTTGGGTATCGTTGCGGCCTAGTTGTGGCATTCAATTTAGGACCTCGAAAAGGTCTAAAACATGGCGAGCTATTTTCGACTAAAATACATGCTAGTAATATAGTTTGTATAGTATGTTCTTTTTTTTACCGACTGACCATCTAATGGCCTTTATGAAGCAGAAAGGGCTGAAGAGAGTCGAATTCCGTCGGTTTTGCGAACGGATGTTGAACACTCCGAAACATAGAGTGTAGTTATAGACCGTACGCAAGTTCCAGTTAAATACTAGATCAGTACCAAACTGGAACTGAGTACGATCTACAACTACCACCCTAAGTTGTACGTCGCCGAAGTAAGGCACCAAAGATTAGGAGAACATTAAAAGTTATGAAACTACGTAAGTAGTTCCGAAAAACAGCGCTTTAAGCTACGTCATCAGATGCTCATCGCCGATGTAATGAATAGAACTCATCAACACATCTAACGAGCTAAAACTCGACCAGATCATTAACGGATATTTTTCGGGTGCATCTTAAGACCAGCGGGGCAATTCTCGCGTCATTAGAGATGAAGTCACACTCGACATAAGCCAAAAAGAGCTGTCAAATCTCTTCAAAATTCGTCATATTTTGACACATCTCGAACGTCAGATGAATTTCAATGAGCGCCAGAATTGGGGTTCACGATACACGTTACCTCGTTACGTAACTCAGTGCGTCTCTCTCGTAGTAGGCTAGTTAAAAAGAGATGCACTGAGTTACGTACCGAGTTAACGCGTATCAAGAAGATTCGTGCTAGGTGCACAGATCAATGTTACCATTATTTGTGTATCGCAATCGGAAATACGTAAACTTGCTAAGTTTCTTGGTTGTATCTACAAAGTTTTAATTACATCTAGAAGTGGGTGCAAGCTCCACGAATTTTATTTTATTTTAACTATAGTTCCGAGTCGTGAATATTTGTCTTTTTAAATATGTACCTAATATAAAAACTATGTGTATAAGTATGTGTTTCCGTTGTCTCTAGATCCTTAGTACAGCTTGGTTTAGTTTAGGACTAGTTCAATTTGTTTAAATTAATCCAAAATATTAATTTATTTAGGTATTTTTCAATTAGGTATAAGTTGTAAATACTAGTAACTTACAAACTACCCACTAATCAGCTTAAGTTTAGGAACCCTTTAATAATACACCAATTAACACTTATTCGTAAATTAAAATCTATTTAAGCATTCAAATCACTTTTATTCCCAATATAATAAACACCTACTAAAAAACAACAACTCAACACAAATTTCCAAAAGAAACGCGATCAAAAAAGCCCGCTTACCTAATTACTTACATGTGTTTGAAGCAAATCTTTTGTAAGCCAGATTTACGAAATATCCCTTCCGGTGTTACGGGATTACCTAATAAACAGGTTATTTTAATCCTCGACCCTTCAGGGTTCATGAAACACCAACCAGCATTTTACTGAAGCTCCGCAAAAATGTGGGATTTGGAATTAAGACTTTAAGAAAATGTTTATTTGTGGTTTACGATGCGGATGGGCTTCGATTCCAGTTTTAGCATAAAATGGGACTGTTACGAGTACAAGTTTTGGAATAAAATGACGTTTATTTTTTCGACACTCAGAATAAAAATATTTAATTTACTGTCATTTTGCTTAAATTTCGACTCAGTCGTTTACTATACTCATACAACAAGCTGCAACAGAACTTAATGATAATAAAAAACTATTATATATGCATGTATGACTCTTTATTGTGCACAATTATACATATAAAACAACAGATTACTGGGCAAAACAGATTTACAAAGACGAACTAATTCCTTTAAGGGATCTCTTCCAGTTAACCTTTGTTTAGGTGTGTATTTTTGTATGTTTAAAGGGGTCGATCTGTCTGCCTATCTGTAATTTATGTCGTATGTTTATGTTGAAATAAGGTAAGGTAAGGTAAGGTAGCCACGAGCGAGTCTTGAGGAAAGCAAAAATAAATTGATGTCTAAAATTACAACAAAAATGGATTATTCTAATAATATTTTAGGCTTAAATAAGAGCTGCAAAGCCTTCACGGAAATAAAAGACTCGGATGATTTCAAAAGCTTTTCGTTTCCTTTTCGTGACCAAAGAAATCCAGGTGTAATTTTCTTTACCTTACAAAAAATCCTAAGGGATCTTTAACATGAACACTCGGTAAAAATATTTGATGTTGAAAATATGCTTTGTATTTATTTATACCGATTTCTATTTAATCATAACGGAAGTCAGATCAATGCTATTACATATAGTCATTCGTTGTTCCCAAGTGACGTTCTAACCTTGCTACGAAGCACAAAAGAATTTGTAATTTATGTTTCTGTAAGACAAGTAGTATTAGTATAAGCAATACAAATATTTTTCAAGATACAAGTATCTTTCGTTAATCTCTCAGGAGTTAACAATCTCGTTTCCAGGATAAGAAAATCCATAAGTTTCGTGATATCCTAACAGAAACATACATTCCCGCTCTGAATACTGGCTGTTTTAACAAGTTTCTAATGCCATCTAGCGATGTAAAGCAAGTATATGACCGTTTAACCGAGGCAGGATTCCCTTGTATCTTGCCTGGGTTTAAAATGTTTTTATAAGGCATGTTAAAGTTAGTTTAATATTTGACTAAACTTGTTGTAGATCTGAATATGGATTTTAAAGCCTACTAGCCACCTGCCCTTTCTTCGCACATGTATAAGTAGGATATGATGAAAAAATGTCTAAATGATAGTGAAAACCGTATCAAAATCAGTTACGTGGTTTAGGAGGAGCATGCGGCCGAAAATATGATGACAAACAGAGGCATTGTTTCAAACTATCTAAAGAAAAGTTAAATAAGGTGTAAAGATTGTTTATATTTAGTGCTGATCTTGGGTTTGCAATTTTAAAATATATTGTCAGCAGATTTTGTTTAAAACAGTTGGTTTTTTATAAGCATTAACTTATCCAGAGTAAAAAATCAATGGACAGTACAACTGGCAACTAAAAAAAGAACATCGATTAAAAAAGGACAAAGCAGAATCGATAGTTTAAAACACTTTGATTATAGCGTGACGACATATATTAAACCGAAATCACTCGAGGACCGACTCGCTTCATTATACTACGTTCATTCAATTATTGCGCGCCGTCTGCCTATTACAAGCAATTATTTTAAAAGCCCAGCGGCCAGACTTAGAAGAGCTCCTTCCCCCCTATGCTTGCGAAACAACACGGATCTCAAAGGGATGCATAGATTGACATCCACGGTTCATGTTACCCTGGTTACTATTCAGTATTTCGATCGTTATAAATGTGTAGTAGTTTGATCATGGCTGCATTAATATGAATGAACTCAATGCCACGAACGTTTTGTGATGGATATTATTAACAAAATTAGAGGAAATTCGATAACTGTTTGCTTTAACTAAAATAACTAAATTAAAGTACAATTATAGCTTTCGCAGAATGTCGAATTATTTGATGCAAGTTTTCATCAAAGTATTTGCTGCAGCGAACACTTTCGGATAAGAGTAGAGGATTTATTAGCACAGACAAAAGTAGTATTCGAAAAATAACTCAAAAAGTGTATTGAAAAATAATTGAAGTACTTCTTCTCTATTATGGCGGCAGATAATTGAAGTATGTTAGTAGTTTAAGGATAAGGTGTATGCTATATGACCGAGATTGGTTTAAGTCACTCAAGATTAAGAGATATTAAAACTTGGCTTCATGGCTTAAACCGCATTTTTTTTCTTCAACCTGTGCGGCCGCTGAGTCACGTGATTCGGATGAGACATTTTGAAGGCGTCCGTAGAATTTTTACACAATAATATATTTTATCCTATTCTATATCAGTATTAAAAAGTAAATTAAGGTGTTAAACTTAAAAATCTAGAGACATTTTTTTACAAAATATTTTTCCCACACTGAATTTTGAGTCAATTGAAAAATAACTATGTTTTATTTTGATAGGGTTGGGAATCAAAAAAATTGCATTCTAAAGAAATCAATATAATACATTTCATTAAACATAATATTATGTATTTTGCATGGAACGTTATGCAGGCAAGAATAGGTGAAAAGTTGAAATCGCAAAAGTTATCTCTCATACTTCAGTCGAATGTGTGTTTCTCTATACAGAGTCGGCGCCCGCGCAGCGTACAGTCAACCGCCAACTGTAGTGTTACCCGGACCTGTGTGTGTGCTATTTAGTTTGACCATAAACTGTGACGAAATGGGATCTAAAACAACCATCACCGCTTTGTGGTTATTGTTATTAGGTAATTAGATGCTTTTCCTCTATTTATCATGTTAACTTTAATTTACGAGTTTTTGTTTTAGTACGAGCTAGTTATTGTTCTACGGCTTCTCTCGTGTAGATTTTTTTATTATTTCGGCTATTACATTATTATTGTAAGTACTTGGCAATATATTTTTGGATTAAACTTTATATATCTTACATTATCAACAAAAACGAAATAATGCGACGTTGCTATTCTAACAGCCTTCTTAAGAATGTTTACTGATATCGTTGTAAGAAGTTGCAGCAAATCATATATATATCAATAAGGTATATATCAATATTGACTGTAAATGTTAACAAAAATGAAAAAAATAACACTTGCCTAATGTAGAACGAGGTGAATAGATTTATTTTTGAATTTATAAACCACGGACGTGTATGGATTACTTTTTATTCATCGCTTTCTCTTTTATGCTCGCCCCTTAGGAACCCTAACATGTTAGGGTATATTAGGGTAGGGTTTTAATTTAATTGATCCCTCTCTAGGGCTGCCTAACTAGTCTAATAAGTGAAGGACGCACAGTTAAATACATTAGACTTGGGCAGTCATATCAGAGCCACTGACGTGTCAAACCATCTCATACTCAACGGCTAGCACACTTGCTCAATCTCACGCTCGATTACAGCGTCTCTCCTACTTAGCTAGTTAAAAAGAGACCGCAGCAAAACGAGTCACTGTGCATTGTGCTGGCCATTCTGGTGTTTTTTTCACCTTTTGAACTTAATTGACCACGTCTTATGATAAGCAAATTTCGTATTGACAACAGTTTTATACACATTGAACACTTGAAATTTATCAATTTTTTTTTATGAAATAGGTAGGCAAATAAGCAAGTGGGTCACCTGATGGTAACTGATCACCACCGCCTATAGACACCTGCAACAACAGAGTGCAGATGCGTTGCCAACCCAGAGGGCTAAGATGGAATGGATGGATACCTCTTGTGCCAGTAATTACACCGGCTGTCTTGCTGTCCACGCCGGAACACAACAGTGCAAGCACTGCTGCTTAGCGGCAGGATTAGCGAGCAAGATGGTGGTAGCGATCCGGACGGACCTTGCACAAGGTCCTACAAGGTCCATAAATAAATAATTATGTGTTTCAGGGTTTTACGACTATCGGATTTTACCGGTGAAACTTTGTATGGAGGGGAGGTGTCGGTTCATTCAAAAATAGGAACTTCAAAATGTTTGTTTGTTTTAGGGTATTTGGATTTTTACATTGGAAGGGAGTAAAACGGGCGGTGAAAATATGAGAGGGAGTGAGAGCACTTATAAGTTTTTTGATTTAAAAAGAAGTAATTTGTTTTTTGTAGGCCACGCGGGCGAAGCCGCGGGCAGAAGCTAGTATATTATATAATCTTGTTATTTGTGAGATCCTGTAACTGGCTTCGTCAATCTTATTAAAGAAGTTTATGTGTGTTTGTAAGCTGTTGGATCTCCGAAAATACATAAATAAATAAATAAACATAAGTAACAGTTAAGTATAATAAATAATAAGACAACCCTGGTAGGGCACTGCAAAGTAAACAGAAAAAATAAAATATACCTGAAAGTATTATCGTAGAACATATTATTCTTCGTCATATTTATAACATAGTACAGTCAAGGAATTTAATTTCCAATCCATCTAAGGTTCAATATCGTATAGCAAACTGTCACCATAAGAGCTAACTAGAGCAAGACGTTAGTTTGACATATCGCCCTTAATGCATTGCGAATGTCAGACGACATTTCAACGAAATGGGTAGGGAATTAAGTTCCTTGACTGTACAACACATAGTCGCTATCCAGAAATGGATATCTGTCCTCATAACTTCGGTCGCTTACTCCTTCCTAAACCACGCAAAGGAGTTTAATACTATTTTCACTGTCACATAGAGAATCCTTTACGAAAGATTCTTTACGTAGATACAGTAGGTATATTCTAATCATATTCTAATTAAGTTTTCGTATAAGAGAGAAAATTCAATGTTTTTGAATCAAATCGTTTGAAAATCGATTTTGCACATTATTAAACTGCACCCGTGTGAGCCGATAAGGAATGCAAACCCGGTTATTTCTTCTAAAAAAAACTGGTTTTAACCGGTTCTTTCTTTGAAAAAAAACCGGCTTTGCATTCTTTAGTAGACGGTGCGTTCCTCTAGTTATTACTAAAAGCTGGGCTCTTGTATGTATTAGGTTCTTGGGTAATATAGTGTTCAGTAAGCAAAAGCCGGGTTAATTTATTTGAAAATATATTCATCAAGTTTCTCCTTCCATTCAGATGCTCTAATATAGGATGCATAGCAATTAAGACCTTAATGAATGTAGCGGTCAACAGTTTAATTGACCTACAGGCTTATGTGACAATTATTCCTTTTTAGGGCACAGCCTTCATTTTTAATATTCATAGCGTTTTGGCTAACTCATTTATTTCGGTTCGTTCATTGGTCTGTTATCATAAATCTACCTACAGTCATGATAACCATGTATTTTTCTTTGGCTAGAGTTCGTGTTAGCATTGTTGACTTAGAATCTATAGGTACTTATAATGCTAACAATATGCATAAGACTATCTTTAGCAAAATTAAAAGAGCACCTGGCATATCGTGTTAAGTAGAAGTCATACTGCAAGTTTTACAGATTCTTCAATCGCCAATATTTTTTTAAAACAATGAAAATGCTGTATATTATACACGTAGATTCATTGAAAATCGTTAGTATAGATTCTACCAACAATTCGTATGTCTATTGATATGATTTTACTCTATTTATACTGTTGTTTTACAAAAGGCACCGTAATATGTATGTAATAAACACCATACAAATCCTGAAGATCGTTATCATTCTAACCATGTGTGTATTCAAACTTCATCAATGCTAAGACAGTTGCGATTTTAATAACACTCAATTAAAGTCAATTGCCAAGTTAAGAATAACTCAAGCCATATCGCTCGTACTTGCACCAAGTCATTACAGACATTAAAGTAACGTTTATTAAGACAAGGGATTAAGGAGTAACATTATGTGTACAGAATTATAATGTTAATCGTTATTACTTGGGCTTGGGATAATCCTTTGTGGCTGTGACAGTTGTTTCTCTACTTAAGAAATTTTCTTTTAATGTCCGACTAAGTATATACTGTTTTTTTGCTACATATACGTAAAAATTGAACGTTATGGACTACCCGAAGCCTTAGCACGCTAGCGTTTGTCGCGACATAAGTATAATATATCCTTTTCTAACCAATAAGCGCGTGCGAAAGGGACATATGCTTTATGACCACAATAAACGCTAGTGGGCTACAAGCGCAGAAAGTTAAGAGAATAGGGAAAGGTGGAAATTACAAGAGTAACGCTCTTAAATGCATGATTTATAATGATACGTGCTGAGTTATAGAAATAAACAGATAATAATTTTTTGAGCGAATAATAAAACATTTCTAGTAACGTAATACATGACAAAAAAGACACAATTCTTTACTACACACTTTTTATAAGCTGACAAAGAACTAAGAGAGATATTTTTTAATGCATACAAAATAAACATTAGTTAGAAGAAGAAGAACGTGTAATGTAAAAAAATTATAATTATATAATCGTTGTCAGGTAAGGCATATAAATCTAATAAGTATACTTAGCACCTAAATCTATTTTTTTGTTATATTATGTACTTGATAATCCCAGAACTGTTCACTAGAAACGGATCGAAAGACTTAAAGCAAGTTGTTAATTTGTTTCATAAACACACCATGCATCCGCGTTCCCATAAACTCGAATATCATTGGAAGTGATGTCCTAAATACGGTACATTAAAGTATTAAGGCGCACACGACTACTCAATTGAGCATATTAAAGCGACGCTGTCTTAGGGACTCGTGACGCTGAGCTCCTGTAACAAGGAACTGTGGTTTGAGCGCAAGACTTGCTTTTAGATACTGTACAATTGAGATTCATGGATTTTGTTTAGTCCAAAAATCAAAAGAACTCGTAAAAAGGTAAAATGCTCTGTTTTGGGTTTTTTATAATTATTACTAATCTACACTAATCTACATCTACACTAATATAATAAAGAGGTAAACTTTTTTTGTTTGTTTGTATAGGGGGTAATCTCTGGAACTACTGAACCGATTTCAAAAAATCTTTCACAGATAGAAAGCTACAGTATTCCTGACAGACATAGGCTACTAATTACACGTGAACGAAGTCGCGCGCGTCCGCTAGTATTAAATATTACAAGTAGGAAACTAACAGTGAGCAAGAACTTTAAGTAATGCTCATGCCTGTTTGTTTCCTTTTTAGACCACAGAAGACCATTTGCTGGTGAACTTCCCGCAGCCCTTTCGTTTTCTGAAAACTAAACTTCAACTTTCTGCAAATGTAGAGCGCTGTAGAGTTGCTGGTTACAGTGCGACCTGGCAGGTTCGACTGGGAGAGAACAACACTCTCACAGATACTGGTGTAAAATAATAGTTTACTACTGTAACGTTTCGTACGATGAGTGACGGGATCTAGAAGCTCAGAGTGGAGAGGTAGAGCCGGGAGGTAAAGGCCGGCAATGGATCAGTTACTGGATTCAACGGACGGATGTGATGATAACTTCCCATCAGGCGTGCTCGTTTTCATCTCTTGTCCATAAAAAACTCTTTAAATTTCATGATTTTCATTAATCCTTACATATACGTACAGTCAGCCTCAGAAGTAGCTGAACACTTAAGAACCTTGTCTTAGTAAATGTATGAAATGAAAGTTGCTCGAATTTGTCACATTACTGACAGCAACAAGGTACTAAAACGTTCAGCTACTTCTGAGGCCGACCGTACCTTGATTAACTTCGATTTGACTTTAAACAAACATTTTGTTTACATTGGCCCCGTTGCAATCAATATTCTTTGAAGTTGATTACTATTTTATCAACTAATTACACACATCATAAATTACAAACAACTATAATTTCACTGTTTGCTTGTGAATAAAAGCACTTGTTGCGCATATAGGTATTTAGGTCTTGTATCAACTTTGATTAGATAATGACCCATGATTGCCATGGGCTCAACGAAAGAACAGAACACAACGTCGATTGTTAAAATTAAAGTGGTTAAACTGCTGTTGATTCTTTTGATTTTTCAGACGCATTGTTTATACAATATTTGAAACATTTACAAATCAATCTGATGTATCTGATGATGAACTAAATTATATCAGACTAGTGGGCGCCCGCGACTACGTTAGCGTAGATTTAGTAGCCTATGTCCGTCAGGGATAGTGTAGCTTTCTATTCGTGATAGAACTTTTGGAATCGATTCAGTAGTTTCAGAGATTACACCCTACATACAAGCAAACAAAGTTTACCTCTTTATTATATTAGTGTAGAAGTGTACGTAGTCTAGAAACGCCTAGGCATCGCACGGATGCAATTTACTAATTAAAAGTATTGTGCATAAAAATCTTCCGTAAAATTTCCTTAAATTACAGTAAGTTGTAACAAAATGATTTCCCGTGGTTTAGAAGGAAGCGGCCGAAGATACGATGAGGTCAGACAGCAAATACTGCGTACAGAAAATATGACGATTTAAGGATTTAAAATAAAATGATTCTCAAAACATGCTCATGATAAAATACAATGTTTTTATGCAACGTGTTAATAACTCTAAGAAAACAAGTAACTATAATACACGAATGTCGTTGAGTTTGAATTGGAACAATGAACTGAAGCCGGGAGCGCTCAGCGTCAATGAGTCAACTAACACCATAATTTAATGAGATATGATGGCGCCTTTCCCTTGGTAATTCGTCTAATTTAAAAAAATAAAAACACAACGAGGCGAATTGTTATGTAAACTGTTTGGAGAGCTCGTAATGCTGGCTAATTTATCTCAGTTTATGGTACCAAAATACCGGTATAATTTCGGTAATTCCTGTACTTCCGGGCCATTACCGGCATGTCGTCGGCCATTTTGTCTAGCCACCCACGTACTTAAGTTTGTGTGCTAGTGGCCTAGTGCTGTTGCGGTGTTCGAGCTAAATGCCTTAAAGTTGTCGTTGATGTTAAGTGAAATAACACGGTATTCTAATGTTTTTTATTATTATTTTCAAAGTTTAAACAATTCGTTCTACTATAATTTTTTTTGATTATTAAAGTGACAGTAGGCAAGCCGCGCTAAAAACACTCCAACGCACACCACACAACATCAGTGACGTCACTATTGTTATAATTTATAATGTATGGAATGAAACACTAAATCTCGTTTTTTTGAATACTGCCATTTTAAATCATCACTTTCATAAAAAAACTTTCCTAATTTATTTATGTGGATTACTACTTTAATTACATTTAGTAGTAAAAATAATAACTTTCTAATGTTCATATTATCTTATCATTTCTGTAACTTTGTATGACTATAACTTCTACAGCATTGTTTTTTTTTTCTCTTTTGAGATAAACAATTTTAATAATTATTTCTAAATTCTATACCAATACACTTTTATGCCGTTCGGTTTGTTAGTGTACCGCATTATTTGTTGAGCTGGTCTTCAGCATAAAAAAATATCTTTGGGATCCTGGGCAATACTTAACTTGTATGATCCTATTTAAAGCCAATAAACCTTTCAGTTATTACTTGTTATTTGACAGGGGTTAAATCAAGGCGCACCAAACACCGATCTTTTAAGTTGAAATCATCTGTGACTTAACATGACTGGCCCAGGGTTAAATTATCAATCCCTGCGTCTCTGTCAAACCAGTGCCTTAAGAAAGGGATATAGAGATAAAGACAGATAAATTAAACTTCACCGGCCATGTTAGGGTCTAACTGCTGTATGCCAATGCCATTAGTTGGTAATGCGGCGAGACTGGGCAAACGCTAAGCACGGAAGGCTGATGTTGCAGGTTCGAGTCCTGCCATTGCCCTGATTTTTCTTTGTGTTGTCATTTTCATTTAAAAAAATATTTGAATGTTTAAAATATAAAAAATTATAAAAGTCGGAAGTAAATTTCGATTACAAAAAATAGTTGTCAATGAATTTCAACTATAAATGGTTAACAAAAGATACTACTAACTACGTTTACGTAGCTGAATAGTGGTAATAAAAAGGTTCCTCACGTTAGCCGAAATTGCCGTAATAAAGTCCAACTTTTACGATTATTAATTGCAGGCGTACTTACATTATTAGATTGAAATTGAAGTAGGTATTTGTGCGTGACGTTCCTCGGTTAGCCGGGACTTGTATTTGCATAATTAATTTGTTTAATCTACCCGGACTAGTTGCTCGGCTAATACGGGATTTTACTGGGACAAAGGCTCCTTTTAAGTCTCAACTATGAAGTTTATGGGGTCAGCTTTCAATAATATGTTCCACTGCATTAGATATACAAAACCGAGAAGAAGAATCGTTCGAAAGAATCGTTTACATCAGCATTTCGGCCATCGTGCTATTTTAGCGGCAGCAGTTTTATCTCTTAAGGGCCATTTACATGATGCGAGTTCTCGTACGCGAGTTGCATTACACTGCGGGCTGCCGAGGTATAATGTGATCGATCGATTGATCAAGCTGCGCAATGTAATGCAACTCGCATACGAGAATTAGCTCCATGTAAATGGCCCCTTAACGAGTTTAATGATATTAGTTAGATAAAGTCGCACGGAGGGATAAATTGAAGCTGGACAGTCATGTTGGTGTCCTTTGTCGCATTTTGATACTATACAATTTTAGCGTAAAACCACGATGGGTCGTTAATAACCATTTATTCCTATATTTGTTTTGAAATCACGAATGTTTCTCCCAGCGTAAAAGCGTAATGAACCGTGCTTGACTATTTACTTTAACGTTTAAGGTTTCAGTATATCCGACGGCATGGAAGTCAACATGACAGGCCGCTGGAAGCCAGACTTCGGTTGGGAGATGACCTGTGTCTGGTCACTGAACAGCCCGCTGCAGTCCGTCAGGTTGTACAAGGATAATGTACAGTTCTTGATCTTCAGGCCTGAGGTAAGTGGATGAAAGAAACGAAACGCCATATCTTTAAAAGCTTGTCTTCCTTAAGGGTTTTTTTGCGGGTGGTAGGACCTTGTGCAAAGACGGATCGCTACCACCACCTTGCTCGCAAATTCTGGCGCTAAGCACCACCTGCACTGTTGTGTTCCGGCATAGAGAGTAAAGCAGCCGTTGCAATTACTGACACAAGAGGTATTTATTACATCTTAGCCCTCTGGGTTGGCAACGCATTGGCAATATCCTTGGAGTTGCGGTGTCTTTGGGTGGTGGTGATCACTTACCATCAGGCGACCTACTTGTTCGTTTGCCTTCCTATGTTGTTTAAATAAAAGGGCACGTTAAACACGGTCTCAGGGCCCTTGGCCAAGTGGAGCCCCGAAACGTTAAAAATCTGATCTAAGAGTGCCTCAAGATGACCGGCCAAGATAAATTTATCTGAATCTCTATGTGTGACACTTTTTTATGACACTAGTTTGATAAACACGCGAGGAGGGATAAAATAAACCTGGGCCGGTCATATTAGGCCCACTGAGATAATTCAACATTACCATTTATTTCTTCCTCTCTAAACTACATTCTACTCCATTAGATACTATCGTTATTTCTTTACAGAAACAAGGACCGAACATCAGTGCAATATTGACGCCGTCAACGAAAGACGTAAAGATTACTATATTTTGCTACGACCTAAGACTGACAGGAACATGTAACATTGGACTTGGGCTTTTGAGTGCTCCCATATTTGACGCCAAATACACATGCGAAGTGTCTGAAGAAGGCCCAAGGTTCCTGATGCAACGTGCGCAGTATCAACAGGAGGTGTTTGGTAAGTCTTGTTCTACGATTTTCACACATATTTATAACGTTATCTGGACTTTAACGCGATAAAAACATTGTTAATTTACCTCGACGTTTCTAGTGTCTACTCGTGACCACGACCGTTAAAACATGACTAAAACGTCGAGGTAAATTAACAATGTTTTTATCGCGTTAAAGTCCTGATAAGGTTATAAATAAGTCTTCTTTTCATCTTCGCGGTATGCGGTTGTACTATACTTGTTAGGTAGATAACCTATACTCCATTCTAGGTATATAACATTAATACGATTCTTAGGAGCATAGCATGCCAGTATTATTATTATTACATGCACACGCCTGTTTCCCTTTGGGGTAGGCAGAGACCACAGAATGCCATTCGCTCCAATTTTGGCATACTTCCCTCGCTTCCTCCACACACATTCCTTTCTTCATACATGCTCGGGGGTTTCAGGTACTTCTACTTTGGCCTGTCTTTAGGCCAGTACTCTATTTATTTATTGGATTTATAAAATACTTAACTATTTTTTTGCGTTAGCGTTATCTTTTCAATTATGGAAGCAGTAAAGACAGCGCCTCTTGCGGCGCGTACCTATTTACAACAAAATGTTTTTATGGCAATTGAGAAGTTAACGCTTACGCGGTTTTTGTGATAGAAAACTTATATTATAATAAGGGCTCAGAACTCTTCTTTTACTTCTAACCAAAACAGCCGACAAGACAACAACAAAAACAGGCAAGACAGCCGGTGTAATTACTGGCACAAGAGGTATTCCATCTTAGCCCTCTGGGTTGGCAAAGCCTCTGCACTCTCTTTGTTGTTGTAGGTGACTATAGGCGGTGGTGATCACTTACCATCAGGTAACCCACTTGCTTGTTTGCCTTCCTATGTTGTATAAAAAATGAATAAAAAAAAAACCTAAACATTTAAACCACTTTTTATGTTCAGTGCAACCATCTTATCCTCAACTGGAGATAACATCAGAAGAGGGGCTGAGCAACGTGAACTGTACTGCAGCAGGCATTCCAGCGCCGAGGCTCCTGTGGAAAATCAGGGAACAAAGGGTCAGTTGTACTGGTATTGCTTGTGAATTAACTGAATTTACCGGTCAGAAATAATATCTACCTACTCAGTTTGGATGTTTGTTCCTAAACCACGTGTAATCTGCTAAGTGTTTTTTAATGGAATTTGGCAGACAGATCATGACTTGAATTAAAAGATAGGATGCTTTTAACTCTTGAAAAAAAGTTCCCGTGGGATAGCGATTAACAAATTCTATGTTGACGGATTTTCGGGCATGGGACTTTCGGAATTATCGCCATATCGGTCTGAATGAGTCCACTGTTGGATATAAGATCTCTTAAAAAGTTTCACAATTGCTGGCCTTTTGCAATCCGCTTTGCCCCAATCTTTTATTTTGCTGATATAGACTCCTCAGGCGTTGAATCGACCCCTGGGGATTAATATAGACCACTTTGCTAATTTGATAGCTTTGGTTGGCAAAAAATTATTAGGCGGGGTTTTTGAGCATGCTCCATGTATTATTAACCCTTGCCTGGGGGGTTTCACTCCGCACTGTAGGTACGCTGGGCAAACCGCAGTAGGTTGTCGGGTTGCTGTGCGCCCGCTCGCACGCTCTCGCTGTGTCAGTGTAATTGAAAACGAATGCACCGCAACGTGTCGTCAGGGAGTTGCGGGGGAAAGACGGACGCGAGCGGCGCTTTCCTTTTGACGCGAACCGCCTGGTGAATGTGTATGAATGAATACCAAAGTTTAATCGCGGTCGTAAGTTTGTGCGTTAGTACTATTATTTATTCTGTGCCATTGCAGATACCAGAGAACTTCTCAGGCCGCAGATGGGACTTCGGCACCAAACTGTGGCACTCGTGGTCCGTGGTGTCCATCCCGCACGCGAGCGTGGACCTGCCCCTGTCCTGCATCGCTGTCACCACGAAGGCTGCTCGGACCGAGGAGCAGAGCATCGAGATTAATTTGCACTCGGCCAGTAATAAAATAAGTTAGTTTTGTTGATGCCAATTAGTACGTTAACTTAAAATTTTGGATTAAAGATAAGAAACTTATTAACAAGTTATGTATTCAACTGGGTACCTTTGGGTTTTTTTTTTGGGTAAATCGAAAGATTCGGTTACAAAAATTTAATAAGCAAACGGCGCCATCTCTCGTCAGCTGACGGTAGCTGTAAAGGTACCCAGTTGAATATGATAACTTGTTAATAAGTTTCATATATGACACCGAGGGTAGTTGTATCCTTAAAATCAATAATTTAATGACCGTAAGACGAAGCACATTGAAAAATTCGCAGGGTATGGTAGCGGTAATGTGGCGAAACTGGAAAACGCAAGGCACGAAATGCTGCAGCAATAAGGTTGCAGGTTCAAGCCCTGCCATTACCCTAATTTTTGTTTGTGTTGTCATTACATAGCATTTTAATATATTGTGCTGTAAATGTTTTTTTTTTTCAGGAGGAAAAGCTGTTTTAATGGCAGTATTCACACTCATCGCCACGCTACGGTGACCGCGTTATAAAAATAAAAATTAAAAGATATTTAGATATCTAAGTACAATCAAAGACATATTAAGTTAAATTTGTTGTTGTTTGTAGGTATAGTCGACCAAGAAATTGCTTGACCACTTTTCGACCGTATTACAAAGAGTTAAGGTTCAAAAGTGGTCAAGCAATTACTTGGTCGACATGGAAAAAAACAATTGCCCACGACACTTAAGACCAGAATTTATGAAAGGATGTAATTTTTTGAAAAAGATGCTCCTTCGTTAATAACAAAAACTGTAACTGATATATCTAAAGATGTAAAATAAACCTATCAAAAGAACCCAAGGAATACGTGACACAAAATACTCGCTCGTATCGCCAGTAATAAATAATTATATTATTTTCGTTTGAGACGCTCTTAGTGCTATAAACAACTTGCAACTTGCGTGTGGGACTAATTAAGTATGAAAGTGAGTGCAGTACTCGACAAGAAAAAAGTTGTGTACCTTTTGTTCTAAATAAATAATCGTGTTTATCTACACATATATCATAAACGCTCTATAATGCGTGCAGAAACCGTAGGCAATGACCAGCATTATAACAACCAATATTATAATGAGAATTTTTCTAATTTGTTTCTATATTTGTTCAAATACATTTTTTATTATATTATTTTAATGTGTACAGTCTATAGATATTTAATAGGTACCTAGCACTAGTAGCTAGTAGCAATGCAGGTCATTGCCCTATGGCTTCTGAACCCATCATAGAGTACTTATGATATGTGTGTAGATAAAGTAATGTATGCAACTGTACATAATTAGGTTTTAAAAACACTCGTGTTTTAAGACCCCTCATTATGCAACAGTTGCATAAAATACTATTGTAGAACTGTAAAATCATAACATGACGGGTTCTACTGATAAATGTTTCACCAGTTGCAAGATTTAAGTTCTTAAGAACATAAGAATTATAGAAAGTATCTAGTTGCCATTGTACTGAATTAATTAAGAAAAGTTGGCATACATGCGGGTACGGTCAGTCTCAGAACTAGTTGAATATTTTAGTGCCCTGTCGCCGTCTGTAATGTGACAAATTCGAGCAACTGTCATTTCATACGTTACTATGACAAGGTTCTTAAGTGTTTAGCTACTTCTGAGGCGTACCTATATACTTAATAAAACACATTATTTCTGTTAAGTTTATATATTTGTTGACGTCGTTGTGAATCCGCACTGTAGTAGGGTTAGGAAGCCTTACACTTCACGGGACTTAATTCATTGTGCCGGGAAGTGTAAATGCACCATTATAATTAGATTTATTAGATAACAGTTTTGTCTTTGGCTTTTAGATTAATATTATTAATCTAATTCGAAATTTTAACATTGTTTAGACCAAGCTGGGAGAACTTTAAAATTTAAAGACTTGCCTAGTACAGATTTTATACAGTCAACAAGTTCAATCGTGACCAAATTATGAATTCTTCTTACAGTTGATCACTATTCTCTAAACTTCATTTACGACACTACAGACGGTACACTCAGTGTAAACACAGAGTGTCTCTGTATGAACGCTAAAAGATATTCACGTTGATGCAAAGACACTCGATGCAGGTACACTGAGTGTACCGCGTATAGTATCGCAGTCTAAATGTAACTTAAGCGCATCAACGTTGAGTTCAACGTCGAGACGTTTTGTCGCGCTCACTCGTGCTGGTGCGCTAGAGCAAGACAGAGCGCTGCCCCAGCGTCGAGCTCGTCGCCGTTGCGCTTTGAGAATCGATGCTACTGATGATTTGACTGTCAAAGATGTTTACACTTACTTACCTACTTACTTATTGCAATGGAATAAGGTAAAAAGTGTGAACAGCTCTTTGACGTCGACCGTTTAATAATATAGCCAAAAATAACGGTAAAATTAATAATTGTGACGTACAAATTGAAGAGAACAGTACTTAAATTGTTCATTACGACCTTCAAAAGTTTTGCCTAGGTTGTTCTAAACAATTCTATTACTTCAGTTGACTGTCACGAAAGTCTTTATAATGGTAAGACATAGTTTTATACATAAATTTGTTCGTTTATCTATATAACATACAATTGAAAACATATTTTTTTCTATAATTAAAAATACGTGACGTCCAAGAGAAACAAATCTTAATATTTCTATGTTAGTTTATTTTGTTTTAGATTTCAATCGATTTAAAATTATTTTGTGCCAACGATTGGATTACGATAATTATAAGATATATTACTTGTAAATAACAAAACTATGTTGGACGTTATCTCTTAAGATTTTAATAATGCCTGTATAATATTAAACGTTTAGAAACAATTAGGATAAGCCGCTGAAGATAAGTGTAGCATACTCAAGTAAAAGTATCATTTTTTTAAAGGGATAAATGTAATTCTCTCTCTGAGCATTAAGGATTATTTTTACATAATTACTAAAGATTTGAGAATGCAAACCCGGTAATTTGCTTAAGGAATAACCGGTTAAAACTGGTTTTTACTTAGAGAAAATAGCCGGGTTTGAAATATACATACGTCGTTGTACCGGATGCAACTATTTGACAGTACTGAAAGATTATGTTCTGTCATAACTACGTATGTATAAACTACATGTTTTGTAGCAATTGACATATAAACGTTTTGTTAATATTGGACTAAACAATTTCACAAAACAAACAACTAACAGCACAGCTACTCGGAATGCGACGTTACATTAGAGCATTTATACTTTGCAGATATCAATATCTACGCTACGGGGATATTTTATAGTTTTTGTGCTGTTTTGACAGCTAGAGTTGTTTGTAATATTTTCTAAGCGCATCTCATTCAGTCATTCATGTGTTGTATACTCGTCCAAAAAGTATTTTTATGTATAATACATTAACTGCATCAACATTACTTTAGCGTCAGTCTAGTTCTGATTTTGTAAAGAATAAAAAGGAAGAATATGAAAGCAAATAGAGAAGTATAAGGGGAAATGGCAATTCTTATTCTCTGCCTTGCAAAAGCGAGCAACGAGTAGCAGAAGTCAAATAAAGTTGATCAAGGAATGACTTAACAAAAAAACTTAAGGTTTCTCACTCACCTATCAGTTTTTTAGGAAATAATCATACAATACAACCATGAATATCCTCAATGACGATGCAACTTTCTTCAACTTTCTCCAAGAAATATTTAATAAAATTACTTTTTTTTAACTCTTGTCTCACATCCCAATTTTGACAGACATAGCACAACGCAATCTTAAAGCTACCAAAGGAATAGAATTACATGAAATATGACATTAAAGTACATGAATATCATGAATTTTATGATTATCACAGTGCCTTTGTCCTTCGTCCTAACAATTTTACTATATTTTAATGGTCTCTTTGTAAGCGTTCGTAAAATTGCTACACAGTATGATCGACCCACGGGATCTAGTCCTGCAAGAGATCTAGACTGGTGCATACAAAGGCTGACTTCAGCCAAACGACTTTCGGTTCAAAATTAAATTTTAATGCGAAAAATCATGCTTACAACATTTGCGAATTCCACTTAGTTTTTGAGAAAAAGAAAAGAAATGCTGGCTGGCTGAAATTAACAGCTATCCCAGGCCAAAGACAGCTGTAAAGCTGTAAAACTAACTTGGATTAAGTTGCTTGCTTTTCTTAATGATTTTTTTTGTATGTTGCCCGTCTCTCAGTCGAATTACGTTATTTTTACACGTGTGCATAAACTGTTCATAAATTTTTAACTAAAAAAACTAATCACAAACCTATTATAATTTTTTTTAAGTCCTAAAAGCTTTGCACTAAAAATTTCATTCTTTAATTTGGATTAAGAAAAATGTTCCATCCTATGCTTAGCAGCTTGTTAATATAGTTCTAATATGGAATGGAATAAATATAGTAAAATCGTTAGACGATTCAAACACTTACACTCAGTCAGTTCGAGATTTTCTTCAAAACCTCGCCAGTCTATACGATACTTAGATACATTCAAATTATTAGTAAGGAATATCTTATGCCATAGGGTAAAGCGCCCAATATTTTATCTTTAAGACAATTGTGTACCAAACGCTCTTCATACAAACGGCGGTAACGTTTTCCACCCTCAAAACCCTAACCTATAGCCATGATTTTTTACTATGCTACTAACAACGGGCTACGGTGTTTTATTGTGAACAATTTTAACCTTAAACATTATCCCGTAAAGGTTAAATGTACAAATAAATACTGTAATGTTACTTATTGCCTTAATTTCATAAAAGTATCAGGTTCAATTTAAGTAAAAATACAAAAACACTGGACACTTAACCCTGTGCACTATTTTAACCTTTCACATTTTAACATTTTCATTTCATCACCAACGATCCGTCACCGCGTATTGTACAATCAACCAACTTGCATTCGGTTATAAGGTTCAACTACGGCGTGTATCAAAAGGAATGCCGCGCAAGTAGACTTCTTTATTTGAAAAGGTTAAAATTATTTAAGAGTTCGTATAATTGTAATTTCAGAGAAATCACATCTCCGTAGACAGTAAAAAAAAACTGATAACAACCTACATCCCAAATTAGCACGTCGTGCTTATATTCTCACTATAACTGATATTTTTGACTAGAAGTACCTACGTTTAATACTTTGGCTACGATTCATTGGATTCATATCCTAGTTATTCACCATGGCAACTACTTCGAAAAAACCAGAATTTCTTATATTATCCTATCTCCCTTACACTTAGCGAGACCGAAAGAGAGATAGAACGATTAATTCCTTTTTTCGGAAGAGATGGCAAGAAACGATATCTACTTAGAACACGTACAATATCAAAAACGGGTTTAACAGGCGTTTAAATTACGACTAGTAAAGCCTAATCATTAATATACAAGATTGCAAGACATTTCACTTGAGGTTAAAAATCTTTAACCTTTTTGACGCCTAGCCATTTCAAGTACTGCGCGTCACAAAAAAACTAACTGACGCGTGATGAAAAGGGAGACAGTTGTTTGAGACGCCTACCTGAAAAACCTTGTATATTAATAGTCAGGCTTAAGAAGGCTAGATGATCACAACTTTAAGTGTTCATGTATACATCGTACAATGAAATTGTAACGAAAATGCTGCTACAATCGAAGTATTAAAACGCAAGTTGCGCTGATCATTGATCACAATACAGTGAACCTTCAATGTAATGATTCGTACGCAAAATTATTGACTAGCAAAACAAAAAAAACCGCGTTGTCACAAACATTGTACAGTATTTGTATTGTTCGTTAGAAAAACAAAAGGTGTCTCTATCTCTTTTCAAATTAACAGCTACCTCAAACATAGTAAATTTATACACGTATTAGTTTAAATTTGCTATAATCCGGCTCGAAGGACCATGTCTAGACAATATAATTCCATTCGAATTGCGAATCGCTGTCTTAACACGTCAATTGCCGCAGCCCGCAGAATTACTGCAAGAGTATAAACCCTTGCAGTAAAATTACACTAATAAATTTATTATAAGGAAAAAGTACAAAGTAAGTATTTCACAATTACACCTATGCACAAAAAATAGATTCCTTAAGGAGACTCCAATTTGTGTAACACCTTAGCGAATGTCCCATGAAGGATATTAATTCGAAGCTGGATCGTCATCAATCATGTAGGTATTACCAAACCGTGATTAGAATACAATTGGAGGGTAACGTCAGCACACTGTCACTTCATAGACTTGCGTCAAGCTTCATTCCTATATCTATGAAGTGACAGTGTGCTGACGTTACCCTCCAATTGTATTCTCATCACGGTTTGATAATATGAGGATGACGTCGATTAGCACTTTAATTAATGCCCTTAGCGTGCATGGCCAAGGAAGAGCGGTTTCTGCTAGCATTAGTGTTCAACAAGCATTTACCCATGAACATGACAAATCAGCAAATGCTCATTTTATACCAATGCGCAGCCTAGATTCTTTGAAAAAACACAAGTAATTTACACACAATAACCCTAAAGAAAACTGACTTAATTTCTATACACATAGCTCATTTCTTCCAGTAAACTCTGAACACACAAAAAACATTTCATTAAGATAAGTGACTAGAATTTAAAGCAGTTTTAAATCACGTATTGACAATTTGACAAGGAAATAATCACACTATTATTGTGCTAGCTTAACTAGTAAATAAATTCTTTTTACTTAATAATAATATTGAATGAATATAAGTTATAATTTACCATACACAAAGGAATGTATAGGCCATCTTAAATCTAGAAATATGTAGTTTTACGTAAATTTGTGCGGTTACACCTGTTCACGACCAACTTTAAGTTTACACTTCATCGACAAAGGTTAAAAATCTAGACGGAATTTGGTAGAGTTAAACAGTTTAACCTTTCTTTGTGACACACAAATTACACCCGAAAACGTACTCTAATTTGGGTCTGAACGCAAAGGCACAGACTCTGAGACAGACAAACGTATGGCGTAAGTTTATTAGGGTCCGGTTGGCACTGTTTAACTACGGAACTCTAAAAAAAATATATGGTTTTATATTGAACTTCTGGGACCAAAATTAGATACATTAAATACTTAACCGATTTCGCTTTATCGTGACAAGTAAAATCGAATTGATTTGTTATTTTTATTAGACATAGGTTGAACTTTATTTGTAATGATTCAAGTTTTGTGAAATCAGTTTGTTTATCAATTAGAAACACTACGTTTCCGTCTAGATTAATCCGTAACTTTTCTCGTAAGGTTTAACCTTTTCATATCAACAACAATGGAGGTTAAAAATGCACAATAGAGACGCTGCCATCAATAGATACCTGTCAAGAACTTTATTTTATCGACAGTAGAAATCTCACATGTCGTAAGGGACATTAAGAGACATGTCCCTTACGACATTTTAGATTTCTAGTGTCGTTATGTTGCAAGTTGAGCAGAAGTTGTGGTTTAACATCGTTTATTGTAAAAACGATGCCTTGATGCTGTGCAGTCAAGAACTATTGGGCATAAAAAGTGATGAAATAATTTGACAGGTCTCCATTGCCATCAGTACCACCAAACGAGATAAACGGTGATATTTCCCCCCATGAATAAACTCACGCATATTTCTCGTATGATTTTTAACACCTTTTACTCTTTACGTGGGCTCAATCCAAAAGGTTAAAAAACCATTGCGTTTTTAATATCCGAAACGATTGACCTTTATCAGGTTCAAAAGGTTGTTAAAAATCGAATCGCATTCTTATCTAATTCACTTTCACAATTTTGGCATTTTGTCGTTTTGCCGAGACGAGTTTTATTACCTACCATTTAATGTAAGATTTCTTTAACCTAATACGACTAGCATTGAATATAACATTTAAAATTCCGTTTGCACTTTGTATGTAGCGTACTATCTATATATACGAAAGCCTTACAAATCCATAAATTTCACATAAATTGTCAACTTTTTTCAAATAAAAAGTGACAAATGTCAAATCGACGTTTTTTTACACCCGTCTATTTTATAAGGCGTTATTTCCATGCATGAAGATTTTGTGACGACTCAACTTATTGACACAAACGGAGTTTTAATTGCTAAATAAATTAGTATATTTCATGCTTTAAGCAACCGAGACTTGAGCATTTGATCTAAAACTATGGATAATTTTAAATTATTTAAGTAAGTATCGTCGACCAAGTAATTGCTTGACCACTTTTGAACTTTATCCATCTGAAATACGGTCGAAAAATGGTCAGGCAATTTCTTGGTCGACTATACATCAAATTGGCTATTTCTTGCATGACGCGATTCACTTTTCACACAGTTAAATGATCAAAGACATACTATCACCGACACCGACATTTTATCATTGTTTTTTAACCAACTTTAAAAAAAGAGGTGGTTCTTAGTTAGACTGTTTTTTTATCAAACGTCCCACAAACAGACAAAGGTTAAACAACATTTGGTTTATGAATGTAACTTTAAAATTGTATTTGTATTTTTTTTGCGTAAAAACGCACACTCGAATGTACAATTATTCCCCCCTATCGCCTAGGGGGGGCCTATTGCCTTAAGGCATTTTCTACTAGTCAACCTCAAGGCAAAGCAGATCGCTGTGTGTAGTCTATTGTCTCTGAGCATTCAACTGTATAAAAAGCAAAAAACAAAACGATGTCGATTGATATGAATAGTCAGTTCTATGAGTCTTAGGTCCAAATTCGCGGCAATATAATCTGAACTAAAGTGCAAATTGGAATAAGGTTCATTTAAAAGTTTAACTTTTTTTGGTCATTGCGACCTTACGAACTGTATTCATACGACGCCTAAAGCTCATCCGCCCATTTTACATCTTAACGTATTTCTTAAAACAAAACATCGTATTCAGGATTTTATCTGTTGCCATGTAAAGCACAATTTTGATGCAAAGCAAAATAGTTAACGCAACGCGGTCTCTGCTTCGATTTTCATCGAATATATACTTTACACGGTAACAATTTAGTTGAAATTTCAACATTTCATACTTTCAAGACCATTTTAAGGAGCTAAAAACTAGCCGTGTCCACACTTGTATCAGTATCGTATCGGCGTATCGTATCCTACCAAAGCGTATCGTGATTGCTAGTATGGATGCAAAATTACGCGTTCGTAGCGTCCAAACTAGCAATAATAGTACGCGAAATCATACGCTACAATTGCGTTCAAAGTGGAAATCATGATACGTGAAATTAAATTACGCGATCATTTCGTCCAAACTAACAATCATGATACGCGAAATTGTACGCGATCATTGCGTTCAAAGTACATAAAAATCATGATACGCGTAGTTAAATTACGCGATCATTTCGTCCAAACTAACCATCATGATACGCCAAATTATACACAATCATGGCGTCCAAACCAGCAGTTATGATACGAGACACTATAAAGCGATATTTGAGTCGCATTACGCGTCGACATTACGATACGATACGATACAAGAGTGGCCGCGGTAAGTCAGCGATGAACTTGAGCTAAACACTAAAAACGAAACTAAGCCTTATCAAGCTACCATTAGATCCCAGTCAGCGCTGGATACAAGCGAAATTGCAACGGATAGAGAAATTGACTCGTTCAAGGGGTGGTTTGGAGCCAGGCTCGTAGTCCCCTTGCCCTTTCTGCAACGCCGCCTTCAGAGTTGTCTTGGACAGACGGTTCGGGCTGATAAAAAAGGTAGCTATTTATTACTAACTCCAGCGTGAATTGAATAGTATAAAGGAGAATGGGCATTTTTGTATGGGCGCTGTCCCAACCCTTGTATACAATAGTGAGTAGTATGGACGTGTAGTACTCGGTGTAAGGATCATCATAGGCCATGTTTCGAAGACCAGGTGTCTGCAGGGGTGACGTGGGACGCAAAAATAAAAAAAAATATTTTCAATAAAACTTAAGTGTAACACACCCTAATGTATGCGACGTTGCCATTCTGTTGACTAAAAAGTCATAACGAAATGTGTCACGTCAAACTGAAATAAGCCTTTGTCATTTAAGTCATCAACGTGATCGAAAATAAATAACCATTATGACCTAACGTGTCAAAAGTTAAAGTAGTACGTTGCCAGCTCGTCCTAAAGCACTGTTCGACTTTGGTTTACCTTAAGAATTGTAATTAATAATTATTTTGTATGAAAAAAGAGAAAAAAAAAACAGCTAGTTAGACCTATGCTCACATTATGTTTTTTACTTATAGTGGCCTCAGGAATGCGTGGTTAAAATCTTTCGGCTATATCTCGAACACGATTTTACAGATACTTTTCATACAACTGCTAGTACAAAGTGAGGTATAAAATGGGCTGTAGCTTTTTCCCTGCAAACATCTCGGTTTTGCTGTCATATAAAAAAATTAAGCTCTTATAGAGAGCTTTCAAATAAGATATAGCACAACTGTATACAGCACTTGGGACAATTTGCCCATTCTCCTTTACAAAAGTAAAAGAATATTTACTATAAAGTACACTATTTTAAGATATACAGTGATCCAACACTAGGCTAAGCCTGTAACGTGGGAGTCAAAATAAAAAATTCTGTGAAACTCAAGACATAATGTTAACAACGGATTATCGTGTACGTATATAACAAGAAATGTGTGCGACATGTTTCGTACTTATTCATGATATCCCTGAGTAATATGTTGTTTAAAATAGTATTTTAATACTATAATATGCATTATTACTGTAGTTTATCAGTTCGTAATGATATACTTACAGCTGAGAGCGTCATTCTGGTGTGCGACGTTGTCGGCGCGTTGCATGAACTGGTTTCCGGAGATGCTGGAAATATATAGCTACGATTAAATAACATTCCTTTGAAATACGTTTTTGAGCATGTACATCTGGCTGCCTACGATATTGTTGCATGGCGAGCTTTGTTGGCTGGCTAAACAAAATCAACACGTGTTTCAAATTTCACGTCTGTATTCTCAGCGTTTTGGACTGGAGGATGAGTCAGACCATCCGGATTTAAAACTTTCGCTCACTTTCATTCATCTTAACGTTTCGGTCGTATCGCAAAGTCTATGGTAAAACCTCGAGTCGTAGATTTTTTCGTGGTATTATCCCCGTTTTAGTTTTAATAGTACAGCCAAGGAACTCAATTCCCTACCCATTTCGTCGAAATGTCGTCTGACATTCGCAATGCATTAAGGTCGATACGTCAAACTAACGTCTCGCTCTATAGCTCTTATGGTGACAGTTCGCTATACGCTATCGAACCTTAGGCGGGTTGGAAATTTAATTCCTCGGCCGTACATCACATCCCGAGGGTGGCGAAATAGATGTCTCAGATCGCAGGAACTCGTCGCACGGGTCAAATTCGAGGGCGATAAACGGGAGATCCGAGGCTCTCTTTATCACCGCCCGAGGCGTTCACATAATTTTACGTCTTCCCTTGGCCGGGAAGCGGAAAATGTCCGCTCGCGTAGCGGGCGGTAAATTGCTACTTAAGAGGAAACTTTAAGGCCAAGAGAATTGAAAAATAGGTATTTGTAAAATCTATTGCTGCCTCCATCTATCAAGCCTCCCCCCGCAGAGCGCAATAGAGACAGCCGCAGCTTGGACTGAAAATACCTATTTAAAGTACACAAACTCAACGATTCGTAGACCCCTGATTCCTTCTCCGAAACTTAACCGATTTGACTACTTTTTTCATTAGAAATTAAAGAAAGGCTCTGGCACTGTTCCTATTTTTTTCCTTTTTTAAATAATGTAGTAAAATTTGTTTTCTGAACGTGCGAACGCAGCCGAAAATCTGGGCAATTTTTTAAGTTTATGAACGTTCACATCTCTTTTAATAATTAATTTACCGAAAAAAGGAAAACATAGGGACATGCATAATAGTGGCCATCGATTTTTTGGATTGAAATATCGCTCTATTGGCATCATCCAGAGAGGAAACGGGGGACGACGTTCGTATGGGAAAACGGCCCTCGTGTTTCCTCTCAGAGCCCGGGTCGGTGCAAGCATAAATACCGGCAGGCGGCCGCGGCGGGCGGGCGTCGAGCGCGCGCCAGATGTCGCGCACGTCGGCGTGCAGCGCGCGCAGCGAGCGCAGCACCGCGCCGCCCGCCGCCGACAAAGAGCCCGAGCTGCCCGAGCCCGAGCTGGCCTCCTGGGGGGGGGGGGGGGCAATCATTCAACCATTTTTTATTTTATACAACATAGGAAGGCAAACAAGCAGGTGGGTCACCTGATAATAAGTGATCACCACCGCCTATAGACACCTGCGACAACAAAGAGAGTGCAAATGCGTCGCCAACCCAGAGGGCTAAGATGGAATACCTCTTGTGCCAGTAATTACACCGGCTGTCTTGCTCTCCACGCCGGAACACAACAATGCAAGCACTGCTGCTTAGCGGCAGGATTAGCGAGCAAGATGGTGGTAGCGATCCGGACGGACCTTGCACAAGGTCCTACCACCCGCATTCAGGCGTTACTTTGCGGAGGTCCATATCAACAAACTGGAACGAAACCTTGCTACTCCGCGAGACCAGTGCCGGGCTCGTGCAAAATAGCTGCGTCTGTGCGACATATATATATGTTCATGCAAAAACCCACCCTCCTCCGCTTCCACGCGAAACGACATAAATCACACAGACTCAACTATACACCACCACCACTAAACACTAAAACTACACGATCGACGCGCGTTTCGCCTCTATACGAGGCATCATCAAGATCTAACGGTACGACCGTTCGCTACTTGAACGAATGGCGTACATGGCGAATGGTGTCAAGTAGCCAACGGTCGTACTGTTAGATCTTGATGATGCCTCGTATAGAGGCGAAACGCGCGTCGATCGTGTAGTTTTAGTGTTTAGTGGTGGTGGTGTGTAGTTGAGTCTGTGTGATATATGTTGTTTCGTGTGGAAGCGGAGGAGGGTGAGTTTTTGCATGAACCTATATATGTCGCACAGACGCAACTATTTTGCACGAGCCCGGCACTGGTTTCGCGGAGTAGCAAGGTAATTTGTTCCAGTTTGGAGGGATACGTTATTGGCCGTGTCTCCACTGACCGACACGGCACGGTGACAACTCCGGTCCGACAAAGGCCCCGACATTAATCGACGTATACGGCGTTCCACTCACGAATCCAATGGCATAAACGTGCAAAATTGTTGTGGAGCACCATAATAGTAGGTTAATGCTTAGGCTTGGGAAGCCACCAATTGCCATTCCAGCCGCGGCAGATATAGTGCTTTTCTCAAACATTCGGAGGAAATAAAATAAAAATTACATATAAAGATTTATAATTAGCACGTACAAATATAACAATATCCTTCGCAGTTTGTTCCTTCGAGTACAATGACAACATAACAATGGCATTAAGTCCGCCTTTTGTACATTTAAATGTATTTTTTTATGCAATAAGATGAAATAAATAAAAAAATCAACATATCCGACAGTGTTTGAAAAATTAAATCAAGAGGTTAGCTGCCGGTGTCATGGCGTTCAGTTGTTTCGGTGTCGTTGCCGGAACTGCAGTCGTGCCGTGTCTGTCCGTGAAGAAACGTCCATTCAGATATCATATTAACATATTCGAAGAAATAAATGACTATTCTAATTTATTCAAATAAAATTGTCGTTTCTAAAGTGAAAATTATGTTTATGAAGTTAAAACTAATCAGCGGCGTTAAAAAATCATCAAATCTAAAAACATAACCCTTCTATTTGGCTTTGCCGTAGTCGGGTAAAAATAAATAAACAACACGCATAAAAAATAAGACAGCGACAAAATGAAAACCATCCGAAACTAAAAACAAATTATTGAGTCTAACGATAACATAGGTCTTACTCCAATTTTGTTCAAACAATAGCATCCTATAAGCACGCAACGTCACTATTTCCAAGTCAATGAAAGCATGACAGAAACGAAACAAAGGCAAACGAAAAAGAAACATGAATTCTGAAACAAACAAAGATTTCTAAAAAACGAGACCTAAAACAATCGAAAGTTAATTTAAAAAAACATACTCGAAAATAACTCGAGTGGGACATGTTTAAATGAAACAAACAATACGAACTGAATTAAAACTACCAAAGTGGAACCAAAAGTAAAAATCATAACACTGAACTATGGTTACACTAAAATAGTACATTAGAACAATGATCGTGGTCCTCCCGCTATGGCACCTTCCGTAAGTACAGTCAAGGAAATTGAAACACGTACCACCGTGCACCGTAGAACCTAGTCCAAGAGACATACGAATGACATTTGTATGACATAGCGTGGCGTTTAACGCGTCGCGTCATTGCGATAGGGTTCTAAGGTGGTACGTGAATATATTTCCCCTACTGTACAAGCGAGGCAGAACTAAGCCAGGTGAGGTGCCGGAACTGCAGTCGTGTGGAACATAGCGATGGTCTAGAACTCTCAATCTAGTAAATAAACCAAATCCATACTCACATGTCTTAAATATTAAACAACATTCTAACCTCTGACAAAATACTGTTTAGCGATCATCAATACATTATGTCACTAGATTTTTAAGATTGCAAGACCGCCCTCCCTTTGTCATGCTTTTACCCATCCCTTTAACAGCAGTCATATTTGCCCCCTCCCCCCCTTTTAAATTGGTGGACCTAATTTATGGATGTCCCTCATTATTTCAATACCTACAACATTCTTTCTAAGGAAACAAATTATCAATCACCTCTTCTATTTACAGCCTCTGTTTTATCTATGCTATAAACGAGGTTGAGGTGTTAATGAAATTCTTGGTTAGAATTTTGTTTACATGATAAGACAAGTGCGGATTAGACTTGAGTAATGGTCTAGCGCTTTATCCGTATGTACACAGACAGGTTAGCACAGTGGGTGCACTTGCTTGTTGCGCGCGCGGCGCGGGCAGTGTGCGCAGCGCGCGCTCGATGTGCCGCAGCCGGATCTCCTTCTCGCCGAGCAGCGCGCGCGCGCGGTGCAGCGCCACCTCCAGCTCCGTCGCCTCCCGCTCCTCCTGGTGCGCCGGGTCAAAACCTTTCTTTAGGATACAGTGTCTCAAAAAGAACCGTTGGAGGATCAGTTTGTTGTGCGTCTGTCTGTCTGTCAAGCGCTAATACGACAAAATTGAAGCTGCAGACTTCCCGTTGACCTAGATCTAGAATTATGAAATTCGTTTATATTCTTGGTGTAATGAAAATACGTAGATAGAAAGAACTAATCGCATTAATTGCAACGCTGAAACAGGACTCTACATCAAACTCTATTTACGTCTAAAAAACTGACACTACGCCACAGAGCACAGTGGGATTGTATTGTCAGTACTTTGACAGAAACTCTTTAGCCGAACCAAGGATGGCTTGCACGACACACCGCAAGTCACTTTGTCGCTCAAAGCACGTTCAGCCGTTCAGGACCAAACGTATTGCGCAACAAATATCGACTTTGAAAGAGTCCTTCCGCTTGTTCATCAACCATCAATAGTACATTACACCATGAGGGTGGTGAAATAAAGAATGTCTCAGATCGCAGGAACTTGTCGCACGAGAACATGCGACCTGAGGCTTTCTTTATCACCGCTCGACATATAATACATAATTTTACGTTTTCCCCTGGCCAGGAAGTGGAAAATTCTGGTCGCATAGCAGGCAGAAAAGGCTACTTACGGCCCGGACCCCGGAGTGACGTAAGATATACTTACTGAAGGCGCCCGATGAGGGGACAGTTCGTTCCTCGTCTCCCTCAAGGCGGCTCTGCGTCTCTTCAGCACGGCGCGCGCGCGCCGCATGCCCTCTCGCTCGACCAGCGCCCGATGTCGCACGAACTCTAGTTCGGGCGTGTCCGCTGTTGCTACGGCGCCTGAGTGTAGCAAAAAGTAATAAGAAAAGTTTGAAATTCTGCTTTAAAATTTTTGCAGTCTTTTTTTGTGGTATGTAATGTATTTCTTATTTACTCTGTTCCAATTAATGTAGTTTAATTTGAAATGTAATGTTATATTTAATGTCTATGTGCCCTCTTCTTTCATACACAATTCGTATTTATACTGAATAAGCTTCTAAATAAATTAAAAAGTCGCTGGCAAAAGCGAGCTAGCTAAGCTAAATAGACTAATAGCGGTCTTGGCTTACCATCACGTAACCCATTGCTCGTTTTACCCCTCTGACAAAAGAAAACAGCAACAAAACTCCACTGGCCATAAAAAAGGGAACTGAGAGAAATTGTCTATGCTCGAAACGGACAAATATATCTACTTCATAGTAAATACCTCCCTTCCGAAAAATAACACCTCACATTTCCGACTTTAACGGTCACCTAATGTGTTTTTGGCTTACCTAGTTCAGTGAACGGATATCTCAGGCTGTAGGCGGGTTGGCACGCCAGGTCTGGGAACTGATCTTCCAGGTCATCCAGTTTCCGCAGCTGCTGCCGTAAGGATTCTAATGGGCTCGACCAGCCTTCGCCTCGTCTGAAATTAGAAAAAAACTGTTTAACTCCGATCTCTCTCCAGGCGGGTGTTATGCCTGGGGACCGAAGTCCGAAGGATGAAAGTAGGAAGTTGTATATATGCGGCCGTGTTGCGAAACTTCGTTAGCGTGATGTAGCGCATGTCAGTTGGTTTCCTCCGTTCTAAACTAGATGGCGTTAGAGTCGCTACACCGCGTTCCTATATTCACACAGCGGATCGTTTTACCTACCAGCTGTTAAAGTTTGAGAGGTGCACCATACAAAATGTGTCAAAATTTAACAGCTGGTAGGTAAAACGATCAGTTGTTTGAATAAAGGCACGCTGCATTAACAGATTGTAAACCAGCCCCACCGTAGCTAAATAGATAACCACACTTATTTCAAGACTTTCTTTGATTCAAACTTTGTCAATATTTCAATGGTCAACTCAAATCGCCACGTTTTAGAACGAAGTTAATCGTAACTAAGTAGTCTCTGAATACGACATTCAAGCTTGGAATAAGGTCAGGGAACGTGAGTGGGATGCAACAATGGAATCAAGGCCCGTCGCAGGGCAATGATGAAACAATTAACATCGAAAGCGTGCTGTATAGCGTGGTACTTACGCATACCACTAGACAAATAAGTACTTCTCAGTGTGGTACATATGTATACCACAGGACTCATAAGAACTGTCAGCGTGGTACATATTTGTACCAAATGGACTCATAGGCACTTCTGAGCTTGGTACATACTTGTGCATCGTACTGGACTCATGGGGACTTCTCAGCATGGTATATTATACAGGGTGTCCCAAAACCCTTCAAAAAAACATATACAGGGGGGTAGTGTAAGTGATTACGAACATCCCTATGTATTTTTTTTTTAATTTGGTTGTGTTTGAAAATTTTAATAAAAAATAAAACATTTTACTTGCGCCTAGTGCCTCTCCAACTCAATATAAAAGATGCATGTAAAATGTCATCATACAGTCATTCAGAACAAAATGTTTTAAACATAGAGCGAACGAATGATAACCAAGACCGAGTCTTGTCGTTTCTTGTCAAGCCTCTGTCAAGCGGATCAACATCAAAATGTTTTTCTATTATTGTTGCGTGAATATTACTGATTTACGAATTGCTGACTTTGGTGGAACTCGATGGGTTACCATTAAATGGCGAGAAAGCGAGCGCGGGTGTTAATAAGATGTCTCATCAGTAGGCTTTTATCCAAGGCCTTATTATAAGTATAATATTCGTGTTATGTTGAACGTGCGTGGCGATTCTGACCTTTGTTGCGGCCCTATGATAATCAGCGTTATTGTATCTATCTACAAGTGCGCACTAGAAAATACCCTCTTGATGTCTCAGACATGGGCTTTAGTATCATATTTATGCTGATAAGGAAACCATTTAGAAATGCGAACACCACAGATTTTACCTGTGCTGGCGAGAGACACCTGGCGATCTAGATGTGTCTTGTTCAGGACTATTTTAAAACGAAGATGAGAGGATAAGTCCATCCTTCTTTAATCAGTGGCAAGAAAAGGTCGCGTTTGCTTTCGATAGCGACTACACAGAAACCAAAACTAAAATCGCGTGATCATACCTGCAGACACAGTTGGAAGGGATAGAAATGAACATTCTAGGGAGTGAAGAAAGGATGCATGGGGGAAGCCTCAAGCAACTTCTTTCTGGGCAGGACTGATGCCACTATGGGAAGATGGGTAGAAAGAAGTCATTATCAGGAAATATCTTAACAGTTCTACTAGTTTCAGATGAAAGTTATATTCGCATTTAATTAAATAAATAAAGTCTACGTTTCAGTTTTATTCGCAAATAATTAGCAGACAATTGACGACGAGTGTCGTAAGAAAAAGACCCGTTTACTGTGTATTTGTTAGTCTGCCGTTGAGAGTAGCTTCGCAAGGCCCAAAGAAATTAGTAAATTTTAATGCTGTTATTTTATGTTAACGCTAGCTTATAACATACTAACAAAGTTTAATAACTACAATATCTGAAGATCATAAGAGAATATTATGTGATCTATCTTTAAAAATTGCCTTAATTCTCCCAGCATTTTGTCACTGGTGCAATGAGATTTAGGTACATCTCTAACATAGGATGTTAGAGATGTTTATCAAATACTATGTTTGTTTATTGTGAGAATAATTTATATGATTTATTAATTACGACTCTCCAAAATACTAAATATCATATCTTTCTTTCTCCGGAAAATACATTTACTGAGTAAAATATGCGTATATTTTATAAAACATTAAAACACACGAACACTGATCCTTTCCTTGTATTTTTATTTCAGAAAGAATGATCAAAACGGTTTAAGTTTTAGAGGAGGCAAAACGAAACACTGAAACCTCGATCTGCACCATTTAATAAACATAATTTACCGCTTAAGGTGTAACTGTTATTTTCATGCTCATTTTCAATGACTTCACCAATAAGGTGCAATGGCAATAATTTGCCACAGCTTTAGTGGTAAAAACAGGATTTTTGACTAGAATTGTACAGTAGTTATCTTTTACTAACATAGCGGCGGTGGTGCAAGCCCCTGCGCCACCTAGCTGCTAGCCCCTTCGATGCACGCGGGCCTTTTGCCACCGCACAACGCAAACCACATGACCCAGGGGGTCGCGTGTCCATTGCTGAACGCAGGTTGGCCAAGCCTCGCAATCGTTTACACTTCTTTTGCGTGCCCCCATACCCATGCACTGGCCTTAATCGTTATCCACGTCCGAAACTGTGTGCTAATCAAAGTCGCTGCACCCGGTCTTCAACCACCTGCACTGCCTAGCAAGGTTATATTTATCACCACCATTAATCGACTTAAAATAAGAATGGTGGTTCTCAATTCGTCGGGATCTTTTTTTTAACATATTTATTGTTTTAATGGGATGATGAATACTGTAAAAAGTTTCACAGGGGGTTTTTCATACTTTGGTCGGCCCATGGGTCGGCCTAATACCACTGTATGTGGTTAATGGATGGAAAAGTTGGAACATTTTAAATAAATCCTCCTTTATGTCACTATCTTCTTTGGTCGATCGACAAGGAACTTGTACCTGGCCATGACAGAATGACAGTTACACTTTATATTGTACGTCAATCAGAGTAAGCAAATGGGCTAATGCAAAACGAAGAAGATTGTTTATAATAGTATAATTTTTATTTTAGTTTAAACTTCCTTATGACGTCGAGCTCAACGCTGATGCGCTTAGGAAAATGAGAACTGATGTGGTAAGTATTCTAGCAATACCTCTATGCAACTAACCACCATAACCCCTGTTGCAGCAAAACGTACCGACAGGATGATAGTTACATATTCATTATCATGAATGTGCATGTTTCCTTACGACACTTTCCCTCACCGTAAAAGCGTTCGTTACTACAGCAATAACAAAAGTTAGAAAAACTTATTAGTCATGGCGACTGGTTGAGGTTCGAATCCTTCCTTGCACATTCTAACCCCCGGGAAGGGATTAAAAAAGAGTTTTAGTAAATTCAAAGTTAGACCCAATCTTACTAGTCTACTAGCGACCCCCCCTGACTTTGCACGGATGTAATTTACCACCGAAAACTTAATTAAAAGGTATCGTACATAAAAACTCTCTGTACAAAATTGCCTAAGTGACAGTCAAAACCGTATCCATACCGTTGCGTGGTTTAGAAGAAGTAAGAAGCCGGAGATATGAGCTCAAACAGGAACTAAGATGGAACTGGATGGAAAGATAAAGATATGCTCTTGTCCTTTTCCTGCGTCCTGCAGGATAAGATCAAGCATCTAAAAAAGGACATCCCTTTCATTCCCATAACTTATTTTACATATTATTCAAAGTCAGACATTGATATTCATGTTGTTTATGTTCAAAGTAATCGATACCTATTCATAAAGATTTTAGGCCATAATTGTAAATAATTAAAAAGTTAATTAATTGTAAATAATATTTGGCACTGTGGATAATCATCCATAGTGCCAAATATTATTATAATTTATAAGAGTCATAAATTAAACTCGTGTTTATGTTTATTATGGCATTTTTTATGCATATGCGAATGCATTAAAGAACATAATTAAAAAAGCGACCATGTTCATCCCTATTTTGTCCGTCCGTCCGTCCGTCTGGTCGTCATTCCGTCCGTTCTTCCGTCCGTACGTCCGTCCGTCTGTCCGTCTGTCCGTCCGTCCGTCCGCAGACCGCCGCTCATCCGTTCGTCCGTCCGTCTGTCCGTCAGTCCGTCCGCCTATCCATTCGTCCGTCCGTCCGTCCGCCCATCCGGCTGCCATCCGTCCGTCCGTCCGTCCGATCGACCGGCCGACTGACGAGTCCACCGGCCGCCGGCCAACCAAACCCGTCTGTCGATACACCCGCTGCCCATCCATCCCTCCGATCGCTCGACAGACCGACCGTCATAATGGCGTGTCCGCCCATCCGACCATCTGGCGTTAGCCCGTCCGCCCACCCATTCGTTCGTCCGTCCGTCCGCACGTCTGTCCGACAGATCGACTGACCTAATGGCCGCCGTCCGATTGCACTTCTGTCAGTCTGTCCGTCTGTACGGCCGTCCGTCCTCAGGCCCCACTCATCCGTTCATCCGTCCGTTTGTCTGTCAGTCCGTCCGCCTATCCATTCGTCCGTCCGTCAGTCCGTCCACCCGTCCATTCGTCCGCCCATGCGGCTGCCGTCCGTCCGTCCGTCCGTCCGATCGTCCGACCGACCGACGGGTAACCTGCCAGCCGGCCAGTCCGAGCCCGTCTGTCGTCACACCCGCTGCCCATTCATCCGTCCGCCCGCTCGACAGACCGACCGTCATAATGGCCTGTCCGTTCATGCGTCCATCTGGCGTCAGTCCGTCCGCCTACCAATTCGTTCGTCCGTCCGTCTGTTTGACTGACCTAATGGCCGCCGTTCGATTGCCCTTCTGTCCGTCCGTCCGTCCGTTTGTTTGTCTGTCTATCAATCTGTCTAAAGTCCTGAATTAATTTTCGAAATTCCATTACCCTACGCCATTACCAAAGTTTTGCTATTGATAAGACATTGTGTTACATTAATAAAACGCACATACTAGACAATAAAGGGTTCTCTTAATTCTCCGACACAAATCCACTACATATTATGGTATGGTGGTGAAGTTAATGATTTTTTTTTAATACAGGAAGGCTAACATCGAAGATGGAATACCTCTTGTGCCAGTATTTTCACCGGCTTTCTTGCTCTCCACGCCAGAACTCAACACTGCAAGCACTGCTGCTTAGCAGCTGGATTAGCAAGCAAAATGATGGTGGTCATCCAGACGGACCTTGCACAAGATCCAACCACCTGCAAAACCTAAACCTAGCATCACAATGTTATCGTTTATTTAGTGCACATAGTACTTGTCTCCGTATGCAGCACACAACCATCGCCGCACCGCTACTAGTCACCACTTCTGCTTTAAGACTGCAGCGACCGGCGAACGTCACGCTACTCGCAAATGCCGATGTGTAATGACTTTGTTTGGGATTCCTTTATTAACTAACTAAAAAACTTTTAACCGTCAGTTTTCACTGTTCAGTGTTAGTTCAGTTTTAACTGACAGTGAAAGTAGGAGAATCTTATGTTGCACAGAATCAGTTTTGACTGTCAGTTAATAGTGATCGTGTATAGCTCGCATAAGGTTGTATAGTACCTCGTCAAGCGGCTATGCTCGCGCCATCTTGCGAGCGATGGCTAGGATAGCTGCGAGACACAATTGTAGCCCACGCTCGCTGTTAGGCCAACCTGTCTTAGTCGCTGCCTTACTACCGTTAGCATCATCTCCTACGCTGGCGACATGGATCACGCAACTCGACACCCGCATCCTAATGTACAGGTCAACAGTGTCGGTCGAGAAGGTGCGTATCACGTTAGCATTCCTGGACATAGTGCTAGGCGAACGAACGCGACGACGACTACCATCGCGTCGTCGTCGCGTTCGTCACCGACCCCGCTGTGTTAAGAACTCGTGCAGCGGTGGTGCAGACGCTTGCGGTCCTGTGGTCCTCACTTTCTGTCACGCAGTCACGCGACATACTTAAACCACAAACCAATAGGGCTGTCGGGCACCACTGTGCTCACATTCATCACGGAAGAGAGTTCTAGGCTACTTTGTTATAGTTTATCGTCGTCATATGTGGCGACGCCGTTTGAATCTCGTCTGTAACTGCCATCCGCCGAAGCCATCTTAGTGCATGTGCGCACGGTATTTGCAGGGGCGTAGCGAGGTACGGGCAGGATACACGCGCCCCCCCTAGAAGATGCAGTTAATTAGCAGGAATGCTCACGAACCTTAAAGCAGGTATTTGAGGGAGGTACATTTTTCTTCGCCTGCCTTCCCATAACAGAATCCTGGCTACACCCTTGGCCATTTGCCTGTGAAGGTACGTTGTGGGTAGGTTTGTGCCGTCTGTAATAACTCGCATCTCTGCAACGAGCTGCAACGCTTACTACGCGGTCAACACCGCAAAAAACCGAGCATCCCAGTTCTGCGCCCACAGATGCAGCAACAATACCGATGTCGTCGAAGCCCTGCTCATCCTATAAAGGGGTTTTACATGCGCTGCAATGTACTTTTTCAACAAATTACCTTATGTTAACCGCACAGTGCGAAAGTACGTCAAAACATGTATTGTCGTTTTGAAGTAAAAATTGATACGCTTGTTAAATAAACCAATTTCATACAACCACAATCATTATAAGACTAACTAGCGCACTATGGGACTACTTTTTGAGAATAGGAATAAACAGTTTCAAAAATGTTTTTGTTTGTTATTTCTGGTAAATGCATTCACGGCCTCAAACACATAAGTGCAATTGGTTATTGCTTTGGAGGCGTGCCCGTTTGCTGACTCAACTTTTTAATCACACCTCGGGCAGCGCCTAAAACGCACATTTGTGTTTGGGGTAGGCAAGCCACGTAATCACCTCTAGCATTTGCGCGGCTTGTAACCTGTGCACCTAGCACGAATCTTCTCGACACGCGTTAACTCGCTACGTAACTCAGTGCGTCTCATTCTAACCAGTCTAGTAGGAGAGAGACGCACTGAGTTACGTAGGGAGTTAACGCGTATCGAGAAGAGTCGTGCTAGGTGCACTGCTCGAATCCGAGCTGTTACAATACGCGGGAATATATCCGGTGACTACGTGGCTGTACGCGTTAAAAAGCACTTCGTGAACAGAAAGCGTATATCTTTATATCCGCTTTTCTAACCAGTTTACGTTTGCGAAATGGATAGGTACTTTTTGTCCAATTACGTTTGTACTCAATATGTTTTAATGGCTCCTTTTTTAAGTTGCTTCGCTCATAAGACTCCTTTTACTGTTTAAATATTAGCTAGCCGATGGAAAAGGACACATTAAATTTAGAGAGGGATAACAAAATAGTTATCTGAATCCAATCTGAATCAGAAAGGCAAGCATGCGCCTTAAAATTTCTCCGCCGTCATCGTTTATGCCCTCTTTCATATTGGTCTAATCAGAAAGAGATGCAAACTTATTGTATATTAATTACGTGTGCTAGTCATGCAGACAAGAGTTTGGCAACAAGAAGTTTTAGTTGATTGTTGTTGTTTCTGGTTACTGTCGTTTGAATGAACGAATCTACGGAACGAATGATTTAGATTTAATGACATTCATTTTAGAATCCTATTGCAATTATGATTAGTGTTGAAAGTTGATGGCCTAAAATTGTGACCGATATCTAAGAACTGTAAAAATGACGTCAGAGGGAATCCATTGTAAAGCTGGGAGGTACCGGGAGCAAACGTGTTTTAATACTTTCGTTTTTTTGATCCTACGTCGTCAAAAATTAAAATAATCAAAAAAGAAAAACACAGGGTTGTTCGCAATCACTCACTCTATCACGCTGTATATGTTTTTTTGAAGGGTTTTGGGACACCCTGTATATCCTACTGGAGTCATAGGCACTTCTCAGCATAGTACATATTTGTGCATCGTACTGGACTTATAGGGACATCTCAGCGGACTTGGAAATGTTAAGTAAGCAGTTAATACGTACTTCGGTGAATAGTTGAGTCGCGACGTAGACGCCGATTTTAATCTAGTGAAGCACCTGCGGCGCCCGTGACCTGAAAGGTCACGCGATATGAATTAAATCTTATGACGTACACATATAGAGTTTTAATTCGTGCGTACTTTTTCGGTATTACCATTTATCGTTTCTTTGGGTTTCTCGTCCGCTGTAGTTGCGTCGGAGGAGTCTTGGATATCTGTGTTAGCTGCAGAAAACAAACATTGAATGTATTACAATACAATCACTATTTATTGTTAGCAACTAAGAAAAACACCCAAAAATCAGTAAGAGAAAAAATCGAAGAGGGCTTATAGTATCATCTTGTACCCGGTTCTCGGTCACGGCGGCGGCGCGGCGGCTCGCGGAATGCGACGGCGACGCGCCGGTGCGTTTTCGGCTTCACAGACGCCTGCGACGTTTCGGCCGATGGAGCAGTCTGTAATGAATACCAGCGATTGAAATAATTGAAAAAATATCAATGAAAATTATCTCGGCTCTAATCTATACATATAAACGGCTTCTGTGATTGACTGATAGGAAACTCAACTTTAGGCTTTCAAGTTGTGTGATAAAAATATCTCCCTTAATTCATTCTTAGTTTCTCAACATATTTGAAAAATTGGGTAGTTTGTATTTTAGTTATTTACGTCACCCTGCCAGTGAACATGAAACCTGATCCATTATTCTCTAAGCGCAAATGCGCCGGGCTCAACATCGAAGCAAGAAGGGCCGTTTAGATGAAGCGAGTTCTCGTATGCCAGTTGCGTTACATTGCGCGGTTAGATCCATCGATCGGTCACATCATACCTCGGTAGCCCGCAATGTCATGCAACTCGTATTCGAGAACTTGCTCCGTGTAAATGGCCCTTTACTCTGCCTCGCTCATTCGTGCTAGCGAATTGGAGTAAGATCGTCGAGCTCGTCGCCGTTGCGCTTAGAGAATCACATCTCTGATAAGGGCTCGAAACGTCGGAAGCAGAGTCCGACCGAAAGTTCGGTTTCGGTTTCGGTTTCGGCCGAGTTTCGGCCAAAATTGGCCGAAACTTTTGCCGAAACCGAAACTGATTTCAGAAGTTGTCGTGCACGCTCGCCTACGTTTCTCGCGGCAAACGTTTTGGCGGATGCTGGCGGCCCTGTTCGGGAATTGTCGTGCGCCGTTCGGATAGCTCTGTAGCAACACAACTTAGTAAAATAATGGGTAAAATGCACCGAATTTCAGTATTTTAAGGAATTTTATACTTGACTACGTGAGTTTCGGTTTCGGTTTTGGCCGAAACTGAAGCCACGGCCGAATATTCGGTTTCGGCCGGAAAACCAGTTTCGGTCGGACTCTAGTCGGAAGTTACATCGTTACAGAATACGCGATAAACCGTTTAAATTGTTTCATTCCAACGTCCACATATCGCGCAAGCATGAGATGATTAGTGTTAAGGTGGGCACGCACATGATTGGGCCAGTGCTCGTTATTATTGGCATTAGTTTCGGAGCACGAGGTCTCGTTGTCGTTGCCGCGCGCATTGTTGTTGGCGCGCGGCGGCTCCAGCACCGCGCTCACCGACATCTCGTTCAGCTCCTTGCATCTATTATGAGGACAAGTAGCAACGTTATTTTTAGCAGTCTTAATTTTTGTATCATCATCATTATCATCATCATCTCAGCTACAAGAAGTCGACTGTTGAACATAGGCCTCCTCCATGGATTCCCAAAGTGACCGGTTGAAAGCCGCATGCAACGAGCGCCTTCCTGCCACCAATTTTTGTATAGTCGACCGTGAAATTGTTTGACCATTTTTCGACCTTATTACAAAGGAATAGGGTTGAAAAGTGGTCAAGCAATTACTTGGTCGAAAACTACCGTGACATTCTGACACATTCGGATCACTCGCGTATTTAATGCCGAGTTATTGCTCGACATGTTACGACAAGTCCCTGAACCATACGACTTTAGATACGTGAGCGATGTTTTTATTTCAATACAGTCTTAACATGTTCTAGTCTCACTGACAGTCTTCATAACTTTCCGATCTCCATACAACTCTATAGCTATAAATATGATGTCATTTCAAAAGCGATCGCGTGGTGCATATATATATACCAATTGACTCACAAGGACTTTGTGGCGTGGTACATTTATGTACCACTGGACTCACTGGGATTTTATAACATGGTAGATATGTATACCAATGGACTCACGAGGACTTTATGGCGTGGTTCATTTGAATACCACTGGACTCACAGGAACTTTATTGCGTGCTACATATTTTGTATACTACATATACAAACGGACTCACAAGGACTTTATGGTGTGGTACATTTGTATACTACCGGACTCACTGGGTTTTTTATAGCGTAGTAAATATGTATACCACTGGATTCACCAGGACTTTAAAGTGTGGTACATGTTGTATATTACTAGACTTGGCAAAATTAAGAATTTCTATTCAGAACAAGACAGAAAAAAAGGCTTTCGTAAATCAATAATAAACACTAAAATCAATAAACGGGCTAATCAAAAAGTACTTGGTATTTTGTATAGACATAGTACAAAGTAGGTCAAGCCACTGACCTATAAATAATGTCATTAATAATAGTATTACAATATCATTGGCTCAAGTTTTCGCTTTATGGAACAGGGTTATGCTTGACTTTCGTGGCTAGCGGCCGATGCGAAAGTCGCGCGCGGCCGTCGCTCGGCGACCGTCGCCCGGCCTCGCGTCAGTAATAGTTACTATGAAACTATATGGCGGCCCATTCGTGGCTAGCGGCTCGAGCCGCGCGCGGCTCGCGTCAGTTGCGACAGTCGCGAGCCGCGCGCGGCCGTGTTTGGTTGGTCTTCTACTGACGCGTGACGCGCGGTAAAAAATGGCAAATATTGTAGCATTTTCAATGTTTTTTGTTATTATTTAATCTTGACATCTGTACTTGACATTCTCTAGGCTTATTTCTAGACTTTTACTTTTATATTTTTATTTTTTTCTAATTTGTTTATAGTTTATTATTATTGTTATTGCTCTTTTCATTATCTTGACGATCTTTTGGTGAATTCCATATATTTTGACATAAAATGTAATGCAATTTTCAATAAGAAATAAAAATATCTAATCTAATCTATGAAAGAAGAAGACATTCTTATTAATTTGGTTGCGCAGGTTGTCTACATCTCTTCGGTTGCATTTCAAGACAAAATTAAATTGCCTTTTATTCAATCGATAAAACTTCCGGAATTTCTCTCCATCAGATTTTAAGCGTATTTCTATTAAATACGATAAAATCCTTCATCAACTCTATTTCTGAAAATTTAATTAATTGAACTCCTTTGCTTGTAAAAATATAGCAATAGCAAATAGTCATCCTCTTCTTCTACTAGCATTGCTAGCAAAATATATTTTAGGAGCCATCAAAGATCTCACACAACTGTACTGGAGGGACCCTAACATCATAGGGCGTGCCAGCGGCCGCGCGCGACTGACGCATCGGCCGCGACCCACGAAAGTCAAGCTTTAAAGTTTTGAAATAACGGTCGTTTTTCCGACCCGCGAGGGTAAAGCAGCCGCGTCTATTTTAGAGTTACCTTTCAAGCGATTGATTAGCTTTGTGCGAGTTGGACTTTTCAGTTTCAGAACCCGTGGTCATGCTTATTTCTCGTCGCTTGTTGCGTCGTTCGATGGACATCTGCAAGCAATAGAAGATTGATAACCAAGGGAAGAAAGTGGTCAATTTCAAATATGTAGGCGCCTTAGTACGAGAATGTAAGTGATCTCTTTTACCCGAGTTAATCACTCTAATTTTAATTTCGACTGTGAGAAAGAAGAAAGCAGATTTTTTTAAATTTTCCGAAGCGCTGGTAGAATCAAACCTGTAAAAAAACCTTGTAAATGGCTGACTTCGCATTTATGTCTTTGTATTAAAAAAAATAACATTTTTTTTAAATGTATTTAGAAGACAAATGCCATTGCTGATACAAACATTCAACTTTTTTTTTCTACAACAAAAAAATCATTCATCTCGCTACTTTAAAAATTACATGCTCGCTTTCGAAACAGAAGAGAAAAAGCTCTTTTCCGAACACGTGGAGTGAAAAGTACACTATCACTATCACCTTGACGTCGTGCTTGAGGCGCGCGTACTTCTCCTTGAGGCACTTGTACTTGTCGGGCAGCGCGCGCGCGTCGGGCCGCGCCGGCGCCCGGCGCTCGCCGGCCAGGCGCGCGCGCAGCTCCTCCAGGTGGCACGCGTGCTGCGTGCGGAGCCGCTCCACCTGGGGAATTAGATACCAGTTTTTTCCGGTTTTATAGTTGAAAATATTTACCTGTACGTAAAAGTGGGCATACTGGTATTAGCGGGTGGTAGGACCTTGTGAAAGGTCTTCTGCCTACCATCTGAGTTGTAATTTTTAATGTGATATGCTAATATTAAATTTAATGTATGTCATGGTTTAAAATGCTATGTAATGACAACACAAAGAAAAATTAGGGTAATGGCAGGACTTGATACTGCAACATCAGCATTCCGTGCCTTGCGTTAGCCAGTTTTGCCACATTACCGCTACCATATCCTGCGAATTCTTTGTGTTGTCATTGCATAGCATTTTAATTTAATAATTTGAATGTAACATTTTAAAAATAAAAATCGAAAGAAATTTCGGTTACTAAAATTTAATATGTTATAGTTTATTAAAATCTGTATTTGACGTTACGTTTGCTTGCTAATTTAAGTAGAATGTATTGAACGTGGAATATTTAACCTTACTAGGTCCAATATTCTACTTAAATTGCAAAACTACATTCTTGCAAATAAATGATTAATGATTATGATTATATTTAATTCAGCCGCTAAGCAGCAGTGCAAACACTGTTGCGTACCGGAGTGGAGAGCAAGACAGCTGGTGACATTATTGGTCTAGGTATTCCATCTCAGCCCTCTGGGTTGGCAACGCATCTGAAATTTCCTCGGTATTGCAGGTGTCTATAGGCGGTGGCGATCACTTACCATACGGTGACCGGTGACCCACTTGCTCGTTTTCCTTTATAAAAAAAATATACAAATGGGCGGCGTATGAGATCTCACCTCAGCCCTATAGTCGTGTCGCAAATCGGTGATCCTGGCGGTGTGTTCTTCCCTGAGAGAGTCGATGGTTGCTCTGTTCTCTTCCATCATGCTTGCTCTCTCTCTGTGCAGGGTCGTTGATAGCTGCTCGCGAAGGTCTGACAAAGCTCGCTCATTTTCTATTTGGGTACAAATAACAGTCACTGAGTAAATATATAGTAGATACATGACAACTGTCAAGAAGCTTCCTCTACTGGTTTTTAGTCAAACAGCGAGATATGCTTGGAGTGAACAGCAAAGGTAAGATCCGTAATGAGATTCGGCTACGAATTAAGATCCAAAGACTCTCAAAAGAATGGGCAACCTGAAGTGGCAGTGAGCAGGAGCCTAGAGTGAAGATCGCGAAAGGCTCGGTGAACAGGTGACCTCTGACAAAGGTGGCTGGTAGCGGGTATGCGGAAAGCAGAGGGTCGCGTTCTGTGGTGTTCTATTTTAAAGTGATATTCATTAGCAGAAGTCTAAATTACATTATGGATAAGGTCAGAATCACTCAACGTGCTTTGGACAGAGCCATACTCAAGAGTTCCTCTACATGATAGAATCAGAAATAGAATTAGTGGCCGAACTAAAGTAGAGGTAGCTCTAAAACTGATAGAGCGGAAAGGTTCAGACCAAGATGGACCGACAACTTAGTTAAGTTCGCAATAACCGGTGGATACAGAAGACTGGGAACCGTTCGTTTTGGACGTTTCTGAGAGGTAGAAACAGAAGAATGATAAACTACTTACCTATTTCTAATTGGTCCTGCTTTTCCAGTAACTTAGCCTTGTATTCCTCTGCCAGTTTGGCCATTGCCGCCTCATGTTGCTTTTCAGCTGCTTCAGTACCACTTTTGATTCGCTCCTGCAGCGATAATGCGTGCGCTTGTAACGCTTTCTGGTGGTTCTCTTCTGCTGACTGTAGAGCCTGATTATGTAAAATATTCATTTATAAAATGGAACACAGAAATCACAACGCAGTAAAACACTAATTTGACGCACAAATAATTTAAGAAAACAATATAGTAACCAGAGGTGGTACAAGTCGAAGGGCAAGACCTGCTTCGGATCGCTGAGCCAGCCAGTAAGTAGTGCTATGTTTCCGACCAAAAAAATAATTTCGCATTGTGAACAAGTATAGTAAGAAATTAGAAATACCTCCTCAATTTCTCTCCGATGCCGCTCAGCCTGCTCCTCCAAACGAACTTTCTTTTCCATCAAAAACTTCTCCTCAGCTTCCTTCAACTCTTCCTGCAATTCCGCTTTCATTCTCTTCTCTTTTCCCACCCATTCCATTTTCATGTTCTCAATCTCTTTCTGCAGCGACAGCTCTAGCCTTCTCCTTTCATCCAACTTATTCCTTTCCATCATATCCCTTGCCGGATCAATCATAGGAGACTTTATTGATTTGGAAAAACTGTCGTCTTGAGTTTCGAATTGATAGACGACTACCACATTATCTGTACTAGATTTACCTTGTGACAATATGACGCCATCTAGTCGTGGGCTTGTCAAACTCTTACCCAAGCTGTTCGCTGACTCTGAGGACTTCAAAGGCGATATTAAAGATTTAGATTTGAACGAGGATAAACCAGTCCAAGGTTTGTTGAAATCTCTGGGTGACCTGTCTGAATAGCTAGGCGTCGGTGAAACTTTCAATTGAGGACTCTTTATAGCGCCCTCTACGCTGTCAGACCTCGAATTAGTTTTGGACTCGTCATTGGAACCTTGTTTGAAATCTTTTAATTCTGCTCTAGGAGATCGCGAAAAGATGTCTAATTTAGAAACCCTTATATTTGGCATTGGAATGTTATCTATAGCTCTAGGCGACTTGGCATACTGTTTAGAATTTGTCGAATTCTCTGAAACGTCTTCTTTTATGCTTTCTTTCTTATCTGGTTTCACTTCCGTGACTTCTTTTTGATCATTAGAATCATCTAGATCATTTAGATCAAGGTTGGCAAATTCTTTGTCAGGTGAATCTATTGAGGTTTCGGATTCTATACTCTCCATTAGATTGATTGATATTTTATTTTTCTGAGGTATCATTGGTGATCTGGGAATAAGAAGTAACTTAATATACTTGGTGTCAGTAGTATCTGACATTATAAAAATGGTACTGAATCTTCACAAATACATGTGTACATGCACATATGTTTGTAGTAACGTTATGAACTTGATAATCTTCTGTAGAGGATCCAGTTTGAACCAGTTTTACACTTACCTCGGTCGAACTTCTTTATCTACCGAAGGTTCTTCTAGACTAACTGGCGCCGCGTCTATATCTCCTGGCCGGACCAAGTCTGAAATCTTCTGGAAATTCTTCTGGAATAGGTCTGGTTTGATATAATCGGCCGCCGGAGGCCGGAGTAAGCGGCGTCGAGGTGAGGTCCCTCGGGACTCGCGGCTTTCACTTTCTGTTGATTCAAAGAATTCTGTATCAAATTGAATATATTTGAAGAGAAATATAAGTAATGATTAAAGAGAAATATAAATAAGGCGTTGGCATTCTCAATTTTGTATTGAAACAAAATTATAATGTAAAGTTTTTGAATTCTTTGTAAAGTCTTTTTTCAAATTTGGCCTTACCATTATTAAATTTTTTGGATCCAATAGTATAGATATGTCAAAGAGCTTTAACTATTTATTTGTGTTATTCCCAATTAAAAAACAAACCACTCACCAATAGACTCCTTTTCGGAGACAGACTTCGTTTCCCTTGGACTTTCCACCACCGGTCTTGGTGGCAATGGAGGTCGCGACACCAAAGGAGAGAGCAACCCCGTAGGCAACGAGGGAACGATAGGTGACAATAGCCCCGCAGGCAAGGAGGGAATGACTGGTGACAGAATGACAGGCGAGGATGGAATGATAGGCGACGGTACTGAGGCTATTGGATTGGAAATGATGGAACCACCGTCGTTCTGTTCCGATGAGCTGTTGGAACCAGGACTGACTGTTGGGTCAGGGAGAGTCTCTAGTTTGAATCTGTGAAAAGGAAGTAGTGTTATTGATTTTGATCAAGACGACCTGATTCTTAAGAAAAGATCAATATTATTGCATTTTAATAACCTACTAAGAAACTGAAGTTTATCTCGTTATGCACTGACAACCAAAAAGTTGTGAAAGAATTTTGATTGTTTACAAGATATATTCCTTATTCATAAAAATATATCAACATCATTTACTTAAATATGTTTTGTTTCTTTCATTCGAACTAATTCTAAGACTAACTTCACAATGACAGATTGTGTTAACTAATTTAAGTTTACTGTGCGTTTATGAATAAAGGGGTGAGGTATTAAGAAAATACATTCAAATTTAGTTTTTATATCATTTCGTTTAACCATCGGGTGTGATTCTGTGAGCAAATCAGCGTCAAGCTCGACGCCGGGGTAGCATCCTGTCTTGCACTAGCGCGCTAGCATGACTGAGCGAGACAGAGAGATGCTTTGACGTCTAACTCGATGCTAAGAGCTAACTGTTTACGTCTGTATGATTTTGTCTTGGTATTAACAGTTTTTTTTTTTTTAACATGACATTTTATAGCAGATTGTGCCTGTACCTAACACTCTTCCGGTCCTCGTCTAAGCTTGCGGCTTGCCTCGGCCTCCCGAACAGCACACTCTCAGACTTCCTCTGCAGACCTTCAGACACCTTCTCCCTGAGGATACCTTTGGGAGGGTCGCTTTTGGTGAACGAGTCCAGAGGGAAAGACTTGTCTGTATCCGGACTGGGCAGTTCCGATTTCAGCTTTAGGAACATGTTACCTCTTCCTATAATACAAAATATTAAAAATATTTTATATGAAGGGTACACTGAATGAATAAGAAAAATAATATTTTATTTATGCCAAAATGTAAGGTACATTCCATAAAGATTTACATGCCTACAGAACTTTATATAACTTACACTATGTAACTAGAGTTTACCAGCGGCTCTCACACTAGATCGAGCCTGTATCGTGAGAACCAAGCAATTTGCCGAGAGGTACTAGTACAAGATTCGTTTTTTCGTATGCCCATTTTTTGAGGATTTTAATCTTAACTGGTAACTCTACATTTTGAGACTATAATCTCATTAAAAAAGTGACTCGACATGTTCTTTCTGTGTACCCTTCATATTAAAAAAGCTCTAATTTTTTTAACAATAATTATATTCTAATAAAACAACAATAGCACAGAAAATTCTACATAATCTCACCTGTCAGTGGCAACGGCAACCCTTTCTCAACCTTAGCAGCAGCCAACAACGGATTCAACCTCTCCTCCTCCGGACTACCCACATTGATCTTTAAATCGATGATATCACTCTTGAACGATGTCGGGCGACTGAGCAAGTCTCTATCCGATGTGTTCCGGAACAGACTAGGTTTGGGGGTTACTGAGTTTTCCACGCTTCGTCTTAATGGGGATATACGGAGGTCGCTTAGTTTCTTGTCTAGCCTGGCCAAGGGGGCGAGGGGGGGGCGGCCGAGCGGCGCGAGGCGGCGCGCGGGCATGAGCGTGGCATCTTTGACGTCATTGGGATGTTCAGCGCTGTCCGTTGATAGATCTTCATCGCTCTCTACTTTGGTTTCGACACGCTCCAGGTTTTTGGTGTTCTCTTCTGATGTTAGAAGCTCCTAAAAGTAAGATACAATACTTATACGGTACCTATATTGATTTTTTTTGTTTCCAAAATTAAAATTCTACAAAAAAACAAAGGCTGTGTTGTCCGTTTTTGAAATATCAGTAGTAAAATGATAGTCGGCAAGCCTAAAGCAAACGCAATAAAAATAATTACTAGTAAAAATACCTGAACAGAAGCGCACGTGTCGTCGAGAATGGAAGCGTCACGGGCCTTCTTCACCAGCTCCCGGTACACGTGGTCGAGTGGGTGCTCCCATTGCGTCTTCTTGGTATCCTCGTTGTAGTAGTAATGGGTTTCAAGCTTTTCGTCGAAACTGTAGCCGGGATAGATGGCAGTTCTTAACATTACTTACTTATTATCAGAACAACCAAAGGACGGTTTAAGACACAGAAAAGTTTCTATTAAAGACGGAACAGAAAGAGTCTATAGAGTTGGTGAGTGTGCAGGTTTCAGCGGACTCCAATGTTCAATAATAACTAGATTCCTTTTTGTTGTTTATCGCAGCTATACAATTGGGTTAACAGTACTTATACCACATACTGTGTTATCATAAAAGCGGTCTCTGCCGTAAGTACAAAAATCGTGAACACAACCAAACAGATAATCCCCTTCCACTCTCTCTAACATTGCCCTCTTCATGTTCTATTCGGAAGCGTGGCAATTCGCCACAAGTAATTTTTGAAAGAGAGGCATATATTATGCACTATGAAGTTCATATCACAAGTCTATCCCTTTCGAGCATAAACAATTTTTTTCAGTTCCCTCTTTAATGGTAAATCTCCATTTCCGTATGTGATGCGGGCAGGCCGCCCTTGAACCGCCGGAACACAACAACCTTCACCCAAAATCCCGTGCACTGGATGGTCTCCCTCAATGCAAGTCATTTTAACTTAATAATCAAACCAGGCATCTTTAGTGTCCTTTATGACTCTTTATTATGATTATAGCACTAAATAATTCATTGCAAGACTAATAAAAATGACTCGTAAAAACTTGGTCATAAAAAAAAGAATAACACTGAATGTTTACTTTCCATTTTTTGGGCACTTTGCTAATGATTACGGCATCCAAATAGGTCATAAAGTGTGATTTATGGTAGACACGAAGGGATAGCATAATTTCATAATGGTTTATAACAGTAAACCTGCTTTATAAATAGTTTAATATCAATAATACTATTTATCAAAAGTGGCAGCACATTTAACACCAAAAGGAATTATGTGTTTAATTAAATGTTAAGGAAAATTTGCATAAATTAACATAAAACTTACTAAGCCTTCCATGGAGCTGGCAATGCCTGCATCAACCCATCCCTGGCAAGTGGCAAGAGGTGGCTCTCACTCTCTGGGTCGATGCCTAGCTGTTGGGCATAGTCCGATACCTCTGCAAAAGACCATGAAACCTTTATTTTGGGCATAACTTTGAAAATTTTATGTATGTAGGAAAACAGGCCTTAACATTTGTAATACCTAAGTGTTATAACAAAGTCAAGATAACTCAAAATATCTTTATTCAGATTAGGCTTACAGGATGCACTTATGCATGTCATAAAATTGACCACCGGTAACCACCACAAATGTTACAAGAAAGAACAGTATGAAGGCGTTTAAAAAAGGTGAATGCTAGCTGTTCTGTTATAAATAAATGCTCAAGTCTTTTAGCGCATTTGAGCCTTACAGCGGGGTCACCAAATTGTGGCCCATGGAAAAATCCTGATACCAGAATTTGTACCATATGGTAGCTGAAAATGGGTGTGCAATTTAAAACAGCAAGATGTTGTATAACAAGGAGACTACCTCTTAGGATTCTGTCTACTTTTCATTCTTTCTTCTCTTAGGATTTGTTTGTTCTTAGATTGGGTCTTAAGTAGAAAAATTAATGGTCCTTAAAGATCAAAAATTTTTTGGGACCTTTTCTTAAGGGCTCAATTTGATGTGTATAGAAGTTAATGTATTGACACTTGAAGGGTTAAATGTATATAATTGTCAGTAGATGTTTTATACTGCAAATTTCATATGTTTTTCCTTTGCATTACAATATTTATACCACACTAGTTGCAATTTGGGCATGGCCAATTAATAATTATGATTTAATTGTTTATTTAAACTTTATTGCACAAATTACAAAAACATAAAAAAGGCAAACCTAATGCCAGAAGGCAGTAAAATAATATGATTCCAATTTACCTTGTTTAAAGATGTTTATAAGTATTTGTAGTTTTTTTCGATTAGCATGAGCAAAGCGAAATCGAAAATGATACAGAAAATAATTTAAAAGTACCTATTAACTAATAGACAAAAACATACATCAGTTCAATGACTTTATAATTATTATCTATTTTATGACAGGAAAAAACTAAAGGCTAATAAAAACATTCCGAAGCTTCTATTATTTAATAGGAAATTACTATTATTTTTCTGTTACCGTTCTGTTTTTGAAATACCAAGAGCGAAAACGGAAATATTCGAAGATTATAAAGACGAATTTATTGATTTATTTATCATGTTCACTTGTGTTAGCAACCCCTTTTTTCATATGTGAAATGTCTAGCGTATATAATACTTTATGTACGAGTAAGTTTAAATGAAAAACATACGAAATATAATTTATAATAAATGGTACAAACCCTCTGCAGACGGTTGGCTATTTTCATCGAAAACTTCGCGGCAGGCGACCGCTGCCGGAGAGCTCATTGCTCAAAATATTACATTTTATTTAACTCTAAATGAAAACTGCTTTACGTAGCCAAAGAAATTTAAATTCGTTAAAAAAATCATTATCAATCGAAAAACGCAAGAAGAGCAAACAAATCGTTCCGTCCGACGGTACCAAATCTCGATGGAAACTTTGACACTGACATAACATAGGCATGCTCGAGTTCTTAACAAAAACGATCTTAATTCTGGCAAAACTTGGCAAAATTATGAAATTATCATGAATGGCAAGTATTACAATGTCAGTCGTGTGGTCGTTTTCTACACTTGTCTATGGATTTCACAATTTGACAAGTCATAACTGCGTTCCAATACCTTATCCATAAGTTATTGAAAATTGTTACTTTTGGTATATTTGCCATTTTTGAACGTATGATTTTTTTAGAAAAATTACAGCAAGCTTAATTCTAAATTATCATAAATTGTGTTACTTTTTATCAGAAGCTTTAGAATAAAACGCTTTACATTCGTTGACAAAAAAGGAACATTAAATGAAAGTTTTCAAACAAAACAAACCTGACCAACCTAAAATAAATTTGTTGTGAAGAAAGACGACACGACGCGTACGTTATTAAAATTACTGCCTAAATAATTATAATTCAATCGAAATGGCTTCACTGAAAGACGTTGCCACACTTTACCAGAACCTAAAAACCGAATGGGCAAAGAAACCCCGTAAATTAGACAAATGCGGCGAACTACTAAACAAAATCAAGGTATGTAATTCAGTTTTGTATGCAATGACTTGTCAATTTCAGTATTTTATAAAAATATGATTATTTAATGTTTACGCTAAGGATTGCGTTATTTGCATTAAGCGTTGGTGTTTTCCTTAGGTTTTCATTGTTAGTTTATTTATTTTATCCATTCTAATTGTTACTTTGTGCCATGTTTGAAAACTAAAACCTTTACTTTTCTCTTTAGGTGGCATTGACGCAATTGACTTTCCTGCCTAGTAATAACACAGCCGCTAACCAGAAGGAGCTGATTTTAGCCCGAGACGTGCTGGAGATTGGAGCTCAATGGGCAGTGGCAGCTAAAGATGTCAAGGCTTTCGAGCGTTATATGTCGCAGCTGAAATGCTATTACTTTGATTATAAGTAAGTACACACAATAAAAACATACAGTCAACCAATTTCATTCATAGGCCACTGTAGAATATTGACGCAATGTGTCATAGCTGTGATAGAAGTCTTTAAGACATAGTGAAAAAAATCTACAACGGGCTATGAATTCTAATGTTAAGTTTACAAATAATGGATCTGTTGGTTTATATGAAATGTATACAACTATTATCACGCTGAAATGTAACTGTTTGTTTCGTAAATAAATTAATAATAAAAAAAAAGAATCAAATTGGTTGAAGTACCTTTAATCTCAGTCTTAGTTCTCTCTCCTATAAAATACTTGTTGCCACAATAAATCAGTTGATATAGACTCTCATCAATAGATGTCTTTAAACACAAGTCAATTATTTAGTGTTGGGTTTAAAATGAAACACAGTCATCATAAGCACTGATGGCTAATAAACAATTTCCAAAATGCAAAACTAAATGCAGGTAAGTGATTCTCAAAAATGTCTGAGAACTTGCCCTTCATTTTGAGAACATTCTGCTACCCACCACACCCATCCCTTGTCATAAATGTTTGAATTCATAATTCAAGATACACCAAACAAATTAAGCCAATACATAACGACAGCTGTTATTTCATTTATAAATGTTCTTACAGAGAGCACCTCCCAGAGTCAGCCTTTATGTACCAACTCCTTGGACTGAACCTGCTGTTCCTGCTGGCACAGAACCGAGTGGCAGAGTTCCATACGGAGCTGGAGAGATTGCCCGTTGATGTGATCAGAGCTGATCCATACGTCAAACACCCCCTGGCTTTGGAACAGTATTTAATGGAAGGCAGTTATAATAAGATCTTCTTGGCCAAGGTTTGTAACATTTTTTACCTTAGTCATTGAAGTAATAGAACTAAAAGTGGTCATCAAATGTTTAGCATCCTACTAATATTGTAAATGCTAAAGTAACGAAGTTTGGCTATTTAAATGTCCTCTATCGTGCATTAACTGCTTGATAGATTTCGATGAAATTTGGCAGAGAGATATGTATATCATGTCCTAGTTTAAAACTACTTATATTTTAGTTGTATACTCGAGTGCAAAGCAGCTGTGTCTGTGGACATACATATATATTTTTCCTGCTAAACCTCACCCACCACTGCGACATGAAACAATAAAGAATACACAGACTCTGCTATTAATCACAAATGTCACTGTTTTATAGTTAATCTTTTACAGTTTATTAATTCAAAGACTGCATTCATATTATTTTATTCCATCAATGAATTTAGTATAGTAATCTTGTTTTATATCTTTCATACCCCAGGGCAATGTACCAGCAGAAAGCTATACTTTCTTCATGGATACTCTGCTGGACACGGTTCGTGGAGAGATAGCCGCCTGCATAGAGAAGGCGTACCTCAGCATTACTTGTACGGAGGCAGCTCGAAGACTGAATCTATCTTCACAGCAGGCTGCTCTCGAGTATGGACAGAAGGTAATGCCACAATTTTGATATTCTAGTTAGTTGAGAATAGTTAGTTTTTTCTTATACTAGACGTCATCGTCATCCATAAATTACGTCACGCTAATGGAGGGGGGTTTAGTCAAACTTGACAGCCCGTGTCAAAAAGATAGGAAAAAGCGTGACAAAGGAGGTGGGGGTCTTGAAATGTTAAAAATCGTGTGACATAATTTATGGACGACTACCAACCATAGCTGTCAAAAGGCAAGGTGCAAGGAGGACACCTGGCTTTGCAGTCTTAAGGATATATATTAAGGATAGACCTCCTAGTGCAAAAAGCATGTTTCCTTTTATGAAAAAAGATAGCATGAAACAAAAACAAAATTTATCATTTGTTGTGATTCTTCTTTATTGATTTAGTAAGGTATCATCACGAACGCAAGTGATTAACTGCTAGCGCATAGCTCATGGTTAATCAAAGCTATGTTTAATTAATGAATGTAGTAACAAAAAACCTTTTTTTAGCGTGGCTGGGTGCTTGGTCCCGACAACTGCTATCACTTCAATGCTGCTGAAGAAACTTGCGCGGCGGCCTATGGCATCCTGCCATCGTCAGAACTGGCTGAACAGACCATAGAGTACGCCAGGCACCTCGAGATGATCGTGTAAACTGCGCTTTACCTTCTAAATTTATGTTTAATGTCATAGATAATAAATAATTCATTAAAGTTTTTTTGTAACATGAGTTTTGATTTTATTCTCAGTTTCAGTTCATTTATTTTATTCGCGATAAGTAGATAGTTACCGGTGAGTCAGCGGCTTTTCTTTCCTACAACACACGGCTTATTTATTTATTACTTTACTCTGAACACTGAACTTAGTGACACTCATAGCGTCATATACTCGACAAACTATATTTTTTGTTAATAATGCCATTTTAGATGAACATGAATAAATGTCCTATCAGACACCCTATGAACTCTGAATGGCTTAAACTTGTTTAACTTATCTATAAAGCATACACATATACTTTACAATCTATACCTATACATTACAAACTATTAAAAGTATTTAGTATTGAATTGTGAATATCTACTCTGAATAACTTTATTCAATTGAAGATAAAATCTCAAGTATGGTGTAGTCGCGTGAAAGCGATCTCCTTCAGACAACATTTGTTAGCGTAACTAGTTTAAGTAAAAGGTCTCTTAAGTAAACAAATAAAAAACAAAGTAACTTTTGCATTAGGTATATTATTCTTATCATATCACTAAATCTAAGATGCTTGCGCCACAGGTTCGGGCGTGTCTTCTGGTGCCTTCAAAGACGACAAATCATCCAGTTTCAGAAGTTTAATATAATGCTCCAAAGCGTTACGCAGGTCCCAGTTCTTTAATTCTAAACATCTGGAATTGACGGAAAATAAATAAGTATCCACCAAGGAAGCCAAAATATCAGTAAGCTATGGTAGATCGTAATGTTACCTTTCTCCGCATTTTTTGTCAATATCCGCTAGTTGGAGAAATATGTCAAGAAGTTTAGATTTTAAGTCTTCGTCTGGCGGAGACTCTAGCTTTAAACTCGGCACCTTAGATCTCACCTAGAATAAAGATAATTAACAATTGTTTTAGTTTAAGGCAACATCATCAAAGAAATAGTCGCATGCTTGTTATTAGGTCTTCGGTTTGAAATGATCCGAGCTGATCTCCAAGATTTAAATATGTTGCGTTCAATAATCGGAAACGAACAAGACCATTATGCCGAGGTCACATCATCGAGATTAAGCTTAGGTTCGCGGGCTACGGCAGGATGGTTCATCGCGAACCTACACTAAAATTCGATAATATAGCCGCGGCATAATTGATTTATTATTAATAACTTATTTTCTGATGATTTTACTGATTCTAATTGTGATGTCCTATCAAATTAAAATGGTACTACTTTTAAAATCGTGACTGAAACAGCTTGAGCTAAACCATAGACAACACTTTTTTGTTTCCTCTATGATAATTTCCATCGATTCGGCGACGCACGCACGCTGCTGTCAAACATTACGAAGGAAACAAAATAGTAAAACAGCGTTTCGAATAATCACACTCGAATTAAAATGAAGAAACATCAAGGAGGTCAGATTTTTAACGACCCGGTAATGGTGTCACGGGTAAAGAACTATCTCGCCGAGAATGTGGATAAGACGTTTGTCGATGTCCGCCAAATGGCGCACTCGCTCAAGGAGCGATATCGTGAATATGCTAACAGAAGCGATAGCGCTTTTCGCAAAAGCGTTGGAAGTGCTTACAAAATGGTGCTGCAAAGCTACGGACTAGACGATGCCTTCACATCGGAGGGGTCAGAGGAAGAATCTGACTTAGAGTTGCTAGACGAAAACAACAGCGCGCTTAATAACCGTCTACTGCAAATGTACAAAATGCAAGATAAAATGCAGGACAAGAAGCGACCGGCGGTAACTCGCCGCGGTAACGACAAGACGGGCGAACCAATCGACATACTGAGCAGCGACGAGGACGGTACCGCGGCGCCGAAATTACCAAAAATTAACGATCAAATCACGATAACACCCCACATCCCAACCCCGCATATCCGCAAAGGAACCAGCACAGCGATCGAAGACACGCCCCGACCGCAACAAAATCAAAACAGCTCCAAAAAACGTAAACCAGAGCCCAACAAACCGGCTGTACCAAAGAAAAAGCCAGAGGTAGGTACATTGAAAAATGTTAAGGTTAGTTTCGAGGATATAGGCGGTATATCGGAAATAATAACACAGATCTGTGATCTTGTGTTGCATATGAAGCATCCTGAAGTGTACAGTGAGCTAGGCATAAAGTCTCCAAGGGGAGCATTGCTCCATGGTCCCCCAGGTACAGGGAAGACTTTATTAGCACATGCGATTGCTGGCAAACTGCAATTGCCACTAGTAGCTGTGTCGGGAACGGAATTAGTGGGCGGGATGTCTGGTGAATCAGAGGAGAGGATCAGAGAGCTCTTTGAAAGAGCAGTTTCTTGTGCACCGAGCTTATTATTCATTGATGAGATAGATTCCATATGCGGCAACAGAATACATGCCCAGAAAGATATGGAAAAGAGGATGGTGGCACAGTTACTTGCCAGCTTAGATGGTGTAGGTGACAGCAATGCACCAATCTTAGTTCTTGCTGCTACCAACAACCCAGACGCTTTAGACCCTGCCTTACGCCGTGCCGGGCGCCTCGAACAGGAGATAACATTAGGAATTCCCACCTTTAAAGCTAGGAAAGAAATCCTAGCTATATTATGTAGAAACATGACCCTCAGTGATGATGTTGACATGAATTATCTAGCTCAAATCACCCCTGGTTTTGTGGGTGCTGATTTACAAGCCTTAGTAAACAAAGCAAGTACTTATGCTGTTAAGAGAATATTCATTGAAATCCGTGCAGCAGAAGACGAAGAGGCTGAGAAAGAGATTGAAGAAAATAAGCCTGAAGAGGTAGCCATTATTCCTAATGGAGAAAATGAAGCTGAAACTCCTTCAGTTACTGAAAAAGGGGATGCGCCTGAATCCACTACTGAATCTGACCCGAAACCGGAAAATACTGAGGCTGCAACCCAAGAACTAAATGGAGAAGTTATCCCAGTTGAACCTGCTAAACCACAACAAGAAACTATCAAAGTTAAAAAACCACTAGACCCTGTTGATGAAGTATTGAGTCTCCTTGAAGACTCCATGCCTTACTCTAAAGAAGAATTGGCTGGTGTTTGCATAAGACAAGAGGACTTTGTCAAAGCATTAAAAACAACAAAACCATGTGCTGTCAGAGAAGGAATCGTAACTGTGCCCGATGTTACTTGGGAAGATGTAGGGTCTCTGAACCAAGTGCGCAAGGACTTGCAAATGGCTGTTTTAGCACCCGTGAAGTACCCTGAACAGCTCAAAAGGCTAGGATTAGCAGCACCGAGTGGAGTACTCCTTTGCGGCCCTCCTGGTTGTGGTAAGACATTGCTAGCTAAAGCGGTAGCTAATGAAGCAGGGGTCAACTTCATTTCTGTGAAAGGACCAGAGTTGCTGAACATGTATGTGGGTGAAAGCGAGAGAGCTGTGCGTACGTGTTTCAGGCGCGCTCGTAATTCCGCACCTTGCGTTATATTCTTTGACGAATTTGACGCACTTTGCCCGAGAAGGAGTTCTCATGATAACAATGGCGCGGCGCGTGTTGTCAACCAGCTGCTGACCGAAATGGACGGCATAGAAAGCCGCGAAGGCGTGTTTGTGCTCGCCGCTTCAAACAGACCTGACATCATCGACCCGGCGGTGTTACGACCAGGACGTTTAGATCGTGTAATGTACGTCGGGATGCCAGCAAGAGAGGACCGAGTTGATATCCTTCAAAAGCTGACTAAGGGCGGCACAGAGCCGCAATTAGGACCCGATGTTGATTTGACAGTCATTGCCGGTCTCACTGAAGGATACACGGGCGCTGACTTAGCTGGCTTAGTGAAAGCGGCAGCCACAAACACGCTAACAACTCACATTTCAAACGGAACTTTGGATGGAGAGATATATGTAACGTTTGAAGACTTTAGAACAGCTTTAAGTAAATGCAAGCCGTCCGTTTCTTCAAAGGAACAGTTGCATTATGAGAAGCTGCGATTAAAATACGCGTCAGGGGCTGACGATAAGGACATGGAGATGGAAACGGAACTGACTAACGAAGAGTCAATGGACACCGTTTGAGAGTCGTTTAGACTTTGGCTCATACAGACTTAGTAGGTAATAGTCTAGTGTAACTTCCCGTACAAACCTACTTGTTTAGAATTTTTATTTGAACAGTACCAGTTTTATTTTAGATACGATTTTATCACTCCAACCAAATAGGTCTTCAGTTCCTTTTGCATTCAAATTGAATAATGTTTGTTCTTACTTCATAAATATTAGATTTTAGGTATAAGTTTTAATCAAATACGCTTTGAGTTTCTTTGTGTGTATACTTTAAGACTTGAGTCTGTGTTTAGGGTTCCTTATCATTTTTGATAGAAAAGGAACCCCTATTCTTTACTTTGCTTTTCCATAATAATGTATAGCCTAAATAAACAATAGGAAACTTAACTAAAAAGAACAAAAGTAAACAATAAACATACAATGACAGTGATATAGAGTAGATAAACCATTTCAGAAATCTGTGCAAATTTATCTTTTGGCAAAGTTAATAAAAGGAATATTTTTTCTAATTCATGGTTTTCTTTATGACACCCATCACATATATTTTTTAATAAATTCAAATTAGTAGTATTCAAATTCAAAAAGTATATTAGTGTTTTATGAAACAGCTTGGTACATTTAAGTTATTTTTGCGATAGTTTTCATGACTTATACAGCACATAAGGCACTTGTATCACTTAGTATTTAAAATCCAACTCGAGGCACTTTTAACCTGTTTTTTAATCCAGAGACTAAATTGTCGTTTTATCTCTTTTTTTACATTTCCTAAAAATACTGACTTAACTGCATTTAAAACATATTTAAAATAACTACAGGAATGCAGGCAACAGGGGCGATTATACTAGTCTGAAGCCTATCTCTCTGTGACGTCGTAGCTCTAGATATTTGTCCACTCCACTCAAAATATTGAGCTCAAAATATTGAGCTCTAAATGATGACTGACTCTAAAGAATTATTTGAGTTTCTTTTATATGTAACTCCTGAGAAATCAGTTGAGTTTTTAATACATAACTCGGTTTGGGATCAAAATTCAAACAAATTCTATACAAAATGTTCTAACTCCAGATGGTGCGGGCTTTATCTATCGCGCTGATGAGATGGCAAAGTTCTTAACACTTCTTGTGTTATGAAATGCCCATAATGATGAGTTTCCCACCCGTACCATGTACCTACTCTTCGTGTACCACATTTTATATAATGAAGACTTTGTCTCTTTTGATGTGGAACGCCGAGCTGCGGGGCTGCGGGTCGAGTTTTACCAGACTGCCACCAGAAGGGAGGGTTATGTTTTAGACTTTCGAGCACTCGACGTTCGGCAGCCGCGAACCAATCAAATAAGCATATATTTTAGCCGGCAGTGATTGGGGCGCGGCTGGCGAGTCTCGAGCGTTCGAAAGTCAAAAATCACTCACTGGTTGATCGATGAGTGCCGTTGGCAGTGCCCTGACACGACTGCCCAAGTTTAATTCATCTCTCAGTCGATCCTTTTCTTATGGCACTAGTTAGACACAGCCGCGAAGATGAATACCTACAATACTACAATTACCACTACAGAAACACAATAAATACAATACTTCGGCGGTACTATTGTGTACCCAGCGCACTCCATACAAACGGCGATAAGGTTTTCCACCCTCTAAACCTTAACTTATAGGCATGGTTTTTTTTGTCATTATGCTTTAGGACTAGGTTTATATGTTTCAATTTTTTAAATGTTCTTTATAATTTCAAAAAAATTCACACATTTTTGTTTTGTATGAAACTCCTAAAATGCAAATATTGCCAGATCTATGAAGAGCATCTAAAAAATAAAACATACAAACCTAGTTCTAGGGTATAATGACAACATATTAAGAAACCATGGCAATAGGTTGGGGTTTAGAGGGTAGAAGGCGTTATCGCCGCTAGTATGGAGAGCGCTTTTTGAGGCTGGGTCCACACTCATCAAGGCTCAAGAGTCTGCGTACCTACTGCGTACTGGAACTCGCACAATTTCTGTCGCTAATCACAATACATACCAATACCATATAGGTAACTATACTTCGTTGTTCATGGAAAAGGGAGCAAAATGAGCATGCAAGTTAAATATGGGAACTGGTCACCGCCGCCCATGGGCACCAGAAACTTCAAAAGCATCGCTGATCCGTTGCCCTACTAAAGTAGGGCACTAAAGTTCCCTCTATGCCTCCGGTTCTCGTTACTGATTGTACGAGACGCAATAGCAACCTAATAACGCACGACGGTATTCTGTGTTACTATCCGATGGAGCTAGTCCATAGTACTGCAACCAGCAAACATTTTATATACAACAAAAACATCTTGCTCGCGAATCCAGCCGCTAAGCAGCTTTGCTGCACTGTTGTGTTCCGGCGTGGAGAGCAAGACAGCCGGTGCAATTACTGGCACAAGAGGTAATCCATCTTAGCCCTCTAGATTGACAACGCATCTGCAATCACTTTGCTGATGCGAGTGTCAAAGGGTGATCACTTACCATCAGGTGACCCACTTGCTCCTTTGCCTTGCTTTATTTTGTTTAAAAAAATATTACCTTTTTGCTTACCGTGGTTATATTAAATGCAGTTTTCATACTTTCTTCGCTTGGCACGTCCCAGTATAGCATTTCGTTGTGTATTTTGTACTCGGTGCCGTTTTTGGTGTGCAGCACGACGTTCCGAGTGAAAGTTAGGAGGTGTTCGTCTTCCGCCAACGTTTCGGCTGTCAGCTTAAGGATGCCTCCGATCCTTAGTATCGTTGTTGAGTCCTGGGAACAAATCGCATCGACCTTTATAACGCCAGCGATGCATGGACACCACCGTTTCTGACTATCATAAAGTGCTTCCTATAAGCCTGGTCTAAAAAAAAGTTTTGACTTTGACTTTGATGCGAGGAACACTCACGTCGTGGAGCAGTACGTCGACGGTGAAGGTGCACCGGTCGTGTTCAGTAGAAGGCCGCTTGTAAGCGAAGCTTCCGATAGATGGCGCTAACTCTTCAACTAGCATATTGTACGACCTCTATAGCTTCCGATAAACATCGTTTCTGACATTCATAAGCGCTTCCTGTAAGACTAATCTTCATAACGCCATTTTGACTTACTTAGACTTTGTTGCAATCTATACTCACGTCGTGGAGCAGTACGTCGACGGTGAATGTGTACCGGTCGTGTTCAGTAGAAGTCCGCTTGTAAGCGAAGCTTCCGGTAGATGGCGCTAACTCTACAACTAGCCTATTGTACGACCTCTATAGTTTTCGATGAACAACGTGCCTGTAAGCCTAATCTCAATAAAGCGATTTTTACTTTGACTTTGACTTTGTTCCGATCAATGCTCACGTCATGATGCAGCACGTCCACAGTGAAGGTGTACCGGTCGTGCTCGACGGCGGGCCACTTCTGCACGAGGCTGGCGATGGCCGGCGCGCCGCGGACGCTCTCCGTGTCGCCTTCTTCCAGGTTGCGCGCGCGCAGGAACAGGTTGCGGAAGTAACGGAACGCGGAGCCGTAGCCTGGGAGAGCGTGGTAGTGTAGTAGTATTACAGAGCAAATTGGCGAAAATTTTTTGGTCAATAGAATTGAATTATTTGCCAGAAGAATTGACACTTTAGTTAGCAGAATAAGTCGGTATTCTGCTAGTTTAGATAAGGTTAGAATTAGTTTTTTTTGCTAACCTCTTTGAGCTTAAATGAGTTGTACAGTCAGCGTCCAATATATTGGAGCGGGTACGGTGGTCAAAAATATGCGAACACACCCGAACGTATTTGACAATAGAGTCGAGTTCAGATATTTTTGACTGTCCCGCCCGCTCCGATATATTTGACGCTGACTGTACATACATATTTTGAAATCAGCTGACAAAACCCTTCGCTCTGATACCGCACTCAATATAATTGAGCGTTGTAATATTTACTGTTTACGTCACGAAATATGAAACTAGTTTGGTATTCTGTTTACGCAAAACGACGTCACAGGTTAGTTTCTTTGTTTTTATCCTATCTCCATGTATCCAGCGTCATCTGCATTAAAAAGACGAATCCTACGACACTCTATTTACTAAAATAGATATTTTATAAAAAAACTCCCCATGGGTACGCAAACACTCACGCAGCTTATAGCGGAAGGTGACCGTCAGCACGGCGTCCTGGTGGTACAGGTCGGCGACGGGCGCGCGCTCGTCGTGCGGCGCCTCCAGCAGCGGGAACAGCGTCGCCAGCAGCCGGTCGACGAGGCCGCGCGCCGCCAGCGGGCAGTGGTTGCGGCGCCAGCGGGGGAACTCGCCCTTGAACGTCAGCGGGACGCCGTCCTGGACGAGAACGGTCACGGTTCAGAGTTATAGAATCATTTTATTTCACGCTGCATAGGCTTAGAGATAGAAGTGAACCTTGAAGACTAACAAAAATATTTATTATATTTCATCACTTAATTATTATTGTTATTATTACATAGTACGCTAACTAATTCGAATACGGTAATTTGCTCACAAACCGATTTCCGTAAATTTACTTTTTTTTGTAGATCATCATTAAAAATATTACAGTTGAAAACAGCCGTAATTATTAAAAATTAAAGCGAGAATAACAAAATGACGACGAAGAAGTTCTGGGTTTTTTCCTAATCCCAGCTCTCTATGTGACATACAATAATAATAATAAGACAGAAACAGCATCCATCTGGTGTACCTATCACATTTCATTAAATTTTCTAAAGGGCCTCTACGTGTTGGCTTTAGCTCCGCGCACGCCTCCCAAAGGTTCGGGACACTATTGTCTCGTGAATGGGAAAGACATTGAAATAATAATAAAAATGACTCACAATCTCTTTCAACTCGCTGAAGATCATCTTGAGAACCTTCACATAGTGTTCGCTGTCTATGTAGTCGTGGCAGAGCGGGTTGCCTTCCAGCTTGAGCGACCGGAGCGGCAGGGCGCGGCATTTCAGCAGCAGCGTCGCCTTGTCCAGCAAGTTGTAGGAGAGGTCCAGGTGTTTCAGCTTGGGCGTTGTGGATTGGAGGTCGAAACCGTCTAGAGTGCTAAAGAGCAGTTGGTCAGTTTTAGTTTAGTTATTCAGTTTTAGTTTAGTTGGTCAGTGTTAGTTTAGTTGGTCAGTTTTAGTTTAGTTGTTCAGTTTTAGTTTAGTTGGTCAGTTTTAGTTTAGTTAGCCAGTTTTAGTTTATTTGCTCAGTTTTAGTTGTCAATATTATGGGATTCTAAGGGAAATATGCTCAAATTAAATGACAAGACAAGCAAAGCTGTAGTTTCATGTCGCTAAGTACCAAAAATACATAACTAGCGACCCGCCTCGGCTTCGCGCGGGTACAGTCGGGATGTAATGTACATAAAAACTTAAAAACCTTCCTTAAAAAATCTATAAATGACAATGAAAACCGCATTAAAATCCATTGGGTAGTTTAGAAGGAGAAGGCGGCCGAAGATAAGAATTTAGGACAGACAGGAAAAAAATGTGATTTTACTTTATACTATGTAAAGATAAAGAAGATTGTTTTCGTGTTAGTAAAATAAATAGAAAGTTTTAATTACCTAACTCTAATACGGTATTACACTCATAAACTAAATAGCCGGTTGGCTGTGGTGTCTTTCTGTAGTCATTTCTAATTTAATATGTAGATTCGAAAATATGACACAGCGGCCAGTATTGGATTTCCATACTTACACTGTCCACCAAGTCCGGCAAGAAACGGCGTCATCGTAAACGTCAAACTTAATATCTTTTTTTTTTTTGAAGTAAACACGAAAATTTCCGAGCATATTTGAGAAATAGGACATTACTACAGAGGCCAGGAAACAAGAAATTGCTGGACGAGTATGCGATAGAAGGCTGAGCACAAGCGAGGCCTTTTATAACACGAATCAGGCAACTGTTCGATCCTGACGAAGTATGTATAGCGGTTTTCAATCAAACATGCTTAGAGATGTTTGTGTTATTTTCAAAAACTACCTGATTTTGAAAATAGATTGTAAATACAAACAAAAAAAAATCGAAATAATTTTTAATGAAGGGGAAACTACCTTTTAGAGTTTAATAAACAAAATTAAGCCTAAATACTTACGTAATTCTGTTTTTAGACAAATTGAGATCAGTAAGATACTCCCAGTTCACTGCGCTTTGCAGCTGAATCAGCTCCACTTGATTGGTCACTCGGTTTAGTGGGAAGTAAACAAAATGGCTGACATCTGAAAGTGTAAACATAAGGCGTTACAGAGTGACCCCGTCTAAACTTACATTTTACAAAACGGGGAATAAATACATCCATGACTTTTTCACAAAAATAAGAAAAAAAGGAGTAAATGTGTTTTAGCTTTGATATGAAAAATGGGCGGTAAATAATTCGGAAGTTTCATGATTTTTTTTTCTGCGACTCTGTATTTGTTTGCCCATCTAAGACAGTGTAGGGTCCAAACGCCTAAACGTTCTACTTGTACTTGTAACTTGTATTTATATCTAAAGCCGTTTTACAACTCTGACTAAGTAAGTTATATCTATTAAACTGTTTTAAGCGAGGTCGACTTTAAACTTCATTACCATCCATCCTCCTAGCGCTTTTCCCCGTTCCTTCATTCAGGGTAAGATTTGATCATGGTCCCGGATTTAGTAGGATAGCCAATAGAAAATAAACCTAAATGTATTTTTAATTAGCTCTAACCAAAGACTTCCATGTACAGTAGGGGAAATATATTCACGTACCACCTTAGAACCCTATCGCAATGACGCGACGCGTTAAACGCCAGGCTATGTCATACAAATGTCATGCGTATGTCTCTTCGACTAGGTTCTACGGTGGTACGTGTTTCAATTTCCTGGACTGTACATATACACGTTGCACGGAGCAGAAACAATGTCTGAGTTACGTTACATGCCAGTACATGGACCGCACTTGCTGTGTTGCTGAAATATTTTCACAAAGGAGAATGGGCAAATTGTCCCAAGTGCTGTATACAGTTGTGCTATATCTTATTAGAAAGCTCTCAATAAGAGCTTAATTTTTTTATATGACAGCAAAACCGAGATGTTTGCAGGGAAAAAGCTACAGCCCATTTTATACCTCACTTTGTACTAGCAGTTGTATGAAAAGTATCTGTAAAATCATTTTCGAGATATAGCCGAAAGATTTTAACCACGCATTACTGAGGCCACTAGAAGTAAAAAACGTAATGTGAGCATAGGTCTAATTTGGTGTTTTTTTTTTTTTTTTTCATACAAAACAATGATTAATGCTGCAGACACCTGGTCTTGGAAACATAGCCTATGATGATCCTTACACCGAGTACTACACGTCCATACTACTCACTATTGTATACAAGGGTTGGGACAGCGCCCATACAAAAATGCCCATTCACCTTTGGTTAAGTACATAGGTAAAAGCGCCTCCGCACACGAGTTGCGGGCTATGTACCGTAACTCAATGTGACAATGTTTCTGTTCCGTACAGCGTATCTAGTGTATACGTAAACTAAAATATACATGGTCTTTAGCTCTACCGCTTTATGGCAGATGGCGCTAGGATCGCTACAAACCTTTTGCAGTAAAGAATCCCGTTAAGTCCAACTTTTTCTCCCCGTCATAGTTGGTCATGAGGCGCTTACGCAGCGCCAGCCGCGGGATCATATCGATCTGGTTGAGCGACATGTCCGTGAGCGAGATAGTCACTGTCAGTTCCACGTCGTCCTGGAATTAAGTGCCACATATTTTTTTATGAAATAGGAAGGCAAACAAGCATGTAGGTCACCTGATGGTAAGTGTTCACCACCGCCTATAGACACCCGCAACACCAAAGAGATAGCAGATGCGTTGCTAACCCAGAGGGCTTAAATGGAATACCTCCTGTGCCAGTAATTATACCGGCTGTCTTGCTCTCCATGCCGGAACACAGCAGTGCAAGCACTGCTGCTTAGCGGCTCGATTAGCGAGCAAGATGGTCCTTGCACAAGGTCTTACCTTCCGCAATAATACAATAAACAACTAAACAGAATTAGGTACAGATAAATATTAAAAATTCATATACCAACGGAAGTTTTATCTCTTGAGAACGATCTCTTTCAATATACAAACCATCTTGCCTTTATAGTTTTAGAGTATACTTAATCAGTAAGCAAAATATTTACATGCAATCTAAGAAGTGACACTAAAAAGAACAATAGAATTTTAGCTTTACTGAAATTTGAAGCCCACTACTACAATTTTTCAAAGACCTCTTAAATGTAAAAATCAGTATCCAATAACTTCATGGAAAAATCAAGCACATGCTAATTAAGTAGGTAGGTATAGTCGATCAAGAAATTCTTTGACCACTTTTCGACGGAATTACAAAGGGATAACGTTCAAAAGTGGTCAAGCAATTACTTGGTCGACTATACATATTTTTTTTATTGACTTAACAAAAACTATAATTTTATTTCAAAATTATTTTCGCAAACTGCAGGCAGTTTGTTGGCGAAGTGTAATGTATAACAATAACGTTACTAGCGTCTAATTACCTTTCGTATGCAGAAGCCGACTTTATGGATGGTGATGAGAGCAGCCCGACAGCGGATCACCATGAACTTGCACTCTTGAGACGTGAACTGAAGGGTTAAAGATTAGGTTAATGTTCGTACTTTGGAATACCTTCATGTCCCATAGATATAAGACTAACTTGATTTTGTAAAACATAGGCACAAAAAAGATCTTATAAATAATTGTTCTAGAACCTTGTATGTTTCGCCAGATGGCGTACAACTTTAGATTTTTATTTAAAAAAAATAATGCATTAATTTAATCCATCTCTAAATTTATACATGTCAATAAGATGTATTTATTAAAATTATTTTAAAATTGGATTAAATTAAACAAATAAGTAATGGTCAAAATAAATAATTAACAATAAGGTAGCCGGCCCATGTAAAACCCATCTTTTTTGTTTTAAAGTATTAAAAAAACTATGAGTGTTTAAAATAACAAAAATATTTATTTTATAATTTATTCGACAATTAATGACACTCCACGATGCCAGCTCAACTCGTTTGATGTTGTAGTTTCGGATATTTAAAAGGTGGGCTTTACTAGGCACTGGGCCTTATATGGATTAGGTACCCTATAATCAAAAATTAAATGAGTTGTTGAGGGAATTTTACAAAATTACTTCATTTATTTTTTCCTAAAATTGCAGGTCAGTGACGCCAATATTCTAAGACACATTCAGTGCCACGGACTCGCTAGGTGGATTCTCTGTCCGTAGAGGATTTACGCTACATACCGGGTAACCCTGGCCACAGAATAAATAATAGTACTAACGTACAGAAACTTCTCTTTTACGACCACCATTAAACGAATTCCAACTTTATGATCACGCACAAAAAGTTCGTATTACTTCATAAACATTCGCCAGGCGGCATGCGTCAAAAGGAAGGCGCCGCCCGCGCCCGCCTTCCACCCGCAATGCCCTGGCGCACCGCTAGGGTTGGGCTGCTTACTGTAATACTATCACAACGCGCGACACAGAGTGAGCGGGCGCGCACGCGGCAAGCCGGCAACCTACTGCGATTAACCTATGCCATAGGTAATGCGGCGAGCGCACCTACAGTGCGAAGTGAAACCCCCCTGATACCGGGTAACCCTGGTTACGAGCTACGAGCGTAGCACGTAGCGCTCCGTGGCAGTTAATGTGGACGCACCAAGGAGTTAATTATCTTAAGCTAAGTGAACTCATTTAAAGGGTTTACAAAACGTCTTACCTCTATGAAACAGGGGATGAAACTCTTGCCTTTCACGCATTCCAAAATGGCGTCCAAGACATCCTCCTTTGTCCAAGTGGCTGGGTAGCCTTTTACCTAAAATATCAGAACATAGTGTATACTTTTCTAATGTTGTAACTTTTCTAATAGTATACACTAGTAGAGCCAGTAAGAAAACTAGGTGGTAGTGGTGGTAATCCTGTCGCTAAGCAGCAGTGCTTGCACTGTTGTGTTCCGGCGTGGAAAGCAAGACAGCCGGTGTAATTACTGGCACAAGAGGTATTCCATCATAGCCCTCTGGGTTGGCAACGCATCTGCTATCTCTTTGGTGTTGCGGGTGTCTATAGGCGGTGGTAAACACTTACCATCAGGTGACCCACATGCTTGTTTGCCTTCCTATTTCATAAAAAAAAATATGTGGCACTTAATTCCAGGACGACGTGGAACTGATAGTGACTATCTCGCTCACGGACATGTCGCTCAACCAGATCGATATGATCCCGCGGCTGGCGCTGCGCCACCTAAATCCGTTCAGCCGTTAATGGGTGATTGAGGAACCAATATCCAAACATCTAAATATCCAAACATTCATATACCCAAATACCATTACTTTCGCATTTATAATATTAGTAAGATGTAAGATTTGAGATGTAAACATATTATTATAGTTGCAGGCAAACAAGTTGAGCATACACATTTGTACTAGAAATGGCTACTGCGCAGTCAAGGTCAATGCTCAAGTTGTTTGCCGGGAACTGTATCTATCTTACCGTCACTTGCATAAAGCAGTTATCCTTATCATAGCCCGCTTCCATCTGTTCTTGCTCCAATATCATCACTGACTGAAAATATTAACAATTTATTAACAACAAGGTCCGTCCGGATCGCTACCACCATCTTGCGCACTAATCCAGCCGCTTAGCAGAAGTGCTTGCACTGTTGTGTTCCAGCGTGGAGAGCGAGACAGCCGGTGCAATTACTGGCACAAGAGGTATTCAATCTTAGCCCTCTGGATTGGCAAAGTCCTAAAGACAGGCAGAATTAGAAGTACCCCTAACCGCCGAGCATGTATGAAGAGAGGAAGAGAGGAATGTGTGTGGAGGAAGCGAGGGAAGTATGCCAGGAGCGGAGCAAATGGCGTTCAGTGGTCTCTGCCTACCCCAAAGGGAAACAGGCGTGAGCTTATAATAATAATACCCCTGTCGAGTAATCAGCAACTGATTACAGCGTAGCTATACCACTACAATTGCGGCTTTTGCGGCCGCTAGTAACCACTAACTGCTAGTTACCAACTGTAAGAGTTTCAGCATATAGTGCTAGCCGTGCTGAGAGCAGGGACTTTATTACCGATATTTATTAGCGATGTACATGGGTATCGGTATAAATACTGATATTCTGGTAATAATCGCTATGATGATTATCAATATCGATATTTTCATTCGGTATATTAAGAGGAAACACAAGGGCCGTTTTTCCATACAAACGTCGTCCCCTGTTTCCTCTCTGGATAATGCCAATAGAGATTTTTTTTTTTCCAAAAATCAATTGCCACTATTATGCATGTCCCTATGTTTTCCTTTTTTCAATAAATTAATTATTAAAAGAGATATGAACATTCAAAAACTTAAAAAATTGGCCAGATTTTCGGCTGCGTTCATACATTCAGAAAACAAATTTTACTAGATTATTTAAAAAAAGGAAAAAAATAGGAACACTGCCAAAGCCTTTCTTTAATTTTCAATGAAAAAAGCAGTTAAATCGGTTAAGTTTTGGAGAAGGAATCAGGGGTCTACGAATCGTTGATTTTGTGTACTTTAAATAGGTATTTTCAGTCCAAGCTGCAGCTGTCTCTATTGCGCTCTGCGGGGGGAGCCTTGATAGATGGAGGCAGCAATAGATTTTACAAATACCTATTTTTTAATTCTCTAGGCCTTGAGGTTTCCTCTTAATATCGATACTTTAACGTGTCATTCCCCACTTCATTTTCCCCACTTAATGTCGAAACTTTCAAAAATTATTTCTTGGAGTAGCTCACGTTATAAATATTAAATAAATACACCTACAAATGTCCAAATTTTAATATCTAGGTTTACAATTAATAGCAGTGTTGGCTGTGCGTTGATAGAGTCAATATCAGTCTAGTCAGTCCAGGACCGATGTTACGGCGAGGTGAAAAATGGCGGCCAATGAAACAAATATTTGTGACTACAATTTTGGTTGTATTTGCGATCCGTTACAGAGAAAAAAAGAGAGCCTCCTCAAGCTCGCATCAGCTTTTATACACGATTTTAGCGCCATCTGTTGCGGACAAGGGTTAACGACTAGGTAAATCAATTAAAAGCATCTAGGTAGCTAACTACAGTTTACTTGTTAACCCTGTTAAATTATTGGATACTACACAGATGGCGCTGTATGTTAAAGTCTTAACAACCGATTTTATAAGTTTTATTTCATACGCCGTAAGTACGTATTGTGCGATCTGGTAACGTGGCGTAGCAGCTTGGTATCGATAAAATTTATAAATATATTTATATCAATACTCAAGTTAGTGATATATTGTTAGTGGTATATAGTGATGCTCTTATCGATACTTTCTTAAAAACATCAATATATTTAGGATATCGATATACAGTCCCTGGCTGAGAGAGCTAAAAATACCAGATTTCTCACCTTAGAGAACCTAGCCGATACTGTCTTCCTGGTAGTTACATTCTTCTTCCAGGGCCAGAACGGTAGGTATTTCTTGACCATTTCGTCTTTGCTTTCTAGGACGTCGCGTCGCAAGTGCACTGGGACGTAACGATGAGATTCCCTTCCCTCGTCTACAACTTCCCTGTGACATATAAAAGTAAATAAATAACATTCATTTGTAGCAGCAGCATAACAATAACAACACTATGCAACAATAACAATATAGGTTTTTGTTTTATATGTATGTTAGTCTGTAAGGTATTTGTCTTAGGGCCTTTGTAGCTTGAAAATAAGTATGTATTTATTGTATAGTCTACCAAGTAATTGCTTGACCACTTTTGAACCTTGTCCCCTTGTAATAAGGTCGAAAAGTGGTCAAGCAATTTCATGGTCGACTATACATAAGCAAATACACATGAAATACAGGTAGTGGTACAAAGGTAAACTTATCCTTTAAAGGGATCTCTTCAAGCTAAGTACGAGCGGGTTGCGGGTGGTAGGACCTTGTGCAAGGTCCGTCCGGATCGCTACCACCATCTTGCTCGCTAATCCTGCCGCTAAGCAGCAGTGCTTGCACTGGTGTGTTCCGGCGTGGAGAGCAAGACAGCCGGTGTAATTACTGGCACAAGAGGTATTCCATCTTAGCCCTCTGGGTTGGCAACGCATCTGCACTCTCTTTGTTGTTGCAGGTGTCTATAGGCGGTGGTGATCACTTACCATCAGGTGACCCACTTGCTTGTTCGCCTTCTTATGTTGTATAAAAAAAACCTTTGAGCAAAAGAGAGAGAATAAGTGATTTATGATTACATATATCACATTATTATTTTTGTATTGTAACATAGGAAATTTCTCAATACTTGTGCGTAGCGTATACGGAACCCTCTTTACACGAGTTTAACTCGCACTTGTCCAGCTTTTGAACACCTTACCTGACAGCTTGCTCCTTGTTGATCATAAGGTTGATGGTAAGCTTCGGTTTCTTAGGCTTGGTTATGTTCAGCGGGCCCAGCCGTTTGAACGCACTTAGGCGTTTCTGGCCCGGGACAGCATCCGGGGATTCGGAACCCTCTCGCAATTCTAAAAAAAAAAATACTTTTTAAAATTAAACATGGCCCTCAGAGACAGGCGTACACAGTTATTTTTATAACAGTATAGTAACAGTTTCGATATTTGTTTTCTCTTATAAGCAGCGTACGGTCATACTAGTTAAGATCCCGTCGATGCCTCGGATAGAGGCGAAACGCGCGCAGATCGTGTAGTTTAACCCTCTTGTTTACAAACGCTAGGTAAGCGTATATTAGTTAATAAGCGTTGTCTTTATCTGTCGTTGTGTCGATTGCCTCCGAATGAAAGGAACAAAACATTTATTAGTTAAAAGAGATTGGTAAACTTTTATGAATAAGGAGGGATGACAAATTTAAATTTCACTGGTATAGTGAAATTTTAAGCTGGTGGTAGGACCTTGTGCAAGGTCCGTCCGGATAGTTACCACCATCTTGCTCGTTAATCCTGCCGCTAAGCAGCAGTGCTTTCACTGTTGTATTCCGGCTTGGAGAGCAAGACAGCCGGTGCAATTACTGGCACAAGAGGTATTCCATCTTAGCCCTCTAGGTTGGCAACGCATCTGCAATCTCCTTGGTTTTGCGGGTGTCTATAAGTGGTCACTTACCATCAGGGCACCCATTTGCTTGTTTGCCTTCCTACTTTATGTATTAAAAGAAAATAGTTCAATGACCTTCTTCATTTTTCCCAGTAGTTTCTGAATACGCGTCCGAAGGCGAATACGGCCGGTCGGGTATTGGCTCGTGTTGGCCAAACGTTGGCGTGTTGGCGCCAGTCTCGGGCTCTAGGTCGTCGTAGATGGATTGTTGGGCCAACGGTTTCTCTGGGGTTGCTTGGGTCGGTAGTATCCAACTGGGCAAGTCTAATGCGGCCATTAGTTGATACTCCCGAACTGTAATATAATAAAATAAATAACTCTTTGGAGAATTTACAACAATTGACCTAGCTCCTAAGCAAAGCTTGTACTAGACGAGACAACAGATATACAAACATAAACAAATTTAGCTGATGATTAAACACGGGACTGAGAGAAATTGTCTATGTTGGAAAGACATACATAAATATATCAACTTCAAAGTGCATACTATATGTCTCCCTTTTCGAAAATGACACTTTCTCGCAGTTCCGTCTTTAATTAACTTAACAATACATAAATATAGTTACAGGCAAACAATTGAGCAGAAATCGAGTGGAGGGTGTATGTTTGCGCATACACATTTGTACTAGAAACGGCTACTGCGCAGTCAAGGTCAGTGCTCACGATGTTTGCCGGGAACTGTATCTTGCGTTATTCATTTTTCTGGAGCTATGTTTGGTCACTTACTAATTTAAACTCACCATTAGGTTTAGGGTTAAATTTTTTAACACTGGACTTACCTGGTCCCGTATTCGGCAGTGGGGGGTCCGGGTTTGGTGGCGGCTGAATACTTTCCATTGCCTTTTTATTTTCTTTCGCTAAGAATGATTTCGGTATACCTGGCAACATTACAATAAAACGGTTAAAAAAGAATATCGCAACGGTTTAAAACAACCAAGCTGAGTTCGCGCTTTGTGGATACACAGATAGACTCTAGGATTGACGTACAGTCAGTAATATAAATAGCTGCAAACTCGAAATAGATTTACACAAAGTTTTACTGTGTACTAACAATTACTTAGACAGCTTAACTTTTCTTATTTCTTTGCTTAGGGCTCATTATTTTGTATTTGTATAAACAGAATTTAACAATTTCAACTTACCTTTCGGATAATCAAAAGCTGTAAAAGAAATAGAATGTTAGAAAACATTAAAAAGCAACGTTAAAACGTTATTAATAAGCAATTCATCACAACACACGTTTTGTCATTTGTCTATGCGTCACAACATATTGACATGGAATAAGTAGAAGAGATCAAAGATTCTACCAGGCATTTTAGCAACCGTTCAAAATCCAGCATTAGAATTCAGCATCTTATATAAATCAATAAACTCTAAGAAACTACCTTTTTACTCCGATAAGCCGGTGGTAGTTTCCACCAGAGATGTGTGAGGATGCGTAGCGAGGGATGTGTTTGTAAAGAACCAATGAGCCGTTTCCACCAGAGCGGTGCTGACCGAGGGTAGGTAAATGAAGCGATTCTATTGGGTCTTACAAACACATCCCTCGCTACGCATCCTCGCACATATCTGGTGGAAAAGCAGCCTTAGACGTATTGAAATAAATGAATCAATTACGCATTTCAAGTCGAGTTAGGTACCTACTGCTCGACATGTTTCGGACCAGTCCGTCCCTGCTCATGACAGGGGAGTTCTACTCCGCACTGTAGGTAATCGAAATGATCAAAATCGCAGTAGCTTGTCGGATTGCCGCGCGCCCGCTCGCTTATTCTCGCTGTGTATGTAATTGAAAACGAATGCAGCGCAACCCTAACGTGTTGCCAGGAAGTTGCGGGGGTAAGGCGGACGCGGCCGGCGTTCCTTTCGCCGCCTAGCGAATGTGTACGACGTAATGCGAACCTTTTGTGCGTGTCAATAAAGTTGGAATTCGTTTAATCGCGGTCGTGAAAGAGAAGTTTCTGTACGTTAGTACTATTATTCATTCTGTGCTCATGAGCCGCCGCGGCCGTGGCTCGACGATGACTGATCATGTCAAGCGATAACTCTACTTTAAATACATGAGAGATCCGATTATTTCAATAAACCAGTGGTATTAGGTGTTGGGTTCCACTACGCGGAATGCATATAGGGGTAGTGGGAGACAGCATCTGGTTCTTATTCGGTTTCAACATCACTCAGAATTTGTCAAAAAAAGAGGTGTTCTCACTAGATTCTTGTTTGTCTCAACACTTTAATACATACTTAGCAATGCAAGTCATATTCCGTAAAAGATTTTAGTTTATACTCACGCGTCATCAATGGATTTGAATTGGGGAAGGCGTACATATAGGGGTTTGCCTTGAAATTTTTATTCTGTTGAAACCTCACTTCAATTGGCTTCGTCCCGGTTTGTGTGGCTGCAAACGCAAATAATAAGAATATGTCAATAACTGATAAAGTTATACAATTGCAAACTTCTGATTTTTGGGATATTCAAACGATTTCATAGCCCGGTAATCCTGTTCACAGGATCTCATCGCCATAGCCCACTCCATGTTATTTTCTAACTTGGCAACTAAGAACTGTCCTTTAGCATATATTCCATAGTAAATTAGTGGAGAGACATCCACATTTGCGCCCATCTCATTTATATCCAGATTCGCACAAGGGCAAATTACTAACGAAAAAATTGGATGTATTGTGTAGTCAACCAAGAAATTGTTTAACCACTTTCGAACGTATTATAATGGCACAGAGTATATACAAGTGATAAGGGGGTAAGGTTCAAAAGTGGCGAAACAATAACTTGGTCGGCTGTACAAAAACCTCAAGAATCCTCAATATAAAAATTAAAACCGTACCTATCAAAATTCGTTGCGTGGTTTAGGAGTAAGCGGCCGAAGACATGAGAACAGAAACGGATAGCCACTTTGTTTTTTTACTATGTTAAGAAAAGATAAAGAAGATGGTAACAAAGGCGTCTTCATGTTGGCTTCTCAGACCCATGAATGCCTTTTAATTGGTAAATGACCGAATCCGGCCCGAAATGCCCGACCGAATGGGCCCGTGGTCAGAAACTGTACTAACAATAATAATAATATTTAAACGTTTATTTCGGCCAGTACCTAAATAGACTGGTTCACTTTTCTCAAAAGTGGCCATTTTTTCACTTCTAGCGGCATTTTGGGAAACATTTGGCCAATTGTGTTTTTTTTACTAATTCGGACCTGCTGAACACGAATATCGAGGTTGGCATTCCTGAATTTTGACCGGAAGCTCAGAATTCAAGATGGCGGCCAAGATGGCGGACGCTTTCTTACTAGTACGATTTTTTCCGTGTAAATGCCGTTTTCGGGGTTATTTTTATCATAGAATGCGAAAAAAATTGTTTAAGAATGTTCAACCAATTATTTAGCCCTGGCAGATGCTCAGAATTCAAGATGGCGTCCATGATAGTGAACGTTTTCTCAATTTTTCGATTCCGGACCGACCTTTCGTTTTAGGACTGTTAATCGGGTTATATTTGTCGAATAATACGATTATGATAGTTACACAGTGTTTAAGCAACTACTTAACGTTAGAGAATAAAAAACTACCCCCAAAACATGAAATTATTTTCAGTGGAATGCCCTTACATTTGACAAAGTTCATGTTTTGATATGATGTTGCATGGATAATCTTTGTCTTTTTATTGTATATATTTGCCGATATTTCTGGTTTGGCCCTTAATTTGACGTTTGATGAGTGAAACTAGGTTGTTGAAGCTATTTACTACTTTTAGGTAAATGCAATAATATACAATATGTGCCGCGAGAACAGGTAAACTACGCTGCCCGAAGGTAATGACGAATGAAATATCTATTATAGTACTAGACTATTCAAAAATTATATTAATCATTCATCATCATCATCTTTTCATGAATTTGTACAAAGTCCGGAACAGAAACACGTTGACGTACACATTAACATAGCCTTTCGGCATTTGCAAAACTTTGTTGAAAAATCTTTTTTGCAACAGGAAAGAACAATATTGGTAGCAGTCTTTGAAATGGGTTCCAGTTTGGTGAAAATGGGGATGTAGCCGTCTATTTCTTTCTTATATCTGCAGTCTGTAATTGGCGACAGAAAGGAGCTTGGCAGGTGAGCGTTCTCCCTTTAGGAAGTTTGGTAGTAATTTAATTTATAGTAATATAATCAAGTGTACTGTGATTTAATCTATGTTCTATGATCAGCGAAACAGACTCTGGGTTTTTTACTTGACTAAATAAGCGCAACGTTAGTTGAAACTATTGAGTCAGCTACCTAAAGAAGATAGAAACCAAATTAAATTGTACGAGCCAAGTCAACGTCGGTAACAATAACAAAGTAAGTTGAACTTACAAGTAATACAAACCTTGCACAATATTGTCGTATAAGATATAATCGCACCGTGCTTCTCAGATTGAAAAGCACGATAACAAGCGAGGACCACAGAGAATTGCTTTTGAAACACTTGAAAAGCTGTTGTCTTGTAATAGAAACTATGTAAAGATGATGTGTCATCACTCCCGGTGATCGCTTGAAAGGCCGGTAAACTCTTCACTGGTAAGTCAACTGGTAAGAAACTCTCCATTGGCTATGTATGTCATGAACAGGTACAAAAACTCTCTTTCTTGCATTTCCACTCATTAACCATACTTCATTTGCATGTATTTTATTCAACTGATAATGGAGCAATAGAAAGACATTGAGTATAGCAGACACAACAGTTTGCTTTGCAGTACTTGCCACTGCGTTCAGAACAATTCATGTGTCTCCTTTATCGTGAAAACTTTCGAGGGAGGAAATCAGTGTTGTTTGCGGGTCTTTAAGGACAAATGGAAGAAAGAAATAGACGGCTACATCCCCATTTTCATCACGCTGGAACCCATTCTAAAGGCTGCTACCAATAAATATTGTTCTTTGCGGTTGCAAAAAAGATTTTTCAACAAAGTTTTGCAAATTCCGAAAGGCTATGTTAAGTGTACCTCAATGTGTTTCTGTTCCGGACTTTGTGCAAATTCGTGAAAAGATGATGATGATGAGGATGATGAGGATGATGATTAATATAAATTATAAAAGTCTGGTATTATAATAGATATTTCATTCGTCATTACCTTCGGGCAACGTAGTTTACCTGTTCTCGCGGCACATATTGTATATTATTGCATTTACCTAAAAGTAATAAATAGCTTTAACAACCTATTTTAACACATCAAACGTCAAACTAAGGGCCAAACCAGAAATATCGGCAAATATATACAATAAAAAGACAAAGATTATCCATGCAACATCATATCAAAACATGAACTTAGTCAAATGTAAGGGCATTCCACCGAAAATAATTTCATGTTTTGGGGGTAGTTTTTTATTCTCTAACGTTTAAGTAGTTGCTTAAACACTGTGTAACTACTATAATCGTATTATTCGACAAATATAACCCGATTAACAGTCCTAAAACGAAAGGTCGGTCCGGAATCGAAAAATTGAGAAAACGTTCACTTTCATGGACGCCATCTTGAATTCTGAGCTTCTGCCAGGGCTAAATAATTGGTTGAACATTCTAAAACAATTGTTTTCGCATTCTATGATAAAAATAACCCCGAAAACGGCATTTACACGAAAAAAATTGTACTAGTAAGAAAGCGTTCACCATCTTGGCCGCCATCTTGAATTCTGAGCTTCCGGTCAAAATTCGGGAATGCCAACCTCGATATTCGTGTTCAGCAGGTCCGAATTAGTAAAAAAAACACAATTGGCCAAATGTTTCCCAAAATGCCGCTAGAAGTGCAAAACGCCGAAAACTGGACCAGTCTAAAATAAATACAGGAGAAGTTCGGGTACCTGCAAATGATCAGTGGAGGAAAAGGCTTAATCAACTGTTCAAGGCTGGAGAGTGTAAAATGGGTCAGTTAAAAACGTTTTGTGCTACCAACCCGTCTTTTGGTTCAGAGGAGCGCTCTTCTTAGGCTTTTCGACTGGTGGTGGGTCTTCTACCTTCGGCATGATGATGGGAGTCTTGGGTGTCGGCAACTGCTTCAGCTTTTCTTGGACCACTTTCATCACGCTTGCGGGCAGACTCGCGAGCATGTCGCTTTGGGTCGTCTTGATTGGTTGGAATGTGGTATCTATTACGAAATACATATTGTGAGAAGAATACTCTCTTGCGATAGAAAAGTTAAAAGGTGGCCCCCTCCATGCAAACTTATTACGTTTATCGGGACTTAGACGCGATAATATACTGTTTATTTATTTACCTCGACGTTTCGGCCGCATTGCAGCGGCCGTGGTCACGAGCAGACTGAAGTGGAGGGTGTCAATAAACGTAATAAGTATGTGTGGAAATCGCGAAAGTTTAAAACAATTGGCCCTCCATGGTAGCTCATAGAGCTATGCAGGTGAAGAAGTTGTGCTGGATGAAACAAAAGTATATTTAATATCAAGCTTATCAGAAACTAGGTTAAAAATTTTAAGGTGCAAAATGGAACAGAATAGAAACTTATGTCCTTAAACTGCAGATGTTTTCTTATTTTTCTAAAGAACAGAGAACAGTAAACGAAAAATACAAAACAAAGGTATTTACTTTCGTATATTTATTTAATAAAACATAGTATTAAACTTGGTTGAAAATGTACCTTAAAATGAACATGCATATTACTTAATAAAAGAGAAAAAAAAATGTTTTACAAGAAGCAAAAAACGTTTTATATGTTTTAGGACATGTTTTGTCTTAAAAACTAACTAAGTTTAATGAGATCATGAACTCAACTCATTTACTTACTTTAATATTTAAAAATCTAAATCACAGAATGGTAATACTCCCATTCAAACCCATCCAAAAAGAGTGTAACACATAAAACAAAGTTTTAAAATTAAAAAAAAATCATAAAAACCTTAAAAAACTTGTGCAGTGTGAACAAAAAAAAACAGCTTAAATGCTGATCCAACCTACATTTTATGTATTTCTTTTGTTTTCATTTGCGACATTTATTATAATGTGCAAGTTTATTATAATATGTAAATGCGTTTCATATAATTTTTTTTATATTGCTCAGCAATATCAAAATAATGATTTACATACACATTGCGGTTTATTAACAAACAAATCTATTTATAACGTTATCGGGACTTAAACGCGATAAAAATATTGATAATTTACCTCGACGTTTCGGCCATGTTTCAACAGCCAATATTTTTATCGCGTATAAGTCCCGATAACGTTATAAATATGTGTGAAAATCGCGAAAGTTTAAAACAATTTAAACAAATCTATGGTTAAGATTCAGGGAGAGGGTTATAACGGTCGTAACTTTGGCTCAACATTATCTGCGTTTCAACCGTTAAACATATTCGACATCAAATACATATTTTATGTACATCAACGTCGATTTGTCGATAAATGGCTTTTAGAACAGATATGGACGAAAAACTTTCTTTTGTATTCCTTCTTAATGATCCGTTCTATCGAAAAATATTTGAAAATTACCAATCACAGTCTTTAATTTAAAAGAAAAGTTAAGAGTTAAGCTAGCAATCGTCAAATTTAACATTAACATGACCAAGCAAATACGATAATCGACAATTCTTCTTTTTAATAAGATCCACCTGTTCAACCGGTACATAGAATACTAGTACTACAGAAACCACATCTCCTGAATATTCTTCTGTTGAAAATAGTGACCACGATTCTATGTTGCACCAACTGTTTTGACTTTTAAGGACTTTTAAAATAACTGCTTCGTCTTCAGTGATACTTGGTATGAAGATTCTGGTTTTTTTCCATTTCGGGACTTCAGTTTGTTTCTTCACAACTAGTTTGCCTCCAAGTATTGGTGATGCAAGACTCGCTACTGTTTCCTTCAGCCATTTTAAATCGCGATCGCTCTCGCACCAAAGCTGTAACCCTCCTTTAAAATGACAGGCTTCTCCGCGAAAAGCTGGAACATACTCATCTGTTTCTGGATGAGTTCCTGCCTTTTCTACTCTATAATTTAAAGCTAACTTAATCAATTCTACTTCAAGCAGAGTCAAGTAATGAAATGGTTCTGTAACAACACACACAAGTAGATGCTTTGCTATGTTGCGGAAATTGAATTCTTTTTCTTTTTCTGTTAGCTTTTCGTTCCACTCCTTATTATAGAAGTTTATAAATACTGTACCTAAGGAATACGCTATACGTCTGTCTCTATTATTTATAATATGAGCTTGATTCTTCGGGACGCAATATAGCAAGTAATAGCTAGCGGGATCGTCTCCTTCCTTATGGCTATTAATAAGTGTCCATGAACTCATATCATACCAATGGTTTTGCTTTTGTAGAAAGATTTTTAATTCCTCCAAGTTTCCAGAAAAGTTTGGTAGAAGCATCCCGATTGTGATGAGTTGAGGTATGCTGCTCTGTGATTTCAGAACTAGCTTGGTATTGGGGATTGGTGACTGTATTTTGATCAATGCTTCATGTAGCCATAGAATGTCTTGCGCTCCCTGGCACATGAGAGGCAGATAACCTAAATTGTGCACTGGCTTTTGTTCGAAAACTGGAATGTAGAGTCCATTTTTCTCGAGTATTGCAGCTTGTATTTTGCTTGCTAGAGAGTCAGCTATCTCTTTAACTTGCTGCGTTACGAGGTACTGGAAAGGTTCGATGGTAACACCAACTTTCAAATCAGAGTTGTTAACTTCGCTGGCTTCCGTCATTTCCACGTCCTCATCAAATCCTGTTAGAGACAGTTCATCTACTTGATTTCATGGTTGAAAACAATTCTTTGTCACAATTTAAAAATATCACTAATTCTGGATTCACTTGTAAGCACACAATTTAAAAGATGATTTCCACTGCAAGCATGTATAAATAAGATACTACACTTAAAAACTAATATGGCGACAATAATTTACTTTCGACATATTCATTTTTGAGCACTATACATGTGAATGCTTGCATTGGAGATCATCCTCCTTTATAAATAAAGTCTGTAAATCCAAAATTAATTAACATAAGTTGTAAACGAAGTCTTAACCTGCAATAATGACTTCCATTCTAAAAACGATGGGTATATAGCACTTGAAAACAATTTTTGCGGGAAACTCAATAAAATATTTTCTATATCTTTTATTTACGCACCAAACACTGGCATGACTAAAATAACAGTTACTGCAGGTGGGCAATTCGATTACAACTTAAGTTGAGTAAGGATGAACACACTGTATTTAGACTCTCTTTGTCTGAAATTAAATAATTTTAAATTAATACTTCTAATAGGAATTCTTATAAAATTTATTTAAATCGATACTGTGTAGTTTAGTTTAGTTACACTCAATGAATCTATAATTTGTAATTTTTTCAATACATATTATGTATAAAAAAATTACAACAATATAACTACTTATTTAGTTATTTGTTTCTTTAAAACTGGCATTTATAATACAGCTGTTTTGCTGGATGTACTTTAATTTAGTATTGCATGTTCACTGGCACTACCGGTTTTTTTAAAGTTACAAATAACTTGCAAGAATTGAAACAGATAATAACTAACACTATTAAAGCAGTTCAAAGTTTTATGTAAAATAAATTACTTTATGCACACATACCAGTGTTTGTATCAACGTTTTTAGGCGGCTGATGCTGCTTGTTCTCGGTTTTCTCTTCTGTGTTCCCCTGGGACTCCTCAGGGTCCGTATCGGGTGAAGCAGCACTGATGCGTTTAAAGTTGTTCTGGTACTTAGTCCAGTCTGGTGTCTTTGGCACAGTTTTTTGGAACCTGTAAAATGCACAGATCTAGATGTCAGCTCTGGACTGTTGATGACACAGCCAATATGATATGAACATAAGACTTAGTATCCAAAAGCAATTTTTATACTATTGTTTATTTTATTTTACTATACACAAAAAAGAAAAAATGGTATACAAGATAAACACTAAATTAAACTAACTACTATAAACCTAAAAACCTTCATCTACAAATATCTGCTAAGTCGTTGTCATTAGGCAGGGTGCCCATAAAGCTGGCTGCATTTTCTCGTTGTATTGCTATGCCGATATGATGGGCGAGGAATGAGCCAGCCCTATGGTCACCAGTGGACCATATTAATATTAACAATTATTACTATTGTTTGATTTTCTTGTGTGATAAAATGCCACGAAAAAAATTATTAAATTGTTAAGATATCATTGTACTTGATTTATAAACTTACTTGAAGTTAAGTTTAGTATCTGTCCCAGCACTTCCGGGTTGGGACACAGACGGTGCCGCTTGCTGTGTCACAGCAGCTACACTCGGTGCGGATACCTTTGGAGCCAGGTCGTCGGTTAAATCCTCGGGCTCATTCTGATGGGGAGCTTGGTACTTGGCAGAGAAACCTATGAACTTGGTTGTCTTTATCATGTACGGGTTTGCGATCAGAGGCTGATTCTTTTTACCCCTGTTCCGCTTCTTGAAGTTTCTGAAAAGGAAATATTTGGCAACGGCAAAGAAAACCTTCAAGGCAAGCGGAGTGTTGAGCGAGGAGGAATCGACTAATGAGATCACTGGGTTGCACGACGACGGAATCTCATTAGACAATTTTCCTCGCTCGTCTCTTCGCTTCGTGCTCAGCTCTGGTGGAAAAAGAAAGCTAGCCTAGAACAGTTGAATTTATAGTTCAAAAATTTTCTTTACTTCGCAGGTATACCGGGAAAGGGTATAATGTATTTGACGTGTGAATTTATTACATAGCAGATAAATGTCACTAGTAATACTTACTGCTTTCCTCGCATTGGAGCTGACATTTTAAAAACTAAGCGTATTTATTTTAGCAATAAAAACATAAACAAACGATCGGCGATTATTCCGCGATCCGGTTATAGTTTTTGATTGACGTTTAAAATAGATTGTTGCCAGCAAATAAAGTAAAGACCCTTCAAAATATTTAAATATTGTTATAATTGTTGAAATACAATAAATAAGTGTTATAAGTTAGAATCCTGGCAATTTGTAAAGTCTTATTTTACTTACAAATTATTGCCATTAGTGTTAATTTACCCATTTTGAATTCCTCCATTTTGTAGATTCTTGGTGGACTTGGCAACTCTAAGTAGCTGCTGTCATGATGAGCAAAGTGACGTCATGACGTAGATACGTTCAAGTAGAAAAAGTGCTCAATCAAAAAAAAATTGGATCATTAAAAACTGCGAATTACTTTTGGTTTTATTTAGTTTAATTTCATTTTGTTGTCAAGTAACAAATTATAATAATTTTGAAATGATTTCAAATATCGTTATAACTTTCATCGCCATTGTTCATAAAAAATAAGTACCTAGGTAAGTATATTAGTGTTTTATTCTTTACTTTATACTAGGGTTTCGATTAAAACTGTACATGACCGCCGTAGTTACCTACGAGGCCGGAACATAACACTGGTCTGCGAGGTACCGGAAGTGACCGGAACACGCCACTCTACATGTCGCGCCACCGGGTCCATTTTACGTCCAGATAGTGCACGACCACCCCAAATTACAGTCCAAACAACGTGGTAGAGTATGCAGACCAGAAGTCCAGCAACTACCTCATAGGGTGTTTCAGCTGTGCTCACGTCACTATGAAAACTTCTATTCGGTGCCCTTCCGCGGCCCCTATTGGAGAACATTTACGTGGGACTCTTGCCGAAGGGTGTCTTGTTCCTGCGTTTCCCAGGCCGCCTGCTAGAGAACTTAGCATCAGCATCAACGATGCAACAAAGCCACGCCAAATCGTCGCCAAAATAATTAATAGTAGTTTATCTACACACATATCATAAAACCTAAATAACGCGTTCAAAAACCCTAGGAAATGACCAGCATTATTACAACCAATGTTATTATAAGAATTTTCTTGTCTGTGGTAGTAGGTAAATCTGTTCTTTATTGGTCATCACATTACCGATATCTCGTGACTGCTCGTGACGTTATGAATTTAAATTTGGAACAGCTGTCAAAATTCAAGTTGGTCTCTATTCTAGTATCCACAGATATTAAAACAGTTATCGATACGAAACGTCAACTCAGTATGTTTTTTTAATTTAAACGCACGACATTTGATCTCGAGTGACATGACAATAGGGACTTCATTCCTTCGTCTATGGTTTAAAAAAAAACGTTCGTCTTGACGGATAGATCGAATCACAGAGTACCTTTTTAATATACATGGCCGCCATTAGTTGTCATTCGGTTTTGGTTTTTTGCTGTTACGGTTTTTTGCAGTTATGATATGTGTGTAGATAATGTATTGTATGCAACTGTATATAATTAGGCCTTAAAACACTCGTGTGATCCTATTATGAAACTCGCTGACGCTCGTTTCATAAAACCACACTCGTGTTTTAAGGCCTCTCATTATACAGCAGTTGCATAAAATACTATTATCTACACACATATCATAATTTCTCAATAATGCGTTCAAAAACCATAGAAAATGACCAGCATTATTACAACCAATGTTATTATAAGAATTTTCTTGTCTGTGGTAGTAGGTAAATCTGTTTTTTATTGGGTAGTATCTCTTAGTAGTCCGTGTTTATTGGTGATTACATTACCGATATCTCGTGACGTTATGAATTTAAATTTGGAATAGCTGTCAAAATTCAAGTTGGTCTCTATTCTAGTATCCACAGATATTAAAACAGTTATCGGTACGAAACGTCAATTCAGTATGATTTTTTAATTTAAACGCACGACATTTGATCTCGAGTGACATGACAATAGGGACTTCATTCTTTTGTCTACGATTTAAAAAAAACGTTCGTCTTGACGGATAGATCGAATTGCCGCCATACTTGTTTGTTGGTTTTTTGCTGTTACGGTTTTTTGCAGTTATGATATGTGTGTAGATAAAGTAATGTATGCAACTGTATATAATTAGGCCTTAAAACACTCGTGTGATCCTATTATGAAACTCGCTGACGCTCTCATTAAACCACACTCGTGTTTTAAGGCCTCTCATTATATAGCAGTTGCATAATAGTATTTTATGCAACTGCTATATAATGAGAGGCCTTAAAACACGAGTGTGGTTTTATGAAACGAGCGTCAGCGAGTTTCATAATAGGATCACACGAGTGTTTTAAGGCCTAATTATATACAGTTGCATACATTACTTTATCTACACACATATCATAACTGCAAAAAACCGTAACAGCAAAAAAACAAAAACGAATGACAACTAAAGGCCGCCATGTATATTAAAAAGGTACTCTGTGGTTCGATCTATCCGTCAAGACGAACGTTTTTTTTAAACCATAGACGAACGAATATAGTCCCTATTGTCATATCACTCGAGATCAAATGTCGTGCGTTTAAATTAAAAAAACATACTGAGTTGACGTTTCGTATCGATAACTGTTTTAATATCTGTGGATACTAGAATAGAGACCAACTTGAATTTTGACAGCTGTTCCAAATTTAAATTCATAACGTCACGAGCAGTCACGAGATATCGGTAATGTGATGACCAATAAAGAACAGATTTACCTACTACCACAGACAAGAAAATTCTTATAATAACATTGGTTGTAATAATGCTGGTCATTTCCTAGGGTTTTTGAACGCGTTATTTAGCCTTTATGATATGTGTGTAGATAAAATACTATTATGCAACTGCTATATAATGAGAGGCCTTAAAACACGAGTGGTTTTATGAAACGAGCGTCAGCGAGTTTCATAATAGGATCACACGAGTTAGAAAAAAGGTTTGAACAGTTTTTTTTTATTTTGTTTACTGTGTGTTGATTATACTGAAATAACATAATTTATTTGTAATATCTTTGTCAGCAACTCTTATTTATTTTGAAATAGCACTTATGCGAAAAAGTCCTAAGTATCAAGATCGTTTCCAACATTTCTCATCTTAAAAAAAACCGAGGAAGGTATGGTATGATTATTAAAACCCGTACGTCACGTGCAGCGGGGAAATGCAATATCCCTCGACGGGTCCACTTGACCCGCTCGCGGTGTTTCATTACGGCGATGTCGAAAATATTTAACGAGAACTGTGTATTCTGTAGATTCTTACCTATCGTGTTTTTAGGGTTCCGTAGTGCACAAGCAATCCTTATGGTGCAAGAATACTTTGACTTTGAACAATCCATAATTGTTTATTTGGCATAATAATTATATATACATAGATATACTAAAAAAGTCAAAATCCCGCTTTCGTCTCGGGGCTGCGCAGCATGCCCACTGCCCAGAATCCTTAGGGCATTACTTCGCTGTAAAATGATTCGACTCGACATTTTTTTAATGGAATTGGGAGGAGGCAAAGGAACATAAGTACGGGTCATGGGAAGTGATCTCCGCCGCCTATCCTTGGGAACCGTTGCTGGCCTTTAACCCCCCACCCCTACACCCGTAGTCCTCAGGATCTCACACACAACTAGGATTACCAAGACCTCAAAACGGAAACTCAAGTGCTTAAAAACCCGGATTCTTGGAACGAACTCCGGTCTTTAAGTCAAAATAAAACTAGGGTAAACTTTAATCAATGAAAAGATTTTTAGGTCATTTTCATTGTGGCTTAAATTTTACAACATTACTTTACTTATCTACAAATTAAATGTTATTGTCAAGTTCGTCGCAAGTGGTTTCTTGAATGTTTTATCGTGATATTATGGCGTGAGCGAAGACGATAGTAGATCAGTGAAATTAATGCATACTAGCGGACGCGCGCGACTTCATTCTCGTGAAATTATTAGCCTATGTCCGTCACGTATACTGTAGCTTTCTATTAGTAGAAGAATTTTCGGAGTCGGTTCAGAAGTTCCAGGGATTACCCCCTTCATACAAACAAACAAAGTTTACCTCTTTATTCATTGTGTAGATTAGGATTTTGACCAGGCGTGAAATCCGGTTAACACCAGATCTATCCGGTCAGAATGTAACCGTACACACAACGCAGTAGCGAGGAACTTGACGCTGGTATTGTGAAAGTGTGATCCTACTACTACAGTCGAGCCAGCCCATTTGCAATAGACGACCGGATAGCCTAGTCGTTAGTGACAGTGACTATGAAGCTAGAGGTTCGGGTTCGATTCCCGGGAAGGGCAAATGTTTGTATGATGAATATGAATATTTGTACCCGAGTCTTAGATGTTATATGTATTTAAGTATGTATCTATCTATTTAAGTATGTATATCCGTTGTCTAGTACCCATAACACAAGGTTTACTTAGCTTAGGACTAGGTCAATTGGTGTGAATTGTCCTGAGATATTTATTTATTTGATACAACCGAGAAATAGTTACGAACGCACGAACTTTTTCGACAAGCGTAAACTCGCTACGTAACTCAGTGCGTTTTTACCAATGAGCCCAGGAGGAAAAGGACACTTTTTTGAGTTACGTAGAGAGATACGGCGTGTCAGAAGGTTCGTGCTACTGGAGCAATGATATTATAAGACATGGATGTACAGTGTCATACTAAATGACAGCAGAAAAACGGACCGACATAAAAATACAGGTTGACGCTAATGTTACAAATGCAAATTAATAGTTTATCATTTATAGTCATTGGATTTACAACTTTACGTATAACTGCATTAAATAATAATTTAGTAAGTTTCGTTGCTAGTAGGTTTTTTTACAAAATAATAGTACCTATTGACTGCAGCGCCGTCAGTCCGACATACCTACTGACAGCGCTAGCGATTGTCGATTTGTTATACTTTTGTTCGACTTTTGATGCGGCCATATTTTAAACGCTGACTAGAAGTCCATTATCTATAATATAGGTCAGTGTACTGGAGGCACAAATGTAAACCATAGTTTAAGCACTCTATTTTAATTGTCACGTATCTCATTTTGTTTATTGTCATAGTTTATGTTAGCATAAAATAACTACAAAGTTTTGTTGCGTTATTTGGGATGCCATCTTTCATGGGTACAGCGTGAGACATTTTAGACCATAAGTGGGTAACTGTAATCACCGGACCCCACGAGACAGGCTTAGCCTAGAGTCGTGGTCATGGGTAATCTGTACTATGTATGTTTTATTTTTTTTCTTATGAAATAGGAAGGCAAACAAGCAAGTGGGTCACCTGATGGTAAGTGATCACCACCGCCTATAGACCCGCAACATCAAGAAGATTGAAGATGCGTTGTCAACCCAAAGGGCTAAGATGGAATACCTCTTGTGCCAGTAATTACACCGGCTGTCTTGCTCTCCACGCCGGAACACAACAGTGCAAGCACTGCTGCTTAGCGGCGGAATTAGCGATCAAGATGGTGGTAGCGATCCGGACGGACCTTGCACAAGGTCCTACCACCCGCAAACTAACTAAATGTAACTTGTTGGCAAATAAAATTTTATTTATTTTATTTTTTTATTTTACTGGCATGGGCTAGATTGGCTGGAGCGAACGCCTTTTATACTTCCTTTAGCTTCATATCTGTGACAAAAGCCATATGCCAGGCACCCAGCAATGACAGCAATGGCCAATTTCTCGCGAATCCTCACGATAAATTGTTTTATTAAATTTTGTATTAACACTCAAGTTTTAATATCGGACGCCTGTAAACACTGCCTTGTAATAAACGCTGTGAATACTTCAGTTTTAATAAAATTGATTTAAGGCCGCGCTTATAGACTGAAACTGGGTCGTTCATAACGTCTCCTCGGTTATGGTTACTTGGGTTATTAATATACTTTGACATTATGTCCGTAATTTGTGAGATCTATAATTTAAAATAAAAAGTACCTACCTGTCTACCATTTTCAAACAAAAGCTGGAATCAGCTAACCCGTGCAATTTTATTCAGCCAAGTCAGATGCTAAATTCGGTAATCTTCGTCCGCCACACTTCGTCGCGCACGGTTTTTTGGCAATTGCACCGTGCATTTTGCCAGTGTCTCCTGCGCGGTTTATTTAAAAATTAGAGAGAGCATAAGGCCCCGTTTACACTTTGATTAGTAATTAGGCGAGTTCATACATGTTCTGCGAGATTTCCAGGGGGTTGGTGCTGGACAAAGTCGCGGGCAACACCTAGTGGAGACTATTAATAGATTGTAGAATTCCTGCAGCTGTGGGGACCTGTCAATTAAATTGAAAGGACCAATAAAAATACTCATACAACCCCGGTAATGGACGGGAATCCCAGGGGCCCTAGCACGTTGACTTCAGTCGCGGATATAAGGCATACCTACATCCCTGACCGACCGGATAGCCTAGTTGTTATTGGCCCAGACTACAAAGTTTGTGATTCTAGGTTCGATTCCCGGGAGGGGTAAATGTTTGTATGATGAATACGAATGTTTGTACCTGAGTCATGGATGTTATATGTGTTTAAGTATATAACTATCTATGTAAGTATTTACATTATATCCGTTGTCTAGTACCCATAACACAAGCAGCTTTAGTTGCTTACTTTGGGGCTAGGTCAATTGGTGTCAACCGTCCCAAGATATTTGTAATTTTATTTTTATTTTATCCCTATCTAACTATATATTTTCCTACCAATAACGCGTGTGCGAAACGGATGGATGCTCTATGTGCCCGATTAGAACCAGTTTGCTACCATTGCAAGACATTCTTGTCAGACCTTAAGACAGTAAATTAATTCGAACTCTTAACATAACAGTTCCCATAACTAACTAACTGACAGACCATGCGCAGCCTAAACTGGTGAAGATAGAAAAATGAAAGCATGGATACGAGTTCCTTAAAGGCGAGGTCACACCGGATTCGTATACAGCACGGTCCGGAGACACGCGTGTGCGCAGGCCGGTTGTAATGTATAGAACTATATGTTGAGATGCCACATAATATCGCTCGCGTTGCACGTAACGCAACTCTACGAAGTGAGTAGGAGCCGCGCTGCATATCTACGCATCTGGTGTGGCCCGACCTTAAGTACAATAAGAAAGAATTTGTGGAAATTCCAATGATGGAAGAAAGTTAGCGTATTGTAATCTAAACTCTACGTAAAGTCACTGAAGTTGCATAAATCCAACAAGTAGTTAAAACCTTGTTATAATTGCAATTTAAGCTTAATTTACATGCTGCTCGAGATAACATTTTCCTATGAACATTTCTAGTGACTCAGTCCTTTTGTCATTGGGTAGTTATTTTGTACAAATGAACCTTTATTGGGGTCGTGATCTAAAATTAAGATATTAGTGGCCATTGAATGTTCTCGCGCTTTATTCGATTAATGTTCTAATGGTTTGATTTGCACGGTCAAATGTCAGTTTATGGAGTCAGTGCATTTTAAATACTCGTAGTGGACGGGCGCACTCAATACGAGACCGGTTGAGTCCATATTTTCCGCAAAGTGAGTTTTATCAGAAGCGTTGTAGTGACTCATTTCGAGTTCAAATTGTATTCACGTTTCACGTAAATGAAAAACCTTTGTTACGAGTGTGCATTTGTTTTGGCAGGACACTGATGTTAGTAACGTCTAAACCGACGATAGAATAGGAATTCATGCCAGGGTTTTTTCTATGCATTTAAAACTACGCCGGTTTTTTTATTTTAGCGTCTTGTGCTACGGTTAAAAGAACGTCATTACTTGAAACTTTTTATCCTTTTAGAGAACATAGATGGTAGATATACATATATTGACAGAAGAAAAAATTATGCCAATCGACGCAGAACAAAAAATGCAGTCGAACTCATTTTTGTCCAAAATGGCGCTTTAGCGTTTTTTCCCTTCCACTGTCGATATAATGCATTAATTCAACTTCTGGGATTCTCACACATATATGTAAATTAAAACAGTTCAAAAACTAAAGATAAAAGATAAGAAATTTGTTAAAGCTGACTAAATATAGAATCTAATTCTAATTGCTTACAATTTAAAGTCCTTAATCTTCAAGTTATTTATCGCGCAAAAAAATCACGCGTGATCACGGTCGTTGCAATACAACCAAAGCGAGGTGAGTAAAATATATTTTTTGCGCAATAAAGCCGCGCTACATTACACAAATATAGGTTAGTGCAGACTATCTATGTCCGCTAAAAGGATATTTTGCTTCAAGTAAGGGCGTTTAGATCGTTCATGTTTATTCAGTTGCCTCTACACCCGCTATTTGCTAAACAAACCAGGAATAAGTGTAGGAATCATATCTCAAACAGAACTCGGAACCACACAATGCCCCCCGAGCCGTAGTGTATTCAAAGGCCATGGGAAATGTTGAGAGCACACAATGTGTATTCCTCTAAACGTTATAAAATACCGATATTTACGCTTCTTCGGTCGACTTATGTTGAGGACTGTTGTGAAGAAAAACAAATACAAGAAGTTTGGCGGTAGGAAGCGGAAAGTGTCATGGCGGCGGCAGCGGGAGCGCTGATTGGGTAATATTTCTTTCTTTTTTTTAGGGCTTTGTTCGTCGATTATATCATAGCGGTACAAAAGTTTTGACTTGATTTATGTCGGAGTTTTCTTGCTGAGTGGTATTTCAAGTTGTGTGCTTGTCAAGCCCGCAAAGGGTTCAAGGTTTTTTGATTATAAAATAACCTGTGCGAATAATGAAATTAAGTTGGCTTGCTTTTTATGCACTTCCGGAGTTAGGATAAGTTATCTCCCGGAAACTCGTTAGAGAAATAAATTCTTGTACACACTCTGATAATATTTTCCTGTAATAATTTTGTACCATAGTACGATTTGATGTAATATTTGAATAAATAAATAAATAATCAGCATTCATATTTGTATCGAAAAAATTTTGGGATTCCAAAAAACCGAACAATAACAAATGAATTAGAGATATTGTCAGGCCCTACCAAGACCAGCCAAGTTCGATTTTTACCTCCCTGCAGTTCTGTCTAAGGGTCAAAATCAGGATAGCTAGTACGGCGCACCGCGACTCGCTTTGTGTCTTAGTGCATATATTTCTAATTGGCTGAGTAGAAGCGACCACTGAGAAAAGGACCTTACAGTTTTGTAAAGATTTACATCAGTTTAGTAATGATTTCATTTCTGTGGCCCTCACATGACTGGGCCTGGGTTTATTTATCCCTCCCTGTCTCTGTCAAATTAATGACATGAGAAAGGGACGCATATAGAGATAAACTCGGGTAAACTTAACTTGGCCGTTGCTATTAATTGTAACCTGGTATTCAGTAAAGCATATTGTATTGTACTATATTAGTAACGGTATTTATTTTGAGCTCTACATTATGTCAAAGGGACGCACAGAAAGAATTATTAACTTAGGAAGACTTTTCCCACGGGAAAAAGTCACCTTCCTCATAATTAATAGATTCTTTGTGGAGGTTTAATAGTAACAGATTGAAACAATCTCACTTATGAAGGTCGGCAACATCAGTGATTCTCTTTTAGTCGCTCGTTCCCACCGGCGGCGGTAATCACTTCGCATCATGATAGCTAGCACGACACATCGCGACTTACTTTGTCGTTCAGTGCGTCTCTTTCTATTTAGCCGAATAGGAGAGAGACACACTGAGGACAAGCGACAAAATGAGCACGCGTACTAGCCGTGCAGTTGACGCTGCATGCTCGTTTCCCACCTTTTACCTTGTTCCTGTCTGTCGTCATACCTTCGGCCGCGTACTCTTTCTAAATCACACAACGAACTGATACAGTGTTCATTGTCATTTAGAGAATTTTCTACGGGAAATTTTTATGTAGAGTAGGGGATATATATTTACGTACCACCTTAGAACCCTATAGCAATGAAGCGACGCGTCAAATGCCAGGCTATGCCATATAAATGTCATGCGTATGTCTCTTCGACTAGGTTCTACGGTGGTACGTGTTTCAATTTCCTTGACTGTACTTTATATCCTCATTGTACCTGTACAAAGCCGGAGCGGATCGCTAGTTTTTCATAATTGCTGCTGTCACATCACTTCATTTGTTTTGCAGAACCCTCTTCCTTCTTCAGGGAGTGTCGGGTCAGAACCTTTACCCGGCCGCGACAGTTTCCGGAAACGGTATTTGCAGCAGCATATACTGCAGAGACCTGGAATGCATCCGGAGGGTAGACAACTGTGTCGTGATCATAGGCAACCTGACATTCACGTTTCTGGGCACGCAGAAAGCACGGCAAGGCATGTTTGATAACATGAGGTTCAGTAATCTTAAGGAGGTTGGTAATATTAAAGATTACTAAACACGGTAGCCCTTACATAACCGGCCAAGTTTATTTCATCTGTGTTTATCTCTGTGTGTCCCTTTCTGTTGACACTAGTTTGACAGAGACGCAAGGTAGGAAACCGGCCGGTGATGTTAGGATCACTTTTCTAGTAGTATATTAATTACTATAGAGAAGAGCACACTATCCCATAACAATAATTGGAAGAGACACTCTGTGAAACTGTTATAAAACTAAATTTTGTGTAAATATAAGAGACATGATACCAAAATTAGCATAGTAACGTTATTAATGCGTTGATTAAGGAAGCTTCTAGCACTTTGGTATTTTATGAGACTATAATTATGTGCCCGTTTTCCATTATACTATTTGGCATAAAACAATTTTAACGGTTTATATCGCGTTATAGCGAATCTAATTCAGGTCTTATGTTCACAGGCAGATTATATAAAAAGGCAATGTAAACCGTTACATTAAAATTGTTTGATTTCAATGTCTACAAATCGTGATAACATAATAAATTATTATTAAGCTAACCCTTAGAGCTAACCACGCCACGCTTGACATGCGTAGGACATTTTAACATTGATGTTTACCGTTTGTTGACATCATTCACAGTGTCTCGTTTTTGCTCGTATGTTTTCATATTTACTCGACAATTAGTTGGACGCGGTCAAAGACTGGAACTGTTACCTTATACTTTTTTTTATATTATCAGATCACGGGCTTCATGGCGCTATATCAGGTGCCATTCTTGGGCACCCTAGGCGATCTGTTTCCGAATCTGGCCCGAATCCGGGGCCAAGATTTGCTAAACGACTTCGCGTTGATTGTTTACGACATACCCCAATTAGTTGAGGTAAATATTTAAGTAAATAACTATTATTATTGTGGTAAATATATCTTCTTTACGGATATGCCCATTGCTGAACTTATATCCAGCACACACACTCTGCAGACGCAGCACGTGTACAGCTCTGGTTTCGCGGAGTAGCAAGGTCGTTTGTTCCAGTTGGTTGAGCAATGTCCTTCCCAAAGACTTCCACAACTTACCATACTACATCTGCAGCCATACCGAAGTATGAGATGTATATGATAGTTTACAACAAATATAGGTACTTCAAAAGAAGAAGACGATAAGAAAAAAAATAGCTTTGAAGACTGATGGATGTTGGTACTCCTTCATGCAAAAACTGTTGAACAGATGTTAATGAAACTTTACTGCTATAGGTAGCTCATACCTCAAAACAACATATGCTATGATTGAACAGAGCATGGCGGTTTTGAACTTTATGCGAAACACTATTTGAGCATAATACCCATGATGAATGAACCTGAAATCGTGTTTGATCTTAAAGTTAACTTCCTTCAAAGAAATCTCAATGACGTATAATTAATACAAAATTTATGAGGAAATTAGTTTAAGTCAATTCCGTGGAACCACGGTTCATAATATAGACTTCCGTTAAGCAACGCCTCACTAATAATTACGTAAAATCCATTTACAGATCAACCTCAGCAGTTTGATGCAGATCGATAGAGGCGGTGTGATAATGTGGGGCGGTCCTTACACGTGCTATATAGACACCATAGACTGGAACCTCATAGCGCCGCGGTATCGACACGTGCTTAACCCCTCTGAAGACCTGGTGCTCTGCAAGAAGACTTGCACGTGCACAAACAATGCTTTATATAATTACTGTTGGAATAACACGTAGGTAGTGGTTTTTTAACTATTTTCTTATGATTTTACGACTTGTTTGTCTACACATCAAAATTTCGAAACAAGGATTGAACCTTTTAGGTAACTGAGTTTATTTTAAATTAATGATAAATATGATGATTGTAAAAAAACTAATTACAATAATTTACCTTCTAATCTTTGAGATTTGATATAATATAAGCGCGAGTAAGTAGGTACTCATTAGATAGCTGCAAACTTGAATAGTCGCAGTCAAGCTTATAATGTTTTTAGGAAATGTCAGAAGTTTCTCGAAGGTCCGGAGGCTGAAGAGTGCGACGAGCAGTGTCTCGGGTGTCGCAAACAACATCCCACGCAATGCATCTTGTGCCGGCACTACACTCATAAAGGACAGTGTGTCCAACAGTGTCCTCCAGACTCGTAAGTTGTCATAAATGTTTTATTACGTCTGTTTTATTAGCTAAAGACTGTGTGTCTGACAAAGATCAAAATAGGAACCTTCTAGTTCCAGTCTTACTATTTTGTTATGTTGCGAAAACTGTCTACTTTAGTAAGAATTATAATTTTACCTAAAAAGAGACATAATGAAATTCTTTGGTATTATTTTGATTTATATTTTCCAGTATTATTCTTGAAGATAGCCAGTACTGCATCACAGAACACGAATGCCACGATCTCGGTAGATGGGTGTGGAACAATACCTGTATTTCAAGCTGTCCAGACGATTACGTGGTGAAAAATGATACAGCTGGAATAACTTGTTCATTTTGCACCAACTGTACGAAGGTGAGTTCATTACGTTTTACTCCAATAATTATCTGCCAGAATTTTAGAATATAAATCCTTGTACTTGTAATTTGTTTTTAGTTCCATTCAATTTTATTGATCAAAATATTTTTTTAATTTTCAGTATTGTGGAAGTCTCATGATACGCTCGCTAAGCTCAATCCAAGAGGCGCACAGGTGTGTTTTCATCAACGGATCCTTGACAATTCACATTAGAGGCGTGCCTGAAGCTATCGAAGAAATGAGAATCCACCTCCGTAATATAGAAGAAGTCTTCGATTTCGTTGTCATTGAAGATTCTATCTCCTTAGCTAGCATCGATTTTCTTCCATCGCTTCGAAGGATAGGTGGTAGAGAGCTTTTAAATGACACGTACAGTTTAGTAATTAGAGACAACCCAAACCTTCATACAGTGTTTTTGCCTAATGTAACAGAAAATCTAGTAATAGGTAACGGAACCATAGGGGTTGTTCAAAACCCAATGCTGTGTATGAGTGAGATAGATAAATTGAATAATTTATTTCCAGTACAACCTGATACAATTGTCGATATACCGAATGGTTTAAATGCATATAGCAGCGGATGTAACGAAGTTGCACTCAAACTGAGTGTGAGTGTCATCAACGAAACATTTGCTATTGTAATGTTTGTGCCTCTGCCAGATCCTAACATGCATTATTCTATTCTATACGTACGAGTGCCACCTGAAAAATACGCTTCAGTTGTTCCAGAAACATGCAGCGATTATGAATGGCATACTATCAATGTGGCTAAAGATACTAAATCTGTAGAGCTCAATTCTCTCCGCCCTGCTTCTACTTACTTGGTATGCATAGAATCATTCGACTTTGAAGAGAAGCATCTCGCTCGAAGTTCCATCGTAAATTTCTCTACCCATGTTGGCAAACCAGAACCACCTTTTATAGTGGAGTTGTCAGCTTCATCCTCTAACGTGGCCGTGCTGCATTGGGTGAATCATGTTGATTACCGAGCTCATATCAATCGATATGAACTTGATGTCATACTCATAGACATTCATACTGAAGATATTACTGCTAGCGACCAGTGCAAGAATATAGAAGAAGAATTCATGGAAATCGACATCATTTCCCGACATGCAGTAGTAATGCGACCACCGCCTAATTATGGCAGAGGCTGTGAGTCAATGTGTGGCATTTTATCGACAGCTCCCCATGGTGCACTAGTGCAGGAGGATTTTGACATATGCCATTCAATTGGCTTGGAATGTAATGAAATTGAAGAAGAACCCGTAACCAATACTTATTTCGGAAACTTCGTGCGGACTACTTCGTTGCAGATAAAAGCTCCAAAAAATAGTCTTCAAGTAGGGAAATTGGCACCCTACAGAGATTATCGTTTTCGATTGCGTGCTTGCATAGGTAATCTATGCAGTCGGTCGACCAGAAGTGTGGTGAGGACATTGCCGTCAGTGGAAGCAGACGTGCCTGTGATAAGTTTTATTAAAATGGAATCCCATGGGTTAATAACAATATTTTGGGAAGCTCCAGTTGTATCCAACGGCCCAGTGTTGGCGTATATTCTAGAAATAATCCCTCACGCTAGAGTGAGTGATGTGGGCACTCTGCAGACTCAATCTTGGTGCGTGCCATCAAACCAGTCTAGTATACAAGTCAGATCTGAAAAAGCTAATGGGGTGCGAGTATGTTCGCTATCGCTAGCTTCGAAAACTGGATGCACGGAGTTCACAAAGTTGGTTAGTTCAGAGTTGCCAAATGACTGGGGATTGGCTGGTGTAATATTTGCTATTCCGTTGTGTATTATATCTCTAGTGATCGGTCACATATGGAGCCGTTGGCGGGCACAAAGCGACAGTGTTCCTCTTGTCAACATTACCTCGACTTATCGTATAGACAGCGACCCGCCTGTCTTTTCGATCTCAGATTTTACACCATCGTGGCATGAAACTCAAACAGATTGACAATCTAATTTTAAATCAGTTTAACGTTACTGTAAAAACGTGTTCGCCTATAATGATAAGCTGATTTCATATACGCAGACGGAAAAAGAAAATAGGACTATTCCGTCCAGGATTATGAATATTGTTAAGTTAAAATATTGAGCGGTTGGCTAGATATAAAACGATTAAAAACTGTGTTATTACCATTAAGAACGGTTGAAGAAATTTACGTATAATTTAGAGCAGAATTTTGAATAAAATAAAAGTTATATTTTTATAATCCTTTATGTGGAGCGTTTTCTTGATGAAAGGTGGTCGTAAAGACAATTTCAAGCGAAACAATGGCTAGCTTTCCAGTCCAGTGGACAATAAAGATTTTAAGAGGAAATTTCGTTCTATCTAATGGAAGGAAAAGAGTAATATTTAACAAAATGTTCCTTTTAACGTTTTGTTTATTGCTTTTTAAATTAAAAGTGGTTCTGTGTTTGGTCTGGCGTGAAACAGAGGTTCATTATTAATAACGACCGCGAGAAAGTAGGCTTTGTTGCGTTTGGCAGGTTATTAGCACGGAATTGGATGTATTACCTCTAAACGCAATAACAGGTTTTGTAAAAGATTATTTTTAAAGTTTAATCTTCTTGTTATATGCATCACAGAACTGTAAAATTTTCAATATATTAAATTTCCATGGTAGTAAAGTACGTCTTTACGCCGGTATTCTGTGAGAGTGTCGTACTACCCCTGTCTATCCGGTCTATTCGTACCGCGACGAGCAACTACTACAATATGTGGCTCTATGTGATTCTATGCAATTAAATATTTTGATTTTTTGACTTTGACTTTACCCTTTCGGCGGTCGAGGACCACAAGTGAAAATGACTAGCCATCAAAAACAAAACTTGTAAAAAAAACCAAGTCTCGCAACTAAGTTCTCTACCGTAAAAAGTTGTGAGATCCATGTTATACCAAGTCGAAATCGAAAAGTTGTTTAGCAATTCCTTGATCGACTACAGGAACACTATTTTATACGAATCAAAAAAAAAATTTATTTTTCATAATTATAATTTGTAATAGACTAATTTAAGACACTAATTTGCAGATTTTTGTTTTCAATTCCGTTATTAAATACATTACATTTTGAGTTGTTTTTAATTGAGTTGTAGTAGTATACGATATACCTATCTATGTGTGTAGTCTAATATATAACGACTCGTTACCGCGAAGTCTTATATAACTACTGAGAGTGTTTGAGAACCACTACAAATAGTTTTTCTCTATACAAAGCATCGTCGAAAGTAACCAATTCCAATTCTGCAAAACGCATCTACAATGTCAGCAAGAAGCAGAAAGCTACAAAAACCGCCATTTTGAATGTTCACTGCTCTCTTTGGTTCTCATTACAACTTCGCGTAATTAGTTATTCAGCGACAGCTAAATAGAACTTTCCGACCAAAGTAACTTGAACTATTACCCACCTATTGTGCGAGAATCTGGATGTGTTTTACTATGAGCAGATTTGTCGAGGAGGTCTGGTGATGCTGGTTGTGTGAATGCAACGGTGTAATGATACCTTTGTTACTGAAAATAGTTGTTTGCAATGTTCTGATTTCTATGCATGGAATTAGTTCCTGCATGTGCAACAGGTTATAATTTTTTGTAATTAAAAACCTATTTTATAAACAGAGCTTCTGACGAGCCTCAGTTTGTGCGGACGGTGATTCATCCCCTAATTTTACACATTTAGAGGTGGATTTTTTTTCTTAGGCCTATAGTTATAAATCGTTCTAAAGTAGTCACAAGCGCGTACTCAAGGCGTTTAACGTTTCATTCCTATGGAAACGAAAAGTCAAATGCGGTCCATCGTACGCTACTGTACTTGAGTAGGATCTATAACTACAAACCTTAATTGGAACTTAATTACTTAGTATACTTAATTCAATTTAAAAAATAATCATTGACATCGGTGTATTGGCGAAGAAATCGCAAATAACATACTCACCACGATTAAAAAATTATAACCACAATTTTTTTCAAATCGATTAAAAAATAGGACAGTCTATAATTTCCCTGTTTAATTGTTCATCTATGCTGTATGTACTTTGGTTGAATAAATTAAATTGTTTACGGATAAACACATATTTTAATTAATTTTAGAAGCTTTAGCGCCTAATTATTACTGCTAAATACAGAAAATACGGTTCATTCTAAAATAATTATGTTTGTTTCTTATTTTAGAATAAACTGTATTATTTGTTTGCTACTTAATATCATTGAAATATCAAAGAGATGCATCTAACGACCCTTTCATGTTAAAATCTATCAAGCCATTTAGGCAACAGAACATACCAAAGAAATAGATTGATATTCTTACATACATACTCAAAAAAACGTAACCCTCCATTCTGGCGGCAGTCGAGGAAAAACATATCATAATTGAACAAAATACTTATACGAATAGTTTTCTTCTCAAAGTAAAGAGGATATTTTTTTAAGTAAGTAATACAAATGCTTATTAAATTGATTTTACATAATTATAACGTCGTCGCTACAAGGAAAAAGCTCAAAAAATAATACAGTCAAGTAATAGTTGGCTTGCGCAAGTGATTTTTTATGAGCAAAATTAAATGTAAGCTTCATTCGGTCAATGACCCTTGGCGTTTTATCAACAAATTTCAGTCGTAATAATATTAAAAACATTGCTGAATTCAAGGTATCAATTTCAGAGTCGTGTTTTTATTTCCAAGAGCATGCTCCGTAGCCATACCTACTAAACGTTTAAATTTTTTCCTCAAAAGCTGCTTAATAGATTATCTACTTTTTTTAATACTTAACGATTATTTTGTTATTATTCTATTTAATGGCGTGGGTTAAAAACCGGCCAAGTGCGAGTCGGACTCGCACACGAAGGGTTCCCTGTCATTATCTATAAAAACGACAATAAAATCATGTCTATTGTATGGAAGCCCCCTTAAATACTATTTATTTTATTCTGTTTTTTTTTTGTATTTGTTGTTATAGCGGTAACAGCAATAACATCTTCTGTGAAAATTTGCCTGGTGACAGAGGGACAGACAGACAGACAGAGAGACGGACGGACAGCGCAGTATTAGTAATAGGGTCCCGTTTTACTCTTTGGGTATGGAACCCTAAAAACAGTGCACCTAGCTAGCACTAACCTTCTCGACACGCCGTAACGGAGTGTGTCTCTATCTTACTGGGCTAGTTAAAACGAGACACACTGAGTTACATAGGAAGTTATGGCGTGTCAAGAAGGTTTGTGCTAGGTTTACTGTATTATACATAAAAATAAAAATAAATGGATCCTTGCCTGTGGTAAAATAATGATGGTAACTATTCATGATTTCTACTTTCTTTTAAGAATAAGTTACTATGACGTACAAACAGATACACAAAAGATGGCTAAGTTAGAAAGGTTCCTAGTTTAACTGCAGAACCCTAAAAACGAATTGCATATGCAGATTCTGTATCTAGCGTAAACCAATTTGTAGAATTGCCTTAATCTCTTCAATTGCTGTCTGGGGGCATGATTTGGTTCTATTTCCTTAACTGAACTTAGTGATTTGAGTTTATTCAATAATTCGGATAAAGATTAGGTAAACGTCGAGATGAACTTTGCGCGGAAGGAGAGATATAAAGCTAGAGATGATCATTAGAGTTGAGCATTATTGTAGTGTGTATTAGGGTATATTTTCAAACTCAAGACCTTCGATGTAATTTGTATGGCACTCTTTTGGTAAAAAAAAAAATGGAAACGGTGATAATTTAAGAGTGTTCCTGCCGGTACACGCTTAAACAACACACATTTTCTCAGATGCGCTTACCCTCTATCATCGCTACCAACATTTAGTAAACAAAAGATGCGCCATACAAATTACACCAATGTTGACCAACGGTCTTCATTTTGAAAATATACCCATTAACGATACTTGAAACATTTTATAGGTATTTTATTATTCGTTATCTTCACTTAGTATAGGTACTTAAATAGTTTATTTATTTGACTTAAATTTTATTCTGACTAAGTTCCAGTGATTTTTTGAAGTATTTAACTTTATAACATTACAGTAATAACACAAAGTATATAATACTATACTAGTAATAAGTGGTGCGCTATAAAATTCAAGAAACACAAATCAAAACTAATTAGGTAGGCGATAGCACGGCGGGGCTCCGTCGAGTCGCCATTACGTGATGAATTTCTACTCAACGTGTCTTGGCAGATTGACAGACGAATAACAAAGCTATCAGGGTTCCTTTTTTTCTTTAGAGGTATGGAAACTTAAAACAATAAAAAACGCACAAAAAAACTTACATTACTTTTAAACGTATTAAGTTTTTCCTTTTCAGTCGTCTTCTCTTTATACCTCTAAAGTAGTATTCAAGCCAGCTTTCCGCAGTCGTTTAGCAACTTCTAGTGAAGTTTTTTATCCAATCAAGTACAAGTTGTATCATCTCTGCACACTTCTACTGATTGCCTAAGTCCTAAGGGCGTTGCAGGAAGGGTGGGCGTGTCGCGCCGCACATTACGAAGCGCCTCAGACGTTGATTGAAAACGCCTATTTGTAATACCCTAGTCTTTACACTTGTGTTTACTCAGATGAACACCTAATTTACCGCCCTGACTACCTAGAACCCTAGAACAATAAACTCAGGGGTCTATAATATTTCAGACCTCAACTTGGTACAGTCTGTTTATTTTAATGGAAAAGGGTAACAAGAATGGAGGTTACCTAGTGGACTCGATCCCTGTCGCCCACGAGATCAGTAGTTCTGAGAGAATCGCTGATCTGTTACCCGCCTTTAGATAAAGTTATCTTTTTCTTCTTTTGGTGCCTCTCTAACTAATGGCCGTCAGCTCGGTGTAGTTTTCTTTGTCCTTGGCAAGACGAGACAGTTCAGTGGCACTCGCGATCCTCGTCCACTCCCGGATAATACGGAGCCAAGATTTCTTACGCCGACCAACTCGTCTCTTTCCAACTTTACCCGTCATTATCAGCAGCAAAGTTGTTATATTACAATTAAAATAAAAAGTGTGTACCAAGTCGCTGTTTCAGGACAGGATGCCCAAAAGACTGGAGGCGTTTCCTCTTTGAATGACTATGGCCTATGGCATGGCAATATGTAGAGCAAGGAACGCGCCAGCTTTTAAGTCACAAGAGGTGAAAAGAAACTGTTAGCATTTTGCATGGATTTAATCAAGTTAGATATACTTCGACACAAATTTATGCTGCCGATTCAAATTGCCAGCCACCAACTTTGGAATAAAATTTATTTAGGATAAACACTTTTAATTCAAGGCCCCTCCAATGGGCAAATTAATATTGTTTTCAAGCCATAGTATGCAAAAACGGACACTTTGGGTGGTTTATTCTAATAATACATTTTATTTACCTAATTCAAAAAGTCTACTGCTATTTTGAGCGCCTTTAAGTTTCTAAGAACCTACGTCATCGTTCATTAGATCGGAGGTCGAAGTATCGCGATCATTATTATCTCGTTTAGAGCGTGTCGTAACTTTAAACGTAGGTGCGTGGCTGATAAGTTTAGATCACCCTTGATATTGACAACAGTGAAATTAAAAAAAAGAGTCCCTTATCGTACAAAATGCAGTGGACAACTGCTACTTGACGCCGGTATCACCACGTTGTTTTTTAAAGGAATTACATAGCCCTATTTTTTCTGCCAGAGGTTTAAATAGTAGATTTAAAGGATATGTAATGACAACACAAAGAAAAATTAGGGTAATGCCAGGACTCGAACCTGCAACCTCAGCTCCGTGGCTTGCGTTTGCGAATTCAGTCACGTTACGAACTTAAAACATAAAAAATAGTAGAGTCCGAGTTTCTACTCAATGCAAACATCAACAAACCGAACTCCCGCTCGAAAACTTTCAAAATTAGGAAATGTTTGCAACTTCTAATCTTAGCAACCAACAAATAGAGATAAAAGGGAGAAAAAATCTGGTCGGCCAACTAAGTTGATTCAGTGAAAATGCTGAGAATGTATTTAACTGTGTACATTGGGTCTGGCGAGGTAGGTTTATTGACTAACTGTAAGACGTTCTGTGAAATAGGTGAACCTTTACTTTTCTAAACATTTTCAACGTTAGGTATAGGTACATAGGTTGACCCGACAGCGATGGGTAGGTATACCCGTCAACTCTTTAATAGCACCACGTTCTGTGCTTTTGTAGCTTTTCAAATTCTTGAAAAACAAACTGGAACAAATTACTTTGCTACTTCCATTCCCCTACATTCCATTCTCCATTGTTCCCTTGCATGCCATTCGTTCAAGTAGCTAACGATAGTACTATTAAAGGTCCCCTCGATGCCTCGTATAGAGGCGAAACGCGCGTTGATCTTGTATTTTAAGCGCATAGTGATGGTGGTTTATAGTTGAGTCTGTGTGATGTGTGTTGTTTTATGTCGTAGCGGAGGTGGGGTGGGTTTTTGCAAGAAAACTATTTATTTCGTACAGGCGCAAATGTTTTGCACGTGCAAACTCTGGTTTCGCGGAGTAGCAAGGTAATTTCATCAGGTGACCCACTTGCTTGTTTGCCTTTCTATTTCATAACAAAAATTGTTCCAAGTTGATCATCATAACTACCTATATTTGTAATACAGTAATACTGAATATGACCATTCGCTGTTTGAACAATTAATATACATATTGTTATTAGTTTTATTGTCTTACTACTTCCATCTATCCATCCATTAGTGAGCGTGGCGTCACCCCTTAGGTTTAGGTTTAAGGTTTTCAATTTTAGTTTTTTAAGTTCAGGGCCCCACTGAAAATCAGCACCGCTGTTTGCAGCAGCATATGTTAGGCCCCTTTCAGCATCAATAATGTAATTTTGTAACTTAATTTTTTCTGTTTGCTGATTAAATATTTTCTTTCTTTCTTTTCTTTCATCTTTTGTCAATAAAGGCCTCCAGAAAGTGAGACCTGGATCAATTAATTATTAACTGTCAATCAATTAGTAATAATCAGCTATAGAGATAATAGACCAAACGGGCTGCAGCGTCGAGGGAAAGAATACGTTTCGAAGCAAAGCCTTTGCCGCAATAATGTTGCTGCCAATATTTTTATTATCAGCGTCTACGCACACGAATAAGATTTCCTGGCCAATTATAGTTGGCGGAAAAATTACTTTGATAAAGCCCACCAAACGTAATGAGGTTAATTATAAGTACAGGGTGACACCGAGGTCGCGTAGCAACTAAGTAGAACTAAGCAGAATGAGACTTATTTGCCCTTCAGAAGCACAAAATGATAGCTTTTTCGTGACCCAAGTAGGTATACAAAAAGTAATAATTAATAGGTATTTATTTCCACACACAAATTAAGTATGTATGGAAATTCTTTATTGTAGTACAAATTTACTTAAATGACAAAAAGAGATACAGTGATGTAAAAAGGCGAACTAATCCCTTTAAGGGATCTCTTCCAGTTAACTTTTAACGTAACATATTATACAGATACAAAAAACTGACTTATACAACTAAATAACTTTTAAACACTAACTAATACAAAAAAAAACTATGCTTAAAAAGTAATTATCTGTTACTACATGCTGTGGCAATGTGTGCTGATGTTGAAGCGCTGCAGGGCAATACACGCGCCAGTAGAGATGGAGTCACAGTCGAGATATGTCAATAGAGCTGGCACCTTATTCTCGCGTTCTTTTAGATTCAATTCGCGCTCGAGATGTGTTAAATAATGACAGATTTCAAAGGGATCTGATAGTTATTTTTGACATTACTCGAATGAGACTTCATCTCTATTGACACGAGAAATATTCCACTGTCAGCTCCCTATTATGTCTGTAATTTTTTGACATTTCTCAAGCGTGAAATGAATCTCGATAATGCGAGAATTGGGGACCTGATTTTAGCACACTCCGATTCTCAGTTCGATTTGAGACTAAGGTTTAGAGGGTGGAAAACGTCGTCGACGTTTGTATGAGGAGCTCTTAACAAATTAGCAGAGAAGACAATATAGTACTATATCGTCTTTATATCACTTACACCATGCTATACCCTTACACCACGTCAAACAAAGGCCTTGGGCGTTGGCGATGTTTGATTGTACAGGGATTGCAATAATATTTCCCGATGAGTCGGCGGTTAGCCGACCTCAATCACGAGGTTCCCGTCACGGCCAGCCCTAAGTTTTGATACAGATGTTTGGGTTACCTAAAGATGCCAGCTACACGTTACGTTTCTATCTTGCCTAGAAATGCGAGTTGAGTAATGTTTTGTCATATTTTGCCTTTGTTGAAACCAATAAAAACATTGTATGTGGAAGGTTTTAAAGGGAGTCGCGTGGTTTCGAAGATGGTTGCAGCGTTTTTTTTAAAAAACATCTAAACTTCCATTTTGTTTACTTATTATCCTGCCATACTAGCAAACCCGCTTATCAAATATTTGTTAAAGTGATGGTATAGGTGATAAATTTTCAGACATTTATAAGTGTTTCCTGTAAACCGAATCTCAATTAAGATGTTTTAACTTTTGGCTTTGACTTTCGACTTTATTTTTGACACCTGAATAGCCTAGTGGGTAATTACCTGATAAATGAAACTTGTAAAAAATGTAGCTTGCAATCTTGTTGCACAAAAAACCACCGGAATAAAATGCATTTATTTAAATACCAACGGCATTCATTACCGTCGATAAAAACGTCCGACTTTGTACATCGAAATTTGGCTCAACGCCTACAAAAAGGACATAAATTGCCACTGTAAGGGTTGTGGATAATGCAGGCTTGGAACAATAAATCTTGGGGCTAATCGCGCTCTTATTAGCCCCGATTATCGGTTCAACACGTCGTTTGTTAACCGTAGGAAGCTAAAGTATCCCTTAAGTTCTTTTTAAACTAGTTGTAATAAGTAATTAAGCATGCGGTTAAGTTGCGATTTCAGGCGATTTATTGGTTTGTGCCGAATAGACAACCGCCTTACTATAATGTTAACTTGAAGTAAATATTAGTAGTTATCTAATGATGTCATCACCGCTACATAAACGACTTATTATTACGAAACACTTCTCAAGTATAAATCGACAGAAATGGTAAATGTGGAGTAATGAAATGATGATAAAATGATTTTATACAATTCATAGAATTATAGAAGAATATAAGAATAAAAACTCAGTGCGACAAAAAAGCGGACTCAGCAATCGTTAATTTCATCTTTAGTTATCCTTTGAGTCATAACTCAACCGCTCAAGTTGAGTTTATTTCTCCGTGTGGTCCAATAGAATTAGTGTCATAAAAGAGAGCGCACTGAGAGATAAATTAAACCTAGCCGGTCATGTTAGTGACATCGTACTCGCTAGCATCCAATCTCAAAGCTTCATTATGTCTTTCTTTACACGCAAAGTCCCTTGAGTTACCAAGTAAGTCTAATTCATACCCATTTGTATCCCGTTTCCGTAATGATTGCATTTGAATATTTAACTCCTATCCTTACAAACGAAACAATAGATTCGTATCGTCCTACTTATAGTAGTTCCAATTATTCCACTCTCGCGAAAACTACCCTGAATGTACGTTCGTATGCTAATAATGTAAAATGTGGCCTTAAAATTTGCAATTCCGCAAGTAATTTACATATCATATGAGATGTCCGAAGCAAACCAAACAAGATCTAATGTTCCTTCGAGCTGTTTACTTGGAGGTCTGCTAATTTGTACAGAACTATGAAGCGTGAGTAGCGTAGGTATTGTTTTGTACACGGTGCGTGTGGTGACCCATGAGGGGACCTATATAGTCTGGCAACGGATCAGCGATTCTCTTGGGGTCACTGATCCCCGTGAGCGATGATAACTTCCCATTGGCAGATCTACATTCACGTTTGTTTCCCTTTCTCATAAAAAATACATTTAAGTAAAATAAAAATCGGATATATATGTCTTTTTGCTGCCGACTTGAAGGATAGTAAAAATTAATTATTTATTTCGTCTTCCTTTTTTAAAAAAATACGCCGAAACCACGTTTAACTTTTATTTCGGGACATTCGGATAAAACAGCCCGCACTGTCTTGCTAAAATTTGTTTCGTTTAAAACTTTTTCATAGTAGATATACGTTCTGTTCGAATAAATTTTTAATCGACACACTTTAAAAAAGGAGTAGGCTCTCAACTCGACTGCTTTTTATTTTATGTTTTTTTTTATACTGCCCTCATTAAGTACCTACTTTGTAATTATTTTGCAATTTGGTTTAAGTGCAGGATTTTTGTTTTATTTCGGTAGCGATCGGGTGTAAAAATATGGGTGCATTCCACAAACTCAAAAGTATGTAACATCAAATTGCATTAGCACATTGGTTGGTATAAGCTTGGTACAATATTTGATAGCTTTTGTTCGGTCAGGTGAAATGCTCTCCCAGAATTTAATTCATATCTCCATGTGATCTTTAATTTAACCTAAAAAAATAAGACTCGGGTCTCCAAAATTGAACGCATTATAAATATATTCTTATAATAAACATCATAGATCAACTCTCAACCGCTTTCAGGACTTTGCACAAAGCCTAGCAAATCTCTGCAGCGCACAATGCCACTTTTTATCCCAAACTGACGTAAAAGTGACAGCGCTTTATCTATCAAAGCGGCAAAAATGGCGGCCACCCGTGACGTAACTAATCCAGATTTGACGTACGGCTTATATCGCGTTCAACAGTTTGCTGTCGGCTTGGACAGGTTTTAGGGATGGCTAAAAATGCTTTGTTTTCTGTTGCAATAACATAGATTTGACTCTTCATAAGATCACTGTTTTAATAAAAGAAATGAGACCATTATAATCCTTTATTCATAAAAGTTTTCAAGCCTCTTTCAATTAAAACAATCTTTTGTTCTTTTTTTTCGAAGGCAAATGTCACAATAATAGATAAAGAATCATATGTAATGTTAACTAACGTAAGTTTAGTGAGCATTTATAGAGAAGGGGGTTAGTACTATTGTAGGTACTCGTAGCAGCATTGGGCGATGGGACATTTGAGTGACTGCGGAGACTTTAGGCAAAGGCAAATACAAATAAAGATTTTAAGATGATTATTTCCATGAATTGTACTCGTAAAATAGAAACGCTGTAGTAATCCTATCTAAGACTGTCTGTAATGCTAAACATAGACACTGTCCAATCTTGACAATGACCCTTGAAAAGGCTCAAACATCGGGCTTCAAACAAAATGGAATAGGTTTTATTCAAAATCAGAGGATTAAAAACATCAGCCCCAATTAACTGGCAGGCAATCGATAATTTTGATTGAAACCCCGGTTCTATGAACCCTCCAATGTTAATCTGTAAAATAGTCAACTAAAAGGATTAGAACAGAGAGCGTCTAGTCAACAAACCAATTAAAATCAGATTTGAAGGTCTTACAGAGTTTGCGTCGCCTACAACCGGCTTTTCCGTCAGGGTTCCAATTCAAAACTGACTTATGCCTTGATGCCGTCAAAGACTATGAAAAGCAAGTATAACAAGTAACAAGCAACAGACATCGCAGAATAATTCTAAAGGATCTAGACTTGCCAACGGCATATCTGTATCTGAAAGTTGTAAGGAAGTTCTCCCCGTTATAAGTTGGGTGTTGGTCCTCTACTTACATAATTCTGTATTGGAATAGGTCGCCCAGCCCCGAGGGTCCATTCGTCACTTGCCGTCATTCGATTTTGTTACCGTTGCGCCCAATAATGGAGTGTTTCGGGAGATTTGATGAAGGTTAGGTTATATCAAACGCGTTTGAAACAGGAGTGACGTAAAATATGACAAGGTCCGGCACCTGTCCATGATTTATTAAACGCAAATTGAGGAAATAAATGATTCGCACGTTTAAATAATTTTATATTATATCTACATAATGTTTTTAAATACATTGAGAGTTTGAAATGCTGCGTGACACATCGAAATTAAGAATACATGGCCGTTTAATAACACTTTCTTAATTTATTAAAACTGACATACATCAAGAAGTAAAATATGTTTATCCAAGGTGTTTATCATACAAAATTAACAATGCTTATATAAGATGTCATTTTGGGCTTTACGTTACGTTCATAAACATGTTTAACTTATTGGTGTAGTCATTCTGAATCTGTTTTGTTCTTGAAAGTAAGGATTTCGAAGCCTCATTTTTTGAGTTGAAGAATGATCATCTGCATTCGATTAAGTATGTATATTGGGTTGTTTATAAAAAAACTGCTGCTGGTGTATACTTAATGATTGTAGAATCAGACTCTTAACAATAATTCCAATATGTGTGACCCAGCAAGCAATATAATGCGATTTAGGCGATAGAAATGCATATGGCAAAAATAAAGAAGTGTTACAATAACTTATTCGTTGACTTGTTATACCTTGAATTCGTTTTTTATCATCCCTTGGGAATAAATAAATAAATAAATATTTTGGGACAATTTACACCAATTGACCTAGTCCCAAACTAAGCAGAGCTTGTACTATGGATACTAGACAACGGATAAACATACTTATATAGATAAATACATACTTAAATACAAATAACATCCATGACTCAGGTACAAACATTCGTATTCGTCACACAAATATTTGCCCATACCAGGATTTGAACCCGGGACCTCTTGCACAGTAAGCCGACACATGTGCCACTGCGCCATACAGGTCGTCAAAAACATGTGCATATTTTCCGAGACAAACATTTTCCTACGTATTCCGTCCTACAAGTTCAATGTTTCTTCGCACTATTTTTTGAAATTAACTAATATTCGCGAATTTGCATGCGCATTTCTCTATACCTCGAGAACTATGCATTTCCAGGAAATAAAAAGCATCCTCGGTTTTAACTCAGTACATGATCTATTTACTGTACATGTCTGCGCGACGCAAAGGAGGGTAATGTGTTTATTGTCTACCTTTAAATCACATTGATCCAGCCAATCATAGGTGATTGAGGATCAAACATACAAAGAACCAAACTCACTTTAACATTTGTAATATCAGTAGTGTTTTGCAACTGATGATGCTGATGCCGGTTTAATAAAAAAACATATATATAAATGTACCTAAAAAACCCAATCCCAAAAACATAAATAGGCTTTGTGACTCAATTCCAGCATAAAACCCTCTAATCTATCAACGAAACGCCAACAAATCACTAAAACAACTGTTGAAAGTGTTCTTCAACAGCTAACTTCCGCGAAACCATGCGAAACTTATTATGGATTTATCTCATCAGGTATATAAATGGATCGCGCATGTGGGACTCGGAAAAACAGTGCAACAATTTTACTGTTTCTCAAACATAGTTACAAGAAAGTTAGGCCGATGGAAAAACTCGATTCCCAGAGCGCCCGGTCAGTGTTTCGACAGGTTGAGTCGTCCGCGTGTTTTTGACTTCTTACGAGTACTTACAAGGCGATCATTCTTACTGTTTCTGAGGAAGGAAACAGCGGTTTGTAGCAGCACTATGCTAGTTTGATTACGAATCTAAAGGAGTAAAAGTGTTAAATTATGGTTAGATCATCATTCACAATATTTAACTTGAAGAAGACAGTTAAAAAAAGCGGTCAAGTGCAATTCAGCAAGTGCGGCTAAGAGCTGGCTTCCTCTTTAATTTTAACTGTTTTTGTTTTGTTTTACTATTTGTTTTATTTAGTAAATACGTATGTGTTTGAAATTACTTTGAAAATTTCAAGTTAACTATTACGATTCAAAAGATCCGGACTAATTTGGGATGTGTTGTTGATCCGATAGTAATGCATCAAAGTAAGCATGCAGAAAGTGCTGTCAGCAAAAAACATTGAAGCTACTTTTAAAAAATGTTTTTTTTTACATTTATGAAATGACATTTTTATGCGCAAAAAAGCAGCGAAGTTTGAGTTAGGGTCACGCTAAAGTTTTTAGCTACGTGCACGAGACTTTTAAACTCATTGCTCGAATTGATTATGATGAAGCTTTTGTTAAAACCTTTTTTGCGGAGTTAATCGAGATAACTTTAGAACTTTGTAAATGATAGAACTTCGCTAATTTGCTAGGCATTTTAACAAATTGTTTAAGATAAACTAGATCTCTGTGAATGCGATTATTTTAAACTTTTTTTTTTCTATTGTTAACTTTAATCTAATTTTAGCATAACGCTGAACTAAGCTGCGGATGGATGGACGGACGGACATGGCGAACTGTAAGGGTTTCTTGTTAAGACTACGCAACCCTAAAAAACATACTGTATTTAGTTGCATATGAAGAAAAGGATAATTTTATACGCTGCCCAAGCAAATAAGTAGGAAGCAATAAAAATATAAAACTATACGAACAACGAATTCAAATTAAACGTAACTAGATTTACATGAAAAGTTTTATTTAAATTGCTGTCGCTGCTTTATTTTGCAGACTTCAAAATAGTAGGAGGTACTCAATTTAATGGTTCTGTTTTTTTTGTGTGTATAAAGCAGGAAAGTATCTTGGAGGTGTAAGTATCTTTATCTTTACATAGTAGACAACAAAGTCACTATCCGTTCCTGTCTGTCATCATTTCTTCGGCTGCCTACTTCTTCTAAATCACGTAACCGATTTTGATACGGTTTGCACTGTCCTTTTTATACATTAACATTCTAATTGTAACCGTACGGAGCCGGGCCAGGCTTAGATATTTTAACAAAGTTCTTGGTTAACATCGGTTGGCATGACTACCTCCCTAGCCCTAACATGACCGACAAAGATTGGTTCATCTCTATGTGTGTCCATTTCTTATGACACCAGTTAGACGAGCCGCAGGGAGGAATAAATTAAACTGGGTTGGTTTTACACGCACATAATACACGCATAATTTGTTTTAATCATCCTCATTACAAGCCGGAAGACGCCAACTGCTGGTCATAGGCCTTCTCCAAGAAACTCCACCAATGATCATCATCATCATATCACCCGGAAGATGCTCACTGCTGGGCATAGGCCTTCCTCATGGATCTCCACGACGCTTGTGCTGCTCGCATCTACCGGTTTCCAGCGATCCTCATCAGATCGTCGGTCCACCTTGTGGGACGCCTACCAACACTTCGTATTCCGGTACGTAGTCTCTACTCGAGAACCTTTCCGCCCCAACGGCTGTTGGTTCTACGAGCAATGTGCCCCGCCCACTGCCACTTAAGGTTTGCATTTCGAAGAGATATATCAGTGACTGGTTCTTCTGCGGATCTCCTTATTCCTGATTCGATCTCGCAGAGAAACTCCGAGCATAGCTCTTTCCATTGCGCTTTGGGTGACTTTGAACCACTCCACCAATGGTCGGTTTTGAACTATTCGGATCCATCGGTTTTCTACAATCCTCACCATATCGTTAGTCTTGATGGTGGCTTTAAATTTGGGCTGTGGAAACTGGATAAGACGTTACAGAAAACTAAACTAAAATTCCTGACTAAACAGATACTCAGGTATGTCATTCGTTCAAGTAGTGAGCGGTCGTACTATTTGATCTGGATGATGCGTCATATACAGGCGAAACGCGCGTAGATCGTGTTTTTTTAGTGTTAAGTGGTGGTGCTGTATAGTTGAGTCTGTGATATATGTTGTTGTTGGGCATTGGTGCAACTTATCATTTACCATCAGGGTCACCTGAGTGAGTCAAGTGAGTCTTCACTTGCTCGTTTAAATTCCTATTATATGAAAAAAAAAACCTTTTATGATGTACTGGGAGCTGTAACACAAGGTGACATCCAGGTGATATGAAATATCTTCTTCTTCTTCTTCTTCTTCTCAACTTAAGACTTTTTTGAAGTGAAATATCTACGTTACCTTAATTCCGATACAAGCATAAAAAGACGGACGCTTTTTGTGCTCCTCCTTGACCCTTTTTCTGGTTGTAGCTGATATTTTTCACCTTAATTTGCCAGAGTATTCAAAGTAGCTATAAATAAACCTAAACCCCATATCAGCAGAGCCAAAAGTCGAAAGATACTGACCAAACTTATAATCGTCAGCCGCAAATTCGTCGGTGCCTGCTCGGATACAATCTCAAGCGTTTAGGATATCCAAAGTTGGCGCATCACTTCAAGTTGCCAAGTTTGGGGTCTTAACTGAGGGCCCTTATCTAGTACGATATAGACCCGGTCGTTACTACATATACAGCTTGTTTTGGATTATTTTTAAACCCGTTTTTTTAATAATTTCCGTGACTAACGACTGGCCAAGTTTATTTTATTTGAGTTTATTTCTATGCGTGTCCCTTCCTTATGACACTAGTTTGACAGAGACGCAGGGAAGGATAAATTAAATCTAAGCTGGTCATGTTAAGTCTGTTTCTGTCTGTCTGTGGCCTTACAACTGAGGAACTGATAGACCGTATTCGACAGAAGAATAAAGCGGGAGTTGGTTCTTGGCCATTGTCTGACTGTAAACGGGTTACGTGGTTTCTTAAGTATTTAAATTTTCTAAATGTCAGGGTACTCTTATTAATTACGGATTCACAGAAATAATTAATAATAGGGTACATACGTCGCAGTTTGTTTCAATATAGATGTATTTATGCTTCACAACAACACACTTTCTTAACACTCTTTAACAACAAATCCCAATGAAAAAATTCGTAACAAATGCCAAATCACATATAATTGACTCATTGCGAAAGGGTTCTACATTGCAGTGACTCAGAATTAAAATTGCTTTGCCATAAAAGGGGTCAAAATATTCATGCTCAAAACATTTTATAATTCAACTTATTTAACATTACTATTTAATATTAACAATAAACTCGTGTCGGTTGCGCACGAGTAGGTACAATAAGGATTCAATGTACATGAAATCCTTCTGTTAAAAAAACTCTAAATAACAGTGAAAACTCCGTTGCGTGGCTTAGAAGGAGTAAAAAGCCGAAAATACGATGGGGATTAAGGACACACACGAACGGATAGCGACTTTGTTATATACGATGTAAAGATACAGAAGATTTTTAACGACCTCTATAACCCTAAAGTTAAATGAAGTGAACTGAGTTCAGAGCACACTTAATTTAATTAGCAATAAGTTTTTCATCTTCTTCCTATACTTATAGATATTATATACATACATAACATGTGAGCATGTTATAGCAAAGGATCATCATACATTAGAAGTAATCACCACACCACCTCTCTTGGAAACCAGTGAAAAAACTTTATAAATTCTGTTAAAGAACACAATGCATTTGCTCTATTAATACTCTCCGTGGTATGTGTATATGGCGTGTATTATGTTAAAATAGTCAAAGTAGTAAAATGTTTTTTCTTTCTTCCTTTAGACTTCCGTTACATGCTAATTCTGGCGTCAGTTCAGTCCATCATTCCGGTATAGTTTTGACTGACACCAGAATGATGACAAATGGATTCGGTTACGATCAGTTCAGACTGACACGACACGAGACAGGTTACACGATAATTCTCTCGTCATTCTGAACAGAATGATGGACTGAACTGACGACAGAATGAGCTTGTAACCGAAGTCTTAAAGGATCGACGACCTGTATGGCGCAGTGGCACATGTGTCTGCTTACTGTGCAAGAGGTCCTGGGTTCAAATCCTGGTATGGGCAAATATTTGTGTGACGAATACGAATGTTTGTACCTAAGTCATGGATGTTATTTGTATTTAAGTATGTATTTATCTATATAAGTATGTATATCCGTTGTCTAGTAGCCATAGTACAAGCTTTGCTTAGTTTGGGACTAGGTCAATTGGTGTAAATTGTCGCAAGATATTTATTTATTTATTTTATTTATCCTTCTTCCTTCCTTGATCCGTTGCCTGCCTTTACCATTTTTTAAAGACGATTTAAATAAAAAGTTATAATTATTTTAGGTATCACAAATAATTCCATGGTAGGGGTTCACGCCCGGAGACCGAGTGCTCTCACGCGCCGCCCGCCGGTCAATTGACTTTGAAACTAGACTCCGATCCAACTACAAGGACCTGAAGGGTTTTTACAGAGACTTTAGCAAAAAATGCCAGCGGTCTCTCAAAGGGAGGAGAGCTAAGAGAGAACTAAGGATTTTAGTGTTGAGGGAACAAAGTAAGAGGTAGGTCTAAAAGAAGTAGTGCTTGTGTCCGATAACTGAACTAATATAACACGTTATTGAGTTTTTTCCTAATCTTTGGTGAACGTTATTTTGAGAAATAAAAGCAACGTTTTAACTAATTCAGTGTTATGTAAAGAATAATGAAACTATTATAGCACTGGTAATGAAAACTACGAAGCATTAGGGTGGCCTTCCGCTGCAATTTAATCCGAAAGCATTGTCGTCGATGCATCTCGCTCGCACGTGGCTAAACGCCGCACAGTAATAGTTGGACCATACAAACATATGAGCATTTGCTCAAATGTATCGGCTGCATAAATCACGTCGGATGCCCACTCCGTGCAATCCATGGTTGAAATATTCAACTTATACAGTTGAACGACAAAGCTCCGCACAAGCGTCGCAGCAAAATTGTTTATATGAAAGTGGTTTGGTTTGGTATTCAAACTTTCTAAGGGGCAGGTAGCGCAAACCTGACGGAGAGCAGCGCAGTGCATGCTCGTGTAATTCCTAAACAAGCGCACACGATGCGATAAAGCCTGGCTTTGTTGCGCTAGGATCAAATCACGGACATAAATGATGCAATTTTGTACAGCTTATTGGCTTAAATTAGATATCTATAAGTACTCTGAACTTTGACAGTGCGTGGTTTGATCTGTGCGCAGATAAGACCAGACCCAAATTGGGTCTGGTCTTTCCTGCGTAAGGTGGCAAGAAAAAACCGTTTGAAATACGGTACTTGTTTGGGTCAACAATTTTCTGCATGCTAACTTGTTCGCCTCTATGTGCTTTGTTTTTATGCTTTCGAAGTACCTCTAAATAAACAGTGTTTAATTACAATAGAAAAAAAAGAGAAAACACATTTAAGATTGTTCAACACAATAGTCAAAGTCAAATTATTTTTATTCAGAGTAGACTTACAGGAAGCACTTATGAATGTCAAAAAATTTACCAAAACATGAATGCAATAGCACATCACAGGCAGACTACAAATATCACTAACGTTGAGTTGCATGGAATCAATAAGGACCCTTAATAATGACTCAACATAGGCCTCGGTAAACCAAGACGCTGGTTTCCAGTGGGGTCTACGTGGGAACCTTGAGATTAAATGTTCGATACATACTACTATTACTAGTGAAAAGTTGACTATTTTCAGTGAAGTATGCGTTGCGCTGCGCTTCGTCTGGTTTTCCGCCGCTCAGTAACATTGCATTTCGGTCAACTCAGCTCCGTTGATTTGAATTTTGTTTGATGTAGGTACCGAATGTGTTGACCCGTGAATCTCCTGCGGCCGACTGCCATCTATCCACCTACTCTAATACCCTTGCCAATTTGGGAAAAAACGGAAAGGATCACTCCGGCTGAGGTCCGTCCGTCATAGGTATCTGCACATCTATCCCGGTTCAATTTAGATAAAACTACTACACGATTCCGAACGACTGAAGAAAATTGGATGAAAATAAATATCGAAGGTGAAGTTTGATGTAAGGAAGTACAATATTTTCAGTAGATATTTACAATAAAATAATACATAATAAGTAGCTTTTAAGTTGATCTCGGAAATACTCGGGTAGGTGAATCGCAGCTTTTCTCTTATATTATTTCAACCAGTCTTCAAGTTAAGGAAGTTTTATTAAGCAAATGAAAAAAACGAATTTACCTGGAGAAGAGTTAAGAATCTCATTTTAGAGTTCCGTGTCAGGAAGGTAAAAATGAACCCTTAGTGCGATTTTGTCTGTTCATCCATCCGTCCTTTTATGTGTCTTGGCAGCATACTCCAGAAACTATGCTAATCGACTATTTGCAATAGTTTTAAAGATCGCTTATTAAACCTTATTGCAAATAAATATTTAAAATAATATATATTCAGATCCCCTTTGAAAATTGCAAAGCGAAGCCTATAGTTCAAGTAGAGTTTCAAAGGACTTCATTCACACATATCAAAGCAGGTTTAAATTTTTTTTTATGCTGGACTGTTTCCGATTAATAATGCAACACACAAACTTGGTTTTGCCCTTAGTTATTTTCTCTTTCACGGGTTGTTTTAGTTAATAGTATAACAGTAAATTAATTTAATATTACGAAATGTAGTAGAGTAAGCATTCTGCACGTAAAAATCTGGCTGAGGCTCTAATTTGGCTAAGGCTAAAATTTATACCATCTGTGATAATGATAACCAATGTATAACAAATAAATTCTTTTGACTTTGGTACTCGCAAAATAAAATTTCAATCTAGTTAATAGTTTTTCAAATTCTAATTCAAAGTATTTATTTGTCAAGCATAGATAGAGCAGAAATGTCACAAAAAGTTGAGTACCGCTATGTTGTGCTACTAGGTATACAAATAGCCACAGATAAGCATGCAGCATGTCTATCGTGACCTACCCGCAACAAGTTTTTCGGCAACATGCAATTAAAACTAATATTAAAATTAAACTAATTTTTAAATTTTTGTAACCGAAATTTTTTAAGATTTTATATTTAAATGTTTAACATTCAAATTATTGAATTGAAATGCTATTACCCTAATTTTTCTTTATTTGGTCATTACATAGCATTTTAAACTAATATTTGTCCTTGATATATTCAAACGACTATGAGTAATTTACTGATAATTGAGTGCTCATAGCCGTAGACGTCCTTTGTACCACATAGTAGGGGCAGTAATGTGTGGATTGATTGGAATTTGCTGGCCTTACTCTCGACCGAGCTGGTATGTCTTAGACTACCCGCATCGGCTTCAATGGGGAACTTGCACGAAATGCCTTTTGATTATAAGATCTAAGATGACTCTTTAATTAAACAAAAAAATAATTGCAATGAATTCCTTATAATAGTATTTAGTCATTAGAAAACGTATTGAGCGATTTAAAAGCATTTGTCTAATAAAATAGGTATAATAAATATAATATTGGTATGGATACAATAACATAAAAATTTAAAGTAATTTGTTTTGTGCTCTAATCTGAATTTTCTTTGCATCTACCCCGTTGTTACCCCGAAGAGAAAGCTTTCAAAAGTTGTCTTAATTTGTAATGACGACTCATAGTTAATTTGTAGTTAAAATAGTTGTTAAGTTGTGAAAGTTGAGTTAATGTTCACGTCGCACGCATGTTCCCTGTTTTGTGGGCGGTATATAGCACCTTCTAGATTTGTTGAATTTGTCCTTAGCACGATCCTATTCACACCCATTTGTTTTAACTCAAGGATGAATTTGTTTGTGTCTGAACACATTTACTTCAAGATAAAACTTAATTAATGTATATAATTTTACGTTTTTTTTTTATACATCAAGTATTTAATAATTAATTTTTCATAATATGACACTTCATTAAATATAATAACTTAACCTAATAAAAAATACAAAAACTTAATTATATGTACAAATATCTCCCAAGTCTGTCCCCTGCGGTAAAGTGCCCATAAGGCTGGCTGCATTTCCACGTTGGATCGCAATTCCAATGCGTTGACCAAGAAATGCACCAGCCCTATGGTCATGAGAAATTTCGATTAATTTTGTCTTCAGCTGTCCAAATAGTTTATGTGCGTCTGGGCTCCACGGTCCCAACGTTTCAACGGCAAAAGCCGCAAATACGTAGCTTGTATGTCACCCTAAGCCTAAATATAGTACAGGTGCCAACGTTTTATTTCAGTCGAGTAAAAACTCCAAAATTCTTGTTTATGCCTAAAAATCGATCTCAACGGATGAATTTCACTTATTATGGGGAAACAGTAAAATTTCTGAAAAAAATGTACTCATCAATAAATGTAACATTATTTTCTTTATTATACACAATACCGGGTTCCCGGGATTTTTATACTAGAAATCCCGGTATTGGATGCCCTGCACATAGCCAAATATCCATAATTATTAGGTCAGTAACATCAGTACTTTTGTACCAACCTGCGTAATCTACCAATAGCCGCATTATTTCATATAATGTGGCTAAATTTAGGCATTTTCATTAACACGACATTCATTCCTGAAACAGAACTCCATTTTGTCCTTCCTAGAGGACGTCACAGATAAAACATACGCGCGCCACTTAGCTTAAGTACATTTTCGGCGACGCGTAAAAAAGATGTCAGATAGTACACATCCATCATATTTAGAGCTAATGTCTTTTTTATGTCCCATATTCGCCGTCACTGTTTTTTCACAGAGTAATCTTTCTATATAAATATGTCAAAACTCACTCATTAAGTAAGAATAGAATCAGTTCGTAAAAACAACACACTTTTCCCAATTTTTTTTATAAAATTGGAAGGCAAACGCGCACGTTGGTCATCTGATCACCACCGTCCATAGCCACCCGCAATACCGAAGATATTGCAGATGCGTTGCCAACCCAGAGAGCTAAGATGAAATACCACTTGTGCCAGTAATTGCACCGCCTGTCTTGCTCTCGACGCTGGAACTCAACAAGGCAAACACTACTACTTAACGGTTGAATTAGCGAGCAAGATGATGGTAGTGATCCGAACGGACCCTGCACAAGGTGGTAGGACCTTGTGCCTGTCCGTTGTGTAGGTCCGTATGTCTGTTTATACTATACTGGTTTCATACAAATCAAAAAAGCGTAAAAAATTAAAAACAATGAAATATTTAAAAAAAACAAAACATACAAAACTAGTTTTAAGACATAACAACAACATATAAAAAAATCAAGGCAACAGCACAAGGTTTAGAGGGTGGAAAATGTTATCGCCGTTTCTATGGAGAGTGCACAATAGTGTTATGGGATAAGTTCGCCTTTGTACAACCATCTGTGTTTGTGTCCACACATTATACTAGAAAATCATGGTTATAGACAAAGACCTTTATTACTATATGTTAGGCTAAGGTATTGCTAGAGGAAAGAAAAAAGAAGCGCTGTTTGTATGAAGACTGGGTACCTACGCAATCCTCTTAAGATGCTCCGTTTAAGGGTAAAAGGGGTCTATCTTTCTATAGTAAATTAATGGTAAAGGTTTGTTTTCGCGGGCAATTTTAATACTAAACCTTACTTGGTACCTATAAAGTTCACAATTATTTCAAGGAACAGGCAGGGCTGCTATTTTTAAATCTCACCAGGTGACTAAAGCTAACCAAAATGGCCGAATCTCTATGAAACAAGCCATTTTGGTGAGCTTTAGTCACCCGGTGAGATTCCAAAAATCGCGCTTTAGGACTGGTTGTTATAAAAAAGTGATATTTTTTTTTTGTTGACTGTTATTCAGTGTTATTTTTGCTGGTTTTTAGTACAGTCAACGAATGAGGTGAGAAAATATGTATCCAATTGTGTCTATGGGCAGGGGCGATCACATACCATCAGGTGACCTACTTGCTCTTTTGTCCATCTATTTTAAAAAAACACATGACCCCGTCATCCGGTTTCGGGACACATATCTTAGTGTCGTTCATTATTCGCTTCAAACCGCTAACGCTCTTGCAAGATGGCGTACCCGTACGTGCGGCGCCCGGCGCCCCACTTCCAAAGTTTGATTACGAGTTCGATAGATGTCCCCACGACGCTGATTAGCTCGGAACTTTATGACCTAAATTAAGGACAAGATTTTGATAACATCACTGTTTTGTTAACGACTCTTTGCGAGTTTGGTTTTTTAAAAGAACAGTACAATAAGGGCGTAGCGTACCATTCTCGCATGATTTGATTATGAAGGAAATAATTGATGCCGAGGTGTCAAGTCTAAAGTCACAGTCGAGTCTACAATCAAACAATTTTATTCATAGGCCACTGTAGGACGTTGTCTAATGATTTTAATTAAGAAGTCAATATGACATTCATTGTGAAAAGATCCTACAGTGGCCTATGAATCAAATTGGTTGACTTTACATACCGCAGATTACATTATTTTAGTGCAGACCTAATACAAAGCGGCATCTTTCTAAACTTGTCTATTTGTGCGGGCCGTTTTTTTACCCAACTTCCGGCAGAAAAGAGGGTTATTTGTTCCTTAGCTGACCACTAGAGGACATTAGTAACAATTCTAACAGTGGAGTCCCCATAAATTTTCTTGAAACGAAAAGTGCTGCATATCATCATTTATCTACAGAACTATCTTTGCCTTGTCACTTAAGAGGTCTGTCTTATTTAGTCTTCATAATGATTTCATAAAATAACGGGACGGATTCGTATGTAGAATGAAAAAAATCGCAGACACAATAAGTATGCTTTTTTTACTTTTAATACTTCTTCATTTAGAGAAGCGATAAGACGCCATCTATGATTTTTGTTTTGAACTTATTATGTTTTGTGAGCTGTGACCTCGTGGTATTCTGTTTTTTAGATAGTAAGGCACCTGCCTCAATATCCCATGATCAATTTTATTATAAATCATGTAAAAATATGCCAAGTCTCAATACTGCTTTGGCGTAAAAAGTTCTGAAACCTCTTATAGTGCCAAGTCTGGCATTAATTACTTCCTTTGGCCTTTCATCCAGTCAGCGAATTGTTTCATAGTGCTCACTCAGTTATTAAAGTCCGTAAAAAGTTTAACTTTTAACGTACTCACTAGTTTTTGCTCGCGATTTCGTACGCGTGGAATTTGGAAGTAGGTATCAATATTTATAACTTGACTTCTAGGCATCGTATCAAGATGAAACATGCTCCATATTTTAAGTCAGACCTTCTGCAATACAATTGTGTAGTAGTTTTTTCATGATGCGCATACTTAAAGACAGACAGACAGACAAACAAAAATTTTAAAGATAAATGTTTTGGGTTCTAGTGCTCTTCTAAATACCCTTATTTTTTCTTAATTATCTCCCATGTACAGACATTGTAGATTGTAGATAATTGTATTACCTTACATAAAGTATCCCTAGATTTTAATATTTATCTAATTATATTTCCATTATATTTGTGGTAATTACGTTATTAATTTTTATTTCTATTTGAAAACGCAAAGATTGTCACAATGTTAATAAATAAGGATTGCCAGCCGGGCTTAGGAATTGACACAAAGGAATGTATAAATTAGAAAACGATTCTAGAACGACTGCCAATATCGTTGTAAAAAATGTTTCAAACGTCAGATGGATGTTGGTAACATTAGGTTAGGTTGGGTTAGATAGGCATAACCGAGAAGAGACTTTATAAAGACCGCAAAATATCTTCATGCGAGTGAAATTAAAACTCATACCACTTTCGATTTGGTACTTTTTCACACTCAAATCCACCCGAATGGAATGTCTGTTAGCTCAGTACCCGGTCTGTATTCAGCTGTGAGTCAATTAAAAGCTTACAAGAGAAACGGTGGCACTCTGAATCTGTACACAGTGTATAAATCAATGAAGCAACGCACTAAATCAAGCAGGTTTAATATCTCGAAGGCGTCACGCGTGAGAGCCAATGGGGCGCGTTATTTGCCTGGTTATTAGTCAGACTTATCGACATCCAGCCCGGGGCTTATCCACTACTTATCGACTAGAACTGAGTTTCAAATAACTGTGAACAAGGTTAATTGACCCCTACGATCACCACTCTGATTATTAAACAGAACTATTACGATTAAGCACACGCCTGTTTCCCTTTGGGGTAGGCAGAGACTTTCTTCTGTAGGTGCGTCTCCACCACTCTGCGAGTTTTTCCCGGTCCAGTGCCACTCTGAACGGCTCTTCAGCATTGGTGACTGCCGTCCCACAGGCAAAGACCACAGAATGCCGTTCGTCTAGGTCTTATCACCTTCTTCGCTTCTTCTACACATATTCCTCTCTTCATACATGCTCGGCGGTTCCGGGTACTCCTACTTAGGCCGGTCTTGTAGAACACCTCATATTTGATAGATGATTTTATGCCAACGCCGCTCTCTACCGTCTCACTCATCCACACCACCTTTTCAATTTGCTTACATGATCGCTTACTCTTAAGTTTGAAATATCCAAATCAACGTAACATTACTTTTTCTACCCTATTCATTACATCATCTTTCAATCCACACTTCTCCCTAATACCTTTATTTCTTTCTCTATCTGCCAGCTTAATCCCGCTCACACATTATCAACCACACATCCCACACACACACAGATATTGAATGTATTCTATAAATTATTGATCATAAATAAACCAGAACCTACGAAAAGCGCATACGTTTGACAAAAGACACTCGATCAATTACAGCCCAACATACAGACCGACATCGGCCCCAACTCTGTCGGGAGGCAACTTGTTAACTCAGACTTAGGAATTGATGACACAAGATTTGTATCTATGCGCCGTAGTTGGACAACTTATCGTAACATCTTGCCCTGAATTAGGGAGTTTCATACGTGACGAGGGCTGCTCAATTTATTTGGAGTAGTTTAGTGCGTTGGGGGCATAAAACGCGATGAAAGGATATGATTGAATGGGAGCATTTTTTTATACGCGCTTAAAGCCGTGGCTTTGCGCTAGCTTTCCCATGGAAACCTTTACAAACGAAAACAAAATCCACGTCTTTCGCTAGTATTAAGTTACCTACCTCATTCTAAATGTACACTTGTAAGCTTACTTACAAAAAATTATCCCTTTATTTAAAAATGCTCCGTAATACTACTTTAGTTAAAAAAGGTTTTATTAACTTTTATAAATAAGTGTGTCAGTATTTTAGCTAAGCTATACAGATGGGCAGGCGGTAGATAGGAAGACAGACCGATAATAACGCTTTGAATAATAATTTATACCTATTTGCTCTAGGCACAAGGCGGCTGCAACATAGATGTTATTGTAGGAATTATGCGTAAAGACTCGCCTAGTTACGCGCCTATTATACGCTACACTAAAAATCTTCAGATTTCCGTCAAACTGGGGACGCGGCCTGCGGGGGCTGCGGTATCTGATTTCGGTGCGGGGCGGAGAGTGGCCATTCTGTATTATCTATTGTGCATTGTATGCTCTGAAGCAAATGACCCAATGTGTGTCTTGACTCGGACATGATTAAACGCCGTACGTCCCGGTTTTGTACGTTCAGTCGCCAGCTCAGAGCCTAAACAGATCCGCATTCACCACATTAACTCTAATATATTATCTTCGGGCACAGAGTAAATAATGGTACAAGTACAGAAATCTTACTTCAAACAAAAACGGCGATTAAGTATAACAAGCGACCTACTGTATGCCTTTCAGCTATAGTAACGCTTTGGTCCCTCTCGCACAAGCATACTGTTTTGAACGGGATAAATGCTTTATGTCATCGATAAAAGCTAGCGTGCTAGCCCCCCTGTTATTCATATAACTTGTATACACTCGCACGCCTGGCAACGGCAACTCGATTGAGGCGGCCCCACTGCTGAGGTGTATCAGTGTTCTTGCAGTTTCACGAAGTTAGTATAGGAGGACAGTAACATAAGAATTTATGAATGAAAGTACCTGTTTTCCAACCCGAACCTCCATCATAGATTCTTTGTAAAGTTTTTCAATAATGTGAAGTAGTGACCCGTCTACCATTTATGAAACAGGAGCCAGGTAAAGCACTTCCCTCTACTATTTACAGTTTAGAGTATAAAAACATTTTCCTGTTGTTTGTAGCCCGCCGTGAGCCCGTCTCGGGCACGAATTCGATTGCATATCAAAAAGCACTCAAGCGGAAACTCAAATTGCAGGCTTTAAACAAAGCCTTAGCCAGAAAACTGAAGTCTTTTTCAGGGAAAATGCACTTTTAAATTTTCTTTATTAAGATGAAAGGGACGCTTACGCGTTGGGTATAGTCTCGTTTTATTTTATTTATTAATACAATAATAGGCTTATGTACAATAAAGACCAACGCACCTATTATGTTAGCATGTTTATACATATCAAAAGATTACAGACAGAAATGTCGCCAATGTCGCCGGCTAGCCGGCCGGAGAGAAAAACTCAAAGAGGTTTCGGTAAAAAAGTATAATATAATCTAAAATAAAGTATAATACAACACGGAGAAAACGTAACAGCTAAAAATAAACAAATTATTGCTATTTACAACCAAGCAACTTGGTTCGGAGGGAGCCTGCAAAGTTCGCAGCTAAAATTAAACACGTCAGCATTGTTAAGGGATTTTGGTAAAATTAAACTAATTAGTTTTGTAAAAAACTGGTAACCTATACTAGGTAACTTATAACCTTAATAAACTTGTCAAACCAGATTGCTAGAGGGAAGCGAGTGACTTGGTAAAATTTAACCACGCTTCCTGGTATATTTATTAATTGGTCTAAAATTAAACGACATACATATTTTTAACTGAATTTGTTGAAGGTTTCATTTACGAATTCACTCTTTTGGAAATACACAAGTACTTTGTTAATTTTACCAAGAGATTCTAGCAATAATTGCTTGTTTACCATTTCCAAAGCTGTTTTACACGTTTTACATAAATAAGTCTTAGTTATATTTATCCGAGAAATGTTTAACCAAGCCAAATTGGTACTTTGCTAAAGCAAAATTTTCTCCGTGAACTTGTTTCAGTCAGCACTGCTCTTGAAATAAATTTGACTGGCCTTAGACGTTCTGTCAAACTATACTGACAAGACTAAAAGTCTTAAATTTGCGACGAGATGTTCTGTAGGCAGACGTAGAGGCAGGGCAGAGTAATCCAGGAGGTCCCGAAGCTTCCGGAGAGATTCATGCAGTCTTCACTGGTGGTTCGCTCCGAGGCAGGAAAGCGATAGGAGAAGGCCAGAGAGAAGAGGTTTGCAGTAGGAAAGCGGATTGGGAAACGCTGGAAGGAATACCCTGCTTGGCTGCATAGAAGCTTAATTCTTAACGAGCACGGCAGTATCCTAGAGCTCGTCCAGAAACTCGTGTAGCAGACAGCGGTTTTTGATTTTCAAGCGTTGACATTTCCAATCAAATACGCTAGCGTGTATTTTAGTCGGCAGTTATTGGCGCGCTGGTGGCGAGTGTTGAGTGCTCCAAAGTTAAAAATCTCGCCACAGATACGTAATGATGATACTTGGTTAAATATTTGCTTGGTTAAATAAATTAAGTATTACGAAGTTTTCTGTAGGTGCCTACCCCAATTCTCTCACATTCGAGATGCGTCAAAAAATGACAGACGTCGAAAGCATTTGACAGCTGAAAAGAAAAGGCCGCATGCAAATCTGGTAATTGAATAGTTTTTGCAACGAATTCTAGAAAGAACGAATGTTTACATATTATCATTGTGATACGACTTGAGTGGCGTGTTATTTTTAGATGACCTAAAATGGGTCTAAGGTAAATCTTGATGTCCTTTTTAACATAAAACTACCGTGAAACTCGGACATATTAATAAAACGGATCACTCACGTATTTTTACGTCGAGAAATGCCCGACATGTTTCGGACCAGTCCTGACCAGTTGATGTCCTTACATGATATTGTCTTTCATAATTATTCCAAGGAAGCTATCGCCGTTTGATTACGTTCCTTACTAATTAATACCAATTATTTCGCGTAATTTACTCAATTGCTATTAATTAACGTTACCTGTTATTAAGGCACTATTGAGCTCATGATCATGATCATATCAATTTATTGTGTTTAGTTAACATTCTAGTAATATTAATAATTATAATAAATGGCTAGTTGACATTGTGTAAGTTTTCTCAACTATTTTCTCTCTAGATTTTGGCCATATAGGGGCAGAGTTACGTTTCTCAAGGATTATTAAAAAGTACACAAAACAATATTAGTTATTATTAATATTTGAATGTTCTGTATTATATAATAGAGAATAGGTAATTTTATATTTAAAATCCAAGAAGGAAATAGGGGAGAAAGCTTACGCAAAATGCATAGATAAATAAAAGAGATTGTCGGTCCTCATTTCTTCTTAATTTAATCTTGCAACAATTAAAATTATATTATTCCCAATTTTGTGGCAACCCTTATTATATTTGGGTATGACAGCGCATGTAGGTACTTAATAATCACTGGCATCGTTCGACTTCGAAGACTACTGGAGTGACTTAGTATACTGTGCAGTATATTCACTACAGTATTTCAAGAAGTGACTTATACTGTCAAAAATTTCATTCAAGTATAGTCAGCGTCAAATATACCAGAGCGGGCCAGGTGTCAAAAACTGAACTCGACTCTATTGTCAAATACGCTCGGGCGTGTTCAGATATTTTTGACCACCTTGCCCGCTCTGGTATATTTGACGCTGACTGTACATTGCTGCTTTCAGATAGAAGGTCAAGTTTCGCGTAAAGGTCCATTGAGGATATTCAAATCAAAAGCGATATTTGTCCACTAATGCAGAGATGCAAATTTTAAATAATTATACAGTAATTTTACTGTAGTATTGGTTCGGACGGAACCCGTCTCGGAAGGAATTCGTCTCGCACTATGCTCTCTTTTTACCATCACGTGAATTTGAAAGCAATTTGGGTTGATTATAATGTTTGTAGTGTATAAAAATATTTTATTACCATTTTAATTTCCGATCTCCATCCGAATTTTCATTACCTATCTTTTAAAATAAAATGTTTTATTTTGAATTAATGTTATAATATATCTCGCAAAGTAATCCAAATACCATTTATTTAGCTTAGAGGTAAAAAAGAAAGCAAGAAATTTTCTATAAATTTTTCAAAATACATTTTTTGTCAAGGGTATCAGCTTCAATTATCACGACTGCGTAATTGACGGTGTGCTCTCGCCACAATACCTTTATTATGTTTTGTTTTTAAGCTTAACGTTTTTTTTTTCGTATTTGTTAATCCCGTTTGCATTAACTATATTATTCATCCGAATAAGTTTTGTTCTCAGCCCACGAAGTTCAGCCCTGTGATTTTCTAACTGCAGGCGGGGAAAATGAAAATGGATTTTTTTTTTGCAAAAGGGGCATATCTTTTACATGTCTGAGCCTATAAACCAATAACCAATAATATGTTTTATGGTGTTAAAATAATACGTTGTATTTTTTTAATCGACTTCATTTTAAGCCGGTCTAATTACCGGCACAAGAGGTATTCCACCTTAGCCCTCTGGGTTGGCAACGCACCAGCAATCGCCTCGGTGTTGCGGGTGTCTATGACCATACGCACGTACCATCACGTGACCTACTTGTTAGTTTGCCTTCCTATTTCATAAAAAAAAGAAACTTTGATTTGAAATTTAGATTTCACCCTGTAATCCTTACATATATTAATCTACTTCAGCTAACTATCTCAAAGTAATGAACAGCAGGTACCGATGTTCGACCTCGCACAAGATATGAAGACATAGTTGCGGTGAACAGTCTGAAATAACAGCGTGTGGAGCATCTGTGAATAATACGTCTCCCATTATTTATGTAGGTACAATTTAGTTGTGAACTTTGTACAAATAGAACTGGATGAATTAATAAACGCGTGTCTGTTCTATTGTGATCTTTGGCGGAATTAGGAACTGACGTAGTTATAGGAGAGAGTAGGTACCTTTTTTTTTTTTTATACAATATAGGAAGGCAAACAGTACTTTATTTCAGTAAAGTTTTTAGTTAAGGTAATTTATATTAAGCTTCGTGTTTTCCGTTTGTCCAATCGGTTGGCTGATGAATCGTCCAAATAATGGGAACTAATATTTCCATTCCAGAACATAACAAACTATAGGTTTTTGGAATAACGTAGGTAATATCAGTTTATGGATATGAGAACTGCTGAAATGATGGTGTTTGTTGAATGTTATATGAAAAAAGATCCCGATGAATTGAGAACCTTTTCCTTTTTTTGAAGTCGGTTAATAAACAATTTTAAGCGGTCAACTGCCCGCTGCGCTATACTCTTACTACTCTTACATACACAGTTGTTGGAAATACATTTGTAGTTATTTAAATATACCAAAAATATTTTATTTTAATATTGCTATAGAAGTGGAAATTCAAAAGTATCTCTTTTTGTAATATCCTCGCATTCGTTCCCAAATTGCCACATTTCTCATAATAAAATCCTGATAGTAAGGTTTTGAGAATCCAGTATTTTTCCAATCAGGTAGTTTGGAAATGAGGAAAACAATACAACACAATAACTCTTTATTAATCACAGCAAAACAGCACGAAAAGGTACAAGGTAGAGAAAATACATGAGGCACACAATAGGCGGTCTTATTGCTTTAAGCGATCTTTTCCAGACAACTTTAAAAAAAAAGAGATCAAGAACAGAACATTTAAGAGGGATTTTTTTTCTTTTCTTTCTTTCTTTCTTTTGAGGCATTTTTCTTTGGTAAGAAAATGTTGAATTTACCGATACATAAGAAAAAACCGTTTTTCAAACATTGATCAGATCTCAATTTATTAGTTCTTGGCAAAATCGTACAAATCGTCATCATACAATTTTGATAAAAAGACTAATAAAAACCAGTGCACGTATTGGTTTATTTATAAACAGTTTACCTACATGTTAGTTCATGTAGGTAAGTAACATGTATTCCGTTTAGTGATTTCTGCGTGCGCAGTACATATAATATGTATATTATACAGACTGGCGCTAGGGGAAACTTTATTTAAGTCTACTATAAACCTACGTACTTATACGATGTTTGCGTTATTGTCAAGTTTATCCTTCACTCGGGCTCGGGGAAATAACGCTTCTAAATTATTGTCTTCCATATATGTTTATTCCCGCCATTCAGAATTGTGGTTCTTGGAATTACTTTAGAAATATAACTTTTCTAGTAGGTACAAATAAGTCTATAAATCAAACCATTCCATGTAACCTTCCCAAAACTACTTTCAAATGGAATAAAACAAGTTACTATTAAATACTTATTGTAAAAGCAATTTATTTTACATCTTTCTGCAAATATTCAATAATGGCGTATCGTTCACAATTAATTTGTCGCAACAACACGACACGATTTCGCTACATACCTATTTCACTTTCGATTTGGTTCGTCACCCACTGTCCCAATTGTTTGCATTCCATCAATTCGTTACGCTGCAAGTCATCTCAAATAAACGCGTGTAACGGAGTATTGTAAATCGTTCAAGCAATACTGTCGTAACAAATTCAGCTACATAGTAGCAATTAGAAAACTGGATTACTTGCACTAATTATAAACGTAATTGGGGGACTTTTGAAGCAAACATGAAGAGCTGGTTCTTTGTATGACTTTAGGCGTGGCATAAAATAACGATTTTGTATTAACGAATTAAAATATGATCCGTCTTTTTAGTTATGTAACTCCAGATGACCGTTGAGACCTTAATATAAATAAAATTAAATATTAAATTTCAAAGTCCTATTAAACCTCTCCCTACTTACAAACTCCTTTTCTATATTAAACCACGGACTAGAACTCAATATTGCTTTCACTGCATTATTAAGGTACACTGACTGGCAGAAACATTTGTGGATCGCCTAATTTGGGTTCAAAACGAATGTTCACTTTTGTGTCTCCATCACCAACTTCGAGGAAACTGTTCCAGTCAGCCATCCAGTAGAAGCCATTCTTTCTCGGCGGCGGGAGCTCAGAGTCACCAGGCACCTCTGGAGCGGCGCCTCCGAAAGATTCCTCTAAATCCGAAATCGAAGCACCTGCATCTGCCGATGCAGCTGCAGAATCTACCGAGGACTCTTCTTTTAAATCTGGAGTTGCAGTTGTCGTGGTTTCTACTGCAGCATCAGTACTATTAGCTTGCCTCTTAGTTTGTTCACTGTCAATTAATAACTTCAATTCTTCAACTGGGCTTGGTCCTTTTCCTAGGGGAATCACTTTAACAGAATCGTAATCTATGGGCTCAAAAATTGGCAGTGGTTGGCTGTTAGGTTTACGACTCTTTGGTAAGTCTAAAGGCAGAATCGTTTCCTGTCCTTTTGATTCAGACGTGTCCAATTCAAAAGGTAACTCTGGTCTCAAGGGTTCATATAAATAATTGTTGAGAGCCTGGTTGCCTTTGTTGCCCGATGAGTTAACTTCAGCGCTTGGTGAAATCAAATCATAGGCTAGTAAAATGTTTTCTGGTAACTGCACTGATCCATCAACTAATCTTGCTGGAGGAAGTGGCTTGAATCCGTCGAGTGGTAATAAGAAATGATCTTTCCCTGATCCTCCTTTCAACCCATGTCCGTCAAGAAATGCCTGTAATTCAGCAGGGAAATCCTGCATATACAAATTTGCCAAGTTATGATTGTTTTTCAAGGTCTGTTCAAGTTTTTCGTTTTTTAATACTTTAGGAGGCTTAGGAGTAGTTTTTGGTATGGTTACAACTTCTGTTCTTGGTGGTTTTGTGTATAATTCTTGTAAAGAGGAACCGTCTCTTGGAGTATAAGGTAGCACTACCATCAACGTAGGTTCAGCTTTCGTTGTACTCTCGACCGTAGATGTAGTTGGTGCTGCTGCTGAGATAAAAGAATCTTTTTCATCGGGAACGAGATTGTCTTTAAAATCTGGTATTGCAGTTGTGGAATTAATTTCGTTTTCTTTGTAACTAACAAGCGGTGTTGGTGTTGTTACTTTTTCGGCACTTATTTGTTCACTAGAAGTTGAAGTGCTTTTAGCATCTTCTGCTCTAATGTCGTTGAGTAGTTCCAAGATTTCCTGCCTCGTTAACCTTGGAAGCTGCGAATTGGCTTTCAAAATATCCTGCACCTGCTGCACCGTTTTTTCCACATCCACTGACGGACGTGCTCCTATCGCCACTACGAAGAGCATTAACCAAAACAGCTTCATTTTCTGAAACAGACAAAAACGAAACATCATCTTCCATTCATAAGTTCTACAAAAAAGTAAACGGAAACGTAAACGTTTCACTTTAATCTCGTCGTTAAGTTTCTAGTACCAAAAGTAAGAAGTTTGCACCAAAAATCTTCCAATGAAGTTGCTTAACATGAGACGACTAATTTGTAACAGTAGCTTTATTAGTTATTAGAAACTTACAAACTAAACCGTCAAATTGGCTAAATTTATGAATCCTCAAACGCTATGAACTTATGTCCGACTATCATGCCAAAATCTTAACTTTGTTACAAAGTTCATTAGCAAGCCCCGAACGTCAGGAGCACAACATTGTAGCAAGTTTATTATCAGTAGAAACTATTGATAAGTCAAAGTAAATTTCCTTGATGGGGTTGGCTAATTTAAAGTCTGCTAATAAATGGAATTGTTGGCACATTCTTCGGTTTTAATATGGAAGATTAGTTATAAAGTTCATTGGGCCGTATCAAATGTGTTCGATCACATTTTGGGTTCACTTTTAATCGGAGATAACCAATAGTGATTCGTATTTCAATATGGCATCAAGAACAAGTAGTACAATATAGATCTTCTATGCAATAGAAATTTGCTAACGATATTGCTTTTAATGCTTCATCTTTCTCTTGCATATTATCCTTAAGAGAAGTGTGCACCCAGTTCCAAAAAGCACGAATATTCTAAACTATAAAGAATATTGAAAAAAATCAATGGTTCTGTAGGTTAAGGTTTAGAGGGTGGAAAACGTTAACGCTCTTTGTATGGAGAGCGCTGGGTAATACAATACAATAGCTAAGCCTTAAGATGCAAACATACAAACCAATATTCCAAACATAAAGAATGGTAAGTTATTTATTTTGTTGGCATAATAGTATTTTATTTTTTAAAATGACTTCTTACAAGATTTATAAAACATTTGAAAATTGTCATCTCAAATTGTACAAAATAGCTAAGTTATAAATCAGTTCCATTATTATTTGTATGAATTTCCCGAACACGGGATAGTATTACCTCAGACCTTTGGGAGGCGTGATAGCACGTGCAGGCCCTTTAGCCAATTCAGTTAAAAGTTAGTGTCATGGTACACTGGGCGGATATTGTCCCGCTGTCACAGAATTCTGGATTTAAAATTTAATATAATTATTTTTTGTAGCGTTCGATAGGTATTTCTTTTACATTGTCATTGTGTTTTTTAATTGACTTGTTTCGTTTCTGAATTTAAATATTGTGACTATTTCTGAATGTTCTATAATTTTCTTTTTATTAATAAAGACTATAGTAATATGTTTTTAATTAACTAATTTTATCTTTTTATTTGAATTGTAATTATCTTTAAGTTTTTTAAGATTGACATGGAAGGTTTGACTGTAAGTGTTAATTTATGACATGAATAAATGAAAAAAAAATCATCTTTTGCACAATACGATAGTTTTCAGTACCTACCTACCATAGATAAGTATTTAATATATTTTAAAATGGTTATTTTAATAAACAATAAGTTTTTAAATGTGACATGAATCTATAAGTGTCCCACACAACTAAGTAAGGGATGTCTTTTCTTACGAATAAATTTAGGGTTGCGTTTCTAAAATGGTGTCGGTCTGTGTGTCACAGGGCCGTATCTTTTGAACCGTAACGTATGCATAAATGATAGAAACTTGAAATGTTCAAAGAATATTATTGCTATGGCCACTATAACAACAAATAATAAAAAAAGTTACAAATTAAAGATTGTATTTCCCGGTGTTACTTTTGATCTACACACATATTTCCACAGAGTGTGTATTATTATGGTCACTATAATTAACAACACATAATAATTAAATTTGTAACCGAAATTTCTTTCGATTTTTATTTTAAATGTTTTTAACATTCAAATTAATAGATTAAAATTGTAATCGTACACAAAGAAAAATTACCCATTTGTCCTGCCATTGTCCTAATTTTTCTTTGTGTTGTCATTTCAATTTTAACACATAATAATTTTAAAATGGGGGTCTTCATACAAGAAACGTGTCTTTTTTCCTTTTTTTGTACGGAATCCTTCGTGAGCGAGTTCAAGTCATAATTTGAGGGTTAAAAAAGAGTCAATTGTTAAGAAGAGGTTAATTAAATTGATTTATTAGCTTTCGTGACTGAAACTCACATAATGTTCGTGGTAAGGGATCATTATGATTCTAGCAGACGACGCGCAAGGTCGTTCCCACGTAATATTTTTACGATTGAGGCATAGCACGGCCGGATTTTCGCTAACGTGCCTGAAGTTATAAAATATTTACGGTGAAATATAATACTACGGGGTAGTGATGTTGCCAGATATATGGCTGCTCGGACTTGTATCTATTTCGACAAAAAAGTTATGCAACTTTTTCATAGAATTGAAAGCATGAAACAATTATTGCGAAACTTAAAATCAAAACGAAACCATCAAAACCGATACAAGTGACGAAACATTTGGCCGTCGGCTAGAAAACCTTTTATTGGATTGCATTTTACTCGGTTAGGGAATTTATTGGTAATAAGTTTTAATAGTTTTTAATACATTGTATAGTTTAAACTCTTATTGACTGTATTTTCTTGACTTTTTTAAAATTAGTTTATTTTGTTCTTATTATTTATTGATGTTCTTTTCCTTATTTTTATGCTCTAGTTTAGTTTTTTTGACATGCTGATATATTTTTATATTTTGTTGTATTTTTTTTATTATTTTTGACGATCATAATTTTAATTCGTATAAATTGACATCTCTGTAATGTTTAATGCAATGTAAGATTGTGAAATAAATAAATTTAAACCTAACCTAAACCTCAATAACAGAATTCATAGTTGAAATTTAAATTCCGATAATATTATTGAACTATAAATAAACAAGCTACATAAAACCGTTAAAATAATAATTAACCAAATTGAATCTATTGGAATAAAAATATTGAAATTTTATTGCATTCATACTTGTTACTTAATTACCCTTATTAAAGTATTAAAACAATATTTTATAATTATAATTGAGCCAATCTAGAACAGCCTTTAATTTACCGTTAATAATGTCTATTTAGGCGAGATGAAATACTCGGGTGCGGGTGACAGTAACCCTGAGGGGATAAGTAGGGTCAGGGCAGGGGTGCCCCGACCCCAGGACCCCACGGTGACGTGGTGACAGTATATTAGCTGGAACAGGAACGGTGTTAATTTACTGGGCACCTGTATGAGAAAATAACAAGTTCGGTTTTCATTCGGGGTACGCGTTGACCTTGGTCCCAGATTTAGCAGGTCAGGTTTAGCCCCCTGGGTTAGCAAACTCCTTGGTGTTGCGGATGTCTATGGGCGGTCGTGATCACTTACCATCAGGTGCCCCATTTGCTCGTTTTTCGTTTTACGTTTAAAAAAAAAGTGTAGTTATCTACTTGTCTGTCAACTCTATCGACTTCACAAATCATTCACGCGAGCCTATCATAATTTATGAATACACGCTTGTTTGTCACGTACACTGTTTCCCCGAACTCCATTATTCATAAAATCCATCGAACTCCAAACAACGTTCGCTAACTGATTTTCTATGCCATTGTTTCTGATGAAGACCCAGTACGACCGAACGGGGGTAATGTCACAAAATAAATTTCGCCTGTGCGTACTTTTGTGTGCTGGAATGTCCCAAGTGCTTTGGGGTTAGGGGTAGATATGCCCTTTTACGACAGTGAGGCAATGCTGCGATATTGCTAGGCCTTCATGGCTTTATGGAGGCGATATATCGTTTGACGTTTGTGTGTGAGTGCGTGAAAAGATAATGTCGAGGAACCTTGATGGGGTTCTCATTCCGTCTTTAAGAACGAAAGCAGCTTTAAGAGTAGAAGAATTAGTACGAACTCGTTTTAATTTTAAGGTTTATATGCGTTTGATTATAATTCGATTTTTTATCATTATTTACCATTTATATCTTATTTGTTATTCTAATACAATGTTATGTCTAATAATCGGCTGTGCTAAATTGTCTCCAGCTGAATTAAAAAAATAATTCAGAAGCTCCTTTGCGTAAAATGTAATTTGGTGGACATAATTATTTTTGGTTTCGAGGGAACTCTGTGGACAGGATTCTGAAAGTGAATTTTAGTTTAAAACGATTGTTTTGGTTCAACGTTGGATCTTATCGCCATTTGTGGGTATAAATAAGAACCATGATTCTATTCGTTTGAGTGTGAGGAAGACTGCCATCCAAGATCCAAAAACAGTCGTGTTTGTTATATTCTTGTTCGATTGGAAGATTCAATACGCCCCGCCTGCTAAGTTATCTACCTATTGCCTGTAACAAGTGGTAAAACTTAGGCCAGCATTCGTTCTTGCAACTATTGGAATTTATTCGCAAATAAATAAAAGAATGAACTGCCTGGCGTGCCAAGTCACAATAAACGATGACCATGAAATCTTGGTATGTACAGGGTGCAGGGGAACCTATCATTACATGTGTGTGAATATGTCAGCTGCCTATTTTGCGGAACATTATACCGATTTAAAACTGGCATGGCGTTGCCCATCATGTATGAATGTCACTTCGCGGCGTAAAAATGATAACACACCTGTTCGCAAATTACATGAAAGCACTCAACTTGACGAAACAACTATGTCGGTTGATGACTTGTTGTTTTATGATAATAATTTATCCGCACACCCGGACAACGTTGGCAAACAATTGTCCCAACCTGTAACTTTGGAAACACTTAGTGCGTTGTTGGATCAAAAGCTCTCGCCTTCATCCGATTACATGTCCAACTTGCGAGCTGTACTAAAAGAAGACATTAAAAAAATGATTTCGAGCGAAATTGGTTTAGCTATTCAAACACTAAAGGATGATTTCACAGTTACCACCGATTACCTGGCTGCCGAACAAAGCGATCTGAAGTCTGCCATTATTGATAAGAATAAAAAAATCAAACTACTCATGGAAGAGCAGTCAAGGCTGATAAGCGGTTTAAAAACTATCGGTGGTAGACTTGCGTCAATTGAGAATATCTCTCGCAGTCGAAACCTTGAAATACACGCCGTCCCTGAAAGTAAGAACGAAAACGTTGTTGCCATTTTTAAGTCTCTGTGTGAGTCTATTAGCTGCCCCATGGATGAGTCGCACATCCATGCTTGTCGGAGAGTTGCCAAGTTGGACTCATCTACGGACCGTCCCCGGAACTTACTCGTTACATTGTCGTCTCCTCGTATGCGTGACAACGTGCTCTCTGCCGTGCATCGCTTCAACAAGTCACACCCCAAGGACTTACTTAATACACATCACATTGGCCTGCTCGGTGAGACAAGGAGAATATTTGTAGCCGAGCACCTCTCTCCCGAGCAGAAGCAATTACACGCTGCTGCCAGAAAAGCTAAGGCCGATAAGGGTTACAAGTGGGTTTGGGTCAAATATGGTCAGATTTATATGCGCAGGGAGGATGATTCAAAGGCTATTCTTATTAAAAATGTTGATTCACTAAGTAAGCTATAATAGGTATTAACTTAAATAATTTTTGTTTGTTTATTTTAGTTGCTGTTGAGTTGGCCCTCTTAGCTGGGGTATAATGGTTGTGATCTACTACCAAAATGTTAACCGGATTCGGTCTAAGACTATGGATTTTAGTTTAAATATCTTAAAATTTGATTATGATGTTATTTGCTTAACTGAAACGAATTTAAATGCTGGGGTTTATGATAGTGAAATTTTTGATCAACGATATAATGTATTCCGTAAAGACCGTCATGAATCATGTATTAAGAAAAAAGATGGTGGTGGTGTACTTGTAGCCGTAAAAAAGCATTTTGACGTTACTCGGAATTTTTCATGGGAGTGTGATGTTGAGGAAGTTTGGATCAGTATTATGACGAGCAATCGTTCTTGTCCTGCAATTAATCTTTGTATTTGTTATCTTCCCCCTGATATGCATCCTTCGTGCCTTGAATTATTTTATAACAACTGCCAAAAAAATATCCTAAATGCTAATATCGGTAGTAATTTTGTTCTTATTGGAGATTTTAATACGCCCAACATTGTATGGTCAAGGTCTGTTAACTCGGTGCTCCTTGAGCCCAGTGACGCACATGATCGTAAATCAGAAATTTTAATCGAAACAATGTCACTGTGCGACTTGAACCAATATAATAATATTCCTAACTCTAACAATAGGTACTTGGACCTAGTTTTAAGTAATACGAGTTGTATTCAAGTATATGGTGCTCAACCATTAAGTAAAGTTGATGTTCACCACCCACCGATAATAGTTGACTTGGATGTAAATGTTTCTGCTAAAATTTTAAAGGAAAATCATCTTGAGCGCTTTAACTTCTGTAAAGCTAACTGGGAAATGATTAGAAAATCGCTTGAAGACATTGATTGGCTTGTTGTTTTGTCGTCAGACGACGTGAATATTTGTGTCAATAAATTTTATGAATCACTGAATGATGTAATAGAGAAGTATATCCCTTTGAGACGTAAAAAATCTGATTACTACCCCTTCTGGTACAATAACGCTCTTAAAAAATGTCTTAAAGAAAAGTCTAAATTTCATAAGTTATATAAAAGGTATGGCAACCCCAGAGATTACGATACTTTTTCCTTGTTACGAGCCAGATGTAAAACTCTTATAGATTTATGCTATAAGAAAATGCTGTCTACAGTCGAGGATTCTACTCAGGGTGATATTAAATTATTTTGGAGATACGTTGGCAGTAAAAGGGGTAATTCTAATTCTAGTCTTCCAGAAACTATGTCTTTTGGCGGTCGTACTTGTTCGAACGGCTTAGGCATATGCGAGTTGTTTTCCGAATACTTTGGTTCTGTTTTTGAGAATAATCCGCGCTCGACGGAATACCCATTTAATATTGATGTTGGGCATGATAATGTACTATCTACAATAACGATTGATACGGCTTCTCTGGTTTCAAAGATAAAGCAATTGGATGTCCGTAAGGGTGCTGGATCTGATGGTATTCCAACATCCTTTGTAAAAGCGTGTTGTGCTGAACTGAGCAATCCTTTATGTATTATTTACAACAAGTCTTTAGCATCAGGTGTGTTTCCATCACTATGGAAAACGGCACATGTCGTGCCCATACATAAGTCTGGGGATAGGTCTAGATGCGAAAATTATAGACCCATTAGTATATTGTCGTGCTTTGGTAAGTTATTTGAGTCTGTTGTTTATGATTTCGTCTATGATCACGTAAAACAGAGTATTTCTAACAGTCAGCATGGTTTTATCCGTAACCGATCCACCGTAAGTAATCTTCTAACTTTTAAAAACTATTTATGTTGTTCTTTTGCTCACACTGGTCAAGTTGATGTGATCTACACTGATTTCTGTAAGGCTTTTGATAAAGTGGACCATTCTCTGCTTTCCCTCAAGATTATTCGTATGGGTATTCACGGTTCTTTATTTCGTTGGCTTTGCTGTTACCTGCGTAATAGAAGTCAGCTAGTGGCTCTTAAGGGTTATAGGTCTTCGCCTAAACCTATTACTTCCGGGGTGCCGCAGGGATCCCACCTTGGTCCTCTTTTCTTCATTATTTTTATCAACGATATTGTCCAACAGATATCCAGCCCTTGTCTTCTTTATGCTGACGATTTAAAAATCTTCTCCGATGTCAATAGTATCAGTGATTGTTTAAAACTTCAAATTGACATTGATAATATTCAAAAGTGGTGTCAATATAATAGAATGTCTCTAAATATCGGGAAATGCTTTGTGGTATCTTTCACTAGGAGACAAAATCAGTCGGTGTATTCTTATGTACTGGCTGGACAGTGCCTGGCTAGGAAGTCTGTGGCCCGGGACCTTGGTATTATTTTTGATGATCAACTTACATTTCGGTCTCATTATGAGCACATCATTAGCAGGGGAAATCAGCTCCTAGGTTTTGTAATAAGAATCACGAAAAGCTTTAAAAATTATGATAGTGTACTTAATTTGTACTTTAGCCTGGTCCGCAGTATTCTGGAGTATGGATGTCCTATCTGGTCCCCCTTCTATGCTGTACACTCAAATAAAATCGAAGGAGTTCAGAGGAGACTCCTGTGGATATTGAGTAGAAGGTATCATTTGGGTCGCTCTCTTTCTGGCTACGAATCGAGACTGGAGAAGTTCTCTGTAACCTCCTTAGCTACCCGAAGAAGGCGAGCTGATCTTATTTATTTATATAAAATTATTCATTCCCTAATTGATTCCCCTCATTTGCTATCCCTGTTAAATATTAATATCAAATATAGAATTCGTGCCCCTAAAATCTTCGCCATCGACGTTTATAGAAATAACACTTCTTTTTACAATCCCATTATAAGAATGTGTCGGGAATTTAATGAAATAGCTAAATGCCATGCTGAAATGGACATCTTCGGCTGTAAGTTCAGTGTTTTCGTAAACCAGGTGAGGAGCATCGTCATTGATTAGTTTAGTTTAATTAGGTTATTCTTTTTTTCACTTAAGTGCCTACCGTAAGTGGTGCATTGTAGTAGCTTCCGCATGCTTTTACCTGTAATACGTTGTTTTGTTTAACTGTAAAATTTTTGTTTGTATTTACTTGCAGATGTTTCTGATTATCATGCTGTGTTCACATAATTGTGGAATGTAATCTAGTACTTAAGCTCTGTGTGTATATTATGTATTTAAATTGATTACTTTCTGTTTTGTGGACCTAATAAAAAAAAAAAAAAAATTAATATTGCAATAAAACATAATCTTGTCTTAAATTATCTAAGCTACTTAGAATACAAAAGTTAGCTATATTTTATAATATTTATGAAAGTCAATAGTACCTATCTACTTACTAATAATTATGTGAAACGAGCATTGTATAATACATTGCATTAAGATAATCAAGATGTCAGCATTAGACTTATTTTAATATTTTACTATTAAGTCCTTGTTGCCAATAATGATTGTAGACTATTTAATGTAAGATTTTTTTCATGATTTCGATCGTGAGACATCGAAATACGAACACCTTGGCGTCTTCCTATCTATCACCCAGTTCGTTCCTCACAATTCGTTTTATTTCAAACATTTTGTTAACAAACACAAACGTGATTTCCTTTGCCCGACAATAAATAGTAAATGGCTATAAATATGAGATACGATGTGTTACGTCCTCGCATTCCGCGCCACTACACCCTGTGAATACGGCGGTAATTGTGATGAATGCCTCGTCCATATGAATACACCCTGTAGACGTAAAAAATCTCCAGTGCTCGTGAGGGTCAATTTGAACTAAGTTTTACTTTTATCTGACGGAGAAATGGCCAGACATACTTGTTGGACAGCATAAACCTATTTTTTTTATTTAAAGGTATATGAGCAAGTAGGTCACTTGATGGTTAGTGATCACCACCGCCCATAGACTCGCAACATCAAGGAGTTGGCAGATGTGTTGCCAACCCACCAGATCCGGATCACTATCATCTTTTTACTCGCTAATCAAGTACTTACTTACACTAAATTGTTTTAAATTTTTTGCGATTTTCATACATATTTATAACGTTATCTATTCTACTCGTGACCACGGCCGTTGAAAAATGGCAGAAACGTCGAGGTAAATTAACAATATATTTTTATCGCGTTCAAGTCCCGATTACATTATAAATAAGTGCTTACACTGCTGTGTTCCGGCGTGGAGAGCAAGACAGCCGGTGCAATTACTGGCACAAGAGGTATTCCATCTTAGCCCTCTAGGTTGGCAACGTATCAGTAATCTCCTTGGTGTTGCGGGTGTCTATAGGCGGTGGTCATCATGTACCATCAGGTGACCCACTTGCTTGTTTTTCTTCCTATTTTAAATTAAAAAAAATAATGGGTATATCTATTTTTTTAAACAATATCTTTTTTTGTGTGAAAATAAGTAACTCCGCCGCTCATGGGAATAAGAAACCGCTTGAGAATCATTCTTGAATGTGATACTATTAAAAGTTTATTTTTAGTATCAAATGCTCTAACACTGATGTAACAGATGCTTCAAATTCATACATAAAAATTATGAATACGTCACGCTTCATCGCTAAGTTGTAACTAGCATGTCTACTTGCAAGCCTCACAAAAGATTGTATAATAACTTCTACTACTGCAACATTGCTACATCGATACTTCTTCAATTTCGTCACCCATTGCTCTTCGCGTTGGCCAAGTTCACAAACAAAGAATCTAAAAGCCGCAGTGGTCGCGGTATTGAGCGATGATTTGCGTATGTTTACTGTAAATATTCTCACGCAAGATGGCCGAGGCTGCACCTTTCACTTTCGATGTTAACTCGAGAATTGTTTTCGTGTCTGTTGACTTATTATGCGGTCTTTGAACTTTGCGACTGCAATTATAAGATAAGATTTAAACGCTGTTTTCTTTATAGTTATTTTCTTAATACGCTCTGTAAAGTCAGTTAAAATCGGTATCTTGTTCGAGTAACTACTCAATTATTTGCACGCATAGCGCTAAACGAAACGACCGTTTTTCATGTTTCCTATATTTTTATTTTGAGACCTTATGCATATACCCCAATAAAATATGTCCCCTAAGAACTATCTTCGTACTAAATAAAACCTAATTATATAGGTTTATAAATTTTTACCTACTATTTAAATAATATAATAAAGAATAAAAAGATCTATTAACACAACATACTTTATGGTAACATCAGAATATCATTTAAAACAGTAACACGGGGAAAATTAAAAAAAACAGTAATTTAACCAAAGTCCGGTAGTGAATAACTAAGTTTTAGATTTCGATAGACACAATGACTTAAAAAAATACTTCTCTACTTTTAGAAATAAACAAATTTTAATTAGAAAACTCCTGTGAAACTCAGACATATGATTGTGTGTTCGTCAAGCCACGATCGCAGGCTTTCATGATTAAGGACCACGAACTGGTCCGAAATATGGCGAACAGTTCTTAATATAAATACGTGAGTAGGTAATCCATTGCGTTTTAAATAAATGAGCAAATACTTTGAAAGAAGATAAATAAATTCAACACAAAAGAATAACCTAGCCGAGTGCCGAGCTTGTTCTATGTGACCTAGATATATAAACGGGTAGGAAATTTTTACTCTACAACCCATCATATAAAGGAGTTACTAGTTTCTTGTCCATTCTACTTTCTATTGACTGTGTGCAACAGAAATGTATTATTATTTTGTACTATCTTTTGCACATGACTTCGTACGCATGGAATTTAGAAGTAAGCATCCAATTCGGGTTATAGGCGGTGTATTAAGATGGCACATGCATTGTTTTGTTGCGCGGGTGGTAGGACCTTGTGCAAGGTCCGTCCGGATCGCTACAACCATCTTGCTCGCTAATCCTGCCGCTAAGCAGCAGTGCTTGCACTGTTGTGTTCCGGCGTGGAGAGTAAGACAGCCGGTGTAATTACTGGCACAAGAGGTATTCCATCTTAGCCCTCTGGGTTGGCAACGCATCTGCACTCTCTTTGTTGTTGCAGGTGTTTATAGGCGGTGGTGATCACTTACCATCAGGTGACCCACTTGCTTGTTTGCCTTCCTATGTTGTATAAAAAAAAAGTTGGTTTGTTTTGTTGAAGTTAGACCTCCAGCAAAACAAAACAATAGCTAAAATACAAGAAGGATCATACATAGCCTCCGAAAAGCTTATACTTAATAAAAATGGCTGGAACCCGACGGTTCGAACCAATTCCAACGAATTTATGATTCGTTGCAATATAATATGAGATAAATAATAGATTCAGGCGTTACTTTGCGGAGGTCCAAAGGCTCAACAAACTGGAACAAATTACCTTGCTACTCCGCGAAACCAGTGCCGTGCTCGTGCAAGTTAGCTGCGTCTGTGCGACATATATATGTACATGCAAAAACCCACCCTCCTCCGCTTCCACACGAGACAACATATATCACACAGACTCAATTACACACCATCACCACTAAACACTAAACAACACGATCGACGCGTGTTTCACCTATGTACGAGGCATCATCGGGATCTAACAGTACGACTGTTCGCTACTTGAGTACGCGTCCAGTTTGTATAAATGAGAAAAAAAGTTTAAATATTTTAAACCGTTTAAACAGTTTTATTTCAGTGTCAAACTATGGACAATGGCCAGAAGGTGTTGCGCTCGGAAAGACGTGTAATCCTATTGAGGACGTCTTTTGGGAATTTTATTCCCAGTATTCCAGAAAATGGGTTAAGTTCGCTTTTCTTGGCAGAAGTTCTGCGCGTGCTACTTATTGTTATAAAGCTGCTACTTTATATTAAAGTCCGAGTGCAGTGACTAACAAATTCGTTTTGTTTCACTGGGCGCAGTCCGGATGTTGTGAACCCACAACTTTTAACACCGAAATGTACACAAGTTACCGCCTGAATACCGTGTCTCCTACTACGGCTGTTTCTTGAAGTTACTTTGTGCCTTTCGGCTTTTATTTTTTTATGAAATAGGAAGGCAAACAAGCAAGTAGGTCACTAAATGGTAAGCGATCACCACCGCTTATAGACACCCGCAACACCAAAGAGATTACAGATGCGTTGCCAACTCGGAGGGCTGAGATGGAATACCTCTTGTGCCAGTAAATGCACCGGCTGTCTTGCTCTCCACGCCGGAACACAACAGCAAGCAGAGCTGCTTAGTGGCAGGATTAGGAAGCAAGATGGTAGTAGCGATCCGGACGGACCTTGCACAAGGCGCTACCACCCGCAAAATAATATAACACTACTGACCAGCCCCGGCTTTGCACAGATACAATCGGGATCTAATGGACATAAAGACCGTCCGTAAAAAAAAACTCAAAATTACAGTGAAAACCGTATCAAAACCCGGTATGTCGTTTAGAAGATGGCGGCCGAACATACACTATAAAGATTTAGGACAGACAGGAAAGAATAGCTACTTTACTTAATACTATGTAAAAAAGATATATATTGGAAGGCGAACTAGCACGTGGGTTCGTGTGATGGAGTGATCACTACCTCCCGTCAACACCCACAACACCATCGAGATTGCCGATGCGTTATCATCCCCGATGGAATAGTGCTAAAAAAGTGAGCGTGTGTGTGTAACCTGTTGTTTATTTACTGTGTGACTTTATTTTAAGTTGTTTGGCCTCCTTTTTCGAATTCATTAATAACTTGTCATCTTTTCTTAGTCATTTAAGTCAATAATATGGAGATTGTGCATTTGAATAAAAATAATAAGGAAAATTTAAATGCAGTCAAGCCAGTTTAAACAGTTACATAATGTTGACTATCAGGTGAGCGATTACAAGATTACAGCGCGATGATCCGGCTTATTGCATAATACATAGAGCTGACCGGATATTTGCTTGTAATACTGAACTGTTTCGTCATATTACGTCTGGGGCTGACGTATTTTCTGCAGTATGCGATATATTGGGTATAGATTTTTTTTATGAAATGGGAAGGCAAACAAGCTAGTGGGTCACCTGATGGTAACCACCACCGCCTATAGATACGCGCAATATCGAAGAGATTGCAGATGCGTTGCCAACACAGAGGGCTAAGATGGAATGTCTATTGTGCCAGTAATTACACCGGCTGTCTTGCTCTCCACGCCGGAATACAACACTGCTGCTTAGCGGCAGGATTTGGGAGCAAAATGGTGGTAGCGATCCGGACGGACCTTGCACAAGGTCCTGCTACCCGCATTTTTATTTCTATTATTTTTACAAAACAAACAAAAATTCAACCTTTACAAATGGGTTATCCGTCATTAACTGAGTCCGAAATGTTAATTTTATATTATGTCCTAGATGTCACCCTGTATAGAGTTCGAAGCGTCTTTAGTCTCAAGTTTTAGAGTTCTGCAGTCAAAAACTTTTCCTAGTTATCTCATTCAACAGGTTCGAGTCCTGCCATTACCCTAAAAATTTCTTTTTGCGTCATTACATAGCATTTAAATCAGTTGAATGTTTAAAATTAAAAAATTAAAATGGATAGAAATTTCGGTTACAAAAAAAATTTTCTACACAATAAGTTTTCTTTCATTTTTTATTTTCACTTATTGTCGAGTATATATTTTTCTTGTCTCCTGTCAGGGAAAGCGTAACGTGGCGTGGCATCCAAGTGCATTGATATTTTGTTCACACATCACTTAACAGGGCATTAACCATAAACTTATGAAATACTAGACATTTTACGTGTGCGAGTGGGAGTTGTATTTACTAATTGTAGTTTTCGTTTTAGGAGTAATTGTGTATTGTTTTCAATTTGTTGTGTTATAATCAGTATTTTATTGTATTTTTAAATTTAGTTCGTAAATTTAGATCTTTTTCTTATTTGTATTTTGAAATAAGAATGACATTTATAAATAAAGTAATAAATTAGTGGGAAAGTAATGTACTATTAGGTACAGTTGTACAAGTAAGAATGAGAAAATAATCACAATGCTATAGTAACCTGTTTTGACGGAGATTGCAGCCCAAGTTATTTCGCTTTAGTATGAACTTTCGCATGACTTGAAACCATTTCATAGATTGTTGCTTATCTACATCAAACACTAACACAATCAATTAGAACAAGAATACGAGATAAAAATGTTAAAACAAAAATAATTTCTAAAGCTCGAGGAGTGAACCTTCCTATTATGCCAAAAGTGAATGATGTTAATGACAATTGTATGATTTTAAATTTTAACAATCGCACAAGGAATATTATGACCAAACAGTAAAAACTAAAAGGAGAAATAATCTTCAGTCATTAGTATTAATGTATATTCAATATGCCAATATTGCTTTTGTAATTTATTTCTACACAAAAAAAAGATTCTGTGAATAGTGTTTCGTAAGTATTAGACATAATAGTTTTACATTGTATCTTCTGCGTTATTCATAATTCAAGGTAACAAAACAATGTTTATAATTTCGCACCCTTAGAATTATAACGACTCCATTCTGAATATGACATTTCCCGAAATTAAACCCTATGTCTTTTAATTAAGGTGATATTTTGGGATGTGTATTATTCAGAAATGGGTCACTTTAATTCTAAGCGTGCGATTTGTGTATTATTTATTGCTTTTTTGAATGTTTTAGAATCTCAGCTGATGATAATGAATGAAATACCTATGGATTATTAATTCATACATTCACGATCTACTTAATAGTACAGATTACATAATACTATTCTAGTGCAGATACACGATCTTATACAAATTTCGTAAATTGACCACTAGAGGGCATGAGTCAATTAGTTACGATGGACGGTGTACAAATTTATTGAAACGAGGAACGCTATCTATCATCATTCATCATTTATCATCCTGACACAAGTTTATAACTTACTAGAAGTTCCCAACCTTGTATGTATACATATTCAGAATCTTTCTGTGAAATTAAATTAAATTAAAATTATTTTATTTAAGTATTTATCATTTTGCATATACTAACATATATTATATGCCTTGTAACTTAATAACAATAATGATCCTAATGAAATAATGATTAAATGAAATAACTGGCCTTTGTATAAATAGTGATTTTGGGACGTAAAGCATGCAATGTTAATTAGTTATCATTATTGTGGTGTTTCTAAGCATGTTGTTTTATAGTGCCATCTATTATCTTAATTTATTACTAATTATGTTCTTTACCAGCCCATGCTGTTATTAAATAATACAGTTGATTCAGCGAATTCGCGCAACCGAACTAATCATAAAAGTTGATTGTTTGGAATAATTTCATCACATCGTTTATTAATGAGCCTAATATACTCAAATGTAATGAATGTTTACGAATTGGGTTATGTATGTTATTAGGTGTTATTAGCTCTTATGTAGGAACCTACCATTATGTACCTTTAACTACGGACGGATTAATTAAAGAAAATTCTGTTTGTTTGAAAAAAAAAAGTACCTCGAGTCATTAAGTTCCCAGGTACCCGTAAACTAAATTTGGTAAAAATCTGTTAAGTTTGTTTTGTTGTGAATATGTACCAAACCCAGGCAGACATGTTTACATTTGCATTTGTCCTATTGGTAATGATGATAAATAATTGGTATGCCAATGATAGAAAATTAGGTAGGTATACTCTGGGAACAGTGGATGCACGAAAATGTTGAGCAGTTTTGGCCCAAGTCTAGTAAAGTAACACGGACTAACAGGTATTCACTCGTTGCCGTTTACGATGACAACGTTCTAGCTACGTTTATCATTCAATGCCGTTACACCTGTGTAATACCTTATGTAAACCATGGTCGCGACAAGTATGTAGAAAAAAAATGCACAAACACAACGGCTCATTATAAAACCCGTCCTTAGTATTCATATTCATTTATTTATTGCAACCATGGTATTTACAAAGATGTTCTTAAAATTAACCAGTACTGACATTCTACTTAACTTCTGACATAGTACTTAACTTCTGACATAGTACTTAACCATATGCCATAACTATGCATCATAGAGTTCGTAAATCTCGAACTATCACTTAAATCTTGCGACCATATCAAAACAGTTGAAAATCGAAAAACAAGTAAAGCTGGATGCAACAACCGAGGTTGACCAACCAAAATGACAACTCTTGAGGATTGCTTAAATCCTGAGGAGTTTTGCAACTCGTTGAATGTATGCTCTTACCAACGAGGTCGTAAGTTTAAATTCTGACAAACTTTTGCTTTACTTAGAAATTCGCATATATTCTGTTCAGTTGGGTATTGCACTTAAAGTTGAGTTTCTATTCTTATACATTATGAGTATTATCTCATAGAACGCGAAGAGCCATAATAAAGTATAATTTAGTCCTCGTTTTTTGGACTTCACGATTGGATGGTTTAATGATAAGCTAGAGAGGTTCGAATCTCGTGAGGGGCAAATGTTCATATTTAATGATGAATATGAATGTTAATGCCTGAGACGCGGATGTTTATATTTATTTAAGTATGTATTTATCTTCATAAATATGAATATCCGTTTTCTAGCACTCATAGTACTTACAAGCACTGCTTAGTTTTGGTTTTGGTCAAATTTTTAATAAAGTTTTAATAACCAGTGAAAACATCCTGAGCAAACCTGCATATACCTATGAAGCAGTTAAATGATGTGTGTGAATTCCAATCTGCACTAGGCCCGTGGGATATGAAATTTAATAACCATAATACTTAACAAAGATGAAAACCATTTTTACCACAGAAATCGGGAGAGCAACGTACTGGATTCATCAAATCTTTATACAACAGGTTATTCCTAGTAAAAATATCCCCTTGACACAGTAAAAGAAACGAGGTTCAAACGTCAACTGCTATAGTAAGTAGCTCAACACTCGTAGAGGTCAAAAACTACATGACCTTATTCTCTTGCTAATAGAGTTTTAATTAGAGTTTTTTTGAACTCTTTAACTGTGCTGCTGACTGTACCCACAACGAACGAAATGGCATCACAAACCTTATAAACACTAACATGACATGATTGACAACAAAAAAAAACCTTAAAACATTCACCAACTCCAAAATAAATCTTAATCTGCGTCAACACATTAAAAAACTATCGAATTTTTTTTTACGTTGACGATGTAACAGTGCGTTTGTAAGGATCGCGACCTACCGTAATGTTCACTATCACTGCGCTCGCGCACCGGTACGCCTCGTATAACGGCGGCCTTACTACTGCGTGCCGCCATCACTAGCCAGTGGGTGCAGTTTTCAAGGTGGTGGGTATAGGTCTAATGACAATGAGCGCCTGTCATCATTTTTCGTACTAATTGATAATGTGCTGTTTGTTTTTTTTTGGACTTTAAATGAATTGCCGTGCATTTACATTTTACTAACCGAAAAAAAAGAGGTTTACCATTTGACCCTCATTTTTAACTAATTTCATGCATTTTTTAAACAAAGACCTATTTAGATGATTCTTTTTTGGTGATACAGAAAAATTGGCGTGATCTGATGATGAGCGAATCGAAGGAACTTCTCAATAGAAATATGCACTTCGTGTTTTAGTTACTAACAATACTAAAGCTGCCGAATTAACTACGTTCCGGTGATAAATTGGAGTGCTGCATAGCTTATGATAAAATCTAATCATCATTGGAAAAAAAATTGTTTTCAATTTGAAAAAGTTACGTCTATTTTGAAACATTTTAGGTTTACCAGCGCGCCATGGAGAGCAGTATTCTAAGTGAATGTGGTCTAATCGATCCAGAAATATCGACCTGTGCTCCAGAACTCAGATTGCGCATGTGGGGACCACCACTAAATGAATGAAGTAAAGGCACTGGGTGTGGCATGTCTGCTAAATGTATTGTCCAGAACACTGGGCCTCAATAACCACCATTTAAGCCCCATGGGATGGGCACCGAAGTAGAGGCAGACCAAAAAGGAGATTAAAGTCAAATCGACAAAAGCATGAAAAGTACAGGTACAAGGCAAAAACGATAGAAGAAGCCTTTGCTGAGCAGTGAGACATTCCACTTATAGCCCAAAAAGCAATAAAATTTCAAACAGAATATTCACTTTTGAAATTCGTATAGTTGCTAGCTTCTCATCTATTTTTTCTTATGGAAAAGGGAGGAAACCTGCATGCTAGTATCTGGTGAGATACGACTCACCGTATCTCACCAGATACTAGCATGCAGGTTTCACTCACGATCACCGTCGTCCATGGGTTTCAACCCCAAGAATCGCTGATCCATTTCCGACCTCCCATTGTGCAGTAAAGTCTAGTTTGGGACTTAATACTTTCTGTTACCGTCTCATCAGCATCATCATCTCAGCCACAAGAAGTCTACTGCTGAACATAGGCCTCCTCCATGGATTTCCAAAGTGACCGGTATCGTCTAGTACGAGGTATTTAACAATGCTCCTTGTATTGGCTACGCCAAACAAACGACCACAGCTTGATCAAACTACGATTTATTGACTTCGTGGAAGCGTACCTTACCTAGTGACGGAATAAGGCCGTCTCTCAGGAGGGTTGGGCAACCTACATGCTTCTCTACATTGTAACTTGACCTGTGACTGTGACAACATACGTTTGTTGACAGCACACCCACTAACAGCGGAAGCATACTTATCTGAAGATGCTGGTTGTTTAGTGTAGCTATCATATCATTCAAAAAGTAATAGGAATGACTATGATTCATTATATTCAGTGTTTGCTTATTCTAGATAAAGTTACCTTAAAGCAACGATATTTTATAGATTTATTTAATATACTTTTTTGCTGAACTACAAAATACCGTTTAAACACCCTTCCTCCGGTCACTCCCTTAGGCTGGTTGAACGACATTGATAACCTATTTTTTGGTTCTTTGTTGCTTAAACTTAGCACACCAACAACGTGTAATTACTAATTATAATACGTGGATGAACACTTACTCCTAATATATTATCACGTATATCAGTAAGCATTTCGTTTGTTTTTTAAGCAAAGGCCGTACGAATTTTTTGTTTTGGCCAACAAGATGCAAATAAAAGAGAACCAGTTTTCTAAATTATATCATTAAAAGCATTGCCCTACAGTGTGACACAAATGAAATGTTTATAGGCTATTAAAAAAAATAAAAAATAAAAAGAGATTCCTGATTTACTCTTGTTTGTTGGCGTTATGTAAGTCGGTCTCAGTTTTTTATACGCCAGTAGTGACTAGTTAATAATTAACTAATAAGCAACTAGTGCATGAAATAAAAACATGAATGCACGCACTTATTAATTGTTTTACCAACAAGACTTAGAACTTATGCAATGGACTTGTCCTTTAGTTAGAAAAGTCTCGCAATGCTATAAATAATTAAGAATACATGACATTGTCACTATGCAATTTTATGTTATGTACTCGTATAACGCGTATATGTAAGTAAAACTCTTTATATATAATAACAGTTTACAAGAAAAATAAACAAAATATACAAAGGCGAACCTATCCCTAAGGGATCTCATGTTGTCATGTTGCAAAATATCATTTCAATTAAATAATTTGCATATTCCATATTAAAATTAAAAAAAATTGTTTCAGTGTTTTATATTTTTTACTTTGGCTTCTTTTTAATCATACAAATATAATCCAATTTATAATTTATAGTATAACTATATTGACTGAACAAATAAACTCAACTAAACTAAACCATTTAGTTCAGTACTCGAGAATCTGCAGCTTCCGGGCCTTAATTCATCTATGACAAGTTATTTACGACGGCGACCCAACCCCGGGTTTGCTTACCAGGAGTTAACCCGGAACGCACTGGCACCAGTCCACGTTTCGTAATGTATTACGCGGTTTCCGCTTACGCGAAATGGTAATGACATTGGCAAGACAACTTTCTCTCATACGCACCTTACCTGTACCTATACGACACGCTATAACTCGCTGCGTAACTCAGTACGTCTCTGTCTTAGTTGGACAGTTAGAAAGAGACACATTGAGCTAAGTATCGAGTTATAGTGACTCGTAAAGATACGTAATAGGGGCTGTTTCACCGCGTGGAAAAAGAACTCTATATTAACAGAAGGTGGGCACAATTTACATTACCGTTAACCGTTTCAGCTATCACTTGCATCTCCATCATAAATATAAAGTAGGAATTGTAATATAGACTTAATGTTATGGAAGGAAAATTCAAATTCGTTCGCGTGTGAACTTAGATTCGGGTTCGAATATGGAATGTTCGTTATGACTGATGCGGTAGGGTTTGAATCAGCTTGATAAAACTTGTTGCTCCCTGTAAGCATAATGTTTGAGTTGTTAACTCAAACGGGAATATCCTTACTCATACATAGGTTATCGGTTATGTAATGCTACTTAAAATATTCATGTGAACGCGGAGCGCAACAAACTGGTATTGAGCGGGAGAATGTGTGATATCAGTGTATTTGGCCAAAAACCAACATAAATGTAAGCTAAAAAACTATCCCACCGAAAGCAAATAACAAAATAAGATTCAGCAATGCAGTGGATCATTTCCATAACTACTTCTGTGACAATGGGTTGAACCCCTGACGAAAAAGAGGGGTGTTATAAGTTTGACGTGTGTATTTCGCACGCTTAGTATTAAAGAGACTCAATTCTGAATATGACATTTCCCAAAATTAAACCCTATGTCTTTTAGTTAAAGTGATATTTTGGGACGTGTATAATTCAGAAATGGGTCGTTTTAATACTAAGCGTGCGATTTGTCTGTCCGTATGCCTGTCTGTATGTTTGTCTGTGGCATCGCGTAGCTCACTGAACGGATTTTGATGCGGTTTTTTCAATTCTTCTTTCCGAAGACTGTCAGGAAGCGACCAATGCTCAGCGAAGTGATCGCTTGTTGAATACCTTGTAAAATGTTCCTGTTCGTATTTTTGTTTTTTGTTAATATGTGTGTAATTATTAAAGAGTATTAAATTTTGTTGTTGTTTATTAAATAAGTCAACTTTCTACAGTTGACGAACGAACGTAAGGACCAGTTTAAAGTCGCCAATTTATCTTTGGCTCATTCTCTAAGATATATGAAGGCAAACCGTTAAAAAAAACTCTATCACCATGAGAACTCTATGAATATACTTCGATAGATATCGTAAACTCTATCTAAGTCTTTGAAAGTTACCTACCTAGAACTTGAACTCATAAAATATGAAAATTTTTAGTGCTGCCTACGTCTTATTAGATTCAGGTAAGTATGTTATGTCAAAAAGAGCGCTAATTCACGGGAAAGGGTGAATTATACCTTCGTTTTAATCCCTGCTTCACCTTTTGCACATTGGTTGACTTGACAGGTTTGCTTGAACAGCACCGAATACAATAGAAGCTATACTGTACTGAGGTCTACCACAAACGTTCTCTGCACTTGATTAACTGATTAATTTCAGCCCTCGGTGAGGTTCAATGAGTGAAAGGTCCAGATACCCACTGAAGGTCGGCAACGCATCAGCAATCCTTTTGGGGTTGCTTGTTTCTATGGCCAGCGGTGGCTACTTCCCACTAAGTGACTAGCATGGTAGTTTTCCTCCTTTTTCTTTGAAATTACACCACAAGCACAATATTGCTTTTTTTATGGAAAAGGAGAGGTAAACGAGTATACGGGCCACCTGTTGGAAAGTAATCACCGCCGCCCAGCATTTCCGTTGCCACCCTGTAGGTCCCTCCTCCTCGTGGGCCACCAGCTCTCTCATTTACCGTAGTTAAAGTACCAAGCTACTACTTCACATCGATATTTTGTTAGAGTATAGTACTACCCCGGTCGAGCAAACCCACTTGTATTGCCGTCAATAACTAACTGGATACATTAGGCTCTATCACTACGAAAAGCTGTGCCTATAGTCACTCCTCACTTAATTTCAAATACTTCCACCGCACCGCACCGAGCTAAACGTGCCAGATTCCCACACATCCTAGTCTGTCGCACAAATTCGAACAGTCAAACCACAGGGGGAGCGTTAGCCCATGGTCCACTCAATCCACCATATGACCGAGGACCGATTACGCTAATCTGGCACGTCTCAGGGACCGCCGGCAACTGAAGGCATTAGATCCTACGAGCTCGGAATAGATATCGGCCCTGTAATACGGCGGTCTGTTTCTTAATTCGCTGGGAGGACAACTTGCAATTGATTTTGGTAATCCAAACTAGGTGCATTAGTCGGCTGGTTTATTATTTAAGCCTCATACAATAAGTATAATCGGTCAGATAAAATAAACGGGTATCGTTCAGAATTGTAGTAATAAAATCATTTGTTTTTAGGCTACAAATTACTTACAAGTAATAGCTTATAATTACGTGCTTCCCTAATGTCAGCGTGCGTTTTATGTGGAGTATTAGCCTGCAAAATTGATTATTTTTAAGCACTTTAAAAGCTCCGACATATTCAATTGCAACTGTTACTTAAATAGCCTAAAAAAGCATGAAATAATTTTCGCCAAATTGAGAGACTTTCATTCAACTTTAATTTGACAGAATTGAACGGATTGCAATTCAGGTTTGTTTGATTTTATGTCTTATGAATTTAGGTACACAAAAATTGTTAAAAATTATGAATTATGTTCAGCAACATACATTATCAACTTACAATCAATTTACAATCTGTTTTCAAACAGCAATCGATTGAATATTTTTATACATATACTACACAGAGGTACATACTTGCTTCTATCGGGTAGTTTAGACCCAATGGAGCTATAAATACAGTTCCTAAAGACGTCTTCCTTATCTGCTAAACATTACCAAACAATCAAGATAAACGCAGTATCACATCACAAGTACACGAGGCAGAATAATGAGAAAAGTTCCGTCCAAACTACCCTAGCCAGAAGTGTCACGGCGCAGTTCACCCGATAACTATGTAATATTCATGTACTGCCCCCGTCTACATAACAAATGCCGTAAACTTAGCTTCCGCGGGGACAGTCTACAATGTTGTACATCTTGGAATTATGTATCTCATAACGTTAATGACGTCTTCCTAATGCATTTGTGTTGTTAATGGCAGATTATAAAGACGACTTTGTAAGGAAACCGGCTTGTTTAAGTTTTATCTACGTAATAATATCTACAATGTTTTCGTGGCGTATAAGGAATGGATGGGGCGACAGCATAAAACATTCAGTGCAAGTAAAGGCTGTTTGCATAGCCTACCAATAAGAGAACCACCATACTAAATATTAACATGAAGTGTGATAGTTGGCTATCTATGCAGCATAAGCGGTATGGGCTTGTAACAGGCAAAGCGGATGTCGCAGTGATTTGTGTACTAATCTCCTACAGAACATAGGTATCACATGACTGGGCCAGGTTTAGTTTATCCCTGCCTGGATCTTTGTCAAACTAGTATCATAAGAAAAGAAAAAAATAGAGATAAACTGAACTTGCTCTAACATATTAGAGCCACTGTTGCGACTTGAAACCTCTCATCTCTGTTCCATCAGTAGCAATACTATATCAGTTCCTCTGTCCAAAGAAACTTAAAGTGGCAGACGCAGACATAATTATTATCTAATTGCTTCAAATAACTTAAAATCTAATCGTGCTCAGACTAATCAGCTTTGGGAACTTACATGCGATAGTGCTCAGTCTGTCCGTTTGTCTTAGTTACCAACTCTCTAAACTCCGCGCGGAATGCAAAGCACTTTGTAGAAACGAACAATTATCCTTAACTTTGTTACCACCTGTTCGAAAAGTTTAATTACTCTTTTACTTTCTGTCATAGTATTCATATAATGTACTAGTAGGCAAACAACGATTTTATGCATTATAAAAATCTTCACGAAACACCATCACGCATGAGGTGTTAAAATATCTTTTATCCCTTGCACAGAGCCATAGAAATAATAGTTTTTAATTACACGTTTGATGAAAAGGTTCCTATTTGGGTGACTGTCATGGTGGTAGACTAGCTGAGACCTTTATTATAAGTAGACGAAGACTGTTTAGCAACTTTGCGCATAGCAATCGCAACAGGAGTTTACAATTATAATTTGCAATAAAATTGCATTGTCACTTAGGGATAAGTTATGCTTTTGTCCTAAACGTTGTGTCTTGCATAGTTCAAGGATTATGTTAAAATGTTTCTATACTAAGCTAGGTAATGGCCACTTTTATCCACATATCTCTCTATCTGTTGATTGTAATTATTTAAGTCTGGTCTAGAAACAAAAAATCATCAAGCTAAAGAAGAAAGTGTCCCATTTTAGGACGTCATAGTCAGGGCAACAAATCAACAAACTCATATTGACATTTGCTGGTGCGCTAGTGTGTTTAAAGTCAAAATTAATTTAATCAGATTACGCCTACAAGAACCACATTTGAATGTTTCCTACCGCGTTGGTCTATCGCAAGGACCGTGCTTGTTAACTGTGTACAATTTGTACACTGTGCTCCAGAAGTCTGGATGCAAATCGGCTTACTTATTCGATTTCTCGCTTTAAAGTTGTCTCAAGTGATCTTGGAATGGGGATTTATTTTTCTGCTTACTTAACTTTTCTTGTAGCTAATTTGAATTAAGTTGGGTTATGGAGCTGGTCGGAACAGCGATAGCTTAGAGTGGCTCGATATCACAGATTTAAGTATACCTCGTAACTGATTGAAACAAGATTGACGTGAATTCGATGAACGTCTTCTTATAACTAGACCAGCGGGCGTGCCAAAAAATATATATAACCAAAACGTGTAGATGGTAAGGGTAACCTAATTTTGATTGATTCTAAAGGTTAAAAGTTTTAACAATAATATTATATCGTTATAAAGACCTGATCCTCTAGCAATGACGTCATAGATCGCAGGAGCGGGCGCTGATAATAAGGCGTCCCAGGAGGCCGCTCAGTATAACTCGCGATAGCATCAAAGCTCCTTATTAAATGTTAACTAACTGAACTGAATTTTACAGATAAAACTGTTAATTTAATTATATCGAAAAATACTGATTGCTAATTTAGAACTCAATTGGCACGAAGAAATGCTGAGGCCGAAAGTCAAAAAGATAAATAACGGCAAAATTAAAAGGCTTAATCTAGTTTGCGATCGATCAAAACCAATACCAAGAGAAAACGCTACGTCTCTATCATTTGCATCTCGGAGTTGCTGCGATAGCAATTGTAATTTAAATCCTACTAATATTATAAACGCAAAAATAACGATGTTCGGATTTTTGGATGTTTGGATGTTTGATCGTCAATCACGCAATAACGGCTGAACGGATTTAGATGAAATTTAATACACAGATAGATCTTAGCCTGGATTAAAACATAAGATACTTTTTATATAATAAAAATCCAGTAAAATCCCTTACGGTGGAGCCGCGGGTAAAAGCTCGTTACAAATAAAATCAAGTCATCGAATTTGGGAAACCCTGAATTCCCGACTTCGACACAGCTCGATTTTTTTTTATTAATTTTACAGCTTCCTAACAGTATTAGGCATTCAGAAGTTGAAAATAGTGCCTGTTATTATTTATTTAGCGCACTATGAGTATCTGCTCATTGCTCGTTTTTTATTAATAGGCACTTAATAACTTCTCATCATCTTAACGCTTTCTCCCTTCGATTGTTTTAAACTTTCGCGATTTTCACGCATACTTATTACGTTTATCGGGACTTAAACGCGATAATATACTGTTTAATTATTTACCTCGACGTTTCGGCCGCATTACAGCAGCCGTGGTTACGAGCAAACTGAAGTGGAGGGTGTCACTGCTGTTTAGCCGCGCGCGTTTTACGAACTACCCGCAATTTAAATTGAGTTAAATTTCCATGGCCGAACTGTTCCTAGCCAGTGACTGGCCCAGGTTTCATTCAACTCTCCCTGCGTCTCTGTCAAACTAGTATCATAAAAAAGTGACGCACATAGAGATAAACTCAGATAAGCTAAACTTGGCCGGTCATTTTAGGGCCACCGCAATTTAAAATAGCAATGTTCTTCGCTTAATTTTATTTACTATGGCGCTTCCTATGCCAGCCGAATTCGTAGTCACTTCCTGGAATAATACGGTTATCTAATGGCTTTTTTTAGTTCCAAGATTGATAGAGTTGGTTTAAAGAAGAAAAACTGTGTTTTTAGTTTTTTTCTACGATCATTATTTTTCGAAATATCACGAGTAATAAAATGACAATGGACGTCGCTAAAACGCTCTATCGCGCTGCATACAGGGCCAGTGACGTCACTAGCGTGATTTGTATGGAGCCAACACTAAATCGCGTTTATTTTTATACTGTAAGCTTTTATCTAATTACTGACATACAAACATTTTCTACATTTTTATCTGGATTCGAATGAGCATATTTCGAAACGAAATAAAGAACTTTTTTTCTTCGTCATCTTAGTAACTTTGTATCGCTGTAACTTCTAAAATATTAGGTTTTTTTACCTACTTTTTTAGACATAAATATAGTTTTGGTGGTCGTCTACTATTTTGCACTTTTATGCCATTGCATTTTTAAGTGGAATACCGTATTGTCCTGTAAAAGTGGTAGGTTGGTGGTATTAAGGTTTTATTTAAAATTTACATATTCTACGAGATCGATAGTAATCTCATGTTTTTTTTTTTATACAACATAGGCAGGCAAACAAGCAAGTGGGTCACCTGATGGTAAGTGATCACCACCGCCTATAGACACCTGTAACAACAAAGAGAGTGCAGATGCGTTGCCAACCCAGAGGGCTAAGATGGAATACCTCTTGTGCCAGTAATTACACCGGCCATTACATGTGCCGCCTTTATTAGAGCTCTCTTTTACCCCGTCTGTAGTTTTCCTTCTTTATCGATACTTTTTGTCACTTACCACTTGACGTAATGCGGGTAACACGCGACACAAAAAAATTATATATAAATATATCAAATTTAAACTTAATAGATCCAGTAGATTCGGAGCTGTGACAGACAGACATACAGACGAAATGATCCTATAAGGGATTTCAAGGGCTCTCAACCCAAAAGACCGCCTTTTGGATACCTATATTAAAGATTTATGTGTAATTCTGCGAAATTGTAATTAGTATTCAATAAAGCGTTATTGAACTGTACTGTAAGCGTTTTATTTTCTCATTCTGATGTAACAGACCTCTGGAAACAGTTTCATAACTACCAAGTACGATTTAAAAGGAAAACGAATAAAACGGGACCGTCCACACAGCTCGGACAACTGCTCAAAACTTCGAATTAAGTTTGCGAGCAAAAATATTGTTTCCTGGAAACATACGACCGGTTCGAGCAGCAAAGGTCTTGAAATATGTGGGAGCGCGATAGTGCAAGATGGATGCATCCGCTGCAGTTGACTTGCGACTGAAACCGGACCGGACCGGACAATGAAACTGAAAATTACTCACGCTATCGAGTCCCTATGATTGGTTCCTATTTCTGAAAATGGTTCGAACGTGACTAGATTAATAGTTCCAATTCATCTATTTTAATTTTATTATGCGCAATTTATTATTTATTTTATTTTGTGGGTGGTAGGACCTTGTGCAAATTACTGGCCATGAGGTATTCCATCTTAGTCCTGTGGGTTGGTAACGCATCTGCAATCCCTTTGGTGTTTCGAGTGTCTATGAGCGGTGGTGATTACTTACCATCAAGCGATCCACTTGCTCGTTTGGCTAAGAAACTCAGATAAACTAAACTTGGTCATGTTACGGCCACTGGTGTAAGTATAGGTACCCACCTATAGTCAAGGAAATTCATGCAAATATCATCGTAGAACCATCGAAATAGTATAGCATACAATCAGTTTTAAAATTCAAAGAGATATTTTATTAGCTGATCTCTTTACTTTAAATAGCAATACAATGTGGCACCCAATTTAACTAATGTATTAGGTAAAGTGAGTTCTGATCCCGTTTCAGAATTCACCGTGTACAGTCAAGGAAATTTAAACACGTATCACTGTAGAACCTAGTCGAAGAGACATACGCATGGCATTTGTATGACTTAGCCTGGCGTTTAACACGTCGCGTCATTGCGATAGGGTTCTAAGGTGGTACGTGAATATATTTTCCCTACTGTACATCGGGTACTCGCTAGTCGGGTCTGGCAGTAATTTTATTATGTAACCCAATACATACATGTAAACATTGTATACCTACTTACTTGAAATCTAGAGCACTTTGGCACCGTATTGGCAACTGAATCGCTGAGCACTTATTTGTAGACCAGGATCCTGCCGCATAAAACTTTAAGTCATTTTAGAATGAAACATTTCTGTAGGTACGTGAGTACATATTTTTTTCAGTTTTTGCTTGATTATAATAAGATACGATGTGCACCATAGAGGTTGCAATGGAACATTGAAACAAAAAATCTATAATACGATCATAACAGCATAAGTAAAGCCAGTTTCCAACCAAATTGGCTTTATATGAAAAAATTGTAATAGTGGTACAGCCATACTGTATCCAGTTGCTAGTTGCAGTTCAAATATACTGATTCAACTCGGGTAGTACCGCTACACAGAATACCGGCGTAAAGTAGCAGCTTTCTACTGCGTTTTGTACATTAAACGAGAAATCCGAAGATCTTAACGATTGGCAACGGATCAGCGATTCTTGGCGTCGCTGGTACCCACGGGTGGTAGTATTTAATCTCCATAAGGTAACCCGCGTGCTTGTTAGCCTCTCTTTTCTTTGAAAATTATAAGAAAAATACTAAATTTGATAACTGGCAGGTTTTTTTTTACAAATTTTATTATTTATTACCAACTAACGTCGGTCACATCGTGGTGGTAGGTGAAAACACGCGTGCATCAACTTGCAGCAAAGTGAGTGCGTCAACTTGCACTTACAGAAACCAACAAAGCCATCCAGGGTTTAGTAGATAGATATGTTTGCGTATTGTAAGTGACTAATATAATGAATCTATCCCGGTACTGACTACTTCTTATTCGTTTTATTCTTTTAGTATACGGTTTTAACCATTAAACCCACAAAAAATAACAATTTTCCACAGTCAAGGTAAATTTTAATAACTAGTAATTATTATACTTTTTTCATGAGAATTTAAGATTCGGTCTAGCATTTCTATCACATTTTAGTGCGTCTAGAAGTCTGAGCAACATTTGTTTAGTATTCATTGTCCATTCAAAAAAAATATTATTTTTTGAAAACCTCTAAATTTAAAGGACAGATAACACAATTGTTCAGCAAAATAATAAAAAAATTGCAAGCTTACGTTGCAAAATTATTCCAAATATATTTTATGACGAACGATTCCTAACGGCAGCGGGCTCTTAGTCTAACTTTGAGCCAGCAAATTACGGCTTTAAATGATTGAAGAGATATTTATTTCGCTTATGAAGCATTTTCTCCAACAGTTTGACCTAGTTTTTGAGGATGTCAATAAAGTTTAAATTACATATTTCAGGTCGGCTGGACTGTAAAAGGACCTACGTAGATATAATGTAGCTTTTGAGGAACTTTGCTTGTTGACGTTTGGAGTACGATAGAAATTTCAAAATTATTTAACATTCAGAAGCAGGAAACGGTACCATACATAAGCATTTTTTTATACAACATAGAAGGAAAACGAGCAAGTGAGTCACATGATGGTAAGTGATCACCACCGCCCATAAACACTTGCAACACCAAGAAGATAGAAAAAAAGAATATGTAAAGAAAAGACGATTGACCAATAGTGTTTTAGCCCAGTATTATTATGAACGGATGGTAGGACCTTGTGCAAGGTTCGTTCGGATCGCTACCACCATCTTGCTCGCTAATCCTGCCACTAAGCAGCATTGCTTGCACTGTTGTGTTCCGGCGTCGAGAGCAAGACAGCCGGTGTAATTACTGGCACAAGAGGTATTCCATCTTAGCCCTCTGGGTTGACAACGCATCTGCAATCTCTTTGGTGTTGCCGATGTTTATAAGCGGTGGTGATCACTTATCATCAGGTGACCCACTTGCTTGTTTGCCTTCCTATTTTATAAAAAAATAGGTTTTAAAAATAGGGTAGCCATGATTTGTGGAATGAATTAATTTTTAACAGCTAAATTAACAAAACAAAATAACTTTTTTGTTTCGTGTAAGTAACGTTGCTTTAAAATCGCTAACATTGACTGTGTCAGACAAAGTGGTTTCGAATCACGTCTCCGAAGACACCCTGGCCCCAATTCTGGCAGTCATCGAGATTCATCTCGCATTTGAGATGTGTCAAAAAATGCAGATTTTAAAGGGATCTGACAGCTCTTTGTGGCATATGTCGAGTGAGACTTCATCTCTACTGACGCCAGAATTGCCCCGCTGGTTTTTTAAATCTCACGAACGGCAGCTTGTATTGATTAAAGCCGAAGTTTTAAAGAACAATCGAACAAGGTTCAATCCGCTTCCGCAGACTTCGCATTTCATTGGCTACTTTTGTAAATATTGACAACTTTTTTAAATATTTTGTACTAGCTTTTGCCCGCGACGTCGTCCGCGTAGACTTGTTTAATCGAATCAAGCAAACGTGCACCCAACATGCAATCTGCAATATTTCCTGGACAAATTAATGAGAATTAGTTGCTTTGCTGCTCATGACGTCACGGCGGTGTATAACTCACTTATCGCTATTCCGTAGGAACTATGCATTTTTACGGGATAAAAAGTCTTCTATGTGTTAATCCAGGTTATAAACTATATGTGTGCCAAATTTCATTCAAATCCATTCAGTTGTTTTTGCGTGATTGAGTAACAAACATCCAAACATCCAAACGTACAAACTTTCACATTTATAATATTAGTAGGATTAGTAACTATGTTCGTTCGTATCTATAAGAAGCTCTTTGATCTCAATTCTGTTTACATAATTTTATTAAAAGGCTCTTTGGATCTTCAATGGCCGTCGGCGGGTCGAGGGAAACATGAACAAACTCTGAACTAGATTCGAGAGGCTATCAAACCTTAGTGTAATTTGACCTGTAAGTAGGTTATTTAAATACATATTACATATAAATAAATTTAATGTGATTCAACCTGCCGACGATCGATCAGCCGGTGAAATCACTGGTATAGGCGGTATTCCATCTTAGACCTCTGGATTGGCAACGAATCTCCTTGATGTTACGGGTATCTCGGGGTGGTGTTGATCAATTACCATCAGGTGACCTACTTGCTCGTTTTTCTTCCTATTTAATAATAAAAAGTAAAGACCTGAGTTTGATAGAAATCGTGGTACAATATGGCTTATAGTTTTTTTTTATGACCTTTATTTTTGCTGGACGTAGTTCTCGCGAAGGGTACGGGCGGCTACGATCGCTTAACAAATGACAATTTATTTCAACACAGATAGGTGATTTAACAATAGTCAAAAGGCATGCCTATTGTGGGTCAGAGAGAACTTTTTCGCGTACACGGGAGTGGTTCCGTAGACGCGTAAGGACCACCACCAAAAAGCGGTTTGCCCTTTGACTAGAAGATGGCTTATAGTGATAGAGTCACACTGTGGCCAAAATATGAAGACCCACGAGAGACGGGGGCCGGGTGACCCAATAGGGACTAACGGATCAGTGATTCTCTTGGGATCCCTGGTTCCCGTGGTCGACGGGGATTACTTCCCATCGGTGACCCGCATGCTCTTTTCCTTCCTATTCCATTAAAGAAAACTCCGCGATTAGGTTAAGTAACAACAACAACATGAAATACTGTTTATTGGTTCACAGAACTAAACAAAACCACAAAATATACACGAAATTTTACAGGGGAGGGAAAGTAAAAAAGAACGCTTTTAAATCCAATAAAATACGAGACAAAAATTCTTAAATAATTACATTTCAAAGTGTTAAAGTACCGGATTAAAGATTATTAACTTATCTTTAAATAACTAACAACATTTAAAGGTAAGCTTTTCGAAACGCTTATTTTTTCTCAAATCCAGTTTTATGTTAATTAAAATCTTCTTTTATTGGCAACTTTAAATTACACCGGAAGCTTATGGTTTCATGAAAAGCAAAATATAATCTAACGATACTGTAAGTTATAATAAAACGATACACCCTCGTGGTTCCATTGAGTTACCATTAGGCAAGCTACATGTCTATTTGCCACCAACGTAGTTTAAAAAATAGTATTAGAAAACCCAAGGAAAACCCGCTAACTGTGTGTGTCAACGTCAACCGTGTGGCAACTGGCAACTAAATTGTTTTAAGCTTTCGCGATTTTCACACATATTCATAACGTTACCATAAAATTAAAAAGTTAAAGTCTCGATAACATGTGGCAACTGGTATTATGTTAGCCCGACCGGGCCGCAATTGGCGTATAGTGGGTTCTAAGATGGACAAACGGCCGGGCGAATGGACAAAGTCACACAATAAGGGTTCCGTTATTTTCCTTTTGAACAACGAATACGAAACACACACAAATAGAATTCCACGAAAAAGTAGCAAAAGCCAGTGTTCACATTCTGACTTGTTTTTTTTTAGGAAAATCATCCAGATCTCTCCCCAAATTCATTTTCCCAGTAAAGCTGTAAATATTCTGCGTGAATTCTATTGTTTCATATTTTGACTACACATTATTCTTTTAGCGCTTTTTTCCGGTCTTTTGGGTTCCGTACCTCAAAAGAAAAAATCGGAACCCTTATAGGATCCGTCCGTCCGTCCGTCCGTCCGTCCGTCCGTCCGTCCGTCCGTCCGTCCGTCCGTCCGTCCGTCCGTCCGTCCGTCCGTCCGTCTGTCTGTCTGTCTGTCTGTCTGTCTGTCTGTCTGTCTGTCTGTCTGTCTGTTACAGGAAAACCAGACCAGCAGGTTTTAATTACATGAATGTAGAGTTTTCCTTACGATGTTTTCCCGCTCCGTAATAGCGTTGGTTACAATAGTTCTTAGGTAATGTACAGAGGCTTCTCTAGCCCATGTAGCGCCGTGTGCAAACATTACCCTAGCGCGCCCTAGTAAGCGCGCGGTCAAAATGGAATGGGTACAAAGTACAAGTAACAGCGCCCCTTAAGGACCACTGCGCCCGTGTGCAACGCACACCTTGCACCATAGGTAAAGACGCCTCTGGTAAGGTACAGCCAAGGAAATCCAAACACGTACCACCGTAGAACCTAGTCGAAGAAACATACGCATGACATTAAAATTTGTATGATATAGCGTAGCGTTTAACGCGTCGCGTCATTGCGACAGGGTTCGTGGTTCTAACGTGGTACGTGAACGTATTTCCCCTACCGTACATAAAGTGATGAGAAAAACACATTAGTACAGGGTGACCGCTGGTAATCGAGTATCAGTTCGGTACCTCACAATCACGAGTTCACTTCTAGCCATCAACATTCAAAATCTATTCTGAATACGTGACGGATAAAAACGGTTTTGTTATTAAAACATTATGGTTTCCAACCCTGTAAGAATAAACCTATTCCATTGTTTGGTAATTGAAAGAAATCATTCATATTTTTTGTTTATCCACCCTGGTGGTGATGTAAATTAAAACAGTGATGTATCGCTATGTAGGTAGGTATACATAGGAAATGTATGGAGGCAGGAATTTCGGTGAAATAAAATTAAATGTGACGAACGAATGTTGCGCTAAGAATAAAATTACAGCAGGTAAAGTTTAACGGCTCACTAGCCGTCTCTTTCTAAATTCTAGTATAAAAGTGGATGGGGTAGAAAATACTACAAGTAGATTGTACTGCGGCTAACACGATGTGTCGGTTTTTTTTTATAAGCTTACAGTATTAAGAGTGGCGATTTTTTTAATTAGAGCCTGCCATCTTGCCACATTGCGTGGTAATAAATGTTTATTATTTTATTTATTTAGAAGTATAACAGTGTTACAATAAATACTCATTCTAACTAATGTGACGTTACAGAATATGTCCAATAACAGTATAGATATTCTCTGAGCTATGTAATTAAAAACGTGAGTTATTTAAAGTGAAAATGCTAGTCATTTATTTATTTATTTTAAAAATTTTAAATGTAGAGAGTCAAAAATGTTGATTAGAGGTTTTACTTTCGAAGCTATGGAGTTTGAGGGAGAATTGAAAGGTAAAAATTATTAGAATACATGTACAGTCAACCTAGATTTATAGGCCACTGGAACTTTGTTGCAGTGTGTCATCGCAGGGATAATGTGACGTTTATTCAGAAGTCGCTATGGCATTTATTTAAAAAAGGTTCCACAGTAGCCTATGAATCAAATTGGTTATTAATGGATAATTGTAAGAAATGTGCTGGTCTAATGGGAGGAGCCAAGATGTTTCAAATGTATCTATATTGATATCATAACAATAGCGCCTACTGTAGGTAGGGCTGCCACTGTGTTAAATAAGCCTTCGGGGCAAATAAACTCGTTTAATAGAATTAATTGACAATGACTCCGTAATGGAATGGAATGTTTTTCTTTTGATAAATGTTCGTTTATTTCCATGGTCACGTTTCGGTTTCGACTTTCGTGTAAGGTTTATGTTTGAAAGAAAAAAATAATAATACTTGGAAAAGATTTTTATGTGGATAGTAATGCATTGTCATCCAGTCTTCATTTGCTTTCATGGCATTAGTATAGCTACTCCAATTTGGGTCAAAATCTAGTTCCTATATTGTTTAAATATATTTTTGGCTACATACTATTAATTATAATAACGCTAGCCCGCAATCTTGTCCCACTGCTGAGCAAAGGCCTCTCCCTCGGATTTCAAGTTTACTCTATCTTTAGCAATCTCTGGGCAGTCATTTGAAAATGCGTCCAGATCATCCCGCCATCTCCGTCTCAGCCTGCCCCGTCGCCGACTACCATCTTGTGGCAACCTTTGGGTGGTAATCGATGCCTATCTATTTGGATACTATCATCCCAAAAATTTGCTTGTGTTTTATTACAGGATATTCTATTACACTAACAAACTTATATTTAATTAATAACTATCAAAACCCCGCATTTCCCCCGCTCGAGGCAGCGTGCCCAAAATGCTTGCGGCATTACCTCGCTGCACGGCCAGGCTCAGCCTTTGGGCGAAAAAAGACCCGGCCCTCGGGTCACCAGAGACGCCGACCAGTTTGACCGACACCTCGTGGACAAAGTTTTTGGTGTCGGATGACCACGGCCCCAAAGTTTCTACTGCAAGTGCCGCAAATATGTAATCGTTCGTTAAAAACGCGTACTTGTACTAAACTATTGATACTAGCCAAATAAATGGTTTAAAAACCTTGGTCATACGAAACGGGTAAAATAATGCGAGTAGTACGTGACGCACAGAATTTTTTCTGAACAGAAGGTAAGAGTTCGTTAAAAAATTAGCCAGTTCATTATAGTTAATTATTGAACAACTAGGCATTTGGTTTTTACAACCTGACGTCGCACGCGGAAAGCAGTCGGGAACGGACTGAAATTTGCGGCGAGCAGTGAGGTATTAAGTCCTTCTTTTCGGCACGCGAGGTACATATACTCCCCCCTTTCTTCTATGTAGTTTTGTGAGGTAACGCAACGGGAGTTGAGGTGAACGATCAGGTACACACACTTCTACACAGCACCATACAACACCAAACAAAAATTTACAAATTGGATCTAAACTCCAGTACCTCACTGACATGCGAGTGACCTCACCTCTTGTTGAGTTAGCTATACTACTAATACATTGAGTCGTGGGCCTGTCGTCCTTATATCGGAATCTAGCGTAATGCCGCAATGTAACGTAACTGAGCTCTTCAACTCGGGGAACTGGGAGCTTCTTTTCGCAAAGAATTTACAAAGCTATTTTAACGAGTGGCCGCTGTTTGCAAATTTCCGCGGGACAAGTTGAAATCAATATTTTGTTTAGTAATTGTTAAGATAAAAACATGTTTTATAATGTATATTAACGTTATAAGGCCAACAAGGTGTATGTAGTGTCAAGAGAAGACAAATACTCTTTATGGGAAACCACACGGAAAATAGTAAGTAGTTAGTTAGCAGTTAAGTGTCTATTACGAAATCTGTTGAATACAACATGAATTTAATAGAATAAGAGTCAAATATCACAATGGTTTACAGAAATATTTTTTTTCGTTTTTAATGAACCGTAGGTTTTTTTTTTTTTTTATGAAATAGGAAGGCAAACCAGCAAGTGGGTCACCTGATGGTAAGTGATCACCACCGCCTATAGACACCCGCAACACCAAAGAGATTGCAGATACGTTGCCAACCCAGAGGGCTAAGATGGAATACCTCTAGTGCCAGTAATTACACCGGCTGTCTTGCTCTCCACGCCGGAACACAACAGCGCAAGCACTGCTGCTTAGCGGCAGGATTAGCGAGCAAGATGGTGGTAGCGATCCGGACGGACCTTGCACAAGGTCCTACCACCCGCAGGTAAAAATAGAAAAAAGACTATATGAATAGAAAAAATGTTGTTCTGGTATAACACACAAAGCCGCGCCCGAGTTTTTCACGTCGTTGCTTTTTTATGTTCGTGTAAACCGAAAAACCGAAATCGTTCAAGGTCATTGGCTCTTGTTAGCGTCTTAAAACCGTTCTCGAAAGTCTCGTGTTAAGATATCAGGCAGGAGCCGAGAGCCTCTCGATTCTCAAGTGTGACTGGGCTTTACGTAATTACCAATTTTATGAAACACTTTGCTAAAGTTATTATTAGAATTTATTAACAAGAGTTATTGAATAAGTTGTAAGTTGAAACAAATAAGCTGGGAACAATTATCTCGATAATGTGGAATGACCAAGTTACATGCGATGGCCAAGTCAATCTATTTTATTTAATCATAATTTTTTTTTATATTAATGTGGTCACTACAAGATGTTGTTAGATTAGCTAATAGAAATATTAATGACTTAAGACAGAAGGTCCCTTAATTAGGGACTGAATAAGCCAACCGACTTGGTATAACATGGATCTCACAACTTTTTTACGGTAGAGAACTTAGTTGGGAGACTTGGTTTTTTTTACAAGTTTTGTTTTTGATGGCATCTCATTTCTTTTTGTAGATAATCCTTCTTCTTTTCCTTTCCGGTACCTTCTACTTCTTAAACACCAACAACGGATTTTCTCAAAACCCACTCTCTGTCTTATTGAGCTTTTCTTATTGCGCATATCGCATACACTTGTGCGAGCCCCGCGCTTGCACTCACATGTGCGAGCGCCGAGCTCGCATTCGAATGTGCAAGCGCGGCGCGCGCAACCTTACTTACACACGTTGCCATGCGAGCTACGTACGTGATCTATCTACGAGCTACATTTATATATATTTTTTTATGAAATTGGAAGGCAAACAAGCAAGTGGGTCACCTGATGGTAAGTGATCACCACCGCCTATAGACACCCGCAACACCAAGAAGATTGCAGATGCGTCGCCAACCCAGAGGGCTAAGATGGAATACCTCATGTGCCATTAATTACACTGGCTGTCTTGCTCTCCACGCCGGAACACAACAGTGCAAGCACTGCTGCTTAGCGGCGGGATTAGCGAGCAAGATGGTGGTAGCGATCCGGACGGACCTTGCACAAGGTCCTACCACCCGCCGCCATTTTATATTCATACATTATACAGGTACACTGACTCATTCAGTGCAAATGTTAACTTTGTTAATCCTATATATTATATGGGAATACAAAGTTATTTATGCTGTTGGTGTATTTTGAAAACTGGACAGACATTGCAAAATATTTAGGTTTTTCTTTGATTTATACTCTAAACACTAATTGTATTCTAAATTTGAAACTTGTATGTCTAGTAGAAGTGCCTGAAAGTTTTGATGATCGGTCAGTCAGTCAGTCAGTCAGTCAGTCAGTCAGTGAGTGACAAATTAAGAAACTTTGACTAGTTATAATTCTTAAACTACTGGTTCAAATTGAATGAAATTTGAAATATACCGTGTTCATGCAATGCCTGCTTAGTTTCTGAAAATACAGGGTTCTAGTTTAATCCACAACGAAGTTATAGGGGGTCGAAAATGGCCTGAACTGCTTCGAGAAAAGGATGGTACGTCCGTGACGCTTTTTTTTGCTCGACTTGGCAGGGGCACTACCGTGCCCCCAGATGTTACAAAAATGTATGAGCTATAACGCAATAATAAACTGTAGCAAAATGGAAATAAAATTCGTCGAGACCGCTAGTTTGGTTGATAATATTACGTGAAAGTAAAGACTAAAGTGTCAAACACAAACAATCTAACACGTGAACTAATGTAAAAGCTTGCAAAATATTCCAGTTTCTATTTATCGCCTCTATCTGTACCATGTATCTGTAAACACTAGCTGTACAACTATTTGGCAGTTAGGTATAAACTTCTTGCTAAAGTATTTTAAGCAACCATAACGGCTCCCATTTGTATCTGTCAAAATGATTAGCAATAAAAACAGTAACCTCAAAAAAGATCAAAACACACAAACCCGGCCCGATTTTCAGTTAAATTCCAAAGTATACAATTATGTGTTAGGCTTAATCAAAGAGAAAATGATAGTGTACTCAGATGTGAGGTCCATAGAAGGATATCAAGGGACGGGAAATGAAGTTATACTAAAAAAGAGGGCACTCCGAGATGCGACAATATGCATTGGATGGCTAAAACTGGTATGGTTTTTAAAATATTTTAGCCAATACGCGTAACGTGCAGATCTTGTGCAAGGTCCAGCCAGGTGGCCAACATCATCTTCCTCGCTAATGCAGCCGCTAAGCAGCAGTGAATGCACTGGTGTGTTCAAGCGTGGAGAGCAGGACAGTCGAAATTACTGGCACAAGTGGTTTCCTTCGCATCGCCTTGGGTTGCCAACGCATTTGCAGTCTCTTTGGTGTAGCGGGTTTCTATGGACGGTGATCATCACTTCCGTCTGGTGACTACTTGCTTGTTTTCCTGCTTATTTGATTAAAAAACACTGTAGTGAACAAGCGACTGATAAATTAAACTTGAGCGGTAATATTAGTAGTGCAGCTGCGATATTTTTTATTTAATTTTGTTTTGTGATTTTCAGCTGTCCATATCGTTTTACTTCGGCCTGTACTTCTTGGTCGTGATAAATAGCAAGGGCCCGATGTCAACGGTAATAGAGATTATGGTGTTGGTCACCATAATACCTCTGGTGATACAAGGACTGCTGATGTTCATGGGAGCCATTGAAGTATGTACTGTTTTTGTAGTGTTGAAGCCAGGTCCAAACTAGTCTGATGTAGGAAAGTAAGAAATTTACTCCACCGACAAGAGCAGCATTTTTTATAAAATAGGATGGCAATCAAGCGTGTGGATCACCTGATGGTAAGAGAGCACCACCGCCCATGGACATCCGTAACACCAAGGAGACTGCAGATCCGTTGCCAACCCAGAGGGCTAAGATGGAATCCTCTTGCGCCAGCAATTTCACCGGCTGTCTCGCTCTGAATGCCGGAACACAACAGTGCAAGCACTACAGCTTAGCGGCGTAGCTTAACCCTTTTTTCACTAGGGCTCCACGCCGTATGTATGTATGTATGACTGTTTAGGGCCTTCGCTGAATCGCGCAGGTGCACGGAGCGGGTGCACGTCTATTGAAAAATAGTATGAGGGCGTCCGCTATCTCGCGCGGGGGCTCATACCATTTTTCGACAGGGTTGCACCCGCTCTGTGCTCCTGCGCGACGTAGCAAAGGCCCTTATTGTACATAAAACATAAAAATAATAGATTACAAGGCGAAACAGGCATAGGCGAACAAGGCAGTCCATAGGCGAACTTTTTCTCTTAAGCGAACTCTACAGTATTTAGATTATATCTGAACCATGTTCTAGGAGAGCATTCTGGCGCTGGATGTGGCTTTATGGCTTTGCGTGCTGGTGGCTGGATACAACACAATCCTCGGCATCATGGGCGCCGTCTACTTCGTCCGCACAGGCCATCTCACCATGCACTTTATGCTGGCCGTGGGATTCTCGCTGATAGCCGTCTCTTTCTTTCGTTAGTATAATTTGATTTCTTAATTATATTTTTTTTTTATAAAATAGGAAGCCAAACAAGAAAGTGGGTCACCTGATGGTAAGTGATCACTACCGCTTATAGACACCCGCAACATCAAGGAGATTGCAAATGCGTAGCCAACCCAGAGGGCTAAGATGGTATACCTCTTGTGCCAGTAATTAAACCGGCTGTCTTGCTCTCCATGCCATTGCACAATAGTGCAAGCACTGCTGTTGAGCGGCAGGATTAGCGAACAAGATGACGGTAGCGATTCGGACGGACCTTGCACAAGATTCTACCACCCGTAAAACAACCTTATCTACGTAGTCTTACGATTGCTGCTTGTTTGAGATGTTTCTAACTAAATTTTACTTTACAGCAATTGTATGCCACGACGCTCTTATAATCTACAGCTTTAGAAAAATTCTAAAAGAACAGAACGGATGATAACTAGTTTAGTGGTGTTCAAATTTTTTTGTTAATTTTACTTGATCGTGTAAAGTAATGTTGAAAATAAATTTACTAAAAATTGCGTTTGCTTTAATTGGGGACGCAAGTACAAACCCCACTTTAAGACTTGCAATTCCTAGAAGTCACGATCCTGTCTAGATAAGCTGTAGACAGAAATGAATGTGTATTTTAGTTAATTTGATGGATGTGTTTTATGCTATCGCAGATTGTGCAAGTTTTAAGTCCAGTACAAATCGCGAGGATGTTTGTATTGCGTAACAAATTGTGTAGTTGCTTTTAACGATGTATCGGAGATGAATACAGAATTATACAATGTTCGAGCGAGAGCGAGCGAGGTAGAGCGGTGACGCAGTGTTGAGCTCATCGATATCACAGTAGACTTAGATGATAGACCTATGTGTGCGTGAGACTGCTCCCGGTGAGTACCCAGTTTTTAAACAAGTGTGCTACTTTTTGTGTACAGTCAAGGAAATAGAAACACGTACCACCGTAGAACCTAGTCGAAGAGACATACGCATAACATTTGTATGACATAGCCTGGCGTTTCACGCGTCGCGTCATTGCGATAGGGGTTCTAAGGTGGTACGTGAATATATTTCCCCTACTGTACCTACATTTAGGGTCAAAAATAACTTCTTGTTAGTAGGCACGGTAAAAAAATCTGACTTTTTAAAGTTTAGGTATAAATATTTATACATCTTAGGCTAGTTTTTACGATATTTCTACAAAAAGTAATAAAACAATAATTATTTATTATGACATTTATTATAAAAAAGTCAGTGCTACAAAATTCAAATTGGTTATACAAGCAAAACTCATAATTTTATAATGTAAACGCGATGTAGAACTAGTCACTTTTCATTCTAGATATAAATCCAGATAAACTTCCAACACTCCTTTACTTTACATAGGAGCATGATATCTCTGATCTTTTCATACAGTTCATTTAAATACGTTTGTCATGTTTCCTTAGCGAACACCATATTTCTTGAAGTAAGTTTCGCTCGAGTAAGAGTCACCTAAATGGTCTTTTTGCTTCTTGTTTCACGCCGGCTACATTTTCTTTTAGAAAGATTTACGTATTTTTATTTGGAGTGTTTAGACTCTGTCGAACGAGCGCTCTAAGTTTTCGAGTTTGCTGGATTTAATTAACTAAACGTTTCTTTAACGCTGAGAACTTGAAGCAGGATACTAAGTTTTAGTATGAAAGATCCAGCTGGTGAGTTTAGGTTTAGATACTTGTACAACTAAGTACATACTGATTTTATCATTTTAGGGTCCCGTACCTCAAAAGGAAAAACGAAACCTTTATAGGATCACTGTTGTCTGTCTGTCTGTCAGGACCATTCTTTTCAATAACGTGTGGAGGCATTGAGTTGAAATTATTATCAAATACTCAAGTCCGCAATCCCTTTGAACCGTGAAAAATCAAACTTCTAAACCAACGCATAAGACACGGCCGTTGAGGCCGCATATTTCATACATTTGCAAATCCAAAAAACCTATAGGGTACTTCCCATTGATCTAGAACCATGAAATTTGGTAAGAAGCAAGGTCTTACAGCACAAATAAAGGAAAAAAGCCAAAAACCATAAATTTGTCACAAAAAAATGTGTTGCATTATAGTCCTAGCGCCATCTAGTTCAGAGGTATTAGAACGTTGGAACGGAACCCTCTGTGTGTGAGTCCAACTCGCACTTGGCCGGTTTTTTTAACGTCTTTAAAGATTTTTTTTTCTATGTTCATTGTCAAACTTACACGCTAGAAAAGGGATAACCGAACTATTTCCGTTTTTCGTGATTTTGTATTCCAGTAATCAAATCACGAAACGAAGTAGCCTATACCATTTCACGCCGGTGGCAGTTTTCTTTTAAAGTGCTGACCGATCTTATTTTTCTTCCTACTTAATTTTTATACTCGTACGATGTAAGTTAGCAAACTGGATACGGCAGTTATAAAACCCATTAAAATTTTTCGGCAGTCACCTCTAATTTTAATCTGAAATTCAATGTTCAAAAAGTATTATTAAGCTAATTCAAATTTATTAAAATCATTCTGGTACATACTGAAAATGGTCAGTAAACAATTCATTATAATTATATCATGTATTAGTATGTACAATCAAAGCAAGGTAACTTAATGACTCGGCACAATCCCAAAGCGTCTGAGTGCTTCTAAAGTTTAAAATATTGCAAGTTTATAATAAATAGGATAGGATACAAATGTAGCCTGTATATTTACGCAATAGTCTATTAAAAGGTTAAACGTGCAAGTAAACTCGCCCATTTGAACAAACTATGCGACTGCAGCATGGAAATACCCAAGAAAATAAACGAAGCTGAAATCATGCTAGCCGGGCTAATCGCAAATCACAATACCGGCTCTATTTTACCAGATTATGCTTAGTAAACTTTTTTTCTTTTAGGGTCGTTCATGTCTTTTAATAGAAAGTCAGTCAGTAACATATATGACACAAGTATATGATTACATAAGAAGGGGTCCCCTTAAGCACTTCGCTTCGTTCGTGGTTCGCGTACCGCGGCCGTTGCTGGAGAGCATCTCATGTGCGGACTTCTGGCCGAAGGGTGTCGTGTTCCGGCGGTTCAGGGGCAGTCTGCCACTGGAGAATTTGACACCAGAATGGACGATGAAGCACCGAATCGTCACCGAAATAATTTTGTTTTATTCTTAGTTATATATTTTTATGTATGTTAGTCTGTAAGGTATTTGTCTATGGGCCTTTGTAGCCTGAGAATAAATGATTAAATTAAATTAAATTAAATTAAGGGGTCTCTGGAATAGATCCCTCAAAGGGATAAGTTCGCCTTTGTACATCACTGTTTTTCTTTTTGTCATTTATGTTTTTTTGTACAATGAAGAATTTACATACATACATACATACATACATAATCTTCTTTCCATCTTTGTCACTTCTTCTTCATATAGTAAGTGAAACAAAGTCACTATTCCGTTCTGTTTGTCCTGATCGTAACTTGGCTCTTTTTTTATATAACATAGGAAGGCAAACAAGCAAGTGGGTCACCTGATGGTAAGTGATCACCGCCCATAGACACCCGCAACGCCAAAGGGATTGCAGATACGTTGCCAACCCAGAGGGCTAAGATGAATACCTCTTGTGCTAGTAATTGGGATGTTGACTAAAAAATAATAATTAGTCCATCTTTTAGAACGCCAGAAAATAGTAGATACGTATTTTTTCTTTTGCTTCTAAAACTTAAAATAACAAAGTTACAGAGCGGCGAAAGTTCGCGCTACGTCATTATTTCGTAAAATTTTTACGAACGAGTGACGTCACGAACCCCTACTCCTGAATTTGAATGTGCTGTATCTTTGTCAATATTATTCGTATGGACAAATAAAAAAATACGTATCGAGTATTTTTCTATAATCTAACTGACGGACTAATTAGAATCTTGTTGTTTTAACCCAGGAGACATCCCTATTGCACTGGCTTGTGCTCCACGCCGGAATAACAGCGCAAGCACTGCTGCTTAGCGGCAGGATTAGCGAGCAAGATGGTGATAGCGATCCGGACGAACCTTGCACAAGGTCCTGCCACCCGCAGCCCTTTCTTCTAAACCACTCAATGGATTTTGATACGGTTTTCACTGATCCTGTAACCCTGTAACTACAGTAATCATGATCCTGTCAGTCGGGTTTCCCTGTAACAGGGGTCACGGAGGTCAGGTAGCAGTCGATCCAACCTAATAACCTGACCTGCCAAAATCTGGGATCATCAAATCGTACGGTACCCCGGATTTAAACGGGAAAAAGCGCTAAGACATTTTTTAGGGTTCCGTACCTCAACAGGAAAAACGGAACCCTTATAGGATCACTTTGTTGTCCATCTGTCTGTCTGTCGAGACCATTTTTCTCAACAACACGTGGAGGTATTGAGTTGAAATTAATATCAAATACTCAAGTCTTATCTGCAGTCCCATTTGTAAGACACTCAAAAACCTATAGAGTACTTCCCGTTGACCTAGAACTATGCTTGCAAGAAGCAAGGTCTCACAGCACAAATAAAGCAATAAATCCGAAAATCGTAAATTTGCAGTGAATACGCACAAAAAAAAAAATTTTTGGTCTTACAATGCAAAAATGCGATTCTAGATGTTATTGATGACGGAACCCTCGGTGCGCGAGTCCGACTCGCACTTGGCCGGTTTTTTCCTCAATAATAATCCGGAATTAGAAACACGAGTTCCTATCTCACTTTATACAGTTTCGACATCAGTATACACCCTTTCCTGAAACTCTTCATCTTGATACATTTTCATTAAAGAAGAAATTTGATGAAATTGGCTGCGGCGCTCATAAGGTAAGGGGGAGGCAAATTTATAAAATAAATTATCTGTCACCCCTTAAATTAGATTTGTAAGTGGCTGCTGCAGTGAAAACGGTTTGCATAACATTTCGTTTTGTGATTGCCTCTAATCTATTTTACGTTAAAAATGATCTTTATTTAAGACTTTATGATCCTTGAACAACTAATGATTATGTTTATAATGCTAATCAGAAACTTATACTTTTACTATTAGGTACTACAATCAGCCTCAGAAGTAGCGAAACTCTTAAGAACCTTGTCGTAGTAATCTACGTTGTAATATATGAAATGAGAGTTGCTCAAATTTGTCACAGTAACTGACAGCGCCAAGGTACTAAAATATTAAGCTACGTTTTAAGCTCAGCGTACCAATTCTTTGTAAATAAATAAAACAAAAAGAATTTAAGGAATAGTCACAAAACTTCGTATAATAATATGTAAAACCTTACAAATAGCTCACATGTCAATTCTAGCACTGTTAATGATTAAAATTAAATAGTACCAGAATGCAGTGTAAGCAAATGTTGCTAACAAACAGACTAAACTAAACCCAATGCCGTTGGTGTTACAACATTCATGGTTGATAAACAAGCAATAAAAAGAAGCAGCCAGGTTACAAAGTAAATAGAAACATAAATGAACAAAAATACACCACAATGAAGCAATCATTGTATGCTGACTTTCTCTCCAAGAACCAATAATTAGTATCGTACCAGCCACCAAGCAGATTGAGATAATTGCACAGATTACCATCAAATAAATAAAAAGATCGATTTTTTTCGCGTACACCGCTTTCCAGTGTTTAAAATTAAAGCATATAGAAACCACAAAATATACGCCAAAGGCACCATATAAGAAAACACACACGGCTATGATCTTAGAGCCCTGCTTAGCAGGTAAGCAATACAAAAAATCTTCTATGTAAATATGAACTTCATCCCATAATAAATAAACCATTTCTGTTTACATTCGTTAAATAATATATCTGAAAAAGTTTTCAACAGGCTTTGCGTTTCATCAACTTTGCCAATTACAATCTTCTTAAGAAGTAAAAGTCGCTGTATTTTGTTCGATCGTTAAAACTCGTTATATTTAATTCAGTTGATTGTGCTTTACGCTGTGTATTGACTCGATATTTGATCAGAAACAGACAACAAGTTGACAGATGACAGTTTTTTTTCTTTTTATATATTTTAAGGCCTGGAATCCTAGGCCTTTAGGCCACCTTTAGGCCAAATCCTTTTTTTAAAGTATTAAGTTGATTGCCGACAAAAGTGTTACCACACTTACTAGTTATCAAATCTTTTTTTTAAGTTACTTAGTGATATTATCAAACCGAGATGAATATAATTGGAGAGTAACGTCAGCACACTGTCATTTCATAAACTTGCGTCGATCTTCATTCCTATATGTATGAAAAGACAGTGGGTTGACGTTACTCTCCAATTATGTTGCAATTGTGGTTTGATAGTAGATGAATGTTTCGTTGCGTTATTTATTGCCGAGTTAAATCACTCATTCTCACTCACTAGCACTCTTTATTGTATAATATCAGATTACAGGATAAAACCGATGTACTCCGGCCAACTTTGAGGAAATATTTTCTTTTTAATCCAGCTAATGTGAATTTCATGTGTTTCTCAACATATTTCACTAAGGTACCGTAATGGCTTCCCTAATGGCTTGTTGTCACGGTAAAGGATTTTAAGGTTCACGGCTAATATCGTAACATCAGAATTCAAAATGATGTTAACACCAAGGTAACATACCAGGGGTGAGCAGTTAATTAACATTGGAATATAATATATCTTGTTAGTCATTATTACATCACATGAGTACCCATCACGGTTTACCCGATAAATGAATACAATACAATACGCAATGGAATTGCGATCTAACGTGAAAATGCAACCAGCCTTATGGGCACTTTACCGCAGGGGACAGACTTGGGAGATATTTGTAGTATAATTAAGAGGAAACACCAAGGCCTAGAGAATCGAAAAATAGGTATTTGTAAAATCTATTGCTGCCTCCATCTATCAAGCCTCCCCCCGCAGAGCGCAATAGAGACAGCCGCAGCTTGGACTGAAAATACCTATTTAAAGTACACAAAATCAACGATTCGTAGACCCCTGATTCCTTCTCCAAAACTTAACCGATTTAACTACTTTTTTCATTAAAAATTAAAGAAAGGCTTTGGCAGTGTTCCTATGTTTTTCTTTTTTTATATAATTTAGTAAAAATTGTTTTCTGGATGTTTGAACGCAGCCGAAAATCTGGTCAATTTTTTAGGTTTTGGAATGTTCATATCTCTTTTAATAATTAATTTATGAAAAAAAGGAAAACATAGGGACATGCATAATAGTGGCCATCGATTTTTTGGAAAAAAAATATTGCTCTACTGGCATTATCCAGAGAGGAAACAAGGGACGACGTTTGTATGGAAAAACGACCCTTGTGTTTCCTCTTAAGTGTTTGTATTTTTTATTAGGTTAAGTTATTCATACAATTTACCTGGCTTAGTTCCTAACTAAGCAAGCTGTAGAAGAAACATTAGACAGCGTACTTAAATACTTTAAATTCATATAAACATCCACGACTCAAGCGCCAACTTTCATGTTCATCCTACAAATATTTGCTCGTCACGATAATCAAACCCCAAACTCTAGCGTAGTAGTCACTGTTATCATCCACTAGGCTATTCGGTAGTCAAATATAGCTACATGTGTAACACAAACTGTTGTATTTAATTGGAATTTGACGACCGGATAGCCTGGTGGTACAAAGCTTGAGGTTCCGGGTTCCATTCCCGGAAAGGGCAAATGTTTGTATGATAAATACGAATGTTTGTACCTGAGTCGTGGATGTTATAATATGTATTTCAGTATCTATTTATCTATATAATTATTTTTTGCTAAGAAACCTAATACTGCTCTTAATTAAAATTCAAATCGTAGTGAAAATTTAGAGTAAGTAGTTGTTATCCCACTCGTCTTTCCATCTTTGTTGAGATTCCGTCTGCAGTGCGTAAGCATCCGAACTGTAGCTACGTACGATTGCTTAAAGTTTCCCTGTCGGCATTAGTTGACAAAGATCGTTTTTGATTTACATTGCTTCTTTGGACCATTCCATGATACTTGACCTTCTATTTAAAAGCAGCAATGTCCTTTGCTGAATTTTAATTAGGTACTATGGTATTTCCGATGGCAGCTAAAGTCACTTCTTGAAATAATTTGTATATTACTGATGTGTTGGCGTACTAAATGTTTCCACAAACGGAAACTAATTACCTTAATACTCTGCAAAACCAGTGCTGTGCACGTGCAATACAGCTGAATTTACGCGATGTACATATATTTTTTTCATGCAAAAACCTATCCTCATATGCTGCCACACCGCAATTTTTTGCAAATCTATAACATTCCCACCTTTTTCGAGAAGATTCTGCAACTTATCTGTTTCCCCCACTATGGCAGAATACGCTCTCCATAATCGTATCACCTTTGTTAGCCAAAGCAATTAATACGTCTATCAATTCTGTACGTCCGATAAACGCATTACTAGAGTACCAAACGGCGTAAGGCTCAAAATCCTTTGGCATCGGGCCGTTTACCTACATTAGCACTCGTGGTAAACATAACAGAGTATAAATATCTATCAAAGACATATCAAAGAGCATTAACACGTCAAATCGCTAGCGTGAATGGAACGGAATTGAACGAACGCAATGAATGGAGCTTTGCAATTAGTTAGCGAATAATTCGGCGCATAATTTCGACTAAAACGCATCTAAAATTTGCAATTGATTTAGCCTGTACGAATTAGGTTCGATTTGAACTAGCAACGTATCGCTCGCAGCAGTAAGGTCGTTGAATCATTGTGGCCATTAATGTGCTGGGGTATTTTGAGTTGCATTTCTATCATAGTCCCCAGTTTCAGTGGCCATGGGGTTTATCTGTCTCAACTCATACAAAATAGTATAAATATTAAATGACGATCACAAACAGCATTTTAGGTAGCATCTCTAGACGAAGAAGTATGAAAATAGTATGCTAAAAGAAAATAATGTGTTAAGAGGAGTGTGAACCCAGCTCCAAAAAACGGTCCCCATACAAACGGCGATAACGTTTTCCACCCTCTAAACATTAACCAATGGCAATGATTTTTTGATATGTTGTCATTATGCCTTAGAACTAGGTTTGTATGTTTTGGTTTTTTCAATATTCTGCATAAAATAATGACGAAGATGATGAAGAATAAAGATTGCATATTATTTATGCAAAAATCAATATTTGCACACATTCGTCCATTATTTCATGAAATGATTATGAAAAAATTTATTATAGACTCCTTACTCGACCAGGCAGAGATGATATAACTATGTTAATAGATTGCTTCTTGTCTTAATAAAAATAGTAAAGTGTCCATATTTACTAAAAATCCGTAATGAAGAACTATGAAACAAAAAATTGCAAGTCCCACCCGAGTTAAGTAGTATTTCATTATGATATCGTGTATGACAGTTATACTGGTTACAAGATTTGAAATTATAACAATATCCTGCAATGCTAATGTCAAAGCGTACCCCGAAGAACATTAAGCGCTTGGAGAAAAAACTAGGTAATACATTGTGTGTGACAATGCAACCCATTATGGGTAAAGTTATTTCAAATGGCCTACTCTTGATCCCACGACTACAATATTTTACGCAAACATCGAAATACTCAACTGCAAATATTTACGTATTGTGCAATAACGCAAAATCCAATAGTCGGCGCCCCCTTCCACTTTAGAGGTCATTATTGTCCCAAAAATTGCGTCGCGTTGTCTCCTCCGACCCCTCACGTAGAACTGGGGCCTCATTTATCAAAATCGGTGTAGACGCGTCGACTCGGGCGGGGTGACAAGTATTTACTGTTTCAGAATTGCTGTGTGTAACAATTCGTACATGTGTTTATGTTTTTTTGCGAAGTTGCGTCGGTGTTACAATTTGATTTGTTGTTTTCGAGAAACATGTTACATTCTTGGAGACCAACCGACCATTTATAACCATCGTGTATGCAGAATATATTTTAAGTGTTGCTTGGCTTGGCTTGGTTGTCGTGATCGTGAGGTACCGAGTTCGATTCCCAGCTGTCACCATGAACCAATAAATTTTTGGTACATGGTGACAGCTAGGAATGAAAAAGTACCTTAAAATCTAACGTGCATTATTTATAAAACCTTAAAATGAGCAGTTACGTCTGCGAGGTGTGACCAAGTTTCGGGGTGTTCAACAACCTAACACATTATCTGAGTACTGTATAACCAACATTCTTACGATGAGGGAAAACACAGTGGGGCAACCTGCATATTCATGTAAATCCTGAAAGGGAGAAAACGCTAACAGGATGGATGTTAGATTCTTAGATTCGTTGCTCTGTAGGCCTTTAAGGCAGTAAAGTCTATACAGTTCCAGGTTAATTTAACACAGATTATAGTTATAGATAAAATACAGTACATCATCATCATCATCATCTCAGCCACAAGAAGTCCACTGTTGGACATAGGCCTCCTCCATGGATTTCCAAAGTGACCGGTTCGAAGCAGCATGCAACCAGCGCCTTCCTGCCACCTGTATGAGGTCATCGGACCATCTTGTGGCTGGTCGTCCTACGCTGCGCTTGCCAATACGCGGCCGCCATTCGACAACTTTTCGACCCCATCGGCCATCAGTTCTCCGTGCTATGTGGCCTGCCCACTGCCACTTCAACTTGCTAATCCGCTGGGCTATGTCGGTTACTTTCGTTCGTCTGCGGATCTCCTCATTTCTGATTCGATCACGCAGAGAAACTCCAAGCATAGCCCTCTCCATAGCTCGTTGCGTGACTTTGAGCATCTTCTAAGGCCCATAGTAAGCGGCCACGTTTCAGTGCCATAAGTCATCACTGGTAACACACATTCTCGATTTCAGACACTGAGGTATATTGGACAAGAAGACATTTCGCAGTTTCCCGAACGCTGCCCAGCCGAGTTAGATTCGACGATTGACCTCTTTCTCAAAGTTGGACTTGCCTAGTTGGACTGTTAGACGTATTCGTCAACAACTTTGAGAGTTGAGTTTCCTACTGCTATTGGGGTGGGCACCACATGGACATTCGACATGACTTTCGTTTTGTCCATGTTCATCTTAAGGCCCACCCGTTGGGAAACCCGATTGAGGTCTTCGAGCATCGTGCTAAGGTCTTCCATCGATTCTGCCATAACTAATATATCGTCGGCAAATTGAAGGTGAGTGATGTACTCGCCGTTGATATTGATGCCGAATCCTTTCCACTCCAGAAGCTTAAAGGCATCTTCCATTGTGTTGGTGAACAGTTTCGGAGAGATAACATCAAATACAGTACAATAACTCTTTTTACAATTTAGAGAGAAAACATAAGGCACACAATAGGTGGTCTTACCGCCATAAGCGATCTCTTCCCAACGACCATTAGAAACAGAGATGAAGAACAGAAAAGGTAATAAGAGCAGTTGATGCAATAACACCAATAACACAAAGCCACAATGTATAATATGTTTTTATTTTGGAAACACTTTCATATTCAAATTGAAATATTTGTCCCTCAGGCGATTATGCTGACCTTAACCAGCTGAACAGCTTAACCTCCAGTTTCTCATAATGTATACATACATAATGCTTTTCGCAATGAGTAATTTCTATTTTTGATACTTTTAACGCAACAGCAAAATTTCATACAAACAATCGGCTACGTAATAATAAATTTCCCTGTGTGTGTTCTTTTATTTTGTTTACTCGTGTGAATTAATAAAGAGTACCCTGGTACCGACACGCGCCAACATGCGCGGACACCCTAGCGTCTTCCCACGTCCAAGGCACTGCTGCCAGGGCCGGTGCAGCTGCCGAGCAAGCCCAATTTCTCAAAGAACGGAAGTACTCGGCACTCACCGCGAGTTATATATTTGTTCCATTCGCGGTAGAGACCCTTGGACCGTGGGCTTCCGAGGCCAAACAATTAGTCAAATACATTGGCAAAAAACTGCTCCACGCTTCTAGGGACCTCAGAGCTGGCGCCTACTTTGCTCAGAGGCTCAGTCTCGTCATACAGCGGGGTAATAGCGCCAGCGTTCAGGGGTCCATGCCTCGCGGCACAAACTTGGAGAACGTGTTCTTGTTGTAAATAAATATCTATTATATATTTTTTGTATTAGTGTTAATTTTCCCAATGTAAATATTTTCTGTATAAGAGTATTTGTTGTTGTTGTAAATGCATATTATCGAACCCATTCACGATATGAGACAAACCTTTCTGAATATAAACGAAGACAATATTTGGACGATTTTTGTATTCCTTTGAATCATGTATGCAACCTGAAATCGAGAGATTGTCGGTTGTTTTGATGCCAGGAACTCCCAACGAATTCAGAACTCAAACGGATGCAAGTGCTCAAAGCGCAACCCAGATGTTTCAAGCTTTTTACTCTTAAAAATAATATTTATTTGTCAAAGTAAAGCACGATTGGGCAAAAGTAAATTGTTATCAGTATTTACTGTAAGGGTTACATCGCATAAAACGCTATTAAAATTAAACTTCAGATACAGAAAAATAAACAACAATAAGTATGATTTTTTTTTAAATACCTCACACCTCCATATTGTCATATAACTGTCGTGTTCTAATTCTACATAATTATTTATTAATAAATCTAGAACTACAGTTCCCGTCAAACTTCTTGAGCACTGACCTTGATTGCGCAGTAACAGTTGCCTGCAACTATACCTACTTGTAATGCATTGTTTTTGTCTTTTTTTGTATAAAAATTGATTTATTTAAAACTAGGTAGGTATAATTTTGGTAGTAATGTTACTAGATAGAAATAAAGACATTAAAAGAAAGCGTTCATTGCCACCGTCAGTAGGCTTGGTAAATACCGAAGCAAATACTAATTCAATTTTCCTATCTTGTTTTTCAATTGAATAAACCCCTGTCTACATGTCCATAACACGCTCACTAAAGTGGTGCTATTTTATTTATAATGTGAGTAAATAGCCGTGCAGGCCGCTTAACTAATTTCTTGCGTGAGTGAGCAAGTCGATCCCTCTGGGCCCGGCTTGAGCACAGGATGTTTAATGCAAAGATTTTCAGACTACGACGAGAACTTTATGCTAAAGAATGTGTGATAGTAATAATCTTGTTCTTTATATTATATTTATGACTTCTCTTGCACGTTTATCTGAACACAACCCATGGTTCTAACCACGGAGAACCTGTTACCAACGGCCTTGACGTGAGGTTTTTTTTTGGGGATGTCAGGCGTGGTTACTTTGCGGAGAATATTGGCAGAATATCGGCGCACTACACTACACTGGGGCCGGCGCAATTGAGTTGCCGCGCATGTGAACGAACACAAGTTATACGATAGACAGAACATATTTTTCTATCTCTTATAATTTCCGAGTTATCCATACCCATCTAAATTTTCCACCCTGTTTGCCGATCTACACTATGGTGTTTTTCTTTGGAGAGTGCCTAACATGCAACGCATTCCTTACTTCAGTCGTATTGCTTGTGTTGCTACTTGTTCAGATTTCTGAAATGTGTCCCAATTTGGCATTGAATTGTCCAGGATTAAGGAATGTTCAGCCACCTCGCTTTTGAATCAAGCAAAATTCAATCCTAATCGGTAAGCCCACTGCCCTACTCAGGTAACAGTATCTTCCATCATTCTTTATTACTGAGCCCGTAATCCCCGCAGCTCGGAACGGACTTCCTTAAGAATCGATGGGCCGATCTAAAACACCTGCTTTAATGCGACTTCCGAAGCTCTCAATAATAAAGTAATAAAAGTAAAATGAACAACTTTTCAGCCGAAACCGTCAAAAGTCTCTTCGCATAATCTTACCCTCTTAGCCCGGCCTCGAGCACCATTTATAAATCCATTGGCCCTCGAAAACTGGAGCAAATTATCCAATTTTTAAACATAAATTGTATATTTAAGTGATATTGTGCCGTATATTACTGGAATGGACGCGATAATGTATAAATAAGTTTGAATATACTGCTGTATCGGTTCCACAATGAACAAAGTTACATAATACGGGAGCCAGTGGGGCGGTTTATGTGAATATTTTCTATTTGATGCGCGACTAAACGTGGCGTTAGTGACGTGAATGCTTATCGATATTGATGTGCTGTAATCGCTTTTCAAAGACAATTTTTCACGGGAACCGAAAAAAGATGATCTTATATGTTACATGCCTAAGTATTGGGTTGTGTTACTAAGAGATTCTCATAGAGACTTCGTAATAACCTCTCTCATAAAAAGCTACCAATAAAGTGCGCCGTAAATTACTTTTAATTACGTACAAAAAGACGTACTTACGTAAAAGTTAACGACGTAAACGAGTTTATTTTCGGCCAGCCAAAAAATGTAGCTTGAGCTTGTCATATAGTATGCCTCTCTAACACATACAGAGGGTTATCGCATGGTGTAGTACGCGTATCTGTTTTCTTTTAATATGACTGTATCTATTAAAACTCAAGCCGATCACTGCGGGGTTTCATATCGATCTGACTCTTAAACTAAATAATAAGAACGAACTCTTCAGGTTGACTTCGGCCAACCTTTTTCGATTTACTTTATTGAGATTTCTCCACACGAGATCGTTAGAAGTTACTTGGCCGGTCGCCAGTGGGATATAAATTAACAACTTTAGTTTAAATAAGCTTGCAAGTGCTCGGATTACAGCTTACGCGAGCTCGGTATGTGGGCCAACATACTTGGTATTAAGATGATTTGTTATACTGCTGGAGCGATATTTTTTCTGTACATTTTACGCAGTACCTTCTATTACTATAAGAAAATAACCTTGCATTAATTTCTTACTATAAATTTGAAATAAAAGTATATGAAGGACCCAAGAGGATCCCAAGTACCCATGTGGGCAGTGTGTTACATGACGCTGTAGGGAGCTGCACGGGTTCTCTCCTTAGCGATGATTTTTTTGTAAGTGTTGATAAGAATTTCTGTATCCGTGGTACTTTCCTTTATTACTTTGCAGAGTTACGTTACAGTCAATGCTTCACATTTCTTCGTCTGTGTTAAATCCGGTGTCTAGAAAAAATATCGATATGAATAAATTCGCGTCATTGCTCATCACTAGGTACCAGGTCATTTCATCGTGCGAGATGTGCGCGACTATGGCGTAATAGTATTGCTTTTATTATGATTAATTTTTCCGAGAAAATATATATTTTACGATCATATTACTTACGGAACACGAGAACATGTGGCACCTTTATGACCGAACTAAGGAGACAAACACTCTGGTTTAGAACCAGGTGAGGGGAAAAAGTCGGGCAAAGTACGATAAACGTATAAATAAGTCTTTTCCAAAAAAATCATTTTTTGGGGTCAAGCTTTTTGTTAAATTATACTTTAGTGAAGTGTTAAGTATGAGCTTATAGCTTTTACCAGATATATAAGGTTGGAATTTAATGTGACAGTAGGACAGAGCTCTTTTCAATTAAGAGCAAATTATATTTGTCTTGGCAAGACTGACAACGACTCTGGTCTTGTGCTGCGAGCGGTGATAGGTTTGCTAAGTTGATGCATCGGCGACCGCTGTTTCTATGTCCAATGGACGACCACTGTACCATTAATCATGTATTCTGTGTATATTTTACTTGACAATAATAGTCTATTTCATCACCGCAATTTTCGACCGCTATTCGCTTGCCACCCAATCTTCCCCCCTCCTGTTCCAGTTTGTGTCCCAGGTTGTTCAAAATATCCTAATTTTGTGTTTTTGCAAACACTGGCATTATGTCACGACGCCATTTTGTTCGACTAACGTCAAGCACATTGTTAAAACTTTCAACGTCGTAAAAAGCTATCGCGGAATAAATACCCTGTCGCCGTGATCTCACCAGGTTAAATGCTTACCGGCAAACGCCATCGGTATTACCTAAGAGGTAAACCAGAACAGCAAGTCAACTACTCAGTTTGTAAGTCAGATAATATGAATAGGTAATAAAATAAATATTGTACAATACAATACAACAATTCTTTATCGATCACCATAAAACAGCATGAAAAGGTACGGTATAATTTAGATTAAAAAAAGGGATACAATGGGCCTACATAACTGAGGCTACTGCCATTACTGTTCTTCTTTTTAATTTTGTGGCGTTAACGTCCTGACTTTGCCAATGTCAAGTTTGTATAGGAGACTAATGAGAAGGTATTCGTAAAAGATGTCGTGAGGGTCGAGGCAAGTCTGATACGAAGAAGTAAATTGTTATTACTTAGTTATAGGTTTCCACATTTTATTCTCCTTTATGTGCCTCTTCAACTATAACGATTGGCAGTTACCTCAGCATAGTTGTTTCTATCTCTCGCAAAAGTAAGGTTAGGTGGCACATCCGTATGTTATAGTGGCCCTAACATGACCGGTCCAGGCTTATTTTATTGCTCTCTGTGTCTCTGTCATTCTAGTATCATAAGAACGGGACGCCTGTAGAGATAAACTCAAATAAACTGTACTGGGCCGGTCGTCTTGAAGCTTTTTTCTAGGCCGTTTTCGGCAAGTGAAAAACAAAGGTCCAGGGGTAGCCTAAAAGGTGGTCGTACATCAGCAACCCATTTAAGATTATCAATCTAGGGCTGCTAAGTTTATATATGACGTTGGATCTTATGGATTCAACTGTTCTGATTGCAAGCAAAAGCAATAGCAATATTGGATATCTAACACAGGCCCAGGTTTATATTTAGTTTGCGTTATAATGAAAATCTCAGGCCGTCGATGGCCGTGACAAGGGTAGCGTATTTTGAACGCTCATTGCGACGCTTAATCGATCCCTTGATTCCTGAAACGGGTCACCTTATTGTATAATGTTGTTTGGTAATGCGCAATTTCGAATAATGCACGGTTTTATGGGTATCTTTGTGTTTTTCGAAAATAATAAACCAATTAGGGTATCTGAATATTTCCAGTGAATTTCGTTTTATTTTATCGTTATTTTGACTAACGCAAAGGAATACTGAAAGAAGAAATGTAATATTACGTTTGAGGGACACTTTGCAAGATCAAAAGGTAAATAAACTATGACAAGATACTTCAAGTTACATTCATTCCATTTAAGTATCAATGTGGAGACGAAGAAATCTCTTTCCTGAAGAATTTTCACATCTAATGCTTGTTAAGTTCGTCCTTGGCCGTATTAAAAACCATGACAGTATGTCTTGGTCAATTGTTATTGTTGCATTTTCATTATAGAGAACTTTTCTGAGTACGTTTTTGATAAATTAATACAAACGGATCACTCACGTATTTTAAAGTCGAGAATTGTCCGACATATTGTTTCGGACCAGTCCGAGTACGTAAGAGTCCGAGTCTCACGGTAGTTTTACGTTTTTGATAGTTTGTAGTACATCAAACTTCATTTCCTTACACTGTTTTTATTCTTATACTCGTAATTAAATAATACCTATTAATATCGTTCTTCCACTTAAAGCTTTTTCCCGTTTTTTGTCCTGGGTAGTGCTTTGATCATCATCCCAGAATTGGCAGGTCAGGAAATTGGAGCATCTGCCATCGGATCAAAATAACACATTCATTTACATAGATGTGCAGGTTTTCTCTTCATGTTTTTCCTCACAGTCAGTAAGTTCGTAACTACCAATACTGAGATAGGTAATGTACAAAAGTTAGAAAAACTGATTGGGGGAATGCTGAGGATCAAACTCGTTGCCTTATGATCACCCTCTAACCACCAGGTCTGAAACGCTCGTCTTCTGGTTTTATTAACTGATTTACAAAAAAAGAAGCTTTCTCCTTTGTTGGAGAATTCATTCATCAATTTTTTTTCATCAATTGTGGACCAATAAAAAAAGTCTAAATAAAACAGCCCATTTAAACTTGGAGAAAATATTTCCTTTAAGGGTGGATAGTTAAAGGGCGAATCGCTGTCTAAATATCTTCTTCTTTATCTTTACAAAGTATAAAGCCGCTATTCTTTCTTTTTTTCTATTACACACAAAAGATCCCATTGGTTCGAAGTGTATCCGTAAGGACCTCTAATAGATAAGATAAGATCCGTCCAAAATTCTAATAGTGTGTATCTTCGACCGCCTTCTCCTTTTAAACCACGCAACGGACTTCGATGTGGTTTTCACTGTCATCTAGAACTCCTTATAGGGAAGGTTTTGATGTGCATTTCATCTCGATTCTACCCGTCCGAAGTCGGGGCGAGTCGCTTGTATACAAATACGAGACTCACTAGAAGCTTGCGGGTGGTAGGACCCATAGGTTGTGCAAGGTCCGTCCGGATCACTACCACCATCTTGCTCGCTAATCCTGCCACTAAGCAGCAGTGCTTGCACTGTTGTGTTCCAGCGTGGAGGGCAAGACAGCCGGTGTAATTACTGGCACAAGAGGTATTCCATCTTAGCCCTCTAGGTTGGCAACGCATCTGCAATCTCTTGAAGGTTGTGGGTGTCTATAGGCGGTGGTGTACACTTACCATCAGGTGACCCACTTGCTTGTTTGCCTTCCTATTTCTTAAAATTATTACTATATTACAAATCGTTCTAACGCGTACTCAAGATCGCATTTGACATTTCGTTTCTATAACAATGAAACGTCGAATCCTATCTTGAGAACGCGATCGTACTTGAGAATGTTCTACAACTACAGGCCTTAATTTGCGACTAGGTAAATTACTGTACATAAAGTCATGACGTCACCGATGGTGCCCGGGGTCGCCGTCGTTAAGTAGTTATTCCTCATTAGGCTACCGGTAGAACCCATACGTTTATGAGTTTTAGTTTATCTTTTACTGCGACCCGCAACACGTGGCCGGGGTGTTACCCTCCGGAGTTTAACACCAATGTGTTTTATTTGTAGCACAGAAGTGTAGACGGCAGGATCAGTTTGAAACATAAATTTAGTACTACCGGTTTTTGCATGAACATATATGTGTCGCACAGACGCAGCTATTTTGCACGAGCCCGGCACTGGTTTCGCGGAGTATCAAGGTAATTTGTTCCAGTTTGTTTACAACCGGCTAAATTGTTTTAAACTTTCGCAATTTTCACACATATGTATAACGTTATCGGAACTTAAACGCGATAAAAATATATTGATAATTTACCTCGATGCTTCGGCCATGTTTCAACGGCTGTAGTCACGAGTAGACTTAGATCACGGCCGATGAAACATGGCCGAAACGTCGACGTAAATTATCAATATATTTTTATCGCGTTTAAGTCCCAATAACGTTATAAATACAACCGGCTAAGTCGTAATCTCTCCTTTCGAATGACGCTATCTAGACAGAAACAGGACAGTGGCCCTAACATGACTGGTCAAGTTTAGTTTATCTCTATGTGCGTCCCTTTCTTATGACACTAGTTAGACAGAGACACAGGGAGGGGTTAAGCTAAACCTGGGCTGTCATGTTAGGGCCGCAGAAACGGATAGCAACTTTACTTTATGATATGTAAAGAGAGTGTACGATCAATGTGTGTTACTAGTGATGACTTATGGCACTGAAACGTGGCCGCTTACTATGGGCCTTATAAGAAAGCTCAAAGTCAGGCAACGAGCTATGGAGAGGGCTATGCTTGGAGTTTCTCTGCGTGATCGAATCAGAAATGAGGAGATCCGCAGACGAACGAAAGTAACCAACATAGCCCTTGAAGTGAAGTTGAAGTGGCAGTGGGCAAGGCACATAGCACGGAGAACTGATGGCCGATGGGGTCGGAAAGTTCTCGAATGGCGGCCGCGTATTGGCAAGCGCAGCGTAGGACGACCAGCCACAAGATGGTCCGATGACCTCATACAGGTGGCAGGAAGGCGCTGGTTGCATGCCGCTTCCAACCGGCCACTTTGGAAATCCATGGAGGAGGCCTATGTCCACCAGTGGACTTCTTGTGGCTGAGATGATGATGATGATGATGATGTAAAGAGAAAAGTGATGAAGACTATGGCGGTTGCCAGCAATTCGTCTGCGTAGAATGGGTGTCCATTGACCGGTATAACAACAACAAAGGCTCTGTTTTCCTTCCTTACGATTTTGTTTAACATAATATATTTTTGAGATGTTTTGTAACCATTATACCTTCATATACGGCCGCAAAATACATTTTCGCGGGTATAAATGGGGTCATAACACTCCTACTCGTTTCGTTTCTCGTTGTTTCTCAGTAATGTTTCAAAATAGATATTTTGCAACACAATTTAAGCAGATGCTTGTTTTGTACTACTTCTGCTGTTTTATCAGATGGTTTTTTTCTCATATAGATCACACAAAATGTGAGGAGTATGTCACCTTAAAGTCATAGCAGTTGACTAATAAACGAAATTATTTAAATTAAATAGAAAGATTGTCTTAAATTTACCATTACAAATATTTTAAAATTTTAATTATTCAATAATGTTTTTATTTTTTATTTAATATTTCCTATTTATATTCTTGCAAATCGCCAAACTAATGTAGTTGCTAAGCAAATGATATTTATATTTAGTAATATGCAGACTCTAGAGCATAAAATAAACATTAATAATAATAATAATGTGCGTGAAGTGAATTAATAGTACTACCCTTTCATAAACTTTTTCAGCAAGTACAATTTTCTTCGTCTTGGTACTTAACGTCAATATTAATATTTTTTGCAAATACCTACCCTTTTTCAAAAACATTTAAGTAATGTTCATTCAAGTTAAAGAATTAAGCCCTTTATAGTACTTTGCCTAAAACAATTTCAGATAAAACTACGCTGAATAGATGTTAAATGAAGTATCAAAAAATAATCAAAGCTTTTGTTCGAATTTTAAGAAATTTTCGGCGTTTCTTAGATCAAAATAACTTCGTTATCTGTAAGATTTTAAAAATGATATTTTAGTAAATGAAATTAAAACTAAATAGTAGAGCAAATTTCTGTGTAAAAAAGCTCAATGAATATTCATCAAAGCAATTTATTTTGAAAATGAGTATGACATATTATGCACAGACAGATAGATAGGCAGACGAATACATGTTAGTCAATACTTAATATCTTATTCTTCTTCGGAGTCTTGCCATAGTTGCCATAGCCAGTTAATAACCAAATAAGTCACTGTTCAGCAAATCCCAGATAACTGTATCTGTCTAATACCAGCAATCAAACCGCATTTCTTTATCTGCAGCCGTTAGGGTTTACAAATAGCATCTTAATCCGACGATTGAGCCTGAACTATGGCTGTCGTTAAGCGGGTTGAACGTAATGGAGCTTCTTCGTCGCTAATGCGCTGTGCTCGGCCCATCGAGCTGACGGTCTTGAAGGCAAGAAGGCAGCCGTTGGGAATCGCCTAGGCCTAATATAAAGCCTCTACAGCTACTTCCAAAGAAGGAGTGAAATTTTAAAGCACCTCATCACTATCTGCCAAAAGACATAACTTCTAGACAAGGTCCTACAAAAAGACTGATTATATCAATTGATCTCTGATACCTCTGCTATGATATTTATATAGAAGTTTTCCACAACTTTCACTTCATCGATTCACCTAAACACGTTCAATCATCTCTACCCTTACAGTGCATCTAGCCGTAACCGTACTCGCTAGCGACAGCGTAAACGATTTGTATTTGTATGTACAGCGCCTCTAACACTCACTTAGAGAACTAAAGATCGCTAGAATGAGTCCAACGGTAAATTACCTATCGTAATCTAAGCGTTAGTGACTAAAGTTTTCTAGCTGTTGCCGTTAAAAATGAAAAATGAAATGTTATCCTCATATTTCTAAAAATTTACAATTTAATCTTTTGGAACTACAATCTTAATGTTCTATGATATCATGTAAATGCTACTGCTTGCTAAACTGCAGACAGCGTGCAGACTCAAACGAAATGCTGCGGACTGCGACGGCAGTGATATCAGCTGCTTAAATTGTCATAATCTACGGAACCATTAGTCGTTTTCTGTATTTTATTCCATTTTTTTTAACTTATAGTATTATAATGAGTGCAGTAAGTGCTACATTTGACAAAAACACAATATCAAAATGTCTTCCCCTGAAAAGAGACAATAAGAAACTTGTTAATGTACACGTTCTTAGCCTACAGTTCTATAAGTATTACTAGTTTAAGTCACAATTAAAATGCTTATTAGTCTTACGACTAGATTGTATTAGCCTTAAAAGATTAAAGATAAGAAGACTTATCTAATAAAAAAAAGACTTAATGTATAAGTTTAAAATCTGTGCCCTGTAAATGTATTTGTCCCTAAATAGCCTTAACTGGGGCAAAACATCAAGCAGTGCCGTCTCCCGGGAACACTGAAGCACGCTGAATATTACTGCCGTGGTTAACAGAAAATTCGAGGCCTTTTTACATAATCCCGAAGGCACGTGGAAGCTCACCGCCAGACGGCACTTTAAGAAATTTCTATGGCATGCCAGTAATTTTCTAACTTGGCAAAGTAGAACTTTACGTATTTAGCCATTGAAAATTGTCTATTTCGAGAATGCGTTTCACAATCATGAACCACTGCAAAACAATGCCTGTGACTCTGCTTACTCGGGAAAATTCAGGTCAAAATTCGAGTCGGGAGATTTTACTCAATAGATAAAAAAAACTTTTACCTACTCGTATTTATTTTGTCTTTTCTTTATGTATCTTACTGTTAAACAATCAATAGGGTTGAACATACTAAACAAAAACATTACTAATTCCAAATTGATTGAAATATTTTTCAATTTACTTAATATAATAAATACAAAATTCAATCAGGAAAACCACTTAGTTTCCTATCGAATTAAATTACCCACTAACAGATTGACAAAGGAAGAGATCCGCCAAACTAAAAGCAACACCTAAATCTGTTGCCTAAACCATTATCTATCGGATTGCTAAGCGTTTGAGGCATCTCAGAAACACACCGCAGTTTGGAACTCAACGTAAATTCCCAAATTCAATCTGGTACAGTAATTGGCTGTACACTTACATCAATGATTACGGCAACAGGAGCCAGGGCAGCGTGGCCTCAACGCCGACGCGATTACACAAATGAGATGTTTCAACAAATTAGTGGATTGAAGCCGAGATGAAGGGTTCCATTCTCTGATTAAAACTTTGCATTTATTTCAATTAGCCTGAAAGGTGAAACCTGAAATTAGGGTCATTCCGTTTAATTAATGCTCGGCACCGGGAGAAGTTTTTTCAAACCGCCCCGGGTGCTTGTAGGTGTGGAAGATTTAAATTATAATTTTTCCAAGCCCCTGAGGTGTGAATGTTGCCTAAATAAATGGAAGAAAAGTGGAAGTTAATTAATGGGAATGTTTTTTTAAGGGAATGTTTTCGATTAATGAGGTCAGCCGGGTAAATATAACCTTGCCAAGCTTCGTTTGAGGGTTGTTTGGGGATCGGAATGATTACGTGTTTTAGGTAAAATGTATTTTAATCTCCCCGAGTGTTTTTAAACATTAGTCTAGTTCCATCGATCAAACGCCTTAATGAATGTCGAGATCGGAGTTTCGTGTCAATTAATAATTAATTATTTCTCGACAAGCCTTTCGTCGGGTATTTCTATGTAAAATAAATGTAGATGAAGTTCCTAAGGGCAACTATTATTCCCTTGGAAGGCTCTCTAAAAAGAGTCGTTTTACTGTTTTATTATTACTTAGTAACAAAAAGAGGGGTGTCGTAAATTGTCTTTTTTACGGCCGATGTCGTTCCGGACGGTGACACCCCTAATTAAGCTTTTTCTACTATCTACTTCTTTATTTATAATTGAACCCTTTGCTTTTCAGACAACCCTGAATAATCTGTGATATATTGTTTTATTAATAAACCTTGAACGTGAATATCATTAATTATAACTAAATAGGTCGTTATAATTCAGGGACAGATTTCTTAATTGCTTTTTTTACAGACTTCAAAACCCCGAAGGAGAAAGTTCTCAATTAGATATATATATTTTTCGTATACAATACAAAAAACCTACGAGTTATTTTTAAGTAGCTTTATAATTAAATTATTAATTTTAAAAAGGGTTGATGGTATAGTTATCGCCCATAGCCATCCGCAACGCAAAAGAGATTGCAGATGCGTTGCCAACTCAGAGGGCTAAAATGGAATACCTCTTGTCCCAGTGATTTCACCGGCTGTTTTTCTCTCCATGCCGAAACACCACAATGCAAGCGCTGCTGCTTAGCGGTTGGATTAGCTAGCAAGATGGTGATAGCACTCCGGACGAAGCTTGCACAAGGTCACACTTGCTGGGTTACCTTCGTATTTTATTAGAAAAAACTCTCAAATTTAAATTTTTATCCGTAAATTCGTAATGACAAATACACTTCCAAACTTATAGGGCTTTCAAATAATCCCGCAAAACTAAGCTCCCGACCGACAATTAGTTGCGGGTTTTAATACAATTTGCGAAATACTTTTCCACGGCTTCACTTTCATTAAACGGAGAGGCCGGTGGCACTTAAACTGTAAACTTTGGCTAAACGAGTGTCGCCGGGCACCGGCCGACCGCAGCCGGATCGTTGCGAGTCTAATGAGGAAACCTATTTCACCGGCCTGTTTTAGAGAATACCGTAAAAAAACTAGGAAGCCGACGAAAGTGGAGTTCGACTACTCTGTTAAAAAATGCTAGTCTTTATTGCAAATGACGCCCAAAGCAGGTTATTAATTTCTCAACTCACCACATTCTTATCTCACCACTTTCTCAACTGACCACACTTATCTCAACAAAATTACATCTTCTGAACAACTTGTGACCATCTTGAACACTGTAAGGTCGTTATAAGAAGGCTATAGAAATGCGCTTATGCGTACCCAAATACTGACGTGCAAAATACTCTGGATCAAAATGGGAAATAAATAATAGACGTACGTTAAGCGTCTCTGTTTGTAACAAAGGCACCTTATTAAATTTAAGCGTTTAATAAAAAGAATATGCTTACTGTAGTAATATACCTCGTTGAGTTTCTTGCCCGTGTCTTCATATAGAGGTTTGTCTTTAATCGGTGGTAAATTTTCATAAGTGCTTCTTGTAAGCCCAAATTTGAAAAAAGATATGTGACTTAATGACTTGACTCGAAATATTCACAAATATGTAACAACTAGCGACCCGCCCCGGCTTCACACGGATACAATAGGAATGCAATGTAAATAAAAACCTTCCCTATAAAATTTTCTAGATATCAGTGAAAGCTGTATCAAAATCCGTTGCGTGGTTCAGAAGGAGAAGGCGGCCGAAGATACACTATAAAAATTTAGGACTTACAGGAAAAAGTAGCGACCAAATAAAGAAGATAAAAGATGAAGAAGAAGTAGATGATGTATGAACACAGACAGAAGTTAGAGTGTGAGCTACAAAATCGTTGTTTATTAGCGGAAATTATACAATTTCTAACAGTAGAATTTCCCCGTGACACCAATGTCAAAACAAACCAGTATTTTTGTTAGCCAGTTAATTACGCAGTTGTTGTTGAATAGTCAGATTCCCTTTGACGTTAATTCGGCGACTGAAACAACAAACGCCACACAATAGATAACATGTCCTGTTTTGGTTGATGTGCTGATGGTATGTAAATTTAGATTCGATTAAGAATAGAAGTGGCATAGTATTCCAGAGCATCAGATAGTGTCAAACGGGTTAGCGGTTGTCAAGATGTTTACTAGTTTATATAGCAGCGGTAGAGCCACGCTGTATAGTTGCGGGTGCAGTACGAATGGGCTGGCTCAACTGAGTACCACACCCTCACAAACTCTGGGTTGCACGCATCTGCAGTCCCTTTGGTGTTTCAGTTGACTATAAGCGGTTGATATCACTTACCATCTGGTGATCCACTTGGTCATTTAAAAAGACTACCGGCCTGAAGTAGTAGCTTGTTACTGCGTTTCATACGGCGAGTGAGACATTCGGTGGTCCATGGGGGAATCTAAATACCGGCAACGAATCAGTTATTTGAGATCGCTGATTCCTATGAGCGGCGGTGATCACTTTCCATTAAGTGACCCGCATGTCTGTTAGCCACCATATTAAAAAAACTTTTTAAACTTCAAACTGGTTTACTTCATGCCGTAATTATGTGAGACCTACGAATAAATAATTATTTATTTATTCGTAGTGTGAGACGTAAGATTATTAACCACGGACCAATACTCGCCTTTTGCCGTAATTTATGTAGCCGACGCATATAACAAACGCTCATGGTCTGTATAAATAAATAAATATTTTGCGACAATTTACACAAATTGCTATAGTCCCAAATTAAGCAACTAAAGTTGCTTGTGTTATGCGTAGTATTAGTTATTCACGGCGAAGGGTGCCCCATGTGGTGCGTGTTATTTACTGTACAGTCTGACTTTAGGGCTGGGTTACACCGTATGCGTGTGCAGCACGACTCTAGGTCATTTCGCAGAGCTGCGTTACGTGCACGCAACGCAAGCGTGCAATGCATTCCATACATTACAACTGGCGTGAGCAAGCGAGGCGAGTGTCTCTGGAGTCACGCTGCATAAGTACGCTTCCGGTGTGGCTTAGCCTTTAGATCATTTTATACAAGGTTTTATTACAAGATTTATGATACCGGTAAATAACACCATCCACTATAGTTTCATAGCACTACTACAGAACAACGACGCTGAGTAAAAGTGATGTGGCCACTTTCTCTCAGCATATTATTATACTTATTACGTTTATCGGGATTTCAATACTGTTTATTTATTTACCTCGACGTTTCGGCTGCATTGCAGCGGCCGTGGTCACGAGCAGACTGAAGTGGAGGATGTCACTGCTGTTTTATGAACTACCCGCACTTGGTCTTATTTATTTTTAACCATCATATCACCACGCCGACACACACCGACACACTCACTCAACACTCAGCCCTTTTTCAGAGGTGGAGTAAAAGTGCTATAACAAAGTGCTGTACACGTTTACTCGACATAATTCTAGCACAATTCAGTGTAAATTGCTAAATAGTCGAGATGAACACGATTATAGAACAAGATGGTATTTTGGCAACGTTAACTCAGCTGATATTCGACTACAAGCTGATTAAACCACTTCTTACACGACTATTTTGATGGTTGGGAAAGCTTTATTACAAGATTTATGATACCGGTAAATAATACAATCCACTATAGTTTCATACCAATAACTTGACCAGTTCGTCGAGCCCAACCCATACTTCGCAAAGAGATAAGGTATTCGTAAAACATCTCGTATAAATGAGTGCGTACGTTGTTTACGAATACATTTTCCTTATTCCCCTTCTGACCTCGTGAATGGGCGACGAGGGTTTCCAATACGACATTTTCGTAAAGTTTGCTGGTGTACGAAACGTAGACGTAGTTATCTATAGATAAGGCACGTTTAGTGCAACTACTTCACGTGCTCTCACTATGCTAAATAGTCAATTGGAAACGTTGCTCAAATAGGCATGGTGAGTAAAACGGAACTTTAACGCAACAAAATCATTGTTAATTTACACGTGCAATAAATCGACAATCGCTCGCGCTGTCAGTTTGTCGGACCGACGAGGCACTGCTGTTAATACTATTATTTTGTAAGAAAACCTATTTGCATTAACTTAATAAATTATTATTTTATGCAGTTAGACGTAAAATTGTAAATCCAATGAATGTAAACTAATAGTTTGCATTTGTAACATTGGCGTCAACCTGTATTCTTATGTCGGGCTGTTTTTCTGCTGTCATTCATTGACACTGTACATCCATGCATTATAATAATATCATTGTTAATTTACCTCGACGTTTCGATCGTAAATACAACGGCCGCAAAAATGTGTAAAGATAGGTAGGTTGATTGGTATACATTTTATTGATAATATTTTGTGTGCAATAAAGATTAAACAAATAAATAAAATCGTAAAAATTGTAAACAACTTATGGTGACTACTTTTTTTCATTGTAACATAAATGCATAGCGCATTAACGAGAAAAATTAAATAGCAAATGTTGTACTATGGGATAAGATTTATTCTGCACTAAAGCTTAAATTTTAAATCCTTTTTAATACTATAAAGTATTTAAGTCATATTATGAAGAACAGGAGTGCAATTTTTTAACTTCACTGGGTGGGCCATTTTGGTAAGCTGACTAAAGCTCACCAATTTTGATCAAAGGCCCTAAATAAATAAAGAACAAAAAAAAACGCTCACCAAAATGGCCGTTTTTCATAGAGCCGTTTTGGTGAACTTTTGTCACCTGGTGAGATTAAAAAAATGGACCTCAGCATAGTACAATCGCGTGAGTCCGTTGATTTACAAAATGATCCGTTTATACCGAAAAGGTTTTTTTAAGATGTGGTGTTTTCTATATAATTTACATCTATGACGGTGGTAAGAAGAAACAACGCTTTTTGTTTTTAACCGGCGAACGGATGTAGGAATGGAAATGAGGGTTATTACGTTAGTTTGTAATAGTGTCACAAAAAAGGGCGAGGTTTGTGAGGTGTTTTATTTACACCACTTGAGAGTTAGTTTTATGATATCTTTAATGTAGGTTATAAATGCTATGAGACTATTTTGTAATGTACTTAAATACATTTTCTGGATTATGGGTAAGTATAAAGATGTTATTGTCTGCAATCGTATAAAGGTGGGGATTGTGACTATTATGTGAGTTATAAAGAACTGTTAAATAACATAATTTTATGTAAAGAAGGTTGTTTCAATGCGAGTGGTAAATATTAGAGTAGGTTACATATTTACACTAACAAAATAAAAATAAAATAAAATAAATATCTTGGGACAATTAACACTAATTGACCTAGTCCCAAAGTAAGCAACTAAAGTTGCTTGTGTTATGGGTACTAGACAACGGATATACATACTTATATAGATAAATATATACTTAAATACATATAACATCTACGACTCGGGCACAAACATTCGTATTCATCATACAAACATTTGCCCCTCCCGGGAATCGAACCCGGTACCTCAAGCTTCATGGTCAGGGTCACTAACCACTAGGCTATCTGGTCGTCAAACACACAACACTGTGTTACTGTGTAACAGGTTACACAGTAACACTTTCTTCTATTTAATCACTATAGAAATGTCTTGTTGACTTTTCTTCTGTTTCAAAATTTAAAGAAGTTGTAAAAGAAGAAACGCTATGTTTATGATAATTCTTCTGTACGTGTCTTTGTTACCTAACTCCTCCTACACGGCTCGACCGATTTGGATAAATTTTTGTATGCAAATTTGAATGGGTTGCTGGACGTTTTGAATACACAATTGGACCCGGTAGGTGGCGCTGCTATCGGGGTAGGTGCGGCTGCTTTGTCGGGCAGGACGTCTGCCGAGGCCGCTAGTAGTTAAAAAAAAAAATTTGTAGGTACCTTTGAATCGCCACAGCCCCCATAATGTATTTATGTATTATAATTTTTTGGTGGATATTATATCAAAATGGCAATTTATAATAATTTTCAACTTTCGCGTTATTTTGTTAATTGTGTCAAGTACGTAAATCGCTTGAAAGTGGTACTGGATGAAAGTAGGTACTGAAAAGCCAAAGTCGGTAGTCAATGAGTTAAGCATTTATTAACTCCCACGCGTCGCAAAGAGGGTTGCCTAAAGTTTGAAGCCTCCGTCCTTCGGCCCGCTGTTCTCTAAACAGACAAGGCTGTGCTTGACGTTAAATCAACGCCTTGTCTTGTCTGCTCTCGCTTATGCTGACTTCACATGGGGCAGGACAGTCCAGCAGTGGAGTGGACAGTACACTGTTAATACAATTTGAAAGCGCACTCTGAGACAGAACAGTTTTTTTTATGAAATAACAACACCAAGCAGCAACAAGCAACACGCAACCGCAACACCAAGAAGATTACAGATGCGTTGCCAACCTAGAGGGCTAAGATGGAATACCTTGTGCCAGTAATTACACAGAGAGTAGAGTAACATGGTGGTTGCTTGACTGGTGAAAAGGAGAGGTAAGTTTTCGGTAGAGTTTTATTTATATAAAAAGGAAGACAAACAAGCAAATGTTACTTGATGGTAAGTTATCACAACCGCCTATGGACATCAAGACCAAGTGCGGGTGGTTCGTAAATCTCCCGCAGCTAATTTAAAAAAATGTTTTATTTGCAGGCACAATACAACCCATATTATTATTATTAAGTAAATTAAATTTAATATCAGAATATCCTTCACTTAAATCTGCTTGTGACCATAGCCGCTGCAATACGGTCTAAACGTAACGGTAAATTAGCAATGATTTACGCGTTAAAGTCCAGAATAATGTTAAAAATTATGTGTGATAATCTTCAATTTTTAAACAATTTGTTGTTCGTAATGTAACCATAACTTATGTCGCAGAAAACTTGTAATGCATCAGGTTTGTATGATGCACGTATATTGTAATACTCAAAGTAAATGAACACGATGTGTTATGTGAAATAAAGTGTAAACTCGTGTACCCATTTTAACCGCGGCAGCGAAGCAGTTGTTTCAAAGAACTTAACGGAAAGTTTCCTTTAAGAATGTAACACTTGCATCGCTTTGTATAAAACTTCAACTGGTTCCGTGCAACTGTTTTTTAATCCGATCATGGAAAGACTAGAAACCAGTTAATATATCTTTGAAATCCTATAGCGCATATCTTTATCTAAACATAGTGTAAAGTCGCTATACTTTCCGGTCTGTCATAAATCCTTATAGTGTATGTTCAGCCGCCTTCTCCTGTGATCCAAAGGGATTGCAGATGCGTTGCCAACCCAGAGGAATAAGATGGAATGCCTTTAGTGCCAGTAATTGCCACGCCGAAACATCAGTGCAAGCACTGCTGCTTAGCAGCAGGATTAGCGAGCCAGATGGTGGCAGCGAGGTGACTTGGCATAAGGTCCTACCACCTGCGAAACTACACTGTTGGTAATGCTGAAATTGAACGTTCATCACATCGATGTGTCGACTCAAGCGGGTATGCTTATCGATTCGGGCGTCCCCCCTTGACTCCTTGCCGTGGTAAACAACGAATCTAGTTATTCAAATGATTTTTTAGGATTCCGAAGGCAAGGCGAATACCTTTATAATTTAAGTCAGGTCAGTCACTTAGGTTGGATGTTCGGAAATTAAAGAGCCATTTTTACCCTGTCCGTATGTTCATACCACAAAATTGTAGTCTTCGGGTTCTGTGAAACGCTGTATGATTGAGAGTAAAGTATGCAAAAAAAAAGAATAAATAAATAAATGAGGGATGATTTTTACCCACAGTGCACAGAGTCGTGTTGGGTAGGTGTCATTGGATAGATTGAAAAAATTAAATGATTGAGATTTAATTTATTTTTTTGTTTAATTAGTCAATAATTGATGAGAATATTCGTATAGAATAGTAAACAGCGTCTTCTCTCCATGATCTTAAGGAGGATCGCTTCGTATGAAGCGGGAATTTTGAAATTTTCACTGTTTTTAATTTATTGTGGCTAAATGGTGTGACTTTTTATCAATTCAAGTGGTTTTCCGGTAGTATAATACTGATTGTTAAGGCACTGTGTTTTGTTTTTGAATAATGCTGATTTTAAATAATTGTGCATTCAATGCCTAAAAGTCCGTTGATGCATAAAGTGTACAATTATTTAAAATTAGTAACATGAATTTCCATAATCATACCACTATCGCATAAAAAACAGTGTCTTACTACCGGGAAACTAGTTTAATTGATAAATAATCACACCAATTGGCTACAATAAATTAAAAACAGAAAATTTTGAAATTCCCGCCTCATACGAAACGATGCTCCTTAAACTATAAGGTGGACATTAAAAAGAAAAACCAATGTTGTTGAACTTTTTAAGCACTTCCAACGCAACGAAGCCTATGTTTGCACCTCTTATAATTAGATTTTAACTCATTGTCAATTGATATCCTGAGCTAAAACATTGAATGTTTGACACGCACTTAGGGGCTGTTTTTTTATTGGAATAACTGTGGCCCTAACATGAATCATCAAATTTAGTTTATCCGAGTTTATCTCTATGTGCGTTCCTTTTTTATAACACTAGTTTGACAGAGACACTGAGAGCGATAAATTAAACCGGGCCGGTTATTTTAGGGCAACAGAAGTTATTCCCAAGTCGAATAACCATTACTATTTAATCCGTAATATTATTATTTCTTGAAAACAGTTGAAGTAGGTATGCAGCAATGTTCGGAACGGTTGTAATCGTTAACGTTTTTTGCCCGTCACTTGAGCACCTAATAAGACGTTTTATAGCCGAAGTAAAAAGAAGTTAAATAAAAAAACAAATAAAACTGTCCCGTGAGCTGTCATCAACTCTTTCTGGGATCGCTTTATTTTAGCCTACCCGAATTATGCTCTTGCACTGAAAAACAAAAAAGGTCGCAAATATATTCTTAACTGAATAAAATAATAATCATTATTATAATGGTTCCAGTCCTTGACAGTGACCCAGAATTGTAAGAAGTTACGGTACGAGTAAAAACGAAGCAGTGATGTCAATCACTGGTTAAAAATAATACCTACTTAACTAGTAATGTTACCAGCGGTTTACTCCAATTTATATGTACTCCTATTGTTATAAGTAACTGTTAGAACAGAATGAAGCTTCTGTGACCCAAATTTATTTATATTACGTTTTACATTTGAGAGAAAAATGGCACCTTGATCAGGATTATAAAGCGCCATTTTGCCATCGGACAATTTAACGCAGGAAACGTTTCAACCGTTTGTTGTGGATTAGCACCAGCCACACGAAGCATTTCGCTAATGCGTTTTCATTGCGAACAGGAGAGTGATTCTGTAAGTTCCACAGCGATGAGCTCGGCGTTGAGGCAGCACCCTGTCTTGCTCTCGCACGCTAGCTCGACTGAGCGAGACAGAGCAATGCCTCGACATCGAGTCGCTTAGAGAATAACAGTGCTGAGCACCAAGTGCGAATCTGTACGATACTTCGAGACTTGACGCATTGCTCAGTACCTCTCTTTCCACTAGCCCATTATGACAGAGACTCACTGAGTTACGTAGCGATTAAAGCGTATCGAAAAGGTTTGTCCTAAGTTTACTGTAAATATTAAAGAGTGACATTTATTACCTGCGTCTGTTTCCTGATTGATGTGTCTGCTAGACTCGGTATCTTAAGGTGTAAGAAGAGCTCTTTTCTTCTAGTAGGGTAACTAAATGATCGTTAGGGCTTTTTAGCACTTTCTCTTCAACTTACATCTTTTGCTGGGAAAAGATAGTTAAAGCTTATACCTAGTCTATAATATTTCAAACAGGATTTATATTGTTAACGGATTAAATGTACTATGATATTTATATTGAATTTGATAATACAAACCTCAACTATAAACTTATTAACCTGGACACAAGATAAAAAAACATATAATCAGCGGACGCCTGACCCGGTCTATTTTTAATTCCACCTTATTGCGTTCTTTTTTGGCCATCATCATCATCATCATCATTGTCTTCATTTTTTCTGGTGGCACCAGGTCCAAAGGGTAATTTGCACACTTTTCCATTTGGAGTGATCTGATTCCAGTTCCATCCAGTTTAATCCGGCTGCAACGGCTTTTAACTCCATCGAACGTCGCTATGTAAGTATTTATATTCACAATGCATACATACAAAATGTACCTACACATTCAATAATACTTAATCGTGTACGATAGAAGTTTGAATATATTAATGGAGTAAATCCTAATACTTTATAAGTAAATCTTAAATACGCGATAATTATTGAAGAAATAACTCATTTAAAGTAAAAGCCGGCACAGAATTATTCAATGCGAGCCCTTTCCGACACTGACCAAGATGTTTCGAAGGACTTAACGAACCACCATCCGTTTCTATTGAAACTTTGTTTGCCAGTTGTTCTTCGGTTCGGTCCGTGTAGGTTAAACAAAGCCCCTAAGCCTTTAGCTCTACCAGGAAGCGAAGATATTATAATTGCGAGATTTCAATTTATGTAAGCTTTTAATCTCGCGTTTACATGATCCTTTCGCCGTTCCTGCTCTCCACGTGATGGCGTATCTTTACGGCATTGGAATGGCAATGATTGGGAAGATTTAACGTCTATACTAAACGATCTTGATACGTGTCGTAGATCGTGACAGCAATCGGGTCGGCGAAAGTAACAGATGGACAATTCTCGCGACAGAAGCTTACACAATGAAACCACGGGACCTGGTAAGCGCACGCATTTATTTATTTAATCTTATTGCACAAAAAAACAAATTTAAATGTACAGAAGGCGAACTTAATGCCTTAAGGCATTCCCCTATGCCAATGCACATGACCAAAACAGTTAGTTTTGGTCGTAACGGTTTATAAAAACCAGTTCGCCGCGATATTGTGTGTAATTTTGCTCAAGTCCGTATCGCAAAAGCGATCTCTGCAAAAATGGTTAATTGTGCCGTATTTACCTTCAAATGGCTATTAGAAACTTTAAATTTTACTAAAGACGGATATTTTTATCACCCGTAAGCAATTTTCTAACACAAGATACATTTTAAATGAACAAGCTTTTTGACAGACAACGTAAACATTGGGACCGTCCCAAACATTGGCACCGTGAATCAAAATTGTGGTCCGAAATAATTCATCACCCTACTCTAAGTACACTCGGAACGATAGCAATACAAAATAAAAACATTTTAAAGGACACGGGACGCGTTTGATTGCTAAAAACTACCGAAGTTACGAACAAAGTAAAATTTGCGAATGCATATACCTGCATGCGCGTCAGAGGATTAAAAAATATGCGGATAGATTCGATTCTCAACTCGACATTGTCGTATTTATACCAGTGTGGGGTCGGTGAACCCTACCTTGTCAAATAGACCACTGAACTGGTTACGCGTCTATTGCTGGTTTTCTGTAACTTGTTATTTTTGGTTATTTTTTTACATAATGAGACAAATGAATGACGCAATTATGTTGCTTTATGTCGGAAAAATAGAAAAAAAAATCTAGGAAAAACAGAATTATCCGAGGGATTTTTTTTACTATTTTTCAGTTTAGAATAAGAGTTTAAGACCAATGGCCCTGTCCCTTTCGCCCTGTATAGAAAGCAGTAATAGCTTGCGAAAACTCGAGCTATATAATCGTTTTCCACTGACGTTGAATTTCCATGTAATGCTAATCGCATATTATTATAACCAGACAGAAATCTCTATAAAAACTTCTTCTTTCTTTTGTACCCGACGAAAGGATCATTCAAACTCATCAACAAAACCATCTTTGTAATGGAAAATAAGGGCGACAAATAAATGTTGCTAGTGCGGTTGGAATAGGTACATAATTATAAGAGAAATGCTCCGAAATATGTGAATACGGAAGAGTCTCTAAGTACCAAGTCTAAACAGGAAGAAATGCGTAAATACATAAATTACCTTGTCAATTAAGTTAAAGACAACGGAGATCGCCCTCTTAAGGTAAAATGTGGGGCTCACCTTTTTACTTCCAAGATTTATAAGGAGGAAGCAAATTGGTATTTTTTCAAACGACGCGAAGTCTGATATCGGAATAATTTAGCTTCCAATTATGCCCATTGACAAATGACATGGTAAACAAGTCGGTTCATGTTTACTTTGTGAAGCCACAGGGGTTGAAGGAAAGCTACAATTATCGAATACAATATTTATAGCGATCAATACCTCTTTGTTTTCCCTTTGATTTTAATGTTCTTGATAAATAACTGCTTGTTATTCTCATAGTTAGATTACAGTTTTGTAATTCTCAGCGTTAAGGGACGCTTCTAATAAAAGGAAATAACAGTGCAATGTAGTTAATTGTAAATAGTGATGTATAGTCGACCAAGAAAGTGCTTGACCACTTTTCGACCTTATTACAAAGGGATAAAGTTCAAAAGTGAGCAAGCAATTACTTGGTCGACTATACAGGAGATTCTTTCAAAATTGGGGAACTTTTAATTTGAGAAATTTCTGACAACATTATTTATATTTCCAGAATTTTCTTGAACTTACCCAATTTCAAATAGACAACCGGTTAGCCTAGTGATAAGTGATCCTGACTATGAAGCTTGAATTTCCAGTTTCATACAATACTATACTAACAACATCTTGCTCGCTAATCTAACCGCAAAGCAGCAGTGCTTGCACTTTTGTGTTCCGAAAAAGACAGCAAGACAGCCGGTGAAATTACTGATCCAATAGGAATTCCTCTTAGCCGTCTGGATTTCCAACGCGTCTGCAATCTCCTTCATATTATGGATGTCTAGGAGTGGTACTGATCACTTTCTATCAGGTGACTCACTTGCTCGTTTGCCTTCCTATTTTATATAAAACGTCACCCACGTAAGACTAGCAGTGAAGAGTGGCGTTGTAAATCCACTCTGTTTTCTTTTGGGAGCCGAATAAATTATTTGCTTTCTTTAAATATGATTGGAATCTAGTGAACTATTAAGAGGAAACACCAAGGTCTAGAGAATTGAAAAATAGGTATTTGTAAAATCTATTGCTGCCTCCATCTATCAAGCCTCCCCCTGCAGAGTGCAATAGAGACAGCCGCAGCTTGGAGACTTCGTAGACCCCTGATTCCTTCTCCAAAACTTATCCGATTTAACTACTTTTTTCATTAAAAATTAAAGAAAGGCTTTGGCAGTGTTCCTATGTTTTTTTTTTTTTATATAATCTAGTAAAATTTGTTTTCTGAATGTATGAACGCAGCCGAAAATCTGGCCAAATTTTTAGGTTTTTGAATGTCCATATCTCTTTTAAAAATTAATTTATTAAAAAAATGAAAACATAGGGACATGCATAATAGTGGCCATCGATTTTTTGGAAAAAAATATTGCTCTACTGGCATTATCCAGAGAGGAAACAGGGGACGACGTTTGTATGGAAAAACGGCCCTTGTGTTTCCTCTTAATAGCTACTTATATGCTACATGTTGCTTTGTTAGATACTACAGTAAAAAATGGATTACCAGCAGAACGCGTCAAATATCCAGCCGGCAACGGAATAGTTAACCGTGCGACAGCTTGCTTTATTAAACCTCATGTATTGCAACATTGGGAACATTTGCCCGTAGCGTTTTTCTCTGAGTCGAACGTTATGATAAATCCAACGCCATTTTCTTGTAAGAGTCTCCGTAACAACGGATTTCTGTGGAAATTGCTACGCATTGTATTGACAAATTGGAGCCGAGTTTTTATAGAAGCGTTGTCACCAGGCGGAAAGGATGACGTGAATGTACGCGGTGGAATAACGTGTAGATTCCTTTTTAAAAAGTCATTTCTAGGCCATATATCCGACTAGTCAGTGATACAGCAAGCTAAAACAATGACCAAGATGTATTGTAATCACTGGGTTCCGTTTGACTTCTAATACGGCAGTTTTTGAGATTGCTTATTTTATAATTTATCAGTATCTTTAACAAAATATATTATTTGAGTAAAATTAAGATGCTTTTTACAATTTTTCTGTATTTCAATAAAAAAATATTTCTGAAATAGTTATTTAAGGTGACACGCGTAGGACATTGTTTGTACTAGTAGTTGACGTGTCTCTCATTTTTACTTGTTTCCGTATCTTCTTGACAATTATTGGGTCATTGTCAAAGACTGGGACCGTTACCTTCTACATAAAACCGATTCAATATAATTATGAATAATATGAATAAAAATCTTATGGCCCGATCAGAGTTATAAACCATATCTGTGAGATCATGGTCATCATGATTTTCTTGGCAGTCATTTAGCATTTTATTATAAAAATTACAGAGGTAAATTTTTATAGACTGACATATTAAATTAAATAAACGGGAAATTAGCTGAAAGCGTTATTTTATATTTTAAGTTAAAGTGGAGTAAGTTCTTGCAAATTTATGCTGATTGAATGCTGACGTCTCACACGGTTGAAATTATGATGTAATCTACATAAAAACCTTCCTTAAAACAATTTCTAAATGACAGGGAAAACAGTGTCAAAATTCGTTGCGTGATTTAGAATGAGTAATGAAGATTTCAGGACAGACAGGAACGGTTAGCGACTTTACTTTATACTATGTAGTGATAGTGATCGTGATTACAAAGTACCTTAGTGCTCCAGAACTGTTCAAGTTAATATTTCTAATAATGAAATTGAATCACTTACGGTTGTAGTTTTAAACCGAACTTAAGTTCTAGTTCCATACTAACCCCTTCATTCATAAACGCTTCGTAAACGTTTGTTAGTTAACATGTGGTATGTCTTTATCTGCCATTGTGACGTTGGTCCTCAAATGAAAGGGACAAAACATTTGTTAGCTTAAAAAGATTGTTGTTTTTTTATGAATGAAGTATTTTAGTACGAGTATGAAAGTCGAACTTGAGCACGGTTTTAAACTACGACCCTAAAAACACAAAAGTTATCTACCAATATTCTAACGCAGTAAATAATGACTGTACCGACATTTTTATGGAGGGCACATTTAACCAATGCTGAAAGTAAATAAGGATAAAAGTGATGCAGAAGCAAAGCTTTCAATTATTACTTGATAAACATTATCGTTTGTTTAACGAAATGCTCCAAAAATACCTATTGCAAAAACCTGAAAAGGATCTGCTTTCCTCTGTTGAAGAGGAAGCTCCCAAAACATTGCATGTTTTTAAATAAATTTGCCGACTCGGGTACGCATCTAGTAAATTTAAAATTAATGTGCTATTAATTAGACCTAAAAATAACTTACACAATTTTGGTTTGATGTTTTTCGTTTTTTGATAATCATGTTTTATCGAAATATAATTAAGTTTAGTGTTACGATCCACCGGTGACCACCGGACTGGCTCATTCCTGGGCCAACGCATTGGCATAGCGATACAACGAGGAAATGCAGCCAGTCTTATGGGCACCCTGCCCAATTGAAGCAACTTAGGAGATATTTGTTACAGTTAGATTTTCAGGTTCATATTAATTTAGTTATGTTTGTTTAATCTTTTTTATCCTTTTTTCTTTCTTTAATAAATGTCACTTGTGAATTAAGTGTGTAGGTTGTAACTCACTGACTATTACTTTAACATGACCGGCCAAGTTTAGTTTATACGACTTTTTCTCTATGTGTGTCCCTTTTATTGATACTAGTCTGATAGAGACCTAGGGAGGAAGAGAGGGATGAATTATTAAACTTTTGCCGGTCATATTGGGCCATTACCAGTACATTACAAATTAGATAATAAATTAGTAGTAGTTTATATTAAAATTGGGTTAATGAAAATCTATTTAAGTTGCTTCTCATCTTTCTCAAAGAGCCAAACTCTGATTGGTGGAATATTCCTCAATTTATTTGCTGAAGATCTATTTGATCTATTAGATCTATTGTCCTTTACTCTATCTTTCCCTAAAATATGATGTTCGTAAGGAAGAGTTTGTGTTGTAGCAAGTATACCATCATAACAATTTCTTTTTTTTCTACAAGCGACAGCAAATCACACTTTTTGTTATCCTGTTCTGTTGAACAGGATTGGAAGGCTAAAAAAAATTTGTTCTTGTGCTAAGGCTACTGCAGTATAGCGAGCATTATTTTTGGTACTTAGTAGATGAGTCCGAACAAGAATGTTCTTACAGCAGCATCCCAAAGTAACGTATCGCCTCATCTTCCAGGGATCCAGTGTCAGATCATCGCGTTTCTCATCATTGTCTCTAGTCAGACCGTAAGATTCCAAAACAGTTGACACTGTTCCTACTAATGACACTACTCATGCCGGCATAATGTGGTACACGTCCTGTGCTTTTGTCACACAAAAATCTATTTTGATTTAACATATTGGTCATTTTTCTACATTACGGGGATGGGTGCTTTTGTTGTCGTCACTATTCTGAGGGAGGTGGCGAGACGCAAGACTTTATTGATCAACAAACTTACAGCTTTGCGGCGGTATTCTAGATCAAAAATATGTTCCGTATTGTTAAACGCTTGCAAGGTTGTGAACATTGTGAAAAGGTCACTGAAAAGTTACCAAGTTGGATGAGAGAACTTGATAAAGTTTCTCATAAACGACACCGAGGGTAGTTATACCTTAAAAATCAATAATGTGATGTGATCACCGTATAAACGAAGCACATTGAAAAATTCGCAGGATATTTATTTATTTAATCTTTATTGCACAAACTTAAAAATAAAATGTACAAAAGGCATGTTATAAAGGGATATGGTGTAGGTAATGTGACAAAATTGGCAAACGCAAGGCATGGAATGCTGAGGTTGCGGGTTCGAGTCCTGCTATTACACTACATTTAATTTTGTGTTGTCATTACATAGCATTTAGATTTTTTATTGAGGAAAGGACTATTGTTATTATTTTTAGAGCTTATTATTCGCCACTGCTGTGACTTTGCACAGGTGTTTTTCCACTTTTTTCCATTGCTCCCAGTTGAGAGCCAGAAAAGGATATTTACATTGAAATTCAGGTGTGTAGATTTACTTTAAGGATCAAGTGAGACACCGGCTTTACCCGTATTTTCTTTGTCTGGTTGAGTTTGAAGGGAATAATTTTAGATTCGAACTTTACCGTCCTTGGCCGTGGGTGCTTTTTGGAAGGTAACAATAGTTACTTATCGAACTCTCAAGATATAACTACAGCTAAATAAACTCCGTCACTTCTGTACAATTTCCTCATTTACAGTTGGGGATACCTTAACAAGCATGAATTTCGAGAAATGTTATTACCGTACTGCCTAATTAATTCTCAAAACTCATGGAAGACGGATCTCCGGAAAAGTTTAAATTAATATAATTTGCAAAAGTGAAACGCGTCGGTACCTACGTTAGCCAACCGCTTTTTTGCAAACTTAATTTTATTCCGCTATCTTTCGTGAATATTTGCGGCTTGTAGAGATTTTTTAACAGCCTTAGCGATAGACGCGCACGCGTTCTATTCGCCCGCTAAACTTAGAGGAGGCCTTTAAGGGCTTGTTTGCGTCGATGTATTTGAAACAGAAATGATAACCAGCACTAAAACAGAACTTGCACATCAAAATCAAATCATAACAACCACTCCTGTACAAACCGCGAATTACCACCTCAAAGCGTTCCAACTTACATTACAAAACTTGTCTTAAATGCTAATAAAAGATCGTGGCCACCCAGGCTTTCATCAATGAATATTTCATGATGGGTCTGCGCGACCAGCCCACAAGAGCTGCCACGAGCCGTTCCACCTTTTGAATCACTACAATGACTATTCAAGTTGTGTATTCTCCCGTAGTTCCCTGTAAATTGGTTGTTATTCACGACCATTGCCGCAGATGCTGTACGTTTATTATCTCATTAATTTTTCATCATTTCTCGGTTTGCTTCGATAGCGCTAACAGGCGATTGATGGAGATACTCCAACCGTGGCGCGGCTAAAATTGGCATCATCCGGCCGACTGAGAAAATGTCACCGACGGATCGGAGGATTCTAGTCGAAATTGGGGGAAAAAATGACCCAGAAAATTAAATTGAGCGTTTAGGAAAAAACTTTTTAAACTTAGGCTAACTGCAAGAGATCACTAAGGGTAAGAGATAAGATGGTTTTTGTACGTCACTTTATCTCTATAAAGTAAGTATGTTAACAATTTATTGTACATGAAACACGCTACATAACATTACTCTAGTTGTCATTTTAATAAATTATCATTGTCATTTTCATTATTGTGCATTAATATGCACAATAATGAATTTGAGAGCGTTGGTGTGAACTAGTGGCTGGGGGTGGACTCGAATCGTGATCGTAAAGTACCAAGTTCGATCCCCAGCGGTTGTCATCTACCAATGAGTTTCTCAAACGTATGTACATTACCTTGGTACTGTAGTATCCAATGCTCTTCCGATGACGGAAAACATCGCGAGGAAACCCGCAGCAAGAGTTACAGAGGTCAGATGACAGTCGCTTCAATGTAATGTCCTGAATCTTTAGGATTATGGTCAAAGAGTGCCCCGAATTAAAAAACGGGACAAAACGCTAGAAGAATATGAATTAATGAATTTGAATGCATTTATAAAACGAGTACTGTTTCCATCAATTCAAAAGTTTTGTTGTATGTATCTATTGTACAAATGTATTATCACACATGTTCATTTTTTACACTATTTGGTGAACGTTATAGTCCCACATTTTAAATATTCATATACTTACACAATCGTAAAGTTCTTTAATACAAATGTGGCCCTAATATAACCGACCCATGTGTTATAACTTATAAGAGTGTTGTAAGACAGGGCCGCACATAGATATAAACTCAGATACGTAGACTAAAAGCAGGTGATAGCAGAGCCCCTGAAGCCATACCGAGTTTTTTATTCCTAAATTATTAAACTCAACATTTTACCGGTCAAACAGCGAAATAAATAGCTTTCAAATTGTTTTAGTGTTCAGTAATGAAATCAGCTTGTATTTACCCTAAAGCGTTTTAAATAAAGTCTTATTTAGGCAACTTGCAAATTTCGTGCAAATTCTATTCAGCCTGTTTTAAATTCAATCCAACATCAAAGTTGGATCGGAACACACTTGAAACTAAAGTGAACTAATTTAAAGTCAGAGACAAGTGGTACCTACAACAATTGAGTTTTAGGATCGCTATTTAGTAGGTAGTTAGTTTAGCTGGCCCGGCTGAAATACGCGGTCAACTAACTCCCTAACTTCGAAAAGGTCGACATCGCAAGTTGTTTTGCCTTTAGTGGAGTATCTGAGTTAGTTTTCTATTGTTTACTAGTTAATTGAACATTTTTGCATATACGAGTGTACGTTTTGGAATAGTTGTTAATGAAATGAATAAAAAAGTCAATATTTATTGATTCCTTTCACCTAAAGACCGGCAACGTAACAGCTAATCTCTTAGGAACGCTGGTTTCCATGGGCAGCGGTGACCACTTCACATTATTAGCCTCCCTTTAAAAAATCATTTATTATTAAGTTTATGGTAAGTACGTACTATTAGTTCACATTTAAACAGTCGAATCTGCCTGGAAACTCAGTCAGTGTACAATTTCGAACAACATTAATGAAACAGTGTGAAACAGACCGTATTTTAGTACAAGCTGAGCCAGCTAGGGATTTATCCAGATGGTCGAACAGGTCCAAACCACTCTTTGCAGGGCCAGGCTACAAAGTGGCCACCTCATTGTGACCTGTGCACCTATCACGAATCTTTTCGACACGCGTTATTATCTAACCGTTATTAGAATATAATTGGAGGGTAATGTCATCGCACTGTCATTTCATAGACTTGCGTCAAGCTTCATTTCTATATCTATGAAATGACAGTATGCTGACGTTACCCTCCAATTATATTCCAATCACGGTTTGATAATAACTCACTACGTAACTCAGTGTGTCTCTCTTCTACTGAGCTAGTTTTTTTTTAATGGAATAGGAAGGAAAACAAGCAAGTGGGTCACCTGATGGTAAGTGAACACCACCGCCTATAGAGACCCGCAACACCAAGGAGATTTTAGATGCGTTGCCAACCTAGAGGGCTGAGATGGAATATCTCTTTGTGCCAGTAATTATACCAGCTGTCTTGCTCTCCACGCCAGAACACAACAGTGCAAGCACTGCTGCTTAGCAGCAGGATTAGCGAGCAAGATTTTGTAGTTACAAGGAGACCCACTGAGTTACGTAGCGAGTTAACGTGTGTCGAGAAGGTTCGTGCTAGATGCACAGACCCCTAATTCTGGCGCTCATCGAGATTCATCTGACGTTCGGGATGTGTCAAAATATGACAGATTTTTAGGAATTTGACAGCTATTTTTGGCTTATCTCGAGTGTGGCTTCATCTCTACTGACGCAAGAATTGCCGCGCAGGTCCAAACCACTCTTTGTACGCACAGATCCGGGACAGACTACAGAGTGGTCACCTCTCTGCGACCTGCTGTTTGCATCCATTCAGCTATGAAGTTGCAGCATTGGAGGCAAAGTTACTGCGCTCCCTCCATAATAGTTCCATTCGCAAACTGTAGGTTTTGCAATTCAATAGCTTTTAGAAATGAAATTCGTAGGAGTTCGCGTTTTTAAATCGCGGCCTCGCTTTGATCGCAAATATGACGATTTGTTGTCTGTTATCTTTTATGGCATAGAGATAAATGATTTAGCGTAAAAAAGAGTGTTTTTTTTTCTAATTTGAACGAAATCTGTGAAGTTAAGGAATACGTTTAAATGGAAATTTTGTTCATTTGTTTATTTTAATCGAACTCACTCCGTTATCCTAGAATGTCCGAGAAGAATCTTAAGACCGAAAACCTAAAGGGGACATGAAAATTACTGTAGTTACTTATTAAAGTAGATCGCTTAGTATGAGAAGGAAAACTTAAAAATTTCGCAGTTTTTAATTTATTGAGGCTAAATGGTGTTAAATTTTAATAATTCAAATTATTTTCTAGTAGTAAAGAGCTGTTTTTACTGTTTACTAATTTTAAATACTTAATTATATATGTTCATGTTTCAACCAATTTTTACAATTATTTAAAATCAACAGCTTTAACTTCCAAAAATTAAACAAAATGCCTTAAGAAACAGTGTTTTTGTACCGGAAAACTACTTGAATTTATAAAAATTCACAGAATTTGCCACAGTAAATGAAAAATTGCAAAAATTTGGAAATTTTTGCTTTTAGGCCCGGTTTCATTAAAGTCCGTAAAATTAAATGTCTGACTTAATTTCTTAACTTTTTTTGACATTAATAATTGAAATTTGATCTAACGAAATTTAACAAAACCCAACCCAAGGGCGCATCTAATTATCTAACCTTGGATTTAAGACGTAAAGGGCAAAGCTTTTATTTTAAAGAGGTATCTGTACAATAATTGTATTTATAATCAGTTTTAACCGATAATTTATTTCTTTAGGAACTGAAAATAAAGTAAACAAAATAGTCACGTGATTCGGCAAATCAACCAATCAAGTCAATCTTTTGGATCTGTGAAGACCCAAAAGGTTGATTTGATTGGTTGATTTGCAGAGTCACGTGATTATTTTGTTTACCTTATTTTTAGTATCTAAAGAAATAAACTATAGTATCACTTTAGGAATTAACACACCAGGAAAATAAAAACAATATACATAATGTACGGGGGTAGGTAGTCATCAAAAGGGAGTAAAGATGTTCTCGAAGGGTCGGTAATAAAATAATTAAAATAATTTAGTAATAAACCTCTATAGGGGAAATATCCGATGGTTAAAATGCCCGAAACAGCATAAAATTGATGTTGCTTATCGTTTTTTACTTCACTTGTTCTTAGTTTCCTAGATTAGCTAGCACGATAGTTTTCTGGTTCTTACTCACTGCAACTCCCTCCTTTTGGGCTACTTAAAAAGAGACGAACTAAGAGACATAGCAACTCGCGGTGTTAGCTATCCAGTGGGATGATTTTTGACTTTCAAGCGCTCGATAAGTGCCGGCTAAAATATACGCTCGCGTATTTGATTGGCCCGCGGCTCGGTGATTCTCCAGCGTTTTCACCGTTGCTCATTACCGTTCCTTTATTTATTGTAGACCTGTAGGTCTACAAACATGGACTTCAGGCAAGAACAGAAGCTGTACTCGGAGTTGATACTAGTTTCAGTAGAAATTGGTGCCAAACGGTATTTCGTCAATTAACTAAGAAACGGTAAGCAACGGTGAAAACGTTGGAGAATTACCCGGTTGACGAATGTCGAGCACTTGATAGTCAAAATCAACCCACAGCTCTTACTTAGCAGAAATACCCAGTCCATTGTTACGCCTCACGTCACTATTGATCTCGTGGCTTGCTTCCGATGTCATTAAGAGGTATTATTTATTAGTAAGGCTTGCCGTACCAAATGGAATATCGGATGTCTTGCCTTGGCAAACAGACCAGATAACGCTAAGTGCTGTTCGAACTGGGATTAGAAACCGCACCAGGTATGAACTCAAGGATTTAATTAAGGTGTGGTTAAATAGAGCGAGGCATGACACGCGTGTCGTGTGGCTTGGTTACTTAGAGGTAACACGGGAGCGTCTTTGTGGCGTTTGGAGGTGGCAAGGTTTTTCTGATGCGTCTGGATATGGTGATGATGTTATGATTTTCCCAATAATCTGGGGTAAAGAAGGTTGTTTGCAGTAATCTCAAGTTAAAACAGTTGTAATATTAGAAGGTGAAAAAAGCAATACCCACAGCCCAATACCCAAAGTTACGGTAATGACTAAATATTTTTTCTAATTCTTTATTTTGATTTATGTTACCTCCCTAAAAATATAACTATGTATATATATGCGTTGTCTACTAGTTGTCTAGTACCCCTAGCACAAGCAGCTTTAGTTGCTTAATTTTGGACTAGGTCAATTGTTATAAATTGTCCCAAGATATTTATTTCAAATGGAACTGAGATTCGCCGGTCGACGGCCACAAGCGAATGAAATATTGCAAAAGTTTTTAAAATCAGTGGAAGCATTGCAAATATAATAACTATCTTATTTTTTCAAAATAAACTAATAAAAAAAAACTCTCAAATTATGACACATTTTTTGTACAGAAACAGAACATTCTTAATGCTTCCAAATACTTTCGAGAAGATTTCCAAATTTTGAGGATTATTTTGTACTTGCACCATGTTAACCCGAACGCCTTTTTACCATCTCACGGATTACACATCAATGTCATTGATTGGTAATGTCATTCGTCCTGTTAAAGAAATAACTATACAAAACTATTCCCAGGAATACTCTTCAAGTTTTCCTTATACATTTTCCCTAACATTGTGTTATGCCGCCTTCGTGACAGCTATTGAAAACCACGACGCTCACCCGTTTCAGTAAAGAGAGTCTTACTATTCAGAATATAAGGTTGATAGTTAGAACTGTTCAGAGTCCCAGGTGTTAGGCACAAATTGAACAGAAATATTCGTGTTTTCGATACAAATGCTGAACGTTGAGGTTTTTTTTAATCCTAAAGCAATAAAGGGTAATATTAAGTTAGCTAAGTTAGCTTAAAGTATTGTCAAAATTATTATAAATACTGCACTGTTCTTTTAATCTCATCATCATCATCATCATCATCTCAGCCACAAGAAGTCCACTGTTGGACATAGGCCTCCTCCATGGATTTCCAAAGTGGCCGGTTGGAAGCGGCATGCAACCAGCGCCTTCCTGCCACCTGTATGGGGTCATCGGACCATCTTGTGGCTGGTCGTCCTACGCTGCGCTTGCCAATACGCGGCCGCCATTCGAGAACTTTCCAACCCCATCGGCCATCGGTTCTCCGTGCTATGTGCCCTGCCCTCTTTTAATCTAATTTAAAATAACAGCAGAATTAAAATCACAGTTTTTTATGTTTTATTTATATTTAATTAAATAAGCTCGTTTAGACACATTGCTACATAATAAAGCTATACTTAAATCATACAAAATCGAATTGTGTTTTAAGTTCTACACTTATTATACTAGATAACACAACATTAACATAGAGTAGTGTAACAAACTCCAAATCGAGTAAAAAACATACCATGAATATTTTGTAAGCTATTTTCGGCGCAGTTTTTCCGCTTGTATTCTGCTTACTTGTTATTTCTTGGCTGTTGATATTCTGGAAAGACCGTGACGCATTTAAGTCCCTACTACATGCTACTACGAGCCCTATGTCCTGCGACACTGTGACAACAGTAATCATCATCGTAATCATTATTTAGATACGCCGGTAACTTAAATTTCAAAATTGTAAAACTTTTACTGTGAAAAAATTTCAAAAAGCAATTCCTTTATAAACATTTTCCAAAAAACCAAAAAATAGATATTTATAACGTTATCGGGACTTTAACACGATAAAAGAATATTGTTAATTTATCTTGACGTTTCGGCCATGTTTCAACGGCCGTGGTCACGATTAGATTATATACTTTTATCGCGTTAAAGTCCCGATAACGTTTATAAATATGTGTGAAAATCGCGAAAGTAAAAAAAAAAAAACCCTGGCCCACATGGAACTATGACGTCATAAGTCAAATCGTAAGAGTTCACTTACTGTTTTACATATAGTATTATGAATTGACACGATTCTATGGGGGGTCGGGTACCATTTAGTTGATTGTAACTAGTAGACACGGCAAAATATTATCAAACTTTTGAGGCCTTGATCATTCTGACCGGCTACCCGCGGCTGGTAGCGGCCCGTTGCGGGTGGCGGGTCAGAACGACCAATTCCTAATTGTTTTTCCTTATCCATTATATGACATTTGTTAACGCTAAAATCAACAAAATAATTACTTGTCTTATACATATAATTATAATCAAATAACAGTAATAATTAAATCATTTTAAAAGCTAATCCTTTGGCAGAGAGCTATGAATAAACGATTCTAATTAATGTTAATAATTATTTACATTAGTATTAATGATTTGGCTAACGTAATCTGAGTTGTATAGCGAAATATTAATGAATAATAAACTTCCTTTCTAGGGGCAGCTTGGTATTTATATTTGAAAGGCTACACTACAAATGTATAGTAGGTTCACTCCTTTGCTATGATGCATAATGCTGACCACAGGTAAATATTGAACAAAATGCAAGGCGTCACAATAGAGTAATGGAAACCTGGAATACCCGTGGATAGTTTGCACTTTTTGTCCAAGTCTTGTATGATATATGAAAAACGTTCGAAGACTATTTACATGTGTATAGGCATTAGAGTTGTCTCGGACAGTACATATAATTATTCTTTGTGAAGGAAAATGGTAACCACACGCCTTTAACAAATAGTTTTTTCGCGACTGTAATTCGTTTTTTCGTTATGGGTGCCTTTTCTTACCAACCAGTGGTCCTTACAAGTTTGAAGGATCTTTACGTGCGTCACTTTCTAATAAAACTAACTAGACAAAGCCGCAGAGAGGGATAAATTAAAGTTGGGCCACTGCATTGGTACAAAATAGAAACAATTAACAATAAACGAGAACTTCGTGCCATGCTAGTTGTCGTAAGGCAAGGTGGTATAGACGCGGTTAATGGTTGAAGTTAATATATTTTTATCGAAAATTTCAAATGATTTCTTTCGATTTTGTTCACAAAATACTTCAGTAAATCAACCTTTACGTACTTGCCTCAAATTGCTAAGGCTTGTCGCTCGGATGGAAACGCAATGACCCAAACAAAGCCGCTGCCGTTCGTTCACACCACCTGCTCTTAGAATCAATCCCATCCAATCCTTTTCCATCCTTCTCACACCTGGACAATATTCCCAGGAACACAAAGGATGCAAGATAATTGGATTGTCTGCAGATCAGATTGACGCGCAGATGTTCCAAACACAAACTTTAATATTTTGAAAGCGTAATTATAAACAATGTTTGGTTAAAATTCAAAGTTTGTATGCCAGATGGCTGGCTTGTTATTTGATAATTATCTTTCTATTCTAATTGTAAGACAAAGACCTTATACGTTATGAAAAACTTAATGTTTGTTTCTTTAATTAAACTTTTTTTGCGGTGATTCCATTTATAAATAGCTGATCCGCAAAACTAAAGGTAAAAAACTTAAGTAACGCCTCTATTGCATTTAGTATTAACGTGTCCGTATAGACAACATGACGCTCCATGAAAAATGACATAAGTTCCATATCAGTTTTGTACACTACTACATGCAAAAGGGGCTTACTTCAGTTTTTTACCTACACTCGCTCTAATAGATTTTCCGATCTTCGCATAAAGTGATAAAATAATTTTAAAAAATTCATACAAAATCTCTTGTATACTTATATAAGTTGTGCATTGATCTGTTTCGTTTTTTTCGTTACCCATCTCCATTATTACAGTTTCACTATTTTATGCTTTTTTTCAGTTCAAGTCGTAATGTAACATTTTGTTCACAATAACTCGATGCTGAGTACAGTGAATGTGATTTGTGCCCCTGTTCAATAAACATTACCTGCGCTACAATTTGACATAACGACAGCGGAAATCTCAAATGTCGTAAGGGACATTGAAGGACATGCCCCTTCGACATTTGAGATTTCCACAATCGATAATTGACACTACTATAATTACTATACAAGGAGTTTACTATTAGCCAGCAAACGTCCTCGCAGTATTAAATAGGTGCAGTACCAATTGAACTGGTAAGGCTATTTATTTAAAAGCCAATTTAAAAAGAACTGCATAAACTAAAAAAAAATCTGCAATAGTTCCCGAGCCTCTTAATTTCGATACAGGAATTCATAGATACAGCTCAAGGGAAAACTTGTAGGAAACTAAAACGTAAACGCGTTCGTTTTCGTTGGGTTTACTTGGAATCGTGTTTGGATTACGGCAACTCCCAGTTGACTTCGTCGTCGTATTTCTCTTTGTTCTCGAGCGGGGAGAAGAGCGACAGTTTCGATATAAAACCTGAAACAAATTAGATTATAAGCTTTCTGATTGATTGGTACAGTCAGCAAGATAATCTATACCCTCAGCCACTTTCATATGAAGCCAGACCTCGTCCACATACATCGCACAGACTCGGCTATTAGCCTTCCCCACTAAACACTTGAACTAACATGATCTACGTGCGTTTCGCTTCTACATGAGGCATTATCGGATCATAAAATATACAATCAATATATCTATACAGTCGAAAAAAAACTAAAATCTACACATGGTTATATTGCCCATGGAAATATGGGAACCAACCCTACGAGAGTCGCTGATCCATTTGCAGCCTTCAGATCCATTGCCCCTGGACCTTTGGATCTTGTTATCCAACGCACGAAAATTAGTTACAGAAAGCTACTACTTCACACCTACTACCCGGCCGAGCCGTCACATTCTTGCTTTAACTAAAAACTCTAGGGGTTCTGAACTGCAGCAGTGGCACCTACTATAAAACTGTCTAGACCTGATTTTACAACAAACTAGAGCTTTTGCCCGAGACTTCATCGACGTAAATTTTTGATTAAGTTAGTATTTCCCCACAGGAATGTTATTTTTTTTTTACTCTGTATATAATCTCAACAAGAAGTACATAGATACAATAACCCAGACGAGGGCTGAGTTTTATAAAGGTTCGTTTAGATCATTTTTCGGTTGACAATGGCAGAAATTGTACTGAGTTACTGAGATTTAATCTGACAATTTGATCTTACGGGCTTTTCAAAAACCGGCTGTAAAGTTGAACGTAACTTAAATTAAAGTACGTTGCATGTAAGGGCTTGATTAAGTTTTCCAACTGCTACGCCAGTTACTTTACGATCGAATTGGATAAAATACTTACTTAGAAGTTTAAAATAAAAGTTCTCCATTTAGCATGAAAATTAATATTCTTTTAGCAACTATAGTGCACAAGTCTGTTCGATTTTCGAACTTAAACAAAACTTTAAATGCGAAAGAAAACTTTGAAGCAGAAACGGAAACTTAAAAAAATAAACTTTTTTTATCTGGGCGCCTAGAATTAAGTTTAGTCGTTTCAAACTCGATAAAGTAACGAACGGAAGTTTTATTTAAGCCCTTATTATTGACCCTTTTAGAGCAATTTCGAAGGGCGACACGATTCAATTGGGGGAAATGAAATTTACTGCTTTTTTTGTACCCCGGACACTGTGATGTCAATTTGACTACATTGTAGTTTATAAGGAAACAGGGCCGCTGCCGCTATTCGACGCGACCTAAGTGATATAGAAGCCTAGCAAAACACAGATTTTTAAAGATATTGCTGGTTTTGACTATTCCTCTAGGTCACCAATGACCTGTTTTTGACCAATGTCAACAACAGGGGTGTTTGGAAACGAGATTAGGTAAAAATACTTTACGAGGAGAAGATAAGGCATAATTTACAGTTTGTCAAGTGTTAAATGCGAGTTCACACATTTGGTACTTACACTTGACAGCAAAACTTCGCACTTGCACTTCGTAGACTGCAAATAACCCTTAAGGCATGACTTTTGAGATAAACTAATCAGTAGCAGATATAACTGCGTGATATCTACATATATAATTATAGTACAGAAAACTAAATCATGTCTCTTTTTTTTTAGACGCATAACGATCTAATTTTGTGCCAAATTTTAAGTTTCTCCCTGAGAATTGGTATTGGTTTTGTATCATTTATACTGAACTTGGCTCTTTTATTACGTCAGTAATTTGTGCTGCCATATTCTATTATAAGCTCACGCCTCTGTCCCTATAAGGTAGACAGAGACCATAGAACACCATTTGTCCCGTTCTGGGCATACCTCTCTGGCTTCCTCCATACACATTCCTCTTTTCATACATGCTCGGTGGTTTCGGGTACCTCTTTTTTGGCCTTCAGGATATCACCGATTTGGTGAATGCACCCTTGGCCGTCTCGTCCAGGCACACCACCATTATGAATTTTCTTAAATATTCGCTTTTTATCCTTTCATTTTTCTTTTGCAATATTTTAAGTTTCTAAGTCATCTAAAAGAGTTGGTGGATACACTGTTGTGTGTCTAGATTCATACGCAATACCATTTTTAATGACACCTTGCTCGAGCAAATAAACATTTTTGGTAGTTAAAGAATCACTCCAAGTTTTTTAACTGACAAACGACTCAAAGAAGAATTAAAACTTCCAAGACGCCGGCATCTATTCGCCGTCAATTTAAGACCCCAATTATCCAACGAATGCCTTAGCACTTAGTTTTTCAAATATTTATAAAAGAATTTATGTAAATCCAAGCAATTAGGATTGTCCCGACCGCGCTGAAAAAATAAATGAAAGTAATGGTATTTTTGTTACTTTGTAATGTCGGTAGTTTAAGACATAGAATTTATTATTCGATTTCAGCCATCCTCAGGTCACAGGTCTTTTAGTAGAGAATCTGCATATTGTTTTTGACTTAAGCAGTAAACAACGGTCCTAAAATCCCAATTAACTCTTCGAATTAGCCACGACAATTTTAAGGGTTCCGTGGCCAAATTACATAAACACAACGTCTTTGTCATGTACGTTTGTCTTCCAGTATATCACAGCCATTTTACTATGAGACTTTCTTTTTACGGAATAACGAGGTAAAATGGATTACAGGTTACCTGATGGAGTGTTACCTCCATCCCCTCCGTGATCCGTTACCAGCCTTTAGATCCTATCCCGTAGGTCTTTGGATATTTCACTCACCGTACGAAACGCAGTAAGAATCACAACTTCACACCGGTATTCTGCGAAAGTGTGGTACCTACTAGTAGCCCGAGTCGAACTAGCCCATTTATACGGCAACCAGCAACTGGCTACAATTGTCTACCACAACGATAAAATACTTGGGAGTATTGAGACTACATAGGCTTACGGTGCTGGAATGTGAAATTCACGGTAGGGTACAGAAGTGTAGGCAGGCAACCGATAAGATGGGCAACCTTGTCATCGTGGCATGGGAAAACTGGATGAGGAGGGCACATACCGAGGAGTACGGCGTGTATTGAAGGAGACCTACATTCAGTATTTGGTAGATAATAGTTAAGGATGAAGAGATAAAGAAGTATGTTTATGCGGATCTCTTACCGGTGATGATTCCGCCTATAAAGGCAATGGCAAGAGTCGCCACAAGCGCTATGAACTGGTTGAGAGCTTGGTTGTTGGCCGTCCTTCCACCCTGCAAAGAAACGGTAATTAATTTTAAGGTAGCATAAAACTTATATGATAACTACGGCTTAATCATAGTCACGGTAAAGTAGTCCACTTTATTAGTATATATGTACATGGACAGTGGTCTTCCAATGTATTTTGAACAGAAACCGCTGTCACCGATGCACTATGTATTTCTATAAGTCTAGTACTGAAACATTGTTTTTTCCTAAAACTTAGTGAATTGTACTCACATCCTTCATAGCATCGAACACGTCATATAGACCATCAGACCCGTAGACTTCAGTCGTGGCCAGGGCAGCGAACAGGACTGACAGTAGTCCGGAGTAGATTCCGGGCATACCGTGCAGGTTGTTCACGCCACAAGTGTCGAGGAGGCCATATGATGCTAGTTTAGGCTGTCAGAATAAAAGAAAAGGGAACAATAATGTAATCATAGTTGTGCAATTACAGGGTTACCTATGTGAAAGTGTTGAAATTCAAATTAATGGTTTCTTTTTATTACAACAAATTACCTGGTACCATAGATCCAAATCGTGACTTAATTATGGTTTCATGAGGTAAATAGTATAAGGTACCCAATCTATACTCCTTTTAAGTATTTACGGATGAAACACATGTGAGCTCTTATACAATCTATAGCTTTTGACACTTTCTAGCATTGTAATTCCAATTTTTAAATTCTATCGTCAACAAAAAGAGAACAATGCCCAAAACCTTCATCGAATTATACGAATTCCTGTATATTTTAAAGAAAAAGTCCGCTAACAAACCGTTAAGAGTCGAAACAACTCAAGAACAACAAACGAATTCTCCGGAAAATAATGCCAAGAAGCGATGAGAAATGTTATCGAAAATGGCACCCACAACGCTGGCGCGCTCGGCCATTTGTGAGGTATATTGCACGAATTATTGCTACGAATTGAATTCGTCGCAATGCAAGAATGCTCCAAACGCCAACAGTGTTCTGGCGCTTAGCGAGTTCTTACTTCCTTATGAATACTTTATTATCGAATTCGGATCGAGTGTTATTGAATCTACTCCGAGTGTAGGCTCATGATTTGGTTAATTATATTGTTTTGTTTACCCGGTAAACATTTTACGGCGGATGTTGCAGAAATGTAATTATTGTAGAATGGGATTTGCTTAAACATTGAGTCATTAGTCGAATGAAATTTGTTTTTCGACATAGCACTGAAATTAATCTAGCTAATAATGAACCACATGATTGAATTTTATCAATATTATTGTGAATAATATCGATAGTTAGGTAGATTATATATATTTTAAGTTACATCTACGGTAATTGAAATAGACCTCCATGTAAATAACAAGATTATTACCTAAATTGGGAGATTTTTTTACAGTACTACTTATAGCAACGTAAATTATAACAATCAGACAACCTTACAAGGTGAAAACTCTGGGCTGTTGACAAGTATTATTTCAGATTTTTTGTTATTGAGAATCTTTAAGCCCAAATGTCGACAGAGACACAGACGTGCAAATGTTTTTGAAATTGAATAGAATTTCAAAGTTAAAAACATTTACAAAACAAAAATCCATTTAAACCAGGGATCGTCGTGTCGCAGCCTGAACAATCGAACACTTGTTCAATTCCGAACAAAAGGCGGTTAAGCCTAACGTGAACGGCGGTTACTAAATTCTTTGAACAGTTTGATGAAAGAATTTTGAATATTCGTTTGAAAGCGAAACTTGCCGAGAAGTCGGGAAAGATTTCGAGAGTCCAGCACCGCGTAATATAATGTCATCAGGCTTCTTTGAAAATTTTACGACAAACTTATCGTTCTTAATTAATTAATTTATAATACTGATGAAGCAAAAATACTGTCTGATATTTCGCTAAAATTTGAACTTGATCTGAATTTCCGAATTACCATAAAGGCTACGGATCCTTTGGCGAAATCTGAAACGGTAGGCGTTAGTTTGGGATTGAGCCAGTGTATGAATATGCATTACTCTCTATCGGAGAATTGATTTCAGGAAACAGTCTCTGTACTCGGAGTGCTAGTTACCGGAACCGGCGTAGAGGCAGAATATAAAGCAAAACAATTAGGCACCCGGAGTGCTTTACTTTTGTTTTAGAATTGTAAAAGTTCATCAACGACCACTGTGTTATTTTCTTGCTACTGGGTTTACGTAATGTGAGTGCCGGTACTCATCAGCTATGTAGATTTATCTGGTACCGACTGAACCACCAGCTCCATTATGGTTTAAACGGCGATTCACAAATGATAGATATGTTGGAGAAACCAATCGATCATTTCGTCAAAAGTTAGCTGGACGCTGGCATCTGACGTATAGTCGACCAAGTAATTGCTTGACCACTTTTGAACCTTATCCCTTTGTAATAAGGTCGAAAAGTGGTCAAGGAATTTCTTGGTCGACTATACACTGCCGATATATCCCTGCTACAAGATCCCGCGTCATACTTCATCCATTTCTGACTTCATTTTAAAAGTTCACTTGAACTGTAGTTCTAATAGTACTCACCGTCAAATACCGGTATCCCAAAACACTGATGACCGCAGCACCAATTCCGACGGCAATGGCACCACCAGCGCCTATGTGCATGTTACATACGGAGCCTACTGCCACTCCACCGGCCAGGGTTGAGTTTTGGACATGGACCATGTCAAACTTGCCGTGATGCTCGCTCACTGCTGAGGAGAGGACAAAGCTGACCACCTGTGGAAATAATATTTTTTAAATTATGGTTGGAGAACAAGCAAGTGGTATGATCCTGTCTGTACAGTTTCTCTGTAACAGGGGTTCAAGGGGTCAGATGGCAGTATCACCAATGTAATAACCTGACCAGCTAAATCTGGAATTATGGTCAAAGTTAACCCCGAATTAAGAAACGGGAAGAACCGCTAGGAGAATGACGATCATACTTGAAGAACAAGCCAGCGCCATTATGAATAAATACAATTTATTAGAAATAACACTTTATCCCCTTCACGTGTTTTTCTTTAATGTTGGCAGCGATGCCAACAAATGATTACCATATGAATAGTCCCTTATCATACAAGTTTTGCATATTACTAGTAGGGATTGAGTGCAAGTCCGATGAATGACACGGCGCTTGGAGAAAACGAAAGGTTGCTTTTAATCAGTTTTGTTGACATGCAAACGGGTCATATTATAGCACACGTCGTAATATTCTAGAAACTGCAAGCCCATTAGTAACTATCGGGTATAGACAACGATTGTAGACTTTGCTAAGTGGTGATCAATAATTGAGTCTGTGTGATGGGGTAGTAGAGCAGGCTTTTGTCTAAAACTTAACTGTTCACATAATCTCAACAGGTTACTAACATAGCCTATAGGATTTTAATTCAAGTAAACAAAATGAAATATTTGACATTGCAGGCGATTTACTCAATACTAAGGTAGTGTCAGATGTCAAGGCTAGATCAATACATTGATTTCCCCAATGTGATGTCTTTAAGACTTTTGCAATATCAGTAGACTAATTCAGCTTCAGTACTCTGAACCTATAATACCTAATAATGGCCCTGACATGACGGCCAAGGTTTAATCTATCCACAAACTGGAACAAATTACCTTGCTACTCCGCGAAACCAGTGCCGGGCTCGTGCAAAATAGCTGCGTCAGTGCGACATATATATGTTCATGCAAAAACCTACCCTCCTGCACTTCCACACGAAACAACATATATCACACAGACTCAACTACACACCATTTGCATGCAAAAATGTTTTGCCGTGATACTCGGACATATTAATACCCCCGCGGCGTTGGCGCGACGATGACTCAACCACCATCACTCGCCGCGCCACCGCCGCGGGGGCTCATGATTAAGGACCACGGACTGGTCCGAAACATGTCGGGCATTTCTCGACTTAAAGATACGTGAGTGATCCGTTTTATTAACATGTTTGATCGGTCATGTTAGGGCCACAGGTCATTGCCATCGGCCTTCAAATAAATGTTTTTAATTAGATCCACCTGACCATTGGAGCACTGTATGATAAATTGGCGCCAAAAATTAATCCGATTGAAATTGCTTTGACTAATTAGTAGAGTAATTACTTCAGTTGAGTGAAGCTTTTACCTTGATTAAGAGGTGTCCTCAGGGACAGTATTAATCCGCAAAAGTTGCTATCATGGTAACGGAAAATTGTATTGATCTAACATCAGTAGCTTTCGGTTGAAAGTTTATTTCGAATTAAATTTGGCACGTTTGTAATGACACGGGTGTATGATTGTGTTCGACTTAATTTGCATGTAAATGTCGGGTAACATCGGTCGATTTCGCTTAAATTCAAAGCGAAAACTGTAACAGCAATAACGATATATGCCTTTTCGTAGTGGAAATTGTACCTTTGCAACGGAAAAATATCTTCAATGCCAGCCAGCAGCAAAGTTGCAGTTTTGATGCAGTTTTAATGCGGTTGGCATAACTGCATCGAAACTGCAAAGGAACTGCGCAGCTCCCACAACTGCACCAATGGGAACTACACGTCGATTGCAAGTGGAATGCATAGTTCTTTTGCAGTTTAGATGCAGTTATGCCAACCGCATAAAACTGCAACCGAACTGCCATTTTGCGGTTGGCTTGCGGTTTGAATGCAGTTCGTCTGTACTGCTTACCGTGCACGCTGCCAGTGATAGGTACGTGTTGACTACAGCTCTTTGATATTCCGCGTCACTCTGTGTCAAAGCCGAATTAAAGGACGGCCAGTAGATCCACAGGAAAATGGAACCTGCAATCAATATGACATATTACAGTTCCGATACGAGACCAAATTGAGGACGATGATCTTGAAAATGACTTGTACGGATTAATCAAAACCACTTAGCTTTATTAAGCTTTATAAAGAGTATTTGTCTTGTCTTAACTTGTACACAGAAATTATTTGTGAAGTGTTTATTATGGATTTATTTTCGTTACATAGGTAGGCATCAAGATAAATAAATTTATTTGTAAATTAATATAAAAAAGCCTATTTTTTTAAGAAATCACAAAATCTAATTTTCCTTGCATTTAAGTAATAAGTAATTGCTCTCTGGCTGTAGTCTGGCAATCATTGAGACAAAAATAATAAACGATTTATCATTAAGTTATTGTATGTACTGACAATCGACATAAAATACATTCAAGCGGGTAAGACATTCGAAAATATTTGAACGTGACTCTATTGTTAAAAATTACTTTCAGGCGTCTTTAGATATTATTCATTATTGCCGGCTGTGAGATACTTGATTGTGATTGGACAATCCAAATATCAAAGGAATTACCAATCATGGCAGTGACGTCAGACGTGTAGGTGGGTCCATTGAGGTCATGCTGGTGCGGGTCTGGTTGTCCCTCCACTTTTTTCGGTTTTAGCGCCAAACTCACCCCCAGACCGAAATACGCTCCGAACGTATGAATCGCTATGGAGCCTCCGACGTCGGCTGCCTGCAAACAAGTAGAAGATATAGTCGTGTTCAATAGAAATTGCCAATGTTGTTAACAAATATGGCTACAATTTGAACAACCTTAAATTTTCAACGAAAGTGTGTAAATTGATATAACACATTATTAAAAGATATTTTGACTTAAAACTAATAAGAATACAAGACTAAAGTGTATAAATTACGGAGTGATCATGGTTAATTGGTTTGTTTATATCATTGGCATTTTCTATTGAACCCGACTTTAGATACAAAACCAGCCCATATAACCATTTTTGATGACATTACAAATGACGACACCGATTGTGCATCAATGGTGTCGGGATAGAACTTTTTTAGTAACGTTTTAATCAAAATTTCACTAGCAGTTATTTTTATATTTACAAGTATTAGTATAAAACAAATTCGCTATCCGTTATTGTACACGAAGACAGAAATGGATAGCGAATGCAAAGGATTTTGATACCATTGTGACTGTTAGTTAGAACAACAACAACAACAACAACAAATATTCTTTATTGTACACCACATAAAAATACAAATAAACGAATTAGAAAGGTAGATAGGCGATCTTATCGTTTAAAAGCGATCTCTTCCAGACAACCGGTTTAACAATAAACAATAACAGATAAAGGTAGGTGGTGCAATAAACAAAACAGGAAACAACACGTAGTCTATATATACACAAATACACATATGAACAAAAAAATATATAAACTAGATTCCATACATACCAGTAACAATATAGTTAGAAAATTATTTAGAGAACATTTTTATGAAAATTACATTCTAATTGTACCCCGTGCCAAGCCGGGGCGGGTAGCTAGTCAGTTAGTAAATAATAGTTACACGGTGTCATTAAGTGTCTGCACAACTCTTCATCAATTTGGTATTAAATATGAACACTTGGTTACAAAGTGCGCGAACAGTTACCACACAATGCCGTAACTATTCGACACTGCAGCTGGGCGTGACTGTTTTTGTTTTACGTGATTAAATGTTTAAATTACTAGCTAAGCTAGCTGAGACTTTAAAATCCTGCCAATTTTCTACGTTTAAACCCGCGGGTAGCATACAAATCAAAATTCATACGGACTACTACAGATCAATATGCCATAATGAATTAAATAATAATAATATCATCTCATTTTGATCTGTAATGCAAATCATACAAATGTAACGAAATTTGAATTTTTAAGTATACTCAAAGTTTATAAGTCATCATCATAAAGTTCCTTCAAGTAGGTAGGTAAGTTATTTAAACATAACCATAACCGTTCATTTACTTTTAAAGTTTTCGATGCTTACTAATAAGGCAGTGAAGTTTGTTCAACAAAGTTCTGTGATTTACCAAATGGAATAATAAAACCAATTTTTTTGTTTTCTTTTTCTTGTCTAAAAGAATCGAGTACTTTTTTTTCAAACTACATAGACAAATCGCTGAGAAAACGGGTTTCAAATACACTGTGATGTGTATTTTGTACATCCCACGCAACATTTACTGAGGTGATATCATATTAGTTTAAAGCCTCTGCCTGTCTGTATCGGGATCTTTTTCTATGTAAGTAAAATTATTAATAACTAGCGACCCGCCCCGGCTTCGCACGGGTACAATCAATTTTAAGACTCATTTTTCTACACCTTCGGTTACATTGTTCAAATTTTACCAAGGATCCCTAATTTTTTTCAAAATGAAATGTAGCCTATGTCAAATTGGAAGAATGTAGCATTCTATTGGTGAAAGAATTTTTTAAATTGGCCCAGTACTTTTTGAGCCTATTCATTACAAACATACAAACATACAAAAATAGGTACAAATCTTTCCTCTTTATAATATTAGTGTAGAAGTGTAGATAACTTGTAAAAACGAGCATGCGGTCAACTGTTGAGAAGTGTACACCGCCACCCATGGAAAGAGTTCCCAAAAGAATCGTTGTCCAATTGCAATTGCAGTTTAGTAGGTTCACTGAGCCTCGGGATCTTTTACGCAAAGTACGAAACGCAGCAGCAAGCTACTACATCACACCAGTATACTGTATGAATGTGGTACTACTCTGTTAAACTGGGACCAGCAACTGGCTACAAAGTAGCTCTACCGCTATAAACTTAAAGGTCTAGTGCAATATGTACATTGACGATGTTGCGTTCTTAGAAATTAGATTTAGCTCCATCTATTTCACTTTATAGAATCTTCATTGTGCCGACACAGATTAGCCTGCTCCATTATACGTCGGCAAGTCCCTAAAGTATTTAGTTAATAACAGTGCTCTCTGAACCATTTGTTTGTCAAAGTCTACTGACAACCTATTGGTGTAGTGAACGTAGATATTTGCTTGTGGCGTTGGCATATGCTTTGTGTTTGCAAATGTGTTGACGATATGGAATCATGTTCGTTGTGTTTACAGTTATTGATGTACCCACGGAAATCAGAAAACAGGGGAAGTGCAATGTACGCGTGATGCGCGTGCCAACATTACGTACTGTTGTACGTAACCTCCGCTAAACCGCTTCCAGTCGTGTTCTGTCATCCCGTGGAGGTGTTAGTCTTGCGAAATACCTTATTTTTCCCTAGCCATGCCGTATTGTTCAGTTTTAGAGTGCAAGAACCATAGTAGGAATATAAATCTTCAAAATGGGGTAGTTTCTACCACAGTTAAGTACGATTTTAATGATATTCCATAAAAATCTTAGTTATTTTCATTGTACTAATAATAATTTAACAGAACATTTAGTCAAAATTCAACCGTACATGATTACAATAAAGTTCATTATTGATTGACTGCAATGACTGTTTCGCTCTGGAAGGTTCTGCGCTACAGTTGTGACATCTAGTGTTGAGTAGCGGAACTACGAAGCCAAATTTTTCTTTTGACGTTTACAGATTAAAATGTCGTATAATCAGTTTGACGTTAATAAAAAGTAAACCTTAGTGTCACTATCATAAGGTATATTTTCTTACAAAAACTTGTGTACCATTTGTCTTATATCGTTTGACAATTTTAACCAATCTAGATTATGTTATTTTAGTAGTGTGTGCGTGTGGCGACACCGGTACCGGTACAAATTATGCTTTAAAACATTTCCCCTGTTTTCTGATTTCCGTGGATGTACCTATCTATGTGTACGATGGTTTGTGTAATGAAATGTAAACTGAACACTTGAAGGATGTTTGTTTTTAAACGTCTTTGCCGAGAAGTTCGGAAGGAAACTATTTGAGTTATGCAATACAAATATTTTTAGACTTATTTTTTCCCAACCACTATATTTATTAAATACTTACATTCTCATTATCTCATTGTTTTTTCAGTAGTTTTTTGCGTCGTATTGGATATAAATATAAATTTAGTTTGCACCTGTGCTAAACATTTGCATAACGCTTTACACCTGTAAAATCTAGATATTTTTATCTAAATCTCATCATAAGACAATGATTTCTTGGTAGGTATGTTGGCATTATGTCCTAGAACTAGGTTTGTACGTTTTGATTTTTTTAATATTCTTCCTAGATTTGACAATATTTGCGTTTTAGGAGTTTCATACAAACCTATAAAACGTGAATATTTTTGATACTAGAAAAAAAAGTTTTACAAAAATTAAACATACAAACCTAGTTCTAAGATATAATGAAAACATACCAAAAAATCATGGCTATAGGTTAAGGTTTAAAGGGTGGAAAACATTATTGCATGGAGAACGCTGGGTACACAGTAGTCTTAAGGCCACTGACGCTAAGGTTACCTTGAACACATCTGACACCAGGAAAATGTTAGCGCATCCCACGGCGGTCTCCACGATGGCGATAAACAGCAGTTGCGCTCCACTGGCCACTCCAAGCAATGCCCCAAAGGTTATGAGCACTGTCGCAGCCATTATATCTGCCTCTGTGGGTGGAATGACTCTAGTTATGGTATAAATCTTACTATCCAACTTCTCATTCTATTTAACTTCTTACTGTCGTGTCTTACTATCTTACTAATATTATAAAGTAGTGACCGTCTAGGCTGTGCACGAGACGGGTCACTACTTTGCTATGCATAGTAAGGGAAAGCATTATGGGAAGACCTGACTATTCATGTAACTGAACGTGTAACATTAAACTTGAAATCTGGGATCATGGGCAAAAGCGTAACAACCCCGAATGAAGGAACGGAAAAGCTCGAGGAGGATGAATTAAGTATAATTTTCTCATGCAATTCATTTCTTTTTCCTCAACATCGACTTCTGAACTTCAAGTGCTATTTATTAAGCAATCCTTTCCATCAATTTCATTAATAAACGGTTCACGAATAACTCTGGCAAATCATTTTTTATCATACTTACTTAATCCGATAATGAGAAACGAACATCTTGGGAAAATATCTAATTCATTTAGTCTTAAGCTAAGCCAAACTATGAGATTTAGACAGCGGATATGAATTTAATACCTAAACAAATATACATTGATCAGCATACAAATATCTGCTTATCGACGGAATCGGATCGCAAGTCGACCTTTCAACCTTAAGTTACATATGTAGGTGCCCTAATTAGGATTACTAACACTAGCCTTAAAAGTTAGTGACTGTGATTACGAACCTAAAGTCAACAGGTAGTATAATGATAATGCTGTTTGGTATCAGGTCGACAATATAACTGCAGTGCTTACCAATGATAGTCAACTTGGTGATAAAGATGAAGCCATCTTTCAAGTGGAAGAAGTTTTGGCAGAGCAACGCCCACTGGATGACCAGAGCTCCCAACAGCCAGTTGAAACCTAGCGCGCTGTAGCAGTACTTCTTGAGGAAGGTCATCAGAAAGCCGAAACCGATGAATATCATGACGTGGGTGTCTTCGTAGCCTGAGAACAAAAAAAATACTTTAAAATTTTAAATTTAGTTGCTACCATTTAAAATACCGGATTAGTGTGAGTTGGATTTGAACAGCGAGAGTTTTGTATCACCGTATAGATTTATGGTATGATAAATTATTGGAAAAAAAATTTAATTAAAATTAAAAAAAATAAAAATTATTTATTTCAGGTCAATCGACCCATATACATTAAATTACGAGGTTGAATTAGATTAGATTACATTACATTACGTACATTATATTAAAGGAAGAAGAAAGGAAAAACCGAACCGCATAATGAATTTGGTTTCTGAAGAAGTTTAGAATTGTAAATAAAACCCTTTTCGTAATTATGATACCTCACTTGACCTGCTGCCTCACTTTGAAATATGGACCGTTTGCAAGTAAACTTTAAAATATTTTTTTACGTAAATTATATGCAGTAAGGTAAATCTGATAGTTTTAATGACAGGCAGACGGATAGACGGTTATACCAACTGACATTTGATTTATTCGAAATCGGAGTGTGCAAAACTTATTCAAATGCACCTACTAATGCAATTTGTACAACAACAACAGTTCCAGCTTTATCTTGGATGCATGCAGGTAGACCAAACAATTGAGCTTTGAGTGAATCTCTGATTTGCATTGCGATTCATTCCTTGCTCCTTAGTTAATTAACTCGACAACTTTGTCTTTTGTGTAATGAACTTGAATTTAGTAATATTTAACACCTCCACTCACTTGCTATTATTAAGTTAAGGAAGAGTGTTTGATGTAATACTAATGTAGCGTCAATCTTCAATGAACCCAAACTGTTGTATATTTTAACAAAATACCGCAACCACAACCGAATTAAATTATACTTAACAATATTTTAATACGTCTTTCTGCTCTCACGACGCGTAGGTCTTTCTCCACTCTTCCATTCGCTCAATCCTCTATGTTTCATGTTTTCATTTGGTCATCCATCATTCATCAAGTACATGCACTCCTACATTAATGGACCTAAACGCTAGCAAATATAACTTAATTTTTAGCAACGCTCGGGGCAAACTAGCAAGCTGGGTAATCGTATACGTAGGTGTAGATACTTGAGTAAAAAAAAATCCAGAAGTCAAAGGAATCTTAAAAACACGATGAGAGCCACTTTTTCTTTAAGTTTCTACTAAACGATACCACGACGCCAACTCTACTGCTAAATGGAGGTTGGTAGCCAATTCCATAGCCTTGGAGAGTGCACTAGAAAGTTTGAAGTCAAGGCTTAGATGAGTTAGAAGGACATATTAAAAGGAGATTGTCACTCGAACACAAGCGATGCTGGCTGGGTTTAAATTTAGTTTCATAAAAGACTTCACTATTTATTATCTTAGTAAGTTTCATATCGCTGAGTTCTTAGAATAATTCAGGTCAATATTGTTCCAGATATGAGTTCCGAACAAAACGTTTGTAGACGTGCCAGTTTCTGCGGAAGCGTTTGCAGGATAAGGTTCACTTGTTGAAACTGTTTGTACCCAATCCACGTACTTGCAAAGTCATTGTGCATGCCACGGCGACTTGAAAAAGTTTATTGGCGAAGAGACCTGTTTTAAGTAGCATTCATTCGCTTAAAGTTTTATCGACGTTTAATTCCAATGAAAGTTTCCAACTTGCCTCGAAAAATTGAATTAAATTGTTAATTTCTGTTGTTGCAAAAATTCATTTCAAAACAAATTAGGAAAGAGGGCAGCGTGTGAAGTTTTAGGTTTTTTTCTTATTTAAATTCTATATGGGCTTGGACGATAATTAAATAATGGTCACAGAGCTTATTCAAAAAGTTTTTATATATTTCTGATTAATTAGACGACTGTAGTATTTCTAAGACCCAAAAACAGTCTTAAGCCTCAGTTTTAAACAATGAAATTATTTTGAACGACGACTAAGGAAATATAAAATCGTCGTATAGGCTTCCAAGAAGTTTCATTTTCCTAACCATTTTTCGATTCTATTACAAAGTGATAAGGTACAAAAAAGTTAAAGCAATGACTGAAACGCATGAAACCATCCTTGAACTATGTTGCAAAAAGATTCACAGATTTATCGCGTAAGTTACTGTTTACAATCCTCTCTCTGTCCCTAAACACATAAACGTGTAAATAAATAACGTTCGCTTCCCAGCAAAAATGATAATTTCCAAATGGATTCCAATTCGTTGTTTTCTATCGCGAATGGGGCTCCAGGGGGCGATTCGGGTGCGAATGCCTTTGACACAGCGCACGTCGCTTGGCCTTTATAGCACAATTACACTTGCTGCATGTATACTGCAGAATACTGTTAACATTATGGACACGTAGTTCAAATGAAGACCTAAGGTTACTAAAGCTCACCAAGATGCCCAATCATAATGAAAAACGGCCATTTTGGCGAGCTTCAAAAATTGACTCCAGATCTAAATGAAACTAGGAAACCTATTATCCAATGAGACAAACATTTATTTATAAAAAAAAAACAAAGTTATCAGAAACTATAGGATTTTAATTAGAATTAAAGTGAAAAAGCCGCTGTTTCTAAGTATACCCAAAAAGCTTGCGGCGTTACCTCTTGTACGTCTTACTTTGAGCGAGTTACGCACCCTGTTTGACCGAAGCCCTTGGGTCACTGGAGGGAGCAACTATTTTTTTTAATAGTTTAAATAAATGTGGGCTTTGGTCTAACAGGGTCTGTATGGCGAAGGTAGCAAAAATATTTAACCTTGGAACTTGGAAAACTAATTGGCTAGTGATTAAAAAGAGTTATTTTATTGTTGTGTGACTTTTATATAGGATGTCAATAAGGTATTTCGTTAGCTGTTTCTGTATTGTAAGTGACACGATGAAATCAATTTTACCAACTCGAATATACCGAAACGTCTCACAAAATAAGCGTAAATGTGATATTTTTATCTTTTTGGAAAAGTGAATATTTATAAAATAAATTTCAATTTATTGGCAGTGACGTCGGTTCTTAATTACCGGCCAGTCAATCACTGGGAGGGAAAAAAGTAATTCTTTTTTTTAATAGATCGTGCCTCGAGCCTCTTACGTGTATGATATTTCGATCTAATTGGACTCGTTGAAATAATAAGCGAAACGAGTTTTAATGCCTCTGATTCCATTGTTATGTCTGCATGTTCGGCAATTCAGGATTAAATATATTTTGGGCTACGGCCCCAGTCTTTGACAGTGACCTAATGACTGATAAAAAAATTTGATAAAAATACGCTTAAAACGGGAGACTATGATGTCAATTACTGGTCAGAACAATGCCCTACGTGTGCTAAGCACTGGGACGGTTGAAGTTAATTAAGTAATATCAAACAAGAGTGCACCTTCACCTTTTTACACAGCTTTTAGCCCAGGTGGGGTCAAATCAAAAACATTAAGCATGCATTTAACTCGACATTAATTCAATTTTTAATGTACAGTCAATCAATGTGATCCATAGGCAACTATGAAATGTTGCCCAATGTGTCATCGCTGGGATATTATGACATTTACTCAGAAGTCCTTATGACGATGACGTTTATTGTGAGAAGGTTCTACAGTGGCCTATGAATCATATTGATTGTACTTAACTTAATATTGACTGAATAAATAAACTAATGAACTTAAAAATGAACATGAAAATAAAAAAATATTTTGCAAGTTGGCCATATATAGGCCCTTTTTTTGATGTCCGAGTCTACTAGCGTTTTGGAAAATGGCAGATTCTGCTGAGAACTAAACTAAACTATGTTGATTAATTCCCGCGTTTACCATTCACTACCTTTTTTTTTTTTTTATACAACAGGAAGGCAAACAAGCAGGTGGGTCACCTGATGGTAAGTGATCACCACCGCCTATAGACACCTGCAACAACAAAGAGAGTGCAGATGCGTTGCCAACCCAGAGGGCTAAGATGGAATACCTCTTGTGCCAGTAATTACACCGGCTGTCTTGCTCTCCACGCCGGAACACAACAGTGCAAGCACTGCTGCTTAGCGGCAGGATTAGCAAGCAAGATGGTGGTAGCGATCCGGACGGACCTTGCACAAGGTCCTACCACCCGCAGACACACCTACACGACAGTAATTTATATTTAAATGGTCATAATTTTAATTAAAATATCAACTATGAAGAGTCGTCACGGTTACGGTTTCGAATCATTAAGACAACACACAAAATCCAATAAATAAATTATAATAACTATACACACATAAATTATACAACTATAAATTTATGTCAAGGAAATTGAAACACGTACCAACGTAGAACCTAGTCGAAGAGACATACGCATGATAATTGTATGACATAGCCTGGCGTTTACCGCGTCGCGTCATTGCGATACGGTTCTAAGGTGGTACGTGAATATTTCCGCTACTGTACACAATCGATTCACGTGTCGTTTGCAGGTACGTAGGCTACTTTTATCCCAAAACACAAACAAAGAGATCTCTCCATACATAACATAATGTTCTTAAAATTAATTAAGTTTACGCTTTACGAAGGATTAATAACTCACATAAAGTACGAAACAAATTAATAACCAACGCCTAAGGAAGGCTACCCAACCTCTTAGATAACAATCTTTCAGTATTAATTTGATTCCACGTAACCAAGTCGTCCATCAGGTATTCGATCATTTATTATTCGCTCCCTAATAACGTTGGGGTGAAATTACTTCGAGCCGGGATCAATAGAGATATATCCCCGTAATAAGGGATGATTGTTCCGTATAAGCCCGGCCTTAGGTGCCTATAAAAATTGGTTAAGACTGCGGCGCATGCGACTTAGTATCTTATTACACGTAAAATGTTATAGGAAGTATGCGCAAGAGGTGAATATGCGCATTCTTGTGACAGTGGTACTTAAAAAGTAGAAGTGACAGCAAAATTAAAAAATGAAATAATTTTTTTTTTATGAAATAAGAAGGAAAACAAGCAAGTGGGTCATCTGATGGTAAGTGATCACCACCGCCTATAAACACCCGCAATACCAAGAAGATTGCAGATGCGTTGCCAACCCAGAGGGCTAAGATGGAATACCTCTTGTGCCAGTAATTATACCGGCTATCTTGCTCTCCACGACGGAACACAACAGTGCAAGCACAGCTGCTTAGCAGCGGGATTAGCGAGCAAGATGGTGGTATCGATCCGGACGGACCTTGCACAAGGCCCTACCACTTATTTAAAAATTACCAAAAAAAAATTTTTTTTTAAATAATATCTTCTTCAGTCTTTCATCAATACCTTTATATTTTCTTAAATGGTATCCCATGTCAACTGAAGTATTTCTATCTTTATTTATAGAAATTTAATGATGGTTGATTTATGTGAGTTGGGAGGGCATTACAAATCGTTGGGCCCAATTTGCTGAATAATTTGCAAACTTTGGCTGCGGCCTAATAATAAATAGTATCGGTGGGAAGAAACTGACTGCCGCCATCAAATATCATCTATCACTGTTACTCAAAGATTAAATAGCCATAGCATAGTTACAATAAAATAAAATAAAATATCTCGAAGCAATTCATACAAATTGAACTACTCCCAAACTAAGCAAAGCTTGTACTAAAAACAAAAACAAACTTTAATAAACATTACATGAATATTTGTATCAGAGTTTTGGAAGACTCGGGTACAAAAATTCATATTTATCATACAAACATTTGCCCCACCCAGAAATCGAAAACGGAACCTCCAGCTTCATAGTTGTAGTATTTCCAGAAAATTCACTTTTAGGTATAAATCAACAACGTTTTTTAAAAATCATTCATAACCGTAGCCTCGCATAGGCTTGTATTGAAAACCCATTGACCTGGCGTCTCCAGTGATGCATGAAATGCGCTCGTGCCGTCTTCCTTCTCACCATTCATGTCCAATTTAAATGAACCCCTCAATATACACTACGTTTTAATTGAACAGATTTACAGCTGTCTCTTTCGGTTCTAATGGAACATATAAAGACGAAATGCAATCAGGCAACTTTGGCTGGACAGCTACCAAAAGTCTTGTAATTGGGAAAGTTTCAGTGTCTTCGAATGATGTATCGGCTCAGAAACATACCGAGACAGAATAAAGTATGTTTGGTACACTTTCTGAGAGATAGGTTAACTGAGGATTATTCCACTTGGATTTGAGCTTTTGCAGAAAATCAAAAACATTGTTCTTACAATGTTGTGTTTCAGCTACGACTGCAGCTTTATTGTAATTTTTTTTACACTTTATGTTAAGTACTTACTCGTGTGATGATTATGTATATTGCTCTGTAATCTTGTTTTGAAAAGAGAAGAAAAAAAGATATGCTGCTGAGTTTCTTGCGGCGTTTCTTCTCAGCAGAATTTTCCATTTTCCAAGCGCTAGTATGTTCAGACATGTACAAGACCCTATATTGATTAAAAAAAGATTAGAGTTTGTCAATGGATCGTTCATTAACTCTTAATAAAGTGCCAGTACTGGCTAAAAAAAAGAAAAAAATGTACCCAGTGACCTGATTCGCGTAAAATCTGAACCGATCCTCTCGATTCTTGATGCATTTCAATTAGAGACGCGGACTATTTGCACTTTGCATTTACGTACAGATGACGCTGTCAAGCTTAGCGGATATATTTTTATTAATAGTATTAATGCTCAACACGTGTCGCATTATTCATTCTTTTTTTATCCGACTGCCGCCAGTCGCCGGCGGCAATATTTTATAACATTTAAGACATATTTAAAAGGCTTTGAAGGTGTTTTTTTCTACATTGCCTAAACTTTTTTGAAACCATGGGGCATCCTTGTTTCTTTTTTAGTAATTTATTTTTTACAAAGGCGAGTTTTTGTTTTTATTAATATTTTTGCACCAACATCCATAACGTCATCTCCCGTTATTTAATTCATAAAACCATCGAATGTAATAATTGACGTTTCGAATAAAAGCACTTATTAACAAGGTTAAAATTGTTAAATTGAAAATTAAAAGAAAAACTAAGTTATGAATTTACAATAAAAGTACACCAAAACTTAATAAAATACAAAAGAAAGATTATCTACGGTACGGTCCGCCCTGAGCATTATCACCCGAAAAATGGGAGATTAAAAAATAAATATCATAATGATAATTTTGTCCGCTGACGTTACTATCCTCAATAACGCTACGTGACGTGACTCAAACTGTTTTGTAAATTTGCTACCACCATCTTGCTCGCTAATCCTGCCGCTTAGCAGTGCTTGCACTAGTTGTGTTCCGGCGAGGAGAGCTAGGCAGCCGGTGCAATTACTGGCACAAGAAGTATCCCACCTTAGCCCTCTGGGTTGGCAACGCATTTGCGATCTCCTTGGTGTTGAGGGTGTCTATAGGCAGTGGTGATCACTTACCATCGGGTGACCCACTTGCTTGTTTGCCTTCCTATTTAATAATAAAAAAAAATCGATTTATTGGTTTAATTATAACTAGCGACCCGTCCCGGCTTCGCAGGGGTACAATTAGGGTGTAATGTACGTAAAACCTTCCGCAAAAATATATTTAAATGACCGTAAGAACCGTACCCACTTGCTTGTATGCCTTCCTATAATATAAAAAAAGAACTTTATACTATGCAAAATTTGATACGTTACAAACGTATGTAATTTTGAACGTCAAATAAGGTAAGTAATATATTTTGAAACTCATCATCCAGTCGAGGTTACCAGAAAACCGCGTCGCCCTCAAGGCTAATCAAAGTCACAAACTTCAGATCTTTACAACCGTCTGAAGTTAAACTTTTTACTGCTAGTACAGGCCTGATTATGTATCATTAAATTCCAAGTAACGAGTTTATAATTGGGCTCTAAATTCTCCAAATTTCAACAATCGGCAGCAAAACTTGCCATGTTAAATCCACGTACGAAACCACCAATAAAACACATTTTTCAGATTTATGTCGAGCTCTTTTAAGCCTTTATTGACTTTCATTATATGACTAACCGATATTTCAGGGTATATTAATAATATTCTTTAACCCTTGCCGAATAAAAATAACAACATTGGAAATTCAACTTCAATTTCAGACTGGTAAATATGTTTTGTTTAATTAAAATGTGATGGTAAGTAACGGTAACAATAACTACATGCTGTAGTAATAACCGAACTGGTTACTAATTTTATCAATTTTAATTATGAAACTGTATTATTTCAATGAAGAAGTATATTTACCAAATTTAAATGTACAGTAAATTTTAACTAATTGTTACACAAAGTATTTAATATCCTTTTTTCGTTGCTTTATTTTGAGGCAAATAGTTGACGTTTTAAACTAAACTCAAGTTCCAGTTCCATACTATGCTAGTATGAAACTCAAACTTGGGTTCCACCTTTTGAAGCCAGTGGTAAAAGCCGCTAATCTAACTCGGTATCAGTATCAAATGATAACCCAGTCCAACAAACAAACAATTTGCGTTGCCCGCTTATCCTGTCACCAAGCTCTCGAGTCTAATAGCATACCCAATTGGTTCGACACCCGACGCGTCTGGATCGGTCGTGAGAACGACAACGACGTTGACTGCAAAGTTCCGTCTACGGCGACAATACACGGGCATATTTACAAATACTAAATATCAGTAGATATACTGAGAATACTTGATGGTATTTGTGAGTATGAAATATCAGAGGATACGATGACTAAGCCTAGGTGCGGATTTTAAGTAAATACCTGCAGAAAAACGGAAGTGGAATGGAACAGAAAAAAAAGGAGTGTAAAATTAGATAGCAAATTTCTGCATAAAGTTGTAAAATAAACAGGGCTGACGATTGGATCAAGTTACTACATCTCAAATTCAAATCAAATCAAATTACTCCAGCGATACACACAATTTGTATATGATTTTCTTGTTTTGTTATTATTATTTGCATACAATAAATATGGATGTCACACGGACATATGCAGTTGGTTTGCACGAGTGCATACAGCACTGGTTACGTGGAGTAGCGACGTAGTTTGTTCCTATTTGTTGAAATCAACCACCGCAAAGTAACAACAATAACATATACTCCTTATTGATTCACAAAAGTAAACAAAATAAAAGAACACACAGCGAAATTTTACGTGGGAGTTAACAGGTGGTCTAACACCGGAATCTATTAATTATTATTTGTATGATTATCCCTTTCATGAGGATTGTTTCATCTAATGACCTACTACGTGGTAGGCATGCGTGGAACTAAAGCCAACACATCCTTTATACAATTTAATTAAGCCTGAGGGGAACCACAAGTGATCGTTGTCCCTCTCCGTGTTAAGACACGGGAGGGATAAAGAGGGATTGAGAGGATCCTCGGAACTTTTACACAGACCTTCTAGGTGTAAAGATAGAGTAAGAGGAGAAAAATGATAAAGTAACTACTGGACTACTGACTGAGACAAACGGATGTCTGCCACATAAACAAACGAAGTCAATATTGGCATGCAATGATGCGCTGTCCTCTAAATGCCTTCTTCTACAAGCAACGTACCCTCAAGGTTGTGCACGTGCAAATCTATGTAGCTTTTGCGTATTCTCTCTGACCGGCTGATTAAGGCAAGCCAGAGGTTGCCGACCAGTCGCCCCTGGTCAGTGTATACTCTTTCTGCTCTCAATGAACTCTTCCACTGTTCTTAGATTTTGGCAACCAGCATCCAGTCTTCCAAGAAGAAATAAAACAATTTGAACGGTTAACGAAAACTGCAACAACTCTCATTCCCGACAATTCGTACCCTTTTCTGGTCTCATGTTTATGGGCAGACTCGTTGCATAAACGTCGAGAATTAAATTCGATGCAATAATATGCACATGACATAAACCGTCCAAATTGTTTTATTATGATACCTGCAAGTCGTAAAAACATACAAAATATTCTACAAAAAGAAGTTAAACTAACTCTATCATTACCGTCTAGATCTACTAGGTCAACTTTTGAGTGTACCAGACCAACTATTGAGTAACTATTTAGGCATGCATTCATCTGGCTTTATTTATTGTATCCAACGTATACGCTAACATTTTTTGACTAAAGGAATTACTTATTCATATTTATTTGTTTATATCCAACAATAAACTTCGGCTTATCCCTTCCGCTGGAGAATATTTTTGTTTCAACCATTTCCTTCGCCACATTTTTATCTTAGTTTTACTGTGTGAACAAAACTAGGATCAAGTCGTAAAATGAGACGTTTTACAACCTGCCTCCTGACTTGCCACGCGTCCTATCTCACCGATATGAGACCTATTAATATTCATGCATATATTCATATAAGTATACGCGCGCTTTGTGTTCTGTTGGGGTAGGTTGTGGTAAGAAAACGCGATCACAAACTATCTAAGAAAATGAAAAATGAACTTACCTAATAAGATAAGGGAAACAGGATTATTTGGGCAACAGTTGAACTCGCTAAGATAGTTGATTTTTATTTAATTAGAATTATTAAATCTGTATCACCCTTTTTTAGTAGTTTTTCATTCTCTGAGATAAAAGTACAATTTTTTTAAAGTAGGTAGTCTTAAACCTACATTTTGAAACGGTTCCTGCAATGTCCTAAAGCATGATATAATGTTAATGGCATAAAAATCCTATCTTGATTTGGAAACATTACTATTTTTAGTTTAAAATAATTCTGACAAATTTAAAAGAGTTAGAAAAATATTCATGTTTATCATTCTCCTATTAGGTCCGGTTTCTTTAAACGCATTATTGAAAGTACCACCTAGAGCAACTTTTCTAAGGAAATCGTAACTGAAATGCAGGAAAAATACCAAGACATACTCGTAGCCTTGCGCTAACGGAATTACAGTGCAATGTATGGAGTCTGACAGTCTCCTCAATACATTGTCTTTGCCAGTATTATATACTTCGTGATATTACGAAGAAAATGAACAAGATGGTCACATGATGGTAAACTAAAACGGCCAGTTATTGAACCCTGAAAAATTCGAGGAATCACCGGTTTGTTTAATGTGAATAGTGTAGGCGCCTTAAAAGAAAAAGAATGGGGGAAATTCGGGAGTCCAGGTTCTAGCTGAGAATAAAAGCAACTTACGAGTGCTACATTACTTTTTCTTTATAATCCTACAGTGTCTTTTCAGGCAATAATAGTTGAGTATTGTGGAATCAATGGAACGCCCAAAGAAAGATAACAAATAAATATTTTTGAGACAACCTACACCCATTAACCTAGTCTCAAATTAAGCAACTAAAGCTGTCTGTGTTATGGGTACTATACAACGAATGTACGCTTGTATACATAAATATATGTATACTTAAATACATGTGAAATTTAAAAATCGGGTACAAATATTCGTATTCATCATGTAAAGATTTGCCCCTTACGGGAATCGAACCCGGAACCTCGAGCTTTTTAGTGAGTGTCCACTGATGCTATCCGGTCTTCAAAAATGAATTGCGTCTAGCGACTTAACAAGTGCCTTCATTTTGTTTCTCAACTGTACACGTGTATATCTATTTTGGGTTTACTCCTAAAATGGAATTATCTTCTTTACTGATCATCGCTAGGTTTTCATTGAGTTTCTTGGAACTTTGTTTATTGTGTTTCTTCAGTTATGATTGAATTCACCAAAGTTTTTTTTTTACTTGAAAGGATTCCAAGTGACCGTGTTTTAATTTGTCAAGAACCTCTTCCGTTTAAAATGTTAAAATGGATTTTACAAAAACGTTTGAGAAGGTGAGATATGGCTAACATTTCGGAAACGGGACAAACGGGCAATAATAATAATACACTTTCTTGCTCGCTAATCCTGCCGCTAAGCAGCAGTGCTTGCACTGTTGTAATCCGGCGTGGAGAACAAGACAGCCGGTGTAATTACTAGCACAAGAGGTATTCCATCTTAGCCCTCTGGGTTGGCAACGCATCTGCACTCTCTTTGTTGTTGCAGGTGTCTATAGGCGGTGGTGATCACTTACCATCGGGTGACCCACTTGCTTGTTTGCCTTCCTATTTAATAATAATAAAAAATCTTCGATTTATTGGTTTAATTATAACTAGCGACCCGCCCCGGCTTTGCAGGGGTACAATTAGGGTGTAATGTACGTAAAACCTTCCGCAAAAATATATTTAAATGCGGTAAGAACCGTATCAAAATCTATTGCGCCGTTGCAGGAGTAAGTGGTCGAAGATATTATGAAGATTGATAGGAACGGATAGCGATTTTGTATTATACTATGTAAAGATTCAATATGTCATACATGGAAGGGAAAGACATTTGCTCAAATAATTCGGTACTAAATAAAAAAAAATACAAAAATAAATCGAAAAGTAAAAATTTTCGATTACAAAAAATTAACAACAAATGGCGTCATCTCTCGTCAGCTAACGGGCATTAACAAATGACCAAGTTGAATGAGATAACTTGATTAAGTTTCTCATAGATGACACCGAGGGTAGTTTACCCAAACAAAAAACAATAACTTACCTAATGACCGTAAAAACGAATAACATTGAAAAACTCCCAGGGTATGGTAGCAGTAATGTGGCGCAACTGGCAAACGCAAGGCACGGAATGCTGATATTGCAGGTTCGAGTCCTGCCACTACCCTAACTTTTCTTTGTGTTGTCATTATTTAGCATTTTTAATTTAATTTGAATATAAAAAAAAAACAAAAAAAAACGAAAAGTAAAAATTTTCGATTACAAAAAGAAACTGTACTGTTATTCTCTAAGCACAACAGCGTCAGACTCATCGTCAAGGCCTAGCCCTGTTGGCTCACTCAAGCTATCGCGCTATAGTAAGACGGCGGCTCTAACATGACAGCCCAGGTTTAGTTTCCCCTCCCTGTGTCTCTGTTTAACTAGTGTCACAAGAAAGGGACGCAGAGAGAGATAAACTAAACTTGGCCAGTCCAGTTTGGGCCACAAGGCGCTGCCCCAGCGTCGAGTTCGACGCTGTTCTGCTTATAGAATTACTCTTCTGATTTTGACCCGTTTACCGTCGGCGTGATACAACACTAATTATTTGCCAACATCAAATAGACTACACTGAGAATAGTTGATGCTAGTTACAGAACATGTTAAATATTCAACAGTCCGTACAACTAATTCAAAATGAAAACTAATCAGTTGTCTATTAATTTATTCAAACATGTATAGGTTGTTTAGTAATTTGAAACTGGTTATGTGAAAATGATTTGCATTTTACCAAAGTTGTGCTACAAAAAATTTAAATTGAAATAATAATTAAAAAAAATTAAATATAAAAAAACACCTTCAAAAAACTAGTAATTATAACTTTCTAATTGAAAAAAAATTCAACTTTATCCCCTAATTTAGTACCCTTAGTGGGTAGTAGATTTAATTAGATTTAATTTTAATTAGATTTTTAACTTTATTATTTTATTTTCTGTGATCGCTTTGTTTCTTTTGTTGTAAATAAATACATGGGTAGTAGAATATTTTCTCCAAATTGAAATAAGACCAGCCTCGAGTACAACCAATTCCATTTAAAAAAAGAATCATTGAAATCTGTATTTGCTATATGTATTTAAGTAAATATTTGTCTGCATGTATATCCGTTGTCTAGTACCCATAACACAAGCAACCTTATTACCTAATTTGGGACTAGGTCAATTGATGTAAATTGTCTCAAAAATATTTATATTATTTATATATTTATGCCATCATAAAACCGGTACCAAACCTGTTTCGAATCTCTATGGGTGTACCAGGTGGTGCCCTCTAGTTGTTATATTGTAAATCGTGAACTTTCATCATTGCGAAAAATGGGACATGATCATGTGAGCGATTTATCGAAATTACGTAAATTATCAGACCTATTAGTACGGGTCTAGCATGGCCTATTTTCTAGTTCATCTAATTATCATAGGATTATTTTAGGCAGTGCGTTGTTAACTGGCTGGATTAATTAATCATGCAGTCAATTAATCAGACAGTTTTTAAAAAAATGTTTGTAATAGTGCGTTGTTGTGTCTACTAACAGGATAGCCTGAAAGCCTAATTGATGCTGAAATTGGTATTGAATGGTACCCGAGTAGCATATAAGCGCTATCAAAGCTATATAGTAACTCTATAGAGGCGAACACCTATACAGCTAGCTTACAGTCGGCCTCAGAAGTAGCTAAACACTTATGAACCCTGTCGTAGTAACGTATGAAAGGAGAGTTGCTCAAATTTGACACATCACTGACAGCGACAAGGTACTGAAATGTTCAGTTACTTCTGAGGCTTCTGAGTGTTTATTGCACTGCCTCGCTCACTCGAGCTTGTGCGCTAGAGCAAGACAGGGCGCTGCCCTATCGTCGAGCTCGTCACTGTTGCCCTAAGAGAATTTCTCTCCTGTGCATCTATGTAGCACGAATCTTTTCGATACACGTTAACTCGCTGCGTAACTCAGTATGTCTCGTTCTAACTAGCCCACTAGGAGAGAGACGCACTGAGTTACGTAGCGAGCTAAGAGTGTGAACCCAGCCCAAAAAAGCGCTCCTCATACAAACGGCGATAACGTGTTCCACCATCTAAACCCTAACTTATGGCATGATTTTTTGGTATGTTGTCATTATGCCTTAGAACTAGGTTTGTACGTTTTGACTTTTTCAATATTCTTAATAGGTTTGACAATATTTGCATTTTAGGAGTATCATTCAAAACAATAAAACATGAATATTTTTGAAAAATCTAAACATACAAACCTAGTTCTAGGGCATACTGATAACATACAAAAAAATCATGGCTATAGGTTTAGAGGGTGGAAAACGTTATCACTGTTTGTTTGGAGAGCGCTAGGTTCACACTCCTCTTAACGTATCGAGAAGATTCGTGCTCGGTGCATAAGCATTCCATTGTCTCCCACGCCACTATCCAGCTAACGTTCTAATTAATCCCACTAAACGCCACGCGTTTCATTTAAATTCCAAAATGGGTCATTCAACTCATTTTTACCTAACCGAGTCGAAGCTAAATTAGCAGGAAGTCAAATTGATGCGAAGGGACATGTGAGCAGACGCGTTTTAGGCCAGCGAGCTCTCGCTGTACTAACGCTGTAAATCGAACCGACACGGAGTAAGCCTCGAATTTATTATTCGGTACGGCGAGAGATTTTGTGTTATTTTCAATCGTTAAACGTAAATGGATGAATCGACTTTTTTTTGCTTTGTGAGCTTCGTTCGCTTTATAGGCACTCGTAGTCTATGTTTATGCCACCACGTGTATATTTTGCTAAATTTTTAAAAATAAAATAGGAAGGCTAACGAGCAAGTAAGTCATCTGATGGTATGTCACATCGCCCATAGACACCCGCAATACCAAAGGGATTGCAGACTCGTTGCCAACTCAAAGGGCTAAGTTGGAATATCTCTTGTGCCAGTAATTGCTCCGGCTGTCTTGCTCTCCACGCCGGCAGACAACAGTGCAAGCACTGCTTAGCGGCAGGATTCGCGAGCAAGATGGTGGTAGCAATCCGTACGGACCTTGCACAAAGTCCTACCACCCGCAAAATCAATCAATGTATAAACTTTATTTATATTTGATACGACCCACCCCGGCTTCGTATGGATACAATTAGGATAAAATTTACATAAAAACCTTCCGTAAGCACAATCTCTAAACGATAGTAAAAACTGTATCATAACCCGTTGCGTAGTTTAAAGGGAGTAAGTGGCCGAAAATATGAAAACAGACTGGAATGTATAGCGACTTTGTCTTATGCTACGTAAAGAAAGGTAAAGAAGCTCAAGATGGTCAGTAGCGTACCCCAAATGAACAAAGGGGAAAAATGGATAACTATGATCTTATATTACTTAAACGTGCCTATCTACCAGTGGCGTTGCTTGAAATTATACTTTAGTAAAGCTAGGACGTATGACGGGTTACTTTGAATACGCGTTTGTATTGATAAGACATTTTGGTAAGCTACGGGAATCGGGTTACACTAACGCCACGCCACTGCTATCTACCTTACCTTACCTTGTAATTGCTTGACCACTTTTGAACTTTAATCCTTTGTAATACGCTCGAAGAGTGGTCAAGAAATTTCCTGGTCGATTATATATAAAAACATTCTTTAAATGATTGTTTTAATAACAGTCAAAACCGAATCAAAATCCATTGCGTGGTAAGAAGTAAGCGGCCGAAGATTTGAGGACAGACAGGAACGGATCGCGATGGCGACTTTAATCTATATATATAAAATTCAAAGTCCTGACTGACTGACTGACTGACTGACTGACATATAAACGCACAGCCCAAACCGCTGGACCTAGAGACTTGAAATTTTGTACAAAGATACCTTATATAGTGTAGGCATCCACTAAGAAAGGATTTTTGAAAATTCTACCCCTAAGGGGGTAAATTAGGGGATGAAAGTTTGTGTGAAAGTCAGTCAGTTTTGAAGTTAGGATCTTGAAATTTTGTTGTTAGGCTTACGTAAAAAAAAATTATACGGGTCTCAGTGTTTTTGATAATTCCACCCCTGAAGGGGTGAAAAGGGGGATCAAGTTGTGTATGGAAAGGTCTTCATTTTTACAGCGAAAATCACTACATTTATTATTAAGTCTTATAACGCAACGTGTATATCGGGTGTTATTAAAATTACAACCCTTAAGGGGGTGAAAAAGGGGATACAATTTTGTATTTGAGTTGTTCGTTCACAATTTTTTGGTATTGAAGTAAAAATAACGTACGTGGTAACTAAGCTTCTATTACCACCCGTCTATCCGTCTGTCTGTCTGTCTGCCACGCGCAAACATGTCCTGACTGATTTGCGATCATCGTCCAACCGAAACAATTGAATCAAGAAACCTGAAATTTGGAAGATAGGTTGATATTATAACGTTGGTAGGCATTCTCTAAAAAAGCATTTTTTATTTTTACCTTCAGAGGGAAAACGGGGGGTGGGGGTGAAACTTTGTTCTACTTCAATTACTAAGGGTACAGTTGGAGAATGAGCGGAAAGCCCCTGTCAAGGTCGGTATTTGCTGCAGAATAAGTTTCATTTTGCTTTAAAACTTTTACGCCAGGGACTAAAATAATAGCTTGCCTTTTTATTCTGCATGTGCGAGTTGATACCGTTGACCGTTCTGAAACGAACACTTAAAAAAACATTGATAAAGATTCATTAATAAATTAAATCCTACTGAATCATAAAAACGTAGTACTAGAGAACAAAGTAACAGAGATTTCCCGGTCAGTCCTATTCGGTTCGATTTACCGGCAAACGCTTGGTTCAATGCACGAACATAGAAATAATAGCCAACTAGGGAAACGGGATATCCTGCGCCATTTTACACAAACTGCACTGCTAAGGCAAGTGGCCGCAACAACAGTTGTCGCTAACTGCGTCCCTTTCTAACTAGTTTTGAAATAAAGAGAAGCACTGATCGATGGACGTATGCAAAATGGATGTAGCGGATGATACTAACAATTTTGGTGCATTTAATTAACTGCCCATTTGATGAAGTCGCTTCTATGTTAAACAAAGTTTGTTTAACAATCGAACGAAAACAGGACAATTATTTATTTTCCTCAATTTTTTTTATTGAGATTGTTTACTGGGCCCGTAAATAACCAGCAAACCGTCATTTGGACAGCAAAATTGTCAAAGATTATAACGTTCAAAACCAAACATTAATTAGTTATTAAGCAGAAATTATAATGTAGGTGCTTAAAGAGTGTATAAACGCTGAGATTATTATTTAAAATCAGATAGTTTGCGATAAAAAATAAAATCATTTTGTGTGTCCCAGTTAACGTCATTTAAAGTCTACATTCAAACCACTTGTATGTATTTATTAATTTTCAAGACAATTCGTAATAATTTTAAACTGCAGACCGACCGTATTTCCAATTGCCCGAGAAATTGTATTGTATGGGAACTCGACTCCTTTGGGAGACTATAGTAAAGTCAGATCAGCGAAGAATTCGAGCAAATTGCTATATAAATTGCTTTACAACTCGCCAAGTGCACTTGGTTTCATTATAATTGTTGCGATGGGTTTTAATAATAACTCTGATGTAATTGTGGTCTTAGGATTAATTGGTTATGTAACGTTATTGTGTGTTTGTCATGAGCTCATACAGTTAATAAATTTGAGACCATTCTTAATACCTAACTGCCTTCATCCACTTGCAGTCCGCGTGGCATACCAAAGTAGTCCCTAACATGATTTTTTTTTGCTGATCGTAGTCCTCGTAAAAGTTTCGGGCAGCTACGATCGCTTAGCAAAAAATAATTTATTCAGACACTTTTATAAGCGATTTAACAATGGTCTGTGAAAGTGATTACATCGATCGGAGCAAACTTTACGCGTTTTCTGACTGTGAACTGATTATAAGACCGCCAACAAAAAGGTCACTGAGATCGATATGCCCTTTGACCATTGACAACTTTATGCAGAAAGCCTTTGTCTTTTTTTTGAGTTCAGGTATTTCCATCACTTAGTTGCCCGTCTGTCTGGCTGTTAAGCACAAGTAAGTCAAAACCTTTAGGGTATATCTCGTTGACCTAGAATCATGAAATTTGGCAAGAAAGGTCTTACAGCACAAGTAATGGAATGGAATATTGCAATGCAATAAATATATTTGAATTTAAATTTGAATTTGAATTTGTAGTTTTTGACTACAATATAACAACTTACGGATTGTTTTTGTGATGTATTTACACATCCCAAAAAAAAATTAAGGCATAAAATGAACATAAAACTTGGAGACTCGATTTCCCTGATTATAGATACAAAATTTGCTCGGGACTCTTAGTAAGCAAGTCAAACTCGCAGTTGTACGATTTTTTCTTTGTATTATCAATCTCATAAAAACTTACCTCTAAGTGTGACGTCTTTGTCCCCATTGTAACGGACGAAGACGAAGTATAGTGCCATCAGTATCAACTGAAACACTATCACCGGCGCGTACTTCATCCTAGCGGCAAGCTTTGGCACCATCTTGACTGTTTAACTGAAAAGAAAAGTGTTTTACAGTTTCATCGAAATAATAAAGCTGAAAGTGTGTGTGACTTAAATTTTAGGTTACTCTTTCATGTTGAAACGGCTCGATGGATTTGAATGAAATGAAACTCTAGGATACGCTTTTTTCCATTAAATCCGTTTTCCGTTTATACGCTAGAAGGTACATAATAATTGTTTACTTAGTTTATAGTTCCACTAGTCGATACCGAAAACGCGTCTATTTTTGAACAGGTGTTGGGTTCGGATGAGATGCGTGGCAGTCTATACGCCATGCCATGCATCCGCGTGGACATTAATCAAACAGTGATTTCTCCCGGCCCGCCTACTAAGTAAGAGCAGACAGCCGAAAAAGACACTTAGCAATAGATGAAAAACCATGTTATAACGGCAGTCCGGGTCCGGATGAAATGAGTGGCTACACATACGCTACGCTACGCCACGCTACGCTTTGACACGCGGGCATTAGTCAAATCTGCGCTGACCCGGCGCGCCGGTAAGAGAACACGAGCACGCTGTATAATATTTTCGCTCCATGAGTTCCGTCTTCCGCTTGAAGTGCTCTTTACGATTCAAGGAGCACCCTGAGTAACGTTTGTTTTAGGATCACGTGTTTTTAAATCGTGGTAACAGAGTAATAGACCTATAAAATTTTGTAGGTATGTAAGTTAGCAGTGATACAGTATTTTTGAAGTAAATCTTATGTTCTCTTTTTGAAGTTTTTATTATATGCCACCAACTAATGCGGGTGGTTGGACCTTATGCCAGGTTCGTCGGGATCCCTACCACCATCTTGCTCGCTAATCCAGCCGCTAAGCAGCAGTGCTTGCAGACAGACATAGATTTCCAGTGTATAATCCCCTTCTTTGCTTTATCTCAGAGGTTAACAATGAGGTTAAGAAGACCATACAGTTTCATAAGCAAAACTGTATGGTTATATTGACCGCTTTCCTTTCTTCTTAGCCGATTATATTTTATGTGAGTTAGTGTGATTCAAGTGCACCTAAACCTAACCTTCTGGTTACGCGGGTTACCGCGTAACGTAATGGGTTTCATTCTAACTAGTCCTGTAGAAAAGAAAAGCACTGAATTACGTATCGAGAGTTGCTTACAGCATAAACGCATCAATCAATATAGACAAATCATCATTATCACTAACATCATTATAAACAGTAATTCTATGTCGTCAGGTTCTAAAGAGCGATATAACAGTTAACTTTACTCCATGACGTTACAAGAGATTCAGTATGGCGAAGATTGTGATAAAGTTTTCTACCCCAACAAGATTCTAAAGAATACTTTTCAAGAAACTACGTTCCGTTTGAGGTTAGTCGGTGATAGCGTGGAAATATTTAACGCTCTCGCGTGCAACCCTCCACTTTCAGCCCTAGTAAATAAACCATACTAGCTAAATTACTTTTTTTTCCGCCCTTCGAATGTTCGTGGTTTGGTTTAACGGATGTTGAAACTGTGTTTTGGCTCTGAAAATGGCGGCTTGCCTGTGTTTTGTTGAAATATCTTGACGGCATGCTCGTAAGTTAGTTGAATATGCCGTATGTTAGTTTTTGGAATTGTTTCTCCAGGGATACTTCATTAGGTCGAATAGCATGAAAATAGCACGTTTTGTGACGTTTATTGAACAGGAATCAAACCAGGAAGCTTTTGGCTAACTAAACTAAACGCACGTACTTAGTAATTAAGCTAACAAAACTATTTAAACAATCGTAACAGTAACATGTTTTATAACAAGTTAGCTTGAATTTGAATCCTACAAAGTGCATGAACAATAAATTAATAAATCTATATATATAAAATTCAAAGTCCTGACTGACTGACTGACTGACTGACTGACTGACTGACTGACTGACTGACTGACTGACTGACTGATATATCAGCGCACAGCCCAAACCGCTGGACCTCGAGACTTGAAATTTTGCACATAGATACCTTATATAGTGTAGGCATCCACTAAGAAAGGATTTTTGGAAATTCTACCCCTAAGGGGGTAAATTAGGGGATGAAAGTTTGTATGAAAGTCCGTTAGTTTTGAAGTTCGGATCTTGAAATTTTGTTGTTAGGCTTACGTAAAAAAAATAATTTATACGGGTCTCAGTGTTTTTGATAATTCCACCCCTGAAGGGGTGAAAAGGGGGATAAAGCTGTGTATGGAAAGGCCTACATTTTCACAGCAAAAATCACTACATTTATTATTTAGGCTTATAACGCAACGTGTATATCGAGTGTTATTGGAATTACAACCCTTAAGGGGGAAAAGGGGGATAAAATTTTGTATTTGAGTTGTTCGTTCACAATTTTTTTGTATTGAAGTCAAAATAACGTGCGTGGTAACGTGTTATTACTAAGCCTCTATTGCCACCCGTCTATCCGTCTGTCTGTCTGCCACGCGCAAACATGTCCTGACTATTGAATCAAGAAAGCTGAAATTTGGTAAATAGGTTTATTTTATAACGTCCGCATCCGCTAAGAAACCATTTTTGGTATTTTTTACCTTTAGGGGGAAAACGGGGGGTGGGGGTTGAACTTTGTATGAAAGACTTTGTTGATTGAAGTTATAAACATGAAAACTTAAATTAGAACTACTGATCATAATAGCTTATAAGTATTATAACGTATTTCAGGATTTTTGCATTTTTACATTTAAAAGGGGAGAAGCGGGGGTGAAAGTCTGATAGGACATATTGTTTTTTTTTAATAGGAGCTTGTAATTTTAAAGTACAGCTACTTATCATAAATAAATAATGAAGCGTCACAGGGATTTTGGATTTTAAAATTTGTAGGGGGAAACGGGGAGTAAAAGTTTGTATGGATAGAGGTATCGGGTTTTTAATAGGAACTTGAAATTTTGAATTTAGATACTTATCATAAATAAATAACTATGTGTTTCAGGGTTCTATGACTATCGAATTTTAGAGGTTAACGGGGGTGAAACTTTGTATGGAGGGGAGGTATCGGTTTATTCAAAAATAAGAACTTCAAAATGATTGTTTGTTTTAGGGTATTTGGATTTTTGTATGTGAAAATATGAGAGAGAGTGAGAGCACTTATAAGTTTTTTGATTCTAGAAAAAAAGACAGTTGTTTTCTGTAGGCCAGGCGGGCGAAGCCGCGGGCAGGAGATAGTTATAAATAAATAATGAGATATTTCAGAGATTTTAGATTTTTAATTTGAAGGGGTAACACGGGGAGGGGGGAGTTTGTATGGAGGTATCGGCGTTTTTTAAAGGTAGAAACTTGAAAATTAGACCTATTGAGCATAAATGAATACCACCGTGTTTAAGGGTATTTGGATTTTCACAATTAAAACGAGAGAAACGGGGTTAGAACTTTATATGGAGGTATGGAAGCTTTTTCGAAGATATAAACTTGGAAGACTTTAAGGGATGACAGTTAATGTTACGAAAACGAAAGTAATGGTGTAAGAGAAGAATGAAGAGGTTTCTGAATGTGTAATAAAGATTGGTAATGAAAGAGTTGAATAAGTGAAAGAGTTTGTATACTAGGTAGTATGTTTACTAGGGATGGAAAGCAGGATGAAGACATTGAAAAGAGAGTGAAAGCGGGAAATTGGGAGCTCTGCGTGCTTTTGTGAGCAGCCAGAATGTGGCATCCAGCAACGTGAGCAGCCAAACGTGCCTTTTACGACGTTCGGCTGTTCACGATGCTGTGTTAGTTTCCACATTGATGTATGGAAACGAAAGCTGGGTTTGCGAGAAGAAGCATAGGAGTAGAATAAATGCCGTGGAGATGCGTTCTCTGCGTAGTATGAGTGGGATCAAGCTGACTGAGAGAGTGTGAAATGGTGTTATAAGAGAGAGGTGAGGTCTGAAAGAAGATGTAGTGACTAGAATAGAAAAACGAATGTAACGTTGGTTTGGGCATGTTGAACGAATGGATGAAAGGCAATAATGTTAGCAAATTTATGAAGGTGATGTGACTGACAAATTTGTGATGTCCTGAAGACAGGTCAAACCAGAAGTACACGGAACCGCCGAGCAGGCATGAAGAGAGGAATGTGTGTGGAGGGAGCGAGGGAATATGCCAAGACCAGGGCAAATGACGTTCTGTGGTCTCTGCCTACCCCAAAGGGAAACAGGCGTGAGCTTATAATAATAATAATAAACTTGAAAATTGGAATTGCAGCTGCTCATCATAAATAAATAACGATGTTTCGGGGTTTTCGGATTTAGATGTCATTTGTTTTCTGTAGGCCACGCGGGCGAAGCCGCGGGCAGAAGCTAGTTGAATATAAATGTGTTAACTCAACCCGTTAACTGATTTTTTGTATTAAACGGAGGCGAATAACCATACCGGTCATCCAAATTGATCACTGGATAGCCGAAAAACCAAAACACTTACTTTTGTCTGAAAATATTATAGTAGTATGTAGTAGGGGTTGTTTTTAGTGGATTGCCACAGTGTACCTCGACCGGGATAGTACCGTACTCTCACAGAATACAAGCCTGGAGTAGTACCTTGCTAGTGCGTTTCGTACGGTGAGTGACACGAGATCCAGAGGCCTTTTCCCACAAAAAATATGTATCAAGATTGTTATGGCATCATCAGATTACTTTACCATACATTGTTTTAAACTTTAGCGTGATAAAATAATGTTTATTTATTTACCTCGACGTTTCGTGCCGTGGTGACGAGTAGACTTAACCGTATTATAAAAAACCACATGTAGTTATTGTCTTTGTAAATATTACAGAATAAAGAAAGATAAGAGCTGTTACCTCATACGGTTACTGACTGCTGATAACATGCAGCCAGTGCGAAATCTTAGTAGATTTAAGTTTTTATCTTTTTGGTTATTTTCAATTAATAATTGCCAGTTGTGACTTGTTATGGCATTGTTATGACAATTAAATTAAAATTTGGTGCGTACGTTAAGCCGTTAGCCTACTCATAACTGTGTAGTGAGTGTACGGAGTTATAGGCAGGGAAAGGTTAACAAAAATCACTGCGTCAACTCAGTAACTCTGGCGCAGCTCACTGCGCTGACTCATTGATTCAACTCAAAATTGCGCCGTGGCGCTTCAAAATGGGAACCGCCGAATGAACTGCATAGCGCGCGACATCTGCACGTCGCGCTCAAACGCTCTTAGCATAGCTCATGAACTGTGCTGACTCGTTGACTCGGCGAGTGAGTGAAAGAATGAATGAAAAGGCCGGGTGTGTTGACACTTGATTGTATTTCTCTCGGTACTGCGCTGTGTAACATACTTTGTGGAAGTGAGTCAACACATCTTGCGCAATGGCCGAGTCGGCGCAATTGAGCGGCGCAGCGCAGTGTTACACATGTCTACTGAATTGTCATGAGGGAAGTGTTCACAGCCACCCATTTCGAGCACACCTACGAATAATAATTTTTTTTATACAACATTGGAAGGCAAACGAGCAAGTGGGTCATCTGATGGTAGCTGATCATCACCGCAATGTCAAGAATATTGCAGATGCGTTGCCAACCCAGTGGGCTAAGATGGAATACCTCTTGTGACAGTAATTTCACGGGCTGTTTTCTGTCTCCATACCGGAACAAAATAGTGCAAGCACTGCTGTTTAGTGGCTGGATTAGCGAGCAAGATGGTGGTAACGATCTGAACGGACCTTGTACGAGGTTCTACCACCTACAAATGCTATATTTAATAAGACCTTATTCAAGCGGAGCTATTGAACTTTTGAGCTATCTATTGGACTTTTGTATAAAATAGGAAGAAAATCTAACAAGCGGGTCACCTAATAGTAAGACAAGTGATCATCACCGCAAATAGAAATTCACAACACCAAAGAGACTCCACATAAAAACATAAAGACAGACAGGGAAAAAATCTAAAAAAAAATATTGTTTTGGTTTCTAGTGCTGGCATCGGGCAATTACAACTATAGTATATGCCGTATAGGTTATCATTTTCAGAATAGAACAGAAACCGCCAGCGTTCGTACTTTTTAATAGGTACCTTGTCGCTGTCAATAATGTGAAAAATTCAAGCAACTATCATTTCATGCGTTACTACGACAAGGTGCTTAAGTGTCCTTACACTATAGTAACCTTAGAATTGGCTTACACTCCTTAGTGTAAGCCAATTCTAAGGTTGACTGTACACTCGTATACCACGGGTCGGATACTTCTTGAATTCGATTGTAGAACTCCTGCCGTTTAACGATCATTGCCAATCGAGAAACTAGAATAAAGTTACTACTCCATGACGGTCACAAATTTAATCCCGACGACGATTCGAACCCGACCGGTCATTATGCAATTGACTGCACGCCATTTAATGAAAATTTCTGATTTAATGACCCGCTAGGCGGGCTAGTTTGCTAGTTCGCTATGTAATAATTGATGGGCTTCAAAACTTTACGGCCGAATTTTATACTAAACCGAATTAATGTAATTGAGTATAATTGCGTGAAAATTTCCCTTGTTCAATTTTAGTATTAATGGTTAGTTTATATTGAGTTTTTATGTAGTTTGATTGTTTTTTTGGATTAATATATTATTTGTAGGTATGTTTATTAAACTTTATTTAGTGATAGATTATCGTAATATGTCAGTCTTGATGTGCTTCTAACCCACATTACTGCATAAGAAACACATATTATATTAAGTACGTGTATGATATGTTACGTTGTATTATGCTTTGTTTAAAGGTACATTGAATACAGAGAGTATTGTCATGTCATTCTTGTTGATTAATGGCTCATTATCGCTAATCGTCTAGAAATAGTAGTTTTTGATGTAGAACAGCATGAAAATGTTAAATTATCATTTACTAGGTCATCGGTAGCGGGTCAGGGGCTGTGACCTCGATCCGGGTCATATTAGGCCCCTATTTCATCAAGCGGACAGGCAACATGTGACAGTGACAATTCGGTATACATCGCTTACTCGAAGAGTTATTGTATGGTTGAGCTTAAATAATTGATACGTAATACGACCAAGTAATTGCTTGACCACTTTTGAACCTTCCCCCTTTGTAATACGGCCGAAAAGTGGTCAAGGAACTTCTTGGTCAACTATACTACGAATTGTAGTTGTCACCAGACTTATCGAATGCCCCATAGAATAAAGTTGGATCTACAGGATGACAATGACTTAATTGTTTTAAGCTTTCGCGATTTTCGCACATACTTATTATGTTTGACGGGACTTTAACGCGATGATTATATTGTTTTATTTACCTCGACGTTTCTGAGTCTGCTCGTGACCACGGCCGGTGCAATACGGCGAAATGTCGAGGAACATTAAACAGTATATTGTCGCGTTAAAGTCTCGTCGAACGTAATAAGACTATTTCTTATTCTGATTTAATGAAAAAGTATATATAATGCACAATACTTCTTTTAGTAACATTTTATAGATATAATTTTGATAATTGGGATAATCGTTAGGCTTATTTAGCGAACAGGTCTTGGGCGACTAAAAAGTTTTAAGCATTAAATGGGAATAAATAATTACAAAATTCATATTACTTAATTTTTAAGTCACAATTAATTCCCATTTAATTTTATGTCATCAAGGTACTCAACATCTCAGTGAGTGACAGCGACCTAATGGTTGACGAGGAAATAAGGAAGTATACCAGTAAAAATTAGAGATAATGACGTCGACTACTGGTAATGAAGAAGAATAATTTACAGTTGCACTGCAGGGACGGTTACATTTCTACCACTCCTTTAGGGCTCACTCAACTCAACTCAACTTTTAAGTTGAGTTCGACGGGTAGCACGGGACCAGAAAGGTAATAAAAATACCTTAGTTTTAGAACTTTTAGATACACTTCCTAGGTTCAGCAAGTTTTGCTTGTTATTGCCATAGTTGTAGCATTGTGGCAATGATGCCTGTTCGAGGGGCACGTTTGAGCCAGGTGCTGCACGTAACTGTCGCTGGTTGGTTTTGACTTTTTTGCATAATATTTCAAATGCTTTAGGTTTATTTCATTTTAGTAATATCTTGTTTTTATTGACTTATTAAGATTTTAAATTTTTGTAACCGAAATTTCTTATATTATTTTAAATGTTTTTAACATTCAAATTATTAAATTAAAATTGTAATGACAACACAAAGAAAAATCCTGCCATTGCCCTAATTTTTCTTTGAGTCGTCATTACAATTTTAATTTGACTTATTAAGAATTTGAAAGACAAGATAACCATATATAACCAAATATTACAGTAAGATGTTAGGGTGATTGTTAGATTTTGTAAGTTTAAAGTAAAATTCTTAAAATCACACGTCACCGTCAAAATGCAAATGTTCATTAAAAACTAGCTAAATGCGAGTCGGAGTCACACACACAGGGTTTCGTACAAAAAACGTTTTCTTGATTGGGGAACCCTATTAATTTTTAACTACATATTACGAACGCATCATATGCGCTGCAAGCTCAAATAAAGGATATAATATTTAAGAAAAAAACAATATGAAGGGTCTTTATAAGAGCATTTGAAACCAAAATAATTATATTTAGAATTTCGTCTGTCTGTATTTTTGTTTGTACGCGCTTCACTTAAAAACTCCTACATAAAATTGGAAGCAGTGTACTGCAGTTATATTGCTGGAAGTCCAACTTAAAGTCTGGTGCCAGTTTTATCTAAATACGTTGAAGCCGACATATATTTATACACTTACGTCCAAATTCCATGCGAACAAAATCGCAGGAAAACCTAGTCAAATATAAATAGTTCGGCAATACGAGCGCCAGCCGCAAACACGAAAAACGACAAAAATATTTACTAGAGCGCTAATTACCTAAAACTATCAACGGCAGAAAATTAAAAATAAACAATAGCTAATTACTTTTTTATTTACATACCTGAACGATACGTCTGAAAGCGTCCGCGTTCTGAATCAACTCCCGCGCTTGTTCACTACAGGCGAGCCCCCATCTGCATCAAACTCAGCTGTCACTCAAACACAAACACTATAATCCTATCCAAACCGAGAGCACACGATACCACACACCGAGTACCACTTAAATCTACTTTTCTTCTTATCTGGATGATATCAGTTTAGACATAGGCCGTTATACGTCATCGTTGGGGACACTTATCGCCTGTTTAGCGTATCGAGCGCCCTTGCTATCGAGAATTTTATATAAGGACTGGTGGGATGAAAAGTGCGTTGGTTTTCACCAAAGGCTTAAATAATCGAAATCAAAATAAATTCAGATTAGGCTTGTAAGAAGCACTTTTTAACGTCAGAAAGTTTACCAGTAGTTGGAAACTTCTAATGAGAAGAAACCGGCAAGCAACTCAACGAGGTATCTTTTATTACGTAGTAATAGATGTCCTGTGTATGCAAGGAAGAAAGTCATGGTGTTATAGCAGTTCCACAGGAAAGAAAAAAGCCAACACAATGATATTGTAACCTGTTTTGAATGATACGATGAAAAAAGCCACAAGTATCAAGTATCATCAAGTAAAGACCACATAGGCTGGTCTACTGTCTGAGTCTACCAGATCTTTGGCATGTGGTAGAATCTCCTGAATCTTCTGCCAGAAATTCAGCAGCATAGTCTTAAACAGCTCAAGTAAGTCCGTTTTAGTATGAAATTTCGCATTACATAGAACCTTGTAAACGATTCATTTGAGTTGGCACCAAATGTATGTGATTTATGACAGTTTCATATGGGTAGATTTTTAAAAAGAAACAGTAGCCTATGTCTATCCACAGTTATCAAACTATCCATATACCAAATTTCATACAAATGAGTTCAGCCGTTTAAGGGGAGTGTGAATCTAGCGCTCTCCATACAAACGGCGATAACGTTTTCCACCCTCTAAAACTTAACCTACCGCCATGATTTTATTGTATGTCGTCATTATGCCCTAGAACTAGGTTTTATATTAATAGTTTTAAAAATATTGACGCTTTTTTGTTTCGTATGAAACTCCTAAAATGCAAATATTGTGAAATCTATGAAGAACATTTAAAAATCAAACCATGCAAACCTAATTCCAAGGGATAATGACAACATACCAAAAAACATTGTCATAGGTTAAGGCTTAGTTAGAATGTGGAAAACGTTATCACCGTTTGTATAGGGAGCGCTTTTTCTGACTGGGTTCACACTCCTCTTAAGAGTGAAAACCGGAAAGACTGTCAGAGACTTTAATTACAATATTAGTTTAGATTGATCGACACTTTAACGACTGCTATAAGACTGCTACTTCGAGGAGTAATAATTTCCCCAAGGCTTGACAACGGTCTAGCCCGCAAAACATCGCTTTATACCGCTTGCTACACTTTTTCTTCGCAACAATACCTGGCTAAAATTACACCGGCATTTACGTTTAATGAAACGTGATCTCGGCAAGCCCCCCGTGTTCAAACAAACAAACAAACCTTCGTGACGAGCCGCTTAACATGTCCTTTGTTAAACTGTTTACAGATTTTGACATTTTGACGTGACAACTATTTGCTAATTGTTATGTTGGTCACGCCTTTGCAGGAAATACCGAATCGTGGTAAATATATTTGCAAAAATTTAACGCGATTACTTCATCAACAATAATTAGCAGACGATAGACTACTTTAACAGACTGTCACTAGTATCCTACTCCAATCTTGTAAATAGATCCAATAGCTCGGACGGCTGCTTGCTTGTGCGCTGCTTTTGGTGTTATAATTATCTGTAGGCTGCAGTAACTGCTTACCATTAGGCAACGCCAAAAAGTCGAATTACTAGGCAAACGGATTTACCTCTAGTAAATATGAGGGGCTGAATTTTGTTCCCGTGAATACATCGCCGTCCGTCGGTATTTTTGTTTGCCTACGTAGAATTTGGGTGTGGTTGAAATGTGCTAACTAAACTAGCTTTAAAATTCAATCGAAAACTAACCAAAAGCTTGTTGAATCTCTAAGTTTAGTTCTGTTTAATTCTTTAAAATGGAAGGTAACGTATTCGTTGAGAGTTTTCAACTTGTCTTATCAGTTTAGGATGAAACTAAGTCTGTATGAAATCTAATTAGCCTCTCGTGCGGTTTTATTGGAGAATTATTGGCCCCCGGGGCTCACTTACACGAAATGTTACGTGTAATAAAACGGCTTTCGGATAAATTGGATGTGAACTTGAACTGTGAGAAGTGATAAATGTAAAGAAATATTAAGAATAATAAACACTAAATATCTTGGCACAATTAACACAAATTGAGTCATAAACTACCTCTATACCTTGTTTTTTTAGAATGAAAAAAAGGGTGAACAAAGAAGCAGCGATCGTAAACTTTTTTCTTTTTAGGTGTAGGCAAAACAACTGGTGCGCTTAATTTTTCATTTTTTCTGACCACTTGGATAGGTTTTTGCTTTGTCCTGTCATAAGTAGGTACAAAAACGACAGAGTTCCGGGATAACAAAAATTTTAAAAATGCAACTGTATTGAGAACCCTATTTTGAAGCTGGATAAAAATATGAAATATTTATCTCAGCTGCCACGGGTAAGGATTAGCCACAAGCGTAATCTCATTTCGTTCCTCCCTTCATGCAGCCTCCCGTTTTTACAATATATTTTCCTTATTCCCAATCAACTCCACAGCCTAACGTGTTTACACATCGTCGTTGTGTCGACTGTCGTGTCGCGTGTCGTGTGTAGCCAACCTTACTGCGTCACTCTTATGTCTAGGTTGACGACGTTATATCTCCCACGTCGGCGGTTCGGCGGATCATACTGTCAAATGAGCTGTTAGTACGGTCATTTTATTTTTCAGAAAACAAATTAGAGATTCTACGGTCAATAGCCTAGTGGTTAGTGACTCTGACTATAAAGCTAGAGGTAGTGGGTTCCATTTCCTTAAGGGGGAGATATTTGTAAGATTGAATATGAATATTTTTACCACTGTTGTGGATTTAAGTACATATTTATGTTCATGATTATGTATCCTACTAATATTATAAATGCAAAAGTAACGATGTTTTGATATTTGGATATGCGTGATTTCGGAACAAACATCGAAACATCCAAAATAAATATCTAAACGTCTAAATGTTAAGATATTTATTTTGGATATTTGGATGTTTGTTCCGCAATCACGCATTAATGGCTCGAAGGATTCAGATGAAATTTGGTAGATTGAGAGATCATAATTATACCCTGTATTAAATCTTAGGATACTTTTTATCCCATACAAATCCCACAAAATTCCGTAAATGCGAAAATAATCCCGTGTGTATAATAAACAGCATATTGAAATAAACGAATCACTCACGTATTTTGTTTAATGGCGAGTTGCGGCCAGGCATGTTTCTCGCCAGTCGTGCAGTCCACAGTCCTAATTGGTAGTGTTAATTTCAATAAGTCTGCATCTCTTGGTAGTTTTTATATTAAATAAAAAAAAATTCAAAAATATGTTTATAATTTTGACTTTAACGTGATAACATTATTGTTAACTTACCTCGACGTCGCAGCCATGTTTCAACGGCCTTGGTCACGAGAAGACGTCGAGGTAAATTAACAATGATTTTATCGCATTAAAGTCTCGTTAAGTGTTATAAATACGAGTGAAAATCGCGAAAGTTTAAAACAATTCAACAAAATTATGAACAAAACTATGAATAAATATAAAAACAAAGACTTGTAACCCCTAGTAATAAGTAAAGAAGATGCTTGAAAGATGGTTACCCATATTTGAATTTAGGCCAAAACAACATTTTTAATGAAAAACAGATTTTTGATACAAACATTTGGAGTTAAAAATTCGATAAATTTTGTTTATTTTAAGAATGCAATTTGCAGTGTGTCTAAGTGAAGTGTGATAAATATTACATTATGTTATGGACAAGAAACCACGCATGTAAAGAAGAGGGATTCGTACAGAAAATGTGTTTTTTTTTTACGTATTTATTATAGTCCTGCTGTTTCGGAATATTAACAACTTTTGGTCCCGATGTCATCAAACTAATGTCTATTGGTTTTTCCTGCAATAATGACCAACATTTGAACATGCGTTTGTGTATAAAGCACTTGTGGCGTGACGTCTCCTGTTGTCACCGAACGTACCTGGTTAAAAGAGAGCCAAGTTGCAACTTAAATATTTAAGTGATAGTAGCAGTATTTTACACGCGTAGGTTAAAAGTTGTTCCCCGAGGATGATAACTACTGCGGCTAGTTTTGGCAACGATAGCAGTTTGTATAAAGTATTGTGGTACTTCCAAATCGAACGCTGTGTCGAACGATTTATCCACAGATATTGCCATGTTTGAAAATTTATTGCCAAAATGCCGGCACTTAGTACAAGACTTGAAAAAATTCGTCATTCGAAAGTATAATTACTTGATAAATTATTACTATTTTATTTTTATTGAAAAATGATACAAACGGCATGAAGGTCACCTGTTGACAAGTTATTACCATCGCCCGTGAGAACCAGCGACACTTAGAACCACTGCTCCATTGCCGGCTTTAGGTGCCCAAGCCTCCGGGCCTCTCCCTCATCGTACGAAACGCAGTAGCAAACTCACGTCGGTATTCTTAGAGAGGGTGGCCCTACCCCGGTAAGTAAATTAATATTTGCATGATAATTAAGTCAGGCCTTAGCAGAACTGGATCTTTGGACCTCTAGCTTCTGATGCTTGATTCTTACTTTCAAAGCCGAATCGTATTACCCACCAACCATCAAACTTTGACAAAATTCCCACAGAAAATATGTCAAAATCAACTGTTGGTAGGACTCGTTGTTCGATTATAGAAATCGGCCATTGGTAGTCAAAGTCAAAGTCAAAGTCAAAGTCAAAGTCAAAATATTTTATTCAGATTAGGCTTACAGGTAGCACTTATGAATGTCAAAAAATTTACCACCGGTTCGGAAAAACCTCTGATGAGAAGATACCGGCAATAAACTCAACGAGGTGTAATTTTTTAAATAAATCAAAATTACAATGTTATTTTACATCTCAAATATTTAAAATTTTTACAATTTAACAATTTAAAACAGCAGGTGTACAATCTTTGGAGCCAGGGATCGCCGATACAGATCGGGATCATTTCCAAACATCCTTGTCCAAGATATAGTCATTGATTTTATAATACGCCCGAGAAATTAATGTCTTCTTGACAATAGATTTAATCAATAGAGGTAATCCGGCAATGAACATAAAGGGGAAACGTGAAGATTATGCATATTTAATTAATTAATAAAAGTAGTCTTATTTCAATAAAGAATATTTAACTTGTTGTCACTTATCCTAATATTATGCTAATAGCTCGTAATATTTGGATAATATTCCATTTAGTGAAATTTTGTCTAAAAACACAACCTCACTTCTCCCAACCAATGCGGTCTCTCGAGTTTACAAAACGCGGCGGCGCTAATGGCGAAAAAATATACGAATACCGACAGAATGAGTAAAGTAACGCCTCCAACTTGAATCTCCCATTTTTCCTGTACGAAAAACCCCATACTTCGTCATTTTAAGTATTTATCTTCCTGCTAAAGTTATAAAAGAAGCTCAATGAAAATAAATTCTCGGAACAACTTGACAGGACCACCTGCGTCGGTTCCGAAGTCAATGTCCGCAAAGAAATTTTGAATACAAGAGTATCATTAGAAGAACGTTCTTTTGTTAGTACACTTTGACCCAGGGTGACCCTGAGGCAATAACCTCCTGATTCTTTCTTTCATGTTAAAGAATCAACAAGGGATCATTTTTATCACAAAAAGGTTATTAGCAGTCATGTCTCTAACTGGAAGTTTGTGTAATTTAATAAGATGTTCAAGAGTCTGTTAATTATCAATAACAACAAAGAAAATGTGTAACTTATTCCATCTTCTTAACTTTGAAACGGTAACCAATTTTGATCAAACATAATTCAGAACCAGTTCAAAAGATCTCAGTCTCAACAATAATTGGAATAAAACTATTTAAACGGTTAAATCGTGTACGTTGTAATTAATTCAATCTCAACGTTTTGAGACCTTTTCAGGTCACATGTTCACGGCAGACTGACAAAAATAATTAATGATACCAACTACCCAAGAAATCAATATGAATGCAAAGATATCTTTATTTGGAGCCCCACAGTGCCATAAACAGATATACAAAACACAGACAGAAACATACCACCAAACAAAGGCAAAAAATAACTATGAAAAACCTAAGTAGAACACCCATATTTTTTACAAGAGTTCGCAGCATTTTTTGCCTAAGTGCCTTAAGTACTAGCACTCAGGCATTAGGGATATTGAGCAATCGAATTAAACCTAAAAGACATTTCTACTTTTTGTGTAGGAGTCTGTTCACATTTCGCAATAGCAAATAATTAACCTTAGCTAACCGGCTGTCAATAGATGCTTAAATTAGTTTTAGAAATTGTTCTTCAAAGTTTTCAATGGTTCCTATTTTAGGCCTTCTGCTTCGAGTTTAATCGAAGTAAAGTACGTACGAGTAAGTAGGTACAAAACAATAATATTTGACTCAAACTTTTAGATTAGTTCATCTAATGGAACAATTCAAGTATTATCTGGGTCATTTCGTCCATTTCATTGCGTTTATTATCTATCATTTTGTTAACTACCAAAACTCTGCGACATCTTATGCGTAGTAACCTTTAATTGAATACTAGATACGACTAATAAATCCATTATTCGAGCCTCACTCTCACTAAAACCTCTGCAATGTGTTACGTTTCACTAATTTATCCCCACTACACTCTTATCGTGCGCCGGCAACAGAAAAGCCATGGAGATGTTAGAACATAATCCGGGATTTAATCCATTAGCAGAAAGGTATTAACATTAACTGGCTACTGGGCTACTTAAAACTTGCGGTGTACACAGACGCCAGTTGTTTTGGGCGGGGGGCCTTAATGATACGTGATCCGTGCCAATAATTATAAAAGCCAAAGTGAGTCTGGTTTTTCGTTACGTTATAGTTAAACTAAAGAACGTATTTTTTTTGAAGAAATAACTATTTAGTACTAAACTGAAGTAATTAGTGACCACATTGATTGCTACGAAATTGATGGTATTAGTGGTTTAGTAATGATACAGCGTTTTGATGCCGATCCTCATCTTTTTCGATCAATGTCACAATACACAGGTTTTTCCAAATTACTTTCATTTATTTACATGAATGTCGCGGTACTTTTATCGCTTTTCAAAGTATTTTTTTATTTAATTCATATTTAGTTTGCTCAATTCCCATATAAGGCAAGCAACTTTTTAAACCTTGAAAAGCTAATTATTTTTAAAAATGAAATGAAATCTCCATGCATAAAATCCTATCTACAATATTTAAAGCACTTTCCCTGAGAGATAGCTGTGGGAGTGAGTCGGCCTGTATACTCTGACATTTCCTACTAGTCCTATGCTAACAGTGTGTATATCTTTCAATATTATTATAGCATTACGACTGTTATCACAACCTATAGGAGTCTGTATAATTTATTCTAAGCGAAACAAGCGAAACTGCCGCGAAACCTGGTCTCTCACATATTATACAGCGTGCTTCAATTGTACTAAAAAAAGGCTTTGGTTTATTACCGCATTGAAAACTTACTACTACTATGGTAATTTTTCATTATTGTTGCTATCTTCCTCTTTGTCTGTCTCTAGTGTGATACTCCATTCACCATTCATTTTGCGGGTGGTAGGACCTTGTGCAAGGTCCGTCCGGATCGCTACCACCATCTTGCTCGCTAATCCTGCCGCTAAGCAGCAGTGCTTGCACTGTTGTGTTCCGGCGTGGAGAGCAAGACAGCCGGTGTAATTACTGGCACAAGAGGTATTCCATCTTAGCCCTCTGGGTTGGCAACGCATCTGCACTCTCTTTGTTGTTGCAGGTGTCTATAGGCGGTGGTGATCACTTACCATCAGGTGACCCACCTGCTTGTTTGCCTTCCTAAGTTGTATAAAAAAAAAATCTCCCACTCAAAGGTTAACTGGAAGAGACCCCTTAAAGGGATAAGTTCGCCTTTGTATATCACTATATTTCTTCTTGTCATTTAATAAATGGCAAGAAGAAATACAAAAGAATATAATATGTTCTTTTGTACAATAAAGAATTTACATACATACTGTTTGAATAAATTATCTTAATTTTTTAAAAGTTTTTTCCATAAACAGTTCTAATGATCTAATGAAAATTATCTTTTATCATATTGCGAATTGCTAAAAGTTCTTACAAATTTCGAATGCATCACAATCAACTGATATCACGTATACAACAAAAAATCCTTAGAAGTAATAGAAAAATGTACCAAAAATGCTATTTCCATGTCACCGAAAAATTAAATTATAAATGCAGTTTAAGTCCAAGCCGTCTAGTTTTGTGACAAGTTTTGGGTCGCGTGCATTACGTCCACTGGACAATATTATACTTGGTCGCAATTCTCTTCATAATATTTGTTGCACACATTTGTTGGCTAAAACTACAAACACTGCGTTTTCGAAGAGAATACAAAATTATATGACTATGAGTTTACTCAGCAGGTATAACCCCGAACCTTTTTTTTGTAACCTAGATTTCTTTCGGTTTTAATTTAAAAAAATTATACACTCAAATTATTATATGCCTTGCGTTTGCCAATAATATGTCATGTTTTTTACCACTATTATGACTGTTACGTAACTTAAAGTCAAATAAAACTGGAATTATACTAAGATTTTGCTAGTTATCGCTACTCCGCGAAACCAAATTAAATTAATTTTATAAAGTAACATATGTCGATTCCCGGGTGTCTAACTATTACTGTACCAAAATTCATCCAAACCAATTCAGCCGTTAAAAAGTAAAAGCCGAATAGACAGACAGACTTTCACATTCATAATATTAGTTTGGATGAGCGTACAATCACATACAAAATCGTGACAGGTGGCGAGAACCTGTCACAACTATGTTATGTAATACTGTTTTCCTCGTTCGGTTAACGTCGTGAAATGTAAATTAAACGCAAATGTTTGATGCCAGATGTTAATTAAACTGAAATGAACGTGGTATTGTCATCTATTCTGTACTGTATGGTGATTCTCTTAAGACTACTGTGTACCCAGAGTTATTTATAAAAACGGCTATAACATTTTCCACCCTCTAAACCTTAAGCAATAAGCTGTAGTTTTTTTGTATGTTGCCATTATGTCTCAAAATGTTTCATTATGTTCCTAAAATGTTCACGCTTTTTTGTTTTGTATGCAATTCCTAAAATGCAAAAATTTTCAAATCTATTAAGAAAAAAAAATCAAAACATACGAACCATCTCACATAAAAAATGGTGTTGGAATCGTTTCATATCGGCGCCAGAGCTACCAGTTTGCATACAGACTAGATACGTTTGGATAGACAGGCGGTTTACAAAAACCTCTTCCCTTTCTTGTTCGCCTTTACATAATACGTTGTTTGTTTTTTGCAATAATACGTTTACAATTATACAAAAACTACTGTGACGTACAAACAGTGACATGGCGAAATCATAAGGGTTCATAGTTAACTATGGAACCCTGAAAAGTCAAACGTGACTATGGTGTTAAATATGTAAGTATTATTAAGGAGAAGCTCTAAGCAATTTACCGCAAAACAAGGAGTTCACACGTGCTACCAGTGCATAAAACCTTAAGCCACGTATACACGGCGGCAGTAAACTGTCTCACAAGACGCTTGACTATTAAACTACTGGAATACTTAATACGTGATGAAAATACCACGTGTCTTGCATCACACCATTTCCAGTAAGGTAGGAGGAGTATAGTGGCGGAATTATTGTTTTTGGTCACAAAAAGATTTGGATAATTTGTTTGGCCACATGTAACCATCTGTTTGCTATTGCTGCCGTGTTTAAATTAAATCCATTCAGGAATTTTATTATTTTGTCACTTGTCACACTTTAGCCAATTGATTGGAAGTAAAACATTAGGTAAGCGTTAAATCAATCCAAAAGAAAGAAAATATACTGAAATTTGAAAATAGCGGGTGGTAGGATATTGTGCAAGGTCCGTTCGAATCGCTACAACCATCTTGTTCGCTAATGCTGCCGCTAAGCAATGCTTGCACTGTTGACTTCCAGCGTGGAGAGCAAGACAGTCGGCGCAACTACTGGCATAAGAGGTGTTACATCTTAGCCCTCTGGGTTGGCAACGCATCTGCAAGCTCCTTGGTGTTGCGGGTGTCTATGGGCGGTTGGGATCACTTACCATCAGGTGACCCACTTCCTTATTCGCCTTTTTATTCAAAAAAAGTACTAAATAAACATACCGATAGAAAACGGTTATGTATAAGGAATTGATCATGAAGTTTATGTGACCTTTAATAATATAAGCTACTTAGGCAATTCAAAAGTTTGTATAAAGTTCCAGAACTCTGACGTCTATAGACTTGGTCGGTATACTCGTAAGTTAGAAGTATTATTGTACAGACTGACCATATAGGCAAGTAACTCGCAACTAGCTCGTGAACTAAACCACTTAGTCTTGAACTTACAATGCCAGCACCCTGCTGTCCATGTCTAGAATAAAATAGAATATTCTCGCTGCCCACATCTTATCAGCTGCAAGCTCATACAATATTTATGCGTGAAGAACATAGAATGTCGATTACTGGCAACTTTACAAAGCGTGGTTGCACCTGGAAACGCCTGAAGCCATTTCCATGCATGCATTAAGCCAATATATGTAATTCTCAATTTGAATTCACAGAATTGTCATTTCTCTACAAGAACTCTTTTGTGTTGAATCAATGATCATATCATATTAAATTTATTGGTAATGAAATAATAGATCATTATACAACCAGCCAACAGAATGAACTATAAACTTACTGTATTCATAGAGTACAATCTAGACCAAATAATTCCCTATGATCATAGAAGGCCTACTCGATTAGCCAATTTTTTAGCTTTTAAGTTGTTAATTTTAATAGCTTAAATTTATATTATCTAACCTATGAACTATGAACATTCGAATGCTTCAGAAATCGGTGAAGTGACAACTCTGCATAAGAAATGTTGGTGAGAATGTCCACCTAAATTTGTAATTTAAAATAAAATTAAATGCATTTGTTTGACGTCAGAGGTATTTTCTCATTCTAGTTTTTATCGGGGACTTAGGCTAGATTTTGGATCACAAACTAATTTCCCCACCCTTAATGTTGGAATTTATAAAAATACTTTCTGATTGCACCTCTACACTCCTTAGGAAACACATGCTCTAAATTTCGTGTATCTATCTTTAGCTGTTTACGCCTTGCGTTATTTATGTCAGCTCAGTAACGGAACTATATTAAAAGTATAGAATTACTTTTTGACGGAAACTTTAGGTACGTATAAGGTAACGCCCCAATCATTGACAGTGACCCAATAAATGACGAGAATATACGGAAACACACAATTAAAAACGAAAGACATTCATGTCTACTACTAGTAAAACCAATGTCCTGCGTAGGGAATGCCAACCTTGTTATTTCTTTGAGAAAATAACCAGTTAAAACCGGGTATTTCTCAGAGAAAATTTGTTTGCATTTCCTAGTCCTACGAGTACCTAAGTATTGGTACATTTACTTTATTACTGAAGAATAAAAATAGTACTAGTTTGGTTACTGTGGAAATGGAGTATTCATTTAAATTACCTGTCTATCACGTTGTAGATTTTTAAAGGCGATAGCGCTTTTTCTTTATTGGAATTTGGTTCTATGTCTTTTCCATGTGACCTACGTCCTTGCCCGTTCCCCATCTGATGTTTCTCAAGAGTAAACGGGATAGATAGATTATCACACAACACTTTCGTGTTAAGAGCCTCTCTGAAATCTTTATTGAGTGGCGATAAATTGATTTTGCGGGACCCTTACATCCGGGGGTTCCGTGCAGAGGGATGTATGCAAAGCAAGAAATCTGGGGCCAACAATAGGCCGGCGTTCTTTGTTATGAAAATTTTCTTTTACTACACATTTGTATGTTTTAGCGCGTGTGCTCTGTTCGTCCGTTACTGAGAAACAGTGATACAGGCACATTCGGACAACTTCGTCTCGATAATTTTTTTTTAGTATTCAAAATAACTATAAAAAAATAAACAATTGGAAACAAAAAAACTAACCTTCAAATAAAACACAATGCAATAAATCTTTATCGATTACCACAAAACAATACGAAAAGATATAATTTAGAGGAATTACAGAAGACGCGTAACAGGCGGTCTTATCGCTTTAAATCGCCTTTTAAGTATAACGTAGATATTATAAGGTATGACAGGCGGGGACAAACCAAAATTACAAAACATTTAGGATAAAATAGAATAGAATAGAATAGAATAGAATAGAATTTAACAACGAAGTATAATTTAAGCAGTTTTTGTATAATTAGATTAGCTTTATTGTTTTCAGATACTTATTTATTTTATATACGTCATCATAAGTGATATATTTTGCGTGATATTCGAACAGGATATGAAACGAAATACGATATTGCTTTGTCCCGCCGAACTCATCCAGTTCGGCCCAAGTCTTTCGACAAACACGTCCGCCCATCTTCTCCTCGGCCTTCCTGCCGACCTTTTGTCTTTTCTTGGATTTCACTCAGTTAGTCATTTACTCCACCTTACAAATATCATATATTCGATAAATAACTATTTTATACTTGTTTAATTAATCGAATACAAATAAAAATTACCTCGGGTGTCTTGGATACGTCTGATGCAATTCCAATTAACCATTGCTTAGAAAAAAAACGATGTTATCGCACAATTTGAAACTTTTGATAACTCCTTAAATTACATAGTCGCTCATTTCACTACATCACTTATGCTTCCACTCACTATTGCACTAGTGATATAATTCAGACAGATAAAAGGGGGCAACACAATTGGCGTCTTTAAATCTACTTTGTTACCGGCAGGGTTGATGTAACGCGATGTCGACGACTTTTACTTCAAGCTGCCGAGCCTCCATTTCTTAGACAAATTAGACCTTTCGTTACCTGGAATCTGTAGCAATAAATCTGGCTAAATTGATATTTAACTTATCCTAAGAAGACATCAAAATTTCAAGCGAGCTTTATGGATCACGTCATACGTACATAATATAAGAAATGTTATTATAGCCGGGGAAATGGGAGGCTTATAACCGGCTCCGCCATAATCCGGGAGTAACGTTAAGCAGAAGAAATAAAACGCTACTAAGCTGCTATTGGAAGTAATTTTTATTTAAGTGTTTCCGTTATACGGTTCAGCGTTATTCATGTTTGAATGGAACGCGGCGCCGGGCGCTTTTTATGCACACGCAAATTGAAACGGCTCGGCTGTACAATTCCGTGTAAAGGGAACGGCATGGTGCTTAATTTTTTTCTTAATAGACTGTACGTGTTATGAAAGCAAAAATCTGTTCCTCCGTTCAAAAATTAAACAGACATAACCACACATAGTTACGACCAATTTCGCGAAACGATAATCCTTTATGGGCAAAGTTTGTTTCTGCTTTTAAAATACTAAGAACTAGGGTTTGTGTTAACGTTTTCGTAATTATTTCGAAATTACTTGTGTGTAGTTAATAGATTCAGGTGTTACTTTGCGGAGGTACATATCAACGAACTGGAACACATTATTTGCTTATGTGGAAGGAGCGGATGGGTTTTTGCATAAAAAATATAATATTATTAATCACGCAAAAGCAGCTGTTTTGCACCTAAATAGTTTCGCGGAGTAGCAAGGTAATTTGTTTCAGTTTGTTTATTTGTGTGTAATAAGCGAAGTGTGAGGTGTTGTAGCAAATAAAAATTGGACTAGAACCCCTCCCCCCCCCCTCCTACTTACATAATTTATTCTTGTCTTATTGGAGGAAATTAATGGTAGAGGCACACTGTTGATGGAATTGCAGAATGAGCAGGTAGGGTCGACCGGGGCAGTGCTACCCTATCATAGTATGCCAGCATAAAGCAGCAACGGATCAGTCGGTCCATAGGGGACGCTCGTTCCCATGATCACCTCTCATCAGGTGACCTTCATGCTCGTCCCCCCCCCCCCCCTTTCCATAAAAACAGAAAAGGAATTTATATCATTACATAGGTGGTGTTAGATCTGGACTGATCCCTTCGGCTGCCTATGAAATTAATGCCATTTTTTTTATGAAATAGGAAGGCAAACAACCAAGTGGGTCACCTGATGGTAAGTGATCACCACCGCCCATAGACATCTACAACACCAAGGAGATTGCATATGCGTTGCCAACCTAGAGGGCTAAGATGGAATACCTCTTGCGCCAGTAATTGCACCGGCTGTCTTGCTCTCCACGCGAACACAACAGTAACCAGTCACGTGTGAATTATTATTTTTCTTGCTACGAAACTATTTACGTAGAAAAGAGATGTTTTCTTCATTGGAATTAGTTTACTAGCAAGAAAAATAATTATGTAATTGAAGAGTGAAGTGAAAACTGCTACGTAACCATGTAAATTTTTTAGAGTCTCAAATGTCAAATAATAAGGCTTTTAGACCTTGGTTCTTAGTTAGGTTGGCAACGCATCTGCAGTCTCTTTGGTGTTGTAAGTATTTATAGGTGGTGGTGATAACCTACCATCAGGCCTACCAAATATTTTGAGAAAAAATATATAAAGGACAGTGAAAACCCTATCAAAATCCGTTGCGTGGTTTAGAAGGAGGAGGCGACCGAATATACACTATAAGGATTTAGGACAGACAGGACCGGATAGCGACTTTACAATGCAAAGATAAATAAGATTAAACCGCCACTAAAATTGTTAAGGTAAGCTTCATATTTTGTAGCATAAAGTTTCTGCTAAATATATAAGCATCTTATTTGAATTCAGCTCAGACATAGCTTAGAGTAAGCCTTATTTGATTGTTTCTCTTTAGATTCGAATTTAACGCGACGTAGAATAAATTAACTTGTGATATTCGGCACGAGGAGGGTTTGTGTTTCAGCAAACATGTTTTATTTATATGCTTTAGAATGTTTTCAGGTAAATAACAATAGGTTTTTTGGCGTAATAGACGGCGTTGAATATAATTTTAGTCTTTGTTTTCTGTTACGTTAGGAATATTTCTTTTATACTTTAGTATTATTACTTTAAAATCTTAAGCTAGGTTTGTACAATATTTTTATAAAGGGTAATAAAACAATATTGATACAAAATATAGAAACATTATAAAAACCTAACCTAGAGTGCGGGGCAGGGCTCAAGCTACCGTTGTTGGTTGGGCCTGAAGAGTGAGGAATCTCTGTATTATTATTATATTACGCCTACGCCTTTTTTACACGCTTTAAAATAATAATACACATAAATAATTTTAAAAATTATAACTTCAAAGCCATCGTTTTCATAAAGAGTTCACCATCGCCAAAATTACCTGTGGAATAAATCATTCCTCACTCAAAAGCTCATGCGGAAAAAATATTCTGAAAACTCAAGAAAACTGGATAAGTGCTTGGAGGGAAATGATTAAAATTTCATTATCCAAAATGCAAGAGCAAGATTCTTTGAATAATTGAAGGGAAAATGAGCAGATGCCTGAGCCCGTGGGATAGCGTGGGTGACAAGTTGAAAGTACCTAAGGGTATATTTAACAGTGTCGAGTCTGATGGCGGCGGCCATAGGAATTGCTTAAAGCAAAGTTTTTTTTTAAAAAGAAATTGGTAAAATGATTCGTAAATTTTTGGATATCTGACCTGACTTTGTTCCATAAAAGTCTGCAAGATCAAAAGATCAGATATCCAAAATTTTAGCATTTTTTTGTAAAAAAACCTTTATTAGTTCTTTTATAACTAGTTAAAAATGCGGTATAACAATTGGCTCATCACTGTTAATAATAAAAACATAAAAACTCATTAACTTACTCCAATGTTAATTTAGATTAATTTCTGCATGGTTTGATGTATTTCGGCGACATATTGGCTACAAAATTTTACTTTCTTAACCTGTACTATAATTTCAATTGAATAAAAATAGTTTAAAACTGCTGCTATAGTTAAGGTGACAGATAGAACAAAACATTTCATTGCGCATTTGGGTTAAATTAACAAAAAAAAATCTACTGTGGTCAAAAGTTAACTACTTTAAGTTAAATACTTAAATCTATTTTTGTGATCGAAATTTACTTTCGATTTTTTCTAACATTTAACTAAATTTAAATGATTCATGTTCATATTCATTTATTTCTAATAATGACGACACAAAGATAAATATTATACATATTTCGCCACATTAGTAATATGGTGAAACTGGCAAAGGCAAGGCACGGAATGCTGATGTTGCAGGTTCAAGTCCTGCCATTACCCTAATTTTTCTTTGTGTTGTCATTATCGTTTAAATTTATTTAAATACTCAATCTATGTTTAGTTACTTTTAAAAGATCAAAACTAAGTCAGAGACTGTTTAGGCGGATATAGACTTGACGACCAAAAACAAATAGATTATACTCGTAGACCCTTATTGACATCCACAAGAAAGACATCTTTTTGATTTTCACACATTTTAGCTAAAGTATGATTCATAATTAATTAAGACAGCGCATATATTATTTGTCCTTACTGTTATATTGGTGTGTTGTAAATAATTAATTGTATGAACCAACTAGTATACATTTCCAGCCTTTAACGAACGTCTGGTAAATAAGGACTCGTCTGGAGTACCCTTTGCAACCCTTTTGAAGTTCTTTAAATAAACACAGTGTTTGGAATACAATTTGTCAAGCCGAAATATTCTAAATATAAGGCCAATTTAGATTTTGACCCTAAGTTATTAGCTTAGCCGAACATCGATTATTTGTAAACAAAATAGATTTTTTATATAAAATAGGAAGAAAGGAAGTTGGTCACCTGATGATATAGGATAACCACCACCAAGGACATTACAGATGCGTTGCCAACCCAGAGGGCTAGGATGGAATACCTCTTGTGCCAGTAATGTCACCGGCTGTCTTGCTCTCCATATCCGAAAACAACAGTGCAAGCACTGCTGCTTAGCGGCAGGATTTGCGAGCAAGATAGAGCTAGCGATCCGTAGCTTTGGTGTAGCTATGTTAAATTCACGATAAGTATGTTTTTCGAGTGGAATTGATCAGCTTGCGTTAGTTTTTGTATTGTAATCGATGTAGTAAATATTTAAAAGAATTTTCATTATTCTAATCGAAATTATTTATTTTTAAATATTTTCGAGATTTCTTTTTGTATTTTTTTTACATTGAATTTAAATTTAAAATGCTTTATAATGAATGACACATCATCATTCATTCATTGTCATTCATTATATAGCTTTTTAAATTTAAATTGAATGTAAAAAAAATACAAAAAGAAAAATCGAAAAAATTTAAAAATAAATAATTTCGATTACAATAATTTAACAACAAAAGGCGTCATCTCTCGTCAGCTAACGGGCATTCATAAATGACCAAGTTGAATGAGATAACTTGATTAAGTTTCTCATAGATGACACCGAGGGTAGTTTTCCCAAAGAAAAAATATCAATAATGTAATGACCGTAAAGACGAAACACATTCAAAAATTCGCAAGTTATGGCAGCGGTAATGTGGCGGAAACTGGAATACGCAAGGCACGGAATGCTGATGTTGCGGGTTCGAACCCTGCCATCACTCCAATTTTTCTTTGTGTTGTCATTCATTATATAGCATTTTAAATTTAAGAATTTTCATATTTGGATGAGTGAGTCCAATTTAACTTTTTTACTTGCACTCCGTTTGTGGTATATTGGCTTCGAAGTAACGTCGTGATCGTAAGATTCACCACCAGGCTCAACCCCTAGCGGTCGCCATGTACAGTCAGCCTCAGAAGTTGCTTAACACCTTAGAACCTTGTAAAACTAACGAAAGAAATAAGAGATGCTCGAATTTGTCACGTCACTGACAGCGACAAGGTAGTAAAATGTTCAGCTACCATACCAGTGACTTTTCCAACTTATGTTCCAACGTTCTTGCGGCGAGGGAAACGTCGAGAAGAAACCTTGAATGTGTAACCATGCTTCTATCGGTCTGGTATCCCTGTTACAAGGGCTACAAAAGTCAGCGCGCAATCACTCCAATGTAATAAAAAACCTGACCCTCCAAATTTGAGATCATGATCGAAGCGTGCCCCAATAAACCCCGAATATACTTCGATAAGTGGGAAAAGCGGTATGAAGATGACTTTATGAGTTTTTTGTATCTAAGAGGGAGATAAACAGGCAGGCGGGTAATCTGACATGGAGTGATAACTGCCGCTCATGGGCCTCAGCTACCCCAATAGAATAGCTGGTCCGTTGCCATGTTTATAGTTCCTTTAAATAAACTGAAACGCAGGCACACCATAACCATTTTACTCCGCTCCTGTAAGTAATTCCGCATAACCTTACTCAACTTTATCTATGATCAATTGAGCAGGCAGCAGATTGAGTAAAAAAGTAACTGGCACTTTCGCACTTAAAAGAAAAAGGGTTCGCCCGTAGATCCATAACCCCTTACATAAGAATTTGAATCGTACATTTTTAGTAGTCCCTAACCCGAACTTAAGTCATCAATCTGTTCATCGGATTGCCGCAAATACTTGCTCTTGGAGAGATTGAGAAAAATACAGACCAACTGCACATTAAGTTTTATCTTAATACTAGCGAACGCCCGCGGCTTTGTTTGCGCAGAATAAGTAATCTATGTCCGTCAGGGATAGTAACTTTCTATTGGTGAAAGATTGTAAGGAGTCGGTTCACTACTTACAGAGATAGACCCCCTATAAACAATAAGAAAAACAACGTTTATCTGTTTATTATATTAATGTAGATTCATGTAGATGTAGATTAGTGCAGATGTAGATTAGTGTAGTTGTAGATTAGGGTAGATGTAGATTAGAGTAGAAGTAGTCTAGCTTTTCCATGTACATTTTGGATTAAACTGACATCCATCTACGCTCCAGCCTGTGCCATCAGCGGCCCTAACATGACCGACTTAACCATGCTTCTCTGTCAAATTAGTGTGACGCACATATATCTCTAAACGCAGATAAACTGAACATCGTGTTAGAGCCACTAGGGTGGGCTGAAAACCAACGCTGGCAGCCTCTGACGAAGCGCAATATCAGCCAAACCATGTTTTTTGCCATTCAGAACCAGTATTAATTAATGTATTTTTGTTTAACTGTAATATTTTATGTACCTACCTAAGCGTATAACTTAACTTATTCCGGTGTGGCAAATAAATTTATTTCATTTCCTCCTCGTCCTCCTCTCAGCTAACTGTCAGAATCAGCGTCAGAATCGTTTATTGCATATCACATTAAGTACGAGTACAAGCATTAGGATGTAAGATTTTAGCTAGGTATACTTATGATGGCCTGTATGAGCACGGCAATATCAAAGGGCTATTTATCATAATATTTGAATAAAAAACAAATTTTCTTCACATGGTATAAAACAAAGTTGCTATATCGCTTGTCTGTCCTCATCCTATCTTCGACCGCGTATTCCTTCTTAACCACGAAACAGATTTCGGTACGGCTTTCATTGATATTAGAAAGAAAGACAGAAATCATTCTCTATTTGCTAAGAATGGGTTATAATAAGTTGGTAACAAGATATCAAATAGACCACCAAGCTCTGCTTACATAAGCATGCAAATATACCAATTCTTCATTTTATTGATCACGGTACAGATCGGACAAAAAAAATAGAGTAAAATAAACGAATGTTTTTACTACTTGTTATTGGTTTTGAACTAAATTCCTTAACGTTATAAGAAATCTTGACTGGATATAAACTAAACTAAAACTAAGCTATTTAGTAACGACAATCATTTAATCCATTTTGCATGCACACAACGGCTTAAAGTCGTACAGTGTACGTTGTAGCCGTGATTTCATTGACAAAGCAATATGAAAGAGAACACAGCTTAGCCCTCAATAGACAACGATATACAAACCCCACTATCAATATCAATAGTCGACTAAAACCGTACAACAAAACCAGAACCTTTCCGTAGTTTTCCTCCTCGCATAAGGGTTCAAAAGGAAAAAAAATATAAAGCCTCCTTTGTTCCCCGGATCACGTTCATTCCGTTAATTCAGGCGGTCTCGAGGCACTGATAAGGATTAAATTATTAAGGCTTTGTCTCTATATTTTATTTCTGACGACGAAATAGTTTTGGGCTTATCCTCTTAAGACAAAAAGTGCGGATAGAACGGTCGTATCCCCCAATTACACATTCTTGGATTTTTCAGGTTGGAAAGACATGCATGTTCTGTACTTAGTCTGACATTTTAATTTATTGAGTTCCTAGAATATAATTTTTACCATAAATACAATAAATATGTGTTCCCTTTTATTGAAAAAGCAAATCTCACATTGTTTTAAAAAAATAGGAAGGCGGATCAGTAAGTGTGTCACCTGATAGCTAGTGATCACCACCGCCCATAGAAATCAACAACGCCAAGGAAACTGCAGATGCGTTGCCAATCCAGAAGGCTAAAATGGAATACCTCTCACAACAACAATGAAAAATTACAACATTGTCATAACTGAGGCAGATAAAGACAAACCATTTAAGTAGGTAATGTAGATATATTTAGCGTGTAAGAATAGTAGGAGAGTGTTTGATACTAACAAAGTATGAAATAATAAATCATATTTATTCTTCGTTTTGCTATTACCTCAGTGGGCTTGTAGAATGCAATATTCTGTGGCGCATAAAATTCTAAGTTAAAATTAAATGATATTTTCTGCGAACGTTTAAGATTGGATGAATGGGCTTACCTCACAAGCTCTAGTTTATTCAAAGAGCCGGTTTGCGTTAGACGAAAACCGCAGTTCTTTGACTGAAACTCCAAAATTTATCTGGAATTTTAGAACTTCAAAGCGTTAAGCCGAAGCGAATTAATTTAAAAACGAAGTTAACGTTTTCTTTTCAGCGTTTCGTGATAGACAAATACAGTGGCTGGTATTTGTGGTGTTGTTTATTATGGCAAAATAATATTAAACTTTCTTATTTTAGTTTTGGTAAGTACCTGTGAAAAAGCAAAGAAGAGTGTCTAAGAGTGGTAGTTATAGACCCAACTTAAGTTCCAGTTTCATGCTGTATACTGATCCAGATCAATCTTTCATACTGATCAAACTGGAACTTGAGTTCGGTCTGTAATTACCACCTTAAGAGAGAGGGATCAACATCGAACAGCAATTTTATATTACAAGAGCTAATAGCGTTAGAGTCCAGCGGAATAGCGGCTAACCTGGAAGCGGTCTTTTTTTTAAACCATGTATAGATACTTTCAGTGACAAATGACTGTAAAATAGAACAGAATTTAAAATTCTCCTCTTAAACCTCTCTTAGTAAAAATGAACGCGGTGAGCTCTTCAACAACTTATACCCTTCAATACTTTATAATCGTAATTTGTAAGAACGAAACCATGGGTAAGACAATAATTCAATACGACTCCGAATTACTAGCGAGACAAATCTCAATTTAAATTGGAGGGTTTCATCGTAATCGCGTTGGTGAAACTGATTTAACTGGAGTCTGTAATTTCACAACGTTTAATTTGAAATTACTGAGCAGAACCAATGTTATTCGGCACATGATCCGTCGTGGAATAATTATTAATGGAAAATTTGGTATAGGTATAACCCTTATATGTGTTATAAGATCAGTTAATAACTGACAAGTGGATTAAAAAACCAGACTTCTTACTTTGTTTTAAACTTTCGCGTTTTTTACACATTTTTTATAATTTATATCTGGATTTAAATGCGATATAATAAACTTTTCTCTCTACTTTGTTTAATCATGACTGTTGAAACGTTAAGGTAAAAAAAAAATATCGCGTTTAAGTCGCGATAGTCATTATAAATAGACTATTATTTTTTATTTTTAAAACTACACAATACTAAGTCATGGTGTAGTTAAAATTCAAAATATCGTTTTCAGATTAGACTAACAAAAAGCACTTATAAAATGTCAAAAATATGACATCCGATTTAAAAAAATCCTCTGTTAAGAAGATACCCGTAGGAAACACAGCGAGTTTGGTGAGGTTTCTGGCAATATAGTTTGCTATTGGTGTACCTGTGTTTTTTTCTTCTCGTATTCAAACCTCGCGCTGATGGATAAGCATCTTTTGCTGCCTACTTCACCTAACGATTTGTCAAAACTTTAGTATCTTTAACGTAAAGAAGTCATTTAAATTAAGACTACTCAGTCACAACATAATAATATTCTGTTTTCAGCCCGTAGTCTCAAACCGCAAGCTCATTATGAGAACAGGTAATGGGATCTTGACAACGTTCATTTGGCAACGTTGATGTCAAGAGATCTCAAAGTAGGTCAAACAACCAAATATACAAGTAATGGACTTATCCAAATATGGCAGGTAAGTACTTCATACATTGGACATAATAAACTACAAGGGGAAAAGAAGGGTAGGTCGAAGCCCTATAAAGTGGACCGACGACTTGGTAGGGGTCACTGGCTACCAATGGATGGAGAAGGCGTAAGATCCTTCAAACTCCCCAAGTCTCTTTCAACTGCGGGGTATGTCCCCGCTCAGCAGTTACATCCTCTGGTTGATAGGAGGTAGAAAAGCAATCTTTATCTTGACATCGCCATCCATTCCTGTCTGTTCAAAACTGATAGTGTATGTTCTTGGATTTCAAATTGTCATAACAGATACGCGTAGTCAATAAAGTATTTATCATTTCTCTCGTGCGGAGTCCAATTAAAAGCAGATAATCATGTGATTATTGTTAAGAATTGAAGTAAAACTGCAAAGATTAACAAAGGAGCTGGCCGCATCTTTTTGCTGGTGTTTAACATTGACTTGGTATTTATAAGTCAGTGACCTTTAAAGGGATCCAAACACAAATGGTACCAACTGCCCACGATACTCTATCCTTAAGGACACCTATCCGTATATTTATCTGTCGGTCTGACCTTTAAAAGGGATTAGGTTTTGAAATAAGCGTTATAATTACGCTTAACCTAAAAAAATAAGAAACCGCCATTCAAGAAACGTATTTTTTTATTTTATTTAGCTCTTATTTATAATACTAGAAACGTTTATGGATACAAGTGCTGAATTTGAGGTGATTCTAATTAAAGTTAAAAGTAAGATCAAATATTAAAAACCAGTTAAGATTGCGTTCCGGCGTGGAAAGCAAGACAGCCGGCTGATACTGGCACAAGAGGTTTTCGATCATAGCCGTCTAAGTTGGCAACGCATTTGCAGTCTCCTTGGTGTTGTGGGTGGATCAGGTGAACCATTTGCTCGTTTGCCTTCCTATTTTATGTGTATTTTTAAATCAACAACACAAACAAAATGTATAGTGATTCTATTCTTTGTGTGTAAATGTATCAAGCACTTTTCTATTGTTTTACGACGTTTTTGTCATAATGTTTATTTGTTTACGGCCGTTGAATTTCTATGATTAAAAGTATCATATTTCTTTGTTTACTTCAGTAAAATACTAGGATCGTAAAGTCAATAGCTGAGATCGATTTAACACTGCCAATATATAGAATCTCCCACGCTATTAATTACTGAAAACAAGCAAAACACAAACATAGGCATAAAACAAATAACCTTCGTGTGGATTAATAAATAGCAGAGATAGCCAATATACGGAGTTCATTTGGACAGTGTTATGCAGTAAGCTATCACGCGGAAATATTTTATATTTAACTTTTTGTGTTTTATTTAGTATGTCATTACTTATAACACACTAGCGGACGCCCGCGACTTCCTTCACGTAAAATTGGTAGCTTATGTCAGTCAGGAATAGTGTTGCTTTCAATCTGTGAAAGAATTTTTGAAATCTGTTCAGTAGTTCCAGAAATTACCCCCTACATACAAACAAACAAAGTTTACCTCTTTATTATATTAGTAACACATTAAATAGATTAAAAGGTTTTGAACTCTGGAATATTAGGTGAACTTTTGGTTTTTTACAAGCATTCTATAATTAAATAATAATAAATCTTGGAACATATACACAATTAACCTAGTCCCAAAAGAAGTATAACTTAAAATATTTCCGCCATTTGCATGTCTTGTGTAAACTGTGTAACAATGTATAAGTAAATGATAAATGTTAAGAATGGTGCAATTTTTTTAACTGTGACGAATAAATTCCTACTCTAAAATAATATTACTGCGATACAATTGTAGAACCCAAAATCGATTGATAGATCGATAGATAGACTTTAATGTTTATTGCATAGATTATAAATATGTGTAATTAAATTAGTATGCTTAATATTACTCGTTTATTGGACGTCAAAGGCTTGGAAACCAATAGAATTTAGATTATCAGAATAATGTATTGTAACACGCTACCATCCACCAAGTTTCGTTAATTTTACTAACTTCGGATTCTCCAATTTGTGTTTACACGTCGCGTAACACCATCCAATTAATCGTAGATATTACTATTCATATTAATTTTGCAGAAACTAGCTACAATTGATATTAATGAAACTTGCTTGTTACTGCTAAATATTAGACAAAGTGTGGGCACACAAATTGTCTTAGCTCCGTTGATTACATCGTATCGTGTTTCAGAGGCAGTATTAACCTCTGCAGTTGAAAATCATCTTGTTACAGTATACACTGAAAAAAAGGACAACCAAACTTGTTTGGTTACTCGTGATTTTGGTTAATGGTAATCAAAGTTCGTTTAAATTAGCAAAACTATTTGCTACTGATAAATATTCGACGATTTATTTACAAATCAAGAGTTAGGTAAGGTATAACAAATACGGTAGTCACTTTTTTGTGTGATAGGTAAACAAAACTTTGGCTACGTGTAACAAAACTGTTTTTTCAGTGTAACAAAAGTGTAACAATAACTAGGTTATGTCTAAATTTCACGGTAGTTCTATGTTAAAAAAATTGCAAATCTTTAAGATTCCAAGTAACTGTAAAATACTTTTTTCTAGGTATTTCGAATTTGATACCTATTTGACATTGCATTAATATCGGGGTCAAGTCTAACTACTGAACCAGACTTTGAAATTGTTTCAGGAACGTGAATTTTATGATAGTGAATTTGTTGATGTCTATCTATAATTGGTTGCATATTTTCTTAATTGTTTCTCTTTGTAACTTTATTCTTTTATCAACTCTTCCAAACACCCTAGAATAAAATATACTCTGATGACCTCATTCCAGCTGCCAAGTTTTATCACATGTAGGTACTACTAGACGAAATACTAGTTTCCATAAACACCACCTCGATGCATGTTGGTCCTCCACTGGGAGCTTTAAGTAGTTTTTTGCCTCGGACGTGGAAAATTTGAAATGGAATGGCGGCTGGGGTTTTTTATCACCTGCGACAGGTGACTTTGGAGTTGCGTGTACTGCTTCTGCTAAGGCTAGCAACGCATAAACAGCTCCAATTTACAATAGGGGTCCATTGGGTGGTGAGGATCACTTTACCATCAAGTTGAACCTGTCGCCCGTGTGTAGGCAAGAAAAAAAACCGCATAAAGCGATAGCATCGACTATTTGTTGTAACTTGTAAATTTTGTAAAGCTTTATTTAGTACCAGTACATTGTCTTGCGTGGTTTCAATTCCAGAGCATGTGTATTTTTCTGTTTACAAAAGATTATCGAATCCAATTTATATTATCGTGTTAACAGTATTACTTTTATGTTTTGCAATGTTACACTACCTGTATTCCATTGAAACCGATATTTCTAAACACTTAATTTCTGTTTTTCGACAGTTAATTCTTTTTATACAGGATTTCAAACTTATACTAACATTTTTATGCTAAATAGCGACTATAATAGTCATAATTTAACTTAAACCCATTGAACGAAGTCATTTCCTACACAAACCGTTAATCCCACACGACGAGCGTCAATTCAAGCTCACTCGGCTAAGTCCCGCCGCAAAATGGCTTACGTTAACATCACGATATCTTTGATCTACGAAACCCATCCCACAACTAAACGCAATATAATCAAAACAACTCTATTTATTCGGCGAGAGCTCGTTTCAGTAACGTCATAATATAAGGGGACTCGTTGACAAAACGGGCGAAATGAATCCGGCCACCCTGTGTAGTTCCACAAAGTTAACTTACCCCTAACAAAACCACGCGTCATTCTTAACTCACCGAAGATAAGAGCGGTTATCGTTTAGCTTTCCTCAATCAAAGTGTAATGTAAGTGGAATACTATTGGAAAAAAAGTTGGCGGCCACTGTACACGCCTGGACCGCATCGTATAGAGTCATCATTTTATACTTAACCCCTGTTTGCCATTCTGGGACGTTTTTGCAGTTTTAATAAAAGATCCCGCTGTGTAGATGTGGGACTCATTAGAGGCGGCTGTTATTATAACGTTGGGTCACATTTGGCCATAAAATATGAGTATAATTAGGATTTAGATTTACTTTCAGAAACCTGTTTTTATTATAGCGGACTAAGCACCGAGCAGTACAAGAGACTCATTAAAACGGAATTATACCTGGATTTTCATTTTTCTTTACATATTCATTTAAATGATAAAGTACTCGTTTTACAAATGACTACTTAATTAAAAAAAGTTATTCATTGTATGCTTACGAAAGCGTATTTCCTTCAGCGTTTTCTTTATACCATTTTTATTGAAATACAAATCTAATTCCGTCAATCCACTTTTCAGGCAATATTTGGTCTAGATTTTTACAAAAAATTGTTGGCTAGTTGCCGCAATTTTTTCGTCGCACATTCACGCACTCTTCAATCAATAACCCGATAAAAACATCCGGCGTCCACCAAAATATCTGTATCACTTAGATCTAATCGGATTTTCCTTATATCCATTAGAAGTATTTCAGAGCTAGAAGGAAATCGGCCCGTAAAATGTTTGACAGCTCGTATTTGACCAAATTCGAGTCACGTTCGCTTCGATATCTTTTTTTATCTCGAATGCGAGTATGATGTAAAATTGAGGCTCAATTTTATAAGTCACTTGAATTAACGTGATGGAATTTGTAACGAATAAGATTGGTGATTTATGGGCTGGCGTTTCCGATCTAATACACGCGGCGGTGTACGTCTCTGGCACTGTGCAGCTAGCACGAATCTTTATACGCGTTAACTCGCTACGTAACTCAGTGCGTCTCTCTTGTACAGGACTAGTTAGAAAGAGACATACTGAGTTACGTAACGAGGTAACGCGTATTGAGAAGATTCGTGCTAGGTGCATTGGACAGCGATCCTCCTTGCTTCAAACGTGACTTATATAAGCACGTACAGAAAAAAAAAAAAAAAAAAATTAGATTTTATGGAACGCTTTTGATGAGCATATTTGTTGTAAGAGTATGTAGACGGCGATTCATCCTTCAATTTTCCACCATTAAACAAGATTTTTTTTTCATTAAATACGACCAACCTAGCTTAGGTACATTAGCCAATTCATTCAAAAAAGAATCATTGAAATCGGTACACAATTGGCGGGAATATCGCTTAACAAACACACAAAAAACTGTCGTATTGAAAACCTCCTTTTTTGAAGTCACGCAGTCGGTTAAAAAGTAGAAATTTTTGTCTACTGTTTTATGTGCTTGTCCGTCTATGACACCGTTGGATTCAAATTAATTGTAATTTAAGTAGGTATTGTAATTATTTATCTGACGGTTATACATAATACATATATTATATGTCTCCCTCCCCACCAACGGTCGTAACTGTATTGTAAACTGTCATGAGATACGACAGCTAGCTAGCAAGGGATGTAATCTGCGAGATAACTGTCACTACGTCAGTGAGATGACGTAACATTTCATAAGTTTTGAAAATGAAAATGAAAATTATGGGCTCCAGCACAGCCTATTCTGGTATCATTTTTTACAAAGATTGGTCAGCCATTAGGACGTCACAGCAAAACAAACGTTCAGGTCTTTTATTCAATTAGTAAAATATGACTAAAAATAAACCTACTATACATAGATAGGTAAATAATGTGGACCAAACTGCATTGTATGTGGTTCCGGAACTTGGCTGGGTTTCGGCAAACTAAATTTGGCAGCTGCTTAGTGTTTATGCGGTTTTAGGCATACTGGTTATGTAAATCTAGATAAACCTAAACAAGTCATTATTGTCACGAACATAACTGTTAGATAATAAGCAGTTAAAATGTACTTCAAAATAGATACGATAAAGAGACTGACGAAAAACAAATATGTACACATAAACAACCAGACTAAAAGACAGGCCAAATTAGGATAGTTATCCTTGTGTCAGTCATTTTAAAGTATACACCCTGTATCGTCCACTTTTCCTAAACCACTACAATTATAACAACCAGGCAATACATGGGTACATGAATTAATATTTAGAGTTCGACTACAATGTGTTTCATTTTAGGAGTCAGTCATCATCACCATGCAGCCTATATACCAGGGGTGGCCAACTTGATTGGACCCCAGATCTCTTGTTCAATAACGAGACTCTGCGCGATCTACCTGCGTCCAGCAGTAGGTGACTACGTGGGACAGTCTGGTTTACGTATTTATATTTTTTGCCTTGCCACGATCGACTGGTCCAACAGTCGCGATCGACCTGTTGGCCACCCCTGCTATATACGTTCCACGGCTGTATAGAGCTATAGAGTATCACAAACGTTAAAGATGTTGATAAAAACAACCTGACAAAGAAACTGTTTCCGTACTTCATTTGATGTCTATACGAATTAAAACATTCTGGTGAATTAACATTATTTCCTCTTAAGTGTCATTTTCTTTTATCCGTTAATAAGTTCTGACTCAAGTTGGGAGCAAAAACTAGTTCAAAAAGTCATCAATCAAGGAATGACATTAACATTTTTAATCGCCCTTTTAAATTTCCTACTTGTCCAAAAAAAACGCCGTATAATTTACACAAAAGGTACCGTTAAAAAGTTTCCCTATTGCTCCATATTTTGTCCTATATTACCAAAAACTTGGATCACAGGGAACGTAATGGTAGCGTAAAGTGACGCCAGGCTCCTATGCATATTTAAAATCAAAACTTGATGTTCCAGCCTCTAGGGGGCGCTCAGAGCCTACCGAAGGTTAATCGGTGCGGACGCGCCGCTTCCGTTCGACGTCTTGGAAGGAAGTTGAAATTAGGTAGGACGAAGAGTTATCTGAGATCTTAGAATTGTTAGTAAAGTTGCTATGTTGGCTCTCCACACGCAACCGAAATAAAATTGTAGCTAGGTGGATTCCCATGTTTTTGTAATGTAAACTTCTATACTAAAAACATGCGCTGTAGGTATAGGATATTCTGTTAGTGTTGGGGCACAGGATTGCTTATATATTAGCTTCCGATATGGCTAACATGCGCCCGCTATGCCATCCGCAGCATCAGTAGTCTCTCGCCGTTTATACCAGCAACATGTACAATGTGAAATAAATTAAATTATACTGAAAGTATTCGTTTAATGAAGTTGTAGATGAAGATCCCCATGTCTATGGTTTAGGAGTGCCTCAACAATTGTACTTAGTTTAATATAACTTAAACGCTAAAGCTGGATCTGACTTCATCAAAATACTAATTTTTTTAGACTTAGTGTTCATAAAAAACGGCTGCAATAGCTATGTCAAAGCGGGATACAATATATTCATCTGTTGTATAAAATTCTCAATTTCTTTATACCCAGAAATAATAATGCATAGTTCTTTGTAGCTATTAAGCTTCTAACACTTAGTATTGTTCCGTGCCCTTTTGAGTAATATTTAAAAATTTGATTGTTACGTTCCAGCATTCGCAAAAATGTTTTTACCAAACAAATAAAACTCCAAATCCTACAGAGCTAAACTATTCCAAAACGTAGAGCTATTTTAATATTACGCAAAATGTTTTTTTTTTAGAAAAAGCTACGTTGTTTGCGTCATAGAACAAAAAAGTCACGTCTGACGTGATGTTTTGGTGATTAAATATTTTCACCTGAATAAATCCAATCATGTTCTGATTGATTCGCGGATTTGATTTTATTTTTGATGTGAGTGTAAACAAAAGTCAATGTGATTCCTTCCGTCAACAAATACCAATGCATTTGCTGACGAGCCAATGTTTTTGTCCCTTGCAAATGTTGTGATAATAAATCAAACGAACCCCAAAAGTTTGACATGTTAAAAAAACATTAGAGGTTTAATTTTTATTTTGTTTGAAGAACAATAATTAGGGTCGTAGTTTTAAACCAAACTCACGTTCCAAGTTCATACTGAAGTACTTAGTATGAAACTGGAATTACTACTCTAAGAGTGACAGTTGTAGACCGAGCTCAAGTTCCACTTTAATACTATGTTAACTAGAACTTGAGTTCCGATTTTAACTCTGTTTTCTCACCTTTCTTCGCCCTCCCCACCTCTTGCTTGCAGGCAGGCGATATGCATTGGCATTGTTTGGCGTTGAACATATAGTGACGGATATATCTGAGCTTGGCATTGAAGAGGTTAATCCAGAGCCAGGTAAGGTAGCATACGAAGAAACTAGTACCCATTGCCTGTCCATTCCTGCTCAATAGCAACGCGTACAATATAAAAGTGCATAATATATGTATGCATTGCAAAAGGTTCAGCTTCGTTACTTAAAAAAAGGACTTGGTGTGAATGACGACTTTTGAATTTGACGTGGCGTTCAAAAGGATATGATTGCCTTTTTGAATCTTAAAGACACGCTCAACTTCAAATTGGCTACTTAGGCTTCATAGCGGATGAGGGTACAAGTTGATACATGAGGTAGATTTTTTATTTATAGACGTTCTCGGTGCGTGGCTCATCAAAGTTTCACGGGGCTTAGGTAATGTTACAAGTACTGTCTTATTAAATAATACCTCAGGGCTGGAAGAATTATTCAAGGCAGACTCTCGCTTTTAACATTCACTTGGATACTGTTTCTTAGAAGATTATTACTTAGGGTTGATATTAATCAACAAACTGTATCGTAAAAATAACTTTTTTAATTTACATGTTTTTTTATGAAATAGGAAGGCAAATAAGCAAGTGGGTCACCTAATGGTAAGTGTTCACTACCGCCTATAGACACCCGCAACATCGAAGAGATGCAGATGCGTTGCCAACCCAGAGGACTAAGATGGAATACCTCTTGTGCCAGTAATTATGCCGGCTTTCTTGCTCTCTACGCCGGAACACAACAGTGCAAGCACTGCTGCTTGCAAGATGGTGGTAGCGATCCGGACGGACCTTGCACAAGGTCCTACCACTCGCAAAACATGTCTTTATTTTTGAAAAACGAATCTTGCACTGGGAGCATTTTAACATTATCCGATATGATGCTGTTTCCGGTTGCATATCTTTGTCATTACAACCTGTTTTTATTATGCCATGGCTGCTTGGAGCGCTCAATTCAATCCGAACTTATATTTTACTCTCGTCCCGAATAAAACGCGTCCACGTTCGTCATCTTAACAATTTCTCCCTAACAATAGCACACGGAAAGTTCTCTTTAAAAGCCGGCGCCATTTCTTACCCGTTCCGAAGGCTATTCACTATCATAGTCCATGTAATCCGAGCTCGCCAATGAATGGAGGCTTTAGCTTGTCTATCGTTACCCGTATTTTTATGGGCCATTATTCACGACGCATATTAGCTACTTATTATAAAATCTTATGAGTTTTTTGTGTAACGAAAATGATAGGCTAGCAACTTCTTGATCATATTATCATACTTGTCTACTCCGCAAAGACAAGTAAACCGCGGAGTAACAAGATGATTTGTTCGGATTTGTAAACGTGAAATAATTTAAGATTTTCATTTAGTAGGAGTGGGTAAGTTATTTTGGAACATATTATCTTGCTTAATTAACGCCTGAATCTATTAATCAAAACAAAAGATATCTCTCCCGTGGTCAAAAATTAACGACTTAAGTATTTCCAAGTAATGTTTTCATTGTACAGGACAAAACTACCTCAAATAATTAATAGATTCAGGCGTTACTTTGCGGAGGTCCATATCAACAAACTGGAACAAATTACCTTGCTACTCCGCGAAACCAGTGCCGGGCTCGTGCAAAATAGCTGCGTCTGTGCGACATATATATTATGTTCATGCAAAAACCCACCCTCCTACGCTACCGCTTCTCCTTTATTGCGGGTGTGCTTAAATTCTGTCGTTAACAATGGGGGTAGCTTAGACTGAGATACATTTTTCGGGTATTTTGAAATAATATATGGGGGTACTTTTGTTTTATTTTTAAATTGTGAGGGTACGCTTTGAGAAAAATAATAAGGGTAGTTGTGCAAAAATGTTGGCGGTAGGCGGATAAAAGACAAATGTTTTAGTTTGTCAGTACGCCATTCGTTTAAGTAGCGAACGGTCGTACTGTTAGATCTTGATGATACCTCGTATAGAGGCGAAACGCGCATCGATCGTGTAGTTTTAGTGTTTAGTGGTGGTGGTGTGTAGTTGGGTCTGTGTGATATATTTGTTGTTTCGTGTGGAAGCGGAGGAGGGTGGGTTTTTACATGAACATATATATGTTGCACAGACGCAGCTATTTCGCACGAGCCCGGCACTGGTTTCGCGGAGTAGCAAGGTAATTTGTTCCAGTTTGTTAAAACTACACCAGACGCCGTATATACGGATGTAGGCTTGACTAAAGAATTATAGATTATACTTCGCAGTCCTTGTATTGTATACATTTGCAAACCTTATTGTAACCATGACTGTGTGTAATCATGTTCATTTCAGTCGTTGCACAGTCAAGGAAATCCAAACACGTACCACCGTAGAACCTAGTCGAAGAAACATACGCATGACATTTGTATGAGATAGCGTGGCGTTTAACGCGTCGCGTCATTGCGACAGGGTTCTAAGATGGTTCGTGAATGTATTTCCCTTACTGTACCATAGCAGTGACTGGTACATATCAACTTGTCCAGGGTGTTTCCCCTCGTTTGCTATTACACAACCCTAACCAGGGCTCCACAGAAAACCAGCGTTAGCGCACTCGTCTTATGTAGCTAGACATGCTGACTGTAGATCCTTTTTTTGGAGTCCAATTGTGTCACCATCGATATTTAAGTTACTTAAGGTACATTTTAAGACTAAATGCAAAATATTTTTTCTTTTTCTTTCTATTTTAATTGTAATTTTGATTCAAGTCCTTGTATAGTTCGCTTAAAGTACAATCTCGCAACACGAAGACTACTCGAAGTTTATTTCGTGCTAAAACCTGTCTCGTAGTGGAGGCTCGTGAGAATGCAGTCGAGTATCATCTTCAGGGTTCAGTGTCAAAGGCTTATTCAACAACACTTAAACGTTACCGTTTCAACTTAACATAGCTGTATGACAAACGGGTAGCGTCACAAAGTAAAGTTTTGAACGTTAAGTAATTGGAATTCACATGTCTGAATTACGTTTGAATTTTAACACGGAAATCTTGGAGGTGATGGGTTCATAGGCAGACTAGTTTTTCGTCATGACATTACGCAGGTGTTACATTTTAACTTCCTTGACGCCCTAAATGGTGGAATTTCCAAAAATCAGGACAGGCAGGAACTAAAAGCTAATTTACTTTACTTACTATTTAAAGATTTGGGGGTTTGAATGAGGCTGATGAATGATGATTGATAAAAAAGACATAGAAGATTGAGCCAATGAAAGAGGGAGAGAAAGACATGTGACGTAAAAAAGTTAAGGTGTACAAAGCGGTAACTATTTAATTGAATTGCTTTTATTTAATTTTTTTTACAACCAATAGGTAGTCTTTATGTTTTTCATGAAATTGAAATTGAATGCTTGAGGTCACTAGAGTTTCTCGACTCATATGGAAGTCACAAATTATTAAATTCACGCGCAGTAATTAATAAATATGGACTAAAATTGCTATTGAAGTTTTGGTGTCGGTGTTCAGTTTCAGCTGTAAATTATAATTTACGGTCAACCACTAGGTTTATATGTATACAGAAGTGTAAAGAAAACCCAAGTTTCTATGTCAATTGCTACTACACGTTCCTTTTATATCACACGAATTGTACCATCATTCCCGCACACATCATTAACATCGTACGTAGTCTGAAAGCTACTAATGTTCCCTTTAATTAAAATGATTGCCACAAAATGCCTACAGAACCAACGCGTAAATCCTAGGTTTATTCCGCTAGGGGCTGTTGAGGCACGTCTGTAGAATAGCTAGAGGGTACTCCAAACAAAACGCTCTGCTAAAACAATTTGCGAGCCCCGAGAGATGTCGCATGCGATACGTGTGTTTTCTATAACATCACGGCATACGCGACCTCTAAAACGACGTATGTACGTACACGTATCAACTGCACTTACGACGTTCTACGTTTCACGTGTCGCAGTAATTTGCTTCGAAACGGAATGTTCTAAGAATTTGTTTGGTAAAAAGTTAAGAGTTTTGTGCCCTGTGGGAGGAGACGTTTTGTAGTTAGAATTTTGTTGCTTTTCAAATTCGTGGTCCGCATCTTGTTTCTGTGCATTAAGGGAAATGTAGGCTGAGTTTAAATTTGTTTAGGTTAAATATTGATGTTCGATTTCAAGACTGTTTAACAAACCTGTTGCTTCATTTTCAGGATTTCATTTTGTTAGTATCTCAGAACATAAAATATGATTTCTTTCTATGATCTAAGTGATGTTTTGACTCTGATTTCGATATTGGTTGGATACCAGATTTACAAAGATGCAAGCTACAAGCCTTCTACTATTATTAATTGGTTGTTTGGATGAAATCGCTCCTAATAGATAAGACCACCAATTGTTGGACTTATAATTTAAGCTGTTTTTTTGTAAACTAATTTCAATGTTCTGTTCAAAAAAGAGTATTTGTCTAGTGTCTGGCTTTACTTCAAAGTTTTATATTCAATAGTATTTAACCTACGCTTACACCAGTGCTTGTAATTTCGTATGGCATTTGTTTTTAACCAGTGCTTGATATCATCTTTGTCTCTCATTTTTGTTTGTATTTTCGTATCTCGCTAATTATTAGGTCACTGTCAACGACTGGGACAGTCACCTTGTGTGTTATCATATTATTATAATTATTTATAATAAACTTTAAAATTAAGTTGCTTTTTTATCTCTAATTATAGAGTAATTAAATCATCAGCTTAAACTTACCGGGGACTACATACAATAATTTAGACATCTAAGACCCGAGAGTCATGTTAAACTAGCTGTTACCCGCTACTTCGTCCGCATAAAATTCGTTCATCGTTCCGCCATTGGGAATTATGCCGTTTTACATAATAAAAAATCTATTTGCTTATTCAGTATATAAATATATACATATCTCCGTTCCAAAATTCGTTTAAATCCGTGCAACTATTTTAACGTGAAGAAGTGTCAAAAATTTAAGCCGCACACAAACTTTCAGCTTTATAATAATAGTGTGATAAGGTTGCAAAGTGAAATAAAAAAAGAACGCACCCGGAAAACCGGCTAAGTAATAAATTTAAGATTCTAGTCTTAAGCTACGATTGTTTGCTTTCGTAATAGCTTTTACGGCAGCCGCTTTTACGGGATTGTCTTGTTTATTTCCTTTTTTGATCCACGGCTGCACCATAATATTACGAGAACTGGGTATAAGGAAGGTATAAGCATGTATGTCCGTTGTCTACAAGTATAATATCTTTTTTATGAGATGTTGTAAACAATCTGTGGTATGGATTGTCTTACAAAAGTGCATCAATAAAGTATATTCAATACAATACAATAATTATGCTTTATTGAATACCACATTAACTATTTCACAAAATTACACATAAATAAATAAAGGATATAAATAGCCTCTATAGCTCAAACGCTGCTTGACAAAATGTTGGACAAATGTTTGACAAATAAATAATTTGAATTTTGAATTTTGAATTTTGAACGAAACAAATATAGGGCTCTCGGCTCCGAATATAACTTTATTCCATTTGGAGTTGAGACCCTTGGTCCGTGGGGTCCTAGTGCACTAGGCCTCTTCAAAGAAATCTCGAAGAGGCTGGTCGACGTTACAGGCGACCGAAGAGCTGGCAGCTACCTCGCACAGCGTATAAGCTTAACTATACAGAGAAGTAATGCTGCCAGTATCTTCGGTACCATGCCAAGAGGGCCTTCGTTTTTTCATTTGTTTTAGTTATAATTTTAGTATTCATGTTTAGTTAATATTCAGTTTTTATGTAGTTTGATTATTTTATTATATTTAGTGTTGTATTAAAAACAATAGCCTATTTCAAATAGATTATACTGAAGCGGCATTATTCAGTATTTGTAAAACCTTTTGCCAGCTCTAATTTATTTTAATAGCACTTTTGCAAAAAAAGACTTGCCTACCGGAAACCGAATGCGATATTTTCGGTATTTTATTAAGGTTGGATTTACTTAATTTAGGAACTTTTAAATCACTCTATCAGCGCCTTACGTTTTATGGTTGGTTTTAGGGACAGCGGTTATATAAATTAGTAGTTTAAACCAACTAACTATAAATTGCTTGATCACAAATTTTTGGCTCGTGTGCACCGCGGTAAGCTATGTTAGGCTTGCCAAGTACCAGAAAATAAACCATTATTATTATACATGTAGATTATTATGTAAATGACTGAAACAATACAGATATATAAATCATTAAACATAAGTCCAACAACACGTTCATCGCTGTTATGGGGAGGAAAGATATATTAACTTGGTTTCATTAGAGCTTTGAACCCAAACAAAGAAATAAAATAGATGAGCCTCAAATTAGATAAAAAAGTACATTTTACCACAATTAAAACCAATTCACATTTTGTTTCCAACTTTGCCAAGCTTGTACTATAAGTGCAACAACGGATAGACATACAGATTTAGATAACATATATTATAATTAATTAAACACACACATAAGTACATATAATAATAACATCCACGACCCAGGTTCAAACATTTATGTTCATAATACAATCATTTGCCCCTTGTGAGAATAGAACCCACAACCCCTAGCTTCATAGTCAGGGTACTACTATTAGGCTATCCAGTGATCCTATTTTACCACATCTGAGGCACTACCATGAGCAGCGAAGTTTAGTTTGTCTGAGTTTATCTCTATGTGCGTCCCCCTCTTATGACACTAGTTTAACAGAGGCGTAGGGAGGGACAAGTTAAACCTGGGCCGGTCACGTTAGGGCTACTGAGTGTCCATCCTGTGGAATAATTTTTGAATTTCGAGCGCTAGACACTCGCCGGCCGCGCACCAATCAGTGCCGGCTAAAATAACGGTCGCGTATTTGATTGGCCCGCGGCTGGCGAGTGTCGCGCTCGAAACTCAAAAATCGACTCGTTGTTTAAGATACCATTTACATGGAGCGAGTACTCGTATGCGGGTTGAATTACATTGCGCGGCTCGAGCGATGAATCGATTACATCATACCTCGGTAGCCTGCAATGTATGCGAGAACTCACATCATGTAAATGGACCTGCTTCGACATCGAGCAGCATCCGGCTATAGACTTAAATATGTTAATTTAACTACATTCATTCATTATCCACATTATTTGATTACCCACTGAACTGTTAAACGCGCGTTGAACCCCTTTAATTGTGTACCAAAAAATTTACATTCACTACGACTAAAGAGATTTCCAATCGTAGTCGACTTTACGAGTATTAATGATTTCAATTAAGTCACAGGTATTTCAATAATTTTACACTAGAATCCATTCCAGTTATCCCCGTAAATGAATGGTTATTTAATATTCTCAAATAGAGTTTACAGTTAAAAATAAATAACTGTCTGTTTCTAGACGTCTGTGTTTAAAAAAAAAACCCTGCCCCCGTCTGTCCGTCCGATCAATTTAAAATTTTAAATATATGTAAATTATGCTTCATTTAACCTTCTTACAAGTTATAAAAAACAGGATATTTCTCACACGAGGGCAAAAAGAGGGTCTGAGTTCCAAATTGGAGCTATTAAAGTTTGTTTATCTTATCTGTACTAGCTCTGTCATATAAACAAAATGTAAACTCAAAATTTTACTTTTTGCTTCCTAAACGTCGTCTAACAACACTGTAAACAGAAAAGGGGTTATTTAAAGGCAAAAACTAAAATTATAGGTTAGAATTTTGTTTACCACTTAAGACAAGTGAAGTATTAACAATTAATATTAATGGTTAAGTCAAGCGTGATATCATAAAAAAAGGGAAAAATGGGAAAAAAAACTCTTTACTTCTAAAGTTTGTACACTAAATTCCTAGTGATATTAAAATAGATTATTGTTATTAAATAAATAGATGCGACGACAAGCGAGGGGAGGAGGAGCGTGTCAGAGCGAAGTCGAGCGAGCGATGCGAGCGTGCCGAAGAAGCGGCCGACGAGCGCCATAACCGGTATCATTCTTATATAGTGCCATTATGTGAGTAGTCTTTTGTCATTTTTATTATAGCGCTCGTTGGTGGCTTCGCACGCTGAGCTTCGCTTTATAACATGGTCGCAAGATAACAAACACCTTTACGCTTCATTAGTCATTGCACTATTTTTTATAACGTACAATTCGGCTAAACTTAAGCTCACGTTTTGTATTTTGGCACTTTATATACGATCCGGTAACGACATAAATTTATATTAAGCACTGGGCAGAAATATGATCTTTCGAACTATGACAGTTTGTAAAGTTAACTGCCAAATATAATTAATAAATCACCTTGGCAGGAATGTACATCCATAGCTGAGACGGTGACTCAAGCAACAAGAAGGACGAGACTGAATGAGTCAAACAAGACCGCTGGGATCAGAAGTCGAAAAAAGAGAAGTAACAAACAGAAAGTTCTCAGTGATGATAATATAGATTTCTTATTAAATTATTTGAATTCTAATTACGTCCTCCGTTTTTTGTGACAGCCAAGTTTTATCAATGAAACCGAACACAACACCACACAATTTGTATTCTCCTTGTACAACATCCGAAGATACGAAAGAGTTTTTGCAGCATCAATTAATTTTGAGCCTTATCTTGTTTGTACAGCATTGAAAATACAACAAAGAACGGTAGACTAATCTTAAAATAACATTATGTATTCATTCCAAAAGATAGCATCGAAGTTGTTGAAGGGAAATATTTCTTTTCCACGCCAATGGGCTTTGTTTCGTGTTCAGATATTTTTTATCTAATGCAATGTTACGAAAAAAAGAACATTTTAGTAACTTTGTGGCGGTTTATCTGTGTATGAAACGTGATTTTTCTTAAAAATTGAGATCTGGATTGGAGATGGATATTTTTCTCTTATTTTATGTGAATTTTGCTCGTTAACTTTATAAAATAGACGAAAAAAGATGTAAGAAACTTATATCACGCGTTTCTGTCTAAAAACCTAATTCTAACACGACACGATTCAAAATTGAACAACAGTTTCCCAGAACTACATTGTATAAAACTCTCGTCTCAAAATATTTAGAATTCAGAGCATAAACACCAAGTGCTACCATATTTGCATGCCATTATGCTCCTTATTGTCAATACATAGAATTGTTTGCCGGGTCGTATGCGGGCTGGGAGACAATAAAGGTTACTTTGCCGTGAAATGGATACAAAGTCAATTTGGTACCGCTGACTACCACAGAGTGTTTCTGCTGCATTTTCTACTTTTTGATTCTAGCTTAGTCCTTAGATGCATGCAGTTTTAAAAAGATAAATTGTTCTTTACTTTGTTTAATTTTTTTTATAGTAATATTCGCAGTAAGATGATGCCGCCGTTGCCTAAATACTAGCCAAAAAATACATCAATCAGCCGTAGAGCAGCAATTTTTTTACCATAGAAATAGTATAGGATAGAAAGAATTATCAAAATTAAAAGCGATATTTTATTAGCTAATCCTGATTACCTTTGGTGTACATTCAGGTATATCGAGGTATATTGATTACAAAAAAAATTAAGCAATTAATGAAAAATATTTTTTATATTTTACCAAAAGCAAAAACAATTTAAGTTTGTTTTTCATAGTATTTCTCGAAGGCATCATAAAAAAACTAAGTTGTTTATAAATATCTCATATCCCAAAAATCTGTAAAGCCTTTTTCTCAGTGAGGTTCCTTTGAAATTCGCTATATTTACCTTGAAGGTTTCAATACGAACTAGTACTTCGGGATAAAATAATTTAGTCTATTGTCTTCAATTAACCTTAGAATACCTTTCTTAATTTTGTCTCAGTCAACGTGCAAACATATACACTGCCGTTGCGCTTTCACATCGAAGCTCTTATACGTATAACTAATGATCGACAACATAGCAACCACATATAACTCCTTTTCGTCATTTTCCGGGAACTGCGACTTCCTGGGATGTAATTTTCCCTGTCTTTTATTTTAAGCAAGCCTGAGCATATTTGAAATATTCATGAATGTAAAAAACATGCAATTTTTCTAGAGATTTTTATAGAAATACGTACAGGAAAGCCTCAAGTACCAAGTTATGTATAGTCGATTAAATTATTGCCTCACCACTTTTGAACCTTATGCTACTCGTCATCATCATCATCATATCAGTGGCATTACTATAAATTGTTTTAAAATTTCGCGATTTTCACACATATTTATAACATTATCGGGACTTAAACGCGATAAAAATATATTGATAATTTACCACGACGTTTCAGCCATGTTTCAACGGCCGTGGTCACGAAGTGGACTGCAGTGGCATTACTGGCTGTGTCGATCTTCACGCCGGAACACAACAGTGCAAGAACTATCGCTTAACGGCTGGATTAGCGAGCAAGACGGTGGTAGCAAATCGGAAAGACCTAGCGCATGGTAGGTAGGTAGGGTAGGTTGGTAGGAACCAACCGTGAATTTTACAGGGCCTGGGCTTAAACACCATAAGACTTCAGTTACACGCTAATTCTGGCGTCAGTTTAGTCCATCATCCCGGTATAGTTTTAACTGATGCCAAAATGATGACAAATGAACACGGTTACGATCAGTTCAGACTGACACGACACGAGACAGGTTACACGATAATTCACTCGTCATTCTGACCAGAATGATGGACTGAACTGACGACAGAATGAGCGTGTAACCGACGTCTATTATGTCACTAAACACTCCTAAACATCATTCAAATTAGTTCAAAAGTAGAGCATCGATGTTACAAAAACAGAACTATTGGGTTGATAACATTGCTAAAGCTGGCACTAGGCATGCGTTACCATTAAAACCCCTGGCAGGGGCAGAAGTAAACATGTAGTTATTGCAAATGCTATTGCTTTTGGGGCAGAAACTAGCAAGAAAAATAAATACTAACGGCACAATAACAATGTATAGGACGTGTTGTGAACCGGCAAGTAGTAGTGAAATTAAGTTGGAAGCTGTAGCTCTAGCACATTTTAGATTATGATCTTCTTCTTTACATAGTGTTAAAAAAGTCGCTATCTATTCCTGTCTGTCCTAATAACTTCGGCGGCTTACGTCTTCTAAACCACACAACAACATTTAGAGATTTTTTTACTCGTGGCTTTTATATACATTACGTTCTAATTGTATCAGTGCGAAGCCGGGGCGAGTTGCTAGTGAAGGAACTATCAGACGAAACACTTCAGTAACATTTTTGTTACCTTTTCTGCTAAATAAAAGATTTTTTGGCATTCTTCACTTCATTCATTTTTTTTCATTTTAGACAGCCGGATAGCCTAGTGGTTAGTGACCCTGACCATGAAGCTTGAGGTACCGGGTTCGATTCCCGGGAGGGGCCAATGTTTGTATGATGAATACGAATGTTTGTGCCCGAGTCGTGGTTGTTATACGTATTTAAGTATATATTTATCTATATAAGTATGTATATCCGTTGTCTAGTACCCATAACACAAGCAGCTTTAGTTGCTTACTTTGGGACTAAGTCAATTGGTGTTTATTGTCCCAAGATATTATTATTATTATTTCAATACACAATTAATTTACGAGTATTTTGAAGAAATTATTTACAGGACTAAATAGCAATTATTGTTCTTTTTGGATTTCACATCAAAAATATTAGTTGAGTTCGTTTTTTAGCAACTTCTAATGCTATCAATTTGAAATTTGGAATCGTTTTAAATATTGCTGATTCAACTTTAGTTCAAATAAAAAACCTGATTGTTTTATCAGTTTTTTTACAAAAGGGGTCGAGAGGATCAAAATTTCAGCCTTCTGTGTCAAAAGATAAATTCATTTGTGAAGATCAGAAAACCGTTTTTTTTAATGCTGCGTACTTTTAGAATAGTATTTCAAATTGACAAAAACACATCCCCGTTACCTCTGAAGTTTCTAACACAAAAATGGTTGTGTAATGTAATCAGAATTGCATTTTCATTTTATTTGTCATCATAAAAATGGAATTCTATTTCATTTAGGACACACAAATTTCTGACGTTTTTGCGTTGTGTCACGTAGAGCACGTTGATGCATTGCATTTATCTTTGCTCCAAGCATGTTTTCACCAATATATTTTTTTGCGACGGTTCGTCACATCCTAGTTTAAAGTTTTGTCCATTTCCTTCTAACACAATATCCTGTTAAAAATATACCGGTCAAATTGAGAACCTCCTTCGTTTGTTTTCATCCGTTAAAAACAAATTGTATCAGAACTACAGTCGCTTTACGGAAATCATCGGGCTACATGTCTTAAGCCAACTAGATGGCGCCAAAATACACCGCGGGAGTGGTCAATTTTTTTTTATTAAAAAGGAAGGCAAACAAGCAAGTGGGTCACCTGTGGCCCGTTTCACTAAGCTACAAGTCACAATTTTACAAGTCTAAACCGGCAACATTGGTCAATAATGACCAATGGCAATGGGCATAGTGACCAATGTTGCCGGTTTAGACTTGTAAAATTGTAACTTGTAGCTTTGTGAAACGGGCCACTGATGGTATGTATTCAGCACCGTCTGTAGACACCCGCAACATCGAAGAGATTGCAGATGCGTTGCCAACCCAGAGGGCTAAGATGGAATACCTCTTGTGCCAGTAATTACACCGGCTGTCTTGCTCTCCACGCCGGAACACAACAGTACAAGCACTGCTGCTTAGCGGCAGGATTAGCGAGCAAGATGGTGGTAGCGATCCGGACGGACCTTGCACAAGGTCCTACCACCCGCAAAGTATTTTTTTACTTCTTCACGCTAAACTGGCTTGATAGATTTGGTTTTGGATCTGAGATTGCTTATACCCTGGAAGAACTCGTAAAATACTTTTTATTTCAATAAAATACATAGTTCACGCGGGACAGCGTCAAAGCCGCGGGTAAAAGCTAGTTACATGTAAATTTATAATTTATAATATATATACATAGTCCTTGATTATATCAAAACTGATCAACTCGAAGCTAATTGAGTTAATGCCGTCATACAAGTCAGAAGACCAATAATTTTGATCAAATTACGAAGTTGAGCATACGAGAAGTTAAGAATCGTCAGTAATTGCGTGCTTAGTCGCTTCTAAATTAATGATTTAAGCTCGTTCAAGCAATTTTAGATGACGGGCCAAATACGGAGTTTGTACTAATATAATTTCGTACGTTTGAACGAAACGTTGCGGATTAAGATGGAATGAGAACGTTTGATAATAAGAACTTCGGCTTCTAGGAGAAGACAATTTTTCCTTCTCAAATAATATTATTGTTATAGGGGAGAAAATGTTTTCTTTAGGCTATAAGCCGTTACTTACTTTTGTAATACAGTATCTTTATGGTAAATATATGATTTTTTTTATGGCGAAAATTCGCGCCTATTTATTTTTTTACAAGTTATGGTGCACATTAGACGAGATCGAAATAGCTTTAAATATATTTATAGATTATTTTGTAAGATTTTAAGATCTAACTTTAAACGCAACCGCCATTATTAATTGGTAGCCTGGTGAACATCGGAAAATAATTGGATGCAGAAAGATACAGAAGGATGTAAATGGAGGAAGATGCAATAGCAATGGTTATCACCGATATTTATAACGTTAAGTGGACTTCCACGCGATAAAATCATTATTAATTTACCTCGACGTTTCGGCCATGTTTCAACTACCGTGGTCACTAGTAGACTCACCGAGTTGAAGAAGAAGAATCCCAAAAAAAGCAAAACTTTTAGAAAATTTCGGTATCCATACATACTGATATAGAGGAATGAGCTAGAAGAATATAGCGTACAATAATTAAAGAACAAACATTTATACTTGTCATATAAACGTTTATACCTTGTAGGAATCGATCCCGTAACCTATACATTACTAGTCAGGATCACTAACCACTAGGGTATCCGCTCCTCAGTACTAGAGGTAGATGTGTTAGCCATTTATTCAATTAAAAATGTTACCCACTAATGATGAATTTTTGTAATCGAAATTTACTTCCGATATTTTTTACTTTTTTTAACAAACTGGAACAAATTACCTTGCTACTCCGCGAAACCAGTGCCGGGCTCGTGCAAAATAGCTGCGTCTGTGCGACACATATATGTTCATGCAAAAACCCACCCTCCTCCGCTTCCACACGAAAAAACATATATTACACAGACTCAACTACACACCACCACCACTAAACACTAAAACTACACGATCGACGCGCGTTTCGCCTCGATCAATCGATCCGGTCGATCGTGTAGTTTTAGTGTTTAGTGGTGGTGGTGTGTAGTTGAGTCTGTGTGATATATGTTGTTTCGTGTGGAAGCGGAGGAGGGTGGGTTTTTGCATGAACATATATGTGTCGCACAGACGCATTTTGCACGAGCCCGGCACTGGTTTCGCGGAGTAGCAAGATAATTTGTTCTAGTTTGTTGATATGGACCTCCGCAAAGTAACGCCTGAATCTATTAATTACTTTTTTTAAAATGGATTCTGAATACTGAATATTGAACTGATAACTACTAAACTAGTTGGTAATGTGGCGACACTGGCAAAACGCAAGTCACGGAATGATGATGTTGCAGGTTCGAGTCCTGCCATTACCCTAATTTTTCTTTATGTTGTCATTATCATTAAAATTTATTTCAATGTTCACTAATAATGAATCGAATGATATTTTAGCATTGAAATTAAACGCCGATTTTACATCATATCAGTCGGGAGACCTCCATTGCTGAACAAAAGTCTGCCACAAACTTCTTCACAGCAACTGATTTCACACTCCACTCCAACATACCGAGAAAATTTCTCCACCGAGTAGGTACCTAGTCAAACGTTGTTAGCATAGGAACTGCGATAGTATCATTCCTCCCTTTTAGCATCTTTAGTTCGTCGCCGACTCAATAAAAGCACCCTTAGGCGTGCTAAATAAAGTTACCCTTCAGTGAACGTTCATCCATCAGTCTGCTCGTCCGCTCTCTGGCAAAGCTGTAAAGGCCATTATACAACTAACAGTGAAGCACCGTTTGAAAACAAAGTGCTACGCTCTCCACATCAATCAACTAATAACTACAGAAAGCAAATAACTTTGAATGTAAACAGACATGTTCTAAAAGCTATTTAAGTATATGAAAAAAATCTAATTCTAACCCGTTACACTATACACAATACAATATGCTTTATCGAATACCACATTACAATTTCATAGAATTACAGATAAATCTTAAATAAAGGTATCCAAAAGGCGTTCTTATAGTACGTTTGGATAGAGATCAAAATTAAAGCTAAGATAACAAGATGATAGGTGGTGTAGAAATAAATGAAACAGTGAAACAAGGTACCCGTTAATATAACACAAAAACTTTCACTGTCGAAACATGATGTTATAACTATTGTCAACTAGCAACCCGTCCCGGATTCACATGGATATTAGAACGTATTATACATTAAAGCTTCCATAAAAAGACCTCCAAATGACAGTGCAAATAACTGTAAAATCCGTTGTGTAGTTAGAAAGAGTAAGCAATCGAAGATATTAGGACAGATAGAGGTGTACAGCGAAAACGTTTAATAATTTGTACAGAAAATAAAAGCAGTGAGGTTTGTTTTGCACCAGTTACCCCATGACCATGATCGTTGTAACGCGATCGAAATGTTAAGCAAAAAGGTAAATTAGTCGTTGCCAAGTTATTACGAAACATCTTGCTTTTTTATGAAATAGGAAGGCAATCAAGCAAGTGATTCATTTGATGGTAAGAGAACACTATCGTCTATAGACACCCGCAACACCAAGGAGATTTAAAATGCGCTGCCAACCCTGATGGCTAAGATGGAATACCTTTTTGTGTCAGTAATTGCACCGGCTGTCTTGCTCTCCACGCCAGAACACAACAGTGCAAGCACTGCTGCTTAGTGGCAGGATTAGTAAGCAAGATGGGGGTCGCAATCCAAACTGACCTTGCACAAGATCCTAACACCCACAATTATGCAATGCTTAATTTCAGTATTAATAAATATTGGAGGTATGATGCCTCAAAAATTTATGAATGTTACCTCAAAGGCTGCGAAAATTATTATTCTAAGAAAAAGTTAGCAGTTATAAAATTCCCATAACGAGAAGTAAGCTTTATCCCGCCAAGTGCCCGTAAGATGGCTCAGAGCACAATAACTTCGTCCCTAATGAGGCTAATTCAGGCAAAGTAAAACAATCTCAATAATCCAAAGTCGCCTAATCCCTATCTTAAACCTTAGGGGTGTTTTGCCCTTGGCAGTTTCCTGGCCCTAAAGTAAAATCTTACTACCGTATAATTTTGACCCCTGAAGTGGAGTTTAACCCTTTGAGACACGGTCGGACTTAAGGACATCAGCGTTCTACATACGACAAAAATGATTCTAACTAGCATTTGGTTCATCGAAATCAAAATTATGTTGAGATTGTTAGGGAACTATACTAAAAGGGTACAATAACCCTTATAGCCTTACTTTTCCTTATAGCTTTACCTGTCTGATAGTTTATCACGACATATTTCAGCAACTGCTCCTAGTCGTTAAGTTTTAAAACAAATAAAAAAAAGACTAAATTCTGCTTGGAAAAAAATTACTCTAATTGTCGCCATCATAAACTGTAAGCTCATTTTCCGTTGCCTAATAAGTTATCACTCAGAAAAAGTTACGCTTGAACAGCTGTCATGCCATGTCAAAATTCTAAGACCCTAGTAAAGAGAGGGTTACATGGGGTGCGTGTCGGGTTTCCTCCTCGTGTGCCTAAGTGCTGCGGTTCCCTTATGGACTTCTCCGGGGGGAAGAGCAGTGCTTGGGCCGGTGCACCCTGGGCATCGGTCAATAATTTCCTTGCCTTTATGGTGGGATATCATTGGCCGATGGCTAATAACCCGACGGGGGGTGGGGGGGTCTTTTGACCCAAACCGTACAATTTTATTTTTAAACTGACATTGGCACAAGCCTCGTGGCCGCCATTAAAGAAAGAAAGAAAGAAGAAGAGGGTTACATCTTAAATAGCTCTTTAAAATAGGTTTTCTAAACCCTTTTTTTACAATGCCAGTCAAATATCTTTAAACTAAAACCACGAGCACTGCGCTCTCAGTGATATTGTTTCTAATAAAAATGGAATACGTATACAATATGCATTTTATATAGCCAAGCAATTATAAAAATAGTCCCGATACAATATTTGTTCATATTACAAACGATTTTATGGAAGACGAGCTTTTATCCGCGGCTTCACCCCTTCGATTTTATTTACGCGTTTTACTCGATTATATGGAATTTTGCAGGATAAAAGTATCCTATGTATTAAAACAGGACATGATCTATCTGTCTGTCAAATTTCATCTAAATCCGTACAGCCTTATATTGCATTGCCTATTGCGTCATTGAAGAACAAACATCCAATCATCATTACTTTCGCATTTATAATAGGATTCTTTTGCACTTGTTTGATTTTGATTGATTAAATTTTTACTTAACTTGGCGCCATTTTGCAGTTACTTATTTATTACTTAAGTTTCGAAATTATTATTTTTATTAGTAAAATGCACCTGTTATCATACAACTGATGTTGCAGGTTCAAGTCCTGCCACTACCCTATGTTTTCTTTGTGTTGTCATTATATAGCAATTTACCCATACAATTATCATTTGAAATTGTTTTTTTTTTGCCAGCCATTATTATCTTGGAAACTAAGCAATTTTTTTTGGATTGCTTCCTTGCACTTGAAAGTATCGTAAGTTAATGTCACTTAGGTATTATTTAGCTAAGCGACGGTCCGATCCTAATCCTTTTCATTTATAACATAATTTTAGTGATAAAACCAAGCATAAACAATTGCTAATGTCTCGATTTCGACATTACATCAGTTTTTAAAATTTCATCGCCATTTTTAATAATTTTGAGCATTGATTAATGAAAGTATTTTTTTTTAATGTGGATGTGGAAAGAGCGAGTGATTGAGGTTAAACAATTAGTCAGTGATAAACAAAACTAGAAAATGTTGTATAATATCACAAAATATTCTCTAAAGTGTACACAACAACTTGTAAGAGAGTCACTTCTTAAGTTTTTACCAATATGACCGTATGGATGAAGTCTTGTATACGCTCCAACTGGAACCATGGCCCATTCAGCCAGGATGCTAACTGCTACAAAATCAGGGCAGCTCAAGCTACGCTGGCGGGTTGGCTCGTATATAACTAGCACCTGTTTTCGTTCTCTCTTAACGATAACACGACCTATTCCTTCGTTAACGCAATTGTTAAGCAAAAGCGTAATTAAATTAGGGTACTGAATAAGGGTCTTTGGGGAGGCCAATGACCTTACAGTAGTTAAATTGTATCAGAGTTTGCACATAGAGAAACTTGAGACTGATTTTTCATTATACTGGAACAAATTACCTTGCTTCTCCGCGATACCAGTGCCGTGCTCGAGCAAGTTAGCTGCGTCTGTGCGACATATATATATGTTAATGCAAAAACCCACCCTCCTCCGCTTCCACACGAAACAACATATATCACACAGATTCCACTACACACCACCACTGCGACCACTTGTTTAGTGTTTGGTGGTGGTGGTGTGTAGTTGAGTCTGTTTGATATATTATGTTGTTTCGTGTGGAAGCGGAGGAGGGTGGGTTTTTGCATGAATATATGTCGCACTGGTTTCGCGGAGTAGCAAGGTAATTTGTTCCAGTATGTTGAAATGGACCTCCGCAAAGTTACGCCTGAATCTGTTAATGATTTTTCATTGTATAGGAATGGACCTGATAGGAAGTACTAACCGCTCCCAATGGGAACCAGCAACCTTAAAATAATCTCTGATCCGTTGCTGGCCCTTTAGAAACACCTCAACCCCTCCTCCCCATATCCAGGGGCTTCCGGATGTGATATTAAGATCATCATATTATTTTACTGTCAAAAAATTTGGATAGTTTTATTAAAATTATACTAATCACTAATAGAATTAGATTTATTATATTAGAGCGGGTATAGGATAACATAACGATATAAGAAATCATAAAAGCTCCAACAAAATTATCGGCTATATTTTAAATTGTTTTAAAAACTTATTAATCAAGTCAACATTTATTACAAACAAAAATGTACGAGCTGTGTGAGGATAAATTTGGACTTCAATCCATAATTATTGAAAATGAAAATTTGTTTATACTCCCTAACTAGGTTAATGTTGTTCTGAATATTTCATAACATTCCACTATTTACATAATACAAGTCTAGGAGGAACAAAGTTAGTGTCTGTTAAGATTATTTAAATAACAAATAGAAGGGATTGAAATAAATAGCATTACTGATGCTAATACCCTGTGTCAATTTTTTTATTCCGTCCCTTAGTGAGTAGAAAGTTAACTCTTAATATTATTATGCTAAGGTCTCATCTTCCGTAAAGTATAAGTAAACAAGATCGTTAGTAATTCAATGCTTTCTTTTGGTAAGATAGCGTTGTGTGGTTTCGGATGTTTCTATAAACACTTAACTGAAGTGTATTTGCTAATAAAATCTCGCTTCGTGCAATATCTGTAAGTTTGAGTTTGAGCAAATGTAGAGGCGTCGAAAGAATTAGGATGTCAACACAAAAACAATACAATACCTACAAATATTTTTATTGAACATGGATACCACACAATATTTTTAAAAGTAGTATTTTACACACACACACTCACTTACACACACACACACTTACACATATTTTTTTACAGAGTGATCCTCTGATTTAATACAAAACGATTCTATACACTTAACGAATATTGCGAAATTTAATATATTATATATTTATTTTCCTTTATCATTTTATTTATTTCATTGAGATAACAATATTCATCGTCAATATTATTTATGTTTATTTTGGATATCTTAATACTAATAATAACAAATGATTGTGTAGTTTCACTTGCGCCCAACATTTATTGCTGTTTAGGGGTTGCGAAAGAAGGAGAGCAACAGTTTTTTGTATTTTTTACTTCTCTCTTATATGTAAATAAATACATAATGAATACAACTTTCACGTAACATACAAGGTATTACAATAGGCACCGATGCCTATATATATTTTGAATTAAATTAGTTTCTCATAAAAAAGGAACAAAGAAGGGAAAGAGCTGTGCTCGGAGTTTCATAAAGAACCAAAGTCACTGATATAGCTCTGAAAATTACAAACCTTAAGTAGGCAGGGCATATTGCTCATAGAACTGATCACCGTTGGGGCTGAAAGATTCTCGAATGAAGATCATGTGAAGACGAAGTGTTAGCAGGTCTCCAAGATAGACTAAAGATCTTATGAGGATTGTGGGAAACAGATGAGTTCAAACAACACAAGATTACTCGTCGTAGGGATTTTTAGCGGAGGAACAATGACTGTGATAATAAGTGATGCAAAAACTCCACGAAATGAAACACTAAAATACATAATGTTATACTTCGAACACATTCAAACTCAAGACATCACAAAAGACCCCTTTGTTATAAGATAAAGCCGTATCACAGCTCTAAACAAAACATAGCACTTGACACTTGAAAGGTACACACCTAATTTTCTGCGAAAGTGAGCGAGCCAACTAAGTACAGCATTGTTAAATTTCAACCGCTTGGGTGCCGTAAAAACTTTGACACGTTTGTGCGCGGAATATGTTTCAACTGACGCATTAGGCGTCATAATTGATGCGCCTTCCAAGTTGAGTGCTAAATGTGAAGGTTAAGACTCCTCCGAAAAAGCCATGATACTGGATAACTTTAAAAGAAATTTTAAAAGCAACAATGTCACTTTTTCTTATCAAAAAATTTTGACAATACATGCTATGATGAATAGTAGATGATGATTAGATTTTTGGGCTTTAAATCTATTTTTACTATAAAAACTGAGGGATAATTCAATTTCATTTCTTTTTTTTACTTACCGCTGCATTTTTTTGGAGTAATTATTATGAAACTTTATATTATTATTCTTTAAAGTATAATGAATTAAAATCAAGCAAAATTATTCCTTTACTGAATTAATCAATATAAACATAAATTTTATTTATTTTAATTACTTATATAAATCATTAATCTGGTAACAGTAGATACAATGTATTTGATTTTGATTTGATTATATTGCTTATTGGAAATTCATTAAAATATCAACAAAGCTTTAAAAACCCAGTATCAGCAGCACCGGGTGACCGGATGATGCGGGGAGAGGCGCTCAGTATACTTAAAGTTATTGCCGCTAGTAGTTGCCGAAATTTTAGTACTTGTACTGTCGAACCAGTCTTCGAAGTGGGAAGTCTCGAACACACCAAGAACTTGACGGGATGCTCATGAAACCAGTTACGACAGTTTTGTCGTTTATACATCCTAGGTACCTTGCTGTGATATTTAATATTAGTGTTTATTTACTTTTTTTTGGTAGCGATTGGCAGCCATTTTGTAGAACTTCTTTCCACAAATACAAACACCTATTACTAGAGTCTGCTTCGCTAAAGCTAAATAATAGAAAAAAAAAACGAAACGTATCGTCATAAATTGGACACGATAATATCTACTTGTGAGTATAACGTTTAATCGGCTGCTTTTATCACACATTCCTCGTTCAGCCACGCTTCCAAGTATTTAAAGTGCTGGACTTGCTCAAGTTGTCGTCCTGTTACTTTCAGTTTTGGAGATACATCCCTGTTTCTTGATACCACCATAACTTTGGTCTTCTGAATATTGATCGACAGTCCCGCCCTCTCACTGTATCTATGTACCCTGTCCACGACTTCCTGAAGATTCCTCTACGTCGAGGCAATTAGAACGGTATCATCAGCGTATCGCAAGTTGTTAATAAACTCTCCGTTCATCCTCACCCCAACTTCAAGACTTTCAAGGGCCTGTGACATTATCGCAACCGAGTACATGTTAAAGAGCAATGGAGACAAAATGCAACCCTGTCGAACGCCCCGACAGATATCCACCTCACTGGTCTCTTCTTGCTCCACTCGCATAGTCGCTCTCTGATTTCAATAAAGATTCTGAATGATTCTTATATCCTTGCCGTCAAGCCAAATGTCCATCATGTGCTTCATAAGTACCTCGTGTTTAACACGGTCTAATGCTTTCTCATAATCGATGGAGCACATAAATACGTCGGACCATCGCAGCGTAGGTAAAACAACCTCTAGAATTAACTGGATGTAAATACCATGGAAGAGACTTTGAAAATCAATATGTTATCCTTGTCGACGGTACACATAGCTTTACATCATAGGCACGTTTTTGTCGTTTGACGCTTGCTGTAAGCGTTTGTACTCGAAGCTTGCATAATAAACAAACGTCACATTTCCATAGGGTAATGATGAAAACGTGCCTACGAAGCGACGGTACGTGGACAGTGAGCTTTGTTGAAAATCTTCGACGCGGTTGGACCGATTTTGACAAAGTTTCTTAAAGGATACGCAAGAAATGCCACAGATATGTTTGAAGACTTTGTAGATAAAAATTGAGCAGATCCAGTAGAGGTGGCAATAATGGTTCTTTTCTCATGTAGCGCTAGTAGATTCAGACATGTAAAAGAGCCTATATACGGCCTACTTGCAAAATATTTTTTTAATTTTCATTTTCATTTTCATGTAAGGTTTAATTAATAAAGGCGAAAGTATTCCGTGTTACATTTTTCATCCGAGTAACTTATTAGATTTTTATAATAATACTAACACTAGCTCATAAGACATTTGTTACTAACCTAATGTGGATTAATAATCCGAAATAAATGTATTGAATTGAATTGAATTGATTAAAAAAAAAATTAACAGCACCTTTTCGAAAAACGATTTCCAGTTTTTTTATGGAGTAGGATAACAGACCAGCATGCAGGTCACCTAATGGGAAGTGATTCTCGCCGGTAAAGGGAACCAGCAATTTTTGGAGAATTGTTGTTCCAGTGCTGCCCTTTGGGTGCCCTCCGTAATTTTACTTACTTATAGAGGTGATATGCACTTGAAATTTGGTATGTCTTTATATGTAATGCCAATACAATTAATAAAGTACCGTCTAAAAAAAGCATTGACGAAGGTAAATGAAAATCAACACATTCGCAACATCAATCTTTAATTAAATACAAATGAATTCTTAACAAAACAAACTATACAATGGAAAATTTGCTCTTCTCATATCGAATGATAATTAGTATTTACAATTATTCAAATTTAATTACCGTTAGGTGCAACAGAAATTTAATTTGTGGGTATGTAATTACCATTTATTACAATTTTAAACAAAAAATATTTTCCATTAATTATGTATCCATTATTAATACAACTATGATTGATAAATTTTAGCACAACCTCAGAGTTGCTTTAGCTTATAAAATTTAAGAACACAACTAATTTTCATGACAAATAATTTTAGTTTTTATGAACTCAACAAACGAGTACATCGGGAAAAATATTTCAGTAAAAACACCTATACCATTATTGTTTTTGAAACATCACACTCACAAATTTTTGTTTTTGAGATACGCCACTTCTAGTAAAAAGAAGTTAGCGATCTGTATCTTTCAAAGTGTATTCGTGGGCCAATAAAGTGTGTACATAATTCATACAAATTAATATTTGTGATTACCAATACACTTATATTCAGTAAATGATTGTCAATAAACAGAACTTGCAATTTCAAGAGATTAAGTATCCACAACATCACAATCACCGGATTATTCATACTAAAAATCCCGTAATTGCAAGTTCTATATATGGAGTCATATATAGTTTTAAATAGCATGCTTTAATTCAATTTTGATTATTTAATCACTTTAAAGTTTTATTTTCATGATTTTCATGAATGTATAACTTTTGACTAAAGGTGGTAGTTTTAAACAAACTCAAGTTCCAGTTTCAAATTAGATCAGTATCAAACTAGAACTGAAGTTCGATCTATAACTATCATTATAAGTATAACTCATACAATACAGACAAAGACATCCAAGTGACCAATAAAGACGGAATTAAGAAAAAGTGACACATCTTTTGGGATGCATACAGGGAAATCGCTTCGTTCAAGACGGGAATCTTTTTGTTTTTATTGTGGCTAAATGATATTACCTTTTTTTACAGTGCAAACCGTTTTGCGACAGTAAAGAACTGTTTCTTATGAAATTGTGTTTTGATCTTGGAAGTTCGAGTTACTAATTTTAATTTTGTTTCAATCTTTTTTCACGAATTTAATGTACAATTATTTCAACTTACAAATAGGAAAAAGTCAAACAAAATATGCGTTTCGGTACTTTCACACATTGCCGCTGTCACAATTTTGCATTAGATTTAACACACATTGTGTTTCACCTGGCTCAAGTTCACCAGGTGATCCATTAAGCATAAAAACAATGTCGGAAGGAAATGCATTATCAGATGATGAGGGAAGTCAGTTTCATTTCCGTTATCAATTCAAGTCAAGTTTTTTTTTTATTTTGAATAAATTTATAAAGGTTTTAAGACTGATTAAGGCCAATCATATGCTAGAAAATTTTAGTTTCATTGTGACATTTAAGGTTAAATAAAAACTGCCATTAATTTATTGATTATTAAAGCTAATCCCCTTCGAGTATGCACAAATTCTCTCAGTTCTGTCTTTAATTGGTAGTTTAGCATATTTTAAAGACTATACTGGACAAAATAATTTATACTGGACTGTTGTAGTGGAGTACAAATTAAGGCATCAATAGAAGTAACCTTTACTCGAAGAATAGGTTTTTTTTCTTGGTTAATCAATTTGTTATACAAGAGGTACGAAATAATCAGGTACGGTCAAATGAGGTGACTTTGAGTTGCAGAGGTGACTTTAAAAAAAAGTAGTTTCAAGGCCATTTTTTTTTATCTAATTACTTAAACACGCTGAATAAGGGCAGTATTTATTATATTACAATTTTAAAACTATCAAAGTAGCCCAATTTTTTTTCAAAGTCCCCTCGTTTTACGCACGTAGAAATGCCGAATTTCTAATGCCTATCTACATCACATGAAATTGACCAAAAAGAGCTTATTTTGGAAACAATTTCTTATTTTTGTCTCAATCGTCAGTTGCTTCTATCGATGCCGCAACTTTGCTTTTAATCTGACTGATTAAATATTTCGTTTGTGACATCGTATTTCAGTTAAGTAAACACTGGTTTATTTAAGAGCAAATCAGTAGAAACTGGCACCCTGCATCGTTTTACTTTATATATTTTTTTCAAATTAAGTAATTTGAAATAAAATTTCATGTCAAACTAATAAATACAAAATATTATTTTAATAACTAGACTACTGACTCCTTATTTATAATCGTAATATTATTCATACACCGTAATAATTTAAACAAGAAATATTGTAAGGAATATAACCTCTCCAAATATTTTTACAGATCTCCAATAATATTAACAAGGAAAATAAGCCAAAAATTCTTAACATTATATTTACATTACGAAATGTATTTTTCCTTTTAGAAAAGTAGATACATTTAATTTTAATTTTGACTCTAGGTTACATCTAAAGAGTTAATATACAGTACTTATATTTATATCACATTTCCTTATAAAATTTTAATTAAAATTTACATCCCCGTGAAGTTTCGAACAAACGAGAAAGTGATCTCTCGAAACAATTTAATATTCGTCTCAAACATTCCAAATGGAAGAATACAAATGAAATGATGTCGACTGAACAAGTACAAAACGTAATTTATCGAAACGCTAACTTCTCTTTTATACTTTACAAAGTGACTGGTCCAAAACATTAAGAATACGGCAAATTTTCATTATATTTTAGTCGCCGTATCCAAATAAAATCAGGAGTGGAAGCGTGAACAGAGCAAAATTTAATACAACGTGTGGTGCTGCCGACGCCTGGATGAGATTTCTGTAGTCTTTTGCTTCGTTTTGCGAGGGATACGTGTAAGTTCGGTCGGTGACACTCTTCACGTCCTGCGGGCACGGGAGCAACTCCACGGGTATTTGCAATAATGTCCTTTCGTTCTCACCTCTCACTGATTTAGGCTCGTCAACGTAAGTATCATCGATTTCTTCGTGGAAAAACTCCTCCGGCTCGTCCGCGTAATCTTTTATTTGGCTTTTGTCATCGCTTTCTAGAAAATTGTTTGAACTTATCGCGTTCGTTTCTAAGTAAGCGAAGTGTGAGGATAGAGACGGATTAACGATGAATTTGCAAACGAAATTCTCTAAGGAGGTACGCACTTTGACGCTTTTCGCCTCGTGCCGGAGTTTATGCATCCAAGCCAGATGGCAGTCGCAGTTGAACTCGTTTCCTGCAACAATTGCCAAACGATTTATTTAATTTAAATGCCATCATGAAAACGCCAAGAAATAAAATTGAACCTTAAACACGAAAAATAAAAATCTAATGATTTATTATAATAGGTGGTTAATTATTAAAAATTCCTAACTTGGTGACGCAGAAAGTGAAGGGAATTGAAAAGGACGGATTTTATTGATATAAAATATTAAATGTGGAAATCTGGATAGTAACGTTTTCGTATAGCTAATATAATTAGTTTGTGATTTCAGTTGGTTCAAGATCAATTAAATACAGGCCAAGTGTGAGTCAAAGTTGAGCACTGAGGGTTTTTTATATAACCACATAATAATATTTGTGCTATACATAAAATGAAACAACCCGTAAATGTAAACTAGACTAACCACAAAACTGAGTTTCTTTGCAAATTATATTCGATGATTTGTAAAAAAAACTGTGCTAGTTAGAATGATGGTTCTCTTTTAACTCGACTGGCACCAAAAGGGAGGGTTATGTTTTTACTATAATATTTACACATACTTCCATTAACTTTAATCATTTTATATTTTTTAATTTTTTTGGGGGCCATAGATCCCAACAATATTTTTCTATTGACATTAAATTTTTCGATATCAATTGAAAATAACGTTTTGAAATGTACTAATTATTGAAATTATTTATTTTGGTACCCAACTTGAACTAGTAGCCTAACTTTGAAATTTGGACTCTCTTTCGACTTCATTGGTGTAGCGACTTATAAACATTTTCAAGTTTCTGAAATATACCGCTACAATACACAGACAGACAGACGGATAGACAAAGTTGCACCATCAGAGTTCTTTTCTATTTTCTTTGGTACGGAACTCTAGCAGGCAATATTCACTGTCTCATCCAGTCTTAAATCAATCATAAAAATAATCAAGCTAAAAAAGGATAGAAAGATTTATCGTCAAAAGTATAACATAATATACGCACCGTCTAAGTAAATGTAGCTGTTCTGGTTTTTCAAGTTATCGTAGATAGGGCGAAGGTTGTCCATCGTGAATCTTTGTAGTTTGTTGTGTCTTAAGTCCAGAGCAGCGAGGCCTCTGACACCCTCAAACAGCCCTCCGGCTAACGTCACTAGTTTGTTATGGCTTAAACTTAATTTTCTTAATAGCGATAATCCATCAAACGTCCTCTGTGCCAAAATATAAATTTCATTATAGTCTAACAACAATTCCTGGAGGTTCCACAGTTCAGTGAACGTGAATGACTCGAGTACAGCTAATTTGTTTTTTCTTAAATCTAGCCGCTTCAGATTCGCAAGCCCGTCAAAACACTCTTTCTTGAGCGTGCTTATACTATTTCTATCCAACTCCAACTCGGCCAAATTCACAAGATGTCTGAAAGCGCCATCTTGTATAACACTAATGCTATTATTGGTAAGATACAGTTTTTGTAGCGCTGGCAGTTCGTAAAATGTATCGGTGACCAATTCTTTTATTTTGTTCTCGTCTAACGTTAGCATGGTCAAATTAGGCAGGTTGTAAAAGGAGTGCTTATTCATAACGATTATCTGGTTCTTGGTGAGCGTCATCTCCTGCACTGAAGTTAGGTTCATAAATGTGTTCGTATCTATCTTCGGTATGGAGCTGTGCTTTATGCTGAAATGTTTTAGCCTTCTGAGATACCTCAGCACTTTTGACGGCACGAAGCTCAGCCCGCCGTCCGCTCTGACATTGAACGCTAACGTTTCTATATTGGATTGTGAAGAGAAACTCGTCCATAATGGGTCTGATTTCTGTATGCCGCCGTTGAACACCCAACATTCGGTTTTCAATGCCTCGTTGATTTCCTGGCTGTGCTCGCAATAGCAGTGTACTTTGGAGTCCCGGTCGCTTATGTCGCAGATGTTTATGGTGGTAGGGACGTATTTTTCTTTCTGCTTTCGCCTGTTGGCGTGCAGTGTGTCTATTGCGAGGAGCAACAGCAGCAAGGCAGCGGGTACCGTCCGAGCCCGCATACCTTTTGCCTGAAACAAACAGAATGCGGTCAATTGTGGAATCTAAAAGTTAGAACTTTGTCCTATTTAGTTAGTTGATATTTCAATTAGAGCATGAAGTTAACAAAAAACGCCGTTAAACGAGTAAATAGTAGAAAAACAACAAATGTTAGATATCGAAGTCTTTTTAATATAACAATGCTTAAAAACTAAATAAAGAAGACAGAGTATTTTATGTCCATTAAACTAAACTCAATAAACACATTTTTGCTGTTAGTTTTTTATAGCATTAAATTTTGTTAGATTATGGAGATAAGTTTATCATGATTCACCTTTAAAATAACATACAAGCATTTATATTTGCAGTGAGAAATTGTTGCTAGAGTCAATACATCAATTACATTTTTAATAATTTATAATGGGTACGAATAGTGGGTAAATGCTAACTTCACCAATACTAAATGGGAACTTTAAATTACACCTTATTTATTTAAATTACACTAAACATATGTATATAAGAACCATGAAACAGATAGACAGTGATCCAAAACTTATACCAACAATCTTTTCTCTGCGTCGACGTTTAAAAGAGAAGTTCTAAGATATTACAGCCTACTATAATTTATAGTTCTTCAGTAAATTTCCTATAACTATTCCTGAAAAACTATTACGAAACCACTAGACTTAACAAAATTATTTATTAAACCAACAGAATACTAGCAATGTTGGACAGTATTAAGGTAAAATTTGATCACCCAGGTCTTTAAACTCGACTTGTTGCCCGACATACTACGATACGATATGATATTCTTATGTAAATGATTCATTTCTACTTTGACATATCTGAAAATCATGGTAATTTTATATCCAATATTGAAAAATGCTTAATCTAAACCAAGTAAACGCCAAGCTTTTTCAATGAAAAATAATGCGAGTATCTTAGACAATATTTTAGACATTTTTAATAAATAGAAGCAGGTGTAATGAACGGTTTTTTAATTAAACAGTTTAATACAACGATTTGGGTTCAGCTTAGCACGAGGAAAAGATTCCACGGACCCTTGGCATGAATATTTGAGGGCCAGTGGTCGTGTCTGTCTTATTTACCAAAACGTAATGAATTTTTGAAGGGACGGCGTCCATTTCTAAATTGAGTTTTTTTCGTCACGATTTTCCTATCTTCCTCAACAAATTAATGTTCCTTGCAACTGCTAAGTAGTTTCGAGTGTAATTAAGTTTAATATAAACACGTTTGGTTTTGTAAACAAACCTTAAGTTCTTGCATCTTTATGTAAATTCCGCAAGCTCATATTAGTTATTAATGGAATCAATTGCTTTGCTAATCCGCGAACCCAGTGTCAGCAATTCTGAAAAATAACGATGTCTGTGCTGAATACTTTAATTAAGAAATAAAACAAACAACACAAAACGCGACCATAACCCAACCACCAACACCAAAAATACCACTCGACACGTGTTTCAATTCTCCACGAGGCAACTCTCCATCAGGAGCTGTTGACTTCTCGACTACTAGTCGACGAATCAGATATTTATGTCAGCATATTCCAAACGGCCTCAAGAACACTTTTGTTTCAAAAATGAATGGTTTTCGTTTTTGCTTTCTTGTAAATTATAATTAAAAAAAAATATGCACAATCAAAAGTTTTACACGTATACGAAATTAGATCAGACGAAAACACGGGCGACATCTAGTTTAATACGTTAGTCAAAAAGGTTGAGCAATTTTATTTAACTTAATTAATTTAGCCCGTACTAATAAAGGCAATTTAATTAGATGCTGTTACTTAATACCTTACGTGGTATCGGATAAAATGTTCAGAAATTATACTCGTAACGAGCCTTATTTAGATAATTCTGGTATTAATAATATCAAATTATAATGAACGTATCGCAATTATAATGATTAAACTAATGAAAGCGGGGAGGTTATTATAAACATAAGAAACTCGATTAATAACACCATTTTTATCCGACTGCTCCAGTAAAGAGGAAAATAAATAAATTAAATCAAATAAATAAATATTTTGGGACCACTAACACCAATTGACCTAGTCCAAAATTAAGCAACTAAATCACCTGTTATGTTTCATAACTACTATCTCTTAAGGATATAGTCGTATGTGCTCTTAGACTAAGAATTAGGTAACGTAACTTTTTAACCTATTTTTATTAAAATATATCGTTTAAATATATTGTTTATCATAAAACAAATTTACCATTGCAGTGAAATCCATATCAAAAGACATGATTTCTGAAGTTACTACATAGTAAGAAATTTAGGCTTGTAGTTATAGATCATTCTCAAGTACACCAGCGTAATTCCGACCACATTTCGTTTCTGCAGGAATGAAACGTCAAATGCGATCTTGAGTACTTACATGGTCGCATTGAGAACGATTTATTACTACAGGCCTTGTCTTATACCGCGGTCATAACAATGCGGCGTTTTACCTACGAGACGTCAAATTTTGACAGATTTCACATAAAAAATGTGCCAAACTTAACTATTTTGTGGATGGTAGGGCCTTGTGCAATGTCCGTCCGGATCGCTACCACCGTCTTGCTCGCTAATCCTGCCGCTAAGCAGCAGTGCTCGCATTGTTGTGTTCCGGCGTGGAGAGCAAGACAGCCGGTGCAGTTACTGGCACAAGAGATATTCTTTCCCTCTGGGTTGGCAACGCATGTGCAATCTCTTTGGTATTGCGGGTCTATAGGCGGTGGTGATCACTTACCATCAGGTGACCCACTTGCTTGTTTGCGTTCCTATTTCATAAAAAAAAATATAGTTATTTAATTATTAGTACTAGTATGACTTCTTTTAGGTATTTGAATATTAGAACCGACCATTACTGATTTTAAATCAACCTAATCTAATCGAAACAAATTCAACGTGTGAAAGCTAGCCTTCGAAATATTTCTTCACCAACAAATCTCAACAAAGATGACTTCAAAAATTCGGACGAAGCCTTCAGATGAATAACACTATCCGCATTATGGTCATTTACATACGAATGCCGTACTATTTTTATGTCTCCGCTACACTACAGTTTGAGGCTCGTAAAACTCTAGCTGTTTATCAGACCGAGTTCCGGCGATACTGTGTCAGTGGGGCAAACGTCTCGTTTCATCCCGGGACAAAGTTCTGTGAGGACAGTGTCACGTCACGTATACTACTATCGACAGTTCGTTTCCTTTCCTTAGTAAATACATTAATATCTTTGGCCAATTACAAACTTAAGGGCTTATTACACTACTCGGTATTCAGACAGTCTCACTAAGATTTATCATAGTGTAATAAGAGTTAGCCTGTCTAATTAGAACGATCGAATGGGTTCGGCCGTGCTTACTGGCATTAAGCTGTCTGAATACCTCATAGTGTAATAAGCCCTTTAGGGTGCAATTTTTGAATCTCATCAGGTGACTAAAGCTCATCAATATGGCCGCCTTTCTATGAAAAATGGCCATTTTGGCGAGCTTTAGTCACCCGGTGAGTTTCAAAAATTGCACTCTTGGTTCCTACTTAGTTCGTTTTAGAGCCTTTGTTGGTAGAACCATACTGATGACAGTTGCTAGTTTTTTGCGGAATAGAAAAGCAAAAGAGCAAGTGAGTAACCTGATGGTAAGTGATCCCTACCGCCCATACACCCGCTACACCAAGGAGTTTGCAGTTGAGTTGTCAACTCAGAGGGCTAAGATGAAATACCTCTTGCGCCAGTAATTTCACCGGCCGTCTTCTCTCCACGCCGGAACACAACAGTGCAGTGGGTTAGCGAGCAAAATGGTGATAGCGATCCGGAGGACCTTCCGGTGTCCTGCTACTCGCAAAAAGGGTGAAATGGTTATAGAATGTACAGTCAAGTATAAAAATAATGGAACATTCAACGTCTCAAAAATATATTTTGTACCGAACGCTTTTATACCGGGATAATAAGGCCATCATTAAACTAAGTACAAAAAATGTTAGGCAATGAGTAGATAATCCGTAACGTGTAAACTAGGTTAAGTAAAAGTGCCACAGTTTTCGAAATATTTTATACTCATATCTTGAGCAAATCTTGAGTTATTTGAATCAAATTTAAAATGCTACATAATGACAACACGAAGAAAAATTAGCCTGCAACATTAGCATTCCGTGCCTTGCGTTTGCCAGTTTCGCCACATTTCCGCTACCGTACCCTGCGAATCTTTCAATGTGTTTCGTCTTTACGGTCATTACATTATTGATTTTTGTTTGGGAAAACCCTCGGTGTTATCTATGAGAAACTTAATCAAGTTATCTCATTCAACTTGGTCATTTATGAATGCCCTTTAGCTGACGAGAGAAGACGCCATTTGAATCGGTACAAATTGATTATACGATCGATATACGTGAACATGGAGTACAAAACCAATGATTCTTTGATATAGGTAGAGATATCAGAAAGGTTTTGCTGAGATTATTTGTCTTTATGTCTGACTTGTATTATCTATCTTAGCTGGCATAAGCTTAGTAACCTATCATGCGACTTATTGCTGCAAGAAACTGGATAATTAATAGATTCAGGCGTTACTTTGCGGAGGTCCATATCAATAAACTGGAACAAATTACCTTGCTACTCCGCGAAACCAGTGCCAGGCTCGTGCAAAATAGCTGCGTCTGTGCGACATATATGTGCAAGAAACTGGAGCAAATATACGGGTCAGCGAAAGTTCAGAGCAAGAGTGCAACTGTAGATTTGTAAGGCATTCAAGTGTACAGTTAGCAACGCAAGTAGGTCTAGCTGAACGTTCTAAAAGGTCAAAAAGCCATCAGTTTTCTATATGTAACCAAACTAAAACGATGCTAAAAAGTGGTGTGATCTATAACACTATTAATATTATGAATGGAAAAGTAATGATGTTTTGGATGTTTGTTTCACAGTCACGCATTGACGATTAGACGGACTGAGATGAAATTCGGCAGATATATCATGGCTTGGATTAAAACATGGCATACTTTAATCCCGTAAAATGTATAAAAAAGTATACCATGCAGGCGAATAATTACCACGAAAGCCAATATCACATTCTTAAATATTCATCTTCTTTATCCTTACGTAATATAAAGTAAAGCTATCCGTCCTGACTAAAACTAAACTAGAAAAAAACGATACATATAATTAGTTTAAGAACACGGGACATAGCAGGATACTTAAGTATTAGGAAAACGTATATAAAAAAGCGGTTTTGTATTACGTCTTATAGGTCACCCTGTAGAAAGTTATTTGCCTTTATTTACCCCAAAAAATCTTTTGTAAAAAATTCACCTGGATCACCTGGGTCACCTGATAAAGACCAGTAAACCCAAGAGAGTCCCTGACCTATTGCCCGCCTTTAGCCCCCCCCACACGGCCTCGGAATCTCGTCAGTCACCATGCAAAACGCAAGATCATGTTGCTTTATAATTGCTTGTTGATTAAGAAATTTTCTCCGTCATTGAATCCCTAACTCAATAAACCAAAACAATTTAAGGTTTCCATTGAACGACACCTCAAACAGCTCACTTCATTTACACATCAGTGCAAACTATCAAACTCTGAAATACTCGCCAACTAACTCCTAACTAACTTAGTTAGACCGATCAAAGGACTACCTTGCGGGGATTAAACTGTATTTTATGGACCGGACTTCGATAATTATGAAATCATTCAGTTCCAAAACTCGCATGGCCGAAGCTGAAAGAGCTGTGACGGCCTCATGCGAAAGTTATAATGCGAAGCCATTCATTTCATTTTATAATATTCACGGAGTTTTAGTTCATTTCGAGAACTTCTATTTAAAGACCTGGGGCATGCTTTTAATTATTAGCGGCAGTTAAACTTTACTTAACCCAGCGGCATTCTGGAAAAATAAGGCTGCAGAAAATTCTGTAGCATTATTGGCGTTGATACAAGTTGTCAAAAGTTTAACAATAGCGCATTACTTCCCATGGCGTATCTTTTATCACAGAGCGTTATATTGACGTCAGTTCTGCTATTCTCTAAACTCGTTAGCCCTGCGTTCGAAGTCGAAACTGTGACTGTCTTGCTCGATCGAGCACAACGACGATGTCGAACGAAATGCTTGCGCGCTTATGGTGATTTCACACAGGGACAGAATAATGAGGCAGAATAGTCGAACAGTTCAGAAGACAGTTGGCGTTCAACTATATACCAGTCAATTACTACAAACGGCTCGCGTGTACATGAGTACAGGATATTCGATTGAATAAGGTGGTAGGGTAAGCCAACTGTTCCGAAAAAAAGACCGGGTGGCTATTAACACACTTGCCTTGATTACTGTCTTGACAGTACTGTTCTTCAGTATTGCCTCACTGATCTGCCCTCATGTGAAATCAGCATTTGACAGTCACCCCTACGGATACTAAAAACATGAACTATTTTGATAATATATAATAATATTTTACTCCGGAATAATTGCATAATGATAGACCCGCACTGTAACCAGTTACTGGTTACAGAATGAAATGGGCCAGCTCGACCAGTAGTACCACTTTCTTACCTATTACAGGCGTCAAACGCAGTAATAGTAATTTACAAATTTCGGTTTAGTAGTTTTATATTTTCTATAATCTTCTTCTGTATGCTAAACCTTTCTTATTGTTAAACAAAAAATGCAGATAGCATCCGAACTTTTTAGTCGCATTGTGCCGAAAAACATGGAATCGGGACTATTATTAAATTTAATTATAAGTACGTGCTAAATATAAATTCATAAGCTTGATAATCTAAGCGTTTGCCTCTTTTTTAGATCTTTTGTCATGATAATTCAATCGTTTTACAATAACACTACAAAAATAATCAATATACCGGCGAATATTTGGATCGGGTAATAGCCACTCTGTATACGATAGGTACTGAAGCTAAATTGAGAGCACAAGATGAATACGAACTTATCCGACAAAATACGATGGCAAATAATTATTCGCTAGATCTCTATAAGCCTTAATCTTGCTTAAACTTGATTTTATTCATAGCACGCCTGTTTTCCTTCCTTATCCATAAAAAAATCAAGGTTATGAACTTTTTCAGCGGCTCAAATTCGACCATGTTATTCCTGTAATTATACGACCCAAAGCACTAATTACATCGTGTGTTATATCAGCTACGGTGTGTCATTTAGCCGAATAAATGGGTGTATTTTTCAGTAATTTATATATTCAGACGTCCATATTAGTACTGTATATTCTTGCGTCAATTTTAAATAAATATCCATTCATTATTCAAAACGAAATATCATATGCGTGTCAAGCACTAGGACGGATATCTTTCTTAGAAAAAGTGACACAGAATAATTAAAATTCAAAACCTTCTTAAAAATACTGTCTCGTATCGACAACATGTAAATGAAGCCGGGTGAATTGCAAAGCATTTGATTCGCTAGGAAAAAATGCGGCCAACAAAATCATAACATTCCCGAAATAAATTTCAAAACACGAACCAGCTTCCTTTCTGGTAAAAAATTAAGTGCTGAATATCGTTCTTTTACGTGAAATTTCATCGACGATTCCAGTAATCGGTGAAAACGTAATAATGTTGTTGATATTTATTACGCAATAGAAATCTTTATCTTCACGTCTTTATGTTCCTTTATCTTTTATTTATCTTTACATAGTATAACACATAGTCGCTATCCGTTCCTCTGTCCTTATATCTTTGGCTACTTATTCTAATCCACGCAACAGATTTTGATACGGTTTTAAAATGTCATTTTGATAATTTTTAATGTAGGTCATCATGTACAGTCAGCGTCAACTATACCGGAGCGGGCAAGGTGGTCAAAAATATCTGAACACGCCCGAGCGTATTTGACAATAGAGTCAAGTTCAGATATGACACCTTGCCCGCTCTGGTATATTTGACGCTGTCTGTACATTACATACTAATTGTATCCATACAAATCCGGGCTGGGTTGCTATTTATTAATAAATTCAGTTTAAGGTGCGGATGGCGCAAAAACAGAACCAATAAATTATTTTCTTTTGAGCGGCTTAAACGCTCGTAAATCCACCCACCTTCTTAGCCCTGAGTAATCTGATGCGCCAAGGCTTTTTACAGACCGACCTTTGATCTTCTTATTTATCACTTTAACGGTTATCTCACGGAATATTCGAGCACCGTCCATAATTAATGATGCCAAGACGTCGCAAGAAAGGATTAGTTGATGCCATAATGAATTAATAATACTCATTCAGTCTATTTTAAGGCCAGGCTACACCGGATGCGTATCCAAGAATTGTATGGCAGAGTAGCCGACCATAGTCTATTTGGTAGACTATGTTGGATAGCCTGAATAAAACTGTATGTGCCAATTGTCAAGTGAACAGCTCTGCGTTTTGTACGTTTTACATTGGCGTCATTTAGTTCTGCTATCCGACGCCTGTGTCGCTGCTAGTTAGAAAACTTAGAAGCACTTTATTCACTTACGATAAGATTAAAAGTTGAACCAATGGCTAAATATTGAAAGCCCCTTTTCACCTGCTTCACCCCATCGCATAGTGGTGACGCTAGGCTTGTAACAAATTCCAACAAGTAGGCGCAGATCTATTGTCTCCTTTTATCGATGCGTATCCAGCACGGCTCCAGCTCGCTTCGTAGAACGGCGTTACGTACACGCAACGCCAGTGATGTGGCATCTCAACATAAAATTCCATAGTATATTACAACCGCTCGTCTCTGGAGCCGTTCTGAATAGGCATCTGGTGTGTCCCGGCCTTAAGTCTCACTGCTGCAAACTGCAATGTTAGAGCATCCTCTACGTCGCGCCGTAACACGCCGTAACTCGCTACCTAACTCAGTGTGTTACTCTCCTACTTGGTTAGATAGAAAGAGATGCACTAAGTAATGAAGCTAGGTATAGTCGACCAAGAAATTGCTTAAACCCCGTATTATAAAGGGATAAGGTACAAAAGTGGTCAAGCAATTTCTTGGTCGACTATACGTAAAGTCAGAATTGGAATCCAAGATTAAACAGGTTCTACAGATGACATGATCTGGTGTGGTGGCTTTCATCTGATAAATCTCTAAAACAAGACAGATTAAAGCTCTGTAGCGACTCTAGCGCCATCTAGTGTAGAATAGAGGAAAACAGCTGACATGCGCTACATCTCGCTAACGAAGTTTCATAACACGGACGCATATATACAACTTCCATCTTTCATCCTTTGGACTTCGGTCCCCAGGCATAACACCCGCCTGGAGAGAGATCTCTCTATTGTGGCCAACTACCAAAGCTCGAAGACTTCCTGCACCAGATAATGTCATCTGTAAACCTCAACTTTTGATCTTGGATTTTAGTTTTGAGTATAGCGTGTCGAAAAAGTTCATGCTAGGTGCACTGAGGTATGATTCTGTGACGTAAAGTCGCTGCGATAGACGTATGTATGAGAGGGTCCGCTAAATCGCGCGGGTGCTCATACTATTGTTCGATCGATAGGTGTGCACCCGCTGAGTACACCCGCGCGACGTAGTGGAGGTCCTAACGAAACTAATTTATGTCAGTAATATAAATAGAACTGATTTATTTCTTAGAATGTGGATGCAATTACATTTATATTCAGTCAGCATAATTATTCATAAAACATTAAGGTATTTTCAAATATTTGAATTAAGAAAACTTTTAAGAATGTTATGTATGGTATCATAGTATAGTAAATATTGCTGTGCCGTTACAAGGTTTATGTTGAAGCAATAAATTATTTTATCTACACATATATCATAAATGCTCTATAATGCGTTCAGAAACCGTAGGCAATGACCAGCATTATAACAACCAATATTATTATGAGAATTTTTCTAATTTGTTTCTATATTTGTTCAAATTCATTTTTTATTACATTATTTTAATGTGTACAGTCTATAGATATTTAATAGGTACCTAGCACTAGTAGCTAGTAGCAACGCAGGTCATTGCCCTATGGCTTCTGAACCCATCATAGAGTACTTATGATATGTGTGTAGATAAAGTAATGTATGCAACTGTACATAATTAGGTCTTAAAACACTCGTGTGATCCTATTATGAAACTCGCTGACGCTCGTTTCATAAAACCACACTCGTGTTTTAAGACCCCTGCATTATGCAACAGTTGCATAATAGTATTTTATGCAACTGCTATATAATGAGAGGCCTTAAAACACGAGTGTGGTTTTATGAAACGAGCGTTAGCGAGTTTCATAATAGGATCACACGAGTGTTTTAAGGCCTAATTATATACAGTTGCATACATTACTTTATCTACACACATATCATAACTGCAAAAAACCGTAACAGCAAAAAACCAAAAACGATGACAACTAATGGCCGCCATGTATATTAAAAAGGTACTCTGTGATTCGATCTATCCGTCAAGACGAACGTTTTTTTTTAAACCATAGACTAACGAATGAGTCCCTATTGTCATGTCACTCGAGATCAAATGTCGTGCGTTTAAATTAAAAAAACATACTGAGTTGACGTTTCGTATCAATAACTGTTTTAATATCTGTGGATACTAGAATAGAGACCAACTTGAATTTTGACAGCTGCTCCAAATTTAAATTGATAACGTCACGAGCAGTCACGAGATATCGGTAATGTGATGACCAATAAAGAACAAATTTACCTACTACCACAGACAAGAAAATTCTTATAATAACATTGGTTGTAATAATGCTGGTCATTTCCTAGGGTTTTTGAACGCGTTATTTAGCCTTTATGATATGTGTGTAGATAAAATACTATTAAAGAACTCTTGTAAACAACATAAATTTGTAATAAAGATAATTTGAATTTGTAACGGTTCTGCTATCATAAAACTCTAGCATCTTCGTGATATGTTTAAATCAGCTTCAAGAGCTTTGTAGGGCTTTTCTTTGTATTTGAACAGACCAAGGCTACGTTGGTTACTTAGTAAGGTTCAGAGGGTTTGAAGCGAAGGTAGCATCAAGTTGTTTTTTTTCTATAATACGGCATACGTGTCTTTAGGCCAGTCTGACCAGGGGGTTCCACTCCGCACTGTGGGTGCGCTCGCCGCATTACCTATGGCATAGGTTAATCGCAGTAGGTTGCCGGCTTGCCGCGCGCGCGCCCGCTCAGAGTGAGCTACTACTTTACGTCGGTATTCCGCAAGACTATTCCACATAGACTAAACATTTCAATCGAACTGAAACTTGAGTTCGATTTAAAACTACGACTCGATGACTTCAAAAATATGTTTTTCCACTGTGTCAGCCGATAGTTTTAACTTCTTATTTATCTAGTAGATAGTAAGTTCCAACCTGGCCATGAACACAAAAGTTGCAAAAATTGTATCAATACATAGATAAATAATTATGAACTGTAAGGGCTACGAGTATAGCTATAGATCGTTATCAAAGAACAACAACAGCGTATTTAAGATAGCATTTGACATTTCACGTAATGTGTGTAATAGTAGAAATGAAACGTCAAATGCGAATTTGAGAGAGAACGCGGTCGTAACAAGCCTAAAACATGATAAATACAAAATGCTGCTTGTTGAAACCCTTTTATAGCTTCATTAATTGTGTGCTTTTTTTAATGCAAACATTAATATAAAGATGAGTATGAAGTGAGTATGAAGTTTAGTAGGTTTTGCTTAGTTTGCTTTTTCTTTATCTTTTCTGTGTGTCTACTCTAGATCTTGGGTCCTGTCAATCGCTCAAAGGTTAACTGGAAGAGATCCCTTAAAGGGATAAGTTCGCCTTTGTACATCTGTTTTGTCCTGTTATCTGTTATTTTATGTGTTTAGTACAATAAAGAGTCATACATACATACATACATAAGTCCTCAATTCAAGTAATTTGGGTTGGTCCCTTCTGTTTATAAACAGAATAATGATATTATTTGTAACACAAATGCTTTGCATAATAATAGCTTTCCCAGCTAGGCTACAGGCGGTCTAGAAATGCCTCCTTCTGAAGGTACTTAAAGTTGATTTATTCAAGCAACGGCAGCTATGCGCAAGTGACTTACGATAACGTATACAATATTATATAGTACATCGTAAGAAGATAGCAAATAAAAATAGTACATTACACCCTTGTAAGTTATTTTTAAGTGAATCTATTGAAACTATTTTCCACATGGTCATAGTCTAGTCTTGTGAATCAAAATTGATGAAACTACGCGTTTTTCTCTAATCCAGTGAACATGCCTTTACTGCAGTCACTGCGGCACAGAAATTTATCGTTGCGACGGCAATACGTTTATGATTAAACAGCCAGTTGTGCGCCCGGGCACAGATTAATGACGGCTAATCAGCGTGTAAAAACTTCGCTTAATCCGTCTTCTAACCCTTTTAGCTGAGTGGTTTGCTTGAGGGCCAGCAACAAAACGTCAGTAATCAATTTTTGGTACGCGTTTGTAAAATACAGGTTTAGTTTTGAAATATTCATATCCATATTTGAGCAGCACCTAGCATGAACCTTCTCGGCGTTTACTCGCTACGTAAATCAGTGGACCTCTGTCTAATTAGCCCAGTAGGACAAAGACGCACTGAGTTACGTAGTGAGTTAAGACGTGTCGAGAAGGTTCGTGGTAGATACTCAGTCTACTCAGTATACTCAGTTGTTTGGCCATGTGTAGTCACACATAATCAAAAGTTTAGGTACCTACTCGGTACTCACTGTGTGTGTAATCTATAACAACTGCTTGTTTTTGCACAATACAAATCCCTGTGTATACTTATATTAACATAATGTTATTCTTTAATACGTATAAAATGTACTCATATTACGAATTAGTGAAATTCAGCCTGAATTTAAACAGTTTCTAGTCGCAAATACTCAAACTTCTCGAAACGAATGTGTGATTAAAGTAAATACACGCCTTAAAAAGTATTAAAACGTCAACGACCCTCGAAATGGATGTATATTGGCAAACTTCTCACGTCTCATTCTAAGGCTACGCCACTTGATCAAAGTTGGTGTTTGTCAAGAAACATTTCAATAAAACGTCGTTTCATTACGAAGATTTAACTGAGTATTATAAAACAGAAACGTCTGTTAACAACAATGGCTGAAACTCCGGCCTTTCAAAGTCAAAGTTAACAAATCTCAATTAGAATTCCATAATCGGGAAATTTAATAAACGAGCAATCGACTGTGCCGTTAAACTTGACGCGGAATTGCGAGTCACAATACTGCAGATAATTGACATTTATTCTGATTTCATATTAAAAGATTTCAGTTAATCACTGACGATGACGACACTGACTGACAGCGTGTGCAATTACTGGCACAAGAGGTATTTCATCTTAACCCTCTGGGTTGGCAACGCATCTACAATTTCTTTGGCGTTGCGGGTGTCTAAAGGGGTGGTGAACGCTAACCGTCAGGTAACTCACTTGCTTGTTTGTCTTCCTATTTCATAAAAAAACATTATATAAAAAAAAATCTAGCAAAACAATAAGAATAACCATGATTAAAACGCAAAAGGCCCGCTGCCAGTTCGATTCCACGAATAAACTAAATCTCCTCACCAACGCCATCTCTTTTCGCCGCCGCAAAACTTTTTCGCCACCTGCTCGGCTTTGCGGCTTTGACTTTTGCCTATAAATTAATTCTCGCATTCAGCTTTCGACTGGGTCCCTTACAATCGCAGCGGTTATGAGGGGATCGGGTGCATAATTTATCGGTCGAACCGCGCCCTGTGGGTGATAGAAACCTTCGAATTCGGTCATTTGTCTTTACTATTGATATATGGAAAAACGGGGCTAAGGCGCTGGTAGATATGAGACCTGAATTTCATTTGTTGCTATTTTGTGACCTGTTCCGGCTTTGCACGGGTATTACTAAAATACTTGTACTTAAAAAAAGACAAATGTTTGCCAAAAACCGAGTAGTGCCGAGCAAACTCTTGCAAATAAAAGTTTCTTTTTCAATCGAAAATGAATACTTTATTTTGTTTTATTTTTAATTTCCTCCAACACTATTAGAAGTAAACCGTTCATCGTACTTTTCATTACTCTACAGGTCAGTGTAGAGACACATATTTTCAGTACCCAATGTACATTCAAAGTTTCCAACATTGAGAAAAATTTAATTAAATTTGACATGTTAACTTCGTGGAGATTAGCTTAACGAAGCAAAACTATAAGCCCTGTACGAGTATTACCATAAAATAACCTTCTCTAATTTAAGGGCACGGTCAGGCGCATACAGACACAATTGTTCCGCAAAGGGTCAGCTAATACGCATTTAGGGCACAAAGAAACCCTGACGTTGACAAAGAGACGGGATAGCAATCGAGGACAGAACTTTAGGGTTACGGCAACTTTAGTGGTTTTAAGTGAATTTCTAAGTTTGCCCTGGAATTCTAAAATAGGTATAAAGTTATTTTTAACAACATGGCTAGTTAGGACGCGGACGCGGCAAAGGATCATCGATTCTAAGGCTCTTTCTCACCCCTCTCTGATAAGTTGTCGATGTAATAATTAACAGATATCTGTGACACCTTCTCTATTTGTGTCCATAGAATAAACAGAGATGGCATCACCAATATCTGTTGGATGTAATATCAGGGACTTATCAGGGAGTGCTAAAACCGGTCCTTAGGGTCACCGGTTCCCATAGGCGGCAGTGGTCACATTCCATCGGGTGAACCGCGTGCTCGTTTTACTTCCCTTTTTATATAAAATAGGATAAAGATCGAAAAAAAAACAGTTGAAAAATTAACCATAAATAAATGTGAATGAAGTTGTAATACATATTTTGCTCAGAAAAAGAAAATTACGTACGAAATCTTTGATTTTTATCTCCGAAGAAAATGTGAAAATGAGTTTTAAACAGTAGCCAACAGCCTATTAGATACCAATAAAAAACAGACAAACATTCGCGAAAATAATATCAATTCGGCTCAAAAGATTGTCTACGGAAACTCTTTTGAAGGCAAGTTCCTTTGATGTTCTGGTTATACAATGAATCGAATTAATCCGCTTGTACAGAAATACTTGGAAACGTCTGCAAGCCTTGAGGGGCAATTCAATTTGTGTTGCTGACAGGCAAAGCTCATTGATTTTATTGTTATTCTTATATAAAATTATATTTTGGAATTGGAAAATAGGATTTGGCATTATTTCATAAAATAAAACTTTTCTGACGCTTCAACGTCAGGCTTTGGAGTTATTTCACCGTTAGGAGTATGAACGATCTTTCGGCTGAGCTTAAAAATCGTATAGTAAAAACAGAAACAAACTTAGCCAAGGCTTTTAATCTAGTATATGGTCTATCTATCTGCTGAATTCCATTCAAATCCACCAAACAATATTTTACACAATTTTTATTGAAACAATACTTTGACCACTTTACGATATCAGTAGGAACAGTTACTAATTAAGCAGTCTATTTGAAGTAGTGCTTACTAATAAAAGACAATTCGTATAAATTGCCACTTGCAATTTCTATACTAAAATTTGAGAGCCTATTTCGACGTTATAGCTAGTACAAAATCACAACAAGGGTTTCGTCTCAATTTACTTGTATGCGATAGTGATCTCTTGTTTCAAGTTTAATACCCCAAGTTCCCAGAGTCAGCTACCTGAGGTGAACTCTACGTGGAAACTTACTATCATGGATTAATTTGCTAAAATGATTGAGATGCGAGCGATATTAATAATTGGGACCCGTTCGATATCTGAAGTGCATCTCGATGATGCTAGTTAGTAGGTAGCGATGTATTAGAACTTCATAATGTCGTTTATTATTAACAGAAGGTATTTAGTAGAATTCTCAAGCATGAATATTCGAGACTGCATTGAAAGGCATTGTAAGATTGAAGTTATAAAACTCGAGAATAGTCTAAATTATTAAGTAAGTAATACTTTGTTGAATTTTCGATTATGCATGGCAACATGCCTGGACTTCGTACGGATACAATGAGGCTGTAATGTAAAGAACATAAAACCTTCCGTAAAAATCTCTAAATGACAGTGAAAACCGTATCAAAATCCGTTGCATTGTGAAGGAGTAAGCAGCCAAAGATGTGAGAAGAGACATAAACGGATAGCGACTTTGTTTTTATTAAATGTCAAAAAAGATAAATAGATAAGATATTATAGAAGGAAGGATAGAAGGAAAGAGAGGAAGGAGCAGACCTAGAAGAAGTTATATTGATCAAGTGAAGGAAAGAGTTCGTGTCGTATCGTACAGAATAGTCAAAGATCTGGCAACGATGGGGAAGCTTGGAAAGCACTGCCAAGATCAAAATCCTTAAATTTGAGAAGAAAGATAAAAATCGAGTAGAAGTTTAAAGATAAAGATTATTCAACTAATATTTCGATTACTTACAAATAACCGAAATAACATTAACGATGATAAATTATGTACTCACACTCATAGACATAAAAACACCAAAATGGAAAATGTTATGCTATATTTAAGAATTTTCCTTAATTTTGCTTAAAAATCAAGGAAAAAAACCGTCATTCGCAGCTCAACTTTGTATAGGCGGAGATAGAAGTAGCTTAATACTCGAGGAGGCGGGGGCAGCTTACTTTCCGAAGCTATAAGAACATCGGCACACCACTGCACTGTGGCCCGTGTAATAGAGTTATACGATAGACTGAGAGGCTGCCAATAGGACGATAATATGACGGTTTTGATACCAAAACGCCGTTTTTGTTTGAAGTAAAAGCTCTGTACTTATACTAATTTTTTTTCTATGGAAGAATTCAAAAAGATTTGTAGAAGCTCCCTTTACGGTAATAAAAAAAATTAAATATGGCAATTATGTTGTTAAAAAAACCCTATTAACTTTCCTAAAGCTTTCCAATCTGATGAAATGTTCGTAAGCAAGCATGTTATTCTAACATTAATAATGTATATGTAAACTGGCACACACCGAAATGTAGGCGTTATTAGTATTCCTCCTCCAACAATTATTCAAATGTAGGAAAAATTACTAACAAAATTTTATTGCGTACAAATTTCGAGATTGCGCTAATAAAAGCTTGCTTATATTCGGGTTTCCTCGAAACGAGAATGGAAGTGTAATAAGTAAAAATAAGTTAAGTTGATGTCAAAAAAATCTTTTCGGGCTAAGAATTTCTATTATCCTTCGAAAATATATTTTGTGTTGCTTTAGTTAGTATTCATAATTATGTCTAGACAATTTATCCGTAGCGACCTAATTGAGATTTATCAGTTCCATTTATGTTTTGTATGTATGTTTTAATATCTATAGACATTTTTTTGACGGCCGGATAGCCTAGTGGTTAGTGACCCTGACCATGAAGTTTGAGGTACCGGGTTCGATTCCCGGGAGGGGCAAATGTTTGTATGATGAATACGAATGTTTGTGCCCGAGTCGTGGTTGTTATATGTATTTAAGTATATATTTATCTATATAAGTATGTATATCCGTTGTCTAGTACCCATAACACAAGCAGCTTTAGTTGCTTACTTTGGGACTAAGTCAATTGGTGTTAATTGTCCCCAGATATTTTTTTTTTTTGTTTGTGAAAGTTACTTGATGTAGGTAATTTTCTTTATGACTATAGAATTTTTAACATGTACTGAAATATACCTTGTGTACCTACATGATCCAAAATACTACTGTCTGCATTTCAAATAATTCATTATAAAGTTTTGTTATATTCTTATCAATAATAAGAAATAAAAATAAACCAAAACCCTTCAAATCGATTTACTGTGATTCTTTAAAAGCGCTGTTTTGCAAGCTTTGAATTTGACAATAATAATAAAAATTATCAAAAATTTAAAAATTTACATACGTAAACTGAAACTCCTGAGTATTATTGTGAGCTTGCAACGTAAAACATGTGAAACGTTTTTAACTCTGAAAATGTTACAAATAATTTTACATAATTGTATTCTGTATGTTGTGGTTTAATTTAACTAATTAGTTCACGTGACTATGCTGAGAGAGTATGAACCCAAAATAGTTCCGCTCGGCATAATAAGTTTTGTCGAAATGTATGGGAGTTGAAACAAATAGTAGTTGGCGAATTTCAATTTAATCGCAAGCCACAGCGCAGCTTATACAAAGAGTCCACATTGTTACAAACAAAAAGTAAATACTGTTCGTTGGTAAACAAAATGAAAATAAAGTTATAATCAATCGATCAATCAACGCGTAATTTAGCTACTTTTCGTTTTAAAATATTCGAAATTAACCAAATTCGGCCGTTATTTGGTAAAATATTGGAATAGTTTCTCGAATATTAAAAAGTCGAGAAAAACTGAGTGTTAATTTTTTTCTATGGGATATTTGTATAAACTCAGGATCGTATTCCACGATTCAAATGATTTGGATAAGACATCGTCTTCGGGTCAGTTAGTAAAATATTAAAAGTAAATAATTTAGTTTCTTCATTTATTAACGAGTCCAATTTTTTTTATTAAACATAGGAATTCAAACGTACAAATGAATCGCCTATAGACACCCGCAACATCAAAAAGGTTGCAGATGCGTTGCCAACCCAGAGGGCTAAGATGGAACACCTCTTGTGCCAGTAATTGCACCGGCGCTGTTTTGCTCTCCACACCAGAACATAACAGTGCAAGCACTGCTGCTTAGTGGCAGGATTACCGAGCAAGATAGTAGTAGCGATCCGGACGGACCTTGCACAAGATCCTAAACTACTAACCGCAAGATTGTTGAATGAGATCCACTACAGAATGTATCTTACTTGTAATATTCTGAGGAGTGTTTATTTACAACAAAGTATTTACTTACTTACTTACTTTAAAACCCCTTAACAAAGTAACGAAGCTGTTCTAATCTGTGCCACCAAAGTTGTAAATGATTGTGGAATATTTAGATTAAAACGTATTGCCTCAATATATTTGAGGCACATGCGCCCAATGTGCCCTTTCGCGCCTGCGCAGTAATGTGCGTCGTTTATATTTTGAATAATGTTTGTGCGAGTGGCTCAACACGCTGAACGTTAGCTGAAAATTGCAAGTAGACTATAGGGTAAATACCTCATTTCTTGGCACCTAACTTTATCAGAATTTTTGACAATGTAGCCTTAAAGTAAGGTTTAACGTACCCTTATTTTGGAGGAGTTCGTCACCCCCTACATGACCGTTTACCCTAAATAAATATAGATATTTTTTTTAGCTGTTATCCTCAACAAAAATGTGGGTGTTTGAAAAAATTTTAGTTCCGGCTGGGGGGTTCCACTCATCACTGTAGGTACACTCGACCGCCTACAAACAGACAAAGCCGACAAAATACTGCGGCTTTATTTATTTTTTGTCTTTTTTCAGTTACATTTATTGGAAATCTTCAACCCAATCATAAAAGCAGCTCCTATGAAAAACGAAGTACAAAGTAAATTGAAAGTAAATGAGCATTTGTGATTGGCTGGCGCTAATTTAAACCAATTACGAAGCGCTGGCTGGTTCGAGGTGAACCATTTTTTACGAGAAGGCAAAATGTAGTCTCGTTAAACAGTTAGTTAACTACATTCTCGTAATCAAAGCGAAGTTCTTTTTATTTCATTTTTTAATTATTAATCTGTGTGGAGTAAAACAATAAATTTTATAATCGAGTAGATGAACCATAGAGTTTAGAGTTTTATATAAACTTTAATTTACTTATGCTATTGTGTTATAGTTTTTATCTACACACATATCATAAGTGCTCAATAACGCGTTCAAAAACCATAGAAAATGACCAGCATTATTACAACCAATGTTATTATAAGAATTTTCTAGTCTGTGGTAGTAGGTAAATCTGTTCTTTATTGGGTAGTATCTCTTAGTAGTCTGTGTTTATTGGTGATCACATTACCGATATCTCGTGACGTTATGAATTTAAATTTGGAACAGCTGTCAAAATTCAAGTTGGTCTCTATTCTAGTATCCACAGATATTAAAACAGTTATCGATACGAAACGTCAACTCAGTATGTTTTTATAATTTAAACGCACGACATTTGATCTCGAGTGACATGAGAATAGGGACTTCATTCGTTTGTCTATGGTGTAAAAAAAACCTTCGTCTTGGCGGATAGATCGAATGGCTAGTTGTCATTCGTTTGTTGGTTTTTTGCTGTTACGGTTTTTTGCAGTTATGATATGTGTGTAGATAAAGTAATGTATGCAACTGTATATAATTAGGCCTTAAAACACTCGTGTGATCCTATTATGAAACTCGCTGACGCTCGTTTCATAAAACCACACTCGTGTTTTAAGGCCTCTCATTATATAGCAGTTGCATAAAATACTATTAAACTTTTATCCTCTAGTGAATGGTACCAAGATATTTGCCATCGAATGGTTAGAGGTTTAAATTAACGGATTATTGTGTATTAGTCTGTTTATTTTTGTTTCTTTTTACAATTTGGGTCATAATTCATAATTATGTAACTGTAAACAACGGAGTACGTCAGTACATTTAGCTAACATAATAAAGAGAGTTCAGTTAAAAACTCACTTTAATAATGATTAACTTTATGTAATTTTTTATAAATTATTTACCAGATATTTTATCAGCAGCCGAAAAACGTTAAACAATAAAAGTTATTCTCAAGAGTTAAAACAAAATTAAGACAACACAAATTTAAAGACTCGAGAAATAAGTTAAAAGTCATAACTTACTCAAAACAATAGGGAAGAACTGAGTTTCGTAAATGTTATTACCATTTTTATTGGCCTTAAATGTAAGCGAACAAATTAAAACTTTAAATAAAAGCTTTTAATTCCGATTTAATTTCTTTGTCTTCGAGTTCCATTAAAATTGTCCCAGGATACTTCTTTGCAAAGGGAATTGTTATTTTTCATTTGCATTAAAAAGTTTGCGTTTTGATTAAAAATTCGTATACGAAGGATCATCCCGGAAGTAAATTGATGAGGTCGTTTAAATCAAATTTAAATGATAATGACATCACAAAGAAAAAATCTAGGCACTGGCAGGACTCGAACCTGCAATTTCAGCATTCCGTGCCGTGTGCTAATCGAATCGAAAAATTGAAAAAAGAAATCTATTACGAACATTTCGTTTAAACCAATTTAAACAAGGTTATAATCAGGTTATTACATTCTGGTTCAAGTCCAAATATTCTTGTATCTTACAGGTGCATATCTAAACTGTAACCGATTTAAGACTTAAATACCCTAGATCAGTGTTTCTCAACCTTTTCCAAGGGCGGACCCCTAATGCAAGCTTACCATGACCCGTAGACTCCTCAAAATCAAACAAAAAACCGCTTGGATACTTTTATAGGTATGCAATACTCATATGAGTCTATTTGACTCACACGAAAAATGCGACGCCCGTCAAACGCTCGGTCGCGTCGTTCTGCCTTATAATTTTTACTTTTAATATTTATTTCGTCTGCGGACCCACCAGGATAGGTTCGCGGACCCCCAGAGGTTCTAGGACCCCCGGGTTGAGAAACACTGCCCTAGATAGATAGATTACTCTAGATAGTACGAAAAAGTTTAAATCCTAAATTAGCACATCACGTAATTTTTCGCCTTCCCTTGTTCACGAAAGTAGAGATAGCCTTTGACAATAACTTTTAGCTAGAATAATTAATGGCGCTGTTTACGTGTTTCTATAAAAACCAACTTACCAACCTTCTCGTGTATTTTTGGTGGTATTTTAGCTTAAATGAAATATATCCCGATAGATCCCGATGATGCCTCGTACAGAGGCGAAACGCGCATCGATCGTGTTGTTTAGTGTTTAGTGGTGGTGTGTATTTGAGTCTGTGTGATATATTATGTTGTTTCGTGTGGAAGCGGAGGAGGGTGGGTTTTTGCAAGAACATATACATAAATGTCGCAAAGACACTGCTAACTTGCACGAGCACGGCGCTGGTTTCGCGGAGTAGCAAGGTAATTTGTTGCAGTTTATTAAAATGGACCTCCGCAAAGTAACGCCTGAATCTATGAATTATTTAAATGAAATCACTACTGCATCTTTAGCACAACTTTTTGGAACAACAAACGTTGCGAACGCATTTGCGTAAAATTTTCAATTACTATGGAAACAGTTGTAGATACCTGCCGCTAGGAGCGCTGTCTATATTTCTTTAGTAACTGAGAAGTTAACGTTAAGAGGAGTGTGAAAATAGCGCTCTCCATACAAACTGCGATAACGTTTTCCACCCTCTAAACTTTAACTTACAGCCATGTTTTTTTAGTATGATATCATTATTCCCTAGAACTAGATTTGTATGTTTTGATTTTTTAAATATTCTTAATAGTTTCAAAAATATTGACGCTTTTCTGTTTCGTATAAAACTCCTAAAATGCAAATATTATCTAATCTGTGAAGAATATTTAAAAAATCAAAACATACAAACCTACTTCTAAGGCAAAATGACAACATACAAAAAAATCATTGCCATAGGTTAAGGTTTAGAGGGTGGAAAACGTTATCGCCGTTTGTACGGGGAGCACTTTATGGGGCTGAGTTCACACTCCTCTTAATGCGTTCGAGACGTTTTTGTGACGAAAACTTACACTATTTAAAGGTTCGCTCCGATCGATGGTAATGGCCTTTCAGCCACTGTTAAATCGTCTAATTTACGTCTGAATTAAATATAATTTGTTAAGCGATTGTACCCGTCCTTACCCCTTGCGTGGACCACAGTGAGCTAGAAGTATAGTACCTACGTAGTTAATAAACCTTAATTAATAATTTAGTTTTGCAGGTGGTAGGACCTTGTGCAACATCTTGCTCGCTAATCCTGCCGCTAAGCAGCAGTGCTTGCACTGTTGTTTTCTGGCGTGGAGAGCAAGACAGCCGATGCAATTACTGGCACAAGAACTATTCCATTTTAGGCATCTGCAATCTCTTTGTTGTTGCGGGTGTCTATAGGTGGTGGTGATCACTTACCATCAGGTGACCCACTTGCTTGTTTTTCTTCCAGTTTAATTTAAAAAAAAACCTCGTATGTCTTTGATAGTAGTGTCAGAAAAACTTTTAACCTCGTAACGGCACCCTTCGGCGTATAAAAGCCCTGTGTTACGCACCCCACAGAAATTCAGGCAAGACATTAGCCAAGTCAAAAGTAGAACGATTGCTCGGGGACCTGCGAGACCCTTTAACTCGAAACTAGAATGCCACTGGCTCCTGTAGGAGCCGTTGAATAATATAAAACAGGACGCGTGGCAATGGAAATGGTAAACGCTCGGTATCCACACGCTTTTCTCGACTTTTAAGGAGTTTAAGAATTAAATTTGGCTGAAATAATGAAACTTTGTGACAATTTGCGTTGGTTTTGTTTTGGTGTGTATACTTCCTTGACTAAGTACAGAAAATTGCAATACATATACAAAAGGGATATTAAAAAGTAAGAAAGTGATGATTAAAAAAAACTGCCAAGTGCTAACCGAACTGGTGGAAAGAGAGTTCCATAGCCTCATAAAATACATATATTTGTGTTATGATATATGTACAACCAAAAGCAACGTGTGCAAAAAAAAACTGAACCGCAAAATACTATGCTAGTTATAAAGATCGCTTTATTTTTTATGTATTATTTAAGTAAATGGAATTACACAAAGCGTTATATGTGGGTTTCCCACAAATTTTTCAAATTCGGGAAAACTTCCTTTTTTCTTCGGGATTTTTTAGAAGGACAGGACTACGTTTATCTGGTCAGTAAGAAATAAAATAAACATTGGTTAATAATAATAAATACGCACCTATAGCGTACCTCTAAAACTTCAGATCAAAAAATTGCAAAACCCTGGCCTACAATTTAAATAAGTTGATTTTACGTAACCAAAAAAAATGCCACTTGTACGCGTACTGCCTACATTCTTTGTCAACCGTTGTTAAGGAAATATCCTTAAACTCGCCTTGTTTAGATAGGAAGCTGCGTAAATACACAGCATTAAATAAACAGACTGTGGCATTTACATTTTATCACGCCCCATCCAGAAACAAGGCGAAACCTATTCAAGATTGTAATCCGGAAAATCATCAAATCTTACCATTGTTTAACTCTTATTATGTTCAACTTCATTATTCTAACACATTGAGTTCAAAACACAGCAGCCCTTACAATTGTGCTCCATATTTTACATACGAAAACAGTTAGACATGCATCGTTGTTCTAATGTAAATTATAACGAGGAAGAACACGAGTCAGATGTTGTAATTGCATTCTGTCCAGTTTCATCGAAATAAAATAAATGGTGAACTTTCAACTTTTTAACGGCCATTCTCTGATTTTTAACAATTTCAACGCCAAACACGGATATATCCATAGCTCTTGGTTTCACGCCAATATTATTATGACAGGTATATCCATCACTCTAGGTTCAACGCCAATGACGGAAAAATCTGTCACTCTAGGTTCAACGCCAATGACTGATATATTCGTCACTCTAGGCTCAATGTCAATGACAGATATATCTATTCACGGGGACAATATAAGAGCGACATACGTGCATTCGCAAAAATTCCAACTTAGTTAATCACAAAAGGCTTGGCATGTGAATTAAGAAAAATAATCCTGCTCATTTTATCGAAATGTAAAAAATTTATTCAAAATAAATGTCATGTCACTAATAGGTCAACGATTGGTATGAAATGGACCGGTTTCTCCTTACTATCTTCATTGGCAACCAAGTACATTTCGCTTGAAGCAGAGGTTGGTTTGCCTTAAATGGTTAAACTGATTTGATTGCGGCATCCTGCTTTGAATAGTGCCGCTGCAGGTTTGTAGATACGATAAATATTTTATGCTATTACTGTATTAGACTGTGACGACATCTTGTACGTACACCTTACACGTTAATATAATTAGAGGCAACAGAGGCACGACAGGTAGTGGGTAAGGGAAATCATTTATTCATTAATTAATGATCTTTCCTGGCTTCAGATGGGTACCATTTGAATGCAATGGACATAAAAACTTACCTTAATAAATTATGAAAATGAAATAAAATAATTAATAGATTCAGGCGTTACTTTGCGGAGGTCCATTTCAACAAACTGGAACAAATGACCTTGCTACTCCGCGAAACGCGTTTAGTTTCGCGAAGTGGCAAGGTAATTTGTTCCAGTTTGATGAAAATGAAAACCAGATTACGTAAAATCGGTTGCATGGTTTAGAAGAAGTAAGCGGCCTAAGATATAAAGACAGATAGGAACGGATAACGACTTTGTGTTATACTATGTAAGGATAAAGAAGATTATAATGACACAGTGATGAGATGAGGATTGGCAATGAGCTTAAGTGGCCTAGTAGCTAAAGGGGATGGCCTCGTGATCTTAAGGTACCGAGTTCGATTCCCAGAAGTCATCATGTACCAGTGAGTTCTTCTAACTTATTAACAGTCAACCAATTTGATTTATAGGCTATAGTACATAGTCGCCATGTGCATCGCAATTTATTCAGAAGTCATTATGACGTCTATTGTGAAACGGTTTTACAGTCGCCTTGGTTGACTGTACTGTACATTATTTAAGTATTGGTAGTAGCCAACGCCCTTTCGCTAAGGGATAAAATAGTGAGGGAACCTTGAAATTAAAATAAATTTATGTTTAACCATGATCATATCTTGTCGGCCTGGTTTCCCTGTCACAGGGGTTAGGTCAAAGTAATAACCTGACCTGTCAAATCTGGGATCATGTTCAAAGCGTACTCAGAATACATTCGGTCAAAAGCGCTAGCCCTTTCCGGCCGACTCGATATAATCGTGCAAATAAGTTTGAAAAAATCCTGAGCGCGCGCAAATCATCTTTTCGCGACCGAGCCGATACCGATCGATCGTGCAAACACTAGCGCCACGCGGGACGTGTGAAAGGGGTAAGTTTGTTGCGTCAGTCGGGCGCGCGGCAGTCCCGAATATGGCGGCGTTTTTTGGCGGGAGTAGCACCATACGTAAGTACATATTTTTGTATTTTTTTGATAACCAAGTAGTGATTTAATGTATGACTAGCATATATAATAAGATGAACATAATTAATGAATACAAATTTAATAATAAGTATGTAATTTGATGCAAACTGTAGGCTGTTAAAAAATAATTGCACGGTCGTGTATATTCGGCCACAGTTCGTAAAACGTCTGTGACAATTATTTGCACGATTGTGTGTATTCGGCCCGCACTTGTGAATCATATTCAAAAGCAATAATAAATTCTTTAGTTTGTTTTATTAGATATTTTATTTTCTAATAAAGTTTCATGGTATTTCAGGGCGCCCCCTGAGAGATGACGAAATAGAAGACATTTTGGGAGGTGGAAACTTCTCAGAAATTGAAGATTTGGATGACGCAGACGAGATATCGCCTTTCTCACTATTTGACTGGCTAGAGAGAGATACCCTCGTTATTACACCAGGTAACTCTACTTTCCCTGATACTCCGCTTACTTTGGAGACTCCCGCTACGCCGCCTGTTGATAATGCTAAGCCGCGGAGTGCTGACGAAACTAACACATCCAATAGGAAGTCAACCCGCCGTGTTACCTCTCTTTCGAGATCATCAAAAGCTAACACTAAAATAAAAAATTGTGAACATAAACGCTCTAAATCTACCTCTAAATCGTGTACTGCCAACACTAGTACTTGTACAACTCACGCTAGGTCATCGAGATGCAGTACTACAGAGAATAATGGTAGTCAAGCTCGCACCAAATCTACTCGCACTTCAAAACAAACTGCCAGTTCTAGTACGACTGGCACATCCTCTGCCGGCGCCAGCGCAAGACGTCAAACCGGGCAGCCTTGGAAACAATTACAATTTCAAAGTAAATCTCATGAATATTCTCCTCCTCCTACGCGAACAGTACGTCATCCAATTGATTATTTTAGGGAGTATATGGATGATGATTTTTTTGAAAAAATAAGTTACTGCACAAATATGTACCACCTTAGAAAAACCGGAAGTGAATTAAAAACGACACGTGTAGAAATTATGCAGTTATTTGGTATCCATATACTCATGGGCTGTATTCCTTATCCCCGATGGAAAATGTACTGGCGAAAAGGCGTGTCAATGGATAAAATTACTTCAATTATGACACGTGACCGATTTTCGACTTTGCGGAACGCCCTTCATGTAGTGGACAGTGACACGCCACCGCCTGGAGACACAAACTGTCTTTGGAAAGTACAACCAATGATTGACCAAATACACAATGGTTGTAACAAACAGGAAAGGGTGCCTGGGTTTTACTCAGTAGACGAGCAGATGATTCCTTTTACTGGACGTTGTGCGGTACGACAAGTCGTGAAAAACAAGCCCCGTCCAGTAGGACTGAAGAACTTCGTGCTTACGACTTCTACGGGTTTAATGCTCGATTTCGACATTTACAAGGGGGCTAAGACAATGTTTGGTCCTAACATGTCACTTGGACTGGGTCCATCTGTTGTTCTTCATTTATCTCGAAGTGTACCCCCAGGAAGTTGTTTGTATCACGATAGGTACTTTACAACTATACCTCTCGTGGAAGAACTGAGTAAACGTAATCTGCACAGCACTGGTACAATAATGATGAACAGAATTCCAGATCGAGCTAGCCTCAAGTTTAAAGAAGACAAGAAAATGGAACGTGGAGAGAGTCAGCAGATGGTGAGAGGGTCAGTTGTAGTAGTCAAATGGAAGGACAACAAGAGCGTATTTCTAGCATCAAACTGTTCTGGATCAGAGAATAACATGGTTGTTAAAAGATGGGAGAAAAAAGTTCGAGCTTACGTTGACGTGACTGCCCCACAAATAGTGACGAACTATAACAAGCACATGGGCGGAGTGGATGTGTTAGATCAGCAAATGGAATACTATCGCACCTTTATAAAAACCAAGAAATGGACGCTCAAAGTCCTCATCCATTTCTTAGATTTGGCAATAGTGAATGCATGGAGAGGTTACAAAATTGATTGCGAGGCTAACAAGTATCCTAGTTGCAAAATACTAGATTTGCTAGATTTTCGTTTAGAACTCCACGAAATGCTTATCAAGGTCCCACAAAAGAGGCGTCATACTGAAATATTAAGTGGCACTTCAGATGATGAGATGCCAGTAATGCCAAGAAAGTACCAAAAGGCTGCTAAGCCTCCTGTGCCCTTGATATACGATGGATATGATCACTTACCTGAGTTCGATGATATTAAATCTCCAAGAGCATGCCAAAATGAGACTTGCTGCAGCCGGACAAAGACACGTTGCATCAAATGCAATTTGTACCTCTGCATTTCACGTGGACAAAATTGTTTTAAACATTTCCATACAAAATAATAATGTATGAAGATATTTTTTTCTTTTAATTTTGTTTATTTGTTTTTGATTGATTTTATAGAGAGTTTAGATGTTTGATTCCCAGTTCCTACGACGTAACTATGTGATAATAATGATTAAGTAATTCGAGACTGATTATAATAATAAAGCAACAAACTTATTTCCTCTAAAAAACATGTTTTATTGGCTTTTTACCGTTATCACAATGCATTTGCACGATCGTACTTTCAATATGTAGTTCCTGAACCGCACGACCGTGCAGTTAAGTTTAACGGTGATTTAATGCAACAGGATTTTTTTTAGTATTTTTCAGAAATATTATAGAGTTAAAGAATACGATCAATCAGCATTAACAACATATTTTCGAAAAAATAGTTTCTCGGCCGGAAAGGGCTAGAAGAAGAAAAGAAGTGATGAGGTTTGCAGAGGATGAGACTAAAGGCTAGTTAGTAACGTCCTGTAATTAGGGTGACCAACCCTGTGTGCCCATTTTACAGGACATTATGATCTAAAATGATCTAAAATTATTATTTTAAATTACAGGATTCATGGAGAAAATACGGGACAACGCGTTTTTGTTATGCTGTGGTCCTGTATTTTTCTTATAAAAATACGACGGTATATAGAAAAAACTGGACTTCCTGTAAAGTACAGGACAGTAAGTTGACCATCCTACCTGTAATGGACTTGTATCTGTATTGGAAATAACAGTTACGAGTTCGTTATACTTGATTATGACTATTGATATATGACTACCCACCTATACGATACCGTTTTATTGAACGTTTATCTATCACATTGTTTTAATAATAATAAAAAAAGGATATGCTGCTGAGTTTATTGCGGCGTTTTTTCTCAGCAGAAATTTCCATTTTCCGAAGCGCTGGTAGACTCAGACATGTATAAGAGCCTAAATGGTCTACTTGCAAAATATTTTTTTCATTGTCATTTCATTTTTCATTTTCACTAACAATTGGGTAGATGACACCTAAAAATAACATTGTAGTATTTGCAAACGCTTGTACTGATTTTCCTCGAATAAGTATATACAACGTTCAAATTTCTTAAGAACTTCAATACTAATTTCAACTTAAGTGGTATACTTAAGATTTAAAGGTGTTGTAAATTTCTTTTTGCGAATTGTAGGCAGCTAATGTAATTCCATGATTTTTTGTGCGACCTATTTTTATAATAAACCCTTGAAAGGGTCAAAGGAAATGTGCATGGAATGAACCGACGCCCCTAACAGCCTCAAACAACGGTTAAGTAGGGTTCGGCCGCACCTAAAATTATCCCTAAACTATAATAATCATCAGCCCTAATGTGTTTTGTAATTGGTATATCGGACTATACGTTTAATGACTATATCGTAGCGTGTTACGTGCCGATAGTTTATGTTACCTTAGTTCTGACGCAGAAGATTAGCTATAAAATTGTGAGGAAATTGAACAATTTCAGTCACGGAATAATTTATAGCTAAAATATAGTATAGATTAAATTGACTGGCGATAACATCGAACGAAATTTAAGTCCAAAACAAAACACAACTAAGCAATCGACGATTATCTATCGACAATTGACATCGTTAAACTGTCAACCATTGCTGATCAATCTATTGCTACAACTATTAAATATTAATACTTAACTATTTTTTCGGAAAATAAGGCATATGAACATTACAAACCAGACACCGACAAACCAGAGACCCCAAGAGGTCAAATATATCACAGCTGGGTTCGTAAATGTCTTTCCTCTAGACGACAATGAAGGGTCTATATTCCAATATTTTAGTGAAGTCTACATTCGTGTGTACGTACGGCTCATTAGGTAGATGAATGCTATTTGAAGAAACATAAATTGCATAAACCCAAGTCGTCAACTTTTGACCACAAAGAATACAACTTTTGTTTTAATAAAATTTTTGACTCTTGCCGGTCTTTAGGACCGCCCATGGGACTCCGCAAATTGAAAAAATATGTATAAAAAATAGAAAACGATATTACCGCGGCGTTGTTTTGTTGTATTTAGTATGTTGTTTAGTACGTTATAATGAATAATTATTTAACGACACCTAGTGCTAAAAAAAAACATTTGATTTTGCACAAAAATTAACTCAAAAATGTTGTCTAAAAAAGTCACAGAAACTTAATAATGAACGTTACGAAAATAAAAGGTTTAAATAGTGCAAATGTCAGACTTAACTAAATCAGGTGAAAAAGTAGCATTCAATCTTTTCGTCTCGTACCTTTAATTAGCCCACGAAGCTTTGCTGAGTGCTCGGTTTTCGACTTTAAAACCCCTCATTATTCAAAGATTGTATAAAGTACTATTATGAAAAATGGTATTTTTTCATAAGTCACTCCTTAATAAATTTCCAAACTAATGACATTCCTTGTCAAATTGATGACCCTAAGGGATGCAGTTATTAGATTCGCGAAAATGTGCCTCCCCGTTTTCTTGCAGAACGTTTTGACAAGGATCATGTCACAAGTTTTTGTTGCTTGTTGGAAAGGGGATATGTAATCACATAAGTGCCCGCTCTAATCTTGTCGCAGCACATAAGTTTTAACATTAATCACATAATATTTATTTGTCGAATAACGCTACGTTTTTTCGTTAGTAAGGATGGAATATATCACGGAAACATCTTGTGGACTAATCAGTTTTATTGATGGTCGAGGTAAAGAGAACACAAAACTGACGAGGTTACATTATTTTTATTTCTTGATTGAGATACAAATTAAGACTCACTGGGAATTAACTTCACTGTTACTCAAATAAACCAAACGAAACATACGAGGGTACATTTTCAAACTTTGGACTTGTGGTAAATTTTGGTGTAAATTGTATGCGCGTTATATTTACAACAGGAGCACGACGTCCAAGTTTGAGCTGCGAGGCATGGACCCCAGAACGCTGGCGCTTTTAACCCGCTCTATGGCGAGACTACGGCTCTGAACAAAGTAGGCGCCAGCTCTGAGGTCCCCAGAAGCATAGACCAGTTTCGTGCTAATCTTTTTTTGTAATTTATATTTTAGCTACAATAATGAATTCACATACAAAAGGCTGGTTCCCACAGGCCGCGAGGATCACTTTCTGTCAAGTAACCAACGTGCTCGTTTGTATCCTTTTCCATTCAAAAAACCTTAGGGTTTATCTACAGAGTTAGCTCTGTAGATATTGCACTCAAAATCATTTTTCTCGACATATTTAAGGACGCTCGGCTGCCTTAACAAATACGTTTTGCCTTGTCACAATTCTTGAACAAAAAACCCTTCATAATACCTACGAATTCTCATACTTTCTCTTGTGCCCCTGGCGGTACATTTAATCTACATAATACTTCTAAGTGCACACCCAGAATAAGTTGGTCCTTTGTAATTCGGCCGTGACCTTTATTTAGTTCAAGGTCAGCTTTGTCCTTGCTAATGTTATTAAGCCACGTATTAACTTGCCTGGAGTCCTATACTCGTATATTACATACGTGTATTAATTTCCTCATTGGTACTGTCCAAGCTGCACTGTTATTTTTAGGGTTCCGTGGCCAAAATTAAAAAGAAATCAGTATGGTGCGGCACTGTCCGTCCATGTCTGTCTGTTTCAGTTTGTCTGCATATTTCAGCGACTATTAATATGCTCATTAATAGATTCTGGCAGTTCTTTGTGGAGATCAATATTAACGATTAATTTGTTAACTATTAATGGTTTCGATTTTAAAATTTGAATGGTCTTAAAGATTAATTAATCGACTTTATTGCAATTAGTACTTTTACTGCTCTGAATTTGAACAGTCAGTCGCAGTCTCTTATCAGATAATTAATACATCCAGGCGTTACTTTGCGGAGATCCATATCAACAAACTGGAACAAATTACCTTGCTACTCCGCGAAACGTCCACTCTACCGCTCCGAGATTTTGCGGAGTAGCAAGGTATATTATTCCAGTTTGTTAAAAAGTCAGATCTTTAAAAATCTTCAGTGGACATAAAATAAGAGATAAACGAGCATGTTTGTCACCTGATGGGAAGTTATCCCCGGAGCTCATAGGAAGCAGCGATCCCAAGAGAATCGTTGATTCGTTGTCCGACTTTAGATCTTCTCCCTGCTGACCTCCAGGCCTCTCAGTCATCGTACGAAACTTGATATTAAGCTGCTACTTCATGCCGGTATTTCACAGACATGCTTTAAGCAGTAGCTGGCTAAGACACTCTCACAAGAGTATGGTAGTGTATTTATCTTACCTATTTCCTTAAAAGATAAAAATTATAATACGTATTGTATTTATCGTACAGTGCTTTGCTGACAAAACCCGTAGGGCGTTTTGGATTGTTTTTCTTATAATTACCTACGCTTTTGTAAACATAAATAAGGAAGCATTTTTGCGCTTTTCTGTTGTTTTTAACAGTAAAAATAAACTAAGTAGCTTGAAAGAGGGTAAGGACCGGGTCACGGTTTTTATTTGTAAGCAAGTTGCTTTGTGAAAAATAAAGAAAACATTTTACTGGTTTAACAGGTGTTATTTATTTATTTTATGAAAAGAAGAGAATAAAGGGTGCGAGTCACCTCATGGAAAGTTACGAACGCTGCCCATGGAAACGAGTGACCTCGAGAGAATCGCCAAACCGTTGGAGACCTTTACTCACTATAAACTATGACCATTAGCTCACATGCGTTGGCTACATAAATCACGGCGGTACGCCCCTTCATGTACCTAATTTGTGGTTTTAGCTCAGTTTTCATATAAATTTCGAAGAGGCCTTATCTTTGCAATTCATTTAATCTGTTTTGTCCTGTAATCTGTTATTTTATGTATTATGTACAATAAAGAGTCTTACATACATACATTTCTCGATTAGATGATGTATCTCTTTTAATTAAGTACGTCTTTGCCATTCATGATACTCGACCACAAGGAAAGGTTAAATTAAATCGCAACACGATCTCAGATGCCAAAAGTAAACAATATTGTCATCCCATCACTCATCAGTTTAAATTAATTCTACAGAAATTAGTGAGGTAAGGTATAAGTAGCTATTGAAAATAATCCCCACCTAATTAAACATAACCCCACTGTCCTTTGTTTGAATGGTTAACTTACTCAACTTTTTGTAAAGAGTTTAGCTCATCCGAAAGCTTATCTACATCTATACTTCTACGCTAACATAATAAAGAGGTAAACTTTGTTTGTTAGTTTGTTTGTGTATGTAGGGGGCAATCTCTGGAACTACTGAACCGATTTCAAAAATTATTTCACCAATAGAAAGCTACACTATACCTGACGAACATAGACTACTAATTTCAAGCAAACAAAGTCGCGCGCGTCCGCTAGTTTTTTATACTTTAAATTCATTTTTAAAAGAACCTTTTTTTCCTAGCGATATATTATCACAGCATTGTCAGATTGACATCGGATCTTCATTTACAATACCGAATTGATGAACAATCTCACCAATGGAATTGATACAAAATAGACTTGCAAGATTTGAACTACAGTGCTTATTCGGTTGTACTCACAGATAATGTAGCTTAGTAAGCAAATGTAGCTTGTAAGCAATTACACGGGGCTCACATCGTCAGTGTATGACAAAACACTGAAAAAAAGAACAACCGAACTAGTTTGGTTACTTGTATTTGCTACTGATAAACATATTTTGATGAGTTGTTTACAAATCAAGACTTAATAAGCTGTAACAAATGGTTCGGTTGTAATTTTGTATGTAATAGGTATCAAAACTTTGGTTACTACGTGTAAAAAACTGTTTCTTCAGTGAAGCCCTTTAAAAAGTTAAAGATTAAAAAATTAAAAAAAAATTGAACTAAATATACAATAACACATTTCACTCTTCACAGCTACCATTACAGATTAAACCTACAAAAGATTGTCAAAAGGAATGTATTGCATGTAAGACTGCGGTGCGTCAGTGTAAAAAAAAGCACAACCCAGGCTCATATTGGAGAGAGCAGATTACCGAGCTGAGAGCGTAACCGTGTTCCAGAATTGTAAGAACCCCCAAGGGCCGGGCTGATGAATTTAAAGGATTGGGTGACGTAAGCCTGAACGACGGCTTGTCAGGTTAATTTGGTGCCGTGCGTGCGCGGGAATTGATGGATTTCGCACAAGTGGTCGTCAATGTACATTCATCAGTCATTGTGTAGCTCAGGGCTTGATGGAATACGATATCGTTGTATCGGGGTTGGGTTGTCTAATTTGGAGATACAGCTGCGCATAAATTCTTTAAGTCAAAGTCGAAATAACTTTGCTCAGATTAGGCTTATAGGAAAAATTTACCACACCGGTTCGGAAAAGTTCTGATGAGATGACGTCGGCAGGAGACTATAGGTACTAGGTGTATTTAAAAAAATATATAAAACATAGGAAGGCAAACGAGTAATTTTTAGAGTAAATCAATTTTTTTTTTGGTTGTGTAATTATCTTATGTTGTAGTGATTGGTTGTAATTTTAATAGTTAATTTTCTGTTCGTATTATATGTAGGTAACTTATAATAACTTACTAACTTATAACGTTAAAATTATTTATACATAATATATTTGCTTAGTTTGGGACTAGGTCAACTGGTGTAAATTGTCCCAAGATAGTATTTCCATTTTTTATTTTAAAAGATTGCCATGTAGATAAAAATATCGACTATGATATAGTGCCTCTCTATACTAGTAGACGATTCCCAATGGGTATATGTTTATAAACATCGATATCATATTTATCGATATCAAATCCCTAGAACGTGCCCCAGGTTGTCACACGTATGTTGATAACGATTAACTGAAAAATATTGACAGACTAATGGCACGTTCCTATTTATACATTTAAGCAACGGATCATTTTACCCACCGTCTTCAACTTTGGCTACAGGAATAACTTTAGCTTCGACAGTGATTTTGACTAAGTTGACAATTTAATCAGTAGCTATTTCGGTAAAGATCACAAAGGAAAATACCGTCCCCGTAAAGACGTAACGCTGTATTACTAATTTTTGTATTGTATTCCATCGCTTGTCGGATATTAATGCTTGCCAATGATTAGGGCTATGAATTTTGGTAGCATACCATTTCGTTGTAGATTATTTTGAGTAGCTATTTGTAAAAAGTATATCTCAAAATCTAATTCAACCTATTCTGTATTGCAACGTCTTATTTAATTTGATTTTGAAATAAAATAATTAAAATTGCACGGTTTATACCGTGTAACGAATCTAATTTCCGACGTTTCGAGCCCTTTCCAGGTCTCATTTTCACGGACAGACTGACAAAAAACTTAAAATACAAAAAAAGTAATTTAAAAAAAAATTAAAAACAATACATGAAATCGGTCCAATTAACGCAGTAAGACTACAGACTCCACCAGCTTCGGAAATTAGCATCTGCTGAGAAGAATGCGCTGCAAGAAACTCAGCATTAAACCATTATTTTAATGTCTACCAAGTCACGGTAACATAAGAAATTACTACTTTGACTTTTTTTTAATTAAATAACGATTCCATGGATTTTAGAATCATGGCATAAGTCCTAACCCTACCAATGGCCAAGATGATGACGTCGTGTTTTAATGACATTTGATTCAGGCCCGTATTCTCCACACAGTACAATTCAAGACGTTACACATCGCCCTTTACGACCCACTGCCTCACTAGTTCCAAATTAATCTCACTTTCGATACCGGGCCTAACAAAAGCCTTAAGCTTGAGCATATTCAAAGGGCAGAGTAATTATTCAGGTGCCTTAGGACCCTGTGCAAATAACTCTCGTTTTGACAAATGTCAGCTCTATTCAAATACAGTGGAGCAGAAACCACATTCACCCGTACCCTTAGGCTACGTTGGACATGCTTCAGTGAAGCCAGTCCATATGGCGCACATTCTACACGGCCCTAACATTCTCTAAGAGTTCCTCAAACTTTTTACTCTCTTAGACCAATTGTCAATTTTTTGTGTGTTCGTAGAGCCATTTGACTTCTTCAAATTGTTTTGAATCTTTACGTAGTATGAAACAAAGACGCTAATCGTTCCCGTCTGTTCTCAACCCTCCCTCATCTTATCTTAGGCCGCTTCCTTTTTTAAGTCATTTAAGTCACGCAACGGATTTTAATATGGTTTTTTACAGTGGGTAAAAGTACCGAAAATGCATACTTACTCATATCATACTCACTTATTCATAAACGCTTCGTAAACGTTTGTTAGTTAACATTTTTTATGTCATTATCTGTCATTGTGACGTTTGCCCTCAAATGAAAGGGGCAAAATGTATGTATGTATGTATGACTCCTTATTGTACTAAACACATAAAATAACAGATAACAGGAAAAAACAGATGTACAAAGGTGAACTTATCCCTTTAAGGGATCTCTTCCAGTTAACCTTTAAGCTATTGACAGGACCCAAGATCTAGAGTGGACACACAGAAAAAATAAAGAAAAAGAAAACTAAGCAAAACCTACTAAACTTCATATCATATAATACATAAAATATTCATACTTATAATAATATACCAATACAAATAGATATAGACATACATAAACTACATATAAAATACATATACATAAGTCCGAGGACATACAATAACCATTAAGAGGAAGAGTCAAGCCAGTACTTTCACAAAACATTTGTATACTCTCACAAAAAATATTGTTAAGTTTTTATGAATTAGGGGGTTAAGATTCGAACCTCCAAACTCAGCATTATATGCCACGCCCTATTCGGTTAAGCTACAGATCACCCAATCCGACACTGCGATTTTTTCTGTTTCGTTTTTACGGTCATTGCATTTTTGATTTTTAACGTGTGTTTTTGTCTTATTTACAGCGTATACCTCATTTCATGCTACATAAGACAAATTCATTACGAGCTTTTGCCGATAGAGTCTAATTATGCGTAAAGTTCCTAAATCCATAATAGAAGCCTTAATTGTTTTGCATAAAAAGTAGCTTTGTATGTATGTAAAATCTTTATTGCACATAAGAACATAAATGACAAGAAGAAATAGAGTGATGTACAAAGGCGAACTTCTCCCTGGAAGGGATCTCTTCCAGTTAACCTTTAATTGGGTGAAAGGAGAGAGTGGATGTGTTGGAGGAGGAGTTTTGTTACGAAAAATTATACCTCTTTGAGTTGCCAGCGTTTTGTGTTCAGTGGTTCGTCCTGCAACAACGCTGGATGCTCTGACATTCATAAGTGCTTTTGTAAACCTAATTTAAAGTAGAGAGTGCGGGTGATAGGACCTTGTGCAAGGTCCATCCGGATCGCTACCATTAGCTTGCTCGCTAATCCTGCCGCTAAACAGCAGTGCTTGCGCTGTTGTGTTTCGACGTGGAGAGCAAGACAGCCGGTGCAATTACTGGCACAAGAGGTATTCTATCTGAGCCCTCTGGGTTGGCAACGCATCTGCAATCCCTTTGGAGTTGCGGGTGTCTTTGGGCGGTGTTGATCACTTACCATCAGGTGACCCATTTGTTTGTTTGCCTTCCTATGTTGTATAAAAAATAAAAGAAACTTTGAAGATTGTAATGCAATTGAGTACAAGGAAGAAGTAACGCATTCGTCCAGTTTCTTATAAACAAAGGAACTGAAATGCGAAGTTGTTAGCAGGTGTCAAAAACTCGAACATATACCCTACGTGGAACGGTTTTCTTTTGAAAGCTCTTTTCCGCCATCAGGGCTCCTACCACGAACCTTCACGGCTCGCAAAAACTCGATAAGTAACTCAGTGCGTCTCTCTCCTCCTAGGCTAGTTAAAACGAGACGTACTGATTTACGTAGCGAGTTGACGCGTATCGTGAAGGTTCGTGGTAGGTGCACAGAAATGTTTTTGATGTCTTCGCATGAATTTAACCTTTTCACTGCCAACAAACATACAAAAGTTGTCGCCCATACACCTAGTCGCCATTATGTCAAACACAAGTTTGAAGTTTAAACACATGCACATAGGTCGCTATTACACTATGTCATCGGTCAACTATGGCCGGTGGCGTGATGGACACCTTTAAGCGTCCTTGGCATTCAAAGGGTTAAGCATTAAAACGAACTAAAGACCTGAATAGCAAGGAAATTTTCCAGTGAACATTAAATCTGGTCAATTAAAATACACAATATTATTTTATGCTGTTAAGTGCTGAAAAGGTCGAGATGTAGGTACGTTTTGCATGATATCGTTATTTTATTCCATCAAATTAGTTTGAATAGAAGCTGATTACAAATATCACAGCGCTGAAGGCCAGGATCCAATTTGGGCTTACTGAGAGAATATTATCATAAATAAACATAATTGCTTATCATATTTTTTCCTAAGGAAATCTAAAGTACTCTGTGTTTAATGCTATGTGCGTTTTTATAGTACCGTAGCCTAAGGGCAAAACGGTTTGAAATAAGGCAATGGAAAAGCTTTTGTTTTATCAAGGAAGTCTAACCTAACCCTAGCATGACTTGTTTTTCCTAGCGTCCCCAAACGCGTTTATTTCGTATCATTAGCTAGAAAGGAAAAATATAGGTAGTGATATAACGGCAAACGCGTGCTAGCCCTGCTGGAGTGGAAGGTAAAATATGGGAAAAAAACAATAATGTAATTTGTCATCTATTGTCAGTTGCGATCTGATATCTTGGCAGGTTTGTTTAGAAAATGAATTATTATAACAATGGTCGACGCGACAAGTCTAAAATTTCCGCCGTCGATTTCATTGCTGTTTTCAGAACCAAAAAAATCTTGGGAATTTTTACACCAATTGACCTAATCTCAAAATAAGTACTTAAAGCTTGTGTTATGGGTATTAGACAATACATGTTATATACTTCTATGTACAGAAAAATACACTTAAATACATAACAATGATAGCCTCCACTCGGATGCAAACATCCCTATTTATCAGATAAACATTTGCCCCTTGCGAGAATCGAACCCTCAACGTCTAGCTTCAAAGTCAAGTTCACAAACTACTTATCTATCCAATCGTCAGCTTAGTTGTGAAATATGGGTTACTAATTCCTTACTTTTTAACGAGCAATTTTTTTTAGTGGCAATGGAATTTGTATTTTTTAATATTTTATAAATGTTAATGTATAATTAATGTTATTTATTTAATTCGTTTGTAAATACGTTCTTGAACAGATTATTTTCGGGGTTGAAACATCGCAAAATCTCTTGTTTTGAAGCTACAGGACGATTTATTAAAGTAAGCCTCTTGGGTTTTGGTCTTCAAAGATTGTTTTAGATTTACATTGCATCTTTTGATTACATGATAAGACCTTCTGCCAAAAAGCAGCAATGTAATTCGCTTATTTTTTTACATTTCCAATGACAACCAAAGTCAAGAGGGAATATGCATCAAATATATCGAAGAAAAAAAGTAATTTTTTGTAGCTTCAAAGTATCCTCATTCGAATCTACATTAAAAAAAATGCACGACGGTAATGAGATAAATAAGTAAAAGAAAACAATTTATATTTCCCACGGCCACTTTGAAAAGCAGACTGTATTAAAATAAACCTTTATCTACACATATATCATAAATGCTCTATAATGCGTTCAGAAACCGTAGGCAATGACCAGCATTATAACAACCAATATTATTATGAGAATTTTTCTAATTTGTTTCTGTATTTGTTCAAATAATTTTTTTATTACATTATTTTAATGTGTACAGTCTATAGATATTTAATAGGTACCTAGCACTAGTAGCTAGTAGCAATGCAGGTCATTTCCCTATGGCTTCTGAACCCATCATAGAGTACTTATGGTGTGTGTGTAGATAAAGTAATGTATGCAACTGTACATGATTAGGTCTTAAAACACTCGTGTGATCCTATTATGAAACTCGCTGACGCTCGTTTCATAAAACCACACTCGTGTTTTAAGACCCCTCATTATGCAACAGTTGCATAAAATACTATTATTAAGTTAACGCTATCTTAATTTTACCTAAACCCGTACATTTTACTAGTGACAAGGTAGACTGTGACGTCTATGTCCATGCTCGTTTAGTGTGCAGCATTTTCGTGAGTCTGTTTACTGTTACTTTTCTATTGGTAATATTTCAAAATTAGAAAAAAACCAAAACTCAATTGATTTTCTTTTAACGGGTTCTTTTTAAATTAAAATGCTATGGAATGAAAAAACAAAGAAAAATTAGGGTAATGGCAGGACTCGAAGCTGCAACATCAGCATTCCGTGCCTTGCCTTTACCAGTTTCGCCACATTACCGCTACCATACCCTGGGAATTTTTCAATGTGCTTCGTCTTTACGATCATTACATTATTGATTTTAAGAGTACAACTACCCTCGTTGTCATCTGAATGGAACTTTTTGACAAGTTATCTTATTCAACTGGGTACCTTTACAGCTATACCGTCAGCTAACGAAAGATGGCGCCGTTTTGTTATTTTTTTTGAGTCCGAAATTTCTTTCAATTTTTATTTTTAAATGTTTTAAATTCAAATTATTGAATACTTAAGTAATATTTTTGCATTAAATAAATTCTAAGCAATTTCTTAATTTCTGAAATAATTGTACCTGGGTGTGTGTATATAATATTGTAATCATGTTATGTTTACTCAAGCTGCTTGGAAATCAGGTCCCGCGTCACAATTTCATATCCAGCCTCCTCTTTAGTATGATACCGTTACACAGACGAATCTGTTGGACGAAGCGTTTGGTAGCTAACAGATTGGAATACTTCATTTATTAAGTGTTTGATTTATATTTTACTACCGACCCACCCTGAATTCGGACAGGTACAATAATACAATTAGGATATAGAGATCACTTACCATCAGGTGACCCACTTGCTTGTTTGCCGTCCTATGTTGTATAAAAAATAAACAAAATAAAAATAGAGGTAATGTACATAAAACCATGGTCCATGTGTCCAACATTCCTTTAACACACATGTTCGTCTTTCCTTGTAAATTGTGTTAATGTTTTCTAAGTTAGCTGGAAGCAATCCCTTACAGAGATATTTTAGCCATTGTACTATTTTATTTTAATCGTAATGATATGTATCGTGTTTAATGCACAGCAAAGTGTTTACTTACCGACTTAAAAACGTATTTTCGTGCGTTATCAAGGATAACAAATACTAGCTAGATCGATTTTTCCCCGTGAAACCTTTATTCAAATTTCATCGAAATTGTTCGCGTCGTTTTGTAGAACAAATATACATTGCTCGTATAGATTTTTTCCAACGGTGTGAAGTTATTCAACGCAATGGCAACAACCAATTACCGTCCCGTTCAAGAACTTCCTTATTCACGTGTGTTGCAATTAAAATGTGATTTTTAACGACTCACATCACCCCGTATCATTAGTATCAGAACAACAGTTCATTATTTCAGCTGAAAGCTTCTTTGTTTATCACTATGGCAGATAATGATCCTTCTGAATATTGGAGATAGGGAGGGCATCGCACCACTGCCATTGTTTCGAACAATGCGCCGTTGTTTAAGATTGCGAAACGCAACGACTATTTGAGTTAAGCGGGTTTTCGTCCATTCCCTCCGTTCTAGCTTTTTGATGACAAGGTATTTTGTGAGACACTTAAAATGATAAGTTTGAATTTTGGATTCAGTGAGCTCGTAATGAAGACGGATCGGGTGAACGCTCTAGACAGTTGCGACTGTGATTGAATTAATTCTTGTAATCAAAGACAGCAACAAGTAGTTTTGAAAGTCGTGAAAGCTTTGGGAGAGTTGTGACAGCATGAATTTATACGGTTAATTGTTTTTAAACGAACGATTTACGAAGTAAATAGTTTTCACTGTTATGTAGAAAATATTTTATGAAAGGCTTTTACCCTGAGTCTACTTCAGTCGTCATTAGTATTTTATTTTAAATACCGTCTGATGGGGACATTTTTATCGACAACAATATAAAAAGAAATAAGATTGTTTAAGAAACAAAAGGCAAAAACCATAACCGGCATAAATTCTTTTCTGGCGGCAGTTGGGTAATACACATTAATCAGAAAGTCATTTTACGGAAAATTTAAGCAAACTAGCAAGCGGTTCACATGATGGAAAGTAATTGCTGCTGCTCATAGGAACATGTGGTCTTAAAAGTATCTCTGATAGCCGGCCTATAGGTTCCCTCGTAAGCCTTCAAACCTCTCACTCACCGTACGAAATGCAATAGCAAGCTACTTCTTCATGCTCGTATTCTGTGAGAATCAAGCGCCGATAATTTTACTTAGAATAAGATGAAACAAAAATTAATTATTAATGTAATAATAAATAACAATACAGATGGGCCACCAAAATTACGGGAAGAATCCTCACAAAGTAACATTGTTCCCAAACAGTGTAATAACGTAGTCAATGATATGTTATTGAATGAAGCACCGGCCCGAATCCCCATTATCTAGCCCTGGAGAAATAATCAGGGCTTACCAACATTTGGCGCTAAGAAAAAGGCAATTTCTTTATTTTAGCCAGGGCTAGGACGTTCCCTTGGAGCAAATTACGGAGGTCAATGTCGTTATTCTGTTGACTTTTGTCAATATAAGATAATAAATTCAGCTCAATTTTTGCTGCCTGAAGTTAAGTGATCCCGCCGCCCCTGGGAACTAGCCATCCACTCAGAATCACTGATCCGTTGCCCACCTTTAGGTTGCCCTTCCCTGTGGGCGTCTTGATAAATGAAACACGATTAGTTAACCTTTCTCAGAGTACAGCATTAAGCCTATTTACACGTTCAAACAGTGACAGATGTCTTTCTCACATAAAGTACGAGTATTATGAACTAAAACGTGCTCGAACAACATACCTCAGTGCCAAACAACGTGAGTTTGCAAGTAATCTCAAAGTGAAATTGCGACACTAGCTCCCCGAATTTAGTTTCGCTGAACTAACCCGGTCGGCCATTTTGGGCACGTGTGAATCAGTACGCACGGTTTGTCTCGACGATTGGAGTTGACGACGCCTGGTATTTTGCTGGTGCGAAAAAGCAAATGTGGAGAATTTTGAAGAGATGCTGATCAAAATACACTGTATGGAGATAACGTAAAAAAAACTCCTGAATATCTCGATTTAACTAACAGTGCTAGCTGTAAGCTCCAAATCAACAGAACTAGCGAAAGATCTCGATAAAAACAATGAATTGTTCATTTCAGGGTTACGTGGCAAATTTTAAAGAAAAATCCTTCACTTTGTTGTCCTCTGTCTATTTATCTGCCTGTTAACACTCTACTTCTCAGAAATGGCTTAACGAATGGAGCTGAAATTTTACAAAGTTCTATTATTCGTATGTAGAAGGTCGCAAAGGAAAAATAAAACATATTTAGAAAAAAAAACCAGTCGCAAAGTAAAGAAACAACGGCCGTTAAAAAAACATTAAACAAGGCAGTAAAGTTACTCCGACAGTAATATTATAATAATAGTACCTACCTTATATATTAAACCAAAATCAAATTAAATACCGTTCACAGTTAAGCTGCTTACTCGAATAATTCATGTTGTTAAGGTTATTTCCAATAAATTTTCAGCTGACATAAATAATAATCATACAATTTGCATGTCTTGTAACCGCGGAATAAATCAATTTTATTGTCTGACCGAAACATCTGGCGCCTGACGGGAACTATATAGCAATATTACAACTTAAGATTAATAACTGCACAGCGTACTGACAGGCGCGAAAGGAAAGCCTTTTAGCCCGAGGGCTAGTTATTCGCAATCTTGCGTTGAGAAATTCTTAGGCCGAGCAAAAAAAGAAAAGGTGTATTGTTCTTGACGATTCATATCTTCTTTCCTGGTTTTAACATCGTCATTGTCATGAAAAAAAGAAATTAGGTACAGTCAAGGAATTTAATTTCCAACCCACCTAAGGTTCAATATCGTATAGCAAACTGTCACCATAAGAGCTAACTAGAGCAAGGGGTTGGTTTGACATATATTATTGATGGTGGGTACAAAATTTTTGATTTTGACCGTCTTAGCATTTTTAGGGTTCCGTACCTTAAAAGGACAGACGGAACCTTATAGAATCACTTTGTTTTCCGTCTGTCTGTCTATCAAGGCCATTTTGCTCAAGAACGCGTGGAGGTATTGAGTTGAAATTAATATGAAATACTTAAGTGTACAGTCCCTTAGAGCCATGAAAAAACCAAACTTCTAAGTCAAAGAAATCAAAAGATACGGCCGTTTATGCTGCATATTTCATACATTCACAAGGCACTCAAAAACCTATGGGGTACTTCCGGTTGACCTAGAACTATGAAATTTGGCAAGAAAGAAGGTAAATTTTTAGTTAATACACACAAAAAAACATTTTTGTTTTGGTTATACAAAGCAAAAATTCGATACTAGATGTTGTTGTTGACGGAACCCTCGGTGCGCGACTCGCACTTGGCCGGTTTTTATATTAAAACGAAATATTCTTTTACCTGAGGCCAAATACGTGCTAAGCGGCTTTTAAAAAAATATCCTAAATACCGATTTGTTCAAGAAAAACTTTATTCCACTGTCAATTGCATTCTCACTATTCTGCTCACGCACGCCTTGCTTCCGTTATTGCATCCTGTTTACATTCTCTGGCCTTATACGAAGCCTTAAGGGGATGGTTTAAATTAACTCAAGAGAGTATTCGGACCTTTCAGCATTCTCACTGTAAATTACGGTTTAAATGCAGTTTGATTGTAGTTCTATTCCATTGTTCTATTCCGACTGCAACGGAACAACCTTCAGACCGCATTCGAATTGTAATTTGGTAGTCGTGTGCTTCGACCGTTACAACACACCCTCACATAAAATATAGTACCTACGGTCATAAGTGGAAACAAATATACAGTTAATTCTTTGACGCTTTTAAAGAGATTTAGGGGCGTAGTTTTAAACCTAACTCAAATTCCAGTTTCATACTATGTAGCTAAGCTTCAGCGTCAATATTAGAAACATGGACCTTAACATGATCGGCCAAGTGGCCTTTACATAACCAGTCTAGTCTATCTCTATCTGTGCCCCTTTCTCATAGCATTGGTAAGACAGAGACGCACGAAGGGAACTTGGGCCGATATGTTACGGCTACTTAACTAGTGTCATAAGAATGGGATGTCCATAGAGATAAACTTAGTCGAACTAAACTTGGTCGGTCATGTTGAAGTCACTATTTATAGACAACGACGCAGCTGTACGTGTCCCGGCTACCCTACGAAGGTTGAGGAGATCGTAGAGCATATCCGAGTGAAGACCAGTTTTACCCTGAGGGTCGAGCGGTTGGAGTTCCGCCACAAAGTCAACTTTACGTCCTTTGTGGTGCGGGTGCCGACCGATCATCTGTCGACCTTCATGAAGCAAGAATTCTGGCCGAAGGGAGTCGCTTTCCGTCGTTTTCGCGGACGGTTGCTGGCCACTGTTGCTAAATTTAATGTTTTGTTTTATAAATATGCCTATGCAGCCTGAAATAAATGGTATTATTCTATTCTATAGATCTTTCTCAGGTATGATAAGTACTCAATTGCTTTTGACATTTCATTTCTATATATATAAACGAAATGTCTAATGCGATCTCGAATACGCGGCTGTACCGACTTAAGACCAATCTATAGCTACAGGCCATAATGTGTGTGCAATGTTTTTGAGAGGTTGACTGCAAAGATATGTTGGCGCTCGTGGCTGTACAAACAAAAAGTTCAGATCAATCCAAGATCATACTTTCTTGTCAACAGAGTCGTGTTTCAATTTATAAGCTCTTCGGTTGCTCCAAATAAAACCATATCAAAGTTAGGGAATGCGGATTAGGTTGGAGTTAAAAGGATATTTAGAGGATTATTTTGAATTTTGAAAACAGAGGATTCATTTTGTACCATTTGATTTCTTGTGCCTTACGCACAATTAATATTTAATTATGCATGAAGCGTTTAGTCAAGCATCGCCATTTTAATTTCGAAGCCGAAGTAACCTCAATTTTGTCAGATATTCTGTAAAGAAACAAAAATCATTTTTGATATCTTAAATAAAAAGTATCACAAAGCTATTTTAGTATTTTACACACTCTGCCTGCTGCTGGATATGGCCAGCCTCAGATGTAGCTGAACAATTTAGTACCTTGTCGCTTTTCAATTTGATTCAATTCAAACAATTTATTTCAGACAACATTTTTAAAGAAAATGGTCCATCTTATTGTTAGTAGAGCTTAGTTTAGGGGAATTTCGTCTACGTGCGAGTGTCCACATCAGCGGACAATCGGGTTTGTCAACTATTGCTATCAGGATCCTAAGTATTACTGCTCCCGCACATTCTGCTCAACAGCGAGGCAGTTTTCTTGCGCCATACGGCGTCAAAGCCACTACTCGAGCGTCAGCAACCATGCCAGAGGCGCTGCAAAAGCGCTGTCAGTAATGTGTTACTACGACAAAGTTCTTAAGTGTTTAGCTACTTCTGGGGCTCACTGTACAGTGTACACTCCATGGTGCGACCCAAAAACAATCAGCTGAAAATAGCCAAGTGGTATTACACAATTAAAATCTCAGTAATTGAGCAATCGAATTCCACTTACCAAAACGGTAACTTCCAAATGGTTTTGTTCAACTTCCTGAGAAGTTAAAGATAAATAGGTAGGCAAGGCAATCTCGAAACGAATTACTCGGAATGTAATTAGGTGGGTGAGCTCAGGGATTGTTCCTGAACGGCTTAAGGCCTCATCGATTGAAGCTTATGATTAGGCCCGATTAAAGCCGACCTACCTACGCTGGGATATCGAGCCGTTGGTGGTCTTAAGTTCTTTGATTAATGTTTTGAAATAATTATAGATCCTTGAGAAATGTAATTTAATTATTCGACTTAAGATGGTGTATAGGTCAACAGGGCGGTCTTTAAGTTTGTGAAGTTAATTACAGTTTCTACATTTTGTGTGGCAGCTCTTCTGAATTGACGACGCGGTCTCCATGCATGCGTTAACGTTTTTGTGCCTTCTCTAGTCACAATTTTCTAGCATACCTCCCTCTTTCCTCTTCCTTGCTTTTTCTTCCTTGCTTTGGTTATGGTTTTTCTTTCTTTTTCTTGTGATCCTTACGTTATAAGGGTTATAAAAAGCACTTATGAATGTCAGTGAAACTTGTTTTTCGCGATTCTTACTCATATTCACTACGCCCATCGGTACTTTAACGCGATAAAACTGTTTATTTAACAGTCGGTTTATTTAGTCTGCTCGTGACCACGGGCGTTGGAATGCGACCGAAACGTCGAGGTAAATAAATAAACAGTATTATCGCGTTAAAGTCCCGATGAGCGTAACTATACGTCAGTGAATTTACCCCTTTTGTATAATTAGTATGCCTAAAAACTAGGTTTGTACGTATTTTTATACACTTTTTAGAGATAACGATTAAAATATAGTTATTATTATTATATCGATAAAAGTATTTTTTGTTACATTTAAGGAAATATTATGGGCTTTAAAAAACGACACAACAATGATTTTAATGGTAGACTTTACCTCAAACTCGTTTTGCCAACCGGACGAAACAGGTGTCATGTGGAAATAATCGTATTAACCCTTTTGGGTCCTCTTTGAAATTCAAGTAACGCTATGTTTACCAAGTACAAATACATTTAAAATAAATAAAACATCAAAGAATTACAACTTCAAATGTTTTCCTAAGTTAAGCAGACATTTGTAAAAAAACCCATGTTCAACTTGCAACTAAACGCCAACAACCCAGAAATCGCAGACAAACGAAAAAAACACAAGAAAGTGATAGGAACGGCACAAACGCAGGGAGTATTAAAGTTTTACCGTGAACCGGGGTAAGTATAAACGTGAAAAACTCTTACTTGCGCTTAAACTTTTTAAAAACTTTGATGTTTGAAGGATATCAAAGTTGAGTTGGATTATGAGTCACAAGTAAGCAACGTGCCTATTCTCCTATTTGCACTTATACACAATTGTATCATAGCTACAAATGAAGCTAAATTTTGCAAAAAATTGCAAACGTTTTTTTTAAATATTTTGTAATCCGCTAACCCGTTCGCAACCAATTATAGTTTCGCATAATTAAGCAACTATAGGAGCTGTAAACCCATAGGCAGGCGTACAAATAGCCGGAAAGACAAACCAAGCCTCCAAAATTAAATAGCAATCTGGTTTAGAATGCGGCGGAGGGCGGTAAAAAATTATGCCATTGGCAACAGATGAAATCTACACCAGTTGCCAAAATGAAGTCGAAAAGTCGATTTCGACGTCCAGGGGATCAATTTTGGTGTCCATGAGTGAACACGAATCATATGTTAATCACTTGTGATAGACATCCTGATACGTAACTTCTTCAAAGAATTTAAAAAAATATTTTGTACTGCATCTTTTATTTATTCAAAAGTAGAAAGTCTCCGTTTCTAATAGTCAATGTTCGTTTAGAAGTCAAAGGAATAGAACACAAAAATAGCAAGTTGTCTACTATAACAGCAAAAAATTGGAAGACTTAAATACTTCTAATAATGCTCATAATCTTGAGTATTGTTTCCAGGAACAAAGATATTCAGAATTTTAACGACTTCCTTAAGTTTCAAAGTCATGAGGTACGCATTCTTACTGCTGGCTTTCTAGTACCTTGAATCTCGCCCTAACCTTGTGCAGAACTTTCTACACGTGACTTATATTCATCAATATGAGTGGAATTAGTAAGGGATTATGTGTAATTATGTTTTTCAGCTTCAATTATTTAAGCTTTTAGTCAATGTAGACTTACACAGTCCTTTATCTACTGTTGCCGCCTGAACAATGACTGTAATACTGTCTACAACTTCAAGTAACATCTCAAAGCAACTAAGGGTTTATGTTTAATTTAGATCTACAAATTTACTTACAATAGCAAGAATAATTAAACTGTATTCAGCAATACCACTTAACTATGTAAGAGATTCTTGAGGTGTTTGTAAATTTTGGGATAATAATCTTCTCAGTTGATTTACTTTTGTGTCAATTTATATCTATTTCTTATCAGGGAATCTGCACGTCGGTTACTTTAGTGTATAATTTTGTCTTTAGCATATTGAAATTTCGAGGTGATATTGTTCACTGAGCAATATAGTATTGTTCATTCTCGTTTAAGCCTACTTTATGAATCGGTAAATTGTGGTTTACACACAGTTTGGTAGCACAGATTACATAAAATTATAGATACTACAGACATACGATCTCGTACAAAAAACTGTACCTACCTCCCAACCATTGCAGGTCTATAGTTTCTCCTCTTTCTTCCCAAGTTTCTCTGTCTAAAACTACTACTTCTACAACAATATTTAGCCTAAAGACCTATTTGACTGTCTTTTTTTTTATGAAATAGGAAGAAAAACAAGCAAGTGGATCACCTGATGGTAAGTGAACACTACTGCCTATAAACAACCGCAACACCAAGGAGATTGCCGATGCATTGCCAACCCAGAGGGCTAAGATGGAATACCTCTTTGTGCCTGTAATTGCACCGGCTGTCCTGCTCTCCACGCCGAAACAGCGAGCAAGATGGTGGCAGCAATCCGTACGGACTTTGCACAAGGTCCTTCCACGCGCGCCTATCACGATCAAGTCATCTATATACAGCGTCTTCCCACCTCTACCAAATCTTCGTTGAATTTTGTGTCGAATCTTCCGGCACGTGGATGCTACCCGAAAATTTTATGCTACGAATTATTTTGAAGTCCGATTTTATTGTCTTACACAGTGAGATCTGAAGTTTTGTTATAAAGTCTACTTTGACCTGGTTTACGAGACAAGATGCTATACAAGGTTTAATTTAAGAAGATTAAAGATAGAAAAAAACACTTAATTAAAATGTGGATTACTGGAATATCACGAAGTTATTTTAGGTTACTAGTGCTCTTGTGCGTTTCTCATTTGGTACTAAATAGAGGTTATTTTTTGAGCCAATGTGGATGCAAATGTCATTGCAGGACAGGAAATGGGTTGGTTAAGTAATCAATTTTAATGGAGGATTAAGCTGAGAGATTGTTAACGTTTGTGGAAACACACTGATCAATCTGCCGGTTGCCTATACGTTTTTGTCTAAAAATGAGGTAATTAGGTAAATGCGCTACGTCGGGTAAATAATAAGTAAATGCTCATAGGTTTTACCCACGTTTTTCCATAGGTTTTAACCCACGTCGGTGTTTTATTTCTTTTAAGTTTCACGCTTAATTTCCTTTTTTTGTTACATGGAAACCAGATTGATAGATTCATAGTTACATATAAATCTACATGAATGCGCGGATTTTGTTACGATGTTTTTGCTCACCGTAAGAACATTGGTTACTATAGTACTTAGGTAACGCATAGTCGACCAAAAAATTGTTTTAACACTTTTTGACCGTAAAACTAAGGGAAAGGGTTCAAAAGGACTGGTCGGAGGGCTGACAACCAATGAGATGGTTAGACGATCTGGTTGTGGTAGCCGGTAAAAGATGGATGAAAATAGCTCAATATGGCGAGGAATGGAAGAGATTTACACTCAGCATTGAGTGGATAGATGCTGAAGAAGAGAACGTTCCAAAGTGGAAAAGCAATAACTTGATCTACTAAACATAAGTTAGAAAAACTCATTGGTACATGGCAATTGCTGGAATCGAACATGGTACCTTAAAATCACGAGACCACCCTCCTAGCCACGAATACGGCTAGCAGGCAAGCTCATTTTCTTATTTGTCGCTCAGTGCATCTTCTTCCTACTGGACCAATTAGAAAGAGGCGCATTAAGCGACAAAGCACGTCGAGGTGTATCGTGCTAGCTGTATAGACCACTAACGCAACGATGTCAGTTATATGTATAAAAGCCTTATACAGTTTTATTATTATGCAAGGTTTTATCGCCAGTAATGAGGATGAGGAAGACGAGGTGTTGGTAGGCCTTCCACAAGGTGGACCGATCTGGTGAAGATCGCTGGAAACCAGTGGATGCATGTAACACAAGACCGACCGTCGTGGAGATCCTTGGGGAAGGCCTATGCCCAGCAGTGGGCGTCTTTGGGCTGATATGATGACGATAATGATTGAGGATATTAAATCTGTCCATAACAAACGCGAGAGCTTGCATAACTGTACGTGTAACGCGTCAAAATTAATTTAGACTCAGAGGAAAATTTATCTAAACCACAAAAACGCGCGGAGGAAAGAGCCTTTTTATTAATTTCAGAATAAATATCGGTCCGCCGAGCTTTTCCGCCAATTTACCAATTACTGCCTTTTTTCGCTAAAAATAGCACAGGTCCGGGTAAATGATGGATACTGCGCCTGAAATGAAGGTTTTTAAGTACTGACGCCCGCAAAAAGGTTCAGGTTTTATTACAATTAAAGGGGGATTAATTATTTTTTTAATTTACCTCCGAAATGTTGTAACAGTTGAGTAACTCAAAAATGTCTAGCCGTTTGACAGACAGGCATGGCTAGGTGACCATGAAGTTTAATTCAGCTACTTACCTAAGAATAAAAAAAAACCACGCGTTGAAATCAGTTCATCAGATTCAGAGGTACGAGGCCACAAACGGACAAAACCTTCGAATTTGTAATATTCTACGTTTGAGGCTTAAAACAGAATTAGTTCACCGTCCTTACTACAGTGCACCTAGCACGAATCTTCTCGACAGGCGTTTACTCGCTAAGTAACTCAGTGCGTCTCTCTCCTACTAGGCAGGTTAGAAAGAGACGCACTGAGTTACTTAGCGAGTAAACGCGTGTCGAGAAAATTCGTGTTAGGTGGACTGTACTATATGGTGGTTGGAAAATACCTTTCAGAAGAGCTTCTTCTTGGTTTCGTATTTGTATTTTGATGTTTCTTTTAAGCCTTATTGTACTCGGATTTCGTTTTCCAATAAGAAATCAATGTTGAAACGTTTTTAAAAACTCCCTTGTCCGTCGCTCGGATATTTTCTTTAAAAGGATTTTTCCTTTACTTAAGCATTATATCCTCGACTGTACACACTAAATCATAAATTGAAGGCTGTGTATAAACCACCAAGACTTGCTGTCTAAGCGTTTAGGTAACTAATTGACTATTCGCCATCGTAGGCTTCCAAAGAAAATATTTACTTTCGTGGATCAATAAAAACTCTTCAGGCCGTTAGTTTGAAGGGACCGTGATAATCTGAGAAAGAAGTATTTAGTACTGTCACTACACCGGCTGAAGTATCTAATAAAAAAAAAAACATTTTTTTTATGAATGAAGGAAGTCAAACAACCAAGTCGTCGCCTGATGGTAAGTGATCACCACCGCCTATAGACACCCGCAACATCAAAGAGATTGCAGATGCGTTTCCAACCCAGAGGGCTAAGATGGAATACCTCTTGTGCCAGTAATTACACCGGCTGTCTTGCTCTCCACGCCAGAACACAACAGCTTAATAATTCCGAAACGGTACTGCAAATTTTAAAACGGAATTACTTTTAAAGAGTTATCTGACAAAAGAAGGCTAATAACGCTCTGCAAAGCCATAGAAATATTCTCACTTCTTCTAAGAGGGGTTGTTTCTATATAAATCTAGAAGCTTTTCCGCCAGCGCGTGAGATTAAGTCGAGGACAACCGCAATAGCAACTCACTGATATTCCGCCCCTAACATCTTGTAACGAACGCACACACCAACCAAGTATTTATAGAGAGGAAACTCATAGGGTTGTCACTATTGGAGTTTTATTCACCTAGTCAAATGGGCTATTAAATTGATTGCCCGGATGGAATCATACGGCACGTATTTAATAGTTTTCAAGTTTATAAAATTGTCTTCTTCTTCTATTTATTTAATAGCAGCCACGAGACTTGTGCCAATTTCATTAATATAATATTGTATGGTTGTCTGAAAGAAATCGATTAAAGCGATAAGAGTGTCCATTGTATGCCTTATTTTTTCTAAATTATATATTTTCATGCGGGTTTGTGGTGGTCAATAAATTGTATTGTAATGAAGAATATTGAGAGTAGACTAATAGTATTTCATGCAACTGTTGCATAATGAGGGGTCTTAAAACACGAGTGTGGTTTTATGAAACGAGCGTTAGCGAGTTTCATAATAGGATCACACGAGTGTTTTAAGACCTAATCATGTACAGTTGCATACATTACTTTATCTACACACATATCATAGGTACTCTATGATGAGTTCAGAAGCCATAGGGCAATGACCTGCATTGCAACTAGCTACTAGTGCTAGGTACCTATTAAATATCTATAGACTGTACACATTAAAATAATGTAATAAAGAATGAATTTGAACAAATATAGAAACAAATTAGAAAAAATCTCATAATAATATTGGTTGTTATAATGCTGGTCATTGCCTACGGTTTCTGAACGCATTATAGAGCATTTATGATATATGTGTAGGTAAAGAGTATTTATTTTACGGTTTGAGTTCAAAGACCATACAGGTCATTAGAATACTACATTATGTGATTATTATAATTGTCTCACTTTCACAATACATGAAAAGCACGACTGACTTGACAGGGTCAAAACAGATTCAATTGTTCCTGTTGAAAATTCTAATGAACGACTTTATTATTTTACAATATTTAACACTTGAAATTCTATGACTATCAGTACTATCACTAAGGTATTTTAATGTCTAAAATTTATTGTTGGTCTAATCTTTTGTTATTTATGAAATAAAGGCTTAACTCTGAGATTTAAATCCTGGCTTTTGGTAAGTATTAGAGCAAAAAAAAGTTAACACGAAGGTAATGATGGATGGTTAATGGTATTAGTTGTTTAAATTAACAGAAGTCCAAACTTCTAAATGCTATGTAACGACAATACAAAGAAAAATCTAGGGTAATGGCAGGATTCAAACCTGCAACTTCAGCATTCCGTGCCTTGCTTTTGCCAGTTCCGCCACATTACCAACTAAAAAAAAAGTACAAATATGTTAATTTAAACAGCATAGTATTTTGAAATTGCATGACAGCGAAAAATAATGGGGGTTTTAAATTTAAAGGCCTTCTATGTCCACCAAGGCCTAACGTGTTGCTTTTAAGACTTAAGTAGAATTCACAAATCTCAAATCTATTGTCAAGAAGACATTAATTTCTCGGGCGTATTATAAAATCAATGACTATATCTTGGAGAGGGATGTTTGGAAATGATTCCGATTTGTATTGGCAATCCCTGGCTCCAAATATTGTACACCAACTGTCTTAAATTTTTAAATATTCAAGATGTAAAAAAACATTGTAATTTGATTTAATTAAAAAATTAAACCTCGTTGAGTTTCTTGCCGGTATCTTCTCATCAGAGGTTTTTCCGAACCGGTGGTAAATTATATGTAATCTATAGGTGCTACCTGTAAGCCTAATCTGAATAAAAATATTTTGACTTTGACTTCATTTCTCAAATATCGTGCCTAGCTTAGTTCAGAATAAAGGCACGATTAAGTACAACAGCCGTAACAAGCCGCTAATATTCCGCCCCTAACATGTTGTAACGAACGTCACACTCCGAGAAAGTATCGACAGCAAGGACTTAGGGTTGTCACTATTGTTTTACTAAGCAGTTATTTGTATACACTGGATGGGAAAAACGAGCGGGATGTCGAGGAAAATGACATTAAGTATTAGGAAGAAGGACGGAGAACTGATGGCCGATGGGGTCGAAAAGTTTCGAATGGCGGCCGCGTATTGGCAAGCGCAGCGTAGGACGACCAGCCACAAGATGGTCCGATGATCTCATACAGGTGGCAGGAAGGCGCTGGTTGCATGCTGCTTCCAACCGGTCACTTTGGAAATCCATGGAGGAGGCCTATGTCCAACAGTGGACTTCTTGTGGCTGAGATGATGATGATGATGATGATTAGGAAAATAAAATAAAATGCCTACATTAAGAAAGGAGGAAAGTAAAAATATGTGTATTGCATTGATCTGTAAAACTTCATAAAACCTAGAAACATTAAACATTATTATGTAAATTGTGGCAAGAGAAAAAATAAGCTCAGCATAATGCTGGCTCCAGTTTTGAAACTGTTGCTCAGCGCTTATTTTCAGTTTATTCCTGTTTTTGCTAACTAAATGAACATGCATGGGTATAAATTGTGCGGCAAGAAAATAAAACAATAAAAGAATAAATTAAGTTTAAAATGCACGGAATGTGAACACTTAAAATACAAACATCAAATGAAATACGTAAAATTATAAAATACGTAATTCTGGATACAAAGTTGTTGTCTAATGTTGATTGGTCTCATTGGAATACCTATGGGAAATTCCATGCAGTCGTTCCATTTAATTTTTAAGGTTAGATAAAATTATTATTTTCCTACAAAAAAGGGGTCTGCTAAACAGAATATAAGTAACTTTATTAATTATCGTGTAATCTAACTGGATCAAAATCAGAATGAAAACAAAAGAGGTCTCTTCTGTAGTAAAAAGTCAACGACGTATGTAAATACATACAATTTATGTTTTCTTTGAATAGGCACCGTAAAAACAAACTAAAAAAAATACCTCGCTACTCCGCGAAACCAGCGCCGTGCACGTGCAACGTGTTTTTATTACATGGAAAAATATATATCGCACAGACGCAGCTATCTTGCACGTGCATCGTGATTCGCGGAGAAGCAAGGTGATTTATTCCAATTTGTTGATATGGACCTCCACAAAGTAACGCCTGAATCTTTTATTTATTTTTTTAAACCTTTCTTATCCACATTTTTATTAATAAAAGCGGGTTACATAATACTAAGCAATTCCACCCATCGCCACCAACCGTGTAGACAACCTTTATGAGACTAGTTTCTTGAAGGTCCCTGAATCCACAGCCACCAAAAGCTGATTCCACGCAGCTGACATGCGTAGTAAGAAGGTCATCGCAAGAAGAGAGCAAAACTCAACAAAAACTAATTTTATCTCGCAAGGCAGCCCTAGTGGGGTTCTAGTGTAAACAATTCGCTAACTTTTGACAGTCGGGTACGCTCCTGGTGCGGGGCGTTGGTTAACAAGTTGCGCTTTACTTATATAAGCCTTGGAATGAAGCCTTGTCTTATAAATTTTGATAGCTAGATTAAACCTATTTGGTACAGCAAACACAGTCAAAATCACTTACAATTCAGAAAAAATAAAAGGTAACCAATTTAATGAGTACTTGTCTGCGTGCGTTGTGGCAGTACTAAGAGGCCATGGCTCAGCGGACAACAATGCTCTAATAAGAGCAAAGCAATCAACTTCATCTTCAATGTTACGTTGTGTGTATGTAGCATTTCAATGCATACTCCAGTTTGAATGCTTATTATCAAAATGGGCGCCTTTACCATACAACTCGCGATCTCCACTGAAAACCAGCGCTGTTGTGACTGCCATGCAGACCACACCGAGCGAAGCCCATTTTGGCATAACAAGGCATTCTTAGAATTAGAATTATTGCACTTCTATGTCTATGTATTTCTGTATGAACACTTTCACCGACGCTTAACGGCTATAGCTGGTATAACAATACAACCTTTTGTGTCTGGGGCGTCGGCGTGGCGGAAAAACTTTAGTATTATTTGAATAAACTGTTTTTCGTTTCCTTTATTCTTCCTTCAAACTGCAGTAATATATAACATTTATGAAATTCCACCATTACAATAAGAAGAGAGGTTGGAAGTTAGTATAATCCAAAATCTACACTGAAAAAGACGCAGGCATAAGCTAGTTGTTTAAGAATAAAGAGGTCACCCATCTATTTATCCTTTTATCCGGAAATATAAACGGCGGGGGAAAATCACTAAACCGCGCAGCGGAAAATAAAATTCCCATAAAAGTCATTGTGAAGGTCATTCTCGAGAACATTTATGGGATCGGTCAAGCCTCCTTAAGTTATAACTATGTCCTTTTAGCCAAGGTCAACTTTTGTTACATTTGGGACAAAGGTTGGTGTTGTTGAACAATAGATTAATGTCTACAAGTGCACAGTGATTGTTTTGTATAAATAAATAAAATAATAAATATATTTTTGATTGTTTTATTAATTAATAATAAAATGATATACGCAATAAAAACATAAAAAGATCTTGATCGTCTGGTAGAACTGCAAACTCTGCATTTGAGGTTGTTGGTCCAAATCTTGCTAAATGACCAAGACTTTTCTTTGTGTTGTCATTTGTCTTTGTTTAGCAACTTTTGTTTCAACTTGTGGCGGATTTTATTTGGCCAAAAATCCATTCTCTGTGAACGCCTGTGTCACAAAATAGAACATAAGAATCCAAATTTTAAATGTATGAAATTTGTAAATTTGAAGATTTCGTGATCTGTTTATGATATTTCGTTTTTATAAATAAACTCAATAACTTCTATATTTCTAAACAAACACTCATAATCTAAAAAAATGATATTAATTCTAAGCTCAGTAAAGCTGTCTTACGGAACAAAAAAACACATCAATTTTTTTCTGTCAATGCTTCGGACCTAAGGCTGACACAGCGACAGACAAAACCTCCAAGCGTCCACCTTCCTTTCTCTGTACCGAGTTAAAACTGGTTTAAACTGGATAAGTATCCAGAAAAAAGCAGCTATTACTCTACTGATGCAAATTATTTTCATGACGCCATCATATCAACTTACCTAGTACAAGCGAGGACCGACGTTACGGGAAAATAAACCTGTCAGGTAGGTATGAGGTTGTCATGCAAGTAGGTTAGAATAGAATGGAAGTTGTGTTTGCTATTGACAGGTTATTTAGTGATAAGCTTTTTTATACACCTACTTTAATCATGTATGGTGGGTCAGTATGAGTTCTTATGGAGGCAGACTCGCCTCAAAGTGGACCGACGACCATCACGACCTGGTGATGGTTGTGGGAACCCGCTGGATGCGAGCAGCGCAGGACCGGGCGTTGTGACGATCTTTGGGAGAAGCCTAAGTCCAGCAGTGCACGTCTTTTGACTTATGTGATGATGATGAAGATGAACTGTTCATTGAAGTCTTTGTTACGAGAATGCTGGCATAAAATATAAGTAGGAGTTAAGGTATACCTAAGAATCTACTTTTCTACCAATCTGAAAAGTTAATGAATGTTCTTTTTATAACATCACCACATCATATTATCATATTAATAAAAAGGATCACTCACGTATTTTTAAATCGGGAAATGCCCGACATGTTTCGGACCAGTCCGTGGTCCTTAATTAATCATGAGCCCCCGCGGCGGAGGCGCTACGGCGACACAGTCGCGCGTATACAGTCGTCGTCGCGCCACCGCCGCGGGGGCTCATGATTAAGGACCACAGACTGGTCCGAAACATGTCGGGCATTTGTCGATGTCGCTATTCATTCCTGTCTGTCCTAAATCCTCATGGCGTTCTGTTTTTAAACCACACAATGGAATTTGATACGATTTCCACTAAAGTTCAGAGATTTTTTACGGAAGGTACACTAAAGATAAAGTGATGGTACATTACATCCTATTGTACCCGTGCAAAGGGAAAGCAGAGCTGGTCGCTTGTAAAACATACTGTTATAATCTTATCAGTGTTCAAAAAACGAATCAGTTTTGGTTGGCTTTAAAAACTCTAAGTTTCTCATGCCTTTGAGTGCTTCTACTTAGCGATCAAAAAACATAACTGCGCTGTTTTACTTTAGTTATTATAAATAGAAAACAAGCAACCGGTCACAATCATCGCCGCCCAGGGACGCCCGCATCATTCGAAGAATTCCAGGCGCATTCCCGGCTTTAGGGAAAGAAAATGTGAAATGAAAAGGAGGCTTAGAAAATTGAACGTTCGACTCTCTCACTGAAAGAACAAAACGCAACAAGGATTTTGATACATTAAGTTTATCAACCTCTTTCAAATAAAGTATGTTCTGTTCCTTTCATTCTATGACTGACTGACTGACTTGTAATATGTACAGCCTAAATAAACCCCTGTACCAAAGACCTTGAAATTTTAACCATATTATGCTCCTTAGCGGATGTAAAGGTGCATTGAAACGCAAGTGAAATTTTGGCATGAAAGAGGTTAAAAGAAACCCGGGTTTTTTCTTTAATAAAAATCCGGTTTAAACCGGTTTTTTCATGTATATAATGTAAACCGGGTTTGCCCTAGTTGCGAGTAGAAGCTAGTAACAGACAAATCCTTTGCTTTCAACTGCCTAGCTATTACGGGTCAAAAAGTAGAGCCCTTTGAAGGTCGGACGCTAATGGCAGAAGCTGACAAGTAACATATAAAGACTATGCCATTGTTGTATACTGAGTGTTTATAAATAAATATTGTATTCAAGGATTGAGATTTACAAAGCTTATTTCAAACATTTTCGCATATTTTCTAACATCTCCATAACCTAGACTGGTCCAGTTTTCGGCGTTTTGCACTTCTAGCGGCATTTTGGGAAACATTTGGCCAATTGTGTTTTTTTTACTAATTCGGACCTGCTGAACACGAATATCGAGGTTGGCATTCCCGAATTTTGACCGGAAGCTCAGAATTCAAGATGGCGGCCAAGATGGTGAACGCTTTCTTACTAGTACAATTTTTTTCGTGTAAATGCCCTTTTCGGGGTTATTTTTATCATAGAATGCGAAAACAATTGTTTTAGAATGTTCAACCAATTATTTAGCCCTGGCAGAAGCTCAGAATTCAAGATGGCGTCCATGAAAGTGAACGTTTTCTCAATTTTTCGATTCCGGACCGACCTTTCGTTTTAGGACTGTTAATCGGGTTATATTTGTCGAATAATACGATTATGGTAGTTACACAGTGTTTAAGCAACTACTTAAACGTTAGAGAATAAAAAACTACCCCCAAAACATGAAATTATTTTCGGTGGAATGCCCTTACATTTGACTAAGTTCATGTTTTGATATGATGTTGCATGGATAATCTTTGTCTTTTTATTGTATATATTTGCCGATATTTCTGGTTTGGCCCTTAGTTTGACGTTTGATGTGTGAAAATAGGTTGTTGAAGCTATTTATTACTTTTAGGTAAATGCAATAATATACAATATGTGCCGCGAGAAGAGGTAAACTACGTTGCCCGAAGGTAATGACGAATGAAATATCTATTATAATACCAGACTTTTATAATTTATATTAATCATCCTCCTCATCATCCTCATCATCATCATCTTTTCACGAATTTGCACAAAGTCCGGAACAGAAACACATTGAGGTACACTTAACATAGCCTTTCGGAATTTGCAAAACTTTGTTGAAAAATCTTTTTTGCAACCGCAAAGAACAATATTTATTGGTAGCAGCCTTTAGAATGGGTTCCAGCGTCATGAAAATGGGGATGTAGCCGTCTATTTCTTTCTTCCATTTGTCCTTAAAGACCCGCAAACAACACTGATTTCCTCCCTCGAAAGTTTTCACGATAAAGGAGACACATGAATTGTTCTGAACGCAGTGGCAAGTACTGCAAAGCAAACTGTTGTGTCTGCTATACACAATGTCTTTCTATTGCTCCATTATCAGTTGGATAAAATACATGCAAATGAAGTATGGTTAATGAGTGGAAATGCAAGAAAGAGAGTTTTTGTACCTGTTCATGACATACATAGCCAATGGAGAGTTTCTTACCAGTTGACTTACCAGTGAAGAGTTTACCGGCCTTTCAAGCGATCACCGGGGATGACACATCATCTTTACATAGTTTCTATTACAAGACAACAGCTTTTCAAGTGTTTCAAAAGCAATTCTCTGTGGTCCTCGCTTGGCACCGTGCTTTTCAATCTGAGAAGCACGGTGCGATTATATCTTATACGACAATATTGTGCAAGGTTTGTATTACTTGTAAGTTCAACTTACTTTGTTATTGTTACCGGTTGACTTGGCTCGTACAATTTAATTTGGTTTCTATCTTCTTTAGGTAGCTGACTCAATAGTTTCAACTAACGTTGCGCTTATTTGGTCAAGTAAAAAACCCAGAGTCTGTTTCGCTGATCATAGAACAGATTAAATTAAATTACTACCAAACTTCCTAAAGGGAGAACGCTCACCTGCCAAGCTCCTTTCTGTCACCAATTACAGACTGCAGATATAAGAAAGAAATAGACGGCTACATCCCCATTTTCACCAAACTGGAACCCATTTCAAAGACTGCTACCAATATTGTTCTTTCCTGTTGCAAAAAAGATTTTTCAACAAAGTTTTGCAAATGCCGAAAGGCTATGTTAATGTGTACGTCAACGTGTTTCTGTTCCGGACTTTGTACAAATTCATGAAAAGATGATGATGATTAAATGATTAATATAATTTTTGAATAGTCTAGTACTATAATAGATATTTCATTCGTCATTACCTTCGGGCAGCGTAGTTTACCTGTTCTCGCGGCACATATTGTATATTATTGCATTTACCTAAAAGTAGTAAATAGCTTCAACAACCTAGTTTCACTCATCAAACGTCAAATTAAGGGCCAAACCAGAAATATCGGCAAATATATACAATAAAAAGACAAAGATTATCCATGCAACATCATATCAAAACATGAACTTTGTCAAATGTAAGGGCATTCCACTGAAAATAATTTCATGTTTTGGGGGTAGTTTTTTATTCTCTAACGTTTAAGTAGTTGCTTAAACACTGTGTAACTATCATAATCGTATTATTCGACAAATATAACCCGATTAACAGTCCTAAAACGAAAGGTCGGTCCGGAATCGAAAAATTGAGAAAACGTTCACTATCATGGACGCCATCTTGAATTCTGAGCTTCTGCCAGGGCTAAATAATTGGTTGAACATTCGTAAACAATTGTTTTCGCATTCTATGATAAAAATAACCCCGAAAACGGCATTTACACGAAAAAAATCGTACTAGTAAGAAAGCGTCCGCCATCTTGGCCGCCATCTTGAATTCTGAGCTTCCGGTCAAAATTCAGGAATGCCAACCTCGATATTCGTGTTCAGCAGGTCCGAATTAGTAAAAAAAACACAATTGGCCAAATGTTTCCCAAAATGCCGCTAGAAGTGAAAAAATGGCCACTTTTGAGAAAAGTGAACCAGTCTAACCCCTTCACTCTATTGTTTGAGGAAGGGAGCTCGCAACTCGATGGGTGAATTTGAATATAATACATAATGCGAACAAAGATCGGGTATCAAATTGATCGTAATGTTATACACTGACGGTGCCAATTTCTTGGCAACGTAATACGTTTGTCCATTTTCCGGTATCAAGAGCGTACGTGGATGATTTTCGGCTGGCTGAGCAGCGCTTGGAAGTGGTATTTATTTATGTATTTAATTTTTATTGCACAAAATAAACAATAAAAGTTGATAAAAGTAGCGAAAATCAAGTTGTAATGACGACCGGATAACCTAGTGGTTAGTGACCCTGACTACGAAGCTAGAGGTTCCGGGTTCGATTACCGGGAAAGGCAAATGTTTGTATGATGAATATGAATATTTGTACCCGAGTCTTGGATCTTATATGTATTTAAGTATGTATCTATCTATTTAAGTATGTATATCCGTTGTCTAGTACCCATAACATAAGGTTTACTTAGCTTGGGACTAGGTCAATTGGTGTGAATTGTCCTGAGATGTTTATGTTTAACTTGCTAAATAGTAAAGGCATTCAAAAAACAACCGTAAGAAGAAAAAAAAACAACAGCCATTAGGGAGGGTGTCCAGAAGGCTAGAAGAATATTTCTTTAGATTCTAAATTTAAAGATAAAAAAAATGTCCCAAATCGCCGCCAATAGGGAGGGTGCCCAGAAGGCTGGCAGCCTTGCCACGTTGGATGGAAATGCTGATTCTTTGGGCAAAGTATTGCCCAGCCTTCTGGTCACGGGAGGCCTCTATAAGGCGCGCCGATAAGTCTTATTAAATGAATTGAATGTATTTTATTTAGCAAGTGTTTTCATTTTGTTAAAAAATACATTTAATGCATCAGGAAAAACTTTAATTGTTTGAGTCCTTTCATACTTCACTGATAAGTTTTATATATAGCTTTGCCTAGACATTCACAAGCCTAAATTAAAAGCACATATTGTTGAGGCGTTAGGCGCTCAAGATAGACTGATGTTTCTTTAGCACGCATGGTGTATTATTATAAACTACGCACACATCCTGTTTATTGCTTCATTGAGAGGAAAACCGTGTTTCACCACTGAGTGAGGGTAAGCTACGGTACTATGCTTAAATTGCGTTAGATATGGCATGGTAATTATTTAGGTATTGACATTTCGAAGGATTGTTAATTAGAATTATTAGGTTATTATTTAGATTGATGAAATTGTTACACGTAACTGAATGCACGTTTATACATGTCTGTAGCAACTAAAGGTGCTAAGAATGCAATTTTATTAAGGTATAGTCAACTAAGTTGTTTATCACTTCTCGAATCCCATCATTAACCGTGTCAAATTCACATATTTAATAAACAAAATAAGAAGTGACTTCTTATAATTTAATTTTTTCCTTCACTTTCACTTTGCTATGGTTCCATGGGTGGGTTAAGGTTCCATTTTGTCAATGGCACCTCACCATTATTTGTCAACAAAAACGGCACTATTTATATTTAATCCTTGTAAAGACGACGAAAACCGTTACCTACGTCATTTTACGTAACCGAAGAACGGCGAAAGAAATATTTTTTTAGGATGATATTTAATTACTTTTGCCCACACGACTACCGTAAAACATTATCTACATCTACATAAATCTTCTTCTATACTCATATAATAAAGAGGTAAACTTAACTTAGCGGTAATGTGGCGAAACGGGCAAAACGCAAGGCACGGAATACTGATGTTGCAGGTTCGAGTCCTGCCATTACCCTAATTTTTCTTTGTGTTGTCATTACAAAGCATTTTAAAGTAAACTTTGTTTTTTGTTGTAAGTAGGAGGTAACCTTTGGAAATTCTGAATCGATTCCAAAAAGTCTTGCACTAATAAAAAGCTGCACTATCATCGGTGGACAAAGGCTACTAATTCCACGCAAGCAAAGTCGCGGGCGTCTGCAAGTTTGAAATTAGTAAGGAAAACCAGCGTGAAGTAGTAGCTTGAGGCTGAGTTTTCGTACGATAAATGAGAAATCCGGAGGACTACCGGGAGAGGGGACTTATAAAGGATAAGCACGAGTGATTCTTGGGGTCGCTGGTTCTCTTGAGCAGCGTTGATCACCTTCCATCAGTAACCCGCATGCTCGTTTACTTCCTTTTCTTATAAAAACTGCAACTTTCTATGATATAAATTGTCTTGGCATAGTAGTTTGGCGGTGCAACGCAGCAAGTCAAGCTAGTACACTAAAAATTACAATTAAATACTACAACAATGGAGTTTCTCTGCGTGATCGAATCAGAAATGAGGAGATCCGCAGACGAACGAAAGTAACCGATATAGCCCAGTGGATTAGCAAGTTGAAGTGGCAGTGGGCAGGGCACATAGCACGGAGAACCGATGGCCGATGGATTAGATTAGATTAGATTAGATTAATTTATTACTTATTGGAAATTACATTAAATTTTGAATGTCAAACATAACAAATTCACAATAAGATCGTCAAAAAGGTAAACAAAATAATAAAATAAAAATATCTAGAAATACGTCTAGAAAAATGTCAAAATGTCAAAAATAAAAAATTCAAATGTCACAATAAAAATAAAAATATAAACTGGATGGGGTCGGAAAGTTCTCGAATGGCGGCCGCGTATTGGCAAGCGCCGCGTAGGACGACCAGCCACAAGATGGTCCGATGACCTCATACAGGTGGCAGGAAGGCGCTGGTTGCATGTCGCTTCCAACCAGCCACTTTGGAAATCCATGGAGGAGGCCTATGTCCAACAGTGGACTTCTTGTGGCTGAGATGATGATGATGATGATGACTACAACAATACAGCGGTATTAATTGGAAACATTTCTATATTATTTATTTCAGTAGTACATATTTTTATATATTTTGTACCTAGATTGCTGAAATACGTAGCATTCAGATCCATAACAAATTATTATGCCTACCGCCTACACTAAGTAGTGTATCTGTCAATCTAGCTGATTGATGCGCGATTTCGATATAACGATTTTAGGGTTTCGTATCTACCGAAGGGGCACAACTGAAAATCGATCGATCGCGGGACCCTATTACTAAGTCTGTACAGTCCACCCGTCCATCTGGCTTTTGACGACCGGATAGTTTAGTGACCCTGACACGAAGCTAGATATTGTGGGTTCGATTCCCACAGCGGGTAAATGTATGTCTGATGAATATGAATGTTTTAACCTGAGTCGTTGATGTTATATTTATTTAAGCATGTATTTATCTATACATGTATGTTAATCCGTTGCCTAGTATTGTACCGATGCATAGAACAAGCTTTGCTTACTTTGGGACCACAATTGGTGTTATTCAGGCTATGGTATTTAATTATTTACTAACTGAATTTTTCAAAAAACATGTGTTATTATGTCTGACACTTATTTATATTAATTACACAAACATTTGCCCCTCGTAGGAATCAAACCTATAATCTATAGTTTCGTAGTCAGGCTCATTAACCGCTTCGCCATCCAATCATTTAGCAAAAGCTACTATTATAACACAATCTGTCATTCACAATGATGTGTGGTCTTCTTTTGGTGCATTGAACCGTTCTGGTACATTTTTGCTTTTGTATTTAGACGCATAAGTTTTGTATTAAAGGCAAATGCCATTAGTGATTAATTTTTCAGTTCTAAATTGAAGTTGGAGAAATACAGCATAACGTACACAAAAAGAACATTCAAATTGGAAACCACTTACTTTCTTGAAGTCAGTCAATAAAATAAAATAAATGAGAATTTATCCCGAAAGTGATGCAAACTTATTTTATAGCTGGAGAATGAGTGGAAGGCCTCAGCGCTATCGCTATTTCAAAGCAAAATCAAATGTATTGTGCAGAAAATAGCGACTTCGAAAAGAACTTCCGCTTCATCTTCCATGTCATACTATGAAAATGTCTGAAGTAAAATTTGAATCTAGAACGTGATTCTTTTCGTTTGTAACATTCAAACCGAACATGAATGAGGTCGACAATAATTGCCACACCGTTGAAAATATATGCGACGCTCAGAAGCAATATTATTGCTATCCCACGCTACTCACGGTTTCTCGTGATAGCTGCCAGATTCTTGGAAGACTGTTTTTAATGCACGTTTTTAAGGCTATCAGTTTGTGCTCAAAGGAATTTTGAATGTCAAGGATTACACTAACAAATAAGATAGAAGTTTTTACGTGCATAAAATAAACAAGTGCTACACAAGAACGTTAAGCTCGACAGATATGAGAAATTTTATTTCGCACATCTGCGAGTGTCATGTTTTGCCACTGCTACGTAAGTCTCTCAGCCCTAACATGACCGACCAAGATTAGTTTACCTCTATCTGCGTCTCTTTCTTATGACACTAGTTTGACAATGACACAGTCCGGTAAAATTTAAACCTGGCCTGGACACGTTAAAGTTACTATAGTTACAAATCGTTTTAAAATATAGCAGCGGACTTCAAATCGTTCATAGTATTCCGTTTCTATAGGAATGAAATGTCAAATACAATCTTGTACGTAGTCGTTATTACTTAAAAATGATCTATAATTAGGAGTCCTAATAAGCCTAAAAGTAAAGTGTCAGACTAAAGCAAAAAAACCCTAAAGTGTCAGACTAAAGCAAAAAATGGGCACATTATTATCAAAAAAAAAATTTTTTTACTTATCATTCAAATAATTTACAACAAGAAAGTTTTTGGCGAATTCGATGGGCATTATACCAGTCGAAAGCGGAAAATACTGGCCAGATCATAGGTAAAACAAAGCAGAAATAGCAGAGTAATATCGTAAGTTTGTATCATATACATTACTGTTGTACTTTAATAGAATTTATTGGTGTGTGTGAAAGTCCCAATCTGCACAGCAACCACATGGAAACTAAAGCTCAAGTCCACCCATTGTGAGTGATGTTTTTTTTTTTTTTTTTTTTTTTTTTTTTTTTTTTTTTTTTTTTTTTTTTTTTAGTATTTATTTATTTGCAAAACCATAAACAAATTACATTATTTGAGATCTTAAACATAAGTAACAGTTGTATGGCACCCTGGTAGGGCACTGCAAGGTAAAAGTAAGAAAGACCTAAAATTAACATGCAATTCATTACCTATGTCATTATATTATTATTAGTTCATTAATTATTCATGTCATGGCTATCATAATGATTTTACAATTTACACTATTAAGTAAATAACATTCAATCTTAAATCTGATTTGGGGATATAATTTTTTTTTTTTTTTTCGCGCTTAGTGGTTGTCATTCGTTGCATTACTTTATTTTCATTTCAATTTATTATTCTAAGTTTTTAGGACCTAAGCAGTATCTTCATCGTAAGTCTCTAAAGTTTTATCGTTCAAAAATTCCTTCACCGAGTAATAGCTTTTTTCAACAAGTAATTTTTTAAATCTTTTTTTAAACAATTCATCACTATCCCCATTTTTAATGGATTCAGGGATCTTCCCAGTTTCTACCCAGAACTGGAATATATATATTGGCTAGGTGGAATTTATACTGTAAAACTTATATTTAGATACCTTAATGCAAAACAAAGGTTACCACTTCGACCGTTTGTTTTGAGTTACGCGTCGAACATCCCGAGGCTCGTTCTACGCCTTAGTAACGTGTCTGTGATTAAAACATACGTCATAAGGACTGTAATGTGAATATATAAAATAGGATGTTTCATTTTTCAACTTTCGGTTTTCGTTTTACTTTGCATGAATTCTTATTCTCTCTGACGTATAAGGTTTTTTATGACAAAAATTTATACAATCGATCAATATTTAGAGGTCGCATAATTTAAATAAATTTACTCATACAACGACATACTTATTTACAGTAAGTGATTTAAGTTAAGTGTTTGCCTTTGTAGAGGAGGATATTAAGTGCTATAAGTGTGTTACTAAACCTTCTTTATTTAATTAAGCTTTGAAAACCATTTTGAAATAACGGTATTAACACTCAGTATGCGTATTTTTCATTCTAGCTTATTAATTTGTGCAACCCCTAAACATTGTCTAATCTTTTTGAAATTTAGCATACATATTTTTATGATTAACGAGACTCGGAGGAACGAGCAAAGCCGGGTAGAATATAACAATTTTTTTTTTACCATAATAAAGTGAAACACCCAAATATAAAATGAATATATTATACAGAAGCAAACGCAACCCGGCACGTATTTATGCTAAAGTTGAGACTACCATTATACTAAATATTTATACATAACATTCATAAATTACCCCAAGGCTTGAGGGCAGGATGTGGTGCCATTTATTGTACCGTTGACACACCTCTTCCCTCATTCCCTTATATATATATATTATATAATTTATGTATGTACTTATATAGGTATGGGAGTTCGAAGAAATACTGCTTCGGAATAGTTACAAACGCAGTCACGTATTTAACTCATAAATAAGAGAATTGAATCCATAAACAATTTTGTTTCGCGTCAGACTTTTTTGCCACAATATGAATAGGATTAAGCTTTTGAACTTGGATATCTTTCTGTACGTTTCTTACAAGATATCTTTTCTTAAGTTGATTGTTTGGCAATTTAAGTGCTGCTTATTGTGATCGATTTTGTTTCAACGACGGCTAGCATTTACTCTTAATTATTATTTGCAGTTCTACAGTGTTACATTCATATTGAAATCATAATACTTATTATTTAATGTGATAATAAACAAACATAAATGAATATCTTGAGACAATTTACATTAACAAAAATGTATAGCAAGAGGATAAAGTTCAAAAGTGGCTAAGCAATTATTTGATAGACTATTAGACCACTATTTATTTATTTATTAGGCTATTATTTGTTCGACCTTTTCTCAGGTTTTTAAATTATTTCAATTTATAAAATCAAGTATTACTATATGGATTGTGAATCTGAAATATAATGATAATTATAATACTTGATTAGTGTTTACGAAAACAGTCAACGCTTGCTTTCTAAATAAAATAATGAGAAATGAGCAGTAATTATTTGGTTCAATTTAGTAACGTTAAATGACTATCGGAACCAGAATCATTTATTTGTGAGACATAAGTGTATAGTCGACCAAGAAATTGCTTGACCACTTTTGAACCTCCTTCCCTTTGTAATACGGGCGAAAAGTGGTCAAGCAATTTCTTGGTCGACTAGACATTTGGCATAAAAATAACATGCACCATGCATACTTACGGACTTGATAAAAAAATTCACGTCTTTGGATTATGCCCTGTTATATTAAAGGATTTATAATCACAGGTCTTGCAGTTTTAAGATAATTTTGGGTAATAGCGATCTTTAAACCACATTCTTCACTTGTCTTAAGTAGCAAATTACATTCTAAACTAAAATTTCAGATTTTGGCATATTTTTTTTTATGAAATAGGAAGGCAAACAAGCAACTGGGTCACCTGATGGTAAGTCATCACCACCGCCTGTAGACACCCGCAACACCAAGGAGATTGCAGATGCGTTGCCAACCCAGAGGGCTAAGATGGAATACCTCTCGTGCCAGTAATTGCACCACTGCATAACACTGCAGCACTGTTATTGTTTAAATGAAACATTCTAAAGAAAAAAAATATTATTATAAATCACCTCTTCTATTTACTGCCTCTATTTGTTTTAAACACTAAAAACTGTTATTTTTGATTAGAATATTCTTTACTACTTAATAAAGTGAGGATGAATGTACTTTAGACACATATACATTATTCGTGTTAACCAATTTCATCATTTGAATACCAGATTAGTACATGACATTTATAATCCATTGTGTGACCGCTAATGTTAAAACCGAATTAGAACTCCCACTCGGTGCTCTCCAATCAGGTGTAATCGTATCAACTCGGGTGTTTCCGTCTCTGCTCGCCGTTTAGCGATTGTGCAATCACTAGTGGTAGTGGTAAACGATGGCTATAAAGTGATTGTCATTCAAACTCGCGGGTGCCCTTGACCTCGACCTTGACCTTGAGACCTTGTGCGAGGTCCGTCCGGATCGCTACCATCATCTTGCTCGCTAATCCTGCCGCTAAGCAGCAGTGCTTGCACTGTTGTGTTCCGGCGTGGAGAACAAGACAGCCGGTGTAATTACTGGCACAAGAGGTATTCCATCTTAGCCCTCTGGGTTGGCAACGCATCTGCAATCTCTTTGGTGTTGCGCATGTCTATAGGCGGTGGTGATCACTTACCATCAGGTGACCCACTTGCTTGTTGCCTTCCTATTTGATACGAAATAAAAACTTGTGGACTTTTTAAATAAACTGCCATTTTGATATTGTCTATGATATGCAAAGGTTTAAATAAAAGAATTTAAAAAAAACACTTTTTCTCGCCAAGTCGAGCAAAAAAAAGCGGCACGGTCGTTCCATCCTTTTCTCGAAGCAGTTCAGGCCATTTTCGACCCCCTATAACTTTGTTGTGGATTAAACTAGATATATATTACTTTCCACCCTTCGTAAATAGTGTATATTGACTATGAGTTTTGAGGATATTATTTTGGAATCCCTAAAGTATCTATCTGTCTGTATGAGTTGTGAAATTCCAAAGTTAGAACTTTGAATTCCACATTTGGAACATTCGCTTTCTAAAGCGAATGTTCATTTATTGTTTTTTTTATATATAATAGGAAGGCAAACAAGCAATGTAATATTGTAAATGAAAAAATTTAATCAATAATGCACCTTGTTTTATGAGCGCCTAAGATTGTTAAGTAACCAACAACCTGCCTCTAACTATACTGAAATAACTCACACATTTTGCTTATTCTGTTACTTGCTTAAACATCTACCTACAGCTTTAATCAAATTCCTAGATTACATTTGCGTACTCAATTTACAACTATTCCTAGGAATTCTCAGAGGTGAGGAAGCCGCGGGCACAATATTAGATGAACCTATTTGATAACTTCCGCACCCTTTACATAGAGAAATAGCTTTTGAAACTAAGAAACTCTATGACGTGCCTGCGTACGTATTCACCTGGTGTTTCAAAACCCATTTGAAACATTTAAACAGAAAAGTCACCGTCAAATATGTTAACCATCGCCCGTTGGAATTAGCGACCTCAAGATTAACTGAGCCGTTGCCTTGCCCATACAACCATTTCAGTCGTCATGTAGTAACTGTGATATCCTTGTGCTATTACATCTGGACCCCAATTCTCGGTTCATGCGAGATGCATCTCACGTGCGAGATACGTCTAACGTCTAAAAATGACAGATTTTCAAGGGATCTGACAGTTGTTTTCGTGCGAGATGCATCTCGCATAAACCGATAATACGCCGCTGGTCGCTGTGACCAGTGCATCTAGCACGAATCTTCTCAATACGCGTTAACTCGCTATGTAACTCAGTGCGTCTCTCTCTAACTAGCCAAGTGAGAGAGAGACGCATGAGTTACGTAGCGAGTTAACGCGTATCGAGAAGATTTGTGCTAGGTACACAGTTCGTTTCTTCACATCGATAATAAGTGGGGAATTCCCGAAACATAAATACTACATTTTGAGGATGAAACTACATACAGCAGTAAAGGGTAGTAACGTTAACTTTCTGCGACCAGAATATAGGTGCAGATTATTTTGGTAAAAAAACCTCAAAATATTCTTACATCTCCCGATAACTGCGCCGGCCACTTACAGCGTACTTCACAACGCTTAAGCACGTTTAAGCATTATGAGCCAACTTCATAACTACGGTGACCACGCGTCCCAGTTTGAAACTACCATTACGTCAGCTATTACTAGATTTTAGCGCGTAACGGCCTTTAATCCTGTCTCGTGCGACGCCATGAGTTACGACTGCAGATTTCCCACGGGTCTGGCTTTACTGTTCTGCACTGTTATTCTCTAAGCATATCAGCGTCGGATTCGACGTCGGGGTATCACCCTGTCTCGTTCACTCGAGCTGGCACGCTAGAGTTCGTCGCTGTTGCGCTTAGAATAACTCTCCTGCTGTGTGGTCGCCATGCTTAGAGATAGCCCGCTGGGGTGTAAGCAGACAGTTTTATGAAGTGAAATGAGGTTTCTGAGTGAACTAACGCGCGTTAACTGTTTTTTTGACTTTGTTGGTGAAAAAGACAATGCTGTTTTGAAAGTTTCGTCTGTAGTCAAGCGGGATGATTCCCGCAGATGTAAGTCATATTATTTGTTATCACTTTTATGTTTCGGTCGTATTTCAACTGGTGGCATAACAAAAGTAGTGTAAATTGTTTGCTAAACTCGCGGTGTTAAAAACAGTGATATTTCTGCTGAACTTTATAGGATCTTATAGAATCACTTTGCTGCGCTATACTAAGTAATATTTGGATAATTTTAGTAACGTTTTGATTTTTTTATGTAAATTATTTACACAATACTTAAGTGCAAAACAAATGAAGATCGCAATGACACCATAAACAAAAATCTTACAACCAACAGGGCATGTAGTTAGTATATTAGTAAGAGCAAACCACGGAACACTGAGGTTACAGATTCGAGTCCTGTCGACGTCCAAGGCTTTTTATTGCGTCGTCATTACGTCTATCATTTAATATTTAATTAGTTACATTTTTAGTGGTCTTTATATTAGACAAACTGCAATAAATTATTTAGCTACTCCGTTCAACAATGACTGCCCAAGGTTAGTTTATCTCTATCTGTGTCCCTTTCTTATGACACTAGTTAGACAGAGACACAGGGAGGGGTTAAACTAAACCTGGGCTGTCATGTTAGGGCCGCTGTACGTATGCACGCTGTACACAGCACTGGTTTCGCGGACAATTAGGATGTAGGTAATGTACAGTTGGGGAAATATATTCACGTACCACCTTAGAACCCTATCGCAATGACGCGACGCGTTAAACGCCAGGCTATGTCATACAAATGTCATGCGTATGTCTCTTCGACTAGGTTCCACGGTGGTATGTGTTTCAATTTCCTTGACTGTACATAAAAAACCTTATGTACCTACAAAAATCTCTAAATGACTGTGAAAACCGTATCAAATTGGGTAAAAAAAATATTTATCGTATTGCGTGGTTTAAAAGGAGTAGGCGGCCGAAAATACAAGGACAGACAGGAACGAATAGTGACTCTGTTTTATACTATGTTAAGATTATGCACTGCACTAAACACTGATAAATATTTATAAATTGTTTAATAAATTCTATTGACGTATGTATGGATACACTTTATTACATACTAGCTTTTGCCCGCGACTTCGTCCGCGTAGACTTGTTTAATTGAATGAAGCAAACGTGCACCCAACATGCAATCTGCAATATTTCCTAGACAAATTAATGAGAATTAGTTGCTCTGCTGCTCGTGATGTCACGGCGGCGTATAACTCACTTGACGGTATCCCGTGGGAACTTTGCATTTTTACGGGATAAAAAGTATCCTATGTGTTAATCCAGGTTATAAACTATATGTGTGCCAAATTTCATTCAAATCCATTCAGTTCTTTTAGCGTGATTGAGTAACAAACATCCAAACATCCAAACATACAATTTTTCACATTTATAATATTAGTAGGAAGGATAATGAATTACAAGTACAAGGACATACACAGAGAATGATACAAAGGCGAACTTATCCTTTAAAGGGATCTTTTCCGGCTAACCTTTGCGCAAAAGAGAGAGGATAGTCTACTAACGAATATACCTCATACATTAAATAAATGATAGAATGAATGATGGATGGATGTAATTTTGTACCTCGATCGCATCGCTTTAAAAAAATATAAATTCCAAAATCATTAAACGTGAACATTCCGGCGTACGTTGGAATTCCACCAACTGTTCCACGCCGAAAGGCTTGAATGCTGAATAGTTGGAACAAATGACCGGCGAGAGAACAATGCACGGACGTACGCAAACGAATGTCCGAGTAGTCATCACTTAGGCTGACTTTTTGCACGTTTAGCGAGCCGCGAAGTCAATTAGTGTTTTTAGGGCTCGCACTTTGCAAAGGAAAAAGGAATCTTTATACTATTCGCTGTTTTATCAGCGTATACTATATAAATTTGGTGGTAGGACCTTGTGCAAGGTCCGTCCGGATCTCTATCACATCTTGCTCACTAACCCTGCCGCTAAGCAGCAGTGCTTGCTCTGTTGTGTTCCGGCGTGGAGAGCAAGACAGCCGGTGTAATTACTAGAAGTATTCCATCTTAGCCCTCTGGGTTGGCAATCTCTTCGGTGTTGCTTTTTCCTTACACAAACAACAATCAGTTCAAACTAACTAACTTTATCACATTTTTGTTATTTTCAAATAGCGGACGCCTGCGACTATGTTCGTGTGAAATTAGACATATATCGTCAGGGATAGTGTAGCTTTCTCATAGTGAAAGAATTTTTGGAATCGGTTCTGTAGTTCCAGAGATTACCTCCTATACACAATCAAACAAACAAAGTTTACCTCTTAATTATATTAGTGTAGAAGTGTTGGTGTAGATAGTTTTTCATGAGACGCAGTGTTGCCAATTTAGCTTTGTCGCTAGATCTGGCAGTTTTTGGCACTACTTTAGCGATATTTTATTTAGCATTGAGCTACTTTCTATGTGCAGTGCTCCATATATTTAGTGACATGTTGGCCTTATTTTACACAAACGGGTGACTTGTAAAGTAAAGTTTTGTGTGCATGGCTTCGTCAAATTAACTAACCATTCCGTCGTAGTTGAGGTTGAAAAACACACTACCTATTATATAAATTGTATTCCTACTAGTAACAGCCACTAAAATTATTAACTAGTCAAAACGCACCAATTTTGTACGTCTTTAATAATTCTACACTAAAACTCTAAGACACTATTTCAAAATCCAAACCAATAAAAGTATAAGTACTAGAAAATAGGACCTCTCTTTAAAAATATTAAGAGCCAAAGAACCAAGTCAGAGAATCCGTTAAATTGCGGTCATTCAGCGATATCTTCTAATGAACCCCCAATGTAGGGGTCTATCCGGAAACAATAGACATTTAAACGCCTGGCGCGCTTGAATTTATCACCGTACTAGAGATTCAACCCCGCTCGATTACACGAAATATTATGGAAATACGCAAAATATCCCGATAAACACACTTTGACCTTTTGTATAAAATATGTATGCAAAAAATGTTATATTACTGATTTGATGTTATTGTATTTTTGTTTTTTTTTATTTTTTTTATTCACAACTACAGGTGAATGGGGGGAGGGGGGACAGGAGATCTAAAGGCAGGCAAAGGATTATTGATTTTTATTGGAATCACTGGTTCCTTCAAATTCCGTAAAAAAATACTTGTTCATTGCGTTGCAACTGTATCTTCAGTGTTTTTCTACTTACCAATGTTACTAATAAATGTAATTTGATTGCATTAGGCTTTAAGTTTATTCTGAGTTTACATATCCAAACTGTTTTCTCGTTATAACACCATTGAAATATGATATCAAACTTATAACTGACTTAATAAAATGTTCAAAATCGTCATTACCATTCTTTTCCCGTTTCTTTATTAGAGGTACGCTTAGACCATAATTTCAGATTTTAGGGTAGGTATTCAAAATGTGTAATTCTGTTTAATTAAAAAACGAAAAACCGCGCTATAAACATTTACAAAACAAAGTACCAATTCTCAAAAGTAATTATCAGAAATACAGGGCGTGAGGGAATTCGCGTGCGATTATGGAGGGAAGAAATTTCCATTTTGATTTTTTTTGACAGTTCTGCGGTATTCCTAATTTGATTGTGTGTTTTTCCGTTACCAATAATTAAAGCATGCAGAGTTTTTATAACTCCATACATTCTTATTATAGTAACATATTTACTTACATCTTTCTTTACAAAGTATTTATCATAGTCGCTATCAGTTCCTGTCCTAAATCCTTATAGTGTACTAGCTTTTGCCCGCGACTTCGTCCGCGTAGACTTGTTTAATTGAATCAGGCAAACGTGCACCCAACATATAATCTGCAATATTTCCTAGACAAATTAATGAGAATTAGTTGCTTTGCTGCTCATGACGTCACGGCGGCGTATAACTCGCTTATCGCTATCCCGTGGGAACTATGCATTTTTACGGGATAAAAAGTATCCAATGTGTTAATCTAGGTTATAAACTATATGTGTGCCAAATTTCATCCAAATCCATTCAGTTGTTTTTGCGTGATTGAGTAACAAACATCCAAACATACAATTTTTTGCATTTATAATATTAGTAGGATAGGATAGTAGGATTTAGACTACCTTCTCCTTTTAAATCACGCAACGTATTGATACGGGTATTAGTTTCGTTTAGAGTATTTTTATGGTACGTTGTTATGTAAATTACATTCTAATTGGACCGTACGAAGCCGGGGCGGGTTGATAGTTCAAACTTTTTTTTTAATCCCAATGATGATACGAATAAAATTAAATTATACGATTGTTCTTCATTAAATAAATTTATAATACACCTCTTTCTTTTACAAAATAGGAAGGCAAATGAAAAAGTAGGTCACTTGACGGTTAGCGATCACCACGGCCTTTAGACACCAGCAACACTAAGGAGACTGCAGATGCCTTGCCAACTCAGAGAGATATAAGATGGAATACTTCTTGTGCCAGTAATTTCACCGGCTGTCTTGCTCTCCATGCCGGAAGACAACAATGCAAGCACTGCTGCTTAGCGGCTGAATTAACGAGCAAGATGGTGGTAGCTATCCGAAGGGGTTTTGCATAAGATCCTACGTCGGGGATTTAAAAAAAAGTAAAAGGAAATATCAGTTAATATTAGAACTAACTACATCAACTTTGAACTCCCGACAGATATTGTATTTAAAAGTATCGTTTAAATTTAAAAATACTTCAATTTTCTACCAAACATGCCAAAGAAGACGAAGGAAAAAAGAACGAAGAAGAAGAAGAAGAGAACGTCGAGGTAAATAAATGAACAGTATATTATCGCGTTTAAGTCCCAATAAACGTAATAAGTATGCGAAAGAAGCACTCGTTCCAAATGAAAAGAAAGGTTTTCTTATCCAGTACCATTACCATGAGTTTCTATCGAAAATTCGTATTACGTTACTACAGTCGATAGCGGCTAAATACGCTCCCATTTGTCAGTGAAAGAGTTAACCATAGTCGATACGGTATTTTTCGATGACATGTGTCAAATTCGTGACTCATGGTACCAATATTCTACGGCAACAGCTACAAAACGTTAGACACTGACGTTCAGATTTCGATAGGTAATTTACCGTTGGACTCATACTAGCGATCTTTAGTTATCTAAGTGAGCGCTAGAGGCGCTGTGCAATTTCCCATACGAATCGTTTTACGCTGTCGCTAGCGAGTATGGTTACGGCTAGGTGCACTGTACTCATGGTAAGGGTACAGGATAGGGACGCGCAATTAAGAAATGTTAAGCAGTTTTTGTTGACATGTGGACTTTTTATAGTTCACTCAGTGTTTCAGTCTCACATTGCAGCCACGAGATCGTTAGCGGTACTCAGCGGGCAAAATGGTGTACGAGAATTTTGCTAAGGTTTAATGTATTTTTTGTACTAGAGCGGATTTTTCCTTGACGTTTTATGATATGCAGCGGATATTTGCGGGATATTTTGCGGATGGTAGGACCTTGTGCAAGGTCCATCCGGACAGCTACCACCATTTTGCTTGTTAACCCTGCCGCCAAGCAGCAGTGCTTGCATGTTGTGTTCCGGCGTGGAGAGCAAGACAGCCGGTGCAATTAGGCACAATAGGTATTCTACCTTAGCTCTCTAGGTTGGCAACGCATCTGCAATCTCTTTGGTGACCCAATTACTTGTTTGCCTTCCTATTTTATAAAATAAATAAATAGGTAGATAATCTTAAAACTCACGGGCGATGTACGACGCGTACGGTAATCATAGTCCTGTTTTAGGGTTCCGTACCCATTTTCCGTATTTAAATATAAAGCATCGCATCGCTCAAACTTCGCAGTTGAATAAAAAAAAGTTTAAGTTAAAATTGTCATTAACGACCTGTCCTTACTTAGAAGTAGAAATAATTCTACTAATGGCCTCTTACGTACATAAATCTTTTTCAGATTCAAATGCAGAGTTTCCCATCCTTAGGGATACAAGGGACTCTCAAAGTAGAACGACTTTGGGAAGTTAAGTGGAACAATGAATCAGATGGATGCGGGCAGCGCAGGGGCAGTCTTTAAAAAAAGAAAGAAAGATAGTAAGAAAAGAGGTTTATTTACTCGCATTCCACGCACAAGACAAAAAAACCGGCCAAGTGCGAGTCGCACTTGTGCACGAAGGGTTCCGTAACAGTATCTATAAAAACGGCAAATGATGTCTGTTGATTGGAAGCCCGCTTAAATATTTATTTTATTCTGTTTTTTGTATTTATTGTTATAGCGGCGACAGATACATCATCTGTGAAAATTTCAACTGTATAACCATCACGGTTTATGAGATATAGCCTGGACAGACAGACAGACGGGTGGACAGCGGAGTCTCAGTAACAGGGTCCCGTTTTATACTGTCAGTGCCTAAAAATGTTTAAATATTTAACTATAACACACACATTGCTTTTATTAAATAAAAAACCTGACAAGGTCATGTCAGAGTATGCTCAGTAATAGGGTTCTGTAGTCATTACGATAACCGACTAAAATGATTTCTCAAGCCTGTTCAAGATTCAGCTACATTTTCTGTTCAAAGTTAATTTGTACTGCCTACGGCGATTTTCAGTAGGTATAAACGTTTCCTCGACTCTAACTCAAAACCAATGAAGCTTTTAGTAGAAGTAGGTAGTCGTTAAAATTTTCTTTTAAAGTACTTCATTAGAGCTTAATACAATTTTTTTTTCATATTTACAGCACTTGTAGAAGTAAATTTTATTTTAAATCTTTGCGCTTTATACACTTATTTATAACGTCAAACGGGACTTAACACACGGTTGATGTAAATAAACAAAATGTTTATCGCGTTAAGGTCCCGTGTGACGTTATGAAACCATGTAGAAGGAGAAGGGGCAAACAGATATTTTGAACTTAATTATCTCGAAACGGTACCCCAAACCCTAAAATGGACGATAACCATACTGATAATGATTTTTAAAGAATTCTTTAATTATGGCTTACTCGATTTAGTATATTTTCCAAACTTGCTTTCCCTTTGAGCTCCAGCTGTCCTTTTTATAATTAGCTGGAAGTTTTAAATGTCGTAATTAAAATATAAATAGATGGAACTGTAAAAGAAGACCTCTTTGCTGATGATGCTTGCAGTTTTTTTTTCTTTGGGAAAATTGTCAAGATAAATTGTTCTAAACTTTCGCGACTTTCACTCATACAATATTCATCCATTTCAGTCTATTTGTGACGATGGCTGCTGCAACACGGTTGAAACGTTGAGGTAAATTAACAATGATCTCACGCAAAAGTTCCATTTCAGAATATAAATAAAAATTTACATGTTTAAAGTAAAAATTTACGATAACCTTTTCTGGAATTTAATCAAAACGAATTACTCACATATTTCTATTGAAAACTGTACGGCATGTTTCGAACTAGTTCGTGATTCTTAATCAAATGCGTCCGTAACTGAACTTAAGTATTCGTCAAGCCTTGGTCGCGACACTCACGCTTATTACAGATTCCACACGGGGGCAGAACAGTAAGGCAGTTGGACAGTACAGCACTTATTCTACTTGAACGCACACGCTGAAACAGACCAGTACTATTAAGACAACAATCAAGGCAGGACAGTTTATACCCAACCGGTCTATTGTTTCGAGGCAGTGGCTTCTGCAACCACCTTTTTCAATCGACAGCCCTGTGACGGGTATAATGTGAACGCGAGGGCAGTATAGCGCGGTAAGCAGGATAGTTCTGCCCTCGGTTTGTGTTGACTGATCACCGTCGACTGATCTATATTTGAACGCTAGCTGTCGTCCTAACTGTTCTGTTTGACTATTCTGCCTCAGTGTTCTGCCCCATGTGAAATCAGCATTGAGGTCACGAACGGGATGAAAACATGTCGACCAGTTTTTTATATTAATATATGACTTATCTGTTCTATTTAAATTTATAATATTATATCAGAAGGTAGTTTTCCAGGTATCCTTTTTGCATTGTCACGCCTGTATATTTGTTTATTGTATTTTCGTATCATAACACAGCATCGGTACATAATATGATTGGTAGTTTTAATGCCATGACTTTTTTTATCAATTTGTGTGATGGAAAATCTTTCGACTGAGATTTTACTAGAGTAACTTTAAGTCTAACTTAGTTGTTATAATTTATTATTGGTTTTTGAATACAGAATAGTATTTTATGCAACTGTTGCATAATGAGGTGTCTTACAACAAGAGTGTGGTTTTATGAAACGAGCGTCAGCGAGTTTCATAATAGGATCACACGAGTATTTTAAGACCTAATTATGTACAGTTGCATACATTACTTTATCTACACACATATCATAACTTCAAAAATCCGTAACAGCAAAAAACCAACAAACGAATGACAACAGTAAATGGCGGCGATTCAATCCATCCGTCAAGACGAACGTTTTTTTTAATCATAGACAAACGAATGAATTCCCTATTGTCATGTCACTCGAGATCAAATGTCGTGCGTTTAAAATAATAAAAAACATACTGAGTTGATGTTTCGTATCGATAATTGTTTCAATATCTATGGATACTAGAATAGAGACCCACTTGAATTTTGACAGCTGTTCCAAATTTAAATTCATAACGTCAGAGATGTCGGTAATGTAATGACTAATAAAGTACAGATTTACCAACTACCTCAGACAAGAAAATTCTTATAATAACATTGGTTGTAATAATGCTGGTCATTTCCTAAGGTTTTTGAACGCATTATTGAGCACTTATGATATGTGTGTAGATAATAGATATTTACTATCAATAGTAATCCGTTATACATATCTTCGGAAAATAGTCCTCAGCTAATCAAGCTAATCCTGAGACTATTTAAAACTTCCTTTATGTTATTTACCTTCATTTATTAGTAATAATAATTATTAATACAGTAAATTTTAATTATAATTAATACATAGGTTTAAGTATAAATTCGTCATAATTAATAATTAAGCGGGTTATTAAGTATTCATTATTAACATAAGTGGGAAAACTGGAACCATAACATGTGACAACAGCACAAAATTCAGGATTTTCTCATATAGTTTTGTATTTGTCGCAAGAAAACTCAAATATTTAATGTCTTAAATAGGAATTTCAGGACTAAAACCGGTTGTCTTGTTTAAGTTTAGAAGAAAAAAGTTAAATATGTTAGAAAAATCTCCAAATTGACAGTTTTTATATTAACCTGACGTAATTTAGCGTAGAAAACACATTTTATTTATTCGTGCAACTCGCCTAAATTAACTAGAAGTCCAGAACTTTCCTTTATATTTTTTCATAATAGCTCTTTCCCGTCTAACGCTGACATTTTATTAAAAAGGTAGCAGTGTTAGACATTTAACGCACCGTTTAAACACAATACATAATTTCTTATAAATATTATAATAGGTTTTTCATCGCAAAATTCCCTAGTCGACGGTAAGAAAAAGACGCACGAAAATAAGCTCTCATATTGCTTTTTTGCGAACAAAACGCAAAAACGTCGGAACACCGCCGGGAAACTTGAGAGAAAATCCTCAAAAGCCTCTTACGACAATGCGAACTTGAAAACGACACTCACATCAAAACACCATTAAAAAAAAAACTTTTATACCTGGAAAAAAAACTAGAATAACAACTAAGGCCACTGAACTCACCGTTTATTTTTTAAAATCACATTTGCCGCGCAAAGCGCTAGGTAATCCTTTCACGTCACGTTTGACACGACACACGACACGTCTAACTCGCAAGAAGGCTCGCGGGGCACTGGAACACGCGCAGGCTCCGAGTCATAACTGTACCAAAATGATGCCCGTAGCCCGTAGCTTTGCTACGGCGTAGAGGTGCTACGCGGGGTGCGTAGCTGCGCAAAAACAAAGTGAATTTAATGTTACGTTTAAATTATCTGGAAGGGACGTCGAGCTTAGGCTATACTTTGTGATTGTGACCTCGTTTTGAATACTTTGTGAGGAGACACTAAAGGTTATTGAAATATTTTTCTGCGAAATATTATTTTGTTGGTTGAGCTTTGACATTATTACTGTTTATGTTTCGGACTTTGAAATAAATTGTCAAAAGACTTGTTTAACACAGAAAATTATCACATTTACTAAAAAAACAAACTTTAGTTTATTTTATACTAGCGGACGCCCGCGACTTCGTTCGCATGGAATTAGCAGCCTATATCTGTCAGAGATAGTGTAGCTTTCTATCACTGAAAAAAGTTTTGGAATCGGTTCAGTAGTTTCATAGACTACCCCCCCCCCCTACATACAAACAAACAAAAAACAAAGTTTATCTCTTTGTATAGTTGTCTAGATGTAGATATAGATGTGTAGATTTAGATGTGTGGATGTACTGGTGTAGATGTTGATTTAGCACTCTCACAATATACCGGCGTGAAGTAGTAGGTTGATTTTGCGTTTAGTACGGCGAATATGAGATCCGGAGACCCACGGAGGAATGGGAATTATAGCAACAGATCAGCGACCTGGGAGTCGCTGGTTTGTATGAGCGGTGGTGATTACTTTCCATCGGGTGATTCACATACTCGTTTACCTCACTGTTTCACTATAAAATAGATAATGCTACATTTAAGAGAGAACCGTACTTCTTGACGCCTTCGGAACTGACTTCGGTATTAATTAATAAATTAATTATGGAACCATAATTAACTTTCTATTTGTATATCGAAGCTGTGGCATTTTCATATTACTACTATTCATAACAGCATGGTATGGAAATTTCTTTATAGTTATTTCGAACTGATTAATATCTTTGAAATTGCAAAATCAATTTATCCTAATATAATACAGGTGAGGTTCGTTAGTAAAACCAGACAAATTCAGTGAAGCACATTGCGTTTAATTTTAATTAAATCAGATTGCTAACTTTCAAGTTTACAAGGTTCTCTTTTAAGTTTGTCCTTTTTTGAGGTCAATGCATCTATGACTTTGGAACGGTCGAAATGACCGGTCACGTTTATAAAGTGTATTTACATATGTCGATCTGAATGACTTTAAATATATTATATATTACATACGTAAAGACTCAACGGAATTGCGATGTATTTCAAACCTCCTTTTCAGACTCTGCACTAAATTAATTGGTAGAAAATTAGTTAAAGTAAAAACTTAGGTTTAAATTTAAAGTTACTTCTTTAAATAAAGTAAGATAAGGTTTTATAATGGTTTGCTAGTTCAGTCAAACATTAAACTGAGTTAAATACTGAAATTTAATCAGACTTTTGATGTTACGGACTTTTGTAGAACTGACCCTCAGAGTTTTAAAGTTAGCGTTGCTGAACAATCGATAGTTTGACTATCGATAGTTGACATCGACAATTAGTAAAAATATCGATAGGCCTATCGATAGTTTCGGTACTATAAATAGAATCGATAATTTTGGTTTGTACCGTAACTCAGTGTGACAATTTTTTGTTACGTACAGCATGTCCAGTGTATACTTACATAGAAGCCTGTATGTAAAATCAGGTACTGTTTTTGTGGAAACGTTGTATTGTCTATGCTTAAACAATTTGGTATTGCAATTTTTTTTATGCAAAACAGGAATGAAAACCATCAAGTGGGCTACCTGACGGTAAGTGATTAGCACTGCTCATAAAGACCCGCAACACCAAAGAGATTGCATATGCGTTGCTAAGCCAGACGGCTAAGATGGAATACCTCTTGTGCCAGTAATTACACCGGCTGTCTTGCTCTCCACGCCGGAACATAAAAGTGCAACCACTGCTGCTTAGCGGCAGGATGGTGGTAGCGATCCGGATGGACTTTGCACAAGGTCCTTCCTCCCGCAAAATGATCATACTTAAAAAAGCACGTTGATCAACTGCATTATAGATCAAGAAAAACGTGACCGTACTTGAAATTTTTAACCAATTTAGCTTCTAATGAAACTAAAATTTCTTCCAATAGAATTCTAGCCATCGCAATGGTCGGAGACGTTTTATTTCACACTAAAAATGGGACTCGAGATCTCTTTCAATTGACAATTTTCACAGGCTATTGTGCGCGACGTATTGGATTTTGCAAAAATAAAGTTGCTGGTTTTATGTTATTTATTGTCACACAAAAAGAGTATTTTTAAAATAAAAATGGCAACAGACATCGCTTATGTATTAACTAAAAAAAGCGATATAAACTTTGTTGCCAACCTTTAATGCTGTTGAAATATGTTCTATAAATATGTATAATAAATATGTAAAATGAAATGAAATGCTGTTCGTAGCTAAACACAAAACTAAAAAAAAATAGCCGGAGTTATTTGAAAATTTTTCATTTTACTTTTTTTAATTCCAAGTACGGTTTTAATGAAAGGAAAAATTGGGAGAATTCCCCGGAATTTGTAAAGAGAGATTGTTTCTTACAAACAATACAAACTGTCTTTAGTTGTTAATTTGACGTATCGTACCCGTCACATTTATAAAAGTTCTCAATCATTCGCGACAGATCATTCTCATCAGTCTGAAGGGGGTTAAAAGGAGGGTAGAACTTAGTATGTAACCCAAAATTTACGCAGACAAAGTCGCACGCAAAAGCTACTTATTTAAAAATAGTACATTGCATTGTATCCTGTAGAAAGCAAAAAATAAGTTAGAGACTTATTCGATGTTGTATGTGTGCCACTTGCATTTTTATAATTACTTTATGGAAATTCTTTACTCAGTTTTTTTACCCGTGGTAGCATTGCCGATCCAAAAGAATGCACTGATTTCATGTAGTTTTTTTTTATGGAGTATTTCCTGGCTAGTTCATCAAGTTCCATGATATTTATTAAACTTTATTGGCTCCGGTAAACAATAATAAATAAATCGAAAGAAAATAGCTTGTTTAAATTTTGTTACTAATATTTTTAGGACTATCATACTTAATATTAAATTAAAACGCAGAGAAAAATCTTAGTTATATGACATGATAGAGACTTTTTTTTTTAAATTTCAAAAAGCAATCCTCTTTGGATTTTACTGTTTGGGGGTTAAATAATAAATAATGGCAAAAATTAAAGTAATTTAAAAGATGGGATTCCGCTGTCATTAACCTGCTAAACCACAATTTTGAATCTAAATCACTGGTATTTATTATTTCATTCATCCCCATTCAGAATTTACGGTAATATTTCCGGTATGCATTCCGGACGCGACTTGACGGAAATGAGCCGTTTGATGTTCCGGTATTTAATTTCGTTATTTGCTGCCGTTATTAAGTTTTGTGAAAGTTATTGTTTGTTAATTTAATTTACTTTACCGTTTCATAGTGGATGGAGTTATTGTGCAGGTATGGTCACGACACAACTTTACTATATTTCTCGAACGGGAAATACTGAAACGTTATTAACTAAAATAAATATCTTGGGACAATTTACACCAATTGATCTAGTCCCAAACTAAGCAAAGCTTGTGCTATGGCTACTAGACAACGGATATACATACTTATATAGATAAATAAATACATACTTAAATACAAATAACATCCATGACTCAGGTACAAACATTCGTGTTCATCACACAAATATTTGCCCATACCAGGATTTGAACCCGGGACCTCTTGCACAGTAAGCAGACACATGTGCCACTGTGCCATACAGGTCGTCATATGTGAGGACAGAAAATCCGTGTTGGAAATATTTCGCTGAGTACAATAATACGGTACGCCGCTCAGAAACTAAATGGCAGAAAAGTATTAAATAATAATTGTAGATTATTTTTGTTCATTTATTTATTACTAGTACTGCCTCAGCTTCAAACAGGTACAATTACGATGTAATTACATAAAACTTTTCGTAAAAAAACCTCAAATGACAATGAAAACCGTATTTAAATCCGTTGCGTGATTTGGAAGGAGTAGGCGGCCGAATATATAAGAACAGCAGGAATTGATAGCGACTTTATTGTCCACTATGTTAAATATTACCTCTATTTATTACTAACTAACCAAAATCACGAAGAAAAGCCCCCGCCATTCATTAAAATCTAAAAATAAACATACTTGCGCTAAAAAAAACTTTGACATTGAAGTGACAAAAGAACATGACAATATTTATACGCGAGCTGTAAAGTTAGTGAGCGTTGAGATATTTTTACAACGATAATTTCTATAACACTGAACTTACTAAAACAAGATAACCATTTAGAGAAGTCTAACTATCGTTCCACCCTCTATTTTTTCCAAGTGTCCACATTCCCAAGGCAGTAATTCCTGAGTTCTCCATAGTAACCTCGCACATTTAATGGTCAAACTCGAGAGAGATGTTCAAGTGTCATTAGCCAAGCCATGGCGCCCCTGACAGACACTTTAGCTGTTTTGATAGATCATCGAAAATGCCCCTTTTTGTCTCGTCTTACTTGTTAAAGTTACGCGCCGGGAACAGGGCAGCCTCTTCAAGGGGACTAATCATAAATGCGGTGTCATCTCCTACGTCATTTGTGTGGTTCTGTGTGTTTTTTTATAAAAAAAGTTAAATAGAATCTCTTAGAGCAGTTTCCGAAACTTTTTTAAGGGTGAACCCCTAGTGCAATCCTACCATGATCTGTAGACCCCTCAAAACCATATAAAACCGCTTTGATACTTTTATATAAGTATGCAAAACTCATATGGGTGTATTTGACACACACGAAAAATGTAACGTCCATCAAACTTTAACTTTAATATTTTTGTTTATATTTACTTGTAGACCTTGTAGATGATTCTGATTATCATGCTCTGTTCACATAGTACTTAAGCTCTGTTTGTATATATTATAATGTATTTAAATCGATTGCTTTCTGTTTTGTAAAGCTAATAATAAAAAAAACGCTCGGCTGCGTAGTTATGCCTCATATTTTTACTTTAATTTTTTTCTCATCTGCGGACCCTCTGGGCTAGGTTCGCGGACCCCGGGGGTCTTTGGACCCCAGGCCGAGAAACACTGTCTTATAGTAATTTGAAGTTTAATCTTAAAAATGTTGATTCCTCTGGCGCATTTTAAATACAGATAATAATTACTTACATGTTTAGCTCTTTTAATTTGCAGCATAAAAATCAATATAATATGTCAGTTTTTGGCCCTGACACTACAAGTATGACTGTTGAAAATATTAAATTGATCTGGTGCTCCCTTTTGACGTTTACATAATTTAGATACTTTTAATTATTGGCATATACACTATTTGACTTATTATAGGTACAGATAGAATTCAATGCAAAGTTTTGTTTTTCAGATCAAAAGTTTTTTTTATTGTTTTAATAGTCATAGTCATAACATTTATTGCTTTATGTTGTTTTACAAAGATCTTAAAAATTAAACATGTTCCAAGATACAGTAAAATAAACTAAAAATATATAAATATAAATAGACCAAAAGCAATTTTATTTATTAATAGACGCCTAAGTATCGGTTAGTGTAACGAGAATGAATTGTGGCAAAAATTCAATAAATTGTGGTCGTGTCTGTATTTGAGTAGTACTAACTATTTCTATTACTATTTTTGCCACTTTATTATCTACTGAAAAGGCTCTTTTCTCTGTGCTCGGGTTAAGAAAGCTTCAAACGAAAGTGATTTATTGCTGCTATTTACTGTGACAGTTTTATGAGTTTGACTTATTTTTTGCAAAACGAACTGCAAACACAAATAGAATCCAACGTTTTGTAGCATTTAGTTGTGCATTGACTTTGTACACTTCAGTTGTAATCTTGCGTCGTGTATATGGATGTGGGTGGTATGACCTTGTGCAAAGTCCGTCCGGATCGCTACCACAACCTTGCTCGCTAATCCTGCCGCTAAGTAGCAGTGCTTGCACTGTTGTGTTCCGGCATGGAGAGCAAGACAGTCGGTGTAATTACTGGCACAAGAGGTATTCTATCTTAGCCCTCTGGGTTGGCAACGCATCTGCACTCTCTTTGTTGTTGCAGGTGTCTATAGGCGATGGTGATCACTTACCATCAGGTGACCCACTTGCTTGTTTGCCTTCCTATATTGTGTAAAAAAAAAATTAATAAGAGCAAATACTTCAGCCCGATATAAGTTAGACTATTTCAAATAACATTATAAAGGCATGTTACCTCAATTAATAAGCTGCAATATATGTTTGTGGTTTTGCAAATCAATAAATGCTAAAAAAATCAAAATCTCAATGTGTATAGTCGACCAAGAAATTGCTTGACTACTTTTCGACCGTATTACAAAGGAATAGGGTTGAAAGTGGTCAAGCAATTACTTTGTTGACTATACATTCAAAACCAATACTCAACTCTATTAAATTTTTAACAAAATTGGAGATAAGACAAGAATTGCTAGCCGACTATGACCTTCATAAGCCCTAATTGTGAGGCGTTAACATTGAAACATACATTGCGCGGTGAAGAAGTTTGTGTGGTATTTTCAACTAACCACATTTTTAACAAACTGGAAGAAAATTTACCATGCTACTCTGTAAAACCAACCGCCAGTGATACCAAGCAAGCCGTTTCGCGGATAACAAGATAATTTAAACAATGCCTGAATCTATTTATAAACTACATAGAAAAATGTAACTTACAATATAATTTGACGACCTTTATGGCACAGTGGCACATGTGTCTGCCTACTGTGCAAGAGGTCCCGGGTTCAAATCCTGGTATGGGCAAATATTTGTGTGGCGAATATGAATGTTTGTACCTGAGTCATGGATGTTATTTGTATTTAAGTATGTATTTATCTATATATGTATGTTTATCCGTTGTCTAGTATCCATAGTATAAGCTTTGCTTAGTTTGGGACTAGGTCAAATGGTGTAAATTGTCCCGAGATATTTATTTATTATTTATTTATTTAATTATGCTCGTATCAAATATACACACTGTATAATTGTATACAAAGTGCTGGCAAAAAAAAGACTACGTAAATTACAAGTAACTGAAAATAGAAAGGGATGACGTATTGGTATTTTTTGTAACTTGAATGCAATTGGATACCTTCGTCCTTCTAATCCCGTTAATTTGAGGTCAACGTGTATTCTTTCTTCCATCCATCCCTGTCGTCTCGATTTCCACCCTTTCTTACACGGATCATCTTACGTCCGACATATAAAATGGATATGCATATGTTTATTATCTATTCTACCTATACGGTGAGCGAGAAACTCGGCAACCCACGGGGTGTGATCTTAAGGCCGGTTACTTATCTGTGATTTTCTTAGGGTCATGGTTCCCATAGGCAGCGTTATTTACTTCCCATCATTGATTCGCGAGCCTGTTTTCCTCCCTTTTCTACATAAAAGTAATAATGATTCAGAACAAGTAGGTTGCCTTCTCGATAGCACACCGTACTCGAAAACTTTGTACTCATTGCTTTCAGTAACAAAGGCACTTCTTTAGTTCTAATTTGGTACTATTTTCTGGAATCATAAAAGTCTTGAAGCTACCTCCGTTGGTTGCTCTCGGTACCTTAATACCATTATGTGATTACCAACTTATGACACAGAATAAATAATAGTACTAACGTTCAGAAACTTCACTTTTTTAACCGCGATTAAACGAATTCAAACTTTAATGATACGCTCAAAAAGTTCGTATTATTTCATACATATTCACCAGGCGGCTAGCTTCAAAGGGCCCACGCCATCCTCGTCCGCCTTCGCCACACAACGCCATGCGGACACGTTAGGTTTGGGATGAAATCGTTTCTTATTACATTGAAATAGGGAGAGCGAGCGAGCGGGTGCACGGCAAGCCGACAACCTACTGCGATTTGCCAACCCGGTTGGCAAGACAGCCAAGCATACCTAAAGTACAGAGTGGAGACCAATGCTCATGAGCACTCCAAAAGGCACCCTCGTGTGTACCAAAATGGTAGACGTTACACATTAATCAACAATTTTGTTCAAATAAAACAAATATGCTCAGAAATAAATCATAAATTTACAAACTGACACTTAGCAACAGGCTTTATCTGTCTGTAAGTTTTTCTACTCGTATGCAAAGATTGTCCAAAATATAACCGAACTAAACTAAATTATAACCTAATAAAACTATTCGCCTTATATTGTGCCTGGTTCCAAAGTTTCCATTATTTTGGCAGCATTGCCTCGCTGGATGATAATAAGATGCCTAAATTTTTTTTTTATGAAAAAGGAAGGCCAACAAGCAAGTGGGTCACTTGATGGTAAGTGTACATCACCGCCTATAGACACCCGCAACATCGAAGAGATTGCAGATGCGTTGCCAACCCAGAGGGCTAAGATTAAATACCTCTTGTGCCAGTAATTATACCGGCTGTCTTGATCTCCACGCCGGAACACGCTAAGCACTGCTGCTTAGCGGCAGCATTAGCGAGCAAGATGGTGGCAGCGATCCGGACGGACCTTGCACAAGGTCCTACCACCCGCAAAAAATAAATATAAGCGTGGAAAATACGGATCGGTCGTAGTCAAACTTCTCACTATATACTGTCTTGAAGTCAACAATCAATTAATTACTATCTATTTTTAGGTCTTCTTCATCATCATCCTCCGAGTGTTTTTCCCCATTTCTTAATTCTGGTACCTACGCTTTGACCATGATTCTAGTTTTAGGAGGTTAGTTTATAACATTAGAACGACTGCCATTTAGGTACCTATGTAACACCTAGGGAAACCAGACCGACGGGTCATGGTTACACTTATATATCTATGTATGTAAACTCTTTATTGTACATAAGCATTTACAAATACACAGAAAAATACAGGTGGTACAAAGCTGAATTTATCTCATAAAGGGATCTCTTCCAGGTAGTCTTTGAGCAAAAGAGATAGGTAATTAATAGATTCAGGCGTTACTTTGCGGAGGTCCATATCAACAAACTGGAACAAATTACCTTGAATTACCTTTAAGTTTCGCGGAGTAGCAAGGTAATTTGTTCCAGTTTGTTAAAAGAGATAGGATTTACTGTGAAATACGCAAACAATACAACTATGTACAAATAAATATAAAATCAAAGGGATAGAATAAAATAAATCAAAGCCGAACATAAAATAGACTTATTTACATGAATGTACAGGGTTTCCTCACGATGTTCCGTAAGAGTGTGGGTTACTATAGTACTTTAATGTATATAAGTCAGAAAAACTTATTCGTACATGGCGACAGCTAGGAATCGAACTCAGTACGTCACGATCATGAGTCCATCCCCTAGCCATTAAGCCACCAACGCTACTAATTTTAGGTCTCCTAAGTTTCAAGAGAGATTTCCTAACAAAGCCTAGTAATAAAATAAATAAAATACATAACATTTATATTCGTTATGTTTTTATACTACGGAAACTATGTTTTCCGACACGAGGACGCAGCTGCTCATACGACAGTCACATTGATCAAGGTTTTTTGTCACTGTCCCTCTTAACTGGTGCGTGCAGGAACGAAGATTAATCACTCACGGCCGTGGAGTGCCCGGGATGGCCGAAGGTAAGTGGAAATGACACGTTTCGGAGCTCAGGGCATACGTGTTCAGAGACATCTTGGTAGGGTAAAGACGTTGTTGCATTTTCGTGTTAATTGTTTGTCTTATAAAGCAGGTCCTTGTACCGGTGACTTCAGCTGGAAGGTTAATAGCATTGAGATATAGAACAACACTCAAATTGATGTCTATTTCCTCTTTTTTTTTAAGACAATAAGGGGAAGTTATTGTTATATTGCTTAGACGTTAAGTCAATTATGGCTATGGCATCTTGCATTTTAAAATTGTAGGAATTATTCCAGGGTTCTCATTCGGGGTACGATTTTGGATGATCTTAAATTCAGCAGGTCATATTCAGGGGTTGGAATTAATACCATCGGACCATGATTGTAACCCATGTGACAGGGTAATCAGATCGATAGTATATGACATTCACACAATCATTAATATAAATGTGCAGGTTTTCTTAGAATGATCTTTTTCACGAAGATGTTTAATCTCACCTAAAAAACTTATTGGCACATAGCGACCGCTGGGGATAAAATTCGGTATCTTTTGAGATTAAGAATCCCCATAACTAGTCTCTAGCGACCGCAGGGGATAAAATTCGGTATCTTTTGAGATTAAGAATCCCCATAGTCTCTAGGCTATCAACATTCTAAATTTAGTACAGAGAAATTTAATATAATTATAGTATACTCGTATTATAGTCTACGTATACTAACAGAAACGACATCTAAGTCCACTCATCATCATCATCGGTAGCCATGTTCAGTTCAGTATTGGACATAGACTTCCCCTCATACTCGCCACCTTGTTCTGCTGGTGTGTCTCGACTTCGCAGGCAACTTTTTTGATATCGTCAGACCAGCGCGCTCTAGGTCTGCCAGGCTTCCAGCTTCCACCTCAGAGCCACCATTTTGTAATATCTCGGCTCCACCTATTGCCCTCACATCTCTTCAAGTGCCTAACCCGTGACCATTTTAGTCGGGCTACTCGTTGTCCATTATTAGTAACACGTCATATCTCTGCATCTCAGTCAATAATAAATAATTTTGAATCAGGAAGTTACGTCAATATAAATTTAATCAAAGTATTAGTACTCAATCTATCAATAAATACATTTATCGCTATATTTCTAAATGAACCAGCCACCAAATTAATTTGCCACTCTAAAGCACTACAACTACATTAAATAACAAATTCAATATAAATTTGATACACGTCGTTGAATGCGAACAAAAGAGTTATGAGTTATCGTACTACACTATTACCACAGTATATATTATAAAAACAGTAGGGAATCTTCGCAGAAACGCTCGACACCGACGCACTTATACAGACGCACGTCGCACACTTGAGAAGACCCCTAAAGGATTCAGTCTGCGATCTTTTTAAAGATGCCACTATATGAGTATTGCGTAGTAATACGAGTATGGCTGCTTAAAATCGGCTTCTCTAAAACCTGAACTTTAATTATTTTTTTACTTCGTAAAATGTTTAAGTTTTTTTATTTACACAATTTTATTTGGAAGCTAGTTAATTTGTTTCATTTATTTGAATGATTATAAAACTATTACCAACGTTTCTGTAAATAATGAAAAAAATACAACCCTAATGCCCTAAAGAAGATTAGCTAGTTATTTCAAAATGGGGCCAGCTAGCTGACTAACTAATAAGGGTCATAGTTCTAAACCGAACTCAAGTTTCTGTTCTATGTATAGTATATTAATATCAAAACTTGATTTTGATTTTAAACTACGACTCTAAGAGGTAACTAAACAAAAAATATCATTTTTACAAAAAATAAGAGGACAACCCTAACTCTCTATAGGAGTAGGTATATCTCAACAAATAGGCCTAGTTTCGGTACTGCTTTATTAATATACTGTGCTATTACTATGAGTTATTGCTGCTACATGCATGTTCAATAGCATTCATTCAAATTCAATTTAGTCATTTACGAGTAAATGTGGGGATTTACCAATTCCTGTGGTAGAGATTTTGAAATTTAGTGTTGTAACCCAGAATTAATAACTTTGGCATTCCATGAAGAAGTAGTTATAAACAAGTTGGCGATCCTTTGTGATAAACACTGACCTATAAGTAATGGATTTCTAATCAGCGTTTAAAATATAGCCGCACCAAAAGTCTAACAAAAGTACCACAAATCGACAATCGCTTGCGCTGTCAGTCTGTGGGACCGACGGCGCTGCTGTCAATTCTCTTATTTTGTAAAAAAAACCTATTTGCAACGAAACTTAATAAATTGTTATTTTATGTGGTTAGACGTAAAGTTGTAAATCCAATGACTGTACATGGTAAACTAATAATTTGCATTTGTAACATTGGCGTCAACCTATATTCTCATGCCAGGCCGTTTTTCTGCTGTCATTTAGTATGACACTGTACATCCATGCATTATAATATCATTGGCAATATATAGTGTATACCTTCTGTTCTAAATACTTAAAATGAAAAAAAAACATTGCTATTTTGATTAATATGAAAAAGTTACACTTGTTGAGTTTCTGATTGCCAACATCTTCGCATAAGATTTTTTCTCCGAATCGGTGGAACTGTAATTCTCAAAGTAGCAAAACACTAAAGAACCGTGTCGTAGTAACGCATGAAATGGAAGTTGCTCGAGTTTTTCACATTACTGACAGCGACAAGGTACTGAAATCTTCAGGTACTTCTGAGAGTGACCGCACTTAAGCGTTTCCAGTAAGCGTAATCTGAATAAAAATGTTATTTAGACTTAGTAGTTTTTTAAACTGACTCAAATTTCAAAATTAATAATCAGTTCTTGAAACTTATTTCGCACGCTTAGAATTAAAGTGACCCATTTCTGAAAAATAAACGTCCCAAAATATCACCTTAACTAAAAGACATAGGGTTTAATTTTGGGAAATATCATATTCAGAATTGAGTCGCTTTAATTCTAAGGGTGCGATTTATTTTACTTTTTTTTACCTAATCAGCAATCACGCTGTCCTAGCTAGACCAATGGAGGTATAGTAAAAAGCTCATACTAATAGAGTTTTTACTGGAAAACCTTTTTTTAGTGAAAAAGCTCACTGAACAAAATTCTTTTAAGCTTAGAGTGCTTTCCATCCTGATTGTATTCCTCGGAGGGTAAAATGAATAGAATTTAACGTTAAGATTAGAAAAAGTTAACTTCAGATAGAAAACTGAGGTATTTAAAAATAAACAAGCTTTTACGTTTTAAACTTTTTTTGTTTAATAATTGCACGAACGCTGTTTAAATAGTGATTTTATAAAATAGTAAAACAAACTAGCAAGTAGGTCAAATGGTAAGCGATCATGATCCCCATCGCTCATAGACACCCAGAACAACAATGACCATCTGAAATCGCAGAGGGCTAAGATGGAATACCTCTTGTGCCAGTAATTTCACCGACTGCCTTGCTCTCCACGCCGGAACACAGCAGTGCAAGCCAGTGCTTGCACTGTAGTGCAAGCTGCAGTCAGCTTAGCGGCAGGATTAGCAAGCAAGAGGTAGTAGCAATTCGGAGGGACCTTCTACATGGTCCTACCACCCGCTTAAACTATATTGTAATATTTTGGTCAGAGGTAAATAGATCTAATGTTATCTTATGTAGTCCAGAATGGGACTAAAAGCCGAGGCTTTAGGCATCCTTTTAGGCATTTTAGATTCAATGACAATGAAAATTTATTTGCAAGTAGGCCATATAGGCTCTTTTACATGTCTGAATCTACTAGCGCCTCCGAAAATGGAAGAATCTGCTGAGAAGAAACGCCGCAAGAAACTCAGCAGTTTATTTTTTTTTTTCTATTTTCAAAACAAGATTACAGAGCAATATAAACAATCATAACAATAGTTCACAAAAAGTGTGAAAAAAAAGATAATAAATAGCACAGCAAGCTTTAAGCATATTGAACGAACTGGCACTAGTACAGATTGACCAGGAGATGTATAGGGTCCCCAGGTCAAAGAAATTAGAATCGGGATGTATATGGTCCCTGATCAAATACTTAGTCTAAATAACTTAGAGATGTATAGTCTCTAAGGGTCAAAAACAAATTAATTACCTTAATCTATGCTTAGCAGGGGTGTAAAACGCCTCCACGGTCAAATTGTACAATATTACTTGGAGATGTATAGTCTCCAAATGTCAAAAGAAAATAGGAATAAAAATAAAATACTGTTGACAAGGATCAGTGACGGTTTTTAGGATATCTGGTTTCCAATGAGCGATGGTAATTTCTTTCCACCAGGAGCCTGCTTGCTCATTTGCCCAATTCCCATATTTATTTTAGCACAAACCTAACTTGTTTTAAGCATTGCCTCTGGTTTCAATTTGAGGTAGATATCAACTGAAATCAGTGTGTTCTATGCTGGAAATTCCGTTGAGACAAAAGCTTTTTGCAACAAAAGTTATTCTTTTAGACAGCTCAAGTTAAACCCTACATTTTTGCTTCGATGCATGGAAAAGAAAGGATATGTGGGGTGTCGAGTCACGGATTTCATTTGAATACATCGCTACAATGCAACGGAATGGCTGGCGCGTATTTTAAACTGTGAGCGTTTGTGAGATTTAATTCATAGCTAAGATTATAAAAAAATGTCGTGACAGCCTGATGCGTTGAACCACCTTCTTTCAAACAGTCCCGTAGGCTTCTAGAAGTTGTCGAGTTTTTTTTGTGAAATTTAAAGTGTCATGCTATAAACCTCTCGAGTACTCACAAACAAAACAGCGTCTGCGCGACATATACAGTCAAGGAATTAAATTTCCAACCCACCTAAGGTTCAATAGCATATAGCAAACTGTCACCATAAGAGCTATAGAGCAAGACGTTAGTTTGACATATCGACCTTAATGCATTGCGAATGTCAGACGACATTTCAACGGAATGGGTAGGCAATTAAATTCCTTGACTGTACATTGTTTGTGGTAAAACCCACCTTTTTTGCTTCCTTATCAAAGTACATATTAGTACATCACACAGACTTAAATATTAACCATCACCACTAAACACATTTTATATTCCAGTATTTATTTTTCCAAATTCTTACCTACCATAGTAACTTCTTGGTACCTACTTACAGAAGAAAACTATATTTTTAATTTAGCCTAATTTTATCATAGTTGAAACCGTCAAAACATTAATAAAATTGCACATTATTTCTGATGACGAAAGGGTTGAAAAACATTAAACTGGTCATAAGTAAAATAACACGATGAGCAAGATCACAATATAAATTATAAATGAAATGTAGGACACGTAATAAACTTATTTTATCCGCTTGTACTGAGGACCAACCTTACCGCGGCGCTGTTCTTTTGTTTTCTTTTCTTGTTGCATTATTACAATAACGGCCAGCATAACTTTGCCCCTCCACTACCGTTGCCCTTTAAAATATTCGGAATAACAGCGCACAACAGTGCAGAATGAGAGGTCATCCGTGACTGGTTGGTCTGTATCAATATTCATCTAGCTTTCGAATGGAATTTTAAACCGGAACATAAGGTTTAAGGTTGTAGTTTTAAGTAGCAGCAAATGTCGGTTTAACAGTGCATAAGATTCCCATCACACGGGGACAGTAAAATTATGCGAGTTGCATTACATCTTTTTCTTTATTTTAGTCTTTCGCTGTGCTAAATCGTTATAGTGTACACTAAAAAGATAGTTTTGTCACACGTAACCAAAGTTTTGTTATAATTTTGAATGAATATTTTAATATTTAAAGAAATTATATTTCATGATATTATTGATGAATGCATGTTTTATTATAGTATTTGAGAAATACTATAATAAAACAACCGAAACTTGCACCGTGGAATCATTAAACCAGCTTTCTGTAGGTATCGTATCCTAATGCATGTAATATGCCTAAATATAGCGTTGGACTAACGAAATTACACTCCAATGTATGGAGTCTAAAAGTCAAAAGTCAAAATATTTTATTCAGATTAGGCTTACAGGTAGCACTTATGAATGTCAAAAAATTTACCACCGGTTCGGAAAAACCTCTGATGAGAAGATACCGGCAAGAAACTCAACGAGGTGTAATTATTTAAATAAATCAAAATTACAATGTTATTTTACATCTCAAATATTTAAAATTTTTACAATTTAACAATTTAACACAGCAGGTGTACAATCTTGGGAGCCAGGGATCGCCAATACAGATCGGGATCATTTCCAAACATCCTTGTACAAAATATAGTCATTGACTTTATAATACGCCCGAGAAATTAATGTCTTCTTGACAATAGATTTAAATTTTGTATCATTTAGTTCAGTTATGTTTTTTGGAATTTTGTTGTAAAATCTTCCACAATTTCCCATGAACGACTTATTGGTTTTAGCCAGTCTCTAAGTTGGAACTTTAAGCTTTCCTGTATTTCTAGTAGCCTTTGGCTTATCGACGTTGGTAGGGAAATTGCATATATTTTTCCTAACGTACATGATTATTTCAAAAATATATAGCGACGGTAGGGTTACGATGTCTATTTCCTTGAAAAGTGTCAGTCTATATAATACATTGTCTGCTAGTTTATTAAGTTATGAAAATAAAAATAAAAAAAACTATTTTACAAAGACTTTTGAAAGAGTTAACGTACATACTCGTACCTAGGAAATACTGACTTGACCTAAGTTGTAATAATATAAATTCCTCTCTTTTCTATTTGCTGCCTCAGTAAGAATCAAATCCATTGTGAGCAAAATAAAACTGGAGTTTTTGTGAAGCATTTTTTTATATTTACGTCCAACGAAAAGGGTATGATTGAGCCTGTCATCGTAGATTAGGGACGCACAGATTTTGTGTTGTTTTCTGGTGAAAAGGTAATTAAAATGATTTATTTCATTTTTAGGGTTCCTTATACAGAGGATCCAAGAGGAGCACCGTCGCTCTCACTCATGCGTCCATCTAACTCATACGGAACCATAAAAAATAGTTAAATAGGTATATATACATACCTTGTTAGTTTATCTCTATTTTGTGGGTGGTAGGATCGCTACCACCGTCTTGCTCGCTAATCCAGCCGCTAAGCAACAGTGCTTGCATTGTTGTATTCCGGCTTGGAGAGAAAGGCAGCCGTTGAAATTACTGGCACAAGGGGTACTCTAGCTTATTCCTTTGGCAATCGCTCATTGGTGTTGCGGTTGTTTACGAGCGGTAGAGATCACTTACCATCAGGTGACCCACGTTCTCGTTATCCTTCCGATTTTATATTAAAAAAAACATACAAACTGTCGGAAAGAAACCACACTGAAAGCAAACAAACAACATCATCTCAGTAGATTTCTTTAATCTAGCACTTAAAGCAATTCATTATAGAGGTACAGTCAAGGAATTTGAAACACGTACCATCGTAGAACCTAGTCGAAGAGACAAACACATGACATTTATATGACATAGCCTGGCGTTTAACGCGTTGCGTCATTGCGATAGGGTTCTAAGGTGGTACGTGAATATATATCCCCTACTCAAAGGGACTCTAAAATTTAATATGTTCCATTATTACTCAGTTTTTAGTATTCATATTAAAGTCGTCATTTTTATTAGGCTCAATAAACTAACTGGCACTTCAATAATAATGTGCTTTCTCACTTTTCCATAAAGATACGTAACCGTCCCAGTGTTTGACACGTCTAGGAAAATGTTTGTACCAGTAGTGGACACCATTGTATCTCGTTTTTACTCGTATGTTCCCGTATCTTCTCGTCAATGTCTGGTTCACTGTCAAAGACTGGGACCGTAACCTTAATAGCCGCTATGACAAAAAAAAATAAAGGATGATAAAGTCATGAGGTGTTACAGCGACTTTTTAACTTGGTTTTTAGCTATAAATAGCAGTTTCCTAAAAGTAACATTTAAGTGAAACGTTAAGACTGAAAGCAAGCGTTTAACAATACAATACATTCCCTTTAGAAAAAAAAAACATTTTTTTTGTTTTTCATGCTCGAAATCGTTTACATTACCAGAATTTACCGAAAAAAAAAACAAGTTTTGCCATTGATTTTTTTCCATTGCGTTACGGTACGCCATTGCTTTCATATAAAAGCTTAACGTAACGAAACAAAAAACGGGACAATTTTTTTTTTCGATAAATCCTATCACGCGTACATAAAACCAAATAATATTGTTTGTAAAAAAAGGGGTTCGTAGGGTTTTTTTTAAACGTTAAAGGACCAGTTTTATATTTCTACCCCGTATCACATTCTTCTAGTAATGTTAAAGCAGCGATAGCTAGCTACTTAATGAACAAGATTCCTTAAAACTTACCTAATTAGCCCGGGAATTCCTTGCGAGTATGCCTAGTGTGTGGCTTCGCGTTTGTCTCAAGGTGATAGGAGCAGCGGTGAGCTGTGGCCCTAACATGACTGGCCAAGTTTAGTTTATCTCTATCTGCGTCCCTTTCTTATGACACTAGGTAGACAGACAGACGCAGGGAGGGGCTAAACTAAACCTGGGCTGTCATGTTAGGGCCGCTGCATGCTTATAAATTACCAGCCAGGCTTTTCGTGAAACAATGAATAAATAAAGAAAACAAAAAAGAAAATATTTATTCAGCTCAGAATACAAGAAAAATAAATGACGACCGGATAGCCTAGTGGTTAGTTACCCTGACTATGAAGCTAAAGGTTCCGGGTTTTATTCCCGGGAGCAACTCTTTGTATGATGAATACGAATGTTTGTATCTAAGTCGTGGATGTTTTATTTATATATATTTTAGTAAATATTTAGCTATACATATAAGTACGTATATCCTTTGTCTAGTACCCATAACACAAGCACCTTTAGTTGCTTACTTTGGGACTATGTCGATTGGTTTTCATTGTGCCAAAATATAATTTATCTATTTGTACTACGTAAAATATCTTCAAGGTTTATTTCATATAATAACTTTTAGGCTTAGTGATGAAATTACTAGGAAATTTCTTGTTCTTGAATTTAAAGTGTATTAAATATACATACGTTATGCTGTTTTAAAATTCACAAAGGCTAACCAAGGGTGTAATTTTGATTACAATAAAAAAAATTGTTTGATAGAGAATGATTTATAATATAACAACAGTTCTGAAACAATAATTTCACTATTAGCTTGTTATTGAAAAGCAAATTTGTGATTTCTTGGACAGCAATTGAAAAAATGCTGGATAATAAAAGAGCCTACACTGTACCACAAAATTTTCTCTGTTCTTGCAATGATTGTATATAATTTTAAATGTTTTATAAATGCGTCCTCCAATTTCAAATATAAAAAGCAATATGCTTGAATACAAAGGCATTCTGCGATCCACATCAGTAGGTACACAAAGAATTTCGCTTTTGAAATGGATTATTTTAAAGAGCTACCTTTGGAATTTTCAAAGCCCTTCGCTATATGTTTCGACTTGTTGGCAAAAGCTAATATTTCAATTTACGATCAAAAACTAAGTGTCTGGAGGAAAATACGGTTTCTGTTATTGGTCGTTTGCTATGCCACATTTTATGTTTCTTTAACTGTTAGCTTTAGTAAAGTATTTACCGGAGAGCTGGGCTTTTATGAGCTTGCAAATTTGCTGCCTATTTTCATAGTGGCTACACAAGGTATGTATCATAATTATTTAGCACTAGCTGACCCGGCGAACTTTGTTCCGCCTTAGACGCCATAAATGAGCAGATTTTTGATTTTTTCTTTCATAAGAACCTTCTCCTGATAATAACGAACAGAACAAAAAAAGAATTAGCGAAATCGGTCCAGCCGTTCAGGCGTGATGTCGTAACCAAGGGAAATAGGGATTCATTTTTATATATATAGATAAACATTTTGTTATACCTAGTCCATTGATGGACTACTGGGCCCAATTTCATGAAGACGACAAGCGACTGTTGACAGTGACAGTTCGTCGTACATTACTGTGTTGAAAATTAACGCTACAGACTTAACATCATAGTGGGCAAGCACTGTATACCGAATTGTCACTGTCATCTGTCGCCTGTCGCGTTTATGAAATTAGGCCTGGCCTTTTCTATGATAAATTGACGGACTCTTTGAAGGAAGAAATGTTCCAATCGGCACCCTGGGCTAGATGGTGATAGCCATTATCATTTCCAGCCTAAGGTCCCAATTTTTGATAGCGACCTAGTTGATAGTTGACTACTGACCTGTATAAGTCTCCGAAATAATATTTAAAATCCCTGTTCACACCGTATCTTTGTCTGCTTACTTCTTCTAAACCACGCAAAGGATTATGATACGGTTTTCAATGTATCTAATTGAAAAAAAAAATACAAAAGGTTTTCATTAACAATACGTTCTAATTAACTTGTCGTATAATTCACTGCAGCCGTGCGAAGTCGGAGCGAGAGTTAAATTTATAAATGTCAATTGCAAAGTTCATCTTCCGGTTGAGAAGTTATTCAATCTAGGTTTTAATTCCTCTCTAACTAGCTTATGCGGACCTAGAAGTGATTGGTATGCCAGACCAATAGACTCACACAAATTAATTCGGATCGTTCTCAGGTGTCCGTTCCAATATCGTTTGAGACATATCCCTGAATACAAAGGCACGTGAAGGCAGCCAGGGTAGGAAGAACCGTCTGGTGTTCATGATCTAGTACGAGTTGAGGATCTTGATATATTTGACAGTGAAGGACCAGAATTTGAAGAACTTAGATGCGTATATGACATAGTTGAAGTTAGGGTTGATAATAATTTGGATACTGGTAGATTTGAACTAACTAGGATCGAGAAACTGGAAATAATAATAAGTTATCTAATTGTCTTAAGTCATAATGTTATACTCGTATTAAGTATTTATTCAAGCAAGTTTATGAAGTCAAATCAGCTCAGACACAATAGAAATCTTATTGTTATAACGTCTATAGATAAACATCCTCCGCACTCAAACGTGTTGCGTTGATGGCATGTCCCGAAAGCTAACTAAAACCTAAACTTGATTTAGCAAAAAGTTTTATTTCACATCGAATGCAAACCATTGTATATTTAATTAATACTACAAACTGATTACTTAATTGCAATGCAATGACTTTAGTAAAAAATGTTAAAAAGATAAAAAAAAACCTTTTTAAAAAGGATTAAATTTTTGTAGCCAAAATTACTAGTATCTACATTTTACAAAATTCAAATAATTATATTTGGAATGCCGTGGTTGTAGGTTCGAGTCCTGTCAGAACCGAAGGATCATTTAACAATGTAATAAACTATTATTTAAATGTAATGAAAAAATAATCAATATTTCTATTCCTATAAATAGAAACCATTTTCAATTAACAGTCTAGGTTACCGTTCTAAATAAAGGTCATTAACGTCCCAGTACATCGGCGTTCGTGAATCAATCTTCGGTAAAGCTTAAGTATTTTGTTTACTTTGAAAGTGACGACAAACAACTCCACCCAATAACAACACAATAACAATAAAACAATATTACACCGCCGTCCTTTTCGGGCTAAAATTATTATAATCCTCTTTGTAAAAGGGCCTTTATCACACCGTGAAGAGTTGAGAATAAATACTTTATTACGCCGTATGGTAGCGTAAAGTAATTGCACTAGTGCTTGACATTCGTAAGCCATTGTTTTTACCAGTAGTTGAGATCATTGTTTCTCGTTTTTTTTATAAAACCTAGGCACACAAACGAGCAAGTGGGTTACCTGATGATAAGTGACCACCGCTCATAGACACCAAAGGGATTGCAAATGCGTTGCCTGCCCAGAGGCCATGTGCCAGTAACTGCACCAGCTGCCTTGCTCTCCACACCGGAACACAACAATGCAAGCACTGCTGCTGACCGGCAGAATCAGCAAGAAAGATGGTGGTAGCGATCCGGACGGACCTTACAGGTCCTACCACCCGCAAAAATTTTATTTTACTCGTACTTTTCCGTATGTTCTCGCCAACTATAAGATCACTGTCAAGTACTGTAGCCGTTACCTTACCTCAATTGAAGTAACCTTAGAAATCCTTTTCTTAGGTTTTCCTGCCAAAAAGGGTAAAAAGCAACCCTCTCAACTCAGAGGGCTAAGAAATGCCACGTAAAAATCAATCTGACATTCTGCTCATCTGACATTCTGCGAATCTGACATTCTGCTAATCTGGCATTCTGCTAATCTGGCATTCTGCAAAACTGAGATTCTGCGAAACTGAAATTTTGCATTTCTGGTATTAAGCGTCAAACGGAGATAGAATCCTAACCTCTTGAGCCAGTATTTTCATCAGCTGTCTTGCTCTTCACGCATGCATTTGCGAGGGTGTTTTAAATTTTTTTGCCCATTGCGGTGTGATGTAATTTTATTTTATTGTATAATTCCCACGCAAGTATTACGGTATCCTAAAGCTTGCGGGTGAATCCCCTTGTGTATATGATCACAAAACAGTATCATTAACAAAATTTTACTACCTGTCTCTGGGTAGCTTTAAATGGGAAGGCTTTGAAAAGGGTGTTCCCTGATTTAAGACAGCTGGAGTAAAAAAAATAAACGCTTTGTTTGGTCGCACATTGTGAACGCCGCACTTTTACTAAACAGAATCACAAGTTTTGTAACTTGTTACAAGTATTATTTTGAAATATTTTGAATTTAAGAGTCATTCAACGTTGTAAAACCAAAGTTAATGCTTTGAATTTGTTCTCAACATTATCAGTGTGGAAAATATTACGACAACAGCCGACTCGTTGCCGCTAAATATAAAATGTTTGTTTTTCTACCTGTAGTTTATTCGGAATTCTGTAATAGTTTTGCTATTGCCTGAATATTAAAGACTTCTAGTTGGTTCTACAACTAGCAATCATTAATGGAAGCCTGACCCACTAAGCCTGGAACTATGTCAAAGTCACATTATAAATCAAATCATAAGAAGTCCTTACTACTTTACATACATACTTACTATGTTAATTTGTTACGGTTATATGGTGGTCCGAAGACCTCATACAGGTGGCAAGAAGGCGCTGGTTACATGCCGCTTCCAACCGGTCGCTTTGGAAATCCATGGAGGAGGCCTATGTTCAACAGTGGACTGCTTGTGGCTGAGATGATGATGATGATGATGAAATTAGTGGTTCAGGTTTTCTTTTTGTTGATAGTACAGGATTTGTATTTCAGCTTTATTTGCGCATTTTTTTGTATCATTAAATTCATCAGTATTTAAATGGCGGTTAAAAATAGCACCAATGAAGACTATCGTACCGGCGAGACGTATCGTATCGTAGCGACGATATAAGTACGCAGGGTAGCTGGCAGCACCTGGATGAAAGGAGCCGAGGATTGGGCTCCGTGACACGCCTTGGGAGAGGCCTACGTGGGCTAATTATGATGATGATAATGATGACTATCGTTGCTCTTTTACTAAAATTATTTTCTTGATGTTTTATTCGTTTCTGGGAATCAATGACACTTTTTTTTGAAGGAGCCATGAAAGGAACAGTAATCATCACAAATTTGGCAAAAGCCAGAACAGTGGTAGATGAGCTAGGTGCAATGTGGAGGACTTCAGGTTTAACAAGAAATCAGCTAACTCGAAAAAGCATCATGTTAAAGAGGCTGAATTTTTGTAACTCAGGTAAATTTTAAAATATTTAATTAAATTTGATCATACATTTACGTGTCACCTGATGAAAAGTGATAACCACTGCCTAAGGGATTTAGCGACTCCAAAAGGGTTTACTGTCCTTTAGTCATTTAGCCCGCCCACACTTGGGCAGTGGAATGTGAGAAAACCAATAACGAGTTACCACTTCACAACGATATTGTAAAAAGTGTATTAGAAAAAACTTTGTGGATATTGTTTTTCATTTTTGTAACAGATCCTCAGGTTTTACCTTTAATTATAGCACAATTTTGCTTCATTTGTCCACAATAAAAAACCAATTACTTGAAAGTGAAGACAAATTTTGTTTGTCTTATAATTAACTACATATACGACTACTCGTAAATTGGGATAGATCATTCTATTGGAATTTTGTATTTTCAGGCGTAAAAAGAATTTTAACTTTTCCTCTATAATATGTTCTTTTTTTTCTGGCAAGTTTCATCCAAATCTGTTTAGCCATTTGTGATTGATTGAGGAATATTATATCCAAACATACTTTCAAATTTCATAACATGAAAGTCAAATTTGCACCGATTAATGCATCATTCTAAAAAGTTTTCAAATAAAATATGAAAGTTTTTTAATTTTTTCTTGCAGTTTTCTACTGGATGAACATAGTAGGGACGTGGCAGTACATTCTTGTTCCGTTATTCGAAACACTGTTCCGTACTTTTGTCCTCGGCCAAGATAAACTGTTGTTCCCCTTTATATGCACGTTTCCATTTGACTCCACACAGAATTGGCTAGTCTATTTAGTAACATACTTCTACGAGTCGTATAGCAGTAAGTAAAGTGCCCGTTTTATAGCTTGAGTTTTATAAATGGTCAGTTATTTGATGTTACGGAATTTAATAAATACTGACTTTAACTTCAATTACGTGAAGCTGTGTAGGTGTTACAATGTTCTTTTCTTTTTCAACTTCCAAAGTACCTACGTGACCAAAATCAAATTCAGAATCTGATCAGAATTGTATCAGTTTTAATCATTTGCCTGTATGTGTGTAAGTATAGAGTTGTCTTTCTGTTGGTAGTACAAAGGGATTGATTTAACTTCTTAGTTATTTAAATTAAGGATGACGTAGTATTGGTTAAATTGGTATGATTATGACCATAACCCTATTTCCAGTGCTTCATCTGATCTACATGTATCTAGGCGCTGAATTCCTCATGATAACTCTCTGTTCGCACTTGGCTACAGAGTTTGAACTGTTACGTGAAGAACTACTCCATACAAGACCGAGTTTAGAAACTGATGGTGTCACGGACGATTTAAATTTTAGTAACGATACAGAAACAGATGATAGCATTATAAATTACGATGAAATAGAAATTGATGTTAATGTCAGGCTAGATAAAGATGGACCGGGTATTAAGGATATTATAAGGAGGCACCAGAAGTTGATAAGGTAAGAAGTCCCTTAGATATAAATAAATACGTAGATATCTTGAAGCAACTTCGTCTAATGGCTCTAGCCCCAGCATAAGTAATCATTCACTGTTTGAGCTATGGTTGTGATACAATCAGTTTGCTTTGACTTTCTGAAAATCAGCGGTCCTTACAAATAAAATTTAGTTTTAAACTATTGCCAGGACCCAATTTCATAAACACGACAGGCGACATGTGACAATGACCATTCGGAATACATTGCTTGCCTACTATGATGTTAGATCTGTAAGTCTGTATCGTTTTATGAAATTAGACCCAGGTAAAGCAAAGAATTTTGGATTAGGTTCGTGATTTGCCCATGCTGCATGTTTTAGTCTCGATGAAAAAACAAAGTAAATTTATATTTATGTAAGTGCTTTTTATTTCAAACTAGAATTACTGACAAGTTAGACGGATGGATATACTCTCCCCTTGAATACGTTGGGTTTCTTTTTGTAAAGTGAATTATCGTTACAGGTTGTCTCAGCTATTGGATGATATTTTCAACAAGATGATATTTTTCAATTTGCTGTTTGCAACTATTACTATTTGTTTCTTTGGATTCGTTGCCAAGGTGAATATCTATAAATAGGAGAAGATCGGTGTTTCCATTACTGTCATAAGCATGCCGAGGGTACATTATGGCATGTTGTAAAATTAAACAGAGATAAAACACTTTACTCCTCTCAAAACTCCCAAAACAATTTTGTTATCATCTCCAATTTTGTTATTGAATTAAAGAAAATTTCAAGTAAAATGTACAGAAACATTTTAAATACATGAAATGGTACTTAGCTAGCCATTAATGAAATTTTGGCACCATAAACGCAGTAAGTACCTATTTCTTAAAAAATAACAACAAACTTATTGAATTTTTTTCCTAGATAGTTTCTGTTGGATAAGGATTGATAACAGTTGGGAAGTAGTAATCAAATGAAATAAAACTGTTTTTTCCTCCTCATTTTGGTTTAGTCCGTTATAATAAAATATATTTAGCAGGTAGGTACCTACCCTGTAATTACTCCGAGAGGACACGGCCGTTAGTTTGTGTTACGTCGCAGCCTCAGGTATGTTTACTCGCCATTGTTTACATCAGGACCTTAATGGCTCGTAAATGTAGTAATTTCTTAAGGAAAAGTATTATTTTAAGAAAGGACGGCATCTCTGTTTACTTTGCTTAGTGTAGTCGACCGCTTAAAAGATCTTCTAAATCCCCGTTAAGGGACGGCGCATTTGCTATCTGGTTTTAAAATAAATGAAAATTTAATTCTTTTACTTGATGCAAACAAGTCTTCGTATAAAAATCTTGTAGGTATTTCCCAGCCTGACTTAGATGCGAATTATTCCACAATTAACTTTACTATAAATCTTACTATCCTACTTATATTATGACCGTGAAACTCTTGACTCTTTCACGTAAAAACTGCTGAATGGATTTGGATGACAATTGGCACACACATAGTATAGAACCTGAATTAACACATACGATACTTTTTATCCCGAAAAAATGTATAGTTCCCACGGGATAGCGATAAATAAGACGCCACCATGACGTCATGAGCAGTAAAGCAACTAATTCTCATTAATTTGTCCAGGAAATATTGCTGATTGCATGTTGGGTGCACGTTTGCTTGACTTAATTAAACAAGTCTACGCGGACGAAGTCGCGGGCAAAGGCTTGTTATTAATACGTATAAATTAAGTACTTTTTTGTATGTTCTCAGATCGCTCGAGACCCTCCAGAAATAGCAAACAATTTCATTGGTGTAGTAGCTTCAATGATTCCTATTTTTAACCTGTGCTATTATGCTGAAATGCTGTCTGGGGCGGTTGGTGTTCCCTTCTATATATTTATTTTACAGATAAATTAGGACTTTTCACAGTATCGATAATTCTTTGAAGCATTTTTTCTAGTCGCATTTCTCCCGAGTGCTTTTTTAACTGTTTATTTTAGCCAGTATGCCACTAGCATTTGTGCTTCGTTCGTTTATTTTAACATCATATTTTTCAACGCCGATGGTAAATAATACAAAAAGTCAGGTTAGGTTAGATTCTTTTAAATCAGCCCCAAAAAGGTAAAAAGCTTCGCGTGTGGTGCTCCTTCGCCCTTGTTATAAAAAGCACTCTTGGTAAAGTTCGCAGCAAGAAAAAGGCGCGTGGGAAAAAATGTTACAAAAAATTACAAATGAAGAAAAATGCTACAAAAAACTGCTTCAACGAATAAAGGATTTTAAAGAGTAACACATCAAAACGTTTGTGCCGTGCTAAAAACACTAAGTTTTCTAATAGTGTAATAATGGCCATTGTACAACCAAACTACAGACATAAAAGTGTCAAAAATTCAACTCGTTCCTAAGACACCTAGTGTAAGTTTTAATAAGAAATAGACTGCTAAAAAGAAATGACTTATTTTTTATAACTGTGATTTCTTTGATATTCTTTTTTAACATACAAACTATTTTTAAATGCTACGTAACGACAACACAAAGAACAATCTAGGGTAATGGCAGGAATCGAACCTGCAACGTCAGCAAAAATCTAGGATAATGGCAGGGTATGGAGGGGTAGGGTAGTGGTAGAAATTACTAAATAGGCTTTTGTTGCAGAGCGCCGGAGTCGCCGACTCCGCGTATCATAACTCATGGTACGAAGGCGACATGCGATATCAGAAGATTATAATCTTTATCATAGTGAGGTAAGACTAATGCTGTCACCTGGAAAGGTAGAAAAGGTTTAGCTGGACATTTGAAGTCTATTATTAGTGCTGAAAATTGTCATTTCAGTTTCCATTTCCTTTCCTGCACGCCGGAAAGGAGTCATCACACTCGTTACTAACCAGTATGACTGGCTTTCTCGTTTACCCTCAGTATAAAAAAGTTATGTACAGTCAAGGAATTTAATTTCCAACTCACCTAAGGTTCAAAGTCGTATAGCAAACTGTCACCATAAGAGCTAACTATAGCAAGACGTTAGTTTGTCGTATCGACTTTAATGCATTGCGAATGTCTGACGACATTTCAACAAAATGGCTAGGGAATTAAATTCTTTGACTGTACGTCTTTTAACAATTTACAGGTCCCAAAAATCCTGTTCTCTGACATCGATGAGGTATTCACCTGTAACATTGAACACTTTTACCACTGTACGTACCTCTAATTTATTTGAATTTTACATAAACAGAACCACTGTATTTCTGTTACAAAGTTTCCTCTTTCCAAAAGCCGCAAAAATTGTTTTACCTACATAAATTAACTTTGTAATTTTTTTTTGTGGGCTATGAAGCAGTACCTTGATTAAAATTATGTTTTTGTCACTAAAACGTTTTGAACGCGGCCGCGTTAACTTTTTAACTACTATGAAATATACATAGCGCCTCTAGCGGCGCGTATCCGCAATCAACTGTTTCCATAGTAACGTAACAGTGAAATTAACGCTAAATGCGTTTTAGACATTTATTGTGACAAAAACTTACAGTTAAGCTTTAGAGTATCGTTGGTTAGAACCCGGTCTCGTATCACTTATAACTGTTTTAAATATTGTTGTTTTTTAAAAAAAACCTTTTAAACCTTTCGTAATTCTTTTTTAAATTACAGTGAAAACCATATTCAAATCCGTTGCGTGGTTTTAAAATAAATAACGGCCGAAGATATTTGAACAGAAAGGAAGGCATTGCGACTTTCTTTTATATTATCATATTTAAAGAATAAAATGTAATACAACATTTATTTATTTCCAGGTATTAAGTACGACATGGTCTTACTTCTCACTGGCAATCAGCGTTTATGAAACCGATAATAATTAAAATGATTTTAAAATTTAGTGTATGCACCAGTTTTTAAAATTAATGCCTAGCTATGACGATAAAACATGTTTGACTAGAATGGCGATATAAAAATTGTATAGTCCGTTGATAAATTACTTACCTACGTAAATTAAGTTTGTTGTAGAAAAACTCTGTATCGTTAGTTTTCATCATTTTATTAATATAATATCTCTTGATTTTTAAAGTGGCAGTTTAAACAGAAGTTTATGTTATAAGTATCGGGATTACGACTGTTAAAATAAATATTATTATTATCACTATAATCAGAATAATAAAAAATGTAATATTATTAATTTATATCAAACTCAATGGATAACATTTAATTAATAAACCAAAAAACCGAATTCATGTCGAGCTTCATTATTTTTTGTTATTATAGAAGTTCCAAAGAATTGTAAAAATTATATTACCATGATGGAGATCAAAGTCATTTTTATACCACGCCCCCTTTTCACCGAACTACCAAATGCCAGGTGAAAACGACAAATACTTTTCGAGTTTTTTTTTTTTTGATAAAACATAGGAAAGAAAACGATCAAGTAGGTCACCTGATGGTAAGTGATGACCACCGCCCATAGACACCCGCAACACCAAGGATATTGCAGATGCATTGCCAATCCAGAAGGCTAAGGTGTCTGCACCGGTTGTCTTCTCCACGCCGAAACACAATAATGCAAGCACTGCTGCTTATTTTAATTTTTAACTCTAACTTGTAAGTACCAATTTCGTCACCCTATGGATTCTGTCCAAAATCAATTATTTTTATTATTTATTTAGCAGCTGGATTAGCGAGCATACTGGTGGTAGATATCCGGACGGACCTTGCGCAAGGTCCTACCACCCACAAAATTAAGTCATAAGCAGTTAGCCATGTATGCTACATTGTCGTCGTCACATGTCACCTGTCAGCTTGGTAAAATAGAGGCCTGAGATAGTTGATACTAATCACAGTTTTAATTAAAATTGTACTGATTAGAACTTAGTCGCTCCAAAGCCTTCTACATCTTTCGGTGGAAGGCAGAACATTTTTTTCTCTGTTTTATTCCCCGCCGACCAGTTTAATTAAAGAATTTCGTTTAGTGGAATTCCTTTTAATTATTCAAATACGAGTGTCCGTTGTTAATTTGTTTTTGATCACAATAAAGAAACAATTTAGGTGAACCTTGTTGGAAGTTGAATAAATGAAATATTAAATGAAATAGCTGTTGTTTTATTGACTGAGTTTCTAACCTTGCCTGCTCTGTTAAATATAATACAAAAATATTACTTTTATGCCAATTCTTTTTGCTAAATGGGTGGTAATACCTTCGGCAAGGTTCGTTCGGATCGTTACCACAATCTTGCTCGCTAATCCTACTGCTAAGCAGTGTGCTTGCGCTGTTTTGTTCCGGCGTGGCAAGCAAGACAGCCGGTGCAATTCCTGACGCACAAAGTATTCCACCTTAGCCCTCAGGGTTGGCAACGCATCTGCTATCTTTTTGATGTTGCGAGTGTTAATGGGCGGTGGTGATCACTTTCCATCAAATTACCCACTTGCTCGCACTGGTCCGAAACACGTCGAGCAATATCTTGGCTTTAAGTATGTGAGAGATCCGTTTATAAATATGTCTGGATCCCACGGTACTTTTCTTTTAAAAGGTTGACTGTTATCTTATCTTATCTTATCTGCTAGGGGTCCTTTCGGATACACTTCAACCTAATGGGATCTTTTGTGTATTGGTTAACTGTTACTACAAAGTAAATGAAAAATAGTTAACATTTAATTTTGACATTAGCTGTGTCAGCAAAGGTAGCAAAGGTTAGCCTAACTCTGTGACCTCAGTACACACTAGTCGACTCTTTTGGTCTAAACAACATCTATATATATATTAAAATGATAAACTGACTGACTGACTGACTGACTGACTGACTGACTGGGTGATATATCAACGCACAGCCTAAACCGCTGGACCTAGAGACTTGAAATTTTAAACATAGATACCTTATACAGTGTAGGCATCCACTAAGGAAGGATTTTTGGAAATTCCACCCCTAAGGGGGTAAATTAGGGGATGAAAGTTTGTATGAAAGTCCGTCAGTTTTGAAGTTACGATTATCAAATTTTGTATGTAGACTGATGATTGAAAATTTGTTTATACCTGTTTCAGGGTTTTTGATAATTTTAACCCTAAAGGGATGAAAAGGGGGATGAAATTGTGTATGAAAAGTCCCTCATTTTCTTAATAAACATCTCTTAATGGGGGGGGGGGGAGGTAGCGGGAGGATGAAAGTCTGTATGGGTGCAGTTTATTTTAAAGATAAGAACTTAAAACTTTTAAAGTTTAGCTACTTTCATAGATAAATAATGAAGTGTTTTGGATTTTTGCATTTTAAGGGGGTGAAACAGAAGGTGAAAGTTTATTTGGAGGCATCTTTTTTTATATAGGAACTTGAAAGTTTTAATTATACTCATCATAAATAAATAGTGACTTGGTACTGGGGTTTTGGATCTTTTCATAGGGGGAGAAACGGAGGGTGAAAAAAGGGAAAAAACGGGGAAGAAAGTTTATATGGGTGGTGGTTTTTTTTAATGATGAGAACTTGGAAATTGAAACTGTTGCTATTCATAATAAATAAATAATGACGCGTTTCACCATCTTGTGATATCAATATTAATAGGTATGTACTTCGATTCTTTTGGATGCCTATATGTAGATTTAGATAACCTACACTACACGATTATGTGCTCTAAAATTTGGTGCATGTAGCTAGGTGCTGTTGCAAAAAAAAAGGATTATGCGGTGAAAGATAAATTACTACATATTAAGCTATATATATACAGTTTTGATCTTTTTTATGGAATAGGGAGAAAAACGAGCATGTGAGTAACTGATAGGCAGGCCGCCCTCAGAAACTAACGTTTTCAAGAGAGTCGCTGATCCGTTGCCCACCTTTAGGTCCCCCCTCCCTGTGGGCCTCCTGGATCTTTCACTCACTGTCCAATACCCAGCAGCAAGCTATTACTTCACGTCGGCATTCTGTGAGAGTGGAATACTACCCCGGTCGGACCAGCACACTCCTACTACAACCGTAACTGGCTGCAGTGTGGCTTTAACACTCCAAATCATCTCTTAACGCCTTGGCTGCCTCAATTGAAATTTTAAGGGGGTGAAACGGAGGTAAAAGTTTGATTAAGGTATCGGTTTTTTTTAAATAAAAACTTTAACAATTGAATTACAGCTACATATCATAAATAAATAATGGTGTATTTCATGATTTTTGGATTTTCACATTTGAAAAGGATAAAACAGGGGTGAAAATTTGAGACAGGGTGAAAGCGCTTATAATGTCTGTTTGTAAAGAAAAATATGTCATTTGATGCCTGTAGGCTACGCTAGCGAAGCCGCGGGCATAAGCTATTTATAAATAAATAATAAAGTGTTTTTGGATTTCTGCATTGTACGGGGGAGAAACATGAGGTAAAAGTTTATTTGGATGTGTCTTTTTTAAAAATATGATCTAGATTTTTTAATTTTATTCGTCATAAACTAATAGTGACATGTTACTGGGGTTTTAGATTTTCACATAGGGGGAGAAATGGAGAGTGTAGGAAGACTACTCGCCTTCGTTTATTTCCGCGCGCGGGCTTCTCTCTCGCTCTCTCAGGCGTAAAGCCTAATCGGACGCTCTCGCTCGCGTTCGTGCGCCGGTGCGTCGTAACGGTCTTTTCACAGCGCGCGCGCCACGCCAGCCAGTCTGCTTGCCGCCCGTCACCGCGCGTGGACGTAATTTTAACAGTCATAACTTCTATACAACTACACAGTGTAGTTGTATGGAAGTTATAACAGACTGGCTGGCGTGGCGCGCGCGCTGTGAAAAGACCGTTACGACGCACCGGCGCACGAACGCGAGCGAGAGCGTCCGATTAGGCTTTACGCCTGAGAGAGCGAGAGAGAAGCCCGCGCGCGGAAATAAACGAAGGCGAGTAGTCTTCCTACAAGAGTTAAAATTACTTTCTGGGCAACGGTTTTTTAAAGGTAGGAAATTCGAAATTGCAATAACAGCTAATACTGAGCACAAGTAAATGATGACGTGTTTCAAGGATTTTCGATTTACACATTTTAAGGGAGAGAAACGAGGAGTGAAAGTTTTATCGATGCATCGGTTATTTAAAGATATAAATATAAATATTAAAATTCTTGCCTCCCATCATGAGAAAGAAATAATGAGGTGTTTTAGAGTCTTTAGATTTCACATTTTCAGGTGGGGAAGTCAGAGCACAAATAAATAATGATGTGTTTCAGGGCTTTTAGATTCAAGGGGGAAAACCGGGAAGAAAGTTTATATGGGTGGCGGTTTTTTTAATGATGAGAACTAGAAAATTGGAATTGTTTTTATCAACGTTTTTGGATCTTTAGATTTTAAGGAGGAGGGAAACGGGCGGAAGGGCGGTGCGTTGAAAAGTATGTGTAGGTGTATCATTTTTTGAAAATTGGAATTGTAGCTACACTCATCATAAATCATAAATAAACAAGGACATATCTGAAGCTTTTTGAATTTTCAAATTTGAAGTGGGCAAAACGGGGGGGGGGGGGGTGAAAATTTGAGAAAGGGTGAAAGTGCTTATAATGTTTGTTTGTAAAGAAAAATATGTCATTGGATTCCTGTAGGCCACGCAGGCGAAGCCGCGGGCATATGCTAGTTTTCAAATAAAACCTGACAGGAATGAAATCTTCGAACGCACAGAGGGTTTCGTTCCATTTTAATCCAATTGTAATAAACGTAAAATTTTATGTATAGTTTTGCAAAATTTAAATTGTCTTCTATCTATATATATAAAATTCAAAGTCCTGACTGACTGACTGACTGACTGACTGACTGACTGACTGACTGATATATCAGCCCACAGCCCAAACCGCTGGACCTAGAGACTTGAAATTTTGCACATAGATACCTTGTATAGTGTAAACATCCACTAAGAAAGGATTTTTGGAAATTCCACCCCTAAGGGGGTAAATTAGGGGATGAAAGTTTGTTTGAAAGTCCGTCAGTTTTGAAGTTAGGATCTTGAAATTTTGTTGTTAGGCTTACGTAAAAAAATTAATTTATACGGGTCTCAGTGTTTTTAATAATTCCACCCCTGAAGGGGTGAAAAGGGGAATAAAGTTGTGTATGGAAATGCCTACATTTTCACAGCAAAAATCACTACATTTATTATTTAGGCTTATAAAGCAACGAATATATCGGGTGTTATTGGAATTACAACCCTTAAGGGCGAAAAGGGCGATGAAATTTTGTATTTGAGTTGTTCATTCACAAGTTTTTTGTATCGAAGTAAAAATAACGTACGTGACAACGTGTTATTACTAAGCCTCTATTGCCACCCGTCTATCCGTCTGTCTGTCTGTCTGTCACGCGCAAACATGTCCTGATTGATTTGCGATCATCGTCCAACCGAAACTATTGCATCAAGAAAGCTGAAATTTGGAAAATAGGTTTATTTTATAACGTAGGCATCCGCCAAGAAACCATTTTTGGTATTTTTTACCTTTAGGGGAAAACGGGGGGTGGAGGTTGAACTTTGTATGAAAGTCTTTGTTGATTGAAATGATAAACATGAAGATTTGAATTAGAACTACTGATCATAAATAGCTTATAAGTTTATAACGTATTTCAGGATTTTTGCATTTTTACATTTTAAGGGGGAGAAGCGGGGGTGAAAGTTTGTAAGGACGTATTGATTTTTTTTAATAGGAGCTTGTAATTTTGAAATACAGCTACTTATCATAAATAAATAATGACGCGTCACAGGGTTTTATGATTTTCAAATTTGTAGGGGGAAACGGGGAGTAAAAGTTTGTATGGATGGGAGGTATCGGGTTTTTAATAGGAACTTGAAATTTTTTATTTTAGATATTTATCATAAATAAATAATTATGTGTTTCAGGGTTTTATGACTATCGAATTTTAGAGGTGGGAAACGAGGGTGAAACTTTGTATGGAGGGGAGGTATCGGTTTATTCAAAAATAAGAACTTTAAAATGATTGTTTGTTTTAGGGTATTTGGATTTTTACATTGGAAGGAGGCAAAACGGGTGGTGAAAATATGAGAGGGAGTGAGAGCACTTATAAGTTTTTTGATTCTAAAAAAAAGACATTTGTTTTCTGTAGGCCACGCGGGCGAAGCCGCGGGCAGGAGATAGTTATAAAAAAATAATGAGATATTTCAGAGATTTTAAATTTTAAATTTGAAGGGGTAACACGGGGAGGGGAAGTTTGTATGGAGGTATCGGCGTTTTTTAAAGGTAGAAACTTGAAAATTAGAACTATTGAGCATAAATGAATACCGCCGTGTTTAAGGCTATTTGGATTTTCACAATTAAAACATGAGAAACGGGGTTAAAACTTTGTATGGAGGTATGGAGGCTTTTTTGAAGATATAAACTTGGAAGACTTTCAGGGATGACAGTTAATGTTACAAAAACGAAAGTAATGGTGTAAGAGAAGAATGAAGAGGTTTTTGAATGTGTAATAAAGATTGGTAATGAAAGAGTTGAACAAGTGAAAGAATTTGTGTACTAGGTAAGTAGTATGTTTACTAGGGATGGAAAGCACGATGAAAACATTGAAAGGAGGGTGAAAGCGGGAAATTGGGAGCTCTGCGTGCTTTTGTGAGCTGCCAGAATGTCGCATCCAGCAACGTAAATAGCCAAACGTGCCTTTTACGACGTTCGGCCGTTCACGATGCTGTGTTAGTTTCCACGTTGATGTATGGAAATGAAAGCTGGGTTTGCGAGAAGAAGCATAGGAGTAGAATAAATGCCGTAGAGATGCGTTCTCTGCGTAGTATGAGTGGGATCAAGCTGACTGAAAATTTGTGATGTCCTGAAGACAGGTCAAACCAGAAGTACACGGAACCGCCGAGTATGCACGAAGAGAGGAATGTGTGTGGAGGGAGCGAGGGAATATGCCAAGCCCAAGGCAAATGACGTTCTGTGGTCTCTGCCTACCCCAAAGGGAAACAGGCGTGAGCTTATAATAATAATAATAAAAAAAAACTTGAAAATTAGAATTGCAGCTGCTCATCATAAATAAATAACGATGTTTCGGGGTTCTCGGATTTAGGTGTCATTTGTTTTCTGTAGGCAACGCGGGCGAAGCCGCGGGCAGAAGCTAGTCTGTCAATAAGTTAAATTCAGTAAGTCAGTTTAAATGGAAACTCTAAAGAAAAAAAAATAGTTAAATGATTTATGCAGTCACGATACTGTTATGTTTAATAAATTAATGTTTGTAATGTTGAAATATATGAAATAAAAAACAATTTTCATTTAAATTATATATTTTATGAAAGTAAACAATGGTGTCAGAAATAATTACGATAAGGAAATAAATGCTATGAGTGATCTCTGTTAACCTATATTATGAATTGGAATAATTCGGAATTCCGATCAATATGGATAGAGAGCTAGGTATTCTGAATAGTGATATGTGTAGTGATGATGGTCATGAAGTAAAATTGTCTGAGGGAAATTTACGGGGTTCCAATTTTCGGAGTTAATATAATACGTGTGTTTTGGCGTACCCTGGCCGAAGATTTTATTTAAAGATAGACAGAGGCGGAAAGCAATTTTATTTTATTCTATGAAAAGAAGATTTAAGCGTTTAATTTTATTCTATGTAAGGAACCCTAAAAAGAATCGAAGGTATATTTCAAAGGCAGACATATCCCAGTCGGGTCACGTGGCGTGTGATCACGCAGCAAATCGTACGCACTCGTTGTTTTTAGTAGAAAATAAAAGTGGTGACGATTAAATAAATGTCGAATCGTTCTATTGCGAAGAGAAATAAAAACTCTGAGATTTATCAAGGTTTTATCAAATTCTGAATTGTTGTAGATTTATTTTCTGTAACACATTGTAAAAAAATGCTTTTGTGTTGCCCATTTTTAGCCCATATATGGTCAAAATAAAATAATAAAAACGTGTCTGTAAATACTAAAAAAGTACTTGTTTTATCCATCATTAATTCCACTTCAATGAACAGAGTTAAACTCGTTTGTACCTTATCTTATCATCTTTACAAGCTTCTTAGTTTTCGATATACTCGTATATATATCTTCGTTGTCTATTCTTTTACTATATCGCCTTTCGACTTTAGCAAGCAATTTAGCACGTAATTCACTTGTGGTTTTGCGGTTGTGCAATTTTGCTTGTCATATTGTTACTATTTATGATAAAGTTATAGTTGAAATATCTTATTTGACACATTTATGCTATTTGCTGAATACTATGCATGCATTGGCATCAGTAGAGAGCAAGATGGTTGTAGCAATTCCGACAGATCTTGCACAAGGTTCTACCAGCCGCAAACTATATTTTCGTCCTTGTATCTCAATTCTCGTTTAGGGCCCATCAATCCACAATAGTTCTATAAACCAGGCGGTTACTATTTCTGGGTGCGACTCCATGGGGTACCTTTTGTAACTTATATAAATATTTTAAAGTTCATAGAGTATTGCTAGTCGTAATTGTCGTTAGTCATAACGCTATAATTATAAACTTTTCAGGACTTTTTTAATGATCTTCAAAACCATAATATAGAACCCATAGACGAGAATAGTTATAAAATAATAATATAATTAAATCAATCAATCAATAAAATTTATTTTTAATTTTGACTTTCGAGAACTTTCATTCTTGTCAGAGAAATTGCAACGCATTCCGTTACTTTCGAAATATTTGGCTCGTAAATTAAAATTTCAATGATATTGTGTGCAATCATTACCAGACAATCACTAACTGTTTAATTCTGATTTTAATTGCAGCTCCTAGTAATTAGTTTCAGGCTAATTAAACAAAATTTGGATATTCTACATTCATCGCTTTTAATTCAGGGATATAATTTTGGGAATTGTCATAATCCCATTAATAATTCCCTAGTAACATATTTTATTCGAGAATATCATAAATCCAACCTAAACTGACGCCATTTCTTCTTTACAATAACAATCCAGTGTACACATAAAGATCCTGACATACAGTCAAGGAATTAAATTTCCAACCCACCTAAGGTTCAATAGCATATAGCAAACTGTCACCATAAGAGCTATAGAGCAAGACGTTAGTTTGACATATCGACCTTAATGCATTGCGAATGTCAGACGACATTTCAACGAAATGGGTAGGGAATTAAATTCCTTGACTGTACAACCTTTGCTTCACTTGCTCTCAAGTCTTGCAACAGTCTTCATGCATGATCGTCGGTTCAGGGGTCCTGACCTGGCCTTTCTCCAGAAAGTCTGCGATGTAATTGGAATACGGGGTTGCATTGAGTTGGAATATAATAGTAATTTGGTACATAGATAGTAGTTTTATACATGGATTTAATTCAAAGTTGAAATAATGCTTTTTATTTATGCTAAAAGCGATTAAATCTTTTTAATACAATATTCATGTCGAAGAAAAAAATGCTGGAATATTTAACTTCACTTGTTAAATAGCCCACCATTTTTTTCTTCGAATATAATCCTTTGAAACTTTCGCTCTAAAACTCATCTCTTGATGAAAAGTCCCAATTCACTTTGAGGAAACGGTAATACTGAAACCGTGACGTACATGGGTATAGGAGATGTTTCGCCAGCCACATCACTCCATACTAAGTTGCTCTGAAAGGCTTTTACTGTGACCTGATTTGGCCTCGTTGATATAGACAGGAAATTCCAAAATAAAGTCAATAAACTAGGAAATGACTTCGAAAAATCACTATTTATATGACTGACTGACTCAGTCATAAATAATTGCAGGATAAAACTGGTTATCGGATAACAGCTTCGCTATTAAAAGCAATGAGATTAAACTAGAATACAAGTTCATTCGAAATTCTTTAAATCATAGCTTCCGTCTTATATGTAACGTTTCTCAGTTGCTTTAAAGACTTAATTTTTTTTGTGGTCTATATACAAATAATTAGACAAAAATATTTATGTCTTACAATGCGCGTTAACATAGAGAAGGCAATGTTTTTGATTTTGACCCTCTGGTAGTCTTTCATCGTTATAATTATTGGAAAGTGTTTTTTTTTTATTTAACTTCACATGTGAATGTAGTTTAAATCTTGCAAGCTAATGCCTGACTCACTTCTAGTGGTCGAATTGTTTTCACAGATGTGTGTGTAGATCCAATGACGATGAAATGTTTAAGTCTGGTCGACAAAACGTCTTCTTCTTCTTTACAATAAAACAATGCCGCTATCGCTTGCTGTTTAACATCATAATCTTCAGCAGTCATTTCCTTCTAAACCACGGTACGGATTTTGATACGGTATTCACAGTCATTTATTTTTTTAAGGAAAGTTTTCCGTGTGAAGCCAGGGCGAGTAGATAGTTTAATAATATATTTTTTAAAAGAGTTTGTTAACATTTGCGAGGCTGTTCGCTGAGGGCTGGGCTGTTCAAATTGCTAGGGTCAGCGCCGACTCCTGTGACATGCAAATCTGCCGGATTACGGCCAGTTGTCACAAGACTCACTTTGCGCTTCTTGTAATTCGGGCTAGGGGTGTCAAAGCGAAGTAACCCAAAGTAACTGCGTTTGAGGAGTTGGAATTTTTACTCAACTGCGGTGCTGTACAAGAGTTTATATTTTGTAACCATTGCTGGCGAAGAAGTCGTTGATTTAGGATTACCTAAATCAACGACTTTGAAAATTCTGAAAATTCGGGTATAACCTAGCTTATTGTATTCCTCTTACTTACGTATTTATTTAGCACAAATATATTAGAAGTAAATAAGTTATTCAGCATATAAATGTCATTAATTTATAAACAGTATTTATTATCAATAAATAAGTTATTGTCAAAAGATTATAGTGTTGAATAAGTAGGTTTAAGTTTCTCGTATTAAGTGTAATTTATTATTGCATTGTTATTAGATGTCCATACACTAATAGTAAATCATTAGTCGATCCAATCACTTGAGGTAGTTGAAAATCATCTGGCATACTTGAACTTGAAAAAACAGAGGCCTCTGTTCAGGAGTCGACTGTTGAACATAGACATCTCCCAAGGCGCACCACAAAGTTCTGTCCTCTGTTTTACACATCCAGTCGCTTCCTGCCTGGCTATTTAGATGGTCTGGCTACCTCGCTGGAGGGCGGCCAACGCTACCTTTGCCAAGGCGTGGTCTTCACTTCAAAACACACTTGCATTAGCGGTTACTCGTTCTACGACAAATATGACCAACCCACTGCCACTTCAATCTGCTAACTATGCCTTCACCTTGATTCTCTGATAAATCACTTCGTTTCAGATTGTTTTCCTAAAGGAAACTGCAAGCATAGCTCTTTCCATAGTTTTTTTTTTCAATTGTGAGATGAAATTGATTAAAAAAAAACCTACCAGTATTCTTTTTACAATCAACATCCTAAACTTGCAGGTTCGCCGAAATCACGCTCTTCCGGATAAATATTTTCCAATGAATTTGTAAGTGAACCAACATTTCTGGAGCACCTCGGGCACTTTGTTAAGCTCACTTTTCTTATGTTATAAAGGTTCGTTAGTAATTAATTCTTGGGTTAATTTTCAAATTAGGTCAATGCATCCGATGTTATTAATCGCAAGCCCCGTACACCAAAACTTTGCCCTTCAGGCAAATTAAAGCATTATTTTTCTTTGAGGTATTTTCTTTCAACAGTACCCTAAACTTTAAGATTAAAGTCAAAATCAACAATATTGTACAGTTACTAAAATGATGAATATCAGTTTCGTAACGATTTTTTTATCGACACACATACCATAAGTGCTCTATAATGCGTTCAGAAACCGTAGGAAATGACCAGCATTATTACAACCAATTTTTTTATCAGAACTTTCTGGTCTGTGGTAGTAGGTAAATCTGTACTTTAATGGTCATTACAGTACCAATTTCTGTAACGATATGAGCTTAAATTTGGAACAGCTGTCAAAACTTAAGTGGGTCTCTATTCGAGTACTTTTATCGCGTTTAAGTCCCAATAACGTTATAAATATATGTGAAAATCGCGAAAATTTAAAACAATTTATGGTACAAATCGTAAACTAATAATAATAACGGTACAACGTTTTTAATTTGGGCTATCAGCGTTACCTATTATAGTTGAAGATATAGAGCTCTTGAGGTCTGATGGAAGCATGAACAGATAACGTAGGCTTGGTGATGTAGGGTCCCGATGGCACCTTTAAGCCACGGAATCCTAATTTTATTGACGATAGGATATTCGCTAGAACAAAATATGTCATTCCCAAACGAAACATCGGTGTGTTCAACGTCGAACGGTGATTCAGCTCGAATCTCTGTGTAGGGATTCAGTCTTCATCGTTGATCTATAGGGTTAGAACTTTTGCTAGCAAATCGAAGTTCTAAAATCCATAGAGTCACCATTTAATTTTGTAAAATATATTTGTTATACTCTAAGTCAACGTGTGTCTTATGTTACGAACATCATTATTTACTTTGAATTTGAAAATATTTAAATAAGTACGACTCCATGGATTTTAAAACCATGGCGTTCTCCCAAAAGACCTCGCCCTATTGATTCTTCTGTGAATTTGTAATTCCTCACTTACTTCCTTTGTTCTGATGTGTTTTCTTTGTATAAAAATTGTATTTATCTTAGTTTCATAGTACTTTGGTTTTACTGATATGCTGTGAAATTTAATGAATAAAAAATAAAAATAAAATAAATGAAATCTATCTTTAAACGCAACAATGTCACGTCATAAAACCACACTACTCGTAGAAGAATGACTCTGTCATTAAAGACTTCTGGTGATTCCAAGTATTTATTTCTTATTCATTTGAGACGTTCCACATCTGAAACGGCCCGTATAAATTTAAAAACATTCAAAGCTTTTTCAACGTCAATATTTCCATTCGACCTATTAAACATTGGTAATAAATTTCCAACAATAAATTTCCTCATCCCCTTTGGCAATTTGAAGAGCCAATTATTAAGCATTCTTGGCTCATATTTCAATTTCGAGTTAAAGTAAAAAGAATAGAAAACACAGTCATAAAAAATGGGGGTAAACAATAATTGACCCCCGAGAGTCCGAGGTTGTAAATAATGCGTAAAATTACAGCTGGCTAATTACTGAGCACCGGGGTGTATCTTGTAGAATTAAAGTTTCTAAAAACTCTATCACACCTTTAAAAACCTGTGAACATCACATATAAAAACGGCTCAAAGGCCGCGAATTCAGTTCGCTGCAATAAACCGTTAAAATTGTTTTTTTTTTGTAAGTCTACAACTCCCGAAAACTTCAGAATTCCTTACATTTTGTTTAAAAAATTACTAGGATCATCTTTCATTTTTGTTTTTCTTAAGGGCATCTCTGAATACGTTAAAGAATAAAATCATTTTAATGACCGTGTTTTAAAGTACCGATTACATGATCTCAAATTTTAATTTTACTAAACTTCCTTCAGTTATCCCAACGTGCTAAGCAAAGGCAGTAAATCACTCAACATCAGCTGCAATACTTTATGTCAGACGCCAAAGTTCAATGCGGGGCGCTGAGCCAACTAAGAAACAGTTTTTTGCTACGAGTATACTATCATAAGCCAAGTGTAACGAGGCAGATATCCTCGTTAACAAACCTACTTCTTAACATTTAGTTTTCGTTAAAAATTAAAAGGCATAGTTCAGAATTCTAAATTCTTTCCGGTTTTGACATTATTTTTGATCTCTCAGTCTTGTTCTCAGTGCTTATGATAGTAGACTTATCTGTCCAGTCGAGGCTCCCCATATTAAGTGCAACCGTGTCAGTGCAAGCTCAATCATCCTCCTGCTTCATCATTACCTTTGCCTGAAGGCACATTGTTCGAAGTTTTACCATTTTGCCTTTCTATGTTTTTTACATTTATCTGTTTTCGTATTATTAACCCTTTTAGAACCTTGTCTTCAGGTGCCTTCTATTTAAATAGTATTCTACCAATATCCTCATCATCAACGTAGTTTTCATCAATACTATCATCCCAGCCGCCACATCAGTAGCACCAAATATAATAACTGTATTGAAGCGATCACCACCTTTAGGTAGTTACTAAATAGCTGATAGTATATAGCATATAGTAATATATTACTTAGGAATAGATAACCTACGGACAGTTTGTCTTCCCTGACTGTCACCTCTGGGTCTGATAGAAAATAGCACTTATAGAACTCGCCGGCCGCTGCCGCTGCACACTAGCTTCGCTCACTCAGCTTTATGCTGGTTGCTAGACAACTAACAGCTCGCTTTGCTCGTCGTCACACTTATTTCAATACCTAACGATGAGGTGTCTTAAAAGTCTTAGTCCAACTTTTCATGTGGCATTCAGCGAAACGGCTCAAACGAAAATATCTATCTGGGCTGGGCGGGTTTTTTATTGACGTTTGTTCAATAACATAAATGTGATGTCTGGAACATTTTTACTCTGTGTCAACACAGGTGTCAATGACTTCTATATATTCCATAAAGAGCACACTATGTGCTGCTGTATTTTTTATTCTATTTAAAGAATATAGTTATGATTAAAATTCTTACTATGTTTTATTACAAACATAGTTTGTGGTCCTTCGAACCGAATATGAACCAGTGACCTATGGATGCTGTTGTTTAATAATTTAGACAATTTAAGAGATTTGTTGTTTTGCATCCCAGAATTCATTGAATTGTAGTGCAGCCAGTACATTTTTTTTTTTGCTGTCTAAATAGCTTGTGCTGTAGGGTCGCCAACGCGCGAGTGATTCTTTTGGAATTACAGGTAAACTGCGGTGATTGCTAATCATCAGGCAAGTCTCACGCTTATTAGGCGAATTATAAGTTCAGCCTACTTTAAAACTCGTACAACTTGCAAGTACGCTCAAAACTCAAATCACTTCTTGTACTTACCGTATCCAGTCTCTCTCCATCCACGTTTTAAGCCCTACTAATTGCTTACGGCGCTTTCAGCTATTTACAATTTGTTATGCCGGCTCATTTCGTGCTGTTTCTTATACTTCCATGGAAAATTGTTAATTTTTCCCCCGCCCAACTCTACACGGATAATTTGCGAGGTGTAATTTATAAATTGGTCTTATTTTCGAAATAACGAGCTTCCCTTATAGGCTTTTGTGTTAATTGAAGTTTGTAAGTTGTCTTCTTTGGCTGTGACCCTGGCAAAGTTAATATGGGTCACCCTTTAAAGAATTAGAATTTAAATTAAAATGCTATGCAATAACAACACAAAGAAAAATTAGGGTAATGGCAGGACTCGAACCTGCAACATAACAAATTCCAGTCATTGTCAGTGACCCAATAACTGACGACAAGATATGGCAACATAATAATATGAGTAAAAACAAGAGACAATAATGTCAACTACTGGTAAAAACGATATACTACGCATGTCAAGCATTGGTGTACAGTTAAGTACGTTCAGTCTAGTACCCATTGCTTTTAGCCATTAAGCTTAGCTTACTTTGGGACTAGGTCAATTGGTATGAATTGTCCCAAGACATCTACAAGCGATATCGCATATTATGATATTAGTATGGGCTATCTGAGTTAATCTTGTTTAAGATCGTTACAGTAGCGCAGCATTACAGAATTCGAAATAGTTTTAATTTTGCGGGTGGTAGGACCTTGTGCAAGGTCCGTCCGGATTGCTACCACCATCTTCCTCGCTAGTCCCGCTGCTAAGCGGCAGTGCTTGCACTGTTGTGTTCCGGCGAGGAGAGCTAGACAGCCGGTGCAATTACAGGCACAAGAGACATTCACCCACTCAAAGGTTAGCAAGAAGAGATCGCTTAAAGGGATAAGTTTGCCATTGTACATCACTGTATGACTTTTTGTCATTTCATTTTTTGTACAATAAAGAATTTACATACATAAATACATACATTCCATCTTAGCCCTCTGGGTTGGCGACGCATCTGCCAACTTCCTGGGTTTGCGGGTGTCTATAGGCGGAGGTGATGACTTACCATCAGGTGACCCACTTGCTTGTTTGCCTTGTAGGTTATAAAAAAACCTGTTACATTTCTCTTTATTATGTATATTTTTCTGTTGTTTAGTATCCTTAGTAGGTACAGTACTTCCAGTTTCTTAATGGTTTTCGGCAACCTACGTACAGTCAAGGAATTTATTTTCCAACCCACCTAAGGTTCAATAGCATATAGCAAACTGTCACCATAAGAGCTATAGAGCAAGACGTTAGTTTGACATATCGATCTTAATGCATTGTGAATGTCAGACGACATTTCAACGAAATGGGTAGGGAATTAAATTCCTTGACTGTACATCTCAATCGTTATTATCAAACCACGATTAGAATAGCATTGGAGAGTAACGCCAGCACACTGTAATTTCATAGATATCGGAATCAAGCTTGACACAAGTCTATTTCTTCTATCTTTTTTTTACTGAATTACTAAACTTGTTGTCCTCTTTCCGGCCATCTAAGCATTATATCGCTGTCTCTTTTATTAAGGGGGACCGACTAGGGTCGCTCTCAAACAAAGTCCCGTTAGATGGCGCTGTAAAAAAAATTACGGTTTTTTCGTAATTTTTCGTAACCTATCGCTGTTTTTTTATTATTTTTTTGTTACCGTAGGTATCTGAATACGGTTGATTTTTTGACTTCACAGTTGGAAGGTATTGTTGTGCCAGTCCTGAGAAAAAATGCAGAATCTGTTTACGAGCGTATACAGACACTATCGTCACACACACACATGCAACTATACAGCGCCAGCTAGCGACAATCTTTCGCGGCAGTTAGCTAGCTAGTTGGCGTACGTTTTCAGACTGCAATAAAACTGATATAAAATATTTGTATCGTGTTGTTAATTTCTGTATACCTGAATACACGAATGACTAAAATACATAACTTTTATTAGTTTTACTTGTGTAGACCAGAAAAGCCATCTCTTATGATTTCAGGCTTTCAAGTCTAAGATATAAAGGCCCACAAGTGTGATTGTGATTATCGTAATAAAAACTGGTGACCATGAAAGACTTTGGTGCTAAACTCAGATAAAGTCTTAGTAACGTTTTTAGGTGATATCAATCATACACATCACACCTAGGTACTCCTTACTCGAAATCTTTACAACTTTTTTGTTGTTAAAATACCAGTGCCTCATGATTGCTGGCTTTAGTGACCTACTGATGTCATTACAGGGTCGGTTACCATAAGTCGACCGAAGGACTGATCCTAAGGATTATGGTTCCTGATAGAAGGTACCTGTACCTAAATAACCACCAAGCTTATCTCGCTGACTGCCATAGGTTTGACCGATAATATTTTCGACGGTCTGATGCGGTTAGACGTTGGATACAGAATTGGTCTTTGTGAAGAGCCTTACTTATATAGTTAGCATAGATTCCTGAGCTAGCAATAGCCCGACTATTGAGCGGAAGGTTCCTGTACCAAAGCAAAACCAAACGTATAGTGGAAAATAGAGACTTACAGGAGCCTTCCACTCGTCGTCAGACCGTAGTAGGTAGGACTTACCATACTTACATAAAAGCCGAACTTTCTCCACTCGCTGATAAGCTGAAGCATCGTGGCAGAGGTGGAGCTCCCTTGAGTAGAATACTTGCTTCACTAAATACCAGATTCGGGGTACGACCAAAACAGTGAAGTTTATTTATTTATAAAAAAAAGTCATGTGGAGTTACGATTACCCACAGAAAACGTCCATGAATACCAGTTTCGCAAAATACCTGACTCTCCAAATACTAAACTCACAAAATATCAGAATCTCCCACAAATATTTATACCGGCTGCCTACGTTAATCTTCTACTTTGCGTTTATCGAATGATAACCACTCTTGAGCATTTTCTAGTGCTACTGCTGGTAGGAGCACAAGGATGTTCTGTTCCTCAGGGTGGGGTCGACGGAACTCCGCTACTGGGCACTGGGTTATCTGACCATGGCCCCCAAAGCTCATGAGCCTTGATATAGCTTGGGGTTATTGTAACCTAACCTATGACCTATGATTATGAGTTTTTTCATACTCTTACTGTGTCGCACTACTCAATGCGAGTGAGTGAAAGTGCCGGTAGTTGAAAAATGTCTTATATGGACTAAGTATTTTGCGAATCTCTGATACGGTCATGTGTAAAAGTATATACTTACCAACGCTTTAATTATACATTGTTATAAGAGCGGTCGTTCATATTTTTGAGTATGTTAAATGGACCCTGATGGATGATATGATATTTTATAAATCCGATTGAACCTCAACAAAGAAAGGTACATACAATTGGTGTTGAAGCGTGAATGTAGGTATGTCTAATCAAAATATTTTTTGAATTTTGCTTTTGCCACCCTTACATCGAGTCTGTGCAGACAATCAATGTGAATTCTGAGAACCTTTACCAATAAATGTCAAAATGACTTTTCATAGTAAATGTCTTAATAATATTGCTTTCATTCATTGCTACTAGTTCTCTAGAGACCCAGAGTTCAATTTGGCTGACTACACCGTCGACGTCAAACACTTTATAACTTATTCCATTGCAATAAGGTGGAAAACAGTAAACAGTCTTTGGCGTCAACCACACAATGTTGTTATTTCTACCAGATCGTCAACGCCAACAATGCCACTTTGTTTAGGCACGCTGCTTTTGAGAGAAATGAAAAAGATGGGCTGTTATGAGTCTGTGAGATAATAAAACTAGAAAAGTGGTAATTATGTTATGCATTTTTATTGTTGAGACACATGATAATCCTAAGGAAAATAATAGTTAAGACACGTATGATGCACCGTTGATAGAAACCCAAAGACAACAGCTAACTAAACGCCTAGCCATCGTTGAATAATATCACAGAATACATGAATAAGATAGAATGCGCCTTCGACGTCACGCGGAATCTCACGGGCATTCTGGAAGGCCTTGGCTGCCTGACTTGTCAGGTAGCAGTTAGCTATTATGTCTTGTGACACACCAACTATAGTGTGAAAGATGCAACATTCTGTTTTCAAAAATGGAGTCATGACACTTTGTTGCTAAAGTTGCAAAGAACTGTAGGTACTGATTTTTTTATATTATGAAAGTTAATAACCACTTCCTAAAATAAATTCACCACTTCCCAAAACGACCACTTCCCAATGTCCACCCCCATTATAGAATAGAATCAATTCATTTCAGGCTCAATAGGCCTATAGACATAATTTATAAATAAAGCAGTACTGAAACTAGGCCTATTTGTTGAGATTGACATACCTACGCACCGGTGGAGTGTTAGGGTAGTCCTCGTATTTTTTATAAAATGGATAAGTTACATTTTTATTATTTAGAACAACATTTACTTGGGTTCTATAACGATCGCGCGATCAAATAATGAAATAAATTAACGAGTTTACAAATAAAATTGGGTAATTAAAAAAACTTGAACATTTTAAAAAGAAAAAGTCACCCTGCATCCATTCGCAGGTGTCAATATATAAATAGACTAAGCCAGTAACGCGTGAGAGCTGGTCAGACAAATAGACAGACAGACGGAATTTCGCATTTATAATATTAGTTATGTTTATGTTAGATTTTTAACTGTTGATATTCTGTCTTTCGTATATAATTTCTTTTGAATCTGTCCAACAATTTCCTCTGGATGAATTGCAGCAAAGTGCTTGGATATTTTTACATTACAAAGTAATTAGTGCCCCAAATAACATTAGACTTTTTAGTTGCGCCATATAATTGTAAAAAATAAAAACATTTTATGACATTTTACGTTTTTATTTTTTTAAATTAAATGAGGCAACCAAAAATGTGATATTGTTTTGGTTCACTTACGAAGCTAACAACAACAACAACAAACAGCTAATTACTTGGTACCGAAAAAATATCCAAGCATTTTGCCGGTGTTCATCCCCATGGAATTGCTGTGGTTATAGTTAATGTATTAAAATAGGCGCCGTGCTTAGTAACCACAAAAGTGACCATATCATGACCGCTCTGCAGTTCAAGAATATTTGTCACATGCCCATAATCCAGGCTTTCAGCTGTTCAGGGGCCAATGAGATTGGACATCTAGAACTAGAACTTAGGAACTGCTACCAGCCAGAATTGGGCTTTTTTATAAAAAACTAAGTAATTTAACCCTTTTGATTCAAACTGATTACTTTCTAAAATTACCCATTCGAGATAAAACCGTTTCCTCTTAAAACTACCCCTAATCCGAACGCTTTTCTATAACTTTCTGAAACGACCAATTAAGATGATACCATTTTGCTTGAAGACCACACCTAATATGACCGCATTCCGATATGATCTCGTCAAGATATGACCAATTTCTGAGGAGACCCCTTCCTTATAACTCCCCGATATGACCACTTGTAGTCACTTCCCGATATGACCGATAATAATTTTTTTACTAGCAATCAGGTTGAGTAACAAAAAAAAAATAATTTCTGCTCCACATTTTAAATAGAAACCATTAGTACTGTGCTAAAATATGCCGCTATGACAGATAGATGGACAGATGGACGGACGGACGAATCGAGTCGTACCAATAAGCTTCCTTTTTGCTTTTCGGTATGACACCCAAAAATGATAACGGTTTTAAAAATTCAACTAGTAAGGTAGGCACACCGCCATATCATAAGACTTTTGTAGTCTGAAAAAAACCTATGAAATTGGAACAAAGCAACAACGGGTCGCTAGTAGATTTGTAGTCAAGTCACGTCACGCTATGAAATACTGGGAGTGATTTTATCAAGAAGTGCTCATTTTGGAAAGTGGTCAAATCAAGAAATGTTCATATCAGGACTTCATTTTATAAAATTGTTGCATTTGGTAAGAGTTCACATCTGGCAGCAGTCATTTAAGAAAGTGCCTTATACGAACCACAATACCATACAGTAGGTACTAATTAGAGAATGCAATCCGGTATGTTTCTGAACCCGGCCGGGCCCGGTTGCATTCGTCGCCAACCCGGCCGGGTCCGCCGGGCCCGGCCGGGTTGTGTGTTAGTGATGAAACCTTTCAAATATTTTATGAAAATTTTCTATACAGGGTGTAATCGTTAAGTGTAGTCGGGCGATTATTCTGTAAATGTAACAGATATCAGAAAACTTTAATCTGATATCGAGAGTACGCTACCCAATGAGTAAAATTACATTAATAACTTTTTAAATAAAACTAGAAATATCCCAAAGGGTTCGAAGTTAATATTTGGGATATTTCTGGTTTTATTAAAAAAAGTTATTAATGTAATTTTACTCATTGGGTAATGTCAATTCGACATCAGCTTAAAGTTTTCTGATATCTGTTAAATTTACTGAATAATCGCCTGGCTACACTTAACGATTACACCCTGTATATGAATGGAAAAATAATGATTCAAGGTTGATGTTTATTTCAAACTGGCTTATGAACAATTATCACAATAATCAGTCTCACTCAAGTCTCAAAATCACACTTATTACAGAATTGATTACTTTTACTTATGGGCGGAAAGGTAACATTCGTATCAGTAATTTATTCATTTTTATAAGTTTAAACAAGCAAGCTTTCTCTTTACTCCTTATAGTGTCTATTTGAACACATAGTAAAAAAAAAACAAAACTAATAACGTACATTCTACGAGTTGGCGCTCCCGCGCAGCGCGCCGCGGTTTACTTACCAGGTCCGGTGACCGGGCCCCGTAAGAATGGTCGGGCCCGGTGGGTGCCTAAAAGGTCACCGGGCCCGGGCGGGCCCGGTTTGCAATCTCTAGTACTAATGCGTTCGAGTGGGGTCTTATCTAAAAGGATATTGTTTGTACTTTTAAAAACAATTTTTCATACAAATATGTGGTCTAGTGTGCGACACAATAGGTAGCTAAACATTCCAAAAAAAATACCATTCCGCCCTTCACCGTTTATCATCGGTCCTCTCAGTAATTGCCTCCCTTCTTTGTTCTCCGCCAGCTGTATGATATACCAATACCACGTGCTTCGAAACTTCTCTTCCACTTGCTCAAATTACGTAAATCTGGGTCTTCCTCTCTCGTTAATCCCTTCAATTAACGAAGCTATAAATCTAAAATAAATCATGATAGTAAAATATTATGAGCTAAATAAATGTATGTCACTGACGATACATAACGTTATAGTTTTAGAAAACAAAGTGAAGAAAAAATGTGATTAAATAAAATATTGTCTACATATATGTGCAATATTTTTAAAGTAATAAGCGATCTAATCATAACATATTTCGTTCAGACAAGGTTTTTGCATTGTGAGCCCCTCATGTCCAAATTAAAGACGTTTCATGTCAAAAGTACCCTGTATTATTATGTATGAAACTATTTTTGTACAAAAATTTATCGAAATCGACTCAGTAGTTTAAGTGCGAAAGCCGTACAGTTAGACAGACGGACAGGCAGACTTTCGCATTAATAATATAGTATGGATGACTACGTAAGCCTATTAATTGGTAATATTCTGACCATCCTACTTTGTTTTAAGTCTTTTTTTTGCCACAGGCTAAAATCTCGCCTTTCAGAAGTCCAGTGGTTAGTGACATTGGACATTCTGTTCTAGAATTCCGATATTGGTACCAGAATTGGGCGTTTTTTATAAAAAGTTTTTTAAAAAAATTAACCCTTTCTGTTAAAACTAATTACTTTCTGAAACGACAAATCAAGATGATTTTGCTTGAAGACCACACCTAATATGACCGCTTTCCGATATGATCAGGTCAAGATATGACCACTTTCTGAGGCGATCCCTTCCTTATGAGACTACTTCCCGATATGAACACTTGTAGTCACTTCCCGATGTGACCGATTTATGATATTATTTTTTTATTTATGACCTTGAAGTACCTGCAAATTTTATATTTAACATCAACAAAAACCATTTCTCAGGTAATGATACTCAATTGATTAAGCTACTACTACTATTAAAACGGTATTTCTCTTTGAACATAATCTATTTTATCTCTCCGTACTAGCCGAAATGCATGCGGCTCCATCTGACTAGTGTTATAAGGAAATGAGAGCATCGAGAGACATACATTTCACATTTTCAGATGAACCGAAAGTATGTTTCTTAATTTTTTGACTAGCAATACGGTTGAGTAAGGAAATTTTATAATCTGTTCAACATTTCAAATATATAGCATTAGTAATGTACTAAAATATGTCGCTATGACAGGTAGATGGACAGATAGACGGATGGACAGACGGACGGAACGAATCGCACCAATAACTTTCCTTTTTACTTTTTGGTATGCCACCCAAAAATGATAACAGTTTTAAAAATTCACTTTTGTAGTCTGAGAAAACCTATGAAATTGGAACAAAGCAACAGCGGGTCACTAGTAGATTTGTAGTCAAGTCACGTCGCGCTATGAAATACTGGGAGTGGTTACACCGAGAAATGCTCATTTTGGAAAGTGATCAAATCAGGAAATGTTTATATCAGGAAGTCATTTTATGAAATAATAGTATTTAGGAAGGGGTCACAACTGGAAGTGGTCAGTTTAGGAAGTGCCTTGTACGAGGTACAATACAAAATACAACAGGGTCTTTTGATAAGTCCGTAACGAATAATTTCTGAAGAAGCTTATACTTTTTAATACACTGTTTGGATCAGCCTGAATCAAATGTGTTTATTTCTTTTGATACTCCATGTGACCTGTTTAAAAAATACGACATTACTCTTTTCATTAATAATTTGAGAGCTTTGTAGGTACATGGTCTAGTGGGGTCTTATATAAAAGGGATTTGTTTGTATACTTTAATACAATTTTCATACCAATATGAGGTAAATTTTGTGACAAAACAGATAAATAAAACTTGCAAAAAAAAAACCATCCCGCCCTTCACCGTTTATCATCAGGTCCTGTCAGTAATCGCCAGTCTTCTTTCTTCTCCGCCAGCCGTTTGATGTTCCAATACGACGCGGTTCGAAAATTTTCTTCCACTTGCTCAAAATATGTCAGTCTGGGTCTTCCTCTTCCTTTTGTCCCTTCAATTAACGAAGCTATAAATCTAAAATGACAGTTTAATATTATTAGATTATCTGACACTTGAAACATTAAATACAAAAGCAAATTTAAAAAATAAGTAACAGAAAAATAACTAAAAACTTGAAATAAAAGTAAACTAACAACTTAAATAATACTATAACTAAAACCTGAAATCTGGCCTGGCCACATGTCCACGGCGCGGAGTCGTTACCGTGAAACGGCGCGGCGCCGTTTTACCGTGCATATTTACGGTCCGCGCTGTGGAAATACACCGCGCGGTGCCGTACTGAGCGGGTGCACGGTGGGGCGCCGCGTTGTACCACGACGCCGTGTTATTCAGGCGCGAAAAGACAAATAAAAAGAATGTTCTGGTCAAACCCATTACTTTCTATTATGAATCAGGATGGGAGTAATTTTAAGAGGAAATACGGGGAGGACAAAACATAGCAGGCGCCCGAAGCGTGCGTCCGGGGCGTTGCGTTCTGCGCGCTCCGATTAATTGTATAGAATTGTATGTGACGAATTATAGCAAGCGGCCGAGGTGCCGCAGCTCATTATAGCTTAGGAGCAGTGGTAGATAACAAGTTAGCAGGTAAGGCGGTTACGAAAACTACTTACCTCCAGGGGAGCCACTTGCCTGTTTTACATTTGTAAGCGCATTGTAGCTTAAGAGCAGTAGTATATGACAAATTACTAGGTAAAGCATTTAGGACAATCACTGACCACCAGGAAAGCCGCTTGCCTGTTTTACACTTGTATGCTCATTGTAGCTTAGAAGCAGCAGTAGATTACAGATTACCAGGTGAAGCATTTAGGAGAATTACTTACCACCAGGGAAGCCATTTGCCAGTTTTACACTTGTATGCATATTGTAGCTTAAAAGCAGTAGTAGATGACAAATTGCCAGGTGAGCCGGTTAATATTGACATAGCTTAGTCACCCCTCCAATCAAGACGAATCCAACGACACCTCACAAATCAAAATCCATCAAACCGTTTAGGGTGCAGCGCATGGCACAGAAAAGACATACATACATACATACATACTTACATACATACATACTTACATACATACATACTCACTTACACTAACATATAACCCTCCCTTCTGGCGGCAATCGAGTAAAACATGTTTTCATTTCGTACAGCTATACCGCGTACCTTATGAAAATGAAAATGAAAAATTTATTTTGCAAGTTGGCCATATAGGCTCTTTTACATGTCTGAATCTACTAGCGCTTCAGAAAATCGAAGATACTACTGAGAAGAAACGCCGCAAGAAACTCAGCTATAGTAGTTATAGTTAATCCTAACATTTTCAAAGGTCCCACAGGTTCTCTAAATACGTGTTGCTTTTGAATACAAGGAGATTACAATATATTTTATCTTGATACAGACATTCTAAAGTACTCGAAAAATTTGTGTTCACTTATTTTCAACACCTCGTATTTCCTCTTAAAATTACTCCAATCCTGATCCATAATAGAAAGAAATGGGTTCGCCCACAATTTTTTTTTTTCGCGCCTGTACAATACAACACGCCGTCGCATGTGGCCAGGCCCTCAGACCTATGAATTATGATCACTGTTAATGATCAGTGATGGCAACGAACTTCGCCTCTGGTCACCTGTCTTTTCTGTAATTTTGTACACGATGGCTTTTATCATAGACAAGGCGCCAAGCCCCAACATAAAAGCTTCTTCTTATTGCTGCATAGTTATACGTTTAGGGGCTCTAGGTAAGACGAAATCATGGCAGATATTCGACGCAGGTGGCTTCCCGCAAAGGGCCGTTCGGCATCTTCCACAGTATAAACGTCATAACGTTTGACCTGTTGTCGTCGTCCCGAGGCGTACCAGGCGACCAGCTGTTGCAGGTCAGTTCGAGCACGACGAATAGATCTAGTCGCAGCAATGAGGGACAACCACAGCGTCCACCGTGAAATCGTGGAAGTCTTGTTTTAGTGTGATAGAGTCAGATTCTAACCAGTTCAGTTTGCTAGTTGCAGTTTGAGCTACCACTTTTTAAATAGTGATTAATTGATTGATTTGGAAAGCGAGAGAGGCGGGACCTAAAAGCTGGCAATAGATTAATATGTATCTTAGGGTTGCTGGTTTTGAGATCACTTACCAAGAACTGGAAAATGTTCAAATTGTTCTGGGTTTTCTTTCACGTAAATAGTGTAACAGCATCGCAATAGCTTAGACAATCCCTTTGTCATCGAATATTTTTTTTCCTCTGGCAGGTCATAGACCACAGATTTTTTATTGTTATCCTTATATCAGCCTGAATCTGATAAAAAGGTTTGTTTCATTAAAAAGTTCTCAGGTCGGAGAAAATCCTATCACTCGACCTAATATAATTGTAAAACGAAATAAATAAGAGTCCATACTGCGGGCAATTTTATTCTGTAATAAATAAAGGATAGTATCATTGCGTGTATGATACAGTGCACAGTTGCACCGTTTTGATCCGCGAACCACTGCACGGAACCTTTTCACAGTAAATATTTTAAAGATGTGACAATCCCTGTGAAGGAATCAGCATGTCATTTATTGTGGAAAAGTACCACAGTAATCGTGTGAGCCGGATGAAATTTAACATAGTTGTAAACTTTAAATTTCTACCTTTTTGAGATATTTCTGCAGTTTGTCCATATCCTTTTATTCAAGGCAGTTTCTTTATTTGTTAAACGAACGTTTATTCCATTTAGATTGTAATAAAAATGACTAATGAGTCATATTACGTTGTATCCAAAATCAGAAAAAAAAAATTATAGTTTTATCATTTCCTTTGGAAGACTATATCCTACTTTGCAAAACTCATTGAAAAAAGAAAATTTTAAAATACAAAAAAAAGATACAACGAGATTTGAACTTGGTCTTTCACGATCTTTACCCATGTAAATGTTACCACGGAACTAAATAGGTGGTCACGTGACTGGTCGAAATTGTCAATAGGTTTTTACTCACCTATATTAACTGTCACTAATTGACGCACCCATCTAAAGATATCACACACACATGGTTGCGGTTGTACTCCCACAACGGTAAAATGCATCATAATTTCCTGGATCCTACTGCAGTTCAGGATCGGTAAAGCAACTCTTTGTTTGGTTTTACGTAAGTAATTAATCCATAACTAACTATTTCCAAAAAAATCCGTTCAAATTAATGTCCTAGAAGCTTCAAAAGGTGCACCGACATTTTCTATGGGAATCGAACCCCCTTACTATAAAATATGGAAAGATTAAAGTTTAACTAATAAAATGTTTGTATGTGCGATTTCAAAAAAGTGTAAAGAAGTGTTTTTGGTAAAAGTTGGACATCCGACCTGATGGATCAGAACAGGTCCAAGAGCTTTTATGAACTTAGATATGAACTTATATTTAGAATTTTGAAACTTAATCGCTGGAAGCCTCCCAGGCGCCAGTGCGGCACCATCGAGCCGGAAAATAACTCCTGAACAGAACTTTTGGCCGAAGGGTGTCGTGTTCCGGCGGTTCAGGGGCAGCCTGCCACTGGAGAATCAGAGATGCAACGAAGCCACGCCGAATCGTCGCTGAAATAATTTGGCGTTATTTTTGTTATATATTTTTAGTGGGTTAGTCTGTAACGTATATGCGTATGGGCCTTTGTAGACTTAGAATAAATGATTTTATTTATTTATTAATCATATTTAGTGATGGTGCTAATCACACCTTTCGGATTAATTACTCCATTTTATAAAGATACTTAATAAACCCGCACAAGCAACCCTGCAATCTTACTTTATAAAACTATATAACAACATGACTCGGAAGCAAGCTTTAAAAACTAACTCGAAGTCATTCTCATCTTATTAGCTTCACGGAGTTTATCTAGAACCTTTTTAAATCAAATTTACAACGTGTACACTTTAAAGTCTGGGACAAGCCCGCACTTATATTAAATCACAATTGGAGGGATCACACATCGCAATATGACAGGATTTAGAGTGCTCGGGCGCAGTATACAGAATATATCTTATTAATAAACATAGAGACATATTCTACGTCATTTTTGCAAACTTAAGCATTTTATGTATAGATACTATTGAGTGGGTGATACTGGCAAGCGGATATTTCTTGAAATAGTAGGCATGGCTCCATAACCATAACATAAACTATTATTCAATAACACTTCATTTCAAATTTGGTCATTTTCTAAAAAAAGGTGTAAAATACCTTACAAGGAATGTGGAAAAGTCGTTGCAAATAATTAGACGCCTTATGAAAATAATACGACAGCTACGGATCAAAAATCATTACCATTTCATCAAAAAGTATCTAAATGATAAATGTGGTATTTAAAGTAATAATATAATATAAAATAATTTATTTTCAGGCAACAAGAGCCCATAAATAAATACCTTACAAACTAACATACACAAAAATATATAGAAGAAATGTATCAGTTCGCTGAAAACAGTGAGTATTTTTTTTTAAATATGGAGTGATTTTACATTCTATTATATAAGAAACACTTGGAATTATTTACAAAGGCCACAAAGAGCATTGCTTTTTAAAAATTGCCGCATGTCGGTATCAGCACGGAAGTCAGAAAACTGTTTTCTGATTTCCGTGGGTATCAGACTGCAAATACCATCACCTGCAATTGTAATACTACTGCAGCTATTGAAGTCAGAAATTTTCAAAAGCCATTGGATAGCCGCGTCACGTCATACAAAACACGCGTAGTTAGAACTCCATATGCAAAGTGACGTGTGTAGACATCTACGAGTATATGTGCGCGCCATACTAAAAGACGTCAGTTTTTCGTCAATCTAGAGGGCGACGTCTACGTGACCTGCAGTATCCTTACAAAATCGCTAAACTTGGAATTTACTAATAAACAAGATTTCTAATGAGTATTAATATTTTATTAATACACAAAACGGTATAACAATAAGTAGCCAAGTTCATAGCAAAAGATTGGAGAAGGACAACCACGCCACGCCGGCTAGAGGTTAACAATTTCTTCTTTTTAAATACTATAAATGCTTTACTGCCAAGCTATGTATAAAGTTTATATACCATAAGATAGTACTGCTGAGTTTCTTGCGGCGTTTCTTCTCAGCAGATTCTTCCATTTTCCGAAGCGCTAGTAGATTCAGACATGTAAAAGAGCCTATATGGCCTACTTGCAAATAAATTTTTCATTTTCATTTTCATTTTCAGTAATCCTAACTGCTATCCGTTCTTGTCTGTCCTTATAACTTCGGCCGCCTACTCCTTTCCAGTGTTATATAGATTTTTTTACGAAACGTTTTTATGTACAATGTAATTAAATTAAAATTGTAATGAAAACACAAAGAAAAATTAGGGTAATGGCAGGACTTGAACCTGCAACATCAGCATTCCGTGCCTTGCGTTTTCCAGTTTCGCCACACTGCCGCTGCCCTACCCTGCGAATTTCTCAATGTGCTTCGTCTTACATTATTGATTTTAAGGGTACAACTACCCTCGGTGTCATCTATATGAAACTTTTTAACAAGTTATCATATTCAACTGGGTACCTTTACAAGTACCGTCAGCTGACGAGAGATGGCGCCGTTTTGTTATTAAATTTTGTAACCGAAATTTCTTTCGATTTTTATTTTAATTTTAAATTGAATGTTAAAAACATTTAAAATAAAAATCGAAAGAAATTTCGGTTACAAAATGTAATGTAATTAAAGTTATTTATACCCGGGGCAGTCACTAGTTTTTAAATATGGAATCTTTGTAACTGTAGTGTTCTGTGTACTGTGACCTAGATGGCTTCAGAGGATTGGGCTATGATCTGACCTGAGCTCTGGTCACTGGGAACATTGCTTTATTGGATTTAAAAATAGTCCACACTCGGTCGCCGTATGAAATATAACTCAGCTGGTAAAATCCTAGGATCTCTGCGGATATTTTTCATATTGTGATGGAAGGGCAAATGATAATTCCGTTGGTGTAAATATTTACGCAGCATTGTTCTGACCGCAAAACATTTCTAAAGAAGGATTAAATAGTATTAATAATGTATACTATTAAATTCTTCTTATGAATGACTTTTACATTAATAGCTACTCCCTACTACATTACACTCCTTTATTTTTGACTTGTTGCATACGCCCCACGTTTCTCGTTATAAACCTGTATAGAGCTAGGAGAAGTTATCTTATACCAACTATAAATTCGACTTTAGCATACAATAAATATAATACATATATTCAGGAACATTAAACAACAGTTTGTTCTAGTTCAAAACTGAACAAAGCTTATTAATCAACGGATATACAAAATCTACATTTACACTAATATTATAAAGAAGTAAACTTTGTTTGTATGTAGGGGGTAATCTCTGAAACTACTGAACCGATTTCAAAAATTCTTACACTAATAGTAAGCTACACTATCCTTGACGAACATTTTACGCGAACGAAGTCGAGCGCGTCTGCTAGTTATGTATATAAATACTCACAACATCCACGACTCAGGTTTAGTCGCTTTATGAAAATGTTAAGCATTAGTTAGAACGTTGGCAATGCAAACGTCAACAAGTGAAGGACTGCCAGTTCGTGTAAATACCTTTGTTTATTTACTACGACATGGTCCGAAACAGCTCAACATTTTCCTGAGCCCGATGTACAATAATTTATATTCAGTATACAAACCTTTTCCAATTGACCTTGTCGGAATCGAACCCATGACATCTAGCTTAGTAGTCAAGATCACTAACCACTAGGCTATCCGTTCGACAACGCTGTTACTAGCGATGAGCTTGACGGTTGCGCCAATGTGGTACGTGGCATCAATTTATAGTGTTCATATAACATCGTCGCACAGGCTGTCTAGACGAAATGACATTCTGTAACGTAAGCTCTAGGAGAAACGATAACCGCGACTTGGAACCCATTTGGAATCCCTAATAAATGCTTGCCCTATGTATTTTTGTCATAACTATCATTAATTAATAGATTCAGGCGTTATCAGTTTGCTACTTACTGGTATTATTTGTCCTAAAACGGTTTCTTGCGGAAATAGTAATATTTGTAAGAGATGAGGGTGTCTACAGGCGGTGGTGATTACTTACCATCAGGTGACCCGCTTGCTTGTTTGCCTTCCTATTTCATAAAAAAGATGTTTTAAAAGATTATCGTTCAAAGTTAGAGGTTAGATTAGGTTGGGTTTCTGATATTTAACCAAAAATCGGTTTAGCATAAAATCCTTTAGAATAAGTATGTAGCACATTGAACAGTGCTGTCGATTAAGTACCGTGCTTTGTATACTTTAAACCTTAGCACATGTATTTAATTGACGGCCGGATAGCCCAGTGGTTAGTGACCCTGACTATAAAGATTGAGGTACCGGGTTCGATTCCCGGGAGGGGCAAATGTTTGTATGATGAATACGAATGTTCGTGCCCGAGTCGTGGATGTTAAATGTATTTAAGCATATATTTATCTATAAGTATGTAAATCCGTTGTCTAGTACCCATAACACAAGCAGCTTCAGTTGCTTACTTTGGAACTAGGTCAATTGGTGTTAATTGTCCCAAGATATTTATTTATTTATTTATTAACGCTGGGTAACCGCAACGATCGCGCCGTACACTCGTTAACTTCAGTTAACAAAGTCTGCGTGTCGGCAGTTAACGGAACTTGGCTTTATGCAGTTAACTACGTGCTTATTACCGTGAGATTAATCTGGAAATGGGCCACGGAAGCTTGGGATTACAAAATAAATGCTAGTCAAAGAAACGCCGTGAAAGATGAATGGTGCGGTCTTTATTTAACAAACAGCAACAATTTTTGCGGGTGGTAGGACCTTGTGCAAGATCCGTCCGGATCGCTACCACCATCTTGCTCGCTAATCCTGCCGCTAAGCAGCAGTACTTGCACTTTTGTATTCCGGCGTGGATAGCAAGACAGCCGGTGTAATTACTGGCACAAGAGGTAATCCATCTTAGCCCTCTGGGTTGGCAACGCATCTGCAATCTCTTTGGTGTTGCAGGTGTCTATAGGCGGTGGTGATCACTTACCATCAGGTGACCCACCTGCTTGTTTGCCTTCCTATTTTATAAAAAAAAAACTTTGGTACTCCGCGAAACCAGTACTGTTCACGTGCAAAACAGCTGCATCCAACTGCGTGCATTTGTTTCAGTTTATTGATATGGACCTCCGTAAAGTACCTAATGCTTGAATCTATTAATAAGGTTTCTCTTTTGCTCATTTTATCAGTTTAGTAAGATTGACTCTTAATTTGTTTTTGTTATTTCAACTCACTGAAATGCGATTTTCATAGTTGAAAGTCTGATTATGTATAGTCGACCAAGTAATTGCTTGACCACTTTTGAACCTTATCCCTTTGTAACACAGTCGAAAAGTGGTCAAGCAATTTCTTGGTCGACTATACTTAGATTTGCTATACTGAAGGTAGTTATTCTAGACCGTAGGTATTCAACACTGATACTCCACGTTGATACTATTTTTATATCGGTAATTGGTTAGCGTTTCGCTTCTATCTCACCTGTTGGTAAATGAAGACGAGGCCGAAGATGCCTTTTCACTCTTACCTTAAAAACACCGAGGTTATAGTTTTCTGAAAATACACACAATAAAAAAAAACAACACAAGCGTGATCAAAACCAAACCACCACTACCAAAAATACTACTCGACACGTGTTTCTCCTCTCTACGAGGCATCATCATGAGCTGTTGACTTCACGACGCTCGATCGATGATATTGCGCATCCCTTTTAAAAAAAAACATTTTCCAAGTTCGCAACTATAAAACACATAAAGTCAAGAACAAGAATCCATGCAAGCATTTGACTAAAACAATGCGGTGCACGGGTGCATTACACGCATAAATTTTTCATGCGGCTAAGTGGCAACGGTGAGTTTCAGCATGCATGCAGAGCTCCATGCATCAAAAGCCGCATAATTCCGGCATTATGTACACTACCTACGTGACCAAAATCACAAGACACACCAGTCTTGTACACCGTAACGTACAGCAGAAACTAATTAATTATTTTCTATCTTGTATGACCACTTATAAATAGCGACAACCTTTCAGGACTCTCGGCTACAAGTAGCTCATTACACCAGCAAGTTTCGTATGACATAAGATCTTAATATCGCGACGTAGTGCATGGTAGATGCGCTACAAGAATGCACTGTAATATTAAGGAATTCCAACTTTTACAAGCAGCTCGGAAACACTGGACTGGCTAAAGACGATAATAGTAAAACAGAGAGAACACTTTCTGCTAGGATTGGAGATTTATCCAGAATAATATGACCATACAAAATTTTTATGCTAGGGTCCGTCGTGTTTCAAACTAAGTGTATTTTGTTTTGTACCATAGTCGTATGGATCCAACAGAACCACTTACATAAAGAATGGCAACGGATCGGCGATTCTTGTGACACTATTTCACATTGGCAGCAGATCATTTTTTATCAGGTTCTTAATTTGATAGTACTTTTACCAGTTTGTAAATACGAATCTAATATTAATTACTTATAGCAAATGAGCCAAGGTGGCGCCCGAGAGACAAACGGGAGTAGAATAAACAAATAAATATCTCGGGACAATTCACACCAATTTGCCTAGTCCCAAACTAAGCAAAGCTTGTACTATGGGTACTAGACAACGGATATACATACATACATAGATAAATACATACTTAAATACAAATAACATCCAAGACTCGGGTACAAACATTCATATTCATCATACAAGCATTTGCCCGTCCCGGGAATATAACCCGGAACCTTTAGCTACATAGTCAGAGTAACTAACCACTAGGCTATCCGGTCGTCAAAGTCACGAACGTCAAGACAAGATCTTTCGCTACATCTTGTGCTTCGGAAACTGAGTTAAAGCTATCAATATCGTCATGAACATACTGGTTCTTCGTGATGGCTTTAAACGCACGAAGGTTTGTCTGTTTAACGATTTCTGCATTTATATTTACAACGTAAATGGCGGAAAAGGAGAGCTAGCTGCGCCAAAGATCATCGAACTCATCAACTCTCGCACCTCCCCTGGAGGCATTAAGGCCGGCAAATAATCAACGATTCTCTTGGTCATATTAATAAAACGGATCACTCACGTATTTTTACGTCGAGAAATGACCGACATGTTTCGGACCAGTCCGTGGTCCTTAATCATGAGCCCCCGCGGCGGTGGCGCGACGACGACCAAGGACTGGTCCGAAACATGTCGGGCATTTCTCGACGTAAAAATACGTGATTGATCCGTTTTATTTAATAAGTCCGAGTTTCACGGTAGTTTTATGTCAAAGATTCTGTTGGTGCAGCTGGTTGTCATGAGCAGTAGTGATCATTTCCCATCAAGTGACCTAATCATTTTCATCCTTATTGTTGAAAAAAAAAGTTTGAATGATAATTAATTAGAAAATTGCTCCCTCCACCCCGTTTCTAGATCCACACCACGCTTATGGCTTAATCTAGGACATTTTGCATGAGAACGGTTGACGCCGTGCCGTAGTTCCAACCGGTTAATGAAACCAGCGGGTAAAATACTTAGTTGTTTAAATAAAGTATTCACTAAATGCGTTTTGCGCAATCTGGACAAACATGCAGCAAAAATGCACTGTAATTTCGTGGGATTTTGTAGCTCTGTTGAGTATCATACGGTATTTTAATGTTCTTGATAGTATTGCGGCATGTCGAAAATATTTGCGTCGTTATTTTCACTTGGGATAATATTAAAATTTGAAGAGTAGAGTATGAGTAACTCGTACTCGAACTGTTCGAGTCACGTACTAAGATTTGTCGAAGCACCTTTTTGCATTAATCCATTTGTCACATTTTTTTTTTGTAAAATTTTTGCAGAAATAATTGGAACCCCAGTAGACTCGATAGGGTAATAAATAGAAGACGATACAAACAAACGTTAAAAAAAACTATGTAGGGTTTTAAACGAAGAGAGAAAGACCATAAGGGATAAAGAGTGGGGTGAGTCTTCGAGATTGTATTTGGTTATTATTAAATGATAGACTTGAAACGGTTCAGTTTAATACAAGACATTACTCATAATAAATGTAGACTTATTAGTGCGCCATGGACTGACTTATCCACTATCATAAAATATACATGACTTTACAGTGAAATATATATTTTTTATACAAAATAGGAAGGTAAACAAGAAAATGGGCACCTGATGCTAAGTGATCACCACCGCCCATAGACACTCGCGACACCAAAGGGATTGCAGATGCGTTGCCAATCTAGAGGGCTAAGATGGAATGCCGGCTGTCTTGCTCTTCATGCCAGAATACAACAGCAAATAAATACATACAAATTACGAATAAAAGTAATAAATAGACAAATGGAAAACCAAATCTTTTGGGTTCAACAAACTTGTTGTCACTCACGGAAGTGATTTTCATATGGCTAACCAGAAAAAATAGCCCAATATTAGGATATTGTTCTCCTAAATCTGTAGCAACCAAAAGGTCAAACAGCCATGACCTCTGCCTACTCCTGAACCAAATGAAATAAATGAGCACAATTTATATGTGTTTGTTTCGTATACATAAACTACGAAACTAATATAAAGACCACGATCCAAGTTAACAAAAAAAAGAAACATAATAGATATTAGTTTAAAGAGGTTTAAAAACCTTTATGACAAAGGAGTATATATAGTATTTGCGGGTAATAGGACCTTGTGCGGATTGCTACTACCATCGTGCTTACTAATCCTGCCGCTAAGCAGTAGTGCTTGCACTGTTGTGTTCCGGCGTGGAGAACAAAACAGCCGGTGTAATTACTGGCACAAAAGGTATTCCATCTTAGCTCTCTGTGTTGGCAACGCATTTGCACTCTCTTTGTTGTTGCACGTGTCTACAGGCGGTGGTGATCACTTACCATCAGGTCACCCACTTGCTTGTTTTCCTTCCTATTTCATAAAAAAAAGAATGAAATAGCCATGTTCCTATCGGTCGGGTTTCGCTATTACGGGGTACGGAGGTCAGATGGCAGTCACTCCAATGCTAACCTGCAGGACGATTCTCAGGTCATGCGAGATTTATTTCGAAAGCAACTGTCAAATCTCTTTAAAATCTGTCATTTTTTGACGTATCTCGCACGTGAGATGCGTCTCACATGTCCCGAGAATTGGGGTCCTGACCTGCCAAAGTCTGAGATCATGGTTTAAAGCGTACCCTGAATTGATAAACGGGAAAAAATACTGAGGAATGCTCTCAGATAAGCTATGTCTATTTTATGAAAGAAAAAGTCAGCCTTATAAATAAGTATTTGTATAAACATTTCTTTGAATGACATTTCTTCCGTTCTCTTTCCTTTTTCATCAAAACCCGCAAATTACTTTTTACCAAAATTACTTCGCGCCCTAAAAAGTACTAAGTAGGAAAAAATACGTAGGTGTTAGGAAGATTCAAGTACAAAACCTTCGTAATGGCGTACGTAATACTGTAATAGCCGGGTGCACACCAACCATACCACTTTGAAAGAAAATTCTGACGTACTTTTATAAACAAACTGTAACAAATTACCTTGCTACTCCGCGAAATCAGTGCCGGGCTCGTGCAAAATAGCTACGTCTGTGCGACATATATATATTCATGCAAAAATCCACCCTCCTCCGCTTCCACACGAAACAACATATATCACACAGACTCAACTACACACCACCACCACTAAACACTAAAACTACACGATCGACGCGCGTCGTCCAGTTTGTTGATATGGACCTCCGCAAAGTAACGCCTGAATCTATTAATTACTTTTATAAAAGCATTCACGGCTCCACCTATTTTGTTTTCAGTACTTATACTGGTGTGCAGTACAACTGTCACAATTGTACACCCATTTAAAAACATAGTGCATTTGCGGCATCCAACAAAAGTTCGAAAAAGAATACAGGCAGTAAAAGTAAGTAAGTAAGTAAACACTTTATTGTATAGTCGACCAAGAAAGTGCTTGACCACTTTTCGACCTTATTACAAAGGGATAAAGTTCAAAATGGTCAAGCAATTACTTGGTCGACTATACATTAAACACGCTACACAAAATTACAAATGAAATATTACCAAGGTTAGTGTATTCATGTAAGTAAGAGATCTCTAAATGTGTTAGTCTTGAAAAAAATAGTTCTTTCCTCGCCGTGATTGGCTTTTGTTTTTGATTTCCAAAAATGCTCTTTTATGTTTCAACTTTTATGTATTCCTATTAGGACAATTCATAACGTTTTAAGCCTCTACAGATGAATACAAACATGCACTAAAAAAAATATTCTGTTTGGATATCTAAGTCATGGTGGGAATTAAACAGCTAGGCGGATTACGATTTTATTTATTCAAATTGCTGTTTTTATTTTTCCTGTGAAAGCTACGTGCTTGCTAGTCGATGTAAAACGATGAATTCAGATTAGCCGTTTTAATTTCTATCTATCTATATCTATCTATTTAATTTCTATCTATCTGCATCTTGTTTTGAATGTTTTCAAAACTAGATGCAGATAGATAGATATTGGTTAGAAAATATAACTATTATCAAAGTACGCCTTAAAACTGCGTTAAGTTTCCACTTAACAAAACTCATTTGAACTAAAATTGGTTTATTGAGTGCTTATGGTTAATATGAAAAACGATTAAAAATTAACTTGGCAGCAACGCAAAGCCTTCTGGTTGGTGTGGCCGTGGTTAAGCAAGTAATTTAGTTTAGTACGTAGAAATGTGAATTCGGATTTCTTTCAAGGCCATTAAGTTTGTTCGTTGGGGCGATCCGCAAAGTGTGTGTACTTAAAAAACGAAGTTTTGTATGTGCTGGCCATAAGAGCTTCGTTATAAACCTTAAACCGATTGCTCTCCCGAATTGCTGCTGTGGTAAAAAGACACAACTGTGGCTTTATAACAGCTGTGTTATCCTAAAAAAGACAGTGCTGTGTTTATCGTCGAAGCAGTGCCCCGTCTCACTCATTCAGACTAGCGCGAGCGATTGGGACAGGAAGATATTTTGAACACTGAACAAAATTAAAATTTATTATTGTTATTAGTAATAGGGAGGCGAACTTAACTTTTGAAATAAAATTGTTTCCCGTTTTAAACAAACTCAAATTTATCAAAATAAAGACCTAATTAAGAGTAATGTTCAGTGGTCAGGATATTCGAATTGTTTTGTACCTAAAGTTCACTTTTTCTCGCAAATTGCTTACAAACTATGGCTGCAGCATCTTAAATATTTTTTTTCGTCTATTTAATCCCAGGTTCCCGGAATTTTGTGATCATGCTTGTTCCTGAATGAGAAAATAATTCATCACAACTTATTCACATCTCCAGTCGAATTTGTATCATGCACTTAGCACTTACAGTGGACTTTTGATAAATAGGTACGCGGGGAAGAACTCCATTAGCCTTGGTACTTTACATGTTTAATAACAACGCCATCTAGCCACTACTAGGTTACACCAGTTGCAAATTAGTACCGAGTTTTCCCGTTCGGCTAGAGATGCTCATAAGGAATGTTGTCAAAGGAAAAGTTTCGTGGTTTTCAAGCGAGCAATAATCCACAACTGTACTTAATTGAATAGCATTGTATTATCTGTTTTAGCTGACTTTAAAGATAAAAAAAGTACACATAGAAGAGACTAGATACTTTGAACCATGTAAACCGATTTAACAAACTACTGTTTTTTAATTGACTATTGGCTGGGGTTGCGATCAACCACCCCAAGGGGCCTTTCTGAAAATCAGCGCCAGTCACCGAGCCCAGCACATGCTGAGACTGGCACCCATTTCCAAACTTCAATTGTTTTCTTTTACCGCAATTTTTTGTTCTTGAAATTTTATTTTTAAATTGTTGTCGACATTAAAGTATTATTTATTTTTTTATTGTGAGAGAGATGCCTTCATATGAATTTTTTCAAGATGTGAGTAAAAGCGTGAAGGAGTAACAAAAATACCAAGTACAGTAGGGGAAATATATTCACGTACCACCTTAGAACCCTATCGCAATGACGCCACGTGTTAAACGCTAGGCTATGACATACAAATGTCATGCGTTTGTCTCTTCAACTAGGTGTTTCAATTTCCTTGACTGTACCTATCCCAAATTTTGGCATTTAAAATATTAGCGTCATTTATTCATAGTACAAAGATAAGTAGCTTATTGAGCCAGGCTATTCATCGTATTACAACAAACAACACTACAATTTATTATTACACGATAAATTGTTTGTGAAGTTTAACAAATAATTTATTATTGAAACTTTTGTAACCTCTAACTTTTACTGTAAATCATTCGACGTTGATATATCTTTACGAAATAATGCACGTGGAGTGAGGGAACAAAATAAATAAGCACCATAAAAAAAATCTTATAAATTAGACGAGTTTAGATACATAAGACTACTGATTTTCGTATGGTGAGTGAGACATCGGCCCCCTATACCAGAAAAATTACAAGTGCTACAATTTGACATAGTAATTGTAAGGTAGGACTAAAGTATAGTCGACCAAATAATTGCTTAGTAACTTTAAAAGCTTATCTTCATGCAATACGATCGAAAATTGGTTCAGCAATTTCTTGATCGATTACAGTGGTCCTCACTAACTCATAAATTTAAAATATAAGTAGGTAATAGATATGCAATATAGATAAGGCAATGATTTTTTGGTATGTTGTCATTATGCCCTAGAACTAGGTTTGTATATTCTGATTTTTTTAATTTAATTAATTTAATTTCTAAGTAGTTTAGTAAGTATAATTTTGTAGTAATTATTGACACCATAGTTTTTACTTAAGGGTTTAGATTAAAAGTTTTACGGGTGGTAGGACCTTGTGCAAGATCCGCCCGGATTGCTACCACCATCTTGCTCGCTAATCCTGCCGCTAAGCAGCAGTGCTTGCACTGTTGTGTTCCGGCGCGGAGAGCAAGACAGCCGGTGCAATTACTGGCACAAGATGTATTCCATCTAAGCCCTCTGGGTTGGCAACGCATTTACACCTTTGGCGTCGCGGGTGTTTATGGGCGGTAGTGATCACTTACCATCGGGTGATTCACTTGCTCGTTTGCCTTCCTATGTTGTATAAAAATAAAATAAGCATATAGCACTCTATTAGGTTTAAAGGTCGTCTTACAAAAGTTGCTACCTTTCTATGAAATTAATGGCGCCATTCTAATTTAGTTATTCTAACAAATTTGACTAGGCTTTGTGATGAGTCACGGTTCTATTTTTTGAAAGTACATAGCTACTATGTTCATAATCCAAGCTCGTGTTCTGAGGTACAAAATGGCGGTATTGTTCCCAATATATTAGCATTGATATGAGGAAGTAAGGAAGCAAACCTAATTCTACATTATTAAGATCCCATTGAACTCAATTGAATGAAACATGACGCTTGAGCATCATAGCTTTTATGTTATTAAATTTATCACCGACTCAATTCCACATATATGTATGGAGCTCTTGAAAATCGAGTCAATCCGGCACCTTAAAATCATATTTGTTACCCACAGAGTATGCATCATCTTTGAAGAATAATTTAATCTCTGATGTCAAGGAATTGGCTATAAATTCTAATAATGAATACCGTAGCTTTGAATTTGACGGTGAAATATGGCATCGCATTTTGTATGTGAAATTTAATATTGATAATAAAATGTCGATAAAATTAAGATGTTTGAAAACGAGCGCTTTACGTTCTATACCAGAAGAGTTCTTCTTTATTCTTTACGCATTAAAGTTTCTATCCTCATTCTTAATGTGTTGTTGCAAGTAAAAAAAATTTAAACGGTTATAATTATAATTATTTAGCGGGTAGTAGGACCTTATGCAAGGGCCTCCAGATTGCTACCACCATCTTGTTCGCTAATCCGGTCGCTAAACAGCAGTGCTTACACTCTTGTGTTTCGACGAGCAAGACGTCCGATGAAATTACTGGCACTAAAGGCATTCCATTTCAGCTCTCTGGACAGGCAACGCATCTGTAATCTCCTTGGTGTTGCTGGAGTCTATGAACGGTGGTGATTACTTACCATCAGGTGAGCCACTTGTTCGTTTGCCATACTATTTAATAAAAAAAAATACTTGGACAGTGGGGTCTAGGAGCCTATTGAATATTTAAAGGTCTATCTGAGCGTCTGGTTGAGGCGACACTTGACCAAAGTGCTGGCTTTTATTTGGCATACAATTATCATAGCCGTCCAGCGTGGCAATGCTGCCAGCCGTTTGGGCACTTTATCCACAGACAGTAGCCTTTTAGATTAAGTTTATAAATGTAATTGTGTTTTTTTTTATTAAAAGTTTTATTTATAACTAGTTTAGTTTTAGTCTTTAAATTAATGACGTATAACTGATTTGAATATTCTCAATAAGATTGAAAAGTTTTTAGTTTAAATTGACTAAGCTAGGCATGTGAAGATCGCTGGAAACCGGTGGATGCGAGCAGCATAAGACCGACCGTCGTGGAATGCTTGGGGAAGGCCTATGCCCAACAGTAGGCGTCTTCCGGCTGATGTGATGATGATGAGGCTAGGCATGTTTACCAGATCATCCACAGAGGTGGGCGCACTTGATCTTATAGTGGGTACCACATGCTGGTCACCGGCGGCGAGGCAGATCCAGGTGGAGATGACGAGACGACCCGTACACCTAGCACGAACCTTCTCGACACAGTGCGTCTCGTTCTAACTAGCCGTGTAGGAGAGCAACGCACTGAATTAGCGCGTATGTTCGTGCTAGCTATCCAGCGGGATGAATTATAATTACTTTTGTGCGCCCGACACTCGCCAGTTGCGCGCCAATCAGAGCTGCCTGAAGTATAAGCACAGAATAAATAACAGTACAGAAACTTCTCTTTTACGACCGTGATTAAACGAATTCCAACTTTATTAACACGTTCAAAAAGTTCGTATTACTTCATACACCATGCGCCAGGCGGCGTGAGTCAGAAGGAACGGGCCGCCCGCGCCCGCCTTCCCCCCGCTACTCCCGGCGACACGCTAGGGTTGCGCGGCAATCGTTTTCAATTACATTGACACGGCGGGAGCAAGTGAGCGAGCGCGCGGCAAGCCGACAGCCTACTGCGATTTGCCTATGCCATAGGCAAGGCGGTCGAGCGTACCTACAGTGCGGAGTGGAACCGCACTGTAGGTACGCTCGCGTGATTTTTATAGGTATTTGATTGGCCGGCAGTTGGGTAATGTCGAGCGCTTGAAAGTCAAAAATCAACCCGCAAGACGCAACTTTAGAAGAAAATAAGAGTAGCTTTAACCCAGCAGTGGGACACTGTCGAAGATTAAAAACTATTGATCCTATAAAGGAAAAGGTTCGTGTCTTGTCGTACAAGGAGTTTATAGAGTAGAGTAGTATATAGTAATTAATAGATTCAGGCGTTACTTTGCGGAGGTCCATTTCAACCAACTGGAACAAATTACCTTGCTACTCCGCCAAACCAGTACCGTGTTTGAGCAAGTAGCGAACGGCCGTCATCCAGATGATGCCTCGTACAGAGGCGAAACGCGCGTCGATCGTGTTGTTTAGTGTTAAGTGGTGGTGGTGTGTAGTTGAGTCTGTGTGATATAAGTTGTTTCGTGTGGAAGCGGAGAAGGGTGGGTTTTTGAATTTCGCACAGACGCAGCTAACTGCACGAGCACGGCACTTGTTTCGCGGAGTAGCAAGGTATTTGTTCCAGTTTCTTAGTGAAGTAATTTTTCCGTCTTTCGTAAAATTAAATAGTTCTTTAACGCCCTTTAACACTCACTAACCTAATTACTCCTAACAAGTGCAAACTAAAAACAAAGTAAATTTAAAAAAGTGTTATTAAAGTAATAAACAGCCGTATAAATTGGTGCGCTGGCGGTAAATATAAAAGCTTACTGCCCGCGGGGGATATCGTTTGTCATACAATTACTCCCGGTCCCGCGTAACCTTGTTAGCGTGAGGCGCGGAATAAGATCCGCTGGAATAGGTAAAGTATTATTTATTTCTTAATATAAGGTAACAGTACAAACAGGAACAAATTAGCTTGCTACTCCGTGAAGCCAAATTCTTGCTCCTTTCACGCTTGGTTTTGCGGAGTAGCAAGGTAATTTATTCCAGTTTGTTGAAATGGACCTCCGCAAAGTAACGTCTGAATCTATCTACACTGATACAATAAAGAGGTAAAGTTTGTTTGTTTGTATGTATCTCTGGAACTACTGAATCCTAGGTATTCAAAAATTCTTTCACTAATAGAGCTACACTATCCCTGACGGATATAGGCTACTAATTTCACGCGAACGAAGTCATGCGCGTCCGCTAGTTAATTAATTAACGTAACTGTACCAGTTCTTGGCAGGCATAAGATATTGTTTTTACCAGTATTTGACATCATTGTCTCTTATTTTCACTAGCACGTTTCCGTATTTTTTTATCATCTATTGGATCAGTGTCAAGGACTGAGGCATGCAACATATAAACATATTTATTGTGCTTGTCAAAATAATTATATCTATGTACATTGAGACCGCCAAAAGAAATATATTATCATCATCATCATCATCATATCAGCCGGAAGACGCCCACTGCTGGGCATAGGCCTTCCCCAAAGATCTCCACTATGGTCGGTCTTGTGCTGCTTGCATCCATTGGTTGCCAGAGATCTTCACCAGATTGTCGGTCCACCTTGAGGGAGGCCTACCAAAACTAAGTAACAAATAAGTATTTATCGCGTCCCCATAAAGCTTGCTTAAAGTGTCGTTTTGGACTTTCGGCTTAGTAATTTAGATACAAACTCTTTAAAACTAGTTCCTGAATTGATTGCAGACAGAGTATGTTTACCATTTAAATGTAATTTGGCGTTTGAATCCATACGAAGGTACAGAAATTTTATTCTAAACTGCAAAGGAATCAACCACTTCCAGAGTTTTTTAATTTTGTGAGCGCACCTCATAAAAATCACCAGTGCAGTTTCTGCAGTGAAAAGCAACTAGAATAATATGTTAAACAACGTAAATTGTGCTGAAAATTACAGTAAAACTTCTGTTGCAGAAAAATATTTGATATCGCAAAGGTTTATGACTACCAGGTTAAAAACAACATGACCGCTTTCGCTGCACTTATGCTTATTTATAATTTAATTAATTGAAACAGCAACAGCCAAAAAAAACTATTACTAACAATTATTTTTTTGATAATATTATGCTTCAATTTTTCTTGCTTACATTTTTGTAACGTAGTTTTCAAACTGAATGTTTAAACATGCCTAAGTATATCGAAAGGCTATTTTGTCTTCAAATTAAAATGATCTGCAGTTAAAATACTATTTTAAACCTTGCTACCCACTTGCTCGTTTCCCTACCTATTTTTTTTATAAAAAAAAGTTTTGCAAGCGATAAATAAATAAAAATAATGATAAACTCACTTCCAGCAGTAGAATTAAGGGCCATTTACATGGTAGAAGATGTCGCATGCGAGTTGCGTTACATTGCGGGCTATCGAGGTATGACGTGATCGATCGATTGATCGAGCCGCGCAATGGAATACGACTCGCATACGAGTACTCCGTCCGTGTAAATGGCCCTTTAAATTCCAGCTTATTACTCCAGGTACCTTATTTTAAAACAATAATGGTAAGGAAAAACTCTATCATTAACCGTCACGAGTAAACTATAACAGGGCTATTTTAAAAATGCACTTATAACCAACTCCTGTCCTATCAACCACTGACTACTTTAATCAATTGCATTAATTGCATCTGCCCGTTGGCTTTTTATAGTCCACTGATTTTACCAGGTGCCAAGGATTTTAAGCTTTATGACTTTAAAAATAAAGTTCTTGCTGTAACAGGGGATGGAAGACAATTTTATTTTAATCACTGGTATTGAACAATCGAACGATGCCACGGACAATGAGGTATAATTACGTCCTCCTCTTTGAAAACGCTGTATTTTATTTAACATCCTGTTCCGTTTCTATTTGGATGCATATTTGCAGTTCACTGCATCCGTTAGGACGTTGGAAATTGAAATGAAAATAAAAATCTTGACTAAGAAGTCACAAGCGTATGGAACATTTTGTTGTGACATCTTTTATAACTTTAGAAGCCCTTTGGAAAACGGCGTCTGCTGATAGAATCGCCACCAGACTGTAATGTACAAAATGTACTAGTTGCAGAAAGTTTTCAAAATGGTGGAAAACTTCTTGCAATTTTTTAATAATAAATTTTAAAATTACGTCATAATGGCAGAATTGTGCTGGCGTTGATTTAGATGTTTGATTTTTTCACAGATCTAAAGGACTGCTGCAGGCTTGAGTGTTGATATTAATTTCAATTCCATACCTTTGACTGATTTTCAAGACACTTTTTCTCAGGAACGGGCGGAGACATAATCCTAAGAAAAAGGGTCTCGACCGACAGATAGACGGTCAACAAAGGGATATTTCTTCTTCTTCTTCATCTGTCCCTCACTGCTGGAGATCGCGACCACATATATTATGGTTTCCTTCCACAGACTGCGATCGTAAGATGTGTGGACCGCACGATGCATGCCGCCGCCCACCGCCCTCTTCAGCAATTCCGCCAACACCACATCTCAAACTCGTCGATCCTGCTACTATCACGGCTTTTTACGCTCCAAGTTTCGATACCATAGATAAAAATTAAAAATACCAAAGCCCGAACCAAGCGCAGTTTAGTTGCACGTCGAATACTTCTGTTTTTCCAAATCTTGTCCAAGTTAGTCATAGCACTTTTAGCCATACCGGCTCTACGTCGAAAGGGATACTACGAAACCCTAAAAAAAGCCTTGATGCCTAACGACCTGCATTATCTAATCTCACCCCAGTGCAGGCTGGCATAGACACGTCGACAATATACGTAATAGAGGCGCATATGCACCGCGTTTTGAGTTATGGCTCTATTACACGTCGCGCCGCGCGACAGGTTCACGGTTATTCGGATCCGCGGCTGATTTACAATCACGACCCAGTTCGTTTGCATGTTTATGGCTTGTAGCAACCCTTATACAGCGTATATCAGTGTTTGAGGGAAGAGTTATTGTGGCTGTATTAGAATTACGTTACGATTTAGAGTTATAAGAGTCATCCTCCTAGTGATTTGTCCTGTTGTTTCATTTCGTTTTTTCGTTGGATTAGAGCGATATTAATGCTTGTGACATTGATTTACAGGTAAATGAAGACTTCCTCAAAATGTTTCCCCTCATCGTGCGTAAGAACGTTGATTACAACTAATACTTAGGTAATTTATACATATAAGTTATTAAAACTCATCGATGTATAACGGCCATTGGGGATCGAATTCGGTATCTTTCGATCATTAATCTACTCCTGGTCTACTACTAGGTCTGTAGCTATCTTACGTTACGTTAAAAGAGTGTTGTAAATTAATTTAAAGTACCAATAGGCCGCCTTAATATCTATTGTTGTTATTAACGTCTACCAATTGCTTTCCTTATACTTATGTACTAGCAGGGGAGTTCCACTCCGCAATGTAGGTGCGCTCGCCGCATGTCCTATGGCATAGGTTAATCGCAGTAGGTTGTGCCCGCTCACTCTGATAGTCTTACAGTAAGCAGCCCAACCCTAGCGGTGCGCCAGGGCATTACGGGTGGAAGGCGGGCGCGGGCGGCGCCTTTCTTTTGACACATGCCGCCTGGCGAATGTTTATGAAGTAATACGAACTTTATGTGCCTAAATCTACTATTGGATTTCGTTTAATGGTGGTCGAAAAGAGAAGTTTCTGTACGTTGGTACTATTATTTATTCTGTGGTACTAGGTCTTTGTAACTAGCTGTATTCGTTATCTACTTGTTAGTTTGTAAGTTCTGATGAATCTGCGTATTTCCAGAAATCAGAGTGACTTAATTTGCTTTGTATACCTATGTTCATTCAAAGACAATGCAACAATTAGGTAGGTGCCGTCAACAAAATATTGTAGTAGGTACTTATTTTTTTAAACTTTTTTTTAAACACATTTGCTTGCCGCTTCTTTACCTCAAAATATTTTAAAGTACTGCAATGCTCAATACGTTCATATAATTGAAAGATTGTGACAGCAGCATAAAGTGGAAGTACAAAAATCAAGGAGGTATAACACTTAATACATGGGTAGTTCTACAAACTAAGGAATTTTCGGCGGCCCAGCTAAAATATCATAAAAAAAATTGATACAAACTAATTTATTTGTATAACATACTGTACAACATACCTATGCCTAGCTGGTCACTAAAAATGATGGAGATTAAAAATTATTTTCTTGACGAAATTTCAATTCAAAACGTAAAATTTTCAGGATCCTGGAGTGTCCCACAAGCAAAATAGGATTGAAAGTGTACTGTGATTTATTTACTACGACATTGAGGCCATAAATGAAACAAGAATAAAAAAAGGACTTTTTTTTTTCTTACCTGGGAGACATATTATTATTTTATTGCACCAAAAATATTATAAAATCCTGTTCTAGAATTTGTCCCATCAGTTTTATGTCAGGATCCTGTTCAATGTAAAATAAGCGAATATTCAATATTCTATTGGCCGAGCGACGTTGTCGTTCGGATGAGTTGGTTGTGCATACGAAAAAGACAAAGAATACCACCTATCTCTTTGCACCTAGCGTGTTGTTTAGCCGGCCCGGCACAGTTAACGGAGGCAATCGCGTCGTAATCAGTCAAGTTCACAGAATTCTGGTAAGATATTTACTTACGAAATAAACATAATAATATGGTAATTTTAGCATTTTTATATGTAAGTTGCTTACACGAAGGCTTAGTTCTGCTTAACTTTGGTTAAATGTTATAAATCGATGATTTTTTTAAAATATAATTCAAAAATTCTCAGGAACCTGGTCTCAGGATCCTGTCAAATTAAGACCCAGGATATTGAGAAATCTCCAGAATCATCAAATTACTGAACAATTACAACAGATAAAAGGTCAGAGGAAAACTATAACTCAAAAAAGAAAATTTTAAGATATTGTTAACGTGCAAAAAAAAAGAAAATATAAAAAAAAAGTTAAAAAGGAGGTAAAATAAAATAGACAACCGAAATCAAAAGAAACATAGAGATAAAGAAAATAAATTAAAAATAACAAAGAAAAATAAGCACGAATCCAGTGACTATAAGTGCGTTATTTGTGGTATTCTCTATAGCAAAGATACGACAGGAAATAACTGGCTCCAGTGACTTTAATGCAATAATTGTTATTTATTTGTAAAAATATTCAGAAATAAACGTTAATTTCTGTTGATTTTCGACTTAATCCTCAGTTTTCTGGTTATATTCTCAGTTTCCTGTTACTTGATTTTCTTGAAATGGCCATAAATCTGAAATTTTGAAATATTTTGACTGTTCCACTTAACATAGGCTGAAAGGTGTTGTATTCTTTATGATAGACTATGTTTTGCAACCAGAATGGGAAAAAAAATGTCGGGCCGGATTCAGACTCATTTTCGTCCTTCGTTTGTAGAACAACCCACATATCATTGTCTTAATTTTTCAAATTAACTAATCCATCTATTAGGAAACCTCAAAGGAAAAATAATGTTTGTAAATCTCCACTGATCCAGAGTTTGAGGTCTGTGATTGGTCACTTTACAGGCCTCTCCTTTCCACTCCGGCCAGCTTTGCATCAGAGAAAAGACACTCTGACACTAAAATGTAATGCACATTGCACAGTGTTTGATTTTGATCGCAGACAGCAATTTTTGCCTTTAACTTCAAAAGACTAAAAGCAGCACAGCATCAAATCTCCTTTGAAAACCCACCCACATAACTAGCCATGCAGTTTTAGCTAATGACACTAGGTCAAATTTAGTGGGTAATTTGTGTGGATAGGCGACCAATCTAATGCGGCACTACGACGAGTAAGTTAAAAGTAATAAATTGCTCTTCAGTGTACCGCCGCCTCTGCAGACCGGTGGTTTCCAATCACGAAGCTGCGAAGAGTTTTCAGTATTTAGAGAAGGCGTATCAGTGCATCTAGTACGAATCTTCTCGATACGCATTAACTCTTTACGTAGCTCAGTGAGTCTTTCTCCCACTAGGCTAGTTACAAAGAGCTCCACTGAGTTACGTAGCGAGTTAGCGGTATCGAGAAGATTCGTGCTAGGTGCATAGTTCCTGGCTATTAAGCATCAACAAGAGGTTAAATATCCTTATTTAACCTCCGCAGGAGTGCTCCACTATACACCATAGGAAGATAAACAAGCAAGTGGGTCACCTGATGGTAAGTGAACATCACTGCCTATAGACACCCGCGACACCATGGAGATTGCAGATGCGTTGCCAACCTAGAAGGCTAAGATGGAATACCTTTTGTGCCAGTAATTTCACCGGCATAACAGAAATAATTTCCATATTTAGTAGCTGGCATCCATACCGTGGTCGATTGCCCCTCTGTGCAGCAGTCAAAATTATGTATCAACGCGTGCGCTCTTATACCAATGTAATAAGAGCGTTTTTAAGTAAGTTAAGGCGAAAAAGCGACTGTGTATATCGTGGCTCTGGCACTACAACAATCAACATTATTTTGGAGTAATACCCAAGACTTTACTGCTCACATTACTGTGGTGTGGTGAGTCATATTATTATGACGAAATAAACTTTACGTCCTTAAGTAATGGCTGTCTTAATCTTCATATTAAATCACTTGGTATCTTTTATGACACGTAATTACCGGAGGTTATGAAACCGTGAATTCTTCCACATAATAAGGAAATTCCACGCATACCTATGACGAAATAAACAATTATTTTTTAATAGTAAACTAATAGTTGGTTTGAAATTTTTACAAAACTGAAACGGTTTTGGTGTAATATTTATCATTTTAAACTGTTGTGTTGTGTTTTAAATCTTGCAATTCAACTATGAACTTTAAATTCAGCATTCAAAAGAAGATCCGATGTCAATATATATTTTACTAATAATCCCGACTTGTATTGGCGATCTCTGGCTCCTAATATCATACACCTACTGTGTTAAATTGATACATTTTTAAATGTTTGCAAAGTACCGTGACAAAATCCTTACATATAAAAAAAAATCTTTATTATCACATCTGTTCAAACTTTTCGAGTTTCGTACCTCGCCGTCCTCACAATGAGTTCGAGGGAAGTTTTCAACAGCGCCGACTATCTAGTGGCAGTTAAATCGGTTAATTGTTTTCGTTTGCCCTAACAGAACTTTTGCTACTAAATTGCCAGTGATTTTTTTCCGATTTGAGTTCTGATCTCAATTTGCTTACTAATAGACTTTGTGATTTGTGAAAATGCGAATTTTGTTGTTCAGTCGACATCAAACGGCGGAGCAAGGTAGTTAAAAATATCTAAACATGCCCGAATGTTTTTGAAAATGGAGTCGAGTTCAGATATTACCACCATTTACTTAAAATTTGATGCTGCCTCATTTTTTTTTGCTTAATAGTCAGCCTCGTAAATATTTGAACAACCACATCGTACATATTTGCAGTACCTTGTGGCTTTACCTTACTCCATTAATTTTTCATATAGATTACAGTTTAAAAAAATTGTAGATCAATGAAAACATACAATATTAATAAATTTGTCACATTGAAAAAAACATCTGATTCGTCTTTTAGTTTTAACGATTCGATTTTTAATAGGATATAAACTTATGTATGGTAATAGTAGCTCTGACTACGTAGCTAGAGGTTCCGTGTTCGACTCCCGTTAGTGGCAGATTATTGCATGATGAATATAACTATAAATTTTTGTGCCTGAGTCGCGAATGCTTATTTATAACTATTTAATGTATTTTTGTATGTAACTATGTATATTCGCTGGTTAGTACTCATAGTAAAAGCTTAGCTTTGTTTGGGGTTACGTCAGTTTGAGTAAATTGTCCTAAGATATTTTTTACTATCTAAAATAATTTTTTGCGACTTCGTTTAATTAACTACCACTACTTTATTTATAAAATTCTCTTTACAATATAAAATATTAACAAATCAAAGTTAAAAAATATCATTCCAAAAATTCTAAATTGATTTTCTGAACGGTTTGAAAACGAATAGCATAATTTGTGCAGGAATTTTCATATAGCAGCAATTCAACGTGAAGCCTAACAATTCTGAGCAAGTTTGTTCAGAATTCGCTGGCAACAGTTTCATAAATTGATTTAATTTTACAAATAGGTAGCTACAGTAGGGGTAATATAGTCGACCAAGTAATTGCTTGACCACTTTTAAACCTTATTCGTTTGTCATACGGTCGAAAAGTGGTCAAGCAATTTCTTGGTCGACTATACATTCACGTACCTCCTTAGAACCCTGTCGTTTTAATTAGTAACCAACCACTAAACCACCTATTGAAAGTAACTGCTGTGTTTGAGCTTTCGAATCCACCTTAGAACCCTATACATCTCCTGATCATTCTTAACTAGTGCCAGTTCGTTCAATATGCTAAAAGCTTGCTGTGCTATTTATTGTTATCTTTTTTTTGTGTACGTGTGTATGTCATTTACTATTGTGATAATTATGTATATTGCACTGTAATCTGGTTTGAAAAGAGAAGAAAAAAATTAAACTGCTGAGTTTCTTGCGGCGTTTCTTCTTCTCAGTAGTATCTTCCATTTTCCGAAGCGCTAGTCGATTTAGACATGTAAAAGAGCCTATATGGCCTACTTGCAAAATAAATTTTTCATTTTCATTTTCATTTTCACCCTTTCGAATATAATTGGTGCATCATTGTACACTTACCATAAAATCGTAAAAACTATTCTTAACTGCACAACGACTTGATTCGCAAGTACTTAAGGCCATTGGGGAAATTTATTTCGCTCCAGTCGCCGGCGCCGACGCTTAAGCCTTTTCATCATCCTAATAGGTTTTCCACAAAGGGGCCTAAACTCGTGAGCCAATACGCTTTAGAATTTATTGTTCGGTTCATTTGTACAGGTGATTTTGAGATTTGGGAAACGTCGAACCTGGTACAAAGGATAGTTGGGTATTTATGAAACGGTTTAAGGATTTCAGCGTGAGGATTTTGTCGTAACCGAGTGCTTGGAGACAACTTAAATTCGCGAATGATTGGCTTTTTTTAAAGAATTTACACAATATTGCTGTGAATAGCTTGTTACTGGGTTTTGTACGGGGAAATCTGGTAGCCTACGGGGGATGGGGCCTTTAAAGCGGGAACGGATCGGCGATCTCTTGGGGTGGCTGATTCCTATTCCTACACTAGGGATGCAAGTCAGCGTGAAACTTACTTGATGGGAGGTTATTCCCGCCGCCCATGAGAACCGACGGTTTCAAGAGACTCGCTGATTCGTTGCCGTGGGCCTCTAGATCTCACTAACCGTACGAAATGCAGTAGCAGGCTGATACTTCATGACGATATCCTGTAAGAGGTTGGTACTACCCAGATTGAGCCGACCCATTCATACTATAACCAGAAACCGGCTACAATAAGTTTCTACCACTACCTACCCCAAAGAGCATCAAGGTAATTTTAAGGTATGTATACAATTATAAAAAAAAACTAGTGAATGCGCGCGACTTCGTACGCGTTAAATTAGTTCTATGTCCGTCAGGGCTAGTGTAGTTTTCTATTAGTGAATGAATTTTTGAAATCGGTTCAGTATTTCCAGAGATTACCCCCTACATACAAACAAACTAACAAACAACCAAAGTTTACCTCTTTATTATATTAGTGTCGATGTAGATACTGTGGTGGGTGGTGTAGCTCGACGGGGATCCTTCTACTGTTTGCCGTATTTAATTAAAGACGTATTGCACACTTTACTTTTATTTATGATGAAACACGTGTTGTCTCTAAGGCTTCTGCCTCGAGACTCTTGTTTGGAACCGTCCTTTCTACCTTCTTTAACAATTCAAATACTAAACATTTATAAAAACGGACAGTGTTCCAAACTCTTACCGTGAAGGCCCTATTACAATACTTACACTCAAATGAATGTTATGACAACACAAATAAAATCATGGGTGTCTGGTAGAAACAAAGCGCATTGAAAAATTCGCAATGATCTCTGTGGAGTATTCGAATACCGCGTAACGGAGAATGCAGGTTCGAGTCCTACCAGACACTTAAGATTTCTCTTTGTATTATCATCACTATAACATATTAATTTAAAATTTCGATCACAAAAATTAAATATGATTATACGAATAAAAAATATTGCCATACTCAAAAAAACACGAAAATAAAGACAGCGGCGACACTACAATACATTGTTAAAAACGTGACGACCTCGTAAATAGCCATACAAATATAAAGGGATATCTATAACCGATCTTTCATAGCCGTGTTGTATGTCAAGCACGTCCCTCCCTTCGCCAAGGTTCCATCTACCATGAAAAGGGTTGGAGATTTATAACCTTTGCTAACTTACGCGCTATATCGCATTTATATCTGTGACACCTCCTATAATACGTTAAATTGGTTGACGTTTTTATCTTTTGCGAGATAAGCTAATTTATGTTTTGGGATTAGCGAATGTATTGGTGGAGTTTAAATTAATTTGGCACAAAAAGCTCTGCGTATTCTGCCGTTTTTAAAACATAATTAAATTTCTGGGAAGATAAAACGTTATATATAATAATTATGTCAGACTAAAAATATTGTTTTCAAGAAGGAATTATACATTTAAATTATAAGGGACATTGTAACATAATTTATTTATAACAGTGAAACCCTTGAGAAGGATATTAAAAAAAATAGAATGCGTTTTGTGCCAGTAATTGCACCGGCTCAGGCGATCTCTCGTTGAATCCTTCACATCGTTTCACAGCTTCGCCACGCATCTTCTCAAAGACCTGGTCGATACCAAGTCTTCGACTAAGAAACAGCTTATCGTCAAAGTGACAGGAGTACAGCTCAGTGGCTCAGCGTCAGTGGCAGGTACACACTGGTACAGAGCAGTGCAGGTGTTAATCGAACGGGGCTTCATTAGCGAAATACGAGGCCTAAAGTGTAGATGAGAAGAGTTTTTGTTTTATAACGAAATACCTAAGTTTTAAGCAGCGATCGAGAGAAGACTTTATAGGAGCAATCTTTAAGCTGGAGTACTAAGACATAGTTATAAAAAGGCAACAAAATATTTATTTTTTACTTTAAACATATTTTCTATGAGAACCGGCTACCCCAAGAGAAGACTCCGGAACTTGCATTGCTTTACACCGGTATTCTCCGAGAGTATGATCCTACCCCGTCAAGCCAAGTCAAGTCAAGTATTTTGACTAATCAGCCAACTTCTCAACGAGCATTAACTCATATCGTAACTCTGTGTATCTTTCTCCTACTGGGCTAGTTAAAATGAGACGCACTGAGTTATCGTGTGTCAGGAACGTTTGCGCCAGGTGCTCTGAGCTTTCAAAGCTCACTTACCGCGTCTAAAACTTAACGCCATCGAAGTCGTTAACGCTGTAACCGCACGGCTAACTCTCTGTAATGAAGCTTCGTTGAGATTCCAGCCAAATAAAAGAGCTTTTAATACAACGCCACTACACAGCCATTCGGATTTAGAGCTTTTTTGCAGCCATCTTTATGATCTCGAGGATTATATGGCTTGATTAAAATGTGCGATTAGGGTGGCTAGACGAAAGTTACTGCTTGTTGTTTATAAATTACTAGCTGTGTCCCGTGACTTCGTCCGCGTAGAATTCGTTTATCACTATCCCGATTTTTTATATATTTTTGGGATAAAAGTAGTCCATGGCTATTCTTGATAAGCAAATCTCCCTAACTCGTCAAAATTCTTTGTTGCTTGCAACTTTTTCGGTCCCAAACATCCGAGTACAAAGATTAAATTTCGACCACAAAGGTGTATTTTTTTGAAAAAATGTAGGCTTTATCCATCGCCGGGTGTCAAACTACCCTTGAACCAGATTTCATCAAAATCGGTTTGTAACTTTCGTATTTATAATGTTAAGTTTGGATTTAAGGTTTTTTGTGTGAAACTGACCAATTGGTTAGAGAACCTTTTTAAACAGCGATGATGATGGTGAAAAAGTTGGACCTAAAGACTGGCAACGAATCGCCAAGGATAGGAGTTGCTGGTCCTCACAGACTCCGGTGGCTTTCCATCAAAAACCTGCGTACGAGTTTGTCTCCTTTTTCATAAAAACTCTTTATTTTGCGTTAATTCATGAGAATATAACAGGATTTCCAGCGAACTTCGTATTTAAAGTTGAGTTAAGTTTGCTAGCTTACTAAAAGTACGTTAAGTTCTTAACTGAAGTTGACACCTCATATGCGCGCTAGCTGAAAATATAATCACTTGAAATGTTGCGCAACTTAAAATGCTAGTACAAGTTGCTTGTCAACTTTTGAGGATGAACTAGTTCTGTTCGATTTAGACTAGCTAAGAAGACTAGCTTTTAAAGTGCTTTAAAGTGACTTGTTATTTTTAAAACTGTTAGTTTTATGGATAAAAAAAAACAATAATGAGAAAGTGAGATAAGCAACAGCTTACCGGATTTTACAAACATGAGTTTTTTATGTAAATTGTGAACGGAAGCGTCGAAAAGGAACCCACCTAATAAAGTTTACCAAACTTACTGCAAATAAGTGACAATTTTTTGGTCATTGTTTTTTTATTTGATATTTTTGTATAAGCACGTTTCATTAATTAAAATCAAGAGTATATAAAAATTTAAAATGTAGCTCTTAATAATCATGATTCAAAAAGAAAAAACTAATTTAGACCTCTAATATTCCCCTATTCGCACCGTAATTGAATTTCTGACCACTTGACGTACACCCGACGAAAAAAGCGCTCATATATACGTCAGAAACTTGTGTTACAAAGCAACAGAGTTTGTACAGATTAGCATGTAAACTGAATCAGCGCGCACGGCGCACTTGCTTGGACAAAGCTTTGTGACTTCAGACTTACTTATACGCCGTCTAGGTTTTTTCCGAAAGCCCGTCGTGTTGTGTACGGGAGTGTACTCAAGGATGCTACGTCTGGTTCTTTACTTAACTTAGCCATAAATACTGCGATACTATTGTGCTATTAATAGTTATCTTTATCTATTAAAATTGTAATGACAACACAAAGAAAAATTAGGGCAAGGGTACAACTACCCTCGGTATCATCTATATGAAACTTTTTAACAAGTTATCAAAGGTACCCAGTTGAATATGATAACTTGTTAAAAAGTTTCAGATAGATGACACCGAGGGTAGTTGTACCCTTAAAATCAATAATGTAATGACCGTAAGACGAAGCACATTGAAAAATTCGCAGGGTAGGGCAGCGGCAGTGTGGCGAAACAGGAAAACGCAAGGCACGAAATGCTGATGTTGCAGGTTCAAGTCCTGCCATTGCCCTAATTTTTCTTTGTGTTGTCATTACAATTTTAATTTAATAATTTGAATGTTAAGAACATTTAAAATAAAAATCGAAAGAAATTTCGGTTACAAAATTTATCTCTATCTATGTTAAGTATTTACTATTGTGATGATTTGTATATTGCTCTGTAATCTTGTCTTGAAAAGAGAAGAAAATAAAGACAACCTGCTGCGTTTCTTCTCAGCAGAAAATTCCATTTTCCGAAGCGCTAGTAGACACAGACATGTAAAAGAGCCTACTTGCAAAATACATTAATTTGTCATTTTAGTAAATAGTCTAGTCACCTTTTTTTTAAGGAGATTTGAATCTCAAAAAGTAGAGCTCGAAATGAATTAGTTTTAAAGATTAAAATTCTTAATATGAATGGAGAATATGTGTGGAGAAAGCGAGGGAAGTAGGTAAGGACCGCAAAATAAGTCTCTGACTAACCCATAGGGAAACAGTCGTGAGCGTTTAATCCTAAAACTAAATCTAATATTAAAAATACTACAGTACTTTGTAGGTCATCATCATCATCATCATCATCATCATCATCATCTCAGCCACAAGAAGTCCACTGTTGGACATAGGCCTCCTCCATGGATTTCCAAAGTGACCGGTTGGAAGCAGCATGCAACCAGCGCCTTCCTGCCACCTGTATGAGGTCATCGGACTTTGTAGGTATTCTGCACTAACTGTTACAATATACTCGTAACATTAAAAATCACTTCAGTAGGAGACCTTGTCAGCTTCTTATCAAAAACAACCCAAAAAAGCGTAATGAACTACAATTTGATAGCCGTATTCAATTTACATTCAGAATACGCAACTTCGTAGAACAAAGGAATCGTCAGAAGATTAGAAAAATTTACGAGATGCTCGCCGAGATAACCAAGCGGTCGAAATCCAGCGAAGAACTTTGGTCACTTTATCTCGACTTGTGACAAGGGTGCCGGAATTTATTCCGCCGACTGTACGAGTTTTACGCTCGTTTAATTTTTGAGTGCTGCCGGACTATTTGGAGCTTTTAGGACTATTGTAAAGTCAAAGTCAAAGTCAAAATATCAATGTTACTTATTATTTTCTTACTAGTACAGATAATCAACTGAATTATGAACCACTGTAGAAGAAGTTAGTAATCGTCGTATCAGTGAGGCGTTCACTATGAGAATTCATTATAAAATGTATTAGGTTAATAGTAAAACAGTTTAAACGGTTCAGAATGTAGTTTTTCAATACAGTTGCTCAAAAAGTGCCCTTTTTTTGGCTGTTTTGCGTGCGCAAAGTTCGTTTTTGCGAACTAGTGCGATTTACTTTTCCAGTTTTTTTTTAATTTGTACTTGTTCCAATTCACAACTACTTACCAAAGAGTTTTTATAGTTTTAGTTTGTACCAAGACGTAATAAAACTAAAAACCTATTATTAATGTAAGAATATCAAAATATTGAGATTTTATATTTTATTACTAGCCTGTTCATCAAAAAAATGTGATTTTTGAAATAATAACAGTCCTAAAAACAGTTCTTATTAAGGTGGCTGAATGGAACGGAATTCTCTGAGACAAAAACATTGTTGGCCTGTTTAAAGAGCAAATCGACCAATCGCATCAGCACGCTGATCACTGATTCGACCAATCACAACACGACTTGTGCTGCATACGACATAAAATCGACCAATCAGAACACTGGGTCTTTTCTGGTACCCCATATTTATTTACATTAAAAAAATAAGGTTCTTTTTAGTTCCACTTCTTCACAAATAAATGGCAAAGATATTCAAACAATAAGCGATTCTGGGTGTTATTAAGCACTTCGAAGCGCTTCGCTAAATTAAAAAATAAAACGCCTTTGAATGACTGGCCACTAAGAACGGAATCGTTAAAAAAAAGTAAAAATAGGCGGGAGAGTGAAAATATTAATGTTCCCGGCAAGAATATTTCGTAATCCTTTAATAATTGTCCTAACGCTCATATTAATATCTATTTGAAAAAAAATCTTTCATTGAGTTGGCTGAATAGCAAAAGCCATTGCCTTATGAAATACGACAGCTAACAAAAACGCGTTTAATTTGTCAAAAATGTTCACTGCTAAAGTTTGTACTTACTTTACTTTAATTAAGAGCTTCAGTAAAAGTCGCAAATTTATTGTATTTTTTTCGCAACTGTATTGAAAAACGTCGTTCGATACACGCGCGGAAATGTCATTCTTCACTCGTCCCGAGTCTTGCCACTTGCCTGCGGCTCGTGGCAAGATATCTCGGAACTTGTGAAGTAATGACATACCTTCCGCACTAGTATCGAAATGTACTATTTTCAGCTGTAACTTTAAGTTATTCGCAGTAACGTTTATACTATCAGCTTTTAGGAGAAGAAACGTTAGGAAACCGGCCCATGCTTGCTATGCATGCATAGATGGCAGTTGCAGCTCGAATGGATAGTGCCGACCGGGGTGGTACTCACGCAGAATGCCGGCGTGAAATAACAGCTTCCTTCTGCGTTTCGTACAGTGAGTAACGAGATCCAGAGGTAGCAGGGGACATAAAGGACTGCAACGGATTAGCGACTCTCTCAGGATTGCTGAGATTGTTGTGCTATTTATTGTTATGTTTTTTTTACACTTTATGTTAAGTGCTTACTATTGTGATGTTTGTGAATATTGCTCTGTAATCTTGTTTTGACAAGAGAAGAAAAAAAAGATAAACTGCTGAGTTTTTTGCGGCGTTTCTTTTCAGCAGATTCTTCCATTTTCCGAAGCGCTAGTAGATTCAGACATGTAAAAGAGTCTATACGGTCTACTTGCAAAATAAATTTATCGTATTCATTTTCATTTTCATTTTCATTGCTGGGTCCTAGTTAACGTTGAAAGCTTAAAGCCATTTTCAACTTAAATATAAGGTTGACTATTTTAGTACGCAATCAAAAAGTGATCATTAAATAAATCAATACAAAGAATAAGTTTAAAGTACAAATCCTAGTTTTACCCTAAAAACCCAAACCTTCGGCTATAGCCTTGTTCTCTTAAATTTATTAAGCCTTTCACCAGATTCGAGGCTGCATTATTGAAAGGTACTGAAAATTCAACCCAAATATCAGTCCCTCGTTGGGTACGTGAACGTTTCGTGATAGAGACATTAACAGTAGATCGTTTAGTATAAAAAGCAGTTCCTTTTGGTTCTATTTGTCGCCATGTTTCTGAAATTTGTATTTTGCTCTAGATGTGTAATACTTTTTTTTATGAAATAGGAAGGCAAACAAGCAAGTGCGTCACCTGATAGTAAGTGATTACCACCGCCTATAAACATCCGTAAACCAAGAAGATTGCAGATGCGTTGCCAACTCAGAGGGCTAAGATGGAATGCCTCTTATGCCAGTAACTACACTGGCTGTCTAGCTCTTCACGCTGGAACACAACAGTGCATGCACTGCTGCTTAGCGTCAGGATTAGTGAGCAAGATCGTAATAGCGATCCGGACGGACCTTGCACAAGATCCTACCACCCGCATTTATTTCTTATCTTTTTTTAAAAGGTGGAAGGTAAATTGAATTTGAACTATGTCAGGCAGCGAAAGTTGATTGCATAAATTACTATGAAAATATACTGTTATTGTAAAATGTAACGTAACTCTGAGTATCTGTTTGTTTTTTGATGTTTATAAAACAAAGTATTTTACTAGCCTTTATAATTATTTTTACAACGATGATACTTGTTATCCGGGAATTTTTTTTGTAATTTTCATGGAATACAGATAAATAAATTCTACCGAAACGACGCTGCGGGCAAGGGAAAGTAGTGACATAATAAAACTGAAAATTTACCAATAACATTAGTCTCTGATTATATTATAAATACAGGACAATATTTTGAAAACGAAAGGTGGACGTATTTTTTTTATTTAAATAGTACGCAAACACGAAGTAAAATTGCATATTAAACATTTAATTTTAATAATTTAAATGTTCTACCTGTACATCAAAAAAAATATTGAAATTTCCTCTACAAAACATTTGTAAAAAACTAATATAATATTGGTACAATCAAAATAACATGCATAACATATTCTACGTAATCTTCTGAACGTAAATTTATCGGAAAATTATAGAAACATTAAAAAGAAAAAAAATACTATGGTTATTTAAAGTTTTTATGGTTTAAAATGATATTTACTTAAATTTTTAAACAACCTCATTGTATAAAATCATATACAGCTTATATGAAATAGTGTAATGCATGCCTACTGTATTGCTTTGTCCATTTTTATCTTCGTAACACAATACGGATGTAGTTTAATAATTAAAACAGATGGGAAAAATGACCCCGAGGCTTGTGGAGCAATTTACTTCGTTATACCTCAACTAACGGATGAAAACATTTTTATAAAGTTTCTTTTTTTTTATAAATTTACAGGATTTCTTGCGAACGTCACTTTTTCCCAGAAAAATTATACTTTTTTGAGCCCTGAATTGAGTAATTTTTTTTATGAATTCAATTACTTTGAAAGCTACTATTTATTAATTTAGTTTCATGCTCTAATTTTCAGCAAACTTAATGATTTCTTTTACAAAATCAGCTTTGAGCAATATTAAACTTTCATAAGATACACAATTTCATTTCATCGAAATTTAATAAAGGTAAAAATATTGAATTGTTACAATTTATTATTAATGGAGTTAATGGAGGGTTTACTAAATGTTTCCCTTAGCGCGGAGCAATGGGAGTTGGCTTCTCTTCCCATACGGAGCGGTGGATTGGGCCAGCGGCGCGTGCGGGATGTCAGTTTGCCGGTCCTTCTGGCTTCAGCGGCTGGGGTTGTGGATCTTGTCACTGAGATGTTTTCCTTACAGGGAGATAAGGCAACCATACCTTATGCTTCGGATGCTCTGGTAGCCTGGACGACTCTCAACCCAAGTGCACCCGTGCCAGACAGGCCGGACTGTCAGCGTTTGTGGGATGATATAGGGGTGGTGCGAGTTTTTGGTAACCTGTTGGGAAACGCTGTGGGGGTGGACAGGGCTAGGCTTATCGCGGCGGCCAGCCCAGAGTCTGGGGCGTGGCTGCATGCATTGCCCTCTCCACATTTGGGTACCCTACTTGACGATGATTCGATGCGGGTGGCTGTCGCCTTGCGCCTGGGTTGCAATGTCTGTGAACCACATATATGCATTTGCGGCACTATGGTGGGGGGTAGCGGTCACCACGCGTTGAGTTGTTGTCGTTGTGCGGGCAGGTTTCCCCGCCACCATGTCCTTAATGATATCATCCGGAGGGCCTTGATTTCGGCAGGGGTTCCATGTGTGCTGGAACCACCAGGTCTCAGTCGGTCGGATGGGAAAAGGCCTGATGGTCTAACTTTGGTGCCTTGGAGAAATGGAAAGTGCTTACTTTGGGACGCTACGTGCGTCAGCACTTTTGCTGCCTCGCACCTTGGTCGCACCGTAAACACAGCAGGAGCTGCGGCGGAGGCGGCGGCTCGTAGGAAGCGGGACAAGTACTCAGTGCTTGCAAATTATTTGTTTGTCCCGCTTGCGGTGGAAACAACCGGTTGTTGGGGCTCAGAGGCCAGGACGTTTTTTGAGGAGGTTGGGCGCCGTTTGCGAGACAGAGGTCTAGATCCCCGCTCTGGGTCATTCCTGGTGCAGAGGCTGTCCATCGCGGTTCAACGCGGTAACGCGGCGAGCGTGATGGGCACCTTTGGGCCGGGAGTGACGCGGGGCGGGTTGTTTGATTAGAATTGTAGTTAATAATTGTAGTTTTCGTTTTAGAATTAATTGTGTATTGTTTTTTATTAGTTGTGTTGTATTCTATATTTAATTTAGTGTGTTTGTCTGACATTTAATTTTGTATTATTTTGTGTAAATTTTATGAAAGCAATATTAATAAATATATTCACTAATTAGGTATTTATTATTAAATCAAGAATGCAAAGGAATCATTTATTTATTCCACTTTGCGTTTTCAGCCAATTAAAATTCAAAGACTTGCAGAGTTTTGTTATTTTTATTTATTGTGCTGTTGTCTAAACCATCTACTATTGCAATGGCAAAGCGATCTATGATTCTTTAGGAACTGTGAGATTCGCAAACAAATGAAAGTTACGGTTCATCGAACAAATAACTAACAACTAACAATGTTGTCTGATAAGGTTTTTGTACGTAATGACAGTGTTAGCGTAACTGCGTTGTATAGAACTTTGTTGGCAAGTGGTAACTCGATTTTCGGATTAACGGGGCACGGTGGTTACTGAATTTGTGAGTATGGAGTTGTATAGCAAATGGTTTGGACAAAGTATATCCATTGTTCTCGATTAATAGGTAATTTTTAAAGAATAATTACGAAAAATTTCTGTTTTTTCTGAAAAAATCGGGAACTCTTTTTTAAAAGTTACTCCACTTGCAAAAAAGTTTTCGATGAAATAAAAAACGGCGAAGTGACATGGTCTAACAAATTACACTCGGTCAAAAGGAGTGCTCCGCGTATGTTCCGTTGGATTTAAAATGCTTAAGACAAATTAGTATAATGTTTCACCGAGTTTTTTTTTAAACAATGGGGTTTTAGAGTTCCGTACCCAAAGGGTAAAACGGGACCCTATTACTAGAACTCCGCTGTCTGTCCGTCCGTCTGTCACCAGGCTGTATCTCAAGAACTGCGATAGACAGTTGACAATTTCACAGATAACAAATACAACAACACCATAACAACCGCCGCCGCTATAACAACAAATTTCGTGAACGAAAACGAGATTTTCTTGCCGTTTTTATAGACAATGGTACGGAACCCTTCGTGCGCGAGTCCGACTCGCACTTGGCCGGTTTCTTTTCTTCTGGGAATGTCGAAATATTTTAATACAGCAATAAATTGGATGAGAGGAAGACATTAAAAGGACACAAAGTTGCGGAAGTTGTAATCCATTTAAACTCCTGATATTTTTATTCCGCCGCCGGCTGAAGTTATAACAAAACAGTTCTTTTTGAATGACGCATATTAATTTTCAGGCTTACCTTTTAGAGACAGATTTTTTTATTAAAACGTTTTGGCACCCTACATTACCAGAGTAGAATTTTCCTGCAAAAAGTTTTTTTTATGCAATACGAAGGCAAACAAGCAAGCGGGTCACCTTATGGTAAGTGATCACCACCGCCTATAGGCACCCGCAACACCAAGGAAATTGCCGATGCATTGCCAACCCAGATGGAATAGCTCTTGTGCCAGTAATTGCACCGGCTGTCTTGCTCTCCACGCCGGAACACAACAATGCAAGCACTGCTGCTTAGCGGCAGGATTAGCGAGCAAGTTGGTGGTAGCGATCTGGATTTCATGTTACAGATTCTTAAGAACCCATCCCACTTTTAAGTGTGTGTGGAATCGTATGAAGGAAACAACTTTTTCAAAATAAATTAAAAGTGTTGAATAAAAAAAAAACACAAGTAGCAGCTAACGAAGCGTCCAACGCTCTCCTGTTGTCATACACCCAAACAGGTCAATTCACGCAATGGCAACGCATCTGCTGTGCAATCTTATGGTGTTGCAGGTGTTTATAGGCCGTGATCACTTACAATCAGGTGACCCGCTTGCTTGTTTGCCTTCTTATGTTCTATAAAAAAAATACAGAAATGTTTACTACTTACTTATACATGCTTAGGTAATTAAAGTAGATATATCTGAAGGTTCCAGATTTATCAGCATAAAGTTTATAAGAATAAAATTGAAATTGTAATGCAGTTATCGCCACAATTATAAAGTTGCAGCACAACTTTCTCTGCGGCACGGAGTACATTAAAAACAAATTAGAAAACCAACATATACTTTGCAGGTAGGTGTATAGGCTATTTTATAAGCCTGATTCTACTAGTGTTTTGGAAAATAAAACATTTGCCTAAGATGAAGCGCCGAAAGAACCTTAGTAGCGTATATTTATAACGTTATCGGAACTTTAACGCGATAAAAGTATATTGTTAATTTCCCTCGACGTTTCGGTCATGTTTCAACGGCCGTGGTCACGAGTAGACTCAACGTTAACGATAACATTATAAATATGTGTGGAAATCGCGAAAGTTTAAAACAACTCACTGTTTCCAATATTTTCAAAAATTATTAAGAAATATAATGTCTATAGCAACTACTTACTTACCAAACCTAAAAAAATAGATATTAATAAATAGCATCTTAAACTAACTACCAATAGATAAGGAATTGACGTGCAGATCATTGGTCTTCCAAGCGGAGAAGGGTAACATTTTACTTGTAAAACACACACACACAGATATATATATATATGTCACAGACATCTATTTTGCGTGACACATCACTGGTTTCGTGGAGTTGCAGTAATTATTCCAGTTTGTTGTTATGGACTCCGCAAAGTAACACCTGAATCTATTTATTTATTATTTTTTTGCCTAGAAACAAGCGAATATACAGTTGTTCATTTCTATAATAATTATATCTTGATTATTTATTTGTACGTATCCAAATATTACTGTGACGAGACGCAAACAACAGCCTACCTACGAAATTGCGTCTATCAAATCTCTAGATCGAGCTCCGAATACTATTCCTTCAATGAAAGCAAACAAATTGAACCATAAATAAACTTCACATTCAACCAAATAAACACCGATGTTATTATTCATCTTAAATTCAAACAAGACAAACGTGAAAGTTGCTCGAAATTCTACTGTTTGAGTTGAACTCAAGTTACTAAATTAATTAATACGTAAGTACGTCGTTTCGGTGCCCATATCTCTAGCGCAATTATCTGAGTGAGCTGCACTGTTTACTGAGTAAACTGGTGCTTAAACTGGTGGCATACTATATATAGCTACACTAGTGGCATAGTGGTATCAGATAGCGATAATTGCCGACGTATTGTGTGACTTGGTCTCAAGATTCGAAACGTATGCACGCGCAGGTCAAGCAAACGCAAATTTGCATTTGGAATTGATCAAAAGTATATAGTTTTTAGTTAAAATAATGAAAGATAGCCGAGATGATTTAGGAGATCAATTTTGACTTTTGGTCGAATCGTTTCCTAACTATACGTGTATGTAAATCTGATGACAATGCAATCATTAAGAACCATCAACAAAACAAGTTTGTTTGAATTTTTTTTATGAAATAGGAAGGCAAACAAGCAAGTGGGTCACCTGATGGTAAGTGATCACCACCGCCTATAGACACCCGCAACATCAAGAAGATTGCAGATGCGTTGCCAACCCAGAGGGCTAAGATAGAATACCTCTTGTGCCAGTAATTACACCGGCTGTCTTGCTCTCCACGCCGGAACACAACAGTGAAAGCACTGCTGCTTAGCGGCGGGATTAGCGAGCAAGATGGTGGTAGCGATCCGGACGGACCTTGCACAAGGTCTTACCCCCCACAAAATATCATTCCATACAAATTACATACCTGCTTAATTAATTTGTTAACTTTTTAAAATTATTCTGAGTTTGAACTTTAGCTACCCACGCTCATCAAACCTGACCTATGGCGCATAGTAAGATAGTTGATAACGTTGCATTAATCCTTCAGAAGCCTCTAATCCTTTGTTATACCCCCTAAATTATGAGGGGTGAATTACCATAATAATCGGGCAACTAATTCCTACTTGTTGTCACCTTGCAAGCAAATTACTGCTGCAACGTAGTCTCAATGGATTAAAGCACCTCTTGTGTAGATGATAAGCATATTAACGGCATCCATTTTGTACCTTCTGTGGCTTATTCGCAGAGAGGTGAACTAAAAAAATATAATTTCGCGGGTGGTAGGGCCTTGTGCAAGGTTAGTCTGGTTCGCTGCCACTATTTTGCTCGCTAAACAGCAGTACCTGCACTATTGTATTTCGGTGTAGAGAGCAAGACAGCCGGTGAAATTACTGGCACAAGAGGTATTCCATCTTAGCCTTCTGGGTCAGGGTCTGGGTTAGTTTTCTTGGTGTTTCGGATGTCTATGGGCGGTGGTGATCGCTTATTATCACGTGAGCCGCTTGTTTGTTTGCCTTATATTTTAAAGAAAAATGTTGACAATAAATTTGATGATTTATATAATGGTTATTTGCGTTTAAATAACAATCAGTCTAATAATATTTTGGCAAACGAACATAACAAACCCTTATCATTTTGCTGTCCATCAGGATCCTGTTTCTTGGAATAACTGGAGGATTAACGTTGAAAATAATTTTAAGTTAGAGGTCAAACTTAAGCCTTCTTACAAATTGTAAATTTAGCACGGCAATTAACAACCTGCAAAAATACTAGGCCTACTCAACTTAATCAAAAGTTTACGTATTTTTGACATGCCACTACCACTTCCTAGGCCATACAAGTGCGAAGTGTTCACTTGGCACGAACTGTCAATGCCATACCAACTGGCATTAATTCTATGGCTCGATTTGCTTCAGCCGGTCAAACAATCCATTTGCGAGATAGATACGAGTTTCAGAGGTTAACAGATAAATAAATAAAATATAAATAAATATAGACTATTATTAAATCATTGAATACCTCAATAAGGTAGTTGCTGACAAGTACTATAATAAAAAAAATCACATGTAAAATTTACCCTCATGTATAACGCAATCAACAATGAATAAATGAATTATGAATTATATTATGAATTATTGTATTATTCCAAAAAATAAAAGAACTCGTGCAATTTTTTTTTTGGGTTCAATGCATATTGCTTGTATCTGCTCTCTGCAGCTATTACCTATTTATGATAACAGGAATTCATGATCGAGTTTGAGAGCGTAAAAAAAGCCAAAAGCGTTAAATTTTTGTAATCGTTTTTTTTTTACTATTTCGTTTTTTTTGTATATTTTTTTGATAACTTGATTAAGTTCCTCATAGATGACACCGAGGGTTGTTTTCCCGAAACAAAAATAATAATGTAATGACCGTAAAGACGAAGCACATATTGAAAAATTCGCAGGGTATTGGTAGCGGTAATGTGGCGAAACTGGAAAACGCAAGGCTCGGAATGCTAATTTTGCAGGTTCGACTCCTGCCATTACCCTAATATTTCTTTGTGTTGTCATTATTTAGCATTTCAAAAGCGTTAGTACTCGGTTTCTAATACATTTTCACGCAAGCTATGCGGGTCGATTCTGCTGCTCTGGTATTTATTTTAAGTGCCAAGCAATGTTTAAATCTTCCGTGAGAGATGCAAAAGCCTCTTTTAATGGCGGTATGTTCCAATATCGAATAACATTGTGTCCCCTAAACACGTTAACATGATTATTCTTTGACAATATGGTGTCCTCACTTGCAACGCCCGGATCTCACTAATGAAGTGCCTGCAGTTAATGTCTCCAAGATTTATAGTCTGTGCCACGCGACGCTGACCAAAAATTAAACTGGAGCTGTTATGAACTGGTTTAAACCATAAACAAGACAAGTTGTGAATCGTTTAGAACAAGAGTTAGTTTTAATTGGGTTATACTTCAATTTTTTTAGCAATCGATGGAGCTTGGCAGAAGTACATGTAAGATATTTTATCATGCCCGATTTATCTGTGACAAACTCTTTTGTCAACTAATGAGAACTGTCATTAAAATATTTGCGTGTTAACTAAAAATCTAAATAAGTTAAAGTTTTGGAATTATTAATCCGGTTTTTCAACGTCGCAACGTGAAATTATATCTTTTTAGTAAAATTAAAGTCTCCAAAATATTGCACCATGAAAGATATAAAGAAGAAGAGGTTTTGAAGTAACAATGCGTTTTATAATGTGACAAAATGAAAAAGTCCATGACAGCTGCCCAGTGCTAAGGATATTGAGATTTTTAAATTAGTAGATTGCAGAGAATTTGGATTAGGTAGGTGGGCCAAAATTCTTTTTAGTGCCTAAAAAAAAATTGAAAATGTATAAGCACTTTTACAAAATTGTAGAAGTCTCGAAATATTTTCCTAGTAATATTACGTTAGTTCTCAACCGGGCCCCAATTTTTATTATGAATTTTCCCACCATCCTGGGTTTTTTATTACAGAAAATTCTCATTTGGTACCCAAATTACCACTGCGTTACCAGTCCCCATGACTCCTCAAGAATAGTGTCCAGTGAGTTACCAAACAATAGTTTTTTTCTTATTCTGACCCCAAATATTTTTATAACAGTCATCATTCGGGTATGCGTATGTCATTCCGAATTTAAAGATAACATATTATTTTAAGAATATCAGGGTAAATAAAAAATATGCGTTAAAATGTACAAGGGACATTTTATTAGGCATCGAAAAGAATTTTGGCCCAGGTACTCTAATGTTTATTTTTGAACAGCTTCTTGATTTATCGAATTTCTAATGCTTAAAAAAACTAAATATAGAAATAAACAAGGTACTGTTTCTCACATTTCACTGTTTCATTGTAAAAATAATTAATCATGGCCATATCCGAGTGAAGAAACAGGAATTAGCGCTAAGAGGACGATAATAATTTTAAAGATAATTATTATATTGACAAACTATGAAATAATTATATTAATTACTCATCGGCCTGCACTCAATTTAGCTTAATACTCATTAGTATTAAGTATAAAAATAACCACAATGTTTGCGGTTGCTAAAATTGTGGTCATTTATAAAATATTCTTGATTATTTTGCGTATATTTAAGTGCTTAAGGCACAATCGACAAAAAAATGTTCGAAGTTTGCCATTCATGCTTTTAAATTTCACTGACTACCACGCATTAAATAAGCGCAAATAATAAATTAATTAAATAATGGCATAATAATTTAAACGCATTTTATACGTCATTGAGTTTCTAGTCGGTAGCTAATCACAGGTTTTTTCTGAACCGGTCGTTAGATTTTTTTACATTCATAGTGCTTCTGTAATCCTAAACTGAATAAGGATATTTTATTTTAAAATACTAAAATACTATGTAATGACAACACAAAGAAAAATTAGGGTAATGGCAGGACTTGAACCTGTAACATCAGCATTACGTGCCTTGCGTTTTCCAGTTTTGCCGCTACCATACTTTGCGAATTTTTCAATGTGCTTCGTCTTACGGTCATTACATTATTGATTTTAAGGGTACAACTATCCTCGGTGTCATCTATATGTAACTTTTAAACAAGTTGTCATATTTAAATTAATCCCAAGGTTAATTTAACTTTGACTTTGAAATCAGTCCCTACCTACTCCACTAGGATGTAAAACTTTCAGTTTAGTACAAGGAGAAAACACGGCAATTCCGTTACCCAAAATCGCATCCGTTGGAGGTATGTCGTAATGTCGTGTCGTCACGTGTGACTCGACACATAAAACTGCAGTAAATCGCCAATCTGAAGAGGCTGCGATCGTAGAGAGATGGCGAAACTTGGTGAGAGATTTAGGAGGTTTTCTTACGACTTGGCTACTAGATAACATAGTAAAAGTTCAGGGAAATAACTCACGTTTTTAAAAAGGTGAGAATACTGCGATACTCCACTTTTTTAGTAACTGATCGTTTGATCGGAGTAGACTATAAAATACAATAAAATGTTATTTAAGTAACCTCTAATTATTTACGGATAATGATTCGAAATAACTAAAAGTTCTTTGGAAATAATCATGGGTTTATGGTTTAGTTTTTTCTTTATTTCGTGGGTTGTTGTTGTGTGACCATAACACAAAATATAGTATTATGTGGTGATACGGTACTCTCAGTGCGCGAGTGCGAAGCCAAGTATAAAAATTAATATGGAGACGTATTCCATCTTAAGCTAAGTTGAGTTATGTTGATATTATGAGTACAACAGGTAAGATATTGTACGTACTTATTTCTGTTATAGATAATTATGGGCATTTAAAGTATCATTCAAAAGTTGACTATGGTATTCAGAGTAACCATATCAAGCACTAACGATACCTACCCCAAATACACATAATAATCCGTGCCTAGTATGCAAACATGGCGGCGGGCGCCAGTGACAGCGAGTTACTTTATTTATTTTTAAACCTCAGTGGCTTTAAAATTACTGGCCTTAGTTTAATTTATCCCCCCTTGCGTCTCTGTCAAACTAGCATTATAAGAAAGGGACACATGTAGAAATAAACTGAGATAAACTAAACTTGGCCGGGCATGTTAAAGCCACTGAACAAAAACCGGACAGGAGCATGTCGGGTTTTGTAACCATACTCAAAAAATAATAATGCAAAAATTCTTCTTCTATTCTAAAAATAACGCTAATTAATATTTATTTCGCTTCTAGAAGCAAGAATAAGTTTGTGTTCGCCAGTGTTTTTTAAACACACTAACTAAAACAAAGTTATTTCAGCGCTAGCTAAACTCAACTCAATAAGACAAACAGAGAGATAGCTATGCAAACAGACGGATATAGCGAAATAATTAGCTGTTTTGGGTTCTTAATTTGACTATGGGTTCCTAAAAATTTGTTAAATAGAACCTTTGCAGTGCAACTCCGTCTGTCAGTCTGACACTGCGGTTATTTGGGTTTACTATCATTTCATAAACTGATTCATTTCACAAACACATCATTTGGAAAAATGCTTTTATTTCCAAAACTGTAAATATTTCAGGATTTTTATAAAATAAACCTAACTTAACCTACAGGATTCTGCACAATGGTCCTGAAATAAGTCCTGCATATTTTCAATTTTGGATAAAAATGCATTTTTCCAAATGAATTAGTTTGTGAAACGTTTATTATGAAATGCTCATTGCTCACGATATATTTCAGCGACTGCTATACTATCAATTTGAAATTTAGAATGGTTTTGTATACTATTAAATAGTAAACCCTTTCGTAAATTTTACGAAAGGGTTTCACACTACGGATTCATTTTTAGTTTTTTAATAATAATGAATAATAACATATTATAATTACAAATCATATTATAATTATACTATTTTTATCTTCGCAGTTTGTAAGGCCTTATTTATGTTGTGGTTCACTGGTAGAGAATGTCTACTGGCATTAAGTCCGCCAATTGTATTTGTTTTGTAAACTAAACAATGAAGTTTAAGTAATTTTCCTTCCTTCTTCGTTCCTTCGATCTTCATTACAATCCTTATGATGTATTTATACATTTTAATTGCTAAGCAATCGTAGCCGCCCATACCTCTCGCGAGGATTACGATTTGCAACATTCGGATAAAAAAAAACTTTTTTAAACGAACCGTCCGCTACCGCTTATACTGTGTCCACACCCTTACTCTGTTAATGTTAAGTCAGGAGACCGAGCGTAATTAAATTCGCTGTGTAATCAAATTTTGCGTAAATTATTTTCTTAATGTAATTTTCAACGCAATTAGTAACGTTATGAAACTCCGCTACTGTATTGGTAGGGTCAGTTTTAGATTTCTGTAAAGGTCTTTATAAAAATAAAGTCAACTACTCTTTATCTAGGTTAGTCTCCAAATTTAAAGTTATAAAGGGCTCAAATAAAACTAAAAGTCGGAAACTAGATGCGGGTGGTAAGTCCTTGTGCAAGGTCAGTCAGGATCGCTACCACCATCTTGCTCGCTAATCCTGCCGCTAAGCAGCAGTGCTTGCACTATTGTGTTCCGGCGTGGAGAGCAAGACAGCCGGTGTAATTACTGGCACAAGAGGTATTCCATCTTAGCCCTCTGGGTTAGCAACGCATCTGCAATCTCTTCGATGTTGCGGGTGTCTATAGGTGGTGGTGTACGCTTGCAATCAGGTGACCCACTTGCTTGTTTGCCTTCCTATTTTATAAAAAAAACAAACTAAAGTAAGTCTTCATGGTTAGTAAGTTTTCTACATATTAGTAAATAAAAATTTATAGTATACATAAAATTAACGCAAAAAAATGATTTTTAACTTTTTTTTATATATTACGTAAGTAAAGAATTAGACACATACAGAAACTTATTTTTATTTACAATCTAACTACAACCAAAGACTAATGTGTTGACAAATATTAAACTTGCCTAAATCTATGAAAAATAGACAGAAATAATAAAAATTACGGACTCACGAGTAGGCAAGTTTAATATGCGGCACAAATGTTCCTTACAGTCTGTGACAACAAGATGATGGTGTCAGATGAAATAAACATAGCCTCTCCTACTGGTGGCAATCGGGCAAAAGGTAGAGGTTTTTGCACGCTCCTCATACAGTAATGTGTAACGATATGGTAAGTACTTAGCTGTATTTTAAAATAAATAAGTTGAATAACGAAACTAAACTATTAAATGTTTTTGACGCCGAGTACCTATACGACGAATTATGTGACCGCAGAAACAATCAACCAACATTTCGAACTCGAATATGGCCGGCCAGCTTTCCCATTTATACTCAAAGGTGTTTTATTATCCTGAAAACATGTTTCCAAAAAATAGAGATAGCAAGAAGTAAGCCGTGATAGGTCAGAAGGCTGACCTGAGCCTACAAGTTATAGCCTAGACATGGGTGAGATTTATTGCGTACCTCTAATAGCACAGGTATTTGTGAAGGTTTACGGTAATTTTGGTTCAGAGACTTTAACGTACATTGCGTTCTGCAAAAATGACAAATTAGGGATTAAATTGTTTTAAAGATTCGCGATTTTCATACATTACTGCAATCCTGTCTAGCCGCGCCAGATTTACGAACAAAACTACTCAAAACAAAATGCCCAAGGCCCACTTGGCTTTTCTCTGTATAATTAAAATGTGAAAATCAGTATGTGTTTCTAACAATGTAAGTATTGAAAGTAGGGGTTTTATTTCATTAATTTGAAGTGTAAACAATCAATAAACCCCTACTACATAAAATATGCTTTGACACGTACCCATTTCTATGCTTTTTTTCCTAAGAAATGCCAAGTGGGCCCTATTTCGTTTTGATTAATGTATTTGTACTTGGTCCTGTTCATTTTTAGGGTTCCGTGCCTTAAAAGGAAAAACTGAACCCTTATAGGATCACTTCGTTATCCGTCTGTCTATCTGTCTGTCTGTCAAAAGCCTTTTTCTCAGGAACGCGTGGCGGGATCGAGTTTAAATTAATACCAAATACTCAAATCTGTAGTCCCTTAGAGCCATGGAAAACTCAAATGTCTAAGTCAACGCAATCAAAAGATACGGCCGTTTATGCTACATGTCTCATACATTCGTAAGGTAGTATCAGAACTATGAAATTTGCCAAGAAGTAAGGTCTCACAGCACAGATAAAATAATAAATTCGAAAACCGTAAATTTGTAGTTACGTTGGTACGGAACCCTCGGTGCGCGAGTCCGACTCGCACTTGACCGGTTTTTAATCGGCATACCATTGCACCAACACACAATGCTCAACATTATCTGAAGATTTATCCGAGAATACATCCCGACGCTTGCGCTAACTGACACCCTATTTCAATCTGTTCGTTGCAATACGGCCGATACGTCCAGGTAAATAAATAGGCCTGAACTGCTTCGAGAAAAGGATGGTGGGATGGTGCAAGCACTGCTACTTAGCGGCAGGACTAGCGAGCAAGATGATGGTAGTGATCCGGACGGACCTTGCACAAGGTCCTACCACTCGTAAAGGGCCGGCCGGTACGGCCGTGCCGCTTTTTTTGCACTACTTGGCGGGGGCACTGCCGTGCGCCCGGTTACAGCATATTATCACGATAAAGACCCGGTAAACGTAAAAATAAACAAGGAAGTTCTGTTTTTCAATTCTTTCCTCAGATTCAAATTAGCGATGGTAGCGTGGTGGCTAGGGAGGTAGACTAGAATTTATGTGTTGCATACGCATACACGACTTCATTCAAGTCGAATCTCCTCCCGGTTTAAATATTTTCTCTCAACAAACAGCAGCAATGTAAAGCAATACAGTTTTTCTCTCAAAATTTTAACCGGATTATTTCAACAGTTCCGTCGGGAGTCTTTATTAGTTCTCGTAATTTAGTAAGTCCTAACAAAAGACGGGAGTACAGTACGCTGCAAAACAAAAGTACCTAAATTGTGAAAGTTTCGTAAACTTTCTTGAAGCTTATACAGGGTCAAGCTTTACGGGTTGTTTCAGGAAGGAGAAATGAAATGTACCATCTTCTTGTTTAACCCCTCTGTTGATAAAAGTTAGAGAAACCAGTTTTAGGTGAGATATCTTTTGTTTTTCTTTTTCGTATCAAACAAAATGTTCGTTACTTGAATAGCTTAATTCAAATGCATGTAAATGCAGCCTTCTTGGTGTTATGGGTGTCTATAGGCGATGGTGATCACTAACCACCAGGTGACTCTCTTATTAGTTTGCCTACATATAAATAAAAATGGAAATCTTTAAAAAAATTACGTCTGGTAGGTGAAACGATCCGTTATTGGAATAAAGGAACGCGGCATGCAACAGCGAACTTCTATAAATAGCAGAAAGACTTAATTATATTGTTACTGTCAATACTTTCCTTTGTAAATAAGCTGTGAGTGTTACGTTTCAAAACCCACTTGGGACCTAAATGTAAAAAAACGATCAGCGCTTGTTGGTGTTGTTTCGGTGTTGCTGATTTGGGCGATCAGGTGACCCGTATGCTTGAATTTTTCATCAAAAAAAAATCTGATACAAATATTTAACCGATATGCATAATAATATTGTCATCGAAGACATTAAACATACATAACATAAATGTAGCACTGCTATTTTATAATCTTAACTGGTTTAAAATCGAATTGCAAATTTTTCACGTTCTTAAAACCCACTTTGTGGTGCTAACAAATCTATTCAAAAGTATCCAACACACATTTTTAGTATTGAATTAATAATCAAACTTATAAAAATGGGGTTAGTAAATAAAGTATAATATTCTAGAGTAATACCTAAGTATTTTAATTAAAATACACATAACTATGTTTACGTATTGCTGTATACTTATCCACTAATCCAATAAAACAGTAAACAGTTTTATTAAATGTCAAAACGTCTGACAGACAGGGGTGAAACTTGCCCCGGGCGAATGCCGCCCTTAATAATATTTTGACTAAATTCGATGGTGCTTCCCCTTAATTTTCACTAAATTTGGTTAGGTTACGTAATAAACTTTGAGCAGTGAGTGACGTACGTACATATAGGTAAACAGATTATGTTTTTTAACGGGAAATTATAGTGAAATCCGAAACCATGTGAGTTACAGGGAAACCTACACCTAACTCTTGATTTGTAAATAAATCATCAAATCTTTTTGTTTCTATTCAACACAAACGTTTCTGTAATAATTGTACTCTGTGTGATGTGTGTTAGTTTTGTGTTGAATAGTCTTAAATAAATGTTTTTCTTTCTTTCTTTAAATGTTTATCAGTAGCAAATAGTTTCGCTAATTAAAACGAACTTTGATTACCATTAATCTAAATCTAGAGTAACCAAACTGGTTCCTTTGTCCTTTTTTTCAGTGTAGATGTCAAAGCCAAACATGTTTGTATTAGAAACTCTAAAATAAAGCCAGGTACAGAATAATGCGGAGTTGTTCTTCACTTCTCGATATTAAATTTTTGAACCGTCCTATAACAGTGCCTTGGGAATCCAATAAGAACCAATATAACTCCTACAATACCGCTGGGGAGGGATCCTGTTAGATCAACAGCGACGAGCTCGACGCTGCAGCGCCCTGTTTTGCTCTAGCGCGCTAGCTCGAATCTGCGACACCGAGCGATGCTTCGACGTCTAGTTCGACGCTGATGCGCTTAGAGAATGGCAGTGCTGAAAACTCCACATGGCAATCGTAAGACGCATCCCATCGCTCCCCTGCTATGCACGGGTGTAATTAACTAGCGAAAACTAATTACAATACATTGTAAGTATAGTCGACCAAGAAAGTGCTGGACCACTTTTCGACCTTTACAAAGGGATAAAGTTCAAAACTGAGCAAGCAATTACTTGGTCGACTATACATAAAAACATTACGAAACAATCACTAAATGACAGTGAACACCGTATCAAAATCCATTGCCTGGTTTAGAAGAAGTAGGCGATCGAAGATATGGGGACAGACAGGAATGGATAGCGACTTTATACTAGCAACCCGCTCAAGCTTTGTTCGACTACAATTTGGATGAAATATGCAGAAAAACCTTTCGCAATTTATTTTCTTAGTGTCTGTAAGAACTGCATTAAAAGCCGTTGCGTAGTTGAGAAAGAGTAGGCAGCCGAAAATAACAGAGGAACGAATACCGATTTTGTTTTATATTTAAGTACTATGTAAAGATAAAGAAAAGATAACAATGGATTTTAGAACCATGGCATAATACCAAAAGATCTAGCCCTAATCATCATTATAGGGAGAAAAGTGTAAACTTTCTATATACACCATAGCGAGGCAAACGAACAGTCGGGCATCTGACAGCAAGACACCCGCAATATCAAAGAGATTGCAGACACGTTGCCAACCAAGAGGGTTATGATGGAATACCTCTTGTGCCAATAGCACCGGCTGTCTTCCTCTCCACGCCGGAAAGCAACAGTGCAAGCACTGCTGCTTAACGGCAGGATTAGCGAGCAAAATGGTTGTAGCGATTCGGACGGACCTTGCACAAGGTCTACCACCCGCGAAAACGTATTTATGACTTCGAATGTAAACATTGTTGGTTTTGCCCCACTGTGTTCATCTTGCCCCACCTTGCCTCACAATTTTCGCTTCGCAACATAAACGTTACAAGTTGTTTTCACGTTTAACGTCGAAGTGTGGAGCAGTGTGTGTGACGCGGGCCGCTTCACTCACGCGCCCCGGGACTGATGGCAGGCGACAACGTGAAACCCGAATCCTCTTAACTAAAAATATTTTCTTGGTAGCACTTGAGGTGCAAGTGACGAGTGATTTGAGATTGTTAACTTTAAGGCTGCTTTTCCACCAGAGATGTGCGAGGATGCGTAGCGAGGGATGTGGTTGTACGAACCAATAGAATCGCTTCATTTACCTCGCCTCGCACAGCTCTGGTGGAAACGGCTTATTGGTTTTTTACAAACCCATCCCTCGCTACTCATCTTCGCACATCTCTGGTGGAAACGCAGCCTAATGGAACTTAGCTTCTTATCCCCATGGAGACGGATGTTATTCACTGTTACAATTATACCAAATAGAAAATGCAAATCCGGTTATTTTCTCTAAGTAATAACTGGTGAAAACCGGTTTTTTTGGGAACATTACCGGTTTTGCATTCCCTAATACCAAGTTACAGCACCCAAGTAGCACATAAGCACTATAAAACCAGAAGTCAAATAAAGGCGACCGCTAAAGAATGCTAAGCAAGAAATAGGTTGTAAGAAATAATATTCAATTATCATATATTTTGCATCTGTCACTCATAATAAGTTATTAATAACTAGCGGACGCGCGCGACTTCGTTTGCGTGGAATTAGTAGCCAATGTCCGTGAGGGATAGTGTAACTTTCTATTGGTGAAATAATTTTTGGAATCGGTTCAGTTGTTCCAGTGATTACCCCCTACATACAAACAAACAAAGTTTACCTCTTTATTATATTAGTGTAGAAGTGTAGATTAGTTATGTTAGTTGCGATTTCATTTAGCAAACATGCCGCTTTTCGCTTATGTCTTGGATTTAGATGTCAGTAGCACACTTGCTACTTCGTTTCTTATAAAGCGCTGGTAATTCTGTTTACTTGTATGAACTTATAAAATTTACTGTTCATATTAATACGAGTAATATACAACTATGTGTAGAATAAGCAGCAGCTAAATGTACACAGTCGAGGAGGTCGTCAAGATTTGCACATAAATGTATACTCGACCAAGAAATTGCTTGATCACTTTTCGACCGTATTACAAAGGGATAAGGTTCAAAAGTCTAGCAATTACTTGGTCGACTATACCTAAAAAGTAAGAGATTTTATACAACATGTCCCTTAGCCTATGAACAAAGAATGAACACTCGTGTAGAACTACTTCTCAGGAATGCTATGACAAAGTTGTTACTTTTGGGCTTTCTTCGCAATGCACGGAGAAAACGTAACAGCTAAAAATAAACAAATTATTGGTATTTACAACCAAGCAACTTGGTTCGGAGGGAGCCTGCAAAGTTCGCAGCTAAAATTAAACACGTCAGCATTATTAAGGGATTTTGGTAAAATTAAACCGATTAGTTTTGTAAAAAACTGGTAACCTACACTAGGTAACTTATAACCTATACACTTAATAAACTTGTCAAACCAGATTGCTACAGGGAAGCGAGTGACTTGGTAAAATTTAACCAAGCTTCCTGGTATATTTGTTAATTGGTCTAAAATTAAACGACATACTTGTCAGTAAGTAGCAAAGAACTTTTGTTTATTTTTAACTGAATTTGTTGAAGGTTTCATTTACGAATTTACTCTTTTGGAAATAGACAAGTACTTTGTTAATTTTACCAAGAGATTATAGCAATAATTGCTTGTTTACCATTTCCAAAGCTGTTTTACACGTTTTACATAAGTCTTAGTTATATTTATCCGAGAAATTTTAAACCAAGCCAAATTGGTACTTTGCTAAAGCAAAGTTTTCTCCGTGTGTCTGGTTAAAAACTTATTCGTCGGATAAGGGATTGCCATCTCCATCTAATAACAAGTGCCAGAAAAGGTTAGCACAAAATTTAGCGAATAGCTACTATCTTGACTTCACTTAAACATCGTTTATGGCATTACCCCCTTATTCATAAACGCTTCGTAAACGTTTGTTAGTTAACATGTTTTATGTCTTTATCTGTCATTGTGACGTTTGCCCTTATATGAAAGGGACACAACATTTTGTTTGCTTAAAATTATTGTTCACTTTTTATGAATATGGGGGTTAATAGTTAAACTAAAAAGAGACTGTAAATTGAAGGGGTGGTTTGTAATTTTTGCTTAATAATGTTTTATTTGAACAATAAACAATAATATTTCCATGGCAAAAAGTTAAATTTCAGATTAGGATGTTGTTTACTAGTTAAGACAGGCGAGGAGGACATTACCTCCCAATGTACCTCTAATTAATAAAATGACAATTTTTTATTAGATTTAGTTGAAAACCATTGCAACTTTACTCTAAAGCTATTTAAGAGCGTAGGAATTTCCACCCACTTTAAATGCACAAGCAATTAAAACCCCGCTCGGCCAATAATTTAAACTATCATTCTAACAAAAGTACATAAAATGGTTCGAATTCTCTTCGAAATAAATGTTAACTTTTATCTGGTGTCCATTAGCACCTTTTAACTGGATTCAGAATATAAAAATACATTTACTCACTAAAAGCTTCCTTTCATATATTATTATGTGTTTACAGAAAACATGAGTATGACATCTTAATTCCAGATCCTAGTATAACAAACGACATTATATTTTTCATATCGAGAATAAAAATGGAATTCAAAGTAATAGGTAACCAATATTTATAACATTATCGGGACTTTAGCGCGATAAAAATATATTGTTGATTTACCTCGACGTTTCGGCCATGTTTCAATGGCCGTGGTCACGAGTAGACTGACTTTTTATCGCGCTAAAGTCCTGATATTGTTATAAATATGTGTGAAAGTCGCGAAAGTTTAAAACAATTTAATAGGTAACCAAGTTTAAATGTCTAGTTCAAACACTTAATTATAAAACATACACACATAGACTGCTAAAAACATAACCCTTCCTTTTTGCTTTGCCGTAGTCGGGTAAAAAGGAATCGCTAATCATTTCCCATCAAATATTGCTAAGAGCCATTGAAGACAACTATCTTTTTTCAGATTAAGATTACAGAATGCAATTATTAGTTTCGAAGAATTTACCACCGGTTCGGACACTTCTGATGAGGAGATGCTGGCTAGAAACTCAACATCATTTCAACAACATACCCTCAATTTAACTCATAATAAATCACATTGAAATCATTTTAATGCACTATATTTTTAAATCTGCAATCTCTTCGATGTTGCGGATGTCTATAGGCGGTGGTGTACACTTACCATGTGACCCACTTGTTTGTTTACCTTCTTATTTCATTAAAAAAAAAAATAGCCAGCTGGAACTTCCAAAAACAAATCACAGTACCTTGACAAACAGTGTATTACAAAGAGTCACGCCATTTAGTCACAGTAAAATAAAACTGCGAAAATCGAATACTACCTCATAGTCTTATACGGAGTGGAAAATGCAAACCCGGTTATTTTCTGTAAGAATTAACCGGTTCCAACCAGTTTTTCATACAAGGTAAAACCGGTTTTGCATGCCACCTTAATCGGAACCGGAGCTACAAAAGCCAGATAGATAGGCATCTGTAGTTATACAGTTACTTTAAACATGTTACACCCTCTCTGCGTAAGGGGGGGGGGGGGGGGGGGTTAAAATATTCAGCAAATTCCCAAAGGTAAGTCAAAAAAGCTAATCTAAAAAAAGTGCCCAGCAACCATTACTCTTTTGTTAAAAACATGATTGTGTTTCCCAGCCGGCGTTTGTCGCTGCGTCCAAACAAAGTACAGGGAGCAAAAACATGTCGCTCCACAACACGTTTGCCTAAAGCCTTTTTTCCCGTAATAATACAAAAATGATCCCAGCAACCGTCGGCCGCAGGTGGCGCGCTTCGGAACTAATAAGGAAATAATTATGAATAAGGATCCAACTTGGCAATTTCGGTCGTTTATTAAAATGGTAATAAAATACAGCTTTTTAACGGGAAATAAAAAGAGCGCGAGATTTCGCCGAGTTTAGGATTTTGTTTAGGTCGCGGTCATTTTTAGTGATAATCGCTCCAAGGTAAAATAAGGTGCTTAATTTTTTTAACTACGAGATCACATTTTTAATTTTCAAAATATAAATAATAAATATTTGGTATATTATAATGTGCTAAAGAATTATTTCATGACTGTTATTGTTATCTCTTAATAGCAAAATATTTCCAAAAGCTAAGAGATTTTTTATTTTTAATAGAATAACATAATTTTGGTATTTTAAAATTCGTATAGATGGTATTGCTATTTTATATTTGTATTCTTTTGTATGAGTGTTTTAGCGAAGTTTTGTTCTCAAGTGCAGCGTACTCAATATCGCATTTGATGTTTCAGTTCTATAGAAACGAAATATCAAATGCGATCTTGAGTACACCTCTGCACTTGAGAACGATCTATATCTGCAGACCTTAAGATTTTAGCTTTAGTAACGGTTTTATAACGATTCTTCGGAACCATGCCGTTTTGTCGCCAAATAGTTTAAATAGTTTTATTGCTTTTGTTTTATATGTATTTTAGTCTAAAAGGTATTTATTGTATGCGTCTTGTTACCTGAAATAAAGATTAAATAATAATAATAAATATCCTGATTTTATTTACTGCAGTAAGACTTCAGTTATTATAGCTTAGATATTAGTTGCATCTAAGATTTGTTAGGCTCCAGTGCAGTCAAACCCGCTTATTCATAAAAAGTTAACAATCTTTTTAAGCTACCAAATGTTTTAAAAATAAACTGCTGAGTTTCTTGCGGCGTTTCTTCTCAGTAGTATCTTCCATTTTCCGAAGCGCTAGTAGATTCAGACATGTTAAAGAGCCTATACGGCCTACTAGCAAATATTTTTTTTCATTTTCATTTTCATTTTCATTTTGTCCCTTTCATTCCAGGCACATCACAATGACTGATAAAAACATAAAATATGTTAACTAACAAACGTTTACGAAGAGTTTATGAATAAGGGGGAAAATCTTTGAACTATATGCATCCTTACTTGTTTTAATAAGTAAAGTTATTGTCATCAAAACATTGTTTATTGTTTAAATTAAACATTTTAAAGCAACAAATTATACCAAGTCTCGTAAAGCCCACGTCAAATTTCGTTCTATGAATTTTGAACCATATCGTTTCAGACAGCGAGTTCAACGTCAGTTTGACATTTGTACTATATTTAGGACTTGGGCCTTACGAGGTTAATCTTAACATAGTATGAAGTAAAAAAACAAGAATTATGGATGAACAGATTTTAATAAATCCAACCATTACTTTTCAGTGCAAAATGTTTACGCTATGTATTTACAAAGCCCTTAGTGTAAGTTTTTTATCACATAAAACGTCTCAAACGCTTTAACGTTCACTCTTAAATTACTACGGAAAATTTTTGTTACAGGTACGCGCCGTACAAGGCGCTGTTTTTACTTCCACTGTAATTAAGAAATTAACGCTAACGCGTTCGAAGCGTTTATTGTAACGAAAACAACGACATTTATGTTACCACATAACATACATAATAATATGGAGGTAACGTAAATGTTGATAAACAAAAACTAGGCGCTCAGACTAGTCTTACTTGATCTCGCGCACGTATCAACTGGTGATAGATTCCCGCCCGTTACCAAAATCTGGACTATCCTCATCCCACATTATGCCGTATCGCAGTCTATGCCCTTAACCTCGGAGTATCCGTCGTTATATTGATAGATGCGACCATTTCTCTTCGACGTCCCCAGTTACGGACTTGCCGAAGTTACTTTTTTATCTTTGATGCAACAATATAAATCTTAGATATTGGGGCGAGATGGGGTACGTTGTAGATGGGACAGTTTGATTATGGTTAGCTACTGGCTGTTTATATTTTGATTTGTTGTCCTTTAAACCACTCCAAAGACGGAGGAGAAACAAATTTCTATTGAGTTTTTTTTTGTGTATGTTACGCGATATTTCTGCCAAATGTGAACAGATTTTAATGTTTTTTTTAATGGAAAGGGTTAATTAAACTTAAGATTGGTCCAGTGTTATTTTGGAGAAAATATTCTATCTCTAATGGTCTTAAATTTAGGGATGAATCGCCCTCTACGTATAAATATTGGGCCTAACAGAAACTTTATTCGTGAAGTCCGTTTTTAATTAGAGTAAGTTCAGGGATAGGTTAAGGAACACGGACATGGTTTCACATGCCCTTTTTTGCTGCAAATAACCTCCCCCATAACCCCTTGACAGGAATAGGTCGACTTACCAATAACCCTGTATAATTGTGTCCAACAGCCTTTTGGCCACTCTGTTGTGATTAAAATCGATTACTCTTTACTCACGATTCGGGCTGGTTTCGATTTGCGCTCATTTTGTTTTACGAGCGTATTTTGTGTTTTATTTATGAGTTCGGGACTGGATTACGGGGAATGGCTCGAGAATGGAGGGAAGTGAAAAAATGAACCACCACCACTTTGCGTTCGCAAATATGAATGATTTATGTATTAGGATCACTTGCAAATGGCGGTGTGGTCAATGACGGCGATTTGACGGGAGAGATACGGCGCGAATCGATTTAGTGTCGAGTTACGAGTTTATTTGTCATCTTCGGATATTTTCAGATAAGGCCAACTTCTACAGTGATGTTTTTTTTTATATAGACTGTCTTTATACACCCGCAGTATCAAGGAGATTGCAGGAACGTTGCCAACCGTTTGTGCAAGTAATTTCACCGGCTGTCTTACTCTCCACTCCGGCACTTAAACCGCGATCATCCACAAACCTTTAGAAAGAGAAAAACAGTTAAAATCCAATATAAGCATAATTACATAAGAGTATGGAGTGGGTGGAAAAATGGAATGGATACGACTTTGGTGAACTCGCTTCAATTAAAAAAGGGACATTTTGGAGAAAAGCCCGATCAGGAGTTGACGCAGATTACACTGACGAGCATGCATCAAGAATAATATAATATTGAGAGCAAGTGAAGCAAAGAAATCCATGGTCTCTACCTACCCTTCCGGGATACAGGCGTGACTTTATGTATGTATGTAAGATTATAATTAAATCACGTAACTACTACTTTAGTTTCTCTTACATAAAACTTGTTCACAAACAAATTACATCCAACAAGTCGTAACATGTCGCAACATGTCGAATGTCCATGTGGTGCCCACCCCAAAAGCAGTAGGAAACTCAGCTCTCAAAGTTGTTGACGAATACGTCTACCTAGGACAAACAGTCCAACTAGGCAGGTCCAACTTTGAGAAAGAGGTCAATCTTCGAATCCAACTCGGCTGGGCAGCGTTCGGGAAACTGCGAAATGTCTTCTTGTCCAATATACCTCAGTGTCTGAAATCGAGAGTGTATGATCAATGTGTGTTACCAGTGATGACTTATGGCACTGAAACGTGGCCGCTTACTATGGGCCTTATAAGAAAGCTCAAAGTCACGCAACGAGCTATGGAGAGGGCTATGCTTGGAGTTTCTCTGCGTGATCGAATCAGAAATGAGGAGATCCGCAGACGAACGAAAGTAACCGACATAGCTCAGCGGATTAGCAAGTTGAAGTGGCAGTGGGCAGGGCACATAGCACGGAGAACTGATGGCCGATGGGGTCGGAAAGTTCTCGAATGGCGGCCGCGTATTGGCAAGCGCAGCGTAGGACGACCAGCCACAAGATGGTCCGATGACCTCATACAGGTGGCAGGAAGGCGCTGGTTGCATGCTGCTTCCAACCGGCCACTTTGGAAATCCATGGAGGAGGCCTATGTCCAACAGTGGACTTCTTGTGGCTGAGATGATGATGATGATGAAGTCGTAACACGGCAAGTCGTACGTGCGTACTGAAAAACCGCGACTCCTATTTGAAAATTATCTGAAACCGTGCAAGTTTTAGCATTCATGTTAGTGCCTGAGTGAGAATCTAATTAGAACTTGCGCGGTATGTTAAATTGGCTCGCAGTGTACGGGTGTAATTTAAGCTTTGGCGCAGAATAGAACAGTCAAGACAGTTTACGAAAAAAACAGCGCGTTTTTTTTTCAGATAAATTGGTTGCAGGCTTCTTAGATCAGCGACCTCTTTTTCTACATGATAAAATATGACAGAATGCATCGTCTGTGCCGACCTTAAATATACTCGTTAATCCCTCGTTAATTTAATCTGAGTGTTTGAACCATACTTTGACCAGTTGCTGGTTTCAGAACAAATAAACCGACTCAACCAGGATAGTACTACACTCTCACAGAATAATGGTGTTTAATATAGTTTGCTACTGCGTGTCGTTACGTTGAGTGGTTAGATTCAAAGGCAACGCGAGAGCGCTAAAAGCTGGGAACGGATTAGATACTCTCTTGAAAGTTACTGGCTTGCAAAAGAAGCGGTCATCCTTCATCCGTTTCCAAAAAAAAAGTTGTTTCTACCCAGCGTGTTTGAAACATAGTGAATTATCGGTAACCTCTACTCTGTGCATCCGGTGTATTTGATGGTCGACTAGTACCGGTCCATTGTTCCTGGTGTTGCCGCTTTTCATACTTTATCACAATTAATTCCAGCTTCCGCGTCCCGTCAGCTATATTAACTTTTCATGTTCTACGTTCATTCAAAAATATTACCGGTTAACTTTGCTAAAAATCGTTATAAAGCGCAGCTTCGTCCGGAAAAGGTTATTTTATCCTCGTAAGACCGGTCATACTTAATTAAGAACAAATGTAAGAAATGACTTTGATCAAATTATATTTTTCATCATCATCATATCAGTTGGAAGATGCCAAGTGCTGGCCATAGAAGTTCGCCAAATGATTTAAATTAATATTATACATATACCTAATGTACATTAAAAGACTAATAAATATATTTAGGAGTTACTTTGCACAGATATCACCAAATGATAATAATGTATGTTGTTTCATGTGGAAGCAGATGAGTGTCACATGGAAATACATTTTATTATAAATAATATAGGAAGGCAACCAAGCAAATCGTTCACCTGCTCACCACCGCCCATAGACACCCGCAAGACCAAAAGGATTACAGATGCGTTGCCAACCCAGAGGGCTAAGATGGAAAACCTCTTACGCCAGTAATTGCACCGGCTGTCTTCCTCACCACCCCGGAACACAACAGTGCAAGCACTGCTGCTAACGGCAGGATTAGCCAGCAAGATGGTGGTAGCGATCCGGCGGACCTGGCACAAGGTTCTAACCGCGAATATGTCGCACGACGCAAGTTTTCTTTGCACGTGAGTCCACGACGATGGTTTGGTGGAGAGGCAAGATTATTTGTTTCGATCTTTTTATCATGAAATGCAATGATATTAAAAAAGGTAGATAGGTTAAAAGCGCTCCGGTAGCGAGCTCCAAATTGGAGTTAAATAGCACCAGTGTCCTCAGTCGCAAAGCAACAAGCGAACGGTGCGCATGTTAACCTAAGCTGTGTGTTTGCGGTCAATTCCAAATTCCAAAACCCTGAAAGGCCGTGATTGGTCCGTTGGAAAAAAATATTCGCAACAGCTAAATACTAGCTGTCTTGTTTGTTTCTATGGTTTTAATCACGTTGTCCCTTTTACATAGTTCACTATGTGTGCGTAAAAGTAAAAACGAAACATTTTGCGTGTGTGTGTTCGCCACTGCATTCGGATCATTTTTCTTGGAGTTTTTGTATGGGTATATATAACCTGTCTATTAATTACTAGTCACTGATGAAATGCGGCTAAATAAAAACTATTCATTTACAAATTATTCATTTATGAATTCACCAGAACGCGATGACAACTGATCATCCGTGGAATAATGCAGACAGTTTAAAAATGTATGTCGACACGCATTATGCAGGTCTAGTGCGCTGAATATTTATTAATCGTCGGTTCGTTTCGTTTGTATCGTCCTTATTCGATGGCCGTTTAAATTTGGATAACGTTTAAAATCTACATAGGCTTGTGGTTATTATTGAGTATGCCATTCGTTCAAGTAGTTAACGGTCGTACTATTTACCGTAAAGGGCTCGAAACGTCGGGAATTAGATTCGTTACAATTGTTAACCGTTTAAATTGTTTGATTTCAATGTCTACAAGTCGCGAAAACATAAGAAAATACTATTGTTCCAGTTTGTTGAAATGGACCTCCGAAAAGTAACGCTTGAATCTATTAATTATTTCCAGTTTGACATTGATCTAGAATAAAACTGAAATTTGAGTACGGTCGGTCCATCACTTTAGTTTCTTTAACGTCCAATTACCTCCAAACTGAAAAGGCTGTGTAAACTTAAGAGACAGCAAAATTAGGTCCAATTGAAAGTCTTTTTATCGTCCAAGATCCGTACAAGATCGAGTAAAGTTTGGAATAACGAAACTTTGACGACGACACAATAGAACCCTGGTTGTTAATAATCTTGATTTGATGCCGAGAAATCTCCGCAACGAATCAAGGTTGTTTCAATAAATGTCTTATTAAAGTCGATTGAAAGAAATGAAGGGATTACTTAATCGGTCACTGATTGTTCTAACTTCGTCCTTTGACTTTCAAATACGATTAGGAAAGGAAAGGGTGACGTCATCATTTAGTATTTGTTGAGTTTTTAGGGTTCCGCAGTCGATAAGATACCCTTGCAGTTCACCTGTTCGTCCGTCCGTCTGCAGCTTAGTTTGGAGAGTTTGAGCACTGGAAAGCTGTAATTTGCCATGGATATACCTTAGATGTTATAAGTCACACCAATAAAGTGCAAAAAAAAATTGAAAAATATTTTTTAGGATAGGTACCAACTGGGGTTGTTTTTCGCTTCTATCCCATTGTGTGATGGATAGTTCTTTGAAAACATTGAATATTTTTGTTAACTATTTTTCGAACGAGATTGTAAGAACGTTGGTGTAAAATGAGGTAGAGATTTCCGAAATATTTAACATTGAAAAATGTGTCAGGGTGTAAATTCTAATTTCTTTTTTAATTTTCGTCTCTTATAACATGGGTTTAATATGGGTTTTATAGAATCAAAACGATGTTATAAATACCTATAAAACATTACCTTTACCAAATACAATCCCATTTAGTTTCTCTCACGACAAAAGTAGAACAAAAGGCGCTAAGCGTGCAGCTACTAAATTCCTTCCACAAAGTTACGTCAGTTTCCTTAAAGTCCTCTTTTTCAGTTTGACCGAAACACAAAGCATTCGAAGACAAAGCCGCGGTCCGCGTCAGTTGTACTCAAAGCGATAGAAACGAGTTTGAAACTAAAATTCAACGACAGTTTCATTCAATTTGAAAAAAGCGTACAGTCACAAGCGCCAACATCTATACAGTCAATCTTCCATAAATATGTATAACACAGACCTTATGCCTCTAACATTAAGGTTGATGTTTACATAATTTTGACAGGTTGGGAAGGATTGGCTGTATACATGTTGGTGCTCGTGACTGTACATGTTGACTTTTTGTCGTAAAGTTCAAAATGTAGTAAGTAAGTAAGACTTTTTCTAGTTGTATGCATGTTGTAGAACATAAGCATATTAAAAACCGTTTTCAGAGACAATTTTTTTGTCGACTGTACTTTGTTTCATATTGCTTTGTCGTCAGAACTACGAATGTGAATAAAATTTTAAGCCAACTCGAACCTAAACCCTCAACAACTTACATAAAGTGTGCGTAAGTTGTAAGGGATAGCTAGGCCCAATTTCATAAACGCGACAGGCGACAAGTGACAGTGACAATTCGCCGTACTTTACTGTGTCGACAAGTAACGTTACAGACTTACAGACTTAACATCATAGTGTGCAAGCAATGTATACCGAATTGTCACTGTCACCTATCGCCTGTCGCGTTTATGAAATTGTGCCCTAGTGCTTGTGTCTTATGATAGAGCAGGAAAAAGAAATGATAAATAAAACTCTAAAAAAAAACTTACATTTCAAAAACACAAAAACCTCAAAGAAGTAAAATACTTATATTTAATTAAACTTAAAGGGCTAATAATATATATTTTTAATTTTTTTTAATTATCGTGAACATAGTTTACTTTTAATTTTATAGGGAATAAATACGTATATTCTATCTATTGGGCCCGAAATAAATGTTAAAAAAAAAATCAGTTAATTATTATTTTGTTTACGTTTTAAAGTTTTTCTTTTATTGCATTGTCTATTTCAATTTTGTACACACATGTATTCAGATGGTTAACGTTCCGACTGTTAAATTGCTGTCCAATTGCAATGTGAGTGAATACAGAAAGTTTGAATTATGGAAATAGAATCACAGTCACATTTTCATCCAATCCGGTTAATTTTGTTTGTCAGAGTGGATTTTAAATAACACACACAGAAGAGATACCACAAAAAAAAGAATCATACTAAAGTTTTCATAAAGAGCTCATACATTATGGCTATTTATGTTTTTAACCATCTCCCTGCGGAAATAAATGCCCTGGAAGATAATATTTTTAAACAGAGACTTAAAAATTGGCTTGTCGATAATGTGTTCTACAATCTAAATGAATATTTTGCAAATAATTGTAAAAATAAATGATTTTCTTGTATTGTTTTAAATTGGTTATTGTACGCCTGGCATGGGTTGCTGTTGAATCATATACATTGAATTTTCCATCCTTGTTAACACAGTTATGCAATAAAAAAATTCAAATTATTATTTTTATTCATTTATAGTCGGGCTGCTTGAAGTCTAATACAATCAGTCAGATGATTTTGTTACTTTATTTATTTTTTAATACAAAATACTGGCGTGAAAAGGACGAAGTCTTTTACTCACCAGTGGGACTGTACACTAGAAATGTAAAAGTAAACATGTTTAGAGTTTTTTTCAATAACGCATGCTGTATGCGCAACAGATCGGCGATTCTTGGAATCGCTGATTCCCATGGGCGGCGGTGACTATTTCTCATCAGGTGATCTGCATGCTTGTTTGCTTATCTTTAAATAGTATTTTATGCAACTGCTATATAATGAGAGGCCTTAAAACACGAGTGTGGTTTTATGAAACGAGCGTCAGCGAGTTTCATAATAGGATCACACGAGTGTTTTAAGGCCTAATTATATACAGTTGCATACATTACTTTATCTACACACATATCATAACTGCAAAAAACCGTAACAGCAAAAAACCGAAAACGATGACAACTAATGGCGGCCATGTATATTAAAAAGGTACTCTGTGATTCGATCTATCCGTCAAGACGAACGTTTTTTTTAAACCATAGACGAACGAATGAAGTCTCTATTATCATGTCACTCGAGATCAAATGTCGTGCGTTTAAATTAAAAAAACACACTGAGTTGACGTTTCGTATCGATAACTGTTTTAATATCTGTGGATACTAGAATAGAGACCAACTTGAATTTTGACAGCTGTTCCAAATTTAAATTCATAACGTCACGAGCAGTCACGAGATATCGGTAATATTATGACCAACAAAGAACAGATTTACCTACTACCACAGACAAGAAAATTCTTATAATCACATTGGTTGTAATAATGCTGGTCATTTCCTAGGGTTTTTGAACGCGTTATTTAGCCTTTATGATATGTGTGTAGATAAACAAACTTAAACCAACAGACTGTATCAGCCGTCACTTTCAAAGTTCAAGGGAAGTAAACTCTTGCTTCTTGTTAACTCGAACGCCAACAAATATGTTTCCGTCACGTCCAAATTTCCCGTCCCCGAGCGCGATCGCGATATCGCAAAGAGAGAAGTTCGGTCACTTATCTCGACAATTTAAGGATAGCCCCCAGATTTACACAGTTAATCGCCAGTAACTTTCAGCGTATTCCATTGTTTCTATCTCTTTGTTTCATTGTTCTGCTGCAGTTTTGGAGATAGTATTTTTTTCAACAGACACAGGAACGTCGATAATAGTAGATTGTTTTACGAGGAATTGAATATGCCAATTTCAGTCATGATATTTTAGCGCACAAGTGAAGCTTGGGCGCCAATAGTTTCAGGGTGAAATTGGTGTTCCACCCGCACTATGCTTTTCATGTCGACCACGAGGAAAGCAAAAAACGTCATGTATAATAAAAAAAGGTCTTTTAATATAAGACTCAATTTTTAAGACACAAAATCAACATGTGTGTTTTCAAAAATAATGTCAAATTCGGGTTCGTAGTAAAAAAAAAATTTATGTTGAAATGTCATCCACCATCTTGGAACTGAAAAAAAAACTGATTCGGGTCTAGCACTGGTAAATTACGTAAAATGTATACCTATGTCGATTTTTTATTTCAAAACGTCATTCGCCATCTCGGATTCAAACGTGTCTTTGTTATTTAAAACATTATCCGCTATCATCGATTAAAAAGCAAATAAAAAAAGGAATCTGTTCGTGCTGAAAAAATGCTACCAAAAAACTGAAGAATGGTGAACTGGCTAAGTACCTACGTAGTGTGCCAATGCCATTTAAAGACTAAGTTTTTTAATTCACTTTCCGCACACGGGCGGCCAGGTATTACTTTCTCACTAACTTGTCAGCTATGCTACGTCCCAATTTTCGAAAATGAGAGATTAAAATTTTTATGTTTCATCAATAAAATGGTACACATTTAATTAAAAAAAAAACGGACATGCAGCTTTCGTATGAGAGAGATTTATTTTTTAAGCCTTTAACGAAAAAAATAGAACCAAATGATGTGTGGATGAAATATTGTGTTTGTATCATATCAGCTTTCTAACGATGTATCATTTTCCCTACCGACAGCATCAATTTGATTTCACAATTTAAAAATGTTTTTAATCCGATCATAGGATCGAATTCATCAAGATTTTAATCTTATTTTTTTGTGCTAAATTACATTTATAATTGATTTATTTGCTCCCTGAAATTAAGTCACACATTTCGTAATGTTGCGAACTCTTTGCTCTTTTGTAGTATTTATGGTTTTTGATACAGAGTTTTAGTTTAGTTGGGTTTGTCGTTTGCTTGTCACCTTGTCCTTGTCGTGTAAATATATTTCATTATCAACAATAAAATCATTAAACTGGAACAAATTACCTTGCTACTCCGCGAAACCAGTGCCGGGCTCGTGCAAAATAGCTGCGTCTGTGCGACACACATATGTTCATGCAAAAACCCACCCTCCTCCGCTTCCACACGAAACAACATATATCACACAGACTCAACTACACACCACCACCACTAAACACTAAAACTACACGATCGACGCGCGTTTCGCCTCTATACGAGGCATTATCAAGATCGACCCGTACGACCGTTCGCTACTTGAACGAATGGCGTACTGACAAACTAAAACAATTTTCTTTAATCCCGCCTACCGCCAACATTTTTGCACAACTACCCTTATTATTTCTCTCAAAGCCTACCCTCAAAATTTAAAAATACAACAAAAGTACCCCCGTATGTTATCACAAACTACCCACATAATTTATCTCAATCTCAGCTACCCCCATTGTTAAAGACAGAATTTAAGCATACCCGCAATAAAGGAGAAGAAGGAAAATTAACCTGTTCATTGACAATGGATCCCGCGTTGTTGTACCTAACTATTTCCAAATGCTCCAAAACATTCAGACGAAATCACTTTTTGCAAAAGTGTAATATTTCATAAGAATGAGCATCTGATAATGTATGATCTGTGTCTATCAAATGTTTTGCAAAATTGGACTTCTCTGCGTGCTTATGCCTATAAGATGAAACATGCTCCTTATATCTAATATTAAAACTACGACCGGTTTGTCCTATATAAACGCTACTACAATCGTCACAAGTGAGCTTATATACTCCTGATCTACTCCCTCTTTCTACTTTATCCTTACCATTACATAGTCTAGAATACAAAGAATTATTAGTCTTAAAAGCAACATTTATTTCCTTTGATTTAAAAATATTATAAATTTTATCTGACAAAGGGCCAACGTAATTAATACTTGCTTTATATTTGTTAGTATGTTCAGTAGACGGGCCGCTATATAACATGCTATCAGCTATACGCCTCTGTTTCTTTTTAACCAGACTATTTACCATTGTCTCAGTGTAGCCATTTGAATTTGCAATCATGTGTATGGTCTTCAACTCTAAATCAAAATCTTCCGTAGAAAGAGGTACTGTTAACAATCTATGTATGTAACAATGGAAAGCAGCCAGTTTATGTTGCCAAGGGTGATTAGAAGAAGCTGGAATAACTGTATCGGTCTGCGTTGGCTTACGATAAATGTGGAACTGATGCTTATTATTTACCTTAGTTATAGTCAAGTCTAAGAAGTTAAGTGAATTATTTTGTTCTAATTCCTTCCTAAATTTTATTTTCGGATGTTTGTTATTAAGACTACTCACAAATAAATCCAATTGTCTCATACTACCCCTCCAGCATAAAATCAAATCATCTACATACCTATAATAATATAACAAATTTGTATTTCCCACTATGTACTGAGTCTCAAAACTATCCATAAAAATATCTGCCATTAGCGGACTGAGAGGAGAACCCATAGCCAACCCATCACCTTGTAAATAATATTGTCCATTAAACTTAAAATAATTTTGTTTCATACAGATAGCTATTATTCATCTATTAGCTCACAAACCTCTCCCGGATGTAGTCGCTGTCTTTCCAAATGATTTTGAAGTATATTTAACGTTTCAGTATACGGTACATTGGTAAATAAACTATCTACATCCAATGAAAGTAATGTTGCGTTTGGCGGTATGCTGGTGTCTTTGACTTTTTCTATTAAATCTAAACTATTTTTCAGACAATAAAGTGGTTTGAAGGAAGATTTCTCTCGAATGATAAAATTTAACTTTTTAGCTAATTTATATGCTGGAGCCTCTATATATGAAACAACCGGACGAATAGGAATATTGTCCTTGTGAATTTTCGGAAGGCCATAATGAATTGGTGCTAGCGGATTCATAGGTATAACACTATTCTTCTTTGTTTCGGTTTCAAAAACAAATTTAGAATTTTTGATGACGGTTTTTAGATCTTTATGGAACCCACCAGTAGGGTCTTTACGTAAGACCGAAAAACCCTCACCTTGAACTACATCCAAAACTTTTTGATTATATTCGTTTCTTTGCAAAATCACGACGCAATTACCTTTATCGGTCTTTGAAACCACCAAATCATTATCATGCACTTTATGTTGAATGGAACGCAATAAAAACGTGTCTCTACCAGTAGAAATACATCCAGTTGAAGGAGTGTTCTTAAGTGTGTTAGCAACTAATGCCTTGGTATCGACATCATTACCATTGCGAACAATTGCAACCTCAGAATCCACCGCCAAGTTTTCTTTCACCTTTTGATTAATTTTAGAGGTACTACTAGTGGGTGGGTATCCTACTGGTGGGTTCCATAAAGATCTAAAAACCGTCATCAAAAATTCTAAATTTGTTTTTGAAACCGAAACAAAGAAGAATAGTGTTATACCTATGAATCCGCTAGCACCAATTCTTTATGGCCTTCCGAAAATTCACAAGGACAATATTCCTATTCGTCCGGTTGTTTCATATATAGAGGCTCCACCATATAAATTAGCTAAAAAGTTAAATTTTATCATTCGAGAGAAATCTTCCTTCAAACCACTTTATTGTCTGAAAAATAGTTTAGATTTAATAGAAAAAGTCAAAGACATCAGCATACCGCCAAACGCAACATTACTTTCATTGGATGTAGATAGTTTATTTACCAATGTACCGTATACTGAAACGTTAAATATACTTCAAAATCATTTGGAAAGACAGCGACTACACCCGGGAGAGGTTTGTGAGCTAATAGATTTAACAACTATCTGTACGAAACAAAATTATTAAGTTTAATGGACAATATTATTTACAAGGTGATGGGTTGGCTATGGGTTCTCCTCTCAGTCCGCTAATGGCAGATATTTTTATGGATAGTTTTGAGACTCAGTACATAGTGGGAAATACAAATTTGTTATATTATTATAGGTATGTAGATGATTTGATTTTATGCTGGAGGGGTAGTATGAGACAATTGGATTTATTTGTGAGTAGTCTTAATAACAAACATCCGAAAATAAAATTTAGGAAGGAATTAGAACAAAATAATTCACTTAACTTCTTAGACTTGACTATAACTAAGGTAAATAATAAGCATCAGTTCCACATTTATCGTAAGCCAACGCAGACCGATACAGTTATTCCAGCTTCTTCTAATCACCCTTGGCAACATAAACTGGCTGCTTTCCATTGTTACATACATAGATTGTTAACAGTACCTCTTTCTACGGAAGATTTTGATTTAGAGTTGAAGACCATACACATGATTGCAAATTCAAATGGCTACACTGAGACAATGGTAAATAGTCTGGTTAAAAAGAAACAGAGGCGTATAGCTGATAGCATGTTATATAGCGGCCCGTCTACTGAACATACTAACAAATATAAAGCAAGTATTAATTACGTTGGCCCTTTGTCAGATAAAATTTATAATATTTTTAAATCAAAGGAAATAAATGTTGCTTTTAAGACTAATAATTCTTTGTATTCTAGACTATGTAATGGTAAGGATAAAGTAGAAAGAGGGAGTAGATCAGGAGTATATAAGCTCACTTGTGACGATTGTAGTAGCGTTTATATAGGACAAACCGGTCGTAGTTTTAATATTAGATATAAGGAGCATGTTTCATCTTATAGGCATAAGCACGCAGAGAAGTCCAATTTTGCAAAACATTTGATAGACACAGATCATACATTATCAGATGCTCATTCTTATGAAATATTACACTTTTGCAAAAAGTGATTTCGTCTGAATGTTTTGGAGCATTTGGAAATAGTTAGGTACAACAACGCGGGATCCATTGTCAATGAACAGGTTAATTTTCCTTCTTCTCCTTTATTGCGGGTATGCTTAAATTCTGTCTTTAACAATGGGGGTAGCTGAGATTGAGATAAATTATGTGGGTAGTTTGTGATAACATACGGGGGTACTTTTGTTGTATTTTTAAATTTTGAGGGTAGGCTTTGAGAGAAATAATAAGGGTAGTTGTGCAAAAATGTTGGCGGTAGGCGGGATTAAAGAAAATTGTTTTAGTTTGTCAGTACGCCATTCGTTCAAGTAGCGAACGGTCGTACGGGTCGATCTTGATAATGCCTCGTATAGAGGCGAAACGCGCGTCGATCGTGTAGTTTTAGTGTTTAGTGGTGGTGGTGTGTAGTTGAGTCTGTGTGATATATGTTGTTTCGTGTGGAAGCGGAGGAGGGTGGGTTTTTGCATGAACATATGTGTGTCGCACAGACGCAGCTATTTTGCACGAGCCCGGCACTGGTTTCGCGGAGTAGCAAGGTAATTTGTTCCAGTTTGTTGATATGGACCTCCGCAAAGTAACGCCTGAATCTATTAATTAATAAACTCATTTCCTACGAAAGCTAGTCATATTTCTCATTTAAAATACCGTCCACTTCATTCGCACTCAACACGTAACATTCGCAAGAGTTCAGTATCAATCATTGGCCAATATTGTAGAACATCGTCTCAATAAAAAGAAATCTTCTTAAGGTCTTTTCACAATTTTGGCCGTCTAAATTTCTTTTGTCGTTGCATTACGTATACTCAAAACTACCAAATTCCTATATATAATAGTTTTATTCTCACGTCCATATTCAAGCAAATGTTTAGAAAATAAAGACAACTTGAACTTAAAGAAGCATTATTGAGATATAAAAAAACACTTGAGTAGATTTATGAAATGATGTCGTCAGCCATTTCTTCCTTTTGATATACGATCAGATGCGGCTTACTTCGCGAAGCTACAAGAATATCGGTGTACCACTGCACTGAGGCCGGCGCTATTGACTTGCATTCACGTGCAAATGAATACTAGTCAATACAGCATGTCGGTTAATTTACTTAAACGGCGTTTTTGTGTAAAGTAAAGCTTTTGTACTTGTATAGTCGACCAAGTAATTGCTTGACCACTTTTGAACCTTATCCCTTTGTAATAAGGTCGAAAAGTGGTCAAGCACTTTCTTGGTCAACTATACAGTGAACGTCAAAGTCATTTTCACACTTTTTTACCTCATTGCAATAGAATTAATAAAGTGTAAACATCTCTTTGACGTCGACTCTACTATTATTTCATCCGTTATACGGCCCCGTATCACAGAATAAATAATAGTACTAACGTACAGAAACTTCTTTTTTTCGACCACCATTAAACGAATTCCATCTTTATGATCAGGTACAAAAAGTTCATATTACTTCATAAACATTCGCCAGGCGGCATGCGTTAGAAGGAAGGCGCCGCCCGCGCCCGCCTTCCACCCGCAATGCCCTGGCGCACCGCTAGGGTTGGGCTACTTACTATAATATTATCACAACGCGCGACACAGAGAGAGCGGGCGAGTTCGCGGCAAGCCGGCAACCTACTGCGATTAACCTATGCCATAGGTAATGCGGCGAGTGCACCTACAGTGCGGAGTAGAACCCCCCTGCCCGTATCTAAATCTGTGATTCCGTTAAAAACCAGTAATCCAACATTAGAAGTAAATCTTCTGTTCGTAGAAAGAAAAAGTTCCTACCTACGTCAGTATCAGTCAAACGAAACTTAAATCGTATTGAGGACTGAAATCCCCACTTAAAATTTCAAACCAACAGAAAATAAAAGGACTGGGTGTGGTCGTCTATCACGGGATTAGGTAAATGGTTCGGGGGCTACGGTCGTACATACATACACTCAGGCTGATTTAGAATCGGACATGTAACTAGGGCGGCTGTTAAAAACAGGGTGGGGTTAAGTGCAGTTGCACTTTGTCCTAGTAAAAGGTTTGAGAAGCGACATCAAAGTATCGCTAGGTTTATTTTGTGACCTGATTTTTCGTAGAGTATTTTTTAAAACAATATTCTTTTAGAGACCCTGCACCCTGTTTCAAACAGATTCATTGTTGTTTCAGCATGAGGAATGTCAACAATCGTATATACCTGACCAAAAAAAGATTTTTTTGACAAGAAACGATTCGAATAAAATCGAGTGTGGTAGGACCTTGTGCAAAGTCCATCTGGATAGCTACCACCATCTTGCTCGTTAATCCTGCCGCTAAGCAGCAGTGCTTGCACTGTTTGTTGTGGCGTCGAGGAGAGCAAAACAGCCGGTGTAATTACTAGCACAAGAGGTATTTTATCTTAGCCCTCTAGGTTGGCAACGCATCTACAATCTCCTTGGTGTTTCATGGTGTTTATAGGTGGTGGTGCAGTTACCATCAGGTGCCCCACTAGCTTGTTTCCCTTCCTTTTTTATATATATAAAAAAGTCAGTACAAAGGAAAAAATCTATAATGAACTTTATTGTAATCATGTACGGTTGAATTTCGTCTAAACTGTGTTATTTAGTATTTGGGTATTATATTTATTATTAGTATGTAATATGTAATGTATAGGTAAATTATATGGTAATTAAAGAAAAAAAAGTACAAAGGATGATTTTACTTTAAATTTCAATTATTAGCGCTTTATAAAGCGACCGTAAATGTAATAGAATAGAATAGAATAAGTTTAGTTCAGGCTACATAGGCCCATAGATAAATACCTTAACGACTAACATACATATTTATAATACAAAATTACTTAATTACTAGCACGTGAAGTCTGTAACGTGACCACTTCTTCGGCGCAGTATTATGCCCGCGCGGCAGATAGGTTTGTGACCTATAGCCAATAACATGACCGCTTTACTTTAATTTATCCCTCAGTGCGTCTTTTTCTTATGACACTAGTTAGACAAGGACACAGGGAGGGATAAATAAACTAAGCCGGTCATTTTAAGGCTACTAAGAGTTATCGTTATTAGTAGTTAGTTATACCTATATATTATTGCTGTGCTATTTATTGTTATCTATTTTTAGGGTTCCGTACCTCTTTAGGAAAAACGGAACCCTCATATGAGTACGTTGATATTGCCAAGAAAACGGAAAACCGTTGTAGTTAGTACACACAAAAAAAAAACTTTTTTTGTTTTACAAAGCAAAAATGCGACACTAGATATTGTTGACGTAACCCACGGTGCGCGAGCCCGACTTGCACTTGGCCGGTTTTTTTAATACTACTTCTTCAAGTGCTTACTATTGTGATGATCATGTACAGTACCGACCGAAAATATATCACCATTGTGTTTTTGTTAAAATTTGTTTCAGAGTTTTCGGAGATGGGATCCCCTACTGTAGTGAAGCTTTACAACTATTTATATCTTCTGAGTAAAAGGGATAATAGCAACATTAGGCTGTTATGCTCGATTGAATGAACGTTGAGCCTGTACAATCCGTTTGTAAGCATTTCAGGTAAGGCCTGAACAAATGCCTTAATTACTATTATTGCGGCAAATTGGCAAACAGATAAACCTGCGGGTTGGAGCCGTTCGTTGGAATTTAAGACATTGTTAGACCTCCGTATTTTACAGGGTAATGTTTGATATTGGATGAAAAACGTACGTTTTTGAATACGTTACACGTAAAACACCGTTTTGAATAATCACTGCGTTGTTACGTTATTTTAAAAAGGACTTTTATTTCATAACTTACTTTTGTAAATGTTTTCGTCATAATAAATGAAAAGGGATCTAAAGCATCTGGTAAAATATTCCTATAAACAAATAGTTTTTTTTTTAACTGTATATTTTTATAGGCAATATGGGTAAGGAATTTTCAAAAGATATACGGAGTGGAAAAATAGAACACCATATGGACATCAACTACCTTAAATTTTGGAAATAGTAAATTCTAAGAAAAAAAAGCCCTACTTTTATGTTTGAAAATAAAATGCACATAACAACCGTCCCAATAAAATCTCTAAATGACAATGAAAACCGCATCAAAGTCCGTTGGATGGTTTAAAAGAAGAAGGGAGCCGAAGACGCACCATAAAAATTTCGGACAGACAGGAAAAATAGCAACTTTATACTATGTAGAGATTTGTAGGATAGTATTAGCAGGAAGTAATAAAGCATTGAAATGAATAAGTAGTTGAAAATAGAACAGCATTAGAGTGAAACTTCGTCGATGGTTGCATATTGAACGCAATAATCGTCCGACTGTCGCCGACGGACTTCCACTGTCAATTTGTCTCGGCCGCGGTACATTTTGCAGCCAACTACAGAGTTCGCAATAGAATGACGAGATGATAATGGAGTCTGTTTCTAAAATTTTTCATATAAAATTGGAAGACAAACGAGCAAGGGGTTACCTGATGGTAATGTCAAGAAGGCTGCAGATCTATACGTCGCCAAACCAAATGGAATACCTCTTGTGCCAGTAATTACACCGGCTGTGTTGCTCTCCGCGCCAGAACACAAAAATGCGAGCACTGCTGCTTAGCGGCTGGATTAGTGAACCGGATGGTGGTAGCAATCCGGAAGGATTTTGCACAAGGTCCATTCGTAATCTTAGGTTAAATAAACTTAAAAGAGTTCTTAACTCGTGAAATGACGGTGCCAGCAGAGAATGAAAGTGAGAAGACGAATGTGTTCAGTTTAGTGTTTATTAGAAAAGTAAGAATAAACTTTTTGTTGTTGTGTTATGTTTGATAACAGCAACCTTAGTTTCTGCTAGATTTAGGGACTAGTTATAGAAGAAGTGGATTAAAATCATCTAATAATAGGCATTAAGCTAGACCTATAGATCTCATTGAACTCATTAGATGATGCCATCACACACAATCCTTATTGTTTTAAGTAGTGATCAACATAATAACCTAAATTTTCAGAACACAATTCCGTATAAACAGTATTTAAATAATATAAAAGTCAAACCACACAGTCGCAATAAATGAAAACTGCAAACATGTCGTAATTACCGCCTCGCAGCAATCCATCTTAACGGTTAGTTTTCAAATTTAATGCTTACTCCACGATTATGGCTTCGATGCAATTTACAGCTGAAGTCCGTGCTTGTCAGTTCTGCAGTATTAATAGGCCAAATTCGAAACAGTTTCGTTGTCCAGCCATCTTGATTGGGAAGACGAATTTAGTTCCCATTGAAACATTATTTATTGAAGATAATAAGAAAAATAAAGTGATCTCGTAATGTAAACAATTTTTTTCGTGAATTTGCACACTAACTCTTCGAACTTTGCTAAATTTGTATGCTTATTAATCATTCGTTATCCCAAGCCACACCAAATAATGAAATATTATCAAAATCTGGATAATTAATGAAAAATTCATAATAATTTTGCATTTTGTACAATATCCTGAAAACAGTATTAAATCTGTTCAGTCGTTTAAAGATAGTGACGTAGATAGACATATATACACGTTGCACCGTTTTATGTCGAGTGCTTAAAGACATTTCACAAAAAGGAAATCATATTTTCAGAAAATTAACATGATTTATTAATGTATTAATGTTTTATTCAAAATTCGTATACCCGGCCCACGTTTTATAAAGCAAATAGTCATTGTTTTAAAAAGCCCAGATTCGGTGGAACACTTCAAAATTATGCAGATTTAATGAAAACATTTGATTGATTGAACGTATTCATAACATTTGAATGTATAATTTTTCGTACATGTATATTTTATTAGGGTCTTGAATTTTCCTAAGGTCGCAACTTCAAAGTTGACTTCATTACAAATTCAGTTAATTTACTATATTCGGGGCTTCCGCGTTGTGATAATAATATATTATTACTAGCAACTAGACTGGGTTTTGATTCAATTAGTTGTTAAACTTTGTATAAGGATGTATAATATTTACTACATGCGAGTTTCATAATGTAATAATAACAGTAATTGAAATTTTCGTTATTGCAACACTTAAGAGTACATTGAAAAAAAAAGAGGATAGCAACTAATTTTACATCTTTTTAAAAGCTCGACGTTTCAACTGCACTGCGCTACAATATAGCAAAATTGTTAAAGTCGATTAAAAGAATCTTATTGATTATTGTTTATTAATTTATTAAATTAGTTTTTATTAAGTCCTTTTTGGCAACAATTGTGTGAGTTTCATATACTTAGATACATCATTAATAAATAGTTAGATAGATAGCAGGATAGTAGGACTATTAAACATTTTAATATTGGAATTGATAACACATTTCAAATGAAGTAAGTCATTTCAATTAGAATTTTCATTCAAATATTTATTCATGCACTGAGAAAAACTTAATTAATTCAAAATGTTTCTCTTCATTCTGTTAACGACCAACATTTTTATTAATTTAATTACATTTCACTTTAATCACGTCCATTAAATACGAATGAGTGAACATTAATTAATTTGGCTAGTTATCGATTTATATTTCGTGTTTGTACAATTCATAGCAACAACTGAAAATTTGTTCTTTCAGTTAATTGTTTTTCTGTGAGTTTAAATTCATTATTGAACCTACTGAATTGTTAAAAAAATAAATAGTTGAATCATAGTATGTAAAAAGTATCTTGAAAGTCAGAATAGTATTTTAGATATTTAATCCAAGATGAGGCAAAAAGTTATTTTAAAATTAGATACAGTTTTATCTGTTTTTCAATCAATTACAGTATAGTTAACGCAGAACATTATGAGAGTATGATTGAATTGAAAGATGTTCAAGATAAATCAATCGGAATTGCAACGAAATAATAAAAAGGAAAAGTTAAAAATAACAATTTATTTAGATCAATCGCAATTTCCAAGGCTATAAAAACAATATGCCAACTGAACTTTTAGTCGTTCAATTATGCCATATCATATTATCAAACCGCGATTAGACTATAATTGGAGAGTAACGTCTGCCCATTGTCATTTCATACATATAGGAATTAAGCTTGACGCAAGTCTATGAAATGACGGTGTGCTGACGTTACTCTCCAATTATATTCTAATCGTGGTTTGATAATAACTTTTATAAGTAAAAAAATAAATTTTAAATTGCAACATCTTAACCGTATCCCGATACGCTTAGTCAGCATTATGTGCTATTTCAGGTGAGATCATTCCAGAGATTATGCACACTTTAGATTCTCGAGTTTATAGATCGTAAAAAGCTCGAAACAAAGTGGTCTAGTTAAACTTGCAAGGAGACACGTCAGCGGAACCTTGGCTACTGTTTCGGTTTATTGATCCCTAAATTTAAGACGATCGTTTCTTCCAAGCACCATCCTCATCGTGAATATTCGTTAGCAACAAAGGTTTGTCGATAACAATTCACGCAGTGAGGGTAATAAGTCGGGTCGAGAATGACAAAAGTTCGTAAAAAAGCCATGTTATTTATCTACACTAATATAAATAAAGAGGTTAACTTTGTTTGATTGTATGTAGGGGGTAATCTTTGGAACTACTGAACCGATTGCAAAAATTATTTCACAGATAGAAAGCTACGGACTGACGGACATAGGCTAGGTACTAATTCCACGTGAACGAAGTCGCGGGCATCCGCTAGTTATGATAAATCTTTAAATGTGTGAGAATTTATTTTTTTTACCGTAAAAACCCTTTTCTTCAGAAGAAGTTTCTTTTTGTTTTTCTTACTAAAAAACTAAAAGAAAATTGATTGATTGAACTTGATTGTGTGTATTAATGTACCTGTGTATTGTATTATAATATGTTCTGTATGTATGTAGTAGTATTTGTCATTGTATTTCTATTACTTGCTGTACTTCTGCACCATCCACAACTTTCTGGTTATGCACAAGGGTTGACTGGCAGAGAATGCTTTTAGGCATTACGTCCACCTTTTTAAAATTTTGTTTTTATTTTGTGCATAAAAGTTTAAATACATAAATAAATCTGAAACAAAAAATGTCCTGTTTATACTACGCGTACGTAAAGACAGAAAAGATGCGTAAACGTCACCCAAAAAATTTAGAATTGTCATCTAAACTTGACCTTGCATCTTGTTCGCTAATCTTGCCACTAAGCACCAGTGCTTGCACTGTTGTGTTCCGGCGTGGAGAGCAACACAGCCGGTGTAATTACTGGCTCAAGAGGTATTCCATCTTAACCCTTTGGATTGGCAACGCATCTGTAATCTCTTTGGTGTTGCGGATGTCTGTAGGCGGTGGTGATCATTTACCATCTTGCTTGCTTTCTATTTCATAAAAAAAAACTTGAAATTTGTCGTAAAATAAATGCTACCTTTTGAGATGATTCTCGTTCTCACAAATGATCGCATTTGAAAACCTATGAACGACTCTACTTTAAATAATCCATTTCGACGGTGTGATGTCTCAATACATAAGAGTTATTTATCGGCAAATAAAGAAGGAAGAGTTTTATGACATATAAATGGGTAGGCTTCTGAACAATTGATTGGAAACCTATCAAAGATGCGGTTTGATCTGATATGGCACGTAATCCTAAGCAACAAACTGGAACAAATTACTAAGCCACATCTGAATTAAGTTTGTAGCATTGATGTGGCATCGTAAGGTTAAAATGAGTGACTTTTTTTACTGGTTTTTTATGAGAGTTGAAATTTGTTGTTCATTGAAGCAGAAAAATTACACTAATATAAATATAAATGCAAAATTTGTGTGCGAATTAGTATTTTTGTAACTTAGTCAAGCTTAAACGGCTAAACGGATTTGGATGAACTTTTCAATGGGAGATAGCTCATACACTAAATTACCACATAGGCTACCTTGTCCCTCACAAAAAAGTTTCATGAGCAAAGCTGTAGGTAAAAGCTAGTACGTAGGTATATAGTGTAATTTAATTTTAGACTTTGGAATTATGAGAAAGTATGGGATGTATTTTTTTATACCATTGACTTTGTTACGACGCTCTTAGAATCTGGTAAATTAAACTTTACCTTTTTTGAAAAATGGGTAAACGCCAATGAACTCTTTGTTTATCTATCTCTTATACCCGTGACTCTACCCGCGTGATTTAATTTTTTGTGCACTTTACGTAATAAAAATAACCTATGTTTTCATCGAAAATATAGAACACAGATAGGTTCCAAATTTCATCCAAATCTGTGCAGCTATCAATGCATGATTGATAAAGTAACATGCAAGCATCTAAATATTCAAACATCAATACTTTCACATTTATAAAAAAATGTAATTAAAATTTATTTATTTTCAGGTAACAGACCCGAATAAATTAGAAAATTATAAAAAAATTGAAAAATTACAATTATAATTACAATTTTGAAATTTTTAACATTTTGATTTCTTAGCTTAACTAGCATGTTAAGGGTATAATAATATATTTGTAACATGTACGATGTAAAATTTACCTACACAAAGCTCTACCCTGGTATTTTCATTACCCGACTACGGAAAAAAAAAGATTTTTTTATTTAAAAAAATCTAACTAAATAAACGCATGTTCGTTAGCTATGGAAAACCCGATTCAACCTTACAATATACCTGGAAACTAACAAAATCTGAAAAGCGAAAAATATTTTTCAACTGCATCAATTTATCTTACCAACTTAGCAAATTTTATTTTTTCATTCCATACAATTTTCTCATGAAATCCGAATATTTTGTGGCTTGATTATATTTTTATGGTTGTTTTTATAGAACCATCAAAATATCAGCCACCTGCGTTCAAAGTCAATTTCGAGTATTGAAAAGATACAATATGGCCACATTACTTAGATTACTTCCAAACCTTTGATGTCATAAAATATAATAGCATTTGTTCTTGTCTTCCCTTGCTTTTGTTGCAATCTTGATAGTAAGTTAATTAAATTTTGAATTTATAAAAAAAGTGTAAGTGGATGTAATTAAATTACTCATTTTTAAAGAACTTTTGAGAATTATGTTTTATGGGTCCGCATAAAACGTTTTGTAGGGAAGCCCTTGTTCGCAAGTCCATTGCTGACATGATGATGGTGATCGTAACAGATCAAGAGGTAGCCTACTTTAACTAAGGTAGGTTTAGTGAGTGTTTACTAATAATGATAATAGTTTAGTTTATACCACTTAATGCATGTAGTATTTATTAAAAGCAAAGTTGAAATCCATAACTATTTCTCCTTTGCCTAAAAGTTTACTGGTAGAGAATGCCTTAAGGGATTAACTTCGCCTTTTGTACCGTCAACCAATTCTGTTCATAGACCACCTCTTCTGAAGAAATGTCATAATATCTCAGTGATGACACAATGCGACAACGTTCTAGAGTAGCCTGTGAATCTAATCGACTTGTAGGTTTTATTGACAATTTTGTGCAATATAGAAAAAAAAGCACGGGTCATTGGCCTGATTAAACATTACCCCGGTAAGAGTGTAGTTGCTTTGTTAACCACTAATACACACTATCGCGAATAAATTTCCATCGGTCCGTCTGTCCGCGGCGTATAATCATTAATCTAGACCCGGACAGTTGGTGACGAGCGTCGCGATGGATGGATGATCGTGGTTTACTTGCATATCGAAAACCTGGAAGAATTTAGTAAAAATAAATAAAATGCATTCTATTTTCTTATGTTTTCGCGATTTGACATTGAAATAAACATTGAAATAGACATCGTATGATATTGTTGTTGTTTGTAGACATTAGAATAAAACAATTTAAACGGTTTATTTATATCGCGTGTATTGTAACGAATCTAATTCCTGACGTTTCGAGCCCTTTACAGGTCTCATGTTCACCGGCAGACTGATAAAAAACTTAGAATACAAACTACCCAATTTTGAAAAATAATTGAAAAAATAAAATAAAAACGAAATATGAAATCGTTCCAATTAACGCAAGAAGACTACAGACTCTACCAGCACTTCGGAAGTGGCATCTGCTGAGAAGAATGCGTCGCAAGAAACTCAGCATTTAGCCTTTTTTCAACCAAATAATTAAAAAAAAAATTGCAAACAAGAAGTTACATAAAGATAAAAATAAAATTACAAAAATATTAATTGAATTTTAATTTCATAATTAGAATAAAAATTCAAATATCAACAGTCATACAATCTAATGTAGAGCCTAAAATGCATTCGGTGTTATGTATGAGAAACCTTTTAAAACTAGGTTAGTTTGCAATGATTTCCAGTGGACCAAGAGATGGCGCCACCTGTTATTATTTTTTAATTTTAATTACCTACTAACAAACTTATCTTTGCGCTTTCTAAAGTAGCTTTTAATGTTGTGTCTTGTGGTTGGTGGAGATTGCCTACTGTCATTAAATCCGCAAATGTGTTTGTTTTTTTAAACTGTTAGACAACTTTGGTCATTTAAAAAAAAGATGGCGGCGTGTAAATAATTGCTTTTGTGTCTAGGTTAAAATAAAATTTATTGACGTTATTGTACCGCAACTAGTATAATTAGTATCAATTTAGTTACAGTTTAGCTACGGTTTAGGTACAGTTTAGTGACGATTTCATTACCACTACCATGATTTTCTATCGAATCGGTTAATTACGCTCCAATTTGTCAGTGAAAGAGTTAACCATAGTCAATACAGTATTTTTCGATGACATGTGTCAAATTTTTGACTCATGATACCGATGTTCTACGACTACAGCTACAAAACGTTAGTCACTAGCGCTTAGGATTTCGACGGATAATGTACCGTTGAACTCACACTAGCGAATTTTAATTCTCTAAGTGAGCGCTAGAGGCGCTATACAACCCCATAGAAATTGTTTACGCCGAGTCGCTAGCGAGTACGGTTACGGCTAGATGCACTGTTCTCATGGTAAGGGTACTGATATAAATAGTTACGCAACTGTTACGTAACTGATATTAGTTGTTTTAGTAACAGTAAAATGTTTTTGATATTGACTCTACCTGTTATTTGACACGATATTTAAAACCCATGTTAAAATTTAAATTGACAAGATAATATGCTAACGCAAATAACTTAAGCTACTCATGTAACATTCTTTTTTTTCATCTAAATATACCCTTATCCTATCCAGAGCCGTTTATCCGTGTCAGTTCAAGTATGAATTTGACCTAGTTTCTGAACTGCAGAAAGATTGATTTAGTAGTTTGAAGCTCGCAATAACCTAGACTGAAAAATTCCAAAGTATTTTTGAGGCACAGCAAAGTTTTCTCGTCTCCATTTAAATTTCAGATATCTTATGAACGAATTTAAAATTTTAAACTTTGAATTGTATAATGTTATTGTCAACTGCATAAAAATATTGAAGGTGTAGCAGTAATATCTGAGATTATAAAACACAACGTCTAAAAAAATAAAACCTGAGTACTTAACGTGCGCATAAATCGAATTAATCGAAACTGTTTAACTTATTCCTAATTTTTTTTTTAATTTTGTAACCGAAACAAATTATTAAATTTAAATGCTATATTGTAGTTAATGACAACACAAAGAAAAATCTAGGGAAATGGCAGAACTTGAAACTACATCCTGTAATGTGGCGAAAGTGGTAAAAACGCACGGCACGGAGCTGAGTTTGCAGGTTCGAGTCCTGCCATTGCCCTAGATTTTTCTTTGTGTTGTCATTACATAGCATTTAAAAAAATCTACTAACAAAACTGTCCACAAGTGACTTCTTTGTTTTATAAATTAAGTTTATTAGTGGCTTCGTAATTAATTCAAACCACATTCCTCGTTCCAAGTTAAATCTTAATTGGTCACGAGCAGACGTCTGCTGGTGACAACGGCCGCTATAATATTACCGAAAGGTTGGGGGCAATAAAACATATTATAATACAATAATAATAATGCGGTCACATTTTATTCAAAATGATGTGTCACTGTGGGTCATTACCTTTATTAAAATAAAGCTCTTATAAAGATTATAAAATGTATATATAAAAAATGTAATGTACAAGAAATAAAATAAAATAACCAAACTGGAACTTGAGTTCGGTCTATAGCTACCACCATAAGTGCCAGTTAAGGTTTCCGAGTGTGACAGTAAGGGTTTAAAGGTATTAAACACTCCGTTAAACCAATTGGCTATGGGCTATGCTCTGCTTAGCCAACTCCATACATCGGAGCTAGTGAATAAAATCACTTAACATAATATTTACCGACGACGCAAGCTCTCAGGCATGCATCATGCTTGAATGCATTTTCCGACTTGACTTTCTTCCTAAAATGTGTTTTATTTTATTTATTTACTAACCAAGTTACACTGGCAGATTTGCTGTACATGAATGTTGTAGGTTATATATTTATTTTATATATTTTATAGAGGTAGTATTCTCGAATTTGTAGTTTTTGAAAATACATATTCTAAGATAGAAACGTACTAACTTTTGGTATACCGAATGAATCACAAACAGTTCGATTTATTTATACATATAAGAGAGTTATCTTAGTGACTAACTGACTGACTGACGGATTACGCATAGCCCAAGTCGCTGAATACAGAAACATGAAATTTTAAACCTTTATTTAACGGGTTGAAGAGTTCCGCTAAGGAATGTTTTTAATTTCCAATTTAGGGGTTTAAAGGTGGGGTGGAATATGTGTTAAAATGTTAGCAAAAAGAAGTTCTACCATAAAAGAAACTTCATCGCTTCTACACTCCTCAGATGCAGGTGTCTTGATTTGCAATAAATTCCAGTGAATGTGCTGATACCGTCGAAAGACTGATCTCCTATTGATAGAAGTAAGTTAAGTTCCGTTAAGTTAAAGCCAATGATATCTTGCAATATTTCAAAAGCATCTGTCATATAAAGTAAAGATTTTTTTTATAATATCCTTGTATCTTTTTATTTAAAACTGTAAAGATAAACAGCTCCATCGCGGGAACTTTGGCAAGCGCATGTCATAATAATTTGCATCAAATAGGCCTTCCGACGCAAACATGTTAGGTTATCAGGCTGGTGCATATGAGACGCCGTTCCGTTTGAATTATTGCACCATTATTGTGCAAATTTTGTGCATTTACGTACGGTTATCGCATACCAAGGTAAACCCATGTATTATGCAGCGAAAAATATGCTTTGTGACACCAAAAGTATTTCACTTTTACCGCTTAATCGCTGTGTTTCGCGAATTTTAAATGAGCTATGCCAAAAGCGCTCTCCGTACGTCTGGGAATGTTGCAAATTTGCGTTTTAAGTTGGTAATGTTTGTCACACCGACAGGCAACGAAATAGCACGCCAAATTTACATAGTCGCCGAATTTTTGGCGAAGTGAAGTCACTCAGCGAAATGAAAATCAGCACGGTGTGACACGGTGCCTTTTTTGAAAAGGACTTTAAATCATTTTTGCCTTTGTCGTCACAACGCTTTGCTTAATTCAATTTCAAGCGGAATTCCCAAAGTTCCTACGCTCTTTGGATTCCATATCGATTATAACACCGTAGATTTCTACATACGTGAATATCTCGTGTGGTATCTAGCAGCGATTTGCATGCAAGCTACATTGCTATTAAACTTGTATTGGTTGCTGAATGGACTCTGTATAATTGGAAGTTATTGAACGAGCTTGCGCGGCGTTTAACGAGAATTAAAACGATGTCTCCATTGGAGTTAACAGCCAGAGGTACTTTTTTGCAACTCGTTTTATGGGTGCGCTTTATTTTGTTAATGCAACAGATTATTTTGCATGTAAATCGGCAGTTGTTTCAACAATGTGTAATCCTTTAAAAAAGGAATGAGTTGTTGTGTAATCCTAATAATATTATAAACGCGAAAGTTTGTAAGTATGGATGGATGTTTGTTACTCTTTCACGTAAAAACTACTGAATGGATTTAGATGAAATTTGGAACACACATAGTTCATAACCTGGATTAACACATATGATTCTTTTATGCCGTAAAAATGTATAGTTCCCACGGGATAGCGATAAGTTAATTATACGCCGCCGTGACGTCATGAGCAGCAAAGCAACTAATTCTCATTAATTTGTCCAGGAAATATTGCAGATTGCATGTTGGGTGCATGTTTGCTTGATTCAATTAAACAAGTCTACGCGGACGAAGTCGCGGGCAAAAGCTAGTAAGTTATAAGAAGCCTTCCAAAATTGAAGCTGGATTGAAAAAAGGGGAGAAAACGCTAAGACAATTAGGCTGACAAGCTTAAGGTCCATCCGGATCGCTACCACCATTTTGGCTCGCTAATCTTGCCGCTAAGCAGCAGTGCTTGCACGGTTGTATTCCGGCGTGAAGAGCAAGACAGCCGGTACAATTACTGGCACATGAGTTATTCCATCTTAGCCCTTTAGGTTGGCAACGCATCTGCAATCTCTTGGTGTTGCGGGTGTCAATAGGCGGTGGTGATCACTTACCATCAGGTGACCCACTTACTTGGTTGCTAATTTTATAAACGCGACAGGCGACAGATGATGACAGTGCCAATTCGTTTTACATTGCTTGCCCACCATGATAAGATTGATAAGTTTGTAAGTCTGTAGCGTTACTTGTCAACACAGTAATGTACGGCCATTGTCACTGTCACCTGTCGCCTGACGCGTTTGTGAAATCGGGCCCAGCAAGCATTAAAGAGATCCAATAGTTACTAAGAGCGTATTGCTCGTAAATTAAACAAAACAAAACATGGTTTTGCATAATCCGAGAATGAAACTCATGATTATACTAACAAAACCAGTATTAACCGGTTTATTTTGAATTTTTATTTACAGGTTATAACCTATCTGTCACTGTAATGACCGAGGTATCCCATTGTTCAGTTGTGTGGATTAAATATCGCTTAGCTCTAATGCTGGTTCAATTTCAGGCAGGTATTATTTGGCAATCAAAAGGGCTTTCTATAAAAAAATACCAGTATTTGCAAATGTATTGTATTGAAAAGGAAATGGGAATTTTATAGAATTTTCAAGTAATTTCAAATTAATACGTGCTCGTGTAAATATGGTCTTACAAATATTGTTTTAGGGTTCCATACCCAAAGGGTAAAATGGGAATCCGTCCGTCCGTCCGTCTGTCGCCAGGCTGTATCTCATGAACCGTGATAGTTAGACAGCTGAAATTTTCACAGATGATGTATTTCTGTTGCCACTATAACACCAAATACTAAAAACAGAATAAAATACATATGTATTTAAGGTGACTCCTATTCAACAGACATGTTTTTTTTTGCCGTTTTTATAGATAATGGTACGGAACCGTTCGTGCGCAAGTCCGACTGGCCGGTTTTTTTTAAAAATATATTTAATATTCAACCAAATCTATGATAAACTAAACTAAAATTCAAAACTAAACGCTTTTCGAAGCTGAAATGAAATAAGCGTTTTTTTTAAATTGGGTACGAAGTAATTTATAAGTTTTCATTGAATATTCGTCGGACGTGCGAATGATTTCAATAAATTTCGATTTAGTTATTTCCAAGTACTATTAGCAAGATATTTTGGCTCTCGATTTATTTATAGTCCTCACTTCAAAAGTAAATATGTGATTGACCTTTCTAAAATATTATATGCCGCTTTTTTTTGCTCGACTTTTTTTTGCCGTGCCCCCAGATACAAGTCTACAAATTGTATTACGTTATAAATAAACTACACTTGCTTGTTTGCCTTCATAAATTTAATTAAAAAAAAACTATATACGCAGCATAAATAAGAGCTTTGAAGTGAAGACTGATAAAGTTGCAAAATTTACATTAATAACATAATGCATAAATACCTTTATAATTAACAAACTGGAACAAATTACCTTGCTACTCCGCGAAACCAAAGTAGTAGAGTAGTTTGTTTTCGCGGAGTAGCAAGGTAATCTGTTCCAGTTTGTTGATATGGACCTCCGCAATGTAGCACTTGAATCTATTAATGACCTTTATATTGTAGTAGTTAGTAGTCTGTATAGTGTAGTAATGGAGATGCGATATGCGTACCGCAAGACTCAGTGTGGATTAGTAGCTGTAATTCACCACGACTGGGTTTGGTTCTGGAGTGGGATTAGTACGCCATTGACAGGATTGGAGTTGCCATTGGCAGCGCTGATCACCTCCCATCTGATGATCCTCAAACTAGCTCACCTTCTTTATCTATAAAAATAGTAAGGATGAAGATATTTTTTGCTTTAAAGGCTAACATTAAGAGATGTCAAGGAATCATACGCGGTTTTCCAAGGACAATTTATCTAAGAAAGATAATGTAACTCAATTCAACGGCTTCAGTAAATAGTATCGTACGTTTGTTCAGGTTACAAACGAATCCAAAATGGCGCTGTTGCGATTTCCATAGCGCCGTACCTACATATATAAGGGTTGAAAACTTCGAAACAAATTGTCATTCGTCAAGCGACCGTTGAAGTTTCGTTACGGTGTGCAGCAAGCAGTCGTCCCTCTGTTGTCGGTTAAACGGAACTCAAGTCTAACATCACGTATACCCTTTCTTCCAAACAAATATGCAAATACTTGAGCGTAAACGGTTCAATAAATCAAGTTAAACACGCATTGTCTTGAATAAAATATCAGTAACGGTGTTACTGGGGCAAAGGATTGTTCGCTTGTTTTTGTTGAAATGTGCCCTGGAAGGCCGTGCCATTGTGAATTATAATAATCAAATAATGAACATTATAGGAAGAACGATAGAACGAAACGAAGAAAGCGAAGATGAAGAAGACCTAAAAGTTATAATTGATCAAGTTTCTCCTTAACCAAAACAACTACAATAGTTTAAGATTTGTGGCTATGTTTTCGGTAAATTTAACTAACCTTCTTCTGGAATAAACATTTTACGTTTATTTCACATGTTTGTAAAGGTAAAGGTTTGTGTAGAGTTGCAAAGAGAGGTTAAAGAGCTGGCAATCAACAGGAATTGAAGCTTAGGGAGCACTACAACGATACGACCAAAAGTCAAGAGAGAACAATCAAAAGAGAAACCAGCAATGGGATGTAATGATCGTAACTGTATAGTTGTGAACGAAGTGGAAAAATTTAAAAACAATTGACGAGTAGAAGAAGCCGTAAGATACCTTAGGAAATGCAACGTAAAATTATAATATGTGCTGTGAAGCTATTTGGAAACTTTATGCGAGTTAACAACTATGTCGTTGTATTTATTAGGTATTCAGGTAAGAATGAGATGATGAAGTTAGTATATCACACCTTACGCCATTACTGGTGAAATGTTTTAGTCTTGCATCATAAGTGTAAACAATATTTATATTGTGTGTTGTTAACATTCTAAAAGACAAACCCTGTGTTTAAAGAAGGACATCGAATTTCTATGTAAATGAGAATTGAATAGTTTTAAATAAAGGTTTTTTCTTTCTTTCTTTTATATATTAATGTAATCAAATCCATGAATTTCAATTTGCACGTTTGAATTTCGTTGTGAGTTTCTAAATAAAGGTAAATATGAGTTTTTGGATAGGAACCGCGAACCGGAAGATGGAAGCAAAGTTTATATATTAATTATCATGTTCTTGGAATACATTTTGTTGACTTCGAAATCCTCTCGATAAAATTGTTATCATAATTTATGTTCTTAATTTTTATATCCCTATTTACTGAATTTACAGTTCAAAGTTCCTTAACAAAAATAAATTTAAACAATATTAGCTTTTACAGAAATTAACTCGCTTCATAAACTGACGCTCCGTGTGCCCTTCACTAATTATGTTTCATAGTCTAATGTAGGACGGAAATACTATAAAAGGTAACAGGCGGCGTAAATTTATATTTTTCTAATGCAGACTTAATTGCGAGTCTTTTATGGACTTCATGTAATATTAATTTATACTTATTTATTTACTTTAAAATCGGAACAAATTGTTCAAAGAAAAATAACATCAATTTCATTATTTATAGTTTAAACACAGATAAAATTCAATTGAAGTGTGGTTACGGGACCAGTGCATGACATGCTTAAGTATAATATTGTTATTACTAGTAGTTAACTCATTGTCTTTCGTATTTACTCGTATGTTTCCGTCTTGTCAATTATTAGGCGACTGTCAAACACTGGGACCATTACCTTACTACAAACAAACATCCATAACTCATAATACAAACATATTTTGTTCATTGAGAGAATCGAACGCGCAATCTCTTGAAGCAACGTGCTCGATGCCACTTGGCTATATTTTGACAAATAAAACAATTTGCTTTGTTGACAAACTTTGCTATTAATAACAATAAAACACGATTAGGGTTTTATAACCATGATATTTCTTTTTTTATGCTACATAAAAACCAATCTCAGTTTCATAGGCAGTCGTAAATGGAATAACACTGGCTTGACATTTTTATTGTTCCGGCTTACAACTAACACAAATTCTTGCATTTGGTTGTGAACTAGCGGTTCCCCTGTAATGTAATACTCATAGCATATTCACGTTTTATGCTTTTTTTAGGGGAAACACGTTGGTTTGAATAAGTGATGGATATTATAGGTCAAGGTATTTACCTGTGGTCCTAACATAACCTCCCAAGTTTAAGGTGGATCGCACCGTAAGATGCCAGAACTTCGAACAACATTATTTATTAATGAAATAGATAATGAAACTTATGAATTCTTTATCAGCGTTTATTTTCCTTTGTCATGTGTATGCACAATTTTGCTTAGAATTTCGGTGCGCATTTTGAATTATTATTCTGATGTTGTTAAAACTTCCATTGTTTGAGATCACAATAAAAAAATATTTTTCCACAGGCAGGTAACAGAAAAAATGTTGCGCCAATTTTGTTAATTGTTTTATGCAGGAGCTAGCAAACCAGTTATTTCAAATCAGCGATGTGAGAGTAAAGCGTTTCTATGTTTCTAATTTAGCGCAGCGTTGGATATTGAAAAAGATTTCTGTTTGTTAGTTCTTGTTTATTTTTGGTTGATTGATTTAGGAGTATAAAAGACAAATTAAAATTGTAATGACAACACAAAGAAAAATTAGGGCAATGGCAGGACTTGAACCTGCAACATCAGCATTCCGTGCCTCGCGTTTTCCAGTTTCGCCACACTGCCGCTACTGCCGAAACTGAAAAACGCAAGGCACGGAATGCTAATGTTGTGTGTAATTTTTCTTTGTGTTGTCATTACAATTTTAATTTAATAATTTGAATGTTAAAAACATTTAAAATAATAATCGGAAAAATTTCGGTTACATAATTTAGTATAAAAGACATTTCAAAAATTGCTAAAATAATAGAATAGAATAAGTTTATTTCAGGCAGACATACATATTTATTATAAATAATAACTTAATTACTAGCACGTGAAGTCTGTAACGTGAGCACTTTCGCGGTGTCAGTTAACCGGCCACGGAACCGCCGGTATGCGACACCTTTCGGCCAAAACTTTTCTCTTGCGAAGGTCGACAGCTGGACAGTCGGAACTCTCACCACAAATGAAATAATAATAATAATGGATATTATAATGGACTATGTTGTAGAAACAGAGGCTAGGATAGGGGGGACATAATCATGAGGCACAAATACTTAACCCCCACTCATTTTACTCAAAAATGGGACCAATATCTCCACTTAACTCGAAAATGAAATCTAAGATCAAAAGGGTCTGAAGATGACGTGGTCCAATGAATATTATGGTCAGATCAAACGAAATATCATAAGGTGTTGAGGCTTGTCACCTGATAAATCTCTTAGATAAGACAGATCAAGACTTCCGATATCAGATAAGTAATGTCGGGTGCAATTATACCTAAAGTTAGGGAGCTAACATAATATGGACAAGCCCTGTTGAATTCACCTATTAGAAAAATCCCGGGACTATCCCGGAATTACGAAATGATCCATCCATAGAGCGACACGACACGTGTGTGTAACAACATGTCCAAATATGTAAAACGTGGAATATTCAAAAATAGGAAATTGCAAAATACTTACTCTCATTACTCAAAGAGGGAAACATTTAGTATAGTTACAAAAATAAAAATAATAATCTACTTCACGCTTGTTACGATTTCGGAATCCAGGGATTTTGTTATATTTATAAATTTATTCTGAAAGGCTTATCCATATTATGACTATCTATTCGTGGAAAAATTCAGTTTAGGTACAATTGCACCCGTATTTTCGATCACTCCTAATTTTGTCTGTAAGCCCCAAATTTTGATAATGTCATTACAGAGTATAAGCGTACTTTGATTATTCTGGAGGCAGTGTGGTTAAAAAAATGTGAGAATATGAATGTTAAAGTGGAAATATGATATAGTAAATGATAAAACGCTATTTACATATTATCACAAAAAACACAATCTCCCTAATTATCCTCTATTTAGGGTAGGTAGCCAAAAGCACCCAACCCTAAAACCGTTGTTATTTACAACAAAAACACAAGTCATATTTTTATCTCCCGGCCAAGTAATTAACCATTGTTTTTTTCCGGGGCCTTTTTGTTCTATGAAAAATATCACGGATTAGTCCGGGTAAATTAATAAAGGCTAAACAATGAACGGAATCGCCCAGGATCGTATATTCATGCGGACAATGGAGAGAGGGTGTGTAGAGAGGAATAAAACATATATGAGGTGCGCGAGTGTAGAGGTAGAGGAGGTAGTAATCTGGGTTTTGTGTGCTTGGGGGTCACTATTGAAATAACAAAGTACAATTTTCTAACCTGTGCTACTATAAATATAGTAATAGTAGATAGTGATGCACTGGGTTACGTTTGTAGCGAGTTAACGCGTGTCGAGAAAGTTCGTGCTAGGTGAACTGCGGGGCCATTCTCGCGTCAGTAGAGATGAAGTTACACTCGAGATAAGCCAAAAAGAGCTGTCAAATCCCTTAAAAATCTGTCATATTTTGACACATCTCGAACGTCAGATGAATCTCGATGAGCGCCAGAATTGGGGGCCTGAGCGTAAATTCGACGTCATAGGAACAGTGCACAGTGCGGCTTCAAAAAGTATTTTGAAAGTAGAAGCGTAATTTTTTTTTAAATTGACTAATAAGTCATGGATGTTTTATGTATTTAATTATATAAAGTTGTATATTCTGACTTAAAAAAAGTACATGAAGAATTCATAATTATTTTAAGAAGTGACTTCAACTGTCATTGAAAATGCCATAGTAATCAAAATGAAGTGAAGTACATACACCATTAGATAGAACTGGTCAATCATCGTGAATGTTTTATTGGCAGTTTGAATTCCATTTTAGTGAAATTATTTACAAAGTTCTTTCCAACACTTTTGAATTTTGACACAGGTTTCATCAATGCTATTTGGTTTAAGAATAATGCTTGTATCATCTGGTTGAGATTCGGAGTGCTATAAGACTAAAATACATACATACATAAAGTCACACCTGTTTCCCGGAGAGGTAGACAGAAACCATGGATTTCCATTAGCCACAGATTCTGATACAACTTTTGCTTCACTCACTCTCGTCGGTCAGCGTCGGTTTAGAGTACTCCTGACCTGGTCTTTCTCCACAATGTCTCCAATTTGGTCGAGAACGTTTGTCGAGGTCTTACCCTACCAATTTAAGAAAAATTAAAATGAGAACTAAGAGAAAAATTATGAATACAAATGTAGATGGAGCTACTGTCATAAAGCTAAACGACACATGGAACCAGAAAGCTGTTTAGAATCCATATGCATAGTGTGCACTTACCCGTTTTGTGTTTTTTAATAATGCATCGCAAACCCATGAGCTGGGTGGCACTGCACATAAATTTTAGTTTAAGAGCCTCCAATCTCTTTGTTTTTAAATTCAGTGCAAATTTGAATTCACCAAACACAAAACACGGGTTTAAATATAAAACGCATTGTGCAATCTTGGGGTTTTTGTGGGATATCTATGGGGAATGTATACAAAATATTGAATTATCGGGCATTTTGTAGTACTTATGTTTTGTCAGTGACCAACTTCGCAATACAATACAATAACTCTTTATTGATCACCACAAAACGGCATGAAAAACCACAATTAAGTGAAAATACATTACCGCTTTAAACAATTTCTTTGAGTCAACCGTTGGAAAGAAGAGATGAATAACGGAATGGATAAGAGCAGACGGTGCAATAACGTTTTCGGTGAGGCTTTGGTAATCGGATTACACTGACACTACGACACTATGACTGTAGAAGTTGTTTGCAGCAGCATATGCTGAGTGGGGTCCTTTTCAGCATCAACCGTGTTATTTTTCATCTGTTTTCTTTGTTTTGTTATTCTTTGCTGAAATAAATATTTTCTTTCTTTCTTTCTTACCAGGTAGATTGACGACTTGGTTAAGGTGACTAGTAAAGTAACCCAGACCTGTTGTAACCACGTTAAGGTAACTAATCATTCAGCTCACAGTTTTTGTGTAATGAAGCTATGATTATATGCGTGTTACCTTGAGTTTCTGTTTCTGTTAAAAGATTTCTACAAAAAAATAATTGAAAGAAGATTAATGCACTAGTTACATCATGACTCTGGGTCGCTCTTCCACGAAACCCCCTCGACTTTGGTGAAATCGCGAAATTAATGTCTAAAGATCAAGAGAAGACGAAGAAAATGGACTTCGGTCACATTATTGGTAGAAAAATGCATGCGACCATGTCTCCAGGAGAAACCTATGTGTTCATTGATATGCTAATTATGTGTGTACTCAAATTTTAAATCACCTAACAGTATAAATAGGACTATAGCGTGCATCCCAATTGTAAACGAAGCGGCGCAAGCATGTTAATGATTATTGGTTTTCATGCATTGCCGGTGTGCAAACTTAAACTCTGAGCTCAAATATTAACACAATCGGTATTTATGCCTTCATTATTGCTCAAACACGAAACGAATCGAATATTCATGGCACGTGGCTTTTCCTATGAACTAACGAGTAGACGGATAGTTGTTGATAAGGGTTGAGGATATCTGCATGAGAACCAAAGTACAGGTAAGGAAAGCTAAGCTGAACGATTACAAACACGACTTAAGAATGCCATACAAAACAAAACAAAAATTTAAACCTCTCCGATACACATACAGCGTAGACATGCTTCGTATCGTTGCAGGCAACTTGAGCATAAATCGAGTGGAGGAGGTAAGTTTGCGCATGCACATTTGTAATAGAAACGGCTACTGCGCAGTCAAGGTCAATGCTCAAGTTATTTGCCGGACTCTGTAGCGTCATTTATAACCGACTTAGCCCTAAGAATTGCTAGAATTAAGTGACACATTACTCGCAGAACGGGTGGCAGATGGAGCCAGAGAGCTCTAGAGTGGCGACCGCTTACCGGAAGGCGTAGCGTTGGTCAGACACGCCTCAAGGTGGACTGACGACCTGCGGCCCTAACACAACAGCCCAGGTTTAGTTTAACCCTTTCCTGTGTCTCTGTCTAACTAGTGTCATAAGAAAGGGACGCAGATAGAGATAAACTAACCTTGGCCAGTCATGTTAGGGCCGATGGTGATGGTTGCTGGAACCCGCTGGATGGGAGCAGCGAATTAACAAACGTTGTGGCGATCTTTGGGGGAGGAATATGTCTGGCAGTGGACGTATTTTGGCTGATATGATGATGATCATCACCACTTTTAAAAATTGAAGACCACGGAAACTTGCGGTGTTATCATAATCACACATTATCTATACACATAAAATAATCCCGTTACCGACTGACTGACTGAATGAGAATGCATTGCTTAAGACGCTGAAGTTAGAAACATAAAATTTAGAACATGTGTTCCTTAAAAATAATTCGAGCTTCATAGACTAACATACAAAGTATGCAACATTAAAGTTAGTACGTTAATTTGACGACGTGTGACTTAATTTCAGGGTATCCAACATTCGTCTGCAAAAACTGTGGAAAGCGACTCCCATCGACCAGAGTAAGTACTCAACAAAAAAAAGGATAATTAAAGAAAGAATGATCAGATTTTAAGTAATCATTTTCAGTACCTATTTAATTTCTTTACACTTCTTACTTTTGCTGCAGAACATTTTTATTTTTAAAATTTAAGTGATATGCAATGAAAACACAAAAAACAATCTTGGGCGTCTGGCAGGACTTGTAATTTTTTCCTTGTCTTCTCAACAATACTTTTAAGTGCTCATTTAAAGCTAATAAATGTGCTAAGCCCTCAATAAAGCTCCAAGCACGCGAAGGGCCTAAATCATAAAAGGCACTCGGAACCCTTTTCTCGCGTATTTTATAATGATATCAATCAAACGCCTCTTATGCTATCGGCCCTTTAGCCCTTCATGTTTCGATGACCTTTAAGTGGATGGTTGTGAAGGATTAAAAGAGGCAATTTTATTTCAAGCCTTTCAGGCAGTATTACGTTTTCTTTTATTGGATGCAAGCTTTTTGTATGGATTAACTATGACCTTTTTTTGGACTGTTTAATTATCTTATTTTGTCAACTGTGACCGAACCCATGTAAAAGACCAAAAACTTCGACTGTAAAAAACCTCTTAATAAGAGAAACACAAGCCTTATAGTTACTTGTTTGTAGAAACACCTTTATTAATAGACTGACTCAATTTTATTTGACGCAAAAATTCAGTAAAACTAAAAATTACATTTAATTAACACAGTGGTGATCTAAAAAGGGGATTGCTTACCAATTTCTTAGTTAAATCCGTTAAATTCGGTAGCATTGGTGGTGCAGGAATCGATGCCTATACGCCCAAGGTCGTTTGTGCTGGAAAAAACCTTAATGTCACTTTTACATTCAACCAGACGGCAACATATGCAGGATACCCTAATATTTTTATACAGACGTCCTTACGTTTAAGTACTCTATTGAACGATATTTTATTAATATTACGATATTATTCCAGTTACTGTTTTGCACCGTTTTTTCCATGTATTTTGTTGAAAGCTTGGCTTTTTTGTTTATTCTGGGACTGAGTCGATTACGCCATAAAATGTCCAAAAAATGTAAATATTGGCAGTATCTTAATTTGCCAGAAGAAAAAAAGTATTTCTATGTCTCACGCAACGCATAGAAAATAAATAAAAACAGACAGATTACCAAAAGTAATATTTTTTAAATTTAATATGGAAAAAGTCCTGTCAGTTGTTATAGATATAAAATTATCTTATGTGTGTGTATTGCTCTCTTTAGTACACATACAATCTTATCAATATTATTCTTTGTTTATTCAGCATAAAATAAAATGTTTACACAGGAATAAACTGAAAATCGGCGCTGATCAAGTTTCAAAACTGGAGCCAGCATTATGCTGAGTTTATTCATCTTGCCGAAATTTAAAAAATGTTAATTTATCTAGGTTTTAAGAAGTTGTACAAGGCAATAAATATTTTTTCTTTCTATATTTTTTTCTTACTGTAAAAATCTTATAAAATAAATAAATAAGGACTCGAAACGTCGGGAATTAGATTCGTTAATACCCGCGATATAATTTTTTTCTCAATGTCAACAAATCACGTAGGTAAACATAAGAAGTCATTTTAAATGTAATTTAAAAATATGAACATTAAGTATCTATAGTCGACCAAGAAATTGCTTGATCACTTTTCGACCGTATTACAAAGGGATAAGGTCCAAAACTGGTCAAGCAATTACTTGGTCGACTATATCTAAACGTCCACATGAAAAGTTACCCGGCTAAATGTGATAACTTAGATGGATAGAAATTAATAAATGAACTGAATTAATCTTGACTTTTTATACATATATTTCTAGCACTAAGGGTAGTAAACTATGAATGCAATAATCAGATGAACGATATTATGTAAAAAAATTCTGTGTCTGCCGGTCTCTCAATTAGTGTGCACAGAGATTGCGTTGGTATGCTAAGATTGCGGGATCTGCATCCTAACAGATGACCAACATTTGTTTTTTCTTATTAACCAACTTCAAAAAAAAGGAGGTGGTTCTCAACTCATCTGAATTTTTTTCCTTGTAATAATTTTGACCTTATGTAATTTTTAATTATTAAAAAAGAAAAAAAAAATGGCATAGTGCTAAAAAAAGAAAAAAATAGGTGCTACTTACAAAATGTTTTTAATTTTTCACTTTTAATTTTTTAATTGAAAATAAATAGTCAAAAGAAATTTCTTTGCCTAAATTACGTATAAAATGTCTCAAAAAAAGTAAGACAAACAAGCACCGGGCTTCGCACTATCGCAGCTTACCTACTCAGAAGACCCACGTAATTTAGCGTCGGCTGAACAGTCCTCCCTGAGTTTTAAGTAGCTAGTGATGTGCGTAGTATCGATAGTTTAATTAAAGAAAGAAAGAAAGAAAATAGTTTATTCGATGCTCAAATGTACATAGGGTGAACTTATAACAAAGGCACCGAGTATTTACCCACTCGTCATAATATAGCGTTTCATTCTTCCTTTTCATGCTGTTTTGTGACGATCAATACAGCGTTATTGTATTGTATTTTTAAATCTCACCAGTTTATTTTGCCCGCGACTCGTTCACGTAGATTTTATAAAACATATTAACTTTGGCCTTTTCTTTTAACCTCTTTTATCGTAGGATTTTCAAAAATGTCATCTTACTGCACCTCTACATGTATGGTATTAGTGTTCACTTAGTTAGTTTAGCTTTAAGATAAAATAATTATTTGTACGGCCGTAACAGGTAACTGTTGAAACCTTATAATGTTATGTGATACAATAAATACAATACGATTATGATTATATTCATTAATTAAAAAAGCTGTTTAAATAATTATCATACTTACAACTTATTATTACTTATTCCCCTGGCACAACGACCCAAAGAGTGTTTTAGCCGCAGTTTTTGATACCAATAAAAACACTACTTAAGTATTCGAAATCGGGTAAAGCTGTAAACCTAGTTTTCTTAAATAATGAAGATATCGCTTGCAAGCTTTTAATGAGAGGCTATTTTGCGAGTCTTATAATTTAATATGATTGATGATATTTTTTAAATTGATTACTAGAAACAATTACGACCTTAGAAATACTATTATGTTCCAAGTACATTACCCCTTTACACTCGGCTTGAAACAATCGTGACTGTTAACTTTAAAAAAATGTTCCGCGTATGTCAAACTACTTTCGCGAACGCAACCGATGCCGATAGATCGTGCGGCTATCCTAGAATACGAGAAAAAATAGATAAGGTTCATGCGTACGCGTCGGGACATGTCAGCCCAGTCGACATCGCTTGGGTAGATGGCTGCGTTCTTTGAGCGTGGAGCTCGCTCACATAAGTGATTTTTTTTTACAAATATAATGAAATTTGTTTGTGATTCACTACCTAATTGCAAAAAATACTGTGTGTGACACACGTTTTGAATATTCTGTGTTAATATGGGTAGAATAAATGTATGCAATTCGCTTTCAAATTTTAACTATCACGGTCGTGTGATTTCGGTTGCGTAGAGCAATATTGAACTCTCACGATCGTGCAGTGTAGGTTGCGTCCTGTGACGTTGGCTCAGTAGGTATAACTTATTTCCTTATACGCCTGGCTTACTTACTGGGATGTTACGCTTCTTTTAGGGGCTCCATTAAGCGACAAACTTATAGAAGATCTGCTTGCAAATGGAAATCTCTCCGAAATTGAAGATCTATGGAAAAGTGTAGTGGTCGTCCAAAGATTAAATGCGAAAAAAGCGACGTATATTTATGCATATCAAGATATAAAGACTGCTTTAGATTGTTTCATAAGCAATAACTATATGGAAATACGTATACCTGAATTACGATCTCATTTATTTGATCTCAATTAGCGTTTTTGTTGTTACAACTAATTATGTTGATTATTTTGTAATGTTGTCTAAGGAAATGCTGTGATTTAGTGCCTAAACTATGAATAAACAAAAGAAACTTTGTTTTATTTTTACATCTAGTTTTGTTTCATTGATTTCTGCAAATAACATTTAAATTTTAACATATCCGCGCAATAACGTCATGACATTTACGAACATGCGAGTTACATATTATTCCTGAGCCACACGAACGTGAGGGTCTGATTGTGGAAGATCAGCTAAGCCAGGATTTTTTTCGTGATTTTTCCTAGACTCTTTATGAAGTATTAATACACTTTTACACTGTTATTCAATTCTTTTAAACATTCGTTTCTCTCGGGTGTAAAGGGTTAAGTGTTCCGTTATAATTAACAGAATTTGTTATAGTTTTATTTTAGCAAATTGTAATGTCAATTAGTAATGTTAGCGTCTTACCGTGTAGCATCTTAAAAATTTAATTCATCATACAAATATTTTCCCCTAGCGTGATTCAAATCTGTAATCTCTAGCTTCAGAGTTACAGTCAAGTTTACTAACAACTAGCCTTTCTGGACTTCTATAGTGATAATTATGAAAATTATAATGTACTCGTAAACACCGATATCGATGATAATGATAATACTTATAACATAAATATCGATAAAATCGTCACACCCCGCAATGCCAACTCAGCTCAGTTGCAATGTTATACGTACTAGAACTGTGAGCAAATGCAAAATAATATCTCGATCGTACAAAGAGATAGTCGGCTAACTGTATGTAGTCTGAAGTAGGACTGGATATGAACGCACATCGTACAGATTATAGCAGTAGGATATTGACCTTTTTTCTACATTTTTTTATAAAATAGGAAGCAAATGAGCAAGCAGGTCACCCGGATCACCGGATGGTATGTGACCACCGTCGCCTATAGACACACGCAGCACGCAAGGGAATTGTAGATGTGTTGCTAAGCCAGAAGGCTAAGATGGAATACCTCTTGTGCCAGTAATTTCACCGGCTGTTTTGCTGTCCACGCCGTGACACGACAGTACAGACATTGCTGCTTAGCGGCTGAATTAGCGAGCAAGATGGTGATAGTAATCCGGGTGGACCTTGCAACAAGGCTCAAGTTCCTATCACCCGCCTGATCTCACTGAATAATTTATAGATTCACGCACGATTAGGTACCTTAGCTTAGCTGTTAGTTATCAATTATGAAGATAACTGAGAAAGATAGTAATTGCTGCAGGGACAGGACCTTATGCAAGGTCGGTCCAGATCACTGCCACCATCTTGCTTGCTTATCCAGGAGCAGTGCTTGCTCTGTTTTGTTCCGGCGTCGAAAGCAAAGCAGCCGGTAAAATTACTAACACTAGAGGTATTCCATTTTAGCCCTTTGGGTTGGCAGCGTATCTGCATTCTCTTTGGTATTCGGGTGTCTATGGGCAGTGGTGATCACTTTCCATCAGGTTTGTATGAAAAAAAAATATTATAGCATTGTCATACATTTGGAAGAGGAGATATTATTATATTATGAACATGAGTTTTAATAAAATAAAACTGTAAAGTGCCGTGCAAAATATAGGTTCAACTAAGGCTGACGGAAACAATTATTGGTCAAAACCAAAAACATTCTACCGTAGCTTAAATATTATAATGATAATGCTTATTATAGTAACGGTTAAGTTAACATCAGTAACATACATTGTCGAAAAGCAATAAGGTATTGCGCACTGAGTATTGGTACCATGTTATTGATTTTGAGTCTTATGCTGCGCTTATTCGAGTCGGTTAATAAGAAAATTAAAATAACTATTTTATTCTGTGTACTGTGACATTTTCGAACAAGCAAAGGCTTTGTATGCAAATATTCTATTTGCTTCTGTTAACAGAAACCACTTGAAATAATACTCGAGACTAGCAAGGAAATCTAAAATTTGAAGCCTGTCTAAAGAGGACTTTTCTACGGAGTTGTTTTTAAGAATCAAAGTATTTTAAAAAATAGCTAACTAAGTTACATTTAAAATGCTATATAATTAATGACAACAAAAAGAAAAATTAGGGTAATGGCAGGGTTCGAACCTGCAACATCAGCATTCCGTGCCTTGCGCATTCCAGCTTCCGCCACATTACCGTTAAAGAAAAATCGAAAAAATTTAAAAATAAATAATTTCGATTACAATCTAATCTAACTAAGTTGTGGATTGTTCCTTCGTAAATTGTTATTAATTTTGGTTTTCATCACAAAAGCAAAAAATATTATTCTATCTTGAGAAACTAAAGGGGGTAGTTATAGACCGAGCTCAAGTAGGACGCACTCATCGAATTTATAAACAGAACTTCAGCTCGAAGCTCAACTCAGCGTAATCAAGTATCAGCTGAGTATTGAACCAAGTACGGCGCTAATCCGTATTCATAAACCATACTCAAGCTTAAACCTGGCTGAACATCGCTCGCGACCAAAAGCATCGCCGTGCAGCGTGCGTGTTGTGTAGGGAATGCGAAACCGGTTATTTTCAGTAAGGAATAACCGGTAAAAACCGGTTTTTTTCTTAGAGAATATAACCGGGTTTGCATACCTTAGTGTTGTGGCGGTTAAGCCGTTGTGTCAAAGAATTTCAAATTCAAAATGCAGTATAATTTGAATTTGAATTTCAGGTTGAAACCTGAAATTCGAATTCGAGCGCTTGAGTGAACGATTACTGTCATTTTTAGCTGTCACTATACTGTAATATTGTATCTCAAAAGGTAAGAATTTACTTGATTATGCCGTGATTATATCCGCCGTAGAAATAAAATTGGTATGGTATGGTTTGATGGATACCTCCTCTCTGATCGCTTACTTGAGAACCCGGACTCAAGCTTCGTTTAATAACAAGCTCAAGGCTTGAACACGAACTTAAGTTCGGTTTATAAGGTATAGTCGACCAAGAAATTTCTTGAACATTTTTCGGCCGTATTACAAATGAGTAAGGTTCAAAAGTGGTCAACCAATTACTTGGTCAACTATACCACCGTCAATCACAAGAAAGAGGTTTTTGACGAGACTACAGCTACAGAAACATTACTCGTAAATTACAGAACACAAATAAGAAAGAGATAACGATGTCAAATGCCGGCCAAAACCATGCCCAACGCTTGTCAAACACTGGGGCAGATAGCTTAGTTAAAAACAAATTTTAGCATGACTGTACCTCTGTTAGAATTACACATTTTAACGTTGTTTACCCGACGGTCCGCAAAAACTACGAGCGGGTTTCTTTGAATCAAAACACCCATACGTTACCCGAGGGGACCACACATCAGGACTTAGTGCGAAGCATTTTACACCGTACGATTTGTTTGTCGTGACCTACATCGTGACGGGATCGGAACGCATGTAACGTGGCGTTAAAGACAGAACTAAACTTGAATGTCACGAAAATTTAATAATGTGCCTCTTAACTATCTTTACTGGCAAGGTCTTAAAATGACATCGATAGGTTTGAAATTGATAATAAACTTTTCTCATTATGTTTAAAACACAGAATAGCTTTTTACAGTACATGCTTCACTGTTTACTGTCACTATAAAGCAAGGTTATTTTTTCGACTGTATGTATATCTACTTCTTTGCAAAGCTCTATAGCATAAGCTACTGCATGGATTTTAACATGTAAGATGTCGTTAAATTTTAATCTTTTTAGTAAAAGTGACATAAGTACGGCAAATAAAATTTCACACGGTACTTGCAAATCAAAATGGGGGGGGGGGGGTTGGTTATTTTTGTAACATTAAAATATCTATGCTGTAATAAAAATGTAACTTAAATTTTATAAATAATTACAGACCTGGAACGATCTACCATGTTACATGTACAGTCAAGGAATTAAATTTCTAACCCACCTAAGGTTCAATAGCATATAGCAAACTGTCACCATAAGAGCTATAGAGCAAGACGTTAGTTTGACATATCGACCTTAATGCATTGCGGATGTCAGACGACATTTCAACGAAATGGGTAGGGAATTAAGTTCCTTGACTGTACCTACCAAAATATTTTAAATGTAGGTACCCGACAAAAACTCATGGTTTGTAGTAAATCTTTAGAATAGAAGCCTTTTTTTTCTCATTTCAGATATATTTACGAAGTTGGGTGATTGTTTGATTAAAAAGTTTGTTTAGTTACACTTTGTTACTTTCTTTGCGTGTCATCACAATCATGTTAGAAATAACCGAAAAAAAAATTATCCCATGATTGAGACATTTAACCTGTCGACTAATTTGAATAATTGTTATATTAAACTACTGTAATTTTGTAAACTAGTACATCCACAAAGAATCCTCTTCACATTTATAGCCTAAGTTTTAAAAGCAATGCTACAGGCGCGCCATACCCTCAAACTTTAAAAGGGCGATTAAAAAAAACAACAACTCTTTGCAACGAAAACAGGAGAGTCAAATGGCGTATAAATACAGGTAAAAAGAAAAAAGAAATCGTTACTAAATCGGATCGTACCATATAAATAAGCTCCCTAGTTGGAAAGCCAAAAGTGTGGAAAATGGGAAGAGTGCTATAAATAAAACCACTCTCTAGCTAGCTAATTGGGAGCCCAACACATAAATCAGTGGGCACTAGAGACTGGTGCCAAAGCGCAAAAACAATTGCCGATCCAAATAGCGGTCGCTATGTTGGCAACGGTTTTTGAAATACGATTTTGAATTTAGAACTGGAAGATTGAGGAGTGCAGTTCTTGAAATTCCGTTGAAGAAATGGTACAAAATGTTTCGAGAATGTATTGTCAGTCTCAGAAGTAGCTTAACGCTTAAGAACCTTATCTTAGTAATGTATGAAATAAAAGTTGCTCAAATTTGTCACAGTACTAACAGCGACGAGGTACCTACAAAAATGCTCAGCTACTTCTGAGTCCGTCCGTACCACGTGCCTACAATTTTTTGTTTGACTTCATAATGCCATATTTTTATTTCTCATTAGATGCCGTGATACCTAAAGTTATAAAATAAACACCCAAGTTTGAGAGTTTTAGCAAAAATGTTTATCGTTGACAATTTTTAATAAGATTTGTATTTTACGACGTGTTTAAAATTTCAAAGTTGTTTTAATTACTATACATATACTCGTGTGGTCAAAAATGTTACACAGTATTTTTAAAAATGTTATAAAAAATATATAGGTACAGTCACGAGCACCAACATGTATACAGCCAATCCTTCCCAACCTGTCAAAATTATGTAAACATCAACCTTATTGTTAGAGGCATAAGGTCTGTGTATACATATTTATGGAAGATTGACTGTATAGATGTTGGCGCTTGTGACTGTACTTAACTTAATTTGACGATCTTTTAATAATAATATCCTCTTGATCAATCCCAAGTTTAAAAAATGGCCTAACTAGGTTTTTAGACCCAAAATCACAATACTACCAAAGTCTTCATTTTCTTTCAACGGGTTCCTAACTCGCATTACCTCACAATGACCCGCTAAATCCAAAGAAACTCGATCTCAAAGATTACCTCAAGTGGTTATGTAAAATCTTTCCGTGATAGAATTTATTAAGGGTTCCAAATTAAACATTCAGACGCCTGAAACGGCACATTTACGATGTAATCCTGCCGCATGAGTCCCGCCGATGAGCTTCGCCGTAAGTGCGCAAGAGACGGGAGAGTAGTAAAACCTTCCTTGATGTGATTAACGTGATTTAGTAGGTGGTTATCTTGGTTTGATTCCTTGAAATGCGGGTGTCTGTTAGCGATTTAAGTGGGTGGATAAATTATTTAGGAAAATTACGCTTTGAAATTTATGGTAAGGCCAAAGGTACGAAAAATTTATCGATCTATCAACCTAACGTACAGTAACAGAACAGGTATTTTAGTGAGCTATTACATATATTTTAAGCTAATTATAAATTTATTTATACCGCCTACGAGACTTTAACTCGAAAAAATTATTGTTAATTTACCTCGACGGCCGTGGAAAAGTAACACGTAACCGTGGTTGTAACATGGTCGAAACGTCAGGGTAAATAAACAGTGATTTTATCACATTTATTATAATAAATGACGGATGCCAGTTAAGTTGCCTCGCACTTTTCAGAGTTCCAAGACGAAGGAGGGCTAAAAGTCTGCAATGGATCAACGATTCTCTAAGGATCAGTACAAAAACACTGTCTACACACATAAAATAGTTCCGTTACTAATTGACTAACTAACAGACAGACACTTAACCTAAATTGTTGAAAATAAACACCATGAAATTGGGAACATCTGGTTCCTTAGGGATTTTAGCAATTCTATCATTAAAAGGCTTAAAATGCATTGTCAATTCACTTCTCCAAAATCGCCATCTCAATAATATCTCATTTCATAAATCTGCATACACCTTACATGAATACCTTGTAAAACCTTACCTAGTATCCTACAGGAGCATTAAAACCGACTCCCACCTTCAACGAACTTCCGACTAGTTGGTCCCCTGCTCATCTTCTCAACCCATTTCCCCGGCAATAAATAAATAAATTAGTGTTGCCATTTGTGTTGCCGGGATGACCACAAAGTTGCTCTTAGAGCGCGAGGGGTGAATATACGAAAGTTAGAGGTCACACGCGTAATGTCCAGCCACACGGTAAAGTTACAAATGCAGTAGTTTAGATAGTGAAAGAAGTGTAGATATCAAATGAAACAAATTGCATTTGTGTCGCGTAGATACCTAACCAAACTAGAGAACCGCTATAACTCAAGTTGACTTTAGTAAAAAAAAGTTGTCGCAAAATACAACGACCAGTCTACTCTTATAAGAAAGAATTTGTTTCTATATTTGTTCAAATTAATTTTTTATTACATTATTTTAATGTGTACAGTCTATAGATATTTAATAGGTACCTAGCACCAGTAGCTAATAGCAATGCAGGTCATTGCCCTATGGCTTCTGAACCCATCATAGAGTACTTATGATATGTGTGTAGATAAAGTAATGTATGCAACTGTACATAACTAGGTCTTAAAACACTCGTGTGATCCTATTATGAAACTCGCTAACGCTCGTTTCATAAAACCACACTCGTGTTTTAAGACCCCTCATTATGCAACAGTTGCATAAAATACTATTATGCACTAAGATTATTTCTATCTGGTGAATGTGTGCGAAACGTATAAGAAAGTGTAGCTACAATTTCACGACTTAATAGCCTTTTTTTGAGCCAATACCGTTAACACTATGGTGCATATTGTAGTGGTCTGCCGCCATCTTTTGTTCCAAAACGGCAGTTGGCGATGTATTTCACTCGCACGCAATTATACGCTACTGACACGTAATAAAATTCCCATACCATACAGACTTATGCATGAATTTTCTCTTATGGTTACTATAGGGATCACAATAGATGGGTATAGTGGTTAAAAGAAAAGCTAAACTTAACTCCAATGAACATTCATTCAAAACAGAAAGAATTGAAAGTAAACTTAATGTATGTATGAGTCTAACATTCTTTATTGTACAAAAATAAACACTCTTGACAATCTTCATCGCTAATCTAGCCTTTGAGCAGCAGTGCTTGCACTGTATTGTGTTCCGGCGTGGAGAGTAAGACAGCGGGTGAAATTACTGCCACAAGAGGTATTCCTTAGCCCTCTGGATTGGCAACGCACCTGCAGTTTCCTTGGTGTTGCGGGTATCTATGGGTATTCGTGATTATTTACCATCAGGTGACCCACTTGCTCGTCTGCCTTCATATCTTTTACAGAAAATTACAAAAAGAGATACAGTGACGTATTAAGGCGATTTTAGATCTTTAAGGGAGATCTTGTCTTAATGTGTCTTACTTTACTGTGGGTCGAGGTTGCTTAATGTCCAACTACGGGGATGTGCGAATGCATTAACGCACAAGATAACAACCCCTGAGGCGAGGGGGAGAAGGAACGACTAATTTGCACAAGGAATTTGTATTGGACGTTAAATACGTTTCATATGCAATAGCCTGAAGCAAACTGGGGAGTGACCCTACCTCTGTTTATCGTATTTGAATAGGTATTTCGGTACTGTTGGGTCATCAATAGAACAATTTTTAGGGTTCCGTAGCTGAACGCTAGGAACGGAACACTTATATATGAAAAGTAGTTGATGCATCTGACATTTTACCTAATTTTATAATAATAATAATAATTTGTAAATAAATTACACGCAAATATTAATCGTTATAAATTTTGCATGCCATTAATGGTTAAATATGTGAAACTTATATTATTGTTTAAGATCTGTTATGTAACCATATTTATCTGCAATTAAAGTTCATTCATTCATTCATTCATTCATATAATTTTGATCTGTCCATCCGCCTGTTTGTAAAGGTTTGGCAAAGGCTGTGTGTGTCACAGCCTTTTAACATGAAGACTATTAGGAATAAGTTTAATATTACACATAATTATATTGACTTATGAAAAATGAAAGGTAAAAGTTTGTAAAACTGTATAGAATGGAGTAGTAAAATTACTTCAAAATATGTGGGATGTAATTTTAATTATATGAGAAAAACCACGTGAAAACAACTTTACAAACACTTATATTTTCCCAAAGACAAATGTACTTAAAATTTACACGTCTCCATCTTGGCCTAAACTGACATTCTTTATTTCTTTCAAATTCAAAACACTCAAATCTTTTACTGCCACAAAACTGCTGCTGCTGCTGCTGTTTTTTTTTTTATACAACATAGGACGGCAAACAAGCAAGTGAGTCACCTGATGGTAAGTGATCACCACCGCCTATAGACACCTGCAACAACAAAGAGAGTGCAGATGCGTTGCCAACCCAGAGGGCTAAGATGGAATACCTCTTGTGCCAGTAATTACACCGGCTGTCTTGCTCTCCGCGCCTGAACACAACAGTGCAAGCACTGTTGCTTAGCGGCAGGATTAGCGAGCAAGATGGTGGTAGCGATCCGGACGGACCTTGCACAAGGTCCTACCACCCGCGATTTATGGTAATATAACCCTCAACTGACATTGGCACAAGGCCTGCGGCCGCCATAGAGAAGAAGAAAGAAGAAGTAATAACCTAGTTTTAGTTATGAAAGTACAAACACCGTCGTGTCCATTCAGGAAGCACTGAAGGCTCCTTGTAGAGCAATAACTGGACAGTTACCGTTTTAATAGCGATAGTTCTTATCACAGGCTGAAGTTAAACCATTTCCACATAGAACCAACTTTAAGTTGCCCTTAAGTTATGCTTAACTTTATATTATATTGTAGCGTGCTAGTAACTGGCTTATACCTCCATATGTGTTGATTTTGGATTACATTCTATCACCCTTCCTTTAACCTCACTGTTGGAATTTCCAAAAAACCTTTTTATTTTTATTTTATTTATTTAGTCTGACAACAGCTGTTACAATCTCACACATTTACAATTTCACGTAGGGTTTTGAGCACCTACAACACATCTACACTCCCTGCGGGACACGATATGTTCAAAATTAGTGGTTAGGCTGTCCATAAGTGTCCGTCAGTAAAGAAACACTTTTATACATTTAGATAATTATGTGATAATGAAACTTACGTAAATGATGATAAGGTTGAGAGCATAACTCAAATAATACAACTAATACCATAATTTTAATCCTTAAGGCTGCTTTTCCACCAGAGATGTGCGAGGATGCGTGTCGAGGGATGTGTTTGTAAGAACCAATAGAATCGCTTCATTTACCTCGCCTCGGTCTGCACAGCTCTGGTGGATACGGCTCATTGGTTCTTTACAAACACATCCCTCGCTACGCATCCTCGCACATCTCTGGTAGAAACGCATCCTAAATCGGGAAGATGTACAACGCTATTTATAGCTGACGTATTACTAAATCATTTTTTACTAACGACGCGCTCCAGTTTCGAACGGATGCAATTGGTATGTAATTAAAATACATACGAAACCATCCGTAAGAAATTTTCTAAATGACAGTGAAAACCACATCAAAATTCATTGCGTGGTTTAGATGGAGGAAGCGGCCGAAGATATGAGGGAAGACAGGAATGGACAGCTACTTTGTTTTATACTATCTCGGAATTATGTAATAATGAAACTTGTTTTATCCAACATACTAAACGGTAAAGGTAAACGAGCAAGTGGATCACCTGATGGTAAGTGATAGAATAGAATAGTACCATTTATTTCAGGCTGCATAGGCCCATAGAAAAAATACCTTAAAGACTAACTAACATACATATATTATTTATAAAACAAAAACAAAACAAAAACATTAAAACATTAAAATTAGCACGTTACTTCGGCGACGTGTGACCTAGTTTCGGGGTGTCCAGCAACCGTCCGCGAAAATGTCGAAAAGCGACTCCCTTCGGCCAGAATTCCTGCTTCATGAAGGTCGACAGATGATCGGTCGGCACCCGCACCACAAAAGACTCTGACCGCTCGACCCTCAGGGTAAAACTGGACTTGGACTTCACTCATATATACTCTACGATCTCCTCAACCTTCGTAGAGTAATGCAGCCGGGACACGTACAGCTGCGTCGTTGGAACAGCAGGACGCAGCAGATGTTTTGGTCCTACCTGGCACCTGGCCTGGCCTGGCCTGATGTCTATAGGCACTGGTGGTGATCACCACTGCCTATAGACACCCGCAACACCAAGGAGAACTCACTTATGAACTTACTTACTTATTTGGTGATGAAATTGAGAACTGACTCAAAGAATACGACTAATTTCATAGTTTTAATACTTAAATCCGGAAAAGTAATACCGCCGTAGCTGATTCATCATTAAATTATTCATAATTAAGTAGTTAAACCTTAGGCGGTAAAGTTGCTAATTAAATAAACTTTTATTTAAGTTCAGTCTCTTTATTTAAAACGGATTATCTGTGACTGGATAATAAAAATAGTGTATAGGGAGTTTTTAAATTGATAGCAAAATTATAATAGCAGATCTCTTTACTTTATTCGGCAAAAAAGTGCCAAAAAAAGACAACATACTCAAAAACTCCTCTTCAAATGATACCCTGTGGACACATGAATTGTCAAAATAGTCTTCTTTGGTGTACATTAAGGTAGTATAATCTAAGTTTTCCTTAATAATTTAAAGGTTTGACCACCTTGACGCACGCAAAGGCAACCATTTTGACAGTTTTGATTGAGTACGCTTAACATGTTCTGAGGTTTCATCCATGATTTAGTAATTCATCCAAAGACTGGATACTGATAAAAATCCACAAAAAAAAACAGTATCAGCATACTTTTACGTAAAGTACTGTGAGACTTAGACATTATTAATAGAAAGGGATCACTCACATATTTGAAGTCGAGTAACTGCCCGACATGTTTGACCGAGCAGCCGAGCTGTCAGGACTTCGGTACGCAATCGTCGCGCCACCGCCGCGGTGGCTCATGATTAAGGACCACGGACTGGTCCGAAACCTGTCGGGCAGTTACTCGACTTCAAATATGTGAGTGATCCGTTTCAATTAATAAGTAGTACACTTTAATTATACTATGACCTTTTACGAGCTACTCAGGCCTGATGTGAGCGCTCGACGCAACTCGCATACGAGAACTCGCTTCATGCAAATGGCCCTTAAAGCAGAAACAATGTATTTTCATCTATGTCGTAACCTCCAAAGTAGGTTAGCAAGAAGTAAAAATTTTAGTAGCTACTTCTAAAAAGTCGCGAGTCTTATCGTGGTCCCATTGTGAAATGAGGGAACTGAGTCTTAAGCCGTACTTTTTAGTTACAACCGTCGTAGATTTACGTTATTTCCGGCTGACTGTACAGTTAAGATTTTATCTTCAGTTTAAAGTAAATATTGGTGCAGCGTTCACCCAGCACGACGCGGGAATGAAGCCGCTGCGCCTTATAGGATTAAGCAACGACGAGTGTGTAAATATGTACAAATGTATAGTTTTTTTTTTTATAAGGCTTTAGACACTTTAAGATAAGGTTATTTTCAAGTCATATTCAGCTACGCAAGGATCTGCGCTGTCAGACTTCCTTACAGGATTTTTTTTTTACAGTTCTAATTTTTTTAATTTAAGATAGGAAAGCAAACAAGGAACTGGTTCACCTGATGCTAAGTCATCACCACTGCTCAAAGATACCCTAAAGAGGGCTAAGGTGGAATACTTCTTGTGCCAGTAATTTCACCGGCTATCTTGCCCTCGACGCCGGAATAGATCAGTGCAAGCATTGCTGCTTAATGACTGGAGCAAGATGGTGATATCAAAAGTACCTTGCATCATGCTACCGACCACCAAAAAGATAATTCCTATGTTTTATGAAAAAAAAGAACTAATACATTTACCATAATCAAAGTGTGGGTTCCGGATCAAAAAGGTGACCACGGAAGCAGGGGGTCCTACTCCGCACTGTAGGTACGCTCGGCCGCCGTGCCTACAGCGTAGGCAACCGCAGTAGGTTGTCGGTTCGCCGCGCGCCCGCTCTTTCGACCTCGCTGTCTCAGTGTAATTGAAAACGAATGCCCCGCAACCCTAACGTATCGCAGGGAGTTACGGGGGGAAGTCGTGTGGCGGCGCGATCATTTTGACGCGCGCCGATATTGCATTTTTTTTACACTTGTTTCCCGACCAACATGCCAGTGTGTCGCGCCATATCTTGAGATTAATTGTTTTCTTTTTCTTAAATTTAGCCCGTTCTGTTCGTGTCTTTGTCTCCGGGGTTAAGAGAACAAACCGAGATATTCCAGACTACGTTTTTAAACGCCGCAGTAAATAAACAAAAGTGGATAGCCAGTATCTTTCCAAGTATCTCACTGTCTGGAGCTCGGAATAAGAAATGTAGTATTTAAAACCCACCTTTAAACTGTATTGGGTGCAAAGGATTTATTTTTTTCAGATTCTTAAGAAGTAAGCATCTTAAAAACGGTTAAATTGTTTTTTAATAAAATATTGCTAAAACCCAGCTAGCTCAGAAATGTAAAGATTAAAAAAAAATTGTGACGATGTTCACATTTTTTCAGTCCTATGTTAAAATTGTATTGCAAGCATTTTGAAATAAAATTTATTGTTTAAGTTATTCAGTAATTTAAAAAAACCATGATACGCTAATTAATTGTTGCTCTCCTTGATGTTGCGGGCGTCTATAGGCGGTTGTGATCACTTAACATTTGGTAATCGACTTGTTTGTTTGATTTATCATTTAACAAAAATGTTCTACAGTGGCCCAGGATCCAAAATGGTTAACTGTACATGGTAGTAACGAGTAAATTTTCTATGTTCGTTTTAAATTCTGGCTACGTGTGAGTTGGCAGGTGGAAAAATGAAAGTATTTCGGTTCTATAAATGCCCGGCAGCTACGGGAACGCTCCCAAAAATGTAGGATTCAAATTTTGGGAGTCTGTGTTTCGTAGAACAGTTCGTATTCCAACGAATAACATTATGTCAAATAACAGATAAAATGCCGAAATTTCGTTTGTAATTACAGTCCCATGGCCATTGAATCACTGAAACTTCACTCATTTAATTTTTTGTCCGCTTTTAAACCGAATCATTATATCTCTACCTCTTTTATTGACCAAGACAGATTGAACAAAACAAATAATATTAACAGATTAACTAAAAACGTATACCTAAAGAATGTTTTTTTAAAAAGTGATTCTGGTAAAAATTGTACAGTCAGCGTCAAATATACCAGAGCGGGCAAGGTGTCAAAAATATCTGAACTCGACTCTATTGTCAAATACGCTCGGGCGTGTTCAGATATTTTTGACCACCTTGCCCGCTCTGGTATGTTTGACGCTGACTGTACATTTGACCAGTTTACTCTGATGTCCAGAAGTGCACTTGTACAAAGCCGGAGCGAATCGCAAGTAGTTTAAAACGAAATAAAAATCTTTAATTCCTAACAAACCTACTTGCGACCACGAGTTCTTTCTCACAGCTTATCAGCGGCATCTACCGAGAGGCAACATATACAAATTTTATATCTTATTTTAAATACTTCATCGGAAACTCGACCTTGTTACTTTCGAGAAAAGGCTTCACTTCGAATTTGTTGTAGCGTGAGCTATGACGTTACAGGGGTTGGTGAATATTATGTGGCTTTGCGTACGTAGTAATGTTAAAGACTGCGTATAGATGTCGCTACGATACAAGAAGAGGGAAGGAAAGTTTTCTAATCGTAATCTCTCCCAGAGTTGAATCGAAAAGTTAGAGGAAGTTGATGGTTAAAAAATACCTAAGTACGAGTATATTTACTCGTAGCGTTAGATCGAGTGTACGTCTTTACGTGCAGTAGGTATATGAAATAGTAAAAAGTCACACAAATCAGTTCTCTAGGCTTAATAGCCGGGTGAGTCTTCGGGGTCCAATTTCATAAACGCGACAGGCGACAGGTGACAGTTTACATTACTGTGTCGACAAGTAACGCTACCAACTTACAGACTTAATATCATGGTGGGCAAGCAATGTATACCGAATTGTCAATGTCGCCTGTCGCATTTATGAAATTGGGCCCTGGAGTGCAATTTTTGAATCTCACCAGGTGACTAGAGCTCACCAAAATGGCCGAATCTCTACGAAAAACGGCTGTTTTGGTGATCTTTAGTTACTCGATGAGATTCAAATGCAACTTTTGAATCTTACCAGGTGACTAAAGCTCACCAAAATGGCCGCATTTCTATGAAAAACGGCCATTTTGGCGAGCTTTAGTCACCCGCTGAGATTCAAAAATCGCGCTCCTGGTGTTTTCATTGTCATCATCGTTGGCAACAATTGTTACCAGAGTGTTGAAGAAAGAGACAACAATTAGCAATATTAGAATCCATATTTGACTAACGCAGTAGCTTTACCGATAATCAGTACTCGGTTTGGCTACAGATTGATTCCACATCCACCATCTCTTCAAAATTCTGTCAACAAGTTGTATGTCGGCATTTACAACACCCAATATTCGCCTGACCATCGTTTGCAGAGGAAAATAAATCACAGATCTTACAATACCGCACTTTTTTCTATTAAGGAAGGAAAACGAGCAAGTGGGTAATGTGATGGTAAGTGATCTCACCACCGCATCACTAAGGAAACTTCAGATGCGTCACCGACCTAGAAGGGTCAGATCGAATACCTCTTGTGCCAGTAATTTCACCAGCTGTCTTGCTCTACACGCCGGAACACAACACTGCAAGCACTGCTGCTTGGCGTTTAAAACCTACTCTAGCTTTTACTAGTTCTACTTAATTTAATGCTACGGAATATGCGACTGGTTCTCAGTGAGTTGCCATCATGTTCGCGAAATGTCTGATAATTTGCAGCACAGCACGGGTTAAACATAAGGAAAACGTAGTAACTTTTAGGTGTTTCTACTGGAGAATACTAGGTAGTTTCTGAAAATATAAAACGCAATTTTTAGTAAAAGAAAAAAAAATGAAGCATTTTAGCGCCCAAACATGAAACTACCTATACCAATTGTAGTCTACTATTTATACTAACTGTAGCCTAAGCAGTTAGAAATAGTGATCCCAAATTAGAATATTGCTCAATGTATTGCGTATAGCGTTAGGTGAATAATTAATTTTGTCGGTGGTAGATATTTGTGCAAGATCCGTCTGGATCGCTACCAACTCTCGTCAACTAAATGGTTGTTATTGAGTATGTGAAAAAAATTACTTTAGTAGTAGGGTGTAATACAGGGTGTTTCATTTAAATCGGTCAGTACGGGAATTCATTCAATTTTTAAATTTAATTTAGTTTCGTATTTTTAAATAGAAGGGAATATTGTACGCCTCTAGAAGGCAGGATATGGCGCTTTTTTTAAAATGTAAATTGTCACCTAATTAACCCATAACCATGCAATAAAGATATTTTGATTTTTGATTTTGATTTTGAAAGTCTGAAACTATACGACGTACGAAGATCTGTTTTTACGAACCAAGTCATCGATTTTAATAAGAAGAATATTTGCATTCATACATTTTAAAAAACCTGTACTCAGCACGGGAATCGAACCCGGTTGTTTTGAAAAAAATTAAGTCACACTATTTCTATTTAGATATCGATTGTGTAGGTCTTAAGCAGTGAATGGCTCTATGAAACATGATGTCTAAAATGCTTTGTTTTCAAATACTTTTATTTATTTTAGTAGGTGTTCGAAGTGACTGCCGTTACAATACTCAACAAGTTCAGGCATGTAACATAAATTAAAGTATGTGACTAGTTAGGTCTTACAAGTTTATTTTTAGTTACAGACATATATGGTTAAAACGGTGATATTCATCGATTCCACTTGAAAGAATTATTTGAATTATTCACATTTTTAAGAAGAATAAGAATAAGAATAAGAATCGTTTATTTGTAAAACATAGGTAAGTGTACAAAGGTCGTATAATTGTAAAAGTTTCACTATGTTTTGCCTAGTGGCATACAATTAAAACTAACACGTTCTTGTTCTTTGTAATACTAGTCAACAGAGTTAACTACGTTTATTAATTAACAACAGAGTAAGTAGAAACTTTAACGAACTGTAGTATGTAGTACAAAAGCAAAAAATCTCGTTTACCCATCCCATAACAAAGTTAATCGTTGGTCCCACCTAGCTTTTACAAGGAGATCCAAATAAAAAGATATAGCGGTAAGATATTATAAGACTAACTAACAAAAATTACTATTCACACTGAAAAAAAGGGACAACCGAACTAGTTTGGATAATCGTGATTTTGGTTAATGGTAATCAAGGTTTGTTTAAATTAGCAAAACTTTTTGCCACTGATAAACATTTGATGATTTATTAACAATGCAAGAGTTAGGTAAGGTGTACAAAATAGTTACTTGCGGACGTCCGAAGCATCATTTGTTTGAAGTTACTCGTCTTTATTCAAAAGGGTAAACTCGGGATCATCATTATATATCCGCCTTTCCCTTACATTTTTACTCAATGTTTTTTTGTAGAAATCTATCTAGTGATTAACTAAATAAATACCCCGTTTAGTAGAATACAATGACAAACTCTCAAATTACTAAAATTCTTCTACAAGTGGCAGGACCTTATGCAAGGTCCATCTAAAACACTATTACCATCTTGCCCACTAACCAAGCTGCTAAGCAGCAGTACTTGCTCTGTTGTGTTTCGGCATGTAAAGCAAGTCAACCGGTGTAGTTACTGGCACAAGAGGTAATCCTCTGGGTTGGCAATGCATCTGCAATATCCTTCGTGTTGCGGGTGTCTAAGAGCAGTGGTGAGCGTCTAGCTTTGTTAATCAGTGCGTTTATTTTTAACTAGCCACGTAGGAGAATGATGCAATGAGCGATTAGCGAAAAAATAAGAATGTGTCAGCTTTTCTGCTGTTGTTGTTGCATGTTACTCATAGTATAAAATTGTTGTTGATTGTCCTAAGACATTTATTTAAACTTGAAACACAACGCTTTTACTTCTTAACTTACGCCAAGTAAGCAGAATAACTTCCACTTAACCTGGCTATACCGTTAACTGTTACTGCAGTAGTTTGTTGCCCCTTCGGATTTACAATTAACCTTAAAAAAAACTCATACGAACGCCTTTTTATTGCCCCTTGGCATGCTTATACAGAATTTCAAGTAAAAGCTTAACTACAACAAGTTAATAAGTAAAATATTGGTCCGGTACAAAGCAGTTAGTTTCCGCTGTTTTTAATTTCGTTCGTGCTCACGTGCTACCGTCAAATTATTTAAGATAAATAGGTTTTAGCTGGAACTCTGTTAAAGTTTAAGTACTTAATAACTTTAAATGTGTTGTACGGTAATAAAGTTTTTTTACGGGGTGTCATTATTTCCAATTGTTTGTCAGTTTTTCTGATTCATTATACCTAGTATTTATACCTGTGGAAAAAAAAACTTTTTTATGACACAGTGCATTCGTTAGGATTTCACGATGTAAATTGTCATTGAAGCATTATGGTTTAAAAAATCAGCTTATTTGTTTTTTATAAATTATGTTACCATTACACAGAAAATATATTTAGAGCAGTAACACAATTAGGCCTTATGCGGGCTGTAAACATAGAGAAGCTTTATTTAGTACCACTATAAGGAGATTAAAGTATGCAGATTCGTCTACAGAGAAACGATAAGGGCCTCCACCAAGTCGCGCGGACGCACGGTGCGCGTGCACGCCGATAGAAAAATACTATGAGAGCATTCGCGGGTGCGGGTGCGAATTCAATCCTACTATTTGTTCGATAGGCGTGCACCCACTCCGTGCACCCGCACGACTTAGCGGAGGCCCTAAAGTGCGGCACGAAGACGAGCGGGTCCCTCTCCCCCTTACCTCTGTTGCGCCTGCATGGGCAGATACGTTTTACCTGATAAAGAGTGCCAAAACCCTTTTTTTGGCGCTCTTTATCAGGTAAACTTTTCTTGCCACAAATCCTTATTTATGGCCAGAAAGTTTCATGTAAGTGGTCTATTAAGAATTCGGACTTAATTTTTTTGTTTAATAAAACAGGTAAATACATTATTTATAATAAATAGCGTAGTAACTGAATCCATTGCGTAGCCCGCTTGCTGTTTGTTGCGACGCGTAAACGTTTAAACGTTTGAATGGCTTTGTTCTACTGCTTTAGCAATATGTTTACTGTGACATAGCCCTCCATTTTGGTTACTTCACAGGCGTTTAAGGTACATGATCCAAATGGTTTGACAGTACAAGCATGAACGAAACCACAATAAAATTATTTTTCATTTCTACAGTACTAATCATGTAGCTAGTAAAGCTCAAAAAGCAAGCATTTTCCGATTAGTATGTTAATAATTTCCTCCTAGGACGCTAACCATAAACAACGGGTCTTGTGTTCGTAGACTGTTTATCGGAGCTTTATGTTTTGATAGTTCTTCGTGGTAAACAGCTGCGACTGAATGGTTTTACACTATACGGTTTTTCCAGTACCTATTCCCTTACTGCCGTTTTTTTTTTCTTTACATTATGACATACTGCCGCCGATCTTTTGAGCACTCTGCCTAGAAACAGCGGTTCGGTTTAATTTTAATTAAAATTATTTCTTTTTTCTGTAATAACTTTGCTTATTTTTCTAAAACCATTAAACAATTGCGGGTGGTAGGGCCTTGTGCAAGGTCCGTCCGGATCGCTACCACCATCTTGCTCGCTAATCCTGCCGCTAAGCAGCAGTGCTTGCGCTGTTGTGTTCCGGCGTGGAGAGCAAGACAGCCGGTGTAATTACTGGCACAAGTGGTATTCCATCTTAGGCCTCTGGGTTGGCAACGCATCTGCACTCTCTTTGTTGTTGCAGGTGTCTATAGGCGGTGGTGATCACTTACCATCAGGGGACCCACTTGCTTGTTTGCCTTCCTGATGTATAAAAAAAAATATTACATTAGTGCCTATTACTGACATGAACGTACGTGTATTACTCTACAACTTGGGTTTATAAGAGTTAAGAAAAATGTTTGTTGCAGTGCTTTTTCTCGGTAGGCTCTCTCATTTTTCGAAACCCTGATACTCGTAGAATCAGACTTGTAAAACAGCGAAGGAAAATATTTTTTATTTTCATTGCTCATTTAAAATGATCTGACAATTTCGGAAGTCTAACGTAGTATTCAGTATGCACCAGAAAACAATTTCGTAAGTGCTGATGCAAAATAATTTATAAATAAATTCTCTGTATATAGAAGCTTATTAAAATTGAAATTTAAAAAATACACTTTTAAACTTGAAATTCACAACTTTACACGTTTATGCTAGGTATTCGGTTTGTGAGTACAATACCGTTTTTAGAGTTCCGTATACAAAGGGTCCACCAGAAGTCCTATTGCTTTCGCTCATCCTTTTCCGTTTGGCAATCCCTCTGTCATGGCTGCATCTTTTATCGTAAAAGGTAGACACTCGAAATTTTCACAAAATGTGACACATGGCCGCTATAACAACAAACCACTCTACTATTAAAAGCCGAGTGTTTGTTTGTGACTTATATTATTGTTATTTCTTCACGTATTTCGACGAAACTTGGACCGGACAAATCTTACTATTATTTATTACCTTTACTAGCTTTGGCCCGCGACTTCGTCCGCGTAGACTTGTTTAATTGAAACATGCAATCTGCAATATTACCTGGACAAATTAATGAGAATTAGTTGCTTTGCTGCTCATTACGTCACGGCGGCGTATAACTCACTTATCGCTACCCCGTGGCAACTATGCATTTTTACGGGATAAAAAGTATCCTATGTGTTAATCCAGGTTAGAAACTATATGTGTGCCAAATTTCATCCAAATCCATTCAGTTGTTTTTACGTGATTAAGTAACAAACATCCAAACATACAAACTTTCACATTTATAATATTAGTAGGATTTCAGGAAACACAACAAGTACCTTATATACTAACATAGATATAAATAATTATTTTATTTTTGCGATAAACCGCCCTACCCTGAATTAATATACAGGATAATTTTTATTTAGAAAAAATGCACAATTCTTGCAGGGTAACGATAAACAAATTCTAGGCGGACGAAGTCATGGGCAAGAGCTTCATAGAAAGCAAAAAAAAAATGTTTTCGGCGTTTTCTACGGAACACTTCGTGTGAGAGTCCAATTTGCACGTGACCTGTTTTTAAAAATCCGTGTAAGCAAATTGTCGGATCGACATGCACAGTGCGACTTTAAACATTTTGCTAGTTCTACCGTCTTAGTCGTGAGTTATAAAAGCCAACCAGACGTATATACAGGGGAACATCTGTCTTTGTTATCTAGGATTTTAGATAAAGGGCAAGCGCAGATTACACAACGTCCAAAGAAACAGTTGTTTGTGAAAAACTTTTGCGGTCGCCCCGTGAACTTGGGATTTTACGAGTGTGATCGGAGTCTGTTTTTGTTTTAAGGTCCTTGTGTTATTATTTCTTTCTTGTGTTTTTCTGATTATTCACGGTATGAATTGGATTGACCGTAACGAGAAGGTGGTATCGAGTTCTGCGGGTGGTAGGACCTTTTGCAAGATCCGTCCGGATCACTACCACCATCTTGCTCACAAATCCTGCCGCTCAAGCTGCCCAATCCAATCTGCTGTCCAATTCACTGCCGCACTGTTCTGTCCCCGTGTGAAATGAGCAATATGCTAAACAGCGACGAGAAGCACCGCCCTGTCTTTGTCTAGAGGGCTTGCATGATTTAAGAGACCGAGACCTCGTCGCCGAACTCGAAGCTGTTGCACAGAAAAAAACGAAATGTTTAGTGTGTAATAAATATCTTCTTTCCGTACGAGCTTAAGCAGATCATGACTACAGTAAGTGAATTGTCAGTAACTGCACCTAAGATCTTAGTTCATGCAACTCACATCTCATAGTTCCTGCAACTTTCATGTAATAGTTACTGTAACTCAGACCTTACTTCATGCAACTCACATCTGATAGTTCCTGCAACTTGCATGTTATAGTTACTGCAACTCAGATCTTAGTTACTGCAAATGAGATCTTAGTTTTTGCAACATAAATCTTAGTTACTGCACCTAACATCTTAGTTACTGCAACAAACATCTCAGTTACTGCAACTATTACTTATTTACTGCAATCAAGATCTTCATACGCTCAAATAGAGATAAAGAAATCTTTGTTAAACCAATCGTTTATTTTTCTCAGCGTGCACTTAGAGGACACCAGGGCTATGCGGTATTTTTTCTTTCTTTCATTCAACCGTCAAATAGTTTCAAATTAACAAAACAACTCCTTAATCAGTAAAAAGGTACGAGGAAAGACGCGTTAGCCCGTAACGAGTTTACCATCAAAATAATCTAATAGTCAGAAGAAATCCCAACACTTGGGAACTCGTAACACTGGGCGGGCACGCACGTTTTCCATTTATTCCCTAATTAACTTGTTTGGGGAGATCGATAAACTAAATTATATCACGTATACCGAAGTGTTTCGCTCGACATATGTTGTGTTCGAGTTGTTTTCGTTTGCTGACACAGAGTTTTCTGAGTGAACGTGGATGTTATGTAGGGATGGATGAGGCATGTCAATCTGTTAAATTGACATTTGTACATTATAATGAACAAACTTTAACAAATTACCTTGCTGCTACACGAAACCTGCGTTTATTTGATATATATATCCCCCATTTTTTTTCATGCAAAACCCACCCCCTCCGCTTCCACACGAAACAACATATCGCACCTTTAGAATTAAAGCGACCCATTTCTGAATTATACACGTCCCAAAATATCACCTTAATTAAAAGACATAGGGTTTAATTTTGGGAAATGTCATATTCAGAATTGAGTCGCTTTATTCTAAAGGTGCGATATATCAATCAGACTCAATAAACGCGCTCGGCTACGCTACGCGCGTTTCGCCTCTATACTCGTATGAGACTACATCCGGATCAAATAGTACGACCGTTTTCTACTTGGACGAATAGCATACGTATACTAGCCAGCAGTAAAAGTAACGGAACGTCTGTTCCGTTACTTCTGCTAAACGTGAACGCACATATTTCTGCACTCTTTTGTCTAAAAAGTGCAAAAATATGTACGTAAGCTCTTCCTCTCTTGACAAAAGAGGCCCTCCATTGGTATGTGAGTTACAATGCAAGAGACATACATATAGACAGGCATATACATACGTTAGAAGTAATAACACCCCTGCTTTTGCATCTAGGGTTATACCAAAAATATACCTCATTGCAAGTTTTTTTTCTTCTCACATCCTAACCCCAACGGCCACAGATTAGCCAAGATCAGACGTTGGATCGTAAGAAACTTATCTCGTTAGTCAGTAATGTACAAACTGACCATCGACTCTTATCCGAGTCGGATAGTTTAATAAATAGAGATTATTGGGCTCTTGTGTTTTATGAGGTCCCCTTTAACCTTTAAGGAAGATGAAAAAACTTTTTCCACTAATAAGACGTTTGTTTCTGACTTTAAAATGGTGGGTCTCAACTCTACATGTAATATATTTTTTTGTATTTGTTAAAACTGCCGCCAAGCTTAAATGGGACTGGGCCGGGCATGTCTGCCGGATGCACCCACAAAGATGGGCACATTCAGCCACCTGGTGGGTACCGCATGACGGGCACCGGCGGCGAGGCAGGCCCAGGCGGAGATGGCGAGACGATCTAGACACCGAATTGAAGGATTGGCCGGATAAAGCCCAGGACAGGGAGATGTGGAAGTCACGAGGAGAGGTCTTTGCCCAGCAGTGGGATACTCAACAAGACTACTAAAAAATCATTTGTTAGGTCATAACTGTCTTATTTGTGAACTGATTTAACGACGATAAGGCAGACCAAGTACTAAGTTATGGAGGGTTCTTTGGGACGCCTTTGCAAGAGTTTGATTTTGGGCTAAATCGAGAGTTGGAGAAATATTATCATTAATTTTTTATATACCTATTGGGTACGGAACCCAAAAAAACCCGGACACTTTTCGAGTACTTTTTCGGAAACTTTAAGGAACAAGTGTGTTGGTCAAGATAGTTATTTAGCGTTCTGGTATGAACGATGAGTCTGGAAAGTTGTTTCAGAACTCGCCTTAGGTAATTATTAAGGAGAGTTGTCATAGCCTGGAAAAACTAAAAGAGACATGGATTCAACATCAAATGTACATAATGTAACCAAAATAACCTACTTTTTTGTAGTCGGTTAAAAAAAAGGTATGGGAAAAAAATGCGTAATTTTAAGCTGATTTTTTTTTGTGAACTGTTGGTCCAAATTAGTAGCAACAGAATAGTATTTCACATAAAAACATAACATCGAGATTTTATTGAGTATTTATATTTCTGTGATTTCTATTTATTTAAGTAGTTGAACTATTTAATTGTGAGACTCTTTTATGTGCTCAATAACTTCGGCAAAATTGTCCTTTAAAAAGATATAGAAAGGACAAAGTTAAGTTAATAATGTATTCCCGTTGTATCGTCTTTATTTTCTTACCCCCTTATTCATAAACGCTTCGTAAACCTTTGTTAGTTAACATTTTTATGCCTTTATCCCCTATTTAAATATTAAAAAAAATATATATTAATTTTGAATTATGATAATTTATCCCCCTTCAAATTATTTTTTTTTTCATTATAAATCTACACATCTACATCTACACATCTACATCTACACATCTACACAACTATATAAAGAGGTAAACTTTGTTTGTTTTTTTGTTTTTTTGTTTGTATGTAGGGGGTAATCTCTGGAACTACTGAACCGATTCCAAAAAATCTTTCACTAATAGAAAGCTACACTATTCCTGACGGACATAGGCTACATTTTATTTTGATTTAAAACAGTTTTCAGTTTTAAATTTTAATATTTGCAAATCAAGTCAATAAGTTACATACGGAAAATGGCCGCTTTACCGGCCTGCGCTAAACAAATGGTTGGCCCATACTAAAATGACGTTTTACAAATATGATAAGTGATAAGCCATTTTAATAAGTTTTGGGCACTAATCAATTTAAAAGTCAGTCAATAGTAAGTCAGTCTGTCATATCAGTCAGTCTGTCAATCAGTCTGTCAGATTGTCCGTCTGTTTGTCTGTCAGTCAGTCTGTCAGTTTGTCTGTCCGTCTGTCTGTCAGTTTGATTGTCCGTCTGTCCATCTGTCTGTCAGTCAATCTGTCAGTTTGTCTGTCAGTCTGTCAGTTTGTCTGTTAGTCTGTCAGTTTTTCTGTCAGTCTGTCACTCAGAGAGTCAGATTGACAGTTTGTCAGTCTGTTAGTTTGTCTGTCAGTTTTTCTGTCAGTCTGTCAGTCAATCTATTAGTCTGTCAGTTTGTTTGTCTGTCAATCTGTCAGTTTATCCGTCAGTCTGTCAGTTATCTGTCAGTCTGTCAGTTTATCTGTCAGTCTGCCAGTTTGTCTGTCAGTCAGTCAGTTTGTGTGTCCGTCTGTCTATCAGTTTGTCTGTCAGTCTGTCAGTTTGTCTGTCAGTCAACCCATCAGTCTGTCAGTTTTTGTGTCAGTCTGTCACTCAGAGAGTCAGATTGACAGTTTGTCAGTCTGTTAGTTTGTCTGTCAGTCAGCCTATCAGTTTGTGTGTCAGTCTGTCCGTTAGTCTGTCAGTCAATCTATTAGTCTGACAGTCTGTCAGTTATCTGTCAGTCTGTCAGTTTGTCTGTCAGTCTGTCAGTTATCTGTCAGTCTGTCAGTTTATCTGTCAGTCTGTCAGTTTGTCTGTCAGTCTGTCAGTTTGTCTGTCAGTCTGTCACTCAGAGTCAGATTGACAGTTCATCAGTCTGTTAGTTTGTCTGTCAGTCTGTCAGTCAATCTATTAGTCTGTCAGTTTATTTGTCTGTCAGTCTGTCAGTTTATCCGTCAGTCTGTCAGTTATCTGTCAGTCTGTCAGTTTATCTGTCAGTCTGTCAGTTTGTCTGTCAGTCTGTCAGTTTGTCTGTTAGTCTGTCAGTAAACCCATCAGTCTGTCAGTTTTTCTGTCAGTCTGTCACTCAGAGAGTCAGATTGACAGTTTGTCAGTCTGTTAGTTTGTCTGTCAGTTTTTCTGTCAGTCTGTCAGTCAATCTAATAGTCTGTCAGTTTGTTTTTCTGTTAGTCTGTCAGTTTATCCGTCAGTCTGTTAGTTTATCTGTCAGTCTATCTGACTGTCTGTCAGTCAGTTTATCTGTCAGTATGTCAGTTTATCTGCCAGTCTGTCAGTTTATCTGTCAGTCAGTTTATCTGTCAGACTGTCAGTTTATCTGCCAGTCTGTCAGTTTATCTGTCAGTCTGTCAGTTTATCTGTCAGTCTGTCACTCAGACAGTCAGTATATCAGTCAGTCAGCCACTCAGTCTGTCCGTCTGTCAGTCAATCTATTAGTCTGTCAGTTTATTTTTCTGTCAATTTGTCTGTCAGTCATCCTGTCAGTCTGTCACTCAGGCAGTCAGTTAGATTGAATGTTGGTCAGTTTGTCTGTCAGTCCATCAGTCACTCAGCCACTCAGTCTGTCAGTTAATCTGTCAGTCTGTCAGTTTGTCTCTTAATCTGTCAGTCTGTCACTCAGACAGTTAAATTGACAGTTTATCAGTTTGTCTGTCAGTCATCCTGTCAGTCTGTCACTCAGACAGTCAGTCAGATTGACAGTTTGTTAGTTTGACAGTCTGTTAGTTTGTCTGTCTGTCAGTCTGTCAGTCTGTCAGTCCATTAGTCAGTCAGCCACTCAGTCAGTCTGTCAGTCTGTCAGTTTGTCTGTTAGTCAATCTATTAGTCTGTCAGTTTGTGTGTCAGTCTGTCCGTTAGTCTGTCAGTCAATCTATTAGTCTGTCAGTTTGTTTGTCTGTCAGTCTGTCTGTTTGTCTGTCTGTCAGTTTGTTAGTGTGCCAGGCTGTCATTCATCAGCCTATCAACCTGTCAGTCTGTCAGTCTGTCAGTCTGTCAATCAGTGTATCAGTCTATCAGTCAGTCAGCCACTCAGTCTATCAGTTTGTCAGTTTGTCTGTCAGTCTGTTAGTCTGCCAGGCTGTCATTCTATCAGTCTATCAGCCTGTCAGTCTGTGACTTTGTCTGTCAGTCTATCAGTCGGTCGGTCAGCCAAGGCGGACAAACAGATAGTCGTTCGGACATACGGACGGACGGATAGACAGACAGATGGACAAACGGACGGACGGACGGACTAACAAACGGACGTAGAGACGGACAGAAAAACATACCGACCGGACAGACATACAGACAGCTGGGCGGATTGAGGGACAGATGGGCGGACGGAGGGACAGACGGACATACGTACTTCTATTTTTTTTACTGCGAAAACAGTTAATTATTAATTGGCCAAAAATGTAATTTTGCCTTTATGTGACGAAAACAGAAACACCAAAATCCGTCCAGGTGCGAGTCGGACTTACGCAGGACGGGTTCCAGACCATTATCAATAAAAACAAAAAAAAATCATGGCTGTTGTATGAGAGTCCTCTTAAATAATTATTTATTTTATTATTTTATTTCCACCCCCTTAGGAGTGGAATTGCCAAAATTCTCCCTTACTGGATGCCTACACTATGTGAGGTAGATATCTATGATTAAATTTGCAAGTCCCTAAGTCAAGCAGTTTGGGCTATGCGTTGTTATATCAGTCAGTTAGTCAGGAGCCTGCATTTTATAAATCCAGAAGATCTCCTCGCCCAACGTATTAGCATTGCCATTCAGAGAGGTAACGCCGCCAGCCTTTTGGGCACTCTACCCAGAAACAGCTGCTTAGGTGACATTTTTCATTTTAGTTTTATTTAGATTTTTTACTTTTCTATTTTCTTTTCTGTGATCACTTTTTTTCTTTTTCTTAATAAATTCTTAAACGACTTGATATTTGAATCTAAAATTTGGCCAGTTGACAGTTTACCGATAGCAGATGCCAGCTAAAAACTGATTTTTCAATACTCAATAGCTAAGAAAATGAAACGGATGATAAAAAAAAAGGTTTAACAATCCGAAATGTTGCGCGGACGAAGTCGCGGGCAAAAGCTAGTAAATAAATAAATAAATAAAGTTTTTATGAATAAGGGGGTTAATCTTCACATAGTATAAAACAAAGTCGCTATCCTTTCCTGTCTGTCTACATTTCTGCGGCCGCTTACTCCATCTGAACCCCGTAACGGATTTTGATACAGTTTTCAATGTAATTTAGAGAATTTTCTATGGATGGTTTTTGTATACTTAACACCTAATTTTAGGCGCCCGTGCGAAGGGACGCCGCCAGGACGTATCGCTAGTATATCCTAAAACAAGGAAGTATGGTAATACAATGCCAATGATACGAAATTAAAGAAAATGGAATTTCTATCGTAAACGATTTATACAGGTTATTGGGTCTAATAGAGCATTCTATATTCCATACATTGTTTTATGGATATTGGGGGCTGGTGTACTTGAGACAATATTGAAAGTACCCATTCGATCCGCCAATAGATTGGGTTGATTCTCTATTTGCAACTTACGAAATCAACGTCGCGAACGTCCTGTCTCTATCGTACAGGCTAGTAAGAAGTGAGACAGGGTGCTGTCTCGATGTTTAGCTCGACGGAACATTTAGAGAATAACGGATGATCGAGTCAGTCTGACTTCATGGTCTGAATATAATCCTTGTTTTGGTATTTATAATTAGGATTCCATTTCTTTCTTTGTAAGATAGATGTCAAAGGGTTTAAATTGCATTTTTGTTATATTTCTGTTGATTTCGTTATTTGCATGACTACACATTTCATAAGAAAAATGATCTAAATATAGTCGACCAAGAAATTGCTTGACCACTTTTCGACCGTATTACAAAGGGATAAGGTTAAAAAGTGGTCAAGCAATTACTTGGTTGACTATACATTGTGATTTACGGTTCATAACCATTTGAGAAACATTAAGGTTCGATTTTGCGTTTATTATTCAGGTTAGCAAAATGGCGATAAGGCAGGCTTGACAGCAAAAAAAATGAAGGCTTGCAACTAAATTAGAAAAGCATATAGTAAGGCTAGCACGCGTGCTAATTTTCTCGCTTGATCCTCGGTTCGTTTGTCTCCTACTATGCTAATAAGAAAGAAACGCATTCAGCGACAAACCCGCGATGCATCCTGGTCGTGTTTACACATCGAACCGATCCCTAGCAGACGGAACCCTGCATTTCTGCATACCGCGCCGTAAGCCTCCGAGTCTGTCTACTTTCCATACCTTGATTAAACGTTTTTCTAAACAAAAGTTCAGATTAAAAGCCATGCCCCGTATTATTACACAAAATGGCGTCCAACCGTTTGTTACCAGAAACCCATCCGACACAATAATTCCCGCTTGAGCATGACTTAGTTATTTATGTATAATGAATTTAAGTCACCCGAACGTTTGCCAACCTAAATCCCTTAATCTACCTCACTTGTGTTTCCTCTATTCTGCTGATTTTACCAATATAAACGTGCATATCTTTAAACAGAACTAAGCTCTACCCACTTGCTTGAAGGTTCAGACCGAAAGCGTTTACAGGTTGGACAGTCTGCACACACTAGAGCAGTGTAGGTGATTTGTGCTGTCACCTCTCGATTGTCGATTATCGAATCAAGGTATCGAGTTGATTATTTACGCCAAGTGCAATGGAGCGTTGCTTTGAGATACGTGGAGCAAGTGTTGCGAATTCTGATAGTGGCTATCTTGTATTGAACTGCTAAAGAGGAGTGTACGTGAGAATACGAGAAAATAAGCTTTGGTATTGAAAATGGTTGTTGATTATTTGACTTGACATTTTATAATATAAAGAAGTAGAATAGTAGCTATGGAATGCAAAGTACGATTAAGTAATTAAAAAATGAGTCCCTATTTCATTCAGTGCCATTTTAATCCAGGGGACGATTGAATAAACCGGAAGCAAAAATATAACAGAAAACTCTAGGGTTTTAAAAGTACTTTTTTATTAAGTTGTCTTGTTTCTGTGTATTTTTCATCCAGTATCACATTGCTTAATAAATTTAAGGACCAAGTAACACAAGTACATAATACATTTGTATTCAATTACTATCTCGTTTTGTAAGATATATACATTTGCGTTTGTGTGTCTGTTTGTAGCATCGTAGTTCTTGAATAGTTATTGCGGTTTTTTTTTTAATTAAAAAGCAGGATTCGTTTTGATGGTCCTTAGCGATTATTAACTTTATTGAAGGCAAAAATCTTCACTTTTGTAAAAAACTTTAACCAACTCCTTAGTGGCCGTTTCAAAATATGTTTAGGATTAATTCACAGTCAAGTCAAGTGAATTCAATATTGCTTATGAAAATTTATCATAGATTCGAAAAAACCTCTGATGAGAGAAGACCAGCAAGCAACTCAACGAGTTTAAGTTACAAAATCAAAACAAAATTAAAATTTTACGTTAATTTTAAAACTTTCTTTGGTTATTATTTAATATCGATAGTCGTATTTATCGATACTATCGCACCACTACAGAAGCGTTCAACTGTGCGCATCCAGTCTCCCGCATATCTTGATTGTGCGCTCAAACAAACGCGGCACATCGCTTTCTGCTTGATTCTATCAAACCGTTAGCATCCAACACCGAGGACAACTAAATAAATAAGCTTTGGTTTCTATTAAAAGGCTATAAAATTTGGCCTTTTTTCATGTGTTTTAAACCTTCATACGGCAATGACAATGGCGGTATAAACTTATCATGCACCATTTTATTTAGCACTAGCTTTTGCCCGCGACTTCGTCCGCGCAACATTTCGGATTGTTAAACCTTTTTTTTTATCATCCGTTTCATTTTCTTAGCTATTGAGTATTGAAAAATCAGTTTTTAGCTGGCATCTGCTATCGGTAAACTGTCAACTGGCCAAATTTTAGATTCAAATATCAAGTCGTTTAAGAATTTATTAAGAAAAAGAAAAAAAGTGATCACAGAAAAGAAAATAGAAAAGTAAAAAATCTAAATAAAACTAAAATGAAAAATGTCACCTAAGCAGCTGTTTCTGGGTAGAGTGCCCAAAAGGCTGGCGGCGTTACCTCTCTGAATGGCAATGCTAATACGTTGGGCGAGGAGATCTTCTGGATTTATAAAATGCAGGCTCCTGACTAACTGACTGATATAACAACGCATAGCCCAAACTGCTTGACTTAGGGACTTGCAAATTTAATCATAGATATCTACCTCACATAGTGTAGGCATCCAGTAAGGGAGAATTTTGGCAATTCCACTCCTAAGGGGGTGGAAATAAAATAATAAAATAAATAATTATTTAAGAGGACTCTCATACAACAGCCATGATTTTTTTTTGTTTTTATTGATAATGGTCTGGAACCCGTCCTGCGTAAGTCCGACTCGCACCTGGACGGATTTTGGTGTTTCTGTTTTCGTCACATAAAGGCAAAATTACATTTTTGGCCAATTAATAATTAACTGTTTTCGCAGTAAAAAAAATAGAAGTACGTATGTCCGTCTGTCCCTCCGTCCGCCCATCTGTCCCTCAATCCGCCCAGCTGTCTGTATGTCTGTCCGGTCGGTATGTTTTTCTGTCCGTCTCTACGTCCGTTTGTTAGTCCGTCCGTCCGTCCGTTTGTCCATCTGTCTGTCTATCCGTCCGTCCGTATGTCCGAACGACTATCTGTTTGTCCGCCTTGGCTGACCGACCGACTGATAGACTGACAGACAAAGTCACAGACTGACAGGCTGATAGACTGATAGAATGACAGCCTGGCAGACTAACAGACTGACAGACAAACTGACAAACTGATAGACTGAGTGGCTGACTGACTGATAGACTGATACACTGATTGACAGACTGACAGACTGACAGACTGACAGGTTGATAGGCTGATGAATGACAGCCTGGCACACTAACAAACTGACAGACAGACAAACAGACAGACTGACAGACAAACAAACTGACAGACTAATAGATTGACTGACAGACTAACGGACAGACTGACACACAAACTGACAGACTAATAGATTGACTAACAGACAAACTGACAGACTGACAGACTGACTGAGTGGCTGACTGACTAATGGACTGACAGACTGACAGACTGACAGACAGACAAACTAACAGACTGTCAAACTAACAAACTGTCAATCTGACTGACTGTCTGAGTGACAGACTGACAGGATGACTGACAGACAAACTGATAAACTGTCAATTTAACTGTCTGAGTGACAGACTGACAGATTAAGAGACAAACTGACAGACTGACAGATTAACTGACAGACTGAGTGGCTGAGTGACTGATGGACTGACAGACAAACTGACCAACATTCAATCTAACTGACTGCCTGAGTGACAGACTGACAGGATGACTGACAGACAAATTGACAGAAAAATAAACTGACAGACTAATAGATTGACTGACAGACGGACAGACTGAGTGGCTGACTGACTGATATACTGACTGTCTGAGTGACAGACTGACAGATAAACTGACAGACTGACAGATAAACTGACAGACTGGCAGATAAACTGACAGTCTGACAGATAAACTGACTGACAGATAAACTGACAGACTGGCAGATAAACTGACATACTGACAGATAAACTGACTGACAGACAGTCAGATAGACTGACAGATAAACTAACAGACTGACGGATAAACTGACAGACTAACAGAAAAACAAACTGACAGACTATTAGATTGACTGACAGACTGACAGAAAAACTGACAGACAAACTAACAGACTGACAAACTGTCAATCTGACTCTCTGAGTGACAGACTGACAGAAAAACTGACAGACTGATGGGTTTACTGACAGACTAACAGACAAACTGACAGACTGACAGACAAACTGACAGATTGACAGATAAACTGACAGACTGACAGATAACTGACAGACTGACGGATAAACTGACAGACTGACAGACAAACAAACTGACAGACTAATAGATTGACTGACAGACTGACAGAAAAACTGACAGACAAACTAACAGACTGACAAACTGTCAATCTGACTCTCTGAGTGACAGACTGACAGAAAAACTGACAGACTGATGGGTTTACTGACAGACTAACAGACAAACTGACAGACTGACAGATAAACTGACAGACTGACAGATAACTGACAGACTGACGGATAAACTGACAGACTGACAGACAAATAAACTGACAGACTAATAGATTGACTGACAGACTGACAGACAAACTAACAGACTGATGAACTGTCAATCTGACTCTGAGTGACAGACTGACAGACAAACTGACAGACTGACAGACAAACTGACAGACTGACAGATAAACTGACAGACTGACAGATAACTGACAGACTGACAGACAAACTGACAGACTGACAGATAACTGACAGACTGTCAGACTAATAGATTGACTGACAGACTAACGGACAGACTGACACACAAACTGATAGGCTGACTGACAGACAAACTAACAGACTGACAAACTGTCAATCTGACTCTCTGAGTGACAGACTGACACAAAAACTGACAGACTGATGGGTTGACTGACAGACAAACTGACAGACTGACAGACAAACTGATAGACAGACGGACACACAAACTGACTGACTGACAGACAAACTGGCAGACTGACAGATAAACTGACAGACTGACAGATAACTGACAGACTGACGGATAAACTGACAGATTGACAGACAAACAAACTGACAGACTAATAGATTGACTGACAGACTGACAGAAAAACTGACAGACAAACTAACAGACTGACAAACTGTCAATCTGACTCTCTGAGTGACAGACTGACAGAAAAACTGACAGACTAACAGACAAACTGACAGACTGACAGACAAACTGACAGATTGACTGACAGACAGATGGACAGACGGACAATCAAACTGACAGACAGACGGACAGACAAACTGACAGACTGACTGACAGACAAACAGACGGACAATCTGACAGACTGATTGACAGACTGACTGATATGACAGACTGACTTACTATTGACTGACTTTTAAATTGATTAGTGCCCAAAACTTATTAAAATGGCTTATCACTTATCATATTTGTAAAACGTCATTTTAGTATGGGCCAACCATTTGTTTAGCGCAGGCCGGTAAAGCGGCCATTTTCCGTATGTAACTTATTGACTTGATTTGCAAATATTAAAATTTAAAACTGAAAACTGTTTTAAATCAAAATAAAATGTAGCCTATGTCCGTCAGGAATAGTGTAGCTTTCTATTAGTGAAAGATTTTTTGGAATCGGTTCAGTAGTTCCAGAGATTACCCCCTACATACAAACAAAAAAACAAAAAAACAAACAAAGTTTACCTCTTTATATAGTTGTGTAGATGTGTAGATTGGACACAGATATAGAGCATAAATAAGTATGAGCAAAAAATAGCAAGTGATATCAACTTTACTCAGCTCTTTTTAAACAACTAAATTTTTAATTCTCTCACTCGTTCATCTGTTTGTGTGTCTGTCCCTCTGTCACAGACATGTGTCTTCTGAACCGGAATAGATAAATACTTTAAATTTTCACACAGGATGAAAACTTCTGTGGCCGCTATAAGAACAAATAATAATAGTACATGAATACAAAGTTCTAAATTAAAGAGGGGTCCACATAAAAAAAACGTGATTTTTCCGGCAACTCGCATTAACATTAAGTTTTAAAAAAATAAACAACTTTACTTTAAAGCGATTTGTTTTTTACCCGACTACGGCAAAGCCAAAAGGAAGGGTTCTGTTTTTAGCAGTCTATGTATGTATGTATGTTTTTGTAAAACAATACTTTTCGTGTAAGTCTTCGTCATAATAAACGTTCGATCATATCACCCCTAACTTCTCAAATACTAATGAAATATAGACAGCGCCTCTAGCGGCGCGTATTCACACCGGACTGTTTCCATAGTAATGGAGAAGTTTACGCTAACGCGTTTAAGACTTTTGTTGAGTCAAAAAACTTACACGTCAAAGGTTCTGAAAACGAAAAAAACGCCCCATAATAATTGTTGAATTAGGATCAGAAGGTTGTTGAAGGTAATATTATTAATGTATTCATTTACAAACACATTGGCAAACGATTACAGCGCTCGCTAAATCAACATTGATACTCGTCATAAGAACGGAGGCTAAAAGAAAGGTCCGTAATGAGATTTGGTACAATAATTCGATTCCGTTCCATTAGCTGACCTTAAGTTTGGAGGAATCGGTTTGGCAAAGCGGGACACCTATTCTGGGGTAACGAATCGAATTAATTGTTTATTCATTCGATAAAAGACAATGAATGTATTCTTTTTGTAGAAATTTATTTATCTTGAATTACATTATTTTTGTATTCTTAAGAATATGTGCCTCGTTTTTCATTTTGACTAATAACAGCACAAGTTTTTTTTTTTTCATTTTCCGTGATTGTCTTATTAGTGACAGAAGAAAGGGACGTAATAGATATAAATGAAATTTGGGTGGTCTTAGGCATTATTCTCGTTTATTAAGTAATAGTCATTTGTTAAATAAGTCAGTGATAAACTAATTATATTTTTATACAATATTGATGTTAAATGATTACCGTTTTCTGCAAAAAAGTTCTTATTTTTATAACTCGACATACTTGTTACGTTTTATGCAAAATCTTTCTATTGTTTACTGTATAAGTTAAGTACCCTAGCCTCGGCTCTTCCCTGGTTTGTAATTCTAGTTATACTCTGAAGTAATTAAGGGCGAAAAAATAGCTTGAGAAGCTTGTTTAACCATTGTGAAGTGCCATAGGTAATGAAACACAATTATACTCACTCTCTTTCTGTCTCTTCAAAAACAAATGCAACCCTTCATTAAAATGAATTATAAATTTGACACAATCGAATCTACAAGAGTCCCAATCAAATCATCTCACTAAATCCATTCCCACGAGACAGCCGAAAGCATCAGCGTCAAAATAAATCTCACAATCTGAATAGGGCCGTTTCCATGTCAAATTGTGCGGCGGACATTTTTCCTATTACCGAGTGACAAAAGCCCATCTTTTTTGTCCATTTTCTTCCCTTTTCTGACGCTCCAATTTAATTGGTGCAAATGCGTGCGGTTTCTCGGTTTTCTTTGAACGATTTCTCGAGACAAGGATGGGCTGATTCGATAATATGATCAGTCTGAATGCAGATAAATTCTTGAATTCTCTTTTTGCCTTATTTTGGTTTTATTTGTTTGAAGCTGTTGTGGTTGTTTGTTGAGAATGAAAACTCAAAGACAAAACGATACAAATAGAGTAATAATAATGAATACAGATGAAATGAAATTCACTGTTAAAAAATAATACCAATATCTTTTGGTTTTTTACCAAAAATGAAAAAAAAAACCGTTTAATAGGGTGCGACTCAGTTTCTCTGTCTATCACATGGGCCTATTTCAGCAACTACTAATTATGCTATCGGTTTGAAATTATTAACAGTTTTAACAAACAAATTTTCCTCACATTCGGTATATGTAAATTATATTTTAACAAATTTTAATTATACAAAAACTACTTTAAAAATTTGGAACAACTCGCTGAAACTTAACATACTACGATGATCACATAAGCATTAATGATTCTAAATTAAAGGCCCTTTAAGCTGTTTTCTAATAAAAATATGGATCTTCATCAAAAACATCGACATCAACAACATAATAATATGGTGGTTTAATGAATGATGATGATGATGAAAGTAATGAATGAAAAAAAAAACAAAATAAAATTGAAAATAAATAATAATAAACCAACCAGCCTAACCTATAACCTAACCAACCTATATCCTATGCCATTTATTTTGTCGGTCTATTCTGCAGATCAGTCTTATAAAAAATATCGATAAGTTACAATCGAATCTAACAATAAGTGTCCCATCCTTACAGAATACGGATATTGAATGGTTCAACATATTTCCTCTGCAATGTCACTCTCGGGTATTTCTCTTTTCACTTGACCGTCGTTTTATAAGCGATTGACATTCATTTATGTACTCCTTGAAAATATGATCTACGGCAACTTGGCTAAATAATTTATTTATTGTTTTAAAGAAAATTTTACTCAATGACATTTGCGTATCAAATTTTTAAAGGTTTTCGTGGCATTTCTACATTCCAGGATTTTTTTCTTTAAACAATTACATTTGTGGTATAAATCGCGTTGTGCGGGTCCGTCTGGATCGCTACCACCATCTTGCTTGCTAATCCTGCCGCTAAGCAGCAGTGCTTGCATTGCTGTGTTCCGGCGTGGAGAGCAAGACAGCCGGTGTAATTACTGGCACAAGAGGTATTCCATCTTAGCCCTCTGGGTTGGCAACGCATCTGTAACCTCTTTGGTGTTGCGAGTGTCTATTCTTCACAATGTATCATTAATCATTAATATTATACGTAAATGTGATTCGATCTTGGTTACTATTTACAGCCTTAACAGTGTGCCTGTTTGCACGTTCTTATCTAATCGGTGTTTACTGCAGTTAAATTTTCAATCAAATTATCTTTATTACAAATGTTGTACAAGAGTTCTAAAAAATAATTTATGGCTTCAACATAAACCTAAGGGCACAACAATATTTACTAAGACAACAACAAACAACTAGTATTCTTAAAACTAGCAAATATTATTTTTTCGTTGTAATTTTCTCTTTTCCATTAAACTCTAACTGTTGTGTCTTCATTAACTGTTGTGTTCCGGCGTGGAGAGCAAAACAGCCGGTGTAATTACTGGCACAAGAGGTATTCCATCTTAGCCCTCTGGGTTGGCAACGCATCTGCACTCTCTTTGTTGTTGCAGGTGTATATAGGCGGTGGTGATCACTTACCATCAGGTGACCCACTTGCTTGTTTGCCTTCCTATGTTGTATAAAAAAAAACTCTATTTTTGTGGTAAAATAGTAACTAGTCTGTCGATTGCTTGAGAATAATACTGCTACTTGTACTCATAACTAAGGATATTACCATAAAAAATTATTGGCATTAAAGTATAGTATTTTATGCAACTGCTATATAATGAGAGGCCTTAAAACACGAGTGTGGTTTTATGAAACGAGCGTCAGCGAGTTTCATAATAGGATCACACGAGTGTTTTAAGGCCTAATTATATACAGTTGCATACATTACTTTATCTACACACATATCATAACTGCAAAAAATCGTAACAGCAAAAAACCTAAAAAGAATGACAACTAATGGCGGCCATGTATATTAAAAAAGTACTCTGTGATTCGATCTATCCGTCAGGACCAACATTTTTTTTAAACCACAGACGAACGAATGAAGTTGCTATTTTCATGTCACTCGAGATCAAATGTCGTGCGTTTAAATTAAAAAATCATACTGAGTTGACGTTTCGTATCGATAACTGTTTTAATATCTGTGGATACTAGAATAGAGACCAACTTGAATTTTGACAGCTGTTCCAAATTTAAATTCATAACGTCACGAGCAGTCACGAGATATCGGTAATGTGATGACCAATAAAGCGTCAATAAAGAACAGATTTACCTACTACCACAGACAAGAAAATTCTTATAATAACATTGGTTGTAATAATGCTGGTCATTTCCTAGGGTTTTTGAACGCGTTATTTAGCCTTTATGATATGTGTGTAGATAAAAATATTTACTACTCGTTTAAAGAACAAACCCCAACATATACCCTTTTGCATCGTGTCTGTTACGTCTGAAGAAACATTAAAATAACTTATAATAATTGTCCTCTAAAGAATCTCTACTTATTAAGTTCGTACAATACCTCATATATACACATGGATCAAATCACAGTAGATCAAAGTTCTACGGCTGAAAGTTAGCGACTTTATTTGTGTTTCCTTTTGGGTAGTATATTATGCAAAACTAGACTTATTTTTTTCTAAGGAAAAATTTTCAAAGTTAATGTTAATTTACGCTTAAAGAATAAAACTCTCTAAAGTAACAGTCGCTATCGCTGTACAGATAAATCCTAAGCTATTTTACGCTACGTTACTTTGCAATTGCATTAATACCCCTCGAGATAATTCATCACCTTACCCTAATTTTAAGATACCTATCACACACATACAATCTAATAAGGCATTCCTAGTACAGATACAGCCCTCTTTGAAAGAAAATTTATGAGAGCCCCTTAATGGTGTAAGACAGTGTTATTCAAACTTTGTTTTCTCAACCACCTTGACAAGAAAAAAAATCAATTAAATAAGAAGTTTCTCAATTATTTCATTGCTATCTATTGATTAATACCTACTTGGGTAATTAATTATTTCAACAACTTTGTCTATAGTTTTAGGAAACATAGTCACCTCAATGAAAGTTTCAAAAAGCGCCACTCGCAAGCTCATTGAAATACTAACTTTAGATATTTGCACTTATAGCTCTTCACTTTCTTGGGAAAAGTAATTTAAAGTGATTCTATTCAGTGCACCTATCACGCATCTTTTCAATACGCCTTAAGAGGAGTATGAACCAGCGCTCTCCATACAAACGGCGATAACGTTTTCCACCCTCTAAACCTTAACCTATAGCCATATCTTTTTGGTATGTTGTCATTATGCCCTAGAAGTAGGTTTGTTTGTATGTTTTGTTTTTTTATATTCTTAATAGTTTAAAAAATATTGACGCTTTTAGGTTTTGTATGAAACTCCTAAAATGCGAATATTGTTAAATCTATGAAGAATATTTAAAAAATCAAAGCATACAAACCTAGTTCCAAGGCATAATGACGACATACCAAAAAATCATTGCCATAGGTTAAGGTTTAGAGGGTGGAAAACGTTATCGCCGTTTGTGTGGGGAGCGCTTTTTTGCGCAGGGTTCACGCTCCTCTTAACTTGCTACATAACTCAGTGTGTATCTTTCTAACTAGTCCAGTAGTAGAAGAGCAACGCATTGAGTTACGTAGCAAGTTATTACGCGTCGAGAAGATTCGTGCTAAGTGCACTGTGCTTTGAGCTTGAGTTTATTGTCACAGCAAACGCTTCGAATGCGTTAGTGTTAACTTTTCAATAACTACGGGAAAAGTCTGTCGTGGCTTGCAGATACGTAGAGGCGCTGTCTAGGTTTTCATAGTAAGTGAGAAATTATCGTAGAAGTTAAAACGTTTCTTGTTACTAGAAACTTACACTATTTCGTAGTTTTATTTTAACATAAATTAATTATGGTAATATTGTGTACCTATTACTAAATAGATCGGTTATATTTAAAAAGTCTTAAAAGGTCGTGACCCACACTTTGAAAGCCACTGACAAAAAGGGACATTATAGTTAGGGAAGAAACTTAGGATACTTTTATTCCACGCCAAAGCTCTTAATGGTATTGACATAAATCCAAGTTTTGCTTAACTAATTAATTTTTTTGCATAGTTCTTCTTTAAGTGACTTAACTTATTTAAAAATCAGGCTTTAAAATTACTGGCCAAGTTTAGTTTATCTGTATCTGCGTCCCTTTCTTATGCCACTAGTTAGACAGAGACACAGGGAGGGGTTAAACTAAACCTGGGCTGTCATGTTAGGGCCGTTGGTTAGTATTACACAAAGAGACAAAATATTAAAACTTGCGTAAAAATGCTCGGTTTCTAATAAAAAAATGCGACAGATTCCGTTTAAGAAGGTCACACATCAAAATAAGTAGGCAGGAAACTTCATCTTTCATTTAAGATATTTCCTATATTTTTGGCACTTGTAGTGTTGATGATGTTTTTTGTTCCATTTTATTATTTTTGTGTGGGAGATAGATCTATACGTGTACTAAATAACAGTTCTGTAACTTTTATAGTTTTCGACAAAAATTGAGTATGTCTTACAGACAGACAGTTACAGCAAAACAATAAGGTGTCCTAGTTTGATTATGGAACCCTAAAATTCACCTCTGGAACAGAACCTTGAAGATCAAGTCGGTTGTCATGCTTATTAATGGTATATTCGTTTTCGGTATCGATTTTTGACGCCATTCGTTCAAGTAGCGAACGGTCGTACGGGTCGATCTTGATGATGCCTCGTATAGAGGCGAAGCGCGCGTCGATCGTGTAGTTTTAGTGTTTAGTGGTGGTGGTGTGTAGTTGAGTCTGTGTGATATATGTTGTTTCGTGTGGAAGCGGAGGAGGGTGGGTTTTTGCATGAACATATATGTGTCGCACAGACGCAGCTATTTTGCACGAGCCCGGCACTGGTTTCGCGGAGTAGCAAGGTAATTTGTTCCAGTTTGTTGTTACTTTTTGTTTTTGATTCTCGGGCTGTGGGATACTACCGAGTGCATGCTCTTTTAAGAAAAATATTGTCCACTGAGCTATGGCCCTTTTACTTCTGCAACACCACTGAGAAGTACTCATGTGATTTGTTACTTTTTATTAATTTTTTGGTAGGACCTCGTGCAAGGTCCGTCCGCTAAGCAGCAGTGCTTGCACTGTTGTGTTCCGTGAAGAGTAACAGCCGGTGCAGTTACTGGCACAAGAATAATTCCATCTTAGCTTTTGGTTTGGTACCGCATCTGCAATCTTCTTGGTGTTACGAGTGATAGGCGGTGGTGATCACTTACTATCAGGTGACCAACTTGCTTGTTTGCCATCCTATTTCATAAAAAAAATCTAAGTAATTTTGATTGTGTGTGCTTTCAGTTCCAAAAAATGTTTCATCTAGCACTGTTTATCAAGCACAAAGTTGCTTGCATTTTGTCATCCACACTAATATAATAAAGAGAAAAACTTTGTTTGTTTGTTAGTTTGTTTTTTTGTTAGTTTGTTTGTATGTAGGGGGTATTCTCTGGAACTACTGAACCGATTTCAAAAATTCTTTCACAGATGGAAAGCTACACTATTCCTGACGGACATAGGCTACTAATTTTACGTGAACGAAGTCGCGCGCGTCCACTAGTTCCTTATAAGTAGCTGTGGTTTTATCAATACCTATGCTCCAGTCCGAACAAGGCTATAACGTCTGTACGGTCCATTGTCCCGGCTATTTCTCCTTTATTGCTGTCAGTACGGTATTTATCCGAACGGCCTGTAAGCGGATTATTATCTTCACTGCAATATTGTTTTCTTATTTCGCTCATTGGTTTAGGAGTTTATATAGCAGAATGGGCTTATGGTGTCCGCTTCGTTGTTTTATTTTTAGAGTAATATTATAGAGATAAACTGTAAAGAACTATAGTTATTGCAATCGTTGTGTGATTAAAATATTCGAGACAGTTGGTGGCCTTTAGTGGCTAGGAGAGGACTCGTGATCGTGAAGTACTAAGTTCGTTTTCTTTTGGTCGCTATATACTACTCAGTTTTTCTAACCGATGTACATTGTCGAAGTACTGTAGTAATCAACGCCCTTACAGAGAGGGAATACATCGCGAAGAAAATTGCATATTTGTGTAAATGTCCATGGCGGTGGTGATAACTTACCATCAGGTGACCCACTTTCTTGTTTGCTTTCCTTTAGCTTGTAATAAAAATAATAAAACAGCCAACATACCATCTTGCTAAATGTTGACAAAATATAAAACAGATTTTAAACTAGTAAAAATGTTCCTAAAAATAGTTAAACCACTAAATCAGTTTACCACCCTCACAATGATTTAACATAAAATTCTATCCCTCCCCTTTTTTCATCGGGGGTTGTAAATATAACTGACCTTGTCAGCTCGTATTTATCTAGACGTTTGTCTTAATAAATGAAAAAGCTATAAAGCCCCAGCGACATTGGCTTAACGTACCGTAAAAAAAGAAACGGGACCAAAGAACATAATAAAACCCCCCAATTACACGAGAGGGAATTAAAACGGCGACAACTCAATTATTTATCTGTTTTAATTAGACGAGCACTTAAAAGTGAGATGTTCTGGCATTGTAAGAAGAATGTGACAGCGGAAATAAAATATTTGTTTCTTTTCGATATTCTGACTTTGATCTCCCTTTCAACGTTTTTTCACGATTCTTCATTCGGGGTACGTTTCCTCAGGTTATTATTATTTGTGTGTATGTACTTTTTACAAATGTTGTTATAGGTTTTTACTATAATTCTATAAAAAGTGATAAATAAATAATCATATAAATTAATATGAACTATATTACTATATAGAAATTTAGACAAAGGTGCTGCCGGCAGCAACCCAGAACCTACTTCTATCGTTTAAGTGTTTTATCACAACAAACGTTTTGAACGCTAGTGTTAACTTTTTAATTACCGTGTAAACAGTACCCTTACCATGAGTACAGTGCACCTAGCCGTAACCATACTCGCTAGCGACGGCGTAAACTATTAGTAGGGGGAATTGTTCAGCGCCTCTAGCGCTCACTTAGAGAACTAAAAATCGCTAGTATGAGTCCAACGGTAAATTACCTATTGTTATCTAAGCGCTAGTGACTAAAGTTTTGTAGCTGTTGCCGTAGAATATTGGTACCATGAGTCACAAATTTGACACATGTCATCGAAAAATACCGTATCGCCTATGGTTAACTGACAAAAGGAAGCGTATTTAACCGCTATAGAAACTCATGGTAATGGTACAGTTGGTTGCGGATACGCGCCGTTTCGGACGCTGTTTATAATTCCATAGTAATTGAGAAGTCACTTAAGAAGAAACTTAAAGTTAAGGCTATTGAGACCAATGGATCAGCGGTTTTCTCGGGATCACTGGTTTCCGCTGGTGGTTGGTATCACTTCCAAACAGCTGCTCGCATGCTTCTTGTCTAAAAAGGATTTAGCAACGACTAATTGCTTTTTTCGGGCCTTAAAAAGGTAAAAATGAGTAAGGTTTTTCGTTCAGTAAGTCTTTTTAGTGTAAGTTTACGTCATAAAAAATGTATCGAACGCTTTAGCGTTCACTCCTTAATTAATTAATTAAGGAATTAATTAAGTAATTTAGGAGTTGCGAATAAGCGCCGCTAAAGGCTATGTGACATACTATGTCACAGCGCCTTTAGCGGCGCTTAGGCTGCGTTTCCACCAGAGATGTGCGAGGATGCGTAGCGAGGGATGTGTTTGTAAAGAACCAATGAGCCGTTTCCACCAGAGCTGTGCTGACCGAGGTGAGGTAAATTAAGCGATTCTATTGGTTCTTACAAACATATCCCTCGCTACGCATCCTCGCACATCTCTGGTGGAAAAGCAGCCTTATTCGCAACCAACTGTTTTCTTAGTAATTGAAACGTTAACGCAAACGCGTTTAAGACGTTTGTTGTGACAAAAAGCTTAAGATGACTCACGGTAAATAAAGCTATTTCCTTATAAAATACAAATAAATCACTCACAGTGTAATAGGATCGTAAATATAACCCAGACTCAGTCCAAATACGAGATATAATACAAAACCTATTTTGTGTTATTTACATGTTTTCGCCACTTCTTGGTCGAGTTTATGGTCAGTATAAAACTGCTGTAAATACAACTGCTTGTAGATAAACTTGTATTTGTTTACACTTTCATTTTATACCTAAGAAACAGTGGATACCAAATCGGCTTGACCTCGCCTTTTATTACCTACTAGCGGACGCCTGCGAGTTTGTTCATCAGGGCTAACATTTTGGAAGCTTTCTATTGGTGAAATAATTTTTGAAATCGGTTCAGTGGTTCCTAAGATTACCCCCTACATACAAACAAACCAACAAAGAAAGTTTACCTTTTTAGTATATTAGGTAGATTAGTGTAGACTGGCGTATATTGTGTAGATGTAGACTAGTTTTTACCGGCAGATTTGCCAGTTCGATGGAGTAGCATTATGATTAAATCCAGGATATGGTCTATCCGTCTGCCTTTCATCTAATTCTGTCTACCCGTAATACTTGATTAACGAACAAACATCCATACATTATTACTTTCACATTTAAATATAACATTAGTAGGATCTCTTTTTGGCACTTTAAAGCAAGACATTTCTTCTGATTGCCCCGACCGACCTCCATCTCACCAAACTAAGATATGTCGGTGACAACGACAATTCAAATTACATAACGTATCCAGTATTTAAGGACATTGCGTATCTAGTATTGGCGAGTAAGCCCGGCAATACAGAGTTAGCCACGTATGACGAATTGTCGCTGTCAAATGTCACCTGTCAGCTTGATGAAATAAGGGTACCAATAAGCAAGACGTTTAATCAAGGATTTATTTAAACTCATGTCAAGCACTTCTATAGTGGTAGGACCACACTGTAGCCAATTCTTTTTTATAAAATAGGAAGGAAAACAGACACCAATAACACCATGGAGATTGTAGATGCGTTGCCAACCTAGAGGGTTAAGATGGAATACCTTTTGTGCCAGTAATTGCACCGGATGTCTTGCTCTCCATGCCGTCAGAACACAACAGTGTAAGCACTGCTGCTTAGCGGCAGCATTAACGAACAAGATAGTGGTAGCTATCCTGACGGACCTTGTACAAGGTCCTACCACCTCCAATCCATCACCATCCTCTCTACCATCCTCTGTATTCGCCGGTGTACGGTTCTTTTAGGCGAGTTGCCGTTCCATCTTGCTTGGTGACCAACGTGACTCTCCCGGTCCATGGTCTCCACTTGAAAACCTCCACGTACTATCGACCTACATAAGTAATAGTATATTAATGTACAGATACACATATCTGTGACGTAACAAAGCTTAGGGATTAAGCTTGCGTGGTAGTGACGAATTACTGCCCAGAGTCGTATATAATGCAAACTGTACCCTTTTAAACCCGTCTTAAGTCCTGACACTAAGTGACCGGGACATTTTCAGTTCATTTATTTCCAACAATTCGCCTATCTGAAGCCATTCCGTTGACTATAATAGTCTAGGATGCAGCTGCATGAAACCTTAGGTCATCAGCATTGAACATTAAAAATCTACAAGCGTACGAGTATGTAGGTAAGCGACCTTCCTATAGTATTGTTTGTTTCCTTATCCGAGTGCTTATTTGTATTTTTAAATGTGACATATCGAAGTTCAAATAATCGTCTTTTCTCTCTTTTCAAGCTGCTTAAATATTTCAACAGCTAACAAACTAGATTTGCCTTAAAATAAAGCACGAAACCAATAAGAAATGAGCATCTATTTCATGAGACTTCGGCGTTATAGCATAATATAACTAATAGTTTTATACATCATAGACTTAAAAGGAATTTTCTGGATCACCTTTATCCATTTATTTTTAAATGGTTGGTAACGGAACCCTTACTTTTTTTCTAACTTACCCCAAGAAAGGTAACCCCTTGTATCTTACGACGTCAGATTTCGTGCAGCAGGAGCCTGTCCTATCAGAAGCCGTCCCGTTGACTACGTTTATTTCACAAATCCCCTCAATCCTGGGACTCGAATAAAATTTATGGGGGAGGGTTAATTTGGTATTCGTACCGAAATTAGACGTAGACATTGCTAGGGTTGCATAGTATAAATCTATTACAGGATTATGATATTAATTGAGATGTTAATTTGTGCTAGTTAACGGTGTTATTTGCATGATAATTTAACACTTAACGTTACTCTAGGTTGGTTGTATGTAGATTTTGAAGACATTTTGAAGCCTACATAACCAAGACAATCACAAGATTTTTGAAAAACTCTATTATTAAGAAGAGAGATAAGTAAAATAAGTTTAATAGATGACGTTGAGCGATTTATTTTTATAATTAAGACCCTTTGGTTTCTGATTATTAAAGACCTCTTAAGATGAAATAAAACAAAAATTGTATAAAACTTTACATCGTTATCTTTATTCATACAAAAACGCCTTGTCAAAATACTTTTTACAACGTTACGAGTAATGATTATAAAACTATAAACGTACACAGAATTGCGATGCACGCAAAAGGTGGCAGGTATAGAGTAACCCTAGAATATGATTTAGCACAGGTACGAGGATGAGTCCAAATGTTAAATTAACAGTTTATTATTCTCGAGACGTCATCTTCATACAAATTCAGTCAGAGACAATCAAAATAATCACTAGTGACCTTTAGACAGAATTGAGAGGTGTACATTTTTGAAAGGAAGGCGTATCACATGTAGTTGAGGTTTCACACACTGCAGCTTCTCATCAGCTTTGGAGAACCAGAGGTACCATCGAGTTTTTATTACGTGATCATATACATTAGGTACAGTCAAGGAAATTGAAACACGTGTAACACCGTAGAACCTAGTCGAAGAGACACGCATGACATTTGTATGACATAGCCTGGTGTTTAACGTGTCGCGTCATTGCGATAGGGTTCTAAGGTGGTACGTGAATATATTTCCCCTACTGTACCTATAATATTAATATATTTGTCCTTTCTACTACAAACAATTTGTCTCAGTTCCTTATTTAATGGTCAACTTAGATTCTCTTTGACTGTTCAATCAATGTTATTTTTTTATAAACGAAGATTCTGACAAATAATGACCAATCCGCGCAAATTAACATTGTTCAGTTCACAAATTCCCAATAATCCAGGTATGCCAAATACTTTTCTGTCTGGATTATTTAGTAGATAAATTTTACACTCGATTTCATCAAACCACCAAATTTCACGTACGGGTTAATTACTGTCAAACTCAACAGTTACGTTGAAATATGGGCAATGTTTCAATGTATCCACTGTAGTGACTTTATATTTAAAAAAAAAACTACTGGTAGTGATAAAAACCTTACCCTAGAAGGTCCATATAAATTACCGGGAAACTTTATACAGGGTGTAAAAGATAACGTACCGAAAACTGAAACCTTGGTTTTTGACTATAATCCAAAACTGAAACGTCAAAAGTTAGAAAGTCCTCAGAGATTCAAATATTTTTTTGGCCACTGAAAAAATATTTTAGCTACGCAATTTACCGCGTCCAACGTTCTGTTAAACAACACGAGTCGATACCAGGTATTCAATTTTAGGTATGCTGTCCTTTATAAACGGTTTAAGGTAATCCAGGACTTTGTAAATAATGCACTAATCATCCATCATAGTTTTTAGTAAATTCAGGGATTAATTTTCCTTCCGCAACATCTTCATATCAACAAATTGGTACAAATTACATTGCTACTCCGCGAAGCTAGTGACGTAGACTCACGTGCAGAACAGCTGCGTCTGTGCGTTAATGTACTTTAATTCAAAAACCCAAGTGTCCATATTTGTCAAGAGGTAAATCATCATAATAATTATTATGGCAGTTGCTGGTTGCAGCACGGAGAAGCCGGTTTGACCGGGGTAGTAGGTAACACATCGTCATAGTGATATCAAAATTCTTTCTAAGCAACAATTAATAAAGAGCAACGGATTTCATTTTTTTTTTTTACATAAAGTAGAATTTTTAAAATCAAAATTTTGCAAAGATTATTTACGACTAAATGAGATGGGTATATTCAATGGTTTATAATAATTTATTTATCTGTTGTGCTTTTTATCATGTCTACGTACGTTTCGAGCTTAAAAATAAGTATTAGAAATACAAAAAAATATAAATATTTATTACAAATGAGATCATATTATAACTATTGTGCAGATTACAAACTATGTTTATCTCGGCATGTGGTGGTTATAGGAACAGATCTATTTAAAAGTATAAACATTCAATTGCGACTTTACATTTCATGTTAACTCGAAAAGAGAATGGATACGATCACTATAATTATTCTAATATTAAGTATTATCTAATTGCTTTCAATGGAATGCGGAGAATTATTTTCATCGGTAAATCCTGCTCATCTATATGTGAACAAAATTCAAATCCAAAATTGCATTTTCTACCATCTATACAAAGTTAAACAGCTAAATAAAACAAATCGAGGCTGTAAGTAGAAGAAGTGATCTATAATTTGTTGTTGTGAATGTTTTAAATAAACGATAAACAATATTTTGAAGGAAAAAAGTTAAATTTCAGGTTAGAATTTTGTTTACTGCTTAAGACAAGCAAGGATGAATACGGTTTGACATCTTTTTTCCGTTCTCTTAAAACACATTCGTGTGTTTTAACAAATAAACCATACCATAAACTAATTAATACCTATTTTATTTTACAACATCAATTTCAACGGTGAGTATATTCACATTATTGTTTGCATACATATTTAAGTGCACATAAACCTTAAGTAACAAAGAAATTAAGTCTGTACCTCGCTTACAATAATGACTAGATTCACAAAAATTGACCCACAACGTCTAAGTAAAAAAGAAAGACAGAATTGAACTCCATAGTATTAAAACGTCTACAACAGCCGACGGGCCGGAATTAGTATCGTGAAATCGATAAGTCTTCATTTCATTTTGTATTGGAATTACTGGATCTATCATTAGCTGTGGCATTTCAGTAGTCTTTTTAGGTTCTCTTGGACACGGCAATGCGTCCGGTGAAATTTTCAAAACGTTTCTTTTAACGCCTTTTTTAGCTGCAACCGTTATATCATTACTTTGTTCTTCAACATTAACATTCTCTGTTCCGTTTGGTTTGGAAAGCGTCGTTTCAATTGTAAGTCCGGCGTGAAGAATATCTTGGTTGTAATCTAATTTGTTTTCCATTGGATCTGGAAGTTTGTTGTAAGCTGAGCTCACGACGGGCGAGTCCATTTTGCAAGTGACGGTGTCGAGGGAGGCCTTAGTGTTTTGACTTTTTGTCTCGTTGCGAAGTGAGTGCATCCATTTCAACCTGCAGTCGCAAACAAAGTTGTTTTCTGCGAACAAAGTGGAAACTTGACAATGGATTTAAAATTAAAAGGGTTGCAGCAGTTCACTGTAGTAGTGACGTTTCTTTGAACGACTTAGTTTTACATTTAAATGCTGTTTGTTGGACTGACATTAATATTTAACTTGTAGTTGTAAAGAAGTATAATAAAGACAGCATAATATTTAAATCAACATGTAAATCTGCGATAGTTTTTAAAATTACATATGTTATGAAACAAATTATTAAACAAAACGCAGGCCTTTAGCATTGGTCCCCCTGTCATAATCTCGAGAAAAATGAAGAAATTACTCTCATAAGTGGGGAAATTTTTATTAAAAGGTATTTAAATTCAGAGTAAATTAATTCAGGGAAAACTAAAAATTGTAAGTTATTTTATAATCAGCAAGTTCTCCTACATTTTCTACTATTCTCATCCACCTGCGAGGCTTCTAAGAACACCCAGCGGGATCATAAAAGTACAAACTTCCTTAGCATTATTAAAGTTAATATAACGTCTCTGTTTCAACACGCTTAATATTCAACGTATGTTTTAAGTTTGTCAAACTCAACGTGGGGACGTATTAAATATTCATAATTACCTTCGAGAAGCAAATTGCTGTTCTGCGGTTTCAAGTTGTCGTATATGGGTCTGATATTGTCGAAAGTTAATGCGTATAGTTCGTTGGAGCGGAGATCCAGAGTGCTGAGACCCCTCGCGCCCTCCAGCCAGCCCGAGGGAAGCGCAACCAGTTTATTGTCGTCAAGGGACAGCTTATCGAGCTGCGACAGCCCATCGAACGCCCTCTCAGAAATAAACTTCAAATCGTTCTTGCCTAAAAGCAGCTCATGCAAGTTCCACAGCTCGGCGAACGTGAATTCAGTCAGATTGTAAATGCGGTTCCTGCGAAGATCCAATTTCCGCAAGTTCGCCAATCCATCAAACGTGTGACGGTTCAAATGGAATATGTTGTTTTTGTTCAAGTCCAACTCTTGCAGATTGAACGTGCGCTGGAAGGCTCCGTCCTTTATCGACGATATGTTGTTTTTAGTCAACACAAGTTTCTCCAGTTTAGGCAAATCGTAAAACGCTTCCGTACCTATTTCAATGATCATGTTATCTTCGAGATTTATTGACGTTATATTTGGTAGATGTGCGAACGCAAACTGTTGAATCGTTTCGATCTGATTGGTGGACAGCGTGGCTTCTTTCAGATTGGTTAAGTTGGCGAAAGCAAACGATGTTAGTTCTACTATGTTACCGTATTTAATATTAATGGATCGGAGCCTTTGTAGATAGTGGAGCGCTTTAGTGGGCACGTAGCCTAATGCGCCATCAACTCGGACGTTAAAAGACAAAGTTTGCAAAGTTGGTTGCGACGCGAAACTCTGCCAGATGAGATCGTCGCGCGGTATACCGCCATTGAATACCCAGCATTCCGCTTTCGTTGCATTCCTAAGCTCTCTGTTATTCTCGCAATAGCAGTGAACTTTTGAGTCGCGGTCAGTGATGTCGCAGATATTCTTTTGGAAGCCTCCGACCTTCTCCTTGGCCCGTCGCTTGTTGTTGTCTCTCGCTTGGACGTTAATTGACATTTCATTGACGAGCGCAAAAGTAATCAGGATGTACATTATTCCGGCGATACGGCGCTCCATTTTCATTAAATCTGAAACAAGTAAAAGTCGTTACGTTAATAAAACAACGAATCGGGATTACAGTCTTTCGGAGTTTGTTTTGTTGGATTACAAAGGATTCAAGTTTTGTATTGAAGTTAGGGAAAGGATTGATTTGCAATCTGAAATATTCAAAGAGTTTGTAGTATAAAATTTTAAATTTATTTTATCAAATTCGATTCGGGGGAAAATGTGTGTAACTTGTTTTCTTTTTTTTACAAATTCATCTAAGCGTTTTACAAACGTACTAAAATATTACAGCTAAATTTAGGTCTGCAGAACTGAAAATATAGACAGTAAAAATTGGAACTATCCATTTTCACAGGATGGAACTGTGTGACTTTGTGTAACAAACCCAACAGGATGTTTTAACAAAATAGCCTTATTTTTAGTAATGCTTCCTTGTTTTGTGAATAAAGCTCACAATAATGCAGGGGAGATGAAAACAAAATCAGCGGGTATTTAAAGTAGGTCATGTAAGAAACACCAAAGCTTATGAACCTTGATTGATTGTTAATTCACTTATAAAAATACATCAAACATGACTTTAAAACTAACATAGAAATTAAATACAATGAAAATCTTAGTAAGTACTCAAATAAAACCTTAAATAGAACTACAAGTGTCCAAAAATTAAGACTATCGTGTACCCAGCGCTCTTCATATAAATGGCGGCAACGTTGTCCACCCTCTAAACCCTAACGTTTACCTAAGATCATTTAGTATATTCTTGTTATTCCTTAGACCTAGGTTTCGTTTTGATTTTTTCATACGTTTTATGGATTTGAAAATATTGTCACTTTTTTTTATGAAACTCTAAAAGTGCCAATGTTTATCTATGAAGAATATTAAAAATATTTAAACATACAAACCTTTTTTTAAGACATTACAACGGCATATTAAAAACCATAGCTATAGGTTAAGGTCTAGAAGATCGAAAACGCTACCGCTGTTTGTATGGACAGCATTTTATCAGGTTTGGTACGAAATCCACTTAAAGTAAGACTCAAATTCAATATAATAATAGTATCACGATAAAAAAAAAACGTGCAAACGCAATCGTCATGGTCACAAGTTTCACAATTAGGACGACGCATTCACTGCGGACAACGCGTGTATGCGTTTACGGTATCATATTTAACTCTTCTGATCCGAAAACAAATCCTATCTAAAAGTAGCGGGATGAAGATGGCATTTTTCTCCTCTAGGGAAAAAACTTTTTATTTTATCTTTGATATCAACAAAGGCTGTCTTCTACATAATTTATTTTTTAATTATTAACTTGGGCATTTTTTTTTCATCAAAAGTTTAAATTTGTTGCAAGTAACCCACATAGACTTTTTTACAGGTCTGATTCTAACAGCGCTTCTTCTTCTACTTTTACTTTCCTTACAGTCGGAATGTAAAGTAGAGTGTTTATCTCCAGTGAAAAAGAACACCCTCAAACTAAGGCCCTTGTTTTCGATCGTGCATACATATCTGAGCTGCAATTGATCACTTTCACCCCGTGGTTATCAATTTACGATTAGACGTAGTGCGTTGTGGCAACTGACGAAAGATAAAAGAAAATACCGGTGTTTAGTCAGCTTACCTTTTCTTGCGCACAAAAGGCATAACTTTATCCCTCCCTTTAAAAAACAATAATTCATAAATTTCAAAAATTGATAGTTACTAATTACTTCAAGTTAAAGTTAATACGTAGCTTATTACAAGTAATTTTTTAACCTTAGAACTGATTTGCAGAGAGAGGCCAATCCATCCTGACAGTTATCATAGCCAGTGGTCCTAGCATAACCGAAAAAGTTTAATTTACCTCTTTCTGCGTCTCTTTTTCCCGACTGCGCGACGCAAAGGAGGGTAATGTGTTTTTTATGACACTAGTTATACAGAGGCGCAGTGACGGATGAACTTAACTAAAACATTAGGCCAATACTAGCCTAGATACCGTATTTGCGGATGTAAATTGAACAGAAATAACATTGGACTAAAGACTGAACAGCTGTCTACAGCGAAAACTTTTGCCAACCTGATTCTGTTCTTGATCCAAATGTGAAACACGGAAACTTTAAGGCTGTACGCCTCAAAAGTACTAAATTAAAGACCGTGTGCCCAACGTGTGTATTACGTGCGCTAATCTCTTTGAGGGATTATGCCGCGATGTGGCGACACAGATTCTGAATGTAATTTTAATGTATACGAAGTGGGAGACTGTAATCCAAATGAGTTTTAAATAATTAATGGGTGTAGGTCTGAAAATAAACTAGATTAGTGGCGATGGTAGAATTGAACTGTAAATTCTATATAGCTTAAAGGCATACGACATCCTGTATATTATGTTGAAAATGCTTGTAGTCTTTGGGTAAAAACGGGGCAATATTATAAATATGCAACATCATCAGCCAGAAAATAGTCACTGTTGAATGTAGGCCTCCCTCAAAGAGCACCTTTATTCTATTTTATTTATTTCTTCCTCCACTACCATGCAAATTCAGTTTACAAAAGAAAATTTAAATCTGTTGACAGATGTTCTTGGCGGAGACTGGTGTCTGAAGTACCAAAGTCCTGTGTTTCAGGTCACCAGGTCTTGGTACTTCAGGTGTCTGCATCACAACCACAACCAGAAACTTTGACCAAGTCATCAATCCATTTTGAGGTAAGCCTTTAAACGCTCTGTTTTTCGATGAGCAGTCACTACTCTTTCACATCAATAAATTATGGTAAGTTTGTAAAAAAGAAAGCTTTTTTACAGAAAAAGGTAAGCAAACAAGCTTGAGTGTTATCTCATAGGAAGCGATCACCGTTGCCCATGGACACTAGGGACCTCAAAAAAATCACTGACCTGTTACCGCCGGATCTTAGATCACTTAGCCTCCGAATCGCTCACTCACCACACGAAAATCATGATTGTTAAATAGCTCATAAACCTAGTACAGCTAAAAGTCAACGTTTCCCACTTCTGCGAAACTATCAAGAACCATTCACACTTCAAGTGGTATAAAAACTTGAATCAACTCACATACTATTACAGCGCGCAAACAGCTCCGTTTTACTCTAAAATCACCTCAGGGACGCGATAAGTTGAAACAAAAAGACGTACTATTCGAAGCCTCTCCAGCGTTCCAAGATCTTGATAAAAAGCGAAGGCAAAGGTCGAGTGAGATACTGCGAGATTTATTACTGTGAATCTCTAGGGAACTGATATACTTTGGAGCTTCATGCTTAGCTGTTTTAAGGATGCCTGTTGTCACACCACATTATGTACAAAATTGCCTTATTTTATCGAGTAAGTTCAACGTTGAAAGGTAATATATTTTCTGGGTTCTGTAGCTAAGTGGGTTAAAATGTTGCTCTTAACACTTCGTCCTGCTCGTCTGTTTGTTTGTATGTCGCCGTCATAGCCGCATTTCATTCGACTACTAAGACCATAAAAATAAAATGTGCTAGCTAAGCTAAACTCATTAAAAGTGTGTAAGTACTAACTTTTTCACTGTGTGGAGGAAAATTCTAAAAAAATTCTAGGTAGGTAGTAGAACTTCATAAATACAAGTTTCATTGTTTGCACAAGATTTGTCTTCTTTATTAAAAGCTAAAAATATAGCTATCATCGTTATCCCAGGATTTCTACCGTTTCTTAATTTGGAATATGCCGTTGAACCTAATTAGGGATTTCATAAGCTTATTACATTGGAGTGTGTATCATCTGACCTTTATAACCGATGTAATATGGCAACTAGCATTCCTGGGCATGGATAAATACAATTAACATAAACGTGCAGGCTTTTTTTTTTATAAAATAGGAAGGCAAACAAGCAAGTGGGTCACCTGATGGTAAGTGATCACAACCGCCTAAAAACACCCGCGACACCAAAGAGATTGCAGAATACGTTGCCAACCCAGAGGGTTGGATAGAATTCCTCTTGTGCCAGTAATTACACCGGCTGTCGTGCTCTCCACGCCGGAACAGAACAGTGCAAGCACTGCTTAGCGGCAGGATTAGCGAGCAAGCTAGTGATAGCGATGGACGGATCTTACACAAGGTCTTCCCACACGCAAAAGGTAGGAGGTAGGAGGTATCCTCAAGAAGGTTTCTTTCACTATAAGAGAATTGATTACTACAGATCGTAGGTATAGGTATAAAATGTAAGTAAGCCTTATAGATAGTACGAACGTACGTGTAGACAAGTTGATGCTCCGTATTCGAAAAATGACGTAAGTTCCACATCAGTTTTGTATACAATACATGCAAATGGGGTTTTACTTAAGTTTTGCTTATAATAATTAATTTAGAAATTTATGACATGTGCGTTGGCAATAAAATATTTTGACTTTAACATAAGTAACCAAAACTCATTGGTACAGTCATCAACGAAAGTCCATGAACATTAATTTCGTACAAAACGTAGAAAATAGTGTTCATGGACTTGCGTTGCTTACTGTACAGTAGGTCGCTTATAAATGTGGAGTCAAACCATTTATTAAAAAAAACATTTATTTTCTCAGGGTAGCTATTTACAAATAAAACATTCTCTATGAATTTCAAAACGTCATATTCAACATTCTTATCTGGCTTCCTTTGAGCGTGACTCTCTGTCATTTAATTTGAAATTTTAATACAAAGCTAACATATCCCTAATGTTGTGTTATGTTTAATTTTAGTCGCGTCGGTTGATACTGTCAGAATTAGCATTTCGTACACAGACATAAATAATCTAGACAGAATGTATAAACGAGCAGTACGGAAGCCATGTTGGGTGTCTGCAAATGTTTTTGTAGTTTTCAACAGAATTATAATATTCAATTATATTTAAATTTCTTGGTCTGTATTTCATCACTTAAAAGTTACAATTAAAGACGACCGAATAGCCTAGTGGTTAGTGACCCTGACTACAAAGGTTAAGTTTTCTTAAGTAAGCTTGTCCTAAAATATTTTTTATTTATTTAAGTGTTTAATTTTCAAAGTTTATCTTACAAGCATGTCTTTATTTTAGAATTTTCATTTCAATTTACTCAACGTTAAGGATACAACGTTAGTGTTATCCCAATTTTATTTAACATTCTATAGTTTAGATAATCGTAGTCCTCGCGAAGGGAACGGGCGGCTACGGTCGCTTAACAAATAACAATTTATTTAAAACAAAGATTTAATAATAATCTTTATCTACACACATATCATAAAGGCTAAATAACGCGTTCAAAAACCCTAGGAAATGACCAGCATTATTACAACCAATGTTATTATAAGAATTTTCTTGTCTGTGGTAGTAGGTAAATCTGTTCTTTATTGACGCTTTATTGGTCATCACATTACCGATATCTCGTGACTGCTCGTGACGTTTTGAATTTAAATTTGGAACAGCTGTCAAAATTCAAGTTGGTCTCTATTCTAGTATCCACAGATATTAAAACAGTTATCGATACGAAACGTCAACTCAGTATGATTTTTTAATTTAAACGCACGACATTTGATCTCGAGTGTCATGAAAATAGCAACTTCATTCGTTCGTCTATGGTTTAAAAAAAATGTTCGTCCTGACGGATAGATCGAATCACAGAGTACTTTTTTAATATACATGGCCGCCATTAGTTGTCATTCTTTTTAGGTTTTTTGCTGTTACGATTTTTTGCAGTTATGATATGTGTGTAGATAAAGTACTGTATGCAACTGTATACAGGGTGTCCCAAAACCCTTCAAAAAAACATATACAGCGTGATAGAGTGAGTGATTGCGAACAACCCTGTGTTTTTCTTTTTTGATTATTTTAATTTTTGACGACGTAGGATCAAAAAAACGAAAGTATTAAAACACGTTTGCTCCCGGTACCTCCCAGCTTTACAATGGATTCCCTCTGACGTCATTTTTACAGTTCTTAGATATCGGTCACAATTTTAGGCCATCAACTCTCAACACTAATCATAATTGCAATAGGATTCTAAAATGAATGTCATCAAATCTAAATCATTCGTTCCGTAGATTCGTTCATTCAAACGACAGTAACCAGAAACAACAACAATCAACTAAAACTTCTTGTTGCCAAACTCTTGTCTCAAACTGCATGACTAGCACACGTAATTAATATACAATAAGTTTGCATCTCTTTCTGATTAGACCAATATGAAAGAGGGCATAAACGATGACGGCGGAGAAATTTTAAGGCGCATGCTTGCCTTTCTGATTCAGATAACTATTTTGTTATCCTTCTCTAACTTTAATGTGTCCTTTTCCATCGGCTAGGTAATATAAACAGTAAAAGGAGTCTTATGAGCGAAGCAACTTAAAAAAGGAGCCATTAAAACATATTGAGTACAAACGTAATTGGACAAAAAGTACCTATCCATTTCGCAAACATAAACTGGTTAGAAAAGCGGATATAAAGATATGCGCTTTCTGTTCACGAAGTGCTTTTTAACGCGTACAGCCACGTAGTCACCGGATATATTCCCGCGTATTGTAACAGCTCGGATTCGAGCAGTGCACCTAGCACGACTCTTCTCGATACGCGTTAACTCGCTACGTAACTCAGTGCGTCTCTCTCCTACTAGACTGGTTAGAATGAGACGCACTGAGTTACGTAGCGAGTTAACGCGTGTCGAGAAGATTCGTGCTAGGTGCACAGGTTACAAACCGCGCAAATGCTAGAGGTGATTACGTGGCTTGCCTACCCCAAACACAAATGTGCGTTTTAGGCGCTGCCCGAGGTGTGATTAAAAAGTTGAGTCAACAAACGGGCACGCCTCCAAAGGAATAACCAATTGCACTTATGTGTGTTGAGGCCGTGAATGCGTTTACCAGAAATAACAAACAAAAACATTTTTGAAACTGTTTATTCCTATTCTCAAAAAGTAGTCCCATAGTGCGCTAGTTAGTCTTATAATGATTGTGGTTGTATGAAATTAGTTTATTTAACAAGCGTATCAATTTTTACTTCAAAACGACAATACATGTTTTGACGTACTTTCGCACTGTGCGGTTACATAAGGTAATTTGTTGAAAAAGTACATTGCAGCGCATGTAAAACCCTCTATAGGATGAGCAGGGCTTCGACGACATCGGTACTGTTGCTGCATCTGTGGGCGCAGAACTGGGATGCTCGGTTTTTTGCGGTGTTGACCGCGTAGTAAGCGTTGCAGCTCGTTGCAGAGATGCGAGTTATTACAGACGGCACAAACCTACCCACAACGTACCTTCACAGGCAAATGGCCAAGGGTGTAGCCAGGATTCTGTTATGGGAAGGCAGGCGAAGAAAAATGTACCTCCCTAAAATACCTGCTTTAAGGTTCGTGAGCATTCCTGCTAATTAACTGCATCTTCTAGGGGGGGCGCGTGTATCCTGCCCGTACCTCGCTACGCCCCTGCAAATACCTTGCGCACATGCACTAAGATGGCTTCGGCGGATGGCAGTTACAGACGAGATTCAAACGGCATCGCCACATATGACGACGATAAACTATAACAAAGTAGCCTAGAACTCTCTTCCGTGATGAATATGAGCACAGTGGTGCCCGACAGCCCTATTGGTTTGTGGTTTAAGTATGTCGCGTGACTGCGTGACAGAAAGTGAGGACCACAAGGTGGCGCAAGAGTCTGCACCACCGCTGCACGAGTTCTTAACACAGCGGGGTCGGTGACGAACGCGACGACGACGCGATGGTAGTCGTCGTCGCGTTCGTTCGCCTAGCACTATGTCCAGGAATGCTAACGTGATACGCACCTTCTCGACCGACACTGTTGACCTGTACATTAGGATGCGGGTGTCGAGTTGCGTGATCCATGTCGCCAGCGTAGGAGATGATGCTAACGGTAGTAAGGCAGCGACTAAGACAGGTTGGCCTAACAGCGAGCGTGGGCTACAATTGTGTCTCGCAGCTATCCTAGCCATCGCTCGCAAGATGGCGCGAGCATAGCCGCTTGACGAGGTACTATACAACCTTATGCGAGCTATACACGATCACTATTAACTGACAGTCAAAACTGATTCTGTGCATCATAAGATTCTCCTACTTTCACTGTCAGTTAAAACTGAACTAACACTGAACAGTGAAAACTGACGGTTAAAAGTTTTTTTAGTTAGTTAATAAAGGAATCCCAAACAAAGTCATTACACATCGGCATTTGCGAGTAGCGTGACGTTCGCCGGTCGCTGCAGTCTTAAAGCAGAACTGGTGACTAGTAGCGGTGCGGCGATGGTTGTGTGCTGCATACGGAGACAAGTACTATGTGCACTAAATAAACGATAACATTGTGATGCTAGGTATAGGTTTTGCAGGTGGTTGGATCTTGTGCAAGGTCCGTCTGGATGACCACCATCATTTTGCTTGCTAATCCAGCTGCTAAGCAGCAGTGCTTGCAGTGTTGAGTTCTGGCGTGGAGAGCAAGAAAGCCGGTGAAATTACTGGCACAAGAGGTATTCCATCTTCGATGTTAGCCTTCCTGTATTAAAAAAAAAAACATTAACTTCACCACCATACCATAATATGTAGTGGATTTGTGTTGGAGAATTAAGAGAACCCTTTATTGTCTAGTATGTGCGTTTTATTAATGTAACACAATGTCTTATCAATAGCAATACTTTGGTAATGGCGTAGGGTAATGGAATTTCGAAAATTAGTTCAGGACTTTAGACAGATTGATAGACAGACAAACAAACGGACGGACGGACGGACAGAAGTGCAATCGAACGGCGGCCATTAGGTCAGTCAAACAGACGGACGGACGAACGAATTGGTAGGCGGACGGACTGACGCCAGATGGACGCATGAACGGACGCGCGGACAGGCCATTATGACGGTCGGTCTGTCGAGCGGGCGGACGGATGAATCGGCAGCGGGTGTGACGACAGACGGGCTCAGACTGGCCGGCTGGCAGGTTACCAGTCGGTCGGTCGGACGATCGGACGGACGGACGGACGGCAGCCGGATGGGCGGACGAATGGACGGGTGGACGGACTGAAGGACGGACGAATGGATAGGCGGACGGACTGACAGACAGACGGACGGATGAACGGATGAGTGGGGCCTGAGGACGGACGGCCGTACAGACGGACAGACTGACAGAAGTGCAATCGGACGGCGGCCATTAGGTCAGTCGGTCTGTCGGACAGACGTGCGGACGGACGGACGAACGAATGGGTGGGTGGATGGGCTAACGCCAGATGGTCGGATGGGCGGACACGCCATTATGACGGTCGGTCTGTCGAGCGAGCGGAGGGATGGATGGGCAGCGGGTGTATCGACAGACGGGCTCGGTTGGCCGGCGGCCGGTGGACCCGTTAGTCGGTCGGTCGATCGGACGGAGGGACGGACGGATGGCAGCCGGATGGGCGGACGGATGGACGGTCGAATGGATGGGCGGACGAACTGACGGACAGACGGACGGACGAACGGATGAGCGGCGGTCTGCGGACGGACGGACGGACAGACGGACAGACGGACGGACGTACGGACGGAAGAACGGACGGAATGACGACCAGACGGACGGACGGACGGACAAAATAGGGATGAACATGGTCGCTTTTTTTAATTATGTTCTTTAATGCATTCGCATATGCATAAAAAATGCCATAATAAACATAAACACGAGTTTAATTTATGACTCTGATAAATTATAATAATATTTAGCACTATGGATGATTATCCATAGTGCCAAATATTATTTACAATTTATTAACTTTTTAATTATTTACAATTATGGCCTAAAATCTTTTTGAATAGGTATCGATTACTTTGAACATAAACACATGAGTATCATCAATGTCTGACTTTGAATAATATGTAAAATAAGTTATGGGAATAAAAGGGATGTCCTTTTTTAGATGCTTGATCTTATCCTGCAGGATGCAGCAAAAGGACAAGAGCATATCTTTATCTTTTCATCCAGTTCCATCTTAGTTCCTGTTTGATCTCATATCTCCGGCTTCTTACTTCTTCTAAACCACGCAACGGTATGGATACGGTTTTGACTGTCACTTAGGCAATTTTGTACAGAGAGTTTTTATGTACGATACATTTTAATTAAGTTTTCGGTGGTAAATTACATCCGTGCAAAGTCAGGGGGGGTCGCTAGTAGACTAGTAAGATTGGGTCTAACTTTGAATTTACTAAAACTCTTTTTTAATCCCTTCCCGGGGGTTAGAATGTGCAAGGAAGGATTCGAACCTCAACCAGCCGCCATGACTAATAAGTTTTTCTAACTTTTGTTATTGCTGTAGTAACAAACGCTTTTACGGTGAGGGAAAGTGTCGTAAGGAAACATGCACATTCATGATAATGAATATGTAACTATCATCCTGTCGGTACGTTTTGCTGCAACAGGGGTTATGGTGGTTAGTTGCATAGAGGTATTGCTAGAATACTTACCACATCAGTTCTGATATTCCTAAAAATTATACTATTATAATCAATCTTCTTCGTTTTGCATTAGCCCATTTTCTTACTCTGATTGACGTATAATATAAAGTGTAACTGTCATTCTGTCATGGCCAGGTACAAGTTCCTTGTCGATCGACCAAAGAAGATAGTGACATAAAAGAGGATTTATTTAAAATGTTCCAACTTTTCCATCCATTCACCACATACAGTGGTATTAGGCCGACCCATGGGCCGACCAAAGTATGGAAAACCCCCTGTGAAACTTTTTACAGTATTTATCATCCCATTAAAACAATAAATATGTTAATAAAAAGATCCCGACGAATTAAGAACCACCATTCTTATTTTAAGTCGATTAATGGTGGCGATAAATATAACCTTGCTAGGCAGTGCAGGTGGTTGAAGACCGGGTGCAGCGACTTTGATTAGCACACAATTTCAGACGTGGATGACGATTAAGGCCAGTGCATGGGTATGGGGGCACGCATAAGAAGTGGAAACGATTGCGAGGCTTGGCCAACCTGCGTTCAGCGACGGACACGCGACCCCCTGGGTCATGTGTTGTCAGTCAGGTCAGTTGTTAAGTGCGGTGGCAAAAGGCCCGCGTGCATCGATGGGGCTAAGGTGGCGAAGGGGCTTGCACCACCGCCGCTATGTTAGTAAAAGATAACTACTATACAATTCTAGTCAAAAATCCTGTTTTTACCACTAAAGCTGTGGCAAATTGTTGCCATTGCACCTTATTGGTGAAGTCATTGAAAATGAGCATGAAAAGAACAGTTACACCTTAAGCGGTAAATTATGTTTATTAAATGGTGCAGATCGAAGTTTCAGTGTTTCGTTTTGCCTCCTCTAAAACTTAAACAGTTTTGATCATTCTTTCTGAAATAAAAATACAAGGAAAGGATCAGTGTTCGTGTGTTTTAATGTTTTATAAAATATACGCAGATTTTACTCAGTAAATGTATTTTCCGGAGAAAGAAAGATATGATATTTAGTATTTTGGAGAGTCGTAATTAATAAATCATATAAATTATTCTCACAATAAACAAACATAGCATTTGATAAACATCTCTAACATAGGTACCTAAATCTCATTGCACCAGTGACAAAATGCTGGGAGAATAAAGGCAATTTTTAAAGATAGATCACATAATATTCTCTTATGTATCCTCAGATATTGTAGTTATTAAACTTTGTTAGTATGTTATAAGCTAGCGTTAACATAAAATAACAGCATTAAAATTTACTAATTTCAATGGGCCTTGCGAAGCTACTCTCAACGGCAGACGAACAAATACACAGTAAACGGGTCTTTTTCTTACGACACTGGTCGTCAATTGTCTGCTAATTATTTGCGAATAAAACTGAAACGTAGACTTTATTCATTTAATTAAATGCGAAAATAACTTTCATCTGAAACTAGTAGAACTGTTAAGATATTTCCTGATAATGACTTCTTTCTACCCATCTTCCCATAGTGGCATCAGTACTGCCCAGGAACAAGTTGCTCGAGGCTTCCCCCATGCACCCTTTCTTCACTCCCTAGAATGTTCATTTCTATCCCTTCCAACTGTGTCTGCAGGTATGATCACGCGATTTTAGTTTTGGTTTCTGTGTAGTCGCTATCGAAAGCAAACGCGACCTTTTCTTGCCACTGACTAAAGAAGGATGGACTTATCCTCTCATCTTCGTTTTAAAATAGTCCTGAACAAGACACATCTAGATCGCCAGGTGTCTCTCGCCAGCACAGGTAAAATCTGTGGTGTTGGCATTTCTAAACGGTTTCCTTATCAGCATAAATATGATACTAAAGCCCATGTCTGAGACATCAAGAGGGTATTTTCTAGTGCGCACTTGTAGATAGATACAATAACGCTGATTATCATACGGCCGCAACAAAGGTCAGAATCGCCACGCACGTTCAACATAACACGAATATTATACTTATAATAAGGCCTTGGATAAAAGCCTACCGATGAGACATCTTATTAACACCCGCGCTCGCTTTCTCGCCATTTAATGGTAACCCATCGAGTTCCACCGAAGTCAGCAATTCGTAAATCAGTAATTTTCACGCAATATGCAACTCAACAATAATAAAAAAACATTTTGATGTTGATCCGCTTGACAGAGGCTTGACAAGAAACGACAAGACTCGGTCTTGGTTATCATTCGTTCGCTCTATGTTTAAAACATTTTGTTCTGAATGACTGTATGATGACATTTTACATGCATCTTTTATATTGAGTTGGAGAGGCACTAGGCGCAAGTAAAATGTTTTATTTTTTATTAAAATTTTCAAACACAACCAAATTAAAAAAAAAATACATAGGGTTGTCCGCAATCACTTACACTACCCCCCTGTATATGTTTTTTTGAAGGGTTTTGGGACACCCTGTATAATTAGGCCTTAAAACACTCGTGTGATCATATTATGAAACTCGCTGACGCTCGTTTCATAAAACCACACTCGTGTTTTAAGGCCTCTCATTATATAGCAGTTGCATAAAATACTATTATTTGTATCCTACTAAAGAGGATTCATTATCCTAGCGGGCGCAGGCGGCGCGTTCCTATTGACTCCTGCCGCCTGGTGCATGGTGTATGTAGTAATACGAACTTTTTGGGCGTGTTAATAAAGTGGGATTTCGTTTAATCGCGGTCGTAAAAGAGAAGTTTCTGTACCTACTATTATTTATTCTGTGCTTTGACCATGATCCTAGATTTGGCAGGTGAGGCTATTACATTGAAGCACGCCGTCTGACCTCTGTATCCCTTGTTACAAGAAAACCAGACCGATAGGATCACGGTCACAGATTCATTTACATGAATGTGCAGGCATCCTGACGATGTTCCCTTACCGTTAGACCATTGGTTTTGACATAGCTTGTATCATTTAAATTTGCTCCATTTGCTTACCGTTTAACATTCCCGCGCAGTAAATTGCCGTACTGTGAAATATTTTACACTATCTGGTACATATTTTATGCTCCACATATTGTATATCAAATTATGCGAATACCGCGCGCAATTCAGCAATTCTGGGGAATGAACACTTTGGTATGTACATAATTACTAGCCGCGTCCAGTTATGGAATCGCGGATTGTCGTTGAAATCTATCTGTGATTGGATTTTAACATTTGTAATTCCTAAACGGCCATATCTGTGGCCCGTTTCATGAAGCTACAAGTTACTATGAAGCGATGTTACTATGAAGCGGGTATTCAATCAATACAATTATTGGCTCTGGCTGTCATTGGAAATGATAAATTGTTTTAAACTTTCGCGATTTTCACACATATTTATAACGTTATAGGAACTTTAACACGATAAAAATATATTGTTAATATACCTCGACGTTTCGGCCATGTTTCAACGGCCGTAGTCTACTCGTCGACCGTTGAAACATAGCCGAAACGTCGAGGTAAATTGACAATAGATTTTATCGCGTTAAAGTCCCGATAACGTTGTAAATATTGGAGATGATATAGTAAGTAATATTAAGCTATGTACATGGCTGCCTTTAGATAGAAGATCTAGTATCATGTAATGGTCTAAACGGGCAACGTAAACTGAAAACGATCTTTGTCTTCTAATACACAGTGGCAAACTTTAGGTAATGGTACTATAACAACTTGCCGGCTTACTCTTTGATCTTAATACTCTACCCCTGGTTTGTATTATATCCACTTTTCAACTTATACAATGGTGACATGTAGGTACTACACGCTTAACAACCAATTAATTATTTTGTATTATTGAGACTTACTTTTCGTGACTATTTAACTTATTGTTTGTCTATAACCATAACATATAGGCCTAAACTTTTCTCGATAAACAAACAATCAGAAATAGTACCTGATTTTTTTTTTATTGGTTTTTGTAAGCGATGGTACATATTTAGTAATTTTTTTTTCGTCCCATCAAATCAAGAACTATCGTCCTTAACGCGTATAACATAGGTTATTTTTAGGCGGAAGTATCATGGTGCGAGTTTTTAGTTTTTGCATGTAAGCAGCATCACATTGCGAACTGCTGAGGTAACGTGTGATCGATCGCCCTAATGTTGTTATTCGGTTCATGTACCGTAACTTCGGCGTTACAAGTGATGCACAAACTAGCTTCCTGTTATATAATGAACCAAAAATAGCCTTATTTTATGTGCGTTACAATAATGTACTATTTTCTATTAAGTTAACATCCACCAATCAGGCAGATGACAGAAATATGAAAGTGTAACGTTATTATCTCAGCTACGTGCCGTCGCTCCGGAATGCGGTCCTCATTCGAATTACGGACAAGTCTTTATCGGAAAATGCTTAGTTTGTCTTTGGTAAGCACTCTTATGATAACCCCGCGGACGGGAGGACTGACAGAAGTGGAGGTGAAAGTTTAGTTGGAGCATTTTATTCATGCCACGCAGAAGTATAGGCAAAAAACTTAAGTAAAGCCCCTCTTACATGTAGTAGTCATTTTATTCGTGTCGCCGTTCGAGAAGTATAACTGAAAAACTTGCATGTAGTAGTTACGTATCTGTATATATAAGTTGACGCTTCATATTCAAAAAATTAAGTAAGTCGTAAACTGGTATCGAACAGTTTTGTACACTACTACATGAAAAAGCGGCTTTATTTAAGTTTTTTACTTAGACAAAGCTCTTGACGGACATGGTTCATCTTTAGATGAGGGTTCCACTGTATTTGAGTTGCACATAATGAGGCAAAGTGTCAAAAGCGACACTTTGCAGGGATAATGGAGGATAGTCTAATTTTGGGCCCATTTATTTTGACTCTTATCGCAAAATTACGTAAACGTTTAGTTAGAAGTTCTAATACAGTGAACTATAATTTTCCTTAGAACCAAGAGTAAAGAATATTCATATGTTTATTGTTATTTGTTCCTAGAGTATCATTTAATTTTAATTTTACATGTCTTTTTTTGTGTAAATAAATACGAGTACATACAAAATAATGTAATAGTCGTCTCCGCATCTCCTTCTGGTTATTTGCTCCTTGCCCTAAACGCATTTGGATTCCGAGCGGGTGCGCGGTGTAAATTCAAAGAGGTTATCCGATGAAGCAAATTTTGGACATTTAATGTCTTATGTTCATTGTTTTAAGTGCTATTATTGAGTGCCACTTGTTCTCAACAAAATTTTATTCGACTTTGAAAGTGCTGTTGAAAACAAGGGAAGGAATTGGTGCCTACTCAGGTTCAAAGTTTGGTTTGTTCATATAATTAGGACTGTATGGACCGTAATGAACTCAGTGACCCTAAATTACTGCCTAGTTTTAATTTATTCCTCTCTTTGACTCTGTCTAACTGGTGGTTATCATATTTCGTGTTTATTTTATTTATACACCTGCAGTTGCAAAAAATGCATTACAAGGATTTCTTTAACAGCGCAAGAAGGTAAACGAGCATGTGGATCACCTGATGGGAAGTGATATTCGCCACCAATGGAAACCATCGACCTCAGATAAAGCAATACTATTTTCTTGCATAAAAAGTCAGTTATAAATAAAAAAAAATATACAATATACAAGGCAAACGAACAAGTGGGTCACCTGATGCTAAGTGATCACCACCGCCCGTAAACACCTGCAACACCAAGGAGATTGTAGATGCGTTACCAACCCAGAGTGCTGAGATGGAATACCTCTTGTGCCAGTAATGCACCGGCTGTCTTGCTCTCCACACTGGGACACAACAGAGCAAGACAGCCGGTGAAATTACTGGCACAAGACGTATTCCATCTTACCACTCTGGGTTGGTAACGCATCTGCAATCTCCTTGATATTGCGGGTGTATGAACAGTAGTGATCACTTACCATTTGATGATTCACTTGCTTGTTTTCCTTTATATCGTCACTTGGATGGCAAAACTACTGAAGCGACACTTTGGGCCAAATTGAGTTATATATACCATCGGAATCAGCGGATTTTTCTGCGTCGATCTGTCCAGGTTTCAAGATGATCAGAGCACTTTTTGTCGCTTTAGCCCACGAAAAAAAGCTCGAAATTTGGGAGACCCATTACTAATCCGACGCTTAAATTAAATGTTTACTGTTTAGTAATTTTACCTTTTTATACTTTTGTCATAAGAACGTTGTCAGTCATTCGTGCTTTTGCGAATTGAAATAAGATTGGCGCTTTAGTACTTTGTGCATACCAAGAATTGTAATGCTATGTCGCTTAAGTAAATTGATCCACTTCATATTAAAAGGTTGGGTACACTTAGTCTTTTTCCTTTACTGATAAGAATATGTTAAAGTCGTTTCAGTATTTTTTACAAATACATTTAATATAATGTGTAGTGCAATTAGCTTTATGAAAACAAGATAAAATGGAAAAAAAACGATACGGATAGTATATAAAACGTGGCATTTGCTTTACAGCTTCTTAAAGAAAAGCTCTTATACATATAGCGGTCATGTCTTACTACGACGGACTTAATGATGCGTAAGCACGTCTATACAGTCATATCGTAAGTCATAAGATGATTTCAGATGACATCCGTGTACCCTTAAAACTGGCCCCCAGATGTACTGGTCTTCTGAAGTCTGAAGTAAATAAATAAATTGTGTACTATACGAGCAATGTTTATATTATTTGTATGTAATCGCGCTTTGGAGGTCTAACGATTTCGATTAAGGGTTTCGCCGATGATGACCCAAATACAAAAGGTTATAGTGGCTATAGTCGTTTACCATTGGTAAACGTGTTAAATTTACAATGTATACAATATTACTGAGTAAAAAGTTGATCTAGTCAGGTCTCATTTCTGGAATATTGTTTCCTGCGCATTTTTACTAACATCTGATCTGAGCCGAACTAGGTCGTTCGGGACTTAGTATTAATAATGTGATTAGTCGCACAACATGCCAGCACCGCTTGAGTTAATATTTCATGAGCATTTATTCTAAAACGCTCAGCCCCATTTGCTGAAGTATATCAGTGCTAGGGGCACGACTGGCAGACCTAAAATCCTTCATAAAAGGTGTCGAGGTGTTTTATATCAACCTAAAGGCACAGGTTTTTCGAACCATATAAACCCAAATGGCCAACATACTTATAATTGTAATTACCGTTTACACAGAGATCTTTCTGTTGTTTTTGTGTGTTTTGTGTTTTGTTGAATGGTGTCTGTCTGCGAACTGTCATTAGGATGGTCTTAGGGCTGCTGAATGCTCCAGACGGTGATGCACAGGCGCATTGTATTCAGTTTTTAAACAGTTTTTAAGTTTTGCAAACCATATAAAAGTTGTGGTGTAGAAGCAATCTTGTCTAACGAACTGCATTAGGGCGACTGCTCCTTTAGCACCTGATCGCGTTACGGCACGGCATTTCCAAAAAACCTGTTAATTTACTTTTGTAGACTGTCAATATTATTACGCTTTACGCCGATGTGTAATGGATATCTATAACAGAAATCTTGTTGGTGCATTGCGCATAGCCTGCGCATAGCCTGCGCTAGATTTTTAGACTCCATTGGTGGATTTTACAAAGCGCACAATCTGTTCCAATCTGCTCACTCCAGTTATATTAAAAATATTCCATCACAGCAGCAAATAAGGTAGATGCTATAACACTTTCCTGTTGCGAGCGAGTTGGCGTATGCGAGTTGCATTAAAACAAGGCCTTACTTCTCGCGCATAACACTGTCGGTTTTCGAAGAGGTTTCAGTGCGCCATCAAAAGTTTAGAACGACCTCCCACCACCATTACGAAATAATATCATCCCGTAGTGGAAATCTCGTATGAGTTCTCATGTGAACTTCATAGAACAACCCATGCTTCTTAGGACAATTTAGAGTGTAGTGCCAGTGCAAGAGCCGCAATAATATCTGTTCCTCGTAGGTACAGCTTGAATTTAAAGCCTGGAATAGGTACACATGCTTGTAACTTGCACACTTTTCTGCGTGCATGTCAATTTCACACAAATGTGGCTCAAAAATGCAAGTACTTGCATGAAAGTGCAGAAGCTGTAGTCACGTGTATTCCACGCTTGATAGTTACAATTTTAGTTGTTTGAATGCATAATAATTGTGACTAGCCTTACCCGCAGCGTTACACATGCAAAAAAGTATATATCCTAGGTTTTTATTTAGGACATGATGTATCTGTTTGACAAATATTTTTTTGAATCTATCTAGCCGTTAATGCGTGATTGAAGACCTAAGACCCAAAGGGTCAAATACCCAAACATTTATTATGTTATTAAGTAGAATAACAGCAGAGAACAACAAGAAAGCTAGATAGAAACTGCCGTCTACATAGAAAACAGAGTAATCGATAAATCATTACGTCGGCCTATGTTCTTGGGTCATGTTTTGAAAATAATGTGAGAATAGTTTAGTAGTTATGGGAGCTACCTTCAATGAGACCTACACTTTCTGTTTTCGGTATACGGTCTCCACCAGCGAACCTTTCCACCCCAATGGCTATCAGTTCTATAAGCAATGTGCCTGCCTACTACCACTTAATTTGTAAGACGGAAAGGTTCGCAATTCGTAGAGCCATGTTGGTAACTTTGGTTCTTCTGCGGACCTCCACATTTCTATCATGATGTCGCATAGAAATTCCGAGCATAACCTGTTGGGTGAATCTCATACGGCTTACTGTAAGAGACAGGGATATTATATTTGGTAACACACAATGGTTGAAGACTTATGGCTTCGCGCACCGCGGTATTTGAGATGAAAAGAAGTTTCGTATCTTATCAAACGCTACCAAATCATTAATCATCAACAACTGCGAGATTGCGAATATGTAAATAAGATTGGTATATCATGCTTTGTCAATTCGTTCTGTACCAAACTTAGCATAAAGAGGAAACTGCAGTTCATGCTTTAGTGTTGCAAATACCAGCCTACCCACCTTGTGATTAGCTCTACACGAAGCTTAAAGTGAAAGCTGGCGTTTCGAGCTCGTGAAACGATTGTCTGTCCAGCCCCGTGCGCCTGGAGGGCTTACGAAGGCTATACGTGGGGTTTTATGTTTATCTGGAATCCCGATGAAGCTTTTTCCATTTGAGTTGTTTCTGCCAATTCCATGACAGCCAAGTACGTCTTCCCAGATGCTAGATTCTGATATAAGTAGTAGATACTGATCTGATTGAGTATTACTTACATACTTTATCGACCTGTATGGCGCAGTGGCACATGTGTCTGCTTACTGTGCAAGAGGTCCTGGGTTCAAATCCTGGTATGGGCAAATATTTGTGTGACGAATACGAATGTTTGTACCTGAGTCATGGATGTTATTTGTATTTAAGTATGTATTTATCTATATAAGTATGTATATCCGTTGTCTAGTAGCCATAGTACAAGCTTTGCTTAGTTTGGGACTAGGTCAATTGGTGTAAATTGTCCCAAGATATTTATTTATTTATTTATTTATCAGAGCTTTGTAATATGGCTCACAGGACAGTTCAAAAATCGTCATAGAATTGAAACTTACTTACTATTTCTTGGATGTAATGTTGCTAAGATTGTTCAAAAGGTTTTTATATTCCATGTCAGCTATGTTTTGTTCTTGTTATGTTATTTTGATCGTGATTAAATCAGTGATAATAGCAATTTTTCATCACGATTAATGCAGGGAAAGCAGAGCGATCCTGAATAGGGCAGCTTTGTCGTCAAATATGTTGCCTAGTCCATCATCTTGTCCAAGTCGGTTTCAAGAGCGCCTGCCGTCAAACGGCCACAGTGAAAACTAAGAATCGGATATCCTGTAATTTGCATTACCACCAACATTTCGCTACCGATTGCCACAGGTCATAAAGCTTGGAATTCCTATTTATAGCAGAGATCATCTATTTGGGTGTTGATCTCAGAAGATTAACAGTATTTTATTATAAAACAGTAAAGAAAACGAGTACGCGGGTCACCTGACGGGAAATGAACGCCGCCGCTTAGCGATGCTAAGAGAATCGATGATCCGTTACCCACCTTACGTTGCGTTGAGTTGTGCGGGTGCAAAGCCACTCCTATTAGCATCTATTGGGCTGGTATTCCACTACGACCGGCGATGGTGGGAATGCAGTAACTAGGGGCAAGCTATTAGATCTTAGGCAACCTGCAAGCGGTAAGAGGTGGTAGTTCCAGTTACTGTCTCGGCCAAATCCTGTCTATGGCCTCTGACTCTTGCTAAGCCAACAAGTCCCAGTACCGCAGCGCCGCCTAGATTATGGACAGAGTCATCGCATGCGTAAATTTGGTGAAAGTCTTACCCATAGTAGATACTTTCGATAAAAGGGTGAATAGTGAAGTGTATCTATACTCTCTAAGTAAAAACTTGTCAATATCAAATGCTATACATAAACTTCAAGCATTTTTACTATTGACTAACTTTTCTTTTGAGTAAAAATTATAAAAGGTAGTCTGCCAACTTCTTATCTTTTAATTTTGATTAAGTTACATGAATCAGTGTGTACAATAGCATATTTAATGTCCGAAACGTATTACTTGTAAGTCTATTCAACAGATAACAGTCAATAATGCATAAGTTATTCCTCGGATAAATCCTTTCCCATTACTGAAAAATCAGCCTTTAGTATTTTGTTACGTTTATGATTACCATTTAATAAATGATAAGCCTTATGCCCTTATAAAATCGTTTGACATTTGGTAATTAAGTATTAAACTCAGATTGATAACAAGTGACTTAAGGTCGTTAAGTAAAAATCAATATAAAATGCCAGAATTAAAGTCGCGTTAGTCTTCTGAAAATATGATATCAAACACAAAACTGTCTGTTTAGTCTTTTTACCTGACTGCATTTTCTCAAAAAGTTGAAGACAAATGACTAAAGCGACACTTATCTTCTAAACCAGTAGTCTCAGCTTGATGGGATTGATTCCAGTCTATAGTATGCAGAATTAGCTTTAATTCCTTTCTAGAAATTCTAAAATGCGTTCAGTAGGAGACGAGTTATGAATTTTTTTCGTAAAAAAAAAACTTTAAATTGCTCTCCTGTAAAGTTGACCAAGTGTCGCTTCAGAAGTTTTGCCATCCAAGTGACGATATATTCTACAAAGAAATAAACGGAAAATAGCGCTAGGAGAATAAAATACTATTTTCCTACAAAATTCAGAATATAATATGTATCACAGACCAAAAGACAGACAGTGACTCTAAAACAGAACGTCGTCGCGTCATGGTGAAAAAGTCTCGCTCGAAAGCCATTTCCTAATTGCTATTACAAAGGGGAAACATGAATTCCGTTTCTACCACGGTTAATAAACGGGTAATTACATTACGAGCTTCAAATCTTTTTGTCAATTTTCATGACGGAAAAAAACACCTTTTTCACTTGTTGCTTTTCAAAACTTCATTTCCTAACCAATTAGCACAAATTGCATTTCGTTCGTTCATTTGTGCATCTTTTATTTTTTGGTTAATCAAAAAAAGATGCATAAAGCGGGCCATAGCCTTTTGCTTAATTCAAGAGAATAGTTGTTCTGGGTTTTATTCTTGATGCGTTTTTTCTGACTATACTTTATTTTTATGGAAATCTCATCTTTACATATTATAAAATAATTTCGTTACCGATTTACTGAATGACAGACAGATAGCCAACAGCGCATAGCCTAAATAATAGTGCTCCTTAGGTGGTGTAGAGGTGCATTAAGAAAGGATTATTGAAAATTCTTCCATTAAGAGGGTTAAAAGGGGGTGGAATCCAAATGGTATAGTATGCATAATACAAAATCTACGTTTTATTAGATGCGTTAGACGCGTGATTTAATTGCGTTGTTTGGGAGTGGTAGGACCTTGTGCAAGGTCCGTCCGGATCGCTATCACCATCTTGCTCGCTAATCCTGCCGCTAAGCAGCAGTGCTTGTACTGTTGTGATCCGGCGTGGAGAGCAAGACAGCCGGTGACATTACTGACACAAGAGGTATTCCATCTTAGTCCTCTGGGTTGGCAACGCGTCTGCAATAACCTTGGTGTCTATGGGCGGTGGTGATCACTTACCATCAGGTGAGCCACTTGCTTGTTTTTATTCCTATTTTATAAAAAAACCTGTGTACCAAAAATCGTCTAAAAAATAATTGCTTTTCGATACGGAAGTAATTAACCGCCATGTTGTAGATCGAAGGTTCACAAGCCGTCCCTTAAGATTGACGGACCTTAAATTGAAGCGCAATCAGGAAGGGTTCTATATAATTAGATTTTTCGATGGGATTAGTAACGCCTTTTCCAATGAGTTTTTCCTGTCATTTTGGGGTTTCAAATAGAAAATCAATGATAATTATAACTAAATTTTTTAAAGGATTATCAAAAGTTTACGCTTGTTTCCCTTTTGGGTAGGCAGAGACCACAGCATACCATTTCAAACGATCCTGGAATACTTCGCTTTCTCCACATACATTCCTCTCTTTATACATGCTCGGAGGCAACTAAAAAAAAAGCTTTTATGTTTAAAAAAAAAATGACTGATGATAGTCAGCCACGGGCGGGTCATTCAGTGGCGTGCAAACGAGGGAAGGGAAGTGTTAACTGTGTGTAAGGCCCAATTGCGCTACTGTTTTATATACTAACTGTGTTTATATGATCAAAGCTAGGCAGATTCGGGTCACTAAGTCATCAAACTTATTTAATTTACAAGAGCAAAGTCCTTTACGTTGTACGCAAACTCAATGTCCTAGGAGGATGGACTTCAAACATTATGATTATGAGAGGCTTTATGTAGATATAGCTAATATATACCATATAAACGTCCAAAACAACGAAATGTAAAGTAAAAATCTTATGTATTTATCTATCTATGTATGTCCTTGTCTAGATGTCTACCCATAGTACAGTCGGTGGCTTCATTTATGTATCGAGGCATATTAGTGACATTGAGCGCACAGCAAAACAGTCGACTGCAAGAAGCATGTATCTGTTTTCGTATCTTATTCAATGCAATAAAGTGCATCTTTAAGTAGCCGACTGAACAGAAAAGAACCCAAGAACTATTCTAAGCGATGTTTACATTGTGATTAGCGTTGCTGAACTATCAAAAGTTTGACTATCGATAGTTGACCTAGAAAAATAGTCACAACATCGATGACTATCGATATTGTGACTATTTTTCGAGGTCACGATGATGATGATGATTCCTTTTATCCCTCATCAGGGACATAGGGCTCTCAGAAGATACCCCCATCTGCTCCGATCCCGCGCGGCTTCTTCCAACTCACTCCAGCTGTGACCAGTTGATGAAGCTTCACTCTCCACTGAACGTCTCCAGGTTTCCGTTTTTCCGTAGGTCTGCCACGTTAAACTTTGTTTGGACAAGTAGTTGTCGGGTCTCCGTAAAACATATCCAATTCAACGCCATTTCCTTCGACGGATCTCTTTGCCTACAGGTTTTTAATACGTCATCTCCCACAGTCTTGCATTAGATATGGTTCGTGGCCAGTGCACGCCCAGTATGCGCCTCAAACATTTGTTGATGAACACCTGGAGCTTCACGGTAACATCATTCTTGACGAGTCATGTCTCGCACCCGTACAAGAGAACCGACTAGACGTTGGAGTTAATCACTCTAATCTTGGTCACGATAATATCAACAATACTATCGATAGTTTGATATTATTGCCGCTATTTGGAACTAGGACAAGCGCCGCAAGCACTGAGTTACGTAGCGAGTAAGCGCGTGTTAAAAACGTTCGAGTTGCACCTATGCACAGCAAACACGCTCAGGACCGTTAGTACTACCTACGATGCACAACGAGGGACCTTTTGCTGTTGGACGTTATAAATTTGTGAAAATCGTTTACATATAAAAAAAAATTGGGGGTGGTAGGACCTTGTACAAGGTCCGTTCGGATCGCAACCACCATCTTGCTGGCTAATCCTGCCGCTGAATAGCAGTGCTTGCACTGTTGTATTCCGGCGTGGAGAGCAAGACAGCCGGTGCAATTACTTTCACAAGAGGTATTCCAGCTTAGCCTTCTGGGCTGGCAACGCTTCTGCAATCTTCTTGGTGTTGCGTGTGTCTATAGGTGGTGGTGATCACTTACCATCAGGTGACCTGGTTGCTTGTTTGCCTTTCTATTTCATAAATACAACAATTTAGGTATGTGATAATTTCCTTACATCGACTACACACAAAAGAAAAAGAAAGAAGATATAGTAACAAAAATTGAGAAAGGTATGTTAAGATGGTTTGGGCATGTAGAGAGGATGGATGAAAGAAGATTAACAAAAAGGTTGTATGAAGGGAGAGTGGATGGAAAAATGGGAACGGGAAGACCTCGGCGAACGTACTCCGACCAAATCGGAGACATTCTGGAGAAAGGCCAGGTCAGGAGTACCCTAAACCGACGAGCATGCATGAAGAATGTCATGAAAGTAAGTGAAGCGAAAGTTGTATGTCAGGATCGTAGCAAATGGAAATCCGTGGTCTCCGCCTACCCCTCTGGGAAACAGGCGTGATTTTATGTATGTATGTATGTATGACAACAGACACCTTAGCCGACTGAAGACTACTACGTGTGCTTCGCGGTGTCACTTTCAACTTTTCCATCAAGCATTAAGGCACGAGGCTACTTTTATCGTCACACATGCTCAAGCTTTCTTTGCCTTCCTATTTCATAAAAAAAAGCTGCGTGATTGCTAAGTCTAGATTGCTAAGTCTAGGTAAGAACAGAACATTTTACATTCCTAAGTATGTCAATGATTTACCGGATAGCTATGCATAGCCTAACGGGTAACGGGTGCAACTTGGCACCCGTTCCGATCTCGAATCTTTTAACAGTAACGCCGACCACCCTATAAACATCGTTCGTATCGAACTTGGCCACTTTCTCACATACATGTTTATGGTAGGAAGATATTAAGATATCTTGGAACAATTTACAACAAAAAACCTAGTACTTTCAGCCTCAGAAGTAGCTAAACACTTACGATCCTTGTCGTAGTGACGTATGAAATGAGAGTTGCTCGAATTTGTCACATTACTGACAGCGACAAGGTACTAACATGTTCAGCTACTTCTGAGGCTGGTCATACTATAAGCATGGTTTGAAACAGGGCTACTAGACAACCGATATACTCGTCCATACAAATACGTATAGACAAATACCCATTTAAAAATAAATCCTACTTATATTATAAATGTGAAAGTTTGTATGTTTGGATGTTTTGATGTTTGTTACTCAGTCACGCAAAAACAACTGAATGGATTTGGATGAAATTTGGCACACACATAGTTCATAACCTGGATAAACACATAGGATACTTTTTATCCCGTAAAAATGCATAGTTCCCACGGGATAGCGATAAGTGAGTTACGCCGCCGTGACGTCATGAGCAGCAAAGCAACTAATTCTCATTAATTTGTCCAGAAAATATTGCAGATTGCATGTTTCAATTAAACAATTCTACGCGGACGAAGTCGCGGGCAAAAGCTTTAACAATGAAACAAGGTGACCCACTTGCTCATTTTTCTTTCTATTTTAAAAGAGATCTTTGACCTCTTCGACTGTGTAGATCTACATGCTACTACCTGTATTGTAGTTAATAACGTTCTTATGTTAAGGGAAAACATATAGAAGAAACTTACTCATATAACTAAATATGTTACCAAGGTTCTATCCTATCATTTACCCGACACAATGGTTATGTAGGTCATATGGCAGTCGCTCTAATATAACCTGACCTGCCTTTGGGATCATGCTGAAAAACATACCTCGAATAAACAAACGGGAATAAGCGCAAAGCTACGATTATTCTGTAATTTCAAAGACACATTAACCAGTCAATTGCAAAACCAGCTTCACGAAATAGCCACAGGTACATTTAATTTGTAGGAAATTTGAATTTCAAATGAATAATTAATTATACCAACATCCACCGAACACAAACTAAGCTGAGCTTGAAATTGAATCTGAGTTGAGCGGGCGTCTTCAGCTAGAGTTTCTGGACAGACTGTGGACAGGTTGCCTTGAGGTTGGATCCTAGACACAGCGGCTGGCAGCAACAAGTTTTTTTTTACTTACTAACCCTCGTTGAAAGCCTTTTTATCACTATTTCGAACAAGGAACTAACGATGTTCCAAACGTCTGAAGTCCAAACTTCTGCTTGAACATGAAACACCATAAATCAGATAGCTTCAAATAAACCACGATTACTTATTTCATTATTTTTGTCGGAAAGAAAGCAGAGGAGGGCGGGTTTTTGCATCAATATATTAGTCACAGACGCAGCTGCTTTCGACAAGAGTGTTGAATTAGGGATTTAAGTATTGTTGTTCCAAAACGTTAACCTTGTATTTCCTCAAAAAGTTTCAAGTGCAAATTAAAGCAAAGAAAAACGTCAGTACTCCATGAGAAGATTTTAAAGAAAATCTTTCAAAAGAATCTCATTTATTTCGGGTTATCCATCCCGGGCATTATTGTGTTTGTGTAACGAAATTCACTTTGAAGGCTAAAAGCGATGATTGATTGGACGAGCCCAAAACAATATTATAAACCTTCCCCACTTTGTAGACTTTGATCGTAAAACTGTAATTACAATCTTGAAATTAACCCTAAAATTTTCTTTGTGAATACTAAGATCTCAGGTTAGGCAACTAGTTTGGAAATAATAGTAACGCATAGTGCCGTTCTTTAGCCTTTTAATCCAATACAGATAAAATCAGAAGGCATAGTAACACATCACATTATTATTACAAATCATTTAATTAATCCTATGTACTTACATTAAAACATGTGATTATTAAAAAAAGTTGTTTACCAACATTTCAAGCAAAGCATTATTCTTTATTGTCATAACCACCAAATCATTTCCTATAACATTTAATAAGTACAGAAATTACAAAAAACTAATCACACTTTTACACGCCAAATAGTCATATTATTCGTAAAATTCATAAGAATGTCGATAAAAATTTCACTCCAACCATACTTTGCTATTTCTTCCCCAAGAATTGCAATCCCTGACTGTTATAAAAAAACTGGGCAAAGTCTAGACTGCTTAGCTGCATTCAATTGTTTTATTCATGTGAGCGAGGTCTATAAATCTAGTGCAACCTAAATTCTTAACAAAAGTGTAAGCAGTGAAAAAAACGAACATTGCTACTGCATCCTCCGTCACAATGGGATGCACAATAGAAAATAATGTCATGATAGTTTTGGCACTGGCCGGCCAGCGCTATGCCAAAGTTGGCTAACTTAAAAATATCCGATGGCAGGCACTAGTTACAAATCTGTTGATACATAGCTTAAAGGTATTGTAGTTTTACTTTTAGTAAGTGGAATTTTAAATTAAACACTTGTCGTTTTAACTATTTTACGTATATTGAGATACATGAAAACACACATAGACCGTTATTCTTTGTTTTACTAACAGAAATATCGGAAAGGTTATGTTTTGTTGCCGGCATGGCGGCGAGCGGCGAGCGGACTAGCGACGCGGGAGAAAATGCGTAACCGAGACGCACTCTGTTAGGAGATATGAGAACTATGAGCGCGCGTTTACGGAGCGCGCGACGTTTATGATAAATAAATGATACACGGATAATGGGACGCGTGTATTCCTATAGTATGTAAAATGTTGGGACTAAACATAAAAATGTGTTGTTGTGTGGTTAAAGTTTTCATAACCTCTCTATCACTTGTTGCTGAGTATCTTGCGGTGCTTCCTTTAAGCCTAATCTATCTTTCTGAAGTGATGGTACAATCAAACTTGTAAAAGAGCATAATTCGTCCCACTTGAAAAATATTTTCATTCTTATCGCTATCAAAAAATTCATTGTAATTTTGAACGTCACTTTGATTTGTACGTATTTTATTCAGCAAAAAAATATACGTCTTAATTTTTTTATGCCAGCCGGAAGAACTGAACATACGTGTTTATTAAAGGAACTACAAAGGCAAGTACAAAGTGTGCGTGTTACTCGACGGTATAAAATACCACATGCAAAAAAGAGATATAAAAGGAGTGCTATTTTGTATGAAAACTTAGATTATTTACCAACAGAATTTGCTAAAACATTGTAAGAAACTTTACAGGAATTAACCAAGTCTTAAACTAAGCCAAACTTAGAATTATAGACATGTATTATGCTCGTATTATTAATGTAAAAATTAGTATCAATTCAAACGACTCAAAGATATGTAGCAACGATATAAGAGCCATTTTTAGCGCAAGCAAATTTAAGATATTAAATGTAACCTCTAAATATTAATATTAGTAAACTACCGACCCGTCCCGGATTCGCACCGTTGTAATTTACTAATTAAAACTCGATTCAATTGTATTAGTACATAAGAACTTTTCGTAATAAAATCTCTAAATTCTCACTTAGAAATTTTTGTACGTGAACACCGTATCAAAATCATTTGCGTGGTATAAAAAGAGTATACGATACGATAAATACAGACAGGAGTGAATAGTGACATTAATTTATACTATGCAAAGAGATTCATACAATACATAACTCATAAACACTTATGACTCAAGAACATACATCCATATTACTCACACAACCATTGTTTGTAACGCACGGCAATTGAACTCCAAACTTCTAGCTTAACTTAACTTTAACTTAACTTTGTCTTAACTAAAACTTGATGACTACTTGACTCTAATCCACTCTAAATCGATTTCTACTCGTTGGTGCAGTAGTTTCGTTAACTGTAAGTAACCTTGCAAATACTAATCTAGTTTCTGCGTCTTTGTTTCTAATTCAGTACATTCCTTTACTAGAAAGTAAATGAATGGTTAAGGTTTCATTTTACAGAATTTGTTGGACATCTACCTAAAATGTAAAATAAACCTTCATTGAGTCGTTTTACGCTTTGTAAAGTTTCGTGCACTCTGCTGTTTCAGGATGCTTTCATTATCCCGTTACCTATTCTGGCACGGCTTCAGCATGGGTACGTCTGGCGATGCAGACCGATACCTAGATACAAACAGTTAATTAATTTACATAAATTGCCAAAAAATAATGTTTATTAAATTTTTGTAACCGATTTTTATTTTAAATGTTTTAACATTCAAATTATTAAAGTAAAATGCTATGCAATGACATTACACAGAACAATTAGGGTAGGGTAGACTCGAACCTGCAACATCAGCATCCGTGCCTTGCGCTTGCCAGTTTCGCCACATTACCGCTACCATGCCCAGCGAATTTTTCGATGTGCTTCATCTTTATGGTCATTACTTTATTGATTTTAAAGGTACAACTACCCTCGGTGTCATCTATATGAAACTTTTAACAATCGTTAGCTGACGAAATATGGCGCCGTTATTGTTATTAAATTCTTGCAACCGAAATTTCTTTCGATTTTTATTTTAAATGTTTTTAACATTCTAATTATTAATTTAAAAAGCCAAAATGCAACACAAGTTTGTACTTCGTAAAATAAACACATTTTTAACCTTACTTTATTTTTTATACGGGCGAGTATGGAGCCTTTGGCACATGGCGGCACGCGCGGTGCCAATACCTTGTATATCGGCAGCTGTCGTGCCCCATTCGAGGGTCCAAACGGTGCCCTTTTAATAAAAACTTGGCCGATATAACTACCTACACTTTTGCGCTTTCTTTCGACGCGTTTACGAAGAATTGACAAAAAACGGTGCGATTAGGGTTTGTTTCGTAAAACGTGTGTGTTTCACGACTATCGTTGAATGCATGGGCGTACCCAGCTTCTAACCTAGGGAGAGGGGGGGGGGGGGCAAGTCAGATTTTTAGGTCGGATCGTCTGCGGCTGTTTTGCTTAGTTTGTCATACACACTACACAAACACACCTACATGATTGTAATCGAAATTATTAATTTTTAATTAAATTATTTCGATTTTTTCTTTTTGTATTTTTTTTACATTCAAATTAAATTTAAAATGCTATATAATGAATGACAACACAAAGAAAAATTAGGGTCATGACAGGATCCGAACCTGCAACATCAGCATTCCGTGCCTTGCGTATTCCAGTTTCCGCCACATTACCGCTGCCATACCCTGCAAATTTTTCAATGTGTTTCGTCTTTACGCCTTTACACCTACATGAAACATGAGGTATACGCTCGGCTAGATTCGGTGATCTTCGTCCGCCGTCGTCGCGCGCGGTTTTTTGGCAATTGCACGCTGCATTTTGCCAGTGTCTACTGCGCGGTTTATTCAAAAGTTAGAGCATAAGGCCCCGTTTATACTTTGATTAGTAATTAGACGAGTTCATACATATTCTGCGAGATTTCCAGGGGGGGGGGGGGGGCAGCTGCCCCTGCCATGGTTGAAAGCTGTAGTATTTTTGTTGTCCTTTTTTGATCGTAGATTACTCGGTACAAAGTATCTGAGTAAAAAAACTCGTTGCTTAAATGATAAATAAATAACTTTTAAACAGTCTATTAGTAAATACAATACTAGTCTTAACCAGAATTTTATAAAAGCGCTTAATGATTAAGGGAGAAAAACTGATAAAATTTAAATGTTTTATGATAAAAAAATTACACTTTGATGATGTCACTTTTTGATTACGTTGACTTTTTTTACAGTTCCAAGGGACAGACTTGAGTATTTGATATTAATTTCAACTCGAATAGACGCGTTCATGAGAAAAAGGATCTCGACAGACAGCCATGTGGAAAACGAAGCGATACTATTAGTGTTCTTTTTCCTTTTGAGGTATGGAACCCTAAGAATAGAAGAAAATTTCGGTAACAAATTAAATAATTAAATAAAACCGCTCAACTATAGTACTTTATTTAACTTAAGGTCACCCAATCGAGCCGCAGTGATTTTTCGAAATCGGTTTCAAGCAGAATAAATGTCATTTTCTCTCTATTGGTTATGTGTTCTATGTTACCAGGCTTACGGACCGCCATCATTTTGCTATTATGCTACATTCAACCTTAATACATCACACGTTCAGTGGCTAAAGCTTCTTGGCATGCCACCCCAACAGGGATGCCAGAGGAGCGCTCGTTCTACGCAATCATGCCTAAAGATCCATCAAAACTTATTACTCTCGAGCATTGAGAGATTCTGGCACATCCCGCTGTTTTACGGCTGACTGTCAAAGGGGTTTCGGAATTTACATCGATGGAATTTTAAATTCGGATGACGTTATAACTATAGGGAAAGATGTTCCTACCTTGGATGAAGGACTAAAGCATGGATATAGCCTCAGTACTTGTCAAGTGTACAGCCAAAACTGTCAAAATGGTCACCTTTGTGTGCGTCAAGGTAGTAAAACCTGCAAATTAATAAGAAAAACGTAGATTAAACTACCTTAATGTAAACATTACCATAACCAAAGGTGACCATTTTGTCTATTGGTTGTGTACAGGGTGTCAATTGAAGAGGAGTTTAGAGTATGTAGTCATCTCTTTTTGGCGTATTATATTGCCATTTAAAGTAAAGAGATCAGCTAATAAAATATCGCTTTCAATTTTAACACTCTTATATGGTTCCTGCGTCTAATTTAAAAGGAATCACAAAACGGACCAAGTTGGGGACGTCTGTTCTGCACTGCTATTCAATAATAATATATTATTATAGTCCACTTGGCCTAGCCTAGTTTGAGGTCTGTCGGATACATTTTTGTTATTATGTTGCACTATTGTTTACAATCAAAACTGCTTCTACTCCATTGATGAATATTTTGATTATGTTAATAACTTGATACTTTTAACTTTTAATTTTTATTTCTATCTATTGACATGAATATTGTATCGTTTCTGATTCTAATCTAATTTATAAAGTTGACATTTTTACTATTATTATTATTTTGAATTTTTAAAAAATTATATTGTAATTTATTTCTGTAACCCTGTTCATTGGTCGGTTCTTTTTTGATTCATGGTCGGTGTGACATGTACATACTTTATAGCTGCAGCTTGTTTTAAATTCGTTTTGCATGCCAGATGCTGGCAAAATGTGTGATACAAATAAAATGTTAAGACTGTAAACTTACCACATTTCTATGCAAAATAAAGATATTTGAATTTGAATTTTAATTTTAATTTTAATTATTGCATGCGTGCCAAAGCCTGCTAGGCTATTTTGATATGTGAAATCCTAATGCTAAGGTGCTAAGGTCATAAAGATATTTGAATTTGAATTTGAATTTGAATTTGAATTTGAATTTGAATTTGAATTTGAATTTGAATTTGAATATTAATTTTAATTATTGCATGCGTGCCAAAGCCTGCTAGGCTATTTTGATATGTGAAATCCTAATGCTAAGGTGCTAAGGTCATCCCATTGTACTCAATCTATTGTACCGTTTTCATTACTTGTTTAAATAAACTTTTCACCAACCAAAGTGTAAATGAAGATTGATTTTTTGCCGCGTAGACCCATTTTATGTAAATATCATTGAAATCTTAAGAGCTGTTGTTGAGAATGCGATTAGAAACTTAGATGTAAATATTTTTTGTATTATAGTTTAGGAATTAAATAGCGTTTTAGCCTTAGTTTAGTACTTCAATGACTTCATAAGATTCGACAGTATCATATTTCAAGTGCGTAAGAAGAGTTTTTCTTTAATCTAAATAAGAGACGTTTATTCGTTCGTTTCACAAAAATACTAATGAAATGTGATAGTCAGTTAATAAGCTAGAGCAACTCAAATATTATTTTCACTAATATTTTATTAGTAAGCTTTCTAAGTAAGACTATTGAGTCAGTCAATTTGATCCACCTACATGTTTGTACAAAGGAGAAATTTAACAAAAATTACTAATGGGAGGTCTTAATAAGAGCAATAGAAGCCAAAACAATTATCTGTCGAATTTGTCTGTCTGTTTGAATTATTGTATGCGCATAACGCAAAAACTTCTGGACTTTTAGATGCCATTTTCATTGTTGTCTTTGCTAGGGGTTTTAATTAAAATGTGGTGTAGGTGTCATTTTGATATTTTATCTAGAAGCCGAATAAGATTCCTATCACTGAAGTCTACGCGACTGAAGTCGCGGGCAAAATAGGCTCGTAAAGCCCACGTTAATTTAGTTAGTTAGTTAAGTCTTTTTGTCATTTATAAAAAAATCTAAATCAAATCAGACAGAATGGTTTTTAAAGGCCTTTAAACGTTACAAGGATAGGTTAAAATATTCCTACCTATAATAGGTATTCAACTGCAGTTGTATATAATATTCGCCTAACCAGTGCAGCGAACGTGACTGCACTAGCAACGTCCAAAAACCATTATTCTGCTCGAACAAAGATTTACTCGCTCGTCATATGAATGAAAGTGGAACACTTTGGTACAGTTGGCAATGAAAGCACACGAACAATATTGTCTATAATTTTATACAAAATGTAAACCAGTGTTCATGGATTTTCGTCGCTGACTGTACCTCGGTCTCGTATTAAGAAATACGTTCAAGTTTGTGTTATAGCTGGTTTTTAATTTCGAATCAGAAACGGACAAATAAGCCCATTTAAATGAATTTATTTATGATTTTAAGATTTACGTATTAATATTTTTTTGGAGATTAAATCAAGTTGAGTGTCTTCGTTACCACAATTCTACTTTTGATGTATTTAAACGCTAAAAAAACATTTATAGCGCAACCAATCCCGGTTTCATATCCATATATGATAATTAAAAAAGCCTACAGCTCTAAATAATCAAGATATTATTATTACAATAGACAAAATGTTAAACGTCCATCTTATAAGATAATATCGTTAAAATAATAACCTATTTCTACGATGTCTTGTCTTGTCAATGGATACCTATTTCAGCCAGCATTGTTAATTTTTAGATGGCCCCCTTTGGCAGGCACATTAATTATTTAAATTAAATATTGAGCATAATCGGGTTTCAGCTCTTACAAAACATATTAGTACTAAATAACGATCATAGATGGAATCATTGGTACCATAGCTAGATGAGATAGTTTTAAAATTATGAAATTGCAATTTTATGTGCGAAATTCGCTAATAGCTTGAATTGTCCCCTTTATTTTACAAAGTCATTACAAATATCATATTACATTACAACCCTGTAATGTAATATGATATTTCAAGCTTCAAAGCAGAGTTAGTAATACAAACAAATGGTAATAGATGGCGCTGCTTGTCTCGAGATTTATTGAGTATCTAATATTACAAATCCCCTCTAGCGGTCAACTGGGGAAGAAAAACAGCAAATCCCGCCCGAAAATTGCCCATACGAATAGCACGAGCTAAAAAGTTTTTCTGTATGACATTGTGTACAATGCACAATTATTTAAAAGATAAAAACCATTTTTAATTTACAGTGCTTCTTGGGATCATATGACACCACTTTTTAGCTAAAGGCAGCAATGTAATTCGCCTAATTTTATTTACTATGGCATTTTCAATCACAGCAAAGTCACTTCTTGAAATAATTGTACTAAACTAGAATACTGAATTCTTTGCCTAAGTATAGAAAAAAAAGCATTCAATGCTTTTAGGTGCTTTATCAAATTATCATTTAGCATAGAAAACGGCACCCTTCCCGACAATACTTTAAACAACTAAACAGCATCATAAAACAATAAAATATTCAGTTCAAGGGTGTCATTTTGGGGGATGGAAAAATAATATTCTTTGTGAAATATCTCCCACATTCGTAGAGGACCTCGGGGTGGTTGATTGAATTTCTGTTCCGCATGATTTAGTGGTTATAAATAAGGGATGTTACCGCCCGCGGACATGACTACTGCGGCTTTTTGGGATCCAGAAATCAAACAAAACTGCTCGGGGATTTATTTTGGCTTTGTAAATGTTTTCTTTATCTCAATTTAAAATGTGCTTTTTTTGGTAATGGCGTTTTGAAATATAGCTTTTTACGTGGTGATTTTACAAGACAATCAGCTTGGCAGATGTTTCTACGATTGTAATTATAAGAAAGGTAAGTTCTGTTATTGTTTAATAGCGCAAATATTTACCATAGAATCATTAATAAATAACATGAAAAAGTTTTCATTTGGTTTGCATTGGACACCCCGAAACTAGGTCACACGTCGCCGAAGTAACGTGCTAATTTTAATGTTTTAATATTTTTGTTTTGTTTTTGTTTTATAAATATGTATGTTAGTCTTTAAGGTATTTTTTTCTATGGGCCTATGCAGCCTGAAATAAATGGTTCTATTCTATTCTATTCAATACCAGGAAAAACATCCATGGCTTAAATTTAGTTATAACACAACATGTCTGATAAATGTTTATGATAATTATTTTAACAATAAAACAATTACTTAATTTAGATAATAAATATTACATTCCACTTGAATCCCCTACTGAAATAGAATCACGAAACGAATACTCCTCGTGGATTGATTCAAATCCCATTTCATCTAAATTGGAAGCTACAATCCTATCATTTTGAATAATACTCAAGGTCTGTTTACGGATTTATTCCTGAGTCCAACATTATTATTGATTTTCTGATATTCTGCTTCGAATTAGATCAAGGTGACTGAAATTTGCGTTTTTCATGAATTCAAAATACATAAAGATCATAATTAATTCGTATTAATATAGTTTGATTGTTTTAAATTAACATTAACTAATTATTTGTATATACATTTATGAGATTTGTATTCATTCGTATTTTATTAAGAAGGAAAATGATGTTACAAACATAGTCAGTCAGTTGGAATAAAATAAACTATTATCAATCTAAACGCAAATATCCTTTAATTTCTCAGTAACTTATTTACTTTTATTATGTCCATTTATTAAATTATACTCATACCTAAAAATTGTCCATATTAGGGCTTGCAACCCCTAAAAGTCTATCTGACTCTATGTGTCTTAATCTGGCGTAAAATTCAAACGGAGAAATTTTCTTCAATAAAATTTTCAAATTTTTGTAACCGAAATTTCTTTCGATTTTATTTTTAAATGTTTTTACATTCAAATTATTAAATTAAAATTGTAATGACAACACAAAGAAAAATTAGGGCAATGGCAGGACTTGAACCTGCAACATCAGCATTCCGTGCCTTGCATTTGCCAGTTACGCCACACTGCCTCTGCCATACCCTGCGAATTTTTTAACTTGTAAAAAGTTTCATATAGATGACACCGAGGGTAGTTGTACCCTTAAAATCAATAATGTAATGACCGTAAGACGAAGCACATTGGAAAATTCGCAGGGTATGGCAGAGGCAGTGTGGCGAAACTGGCAACCGCACGGCACGGAATGCTAATGTTGCAGGTTCAAGTCCTGCCATTGCCCTAATTTTTCTTTGTGTTGTCATTACAATTTTAATAAAATTTTCAAATTAATGAATCGGATCAAAGACAATGAACCATTATTAGGAAAAAATTGTTGGAAAGCAAATTTATTTATTTCATGTTATGTTCCATTTTTGGTCTGTATGGGATCGAATATGTTGACCTTAGCTTTTAATACGTCACATTTACATGTCAACTTTTTGCAAAACTTGGCCTCATTTTGATAATCATGAAAACGGAACCTTATACCTACTATGGAACTATGTCTAAGTGACGTTATAATTGAAATCGAAACAAACAAGTCTCCTACTTTTTACTTATTATGTCAATTTAACACTTTTCTCAGGTGAGTCAAGATTCCATTTCTTACGTATAAATTATCATTTGGCATAAAACTTCAGTAGTCTCAATCTTTAGGAAGTAGGCAAATAGATTAGATGAGATTAGTATAACAATATGACAGGACCGAGGGGCTTAATCCAAAAGTAGGAGCTCCTCTTAGAAATTGAAGAAGCGACATTTAGCCAAATGATATTATGAGTAAATGATTGTTATGCGAAAGAATGATTAGGCGAAAATTTGTCAACGAATTCAAAGTTACATTACTATTTTTCAACCTCGATTATATTTTTACACATAGCGACTTATTCAATATTTTTTTTTTATAAAATAGAAAGGCAAACAAGCAAGTGAGTCACCTGATGGAAAGTGACTACCACCGCCTATAGACACCCGCAGCACCAAGAAGATTGCAGACGCGTTGCCAACTCAGAGGGCTAAGATAATACCTCTTGTTCCAGTAATTACACCGGCTGTCTTGCTCTCCACGCCGGAACACAACAGTGCAAGCACTGCTGCTTAGCGGCAGGATTAGCGAGCGAGATGGTGGTAGCGATCCGGATGGACCTTGCACAAGGTCCTACCACCCGCAATTCAATAATTCTCTATTACAAGACAAATTATATTGCAAACAAAATATCTGTGGCTGATAAATCAATAGCGACTCAGTGAACGCGTCTTGAATGTAAAACTTGGTTTATTTAGCAAAGGTCCCTATCAAATTATCCCAACAGTTCGCGAGCTGTCAATAGATGTATTAAACGAAGCGGATCGTGAGTAAATAGGTTCCATTTTTGATCGAATTTATGATTTTCTACTTATGTTTGTCTTTGATCGGGAAGACTTGAAATTGAAATTCGGTCTTTGCGAGATTTGACAAGTATTAATTGAAAATGGACTTTAGATACTTAAAAGTGTTCCCTTTGAAGTACTCTGATTAAGAAATTATGACATTATAAGCCGTTGAGTAAAAAGTGTGTTGAGTGTCTGTCTTTTATACCTGTTTAAGTACTTTATCGTATCGTCTCGTAAAAGTAGACAAAATTTACATGGTGTATCTTGCCAGCACAGATCAAGTATATACAATGTTAACAATAGTGCCTATGCCAAGTTTGTAAGCCCATGTTTAAAAACCAAGTTAAAGCCAAACCTAATGGTTGAGACCGAGTCAGTGCATGCTCGAATCGATCCTCAAGGTTTCTGTAAGTATGACATCACTGCACAAGGCTCACAATATCTCAAAATTTAGCTAAAGATACGCCCTGCTGAATACATTTGGTGATTACTGGATCTGTGATGAAGCAAGTAGGTATACGTTTTTCCAATTGCAATTTCTGTATTTTTATTTAATTTCAACCGTTTTACGCACCATTCTTAACGAATATCTCCTTCTTTTTTAAATAACTCTTGGGCCATTTCATAGTAGGTGTTCGTTTGGCTCCTTTTTGAAAAAATGTTGGTTTACCTCTAGGGCATCTGTGAAATCCAGTCTGAATCGACATAACTGCATACCAAATACTACGATGTATGAAACCAATCGCACGTTGGTGAATGCTCGATTTAGCTGACAGGGCGCATCTCGGATCGTATTACCTTTGTATTGAATTCGCCTTCCGATCGATTTGCTCCCGGCGGTAAATAATGGACGGCTGACATCAAGTTATGGTTAAAAGGTCGTCGAGAGCGAATGAAATGAAACCTTGCCGAAGTCAAGTTTTGTTACAGTAGGTCAGTACTATCATAGATATAGGGGGTCATAGGAGTCATGATACCCCTATGAAGCAAAATGTTGCAAAAAAGCCACAAGCACAATCTTTACTTTAACTATAAAATAAGAAGGGAAACGGGCAAGTGGTCATCTGCTGATAAGTAATCACCACCGCCCATAGACACAAGTAACACCAAAGTGATTGCAGATACAGTTACAAACGCAGAGGTAAAAAGTTTAATCTTTTTTACAACTCCTAGGGAGCACAGATTTGGGTATTTAATTTGATACCTCCACGCGATTCTAAAAAAAGGGTCTTAATAGAAAGACACATAGAGAGACAGACTGCCAGACGGTTAACGAAGTGATTCTATAAGGATTTATTTTCTTTTTTAAGGTAAGGACCCCTAAAAAGAAGCTTCCAGTTATGTAATGTCTATAACCGGCTTCACGCATTACTCTGGTTTTAGTTCAACTTCAGTATCAAATAGACGATCTGAAATTAGGGGTTCAAAGCTATTGATATTAATGCCGAGTTACGGTAGGTAATGACGCGTTAATAAACGGCTCTATTCCACACCATTTCCATCAAATACTGCAATGGGAACGTACCCTTAGTAGCTGTAACTTCAAATTTCTATACAGGGCAATAAGATTTCGTGGCCTCAGATAGGCTATTTGGGAAGAACTGGACGTAACGGAATGATACAAAATATGTATTTTTTACTTATGACTTCGATAAGCCCAAGGCTACTCGAAATACGGAAATGCTTAAAACTTTAACTTACAGACTGGTTAAAACCACTAAGTGCGTCATGGGAGATGACGTATGATTTTGCAGCAAAATCTTTAATAACATTACTTTAGAAAATGCTACAAAATTCAGGTCCATTGTCAAGAAGACATAAATTTCTCGGGCTTATTATTAAATTAATGACTCATATCTTGGACAGGGATGTCTGGATATGATCCCGATCTGCATTGGCGATCTCTGGCTCCAAATAGTTTACACCTACTGCGTTAAATAATTTAAAATGTTAAAATAACATTGTTATTTTGATTGATTCACGCATGCTCGTTGGTTTAGGGTACTCCTGACCTGACCTTTCTCTAGAATGTCTCCGATATGATTAGAGTACGTTCGCCGAGGTCTTCCGCTTTCCATCACTTACTTATAATTATCAAGTTAAATAATCTAAATTAAGTATCAATAAAGAAAAACCCTCCTGTTTTAAAAAAATAACAAAAAAAGAGAAAAACAAGCCCTATAATCTAAAATAGGTTTTAGAATATGTCTTAAATATTATAACGTATTGCAGACGGGGACAAACAATAATTACAAAACGTATTTGACCACCAAGCATACTTTGGCTATTAGTATCAAGACAAATCCAACGACACCTCACACGTCAAAATCCATCAAACTGTTTGGGCTGCAGCGCATGCCAAAGAAATAGACACATACATACATGCACTCGAAAAAACATAACCCTCCCTTCTGGCGGTAGTCGGGAGAAAACGACTAAGGTAACAGTCCCAGTCAAGACAGTAACCGAATAATTGACGAGAAGGTACCTAAAATACAAGTAAATAACCTATGTCCCCTAGACTATAATTACGAACCGATTGATACCTCATTCATTAAAATCAGCTCAGTCGTTTAGGCACTACAATGGAACATACGTAAATACAAACATACATATATAGATTGCTAAGCTTTTGGCCTTGCCGTAGTCTGGTAAAAAAACGAGATGCAACTTTGTCAACCATTGGTAACAACAATAGCTTACGCGCACTAAGCAATGGTGCGGTTACCTTAATACAAGCCAATAGCCGCTGGTGAATAATGATGCAGATAACCCGCACTTACCCAACAATACAATTCGACGACGGCCAAGAAAAATGGCGTCGTTTAAAATTGCCACGAACGGTCCCACGGGGGCAGTTACAGTGTTACGAGCGCTTCAGTTACGTGAAAGGGAAATAGTGGGTTCACAGTTAGTAATAAGGTCAGGTAGGCTTTTGGCTTAGAGGATTGTGAGCTTAAGAGAATTTCTTAGACATCTTGTTTTTACTAGCTTTAAATTATCTTTTTATTATTTTATATTTTTTGGAAAACGAGCAACTGGGTCATCTGATGGTAAGTGATCACCATTGGCCCTAGACACCGGCAACACCAAGAATATTGCAGATGCGTTGCCAACCCAGAGGGCTAAGATGGAATACGTCTTGTACCAGTAATTTCAAGATTATAGTACTTGTTGTAATATTTTAGGTTGTTAGACAAATATTCCAAGTCAATTTCACATTATTATCCTGCATTATGCATACTAGGTACGCTATAAAAATGGTCCCTTCGAATATAATTCTTTAGACAAATAACCCGTTCCGTGCTACCCCCGGGCCAAAAGTGCCCAACACGCTCGCCGCGATTCAAAATCAAAACTACTTACAAATACCTGTCTTTAACCATCAAAACCAATTGTGGTGGAGGCTCATTTGCAGCCGCTTGTAATGTTTTTAACGTTCACTGCAATTACACGGAAAACTTTGCAAATCAATCAAACCAAGTTAGTTATTGGAAAAACAAAGTTAGCGTCTATGGAAAGTTGTCAGATTTGACCATAGCTTTATTAAGACGGATGTAGAGTACTGGCCTTAAGTTGGCAATTCCGGAAACGGAAACAGAAGTTTGGATAGATTATGATTGATGATAGAGCTGGTTCCGGTTTTAACATTCATCTATAATGTTGAAGTTACAAATAAAATTCTTGCTAAGTTTCAGCTAGAAATTCACAACAAACAAACGAATTAAAGAGATTATATTTTTCGGGTGGTAGGACCTTGTGCAAGGTTCGTCCGGATCACTACCACCATCTTGCTCGCTAAGCCTGCCGCAGAGCAGCAGTGCTTGCACTGTTGTGTTCCAGCGTGGAGAACAAGGCAGTAGATGTAATTACTGGCAGAAGAGGTATTCCATCTTAGCCCTCTGGTCTGGGTTGGCAACGCATCTGCAATCTCTTTGGTGTTGCGAGTGGTGATCACTTATCATCAGGTGGTGACCCACTTAGTTATTGGCCTTCCTATTTCATAAAAAAATGTAAACTCTCTATAAAATACCGGTTTTTAACCTTAATGGCACTAAGTTAATACTGATTTTAAGATGTGCAAATAAAAGTATTTTGGCCATTAAACATTCCAAATATCGCATAGAAAAGATCACACATTATGTATAAAAACGATCTCTTTTAGATAACCTCGGGATAGATAAAACAAAGATAATGGTTAATGTAGAGCAAGCGTTGTAAACATTAGAGGAATATATTATTGAAATCTATAAAATAAAACAAATACTTACTTCAATAGACAGACATTTTTAAAGGTTACTAAACAAACCTATACATAACTTAAATCTATTATTAAGAAGACATAAATTTCTCTGAGAGATGGACCTTAACTGCATTGGCAGTCTCTGTCTCCAAATAATTAGTGCTTACCTTATGTGCTAAATAAGTGCTTATGGTAAAAAGCAGCGTTGTTACTTTTTTTTTTTTTTTTAAAAGGATATGGTTGAAGTTCTTATCGGTATCAACTCATCTGAGTTTTTTCTGAACCAGTGAGTTTTTTTTTGACATGTAAGCCTAGTCTCAATTTTTTGGATAATTTGACAAAAACTTTATCTTTGCCTCTTTGTTTCAAAATTACCTACTTGTGGCATTCATTTCTCTTGGTGTAAATACACTAACCTTTAAAAAAGTTAAGGCAAAGTTGCACAGTTGGCGGTAATTATTTTTGTTACACGACTGTATAAACCCCGTGGCACATTAACCTCACTTTTATTTTCGCAGTAAATCTTCACAGCACTTAAGAGTGAGTTCATTAAAACCCAGTTTTACTTTATTTAATGTTTTTATTACTATGTGCAAACGACAGTTTCAGAGTGTCGGGGGAGTATGAATCCGAGATTTATTGCAAAAAGTTTTGCTTTTTATGCAAAGTTAAATATGCCGCTAGAAGTGGCGGGGCTATAAGCATTTGTCATAAGGCTTGTATGGGACTATGTTAGTTTTCGACATCGTCCACCGGCATACGTAAATTGGCTGTACCGACGTTTGCGTCCAGAATGTTTCAGTTGAGAGTCTTTTGGTTCATATTTATTACAGTTGTTTTTGTGCTATTTGGCTTAAAAGTAAAAAAATGGCATAAAAACGGCAATACCAACACTATTAAACTATGACAGTACGTGCTTGACATTGTCGGTTGTCAAACAAAATGGCGGCATGATGGCGGCTGCCCCGACTATTAGCATTTCAGCCAATCGGATGTGCAAGCAATTCGCAACTTAATATCCCAGGTGTGTTTTGACAGTAATACCAGGTGCTATAAATAAATTATACAAAAAATTCTCTTTTTAAATTACCAAAGTAGTTTATTAAAAATTAATGTTTTCTTCATCACCAGAATAAATGGTCGTACCTTTCACATGTCATGTTAGTCCAATGCAATAATCGCATGGGTTATGATATTAACTAATGTCCTAATTATTCAAGTAACTGTGCCATAAAGTCATGTTTGCATGTCAGGAGCATTAAAAAAGCTTTTAGCCCGCCTTTTTCGTGTAATAGGTACATGTTTTCGCGTAATTGCTCCAGCTTTTTACTAAACCTTCGAGCGACAACGCCACTTACAAAAGGCCTTTGTTATGCGTTTTACTAGTTTTTTCGTAGTAAAAAATTAGTGTATTTCAACCGAGGTGAAATATTTTTTTACAAAGAACCAGTGAGGCGTCTAAACGTTTAATCGAACTTTTAAATTATTAAGCTTTAATTTTAGAGTCTCTCACAAGTGTCATGTTGAAGAACTAGGATTAACTCAGCCAGTCATTTGTTTAAAGTATTTTTTTGGCCTCATAAAAATAATAGGTTACTTACATCATAAAATACCATCTCGAAAAAAATTAAAACAACAATGAAAACTATACTATTAAGTTCAAAACATGTGGCCAATATTTCAGGTCTAACTATAACTTAAAAAAGACCTAAAAGACTCGGAAAAAAAAGGAATACAACTAGGAAAAATTATGGCTTAATAATGTTGTTGGCTTCGTCTATTCTAATCTAAGGTAACTAAATAGAAACTAAATTTCTAATTGAAATTAAAAATCCAATTATTAAATTATCAAAAGTTTGAGAACAAAACCATAAGCCTCGATAGTATTTTAATATAAATAATATGTATACAGGGCGTTAGGCAGGTCGGCCGACAAATGAAAATGGGAGATAGTCGGGGCCTATTTAAACATCTTTTCCCTAGTAACTAGTATTCTAAAACCGACCATTTTGTATTTTAATTTAATTTTTAGTAGTTTTGAAAAAATCCCAAAATTTGGTCTTTTAACCCTGATATCTTTTTTTTAAAGCGACATAAACATTGTAATCTTTTTTAAATATTCGCACACTTATATTACTATTGCTAGCTATAGTGAAACAGATCATGACAGTTGGTGTGGCGGCAGACTGCTAGACTTTACGCTAGCCTTTGAAACTATCTATCAATATGTTGTATCAGGGCGTGGCAGCCATGATTTAGACCTTTGTCAACAATAAAATATGGCTCTTCTTCCGCACCGAACCCGCGCAGGAACTGAAGCCCCGAGACCTCTCACTGCGAGAAGCCCCATAATACTGCCAAGAAATATAAAAACACAAAAATAAAACAGATAAATATTTGATTTCTCCGCTTCCGGGTGAACATTTAAGAATTTATTGATATCGAATTTTTTTTTACTTGGCAAACGCAAGGCACGGAATGCTAATGTTGCAGGTTCGAGTCCTGCCATTACCCTAATTTTTCTTTGTGTTGTCATTATCATTTAAATTTATTTGAACTTTCGATTTTATTTATTTTTATAATTTTCATCATTCAAATCACTTTAAAATGCTATATAATGACGATACAAAGAACAATTAGGGTATCCTGCCATTACCCTGATTTTTCTTTGTGTTGTAAGTATAAACTCGTATATAGCATTTTAAATTTATTTGAATGAACATTTGACAGTTTAAAACAGCGTCATTGTTTTTTACGAGATATTTTCTGATGACCGAGTAATCAACTTTTTTTTAAAAGCAGTTATAAAATAATTAGATATAGATTCAGGCGTCACTTTGTAAAGGTCTATATTAACAAATTGGAGCAAATTACATTGCTATTCCCAAAGCCTTACAATGTGACGCGCTGTACGGAACAGAAAAATGTCACACTGAGTTGCGCAATGTACCATAGGTTATCTGTGCAAGCGAATTTCTTCAACAACACAGTATTTGCTGGTTCAAATAATAGCCACTGTCCTTTGAACCCGCAGAGTTGCGTACCGTGTGTGTAATTGTATGCACGGTAAGTTAGTGAGACAATATTTTTGTTCTTTATAGCATGTCTAGTGTCTACATAAAAGTAGGTACCTATTTATTTACACACATATCATTAGTGCTCTATAATGCGTTTAGAAACCGTAGGAAATGACCAGCATTATTACAACTAGTTTTATAATAAGAACTTTCTTGTCTGTGGTAGTAGGTAAATCTGTAGGTACTTTAATGGTCATTACAGTACCGAGTTCTGCAACGTTATGACTTTTAATTTGGAGCAGCTGTCAAAATTCAAGTAGGTCTCGATTTTAGTATCCATAGATATTAAAACAGTTATCGATACGAAACGTCAAACCAGTATGTTTTGTTAATATAAAACGCACGAAATTTGATCTCGAATGACATGAGAATGGGGATTTCATTAGTTTGTCTATGATTAAAAAAAAGTTTGTCTTGACGGAGGATCGAATTACCGCCATTACTGTAGTCATTCGTTTGTTGGGTTTTTCTGTTCGGTTTTTTGCTGTTATGATATGTGTGTAGATAAACTAGGGTATGCAACTGTATATTAGGCCTTAAAACATTTTATAGCAGTTGCATAAACTACTATTAGCTACTCCACAAAACCAGTGCCGTACACTCACATACAAAACAGCTGCGTTACTAGAGTCAGCAAAATATAGAGATGCTCCTCTTAAATCCAAAACCAGAATTGCACGTGACAGACAATTTACTTCCCACCGTTCCTACAAAACGTCATTTGCACACAACTGTAAAGATCATTATCAGCACACCACGTTATGGGGGTTTTGGGCCTACCATAACTCACCGGTACTTGTACTATAAAACAGCACTAACTACGGGTGGACCCCAGTGGGCGGGGTCTATGTAAATGGACGTGTAGTTTTTCCCAGAGGGTACGAACATTGCTCTCAGATCCTAATGTAGGCGAAGGTTCATTGTTGAAGTTTCAAATATTTGCTCAGAATTTAGTGAGAAATTTAAATTTAAAAGCAATTGCATTTAGTTTTTTTTTCAGCACTTGACGGAAAATAGTTTTCCATGGACTACGGTTCTCTACCGTGCAGCGCGTTTTTCTTCGCCTTGGACGCCCATAAGGAATGTACTGACGGTTGGGTTTTCCATCTTGCTACGATATGGGTGCCTTTAAAAAAAAGTTTATACTTTTTTAAAGTTTTTTTTTAAGTTTATATTTCTTACTAGACCGAAAAACCGACCAGCAGTGTCCAATAGACACTATTCATAGTGTCCATAGATAAAAATGCTCTACAAATTCAAATTTATTTTTTGGAAATGACCGTGCTGAGTCAACTTTAGAACACACGTTAGAATGTGTTTTAATCTGTGATATGTAGTTAGAAATATGATTGCGGTAAGATTAAGGATGTATGGCAGAGTTAGCCTTACATTCTTAATCTATCTAATTTGCTTCACAGTGGGGCAGACAGGCTCTTTATGTTGAAAAATAATTAAATAACACATTACGTTAATTCTTATGTCACTAATACTCTTAAAGAAACTCGGTACGTCGCATCCCAAATAAGAAAATAAATTTAAATGATTAAATCAGAATAGAACGAGTACGCTGGAACAGTCGCGGTGGTACCACTCTCAAAGAGTACCGACGTAGTAGCAGGTGGCTTCTTTCGAACGGTGTGTGAGAGATCCGAAGGCCAGCGGGGTTACCTAAAGGCTGGCAGGTGATTAACGATTCTCTTGAGTTCACTGGTTTCTATGGGCGGTTGTGATCATTCTCCATTTCATGGTAGACCGCATGCTCCATTCTTTAGAAAAATATAAAACGCTGATACCATTTTTAAAAATTCCTTAAAAATTTGGTACGAGAATTTAATCTCCAAAAGATTAAACGGGAATCGTCGGAAAATTGCAGCCAGCCAATCACTAAAATTGTCCCAATAACTATAGGTACTTCCACTCCGATTGGCCGCCGCGCGGTAAACTTCGGCAACTCACAACTTTAGCAAACAAGTAGCGGATTCACCATTACTCTAATAGCAGTTACGTCTAATATAAAATTGGTTTCAGCTGAGCGGGCAACGTTCGGACTCCTGTTATTGGATCAGATCCAAGCCCAATACTGCTTGCTTGCCTTTTTTCCTCCGTGATACTCATTTTTATGACGATTTCTGACGATGGACAATTTTCGCGAATAAATTTACTTATCATATTTTATTGCGAGGCCCCAATAGATTCGGTCAACTATATTCATGTTTATTTATTAAGGCCCTGTAGTATTTTGGACCCGAGGCGCTATTTCAATAAATTTGGTAGCAAAGTACATCGCGTAGTTTTGGGTTAATACTATGTACGTGTTAACTCTTATTTATAAACGCTCAGTGAACTGTAACTATTTTATTTCATTTTTAATTTTACTTTCATTTCATAAAATCTACATTATAATCTTTTCAAGAATTTGTCTATCGCGTTTCGGGGTAGGTTTTACGGCGCAGGAAATAAGGAAGTGCCAACAACTCTCACAGAAAAAAAAAAAGGAAAAGTAAATATGTCGTTTTTATCTGTTATTGTGATTGTGACTTGAATTTTTAAATGACAGAAACAATTTAATTTAAATACTAATGTTAGTGAGAAAAAAACCTCTTACAATTACAGTACAATTATTTCAAGAATTAACTTTGGCTGTCATCTGATATGCCATAAAATAAAAAAATAAAATAAAGACAAGTACATTGCTGGCTTTAGACTGGTCCAGTATCATGTCATGGTCCAAAAAAGCAATGTAAATCAAACATATTTTTTATCGACTAATGCCAAGTTGCAAATTTTAAGTAATCGTACTAAAAGCGGTATATTTTTAAATAAAATAGGAAGGCAAACAAGCAAGTGGGTCACCTGATGGTAAATGATCACCACCGACTATAGACACCTGCAACACCAATGAGATTGCAGATGCGTTGCCAACCTAGAGGGCTGAGATGGAACACCTCATGTGCCAGTAATTGCACCGGCTGTCTTGCTCTCCGCCGGAACACAACACAGGCACTGCTGCTTAGCGGTAGGATTAACGAGCAAGATGGTGGTAGCTATCCAGACAGACCTTGCATAAGGTTCGACCAACCCACAAAATCCTTAAATTATACGATAATCATTGATGTACAGTCAAGGAAATTGAAACACGTACCACCGTAGAACCTAGTCGAAGAGACATACGCATGACATTTGTATGACATAGCCTGGCGTTTAACGCGTCACGTCATTGCGATAGGGTTCTAAGGTGGTACGTGAATATATTTCCCCGACTGTGCAATAAATAGATAGGTATTCTATTTACCTTAAGTCCAGTTTAAAGATGTTGTTTAGTGACCTGAAAATAAGGGAAATTAATTTGAGTAATGTCAACAAATCAACACAAATACCATTTCACACTAATCAATAATGTGTATTAGATATGACGAGAGTATCGACTATCTAGCCAATTATCCCAAGGGCAGAAAATACCTGCGTATGATAGGTATAAAATTACGACTGATTGAATGTTATTCAGCAAATAGCTTATTAATTCTGAGAAATCAGTAAATCATAATAATACACTTATAGGTACTTTTACTTACTCATTCTTGTAAAAATATACCTTGAGCTTATTGGGACTTACCAAATTAAGTAACTAATGCTGTTTTTGTGAAATAAAAACTATTAATTTTTTTAAAGTCGTTGAGAATAGTTATTTCTTAGGGGCCTTCAAGACACGAGCCTATTCCATTCTTAAAGGCCGGCAACGCGCTTGCGATTCTCTCGATATTGCAGGTGTCTATGAGCGGCGGTGATTGCTTACCATCACGTGACCCGTCTCCTCGTTTGCCCCCTCTACTATAAAAAAATATATTTTAAAATGCTAAACAAAATACTCTTTGCCACTAAACTACCTTAAACACGTACAGTCAACCCAAACTGCCGCTCCGATCGTGCACGTAAAAGCAAGAGCCAAGTGCTTGTAAATTTTTCATTCATGAACCTGTCTTACATTCTAATTTGCAATAACGGTCGCGTCCGCCCGCGTCATAACGAAACTGCTAAAAGATCCCACGAGATCAAGGGTTGGATAAAAAAAATATTGCCACAGGAAATTGAAAGTACTGGAAGAGACATGAAAAATTATTTTTGACATCATTTTGCTCTTAACATCGACCTTATCTAGGCTGTGTTACTATCGAAAGAAAAGTATATTTTAATGTTTTTTAAACCATTTAATGGATTAAAAGTTTTTGTGTTCTCGGTTTGACCACGGAACTCTTATACAACCGGTTAAAGTTTTCCTTTTTTAGTTTTCGTTTAACAAACCGCAAAACTTGGTTATTTTGTGAAGATGTTTCTTGTTTCACAAGCTTTAGAGATAAGGTGGAGAATGATATTTGCTATGCATTTTTTCCGGTCATTAAAAACTATACGGCATTAAAGAAATCTATTTGGTAATGTGTAATTTTAGCTTTTCGCTTCATTTCACTTTAAAAAATTTATTCCAACTTTTTGGTTGAATTTTGATTCTTCTTTACTCCTTCGGATGGGAGAAGTCTCACCGTAACAGTTTCTTCCTTGCCTTTTCAACACGGAACCCCGCGATAGAGATAAAATTACATAAACACCTCTACACATATAAATCTAACCTAATCTTGCCGCCAAGCAGCAGTGCTTGTACTGTTGTATTCTGACGTGGAGAGCAAGACAGCCGGTGTAATTACTGGCACAACTGGGTTGGCAACGCATCTGCAATCTCTTTGATGATGAGGTGGCGGTGATCACTTACCATCAGGTGACCCACTTGCTTGTTTGCCTTCTTAATACATTAAAAAAAACTCTAAATATGGGCAAACTTTTTCCTTCGTGGGCCAATATTTATAAACATACTTAATCGTGGGGCCAAGTTTTTGACTTTTTTAATGCAATATGATTATCACGTGGTTTTTATTTTCAAATATTTACTTCTGGGTCTATGGTAACTCAAGACGACATGGTTCGTAGACCGCAGTTTGCTCATTTCTGCTCTAGGGCGTAAACTCGGCTCTTCTATTCTCTTTATACCGAGGCACCCTTACCTTATGTTAGCTAAAGCCAAATAATAAAGATCATGTTTTACGAACACAAGATTTCACCCCACGTGGCATCCCCTGGGCCACCTTGATTGGCAAATACTTTATCTTGATGTGTACTTACTTTTTTAGGGTTCCATATCGGCTCATTCCGATCAATGTATTGAAAGTTTTGCCGAGTATTTTGCCCAAGTTTGACAGTTTATGCCTGGTCGATAACTTTCGCATAAATTTTGTTTTCGTGGTTTTTTCACTTACTAGAGTTTTTGACGCATGGTTGATGCTTATAGCTTACTTATAGAATTCTTGAATGCAATGACAAACACACTTAAAACGAAAGCAAATCAGTTATTTTAATTTGTGGATTGACTATCGGCTTGTAATGTAATGTAAGTAGTTGCTATAAGTCTTTCTATTTTTAATGATAAAACAAAGCAAAATAAAACAATTTATTGCCTTATGCTAAGAAATATAACTTTATAATCGTCAAAATAAAAAGGCGCATAAATATTTTTTATCACAGTGACATAATTTTTCACGGAACTCTTGCTGCGCCGACCTAAGACGAACTTGGCCAAGTTTTTTACGTTTCGATTTTAGTAGCAAGGCATTTTTTATGAACCCCCATTTTGTAAATTAAAAAGGGTGGTAGGCTTAAGTTATTTATGGAAGCAATTTAAGTGGGTGCATTAAGCTTAAAATTTTGTTTATGTGGAGGGTGTTTTTTGTTTTGCGAATTAATTTGGGGAATTAAGGTTTATTGGTTTATTACGAAGTAAGGAGTCTTGTTTGAATTAATGAGTTGACACTTGAGACGAGAGTTTCTTGTTTTAATGAACAGACATGCTCTAATATGCGTTTCGTGAACTTTAAATTTTTGATACTTTTATTGATAGCTTGTAGGGTTTCTTTACAGTTATACAAATTATTACACTTACAACTTTTACTTAGTTGGTAGAGGGCGGCCTCGGCGTACATTCGTTGACCAAATTGGCGACGTCCTAAAGACAGGCAGAATTAGAAGTACCCGTAACCGCGTAAGCGTGTATGAAGAGAGGAATGTGTGTGGAGGAAGCGAGGGAAGTATGCTAGGGCCGGAGCACATGGCGTTCTGTGGTCTCTGCCTACCCCAAAGGGATTCAGGCGTGAGCTTATAATAAAAAAAACTTTTACTTGACGGCGGTAAACAGATCAGCGATTATCTTAAGATTGATGGACCTATGAATCTAAGGGTGTTCCTATGGACGGTTGTGATTGCTTTCTATTAGATAACCCACATGCTTGTTTGACTTCCTTTTGTTTGTGTTAGATTTGTCTACGTCACTTTTCCCCTTCAACTTCAGCTACAATTTGCTTCTGATAACTTTTTCAATGTAACTTTCACGTAAAACTTTCATTTTGCAAATATATTTTGACCCCAATCTGTGTTCTACATTTACTCATGTTTCGACAAATAAAATATTTTATTTTATCATTTCTTATGTAGATAACAAATTTTCCAAATTTTCCAATTATTTTTTAAATTAATGGAATTTTATTTTTATTTTATTTTATTTTATTTCGGAGATAAAACAGAAATAAAGGTTACAAAAAATTACACAAGTTATAAAGCTATAGATATATCTGTTTCCTTTTACATATCTCACTAAGAACATAAAAAAACAAGAAAATTACATTAATGAGAAGGCTAAAGGCGAAAGTTTACATATATATATATTTATTTTTATTTAATGTACAGCAAAAACAAACATGCAGTATCGTATTTCAAACACTGGCAAACAAAAACACACTACTTACATATTCTCGTAACGGCATTTTTGAACGAAGGTCGGGAGCAGGAAAACATATCAATGTCATTAAGCATCTTATGGGGATGGTCTATCATTCTATACACAGGGGCCCGTCGACCTAGATTAGTTCTAACTTTAGGCAGGCTAAAGAGGTTTTTACGTCTAGTGGGCTTACGAGGGGTGCGGAAACTTAATTGTGACAGAAGCTGGGGGCAGTTAATAGTGCCCGAGCAGATGTCGCGGAGAAAGGATGCATCGGCAACGGATCGTCGACGCTTCAGGGATAACATTTTGAAAGCGGAAAGATTCTTACAGTAAGAGCTTAAGGGAGACCGCAACCTATAGCAAAGGCACCGGAGAAACTTCTTCTGGACCCTCTCAATCTTTTCTGAGTAGACTGCATAAAAAGAATTCCATGCGACAGAGGCGTATTCCAGTTGAGACCTGACCAACATTTGGAACAGAAGAATCAAAGAATGTTTAATTAAAAAATTGTGGAATAAAAACAATTATTTACCAAACCTCTTTTACTAATAATGAAATACCTTCCATATTCGAGTTAATTAAACCCGATCCTCCGCCGAACTTTGAACGTTACAAGACTTCCCTCACGTTTTCGATTGCGAAGCCCTAGAAATGGTTATTTTCTCAGCTACCAACTTTTACCAGGAAATCCTTGGCGTTCAACCTATCAAATATTGACGCGTGTCATGTCGAAGTGTTTGCGAAAGAGCGTCACTTCGATTCCCAGACGAGAAACATTCTGTTACACAAGGAACTGTGTCGTCAGAGTTCCTTACATGAACACTACTTTTATAAATAGTTTCTAATTTTTTTTATGTAAAATAGGAAGATAAAGAAGCAAGTGGGCCACTTGATATTGAGTGATCACCGCCGCCTTTGGACATCTACAGCAGCTTTGTTGGCTTTAATATATCGATACTGGATGTCTCAAATGTCGTAAGGGACATGTGTCTTAATGTCCTTTACGACATTTGAGATTTCTGGTATCAATATATGCATGCATATTTAAAAAAAGCTAGCTGTACTTTCGGTCCTCTAATAGCCGGTATATTTACATACGTTTTTTTTATAAAACATAGGAAGGCAAACGAGCTAGATTCACCTGATGGTAAGTGATCACTACCACCCATCGACACTCGCAACACCAAAGGGATTGCAGATACGTTGCCAACCCAGAGCGCTAAGATGGAATGCCTATTGTGCCAGTAATTGCCCCGGATTTCTTGCTCTCCACGCCGGAACACAACAGAGCAGGCACTGCTGCTTAGCGACAGGATTAGCGAGCTAAATGGTGGCAGCGATACGGACGAACCTTGCACAAGGATAATTATTAGATAGGATTATAATTCGTAATTTTTTATCAAAATATACTTAACAGCCCTTTGATATTGCCGTGCCCTTGCAGAGCGTCACATGTATACCTAGCTTAATTGTACCATCTTAATATGACTGTAATGTGATATGCAATAAACGATTCTGATTCTGATTCTGAAGGACCTACCACCCGGAACATGTACACATTTTCTTTGGGAAATCTGTCAAATTTTAACATCTGGTAGGAAAATCAATTCGTTGTTTGAATATAGAAACGAAGCAGAAAAGTACAGTCATGGAACCCCCTAGTTTGTAACCCAGCTCACGCTTGACGATTTACAATGAACTGAGTGAGTCCCCTTGGGACTGACATTACAATACAGTCAGTTTGTTCTCGAGTTGGTGCCTTTTGTAAACTAACATACATTTTACCTCCCGTCTACATTGAAACTTTATGTAAAAAAGTCAGCCAATGCGTGTCAAACCACGCACAGTCTAGTGTACCGTAGTTTCTCCATTATTTCTAATCATCATCATCATTTCAGCCGAAAGACGTCCACGGCTGGACATAGGCCTCTCCCAAGGATCGCCACAACGACCGGTCTTGTGCTGCTTGCATCCAGCGGGTTCCCGCAACGATCACCAGGTCATCGGTCCACCATGTGGCGGGTCTGCCCACGCTCCCACTGCTGTCGCTGTTTTCTGTCCATTATTTATATTAATAAAATAAAACGTTATTTTGACGCACGGTAGTGTGTCAGCCAAGTTCGAAATTGGGTTAACGCCAAAGCACAACCCTCCTGTTTGACCGATGCCCAAAGTATTCCAACACTCATCACGATACGCAACGTGCTTACAACTTACGACCGTTTTGCCGTTTTTCCTTAGAAAACCAGAAAACAAAAATATAATTTGTCCAACATATTTCGACCCTTATAATTCACCTTCGGTCTCTCGTCCCACTGCATTTTGGGGGTAAGGATGGTTCTTTGTACACTGGTTAGTAAGTCGAGTATGGAACCCTCTTTGCACCCCCTGTAGCTTAGTTTATGAGTATTTCCCTGCGATATTACTTGAGTTTTATTTCGCTTTTTTATTTGTTTTAATAAAAAAATGTTTTTTTGATTTCAAATTGGGATTCTGATTACCTTTGTTTCTGCGGTGTTTTTAGATGATTGATTAAACCGTTTTATATGAAAGCTGCCTTTATTCTCCCCGTAGGCTGCAATTTTACAAATATGTAATAAAAAATAAATAAATAAAAAACATTTATTTCAAGTCATACGTAACTCATTTGTAATTAATACGTTGTATGGTACGTAATGGCAGAGTCTACTGTTGGTCACCGTATATATGACTCGGCTCGACCGGGGTAGCACCACACTCTTACAGAATACCAGCGTGAAGTAGTAGCTTGCCGTAGGACGCCGACTAATGGGGACCTACAGGTAGATCAGATCAGCATTGCGCTCGGTGTCACGGATGCCTATGGGCGGTATGGATCACTTCCCATCAGGTGACCGGCAAGCGCCTGTGCCTCCCTTGTTCTTAAAATCTCCTTTATACAAAATCGGCCAGGTATATTTTTATTATACCTGGAGTGCGATTTTTGAATCTCACCGGATGACTAAAGCTCACCAAGATGGCCGAATCTCTATGAAAAATTGTCATTTTGGTGAGATTTAAAAATTGCACTCCAGGCGTTGTCTTGTACTCATACTACAAGCAGCTTTAGTTGCTTTCTTTGGGACTAAGTCAATTGGTGTTAACTGTTCCAAGATATGTATTTATCTATATATTATTTTATGTATATATTTTAGTCCCGTGGGAATATATAGGTAATTACTGTTTCACGCTTCATCATAATCTCCAATAACTATGCTCAGCTGAACGAAAAATGTGACAAAGCATGACTGATGTACTCTTTCACTCCTCGTGCCTCCCTGTTGGCAACCGAACGTATACCTTATACTAATACAATAAGGTACACAGATTGTGGCAAGAAATTTGACCTAGTTGTCTCACTCCCCTTTTTTCGTACTTAATGTAGCAGTTAAATAAAGTTTAGTGTTACGTAAGCTGTCAGAAACATGATATTGTCATTGTAAAAGAAACATTCAAAAGGATTTACTATTTAATTTTACTCAGCTTGTAAACTCTAGTCAGTTTTAGGGAATTACTTCGGATCTCTCAGCCACCATTCGAAACGTAAGTTACAAGCGACTACTTCATACCGGTATTCTATGAAAATGTACTACTACCCGGTCAAGCCGGCCCTTTTTACTGCGACTAGCAACTGGCTACAGTGTGGCTGTACAGTCAAGGAATTTAATTTCCAACCCACCTAAGGTTCAATAGCGTATAGCAAACTGTCACCATAAGAGCTATAGAGCAAGACGTTAGTTTGACATATCGACCTTAATGCATTGCGAATGTCAGACGACATTTCAACGAAATGGGTAGGGAATTAAATTCCTTGACTGTACCACTGAAAAGTTTTCAAGACCGCCTTCTCAACGAAATGTATTGCAATCTTGAGTAACTGCTATACTAGAGAACGATCTTTAACTAATGTCCTAAGTCTATTTCAATTTCAGAACTGAATTGAGATAAAACGAACTTACATTGAAATAAAATAAATAAACATCGTATCGGTCGCTCGCTTAGAACAAAGCATCCGATCCCTGAACACCATTTTTAGCCCCGGCCGAATAAACTACGTCGTGCATTAGTGTAATACGCCTTAATTCCTCGGTCTGCGAGGCGGCTCTCAACCCTTGCCATTTGCCACGGTACCCTAGATCGGGGAAACCGCTGAGAGGTTCCGCAGAGAACGCTTCCGGCCAGCAAAGAGGGCGGACTTTGTGTAGTATTTGATTTTTGTTTAGTTTTCTACCTCTATTTTGGTGTCGGTTGACGTATTCACTGATGCCGTCGTGTTTCGAATTTTTCCGCAGGTTCACAATGTGCGTTTGAATGCCCACAAAACTGTGTCGCTAGCACTGGACAACAGTACCAAAAACACATAAATGCGTTGCCAGCAATGAATGCGTAAAGACAGATCTAATCACGTTTAATCATCGTCGTTCATTCGTCGGGGGAGAGTGCATGGAAAAATGGGAAGAGCAAGACGTCAGCGAACGTACTTCCACCAAATGGGAGACATTCTGGAGAAAGGCCAGTTTAGGAGTACTCTAAGCCGACGAGCATGCATGAAGAATGTTATAAGAGTAAGTGAAGCAAAGGTTGTATGTCAGGCTTATAGCCAGTGAAAGCCGTGGTCTCTGCCTACCCTTCCGGGAAACAGGCGTGACTTAATGTTTGTGTAGGTATGTATGCTACGTCGTTTAGTTAATACATTGAATTAACTAATGAAAAAATGCGGAAGGTTCAACGCGAAGCCTGACAAATCGAGCGTGTCGTGATGAATGCGATAGAAGTGTTAGAATAAATGTGATTTAGTCATTGGTTGCTGGGAATTTGGAGTGCCATGTTTTGTCAAGTATTTGATAAGTACTAAATCTGCCAAGCATTTTAAGGTTTCCGTACCTACCCAAAAGGTGCTAGCAGATTTATTTTTTAATGTTAAACATTCAAATGATTAAATTTAATTGCTATGCAATGACAATACAAAGAAAAACCTCGTCGACCTCTCTCGTCAGTTGAATGTCATAACTTGTTAAAATTTTCTCATAGATGACGGCGAGGGTAGTTATACCCTTAAAATCAATACTGTAATGACCATAAAAACGAAGCATATTGAAAAATTCGCAGGGTATGGTAGTGGTGATGTGGCGTAACTGGAAAACGCAAGACACGGAATGCAGGTTCGAGTCCTGTCATTACCCTAATTTTTCTTTCTGTTTTCATTGTATAGCATTTTAGTTTAGAACTGTTTTAAATATTGCTTAATCAGTATTAAAGCAAATAAAAAAACCTTACAAACGGAATCGAAATTTCAAAGTGAGGCTAACTAGTTAAAATAAGATATCAAACAAAAGGGGTTTATTTTCACATCCAAAAGCTTTTATTTTTATTTAATACCACGTCGGTGGCAAACAAGCATGCGGCTCGCCTGATGTTAAGCTATTACCGCCGCCTATAAACGCTTGCAACTCCAACTTGCTGTTTTTTTTTTTCATTTAAAATCCCGTACTCTTCTTATAAACAGAGTCGTCACGGGTCGTTTTGATTAATATAATTATGTAGATAGCACAGCATAGCACAACCCCTCGCGAACTCCAGTTCTAATCTCTTAAGCAGCCGTACCTCTTACCTATTCTACTTCAACGGCAACTACCTTTAACGTCTAACTTCAAATAAATCTTGCTTCTAAGGTGATCTTCAAACAGCCTAATGTTCTTAGCTGGCTATAATTCAGCCTCAGGCAACCCGTGCCTCCGAACACGCATGAAATTGGCTCATCCTCTTTGTGGACCATTGTACCTATGATTATTGACGTCCTTTGATCCCCTGAATTGGTTAAATCGTAGTCAAGAGAAATCCTCGGGAGCTTGGTTAGTTATAGATCGGGATCCGTATGCAACAAAGTTACAAAAATACAGAAACAAATCATTTATTTGTCAACACAGGTCGATAATAAGATGTTACAAAATTTCAATAGCATCACCATGTTTCGCCATCAGGCATACAAATATTTCGCAACTCAGTGTACAGCAGCATGCATGATTACCTATCAAATGTCAACTTAAAAGTAAGTGAATAATTGAGCAAAAATAAATTAAATGCAAATTAAATGTCACCTCAAATGATTCTTATTGGACGAACTAATATAAAATCACTACCTTCAGGAGACTTTGTCCCCGTAGATTGTAAGGTTGTCTGGAAGAGATCGTTGCTTAGCGATAAGACTGCCTGTTGAATCCCAATAAAATTTCCGTTAACGTTTTATTTTATTTTATTTACTTGTGTGTATCAATAAAGAGTCTTCGTTGTTGTTGTTTTTTGTAGATTACAGATTTTTATTCTCTTTTAACCTCCCTTATGGTGGAATTTTTAAGTGGAAATAAAACGAAGGAGGTCCTCAAGTCAACTAATTTCTTTCAAAGGCCACTGTAGAACCTTTTCACAATAAACCTCATAATGACTTCTCAACGAATGTCATATTCCAGTGATGACACATTGTGACAATGTTCTACAGTGGCCTATGAAACAAATTGGTTGACTGTACATAATTTACATTCAAATTAAATTTAAAATGCTATATAATGACAACACCAAGAAAAATTAGGGTAAGGTAGCTCGAACCTGCAACATTAGCATTCCGTGCCTTGCGTTTGCCAGTTTCGCCATTTTACAAAAAAAAATACAAAAAATCGAAAAGTAAAAATCGATTACAAAAATTGTACATATTTGTTTATAATTAAGATTTGAAAAACCTCACATCACCTACAACTTGGGTTCCTTTTTAGTTCACCCTAACATATGGCTACACATCATAAAACCAATCAAAAAACTTAAACTATCCAACAATCCAGAAGAGAGCACATTTCTTGCCCACGTCCGTCCGAGAATGGGCAACAAAAAGCATTTCCTTTGCAATACCGTCAGATGGGACTCTCAAGGTTTTATTCTTAGCTACAAAACATGCTAAGCTGAAAATAAACGAAACCATGGTGAAGGATAATAAAATGTTCAAGATAAAAGTATACTTAACAATTTTAGGCAGTAAAAAGAATGGTCAGAATTACATATTTAAAGAAGGCCTTTATTAGAATCTCTCAAAAATTTCTCTACCAGTTATTTTTGAGACAAGTCAAACCATCACAGGTGAATAAATCTTGGGACAATTTACATCAATTGACTCAGGGTCGTAGTTATAAACCAAAGTTCCTGTTCTACTAAATTATTATGAAACTAGAACTTAAGCTCGGTCTATAACTACCACGTCCAAAATTAAGTAACTAAAGCTGCTTGTGCTGTAGGTACTAGACAAATTATACATATACATTGTTATATGTATAAATACCTACACAGTTGAATACATACATAGAACATCCGTGATGCGAGTGTGAATATTCATATATGTATAACTAGCAACCCGCCCCGGTCTCACACGATTACAATCGGGATTTGTACATAAAATTTTTCCGTATAAAAGTCTCTAAATGGCAGTTGAAACCGTATCAAAATCCGCTAAGTGGTTTGGAAGGCGGCCGAACATACACTATGAGGTTTTAGGACAAACAGGAACGCCGACTTTATTTTATACTATGTAAAGATAAACAAGATAAAGATACAAATTTGCTCTTGTCAGGTTTCCAACCTGAAACCTCTAATTTGCAAATAAATATTAATAAGACTAATTTTACATTCAATTTAATTCAAAACTAGGGAAAGCGGTGAGTTTAAATTTAGATTATAAAAATGAAAAAATAAATGAAATGAATGAGGTGACTTTTTTAGGATTAAAACTGGACAAACATTTAGACTGGCACGGGCAAATTGAAAAGATTGGTTGTAAGCTCAATAGATTTGTTGATGTGTTACGAAAATTAAGAGTCAACTCAGGCTTGCATGCCACTCTAGCTGTGTATCACGGATACGAGAGTTCTACTTTATGATACGGCCTTGTCCTATGGGGAAATTGCACAAATTTCAATAAGGCGTTTGTGGCTCAAAAAAAGTGCATTCGTGCCATATGTGGTGCAATCCCCTATAAATCCTGTAGGCCAATGTTTAAGAAGCTCCAAATTCTTCCTTTGCCATCTCTGTACATTTATGAAAAGTGCATTTTTGTAAAGAAACATGTGTATCTGTTCAAAACAGCCAAAGATGCCTCATCAAGGACACAAAGAAACAATAATCGACTGGTCCATGTTTGAGTTCCCAGGACAGCGATATACTCTAAAAATTGTTATATTATGTGCATGAAGATATTTAACAAGCTACCGAAATGCATGCAGGAGCTTCCACTGAATCTCTTTAGGACTTAATTAAATAGACTAATGTTAAATAAAAATTATTACAATGTAAAAAAAAAACTCTTAGATGATTTAAATAATCTATAAGAAACATTTGCATGCTAGTATGAAGATACAAATAGCGGAATAAGCTGCCTTATGTCTCTGTACCACCTATTCTGACATTGTTTTATGTAAAAATGACTTATTCTATGCAACTAAAGTATTCTATTCTATTCTATTCTTCTAGTTTTGTAGCCAGGGTCACTAACCGCCAGGCTATTCGGTCGTCAAACCGACAGGTTGACAGATAAAAAATACACTGTATATAATGATATTATAATACATGGATGTACAGTGTCATACTAAATAACAGCAGAAAAATGGACCGACATAAGAATACAAGTTGACGCCAAATGTTACAAATGCAAATTATTAGTTTACCATTTATAATCATTGGATTTACAACTTTACGTCTAACTGCATAAAATAATAATTTAGTAAGTTTCGTTGCAAATTGTTTTTTTTTACAAAATAATAGTATTGACAGCAGCGCCGTCGGTCCGACAAACTGACAACGCGAGCGATTTTCGACTTGTTGTACTTTTGTTCGACTTTTGATGCTGCCATATTTTAAACGCTGACCAGTCCATTACTTATAGGTCAGTGACTGTATAACTTGTGTATTATTAATCTGTTTGGGAAGTTGTAAAAACGGATGTCTCCGGGCGGAAAAAACGTTTTATTCAACGTAGCGAAGTACATCCCTAACACCACTTCTTTTATCTCCCAAAGCCCCGCAAAGTTCCTGTCACCTCGAGTGTTGTACAAAAGAAACTGCAAAGGCCTGTTCCTTAGATCAAGTAGTATGATTAAGGGAAGGTCTTAGCTTACTGTTGTTAGTTGCTTAGCTTTTACGCGACTACGGCAAATCCAAAAGAAAGGGTTGTGTTTTTTTTTTATAGGAAGGCAAACAAGCAGTGGTAAATGATCATCACCGCCTACAAACATCTGCAACACCAAGGAGATTGCGGATGAGTTGCCAACCTAAAGGGCTAAGATCGAATATGTTGTGCCAGTAATTGCACCGGCTGTCTTGCTTTCCACGCCGGATCACAACAGTGCAAGAACTGCTACTTAGCGGCAGGATTAAGAGGAAACACAAGGGCCGTTTTTCCATACAAACGTCGTCCCCTGTTTCCTCTCTGGATAATGCCAGTAGAGCAATTTTTTTTTCCAAAAAGTCAATGGCCACTATTATGCATGTCCCTATGTTTTCCTTTTTTTCATAAATTAATTATTAAAAGAGATATGAACATTCAAAAACCTAAAAAATTGGCCAGATTTTCGGCTGTGTTCATACATTCAGAAAACAAATTTTACTAGATTATATAAAAAAAGAAAAACATAGGAACACTGCCAAAGCCTTTCTTTAATTTTTAATGAAAAAAGTAGTTAAATCGGTTAGGTTTTGGAGAAGGAATCAGGGGTCTACGAATCGTTGATTTTGTGTAGTTTAAATAGGTATTTTTAGTCCAAGCTGCGGCTGTCTCTATTGCGCTCTGCGGGGGGAGGCTTGATAGATGGAGGCCGCAATAGATTTTACAAATACCTATTTTTCAATTCTTTAGACCTTGGTGTTTCCTCTTAACGAGCAGGATAGTGGTAGCTATCCGAACGGACCTTGCACAAGGTCCTAACACCTGTAAATATATTATATTACGTTATATTACATGTGTATTGTTTTGTTATGAGAGAACATCAGAATAAAAATAAATGTTTGTTTATGTTGTTTAGTTTCTATATTAATATTTTTATTGACAAAATTCATTACACGGTCGTCTTATATTACCTCTAAACATAATATTATTATAAGCTTTGGTTAGTTTGGGACTAGATCTATTACTGAAAGTTGTCTTAAGATGTTTCTAAGGTGTTGTAGCGATCCAACGCTGCGTGGGTGGTGTAGCTAGACGGGTATCCTACTTCTGTTGACTGATAACCAATTAAAGACTTATTGTACACTTTTTCGTTTATTTGATGATTAATATAAGTTATTTCTCAGGCTCCTGCCTCGAGACTGAAGGGCCATTTACTTGGTACGAGCTCTCGCAAACGAGTTGCATTACATTGCGGGCTACCGAGGTATGATGCGATCGATCGATTGATCTAGTTGCGCAATGCAATGCAACTCGCATACGAAAACTTGCTCCATGTTAATGGTCCCTAATGCTTGGAACACTGCTGCCCTCTGTTTCCTTTAATTACACATTTATAAAAATGGACAGTATTCCAAACTACTACAATGGAGGCCCTATTAGGTACAGCATACTGCGAGGATAAATGCCTCGAATCATATTAAATTAAATATTGTTACTTGGTAAACATAGCGATTATTTATGTAGAGATCTATGAAATTCTAAGTAGAACAATTGTTCAATATTGTTTTTGTCTCAAGATAAAATTAAGAACGAATATTCGTAATAAAACCCTGGAATGTCACTCAGCTGATTCTCACAGTATATTCTGTGGCCCTAATATAATAATAATAATTATAATAATTAAATTCATTTATTCAAGTAACAGGACTCATTTGGTTAGTTAAAAAAACAATTGGATCTTAAACTATGTTAGTAAAATATACATTATGATATTAAATTAAAATTACATTATTTAGCCATCCCACTGGAGATGGCGCAACAGTGCTTTATATAGGGGCAGTCCCACCTGCTCGCGATCATGTTCAGGACGCTGTTGGTGCTGCCCCGGACTCTGAGCACCAGGGACGCACACCTCTTGCGCATGGTCGCGTAAAAACAGTCCATGCGCGCTTCGGCGAACATCCCCGATGCGCTGCAGAAACGAGGCAGCCCCAACAACACCCTGAATGCATTATTATACTGAACGCGGAGGGCGCTATATGCCTTCAGAGTGTACCTGGCCCACAGGCCGCACGTGTATAAGGAGGTACAATATGCTCTGAAAAGAGTGATCTTGACATCACTCGAGCACCGTGCGAACCTGCGTGCCAACATATTTGCTCGCACCGACAACGCCCTCCGCTCACGCTCAATCTCCAGATCATCCTTCAGGTCAGGAGTCAACACATGGCCCAAATATTTAAACCTATGTACCCTTTTTAAGTTTTGGTCATTGAGTACAACTTTTGGGTCATTGTCAATTTGTTTACCCCTGGCCTCAAAGACCATAATTTGGCTTTTTGCCACATTGTACGCCAATCCGTGAGTCTCCGCGTACTTCTCGCATAATGCCACTAATCGCCTTAAGCCGCAGGCAGACGCGCTCAGCAATATGACTGGCCAAGTTTAGTTTATATCTATCTGCGTCCCTTTCTTATGACGCTAGTTAGACAGAGACACAGGGAGGGGTTAAATTAAACCTGGGCTGTCATGTTAGGGCCGCTGGATTACTTTTATTTTATTGTGATTAGATTAACCAAAAATTCAAAAGTTTCCATGTACAACTTTAAATCAATTACAAATCCGTTAAATCCCATATTAAGCGATGCAAGCGAAAAAGCATCACGGTTAATTGCATCATAGTATAAACGTTTTATGTTCAAACGTTGAAATTACGCTCATAAAGGTACACATTCTAAAAAAAGCAGGAAGCTCCAAACGATTTGTTAATTTCACCTTTTCACCTCATAAAATAAAACCCCAAATTCTCGTCACGTCATGTTTACAACCCGAAAAATATTATAAAGGCGCGCCACACGAACGCTACGTTTTATTATGGAATCATTGGTGCGAGAGTGATACAAGGTAGTTTATCATTCCCCTGTCATATTTAGCCGTGTTTTTTGCCAGAGGAAATGTGCGGAATACGTGTGACGGTTGCCAAGGGACTGTTAACTCGTAGCTTAACCTTGGGAGTTAGTGAGTGAGACATGTTTTTTTCGACCTACTTTGTTGAGGATGGCGGCTTAGGAGGATACAAAATGTATACAAACCGTCAACACATAATAGTATAATGTATCATAAGTATGTTATAAAAACGATGATTATGAAATAAGCAGTTTTTCACAGACCAACCCTTTTCTTTAATGTATTAAGGTCATTAAAACGTCAATTTAAATCCAGATCCTCCCCGAAAATCACCAAAAGTACGCAACCAAACATTCTTCCTACGTGTCTAATTTACAAGTGGTGGCAAAATACATCCCAAACTCAACGGAGATGTGAAAGCCATTAAAAAAAAAGTAGCTTTAACATGACTAGCACAGGTTTAATTTATTTCTATCTGCGTTTCTGTCAAACTAAGTGTCAATACACAGATAAGCTAAACTTGGCCGATCATGTTAAGGTCACAGCAGCTCCGACTAATTTCGAATTCTTTTGACGTTTACCACTATTTATAATGATGATCTACAGCCATTTTACACCATTATCCCATTTGGTTTGCTTTTGCTTGGTTTGGTTTGGTTTGGTTTGGTTTGGTTTGGTTTGGTTTGGTTTTGGTTACCGTACTTCACCAGTGTGCCAGTGCCTTACCCTTTTTTATCGAAAAAAATTACTAATAATGAAGTCGAAGGTTGTCTCAAAAGTTTTTAAGTACTCTTCAGATGAAAACTGAATAACAACTCCTAACTTAATTTAATTTATCCGACGCTTCAAAAGGTAAATCAATCAATGTAGGTTCTTAAAAAATTTATTTTCAGGCAAATATTTGGGAATTTGAACATTAGATTTTTTTTTTCTATTTTTACATATCTCGTGAGCTCGTGAGGCAGGATGCCGATGTGTTAGCTGACAGCTGGCATACGCTAGTCAGTAAAATAAATAGCCTATGCGACATTTATTATTAAGTAATTTAAGTTTAACATTATAAGCGCTTTGGTTCTACTGTAAGCTTATAACTGTAAATTTTGTCAATAAAATAAACAAATAAATAAATCACTGTTCCATTTCTGAATGACAGATAATGCAAAACCTAAACCGTTGAAGATAGAAAGATGAAATTTGGAACATAAACTTATGCTTAAGGGGTGTAAAGGTGCACTGAAAAAAGATTTTTGAAAATTCTTCTGTCAAGAGTAGTTATCCTAAATCTACGGAAACGAAGTCGCGGGGAAAACTTAGTTCACCTTTAAAATTTTAGACAGCCGAATAGTCTAGTGACCCCTGAGTAGTGAGTTAATAGCCCCTGTTCATGAAGCTATAGGTTCCAGGTTCGAGTCCATTAGAGGCAAATTTTAATATGATGAATGTAATGATGACTATTATTTATTTACTAACTAATGCGACATTTTCATGCAAATAAACTATTTTATGTAATTTAATTTCATGAATGTTTCATAAATGCATTTTATTTAGTATGTATCTATTCACATAAGTATGTATCTAGTACCCACAGTTTTGCTTAAACTGACCTATGTCAATTGTTGTAAATTTCGTTTTCGTTTGTTGTAAGTTTTACGTATTAAACTACTAAACTACAACTTACTAGACGTAAATGTAAAAACAGGTTAATACCTACTACTAGTGCCTGCTGTGATCCTACAGGAGACTTGAACCTGCCAATATTTCAGTAAGCTAACGTCTCGTGCCCTGGCTTGTGAGTTGGCGTTCGAGAATAGCTCGAGCTTTCAGCTGAATGCCAACGTAGGACATATTCTATACTATATTATATTGGTTCAAGACTTGACCAAATTGTGGTCATAGCATATTTTATAACAGAGTGTGCGTATTTGTAAAAAAAGAAACAAAGTTTTTGGCGATCCATTTGTATAGATGGATCGCGTCTAACATCTTTTTTTAAATCATTTAAAGCAAGGTTATGCTGGAGTAATAAGGAGATAGGAATTAAGCTTATGCCAGTTACAATTATTGACGGTTGGTCCCTGGTATAAATTTAAATGAGGTTTAATTACTTTTTTATTTAACAAAACATGATTTTAAATCCCAAATGCTTATAACAAAGAAAATAATATATGCATTCGAAGTTTTCCTTTAAATACTACTGTTATAACAAGTTCATTGTATCCCAATCAACGAAATATTTCGCCGTCTATATCGAAAAATGTCACAAATACGTTTTTCCACACAAGTCAAGCGTGTAGGAAATAATAGGAATAGCTTATTAAGTTTCTTTTTATAGAACCGAAAGCTTTTCTATCACAACAACTTACCTACGCACTCCATAAGAAAACAGTTCACATATAGAAAGTCAAACGTATAGGAACACATCTTTATTGTTTGAAAATAAAGACGTGTTCCAATGTATTTAGTCACTAGTTATCTATTCGATGCTGACTGTACAAAACTTCCAAAGTCCTTGATACAAAAAACGTCGTAAAAAACCTCTTTCGGTGTATATTTCGTATATTTCAACATAGAACTATTAGCAGCAAACTAAATGTTCGTATATCTTGACACACAATAAATAATAAACTTGCCCTTTAGTACGTCGTAAACTCACAAAAGGGGGGATATTACATAACGAGTGACTTTTCTGTGTAGTAAATTTTTTATGTGCTTAGTTTGTAAATGTCACAATTTGGCGAAATGCCTGTTGTAAAAGTGAATGTTAGATAGCGATACACAACTAAATGTTCTTAAATTGATGTTTGATGAGTGAAAATTGAAAGTTGGTTCTCTGCAGAATATTAGCATGAATTCTTATATAAGAGTATTTGCGCATTTATTGAAACAGAATAAACCAGAGGAATAAACAGAAACCATTATAAAAAACTAATTACAATAAAAAAAGTTTATCGCAAACCATGTATTGAATTCATAACGTCAAACTTTTGTTGTTAATTGACATTTGTTTTTATTAAACTCCCAGCAGACAATTTTTTACTTCTTTTAGTTTATCCAGTAACAATTAAACTGATAAAACTAAACTTGATTTTTACACTTTATACTATCTTAATTCAAGTCATGTAAACTTCTATATTATTATCTATTCCACTTCGAACTTGGTGAAAAAAAGCAAACATAAAACCAATTCTATCCATAACAATCCAAGTTACAACTAATACCACCGCTTCCCACGTGCCTCCGAAACTTGGAGAAACCCAAGGAAACCCGGATGAATAGCAGCTCTAGCTCTACCCAGGACCAAAATGTGTGTTTAATTTACAGCGGTTTCCGGTGATGGATAGAGTCGTTAAGATACCTAACTAGCTCGTGAGAACGTTCGGTTGATAGGATCTCAACTGCTCGATGTACACATCTAACTATAGCAGTTGTGCTACCCTGTGCTTGCAGTTAAGTGCCAATAACTTAGTAATAGGGACACCCATAATAATTTAAAATTAATAATATCTACAGATGGGTAAGGATTTGATGGGTGGTCTTTAACTATATCATAAAGTCTTATTTATAACATTTATAAGACATCGTGGGCCTCGAGTTTATCAAGGATATATTATGAACTTCTGTAAGATTTCCGTGTGATACTTAACAACTTGCGCCACATAAGCAAAGCCATTACGATATACGTTAAACTTCAACAAACAAGACTAAATACGTTTAAAACATTGTTCTACTAGATTTATCTTTTAATATGTCGTAGAATTATTCGCAAGATATTCCGGTTATAAAAAACATGCCTGTTTAAAATAACCAAGTCTTCAAACCATTTAACCATAAACAATTGTAAGATCTTTTATAGTTCCAAGTCTCACTGGCTACCTGTGGCATAAAACTTTTATACTTAGCTTTATTTACGAAATTTTGCATGTCCTTTGAATTGAATGGTGCACTAGAAGAATAAGAATCATTATTTGCATAGAATAAGTACATATAAAAGATGGTATTACAATTCTGAGAGGAACCTATTCTGCTTCATGTATTCGGTTTATCCAATACGAGCATACAAATATAAATTTAAACATCTCCAACTTACACATCATCTAATAGATTTTTTTTAACTTCATAGTAATGTTTTTGTTTTAACAATATTAATAATTTGTTTTTCAATCTATCCAATGGTAGCTGTCGCATTCTATTGGTAACTTATTAAAGAGTACTTAGACTGTACAACGATAACCCAGGGTTATAGTTGTAACCAGAACTCAAGTGCAAGTTTCATACTAACATAGTACTAACTGAAACTTGAATTCAGTTTAAAATTACGACCCTTACTATCTGATCGACCCTATGATCTAAGTATTCTGACGAATAAATATTTCTATTCCATTCTATTCCATTAAAAACTTCAGACTTCGTAAGTAAACAGCATGAAGATTCAACGCGACATAGTCCATCTTCATCCTCAAAAATAGAATAAAATCGACTTCCCACATTTGTTTACATACAAGTAAAATAAAAGCTTGTAAAAGAAACATGCATTCTCGTTTACATGCCCGCTGAAACGTCGACAACTCTTTGTCTTCCGTCTGAGATCCTTGCTCAACCCTCATGTCAACTGGAGTTGACGTGGCGGCCATTTTGAAAAATCCACCGCGCGCGAGTTCGTATGTCAAAGGGGACTTAAGGAACTCGGCCGCTTTTATGCTTTAGAAGGTTCCACCTTAACGTGAAGGAAACATGACGTCTGTTTGTCGGTCTGTTTGAAACTATATGACGCACTACGACTAGGTATGATGTCTTGACGATTGACGTGAGTAAAATGAATGAATTCTTGCGAATGAATAAATGCGAAAGTAATTCTGTTTAGATATTTGGAAATTTAGATGTTGAGATGTTTATACCTCAATCACGCATTAATAGATAAATGGATTTAGATAAAATTTGGTAGACAGATAGATCATGTTCTTGATTAAAACAGAAGATACTTTTTATTCCGTAAAAATCCCGTAAAATGTATTAATAACACCGTACAGGCGAAGCCGCGGGTAAAGCTCATAAATAAAAGCTGCTAACAAATATATTCCAAATAAATCATCTTATTTCAGTGTAATCTATTTGAAAAAGGTTATTTATATATTTTTTATGGCACTTTTGCATAAAACATCCAAGACTGTTTACCACATTTCTTATCCTAAAGAAACGAGGTATAAGTATTGTTATCTTAAGCTTGTTGTTATAAATCGTTCTGAAGTATATAGTAAACCAATAAATTGATTAACTAATTTTCTATCGTATTACAAGGGGATAAGGCTCAAAAGTGACTAAGCAAATACAACACCGTACTCAAGATTGTATTTGACATTTCATCCCTATGGCAACGAAACGTCAAATCTGATCTTGAGTACATCGCTGTACTTGAGACTTGAGAACGATCTATAACTACAAGCCTAAGGCTTTCACATGCCGCGTTAGACTGATCCAATAAACTTCAATCCTGAATATGCAGACAAATTGTTGCTTGTTTTGTTTTGCGTAATAGTAATAGTGGTGATTATAATATATTATTATTATTATTATAAGCTCACGCCAGGTTCCCTTTAGGGTAGGCAGAGACCACAGGATGCCATTTGCCTCGGTCCTGGTAATGCTAGCCTCGCTTCCTTTACACACATTCCTCTATTCAAATTATATGCTTGGCGGTTTTGGTCGACGAAATGACCAACCAGTCAGTCACATCACCTTCATAAATTTGGTTACATAATCGCCTTTCATCCATCCGTCTAACATGCCCAGACCAACACAACATCTGGGGGCACGGTAGTGCCCCCGCCAAGTCGAGCAAAAAAAAGCGACATGGCCGTACCATCCTTTTCTCGAAGCAGTTCAGGCTATTTTCGACCTAAGTCATTACATCTAATGTAAAATCACATTTCTACTAACATTATTTATTACATAATTTACAATAAGTTGACTTTGACTTTACATTCAGCATAAACTGCTGAGTTTCTTGCGGCGCTTCTTCTCAGCAGAATCTTCCATTTTCCGAAGCGCTAGTAGCTTCAGACATGTCAAAGAGCCTATATGGCGTTTATGCAAAATATTTTTTTCATTTTTCATTATTGCCTTATGAAAGAGTCATCTATCGTGTAACACGTCCCACACTACCTACCTACCAACCTTCCTACCTACCAACTTATCCTGAACCATATTTTTTAATCTCCGAGCAAATACTGCGCCTGTTAAGGAATTGTGTGAATGGTTTTAAACGTTGAAGGTCAAATTAGATTTGGTCATCAATTGTTCCCAGCCTTAATCGCATTCACGATAAACTTAATTCTGTACAGGAAATTAGCCTCGACCTATGTTACTTTTACGTAGGAATTAGTTTCCGGCACATTTGCTAGTAATTTAGGTCACGCCTAATTGCCTAAAGCTTGTTAATTGCACGCCATTACCTACTTAATTGTTTGATAATAAATAAAAATTGCTACAAACGCATGACAAGTAAACGACGAATTCCACTTTGGCCTCGTCATCATTTTTTTTAACTGACAAACGCAAGGAACGGAATGCTGATGTTGCAGGTTCGAGTCCTGCCATTACCCTAATTTTTCTTTGAATTGTCATTATTTAGCATTAAAATTTTTATTTAGGTGAGAGAGTGGTTAAGGGAACCCCATTATTAATAAAAAAAAACAGGCAATTACCAAATAGTTGGTGTCGCGCGTCGAGGATTCCGTACCGCTACCAATGTACGTCTCTATTATGTGTTTACCAAAACACTCCGTAAAGATCTAGGACTAAAATGAATAATAATATAGAAATAAATACTTGTTTTTTATTTCTCAAGTCTTCTTCTCAATCCATACATTGTACTTTGTTTGTTCATACCCGTTAAAATGGTGAGTAATAGGTTCAAAAGATTTCTTAAAATACTTTAGACATAGAAGTTTTCAAACGTCCCTCGTATTTCTGACGAACAATGGGCTTACTTCAACACACATTTCATAGACAGATGCCTGAAAAAATCTTATACCTTAGTCTCGTATTTCTAACATTTCAAAGGATTTACTTTAAAAATATCCTTACCCACGTAAGTAGTATAAAATGCTGTCACAAGAGATCCCTAGGCGTGCTATATGCTCTTAAATATACAATAATTCTCTTAGAAAGCGCCCTTGTGCTGTCAAGTGCCGAGGTTACCTATTTTATTTGAAAACTTGGTGCCATTTGGAGCTATTGGGTTTAAAGGGCTTCAGGAAACCAGCCGACCGTTAAATCGCCTTAACGGATATACTTAGAGGCAGAATCACTAGCTGATCTTAAAATGTAAAGATTTATACTTAATCGGTTTAAGGAGGCTCAGAAGCATTAGGGGGCGTAAATCGTCCCACCCCTAATGCAATTCTTTAGGGGGTCCAGTTTTGAAATGGATTTTATTTGTAATTTTGTTAGCAATAAAAAAAACTATAATATTTTTAATTATTACTTCAGACAAAACTTTTAATGTTAAAAGCAATGTAAAGCAGAAAAAAGGGAAGAAAACAAAAAAGTAAGTTCATTATTATAAATATCTTTATACATTATTCAGTTAATTACGTATTAGTATCAAAAACAAACGAAATCTCTTCATTAATTTTAGTTTTAATATAGAACAGATAAAAAAGTATATAATAGTATTTTATGCAACTGCTATATAATGAGAGGCCTTAAAACACGAGTGTGGTTTTATGAAACGAGCGTCAGCGAGTTTCATAATAGTATCACACGAGTGTTTTAAGGCCTAATTATATACAGTTGCATACATTGCTTTATCTACACACATATCATAACTGCAAAAAACCGTAACAGCAAAAAACCAACAAACAAGTATGGCGGCAATTCGATCTATCCGTCAAGACGAACGTTTTTTTAAATCATAGACAAAAGAATGGAGTCCTTATTGTCATGTCACTCGAGATCAAATGTCGTGCGTTTAAATTAAAAAATCATACTGAGTTGACGTTTCGTATCGATAACTGTTTTAATATCTGTGGATACTAGAATAGAGACCAACTTGAATTTTGACAGCTGTTCCAAATTTAAATTCATAACGTCACGAGATATCGGTAATGTCATCACCAATTAACACAGACTACTAAGAGATACTACCCAATAAAGAACAGATTTACCTACTACCACAGACAAGAAAATTCTTATAAAAACATTGGTTGTAATAATGCTGGTCATTTTCTATGGTTTTTGAACGCGTTATTTAACAATTATGATATGTGTGTAGATAAAGGTGTTTTTTTTCACAACGAAGCAGTCAAAAGGATGTTTTTCTGCTAAGTAGTTACGAGTAATAATAAAGCAAAAATTAAAACGTCCAGTTCTATCTATCTCCAATTGGATACTCGACCAAGAAATTGGTTTTTGTTCTTACTTTTCATTCAAATTACAATGGGATGATAATGTTTAAAAGTAGCTCAACAATTTGTCGACTGTATTCGTACTAGTGATGAGTCATCCAGTCCAGATTTGGATTCGGGCGTTCGCTACTGTAGTCTTGATTACGACAATGATAAAAGACAACAACCTATTGTCCCTCACCAGGGTCATAGGGCCCTTAGTAAGGACTTTAATCATCGAAATGAGAAAACGATAGAACTGTGTACAACGCAGTGGCAGAGTCACCGACCATAGTCTATTTGGTAGACTATGTTGGATAGCCTTAATAAAACTGTATGTGCCAATTGTCAAGTAAACAGCTCTGCGTTTTGTACGTTTTAAATTGGCATCATGTGTTTAGTTCTGCTATCCGACTCCGTGAGTCGCTGCTAGTTAGAAAACTTAGAAGCACTTTATTCACTTACGATAAGATTCAAAGTTGAACCAATGGCTAAATATTGAAAGCCCCTCTTCAACTGCTTCACCCCGTCGCAAAGTGGTGACGCTAGGCTTGTAACAATCCGAACAAGTAGACAGATCTATTGTCTTTTCTATCGATGACTTTAATGCATCACGGCCTTGCTCTTAGCCTCAAAGTCCCGCCAGTTGCGATCAATTGAAGATTTGCAACATAAAACTACCGTGAAATATTTGCGGGTGGTAGGACCCTTGTGCAAGGTCCGTCCGGATCGCTACCACCATCTTGCTTGCTAATCCTGCCGCTAAGCAGCAGTGCTTGCACTGTTGTGATCCGGCGTGGAGAGCAAGACAGCCGGTGCAATTACTGGCACAAGAGGTATTCCATCCTAACCCTTAGGTCGGCAACGCATCTGCAATCTTCTTGGTGTTGCGGGTTTCTATAGGCGGTGGTAATCACTTACCCTCAGATGACCCACATGATTGTTTGCCTTCGTATTTCATTAAAAAAAATGACATTTTGCAATAAATTAAGTACCTACTCACGTATTTAAAGCCTAAACACGGTCTAAACCGTCCTCGAATGATAACCACGGCTTTAAAAACCATGATTCGTTTATTTTAATATCAATGGAAGATTTTTTGTTTCTGTTTAATGCAACAGGGGGGCGCTCCCTTAGAAAGCAGTGTTGTCAAGAGAAATCGCAGATCCATCATTTCTCGACCGATCGCCACAAGGTTGTATTTATGAAGTTGGTCTGGATTCAGGCAGATATATAAACATTTAATTCTACTACCAGCAGCTTGAGATTGTGGCAATTGTTTAGAGAGATGGTTTTCAGTCCTCTGCAGCACTTGACCAATCCAGCGCCATTTCCTATTTCCTCCATTTCCATTGACGGCCGGATAGCCTACTGGTTAGTGACCCTGACTATGAAGCTTGAGGTACCGGGTTCGATTCCCGGGAGGGGCAAATGTTTGTATGTTGAATACGAATGTTTGTGCCAGAGTCGTGGATGTTATTTGTATTTAAGTATATATTTATCTATATAAGTATATATATCCGTTGTCTAGTACCCATAACACAAGCAGCTTTAGTTGCTTACTTTGGGACTAAGTCAATTTGTGTTAACTGTCACAAGATATTTATTTATTTATTTCCTTCAGAGCATCTGATCTGCTTGTCAAAATAGACCAGTATTGAAATCCTCGGGTCACTCGCGAGTGTCGTCCGATTTGACGCCCGACATGTTTTGGATCAGTCCGTAAGTCATCAACTCTCAAGACCATAGTTTGTTGATGAATGCGTTTATTCTAATATATCTGAATCTCATGGCAGTCTTGTTATAATTTAAAATCTACATTGAGGTAACACTTAGAACTGTGACCATTGGCAGTAACCCAATTATGGGCGAGAAGATACGGGAAGACTGTGAATAAAAAGTAGAGACAATATTGTCGACCACTGAAAAAACGTGCCAAACAGTCCTACAGTTAGTTACTTTAGTCATACTTTTTTTATTGTAACTCCAATACCTTAAACCTTCTCCAGTGTACATAGCAAAACATAATCTTTGCTGGCGTAGCTTGTACCGAGTCAGCTGTGCCAAGAGCCACAAAACTCGCTTCAACCTAAAAACTACGAAAAGAAACATTCAAAACAATTTATAAGCGTGACACAAAAACGACCAACTGCGATTTAGTTGGCAAACTGAAGCATATTCCGCTGTTATACCACTGATATTATTTTACTACTAAATTTACAGTTGCGCTTCAAGTGGCAATAACCGAGCCATGACAGCTTTAATAAAAAATAGGCAGTGTCTGTAAGTACATAAAAGTAAATTTAAAAAAAATTTGAGGGGCCATTATAATACTCGTAAATTTGTAACTGGCCGGTGTCTGTACATTAAATTGCGGGTGGTAGGACCTATGAATGAAATTGGTTGACTGTACCTTACGATCACAAGTCCATTGAGTTCAACTCCCTAACCACTAAAATCCACCAACCGCATTACGTGTACATGTCATAGCTAGCGGTAGTCTTGAAAACTAAAACCCCAAGAAGCGTAATATAGAGGTATATTGCAGTGCGAAAACCTCAATATATTTCCCAGCAAATATTAAACTTGGTGGCTGCAGAGTATTGTCAAACGTGGTTGGTTTGGCTGAGGTCCAAAAGCGTCCGAATTAAAACCCCCGTATATCACCGAGGAAACTTCTGATGTCAAGGTGCCGACGGTGAGTTCCGTTGAAGCATTTAAAGCTATGTTTGAACGTGTGAAAGTAGGATAATGTTATGTTTATATAAGGTGTAAGGGACAGCGTACCCAAAATTGAAACCCTGGTTTCAGACCATTATTCTGAACTGGCAAATAGTTAAGTTTTCCTCGGAAAATAAGGGTTTTTTTGTTTTTCCGACATGAACAAAGTCATTGCGTCTGTATATAAGTTCCGATACTGACAGAATGAAACCTAAACTGCTAAAGATAACATACATTTTTAAACATGTGCTCGTTATAGGTTGTAAAGGCTACTGAGAAAGAATTATTGGAAACATAAAGTTACACATAGTTACGGGAAATCACTAAATAACATAAGGAGGAAGGTAGTAAGTATGTAATCAAAAATCTACCCAAACAAAGCCGTGAGAAAAAGCTAATATGCTCTTTGAGTACAAACATGCTCAGGTGTTGAATTGCTTTGAATTGAAATAGAAGCTTTTTTACTGCACTTCGTACCAACGGTAAGTGAGAGATCCGGTGCCTTATCAAGAAGGTCCTGAAGATTGGCAACGGATTAGGGGGTTAACATGGACGGTGGTGTTCACTTTCCATCAGGTGATCCGCACGCTCCTTTCTCTAATTTTTCCTTAAAAACCATGAATGTAAACAGGTTCAAAAATACCTAGTTTACAAACTTTTCTGCGTATTTATTTGTCATCCGAAAATAAAAAATCTTTTAGTTTTTTTAAATGTTTTGATTTGAAACTAAATGTAGTCTATACAGATTCATGAAGGCACTACAAAAGCATATTATTATAGGTACTGTTGATAAAAAGAAAAGCTTTGAAAGACTAAATATTTATCACATATTTAGCCGGTTTTTTTTGTCAAATAGCTTCTTTTTTCAACTATTTCGGTCAAAAACAAGGTACCCTGTAAAATGTTTCACTTATGCTGCAAACAAAGGGGTTGAAATAGATTTTGAAATAGTTTTCCGGTTCATTTAGCGGTTTGGAATTGAAATGGGAGAAAGGATGTTCAGTTTCATTTGACTGTTTGTACCATTTTATTTTAGAAATTCTAGCTACGAGCAAAATGCATTTGTGTTTTCTGATGAATACTCTTTTTTTGTTTATTTTACAATTATTTCAATTATCTTTTAGTTACCTATTTTATTAAACTTTGTTACACAGCTAACAAAGAGAATTTAATGTAAAGACCAAGCCGAAAGTCATTTTCTTCTAGTCTACCACAATTTTACTATGAAAAAGAAGGATGCATAAAAAAAAGATAAAGTAAACCGAAAAACTACTCACCAAACTACCTACCTATATTGTGAGAAGCACTATTTATTATCTTGGTCCTAAGATTTTGAAATGTAGGTACCGTATGTTCTTGTAAATAAACGATTAATTCGTTAATTCTTCATTCAATCGTACCTACCAAAATAGAAAGGTACAAGAGGTACTCCATCTCAGCCCTCTGGGTTGGCAACGCATCTGCACTCTCTTTATTATTGCAGGTGTCTATAGGTGGTGGTGACCACACACCATAAGGTCACCACTATTAAGGCCACTTGTTTGTTTGCCTTCCTATTTCATAAAAAAAAATCCTAACATTAAATTCTATATCTAATAAGAATACCATCTTAGCATAAAATGATCTCTTGGTTACGGGTTGTGAGCATTTTTAACCTACAGTGCAAGTCATGCTTACCCGTTTGAAAGTTTTCAGACTTTGCTAAGCATGCCACCAACTGTGCACCTAACACAAATCTTCTCGATACGCGTTAACTCGCTACGTAGCTCAGTGTGTTACTCTCCTGCTGAGCTGGTTAGAACGAGACGCACTGAGTTACGTAGCGAGTAAAAGCGTGTCGGTCGAGAAGATTCGTGCTAGATGCACTGGTTCCAGTTTATGCCGATTACGTAATACTGAACAGTGTAGTATGATACTGCAAAGCACTTCGCCTGGATCAAACAATTGTAACAATGCGCAATCGTTTGGACGGAAAAGAATACAACTTATTCAAAACTTAAACCTATTGCTATTTGAACATATGATCATTATCAATTGGTTTGGACTAGTTGTCCACGATCGTCGCAGCAGGGAAATCTTGAGTCTTAAAATAGATAAAAGTTAGTCGTTATTAAGTCCTGTTTCTGATATTATACAATGTTCTTGGCCTTAAACACAAGCTTGCCAAGTTTTGCCTTTAAGCAATTTTTACACAAGAAACTAAAAACACAAAACAAACGTTTAAAGACTCTCTCAAATTAAAGATTTGTTCCAGCTACTCTACGAAAGTAGCTACTCAATTGTGTCAATCAAGTGTCTGGTCCATTGCAAAATGTAATGAACACTAAAATAAACAAACCATAACTTTAAAAAAACTTATATTATCCAAATTTAGTTCTGTGTTTCGTTAGTTCCTCATGATTTGGTTCTTGACACAAGTGTCTCTACAAGGGCGTGTACTATTTCCAAGCCCAGACTTTCGAGCCTATTTACAAAAACTACATCAAAACTTACTTCGTTAAACTTTCCTAACTTAGTTTCAACATCGTTTTCTCCCAAAAAACCCGTGGTCATTCTCAGGTAGGAGGAATAAAACGGCATATATCTTTCTTGGCTCAGTGCGTTCGACAAAAACATAGGCAAGAAAAAGTTTACGACATTACAAGATATAAGGAAAATGGTCGTGTTATACTTTGCGAGTAGTTTGGGCGTGAGCTAGTTTCCGCTGCGGATTTTCTTGCCTGATAACAAGTTTATAATAATAATGTTACTGGGGTAATAAAAATCCCTAACTGTCAGTAAGGCGGTGAAAGGATTAGTGCAAGAGCATCAAAGATACATAAGCTTTATTTTTCGAAATGGCGGCGATGTTCCATGGTTTGATATTGAGTAGCTATTGAGTGTTAATAAATAATTTGTTCTACTGTACTGTTGTTGTCCACACTAATATAAAAAAGAGGTAAACATTGTTTGTTTGTATGTAGGGGGTAATCTCTGGAACTTGAACCGATTCCAAAAATTCTTTCACTAAAAAAAGCTACACTATACCTGACGGACATAGGCTACTTATTCCACGCGAACGAAGTCGCAGCGTCAGCTAGTATGAAATTAATTAGTCTTAAGGCGAATTTATATTGATCATTATTATCAGAAGTTATTTTATTTATTAGCGCAACAAGAGTCTCTATCATGGTTAATTAAACCTCATTAAATGTTAAAGATAATAAAGTTCTGCGATGTTTCTAATTTAATAATAAGAGATTAAGATACTTTGGTAAATATTAGCTAAATAGCTATTATTTGCAACTTTGATTGCGTTTCCAATATCCAGGTCCACTAGGCGAGGCTTTTCCTTCGTCTACTTAAAGATTAGACCCTTAAAATGTGGTTTTAGGCCTTTAGAATTGAGTAGAAATAGCTAAGTAACTTTATAAATAAACCTTTTACTTGATGCCAAATCAAAATGTAGGTCACTCAGTAAATATCCAACAAAATTATGACGTAAAACCCGAACAAACAAAACCAACTAGGGCATACAATGAAGTCATATGAAAGTAGGCACCATCAATAATGCATTATATCCCTGGAATGCTGCAAAAGTCACGCGATCGAGGCTCTCCTCAGTAAACAAGTGTTTGTGGGGAACAGGAATTTGTAACGAAATAACAGGTTTATATTCATAATAACGTTCCGATGTTTTCGCAATAAATTGAGCGGTGATGGCCCCACTAGATGCCTAACCACAAAATAAATAATATAATTCGGGTGATACGACCTTGTTCAAGGTCCATCCGGATTGCTGCGTCCATCTTGCTCGCTAATTCTCCCGCTAAGCGGCAGTGCTTGCACTGTTGTGTTCCGACGTGGAGAGCAAGACAGCCGGTGCAATTACTGGCACCAGGTATACCATCTTAGCCCTCTGGGTTGGCAACGCACCTGCAATCTCCTCGGTGTTGCGGATGTCTATAGACGGTTGTGATCACTTACAATCAAGTGATCCACTTGCTTGTTTACCTTCCTATTTCATAAAAAAACATACAAGCATAGAAGATTTACTTCGAAAAAAAAACGGTGTTTAGATATAAGAAGCTTCCAACCTTATGCGTCTCTGTCTATCGTATAACTCGTATTCATTAGCACGCGGTAACTTAATTCCGCCAGCCCCAGTGTAGTGGTACGGCGATATTCTTATAGCTCCTTGAAGTAAGCCGCGGCTGGCTTGACTCAGTTGGCTAGGGCCGACTCTGGTTTAACATTTAAAAGTTGAGTAGAAAAAAAAGTACGGTCATCGTCAGAAGTAGCTGAGCATTATAGTACCCAGTCGCTGTAAGTGATGTGACAAATTCCAGCAACTCTCATTTCATACGTTACTACGACAAGGTTCTTAAGTTTTTAGCTACTTCTCAGGCTGACTGTACCAAGCTTAAATAATTATTGCAAGTATTTATGCCGCATAGACTCTTTTATATGACTGATTCTACCAGAACTTAAGAGGAGTGTGAACCCAGCCTCAAAAAGCACTCCCCATGCAAACGGCAATAACGTTTTCTACCCTCTAAACCTTAACCTATGACAATGATTTTTTGGTATGTTGTCATTATGCCTTGGAACTAGGTTTGTATGTAATTAATAGATTCAGGCGTTACTTTGCGGAGGCCCATTTCAACCAACTGGAACAAATTACCTTGCTACTCCGCGAAACCAGTACCGTGCCCGTGCAAGTTAGCTGCATCGATCGTGTTGTTTAGTGTTTAGTGGTGGTGATGTGTAGTTGAGTCTGTGTGATATATGTTGATTCGTGTGGAAGCGGAGGAGGGTGGGTTTTTGAATGAACATTTATATATATGTCGCACAGCCGCAGCTAGCTTGCATCAGCACGGCACTGGTTTCGCGGAGTAGCAAGGTGATTTGTTCCAGTTTGTTAGGTTTTTTGTTTTGATTTTTTGATAGATTTTTTTACGAAAAGTTTCTCAATGCAGTACATCCCGATTGTACTCAAGCGAAGTAAGGTATAAAATCTAGGCTTTGAAACTTTTGTAAATTGCATGATTGCGGAGAGACTAGAAGGGCTTCAAAGGCAAAGGGCTTAAAGCCTCGGAATTTAAGAGTAAAGGACTTAACATTTTCTTTATAGGGACTCCAGACAAACCCAAGAGAGCTATAAGCTTTTCTTAGAAAAAAGTTCTTTTATTTAATTAAAACCACTTGGGAAATGCGGAGGTCTCGCTAGGAAAAAAAACATAGCTAGGGTTTCTTATGCAATACAATTGCAACAAGTGACTTCGCTGTCATTGGAAATGGCATAGTAAATAAAATTAAGAGGAAACACAAGGGCCGTTTTTCCATACAAACGTCGTCCCCTGTTTCCTCTCTGGATAATGCCAGTAGAGCAAAAATTTGTAAAAAAACATCGATGGCCACTATTATGCATATCCCTATGTTTTCCTTTTTTACATAAATTAATTATTAAAAGAGATAATATATGAACATTCAAAAACCTACGAAATTGGCCAGATTTTCGGCTGTTCAGAAAACATTCAGAACACAAATTTTACTAAATTATATAAAAAAAGAAACACTGCCAAAGCCTGTCTTTAATTTTTAATGAAAAAGTAGCTAAATCGGTTAAGTTTTGGAGAAGTAATCAGGGGTCTACGAATCGTTGATTTTGTGTACTTTAAATGGGTATTTTCAGTCCAAGCTGCGGCTGTCTCTATTGCGCTCTGCGGGAGAAGGCTTGATAGATGGAGGCAGCAATAGATTTTACAAATACCTATTTTTCAATTGTCTAGGCCTTGGTGTTTCGTCTTAAGCGAAATACATTACTGCTTTTAGATACAATATCAAGTATCACGTACGGTTCAAAGAGTAATGTAATTCAAAATGGATTTTTTCGACTAATAAGAATTAAAATTCAAATTATTTTATCGACAGACTAAATAATTGGTCCAGATTTGTTAGGAACATTAAAATATTTATTGATTACGTTACTAAATAGTACGTTGGTAACGCCGAGATCCAAACTTGAAGTAAACTTGCTGTACTTTTAAATAGGTCGTTTTTTGAAAGAAAAATAATTTCATATTTCGCTTTTTTAATTTTTTCAATTATGTTTCAAAATTGGGTAGTTTGTATTCTAAGGTTTTTGTCAGTCTGCCCGTGAACATGAGACCTGTAAAGGGCTCGAAACGTCGGGAATTAGATTCGTTACAATACACGCGATATAAACCGTTTAAATTGTTTTACTTCAATGTCTACAAGTCGCGAAAACATAAGAAAATACTAGGTAGTTTTTTCTTTATGAAAGTAGAGTTTATATTTTTATCTACACATATATCATAAATGCTCTATAATGCGTTCAGAAACCGTAGGCAATGACCAGCATTATTACAACCAATATTATTATGAGAATTTTTCTAATTTGTTTCTATATTTGTTCAAATTCATTTTTTAATACATTATTTTAATGTGTACAGTCTATAGATATTTAATAGGTACCTAGCACTAGTAGCTAGTAGCAATGCAGGTCATTGCCCTATGGCTTCTGAACCCATCATAGAGTACTTATAATATGTGTGTAGATAAAGTAATGTATGCAACTGTACATAATTAGGTCTTAAAACACGAGTGTGATCCTATTATGAAACTCGCTAACGCTCGTTTCATAAAACCACACTCGTGTTTTAAGACCCCTCATTATGCAACAGTTGCATAAAATACTATTAATAAAAATACAGTTTTCAGACTGGCTGGTAAAACTAAGGGGTTCTACCAGCCACTTTGGAAACCGTATTAATATTATATATGAATTAATAATACCTTAACATACTAATAACCAACCAACATATCCCAAACAAAGTACACTTATGACGTTGCGTTACACATAACCGCCTCTAATCACAAACTCTACAAACAACTGCCCCCTTCATTCTCATTTGCACCTTATACGAACGCCTCAGAATCGATTTAAGCTTGTCTCTGTGAATGATGAAAGACTGCTTCAGGCAAGCATAAATTCTTGTTTGTGCGGCCGAAGTCCGACAAATGGCACATTTACCTCCGCTTTTGGCGTAGACCAGACGACCATAAATTGTGCTATTTTATGCACATATTAATGATCTGTTTACCAAAAATGGTAGTTAAAATTTTACCAGTCAGCACTTGGTTTTAGCCCTAATAGACAGGATACCTAACAGTCTTAAGCATAAAGATCAGACCATAGGTAATGAGCTAATCTATAATGTATAGTACGGTGAAAAGAACGCATATTTTATGACAACTAAAATCTAAAATCAATAAGTTGCATAAAGGCATGGCATATCATGAGGAGCTGACGGAAACTGTAATACATTTTTGTAACCGAAATTTCTTTCGATTTTATTTTTTAAATGTTTTAACATTCAAATTATTAAATTAAAATTGTAATGACAACACAAAGAAAAATTAGGGCAATAGCTTGGGACTTGAACCTGCAACATCAGCATTCCGTGCCTTGCGTTTGCCAGTTTCGCCACACTGCCTCTGCCATACCCTGCGAATTTTACTAACTAAAATGTTTAGATGTAGGTACTCGTAATTCATGATTGACTGTCCAAAAAATATTTAGCTGACGATTTCACTACATAATTTAATTTTAAAGATTTTAATTTACTTTTGTTGTTATTTTTATGCGAGATTGACTTACCAAAAATTATACTTTCTTTTTAATTTTAATCTAATTATGATTTGCATGCTGACTGTCGTTTACAGAATTAATTGCTCTTTTACAAATACGAGTATATCACCTTATTTTGTTACTTGATTTCTAGCAAATTAACGTTTTTTTTTGTAAAGGAAAATAACATCTTAATTCGGATCTTTACATTTGGCGACACTTAGCAGTAACACAAAACCACTGCTGTCGCAATTCCGTCTTTGATACAGTGGCATAAATAAGAGAAACGTCATAGAAGCGACACTCCACAAGTTTTTTTCTTTGACGTTGACAGCGAAGCCTGAGTAATCTTTATTCATATGCCATTAGTGTGCATGAGTACTCCTGGCGTTCAGGTCCATGGCGCTTGAAGATGATGCTAGTGAGTGAAACCTTTATACTTTTATATTATGATCAATATTACAAAAAACTAAACATTACCAAAGTCAAAGTCAAAGTCAAATTACCAATCCAAATGAGATGCCTTAAAGGGATATGTTTGCCTTTGTATATCACTTGATCTCTTTTTGTCATTTATGTTTTTTTTGTACAATAAAGAATACCTACATACATTTACATACATACTCGTACATACAAATGGGTCAGTATGGGAGAATTCGAAACTTTTGGGGAATTCATTCTAAAGAACAATGGCATTGATTTTGGAGGTAAAATAAATATTTAGGGGTAATTTAATTACGAACATAGATATACAGTAGGTCTTTTAAATTAATAATACATTAAGGTCGGCTATGATTTGCCAGAATGGCATTCAAAAATTTAAAAAAAGTTATGCACTACCCAGGAATCGAACTCATATTTAGCTTGAAACAGTGGGAAATTATTTTATTGCAGTTATTAACAGTCAAGAATATAAGGCCCGCGACATTGTCTCTTTGCTATTTAGACTGACGGCCGGTGTATTTCTTTTTGAATTTTTTTAAAAACTTGAATTCAGTCTTACTCAACTTCTAAATCGACAACTAGCAATTGCCTTGGTGTTGCGGGTGTCTATAGGCGGTGGTGATCACTTACTATCAGGTGACCCACTTGCTTGTTTTCCTTCCTATTTAAAGAAAACTATGTTTCTCAGAACAATATCACATATATACTTCTAGTTTTAGAGACTCATGTTGGTCAGTATGTAGTAGTTTGGATAGCTCACCAATCTAATCTATAGGTACCTACATATTTTATAAGCATAATAATAGTCACAATTTTTTAGGTTTGTATCCTTTGATGATTTTCTGTTAATATAAATATTTTAGTTTTAATCAAAAATCTAGTTTCCTAATTATGCTCGACTCTAGAAAAACTACGATATCATTTCCACACTGGCTCTTTGCTTCGCTCTTTACAGTCAGACAGTGTTCATTCCTCGCCTTATTATTCCAAGAAAATGTTTATTTTTGCCTGGCAACATAACAAACGTCCAAGATTATTCTATTACGCCGTCGTATAGTAACTTTATTTGCTGCAGCTAGGCGTGGTCACGTCTCCGAGCAATAACATCGTGGCACTTACTCCGTCGCAAAATATTTAAGTTTAGCACGTTTATTTAATACCTAAGTACATTATAAATCCTACTAATATCATAAATGTGAAAGTTTGTATGTTTGGATGTTTGTTACTCAATCACGCAAAAACAACTGAATGGATTTGGATGCAATTTGGCACACATATAGTTTATAACCTGGATTAACACATAGGATACTTTTCATCCCGTAAAAATGCATAGTTCCCACGGAATAGCGATAAGTAGGTTATACGCCACCGTGACGTCATGAGCAGCAAAGCAACTAATTCTCATTAATTTGTCCAGGAAATATTGCAGATGGCATGTTGGGTGCACGTTTGCTTGATTCAATCAAACAAGTCTACGCGGACGAAGTCGCGGGCAAAAGCTATAGATTTAATAAGTCTTCCAAGAGATCTCAAACACTGGTCGACGTCACAGGCGACCGAAACCTCGCACAGCGTATAAGCTTAGCTATACAGAGAGGTAATTCTGGCAGTGTCTTTGGTAACAGTCCAAGGTTCTCTTTTGTGTTTTTTTATATTGATGTTTAGTTTTTAAGTAAATTATTTCAATGGTTTTTTATAGTAAATGTTTTGACTACCTATCGGATCGTGGTCATGGTCATGACAATGCATGCATTAACATCAAATCTGCAAAGTCCCCAAATTTTTAGGTGAGTCTTACCACAAAAGGTGAATATCAATATGGATATGACGCTTCAGCTAATTTGCCCTTTATCTGATTATTTATTTTTTATTTTTTTATACAACATAGGAAGGCAAACAAGCAAGTGGGTCACCTGATGGTAAGTGATCACCACCGCCTATGGACACCTGCAACAACAAAGAGAGTGCAGATGCGTTGCCAACCCAGAGGGCTAAGATAAAATACCTCTTGTGCCAGTAATTACACCCGCTGTCTTGCTCTCTACGCCGGAACACAACAGTGCAAGCGTTTCATCAACATAATTGAAATATCTAGCTTATTGACGACCGGATAGCCTAGTGGTTATTGACCCTGACTACAAAGCTTGCGGTTCCGGATTCGATTCCCGGAAGGGGTGAATGTTTGTTTGATGAATACAAATGTTTGTATTTCAGTATGTAGGTACTTATCTATATAAGTATGTATATCCGTTGTCTACTACCCACAGCACAAGCTTTGCTTAGTTTGGGAATAGGTCAATTTGTGTGAATTGTCCAGTTATATTTATTAATTATTTAGAAGGGGACAGGTTACAATATTTAATCTTTTGTGACAAAAAAATACCAAAGGAAAACACTTCAACTTATTATCCCTCAATTAACATGGAGCCGTTTAATGTAAATGTATTTAGTTTTAATTAACCCGGTTTTAGTTAATAAACCTTTCAGAGTCCACAAGCCATCACAGCCAGGGTCTGCATAGCCATTATATTTCACCTTCTTACTATGCATGTTGTCCTTGTCTTTTCATATGGTTCCGAGGGAGAAGTGAGAGCCGCTTCAGCTGATGGGATTTGCTTCCTACACCGGGGGCCACAGCTTTCAGCGAAACAGATGCCATATTGATGTATTTTTCCTCTTTCTTTATTTTTTTTAATGAAATTTGCATTTAGTTTATTTGCGTGGTTTTTGTGTGATTTTGAACTATAATATACTTTAAAAAGTTTCCCATTTTTTACTAAACGTAGACAAGATCCATTTTGCAAATTAAGCTGTGAAACAAAAAAAGCTGCGTTGGATTCGGTTTATTTGAATAAGTGCTTCAAGTCCACAGATGCACAGGCAAGTTTCAAAGAAATATCCTTTTATGTTGCGTGGAGACTAAAAGAAGACACATACATTAAAGCGATGATTCGCTTCAGTCAGCCTCTTATTAAAATTGTATCTTTCTTTTCAATCTAGCTTTTTTCAAACACTACCTTGCGGAAGTTCTTGTCTAGAGTAGTTTTTTTAACACAAAACACCATTTCATTCGTACCTGAAACAAAAAAGAAATTAAATTAACAAAATAATATCTCACCAAACTTCAAACAACCAAGACGGCATGAAAATTTTACAAACTTTAAAAGACATTTCGTAATCAGACGACTAAACAAATTTGCTTTAATTAAATTGAAATTAGTCAAATGACTTAGCTGTCCTGTCGTCTGTAACCGAGCCGGGCTGTGGGGCTGACGGCTCGGAAATTACGGTCCTTTGAATTACTACAGCCGCATTCATTGGCATTTGTTCGATGGGCAAGGCAAAATGGCGGCATACTTGACGGCTGATTTTAAAACCGTGCACCTAGCACGAACAGTGCACCTAGCACGAACAGTGCACCTAGCACGAACAGTGCACCTACCATGAACAGTGCACCTAACACGAATTTCGGCACGCGTTAACTAACTCAGTGTATCTCGTTTTCAGCAGCCCGGTAGGAGAGAAACGCACTGAGTTACGTAGCGAGTTAACACGTGTCGATAAGTTTCGTGCTAGGTGCACTGTTTCGGCACGCCGTACCTCGCTACGCAGCACGTTGCGTCTCTTTTCTACTGTGCCAATACCATGAGTTGCTTTCAAAAACCCATATTAATTAACTACAGTCGCTAGCGAGTAACAATAATCGATAAGTAACTTTTCGATGACATTCTTCAAACTTGTGACTCATAGCACCGATGTTTTACGGCAACACCTAAAAAATAGTCGCTAACGTAACTAGTAATTTATTGGACTAATGATCGAACTAATTTGTTGGGCACATACTAGCGATATTTAGTTCTATAAGAGACCGCTAAAGGCGCAGTACAATTCTCCATACAAATCGCTTACGCCATGGCATCGCTGCGTGTACGCTACAAATTAACTGCTTCGTAAAGCTACGTGCTACACTCGTAGATCGTAGCTCAGTTACTCATTTGTAGTAAAAATCTTCTACGAACAGAGAACCCCTTTTAGCGGGTTCGTGGCGCTGAATGATTAACTCATGGTAAGGGTCCTGGGCTGGTAGAAACTTCTGTGATACGAATCGCGTTACGGCGTGCCAGAAATATTCATGCTAGGTGCCCCAGTGTCAGCAATGATACCGTACACCAGCTACAATCCATTAGCCATTTAATTCGTTTTGTCTTTTGCTTGATTTACGTCTCTATGGTCTTGGTTTCCGCGAGATATAAGAGCAGCTTCGGTTTTTTACCAATAAATATGAATACAAGACAGTAAAATAAGGATTATAATTAAGATCGAAGGGTCTAGGACCACTAGCGACACCTCCTATCAGCAGTACGAACCCACACTAAAAATCATCAAAACCGATGATTAAAATGAGTTAAAACGTTTTCGCCGTAAATATGGAGAGCGAGTGCACAATAGTCTGAAACATTTTCAACCATTTCATTTAGTTTTGCATTTCCGAACGTACACAAATAGTACGGGCGCCCATGTAAAAACCTCTCGTCTCGTAGTAACATGGATTCGTAATATGGCGTAAAAGGGTAGGAAAGGAGGTCGCGATCAGTAGCAGGAAAACGCGAAGGCACTCCGATGTCAATAATATGCGTCGCTATTTCCTATTGTGTTGAGGCATTTTATAACTGCTAAAGTGGAAAATAGCGCTATTATTTTGGAGTAACGAATAACTGAGAGTAGTTTACGTTATTTTAGTAGCATATTACAATGACCTTCTAAGGCTGGACTACACCGGATGCGTGTTCAGTATGGCTTCAGAGATTGTAATATGCGTTGCGTGTATCAATTGATTTTCTTCTATACAGATCGTCGGTTCACCTAATTATAAGAACGAATTGGTTTTTTGTCGAAAGCCTGGAAGCCTACCAACACCGTCAGACTAACTCTAGAAGATAATTAGGTATTTGTTTCTATGTTAACTCAAACGTCTACAAACTCAGACTCGTTTATCTTTAAATCTAGCTGCAAAATCTTACGATTGCTAACCGCTTGCTCTGTAAATAGTAACGCCAACAACGACATGAAAGAAGTCTCATTTAGACCGAGTGGTTCATTCGCGAGAGTCTAAAGGTCCCATTTGTTAGCTGCGATGAGTTTGCTGGCGCTCCGTCGGATTGGGGCACAATGGGAATGTTTTGTAGTTTCTACGTGTTCTCACATTTATACTTGAAACAGGACCCCAATTCTCGGGTCATGCGAGACGCTATCTCGCATGCCACATACGTCAAAAATGACAGATTTCCTTGGGATTTGACAGTTATTGTCGTGCGAGATGAATCTCGCATGAACCCAGAATAGGGGCCCTGATGTTGCACGACCTCAAATAAGTTTTTGTATAAGTTGCTTCCGTAACTACCCGTAAAGAAATAGACGTTATTTTTGTTGACAAATTTGTAGTAGCCTGTTATTGTCTCCCACTGCTGGGAATCGGTCTCTCCTCCGAACCTCCACTACTCCGTTTGGCGCAATGTCAGACCAATACTTTTTTCATTCGTCTAAGTATTTGCGTCATCGCTTTTTTATACAACACACACAACATGTACACATACGTGCACGAATATTAGGTGGCCTATTTTTTCCGTAACTATTCTTATATCAGCTATTTAATTAACTAATTAATACATAATTTAAGGTTTTTGCTGTATCATAATTTTGAGTTATAGACCGCTATTTTTTTGGTAATTTCTCTCATTGGTATCCACGACACAGGCTTAGGCTAATGTGAGTATCTATATTTCTTTAATATCTACTGTACTTCTTACGATTAGTCAATTTTTACTTAACTAAATTTTTCCTTGCAGTTTTACTATGTATACCTATATTTTTAAACTGCTAGGTAAATCTTTTGGTCGTCCAAACTATTAACTATCCCTACAAAAGAATTTATTTTCCGGGTATTCATCCCAAAGGGGCACGAGACATTTGACAGGCTGGTCAAACCACCGCTTTTGGGTCCCCTGGGCCCACTGTGCTCCGGCCCTAACATAAATAATGTCGGCGAACATTCGCAACACACTGTTCCTTTTATGCCGACACATTCGAGACCCATTTTTTTGGACTTGCGTGGCAATTAATATGGTTTCGTGTCATGTTTACAGCTGTTGGTATTTATGTTCTGTTTCGGAATAGGTTGTATTGTAGTTGTGAGGTAAGATGTTGTAGTTAAATTGGATATTAGCGCTTGTTAAAGAAAATTACCCCTCAAGAAGGGCACAACAAAAAAGGGGAAGTCTAACCTACATTAAAAACCTTCTCTATTAGACAGTCAAATAATTACTGAAACTACACTTATTTTTAATAGCCAATCAGTAGTCAGAACCCCTGGCCATGTTAAACTGCTCAAGGGCCCAGTCCGAGAAAGCTTTGCGAGTCGGGGTGAGAGTTTGTAACAACTGAGATTAAGAAAATATTTTTCTGACAAACAAAACTTCCATGCAGTTTGGCGGGAGCGAATAGTTATAAAGTATTTGAAAATTTTTATTTTTAATTTTGTGATACAAAAGTTATAGATTAATCACGTTACTCCATGTTCCAAATCAATTCGAATCCATTTTACGTTTTCAAGCTTGTAAACATTTTACTCTCCTCGAATGAATGCAAACTTGTAATCCACACTAATATAATAAAGAGGTAAAATTTTTTTGTTTGTTAGTTTTTTTGTGTGTAAGGGGTAATCTCTGGACTTACGGAACCGATTTCAAAAATTCTTTCACAGATAGAAAGCTGCACTATTCCTGACGGACATGGGCTACTAATTTTACGTGAACGAAGTCGCGCGCGTCCGTTAGTATTTTATAGTTACGTGAGCAAGCACCTTAATTCTATCTATCTAGTTAAAATGTTAACATTATCCTGTAAAAAAATGTATAATTCTAATAGTTACTGCAGTCTCGGATAATTATTGCGTTTAAAATATAAAGTACCTAAGTTTTACCAGAAAAGAGCCCATTAGCGCCCGTGCAAAGTCTCAGCTAGGAATAAATAAAATAAATAAAGAACCTCTTATAAATTTTAATCCCAAACCATAATCCGATTTAAGGTGAGATTTATGAAACCGGAGTAAAATATGCGTTTAATAATTCAGATAAAATCTCATACCTCGTGGTAAAATTCTTAGAAAAAAATCTAGGATATTATTATACCAAGTACAGACAAAATATGAGCATTTTTAAAATATGAAATAGGAAGCAAACGAGCAAGTAGTTCACATGACCTAAGCATAATTTAAATATGCTTCTTGCATCATAGCTTGGCATAAAAAAAAGATACATTTGTATGAAATTGTGAAAGTTCATACAAATGTGGGTTGTCCGATTTGTTTGCCTGATATTCACTAAGGTATACAATTATTATACATTACTAGAAACCAAGTTAGATACCTATTTAAAACTTCTTCGCGTACAAAGCAGACAAAAGCTAGTACATTGTAAAATCCACGACGGGTTGGCATCGCATCTCCCTTGTTATTGCAGGTTTCTATGGGTGGTGGGGATCTGATCACTCATCATCGGGTGACATTTGCTAGTTTGCCTTTCTATAAAAAAAGACCTGGTACTAACTTGTACGTTGGAATTGAACCTGCAACTTCTAGTTCCGTAGTCATAGTTACTAACTTCTATGGAATCAGCTCGGTCATCTCCGTCTTTTACCGGACTACGGCAAAGCCAAAAGGAAGGGTTATGTTTTGTATTGTTCTTTCAACACTCTTCAACAGACTAGGCTTTACAACACTACCAGCTTTTACCCGCAGCTTTGCCTGCGTGACATTTCTTCGGGATAAAAGGTAGTTATATATGTGTTAATCCTGGCTTTCTCTATTCCAAATTTCATCTAAATCCATCCAGCCGTTTTAGCGTGGAAGAGTAACAAAATACTATGACACACGACTTTCGGCTTTATAATGGTGTGATGCTTCAACCAGATTGTTTGATCACAATTCATCAACAACCCGTCGCATTGGCATCCTTCCTTCCCTTAACAAAAAAATCCCATCCGCATCGCCGGCGTACCTTTCATCACTACCTAATGGATTTTTCACTCGGACATGTTTATTACAGGAAAACACCACTAATCTTCCACTGACGAGGGTTGACTCCCGACTTAGCATTAAGTGGCTGAGCTAGATGAAAGCTTACATATATCATGCACTAATGCCCGTGACAACAGCTTGCGGGATGTAACTTGTTTTTTTAGCTGTTTTGCATTATGTGCGAGGGATAAATTTTGTCTTGAGGTTTAGTAAGCTTTCACTGGTTGACAGGGCCTTTCAGCGGCAGCTGTGGGGGGGTTAAGCCGGAGGAATGCTCATTGTGTTCCGGTTAGTTGAAAGAACTTGTTTTCTGGATGAGTTTTTGCTCTAGTAATCGTTAGTGTTTCTTTTAGGTAGTTGAGGGTTGTTTGCAGCGTTGTTAACATGTGACAGTAATGTAAATACATAAAAACCGTGTGCGTGTAGGGTTCCGTAGGTTCCTGATTATTTGTAAACTTGTGAAGCCTATGTACTTGGCTGTCATAGTTTTCCCTTTAATTTCGGTATATATACTACTACTGTGAATTTTTTTACTTATCCAAAAACAACCATTTAACTGGCAAGGGAGGGGGGGGAATTGGACTCTATCAAAAATTAGCGCTTCACTGCTTAGAATAGAATAGAATAGAATTATTTATTTCGACCATCTATGGGTCATAAATTATGTTAGTTGTAGTTTACATTCAAAACTTAATCTAATGTTAGTTACACATGAGCACAATTAATAATAATAAATATAAATTTAAAAGAAACAAAATTAGAATTATAACATTTTTTTTCCTTATTATTATTATTATCTCTGCATTCGTTTTATATTCGGCTTACGTAAATATGATCACGTCTCCCCCTTTCGTTTACAGCTCAAGTGGCTCCCTATCCGTTTTTCGTAACTCCCACATCTTGGCCCTTCTTTACAATACACTGTTCAACCGTGCAGCTCCTCGCTACCTCAAAGAACGTTTTAACCATCCCACTTCTCTGCGAACTTCTCAGAATCTCCTTCTCTTTGTTCCGCCCCGTTCCTCTAAATTCTTTGCCAATTCTTTTACCTTCCGAGCAACTCTTTTATGGAACTCTTTACCTGTGAACCTAAGACGCGCTAAATCCCTTCCCATTTTCAAAAATCTTCAAAAATTCATTTTACGTTCCGTGCCTATAATCATCTGGCTGTATGTATAGTATGTATTTATTTTATGTTATTTGTATATATATGTATATATTATGTATATTATTATTTTTTATGATCTAGTTTCTCTGTTTTATTTATTTCTGCACCACCTACCATCTTGTTATCTTAGTTTTTAATTTCTATCTCTATCCAAAGGTTGTCTAGAAGAGATCGCTCTCAAGCGATAAGACCGCCTTTCGGATACCTATATTAAGCTTTATCTGTAATTCTGTCAAATTGTAATGTGGTATTCAATAAAGCATATTGTATTGTATTGTATTATTATTTTACTTTATTTTATTAATAATATTTCACAAAATATCCCTTGATTCAAAATTTGTTTTACAAATCCACAACCACATCCACATGGAGTTGACGAGAAAAAATAACATCCCTACTTAAGTGTAAAATTTACCTTAAAAACTTTTTTTAAGATATTATTTTATCGGCGTGACTAATACATTAATAATATCATAATATGTATACCCATGGTTAATTACAGCTTTCAAGTATTAAGAGTCTCTAAGCTAAGCTATGCACAGACGGACGCACGTACGGACGGACAGGCAAACTATGGCGAAACTATAAATATTCCTTGTCGAATGCGGAACCATAAAAATAGACTTAAAGAGCATATGGATTGGCCGCCCGCACGTCCGCCTTCATTTGTATTGAAACCGCTGTAGTTGATGCACACCGCTCGCGCGCGATAAACAGCTGACGGCGAGGGTGGGACCATGCAAACGGAAAGTATGAGCATTTGCTCATTATGCACCAGCCAACGAAACTCGGCGGAAGCCCACTTCATGTGCTACGTTAGCTATTTGTATATGATCAAAACTTTTTTCTATTTATTAGCATGTGAATGAATAAAATTTACTAGCTTTTGTGTTTTATTAAAAAAACACGTCATACACTTTTACAGGTTTTTTTAATAACGACACAATAAGCTAGTGAACTTTTTTCATTGAACAACATTTATAATAATCAATAAAAAATGTTTGCTTAAAAAATCCACTAGCACTTCTTATTTTTAACTAGCCCGTTTCGCTTTAAACCCTTTGTAATTATTCAGTGATTCCTCGCATACTAAGTAACAGAGGCAAGATAACGAAAGCTTGGTTAAAAGAATGCATAAAAAATGTCACCGTATTTTCCTTACACAAACCCAATTTTGAAGAGGAAAACATGTTATCCATGTAACGTTCTACGCGTGTTTATAAAATATTCATTAAAAATTACGCATAACCTCGAAAATTTCTTGTTCCATGCGCTAAGAATTAGGTGTAGGCTTTTATTATTAAATTGTTCAAGGAGTCTTTAATTATGTATGGTATTTTACACGCCCCTGTATAGGAAGGCGAGAATGAAAAGGAGTGCAGGGTAGGGTTCTAGAGAGTGATTTACTAAGCGCAACAGCGACGAGCTCGACGATGATGCGACGCACTGTCTTGCTCTAGCGCGTGAGCTCGAGTGAGCGAGAGAGGGCGATGCCCCGACGACGAGTTCGACGCTGATTTCAACAGATATCGGCATGTACCGGGTAGGTTCTCTCCTATTCGTCAAAAAACTGACTAAGTGTCTTGGCGGTTCTTCTCAGTCAGTCTTAGAGCGGTTACACATTGGGCGCTTTCAAATGCGCGCTTTGTCAACGCGCGTTAGGAGAACCAAGAGTTCTGTTGATGTGTACACATGCAAGCGCGCGCTTCTGGTCAAGCGTGCGTCAAACGCGCGTTCACATATTTCAGCCGCACGCTTCGAGATACATGCGCCGCCATTTTGTCGTACATTTGATCGCGCGCTTTCGTGTAGAGTAGACGCAAGTTGTAAAAATGGAGGTCGGACATTTTCGAACTGACACACCCTACTAACGCTCGCTGAACGCCGTGCTGAACGCGGTGTGTGTACGCTATCAACGCGCGCTCAACGCAGCGACGAGCGCCCAATGTGTACCCGCTCTTAACGTTTCTTCCGAACCGACCGTAGCATAAAAATAATTTGCTTGAAATTTTCCTTTAGCGTTCAAAGTCCGAGGTCAGCCGGTAAGTAATACTCCCCGTGCTGAGCGTCCTTCTGGTTGCTCGCCCCTCTCTCCGGTAAGCTGACAAAGCCGTCTCAGGCTACCAGTGCACGTCCAAAAAAACCAGTAACTGTTAAATACATTGTAAAGCCTAACAAACTAAGACTGTAATTTGTCCAGTCGAATAAGAAAGAACCGCCAAGCATATAATATGAAGAGAGGAATGTGTGCGAAAGAAGCGAGGGAAGTATGCCAGGACCGGAGCAAATGGCGTTCTGTGGTCTCTGCCTACCCCAAAGGAAAATAGGCGTGCGCTCATAATAATAACAAAGTACGGTTAGCATGGCATGTTATGCAGTTTATCATTTACTGTCATTAAATGCTCCTTTTGTTGGAAAAAATACACTGACAAATGAGACATGTCACGTCATGCTAAGAGTGGCGTCATTGAGTTATAAGACCGCCTTGTCAATTTTCTTTTTATTGTAACTTTTTGTATTTATTTTATAAATACAAGTTATTTGTCAACACAGGTGGATAATAAGATGATACAGATTTTCAATAGTATCACCATGCTTCGCCAGATACACAAATATTTCGCAAGTCAGTTTTTTTGTATGGTGCTTCAATAAATCATAATTAATGTAATCGAAATTTACTTTCGTTTTTTTTAGTGGTAATGTGGCGAAACTGGTAAACGCAAGACACGGAATGCTGATGTTGCAGGTTCAAGTCCTGCCATTACCCTAATTTTTCTTTGTGTTGTCATAACATAGCATTTAATTTGAATGTTGATATAATAATTTAGTATTGTATTGAATCAATACGGCGTATTGGACCAATAGTCTCAGTCTACTATGTGCTTGAGCAGCAAAACTAACTGTAATATACCTTTATCTACACACATATCATAAGTGCTCAATAACGCGTTCAAAAACCATAGAAAATGACCAGCATTATTACAACCAATGTTATTATAAGAATTTTCTTGTCTGTGGTAGTAGGTAAATCTGTTCTTTATTGGGTGGTATATCTTAGTAATCTGTGTTTATTGGTCATCACATTACCGATATCTCTGACGTTATGAACTTAAATTTGGAACAGCTGTCAAAATTCAAGTTGGTCTCTATTCTAGTATCCATAGATATAAAAACAGGTATCGATACGAAACGTCAACTCAGTATGATTTTTTAATTTAAACGCACGACATTTGATCTCGAGTGACATGACAATAGGGACTTCATTCGTTTGTCTATGATTAAAAAAACGTTCGTCTTGACGGATAGATTGAATTGCCGCCATGACTTGTTGACACTCGTTTGTTGGTTTTTGCTATTACGGTTTTTGCACTTATGATATGAGTGTAGATAAAGTAATGTATGCAACTGTATATAATTAGACCTTAAAACACTCGTGTGATCCTATTATGAAACTCGCTAACGCTCGTTTCATAAAACCACACTCGTGTTTTAAGGCCTCTCATTATATAACAGTTGCAAAAAATTCTATTACATTCTACTAGCGACCTGCCCCAGCTTCGCATGGGTACAATTATATAAAAAAACTTACGTAGAATAATCTCTAAATGACATTGAAAACTGTATCAAAATCCGTTCGATGGTATAGAAAGACTAGAGCCGGCTGAAGTTTTCAGGACAGACAGACACAAATAGCGACATTGTTTTATAATCTGTAAAGAAATAATGGCTCTCAGTGCAATTAAAATTCAAGCAAATACGAATTCAATAACTTATTAAATGCAAATCTTGTAAATCCACACACCAGGCCAGAGACAGTTAAAAAAATAAAATAAAAAACTATTTAAATTGTAATAACAATAAAACACCGTAATATTTTTACCAATAAAAATAAAGTATCAAAAGAAAAGAAAGGGCTAAGTATGAGACAAACATTGAAGAGTGAGACTTGATATCAATCATTTTCATTGACAATAAATAATAATAAACGAGCGAAAGCCAATACAAATCTATCATTTAATATAAATAAAATATAATATGCTTTCAACAGGCAATATTCCGAATTGAGTGTTCCCCATCAAAATGAGCTCGCGTGTGTTGACATAAAACAAAATGAAAAAAAAAATGGGATGACGCAATAATTCTCCGGAATATGTAAACAGCCGTTTCAATTTCGTACTATGTTTATATTTGTTTATCTTGTTATTAAGAAAGCTGAATACTGAAATTGGTTATTTTTAAATTATATTAAGTACACGACTGGAGACAGTGGTTGTTACTTATATATACGTTGAAGTATATAATAGTTTAAAGTCATGTTGTAGCATTAAAAGTTGATGATATTTTAATCAAATTAATTCAGTCAATGAAATAATAGACCTATTTTACCTTATTGTTTTATTTGCAGACGCCGTGTGAAAATGTAATATATCACCTCCATAGACAAATCTAAGGACACCATTCATTAAATATATTAGGCTGTTGAGGATACAGAGCATGCCAAAAATGTAACTATACATTGTATACAATACATCCACTCTAAACACTTAACGTTTTCACGAAGGAAGGCATTAAATAGCAGTGGCTTACTTCGCGAAGCTATAAGAATCGGTGCACCACTGCACCGGGGCCGGCGCAATTGACTTGCCGCGCGAATTAATACGAGTTATACGATAGATAGAGAAGCATACAGTAGAACGCTTCTTATATCTAAACGCAGTTTTTGTTCCAAGTGAAACTTCTGTACTTGTAGGTACTGTTATTTATTCTGTGCCAATAGTAGGTTTACTGAAAGCAACTTTGTTCCTACGGTTCAGGTTGAGCTGAGGACGCCACTCATGAATTGCGGCGCTTAACTTTTATTACAATTACTCTTTTACGTTTATGTTAGTCTAGTTCCTGGACACGGATCTAAAAGTGTTGCCACTGCTAGATGGCGACCTGAATAGGGCTAGACAGGTCAGCAACATTGTTGTTTTAGGAATTCTTACTGCGTCAATGCGTCTGTGTTACTTGTGATAACAAGTAACACACGGTGCTATTAATGCTTTATAGTATAGAAAAGATCCTATTTTTATTGAGCTCTATCATTTGAACCCTTTAAATGGAACATGTTTTAATATAGAGGTAATCGAAACAAATAATAAGTTTGAAGAATAAAATGAAATGTTTTTTGCTCTAACTTTCGTCTAGTTTGTAATAGGCAAGGATCAGATATCACTGAAAATGAGTAAGAACATATGAGGACTCATGAAAAATATTGTTTTGTATTAAGAATTGATTGTTAAACTGTCCATAAAAAAAGAAATACAATAAACGACAGGAATGTTATACCGCTATAAAAATGCCAAAAATAACCTTACAATAAAACGCACAGTTTAGAAATCTGATTAAAATGTGACACACATACATTTCAATACACATTCATGACACTCGTTTTAATAGATCTTTTCATGGTCTTTTTACGACTCCGGAGTACATAATGCACGAAAACAGAATGAAATAAAAAGACATTACTTCCCCATTTCGCCGATTATATGGACTCATAAAACTGTTTTTAAAGTTCCCGTAAGAAACGCTTTGTAACACAATAACAAACTGCATTTTAAGTTCTCTACAGCTTTAAAATTGTTGGCAGACGTTTTATGAGCTGATAGTTTCATTACAGAGTCGTTAAGAATATGATATACCGAAAGATTATTGTGAAGATGAAGTCATAATTTTTAAAAGCTACGTAACAATAACAAAACTTGAAATGAGCGCAAGCGTCACGAGAATAACTTATTCCGGAATTGATTTCTTAGACCAAAGTCACAACACATCAGTTTATAGAATCAATTTCGAATTATTTCCAAACATAATTCAATTTAAGGTTCATTTAGGCCAGAAGTCGGCCTTAAATTTCAACTAAGTGCGGGTGGTAGGACCTTGTGCAAGTTCCGTCCGGATCGCTACCACCATCTCGCTCGCTAATCCTGCCGCAAAGCAGCAGTGCTTGCACTGTTGTGTTCCGGCGTGGAGAGCAAGACAGCGGGTGTCTATAGATGGTAGTGATCACTTACCATCAGGTGACCCACTTGCTTGTTTGCCTGCTTGCTTTTTGCATAAAAAAAAACTTAAGTCGTTCTGAACAAAGTTCCACAGAACGGCACGGATGGTTAAAGAAGTCTTTAATCTAATTTCCGCCAATCGCTGATCACGGTGACTTAAAAAAGAAACATAGACACCCATTGTTCTGAACAAACCTAAAGCTATATCATTTTAATTATAAGTGATTCCAGAGACTCTGCATCCGAGCGACAGCGTCGAAAAGCCAGCTTGCCGGAACACACGGGTACAAAACAACAGGACGTTCAATTTCAACCTGGATTGTTATGCTTAAAACATGCCTTTTTACATTTTCATGCTGTGTGAACAAGCCTCGAAAATTGTGACGGGGATTTTTCTGGGATGACTCTGTTATGATGATAGGACTCTCGTAAACCGGGTTTTGTTTGGTGAATAAAATAAATTTTAGGGGCATAGAGGGCAAAATTGGTGTTGGAAACAGTCGTAATAAAGATTTCGCCTGTTAGAAGGTGGTTTCATATGGAGCTAGAACAATGACACAGTTCATCTACGTCACTGTATGAATGTGAACGCTGTTAGTTTAATCTGACTCACGAGATTTTAAACTGTCGATAAATTAATTAAATTGCGTTTTATGTATTAACAGGACAGAAATTTGGTTGAAGTCAAAGTCAAGTCAGAACATCTCGGTTTAGATTACTCTTACAAGAAGCTTAAAAGGTTCATTCTCATCTCTCTGAACTAAAATTATGTTAATCCCAAAGCACAAAAGAATCCTTATATTAGCAAAAATGCCCCAAAAAGCACGACATGAATTTTCATTAAATCGCAAACCCGAACAAAGCAGCGGCGTGCAGTTGTCTTTTAATATGTTAATAAGGTAGATAATAGATATTGGATACTCATTGAAAACTGACCCAATTTCCAATGGGACCCTAAAATTTGCATACAATCGGCCCTGCGAATATTTATTTAGCGATCAATCTCTGCACGCAAGAGACTGCCTATAGCTGACTTGCAGATTTTACGAATAGCCATATCAATTTCGGACTACAGCTTAAACATGAGCTGCGTTATGTTTTGAAGGCTTCGTTATTTTCCCGGCTATTTCTAATATTGGTTTGAATAGTTTACTTAGTGTGGTAGTCATATGTACGAGTACATCGTCCTCGAGTTCCATTATAAACAGTTTTTTTTATGAAATAGGAAGGCAAACAAGCAAGTGGGTCACCTGATGATAAGTGTACACCACCGCCGCTACCCGCAACATCGAAGTGATTGCAAATGCGTTGCCAACCTAGAGGGCTGAGATAGAATACCTCTTGTACCAGTAATTACACCGGCTGTCTTGTTCTCCACGCCAGAACACAATAGTGCAAGCACTGCTGCTTAGTGGCAAGATTAGCAAGCAAGGTGGTGGTAGCGATCCGGATGGAACTTGCACAAGGTCATACAACCCGCGAAATAAATTGAATGGGCGAAGTCAGCCATACAGATCACAAGGTAGACTGAGACATAAAATCGTGATTCTTATAAGCGATTAGAGAAGTAGCTCATTTGATAACAGGACAGGCGCAATGGTTAATGATTTTTTTAACTAACAAGCGAAAAAAAGGACACTCAGAATTCAGTTTTGAGAGCATCTCACAGAAATAAAAAAGCTGAAATGCTCTTTGAACTAGCAAAGAGAAAGAGAGGAATAAATAATAGAAGAGTGAAGACTTAGAACGCGGACTCGAGAACTACCTCTTTATAACTCAGGCGAAATTTCATTACACTTCTCGAATATTCTCGGAAGAAATGATGAATACGTTTTCTAAGAAGCTAGTTTCAATTCAGGATCATTTCTCAAGTGTTATCTACCGTTATATTCTATCTTATAAAGATTTCATTAAATTAGTTTCAACACTACATTGTCATATACATTTGCTAGTTTTCTATGTATTTACCGCCCTTAGCAAATAATAGTATTTTATGCAACTGTTGCATAATGAGGGGTCTTAAAACACGAGTGTGGTTTTATGAAACGAGCTTCAGCGAGTTTCATAATAGGATCACACGAGTGTTTTGAGACCCAATTATGGACAGTTGTATACATTACTTTATCTACAGACATATCATAAGTACTCTATGATGGGTTCAGAAGCCATAGGGCAATGACCTGCATTGCTACTAGCTACTAATGCCAGGTACCTATTAAATATCTATAGACTGTACACATTAAAATAATGTAATAAAAAATGAATTTGAACAAATGTAGAAACAAATTAGAAAAATCTTATAATAGTTATTGTTTGTTATAATGCTGGTCATTGCCTACGGTTTCTGAACGCATTATAGAGCATTTATGATATATGTGTAGATAAATAGGGTTTTACGTCGTTTTTTATCAATTACTAGATGATGACTTTTATAATCTTTTGTAGTAGTCTTGGTCACGGTATCAGTAAGAATGTTATTTATATTATTATTCAACTACGTTTAAATCCCTGATGACTAACAATCAATACCATCATAAAGTTTCATTTATTAATTGCAATCATGTTCATTTATTACAGGTGTTATAAAATAGGATATCAGTATCATCGTCCATCCTTTGTCATAAACAGCCCGGGTACTTTCTGGTGGGCGAAAGAAACGCGACCCTCATTAGCTGATATTTTACACCTTTAATATCCCTTTTTAACACAAAATCCCGAATTATTATTCTCAGAAAATATTTTATTTAGTAGCACTACCATGAGTTGCTATGAAAAACTCATATTCCGTAACTTTTCAATTCCTATAGAAGTAAAGACAGCGCCTCTTGCGGCGCGTATTTGCAAAAAAATGTTTCCATACAATTTAGAACTTAACACTAACGTGATCGAGACTTTTTTTTTACAGAATACTAACACTGAGGGCTCAGTTGCTAGCGAGCAACTACCGTCGATACGGTATTTCTTTATGATATAAGACAAATTTGTGACTCATGATACCGATGTTCTACTGCAACATCTACAAAACCACCTCGTTGAGTTTCTTGCCGGTATCTTCTCATCAGAGGTTTTTCCGAACCGGTGGTAAATTTTTTGACATTCATAAGTGCTACCTGTAAGCCTAATCTGAATAAAATATTTTGACTTTGACTTTGACTTTGAAACTTTAGTCACTAGCGCTTAGATTTTGATAGGTAATTTACTGCTAAGCTGATATTAGCGATCTTTATGCTAATTTTGCGGGTGGTAGGACATTGTGCAAGGTCCGTCGGGATCGCTATCACCATCTTGCTCGCTAATTCTGCCGCTAAGCAGCAGTGCTTGCATTGTTGTGTTCCGGCGTGGAGAGCAAGACAGCCGGTGCAATTACTGGCAGAAGACGTATTCCATCTTAGCCTTAGGGTTGGCAACGCATCTGCAATCCCTTTGGTATTGCGGGTGTCTATGGGCGGTGGTGATCACTTACCATCAGAAGATGACCCACTGCTCGTTTGCATTCCTATGTTGTATAAAAAAATACACACGGAGACAGAATAGCGAGGTAAAATGGTCGGACAGAATAGTAAGGAAGGCAGTTGGCGTTCAAATATACATCAGTCAACTGGTATAGTCGACCAAATAATTGCTTGACTACTTTTGAACCGTATCCGTTTGTAATACGGTCGAAAAGTGGTCAAGCAATTTCTTGGTCGACTATACAAACAGCGTGCAGCACTGTTCTGCTTACCACACTGCCCTCGCGTTCACATGAGTGCAGTCACAGGACAGTCGATTAAAAAAGTTGGTGAGGGAAGCCAACTACACCGGCTGGTTATTAACTGTCCTGCCTTGATTGCTGTCCACTCAACTTGTATTAATACTGTGTGTAACAAACCCCCCCCTAAGCGCATTTCTCTGACCTAATAAGACCTAATTTGACCTAACCTAAATTTAGACCTATTAAGACCTAGGCTATACTACTGTTATAACTATGAAGCTCTAGGTGAATTCTACTCCTTAGCTACCATAGAATTACAAGTATATAACTGGCTAGCGGCTTCTCTGATGGTAAGTAAATATCGAATACCTAGTCTGAAACTCACGTCCTATGTAATGTGCGCCCTAATCTATACGTTTACTCATCCCTAGTTCTTTACTGACTGAATGAATATACATACGAATGATTTGGCCAAGTGATCGTCTAGTTACCCTGCGTTGTGTCCTACGGTAGTAATCCAAGTTCTTTGAAATGTATGTAAGATCGGTTCACTCGCTATTCCCTAAACTTAACCTACCTTAACCTATCATACGTGCTATCAAAATACTAATAAATACCATGTCCTAATTGTCCTATTATTTAAAACTGAATCCTATTTTGTTGGATGCTGCTTCTAAAGAATGGCTACGCCGATTCTGATGAAGTTTATAGCAAAATAATTAAATAGTAATAATGACTGTTATGTACTCGCATAAATAGAGAGGTTCGACCTTTGTTCTGCTTCCTATTTAATATAAACATAGGCCGAATAACTAGCTACGTTTAGTATGCATATGGGGATAACTATGCATATCGTGATTATGTATGTTTGTCTACATGCTATGAAAATAAAGACATTTCGTAACTCATTCAAAGCTCTGTGGCTTTTTAACCTAAGTTATAAGTATACCAAAGTAAGAAACCTCCCAACTGACCTCCTATTCCACGCTCTAGCGGATATTGAACTTACGTTAATTACGATGGTAAGTAAAAGGTAATGCCTAATTGAAACACTAATAAACTAGTTGAAGCTATCTGTTTCGTAAGAAATAATCATAGGTACAGTGGAAACGCTAACTGCTGTCGTACGAAAACTACAAAGTTATGTGGTAATTACTGAGTTGGATAAGCATCCCTGGATAAACCGGAGTTCAATAGAACTCCGGGAGGTTCTCCTTCCACCCCTAAACCTCTGCCTTCGCCTCCTAAATACACTTCTCCGTAAAGAAATGTATTGTTAGAACTACGTTAAGCGCTAACCACGGCGCATCACAAAGAAAAGTTATGAGATTCTTATCACAACTCGTTAAAATAAAAATATACATTATAAGTTATCAGACAATAATCTACGTAAGGAAGCATATTGCTATGTTGACAAAGTTAAAGTTATCTAGCGCAGACATATTTAAAAGGCTCGATACTATAGAACGATTTCTCTCACAAAGCTGAGCCATAGTCGTAACCAGGCCTTCTTTTACAGTCAGTGACTCGAAGATTGGGCATATCCCGTGGGACAGTGGCCCGTGCTACTTGTAGCACAAGAGTATGACTACGAGTACTTGTACCCGTTAATAATAACTTCATGATCCAAATCAATCCTTAGATCGATAGTGATGCAGCAATTTTAATAAAGACATAGTTAAGTTGCCATAGCAATATGCTTGAGAGTTGCTGTTAAATTAATAATAGCTTTATGAACAAATCAATCCTTAGACCGACAATAATGATAATAGCCGTAGCTAGAAAAATACCCTTAAAGTAATTTATCTTACAAACACAGTCAAATAGTTATAACAATAAAGTCACGAGTGGTAAAAATGTGGTAAATAACCTAGAAGTAATCTTAATGAAGACCTGGTTAAATAGTTAAAAAAACATAGTTACGAGTGGTAAAATATGGTAAATAACCTGAAGCAATCTTAATGAAGACCTGGTTAAATAGTTAAAACAATAGTTATAAGTCGAGAAATTAGGTAAATAAATCTTAAGGTAAACGTAGGTAGAAATCAACCTTAGCTGAGCCTATAAGAAGTATAAGAAAAGAATAAACCTTGTCTTAAGACCGTACTATACCCTACAAAACAGTGTATCTACCTATACCTATTCTAAAGGCCCTATTCTCTGTTTTGCAAACTGGGAGATTTTCTCCACATTTACTGTTAACGTGTAATGTGTAATGTAAAGCTTTCCGGAATGACAGGGAAAACTCCTAACTTAACTAGCTGAACGAAAGAAGGTGGCTGTGGCGTAACCATGTGTCTAATAAGCCATGTGTGCGTTGCTCTCAACACCAAGTCGAAACTATGGATCGGCGCGAGAGCAGAATACCTAAGGGGTGTAATATATATATAAATACCAATAAGACCGACTGCAATAAACCACATACGCAGATTTACGGGTGCCTAAGCATCGGTCCGTCCACTGGGTCCGCCCGTACCTTGTATATGTGTTTTAGGGAGCCGGGGCCTGGGCATGGCGAGGGTGCTAAAATACCCCAGCATAACGCCATGAAAAGGGTCCAGCCAGTACCCAATTTTAACCCGCCTACACAGACTCTAAAACCAGGAGCTTCGTTAACACCGCATGGTATCAACTCCTAGCCGGCACTTCGCCGCACAAGCTAAATTCCGTAGATAGCACGAAGACTCCTCAATCCTTAACAAGTGCTTCTAATTAACACAATCCTACCCCATCATTAAGTAAAATAAATTAAACCCACAACACAAAATGAAATGCAAAAACTTACGCGAGCCCAGTTACGTAATAGAACCAAAATCACTGAATTTAAAGAACACTTGCAATAAAATAATAGAAATATAACGCAATCCTACCCCATTATTAAATTAAATAAATTAAACCCACAGCACAAAATTAAATAAAAACTTACGCAACTCCCGTAATTAATGATCACAACACAAAACCCACTAATATTAAGGAATTTTTACATTGAAATACTAGGAATTTACTGCCGCCCGTCAGAACTTCGTCGTAAATTAACTACACTTGTAGAGGATTGAGCAGTATTACCAATGCCCGCTGAATGAAGAATGGAACCCCGTTTCTTGTTGCCCTCGCCTTTTATACCTCTTGCCCCGCTGGCTGCCGACTTCGCAGACATTCCCGACAGTAAAGATTTTCACGATAATACCGATATTCTTGATAATACCGACTTCACCGACGTTCCCGACGCTATTTCTCTGACAATCCCGACTTAAACGATAATTACGACTTCTCAGACATTTCAGACGCCACTTATCCGACAATCCCGACCTTTACGATAATTCTAACTTACCCGACAAAACCGACACTGTTTCTCCGACAATTCCGATTTAAACGACATTCCCGACATTTGACCTCTGATAATCCCGACTTCAACGACAATCCCGACGCTGTTTTACCGACAATCATGACTTAACCGATAAATATGACTTCTCAGACATTTCAGACGCCACTTATCCGACAATCCCGACCTTAACGATAATTCTAACTTACCCGACAAAACCGACACTGTTTCTCCGACAATTCCGATTTAAACGACATTCCCGACGCTATTTTCCCGACAACCACGACTCAAACGATAATTACGACTTCTCAGACATTTCAGACGCCACTTATCCGACAATCCCGACCTTAACGATAATTCTAACTTACCCGACAAAACCGACACTGTTTCTCCGACAATTCCGACCCAAACGACATTCCCGACATTTGACCTCTGATAATCCCGACTTTAACGACATTCCCGACGCTATTTTCCCGACAATCACGACTTAAACGATAATTAGGACTTCTCAGACATTTCAGACGCCACTTATCCGACAATCCCGACCTTAACGATAATTCTAACTTACCCGACAAAACCGACACTGTTTCTCCGACAATTCCGACCCAAACGACATTCCCGACATTTGACCTCTGATAATCCCGACTTTAACGACATTCCCGACGCTATTTTCCCGACAACCACGACTTAAACGATAATTACGACTTCTCAGACATTTCAGACGCCACTTATCCGACAATCCCGACCTTAACGATAATTCTAAGTTACCCGACAAAACCGACACTGTTTCTCCGACAATTCCGACCCAAACGACATTCCCGACATTTGACCTCTGATAATCCCGACTTTAACGACATTCCCGACGCTATTTTCCCGACAACCACGACTTAAACGATAATTACGACTTCTCAGACATTTCAGACGCCACTTATCTGACAATCCCGACCTTAACGACTATTCCGACTATCCTGATATTCCCGATGACACCGACTTTGCCGACACATCTATTTTTTCCTTTGTGTAACCTAAACCTTAGCATCTTAAATTTAAGATTGAATTCCTAATGCAGTATAATGGTGTATAAGCTCTTTTAGAATATATCTCACTATCTTAAGCATGGCTATATCGAAACTAACTCTTAGCGTTATAAAATTAAGGATGAATTTCCAATGCAGCCTGATGGCTCATTTTTAAGAATGTACCACCTGATATGTTCACTCCGCTCACTACCCTCATTTTGTTTTAATTTAGAGATCCTTAAAACTGTATTTTTAGTGGTAAGAAAACCATTATTCTACCACACATTTCTAAAAGGTTCCGCCATCGTAATTGTAAATAATTATATATTTTTCTCTTTTCTTTCAATAAATATAGCTCTATCTGAACCTACTAAGACCATTTATAATTAATAAGTAAATCCTATAAGTTTGTGAATTAAACGGACAATCAGAGGCTGGACCGTTACATGTGCTATCCTCTCTACTACCACAATGTTCTACCCCCGTGTGAAATCAGCATTAGTTCTAGATCAGCATGAGTTACAGTTTCTGTAACTGGCCGCTAGAGGCGCTGTACAATTCTCGATACAAATCGCTTACGCCGTCGCTAGCGAGTACGGTCACAGGTCACAGGAAACCCATGGTAAGGGTCCACGGCGACTCGGGTTCCGCGTTCCACGGGTCAGCCGCCAACCCCGGGTCAAGCTACTAAATATATGTCTACATTAAAAATGTGAAAAACGTTAAATTTGAGAAAGATTTACGGCGACACCCTAATTTTGAGTACAAATAACGTCGGGTTTTGAGGCCGTGTTATTAATTGGTCAAATGAAAAATTATAAGTACAGCGAGCAGTAGAAGAGTTGAACAATTGAAGAGGTCAAGAAGGTCTACGTAACCTCTAACTCTCTAGAAGTTAGAAGATATCTGCTAAGAAAACGTAAAAGGAGACCACCAATATTATTGATTTGGTGTCATTTCAGCGTCGAGTTTGACATTGAACCATCATTCTATCTCGTCCACTCATGTTAGCGCATTAGAATAAGACAGGACGCTGGCCTGGCATTCAACAAACTCTCCTAGCCTAGAAAGTACCGTCTCTTGACGTCCTTTGATCGCCTACAGGCCCTAGCATGCTAACTTTCATCTCAAACATAAAGGACATAATTATTTACTAACCACTTGGCGCGTATTAATTTATTTATGTATGTTTGACTCTTTATTGTACTAAGCACATAAAATGACAGATGTACAAAGACGAACTTATCCCTTTAAGGGATCTCTTCCAGTTAACCTTTAAGCGATTGACAGGACCCAAGATCTAGAGTAGACACACAGAAAAAATAAAGAAAAAGCAAACTAAGCAAAACCTACTTAACTTCATATCATATAATACATAAAATATTCATACTTATAATAATATACCAATACAAATAGAGATAGACATACATAAACTACACATAAAATACATATACATAAGTCAGAGGACATACAATAACTATTAAGAGGAAGAGTCAAGCCAGTACTTTCAAAAGGATGAAAAGGATTAAAGGGATGAAAGCTTTGAAATCTGTGATACATTCTGCTGTATTACCTATTCAGATGAATCTATCGGCACATTTTCTTACTAGAACAACAGCGAAAAATTACCTAAGCGAAATTCTCACGTGGTTTCCGCTTACATTTATTTGCCCCTACACGGACAAATGTAAAAGCGTGAAACACCGCCAACATCCGCTACAATATTTCACATTCATTTAAAGCCTTATTTTCATAAATAGAGACCGCAAAATAAAACGATGGGCTATTAAAGAGGCCCGTGTCAACAACAAACTTTTACTGCAACATAAACGCTGGGGTTATTGCAAGGGAAACGCGGAAGCGAATTCACTGAGTCGAATCCCCCCCCCCCCCACATGATTCCACCATAATTTTATATTAGCGGACGCCCGCGACTTCCTTCGCGTGGAATTAGTAGCCTATGTCTGTCAAGGATAGTGTATCTTTCTATCTGAGCAAGAATTTTTGAAATCGGTTCAGTAGTTCCAGAGATTACCCCTACATACAAACAAACAAAGTTTACCTCTTTATTATATTAGTAGCGGACGCGCGCGACTTCGTTCACGTAAAATTAGTAGCCTATGTCCGTCAGTAATAGTGTAGCTTTCTATCAGTGAAAGATTTTTGAAATCGGTTCATTAGTTCCAGAAATTACCCCCTACATACAAACAAATTAACAAACAAACAAACAAAGTTTACCTCTTTATTATTATTAGTGTAGAAGTGTAGGTAGATTAGTGTAGACTAGCGACTCGGTTGGCTTTGCACGGAAGCAATTTACTAGAAAATCTTAGTAAAAATATACATTTGAATGTACTATCGGCATAATGGAATCCTTACCCACCGCAGAACCGTGTCAAACTGGCACAACAAGTGAAATAAAAAGAGGCATATTACGATTTGATTTAAAAGTTCACTTTGGCATAGTTCCATGGTGGGTCAGGGTTCCATTTTGTTGATTGTATTATCACGGATTTTAATCGTTGAGCCTATATGGACCCTTGTCACAATGACATTGCTCTGGATTGTTTACTAACAGGTGGTTACAGATTGGCACAGTCATTAAGACCGAAATTTCGGTTTCGGTTTCGGTTTCGGCCAGTTTCGGCCAAAAACTCAAGTTTCGGCCCGAGTTTCGGTTTCGGCCAAAAACGGCCGAACCTTTCGGCCGCGCCGAAACTTACAACATCGTACCTTCGGGTCGCGCTCGGCTAACGTCGGGCGCGCTCGGCACGGCTGGCAATATGGCGTCGCTCGCCTGACTCCGCCGGCAACTACACTCGGCGTCAAAAAAATCGCACCTTTTGTAATTTTGACTTTAAGGGAAAATAGCTCTTAACTTATTTATTGTACCCTATCAGTATTAGTATCATTTGAAAGCACAATTAATGACCTTTAAAAACAAGGATCGTTCTTTGCCATAACTGTGGACTATTATGTTAATAGAGACACCTCAGTATACGCTTGTTATCTCGATCTGAGTCGCGCGTTTGATTTAGTTAATTATAAACTACTTTGGAGCAAACTGGAAAAGGCTGATACGAACAAAGATGTGGTGAATCTGTTGAGGTATTGGTACGGAAACCAAACTAACAATGTAAGATGGGGCGACTCGATGTCTAATGATTTTAGATTAGACTGCGGTGTGCGCCAAGGAGGGTTGACTTCTCCGGACCTCTTTAGTCTTTACATGAACGATCTTATTGAGGAACTGAGAAGTTCCCGGACCGGTTGTCATATTGGTAACGTGTGTGTTAACAATCTGAGTTACGCGGACGATATGGTGCTTCTCAGCCCCTCAATAAGTGGACTTACAAAACTGTTGGCAATTTGTGAAAAATATAGTAGCTTACATGGTTTAAAATATAATGTTACAAAAACAGAGATGATGGTATTCAAGGCTGGAAGAGGTCCGGATAGGATCTTACCTGTATACTTAAATGGTTTGGAAGTACGGGTTGTGGGCAGCTTCAAATATCTGGGACATATTATTGACAGACGGACGGACGATGATGACATAGGACGGGAGCGCAGGGCCCTTGCGGTGCGATGCAATATGCTTGCACGCAGGTTTTCGCGCTGTTCGAGTGCTGTTAAAGTGACTTTGTTCAGAGCATTCTGCCAATGCTTATACACCTGTCAGTTGTGGACAAAGTACACTAAGCGCTCGCTCAGAGCGATGCGCGTGCAGTATAACGACGCTTTTCGCATACTGCTCGGACTCCCACGCTTTTGCAGCGCTAAGAGCATGTTTGCGGATGCGAGGGTTCCGGATTTTTTCGCGATACTGCGTTCTAGATCGGCCTCCTTTCTAGATCGACTGAGCGGTACCAAGAATGAGATTTTGAGATTGGTATATGACGACCTCAATGAGGGATTTAAAAGACACTGGGCTGCCTTGCACCGCTCTGAGAATAATAAAATAACATGACCAATGGTTTAGACCAGATTGCTGTTGTACCCACTGTGTTTTGCTTTTTGTATCTAAGTTAATGTTATTGCGTTATTTTATTCTTATTTGTATATACAAACATTTATGTAATGGGTGAATACCTAAATAAAGAACTTTTTATTATTATTATTATTATTATATTATAATAACAATGACCACGAAATGTTGGCGTCTTAAAAAAAAAAGTGCTGAAATACTCATTAGTGGGATCACTAATTGTGCCACCCTGGATATGTATAAAAGTGGGGGTAACGATGAATTATGGGTCATTTACTATCCAGACATCACAGAGGTCACACCTGAACAGCTCCAGTAAGAAAAAACTTTGAAAAATGGATACCACGGCAGAAGAAGCAGCTCAAGTGGTAGCACTACTGCAATCAGGACTACGGCAGGCTGATGTTGCTCGGCAACTCAACTTAAGCCGTTTTCGGGTGGCTCGAGTATACCAGCGGTTCCAGGAGACTGGAGGCTACATCAGAAAGCATGGATCCGGGAGACGACGTTGCACTTCCGTCAGGGACGACCGCTATATTGTGTCGACGTCATTGCGGAGTCGATTCTCCAATGCTGTTGAACTGCAACAGCAGCTCCGAACAGCTCGGAGGACGTCGGTGAGCGTCTTTACAATCAGGAGAAGGCTACGAGAGAAAAAAATGCTGCCCCGTAGGGCTGCTACGGGCCCGCAATTGACAGCAGAGCATAGGCGAATCAGACTTCAGTTTGCCCGAGACCACGTGGATTGGACGTTTGACCAATGGAAGTCTGTCGTCTTCTCCGACGAGACGAGAGTGTGCCTTTTCTGCAATGATAGGCGTAGAAGAGTGTACAGGAGGCAGGGGGAACGGTTCTCACAAGTCTGCATTGAAGAGACCGTCAGTTACGGAGGAGGATCCTGCATGTTTTGGGGCGGTATTTCAACCCAGGGCAAAACCGACCTTGTGTGCGTCTCCCACACTGGAGGTGGACGTGCCCAGGAGTCCCTGAATGCTCATCGCTACATCACAGAGATCCTGGACGACCATGTGGTCCCATATGCTGGTTTTGTCGGGCCTGAATTCACATTTATGCACGACAACGCCCGCTGCCACACGGCGTTGATCGTTCGGGACTATCTGGATCAGGTTGGGATCTCTGTGATGCAGTGGCCAGCGAGAAGTCCTGACCTGAATCCCATAGAGCACCTTTGGGATGACCTGAAACGGCGGGTGAGATCTCGTGATACTGCCCCTGCCACCATTGAACAGCTTCGGGACGCCGTCATCGAGGAGTGGAATGACATCCCTCAAGAACGTGTCGTGACATTAGTGAGGTCAATGAAGGATCGCATGGAGGCTGTAATTAGGGCTAGTAGAGGCAACACTAGGTTTTAAGTTTAGTTTTATGAATTTCCTGCTTTCGGGTTTCCTGAGCAAAAGGGTCTTGACAAACGGACTATTCTGTAAGGGTTCCTTTGGAGATGATGATGAGTTTAGTTAAAACGGAAAATGTTAAAATAAAAATAAAAGTTTAAAAACTGTAAACTGTCGGGACTACGGAAAAAACTAAAAAGTAAAAAATAAGTTATTATTGATCACTATAATTGTCCTATAGATTCAGGCATGTCTTATGATGTGTTAGACATTACTGTTAATTAACTTTTGTTTAAGTATTCTGGCAGTGTCCCATTAATAGCGTAGCGTGCGTATTTGCTGTACTTGATAGTTGTAGTTGACGCACGACCAAGGCATTGAATTTGAATTATTACGCTATTAATGGGACACTGCCAGAAGACTTAAACAAAAGTTAATTAACAGTACTGTCTAACACATCATAAGACATGCCTTAATCTATAGGACAATTATAGTGATCAATTATAACTTATTTTTTACTTTTTAGTTTTTTCCGTAGTCGGGTAACAGTTTTCAAACTTTTATTTTTATACCACCATTAAAAAATCGCTAACTTTGTGTAACAAATAAATAATGAATTTTTTTCACTTTATAGGGTAGTTAAATTTTTAAACAGAACCTCTGTAACTGTGCTGAAATTTCATTGTGATAAATCTTTGAAAGTAGAAACCTGTAATTATAGGTCGGCGAGATATTAATTTTAGAAAAAAACGGGCATACTAACATTTTTTCGACTTTTTAAGGACTTTTTTTTTATAAAAGGTTCGGTTTCGGTTTCGGTTTCGGCCGAAACTACAATGAAACCGAACCTTCGGTTTCGGTTTCGGTTTCGGCAAAATAACCTGTTTCGGTCGGTCACTAGTTCTGTGGTGGCTTAATTATTAATGTCTGCAACCGTATCGTACATATTTCATAAAAAAAAACGAAATGATAGTAAAAACTGTATCAACGCTTTACCGCCACAACTGCATGCTGCATCGCGCTATTGTTATGAAATAGGAAGAACAACAAGCAAGTAGGTCACCTGATGGTAAGTAATCACCACCGCCTATAGACACCTGCAACACCAAAGAGATTTCAGATGCGTTGCCAACCTAGAGGGTTAATATGGATGGGCTTTTAAGCCCATTTGGTCATACGTGCTGAGATGTTCAGCCAGGTTTAAGCTTGAGTATAGTTTATGAATACGGATTAGCGCCGTATGTGCTTTGAAGATCAATGGTAATTCTGGCTGAATTCCACTTACGGCGGTTGCCAATAAAATATGAAAAATGTTAATAAGTCTTTTAAAATTGATCTACCTTACCTGTTTCGTATAATAAGGGGAGTCCTAAAGTTCTTCAGCAAACAAGCTTTATAAATATCAAACTCATCGAAACCCGAAAGTTAAAGCAAGCAAAGAAGTGCAAGCGCCAAGAACTTGAGGATTCCAAACTTCCCGTGTTAGGGTTGAAGGTAAACTTCGATTAATTAATAATTGGCAATTTTAGTTGATTCAGAGAGGAAAAATAATTTTGAATTTCCTTCGATACTTGGAGTTTTATATATTACCACAATTAGATAAATAAAAAAAATGTAAAGTAAACTAGCTTTTGCCGGCGACTTCGTCCGCGTAGACTTGTTTAATTGAATCAAGAAAACGTGCCCCCAACATGCAATCTGCAATATTTCCTGGACAAATTAATGAGAATTAGTTGCTCTGCTGCTCATGACGTCACGGCAGCGTATAACTCACTTATCGCTATCCCGTGGGAACTATGCATTTTTACGGGATAAAAAGTATCCTATATGTTAATCCAGGTTACTAGTAGGATTACTGTCTTAAACGGGCAAGTGCATGTAAGATCACAATGCTTATGGTTTATTAAAATAAAATATCAGCAACTAAAATAAGTTTGTGTTGCATAGTATTTCGCGTAGACACAGTGAAAAACAAATTTATTTGTGCGCTCGCTTTAGGCACTCAAAATAGTATAAATAACCAAAAATTACCCGTATTTCAAAAAGTAGGCTTTCTTCTTCTTCTCCTAAATAGTAAATTTGTTCAATTAAATTCATGATTTATTTAGCAACACTATAAAAAATATTAGCATATGTAACGCGCGGACCCGCACGACTTGCGCGCGTATAGATCGGGGGGGGAGCTCGACCGCCATCGGGCGCGGCCGCGAGCGTTCGGGAAACTTCGGTATCATTCGGGCGACGCCGCGCGGTGACGCCCGCGCCTCAGTTGCACGCAGCAATCCCGCGGCACGCAACGCATCAATAGCGATCGTTTTCTTTCATGGCCCCGCCTAACATTTGTTTAATTTTTTACGCTAATAACAATATTAGCTAGCTAACTTGTGTGTTGTACTTATGTCAATAAAGACTGATTTCGAACACTACACATATCAAAATAACTGGTTCTAAGACGGAAGAGATGCAGAATTTAAGCAAACAACACAATATATTCTGCAAGCAAAATGTCTATTATCAATGGATGGACGGACGCACTAATATAATAAAATTATGAGAAATCCACTCCTGGACATAGGCTTCACCCAAAGACTGCTATCGGGTTCCCACGACCATCACCAGGTCATCGGTCTACCTTGTGGCGGGTTTTACATACGCTGCGTCTACCAGTACGCAAAAAACGCATAATAATAATCAACTTTTGCGTATACTTTCGTCTAATATCACAAAAAAAAACAGTCGAAGTTTCAGTGACACAGCCAAATTCTCGAAACTCTCGTCTCCCATCTCTTGACACCCTCACTGACATAGCGGCGGAACATTAAATTTACGACCGCCATTATGATGACGTCACCGTAGGCGGTGCGCAGAACAAATGACTTTTGTTACGGACTGCAACTCGACGGTATTGTCTCAGGACTTGGCTGACTTGAATGTCGGAAGTTTTGTTCCGATTTCGGATCACTAATCGCTGGGGAGATTTGAAAGAGTATTTTTCCGCTTAACAGTTGGCATCGGGTTACATTGGCCTCGTAAGAACCAACACTAAGTTTTGTCTCTAATTCTTTTCTTAGAGTGAGTGAGTAAGATTGTGATTATAAGATTGGTTTGTTTGTAAAAAATATTTGTTGATTTAAGACGTTCAAGGGATTTATATATTGTTTTTTTTTTCGTTCAAGTAGAAATTAATAATTCGAGAGTTGTTCAGTTTTCCTTACTTTTAAACTGCATAGTTTAAGCATTACGACTTAATATGACTATTCAATGTCGAAATTGAGATTTGTTGAAAAGTTTAGACAACAAATTCACCTAAGTACCACAAAAATTCCAATTGATTTATCATAATTTATATAAATGTATTTGTATGTGATGGGGTAATCTCTGGAAAAAACAAAGCTTCCCAATATTGTTTCACTAATACGTAAAGCTACACTATCTCTGACGGACATAGGCTACTATTTCCACGCGAACGAAGTCGCGTGCGTCCGCTTGTAATTTAATAAAAGAGACATTTTATTGTTCATAAAATGGATGCACTAATTTAAGTGCATAAAACAAGTTGCTTTAGTAAGAAATTAAGAAATATCTTGATAAGATTGCATATTGCCATGAGAATAACGTTGTCGGTAAATTCTTAAACATAATACAATGACATTATTTTGCATTGCTTTTTCCTGATACCAACATGTATTAATCATTTTGTGGTACACATAGGGTTACTTTCATTCATTCATTCAATCCAGTCACCCACCGCAGCTATTATGAAACGACCTGTACAGTAGGGGAAATATATTCACGTACCACCTTAGAACTCTATCGCAATGACGCGACGCGTTAAACGCCAGGCTGTGTCATACAAATGTCATGCGTGTGTCTCTTCGACTAGGTTCTACGGTGGTACGTGTTTCAATTTCCTTGACTGTACATTGGGTTGTGATACGCTTCAATACATTAACCATCAACTCGGTACCGGCATTCTACGCTAATCTACTAAATTACTGGAATTCGGTACAGCTCAGTTCAATGAACCCGTTGAACACTATGCTTTTGTAGCGACAATTAGAAAGAACCTTAAAAAAATTTAAACCTCGTTTCATACATTTTTTCGACGTCTATCGGGACATTAACGCGATGATAATGGTGTTAAATGACCTCTTCGTTTCGACCGTATTGCAACCGCCCGAGTGGACAGTATTTTCATCCCTTTAAAGTCCCGATGGACGTTATAAATAAGAATTAAACTTCCTCGTCACCCAGAGGCAAAATACTAAACCAGAGCTAGCCAACAAGGGGCAAATTTATTCATGAGCATCTGCCACTGAAACTTGAACTCAAAAGTGTTCTGATTTTGAATGTCGCGGAAGGCGGTACGTGACGGTTCCGTTTCCGTTGCACTCGGCGCGGTCCTTGAGTTTCGTACAAATTAGAGACTCATATTTCCACTTTAGAGCGGGAGCTGAGACCATTAAGTTACTCTTAAAACCCACTAAAACAAACGTGAAAGAAAGCCAAGTTCGCAGCAAAAAACTTGCAAGGTAACGCGGATAACGGCTTCGCTACTAAAAGAAGTAAGATCAAACTGGATACCAAGTTTTACTTGAAGTTCCTTTAATCATAGCTCCTGTTGTGTATAACATTGGTTAGTTGCTTTAAACGAAAACTTGTTATGTTCTTTGATACTCGATCCATGTTTAGTGACAACACTGTCATGTATATAGTATAATCTTAAACTACATTATTAAATGATTGCAGGTCTCCGTAATTTTGAAAGTTAATGGGTCATCCTTAATTACTTCACTACTGGATGTAGACCTCTCCCAAAACGCTTTAATGAGACTGATTTTAGCTAATTTCATTTTGGTGTTAATTCAAATAACGCAAAACTATTAACGTTTGTTCAGGATAATTGAACTAGACTTGTTATATAAACGTCGAACAAAGAGAGGTCACGTTGTCTAACATTGAAACAGCTGGTACATGTATGTAAGATATTATTATCACAAGTTTAAACATAAAAAATCTAATTATTTTTAATTGGTCACCAAATAAACAAAAAATAAAACAAGGCACTGTGTCAAGCGGAATTAAATTTTAAAGTGACGTTTTTATTATTTTTATTATTATAAGCTCACGCCTGTTTCCCTTTGGGGTAGGCAGAGACCACAGAACGCCATTTGCTCCGGTCCTGGCAAACTTCCCTTGACGTTTTTAATGTAAGTAAAATGATAACTATGTCGTATAAAATTGTTTTATTTATTTCCTCCCCAGCTCTCGGTTCATCTCGCAACACTCTTGCTGCTTGAGTCATATTTCTACTTTTGCAAGGACCGTTGTTTGACTTCCTGTGTGAAAGTTCAAGAATTAAAGCAGTTCGTGGTGCCGTGCTGCGAAAGTTGCGTGGACTAGGATGTTGCAAAGAAATAAAATAAAAAGTTTTAAAATAAAACCATTTTAACCGTTTTTATCGCGTATTCACAGTGCCTTGCCGATGCGTTTCTTACAGTAAGTGGGAAATTTGGAGGCCCATGGTAGTCCTAAAAGCGGATAACGAGCCTGTACTTTCTGTTGAAATTAAAGTTCCCATGGGTGGCGGTAATTACTTTCCATCAGGTGATCCGCATCCGTTTACCTCCCTATTCAATAAAAATAAAAATAACATAAGTGTCGACGTTGCAGACAAACGAAAGACGAGAGTCTGTCATTTGGGTTTGTTTCAATGGCCACGATGCAAACCAGATGTACTTCTACTTAAAAACTCTATTTTAATTAATGTTCTAATTTAAAAAATGAAAACATACTGTAGTATTTAACTACAGCTAATTTGCTTACAAATAAAATCGTTGCTTAAAAGCAAATGAAAAACGAAAGCCATGAAGTTATTTATGAAAGCAATTTAGTTTTTCTGAAACATTCGTTTAATATTTAATTTTACTCTCAAACTTTGGCGTTCGCAAATTTAACTTTGTCAAAGTTAAAATTTAATATTATATAGTTGCAAGCAATTTAATACAAAACGTGTTCAAATACCACCATTATTGTAAAGTAAACACAGTTTCAAATGAAACTTTATAAATATTTAACTGAATTTACTACTAATTGCATTAATATTGCTTAATTAAAAAAAATACTTAAAACTTAAAAAAAAGTGTCCACTGATAAATAAGTTTAAAATTTTAAAACAGGAACAAATTAAGGAAAAAACATAGAAAATTACAATTTAATGATGATGATGATGACGATTTAAAATAACATAATTATGGATATAAATTAGAAGTAAAGATTTTGTAATAATATTCGTACATTTATCTTCATTCGGCACGTTACAGGACTGGAAACCAAATATAATTCACTCGGAAATAATATACTAACATTAATAACTATAAAACTCTGACCTTACTTAACAATATTCAGTTTTACAACTTAAAAATTGCCAGCAATTCTAAAGCAATCTAAATAAATTAAAATGCTGGCCATTTTTTCCGCCAACCAGCTAGCATCTGGGGCCGAGAAAAAAAACTCGTTTCCTTATAAACTCTGCTCGAGATATTTTATACCTACCACGTCCACTATATTACCAGTGTGTACCAATATAAAACTATCCTCGTTCTCATAAGATTTGACGGCGAACAAGACCATAAAGAACCTTTTTACAACAATGACATACGATACGAGCCTTTCAAGTTTAATTCAATGACTAAGTAAGAGCATGGCCCGAAAAGACTGGTGTGTGCAAATCTAGTGTAATAAATAATTTATACCATTTAGAGAAGGGGTTGAAAGCCCCTGCGAAAGTCGCTATTTGCTGCAAATAAACATAAATATATCCGTCATCACGCAATATGCAATGACCTATTATACATAGAGCACAATTAGTTGCCTAATAAATGACTTCGTATTTCACGTGATATTAAATGAAAAATGTTGAGAGTCAGAATAGTGAAAAAGTCAAGAAATGAACACCAAAATGCTTATTATTATTTAAAAAAACAGGACTTAATTTTAAAAAGTTTGTACACAATATTACAGTTTTACTAAACCAAATATAGTTTTTATTCCTTGTAAAATTTTGACGTGTGAATCATTAAATATGTATTTACTGTTGTTGTTAAATATGTGGAAACTGAATCTAAAAAAATACGACAACCTTAGAAAGGAAAAAATGGCTTTGATACTTTATCTACCTTTTGCAAAGGCCTGTCTTCTTGAGTCATGTCATAGACAAAGTGCTCAGTTGCAATGTTTCATGGAAAACAAAATGAAATGCACAAGAGCATTCAACTTACATGAGAGTTGTGGGTGAAAAGCTCATGGTTTACAACATTATTAACGCGATTGACGACTTCTTGCTGCTAGGTTTTTGAAATTCATCTTGACTTGGTGCTATCTTCTTTTTCTATATATATAAAATTCAAAGTCCTGACTGACTGACTGACTGCTATATCAACGCACAGCTCAAACCGCTAGACCTAGAGACTTGAAATTTTGTACATAGATACCTTATACAGTGTAGGCATCCACTAAGAAAGGATTTTTGGAAATTCCACCCCTAAGGAGGAATAGGGGCTGAAAGTTTGTATTAAAGTCCGTCAGTTTTGAAGTTAGGATGTTCACATTTTGTGTTTCCGTATTGTAACGCAACGAGATTTGAGGTGAACTATAAGCACTTACAACTACATAGTCCAAACAAAACGGAATAATAATTTGAAAATTGGCACAAAACTTTCCTGTACACACTAGTTTTTGATGATCTAATTTTTTCACTCTGCTGCAATGATATTGTAATACATGGATGTCTTTCAGCAGAGAAACGGACCAACATGAGAATACAGGTTGACGCCAACGTAACAAATGCAAATTATTAGTTTACCATTTATAGTCATTGGATTTACAACTTTACGTCTAAGTGCATGAAATAATAATTTAGTAATTTTCGTTGCATATAGGTTTTTTATAAAATAATAGTATTGACAGCACCGCCGTCGGTCCAATAGACTGATAGCGCGAGCGATTGTCGCTTTGTTGTACTTTTGGTCGACTTTTAATGCGGCTTTAAATGCTGACTAGAAGTCCATTACTTATAGGTCAGTGCTCTGCTGCTATTACTTTTTTGTTCAGCTAGAAGCATAAATCCACCGATACTCATTGTAGCAATAAACCATCAATAAAATGGTTAATCTCTAGTAGATTTGTTTCGCAAAACCCATTTCCCGTAAGCCACTTTCCCGGTTGAACTAATAGAAAGTAATTGTGCCCCTGTTAGCAAGTTTCATTGGAAACCAATGCTCAATAGAAAGGCCTCGCGGTGGAGTTGTGGGCAAATTGCAGACTTCGTATCAATCCGTTCGACAATGCTAACCTTTGGTGGGAGTTCGGACTGGGCGAGTGCTTGCGCGAGCGCTTTGACAAGTTTACTTTAGTAATTACTAGACTAAGAAGCCCCTATTTTACCAAACTAAACTCAACATTTACGTTAAACTATTACCGCTATACAGCAATGCTTGTGTTCCGGCGTGGAGAGGAAGACAACCGGTGAAATTCCTAACATCAGTGGCCCTGACATGACTGGCCAAGGTTAGTTTATCTCTATCTGCGTCTCTTTCTTATGACACTAGTTAGACAGAGACACAGGGAGGGGTTAAACTAAACCTGGGCTGTCATGATAGGGCCGCTGAAGTATTCTCTCTCTGGGTTGGCAACGCAACTGCAATCTCCTTGTGTTACGGATGTCTATGGATGGCTGTGATCACTTACCATCAGTTGACCCACTTGATCGTTTGCCTTCCTATTTAAATAAAACTACCTATGTCAGGTGACAACGACAATTTAAAGTACTTTACTTATCCACTATTTGAACTCGTCAATACAAAAACACTTCAACTTAGCCACGTATGGTATTCCGAATTGTCTCTGTCACATGTCACCTGTTATTATGTCACCTTAATGAAATAGGGACCTTATTCCTATAGTTCACGACCTTCTTGATTTTGACTTGTTCTTTTGTTATACTTTGACCTATTTTGATGAAAAGTCCAGCTGGATCTATAATCAAATGTATTTTAAAGCCTTGACAGCTTTTAATAAGTTAATCCTTATTATATAAAGCGTTACAGTTTTTTAAAGCTAAGTTTAGTTATATGGGGGTTTCTGCCACTTTGAACAGCAAACCCTTAAAACAATAGTACTTTATAATACTGCCTCTAAAGTACCGCCGTTCGTACTAAGCGAGCGTGCATCGAACACGCCGCTGGAACGGTGTAATTGCCGACCTATTGTGTCCGGGACGCCAAATCGCAGTATTACTTTCAACTCCAACATTACCTGCCTTAACTACGAGCATTCTATTACATAATTGAACCATTTTAAAGGATTTCATGACAATTTTATATGACTTTTGAAAACTTTTGCGACCCACTTTTGTTTGTTGTTTGTGAATTTAAATGCAGTTTCGGAGTTATGGATTTAGTTCTTGCATGTTGAAAGGAAGGGTGCATAAATAGTATATTGTTTAGCTTATATTTTTCATATATTATGCATGGTTATACTGACAGATATAAAATTATTTATTATTGACTTAGTCAAATCATGTAATCGATTTTTTTTCTATTTTCATAGATGACACCGAGGGTAGTTTTCCCAAAAAAAAATCAATAATGTAATGACCGTAAAGACGAAACACGTCGAAAAATTCGCAGGGTATGGTAGCGGTTATGCGGCGAAACTGGCAAACGCAAGGCACGAAAAGCTGATGTTGCAGGTTCGAGTCCTGCCATTACCCAAATTTTTCTTTGTGTTGTCATTCATAATATAGCATTTTAAATTTAATTTAAGTCATTCACACGACTTTTGTGTATCGTTTTGACCTCTTCGAGTGTTCAGCAAGTATTAAAATTCCTTGAATATTCTTAACAGCTGAGGACCTGAGGATAGACAATAACGGTTACCATTGTTGTTTTATGCTATGTAAATATAAAGAAAAATGAAGATGCTTTTTAAAACATTATTTAATACACATACTACTACGTACACAACACACACGTTACACGTAGGTACAGTCAAGGAATTTAATTCCCTACCCATTTCGTTGAAATGTCGTCTGACATTCGCAATGCATTAAGGTCGATATGTCAAACTAACGTCTTGCTCTATAGCTCTTATGGTGACAGTTTACTATATGCTATCGAACCTTAGGTGGGTTGGAAATGAAATTCCTTGACTGTACTATACATTACTAATTTGAAAAACAAATGCCTGCAAGTATCGCAATATTTTATTCTGTTCTAACAAACCGTGAAAACATGGCGGTCAGAAAAACAAAAGCGCAACGCAGCCCCTATTCTGCGCCGTTTACATTCCATATGCGTTGTCGTGCGACGTTCGTGCACGCCTTTGTCGCAAATCTGGACATTCCGGTGCGTGTGCAAAATGGGACATGGGACGAATTGTCCCGTTTGTAGTTTTTTTTTAGTTTCGGCTATTGTACCGAAAACATGCAACGAAACAACGCTATACCAATCATACAGAGTTCAAACATGGTCTATCTTCTTTACATCTTTGATTATCGATCTTCATCATCATCACTACGTGTCGTAGTATAATATGAAGTCGCTATCCGTTTCTCTCTCTCCTTATATCTTCGGCGGTTTACTTCTCCGAAACTACGCAATGGATTTTTATACAAATTTCATTGTCATTTAGATTTTTTTACGGAAGGTTTTTGTGTGTTTTTTATCTTAATTGCACTCGTGCAAAGCGGCGGGTTTTGAGATTAAACATACAAAAAAGTTCTGTGACTGACTGACAGACAACCCAGCGCCTCAACCGCTGACGACAGAAACATGCAATTAGTAACATCTTTTTCTTAGGGATGTAGAATTACACTAAGGAATGATTTTCGAGCATTTCACTATTAACCCTTTAACCGTCGACTACATTTTCATCGGACATGCCAGCGTTGTCATCTATTCAAAAACTATATGACATTTGTCTTAAGAGGAGTGTGAACCCAGCCAAACCCCAGCGCTCCCCTTACAAACGGCGATAACGTTTTCCACCCTCTAAACCTTAATCTATGGCAATGATTTTTTGATATGTTGTCAGTATGCCTTAGAACTAGGTTTGTATGTTTTGATTTTTTAAATATTCTTCATAGATTTGACAATATTTGCATTTTAGGAGTTTCATACAAAATAAAAATGCGTCAATATTTTTGAAACAATGAAGAATATTTAAAAAATCAAAACATGCAAACCTTGTTCTGGGACATAATGACAACATATAAAAAAATCATGGCTATAGGTTAAGGTTTAGAGGGTGGAAAACGTTACCGCCGTTTGTATAGAGAGCGGTGGGTTCACAGTCCTCTTAACGAGCTGGATATATTGTGTCTTAAATTTTAGACAGTGGTGGTTAAAGGATTAAAAGAGGGGGTGGAAATGTGTAATCCATAAACTGCACGAACGAAGTCGCAGACAAAAGTCAGTAAAGTATAAATTATTAAGTACTGAGGCCCGACGTTCCAAGATTAACGTTCTCCAAAAAAGTCCAAAGTAGCAAGAAAATAATTCACCAAACTTGATTATGCTTATTACTCAAGCCGCTGAATGCCAACGGCTCCAAAGTGAGTTGCTTCTCCATACAAACCTAAGTGTTTGGGCGCGTGGGAGGTAAAATGGAAAGCCAGACGCGCTGTAAACTTTTTATAATCTCGTGGTATTACAAGATTGGACCCAAATTCGATGGCGATTGAATAATTGAGTTTATACTGTTGGAAAGTAGCAAAGGTTAATGTTTAGTGACAAGTACTTCATGTATTATTTTATAACAACAATAGTAATATCTTGAGGTTTCATCTTTATCTTTCAACAGTATTAAACAAGTCACTATCCATTCCTGTCTGTCCTCAAATCTTCAGCCGCTTACTTCTAAGCCGCCCGACGGATTTAGATGCAGTTTTCGCTGTCATTTAGAGATTTTTTTGACTGTTTTCAAATACATTAAATTCTTCCTTAGCCATCTCTGTACATTTATGAAATGTACATTTTTGTAAAGAAATATGTGTATCTATTCAAAACAGCCAAAGAAGCCTCATCAAGGACTCAAAGAAACAATAATCGACTGGTCCATGTTTGTGTTCCCAGGACAGCGATATACTCGAAAAATTGTTATATTATGTACATTTTTTTTTATACAACATAGGACGGCAAACAAGCAAGTGGGTCACCTGATGGAAAGTGATCACCACCGCCTATTGACACCTGCAACAACAAAGAGAGTTCAGATGCGTTGCCAACCCAGAGGGCTAAGATGGAATACCTCTTGTGCCAATTACACCGGCTGTCTTGCTCTCCACGCCGGAACACAACAGTGCAAGCACTGTTGCTTAGCGGCAGGATTAGCGAGCAAGATGGTGGTAGCGATCCGGACGGACCTTGCACAAGGTCCTACCCCCGCAAATACATACATGAAGATATTTAACAATTGTTGTATGGTAAGCAGTATGGAGTTCACAAATTATCGACAGTTTGCAATCTCGTTAGATAGATTATAAACTAGCGGCGTTCACAGTCAAACGATGATATAAATGCATATAAATGAGTTTGCGTTTCTGACTGAATGAATTACACATAGCGCTCAGTATAAGCCGCTTGCTATAGAAACATGAAATGTTGAGCAATTGGTAAGGGGTGTAGAGGTCCAACACGAAAGTATTTTTCAAAAGCCCCACCAATAAGAGGTTTTATTTATTTAAGCTATTGCACAAAAAAAAGTTAGTGTACAAAAGCGGATTTAATGCCTTCTCTACCACGTCAACCTTTTGAGGTTGATGAGGGAGTAGAAATTAGCATGAGAGACCCAAAATCTTCAAGAATGAAGTCGCGATTTCGAGCTTACCGGCACTTTTGGTTATTGCTAACCTACATTATAAAATATCAGGTTTGACTTGTACAAAGGAAGAAAATACGTTTAACAAATCGTGGTAAACTATTGTATAAAAATAAACAGCTACAAACTTTGTATCACGACTGCCGGTTTAACAACACATAATTATTTAAAATGGCAACACCACTTTGCCACGCGAGCAATATTTTGCAGCGCAACGTTGTAAGAATAGCTTATCCTGCCAAGAGCTCAAAATTACGCCACGTACAGTGCACGTCGTTTAAATTATTCCAACACCGCGACGGTTACATTCAACTACTGGCAAATTACGGTAGTGCTCGGAAACAGTTTGCGATGTTTAGGTGATAGTGGGACAATTTTCTTAAAATAACGTCAAATTTCTTCCAAAGAATGGAAAGACCTCCCTGCCTCAGTATTCCCCGAGAATTATAAGCTGATCACTTTGAAAAGGAGTGTACTTATATTTAAAAAAAAACTTCAAAAGTGTTCCATCTTGTGAACTATTCGAGTAGAGCCTATTCCAACTATTTAGTAGGCATTCGATGTTTGAAACTTGTAATATTAAGAGTATAATGTATTTTTCTTCAGATGATCTGGTGAGGATCTCAGGAAACCGGTGGATGCGAGCAGCACAAGTCCGACCGCCGCGGAGATCCTTGGGGAAGGCCTATGCCTAGCAATGGGCGTCTTGCGGCTGATATGATGATGAATGTCTTTTATTTTCTGTATTGTATATTTTGTTATCCCATCTATTTAAATCACGTTATGTCTTGAGTATGCTGCTGTAATTAAGAATGATCTGTAACTACAGGCGAATAGAGCTTAATCCATCATTCTCATTATAGTATTGTTGATGTCTTGATAAACATCGACCGTCCCGTGTCTTCATACCAAGGCACTTTCTCCGCCCAAAACTCGTAAATGAGTCCCCGCTTACATTTACAACTACCCTACAATTTCACAAACAGTGCCTTTGATACAAATGCGTTCGGGTTATATTTTTACAATTTGTTACCTGTTCGGAACATTCGCGAACATTTGTCGATGATTGATAGCGATACGTTTCCGATACGCTGTTTTAACGATCTTATACGTGTGATGGTAGTTATTGTTTGACGTCCCATTTTGGAGAACGATACGACTCCATTCGATATCGATTTAGAAAATCGTATCGATACTTCTTGCTTGTAAATACTGTAGTGGATAGTGCAGCTCGACGGGGATCCTTCTTCTGTTTGCTGATAACCAATTAGAGATTTATGTTACACTTTTACGTTCGTTTATTGTTAAACCGATTTTGTCTCTAAGGCTCCTGCCCCGCAACTCCACCAGGTATTGGGTAGTGCAATCGGTTTAACAATAAATGAACGTAAAAGTGTAAGATAAGTCTTTAATTGGTTATCAGCAAACAGTAGAAGGATCCCCGTCGAGCTGCACTACCCGCTACAATACCTATGCAGCAGTTATTTGAGCGACACACAAATCAAAGCTGCATATTTACGAACTCTCGCACACATTATTGCCAAGATTGGGTACGAAATAAATAAGTAAAAAATCCGTGGAATTGACAACATGAGAATTACACACGTAAGGATTGTAGTTGAAAAACAGTTGTCACTGCACAATTCTAAATTCAAACAAAGAACATTGTCATCAAACGATTTTTTGTACAACAAAGCGCGCGCTATAAAATTCATTAGGGCTTGAAAAAGAACTGCAAACTGTGACTCATGAACACACCGTCCGTGACTATGGAAGGCAAGCGTAAAATGGAATGCTACGCTAACTTCATTTTGCGCGTGAACCCGCAATGGAGGCCGAAAAAACGAAACAAATACGGAATAGTTCAGGTGGAAAACATTTTACAACGGATTTTTTAAGGGTACCAATGACTTATTTAACCAAATACAATTGTACAGCATTACAGTTAAAACTAATATGCAATAAAATTCACAACAAACAAATTAAAACTAATTAGGTAGGCGACAACACGACGGGGCTTTGTCGAGTCGTCGTCATGATGTAGCAGTGAGACACGTATTTCAAAAAGTACCTTTACTTTGAAGCGTTTGGGGTCAAAAAGCTGAGGCCTTGGGGGGGGGGAGCATCATGTGCACATTTTGTAGGCATTATGGCTAATTTTTAACATAAAACTACAGTGAAACTTGACGAAGCCCCGTCGTGTTCTCGCCGACCTGATTAGTTTTCGCTTACACCGAGCAGCCGAGCTGTCAGGGCTTAGGTATGCAGTCGTCGCGCCACCGTCGCGGCGGCTAATGATTAAGGACCACGGACTGGTCCGAAACATGTCGGGCATATCTCGACTTAAAAACACGTGATTGATCCCTTTTATTAATATTTTGGCTAATCTTAATTATTCTTTTAATAATTTGTTAAAAGGTGAGTGAAGCAGAGGTTGTATGTCAGAATACTAGCAATTAAAAATCCGTGGGGTCTGCTGGTGTGACTGTAATGAATATTTCCGATCAAAGTCGAGTGGAAACATCAACACTCCAATACCTAGCTGGGCGTGTATGTATACATAGCTAACAAGCGGTATGTGTATATCGGACACCAATCCAACGAACAAAGAGCTATTTGAAAGTTAGGCCACAAAGTAGACAAAAACAGAAGGTAAAGCGTTGCAGAATCTCCTTAAGTTCTTGAACATTGCCGTCCACTATTTATAAAACATGGAATACTGACCGTGGTATCGCTTTACATATACGTAGTATGCATTTTTGTCTACAAGAACAAGTCCAGTTTTGTACGTAATAGTCAGAATAGACCACATAGATTATGTAGAGCAAATTTTGACATTCAGTTACCAAAATGTAATAATTATGTACAGTTCAAAAAAAGTATTGAGTGTAATAGTATAAGAATTTATAATTTTCTAAATGAGGACATAAAGCAATGTAATAATATAAATGAATTTTCTAAAAAATTTAAATCTTACTTGACTACGCGACCATTTTATAATTTAAATGAATATTTTGACAAATTGTATGGATAGATATTTTAGTGGTATTATTTTCAAATTAGGTTAAGAATTTGCATGCCAATTTATGGCGGAACATGCCTTCATGTAATTAATTTCTACTGACATGTACGAATCTCTAACACCTGTGTATGTTTTGCAATATAAATCATTTCATTTCAAAAGAAATAATTGAGATGAGTACCTTCTTTACCTTCTTCTTCTTTAACGAGCGGAAGGTTCCGCAATCCGCTATTAACTTAACAATACGTCAGATTTCCAACCATTCCTGCGGCCCTAACATGACAGTCCAGGTTTAGTTTAACCCCTCCTTGTGTCTCTGTCTAACTAGTGTCATAAGAAAGAGACCCAGATAGAGATAAACTTAACTTGGCCAGTCATGTTAAGGTCACTGTGCACAAAAGTACTCGACACGTGTTAAGGCGCTACGTAACTCAGTGCGTCTCGTTCTAACTAAACCAGTAGGAGAGAAACGCACTGAGTTATATAGTTGCGTAGGGAATTAATGCATAAAGACGAAACACATTGAAATATTCGCAGGGTATGGTAGCGGTAATGTGGCGAAACTGGCGAACGCAAGGCAGGGAATGCTGATGTTGCAGGTTTGAGTCCTGCCATTATCCTAATTTTTCTTTGTGTTGTCATTCATTATATTGCATTTTAAATTTACATAGGAATTTTTAAGTATCAGCTGCTCTACAGAAGGATTTGACAGCTTATAAAGTGGTTCTACTGCTCCCTTTTGTTTTGTGGCTCTAGCTACTGCAATCGACACCGTCCTCGATGGATACGAAAAAACTGCCTCTGGCGTTGACGCTTTTTAATTTGCGCACGCGTTTGAGTGTTTCCGGCTAGGTGTAAGGATTTGGTGATTCCACGAAACATCTAGATAATTCTTTTATTTTCTAGTTTGTAAATTGAAATTGGGCGCTGGCAGCACGGCATGAGGGGCCTACGTGGTAACAAATAGATTTATGGTGTTTTGCCATTTGTATGCCACCATGCATGCAGCTGCACAAAAATATGAATTACAATAATCGCTTGCATAAGCAATAAAATACAGTTAAGACAAATAAAAAAAAAACTCATTTTGCTAGGGAGACGAGAACATCTTTTGCCCGTGTACTTCCTTCGTGTGTTATTTTGTCATGTATATATTTCGTACAATAAAAAATTAAAACAATAACTGAAAAAATTAGACAGTCAGACAGACCTTCTATCATCATTACCGGAGAAATATCAAATGCCGTGACTTTAAACTTAATAAAAACCTGATACCTGTTTTATTTTAACGTAAAGCCCTGTAGTTCTACATCGTGCCCAGTACGACCTCGTTCTCAAGATCACATTCGACTTTTCATTCCTATAGAAACGAAATTTCAAACGCTGCGTAAGTACTTGAGAACGGTAAATATCAGAACATCATACACTCAATCTTGCAACATGAGCTGTGCTCAACTCAAAACATTTAATATTCATACTCAAAACTTGTAACCGCTATCGTCCACATCCAGTTTCTCTTAGGGTTCTTCAAGCATTTTCCAATAACTAACCAGAGCTGTGCATCTAGCACGAATCTTCTCGACACTCGAACTCAGTGCATCTCTCTCCTATTGGGCTTGATAGAACGAGACGCGCTGAAGTTACGTAGTGAGTTAACGCGGTTGTAAAGATTCGTGCTAGATGCCCAGAGCTGTTTAAACAAAACATTGGAGTTCAGTGGACGTTAAAAACACGTTCGACCTCTCACGGACAAAGTAAAAGCATGCCAAGTTTACACGAGCTCAGTAACTAATGCTTAGTACGGGGTGCAATTTCTGAATCTCATCAGGTGACTAGAGCTCACCAAAATGACTGAATCTCTATGAAAAACGACTATTTTGGTGAGCTTATAGTTACCCGGTGAGATTCATCATCATCATCATCATCATCTCAGCCACAAGAAGTCCACTGTTGGACATAGGCCTCCTCCATGGATTTCCAAAGTGGCCGGTTGGAAGCAGCATGCAACCAGCGCCTTCCTGCCACCTGTATGAGGTAATCGGACCATCTTGTGGATGGTCGTCCTACGCTGCGCTTGCCAATACGCGGCCGCCATTCGAGAACTTTCCGACCCCATCGGCCATCAGTTCTCCGTGCTATGTGCCCTGCCCACTGCCACTTCAACTTGCTAATCCGCTGAGCTATGTCGGTTACTTTCGTTCGTCTGCGGATCTCCTCATTTCTGATTCGATCACGCAGAGAAACTCCAAGCATAGCGGTGAGATTGAAATGCAATATTTGAATATCACCAGGTGACTAAAGCTCACCAAAATCGCCGTATTTCTATAAGAAACGGCCATTTTGGCGAGCTGTAGTCACCCGGTGAGATTCAAAAATCGCACTCCAGGTCTCGTATGTGAGATGACTCTCTATGAATAGCTCAGGGCAGTGTCTCGAGTTCGACTTTGTCGTTATAGCGATTAGGATAAGCCTATGGATAAGCGAGTTAGATGGTTTATTTTAAAGGTAGGAATTTTCTTGTAATTTTTTCACATTGGAAGTTTCATAATTTTGGTAAATTTCCGCTGGCACATCACTAGTTTCGCTTAAAAAAACATCTTTCAGCTCATCCTTGCGTTCGTTCCCAAAGATACGATATCTAACCAGTGCACCTAGCACGAACCTTCTTGACACGTGTTAACTCGCTACGTAACTCAGTGTGTTTCGTTCTGACTAGCCCAGTTAGACAGAGACGCAGCTTAGATAAGCGCGCCACTTTTTTCCTAGCTTTAGTTTTACTATACATATTTGTTTTCACGTCCGCGTTGTCACGCCGTAAAAGCGGCAATTGTTTAAGGCTTTCGTTTATATAAAAAAGAAAATGGCAGGCGACTTTGACTTTGGGGGTTCTGTAGTTCATTATTTACTAGTTTTTTTTTTTGGCTTGTATTGAGTTCGCACTAAAAAAGGAGCAAGTAATAAGTACTTATTGGTTGCGAGAGTTTAAAATCAATTAAAAATATTATTCATAATTACTTAAACATAATTCCATTTCGAATTTAACATTCCTATTTATTTCAATTATTTTAATATCTACATAGATATAGATTGGAAAAAGTTTGTGTTTTTGTGGCGTTCATTTTTGCCAACTATTGTCTTTTAGAAGCACTGGTGTTATTTTTAATTTCAACCATGATTGTCCGACAACCACCAAGTTGTTTCGTATGAAAGCTGAGGAGGGGGGTTTTGCATGAATAAATATATATCGCACAGACGCAGCTCTTTTGCACGTGCACAGCGCTGATATCGCAGAGTAGCAAGGTAATTTGTTCCAGTTTGTTGATATGGACCTCCGCAAAGTAACGCTTGAATCTATTTGCGCTTATAGTGAGCCACTTGGCAACTTCGATCTCTAGCTATAGCTTCTTCTACATTACGGAACCCAAAAAAGGGGAAAGATATAATAAACAGTAACATAAACATCTTCAAGTGTCGCACATCGCAGAAAAATATTATTTTCCTTGCGGGAAAAATAGATAAGAATGACATCTTAACATCGTTCTTTTGTTATTTATCTCAGTTTTTGCTAGGCCAGTTATTATGGCACGTCGGCGTGGACAATATCAAAATGTTGGCTTGCCATCCGGATACATCGATATGTCAGGATAAAAAAGCTATAAGAGACAAAAGCCCTATGGTTGTTAAGACCTTTCTATCCATGTAGTAGAAACGCCGCGATATTACAATAGATTACAATAGTAGCAGTGGACTCTAATTCTGTGTTACGATACACAGACAAGTAAGAAAGACAGTATAGAATTATTTAAAAGAATGACTACTTAATTATATGAGTAACGAAACTAATGCATTTTTTGCTTGTATTATTAGGTATATTTCTTACTTAGAAAGAAAGAAGAAAGAAAGAAAAAACATCTATTTAAAACTAATCAACGCAAGACATACAAATACACACAACACGGACAGAGTACATAAAACAAACCTTGTGTTGAACAGAATTATAAAGGGCCCAACTCAGCATGCTGCCTCGGTAAACCGATATTTTCAGTGGGACCCTTTGGATTCCTAATACTAGACTATTTAATCAACGATGACGACTCGAATGAAAGTGCAATTAACCAACTATTTCAAATAAATCTAAATCCTTTAAATAGCCTACTCCAACTACTTAGAACCATTTACATGGCACAAGTTCTCGCATGCGAGTTGCACGACATTACGGGCTACTGAAGTATCGACTGATCGAGCCACGGAATGAAGTGAAACTCAGTGACTTGTTATTATAGACAGGTTATACCCTTACAAACACTCCAAGAAAAATGATCCGAATGCAGTGGCGAACACACACATGCAAAATGTCTCGTTTTTACTTTTACGCACACCTAATGAACTGTGTAAAGGGACAACGTGATTAAAACCATAGAAACAAATGAGACAATCACGGCCTTGCAGGGTTTTGGAATTTGGAATTGACCGCAAACACACAGCTTAGGTTACCATGCGCACCGTTCGCTTGTTGTTTAGCGACTGTGGACACTGGTGCTATTTAACTCCAATTTGGAGCTCGCTACCGGAGTGCTTGTAACCTATCTAAAAGGTAGATAACCTTTTTTTAATATCATTGTTGCAACTCGCATACGTGAACTTGCTCCGTGTAAATGGCTTAGGTACGAGTAACGCAAGGAGAGTTGACGTCACTCACACTGCTGCATGTCTTGTGTGTACCGGAGAGTTTCGTTCGAATTTCAAAGTTTTGTTTTCTATTGTATGGCGCTGGTAGTCGTGTGTAATAACCCTACTTGCTTTACCTATACTTCAAAATATTTTATGTTTTTGCGATTTGTAGACATTGAAATAAAAAAATTGAAACGGTTTATATCGCTTTCGCGGTTTCCTGTTTGTAATTTTTAGTTCAGAAAAGGTTTAATGCTGCGTTTAATCCCTCTCAACAAATGCCGGTTTCCCAAGCGCTGTTAGAGTTTGTTGTCATATTGCGTTCCATGGAACGATTTCATTTTTTGTTTTAATTTATAAAATATATTTTTTCAAAACTGAATAATTTTTATTTTTAAATACGTTACTTTTGTTAGTCTACCAGTGAACATGAGACTTGAAAAGGGCTCAAAACGGCAGGAATTAAATTTGTTACAATGTACACGTAAACCGCCATTTTAAACAGTTTTAATTGTTCCGTTTCAATATTAGGTAATTCATTACTAATTAACAATCATTAAAAATGAAATGATAATAAATGGCGCTAGACTAGCCCATTAACTCGAAGCTCTTCATTTTTATCTAAGTCTTAGCTACTCCCTTCGAATACAGCAGTAAGCTCATACAACCAACTTCTACTTGGAACAAAGTTAAGTAGTCTCAAAAATTCATCACTTGTCCTGCACCGTCGCTCAAAGAGTTCAAGGCAAACGTCAAAACAGCGCAATCATACCTAATTCAGAGTCACGTGCTCCCCCACCAAAATCGCAAAGCACCTCTTTGCCCTTATTTATTGTCTGCCATTTTCTCATATCTTCATTCCTCCCGGCGTGTTTCCGTTAAAGTGGCTCGTAGGAAAGAAATACGATGCGGATTATGAAATTAGAAAAAGAATTGGTGAGATTTAGACGCGGGTTTACGCGTCTGCGAGAAAACGGCGGAGGTGGATTTGTTAGGGTTAGAAAGAGAAACGTTCTTCACTGAAACGTCGTTTGTTGCTTAGAGCGTACGGTTAGTCAGATTCCGGAGTAAATATTCTTTTTTTTATATGTATAAAATAGGAAGGCAAACAAGCAAGTGGGTCACATGATGGTAAGTGATCACCACCGCCTATAGACACCCGCAACTCCAAGGAGATTGCAGATGCGTTGCTAACCTAAAGGGCTAAGATGGAATACCTCTTGTGTGAGTAGTTGCGCCGGCTGTTTTGCTCTCCACGCCGGAACGCAAAGTGCAAGCACTGCTGCTTAGCGGCAGGTTTAACGAGCAAGATGGCGGTAGCTATCCGGATGGACCTTGTACACGGCCCTACCACCCGCCAAATAATTAGTAAATATTCATTTGCTTCCTTCAACGAATCCTCCGGCAAAAAACAGATGCCGCGCCTGAGGCCAGAGAGTGCAACAACCGATGCAAACGTGACAACTCGGGGCACAAATACTAAAGTGATGTAGCAAAATATTTTTGCAGGAAAAGTAATATCGATATTACTGTCAAGATCAAGATTTTATTTAACAAATTAAATGTTATAGGTCAAATAAATGTTATCTCTCTACATTTTAAACATAAACGATAAAAAAAAAAAAAAAATGAAACAAAAAAGTGTACTTCGTTTTTATTTTGAAATGGTTTTTTCATAGTACTTTTTCTAAGTTTACCGTCTAGCTGAAAATATCCACCATGATATCGTACCTCTTTATACTATTAGTTTTTCTTCTTACGTGTCCTCTTACATGATTGCTTGCGTAACATTTTGCATGCCCACTTGCAAAACCATACGCAATAAAAAAATATAACGCAGGTAAAGTTGCGGGTAAAAGCTAATTAATGTTAAGACCCGTTAGATAATGCACCTATTTGAAACTTGTGACAGAATTATCATAAAGCCCCGAGGCAAGCGGTGCCATTGTGGACAGCGGTGTACCATTCGAAGCAAAACCAGTAATATGGAGACTAAATTCATAAATGCCTTGTTAATAATTATGATGAGAATTGTACACGGAAAATCTATTTTGATTAACTAATTATAAGGATTATTCCCCCAGGAAAAACACGCAACTTTGAAATGTTTTCGGATGTGTTTTTTGTAGACTTACATACGGTAAAGTGTTGAAAAATATGTAGCGTATAAAAGCGTTCTGGAACATATATTTATAAGACATTGAATACCATACTTTTAAGCCTGACTGTACTGTGGTTCGGATGGAAAACAGCCCCGTAGGTAAATTTGTTTAAAAATTAGAATCGTCGTTTGAAATCGCAATCCCTGTTTGTATTTATTTAGGTTTCGCCTTGGTAACTAAGTATAAGATTGTGACACTGTCAGGTTCGCATAAGGCGAAGTGAGTCGTGTTATTGTGCTGAATAAAAGCCTTAGAACTCTGTAAGTTGTCTTTCCATGATAGCGTAGCTGCACCAAGTATATTTTCTACAGTCCTCTCGCTAACACACCTAATAAAATATCTCAGGGTACGCTTATAAAAATACGATAAAAACCTTACCAGGTGTTTAGATGACAACCAAGTACCGTTGATCAATAGAACACCGGCTTTCCATTTAAAATGACCACATCACCAAGATAAACATTAAAAAACTTAATGACGATAGGAAAACCAATGAATAAAAACTTACATCTGTAACACTTTACACAAATAGGACCTTGTGCAAGGTACGTCCGGATTGCTACCACCATCTTGCTCGCTAATCCTGCTGCTAAGCAGCAGGCGCTTGCACTGTTGTGTTCCGGCGTGGAGAGCAAGACAGGCGGTATAATTACTAGCACAAGAGGTATTCCATCTTAGCCCTCTGGGTTGGCAACGCATCTGCAATCGTCTTGGTGTTGTGGGTGTCTATAGGCGGTGGTGATCACTTACCATCAGGTGACCCGCTTGCTTGTTTTCCTTCCAATTTCATAAAAATAATAAGCTAGAGTTTAACTCTTACTTAATCCTACTTTCCTACTGCAAAGCAATGTTCAAAAGCAGTTTACCTGAAACAAAAGACAAAAATTTAATAAATAACAACCTATTTAACACAGTAGATACGATAATTAGAGCTAAGGATGGAGTTAATGATTATAATAATTTAATTTTAACACGCCCGAAAAATTAATAACTTCTAGCGTACATTGGAATATTTTGTCTGTTTTTGCAGTAATAATATCGATACTATAAATCTCAAATGTCGTAAAGGACGTTAAGGAACATGTCTCTTACGACATTTGAGATTTCTAGTATCGATATATATTTTTTAGGTACTCTAAATTGCGACTTGGTGTGGGAGACTTCATCGTGTTCTCTATTTAATTATATTTATGTATATAACTTAATGTATTTATTTATTTCTTATTTTTATTTTGTTTCTTGCAGTGTTTCTTCTCAGTAGTATCTTCCATTTTCCGAAGCGCTAGTAGATTATGGCCTACTTGCAAAATAAAATTTTTCAGTTTCAAATGAAAATGAAAAATTTATTTAACAAAATGAAAATTTATTTTGTCAAATATAATGTTGCCCCCAGAAAAAGGCACAATTTGGATAAACTTAACTTAAATACACTTACGTCGGAAAAAAAAGACGAACTCTAGTGGCAAAAGGCTCAGGCTCGCTTTTATAACCCTGATATTAATTCCAGACTCAAAACATCACCATCAATCGCAAGTAGACATAAGTCGTAATCCTAATTGAAAAAAAGTCGACGCAACTTTAAAGGAGGAAAGATAATTCACTATTCACATGAACGCTGGCATCCCGACCCTCAGGAATTCAATTATACTTTTGTAAAGCCTCCCAATGTATGACGGATTTCCGTTCTTGAATCCCGTCTTTAATGATTTTGCTTCTTGAAATCTGTCTCAATTTCGTTTCGTTTCACTCCTCTTTGCAATTTCGCCCATATTAAAGTGGAGGAGCGCTTGTGTCAGCGGATTAGAGATAAGAGCTTTATTTTTTACTTGTGGAAGCGCGCGACTTCGTTCGCGTAAAATCAGTAGCCTACGTCCGTCAGGGATAGTGTAGTTTTCTATTAGTAAAAGAATATCTGAAATCGGTTCCATAGTTCCATAGATTACCCACTACAAGTAATAATTAAATAAAAAAAGTTTGCCTCTTTATTACATTAGTGTCGACCAACTAAGTGCTTAGCCACTTTTGAGCCTTATTTCCTTGTAATACGATCCAAAAGCGGTTGAGTAATTTCTTGGTCGACTATAGAATAAACTGCAGTTCAGTTCAGTTTCCCTTGAACAAATAGCTAAGTTAGCAGATAGCTTAAAATTTAAATTAGAACAATTACAGCAACAAATAAAAACAGCTGCACAAAACAAATTTAGTGCTTACATAAAATTAAAAACAAATAACGAACTATAACAAACTTTTATCTACACATATATCATAAATGCTCTATAATGCGTTCAGAATCCGTAGGCAATGACCAGCATTATAACAACCAATATTATTATGAGAATTTTTCTAATTTTGTTTCTATATTTGTTCAAATTCATTTTATATTAGTACATTATTTTAATGTGTACAGTCTATAGATATTTAATAGGTACCTAGCACTAGTAGCTAGTAGCAATGCAGGTCATTGCCCTTTGGCTTCTGAACCCATCATAGAGTACTTATGATATGTCTGTAGATAAAGTAATGTATGCAACTGTACATTATTAGGTCTTAAAACACTTTTCATAAAACCGCACTCGTGTTTTAAGACCCCTCGTTATGCAACAGTTGCATGAAATACTATTAAAACTGAAGTAAACTCGCTTTGATCAACACACTCAATCACATTAAAAACACGCAACTAATAAATCGTAACCGTTGTATTTTATTTTTTGTTTGTATTTTTACTATGAATAATAATGAACCACCACTTGCTTATATCTTATTTTTCATGTCTCTGACTCCAAATGATTTTCTACAAAAGACTGCTCTCAAGCGACAAGACAGTCAATTTTTTACATTGTATGTAATTTTTAAGTGGTATTTGTAAACTATTTTCCATATGGTTTTCAGTAACAAGTAGGTATTCGTCTAGTCTGGTGTTGTCCGCTCCAACTAGAGCCCCACAGGCTGGACTATAACCATATTTTATATGTGTACGAAATTCGTCTTGCTGCTAACGCGATTTGAGATGTCTTTACTGGATTAAGAAGGTCTTCGAGTGAATGCGACCGTTTATTTATGTATCGTAAACATTCAGAATGTTTACGTAACGAGATGATAACTCGCGTTTTCTTTGTAAAGCAGCTAAAATTGGAGTTGCAACTTTAGTATAATTTAACTCATCGGGAATGGGAGAAAGTTTGTGAGCAACTCGAAGTTGTAATTACGCATAATGACTTGTGTATATCAGGGGGTAATAGCCTTGCGCCAGATTTGCACTCTTATATACTGAACCCATTTATCCTTTGCTTCTATATTAGCCTTTAGTTTGTCTGTCTTTGGACAAAAGCCTCCTTTACTTATACATTCCACAACACCAGAAGATCCTTGAAGATTGAAGACTAACGAACAAAAATGAAACAAAGATGTATCAGGGGGCACGGCAGTGCCCCCGCCAAGTCGAGCGCGAAGCAAACACTGCCGTACCATCCTTTACTGGAACCATTTCGCCGCATTTTCAGGCCCCTATTTGAGAACCTCTGGATAAGACCACAACGCAGAGATTTTCGTCATCCAGTAAGATATAATCACATACCTGAAATCCAAAATTTCAAGTCTGTAGGTCTTTTAGTTCCGAAGTTAAGCGAAAGCAAAGTTTCGCATTTATGACACTCACTCACTCACTCATGATCATCAGAATAGAAGTAGTACTTCCCATAAACTCAGAGAGCTGAAATTTGGCACAGAGTTAGGGTTTAATGGCCACATAAAGAGAAAACTATAAAAACTAGGATAATCGAATATCTGGAGTACCTGGTGACCCTGATTAGAAAATACAAGAGCCCAACCAAACTATTAGAGATCGACATACCGCCTTTACAAAAAATATTCAACTTGGTGGGCCGCTTCATTTGATGTCAAAAATCGAAGGTCTGAATTATCTGATGAAGAACCCTCAGCTGGTCTCAGCTGTATTAGAGATATGGTAATGCCCCCTTCTACTATTGGTACATAAAAAAATCCACTGTCATTTCAAAAATCCAGCGTAGTGGGACACATCTTCTAATTTAATCTAGCCTATAGCGTCCCACTGCTGGGCGAATGCCCACGTTTCTACAAAAAGAAGTGAAATCCCACCAAAAACATTCTGTAAAAAACTAGCCTAGTCTCGATGGAGCTGCTTGTTTATCTCTAAAAAGTAATGGAATCTAGACAAAGTCGTGCCAAGTCTAAGGTTCCTTACTGCGATTTCTTTATTATTATACTTAATGTTGTGTGACTTGGCCGTGGAACGGTACACAAGAGTACAAAACCAGGTGCAGTTTTATCAAGCCTACAATTGACTGGTTATTGAATCAACGTTTTCCAAGTGGCAATTTTCCATCGTCAATGGGTAGCGGTTCTGGCGACAGATTGGTGCAATAGTGTCATGGAGCACCTGGTTTTGTACCCATGTGTACCCTTCAACGGCCAAGTCACACAACATTAACTATAATAATAAAGAAATCGCAGTAAGAAACCTTTGTATAGATTTCATGACTTTTTAGAGATAAACAAGCAGCTCCATCGAGACTTGGCTAGTTTTTTACAGAATGTGTTTGGTGGGATTTTTATTTACACAATCGTTCGCCTTTCCACTTACTTTCGTAACTGTACTACAAACTGTTGTTAGATACGACTGTTAGCTGTAAGAAGAACGGTGTTAAACTCATACAAGAGAGAAAAACTACAATACAGAAGAAGGAAAGACAAAGAATAGACTTAGAAGAAGCTGTATTGATTAGGTAAAGGTACAGTTTGTGTCGTACAAGGAGGTTAAAGGGGTTAGGGGGTGGATTTACGAGCGTTTCAGCTGCCGTCAACACCATCCCGGTAATCCTGACCATTAACGACCAGTTTGAACAGAAACGAGCAACGACTTACACGATCAACGATTTTATCAATTTAAATTATGTGTAACGACAACACAGAGAAAAATCTTTTTGAAAGTATAACGATCCTTGGTATGATGATAAGTACCAAGGATCGTTATACTTTGAAAAAGAATTTTCTTTGTGTTGTCCTTACACAAAATTTAAATTTAAACAATACATTTTTAACATTAAAATAAACTAAATCGGTCACAATTAAAAACAATTCCTTACCTTAGCGATAATAATTGTATATTGTTCGTCAGTTTTCTAGTCAAAATTTAACGCAAGTATTTGACGATGAAGGTTGAAATGCTTGTAAATCCACCGTAAGGATAGGAAAGCTCGGAGAGCACTACATTGACAAGTGAAAAAGAGCACAACCAACCCTCGACTAGCACCATTTATCAACATTATTTAACGCTTAACGTGTCTCTTGTTCGTGTCTAACCGATAGTTTCACCTATCAAGTCGAATGGCATAAATCTGCATCACTTAGCAAAAACTTAATTCGTAAAAGCGGGATTCTTAGACTAGGACACAATGTCATAAACGCAACATGCGACATGTGACCGTGACAATTCGTAGTACATTACTATGCTGACAAGTAACTCTACAGACTTACAGACTTAACATCATAATGGGTAAGCAATGTATACCGAATTGTCATTGTCACCTGTCGCCTATCGCGTTTATGAAGTTAGACCCAGTATATAAAGCTCTTTAGCATTATTTAGCGGATCAGCGATTCTTTTGGAGTTCGTGGTTACCGTGGGCGGCGGAAACGCTTTTTTTTCTAAAATAAGAAGGCAAACGAGCAAATGGGTCACCTGATGGTAAACGGATCACCACCGCTCATACACACCCGCAACACCAAGGCGATTGCAGATGTGTTGCCAACCCAGAGGGCTAAGATGGAATACCTCTTGTGCCAGTAATTACACCGTGTGTCCTGCTCTTCACGCCGGAACACAACAGTGTAAGTACTGCTGCTGATGTTCTTATTATATTTTTGATAGACATGTTCTCATAATAGTTAAGTGTTATTTTATTCTTTTCGTGCAGAAAACAATCCAACTGTCAGCAATCCTTTACTTACGTTTCATCTCATTTCAGAGGAATAGCGTTGAAAATCCAGTATGAACTGGTTGTTATTGTTGTACTTTGAGTGTCACAAATGTGTCATTTACCCTTTGGGAAACAATTACACATCGCACTATAACAATATAACGCAGCCTTATTCAAATCAAAATACACTACCTGAACGCTAGCTACTAAGCAGAAAATCCTGTATGTACATCATTATTATCTAACTTTAGCTAATAACCGGTCCAATTAAAGTTAATTTGCAAGATAAGCCGCCATCATCTCCCTGAATAAGGCTTCTTAATTAAGTCTGAGCTTAGCTCGTACTCGCGTTTAGTATTGTATGAAATTAGGGGAAAATTTTCAGGTGCGAAGCGAAAACCGAATTAACGTTTGTTCATGTACTTTTTATAAAGCCAAAGGTGTAGTTCTGAAAGTAGGAACAAAAAATGTTAACTAAAAAAAAACTGGTCCATATTCAGTTATTTGCAAAGGCTCTTATATGCTAAGTTAGTGTGATTTTTACAAAAAGTTATATATAAAAAAAAAACATAATATGCATGCTTAAGCCTCTAATGACTAGTAAGGTCAATTACGATTTATGATAACTCTGACAGCTAATAACACAATTTGGAAAATCTCTGATGAGAAGAAGAAACTAGCAATCAACAAAGTTGGTAGTGCCGCAGTTTTGATTAATAGGGCAACCTTATTTTTAATACTCTTTTGATCAGCGGCCTCCTTCCAAATTTATTACGTTTATGAAAAAGAAGAAAAAGAAAATTATTACTTTGACATCTGTCTTAAAAATACTACGAATAATATAATACATATTGCTGTTATAAAAGTAATAATTAAGGAAAAGAAGTCGTCTGCAGCCCTCCAAGGGGCGCACCGAGCCTGCCGCATAGCCTACACGTCGAAACTGTGAGTCTATTAAATATATACATATTAGGCATCGGAGGTCGCCTCTAAATTCTTAGTCACCAATAATTAACGGCAGAATTGAACTGCGGCGTTTCTAAAAGTACCGCTATTAAATAAAGTTGGCTATCTTTGGCTGTAGTTTTTTGGTAAATTAAGACTTCAACAGCTTTAAATTTGAAATGGTTTATGGCCACTGTATCCCCATTAGGCCGGAACCCCACTGCGGCGCAAGCTACGCCCGCTTCATACAAAAACATACTATCGTGGATCAGTGCACCTAGCACGATTCTCGATACGTGTTAGTCTGCTACGTAACTCAGTGCTCCTCATTGTAACCAGCCCGATAGGAGCGAGACGAACCAAGTTACGTAGCGAGATAACAGGTAAGGAGAAGATTAAAGCTAGGTGAACAGGTTTTATGCACCGCGCGTAGCATGCACCGTTATACACCTCAAATATTCGTTGATGCCGACCTGAAGCCTAGCGGTGTCGTAATAATGGTTTATAGAATATTTCTCCCCCATAAATCTACCATTCCCTTCCACAATCGCCGATTAATACAAACAGTTCGCGAGCGATTCATACATACGCGTTGACACTAATCCTTCGGCGCTAAAGAAGACAAATGATTGCAATAAAATAACAAACGACGTTTTTATTACGTTTCCAATACAAAAGTGAGCCGTTAAGTCAATCTAATAGCCAGTAATTCCTTTAACGGTTTTGCACAAATAGGTGACTAGGCGGTTTCGGTTCACAGTAAATATCTTCGGGGCATAGACTTTATAAAACGCTTTGCAATAGACCTGTCAATGCAATTAAAGGCATAGTAGGTTTTATATTAGTGTTAATTATTTTTATACAACACGGAAAGCAAACAAGCAAGTGGGTCACTTGATGGTAAGTTAACACCACCGCCTACAGCCACCCGCAACAGCAAGGAGATTGCACTTGCGTTGCCAACCCAGAGGGCTAAGATAGAATACCTCTTGCGCCAGTAATTTCACCGGATGTCTTGCTCTCCACGCCTTAACTCAACAGTGCAAACTGCTTAGCGGCTGAATTAGCGAGCAAGATGGTGGTAGCGCTCCGGGCGGACCTTGCCTAAGGTCCTACTACCCGCAAAAAAAAATCTTTCTGAAAGTTTAATCATAAATTTCTCGTAACCACAACGTGATCGTGATAGCAGCTAGCACGAACCTTCGACACTTGTTAACTCGCTACGTAACTCAGTAGGTCTCTCTCCTACTGGGCCAGTTAGAACGAGACGGACTGAGTTACGTAGCGATCTAACGGGTGTCGAGAAGGATCGTGCAAGGTGCACGACTCCCACGTGTCTAAAGTCTAGTTATTGCTAGTATTGAGTAGTTTTCTATTTTGATTGAAATAATTATGCAAATATTATTGTTTAAATAAATTTGTCAAAAAAAACTGGGTACCTTTGAACTGCAGCAGCGAATTTCAAAACAATTTAGAGCCAGTGCTATGCAATCTACTTCTTAAATTTTTGTAATCGACTTCCAAAATATTAATGCAAGACATTCAAAATTTTAAATTTAAATGATAGTTACATGTAAAGACAAAACGAAGGAAAAATTCGGTCGCCTGGCAGGACTCACCTGCAATCTCCTTTAGTGTCTCGCTCCTTCCAATTAAACCACAGAAGCCCTAACATGACAGCCCAGGTTTAGTTTACTCCCTCCCTGTGTCTCTGTCTAACTAGTGTCATAAGAAAGGGACGCAGATAGAGATAAACTAAACTTGGCCAGTCATGTTAGGGCCACTGAAGCCCTTTCAGATACTGTGAATTTTTCAAAAGTAAATTTACTGTATAACTTTTTGCCAGACGACCAAGATTTTTCTTCGTATGTTTATTACATAGATCTATATCTGAGATCTATTTCTTGCTTTCAATATACAGTCGTGTTAACACCCACAACTTTTCAGTGTGCGTAGAGGAAACAATGTCTCAAGTCGTAACTACCGCCTCCATTTTATTGACAACTCATTGCTTTCGAGGCGACTCGGAATGAATGTGTAAAGAAGGCGTGGAGGGCAAGTTTTCTTTCAGAACTTGTGCGGGAAAATAACCTTTGTTACGTAAAAGGGAAGCAACAATGTAAAATCGACATACAGTTATAAACACAAAGCCATTACACCTGATGGGTATTTTGTGTGCATATTTAATTTTTCGCCATCGCCCTCTGGCTCGCGCGACAATTCAGCCGCTAAGCAGCAGTGTTTACACTGTTGTGTTCTGGCGAGGAGAGCAAGACAGCCGGTGCAATTACTGGCACAAGAGGTAATCCATCTTAGCCCTCTGGGTTGGCAATGCTTCTGCAATATCTTCGTGTTGCGGGTGTTTATGGGCGGTAGTGATAAATTACCACGTTACCCGCTTGCTCGTTAACCGTATTATTTAAAAAAAAAGCACCTACTATACAGCTTTTATATTGCTTGTACCCTACTTGGGCAGTGTCAAAGATTTGTATAGATTATAGGAAATTAGACCGTTACTATGTGCTTATTATTGAACCCACTTGGAATAAATAATTAGACCTTTCACTCAATAGCTTTTAAGCCAACTTTATTGCGGTCCAGACGTCTAGATGGCATTTGTAAACCTATAAATTTAATTCAATTACCTTTGCCTACATAAATGTCATTTCAATTTAAGGCGTTCCAAGGCGCGACAGTTACGCGACGTGGGTCGAGTTGAACAGTAAATATGATAATTATTACGTTATAGGTTTTTGTTTAACAATATTACCGGCGGGTCACATGGACCCAGCAGACTGGACGGACATGCAATAAGGTTATGGTGTGGGCAAAAATACAGATTTTACTTGTGGGAGAAAAGTTTATTTTATTGCACATTTTAATCATTTAAAGTTATTACCTCCACTCGAGTACAAACAACTCGTTTACCTGCCCTAAGACGATTATCTTTCCCTTGACGTCACTTGTTTGTGCAGTAGGATAAATACCTGCTTTCCACAAGGCACCGGTCATTCTTTATCGAGCTGTGGTCGAGGATGGTACAACGCTTCGAACGTTCCTTGTTGTCAGGTAAACTATATCTCTGTTCGTTATAATTAAATTATAAATTATAAATAATAAGGCTATTAGTTAATCTGCTACACTCGCTATTTAATTGTAATATAATTCTAGGTGTGTTTGTTCAGCTAATAACTACCTCATATATGTAAGCTCATATGTGTTGCTCTTACATGACTTTTTGCTCTACTTATTCTTTGTTTTAAATTAAATAAATAGTAATTATTGATATCATTGCTGTGTTTCTATTTTATCTCCCACATACTTACCCGAACGTTATGTAAGAAATAAAAATTTTATTGTATTTATGTTTTTGTGATCACATAATGCAAAAATCATCCTATTTAAAAAAGAGTGTGCCTATGCCTATGACGAATTTATGCACTAAATAGTAATTCCTAAGATCATCAAACGACTTAAGACCTTTTCCATAATATTTTTTTCCTCTTTCATAATGCTATTTGCGAGATCCTGTAATTGGCTTTGTTAATGTCACTGAAGATGTTTGTGTATTTGCAAGCTGTTGGTTCTCCGAAAATATATAAATAAATATAAATCTGTGCCTCCTGTGATAAGTGATGTAACTCGACTTGTACCCTTTTGTGTTTTTTTATTTAGAAATAATCAGAAAAAAATTACGAATTTTTTGGTCTATGTCACGTACTTCTAGGAGCTATAGTTTCGGAGATAATTTTGTGAAAAGTGATACAAGTAACGGCATTTCGGCAAAAAAATGGTGCAGATTGATATATGTCAAGTTGTAACCCCCTTTATGTGACTGCTCTTAAGGCTATTTTCGTGCTTTGTGGTATAAGTGAAATTGAATTTATTTTCACATTTTATTTTTCGGTATTTTTTTCAGAAAAATTGATATATCTACAGTTATATCACTTTTGACCAACTTTTCTAAAACCAGACCAGGGTACAACTCAACATGTACCTACCAATGCGAGACTAATTTGATACATTTTTTTGTGATAAGTGATACATCTCGTCATGAATCACTTTTCACAAATAAATTTTTAAGTGTAAAGGAATACAAATTGAATTATATCTAAAAGTCAAAGTATTCTGGTAAAATATTTATGCAATAGCAGTTGTGTTAAGTAATACAAGTGCGAGCATAAAGAGTGTGGTGGGACTGCGCGGGGGCGAGGTGACACGGGAGCGGGGGTGCGCGGGACCTAGGTGTGACAAGGTGTGGTTACGTCGGAATTTACTATGGATCGACGCGTAAGTTAATAGTTGTATCATTTTACACGAATTTTCATATATTTTAATTTTTCGTCTAATTATTGAAATATATCAATTGACACGAAATAATGTTATGTAAACAGTACAGTCACAGCCAAGGTAGCTCTTTTTTCTTTTTTGTATTTTGCTTAATATACTTATTTGATCATAAGTGTCAATCTAATTTTTCAGAGATACTTGGATACGGTGTCCGTGCTATGATTGTTTTGATTACTATCTACCTATACCTATGCTGGCACAAATTCCTTTTAGCTCTATTAGCTAATAAAAAAAATAAGCCAATTACGATCTTATCAGACTAATACCATAAACCTTTGCTATTAATTATGCTACTTACTATTAGGTAGGTACTACTTAAACTACTTTATTATCTACTCCTTATTACAAACTACTTTCTTAAATAACTATAAATACTAAATTGGATCATGTACTTATTAAAACACATCAAACGGTTTTTTATTCCAGGTTTCATTTCCCCATTCTCGCGTTGCTTTAGCTAGCTACTTTTAATATGGCAAAAACGACGTCTCAAAGCAATATTGAAGCGGGAATTGCAGAAACAGAAGAAAATGCATGTGATGATGACGCTGGATCCAATGTGAGAGAACTAATAGAAGAATCGCTGCCAGAAAAGCATAACGAATGTCCGGTCACTCCTCGCAACGTACAGCCGAGTACTGGAGAGTGCCTTCTTATGAAATACTACACTTTTGCGGGAAGGGATTTCGTCTGAATGTTTTGCAGCATTTGGAAATAGGTACAACAATGCGGGGTTCATTATCAATGAACAGGTTAATTTTCCTTCATCTCCTTTATTTGCGGGTGTGTTTAAATTCTATCATTAACATTGTCATAATGGATAAAAAGGATTGTCATGGGGGGTAGTTTAGATTGAGAAAAAGTATGTGGGTAGTTTGTGAGACATAATAATATATGGGGGTACTTTTATTTTGTTTTTCAATTTTGGGGGAACATTAAACGAGTTTTGTGTTTTTAAAGGGTATTTGTGCAAAAATGTTGGCGGTAGGCGAGATTAAAGAAAAATGTTTTAGCTTGTCAGTACGTGACTCGTTCAAGTAGCGAACGGTCGTACTATTTGATCCGGATGATGCCTCGTACAGAGGTGAAACGCGCGTCGATCGTATTGTTTTAGTATTAAGTGGTGGTGGTGTATAGTTGAGTCTGTGTGATATATGACTGTTGTTTCGTGTAGAGGCGTAGGAGGATGGGTTTTGTCATGAAGATACATATGTTGCACAGACGCAACTATCTTGCACAAGCACGGCAGTGGTTTTGCGGAGTAGCAAAGTACTTTTAATTTGTTCTAGTTTGTTATTTGTGAAGTATGTTAGTTTTTCTAGATTTTTATGAGTCTGACAATGATTATGATACTTTTTTGTATTTAATAACTTTAACACGTCTAATCATAATACTTACCTGTAAGATTGAACCAAGCCATTTCTTAGTTTTTAAGAAACCTACTTAAATTTTCATCCAAGTATTTTGAAACTTATAAGTTCCTGTAGAGGCAGAACTCAGCTTTATCCTTGTCCCAATTTACCAAAAAATATGATTATAAGATCTCAACTTACCTTTGTTAAGAATTGTGATGAATATGTGCCTTAAATGTAAGTTAATTATTCATTTTGGTTAAGTTTAATAAACGTTGATTATGTTTCTAAATACTTATATTTATTTACACGATAAATATGAATGTTGGCGAGGGGTATAACTTGACTTGTATCTTTTAACACTTTTTTTCACAGGGCTATAATTTTGGCAAACTGATATAAGTTAGGTAAATTTTATTTGTAACGGGGTACAAAGTTAAAAAATCTATTTTCCAAGGTTTTATGTTTTACTTTAGTTCAAGCAACATTGAGCTGGGAATATTATAACGCGAGTTATAGGATTTTACAAGTTCATGTATATCAGTTTACACCACGAGATATTATGGGTGCTACAGGGGTGCACCATGATATAACTCAACTTGTATCATCTAACACATATTATTTACTCATATTAGACATTTCAATAGGTACAACTCGCAGGTTTTTCGCGATTTTCTTCGAAGTTACAATTTTTACCGAAAAACATTAAATGCTAGTTTATAGAATATATTTTTATCTATAAAAAAAAGTGCTTCGGTAAATGCTAGCCCCCCTGGCTCACCAACCAGATTTTTTTTAATCTTATTTTTGCGCTCCTGTAAAATGACGATTTTACACTTGTATCACTTATCACAGGAGGCACAGATTAATATAGTTAGTTAATTTTTTTCCCGCATATTCATTCAATCATGTTTTAAACAATTAATGAAAAATAAATAAAGTGTACCTACAGTTTGCTTTCATAAAGCTGTCACTGACGATTATTATGGAATCATGAAATCCTGGCTATGTTTAACGGATACGCCAAAATGACACGCAGAAATTTCCAGAATGACGAGAATGCCATGTGAAAATTGCCTCGTGCCGAGCATTCAAAGCTCTAAAAGCACAACTTGACACAACTTGCTTTGAGCATATTTTATCACACTAAGTGCATAGTTGGCTTACTATTAAACTGGGACAACACAATACGCGTTTGATTAAGAGAACAAATACTTATTAAAACGTACAGCCAGCATCAAATAGAACGGAGCAAGCAAGGTAGTCAAAAATATTTAAACTTTTTTTTTATACAACAATAACAAATACGAATACTCTTTATTGATACACACAAGTAAACAAAATAAAAGAACACACAGGGAAATTCAACATATGAAGGCAAACGAGCAAGTTTGTCACCCGATGGGAAGTGATCATCAACGCCCTTAGACACCCGCAGAACTAAAGGCAGATGCGTTGCCAACCCAGAGGGCTAAGATGGAATTCCTCTTGTGCCAGTAATTGCACCGGCAGTCTTGCTCTCCACACCGAAACACAACAGTGCAAGCACTGCTGCTTAGCGCCAGGATTAGCGAGAGAGATGGTGGAAGCGATACGGACTGACCTTGCACAAGGTCCTACCACCCGCAAACTGATATTTTCCCAGAAAGTGAGTGCAGTAGTAGCTAAGCAAGTATTTACAAATTAAAAAAACTTCTTTTCGATAATTTGGAATAATTATTGATGAAAATGTAGGAATGAAATCGTTCCAATTAACTTAATTCGCCTACAGCGATCAGCGATCCGGAAAATATCATCTGCTGCGAAGAATGACCGGAATGAATGAGAAGGCTTAGCCACCAGTAGGCGCAAATGATATAAAAGAGTACCAATTGGGGCATATACAGCTGTATTATTTTTTTATTTTTACACGCCACCTCTACTGTGCCCAGCAAAATAATCAAGACATCTCATCAAGTACAATCGCGGCCGAAATCCCGTGACTCTGATGTGTAGATCTAATTAACACATCTGCCTTCAGACACGTTTCATTAATCACCGCCGGCGCCTACTGTACAGGACTTAATCAGTCGCTGTCGACGCGACGATTGTTTTGGTGTGAGTTACTATAGTGTCCGAACTCACAGACAGAAGTTATGTTCGTGGGTAAAAAAACAGGTTTTTTACAAACGGAATACCATCATCATCATATAAGCCGAAAGACGTCAACTGCTGGGCATAGGTCTCCTCCAAAGATCGCTGCAACGCCCGGTCCTGCGCTGCTTGCATCCAGCGGGTACCCGCAACCATCACCTGGTCGCCGGTCCGCTTTGAGGCGAGTCTGCCCACGCTACGTCTTCCTCTCGTCGAAATCTTTGGCCCCATTGGCCATTAAATCTACCCCAAGTAGCACATAAGCGTTATAAAACCTGTATAGTTGCTGTAAAGAGTCTATCACCACTATACAGCTACTATACAACATATATAGCACTTACTGTGTTACTTGGGACGAACATTGTGCCCCGCTCATTGCCACTGAAGTCTAGCAATTCTTGGGGCTACGTCAGTTACTTTAGGTTCTTGTGAATATCCTCGTTATTCGATCACACAGCCCAGCATAGCCCACTCCATTGCTCTTTGAGTAACCTTGAGCTTTCTTGTGAGGCCCTTAGCGATCACGTCTCAGTGCTATAAGTCATTGCCGGCAACACACACTGGTCAAAGACTTTCGTCTTCAGACACTGGGGTATCTTGGACTAGAAGTTAACTTCCCTAATGCTGCTCTCCTAATGATTACGGGTTCGGATCTTGCACAAGGTCGGTAGGACCTTGTACAAGATCCGAACGGATCACTACCACCATCTTGCTTGCTAATCCTGCCGCTAAGCAGCAGTGCTTGCACTGTTGTGTTCCGGCGTGGAAAGCAAGAGAGCCGGTGTAATTACAGGCACAAGAGGTATTCCATCTTAGCCATCTGGGTTATCGACGCATCTGCAATTTCTTTGATGTTGCGGGTGTCTATAGGCGGTTGTGATCACTTACCATCAGGTGACCCACTTGCTTGTTTGCCTTACTATTTCATAAAAAAAAAATGCTGCCCATCTGAGTCGGATTCGACGATGGACCTCTTTGTTCCACGTTGCCATTAACCGAAATAAACTTCTAAATGTCATAAAAAGTTCAAAATTCAAATTTGTAAATATTTGAATTGTTAATTCATAGACATATGTACATAGATAATACTGACGTTGATGGTTTTTTACTACGTTTAAGATGTTTTGGCTGGTAGCCATTCTATTAAAGAAGACAAACTTTTGCATCTTTAATAATTTCAGTAGTACCTCGCAAGATTAACAAAAGCTCACATCGCCGCACGAAGCTCGCGTCGGGCTTGTAAACATTCATTCGCACCACGATCGTCTCCAAGCTTTCAGCAACTAAAAGCTAATCAAGAAAGAGCTTCCGAAATTTGCCGAAGTCAACTTAAGTTTTTGGACAAAGTAGCGATGTGTCCCTTATTTATTTATTTACTATTTTTATGAAACTAGATCTTGAGTTCAGTTTAAAACTACGAACCTTAGTTCAGTATAAAGAACTACATTATAGAATGATATAAAATGAATAGTTTGGGTACTTAATCTCCTGAAGACTTGAAGTTTTGCTTATGTAATATTTTTTACTATTTTCGGTCATTTTGTCTTCTACAAGGACCAATCGGACCGCTACCACCATCTTGCTCACTAATCCTGCCGCAAAGCAGCAGCTACGGCTACCTTTTTCAAGCTGATTCTTACTGCCATTGCTTTGAAGCAGGAGCCCTTTATTAAAGGAACGCTTTTTTTCTATACACAATACATGAAAAAAAAACACCGTACAAAGACATAAATTATTTAATTACGGATGTATCTTCACAGCGCTCCCCTCGTAGCTTAGTTGGAATATACAACAGAAGAGTCAAACTACGAAAAATATTAACTTAACGGTAGCACTTACCGATACAATATAACCGGTCAACATCGAAATAATAATAAGTAATAACGTTGATGTCCTGAGTTAAGTTACTGATCCATTAAATCGTCGAACCACAAACGTGTGGCCTCGCACGATAACAAACGTTGTGCGGATATAGTTGAAGTATCTTAGATACTGCTAGTTTAAGGTTGGTCCTCAGTTGACTTTAGATAGTCTGTGTACGCGTGGGCGGACGAGATAAATACAGCAAATAATTGGGTTAAGAAGCGTTTGACCTTACAAGTAATGTTTCATGTATAAATGATGCGTAATGAAAAAATAGTACATTGTTTATGAGTCTAAAAGGGTCCATTACAAGTGATAGCTGAGTCCTGAGTAAAAGTATACTTTTCACTTCAATTGTGAGAAAATAAAATATAAATTTAGTATTATTTGGACATTTCGCGCCATACCGCCTTTTTGTTGTTGACTAACGTAATAAAAATGTCTCTAGCAAATGCCAAAGAATAAGTACTATAAAGCACTCTTGGACGATTCAAAGCATCTCCCAAAAAAATCACTAGGTTTTTATGTCATTTATCGTATAATAATCGTAAATTTTAAACAAAGTCAGTATTTTTTATTTACAATAATTTACATTTTATGTCAGTCTGGCTATTGGTAAATATAAACTTAAATATATAAACCTATTCGGTGGTCTAAGTAAATAGATAAAGCTCTACAGACTAAATCACACATTTTAGTCCGCCTACGTGATGCCTATTACAATAATACTTTTGCTTGCTATTATGGCCTTCTGTTGCTTGTCAATTGAGTCAAAAATGAAATTGTACAGAGTGATTATTAAATTAATATTATAAGAATAAGGAGGCAATCCAGTATGTGGATTGCCTGTGGCCCGTTTCACGAAGCTACAAGTTACAATTTTACAAGTCTAAACCGGCAACATTGGTCATTATGCCCATTGCCATTAGTCATTATGGACCAATGTAGCCGGTTTAGACTTGTAGATTTAGATTTAGATTTATTAGAATAAACACACTCCTGTTGGACTTACAGAGATCCAAAGCGCCCAACACGGTAAAACATAAATACATTTCAGCACAAAACAATTACAAATAGGTACATATACAAGTGGTCTTATAATTTACGCGAATTTACCATTAGTAACACGGCTAGCAATAGCCTAATCGTATGTGTAGAAAGCGACTAAGTTTCACTGCTGTCACAGATATCGTATCAGCAAATACATCACCAAAAAAAAAAAAATCTTGTAAAATTGTAACTTGTAGCTTAGTGAAACGGGCCACTGGTGGTAAGTAATTCCCACCGCCACCAATCCCAAGTAATCCCAAGCGAATTACTGATCCATTTCTCGCTTTTAGGTCCCCCTCCATCTTTGGTGTTTTCGGTCTTGTCACTTAACGAAAGAAGCGCAGTAACAAGGTACTACTACTTCACGCCTGTATTCTGTGAGAGTATGGTACCCCGGGCTATGGCTAGCCCACAACTGGCTACAGGGTATCTCTACCACTTATAAAAGCTGCTCCCAAAACAATGCAGGGCGGGCCATTTGGATGAATCAGTATGGGCAAGTCCGAAACTATAAGACATACAAAGATCTGTTCTTAGGAACCATGCTATCGATTTTAGTGATAATAAAAACTGCATTCATGGATTAAAAGGAAACTCGTACTCAGTTCGAGGATCGAACCCGGTCGTATTAAAGAACAAAAAAAATAATTTTAATTCGATTTCGGTTACCTAGGTCATAAGCAGAATAATTACCATAAAAACGATGTCTAAGATGAGTAAAATGGATTGTATTTCATATCTTTATTTTATTTTCTCATAATTAGTTGTTCGGAAGTACGAGTTCGAATCCCGAACTAAGTTCGATATTTTTATTAACATCTATGAATGCAGTTTTCCTTGTCACTAAAATCGATGACATGGTTCCTAAGAACAGAACTTTGTATGTCTTATAGTTTCCGACCTTCCCATGCTTACTGAGTACTGATCCATCTAAAAGGGCCATCCTGTATAATAGCCTATTTGTTATATTTTATACCAAACAGTTAGTGTAAAATGTTGTGTATAAATTCGAAGTGCTTTAATAATGGGATTCAGTGAGTGCGCGTCAAGCAAAGTTGCGGGCCATAAACGTGTCTAACAAAGGTAACAATAGCTCAGCCACAAAGGGTTGACAATACAATGAAAAGAACAAACACCAAGTTTGTCTTTGAAGATTACTTGCTCTCAAGGCGGATGTGGATCGATGAGAGCAAGGAGTGCGGATTGTCTTTCAAAGTTTAAAGGCGTTCTTTGATTAGCTTACTAACTACGTATTAGGGAATGAAAAACCGGTTGTTTCTTAGAGAAAATAACCAGGTTTTCATTCCCTAATACGTAGTTAGTAAGCTAATCAAAGAACGCCTTTAAACTTTGAAAGAGAATTCGCACTCCTCAAACTCAACAAACTCAACTCAAATTAAAACCAGTTTTGCATATCTACCTACCCAGACGTATTTAAATGGCTGTTCTATACTACTACTCAATTGCAATAACTTTTTTTGATGGAAGGCCAATAAGTAAGTGGGTCACCTGATGATAAGCGATCGCCACAGCCTATATACTTACACCCGCAATACCAAGGAGATTGAAGGTGCGTTGCCAACCTAGAGGGCTAAAATGGAATGCATTTTGTGCCAGTAATTGCACCGGCTGTCTTGCTCTCCACGCTGAAACACAACAGTGCAAGCACGGCTGCTTAACGGCAGGATTAACGAGCAAGATGGTGGTAGCTATACGGGCGGACTTTGCACAAGGTCCTACCACCCTGAAAATTGAGGATTGTTCTCTTTCAGTCACCGTACGAAACGAAGTAGCAAGCCACATCAATCAGGTATCCAAGAGAGTTATTTTGTGTGAATTTAAACTAATGCGTCATTAATCGACGAAATGCATTAAAATTGTAAATACTCGTATATGTAGATATTATAATTATTTTCAGTATACATTGTATACTCAAACAAAATTAACTCATCTTCCGTCTGTAGAAAACTTTTCACATTAATGTCATTTCACTACATGTTGGTCCTTTTGTTGGGCCGATAAGAGTTAATGGGAACTCGTTCATGTGACGGCTGTAAATTTTCACCCCTTAATTACTTCGAGGGAGGTCTAAGATGGCTGTCAGATTCCAAAGTTACGTAGAAAACAAGAAGTTGAAAATATTCGTGCACCATTGTTACCTACTTTGTTGAAGATGAACTTAACCTTTGTCGTTATTTTTAATCAGAAAAACATAAACATTATAGTAGACATGGGCATCAAAGTTGAAGCCACGCACATTGCTGGAAGTCACGTGTGTACAAGAGAGTTTTGTTCCAAATTCAAAATTATTGTTTTGTTTTGTATGGACTGTATACCAAGTTTATGTGTTATATTTCGCCTCAACTTTCGTTGCGTCACCTACGGACACAATGATGCCTGTTTCTCGGAGTGGCAGGCAGGGACCACGGATTTCCACTTTCTACGATCCTGCCATACGACCTTAGCTTCACTTACTCTCATAATATTCTTAATGCAAGCTCGTCGGTTTAAGGTACTCCTGACCTGGCTTTTATGCAGAGTACGTACTAGGAGACCAAATTGTAATATTTCTAACTACATACATTTACTATTCGATAGGAAATCTGTTATAATTTCACCCCCAGCAGGTAAAATCATTCGTTGGCTGAATTTAAACGCGACGTTAGTGGGACACGACCGTAGCAAGCAACATTGTAAAGTTAAAACATCTTGATCAATCTTTACGATTCCATCGCAAAGGATCGGAACAAACCAGTGAACATAAAACAAATTAGTTAAATCCGAAAACAAGGAAAATACGTCTAAAAGCTAATTCATTAAAAACCATCATCCATCATGGCCTTTTGACGAATCATGGCAGTGAGGTCATAACACCATTCCCAGGCGAATTGAACAAGTCATTTTGACGAAGCGGTCACAGTAGGTAACAAAATTGGTGATGGAAGAAATTAATTTTCCCAGACGTCCATAATTACGGCATTTAGACATTTTTTTCTTAAGAATAAATTGATGGAAGGCCAGTGACCTGTCGTTTCAAAGAATTTTTAAAATCCCGCTTCTGATTTCAGTTTATAATTTTATTTACATTGTACATTCAGCGTCAAATATACCAGAGCGGGCAAGGTGTCAAAAATATCTAAACTCGACTCTATTGTCAAATACGCTCGGGCGTGTTCAGATATTTTTGACCACCTTGCCCGCTCTGGTGTATTTGACGCTGACCGTACTTAACGACGTATTTATTATAGTCTTTAAAATTTCATAAGATACCACTAAAAAGTTGGTTGGAACCTGCACCGCAAAGGACGTAAAATTCAGGTTGTGATGGGACTCCAACCGCTCGATTATCAGGGAAAAACTGGTCTTAACTTTCATGTACTCTACGATCTCCTCAACCTTCGCAGAGCAATGCATTCTTAGGTCGTACGTCTATCTCATTCAGACTGTAATTGATTTTTTAATGTACATATCGATAACACTTATCTACAATGATTTTTTTCCGGACCGTTAATTAGCTTTCATGTAGACGTATGGCATCCTGATTCTGAAAATAAAAATCGTTTTCATCTATCAGCTTTAGTTTTGGAGATATGACATGTATGTAATGTATAGAAAAATACAAAAATACAAAAAATTCATACGGAAAATAAAAGCTGATAGATAGAAACGGCTGGTAGATTTAAATTCACTGTGTCAAAAGATAAAAAAAAGTGAAAAAAACTTCCGGAAAATTTTAAAAATTAAAATTTTGTAACCATGTGTAATTGTAACTGTAGCATCTGTGTAATTTCTCTCCTCCTCATATTCAAAGATCCAGCGCAAATGGTAATTAAGTCTGCTTGGCACCCCAAAGAACCAACAGAACAATAATTTCTCCGCCATTTCATTTTGCTTAAGCGTCATGCGTTCATACTATATGAAGGTTATCACAAGAAACGCGTTGGTGGCATTATTTATTCATACCCCTGACACATTCAAAATTGTTTCTCATGATTTCGATTCAAGCTCGTTTCGTTGAATACATTTATGCTTTATTACGTTGCTTCTTTGTCGCATCAAGCTTGGACGATATGGGCGTTGTGGGGTAAGAAAAAAACAGTATGATAACTGTTGATGTAAAGTATAAAAATAAAAACGAAAGTAAACGAGCATTTTGCAAATGATAGAACCTTGCACAAGGTCCATCCGGATCGCTTCTACAATCTTGCTCGCTAATCTAACCGCTAAGCAGCAGTGCTTGCACTGTTGTGTTCTGGCGTGGAGAGCAAGACATCCCGTGTCATTACTGGCACGAGAGGTATCTTAGTCCTCTGGGTTGGCCACACATCTGCAGTCTTCTTCGTGTTACGGGTGCCTATGAGCGTATAAGTGCCCGCGATAAGTGATTTCACCCGTTTGCTCATTTACCTTCCTATTTCACATTAAAAAAAGCTGGCAATGTTACTTTGCAGAGAACTATATTAAGACACGTGTAATATATACTAAATTGTACCAATTTGTTGTAAGATTAAATTTACAAAGGTTTTCCATTGGCTCTGCACACTAACTTCTTTTTCAAAGAAGTTTATCGACCTCTTTAACAACAATATGTTTTGTTCTTTTCATCCCAAGGCAAAAGTCTCAGTAATAGATAAAGAGGCTTTGTGAGCAGTTACAGAAGGTTAGTTTGAGATTCTCATCCGAATGCCTCCTCCACTTTGATATCAACAAGAGTTGAAGCCGTAAACCAAAAAAACTGAGTGTCTTCTTCCACCTCAACATTGACAGAATCATCGATAAAGTCTATGGAGTTATACGTACAGAAATTGAATTGAATAGGGCTAGTTCATACCTGGTTAGTCTTGTGATACTTTAAGAGGTCTCCAATTTTTACAAAATTCATAGCTTTCATTGGTAATTTCATTGAAAATCTTATTGTTTTTAGTCTGAGTACAATGACATAACCCATGATGACGCCATTACAGCATTATTTACATAATCGTTCCCTCCTTCCCCTTGCAAATAACATTTCCCAAATTACGCCCTATATCAACGACAAAAGGGTCCAAATCGCTTCGTTTAGGGCCGATTTTGAAGATTTCAAAATGGCAGCCGTTACTGAGCGGCCTTTATTAAGATACTTTAACATTCAAAATGATAGATAATAAATGTACCTCGATTTTAGGGTGGTTTAATGCTTATTTTGGATGCCGCGTTTCAAAATTTCTTTTGGAAATTCGCTTGGAATTCAGAAGACTTACATAGGAGTCCGTTGAGGTATAGACATCGTATTCCTAACATAACATCGCTGCATTCGACACAGCGCCGATACTCTGTCTCTCCCACTCTGTGTTCGAATTCAGTCTTCATCGCTGGCTTATTGTTGCACGCTACGATGGTAAGTTAGAGAATCTACTATACAACTAACATCACTATCAATTCATATCACTATCTTTTGTATTGAAATAGGTTTTGTATTCAATTATTATTCATTTATTTTCTGGCATTTCTGATATTTCTTCTTTGTAAATATATAGGAATCCCAATGATTAAAACTTGCGGACAAATCGACTTTAACAACTCAATACTAAACAGAAAATTGGCATTACTTTGTGCAGTTTCATGTTATTAAAAACCGGCCTTAATAGAATTAGACTACAAATAAAAATATTAAAAAACTACTCAGCTTAAAAAACCCGTTTTGAAATATTTAATTTAGAAATTCCTTTAAGTGCCGCACTTTAAAATTTCGACTCATTTTTCAGTTTCTTATCAAGAACCTTATCTAATAAAAATAATAATCCGCTAAACCACGTTTTCTCAGTTTTCGTGAAGATTAAGTTTTGGCTAAGTGGCTGTAATCGCACAATATTTTCATTGACTTTCAGCTCCTAATTTTCATTATGATGTAACTTGAATGTTCATTAATTTAGTATAACAGTTTAATACTTGCTCTGTTTCACCACGCCATGACAATGCAATCAAAATTATTAATTGTTAGCACAGTCTAACCAAGCACTAGAAACCTAATAATCATATCCAACATACAGGTATTATAAACCTAGACAGACGTACAGATAGTTTGAAGTACTTCATGTGTACACATAATAGATTTTGGCAAACTCCTAGTTTGGTACGGTTTACTGGAGCATAAAGACAAACTCAATTGTTTGACTGCCTTCTGAGTTTGTTGTGTTTGTGTATTGTTATTTGTAAAGTTGCTTCAACACAGAATTATAATGAGGAGATGTTCTATGGTGTTTCAAGAAACTTACGTTAGTTGGCTTCTTATATAAATGAACTGGCAAACCGCCCCGGCTTAACCTTCTTTAAAGAAATCTCTAAATGACAGTGAAAACTGTATCAAAATCCGTTGCGTGGTTAAAAGGAGTAAGCGACCAAAGATATGCGGGCAAAAAGGATCGGATAGCAACTTTACTTTAGACTATCTAAATAAAGATAAAGACGGCAAACATGAAGAAGATAGTAATAATACTCTTAACCAGAGATGCACAAGACGCGGGAAGAAACACTATGATAATTATGAAACAAGACGTTGAAAGTTCTCAATAAAAGTGAGAATATTCTCGGGAATTTCTTACTTTGAAAAGGTTTGGACAGTTTCCGCCGGCCATACCTGGCCCCTATTTCACCAAACATATGTCATATGACAACGACAATTTTCAGCAAAGTATTTATCTACTATTTAACACATTCAGTACTGTTCGTCTGCTATGAGCTACGAGTGTGGTACATAATGGTGTTAAGTCCAGCGATACAAAAACTCCTTGAGTTAGCCCTGTATGCTGAATTGTCGTTATCTCATTTCTCCTGTCAGCTAAGCAAAAAGCCTGGTCGTTTTCGCCTACGGAGACCATTCCAGAGGTGACGCCGGGACAGCACCCGGTCCTGCTCTTGCGCACAAGCACGAGTGAATGAGACAAAGCCATGCCTCGACGTCGTTTTTACTCTTCTAACGCTGGTTAACTATTTGCTCAGATACCATGCTTGCATACAAACAACCACTCTAACTTGGATCATCATCACCGTACCAGACACATCACATTCAGAGGTCTTCTTACGCTGGTTTCCAAGTGGCTCGGGGCGGACAATATATAGCTACTTATATTTCATCCCGATTACACCTGTGCGAAGCTGGGGTGGGTCACTAGTGATAAATGAACTTTATAAACTTCCACAGATTATGTAGAAGTATTTTTTAAATATAACATGACTTTATGCTCTTAGACAAAAACGTATGAAGCACTGACACTCACAACGTTTGGAAGCACAAATCCAATCGCGTTCTTGCACCAAAGATAAATCATGAAAAACCAGCGTTTGTTGACCCCTTGATATTTAGAGAATGGTACATTTCAGGTGTCAAGTTTAACTGGACACCTTTGAACACCTCACGTAGGAGGCTAGCATTCTAATCTGATGGTTGGAGCCTGAACTGAATATCACCTATTCTTTGATAACGGAATCTAGAATCTAGAATTTTGCTTCTGATCTGGTAAACGGTTTTACAGGATTTCCATGTATTATTGAATAGATTGGAGTTCAGGTTAAGGAATCAATGTTTATGGTTTGGTTTGAGCCGAACGGATGGAACGATTTCAATAAAGTTTTTTATTTCATTGAAATGTTTTAAGAGAAAACATGACGTATATTCGTATTACTCCTAGGATTTTATTGGTTGCTATGAAAATTGTAAATAACTTTTAGGCGTTAATATAAAAACTGAAAACGAATAATACTAAAATTCCGGTTTAATATAAACTTTTATTTACAACTCGGAAAATTCAACTCTTTTTATTAATATCGACTGTAAATAAAACAAGCAGACATCATATTTTTTCATCGCTAATTTATTACCGGTAGTAAACCAATTCGGTACTGGTGAAACCGGATATAAATTTCATACCGGTATTTATGAGTAAACAAAGCTATTTCCAGCGGAAACGAACGAGTCAATAACGCAAATCAGAGTTGTTGGGAGTGCTTTGTCAGGGATGCCGTATGCTCTAAATCTTCCATTACAACCTTGCTTTGCGAAATAAATATAAGGGTCAAAATTTAAAAACGGTATACCGTTACTAAATTATTTATATCAGTATCATAACGGTTTTGTAACGATTTATAGCAGTTTAGTAACAATTAAATTTTATTCGTTTTTATAAAATAAATTATTGAAGACTAATTTAATTTACCTTACATTCTATTGTTCATAATTTTGTATAAAATATGGTGTTTTAATATTTTTTAGTTCATTTTACGTTAGTTTTTATAATTATATAGTTTTCGCTATCTCAGTATAAGTTCGTGTAATTTGACATGCAATTTATAATGTAACTTTACATTGACTGAATAAACTAAACTATTTATTCAGCTCACAAAAAAGCTAAAATTAAAGTTAAAATCGTCGTCGTTTCAATTGTTTGATTTCAATGTCTAAAACGCAAAAAGAACGGAAATTATTATAAAATTAAAATCGAATGATCGTACTCGAGTTTCATTTAAAAATTGGACCGGTACTTACAGTAGTGTGCGCAGGAGTGGTAGAGTTTGAGCTCATTCTACTGATTTTTAAATTTAATAATCAAATGATTCAGGCACTAGGTACTTACAGGAAGTCCATAATATCAACAAAATACCTTGCAAAACTAGTGTCATTTACTCACTTTCGAAACAGCTGCGTCTGTATGAAACATAATTTTTTATTTTATTCAAAAACCAACCTCTTCCGTTTTCATGATGTAATAACATAACACAGTATGTCAATTTTTCTCTTCTGCTTAGCGTGTCCTGTGTATACATTACATAGAAGTCCTTGTAAGTACGTTCATAATTTTGGAATATTTTGAAGAGTTATTTCATATTTTGACTCGTGTCTCTACTACAATTATTTGGGTTTTTCAAAATCCGTAGCCAATGTCTTTACAAAAAACCCAAGTTCCTATAACCCGACCCAGAACCCCCAAAAAATAAATACTTCTACATAATCACAATTTTATTTGCGACTTAAAAACAAAATCAAACGCTCTCATAAATATTTAAAACAAAACACGGGCGCAGGATAAAACTCCAAACAAGGATACATGCAAAAAGTTGAAGAAGTATGGAGGAAAGAATATTCCGGTATTATATCGGGCTGATGTGTTTTATAAAAGTTTCACCATATATCATTCCCTGTACTTTGGTCTCCGCTCCGGGATAACTTCGCCTGGAATATTATGTGATTATGCGATGTGTGCTTAAAGATGTTTCAGCCATTTTAGTTCAGAGGATGAGTTTCGCAATAATATTAATATTAACTTACCCCCCTGCTCATAAAAGTTAAACCACCTCTTTTAACTAGAATATATGTTGCTCCTTTCTTTCGGAGGCTAACGTCGGTATAACATATACAGTCGGTATACACATTTGACGCGACTTTGTCCGCGTAGACTTGTTTAATTGAATCAAGCAAACGTGCACCCAACATGCAATCTGCAATATTTCCTGGACAAATTAATGAGAATTAGTTGCTTTGCTGCTCATGACGTCACGGCGGCGTATAACTCACTTATCGCTATCCCGTGGGAATTATGCATTTTTACGGGATAAAAAGTATTCTTTGTATTAATCCAGATTATACGTGTGTGCCAAATTTCATCCAAATCCATTCAGTAGTTTTTAGGTGAAAGAGTAACAAACAACCATCCATACTTTCAAACTTTCGCGTTTATAATATTTGCAGGATTGTAGGCTTACTTACTTACTTACTTAATGTCCTGTAGCCCCTGTGGTATCCACAATTCTCTGCCATCGCGTTCTGTTTTGGGCTACGCGCTTTGCCTCAGACCATTTCAGCCCGTTTGTCTTCAGTTCTGCAGCCACTGAGCGCCTCGAGGTGTGCTTAGGACAGTCACGTTTCCACTTCCCTTGTGGGGTCCATTTTAGAGCTGTAGCTGGAGCTCTTCTGATGGTGTGACCAACCCACGTCCACTTGCGGCGTTTGACTCGGTGACCGATCGGCATTACACGATATAAATCCCACAGTTCTTTGTTGGAGATCCTAACTTCCTCCTTCCAGTGGCCCGTTTCACGAAGCTACAAGTTACAATTTTACAAGTCTAAACCGGCAACATTGGTCATTATGCCCATTGCCATTGGTCATTATTGAGCAATGTTGCCGGTTTAGACTTGTAAAATTGTAACTTGTAGCTTCGTGAAACGGGCCACAGTCGTAAAGGTACAACAGACTGATTAGTACTTAGGTTTTACTGACTTCTTCACAGCAGAATCTCTCATGCTAGTAAACTCAGATATGTAAAAGAATTTATGTGGGCTACTTGAAAAATAATTTTTTTCGTTTTAATTTTCGTTTACTTTAGGTTTTTCACTAACTCATCTATGAAATAATGTATGAAAAGAAAATACACATGTTAACGAGCGGTGGTCTCAAATTATGCCAAACCTATTACGTGGCTAAATAAAGTTGTATCACTTATGTTATGGTGCCTTTAAACTACTCTTTGTATATTTGAATATACAAGTTGTTATGTACGTATATTCACGACTAAGGATGTGTCCAGGGAGCAGCAATAAAACAAGGTGTGTCTTCTATTCAGTCTATTGAAAAACTGACAGTTACAACCTACTACAGTTCCCGACAAAAACCTTGACTGTGCAGTAGCCATTTCTATGTAGTAGAAATTTGTAAGCACAAACATACCCCCTCCACTCATGAAACTATAACACATATAAGGGACACACACACAGGCTTAAGTCCACCCTCAATACGTATACATAACACAAGTTTATACAGAAAACTTTCGAAATCTTAAAAACATTTTTCTTAACAAGTCCTTTTAGATTTTACAAAACGTTAACTGTACGAGTATAGACGTCGATAAGTTTGACTGTACCAATGCCCAAATATGAGAATAATGAAACATTCAAAACACAATGCAGAGAGAACGATGAATAAAGAACAAGTAAATGTGCCGAAGAAGGGAGAAGTTTGCCCCACGTGTTGTCGCTAGCACCGTTTAAAACATTGCCGACGCAATGCCGAGAAAGAATTTGAATTTTATTTACAATACAACAGACGTGCCAAAACAATTTTAGACACTTTTCATTCTCACAAATCTAAATTATTTTTAATTATAACAAACAATTTTAGGGTACTATAAAACCTTGCCGCAATGAATATACGAGTAATATTATGCTATTCCTGCGTCTGTATTTCCTTTTTAAGGTAAGAGTGAATAGGCATTTTCTGGGTGACCGTGCTACATCCTCGGCTTCGTCTTCATTTACCATCAGGTGAGATTGAGGCCAAACGCAAACCCATTTCCAATAAAAATAAAAAAAGCTGCAGTAATAAGACATTTTGCTATAAAAGTAATTATGACATTTATTGCGAAATGGTTCTACAGTGGTCGAGTATTCAGCTTGGTTAAACGTTTAAACGCAAGCTAGATTGTGTTGCGTACATTGACCAAGTTGAGTGGTTTAGATAAAGAAAAATGTTGATGGTAGGCGGGATGAAGTATAAATATTTTAGTTTGTCAGTAGGCCTTTCGTTCAAGTAGCGTTAGAGCAATTTGAATCAGATAATGCCTCGTATAGAGGCGAAACGAGCGTAGATCGTGTAGTTTTAGTGTTTAGTGATGATTGTTTACAGTTGAGCCTGTGTTGTGTGTGAAGTGGAGGAGAGAGGGTTTTTGCATAAAAATATATGTACCGCACAGACGCAGCGGTTTTGCACGTGCATAATACTACTTCCGCGGATAAGCTAGGTAATTGTTCCAGTTTGTTGGTTAATTGTACAGTCAAGATCATAAAAATGTATACACTTTTTCATCTTACTCCATTGCATTAGTTAGGATGATAAAATGTATACATATTTTTGCCCTTGACTGTACCTGGCCACGCTTTGTTTGCGTCTGTACATTACCACCGAATAAACATTAGTACTGACAGAAGTTCAACTTCCCCAGCGCAATTAATCGAATTTCAACTTTGTTGACACGCGCAAGACGTTTGTATTATTTCATACCCATTCGCAAAGCGGAGCGTTAGGGTTGCACGGTACAACTTGCGCTGTATTCGTTGATTAAATAATATCTCATTTATTTTTGGGATATAATAATTTGAAGTGAACACAATTCTCGGCAGCAGACGTAACTTAACACTTGAAGAGGCAAACAGATTAACTAAAGTAAAATCTATTGATTCATATTTGTCACACGTTTGTAAATAAAATTCTAACCTAAGTGCAAACATTTTGTTTCCGAGACATCGTTTATCACCTAAGTAAAATAAAACGAGGCTGTAAATAGAAGAATTGATTTATGATTTTTTTTAATCAAAAATCTAGGGCACTGGCAGTACTCAAAACTGCAACCTCAGCGGGCCTAACATTATAGACCAGGTGTTAAACTAACCCCGAGAGATAAAATTTTAAACCCCGCCATATCTTAACTCAAACTCTAACATGACTGACCACACAGATAAAATTAACACCAGGGTTAAGACGGTGTTAAAAAAGATAAAACTGTGTTACTACAGTAATGAAAATATTGTTTAATAATTCAGTTTATTCGTTCATTTTCGCAATGTGACAGAAACAACCATGCATAGATTTCCTTAAACATACATAGCTAGCTTTAAAAACAGTCCTGGACGATTTGCATCTGTAGTTTCCGAACGAAAATCAACTAAATTTGACACTTGACAGTTGAAAATTTTGAAATTGACAGCGATCAGACATGAAAACCTGTTACAATTTTAGTAAACAAAAGGAAAGCAAAAGCCTGAAATAAACTGAAGTTGCCGAAATGCCGCCGAAAGAAAAACAGGTGTAAGTATTATATAATTCTGTAAATATATTTTCTATTTATTTTACCTGCTCCAGAATTTATGGCGAATAACAGGTAGTTTGGTAAAATGACAAACTGGAACCATGGTTGCAGGACCCAAATGATAACTAAAATCATCCGAAGATCGTCGACAACCTTCATCAATAAATGTGTGCTTGACTGTATGCAGTTAACTTGATAACATTGACTAGATAATTGATTATTAAAATTATTGTTTCAGGCGTTGCACAATGGTGCAAAAACTCATTGGTACATTACATGGCTAACGCTGAGGTACGAACTCGGTACCTCACGAACTCACGATAACGGGTCTACCTCTATGCACTAAGCCTCCCAATGCTCTATGTATTCCTAATAATAAACATATTTTTCTTATTCCTTCTCCAGGCAGAGGTTATCAAAAACATAAATGGGAAATGAGGGCTTCAATTTTATGATATACTAGCGGACACCCGCGACTTTGTTCGCGTGAAATTAGTAGCCTATGTCCGTCAGGGATAGTGTAGCTTTCTATCTGTGAAAGAATTTTTGAAATCGGTTCAGTAGTTCCAGAGATTACCCCCTACATACAAACAAACTAACAAAAAAACAAACAAACAAACAAAGTTTTTCTCTTTATTATATTAGTGTAGACTATACCTTGGTTGTTGACTTCAATGTTGTTGATTTTATGTAGTATGTCTCCATGTATGAGACCTCTTTAACCCTCTTTATTCTGTGCTCATATCAAATAATAAGATAGAATAAAAGTAAACAAGTAAATGAAACAATTATTTATTAGTATAGCACATTTAGCTTAAGCCACTCTTAAAATCAAAGCATTAACAGTTCTAGAGCATATTCTAAATCTCCTGTAAATCAAAATAGTAACCAATTTGTTTCATTTTCAGATATGCACCAAGGCGCCGGCGTACCTCGAATTAGTACCTCACACCTACGACAAATAATAAAACTTATTATCATAGCCTAATACACAACCACTTCGCTGCATTGTACTTTTTATTAAACATATTTTATGGCTATGCAGTTGTATATTATTTTAAATAAATCAACCTTTGCAAGCCCAAACTGCAATTTTCTGTATCATGAATTGAAACTTAAACACTCTTTACAAACTCAAACCTTATAAAAGTTATAAACGTGGGTGGCAATTATTATTAATTATTACAGTGTGCTTATTTCAGTACCAATGAGCAGACTTGACTGGGGTAGTACTATAGGGACGTGAGGTACCTAGGGCTTCAAAATAACAAGCTAGCGCATAAGTTTAAGAACTTTATAATTTATTCTAGTTTATATTCCAATTCATACATTGCATGTCAATCTAAAAATCAAAATAAGTCCCTTTTCTTCTTCTACTACAAACTGCCACTATTGTTGCCGTGGTCAGCTCTGGAAGAGGCTGTAAGGAAACCTAAAGGTCCTTACAGTACCTTGCTTAGACAGAATACCGACATGAAGTAGTATACATTTCGTTTCGTGCGATTAATGATGATCCGAAGGCCCAGCGACAGGGTGGGCGGCTAAACGTTGACAACGGATTAGCGACTGCAGGGTTGGTGGTTACCATTAGCGGGAGTGATCACTTCCCATAAGGTGACTGGCATGCGTCTGTCTTTTCCATAAAATAAACAAATCACTGTAGTATCGTTTTTATCATTTATTTATTTGCTATTATCACGGGGTCACACACGGCTCAATAGAGTAAGTAAAGAAGTGTGCTCGTCACATTCCACAAAAACATTGGTCAATTATTACACGTAATACAACAGTTTGGTAACTATCCCACTGAATTAATAACCTTTTGTGATGATAAAATCTAATATTACAAAGTAAAGACACTGTTTAAATAAAATAAAATATCTTATACCCACCTTCGACGACCCAGATAAAGTAACCCGTTTTATCTCGATTAACTGTCAAAATGACGCTAGGTTTATCACCGAACGTGGCCGGTCATGTTAGGCAAAAGGATAAACTAACCCTAACACCTGTCAAAAGAGTGTTTAACACCGTGACACGTGCGGTCATGTTAGCCACCGGGGATAAGGCTAGTTTATCCACGATGGGAGTGTTAAAAACAGATAAAGTGGCTGTCATGTTAGGGCCGCAGCTTTCCGTGCCGTGCGTTAAGCAGTTCCTCTACAAAGCTTTTCAATGCGAATTCTTCAAGTAATTGTACGGTAGTATAAGAACAGAATATACTAACAAACTGGAACAAATTACCTTGCTACTCCGCGAAACCAGTGCCGGGCTCGTGCAAAATAGCTGCGTCTGTGCGACACATATATGTTCATGCAAAAATCCTCCTCCGCTTCCACACGAAACAACATATATCACACAGACTCAACTACACACCACCACCACTAAACACTAAAACTACACGATCGACGCGCGTTTCGCCTCTATACGAGGCATCATCAAGATCGAACAGTTCGAGTTTGTTGATATGGACCTCCGCAAAGTAACGCCTGAATCTATTAATTAGAAAATACTAACACAAATATTATTATAGTTCCTTCAAAACTCACAAAATAAATCAACACTGCCTACCTTTCCATTTGATCCATAGTGATTATTTATTAACTGTGCATGCATTTTATTTCAAATATTTATTTCACACGAAAAATAACTGTGGTGGTCAAATGATTTATAGTTTTGTTTGTCTCCTCCGGTAACACTTTGTAACATTGAAGTTATAGATTATATTATGTAGAGATAGAGATTGTCTTTCTTTAAATAAATAAATAAGCCATTTATTTCGGACAGAATCCATAGAGATTAGTTACAATAAAACAAAAAAACAAGTGGTGTTACTCAGTAGGTAAGTATAATTAAACTTTAAATAGGAACAAAAATAATACACGACGGGAAATATTTTTTACGTACCACCTTAGAACCCTATCGCAATGACGCGACGCGTTAAACTCTTCGACTCTTCGACTAGGTTCTACGGTGGTACGTGTTACAGTTTCCTTGACTGTACATAAAAATATATAGACCAAAATACAATTAAAATTAGAACGTTACTTCGGCGACGTGGGACCTAGTTTCGGGGTGTCCAGCAACCGTCCGCGAAAACGACGGAAAGCGACTCCCTCCGGCCAGAATTCCTGCTTCATGAAGGTCGACAGATGATCGGTCGGCACCCGCACCACAAAGGACGTAAAATTGTTGTTGTTTAAATGCAACCAGGTTTTTAGCTTTTTTATATACTTTTTTTATAAAGTAATCAGTCAGTAATGCAAGTAGTAAGTAGTTAGTAAGTAGTAGTAAAGTATTTTGTTTACTTGTCTGAATCAATAATAGTATTTTATGCAACTGTTGCATAATGAGGGGTCTTAAAACACGAGTGTGGTTTTATGAAACGAGCGTCAGCGAGTTTCATAATAGGATCACACGAGTGTTTTAAGACCTATTTATGTACAGTTGCATACATTACTTTATCTACACACATTACATAAGTACTCTATGATGGGTTCAGAAGCCATAGGGCAATGACCCGCATTGCTACTAGCTACTAGTGCTAGGTACCTATTAAATATCTATAGACTGGACTCATAAAAATAATGTAATATAAAATGAATTTGAACAAATATAGAAACAAATTAGAAAAATTCTCATATAATATTGGTGGTTATAATGCTGGTCATTGCCTACGGTTTCTGAATGCATTATAGAGCATTTATGATATATGTGTAGAGAAAGAGTATTTATTGTTGCTTTTGTTGTTGTTATAATCACAGTTTATTTCTTACTAGTGACCCGCCTTGGCTTCGCTCGCACCGGTATAATCTGGATGTAATGTACATAAGAACCTTTCGTGAAAAAAACCTAAATGACAGTGAGAACCATATTAAAATCCGTTGCGTTGTTTACAAGGAGAAGGCGGCCGAATATACAGTACTAGCGGACGCGCGCGACTTCGTTCAAGTAAAATTAGGTATGTTCATGAAGAATAGTGTAGCTTTGTATCTGTAAAAGAATTTTTGAAATCGGTTCTGTAGTTCCAGAGATTACCCCCTACATACAAATAAACTAACAAACAAAGTTTACCTCTTTATAATATTGGTGTACATTAGTGTAGCTAAATTGAAGGCAGATAGGAACGAATAACGACTTTATGTTGTATTAAGATAAAGAAGATATTACTTTCTATACCATAACATGATAACCGATGGATACACAAAAATGTAAACATCTATTGCTAAAAATTCGAAACATTGTCTTTACTGGAAAGCAATTTTTCCAGCAACACCTCGATTCAACTGTATCTTATTCGAAGTAAAACTTCAGACAGAATGTTTGTAAGTATTTTCCGAAGTATATCGGCAACAAAGTTTAGACACACGGAAACTTCGATGGCATCCCTTCCTCCGCAGTCTGGGAATTCCCTAGTACTTACATTAATGTTGCCTACTATTTAATTAAATTAGATTTTGTTGTTTGTTTCTTTTATAATTCTCTGGGTAATCTTGATTTAAAATTTCGAATGGTAACTTTGAGACGAGAATGTTTTGAGCGAATCCTAAGACAGATTACATTGAAAGAGTAATGTTCAAGAAAATTATTCTTTAGGGTAGAGATATTATTATAATGTGCTCAAGCCTGTTCCCCTTTGGGGTAGGTAGAGACCATAGAATACCATTTGCCCGAGCCCTGGCTTACTTCCCTCGCTTCCTCCACACCTTCCTCTCTTCATACATGCTCGGCGGTTTCGGGTACTGCTAATTTGGCCTGTCTACAGAACATCATCAATTTGGTCGATGAAAATACGCCAAGCAATTCGCCTAGTCATATCACCTTTATAAATTTGCTTACATAATCCCATCTGTTCAACAAGCCCAAAGTGATGTATATTCCTTTCTCTACTTTAGTCACTACATCTATATTCAAACCACCCTTCAAATCTCCTTTGTAACATTTGAGTTTAGTTATACAAAATGAATGACTTGACTTCATTGCTATGTTTTGACATAAGTTTTTTTTTCGGCTGCCTACCGTTTTTGTTTCAAGTCTTATTTATATGACTTGAAACTTGTCACTATCTTTTCTTCTCGTTCATACCCACCCGTGTGAAGTGATTACCCTGTATAGCGACAAAGACTCGTGCTTGCTGTATAAACGATAATAAATTACTTTAAAAACGTTCAGTTATTCTAGATCTGGTCCCATTACCATTATTCATATATCTTTATTCAAGAAAATGTGCCAAGTGTCACAGCGCGAGAAATCTCAAGTCAACTCAAATGGAATAACTCTGCACGACACAAACTCGATTTTTTATCCAAACCATATTTAGCTCGTTAGGCTTCTAAGTTGTTTTGGCGTAGGAGGGGAAAGGGGTCATGCTTTTAACGATTTTAGGGTTCTGTGAAATTAATGAAAATCGCCGAACCCTTATGCTTATGCTGGTCTCACATGACAGTAGAACAGAGAGGCAGTAGAGAGTTAATACAATTTTATTGGAACGCGCAGAAAAAAGAAAAGGACTGTTCTGTCTCGGCGTGCGCGTTCAAACTGCCTTACTACTGAACTGTCCATTCCACTACCTCACTGCTCTGACCTCGTGTGAAATCAGCATCATGGTAATACGCCGTCTGTCCACCTATCACAGCGATATACTTCAACAACTACGAGTACTAATGCTACTAATTTGAAATTCGTTCAATCATTTCTCTATTACAAGTGAGAGAAAATTAATGTTTTTTTTAGTTTGCTTGCAGAAGAAATAAAAAAATCACTGGTTGTTTTGATAAATATATAACAAAAATATGTGCATTATGTGGTAATACGGAACCCTCGTCTTAGTGCGACTCGCACTTGACCGGTCTTTAATATTCTATTATCTTAAAAGTTGATATTGAAACGTCAATGTAATATTTATCTTGAAAAGAAATATCTTTACCGTAAGTATATTTACTTGATTGACGTTAAGAAGAAAAAAACAGAACTTGTTTGAAGTGGAAATTAGCTCTACTTCTAAAATTTCACTATGGAAATTATATTTTCTTTGTAAATAATTATGGAACTTTTATAAGTTAAATTTTTATAATTATTAAAAAATAACAATCAATAATTTACCAAAAAAAAAATTATTAAATAACGATTCGTTAACTACATTAATTTCTCTGAAATCGTTTACGATATGAAAGAAGTCAAAGTAATTCATAAAGCCACCATTGAATGACTCTTCACTATGTATAAAGTAAAATCGCTATCCATGCCTGCCTCTCCTCATAGCTTCGGGCGCCTGCTCCTTCTAAACCACGCAATGGAATTTGATACGGATTTTCCTATCATTTAGAGATTTTTTACGGAAGGTTTTTATGTACAAGTACAATACATTCAAATTAAGTTTTCGTTACTAAATTGAATCCCTCCAAAGCCAGGGCGGATTTCTAGTAATTGAAAATATCTGTAAGTCTAGATCATACTCGTAGCTACATTGCGTCTAATCCAGATTCATGGTAATGAAGAGCTACTGCGACGTCTGTCTGTGACATAACCTCGTTATATATCCAGGTCATCTGTATTCTATTACCTAGTTTACTAGTTTGAGGAGTCTGTATTAATTTGACATGAACCGAGGGTCCACATTAAACCGTGAAACTTAGAATAGTATATTTAATGTCTAGACGTATTAAAGCATTTAATAAAAATAAAAAAATATGGATCGTCAAGTTGTCTACACTGATACGTTAGTACTAGATACATGTATGAGGAGCTTAACCTAGATATTTTAAGGGTAGCTGTTTTCTATAGGCGGCGGTGATTACTTCCCATTAGATGACCCGTGTGCTCGTTAGTAAAAAAAAATTTTTCAAAGCTTGTTATGGATCCCAGTGTCTGTTGGAACTTACTAACAAAACTCTAACGTTAATTACATAACTGAATGTAATTAACGTTAGAGTAACGTTATTATTATCAGTTTATAGCAATGATATTATAATGCATGGATGTACGTACAGTTTCATACTAAATGACAGCAGAAAACGGCCCGACATAAGAATACAGGTTGACGCCAATGGTTTAAATGCAAATTATTAGTTTACCATTTATAGTCATTGAATTTACAACTTTACGTCTAACAACATAAAATAATTATTTAGTAAGTTTCGTTGCAAATAGGTTTTTTTTACAAAATAATAGTATTGACAGCAGCGCCGTCGTTCCGACAGACTTTTCTGTACTTTTGTTCGACTTTTGATGCGGCCATATTTTTAACGCTGACTAGAAGTCCATTACTTATAGGTCAGTATTTTAGAAGTACTACGTTACTTGAGGTGTTCATTAAACTGCTTGACTAAGTCAAAATTAACGCTCATTTCTTGCCCAGAATTTGTTAGTTAGATTAGCTGTTTAAGAAAATAAATTTCCTTTTTTGGTATTCCAATCTTTTTTTAACAAGCTTCCGTTGTATACTTAGTTACGAGTCCCTCATTCTACTGTCACTCGCTGCGTAAACCTTGGAGGTAGCTTAGAATTAAAACAGTTTTATCACTTCATACTAAAAAGGACTGTTGATGTCACTTTTTATATCTTGAAACAATTGTAAATCGGTATAATGCCAACAATTTTCAGTATGAAATTTTGATTTTTTTTTTTATTATTTGATCGCTACCATCCATAGACATTTGAAACACCTAAGAGATTGCAAATGTTGCCAACCAAGAGGGCTAAAATGGAATACCTCTTGTGCCAGTAATTTCACCGGCTGTCTTGCTCTCACGCCGGAACACAACAGTGGCGCATTGCTGCTTAGCGGCTGGATTAGCGAGCAAGAAATCAATGGAAATTCTCTATGTAGAGAATTAAAACAACATTTAATTTAACCCTATTGGTCCTTTACTGCAATAACTGCCTAAATAATTTAGAAATAACAAATAATTCGTATTGTGGCGTAAGAAAATCGTCTGAATTATCAATTTTCCTTAAGGGGAAAAAGTGTCTAGAATATGTTTTTTATGTGAGTGTGTAACTGTATTGGTTTTTGTTTTTAAGGTATGTCCACCTTCTGGATACCCACAAGTATGTTTAAGATTAGCGGCCGCCCGCGATTTCGTTCGCGTGTAGCCTATGTCCGTGAGGAATAGTTTAGCTTATTATCTGTGAAAGAATTTTTAAATCGGTTCTGTAGTTCCAGAGATTACCCCCTACATACAAACGAACAAAAAACAAACAGACAAAGTTTATCTCTTTATTTTATTAGTGTAGACGTAGAAAAAGAAACAAAGTTATCAAAAAAAAAGAAAATAGAAAAATTATAAATCTAATTAAAATTAAAATGAAAAATGTCACCCAAGCCACTGTTTCTGGGTAGGGTGCCCAAAAGATTAAATTAGGACTCTTTATGGGTTATAACTTTTTTTTTAAAGTAAACATTGTGTTGTAAGCTGCGGCCGAAAGCTCGTGACACGTGCAAACTTGATTTAAGTGTAAGCATAAGCTATTTAAGTTGGCTTCCGTTCTTATTTGCAAAGAAAATAAAATCTGTCAACTTTTTGAACCGAAAATTCCATCACACCAAGCGGCCAGCTTTCATTTTCTCTATATCTTTCAAGTGATAAAGATCGTTTTTAACTTACATTGCTTCTTGGGACCGTTACATGATACTTAATATTTTATCTAAAGGCAGCAATGTACTTCGCTTATTTTTTTATTTACTATGCCTTTCTAATTCATAGTAAATGGACACTTTTTGAAATAATTGTACTGTAAAGGACTGAAAAATTTATTTGCAATAGAAAAACTTACGACGCTTTTTATGAAATTCTGAGTATGCAATCAAAAAATCTCTATTTTCTTTTATAAAACGAAAGGCAAACGAACAAGTGGGTAAGCTGATGGTAAGTGATCACAACTGCCTATAGATATCGAAAGTCAAAAATCACCTGGTTCTTTCGTTGGTTTTGTTGGTTTAATATTTATTTTAGTCTTTAAGGTCAGATCTATGGGCATAATTATGCAGCCGGAAAGAAACGTATTCTTTTATGTTTTAAACTTTCGCGATTTTCACACATAATTATTACGTTATCGGGACTTTAACTTTCAGTCTACTCGTGACCACGGCCATTGAAACATGGCCGAAACGTCGAGGTAAATCAACAATATACTTTTATCGCGTTAAAGTCCCGAAAACGTTGTAAATATGTGTGAAAATCGCGAAAGTTTAAAACAATTTATCGTAAATCGGTACGGGCCAGAAATATATCCCGATAACGTTATAATAAAGTATTCTGTTCTATTCTTTTTTCTACTATTATAGACACTGGTAGAATGTCTTCCAGCTCTTGTTGAAAGCCAACCATATTATCTATTCGATTAGCAACTAAATTGATATACGATTATAAAAGGTACTGCTCCATTGATGTCAAGTTCAGTCCTACATTGACATTGACAAACAGTGCAAGTTAACCAGGATTCCGACAGTTGCTCCTGCAAACTCGTATCTTACTTTGGCATTTGCTTCAAATTTGGACTCTAAACCCCTATTCCAAGATTGTGTTAGCAACTACGCAACTGAATGACAAAAGCGAATGGAGAATTAATAATATCTATCATATGTTAAACGGAATAATTAATTGTATTGACTAAGAGTGATTGTGCGTCTGAGTTTACAAGAGGATTGTAAATAATGTGTTTTGTTCGGGACTGTTTGCCATTTACAGAACTAAGTTATTATGTACTAACAACTCGCCTCGGCTGCGTACGGATGTAATTTCTTAACAAAAACCTAATTAGAATGTTATTTTTTAATTTCTTATGCAACTATTGAAGGCAAACGAGCTAGTGAGTCATCTGATGGTAAGTGACCACCACCGCCCATAGACACCCGCAACACCAAGGAGATTGCAGATGCGTTGCCAACCTAGAGGGCTAAGATAGAATACCTCTTGTGACAGTAATTGTACCGGCTGTCTTGCTCTCCACGCTGGAACACAACAGTGCAAGCACTGCGCTTAGCGGAATGTATTGTACTTAAGAAACCTTCTGTGAAAGATTACCTAAATGACAGTGGAAATAGCATCAACATCGTTACGTGGTTTAGGAGTAAGTGGCTCTTGAAGTTACGAGGACAGAAACGGTCAGCGACTTTGTTTTATATACTAATTATCGACCAAGAAATTGCTTGACCACTTTTCGACCGTATCACAAAGGGATAAGGTTCAAAAGTGGTCAAGCAATTACTTGGTCGACTATACAGAATAAAGAAAGAGGCACTGCTGCAAGAATTGATAAAGAGCCGTGGTCTCTGAAGAATTTTTGAAGAGATGTTGAGAGATCTTTAAAAAGTTTTGATTTTTTAATATTATTCATAAATTTGATAATATTTACACTTTGGGAATTTTATACAATGTTTAAAGATTTTTTTAAGAAATCAACACATACATAAACCTAATTCTTACAGATTACAACTACATACTAAAAAACATAGCTATACGTTAGGTTAAGAGGGTGGAAAGCGTTATCGTCGTTTGTATGGAGAGCGCGGTTTACAATAGTCTTAAGTTTTTCTTAAAAAAATCCTTATGGCAAATGGAAAGTTATTGCAAACTTTAATTTTATGAAACTAAGGAGGTCGTGCTTAGTAACGATTTCGAAACTTCATTAGTAGAAATTACATTACCGTAGCGCTGGTACAGTCGAAGTCAATGTGGATTACCTGCCAAAAAAAATGGTTTTTATTAAAAAAAGGGTAAGAATTAACATTTTTCTAGAAAATATAAGTTACTGACAAACTATCATTTTACCAAATTACATTTGACCTATCTACAAAATAATGTCCAGCCTATGTAATTATTCATTTTCTTATTTATTTCACTGGAGATTTATTTTTAGATCAAGTAATATTTCACATTTAGTAAACACATCCTGAAACTTTAGTGTCAGTTTTTGTCACAACAAACTTCTTGTACGCGCTAGCGTTAACTTCTCAATTATTACTATGGAAACAGTTCGTTACGGATACGCGCCGCTAGAGGCGCTGTCTACACTTTTTAGCGTTTGAGAAATTAACGCAACGCGTTCAAAACGTTTATTGTGACGAAAACGTACAAAATTGAAGCTTAATAATGATTTATTCTATGTGAAGGGTACCTTAGTGGTTGTTAAAACAAATTAAAAATTAAATTCAAATCATTTATTAATGGATGTGCTCTTGTAAAATGTTAGTAACAATTGTTGCTTATGAAACTATGTTAGTCGGCATATAATAAATAAAATAATAATAAAATATTCATAAAAATAAATTCAAGATACATAGCGAAAGAGAGGTTAAACAAGAATTTTATAATTGATCAAATGCGTGACTGATTTGATGTTAAACATATATTCTATAACAATAGCAAATATAGACAAGCAAAGTCTGGAGTGAGTACCCTTTCCGAATTTAATAAAGTATTTTCTAACTTTCAAGTCTGTCATCGCCTCATGCAATTATAAACACCAAAGTAAAACATCAACTCGAATAGAAATATTAACAACATTCTCAAAATAACACCATTGTTTTAAAACTAATCAGAACTAGAGAATACTAAGCTATATTTCTTATGAAATTTCAAACAAAGCATGCTCTGACGTTTAATTTCCGATACCCTTTACAAATTAAGGTATCAAAGGGACTGGATTCTGCAAAATTCATTAATGACCAATAAACAATATCTTTTCGAGCCTTTGCCCTTTAAATGGGTTTATTGAACGCCCATCCAGCCCTTTTGCGGTCGTTAATCGAATTAAAAGTTGTTAAAAATTTATTAACGTTAATGCTTGAAAACGGAAGCCGGTTTTTCACGAGACCAATGTCTACTTTATTCAAAGTCAAAGTCAATATATCTTTATTTAGATTAGGCTTACAAAAAGCACTTATGAATCTCAGAAAATTTACTGAAGATTTGAAAAAAATCTTTGATGAGAAAATACCAGCAAGGACCTAAATTACAATGTTTTTACATCTTAAGTATAGTCGACCAAGAAATTGCTTGACCACTTTTCGATCGTATTACAAAGGGTTAAAGTTCAAAACTGGTCAAGCAATTACTTGGTCGACTATACTACACAGTAGGCACACAAATTTTGAAAAAAAAATTAAGAACTATAAATGACAACATTAGTCTATATTGGTTCCACCTACCAGTGCTGTATGGCTTTGGGAATTGGCATCCGCAGAGAAAAATCATAGGTATAGTTGCAGGCAAACATCTTGAGCATAAATTGAGTGGAGGAGGTACGTTTGCGCATACACATTTTTACTAGAAACGGCTACTGCACAGTCAAGGTCAGTGCTCAAGAAGTTTGCCGGAGACTGTAGGTGGATAGATAAGTAGGTATGTGCAATATAAATGGTTTATATTTTTTATTTTAATATCTACAAGTCGCAAAATCATAGGAAATTATTATCTACACAAGTTCTTACTCTCTTCACAGTATACTTGCGAATACATCTTTTAAACCCCCGACACAAAAAGAGAGTGTTATTAACTCTGCAGAAATATTGGGTGCTTAGGTACTCGTTCAATAGTTCGTATTTTAATGAATGTAAATTTAAATATAAAATAAAAATTAAAAATTTACTTTTCCAAATAGGCCATTAGGCTTTTAGCATGATTTAGGTATTAACCGAAAAAAAAAACGTAAGTATAGTAACTGTGAATAAAGTCTGATAATAAGTGAAATTGATTTAGTCCATTATATAATCTGTATACCCATAAAACATCACGTAAAGTAACGCCAATTTGGACGTTGAAACCTACGCTCAATAGAAAAGTTCCTAAAGAGGCCATCCAATCAATCAAAATGTCACCAGTAACTGTTGGGTACAGATTGGACACTAACTTCTAGACCGTTACCGCTGGCCTAGAAATACAGCATTTTGTTAGAAACCTTGCTCGTGTCAATGACCTGTTTGTTATGTCTTCTACGAGGTCACACGAGGCCTATTACATATTCGCTCGAAGGACTTACCCATTTATTGCTCAGTTCACCTCTTTCACGGAAAATTGGTTAAACTGGGATGTTCTGAGAGACAAACAAAACAATCTGCTGTAGGAAGAAGTTCAATTAAAGAAACCTTATGGAAGTATTGAACGGAACCCGGTCTTTGTTGACGATTTTTATGCAATTTGCAAACTTAATAAGTGCATCCTTGATTTGTGATGTTTTTATGCAGTATGCCTTTCAAAGACATATATCTCGAAGAGGCTGGTCGACGTCGCAAGCGACTGAAAAGCTGGTAGCCACCTTGCATAGTGTATAAGCTTAGCTATACAGAGCAGTAATGCTGCCAGCATCTTCGGCCTCTTTTTTATGTTTAGAAATAATTTTAGTATTCATTAAAAAGGGGGTTTCTCAATTGGATTGAACGTTTTTTGCCGCGTGTAAGTTACGCAATGTTAACGCTAATCGTGATCCGACATAAATGATTCTTCTTTTTGTTTAGTTTAGTTGTATCTATATATTTTTTTACTAAAATATAAATCACAATTATTTTCAGACAACTAGGCAATAACATACATGGTATTTGAATACTAAAAGTACATTATCACGTCAATTAAAAAAGTCACGTTTTTACACTATTTCCTAGAATACTTACCGTAATTATGTAACCAAATTTTTCGCTCATTAAAATAAAAGCAACACCCCCACTTCCTGACTAAAGAAACACCCCATTCACAATCCCTTCCATGCAGTGCATTCATCATTTCCATATTCAAAAAAGCTCTCGAATGTACAAAAACCATTTCAAACTGAATCCTAATGGTAAATGATTCAGTGATTCTGATTCGCCGTCAGCAGCAGACTCGTGATGGATGGATCTATTCATAATGTTATTAGTTAGAGTGAGTTGCTCGAGGCAGTGGAGTTTAGTTGAGCGGAGCGGATTGAGTCAGCGGAAAATTACTATAAAATCGGCTTCTATCTTGTAAGATATACAATTACTCTTTATTGATCACCACAAAACACCAAAAGGTACAATATAGAGAGAAAACATAAGGCACACAATAGGCAGTCTTGTTGCTATAAGCGATCTCTTCCAGACAACCGTCCACTTCTCACATACACACACAAAACCACAATTCTTGGAGAGTTGAACCCTGTTTCGTCACTCTCTGAGAAGTTTCCGATATTATATCTAACAAATATCCGTGATACTGTCTCTGTTTGTATTCATAGAAAAACAGAGATGGTATTACAGATATTAGTTAGATATAATTTCCAGGAACTCATTAGGTAGTGGTGAAACAGGCCATTAGTATTATTATCTTATTTATTTTTATGGAGCATGCGGTTCACCTGACAGGAAGGCTTCAATAATTGCTGATCCATTGTCATCCTTCAAGTACTTTCCACTTGAGCCTCTGAGTGTCTCAGTCGCCTTACGAGACGGAGTAAGTAAGTAAGTAAGTACTTCCTGCTGGTATTTTCATACAGTTATCTCAGAACTGCAATAAATAAAGGTTCTCGTATGTTGTAAGGTAATAATTCCGATGTGGGTATTGTAGGTTTAGTTTTTTTATTTTTTTTTATTTGGGGCATCAACTACATTACAGATCTTATCTATTATGTAATAAAGTTACCAATGCCAAAACAAATATTAGATGTCCACCAAAGTACAGAAAACAAACAGTAAATAAAAGGTAGATACAAAAATAATATCTGAATGTTCGTGATTTTTACTCATAATTAAATATATTGTAATCGAAATTATTTATTTCTAAATTTTTCGATTTTTCTTTTTGTATTTTTTTACATTCAAATTAAATTTAAAATGCTATATAATGAATGACAACACAAAGAAAAAATAGGGTAATGGCAGGGTTTGAACCTGCAACATCAGCATTCCGTGCCTTGCGTATTCCAGTTTCCGCCACGTTACCGCTGCCATACCCTGCGAATTTTTCAATGTGTTTCGTCTTTTACGGTCATTGCATTATTGATATTTTTTCTTTTGGGTAAACTACCCTCGGTGTCATCTATGAGAAACTTAATCAAGCCCTAAGCCTTAAGCTAAACTAATTAGCTTAGGCTAATTAGGGTAAGCTTTTTACCCTAATTTTTCTTTGTGTTGTCATTCATTATATAGCATTTCATAATTAAATATATTCAAGTAAAGTATACATTTAAGAGTTTTTCATTCATAAAGTAGTTTACCAGATTTATCATCATAGGTTGTGTCTTTTTAATTTTACTTGAAAGACACATCAATTAGAATTCGTCCTATCAATTACACAATTTCAAAGTTATAAACATACTTAGTGAGCTGGTTTACACCCTGATTTGACCCACAGTGGATCTTAGTGAAGAGCACCTATAGTTCTTAACGCAATACGCGTTATACGCGCTAATTTCCTAAGGCATTGTGCTACTTTGAAACCCGCTAACTGCTAATCCGTCGACTCCAACCTTACAAAAGAATCAATTCGCCTATTCACTTTATTCCAGTTGATCGTCAATGACTTATTAGTTTTTATTAGTATCTCGTTATTGTGTGATTTATTGTATCCTATTGATTTGTCTTTATTGTTCTACGTAACTTTTATTAGAAATGTTCCGTCGTTTTATTTTATCCGTCGTCTTTGTTGTTCGTGTTTGAATATCGTTGACATTATTGACAGACAACTGGAAATATTTTTGTTCATTATATGCTGGGAAGTGAGAGAAATGCTGTAAATAAACCTATTGGCATGATAGAAGACCTTTTAAATATGAAGACTATTAGATCGATTTGTAAAAAAAAGGTAATTAGGTGTCATTTTTATTTCGTCTTCATTGGCCTGCTTACATGCGTCTTGATTCCGTCATTGCTTACATTCACTGACCATGTCCCTTCTCAGGCATGGTACCAAGTTCAATTATATCATGCGTGTGAGTTGACTGATCCCCTTTATCCTATACTCCGGTGTTCCTCTTATCCAACGATATCTCTGTAATTACTAGATTCAGTGTTCTAAGCCATCACTTTGTCCTACGCAATTGCAGTTCCAACGCCTCACCTCACTAGCTCTGTCGCGCCCTTACTTGTTCAAGGCGCCGCACGATGGTTAGCCACATTGCTCGCATTGGTGAGCGTGTGAGGCTTAGAATCTTTGTTTGAATGTGCTATTCCAGTGTAACCTATAGCTCAATGCTCTAGCCCCACCTGTACGGATATAGCACGCATGCTCATTTTGTTGCTTTTCACTCAGTCCGTCTCTCTCCTACTCATTTGATTAGAAAGAGACGCACTAAGCGACAAAGCAAGTCGCGGTGTGTCGTGCTAACTACCCTGACCTTATTTGCATGCGTAGCACATCAAATAACTTTTTTGTCAAGGGTTAAAATTATAATAGAAACCTGTTGCCGAAAGCTTATCCAAAAATATTTGTTATTCCAAAAGCACTTTAATATCTGTGGAGGAAACTTGGTAAAAACAGGTCTTTTTGCTGTAACGATCGACACTTAGCAAATTGTTGAGTTTTAATGTACTTAAAATCTACTTAGCGGTAATCCACGCTGTCCATTAAGAAGTTTTGGATCGTTTTAATGTCTGACGATTTGCTGTCTCGGGATTTACGTCGATGGAGCACGGGGCAGGATCAGCGCAGAACTCAATGATCAGGCTGTTTTCATCACATATATGCAGTGCATCATCATCATCATATAAGCCGAAAGATGTATAGTGCTAGAAATAGGCCTCACCAAAGATTGCCACAACAGCCGGTCCCGGGTTGCTTGCATCCAGCGGGTTCCCGCAACCGTCACCAGGTCATCGGTCCCCGGTCTGCCGGTACGCGGTCACAACTATAGAACTCTCTGGCCACATCGGCCATCCGTTCTACGAGCAATGTGCGTCGCCCACTGCCACTTAAGTCAGCATTTCTTAGGGCTATATCGGTGACTTTGGTTCTTGTGCGATTCACAAGTTATCTGTAGTTGAAACTAAAATATATTAACTTTAATTAGAAAGAACTATGCCCGGACAGTGGAAATAATGGCCGGAGTTTCTCTGCAAGATCGAATCAGGAGTGAGGATATCCGCAGAAGAACCAAAGTCACCGACATAGCTCTGGAAATTGCACGTGTCACGGCTGCATGACTCTATGAAGTTTGAGGGGATCGTAGAGTATATCCAAAGACCAGTTTTACTCTGAGGTTCGAGTGGTTGGAGTCCAGCCACAACTTCAGCTTTACATCCTATGCTATGCGGGTGCCGACCGATCATCTATTGACCTTCATGAAGCAGGAATTTTGGCCGAAGAGAGTCGCTTTCCTTCGGTTTCGCGGACGGTTGCTAGACACCCCGAAACTAGGTCACAAGTGCTAATTTTACTGTTTTTATGTTTTGTCTTATCATTATGTATGCTAGTCTTTAAGATATTTTTTCTATGGGCTTATGCAGCAAGAAATAAATAGTTCTATTCTTAAATGGGGGCAACGGATTAGCGATTCTTTTGTAATTTATTGGTTCACATGGGCGATAGAATTCACTTACAATGAGGTGACACGCGTTCTCGTGGCTCCTTACTCCATAAAAAGTTTAAGTAGCCACGCAATAATTAAAAACAAAAACAATGTTTCGTTTCAATATCCACAAGCCGTGAAACATTGAAAGTCATACGTTAATTATATGTCAACATTTCAGTCAAAAAGATTATGTACAGTACAACAAAAAATGTAAACCACACTCTTAGGTATATATATATACATAAGTGTTTACTCTTATAAGCTTGGAAATATTGTCCACGAAACATTTAAGCTTTTTGAATACTAATTAGGAGTAAAATTATAATTTCTTTGTAATATTACTTATATCATTTCATTCGCATTTCAAAAGATAATGCGCTTGTTTTGAACTTCTCATTTCTAAACAAGCTCGTTATTGGCTGTGTAGGTATGTAGGTAAGTATCGAAATTTCCGAGTCAAAGTACAAAGATAGCTTTCAGGGTAATTACGGAGTATTATGCTATTCTGTTTGTCGGCGTCACGTGGCTAGCACAAGCTGCAAGTCGCTTTGACGGTATAAGCATCTCTCTAAACTCGGGTTCAATAGCAATGGTCAATGTTGTAAGCAAACCAATTTCACATTATAACTAGGCTTAGCTTAGGGCTTCTGGATTTAGGAAAATAATAAATAAAATAAAAGTTTTCTTCAGGTAGTACACCTGTATAAAAATAAATGTTACATAGGTTACATAAAACAAAATAAAAGAAGAAAATTAACTAATAATATTAATAATTAATAAAATAGCGATTTAATCAACTTCAAACTACTTTCGGTTCTGTGGCCCTAACATGACTGGCCAAGTTTAGTTTATCTCTATCTGCGTCCCTTTCTTATGACACTAGTAAAGTTAGATAGAGACACAGGGAGGGGTTAAACTAAACCTGGGCTGTCATGTTAGGGCCGCTGCACAATAATGACTTATATTTTCCATCCTAGTGAAAGAGAGTTAAGTCTTATAGTTCTTCAGTTTTTCTAGACTTAACGCCTTTTTCACTCAGGCCCCAGAATTTACAACAAAGCCGGTTGTCGGGCTTTTCCTTTTTTTCTCACACGTCAATTGTTTTTGACGATCCTAAATGGAGATATTATTAACGTTATAATATTAACGTTCACTGACATTGTTTGTTACTGCTTATGGCTTTTCATCCGTTTTTAATGATATTGTTGTTTTCCGTGTTTATTTTTATTATGTATTTCTTTAGACAATCTGGATGTACATTGATACAATTTTAACATGGCCAGTTTATACGTAGTAAATGGTGTAACGGATTTAGGCGTTACTTTGGAAAACTTAGATTCGAGTGTTAGGATAAATAAAATCTAAACTTATTGTAAGCATATTAAATTTCATTCTGACAAATATTTATTAATCACAGAGATCTTTCAAGTAGGTACAGTTTAATTTTAATGGCTACGTTAAGTCAGATTAGGTAAATCATTAATTCATTATCACTTATTAATTACTTTCTTACTTGCGTTCGTTCAAAATTATGAGATTTAGACGACCGGATAGCCTGGTCGTTAATGGCCCTGACTACAAAGCTAGAGATATCGGGTTCGAATTCCAATCATTGCAAACATTTTGTTTGCTGATTTAAAATTTACATTTGTACTAGACTCATGGATGTTGTATTATGTGCATTGTCCGTACCCATAGCACAAGCAGTTTTAGTTGCTGAAATTTGGGAATAGGTCAATTGTTCCAAGATATTTGTCTAATTCTTTTATTTAGGGTACTTTAATTGTAAATTGCTATCATTCCCACAGTTTCAGGGACGCATTTCAGCAAACAAAGTAACTCAATTAGCAATATCGGCAACCGCTGGCACAAGTTCGGTCTCACGAAATAAGTCCGCTTTCGAAACTAGTTAACTAAATACGTGCATTTGAATGCAATTAGAATAGACAAAATATCTGCAGGAGTAAAATGTTTTAGCACATTACATTAAATTTATAAAACACCCTAAGTACCCTGCTGTACCTGAGAACGATCTATAACTACAAGTCTAAGGATTTTTAACCTGAAATATAAATTTTAGTTTTATAAATTAATAATGTAAATATTTTGGGACAATTAACACCAATTGGCCTAGTCCCAAAGTAAGCAACTAAAGCTGCTTGTGTTATGGGTACTAGACTACGGATATTCATACTCATATAGATAAATACATAATTAAATATGTAATAACATCCAAGACTCTGGTTCAAACATTCATCTTCATCATAGAAACATTTACCCCTTCCGGGAATCGAACCCGGTACCTCATGCTTTGTAGTCAGGGTCATTAACAACTATACTATCCCGTCGTCATGAATTTTTAAGAGTGCAGCAGATGCGTTGCCAAGCCAGAGGGCTAAGATGGAAAACCTCTAGTGCCAATAATTACACCGGCTGTCTTGCTCTCCACACCAGAATTAGCGAGCAAGATGGTGGTAGCGATCCGGACATTAACTCAATTTCAACTCAATTTAAACCTCTGTGGATCGAACTCGGTACCTTGCGATCACAAGTCCACCCTTCCAACCAAAGCCAAGTATTTAATCCTAGCGAACCAATGTCAGAGTTTAACTCCTGACAGATTCCGTGCATGCATACTATCGTGTCAAAACGCTATTAGACCACATCGGAACAGCGAAAATCTCTTAATGAGAACTCTTAATTACCGTTGGGATCCTCGTAGGGAATTTGTCTGGCTTTTTAACACGGAATCCTGTCTTAATCTTGGTAGAAGCAATTCGTCAGCGCTTAAGGGGCAGGGACCGGTGGGGTACAGATGTGCCCGAATTTACGGCCTGTTTAAAATGCTTTAAGACAAGCCGTTCGCGGGTTATTTGAAGACAAAAGGGTTAATTTCTCGGCGGTAGTCGGCGATGAGTAATTGCGTTCTAGTTCGAGTTGGGTTCAACGATTTTCAATTTTGAAAAAGACGGGAAGTTTTGCCTTTCGAGTGTTTCAAAGATCAGCTACTGGCTTCAATATTGTAGTTTTATACTTGGACTAGCAAACACGCGTGACTTTGTTCGCGTAAAATTAGTAGCCTATAATCGTAATTTTTGGAATCGGTTCAGTAGTTCCAGAGATTACCTCCTTCATACATACAAACAAAAAGCAAAGTTTACCTCTTTATTATTAGTGTAGATGTGTATAGTCAAGATGTAGATTAAATAGACTGTTTAATTAATACCAGTATCTTGTTAGCTTGGATCACAAGGGGCCTTTACTACAAAACTTAAAAGTACTACAATTATATTTATATTTATATTTATTGAATAATCCACACATAAGTTTACAGTACAAAACAAAAACACTTACATGATAGGTAAATCGCGATTAAAATAATAAACAAACACTTAATGTGTTTGTTTGTTATTATTAAACATATTATGTACAGGTATAACAATGAAATCAAATTACTAGGATTCAGATAGTCAAATGTCAATAAAAATAAGCTAGAATACGATGAAAATTGACATTATTAGAATACAATAAATTAAATTAAAATCAAGTTGTAAGAGATTAAATAGAATTGTATGTAATTGAACGTATTTGTCAACCTTTACAATTATTTCAAATTGTAGTACTACAAGTAGTACTATACCTTTGTAGAACGAGGGGCAGGTGGAAAATTTTTAATTAATAGACCAAAATTATGATTTTTTTGTAAGTCATATTTTAATATTCAGTTAAAAATTGCCACCAGCTGTTATCCCTGCTAGTGTGGAGTTAAAGTCTATGAGAAGAGACTTTGGCTTTCATGTGAAATGCTATAGTAATAAACGATAAACGACGTATGTTGATGTCTTTTAAGACAATATCAAGTATCATGTAATAGTTAAAATAAACAATGTCAATCAAAAACGGTCTCTTTTAAACGCCTTAATCGTACTGCCAAACAGATTATAACTGTAACCACAAAACCCCCTTGTTCCCCTACTTGCTTGCATTATCACGACATCTTTTACACAACCTCAAACTCCAAAAAGTCTATAAAACATTTGCATGCCCCTTAACATAGCAAGTAATTCGTCAGGAGCCTACTTAAGCATTCGCGTAGGCTAATCGGCTAATCTCGGGAAAACTCGGGCAAATTCGGCACGACTCGGGTTGACGGCGACGTCCACACTTTGTCCGCATGATTGATCGTCGTCGTGCACGGGACAACAGATTGCGGACCGGCTGATGGGCGTGAGCGTTTCTGACGATGTTTATGGATCATTTGGGGAACAGCTGTTGAATCGAGTTCGGAACAAGATGGCGGCTACAAGCTATGAATGCTGGAGGCTGTCACTAATTGCTATCGTGCTTGTTTTTTTAAACTAGCGTTTAAACGCAGAAAATTTGCTTCCAATAACATACTAAAGTGATAGTCATAATTATGTCGTTACCTATCCGATTAGGCTTTCTAGAATTACTTGTGATAATTTATGATATTATTTTGATGCACTTAAGATCGCCTGTTGACTCCCATGTAAAACTCTGTGTGTGTTCTTTTATTTTATTTATTTGTGTGAATCAATAAATAGTATTTGTTGTTGTTGTTTTGATTGTCAAAAAACTTTACCACAGTAAAAATATGTAAGTTAAATTTTCTACCAATTTTTTTTTAAACTTTCTGCTAATAATTTTCACAATCTCAAAACAAGCCGTTACGGAAGAAACCTTATAAGATATAAAGTTGATTAATAAAGATAATATTATTTTCATAGCGTTTTTTCCAGTTTCCTTGTTTGAGTACGCTAACAATGATCCCCGATCAGGTTTGGCAGATGATTACATTGTAGCGACCGCCATCTGGGACCAATTTCATAAACGCGACATGTGACAGGTGACAGTGACAATTTACCATACATTACTCTGTCGACAAATAACGCTACAGACTTACAGGTTTAACATCATAGTGGGCAAGCAATGTATACCGAATTGTCACTGTCACCTGCCGCCTGTCGCGTTTATGAAATGGGGCTCTGACCTACGTAGCCCTTGTGACAGGGAAATCAAACCTTACCAGGAACATGGTTACTTATTCATTTAAGTTTCCTTGTAATATTTTCCCTCATTTTTCCTCATCGTGAGAGAGATGGTTACATTTACTACTAACTTCTGAGTCTTTCTCAGTTTTAATCTGACATCTATGTATACATATTTGTATCATAAAATTTGACAACCTGTATGGCACAGTGGCACATGTGTCTGCCTACTGTGCAAGAGGTCCCGGGTTCAAATCCTGGTATGGGCAAATATTTGTGTGACGAATACGAATGTTTGTACCTGAGTCATGGATGTTTTTTGTATTTAAGTATACCCATAGTACAAGCTTTGCTTAGTTTGGGACTAGGTCAATTGGTATTTATTTATTTATATTTAAAATCAAAAGATTTTTCGTGACTTTACATGAGTCAAGTTCAATGTTTTTTAATGTTTCTTGATAATTATTTAGGAATCAAATATGGATAATTGTATTCTAGGATTTATCTGAAATTAAATATGTCCAAGTTAAATTGTTGTACTAATGCGCCGATAGATGGCGCTGTAATATTTAGTCCGATTCCTGAATGGCGCTATCGAGATTTTTCTTGTTTTCATATGGTGGCGTCACTGCGGTAATAAAGTTGTGATCATTTGTACGCACATTAAAGCTCTATTTGTTATTGCTGAGTTTCATTCAACTTCGAGACCCTGGTGCGCTATCGTACATGGTCCGTCGAACTAGATAAGTGCTAGTGACAGTGAGTGGTTTTTAGTAGTTCAGTGTGAGCTACTCTCCACATCACATCCCATAGTGGCAGTGGATCGCTGTCCAGAGGGAAGTGAAGGATATTCGGCGAAGCAGTGGCGCCATCAAGTGGCAGCCAGGCTGAATCGCAGGCGGCTCGGAAGTCCGATTGTGGATTGCGGCCGTCAGGAGAACAGTGGAGGGAGTCCATACGTCACAGCAACAGGATAAGTTATTGGTGCTAGTGTGAGTGTTGGTCAAGTGCAAACCGTGAGTACATTTATATTGTTTGGTAGAAGAATTTCAACCTTAAGAGCAAGAAGATTTAAAACTTTCATGTGTTGGATTTGCTATAGAACTTTGAACCTTAAAGTAAAGAAGAGCTAAACATAGAAAAATATTGTAATTTAAATTCACTTAGAAAATTTGTGCATAGAAGTAGGTATTTAGACTTAGAATAATTTGCGAAAAAACGGAGATACGGGGAATCCATGCCAAAATTCCCTTATCTGTCAATTGTCAAACACTTGTAATTTTTTGAGAAAAATATTTTGTAACTTTAACTTCTGATATTTTAATTGAATTAATGATTTCTCAACTTATACGAAAACTGGGACTTGGGTTAAGTTATTTTAACGTCACGATGGAATCTTTGCTTAGCTTTCAAGATGATGTATCAAGGCGTATATTTAAGGCAAGAGTTAATTTTAAGAAGTCGCCTAGAGAACGCCTAACCAAAGATTACATCGAGAACAGACTAGAATCAGTAGATCAGTTATGGTGTGAATTTAGACAAGGTCACAAAGATCTTTTGCAAAAAGTTGAACCTAAATTGTTAGAAAATGTACCGTATGTCACTGAAGATGTTTACGATAATACGGAAGAAGAATTTAGTAGTTATAAATGTGAGTTGAAAGCGATGTTAGCTGAATTTGTAAATTTAAATTTGGTCCAATCAAACGTGACTGAAGGAAGTTCAAACGGTAGGTCAAACCTGGTCAAGTTACCAAAGATATGTATTCCGATATTTTCTGGAAAGTACACCGAATGGACAACGTTTCGGGATTTGTTTGTATCTATGATACACAACAATGGTACATTAGACAACGTCCAAAAATTGCAATACCTTAAGGGTTACTTGTCCGGAGAAGCAGAACAATTAATTCGTTACATACCGGTAACTGGTGCGAATTATTTACAATGTTGGAAACAATTAGAGGAGCGTTATAGTAATAAGAAATATCTTTCACATTGTATTCTGACACGTTTATTAAGTCAAAGAAACGCAACAACAGAATCGGCAAGTTTTCTGAAGGAATTACTGGACACATCTTCAGATTGCTTAAACGCGTTAACAAACCTTGGTGTCGATGTTTCTACGTGGGACATAATAATTATTCACTTGCTCTCTATTAAATTAGATCCGGAATCTCGCAAACAGTGGGAGCTTAAGGTAACAACCAATGGTAGTTCAGATTCCTTGCCAACATTCGCCCAATTTAAAGAGTTTTTAACCGGAAAATATCGCGCATTAGAATTTATTGAACCAAAAATGAACAATAGTCCAACAGCTTTTGATACTAAGCCATCTGCTAGTAATCATGTTAACCACACCAATGTGTTACATGCTATTAATGTTATGTGTGAGTTTTGTGGCGAAGCACATAAACTGTGTTTCTGTAAAAGGTTTGCCAATCAGGATTTTGAGAAAAGACATGAGTTTGTTACCAATAACAGAATGTGTTATAATTGTTTAGGAAGTAATCACGGTGTAAGATTTTGCCAAAATACCACAAACTGTCAGGTTTGTAAGAAGCGTCATCATTCCTTGCTTCATCCAATGGGTGTCCCAGCTTCAACGTCTATTTCAGGGGATACAGTTCAAGGCGTTGAAGAGGTTCTCGTGGTTGATGGTGGAGCAGGAGATGCGTCAAATGTGTCACACCAAGAAACCATGCCAATAACAACCCACATGGCATATTGTGCCGAGAGTATGGTTGCTAATCAGGTTTTATTGGCTACAGCTGTCGTAAAAGCTGAGGCGAGAACAGGTCAATATAAAGACGTTAGAGCCTTGTTGGATCAAGGCTCACAAGCTTCGTTTGTGACAGAAGCTACAGCCCAAAGTTTGGGTCTAAAGAAGATTCCTTGTAGCAATGTTATCTCAAGATTGGGAGGAGATCAGTCTTCAATTTCAAAGTACATGGTGTCATTGAAAATCAAATCGATTACTGACCCAGGTTTTGTTACAGAGATAAAGGCATTTGTTTTGAAGAATATTACTTCATGTCTTCCAAGTCGGAAAATAGCCGCGTCAAATTGGGTCAAATCGCAACAGTTATGTCTAGCGGATCCAGCATATAATTTGCCGAGTAAAATTGACGTTCTGTTGGGAGCAGAGGTTTACAGTCAAATTTTGACAGATGGAATGCTGCGTGGACCCATAGGAGCTCCACTGGCCCAATGTACCAGGCTTGGCTGGATTCTATCTGGATCAATTGATTCAGTAATTGCTGAAAATAATATCACAGGTCTTCATACTCGTGTAGAGGATAATAAAATAATAAAACGTTTTTGGGAATTAGAAGCACAGCCTTTATTAGCTTCTAAAATATTTACAAGGCAAGAAATAAGGTGTCAAGATATGTTCACTGTTCGCTATCGAGATTTTTCTTGTTTTCATATGGTGGCGTCACTGCGGTAATAAAGTTGTGATCATTTGTACGCACATTAAAGCTCTATTTGTTATTGCTGAGTTTCATTCAACTTCGAGACCCTGGTGCGCTATCGTACAAAATATATTATATTACATTATTATTAATTGTTTCTGCAAAAAATAAACGGGAGAAGCGTTAAATAAGTAGAATGTAAATAAATAATTTTCGGAATCCTTGTCAGTTTGTTAGCTCGCTTATGCGTGCATCACGCAAAAGTTATTGGATTCAAAATCGAATTACTGTAAAATGTGAAGCTTTATCTTGGGTAAAATTTATTCTTATTATTATTGTCATTAAAATCGATTGACAGAAATAAAAGATATTATTTTTTTAAATCTAGTTAGAAACTTCATTGCATAGATCATTAGCGTGTTAAGATCTAAGTCTACGCGGACGAAATCACGAGCAGAAACTAGTTTTAACTAAATTCACAGTCTGATTTTAACAGCCCTAATCTTTACTGGGTTAAAACCGGTTTTGTATTAACAGCTTCACAGCTTGTTATAAAGATAGAATAAAGCTACGAGATAAGTGCTCCAAATCCGCAATATCTCGTAAACAACTCGTGAAGAAATTGAAAGTGAAACTGGCTAATTTCATTCGTTTCGCTTTGATTTATTAACGTTCGCGGGTTTTGTTATTGGATACTTTCCAGTTGTAAAAACAAGTGAGTTACCGCCGACGCATTATGCGGCCTTATTTAATTTAAAGCCTCATCAGAAACTAATAATTATATTTTAGACCAAATCCCCTTTTCACTGGGATGAAAAAATTGTGATGTCCAAAACAATCAAACCATTAAAGTGTTAAAAAAACTGTACTTTCATTCCTACCAAAGATGTTACACTTCCAAATATTGCCAACATTTACAAATTAAATGCATTAGTACAACCGCAGGCAAATGCCAACGCAATAAAAGAGGAATTACTAGAAGCTAGTGCTATTATATAATTAGCCAAATGCAGCATTCCCTGCAAATGCCTCTGAGCCAGGCTTAGCCGATACAAGCTGCCAAGGGTTATGATAGTAATCTCGAATAACAATGCTTATCGATATTTGGATAGGTCTCAGATTATTGGAGTAGCCAGTACCCAGGTAGTATTTGTCCAGTGGAGCATGACGTTGCGATTGTTATCTTGCTAATATTATAACTGCGAACGCAATGATGTTTCGATATTGAATTTTCGTTGTTTGCTCCTCAAACACACATTAACGAATGCATCAACCAACCGGAACAAATTACTTTGCTACTCCGCGAAACCTAACCTTGGTTGGAGAAGTAAGGTAATTTGTTTCTAATGAATGAATGAATGAAATCTTTATTTTCAGGCAACAAGGCCCATAGATAGATACCTTACAAACTAACATACATAAAAATATATAGACTAAAATACAATACAAAACAAAACAAAACAATTTTCATGTTGGCGACAAAACGGCCAATAATAATTAATTAATTATTATTTAATTTCTAATGGTCAATAATATGGACTTCCGCAAAGTAATGCATAAATTTACTAATTATTTAAAGGGTCTTCATCTACGATTGAAGCTCAAATCAGACATGGTTCTTCTACTACAAAACACAAGGACTGAATCCAGCAGCTATCATATATTATTACCAAGCCAGCACACTATCATTTAATAGACATAGGAATGAAGCTTGACGCAAGTCTATGAAATGACAGTGTGCTGACGTTACTCTCCAAGGCTATTCTAATTGCGGTTTGATATTATGTTTTCATATTTTTATCTAAATGAAAAAAGAGCAAAACATTTAAGTATATATTATGATGATAAATGATATCAGTCCATCACTACCATATTATGCCAGTAAAAAAAGAACAATTTTGTTCCTTTAGCTACCTTTTATTGATTAAAAAAAACCGTCACTAAAAGGTTATTTCATTTCAGCTCACGTGCGTAATAAGAAATAAATTGTAAGTCCTTTGACATTCAATGACACGTGTCTGTGCTAATGGTATTTTGAGGAAGTATATGCAAGTTCATGGAATGTAGCAACTCCTTGCCCCCTCCCCCAGCAACGCCCAGCCTCAATATGCATGAATGGAAACAGGTTTTCCAATGTAAGAAACAAAAAGATCCCGAGGAATTGAGAACCTCTTCCTTATTGAAGTCGGTTAAAAACGGCTATAGTTGGCTACAAGATATCACTATTTTTAATAATGCCGGCGGCACTCTAGGTTAGGTTTTTATAATGTTTGTATATTTTGTATTGATATTGTTTTATTACTTTTTATAGAAATATTGTAAAAACTTGACCTAAGATTTTAAATAAATATGAATTAATAATAATAATATCTTGGGACAATTTACACCCATTGACCTAGTCCCAAACTAAGCAAATCATGTGTTATGGATACTAGACAACGAATAAACATACTTATACATATATAGATAAATACATACTTAAATACAAATAACATCCATGACTGAGGTACAAACATTCGTCTTCGTCACACAAATATTTGCCTATACCAGGATTTGCACAGTAAGCAGACACATGTGCCACTGTGCCATATAGACCGTATAGGTTTAAATCAAATTATATTTTGTTTAAGTTGTGTTATTAAAACTGAAATATCTGAGAAACATTTAAGCAAATTTTGTTTTGTCTCGAACAACGAAGCATAACATTATCTTGGAATCTGTACTTAAATAATAAACTGATCGAAATTCGAAGGAACTTCCAAAATATTGACTAGAAAGTTTCCGAACTCCTAACATTATTTTCTCCTAACAGTATTTCGTAAATCCTTCGATAATTTCACTCTTCCGTTTCAAACAATAAAAATAAACGCCGGTAGAGGAGAATCAGAGACCCGTCTGGAATCCGAATTCTTTATTTTTGTGATATTTTTTTGAATTCAACGTTCTCTAGTCTGCCCTAGAAAGTGGAAACGCGTATTTCTCGAGGCGTGTCCGCCCCAGCCGCCTGTCACACCGTTACACCCCAACGAGTCCGACGACAAAATGTGACGTTAACATTATCGACATATTAATAAAATAAAAACTATATTTTTAAAGTATCGTGGTTATTTAAAGGGACTTTAATGCCTAAAAATATGATTCACTTATATCAACGTTATAACTGATGACTGTGCGATTTTCGGTATTAAACTTGATGTTACAATTTAATTCGTTTCTCGTTTTCACGTTTCAGTAATCCAATATCCAGTATCGTGAAAATCTAAATAGTAAATCTCTTTTGTTTTTGTTACGGGGATGTTAACATTATTCCATGCTAAATTTCAATCCTAACTTGTTTCTATTTGGCTGTATTTTTTATATGGAAACTAGTTATAAATCGTTAATACATCAATTTATAATTTTAGTTTGGAAGTATATTGTGACTTACACCTTATAGATTCAATCCAACATAAACGATTTTTATTTTAACAACAATCTGACTGACACTTGGTCAAGGTTTTTTAATAACCCGACATTGTGGCCCACTGCTAGGCTACGTGCAGGCCCTAGACTTCCACTACCAAACTTTTTTTATGACTAGGAAGGAAAGCTTTATGGCTCCTTCCTGCCTGGAGCGGCTCGGGGGATATGTGGGACTCTCCCCCGAAATTGGGGGGCATACCCGAACTAAAACCATCCCTAGGCGTCACTGTCTAACCGGTTATCGACCAGGCGCCGTGGGGCAACTTCCACTACCAACCTAAGTCAAGTATCGTTAGTAAATAAGAAGAATTAAGAAGTACTCGGTGTGACAGACTGACTCTGGCCCATTTAAAGCGGTATTCAAAATGGCGCTATGCACTTGAGCGTAATTCTGCAAGTCTGAGATGAAATTCCATTTTATTCCTAAACTTGTACATTTAACTTGTTTTGAATGATGTTAATTATACAAAAACAATAACAACTGAGATTATACCAAAAGGCATAGGTAAATAATATAAGATACCTATTAAATTAAACAAAATAAACAACTAAGCAAAGCTTGTGCTATGGGTAGTACTAGACAAGACATACAGAGATAAATACATACTTAAAATACATAAAATAAGCATAAATCAGGTGCTAACATTTATATTCATCATACAAACATTCGCCCCGTGTAGGAATCGCACCCACAACCTTCAATGGTAGGTCGACAATGAAAGACAATTACCGTTTAAAAATTAAAGTTGGACAATAGAGCTACATTCTTAAAGATTCAGGTGTCACTTCACAAAGGTCACTATTAACAAATTGGAACAAGTTACATTGGAGTTAATGGTGATTAATATTTGCGTCTGTGTGAATGTTGTTTCATGTGGAAGTAGGGTGAGTTTCCATAAAAAAATTATGTCACACAGATGCAGCTGCTTTGCACGTGCCTACGCAGCACTGGTTTCGCGGAGTAGCAAGGTAGTCTTTTCCAATTTGTTCAAAAGAGCTACAACGAGTATTATTAAATGCTCACACCTATTTTCTTTTGGGGCATGCAAAGTCTACGCCAAAATAAATTAGTGATTTCTCAATAGTGATAGAGCCATACTATAACCAGTTACTGGTTGCATCACGAGTGAGCCAGCTCGAACGGAGTAGTACCGCACTGCAATGTACAGCAACGGATCAGTAATTATCTTGGAATAACAGATTTCCATAAGCAACGGAGATCATTTCCCACCCCTCCCACACTCCTTTGCCTCTCAATTCTATTAAAAAAAACAAATAAACATCACCCTTCTTAAGATAAAACTACCGTGAGATTTAGACATATTGAAATAAAGGGATCAATTAATACGATGATGACGCCATCATCAAGCCACGGTCACGGGGACTCATGAAGGACCACGGATTTGTCCGAAACATGTTGAGCAATAACTCTGCTTTAAATACGAGTCCGGAAATAATACGTTTTCAATGTGTCATTCTTCTTACTAATTTCTAACAAGACTAAACTCATGACCAATAGAACACGCTTTATCCTAAACAAACTGTTCAAGTACACTCCTCAACACCTCTTCCTGTATAATTCTGCCAAACAATCCAATCCAAATTTCCGCGTCCATTCATAATGCCCACAAAACCTTGCTGACCCTATACATAATATACAAGGCACGTAGCGGTTCGCTTTGAGTTTAAACTAAGCACAAGACGTTGGATTAAATTTCGAAGCAGGGTGGTGGCACGCCGCCGCCGCGCAAAATATGGGTAACAGCACAGAGAGGCCAGCACTGTTATTCTCAAGCGCATCAGCGTCGGACTCGACGACGAGGTATCCCTGTCTAGCTGATTTGAGCTAGCGCGCTAGCTCAAGACACGGCGCTGCCCCAGCGTCAAGTGTCGCTGTTGCGCTAAGATAATCACTCTCCAGTCGGCTCAGAGCACCTAGCACGAACGTTTTTGCCACGCGGTAACTCGCTACGTAACTCTGTGCGTCTCTCTCCGACTAGGTTAGTTGGAATGAGACGCACTGATTTAGGTTGCGAGTTAACACGTGTTGAAAAGGTTCGTGCTAGGTGTACAGTTCCTATTCATAACTCTGTTCTTATTAATCACTTTGTGTATTATCTGTGAAAGAATTAAAAGGTAAAGTACTAGATTTTTAATTTTACCATCCAATATTATTTGGCATCAGACAGAACGGTCGACAAATAACACCGCTCATAATTAAATGTCATGTCACTTTTTCAAATATTGTAAAAAAAAACAATATTCCACAAATGCAAATGCTGAGCCCTCTGGGTAGCGTGAGAGCGAGGAAATACTACAATGATCCGGAATTTGCCGGATACAAACCGGTTTGCACTGGCTCAAACCGGAGTGCAGTGTGTGATTTTCAAATATGCTTCCTTTTGTATAGAACAAGAATAATAAATACCGTCTTACCGTGTGTTACTGTCAACTAGGAGCCTACCTTATATTTTGTCAGCCAGTGTGTTGAAGACGTGGGCCCGTTGCTGACCTTTGGGTGCCCTGTCACATACCGTAGTAAGCTACTGCGTCACGCCGGTATTATTTGACGTGGAATTCAATGAGTTTTTTTAATAATATACATATTAAACTGGACCTCCACTTCAAGTTAAATTAAGTCACTTAAAAATAAAAACCCTACCCCTGAATAAATACGAGTAGACGCCGAAGGAAATATTTATTCAGTTTTTATTCCCACAGTTCCGGCTCCGCCAACATCGCTAAAGTTTCTTTAATTATGAAACTCGTAATTTATTTTTTACTGGCAAATAAATAGTGCTCGCGCCTATGAAAATGTGGTTCCAGTTTTAATAAAGTGTGGCAAGGGAACAAAAAATAATAATATTCGCTGATGAAAGTTATGTTATATTTAACTTCAACAGTGATTAAAATTTGAAGTACCTGTCTGTCAGTCTGTTCGTTTGTGTCTAACATCACTATGTTTCTTTATAACAATTTGCCTTTCTCTAATTGTTTCGGACTTTTCCTTACGAACCATTTAGATTGCTCATCCTATATAAGATAGTGTTCTGATATTGCTCGAGTATAACATTTATTTCTAAAAAGAAACAGAGTTATTTATTACAGAAAAAGTAATAGAAAATATAAAATTCTAATTAAAGTTTTTTTTATGAAATAGGAAGGCAAACATGCAAGTGGGTCACCTGATGGTAAGTGTACACCACCACCTATAGACATAACATTGAAGAGATTGCAGATGCGTTGCCAACCCAGAGGGCTGGAATACCTCTTGTGCTAGTAATTACACCGGCTGTCTTGCTCTCCACTCCGGAACACAACAGCGCAAGCACTGCTGCTTAGCAGCAGGATTAGCGAGCAAGATGTTGGTAACGATCCGGACGGACCTTGCACAAGGTCCTACCACCCGCAAAACGAAAAATAACGAAAGTTAACACTAGGTGCATTGTTTAGCTGTATACAGGCGAATACGTTTATTAAGCTGATATACAGCTTATATAACTCTTAGTGTGTTACTTGGGGAGTATACACGGCAGTCCTTCGAATTCTGCTGTTTTAGCTTTGCGCCTTCAAAGCATGCTTATGATGCCAAGTTTCCGGGGGTTTTGAGCGCGTTAATAAGTCAACATTAAACTTCCTTTGTGGGTTCCGTATTCACTGTTTGGCAGGACGTCCGCTTGTCTGTCTTTAACATCTAAATTGAGGGCTTAGAGCGCATTCTGGGTACTAGGTTTTAGGTTTTAGTACTAGCTATTGCCCGCGTAGCTTTTGGATTATATGTATTTTAACTTCCATGCCCCTTTTAAACCATTTTACTTGTCGAATTTACAAAAATCGTTGCACTGAGTTACTTTACATCGCCGCAAGAATACAACTGTGCTGGCAGTATTGTGTTCCGGCGTGGAGAGCAAGACAGCCGGTGAAATTTCTGGCGCAAGAAGTAATCCGTCGTCGCGTTCTAGGTTGGCAGCGCGTCTGCAATTTCCTTGGTATCGCGGGTCTATGGGCGGTAGTGATCACTTACCATCAGATGAACCACTTGCTTTCTTTACTATTTTATAAAAAAAAGTTTCAAAAATTTAGTTTCTACGTTCACCGGTTTAGGTTTCGCGGTATTTGTCAGTCACTTAGTAACGGATGTCTTTTATTATTTATACGCTAAATTTCGCAGAGTATGGGAGCTGCTGCACGCAAACGCAACGCAAGGCACAGAATGCTGAGGTTGCAGGTTCGAGTCCAGCCATTACCCTAATTTTTCATTGTGTTGTCATTGCATAACATTTTAATTTACCTTTAATAATTTTTGTCTTATTCGAGGACTATCTTAACTAATATTATAAAGAGGTAAACTTTGTTTTATTGTTTGTCCGTTTGTTTGTAGGGGATAATCTCTGGACCTACTAATACAATTCCAAAAAAATCTTTCACTAATAGACAGCTACACTATCCCTGACGGACATAGGCTATTAATTCCACGCGAATAAAGTCCCGAACGTCCGTTAGTGAAAGAGAAATATGAAACAAATTTTTACTAAAATAGGTTTAGAAAGATTTTACGTGTAAGAGAATGAGAGATCAGAATAATGTTAATATTTTGATTGAAGTTGGACGACACTGTGTTAAGTAATTAATCCGTAGAATGCTTGACACTTAGCTTGATTACAAACTGGAAATTTCGCTTTGAAAAAATTACGGATATAAATTTTTAAACTTTATCCTTGTTCCATCAAAAATGCTCACGTAATTAACTAAAGAATTTAAAAGTTTGCGGAACGAGAAGAATATCATCTGCAGCTTGGGTTTAGGAACAAAGAGTAGCTGGTAGATAGAGGATTCTCAGCTTATATTCCTGAAGATCCAGCTTTTAGCTTCGTCAGATCCTCCTCCACAGCATCAATGATTGAGTAGAATTAGTACCTTATGTCTGTCAGGAATAGTGTAGTGGTTCAAGAGATTACATAAACAAACAAAAATTACCTCTGCAATATTAGTGTTGATGTAGATGACTGACCAATTCCTTTTCATATTTGTAATTTTTTAACGGATCTCTAATGTGAGATAAATTTCGATAAACAGCCAAGACATCACAGAACGTTTAAATATATTTTTTCCGAGATTCTTTGCAAATTGAGTGCATCTTATAAGTATAATTTATCTCTAAAAATCTTCGAAATTTCTTTCCCACATAGTATTCCAACTCGCTTCCAGGCAAAAGCTTGGTATCTTATACACTCTGAATTCTACAGTTTTTTGCAATCTCAGCAACTAAAAGAACACGAATATGACTTTTTGATAACAAAACCGTTCTCAATTACCTTGCATTTCCGCAAATAAGTTTGTTCAGAAGGGAAACTACACGTGCTCTCCACATTTCGAATACACCAGGCTTTTATGGGCTTTCTAAATGCCCTCTCAAATTAAAGTTATACCCAACAAGGACAACGTTGAGCGCATTAAAGTAAAATTGGAGCAACGTGAATCTTGTTCCACTTGGGCGCTGTATTTTTAAAGAACAGTAGGCACGTTTTAGTGCAAGGTTTTGTGACTAAAAACTAGGTCAGTGGTAAGAGTGGCCTGAAGGCTTTATAATATTTTTTTTTTACAACATAGGAAGGCAAACAAGCAAGTGGGTCACCTGATGGTAAGCGATCACCACCGCCTATAGACACATGCAACAACAAAGAGAGTGCAGATGCGTTGCCAACCCAGAGGGCTAAGATGGAATACCTCTTGTGCCGGTAATTACACCGGCTGTCTTGCTCTCCACGCCGGAACACAACAGTGCAAGCACTGCTGCTTAGCGGCAGGATTAGCGAGCAAGATGGTGGTAGCGATCCGGACGGACCTTGCACAAGGTCCTACCACCCGCAAACGACGACGAATAAACGACGATATGAAAAAAATACACTTTCTTTGATCCCGAAAACCTTAAGTTATACCGATTCATTCCGTTGTTAATCACTGTTATACATTGTGTAAAACAACTGATTAATAATTCGTGCACGTTTAAATATAATTACTTGATATAAGTTTAAAAGTCAGAAGGTATTTCAGTTTAATAGATTGGTGCATTTTTTTATTCTAACCGAAACAAAACTGGCTATAAGCATTCACATGATAGTGAAGACCAAAAAGGTATGTTGACTGAAAGTAAAAAAAAAAAATCTAATGAACAACAAAATAATGAAATAAAGTATATTATAGTATATAGTAGTTCTATTCTACCGTTATTATAGAATGGCATGTATAAATATAATAAAGTATAAATTCAATACGAAAATAATAAAATTGTTAGGACTATAAGATAAGATAATACAACTATTTTACACATTAAAAATTTCAATTTCATTTCTACAAATTCAGTAAAAACACAAAATTTACCAAAAAGACTTAGTCGTTGGTTTAAAAAAAAATTGTATCATTATAGAAAGCTTATCTTTATCTTGTGTAAGATAATTTTAGGGACTTTTGCTCAGCAGTGGGACTTTTAGGGTCTCAAATAAATAACAAATAACAAAAAGCAGATGGTATATCCGAGAAACATTCACAAGAGGATTATTTTTAATAACCCGTATAAAATTTCAGCTGAAAAAATACTTTACATGAAGAGCGGTTTTATGAGCTCTGAATAATTTAGTATTCAGTAATAATTTCATTTGGTTCGTAAACGAAATACATTTATTTAAAGGATTTATTTTAGGTACGAGAAATAACAAATATTTATTAATAGGCATTTGCTATTGAAATAGCGACCAATTTTAATCGAATATATCTCTTCGTCCAATATTCATTTCGCCAAAAGTTAACTTTCCGTATGTGATAGTAAAATGTGATCTAAATCATTAAAAAAAATGAACTGTGTGTAAATTTTTGGTGAAAAGAAAAAAAAATTTAAAAGGACACAAACGAGCATGTGGGTCACCTGATAGAAAGTGATTACCGCAGCCCATAAAGACCAGCGATCCGAAGAGAATCGCCGATCCGTTATCAGCCTTAGATCCCCTCCTCGCCTTCTAACTCCCCGTATGAAAGGTAAGAGCAACCTACAACTTGACGCCACTGCCGTATTTTGTTTGTATGTAGTACTACTTTGGTCGCGCGATCAAATCAGTAGCCAGAAACTGGCTTCAGTGAGTCTTTACCACTATTAAAACTAGTATATATTGCTTTTTTCTGCTTTTGTATGATGAGTGACGAAACCCAAAAGCCCAGGGAGGAGGCTAAAGCCCAACAACGGATCTGCGATTTCCTTGGGGTTGCTGATTCATAGGTAGCAGTAATCAATTATTGTAATCAAATGACCCGCATGCTGCCATTTTTATGAAAAAAATTGTTTCGTATCTGTGCGTATAAAATTAGACCCAATGATCCTTCCTTAGCAGTAATAACAAAATCAAGAAAAAGTTCAATTTGACTCAATGTGTGATACAATTTTACTACTTTTTAAAAATTGTAGTTTATTATTATATGGCGCTTAAGTGATTCACCGCCCAAGCACTCAACCTGCCATTCTTAATTAAACTGGCAAACAAAGCAAACCGAAGCATCCCATGCGAGGTGTATTTAATTTATCGTCAGAAAGCTGAATTGCCTTGTTAAGACGAAAGCCTTAAATTACGTGTTTCGTTGCGTCACGGAACGGAGCTCTTGAAATTATGTAAGACTGCTTTCAGCCCTGTATGAACACATACGGCTGCTAGGAAATTTGCGTGACGTTTAAACCAATGTAGTAGAGACATGTCTAAAATCAAATATTTATTGTCTTTGCATATCGCTTTCTATCAAACAGCTTTAACGATTTAAAAAAATATACGTGTATTGTCAGTAAAAAATCGAGCTAGCTGACTCTCACTTCTGCTACAAACAGTTTGCTTCGCGTTTTTTGTCGGCCCTGAGCAAAGCTTGGTCACCCAGATACTTAGTATTATGAGGCAAGTCTTCAACGATATAACGTTAATTATTTTATCAAAAATAATACTAAAAATGTGCGTTTCTTCTCACTAGAAGATAAAATTAAATATCGAACTGAATTAATATTATTAACCTTTCATCATAAGCAATTAGGTACTGATATTGATATTTTTATGCATAAGTTTGTCCATTATTGTACAATCAGGTATAGCCAGGATCGTGGTTTTCTAACTAAAATCTCTCAAGTACACGGGTTCACTGTAACTTATGCATATTAGAGCAAGGCTGGCTGAACAGTCTTTAGCAAATTATATCTACGCAATACAACTCTGTTCTCAAGAGAGTAAAAGCTTGTGTAGCTATGTTTGACCCATTCGAGAGTTTAGCTACTTTTGCTGTCGACTGTATTAAACACTTTTGTGCCAGTTTTTATTTACTCATAGATCATGAACAAGCTCAAACACACTTTCTTGCAGACTTTTTACAAATGAATTTGGATGCAATGCAGTCGCATCAGTTTGTACAGGATCACGACTGCTTTAATCTTGAGTTTACGCGTAATATTGTACCGAGATTGTCTTTTTGCTGATATGATTATAAGACTTAAGAACAAATAGAAAGATGTGTATGGGCTGAAATAATTCCATATAGCCGTCACTTTTAGGAACAACTTTAAAATGGCTAAGGACTACTGAGTTTCTTGTGGCGTTTCTTCTCAGTAGTATCTTCCATTTTCCGAAGCGCTAGTAGTTTCAGACATATAAAAGAGTCTATATGCAAAATTTCATGTTCATTTTCATTTTCATAAATTACTCTTAGGATATGAGCGACACCCTGGACCCACAGCCATCGGAGGGCCACAGTCTTGAGGGCATAAAAAAGGGTTACGGACTACTCTGCATGTCAGGCAATAACTCGACTTTAAGCACATGAGTGATCGGTTTAAAATTCATCTCAAAAAATGCTCATTTATCGTTAAAACTACTAACAGATTACAAATAATGAAAGCAATGATTTAGCTATAATGAAGGGATTTGTCTTAAGATAACAATTAAGTGATTTAGCGTCAACAATTTTATTGTCTTAATGACTTCATGAATAACAGAGTCATGGTGTAGCATTTCGATTCCCATCTTGGGATATATTATGCGCTTGAGTTACGTCTCAGATTCAATGGAGATTACAGACGCACAAAGGATCGGTGGGTAAATCTAATTTAGATATAGATAACGCAATTCGAGGGGTCGCAAATGATCAACGGGGAGCGGTGCGAATAAAGATTTGTGTAAAATTAACTTAGGGTCCCGTAGTAGTAACTTAATTGACAAATCAACTATTTGGCACTTATGAATAAGAATTGAAACCAAATTGCTTTATTTCTTTACGTTCGCAATATTCAAAAAACTCAAGCAATGTATCGTTAGATTTTATATTTTTTTATGAAATAGAAGGGAAAATAAGCAAGTGAGTCACCTGATTGTAAATTATCACCACCGCCTATAAACATCAGCAACACCAAAGAGATTGCAGATGCGTTGATCCAGAGGGCTAAGATGGAATACCTCTTGGTATTCCTACCTCCTCAGTAATCGCACCGGCTGTCTTGCCCCCCACGCCGGAACACAACAGTGCAAGCACTGCTTAGCGGCAGGATTAGCGAGCAAAACGGTGGTAGCGATCCGGACGGACCTTGCACAAGGTCACGGTCTTGGAATACATACTTTTTTCCACCCATTTTTAATCCCGTCAGTGATAGAAACTGCGCCAATTCTTTTTCAGTGCACCTTCACAACCGTAACGAACATAATATGTTTAAAATGTCATATCTCTATCTTCAGTGGTTTAGACTGTGTGTTGTCAGTGAGTCATTAGAAAACAATGAAAATGAAAATGAAAATAGTTTATTGGTTACAGACTTGGTTTAACAAAAAGGCAGGTTTGAGACCTCCTAGTAAGTGCTGACGCACTTGTATCAAGAGAGCCCGCTCTTCCATAACAGTGATCATTATTACCATAACACTAAACCTATAGTTATTCTAAGCTAAACTACTTATACCTTATCTTATCAAACATTTATAAAAACTACGCCGCACCGCTAGTTGGCTTGGACAAAATCGATTGTTACGAGACCACATAGAAAGACGTAAATCCAAATTGTGTAAATAGGGACAGCTCTGACAGACTCCACCTGGGCCCAATTTCATAAAATCGACAGGCAACAGGTGACAGTGACAATTCGTTATACATTGCTGCCCACTATAATGTTAAGTCTGTAAATCTGTAGCGTAACTTATCGACACAGCACTGTACGGCGAATTGTCACTTTCACCTGTCGCCGGTAGTAGTGAAATCTTCAAAATATTTAGGACGTAAATTATACTACCTTAATTTACACCAAAGGAGATTTTTGACAACTTACTTAAGTACCTACAGGGTGTCCATTGAAAAGGAGCTTTAGAGCATGTAGCTGTTTTAGGCAAATTTTATTGCCATTTAAAGTAAAGAGGTCTGCTCTATTATAAGACAATTTAAGAATTCCGTATAATTTATACTATTTCTATGGCGTATTACATTAGACGTTGAATATTGCTAGCGAGTACGTCACCTGTCAGATGCTAGTATGTGGCGGCTAACCACTGACACGTATTGTGCTGTGATCACTGGGGAAGATCAAATGAGTGGTTTTGGAAGGATTTGTTTGAATAGTTAAAATAAACGAGCAAATACTCTGGCGTAATTCAATATAATACAACAATTTAAACGGTTTATATAGCTTTTATTGCGGCAATTGTTTTCTATTTTGTTAATTTGTTTCAATTTAGAAATAAAATGCTACTACTGTGACTTTTTGTTTGGTTAATAAATGGTCGCGTTTCGTATAGTTGGTGAGAGATCTTGAAGTCCATTTGGACCTAATAGTCAGCAACAGGTCAGCTATACTTTTAGGGTTGTGATAATTATCTAGTCTGTCTAGTTCTCATGAGTTGTGATAATTATCTCTCATGAGATGACCAGCATGTATGATTTCCTATAACTTTTCTGTAAACAAACACAAAAAGAACTAGAGAATATATTTATACATTATGTCTAAACCACCATGTATATTGTACGTCTGTACGTTCCATAAAGAGTCTACATTTTCTTTAAAGCCCGGCAACGGACAAGCGATTCCAGTGGGTTTGCTGATGCCTATGGGCGGCGGTGATTGCTTCACATCAGGCGACCCGCCTGCTCGTTTACCTCCCTCTTACATAAAAAAAAAAAAAAAAAAAAAAAAAGAGTCTGATAGTAGAGTCAATGATTTCTTTGTTAAAATTTTTTCCAAATTCACCACAAGTTTTATTCCAATTTGGTCCACATATTGAGAATATTTCAATGTTCATGCTAAATATAATAGCACAACGGTTATTTGCTTAAGTATCTTCAGTGCTATATCAGAATTATATACGGCCCTTATGAGACCCATATCAGAGTTGTCGAGCCCAATAAATCAGCCCTAAGTGCTCCTTGAGAGTCTTGTGAGAGTTAATGGCAATAGTCGAAATTACTTCTTTGAATTTTAATTTAGGTTAAGTGTGTGGATGACTGGCTTAGTTTCCTTTGAAAGATTTTGTATTGTTTCTGCCTATCTGGATTTACAATACGGTTGCTTTGTTAAATCTGTTGTTGAAGGTAGTTTTAATTGATTGCAAAGTTCTCTCTATGGATTTAAACACAAAAAAATTAAGTAGGAAAAAGTTAAGTTTCGATAAACGTTGACCAAAAATGTGGGAAAAAAACCACTGAGAAAGTCTTTTACGCCAATATTTTTGTATTTTACGAAGTAAAAATTCTTGTGAAAGGGTTTTATTAGACCATCTATCACCGATTAAATAGTAATTGTCAACATAATAGTAACTTTTTTGGGTTCCGTATCTCGATAAGAGAACTTCAACGATTGACTTCGTTTATCTCTCTGTCTGTTAGTTAAGCGCAAATAAGTCAAGCCCTATAAAGTATTTCTCGTTGACCTAGAATCATGAAATTTGACAAAAAGCAAGGTCTCACAGCAAAACTAAAGGCAAAAATCCAAAAACAGTTAATTTGTTATATCTCAATAAAAAAGACCGAAAACGAGAAAAAAAATCGACACTGTTTCCCTGCATTTGTATGGTATCCTCAGTGGGCGAGTCAGACTTGCACTTGGCCGTTTTTTTTTCCAAAAGAAAACAGTTTTTTCCTATACCAATTTATTTAAAGAAGAATACATATCTATACGTATATTCTTACGCACGTCTTAAATGATATTTCATGAGCTTTAAAACCGTACATAATTCACAAACGGTTTGGTTCATGGTAATTATCACAAGAAAAAGTCCGGCTGAACACGAATATTATTCCCCCCCCCCCATCCCAACATCTGGGGGGGGGGGTGCAAATGACCGTCGAAACGAAAGGGTTGGAATAAATGTGGCTCCCTTTTTAAAGCCACGTTGTGAATTCTTGATCAACAAGAATTCGGGTTTTGTAATGGAAATGAATAAGTGTTAAAAATGGGGAAATTTCACTTAACTGGCGGCAACAGTCCACAAAGATTTCCGGCAAACGACAATTACCTGAAACAAAAAACGACGTATTAATAAATAGATAAGTTAAGTATGATTCAATAGTGAATTCTCGATAAAAATGAACAACAACCCACAACAACAAAATGTATTATTTCAATGGTAACGATTAAACAAGTCCGTTCTAGAAGAAGTATCTCTCTTTGCATTAATATTTTATTAGATAAACCTGCGTGCTATTTTATGGTTGCGTCATCTATTTTAACTGGGTTAATTAACATAATTATATAGCCCGTTTAAGATTTCTAAAATGTGAATGTAAGTCTAATACAAATTGTCTTTGCTTGTATAAATCAAATAAAATCTAATTTAATTCAGTCTAAGCTATCCTAACCAAAACAAAAGAAAAACGATTCTTTCATCTCAATAAAATGCAAACCTCCAATCCATCAGTTTCCTAAGCCCCTTTAAAGAAACGTTTTCTAGATTACACCCTGTATGCTAGAGCAACAAAGTGTACGCCGGTGTCTCCGAATGGAGTCAGTTTTATATCGAATCCCGACGACTTGGCAGTTTGATAAGCTTCCAACTCCTGTCTGGAAGTGCAAGACAGATGTGCATACAAATCTCGGCAGCGTTTTGTCTTAAATTAAGGGGAGACAATGTAAATTTACATTTCCTTGTGGAACGGAACTAATCGAGGAGACTCTTGAGTTAGGTATCGAGAAATGTTTGGATGGTGCCGATTTCAATCTTGTTGCAATCGTCGACAATCTTATAAATACACGATGGTTTACGTGTAGTGCTACGGTCAATATAATATATGAGATTCTTTCTATTTACTCATAGTTTGATAAGAATTGAAAAGAATTAACTTTGTTTTACAATCTTTTAGGCCGCATAGACTCTTTCACAGTTTTGATTCTACTAGCGCATCGGTTACAAGATTTTAATTTGTATTTATTATGTTGGTTTTTAAATGTATAGTTTTTGGTTTCCATACACATTCTTCAAAATCTCTGTAGTGAATGTCAGTAATCATCCGTACTGATTTCTAAGCCACTCTAGAAAAGTAATATTGTCATTTATTGTGAAAAGACACCAATTTGGTTAGCTATACAGATAAAAAGTAAGATTCTGTTTTTTTTATAAAATAGGCAGGCAACAAACAAGTGGGTCACGTGAGGGTTAGTAATCACCACCGTCTATAGACATCCGCAATACCAAGGAGATTGCAGATGCGTTGCCAACCAAGATGGCGCCAGTAATTGCACCGGCTGTCTTGCTCTCCACGCCGAAACACAACAGTACAAGCATTGCTGTTTAGTGGCAAGACTAGCCAGCAAGATGGTGGTAGCGATCCGGGCGGACTTTGCACAAGGTCCCACCCGCAAACATATAAACCCGCTGTACAATGGCAAAAAAATCTTATAAGGCAGTATTTGAATGTAATGTAAATACGAAGCGGGGGGAGGTTAATATATTAGGTCAGTAAGGCCGTAGGTTTCACAGAAACCTACGTCCCTCACTTCCATTGACATTGAATCCGGGGAACTCTGAAGACAATCGCAAACATCCCCGCAAAGTAAATAAGAGAACACTCCAAACTAAAACATTTCGCCATTAGCTCATTGTATTCAAGTTTGCCGGAAGAGGGAACTTGTGTGAAAAGAATTCGGGATTTCCCCTCCTAATAGTCGGAATAAATTTGATAAAACTCGGGCCGGGGCTACAAAGTACAAACTAGTTTATTTGGTAGTGGAAAATGTTCCCGGGAACTAATACCCTCGCGGAACCCTTTAAAAAGTTTGCGGGATGTTGATGAAAAACTTAAGATTGCTCGGACGTTTCGGAAGAGCCGTGTTGAAATGGTTTAAACTTTGATATTTTTAAAAATATAATTTCTTACTAGGTTTTGCCCGCGGCTTCGTCCGCGTAGACTTGTTTAATTGAATCAAGCAAACGTGCGCCCAACATGCAATCCGCAATAGTTCCTGGACAAATTAATGAGAATTAGTTGCTTTACTGCTCATGGCGTCACGGCGGCGTGTAACTCACTTATCGCTATCCCGTGGGAACTATGCATTTTTACGGGATAAAAAGTATTCTATGTGTTAAACTAGGTTATAAACTATGTGTGTGACAAATTTCATCCAAATCCATTCATTAGTTTTTACGTGAAAGTAGTAGGATTTCCAGCTTTCATTTTACAGCATTTTTTATTGACAGACGCAAAACAAAGCAACGTATTGTAGGGGAAATATATTCACGTACCACCTTAGCACCTTTTTGATTCTTTTTTTTTTATTTGCACTGCCCGTTGTACTCTGACTATATCTCACCGTATCTCTTTCCAAAGGTTGTCTGGAAGAGATCGCTGCTTAGCGATAAGACCGCCTGTTGAATCCCATGTAAAATTTCCCTGTGTGTGTTCTTTTATTTTGTTTACTTGTGTGAAACAATAAAGAGTATTTGTTGTTGTTGTTGTTGTTGTTGTAGAACCCTATCGCAATGACGCGACGCGTTAAACGCCAGGCTATGTCATACAAATGTCATGCGTATGTCTCTTTGACTAGGTTCTACGGTGGTACGTGTTTCAATTTCCTTGACTGTACGGTCAGGCTCAAAAGTAGCTCAACGTTTTAAAACCTTGTCGCTATCAGTTATGCGACTAACTCTCATTCCATATGTTACTACGAAAAGGTTCTTAAATGTTGAGCTACTTCTGATTCTAACTGTACGATGCATTAAATGTTACTATTTGCTATTGGGTAAAAAAGTTTAGTAAGGATACTCGCAGTTAAAAATACAAAACCGACTACACAAGAAACCCAAATAAATTGTCAAAACATTGCCCTTGTTGTTGTTGTATTGTTTCATAGTAAAAGGCATATTTTATCATTAGCTAGTCGTACATTTTTCAAAGCAACGTAGATGGTGTAAAATAATATTGCCGTGGGAAATAAAATAACAGTAAAAAAATAGATAAACAGATAAGTACGAGTTTTTTGGAGTTAAACTTTAAAACGGCCGGATAGCCTAGTGGTTAGTGAGCCTGACTATGAAGCTTGAGGTACCGGGTTCTATTCCCGGCAGGGGCAAATGTTTGTATGATGAATACGAATGTTTGTGCCCGAATCGTGGATGTTATATGTATTTAAGTATATATTTATCTATATATTAAGTATGTTTATCCGTTATCTAGTACCCAAAACACAAGCAGCTTTAGTTGTTTACTTTAGGACTAAGTCAATTAGTGTTACCTGTCCCAAGATATTTATTTATTATTTAAGTCACCATCATACTTTCATCCCCCATAAAAAGCCAGCTGATAAACATAGAGGCTTAATATTTCTTGTTTATCTTACACCATATAGTTACGTAAAGCATACTCTGGCTTACAGCTAAAGCAATTAAAATATATAAATTCCTTTCCCCGTACGAGTATAACGTTCCACCCTTCAAACAATAGACGCGTAGCGCTGGGTTTTGAGGTTTCAAAAATACTAATGTTAGCTTTTTTTCGTATATAGTTTCTTGACCATTTACTTAACCTAACACATGAGTTTGTGTCAGTTTAGGGTTGTGCATAAGTAGTAATTCAGGTTTTTGTCTTTTCTAACAATATCGGATGAAAAGAAAATTAGAGATGAAAATTTTACTTTCATGATGATGACGAAGTTGTAACCGACGTACATGAGCCTTTTGTGTCATCTCTGTCAATGGAAATACAGTTATTTAGCCACTACCTAAGATGTCGCCTTAGTAGCTCTAAAAGAATATTACAATTGGTCAAATAAGTGTTAGATGTTTTAGGTCAATGATATCTGTTGTACAAAGTATTCTGTGTCGAATTCACCCATGGTATTTCTAGCTACTTATTTTTTTTTGGTAAAATACCCTGTAAAAGTCACAAAAGAAAATTCAAGTTATTAGAGTTTATGTCTTTATTATTATTACGGTGTAACGAAATACTATTCACAATTTGTGTCGTTTTTATTCATGAAATCTTATTATTAAGATACAGTTGAAAGACGAAAACTTTTTAGCGCGAAGGACGGAGAAAGCATACACGCGCGGGGAACGGGGGGCGGGGTGCGGCGAGGCCGCGTGCCTGCTGTTTGTTTACATTCGATTGCGAGTTGCGACAAGTGCGAAGTGCAATGTGGCCGCGTTGTGAATTAAATATGAAGCTGCGAAATACTAAAATGGAAGTTGAAAGTAATAAATGTGTTGTATGTGGGCTCATACTGGACGTAAATATTGTGATCGTTAAAGAAAAGGAATATTAAAGTTTATTGACTCGAGCGTTGCTAGCGATGACGGAAAAGTAGACTGTTTTAAGGACCGTGCCGAAATTTTAACTACTTAATTTCGCTTAACAAATGAGACTGATTAACGACACTTTATAATAAATAATTAAAAATTAAAGTATTAGGTTACAAATAATATTATTACAAATTGTTACAAGTACAAGGTATTACAAATAATAATCTCCTAAGGCTGATACAAATTTGTACCTATATTACTAATCAGGTAGGTATCTTATTCAAATATTAAGTTGTTTTTTATTAATAAATCTATTAAAGCTGGTAAAAAATTGTACATTAGTAGTTAAGAATATAAAAATAATGAAAATGATTGTAATGTCAAACACACAATGGGTGTGACTCGTTGGGAATAAATATTAAATACTGTCCCATCTAGTAACAGTGTGACTGGTTGGGATTTTTTTTAGTTAAAATATTCCCAACGAGTCACAGTGTGACAGTTGAGAGTGTGACTCGACGGGAACAAACCAACATAACAAAAAGCGGTATAAGTAAAAAACAACCAAAAAACTGAAGAGCAGAGAATAACATATTAATAAAACGGATTACTCACGTTTTTTTGCGTCGAGAGAGAATCTCGACGCAAAAATACGTGAGTGATCCGTTTTATTAATATGTCCGAGTCTCACGGTAGTTTTATGTTAAAAAAAAGCAGAGAATAATCCGTTACATACATCTTCATCCGATTTCCGATTCTATCATGAAATTGTATGAATAAACTTTTATTGCTAGATCGTTAATCGGATATAGATGTACTTAACAGACTATTGTTTGCTTTTTAGTTGTTTTTGATGTCAGTTTTTTTTATTGTAATCGAAATCAATTTTTTTTATTTTTTTTTCGATTTTTCTTTATGTATTTTTTTTACATTCAAATCAAATTTAAAATGCTATGTAATGAATGACTACACAAAGAAAAATTAGGGTAATGGCAGGATTCGAACCTGCAACATCAGCATTCTGTGCCTTGCGTATTCCAGTTTCCGCCACATTACCGCCGCCATACCCTGCGAAGTTTTCAATGTGTTTCGTCTCTACGGTCATTACATTATTGATTTTTTTTTCTTTGGGAAAACTACCCTCGATGTCATCTATGAGAAACTTAATCAAGTTATCTAATTCAACTTGGTCATTTATTTATTAATGTGGCGGAAACTTGAATACGCAATGCACGGAATGCTGATGTTGCAGGTTCGAATCCTGCCATTACCTTAATTTTTCTTTGTGTTTTCATTCATTATTTAGCATTTTAAATTTAATTTCAGTTTTTTTTCTCGCTTTTTAGTGGGTCGGTTTATTTATCTAAGTTACAATTGCATATTTAATGTAAATTGCTCACCACCTTTTACAAAATATTGCTTTTCCCAATGCTGGGGCGATAATTGTTGAGGAGTTCTCCTGGTACTTCAACATCAGCTCCACTTTACCATATGCCTTGCAACGAGCTTAAACTGCTAAGCAACTATATTTAAAAAACCGTATCGCCACTTGTGAAATACTTATTATTGAGTAGTTCCGGTGACCGTCTGTGGTCTTTATCATCAATTCCACTTCACCAAATGGTGTTTTCTGAGAGCAAAAGCACAAGTTACTATCTAAAATATCCAAATCGCTACAGGTGTGCATACCATTTTAGAAGAGTTCCCTCGATTTCCCCAAGATCCCATCATCAGATCCAAACTTGGTGGCAGTGAGACCAATTTGGAAGTATACCCTTTCAAATAAAGAAAGAATTTGTCAAATCGGTCTAGCCGTCTTCGAGTAATCCGTGAACATACATAAACTTCCTCCTTTTTTTGAAGTCGTTTAAAAAGGGAATGTAATTCAGCACATTACATTATCGCTTCGCGAAGAAATCATGCCAACCCGAACGAAGGCGCCGCGCGTGTTCGTTTGTAAATAGTAAGTATAGTACCCGATCGAGACGGACCGAATGTCGCGCCGCCCGCGCCCCGCTGCCGGTTGCCGCCACCTCTCGCTCGCTTCTACTCGCTTCGACCGCTGACTTTTTTGTTTTTATTTTCATTAATATATCATGCAAGAAAATGACACAAATTCACAGTGTCGATCTTTTATGCATTTATGATATTGGATATGTAAACTCTAATAACTGTAATATTCTTTTTAAGTATTCATAGCTTGGAGAAGCAAAAAAATCTGAAATATTAAAAGTTCGTGTTTTAATTTGGCACAAATTTATTTAATAGAGATATTTAAGTGATCTGAGGTATATGGTACTAGTTTCTGGAATTGTAATTTTTTTTTTGTCGAAGTTTTTAATGTACTGACCCCAAGTCAGTTTTCGCTGGACGAAGATGACACAAACTAGGTTTGTACACTAGACAGGCTATTTAAAATACAAAACCATTAAATCTTTGAACTCTAAATCAATTTTGTCAGTTTTGATTTGAATTGTTTATATCCACTACAAATAATCAAATTTCTAAAAATGCACAAGCGGGATGTGACACAAAAACGCAAATATATTTTGTTTATATGCAAATGTATCCACAGACAAGATTTTATCAAACTTTAGAATTCTTGAAGGTTTTGCCCTCAAAATAACTCAGCGCTACGGGTCTACAACGGGGCCCTTTAAGGATTCCCTCTCACCATACATCTTACATTATCAAAACGGCTTTTGATAAAGCTAACCTCAGTTTCATCGACTCTTGAGAAAACCACTTAGAGTGCTAAATAGCTTCGGTGACATACGAGCCAATATTTTGACAGTAAACGCTGTTTTAAAGAAACTGTGTACTAAGCACGAATCTTCTCGACACGCGTTAACTCGCTATGTAACTCAGTGCGCCTTTTTCTAACTAGCCCAGTATGAGAGAGACGCACTGATTCACGAAGAGAGTTAACGCTGTCGAGACGATTCGTGCTTGGTGCACTGGACGATCCCATTATCTTGTATATTTGACATAATTTCAACATGATACATTGCTATTGATATTGAGAAATAAACGTATCTTATCTTATCTTTAAATACCGGCAATGGATCAGTGATTCTCTTGGGATTACAGGTACCTATAGGCGGCGTGATCACTTTCCATCAGGTGACCTGACCACTCGTTTACTGCCTTTTTCCAGTATAGTTGATCAAGAAAACGACTTCACCATTCTAAACTTCATAAGTACGTCCTAAAACGCAATATTCTATTTTCGCTTTCAAATCAATATGAGAATAAACCTTCGTGTAATTTACAATATTAGAGTCAAAAGTGCGAAGTATAGCATTGTCTAGGATATAAAGATGTTAAATGAGACCTGCGTTTAGTGATTTATTACTCACAAAAATTGCAGGAAAAGTAAATGCTGTGCAATGATACCTACTGAATACTGGAGTTGTTATACTCTTTAGACACATTAAAGTTTCCAGTTTAAGTTTATAAAACAAGTAGGTAAGACAAACTTTAACTTATTTTATCGGAAACACTGTGCTAATTTACTTACGTTGAAAATTGAAAACTAATAAACGTTGCTCACCTGAGCGGATCCGCTCAACAAACTTGCCCGTGTGTTTCTAAACGGTCTCTTTGTGACATCAAACACCAGTGTTTGTGGTATTTTGGTATTTTACTGGGATGGTAATTTTATTGTGCTTAGACTTTGAGACGGGAACTACTTCGAAACTCGTTTGGGAACAGGAGAATTGCGTATCGATCTGATGATCGATGTGAGTTTACATTGTTAAAAACTTTCACAATTTTCACACATAGTCGTATACTAAAACGTGGCTTTTTCGCACTAAAACAATTTATATTTCCCTCAATGTTTCGGTCATATTGCAACGGCCATTGTCTATGACCAGATATAAATATGTTATTCTGCACGATAAAGCTCCAAAGTAAGTTGAGTTTAAACAGTTACATACACATAAGATTAAATATCGTAAAGGACACTAATTGAAGTCGATAATGGGCTGTAATACAAAAATATCCCTAAATATAACTTGTAAAATTATCATACGTTTTGAGGTTGTACTGTAGTAACTAACGCTCTTACGGTGAGGGTAAACATTGTAAAGAAACCCGCACATTAACGTAAAATTTTTGTGTAATTATGATCCTATAATCTGGTTTCTTCGTGACAGGGGTTTACGGAAGTCAGGTCCCAATTTCATAAACGCGACATGCGACACGTGACACTGACAATTCTGTATACATTGCTTGCCTACTATGATGTAAAATGTGTAAGTCTGTAGCTTTACTTGTCGACACAGTAATGTACGGCGAATTGTAACTGTCACCTGTCGCCTGTCGCGTTTATGAACTTGGGCCCAGATGGCAGACGTTTTATTGTAATAACCTGACCTGCCAAATCTAGGACCATGGTCAAAGGGAATCCCTAACTTACGGGGAAATAGCGCTTGGAAAATGAATTAAACATTATGTTATGCTTTGTTTTCAAATTACCATTGTACTTATTTATAATAAGCGTACGTTAAAACGTGCTCGTGATATTTATTAATGTTTCCGAGGCTAAGTACACAAATTTAAATGGAAATATTAAATCGATTATTATTATGGATATTTCCATATAATTTTGTTACAAAATGCGAAATAAAGTCCGTGTGTATAGTCCGCAATCCTAGGAAAAAGCATTTTACTTGATGTTCATTTGAGCAAATTGGCTTGAAAACGTATAGAGAGGATTTGTTACTACAGAATGATTTTTTAAAGTAAATATAAGATACTCGTACAGTCAAAGAAACTGAATTGTCCATTAAAGTTATTTTATTTTATACAACATAGGAAGGCAAACAAGCAAGTGGGTCACCTGATGGTAAGTGATCACCACCGCCTATAGACACCTGCAACAACAAAGAGAGTGCAGATGCGTTGCCAACCCAGAGGGCTAAGACGGAATACCTCTTGTGCCAGTAATTACACCGGCTGTCTTGCTCTCCACGCTGGAACACAACAGTGCAAGCACTGCTGCTTAGCGGCAGGATTAGCGAGCAAGATGGTGGTAGCGATCCGGACGGACCTTGCACAAGGTCCTACCACCCGAAAAACCCGCAGTTGGAACTGAATTAAGGTGTAATTTTTGAAACGGAGGCGTATAATACGCCCTATGAAGTAGATTTATTTATTTATATAATCTTTTCTGCACAAAAACGAACAATTATTAAATATACAAAATGTGTATTATTTCCGCTCACCTTTTCCTTTTTTATGTTTCCTTGACTCGCGCAAAACGGTTCAGATTGTTAAAACGTCATGTCATTTAGCCACAATAAATTAATAAATAAATATTCTAAAGGTATTACTGCGAATTTTTGTAATTTCTCACTTCAAACAAAGCGATCCCCTGAAATATTCCAGGCATTTGTCAGGTGGTAGAGATATAAAAATTATTAAATTAATGAAATAAATATCTTGAGACAATTTACACCAATTGACCTAGTCCCAAACTAAGCAAAGATTTTACCATGAGTACTAGGCAACGGATAAACACATATCTAGATATATATACATATTTAAATGCATAGAACATCCAAGACTAAAGTACAAACATTCCTATTCATCATGCAAACATTTGCTCCTCCCGAGAATCGAACCTGGAACCTCAAGCTTCATAGTCAGGGTCACTTACCACTAGGCTATATTCCCTCGTTAAAAAGAACAAAATAAGACATATTTACCAAGTTACCCGATTTTCGATGCACGCGAAAACTATTTTGATACAAAATTAAGCAAACGGTTGAACAGCGGTACAACTCCGTATAATTCCTCGAACTTGCGCATTCATATAACAACGCCCTATGCAAAAACGAAGTAACCTAAATTTTTACAAAAGCGAGCTGTTCCCGTTGAAACAATTTTACAAAAACGGAGTTTTAATTCTACGAAGCGCTCCCGGGCCTGTCATTATTTTGCCCGCTGCTGAAAGGGCTTAAGTGCGAATTTTTAATTTTTCGTCGTCTCTTTCTACGTGTGGGTATCTGATGCTACAAGCTCAAAGAGTTTCATCTCGTATATATTGTGTTGCGTTAATGATAGCTTTTTGCTCTGGCACATGACATGTTGAGTTCAAAGAATGTAGGTAACTATGTCGAGGCGTAAAGCGAGAGAGTTTTTAGAACCTAACATAAATATTTTTTTTTTTTTAAACTTTTGAGATTTCCACTATCGATGTGTGGTTAAACCCCGACGGAAAAAGGTGTATACACGTTAAACTTATATAATAGTATTTTATGCAACTGCTATATAATGAGAGGCCTTAAAACACGAGTGTGGTTTTATGAAACGAGCGTCAGCGAGTTTCATAATAGGATCACACGAGTGTTTTAAGGCCTAATTATATACAGTTGCATACATTACTTTATCTACACACATATCATAACTGCAAAAAATCGTAACAGCAAAAAACCTAAAAAGAATGACAACTAATGGCGGCCATGTATATTAAAAAAGTACTCTGTGATTCGATCTATCCGTCAGGACGAACATTTTTTTTAAACCATAGACGAACGAATGAAGTTGCTATTTTCATGTCACTCGAGATCAAATGTCGTGCGTTTAAATTAAAAAATCATACTGAGTTGACGTTTCGTATCGATAACTGTTTTAATATCTGTGGATACTAGAATAGAGACCAACTTGAATTTTGACAGCTGTTCCAAATTTAAATTCATAACGTCACGAGCAATCACGAGATATCGGTAATGTGATGACCAATAAAGAACAGATTTACCTACTACCACAGACAAGAAAATTCTTATAATAACATTGGTTGTAATAATGCTGGTCATTTCCTAGGGTTTTTGAACGCGTTATTTAGCCTTTATGATATGTGTGTAGATAAACAAGGTATTAGGTATCTATTCTCAGTGTGAAATGTTCTTACTCTTATTATAATTATGTCAATTCAAGACAGTTAAGTGGCTTTCTAAGAAAAATATTTCAATCTGGGACTTGGCGCAAGGAACACTAAAATATAGTCCTTACGACCAACTCCGGGGTAATCCGTCGCCAATTGAAAACTCTTTTGTGGCACCGATAGGGAACGCCAGAGATTTCGTTTTACTGGAGGGGGTCTCTTAATAAAATTTAAGTATAGTACAATCAAATTATCAAAATGAGTGTAATAGTAACGGCATGAGATTTGTAAGACAGATTATGAGGTAAAATTACATCGATCATCATGACTTGAGTACGACAATTTAGTTAAAATACTTAACTACTAGACAAAAAATAGTGTCATAATACACCCTGTAACGGCCTATAAATTAGACATGCCCTGTAAAATTTGTCTTAATTAATAAGACTGCGACAAATATTTATAACATTATCGGGACTTTAGCGCGATAAAAATATATCGTTGATTTACCTCGACGTTGTGTTGTGTGTTGATTGAAAGGCTTTCAATTTAAATATCAGCGGAATGCCTAAGATAGAAAAATGATTTCAAATGCGACATCGGTTTTAAAGAAAAATATTGATTTAGCACTCTTCTTTCTTAAAAAATAAGATACTTGACATTGTTTTAAGGTAGAAATGAACTTAGCATTTATTTATATGTCATTTCTAAATTAATCTAATAAAATCCAATTTTCACTCAGTAGAATAATTAAACTGCTTACGGTACTACAAAAATTCTGCGAATTAAATAATGACCTAAACAATTCGAGTCAGAAAATAATTCAAAGCAAGCTGTATCATAAAGTCACGGGCAACGAGTCTTTGTAAAATGAATTATTATTATTCAACTTAAAATATCCACTTTTAATATCATATCGAAAACCGAAGGTCTTGGTAAGGATTCACAACAATACACGGTCTCACAGCGATGGGTAATATTCTCCAACATATTATTATTGTCTGGTAATCCCATATTTTTCCTCATCAGTAAATGTATTATATCCAAAGATATTTTTAAGTCTCATTCAATCCATATAAATCTGTTACTAAGTAAAATTATACTTACTTAATAAATAATATTATTGAACAAAATATATTTTTACCCTTATGTATAGTCGACCAAGAAATTGCTTGACCACTTTTCGACGGTATTACAAAGGGATAAGGTACAAAAGTGGTCAAGCAATTACTTGGTCGACTATACGTTCAAAATAATTTTATTACTTTGGTATATTAAACAACTCCCTGCTTTTGTGTTATACATTCTTCTGGAATTTTATGTATTTTCATTTCATATGTTTAAATTAATTCGGTACAAAAACAAAAAATAAAATGAAAAAACATCACGTAGGTTACAATCAGAAAAGTGGTACTCTGACTGACCATGGGACCATGTCAAAGTGACGTTAGTCTCTTACTCTTTCTCTTATTATATAAAGCCGTTCTACGGTCATAATAAAAAGGATCACTCACGTATTTTTACGTCGAAAAATGCCCGACATGTTCTACGGTGCCGTTCTACGGTGATACGGTCGCACTATTCATGATTCCGTCGATGCCTCGTATAGAGGCAAAACACGCGTAGATTGTAGTTTAAGTGTATAATGAAGAAAGTATCAGATGGAAGCGGAGGAGGGTGGGTTTTTCTATAAAAAATGTATATGTCCCACAGACACAGCTATTTTCAGCAGCACAGCACCGGTTTCGCGGACCAGCAAGGTAATTAGTTCCAGTTTGTTGATGAGCTTCGTAAACTAAAGCCTGAATTTATATTGTTCTTTGGAGCGGCTTCATTTTGTCGATACATAGTACTTATAAAGTAATGTTCGTTTCTTTATTCTAAGCGTTCATTCTTTTATTTGCCGACACACAAAGAATTCAATCTCACATCGGCACAAATACCAGATGCGAGATGATGTCACGTATAGACCACTTTACGCGAAAAATCTCATAAAACTTGATATGGCGGGTTATTAGCATTCCCCTTGTATTTGACTGAGAGAGACAAGGCAGTCTTCATTTATGGATACACGAGAAATTGCGATTTTATTAGCTTTAGTGTTTGCCTGGTAGACTGAAAGTGAAAGAAATGCAAACGTATTAAGAAATATTATTGAATTGAACTTTTATTTCAGTTTACGTGGGTCATTACTTACCATCTAATAAGATTATTAAAAAAAAAGATAAACTACTGAGTTTTCCATTTTTTCAAGCGCTGGTAGATCCAAACATGTAAAAGTGCCTATATGGCTTCCTTAAAAAAAATTTTTTTTAATTTTTAATTTTTTCAATTTTTATATCGTCTGGTACAAACCATTTTTTATTAGGGTTCCGCACCCAAAGGGTAAAACGGGACCCTATTACTAACACTCCGCTGTCCGTCCGTCCGTCCGTCTGTCACCAGGCTGTATCTCAAGAACCGTGATAGATAGACAGTTGACATTTTTACAGATGATGTATTCCTATTGCCGCTATGACAAAAAATACTTAAATCAGTATAAAATAAATATTTTATAGATAATGGTACAGAACCCTTCGTGCGCGAGGCCAACTCGCACTTGGCCGGTTTTATAAAAAAAAATAAAAATAGAAATAATTGGGTTGCTTTGTGAAAACACGAAAACGTAGTAAAAATACACACAATTATGTGTCGGGACTATTGACCACCTTCTTTTACGTTTTGTCTTAATTACTTTTTGGTATCCGTCATGATTAGATTTATCATACATACATACAGATATTCTGTGAAGATTTCAACCAGCCACATTTTACAGTTCAAAAAATATTCCTCTTACAGCTACGACAGAAGGACCGACAGATGCCGTAGGGTAGGACCTAATAGGTACGTTAGCACCCCTTGAAAGCGAAACCTTAAAAATACACAAACATATTTTATTATCTACTTAATTAGAACATATTTTTTTACGAAACAAGAAGGCAAACAAGCAAGTGGGTCACCTGACGGTAAGTGTTCACCACCGCCTATAGACACCCGCAATACCAAAGAGATTGCAGATGCGTTGTCAACCCAGAGGGCTAAGATGGAGTACCTCTTGTGTCAGTAATTACACCGGCTTTCTTGCTCTCCACGCCGGAACACAATAGCGCAAGCACTACTGCTTAGCGGCAGAATTAGCGTGGTAACGATCCGGACGGACCTTGCACAAGGTCCTACCACCCGCAAACATATTTATATTTATATCGCTCATCCTCTAAAACTTTTAGATATTTGTGAACAACATTTAACCGAATAAGAATTCCAAGAGCTTCTATTTCAATCGATAACAAAAGCTATACCGAGAAACAACAAACATTGTTAAGTTAAAACAAATTTATGGATACATATTTCGACCTAAAACAATTTCGGGTAATGTTTGTTTTTCATGTGAAGTCCTCAATGATACCTGGACAAAGAATGCCAGAAACCGCTTTGGTTATAATCCCGTATCTTGTGTGTTCTGTCAACCGTATATTATGAGAGGACCCTTTTTGTTTAGAAGCATTTCAACATGCTTTAAAAGCATACATTATTAATTCTTCTTTTACCCTCGATAATAATCAAAAACTTTTCTTTTTCTATCAGTCTAAGGTAAGGTTAGGTAAGGGTTTTTGCATGAACATATATATGTCGCACATGCACGAGCACGGCACTGGTTTCGCGGAGTAGCAAGGTAATTTGTTCCAGTTTGTTGAAATGGACCTCCGCAAAGTAACGCCTGAAGCTATTAATTATTTAAGGTTACCGTTCTAATGTTTGACACGCGTGGGGTATCCTTTTACCAATAGCTGCCACTATTGTATCTCGCTTTTCCGTTCCCACATCTTGTTGTCTATCTTTGGGTCGCTGGCAATGACTGGGGCCGTCACCTTTTAATTATGTATGTATTTCTTTTTACAGTATAAAATGAATCAAAAGTTTAATTGACTTCAAAAAAGAAGGAGGTTTTTAATTTGGTTTTTTGTGTTCATTACTCCGTCAGTTATCAGTTCATTCTAATTTAATTGTCATTATTTGATAGCAAGACAGTCGGTGAAATTATTAGCATAAGAGTTATACCATCTTAGCAATCTGAGTTAGCAAGGCATCTGCAAAATTTTTGGTCTTGCGGGTATCTATGGGCAGAAGTGATCACTTAACATCATGTGACCCCTTGTGTGTGGTAGGAGAGGAGGGGTTTCTGCAAAAATCATGAAATATAACAAGGGGCAAAGGAGGCTACCGAGATATCACGTGTATTTATTTATTCGTTAAACGCGCGGTTTTTAAATCGAAAAGTGATGTGTGAGTGAACAATTTTAAGATGCTTACTTTGTATTAAAAAAAAATACACGTGACTTATCACCAGGGGGGACAAGGGGTTAAAAAATCTAAAACTATCACGTGATTCATCAATCACATGATGTTCCCGTGATGGACGATCCCATAACCACTTGGACATTTAGATCTCTCACTCGCCGTACGAAACGCAATAGCAAGCTACTACTGTACATCAGTATTCTTTGCACATAAAAAAATTATACCCAGAGAAGGTAAAATTGGTCGTTGTGAAGTCTTATACACAACCATAATAAAACCTATAAGACATCAAAAGCATTTTGAAGTACTATTATTCTCCGTAAACCACCAGTTTCGGTGTAACTCAATTTACTAAAATATTCAAGCGTTCCTGGTTTTATAGTTGACTGTTACCAGTGCACTTACGAGTCCTGAGAGCGCTATTTCTGGAATTTTATAGTTATGCAGTTTTGAGATCTGTCGATAAAATATTTTAATTTGGGTTTTCGCTAAGGAAATTTTTATTTGATTTTTAGGAGTTTCATAATTTTTAATTTCTCGCACAAACGCCACACAAGCGCTATATACGCTGTATATAATAGATTGTTTGCTTCTATTGCTTCTAAACATCTACCATACAGGTTATAGACCGCTGCGGATCGAACACGGTTACCTCACGATCACGATTCCTCCCCCCTAGTCACTAGGTCACCAGCTCTTTCTCCTTTTATGAATTTTATAAAATTATACTTAAATTACTCAAAAATCAAAACCTGTTAATCAAACCTTGACATTGAAGTGCAAATGACTTTGTGCAAACCTCAAGGGTAACAAAGCAATTTCAAATAAGTTTTATCCGAAATCAGAAAGATTCAGAGTTGCGACTTCCAAAAACCTTTTATCGTTAGTATGTTGCGCTTGACTTATTTAAAGGGTTACCTTGGAAAGAACTTTTTCAGTGCTTTTTCAGTGATGTTTATCAGATAGAACCTTCGAGATAAGTGCGTCAGTCCTCTCTGGAAATTACGACCTGAAAACTTTTTTAAAACGTAATCTTCTTAAACTGGATGAGATGTTCATAATTAATTCGGAAACAGTGAAGTAATGAGATTAAAACTTAAGTATGTACTGAATACAATTTAGTAAAGAGAAAATGAATGAAATGTTTAATAAACGAAGTAAGATTTTGTTCCCACTTTATGATTTACAGAATAATAAAATAAATAAATAAATAACTAAATATTTTGGGACAGTCCACACCAATTGACCTAGTCCCAAAGAAAGCAACTATAGCTACTTGTGTTATGGGTACCTACTAGATAACCGGATATACATACTTATATAGATAAATATATATTTAAATTGATATGACATCCAAGACTCGGGTGCAAACATTCGTATTCATCATACAAACATTTACCCGTGAATCGAACCCGGAACTGTGTAGTCAGGGTCACTAACCACTAGGCTATCCGGTCAAATGCTAAAACCTTTTCAATTGCTTGTCAGGATTTTCTTTAGTCTTACGACTAAAATAAAAATATGACGTGAAATACGGTTAATAGGACCCCGTGCAAGATCCACCCACGTCGCTATCGCCATTTTGTTCGCAAATCCAACCGCTAAGCAGCAGGGCTTGCACTATTGTGTTCCGGCGTGGAGAGCAAGACAGCCGGTGAAATTACAGGCTCAAGCGGTATTACATCTTAGCCCTCTGGGATGTTAACACATCTACATCGCTTTGGTATTGCGGGTGTCTATGAGCGGTGTTAATCACTTACCATTAGGTGATCTACTTGCTCGTTTTCCTTTTTTTATACAACATAGGAAGGCAAACGAGCAGTGGATCACCAAAGGGATATCAGATGCGATGCCAACCCAGAGGGCTAAGATGGAATACCTCTTGTGTCAGTAATTGCGACGGCGGTCTTGCTCTCCACGCCGGAACACAACAGTGCAAACACTACTGCTTAGCGACAGGACCTTTCTATTTTATGTTAAAAATAAAAGCTGAAAATGACATTTCAGTCATGTGTATAATTAATGTCTGAAGGTTGACTGGCAGAGAATGCCTTAAGGAATTAAGGCAACTTTTGTAAATTATGCTGTTTGCGTGCTATAAAGGTTTAAAATTAACAGTACTAAATTAGGTAGGTAGTAGATATGACAAAAATAAATTTTAGGTGCATAAACGCCTGTGTTCCTATGTTCCATAATAATGGGTAACTATGAAAATTAAACCACAAAAATGTTTAATTATTCCCATTTTTGTTCGTAATGGTTCTAAGCGCAAGTTAAATGCTTTTAAAATATAATCCCCTCGCCTCCTCTCAAAGGGGATTCGCTGCAAATCCTTAATCCCTCACACTGTATGAGTTCCTCTGTATCAAAAGTAAGGAAATTCATCTCGGGTAGAATTCAAGTTAATTATTTTTCGCTCTTCTTCGGTGATTCAACTCTTGGGCGCTGGTGGACTAGTAGCTAGAGGGTTGAAATCTATAGATATCGACTCGTGAGCTAGAGACACTGACCTGTAAGTAATGGTCTTCTAGTCAGCGTTTAAAATATGGCCGCATCAAAAGTCGAACAAAAGTACAACAAATTGACAATCGCTCGCGCTATCAGTCTGTCGGAACGACGGCGCTACTGTCAATACTATTATTTTGTAAAACAAACCTATTTGCAACGAAACAAAATAAATTATTATTTTATGCAGTTAGACGTCAAGTTATAAATCCAATGACTATAAATGGTAAACTAATAATTTGCATTTGTAACATTGGCGTCAACCTGTATTCTTCTGCCGGGCCGTTTTTCTGCTGTCATTTCGTATGAAACTGTACATCCATGCATTATAATATCATTGGGTAGAGAGTTATTTTTCCACCAATTTGGATTCTAGGCCACTGTGAAACCTCGTCCAATGAGAATTCGCTTCAATATTGAATGTCACAATATCATTTATGTCATTATGCAATTTTTATCACGTTAGTTTCTGAGTGGTCCAGAACTCAAAATTGCTTGCCCGTACCAATGAGGTTTTTTAACCTATATAGGTATTACCTAAGTATTGGCAGTTACCAGCGCTCTTATGTTGAGAAAAAACATAGTGAGAAAACCTGCGAGTTCATGTAAATAACCGCGATCCGATAGGATAATGCCCGCTACAGTGGTTACGAAAGTCAGATAGCAGTCGTTTCAAAATTAATAATCTAACCTGCCAAATCTGGCATCATGGTCAAAACGCTCGAATGCAGAAATTTGAAATATAGCGCTAAAAGAAAATGCAATGACCCAATTCTAATCAGTCTAATAAACATTCAAAGCTAATATTCAAGAGGGAATAATTTTTATCGTCAAAATAAATTAAAGCATCATTATCTATAATTATAACATCCAAGGATGGTAGTTATAGACCGAAACTTCCATAAAACTGGAAGTTGAGTTTTGTTTAAAACTACCATCCCTAGTCGAAATAAGAAACAAAAACGCATCGGCACTCTAGATTAAAAATCTGAAAGGAAACTATAGTTAAAATTTACAATACTCGTACTGTCTGATACTCATATAAAACGATTTCGCGTAAACAGAAAAAAACTGAATGAAAATTGGAGAGCATTCTTTGATACCGCACGAGACGGTACTGGAATACAAGAGAGACTAAGGCTTAGGCTGTCTTTTGGCTGGAGCCGAGCGGAGCGAAACGGAGAGGAGCGGAGCCAGACGGAGCGGAGCGGAGCGAAGCGAGGTTTTGCGGCGTTTTGACACATTCGCTCCACTCCGCTAGGAGTGGAAAACGTATGGAAACGTCGCACATTTGCACTTCACTCCCCCTCATTTGAGAAGCAGCTGGCTGACGAGCAAGATGATTCAAATGTTTTTAAATGCTACTAATTTTAGTATCTATGTAATTTTTTACATCAACGTCTACGCAGCTTTTTTTTGCAATAAGATAAGCCATACCTATTTTATATTGATAGCATAATAGTTTTGTTAATACATTGTTGCTGTGACAGGCAGACTGACGAACTTGATGAACCATAAGGGTAAGCTTTGCTGTCATTTGCCCAATAACACAATGCCAAGGGTATAAACAACACTTACCTCAATTATGTAATCGTCTGACACCATTGTTAATATTGAGCACTATCTTAATTCGCAGACTGGCACTTCTAGAACATAATAATACATTACGTCCCTTGGGTATAATGACCCAATTTCTAACCTATAACATCACTTAACTCCCAACCTCTTCCGCTTGCGTCTAAACGCATAACCCTAACATTTTAGTTTCACCATTCGCCCCTTAGTCCCAAAAGCGATCATGTCTCTTTTGCTTATTTTTGTGCCTCGTGTAAGATTCTCTTAGAACCGTTAAAAGTAATCTGTTTGTTCCCTGGGTTCCTTATTGTTACTCTAGCTATCTCTTTTGTATCTTGCATTTAACTAAATGGCACGTTTAAGGGTACGATACACTTTGATTTTATTATTGCAAACGTCACTTAAAGCTGTTACTGTAAGTAACTCATTTTTTATAAAGCATGCGGGTCACTGTCAAACTAGTGTCAGAAGAAAGCGGGTGGTAGGACCTTGTGCAAGGTCCGTCCGAATCGCTACCACCACCTTGCTCGCTAATCCTGCCTTTAAGCAGCAGTGCTTGCATGTTGTGTTCCGGCGTGAAGAGCAAGACAGCCGGTGCAATTACTGGCACAAGAGGTATTCCATCTTAGCTCTCTGGGTTAGCAACGCATCTGCAATATCTTTGATATTGCGGATGTCGGCGGTGGTGATCACTTACCATCAGGTGACCCACTTGTTTGCCTTCCTTCTTCATAAAAAAAAGTGACGCACATAGAAATAAACTCAGATAAATTAAGCTTCGCCGATCATTAGGCCATTCGCCACGACGAACAAAAAAGTACATTATTATTCAATAAGATAAATTTAATAAGGTTTTATCTGCCAAGAACCTCTACTGAGCTAAAATTACATTCTTAAGACCAAGAACAAGAAAACACTCAAACTATAAGATTTAATAATTTTTGTTCTTGTTATGGATTACGTACTCTACAGATTCCAAGAAAATATTAAGTACCTACCTTCTGAGTGTTTTTCAGACTTTGGAAAAAGTTATCTATTTACGAAAAACCGGGGAGATAACTAAATTATTCGTTAAATTTTTGTAACCGAAATTTCTTTCGATTTTATTTATTTAGAGGCAGTGTGGCGAAACTGGCAAACGCAAGGCACAGAATGCTGATGTTGCAGGTTCAAGTCCTGCCATTGCCCTAATTTTTCTTTGTGTTTTCATTACAATTTTAATTTAAATTATTCGTTGTTTGAAATAACTTAATAATCAATTATTTGTTGTTTTGAATTATCTAGATGAGTATTATTCTTATCTAGATGAATTAGTTGGGCTCTTAAATAAAAGATGAATGTCCGTACTGTACAGTACGTGGCCTTTGAAAGTTAGTGTGTTTTAAAACTTAAATTATTTCTATTGGGAGTCGTTTTTATAAAACGTATTTGTTTATATCGGCAAATAAACTTTAGTAACTTGACTACAAAAATACGAATAGGCAAAATATTATTTTAATATTTGCAATTTCAAGTGACGTGACGCAGCTTCGTTTTATTTAAAACAACTAGAAACAATTTTGTATTTCCATTTGATATTTGTTTTGCTATTTGTAAAATAAAGAATTTACATACGATATTTTTTTATTAAATAAAATGTTTCTCTGTTTCTCTTCATAAAAATATAGGTACGTTACTGCCGAAACACTTTATAAATACTACTACTTACCTGATGTTTGTTATGAAACTAAATAATTTCAAAATGGCTATAAATAAGTCTAAACAAAATGTATTTTTTTACTATAATTGAACATTTAAAAGCATAACTCTTCCTTTTGGCTTTGCCGTAGTCGGGTAAAAATAATGCTAATAATAAATAAATGATAATGATAATGAATGCATTATTAAAACTTACCTAAGTAATTGAGCATTTTTGTAATCAATCGATATTATAGAAAAAATCAAAATCCAAGAACCATTCTAACTTTTTTGAGAATCTTCTGCAAATTTCGTCCTTGTCAAATATGCGTAAATCTTTTTTGTACTAACTGGAAGAGGTTCCTTATAGAGTCAAGTTCGCCTTTGTGCTAATCACTATCACTACAAAGTATAAAGTAAAGACCCTATCCGTTCCTGTCTGTCCTAAATCCTTATGGTGTATGTTTGGCCGCCTTTTCCTTTTTCAGGTGACCCACTTGCTTGTTTTCCGTCCTATGTTGTATAAAAAAAAAAAAAAAAAACCACACAGTGGCCCTAACATGACAGCCCAGATTTAGTTCAACCCCTCCCTGTGTCTCAGTCTAACTAGTGTCATAAGAAAGGGACGCAGATAGAGATAAACTAACCTTGGCCAGTCATGTTAGGGCCACTGCGGATTTAGATACGGTTTTCACTGTCATTTACAGATTTTTTTACAGAAGGTTGTTATGCGGATTACATCCCAGTTGTAATCGTGCGAAGCCGGGACGGGTCGCTAGTATGTTATAATTTATAATGTTGTGTAGCGTATTTTATGTACAATGAAGTATTTACTTACTTTTCGACGACCTGTATGGCACAGTGGCACATGTATCTGCTTACTGTGCAAGAGGTCCCGGGTTCAAATCCTGGTATGGGCAAATATTTGTGTGACGAATACGAATGTTTGTACCTGAGTCATGGATGTTATTTGGATTTAAGTATGTATTTATCTATATGTGTATGTATATCCGTTGTCTAGTACCCATAGTACAAGCTTTGCTTAGTTTGGGACTAGGTCAATTGGTGTAAATTGTCCCGAGATATTTATTTATTTATTATTTATTTTCACACGTACACATTTCAAACGTACGCACGCACTCACGAATATTATTCACAGCAAAAGTGTCTGCAGGTAATCAAATTAATAGGTAACTACTTTTTACTCGGTTTGTATGTGGGTGAATCAACTTTTATGTGTCCAACATCAATCGCACAGAGTCCCTGATCGATAATACAATTTGTATAAAAGTAATTAGTTTTATCTGTATCCCGTTATGTTACTATGAGTATTATCTAACATTTTATTACAAAACATTTTATTTTGTTTACAATTTTCCCGGTTATTTAATGGTTGTCCAAAAGACGAAAAGTTGATTTTCAATAGTAGGACAAATTGTCCCCGTGCAACGGAGTATCATAAAAATTTGTATCACGAAATAAATACTGTTACAAAATTGATATCTATACACATAATCCTTTTTATAGATATTTATCATCAATAAAACATACCGATTTCTAATATTTGCACTAAACGGTTTATGAATTTCTTGCGTTTTAATTTTGTCCCTTTAATTATGAATGCTATGCAGGTCAACTGGACAACCATAAATTAGTTATGAAATCTATATATAGATGGCGTAGTAAAATATTTGACAACAAGCTCAAATTTCTGGAAAGCAGATAGGCCTAGCCGCCATTATGATTTCGCGAAACTTGCGGCGTCAGTCGGCCGAGTACTGTTGGAGAGTGTGGGTGGCTTTATTGTCTGTCCATCGGACAACCGGCACAAATACGTAAGTAGTTAACATATTACCATAAATTATGTTGTACCAGATACAATTTTATCTATATATTACCATAAGGGTGAGATAAAACACAAAGAAACTTTAATATTCATTATACGGCTCAAAGTTTTAGATAAGTCCCTCGGACAACTAGTCACTTGGACAACGGAAGTGGTTGTCCGTAGGACATTTTGGTTGTTCCTTGGACAAAAACGATGAGATAAGATTTTTAATAGGGTAAAGGGGGTAGGGGGGGGGAATCTAAGGGATCGGGTAAACGTCCCAATGCTTGACACTCTAATTCCAATAGTTAATAAGTACCCTGTCTTTGACCGTTCACTTAGACATAATATTCAATTTATCAACGATTGGAATAGCTTCAAGCACTGGGATCTTTACCTTAATGAAATTATTTGCGTATTTTTATTATAAATATATTTCATTTTAGGTAATGGGACTATCGGAGAAGGAGAAATCAAGACGCTATAGAGAAAGACTTAAAGAAGACCCAGAAAAAATGACTGAACTGAAAAGAAATGTGTCAAAGGAGGGAAACTATTTATCCTCGATGAGAAACATGTCTCCTGTATCGCAGATCTCGAAGTCTCTGAAGAGCGACATACGCCTATTTAATACCAATCGTATTACGGAGGCGATAGAGCACAACAACGGCTCCAAACTGTTTACGAGAGATCTATCTATTGGGCAAAGCCAGCTGACAAAACTAATCTAAAAGTTGATAATCTAGCTAAAGACCCCAGAGCTAGATTGACCCGTCACTATACCGAAGATATCCCGGACGTCAGCATGTACGAGATTAGTATGGCTCTCAAACAACTCAAAAATAATAAAGCTCCAGGTGATGACGGAATTACAGCCGAACTCCTGAAGGCAGGAGGAAAACCGATCCTCAGGGCTCTTCAGACCTTTTTTAATTCCGTCATTCACGAAGGGAAAACGCCGAAGGCATGGAACAGAATGTGGTGGTGCTTTTCTTCAAGAAGGGTGACAATACCCTGCTGAAGAACTATAGGCCCATCTCACTTCTGAGCCATGTTTACAAGTTGTTTTCGAGAGTCATTACGAACCATCTCGCTCGCAGGCTTGACGACTTCCAGCCTCCCGAACAGGCCGGTTTCCGAAAAGGCTTCAGTACCGTAGACCACATACATGCGTTACGGCAGGTTATACAGAAGACCGAGGAGTATATCCTCCGCCTTTGCTTTGCATTTGTGGACTATGAGAAAGCCTTCGACCTGGGCTGTACTGCAGTCTCTCCAGCGGTACCAAGTTGACTACCGGTACATCGAAGTGTTGAAGTGTCTGTACGAAAACGCCACGATGTCAGTCCGACTACAGGACCAGAATTCTAAGCCTATTCCGCTGCGGTGGGGAGTCAGACAGGGAGATGTGATCTCTCCAAAACTGTTCACCGCCGCACTGGAGGATGTTTTCAAGGTTCTTGACTGGGGTGGGCTTGGCATTAATGTCAACGGCGAGGACATCACTCACCTTCGGTTTGCCGACGACATAGTGGTCCTGGCTGAGACCATGGAGGGCCCAAGTACAATGCTCAATGACCTCAGTAGGGCCTCCGGGCGAGTTGGACTTAAGATGAACATGGATAAGACGAAAATCATGTCGAACGCCCATGTAGTTCCAACTCCCGTTAAGATCGGAGACTCTACGCTTGAAGTTGTGGATGATTATGTGTACCTGGGACAAACTGTCCAGTTAGGTAGGTCCAACTTCGACAAAGAGGTCAATCGGCGAATCCGACTCAGTTGGGCAGCGTTCGGGAAGCTACGAAACATCTTCTCATGCAAGATACCGCAGTGTCTGGAGACGAAAGTCTTCGAGCGATAAGTAATACTCGTATTGTGATCTTTAATTATAAAAATGAGACTGTTCAAGACAGCACTAAGTGTAAGGAAATGTTAACTAGTTGATTTATTAAAAAAATATTATTATTTTGTAACGTTGTTGATTATTAAGAGCGTTGATAACGTTTTTATAGTTCGGTGTGCCGAACCATTAAAACTGCTTTATGATACTTTACTAAATTGGTTTCATTTAGTACCCTCTTTAAGATTTTTGGTTCTAATATTTCCATTGGACAACCAGATTTGTCTCTGGGACAACTAAGTTGTCCCTTCATTGAAAAACACATATCATAATTTTTTTCTTTTTAAATTCAAGAACAGATCATAATTTTTTAAAGATAAAATAGCACAATATAAAACAAAGTAGCAGGAGGAATTCTCTTATATTACTATTACTATTACGTGTTTTAATGAAAAGTTCCGATTCTGTGAAATTAGAGTTGTCCTGGGGACATGATTAAAGGAAATAATGTGAAATTTCGTGAGGTTTTTGCCATATATAAAGATAAAAAATAAAACTGCATTGTTTAATTAATGAAATTAAAATATTTTTTTTAACAATAGTTGATGTTTAGTTTGTTAAAAAATACTTTTGATTGGTGGTCCAGGGGACAGGGCAAATTTGAGCTGGTGACGTTTTTTAAATCAAACTCACTAAAATCTTAAAAAAACAGCTCTGCTCTATACAGAATCATAAACAAGAGAAAATTATCTTTAAAATAAAATATTTAAATATGGTCAATACGAAAATAAAATAAAAATCCAGAATTTCATTATGTGGACATTTAAAAGTTGATTCACCCATGTGTGCTGTTATTTATTGCTCTCTGTACGACTTGTAGCGATAACGGTGTATCATTATGGAAGGGTCCTGTAACACAGGGTATCCTTGGTTGAAATTTTTCTGTAAAGTTTTATTGGAATAAACCCTTTTGGTTTCATTTCATTTCACTTACTTATAACGCAACAATTCTCCTCAGCGACTAATACAGTACAGCTCTAACAACACGCGGAACTATTCAGAAATTAATATTTCGCCAGAGTCAGGTTATTTAAATGTACGCCCCACGGCAAGTCAAGTATGTAACTTAATTTGAGAACTACACACTCATTGCCTTTGTGGACGCCGAGCGAGTGCGGATTACTACTGCTAGTGGAAAATTGGTGCTCACTGGCACTTGGTGTGCTGTGAATCTTGTTTACTACAGTGGTTTCTATTCTGAGTTCTGAAAAACGCCAGGCTGTAGCAACCTGACCTTACAAACATTACATTACAAAATGTGACAATTGTGTTGTGGTACCGGCCCCAGGAGCTACTTCCCCTCTTTACCAGCTGGAAAGCGAAGCGTGGAAGTAGTATACCAGTTAGTGTTCGACCCGAAACTAGTTTTTACAACCGAAATCGGAAACGAAATCTAATTTCGATTTCTCGTTCAGTTTCGGCTGAAACCGAAATCAAACCTTAATTTAAGGGCAATTCTAGCGAATATTTTTTAACGACTGTTAACGGAAGCCAACAGAGATACTACGCCGATCGCTTCAAAACGCGCAATAGAAGCTTAAGGACCCAAACTGGTTTCGGTTCTAATTTCCGCACATTATCTGCCGAAACCAAAACTAAACTGAAACTCTAATATTCTGAAACCGAAACCAAAAGTACGGCCGGACACTAATTCCAGTCATCAAATTATTGATGTTTAATTCCGCTTGCCTCTCAATGGCGATTTTCACTAAAAGGAAAAGTGACAGACATTTATACAGTAGTCTTAAAAAAGATTTTTTTTTGCATATGGTGTCCATATAAGTGACTGGGTGCCTAAGTGAGTAAGTAAGTGAATAAGTGAGTGGCTAAGTGAGTGAGTGAGTGTCTTAACATGACCGGCCAAGGTTTAATTTACCCCTCCCCGCGTCCCTGTCAAACTAGTGTCGTAAGAATGGGGCGCACATAGAGATAAACTCTGATAAACTAAACTTGGCCGGTCATTAGGGCCGGCGGCGTCTTCGGATAAATCTTCAGGTATAGTGAGCATTGTGTGTCGGTGCGGTGATATGATGATTGAAAATAAACAAGTCCAAGTGCGGGTAGTTCGTAAAACTCGCGCAGCTAAACAGCGGTGACACCCTCCACTTCAGTCTGCTCGTGACCACGGCCGCTGCAACGCGGCCGAAACGTCGAGGTAAATAAATAAACAGTATATTATCGCGTTTAAGTCCCAATAAACGTAATAAGTATGTGTGAAAATTGCGAAAGTTTAAAACATACATACATGCACTTGAAAAACGCAACTCTCCTCCTGGCAGCTTTCGGATAAAAGTTACTTTACAATTTATTTTTTAATGTTGAAATAGAGTTTACACTAATTGTAGGAGAAAACCCATGCATACTAAATTGGCGGTTAAGAAAGGAATAATCAACCTGACGTAACAACGCGTTGCTGTTAAACACAGACTGTATATTTGCTTTCAAACCATGTTCTGAATAAATTGGAATATTAAATTGTTTGCGCCCACTTTGCTAAGCAGTCAGCAGGTATTCTAAACTTCTATACCGTGTTAATTAATAACCCAACAGTAGTGCTTTGCTAACGCCTCAGCCGTATGAACATTCTTACAAACAACACAAATGATTTGAATAAACTTACCCGTTGTTCGGTAAATACTGAATGTTAACTTTACCTAATGTTAGGGAGGTGAAGCGAGAGAGCTTATATTTGTAGGATAAAAATTATATAACTTTTGTATGATTAGATTTTGCGTCCGTAACGTATGCGTACGTTTGTTACGGTAAATAAATTTAATTTGTAAAGTAAAAAAATAATAACTTTTACATAGTAGAAAATAAAGTCACTATCAGCTTCTGCCTCTCCTCAATTCTTCGGCTGCATTCCTTATAAACAACGCAACGATACGGTTCTTGAAGGTTTTTATGTAAAGTCGACCAAGTAATTGCTTAGGCACTTGTCTTTTGAATCTGTGTATTTGTAATACGATCAAAAAGTCTTAAAGCAATTTCTTGGTCGACCATATCATCCTAATTGCACCCACACAAACCTGGGGCGAGACGCTAGTCTACACTAATATAATAAAAAGGTAAACTTTGTTTGTTTGTGTGCAGGGGTAATCTCTGGAACAACTGAACCAATTCTCGAAATTTTTTCACGCATAGAAAGCTACACTATCCTTTACGGACATAGGCTACTAATTTTATGCGAACGAAGTCGCGGGCGCCAGCTAGTTATCTATAAACGCAAATCCGCTCTCTCACGCGCTCTCCCTTATACTTCTGCAAATTCGCATAGAATTGCCTCGACAATGTACAGTCAGCATTCGAATCGTTGCCGAGTGGATACGTGAAGTGCGCGTGAAGCCACTCCCATTAATTTGCCCTACATTTACTGAATTTGTAATTCCGCACGAGCTAATATCGCACGATTTATTGATCGAATAATTTCAGTTGTTATCGTTGTTTAAGGACATGGTTTTAATATTCGATATAACTTAAAGAGATGTCGTAATGTAGCTTGATGGCGGCCGCGTATTGGCAAGCGCAGCGTAGGACGACCAGCCACAAGATGGTCCGATGACCTCATACAGGTGGCAGGAAGGCGCTGGTTGCATGCTGCTTCCAACCGGCCACTTTGGAAATCCATGGAGGAGGCCTATGTACAACAGTGGACTTCTTGTGGCTGAGATGATGATGATGATGATGAATGTAGCTTGAAGCTGTACGTCCATGATATTGCAGGGCTTTAAGAAATAAGGATCATAGAAATGCTCACTGAATACCTGCAGGGTGAAGTAGTGCTCACTTCCCTCTCGTAGGTTGAGTAATATTTCTGAAAGTGCACAGAGGGGGGAACCCTAAAAACAACGTCTCAGCAACTATCTTGGGGTCACTGGTTTCTAAGATTAAGTTCACCTCCTCTTCTTCTCATGTACATAATTATCATCGATCATATTATTAAACAAAGTCCGCCTATCTGTCTTCATCGTAACTTAGCCTAATCTTTCTAATCCATTCACTTGACTGCAATTTAGAGAATGTTATACGAAAAGTTTGTATGTATAGACCAAGAAATTGCTCGACCGCTTTTGGACAGAATTACAAAGGGATAGGGTTCAAAAGTGGTCAAGCAATTACTTGGTCGAATATACATAAGGTACATCGTAATGCACCGGTGTGAAGTTGGGACGGGTCGCTAGTCGTTGTCTTCTTTATGTTTACATAAGTATAAAACAAAATCGAATTACGACTCATCGATCCCGTATGACTTTTCTTCGAATATAGTCGTTTAAGGATTTGATGAAATAAATCGTATTTGGGAGATCAGATTTGGAGCGACTGCAGTCTGACCTCGGTAAACCTTGAGACAAGCAAACCAGACTGATGAGATTATAATTAAATAGTTATTCTCCGACTTTCCGATCTCGTGAAAGCCAACCTGCGTAATCTGCAAAAAAGCGAATGGCGGCTGATTGCGTAGGATCAGAAAAGATGGCGTGTCTTTCGGGGCTCAAGACTCTCAGAAGTAAGTGAGCATTCATCATGTCATCGTTTTTATTTAGTGATAATTTTAGCACCACTTTTCATCGCATTTTTGGTTAAATCCTACGCTGACTTTCCATAAATTCATCGCTTACTTTCTAGTCAGTTTAAAGTTGGTTCACAGCTCACAAAATGCATCAGAATGCATTGCATCTCATTTACAGCTTTCGTGATATGCTCTTGGCAGCCGTGAAAGATAATAAATTTACGAGACGATGCGCTCTGACGTGGATGAATCAGATACAACAAACATAAAATATATAGTTTGGATATTACATTCTGAACTACTTGCGGCGCTTCTTCTCAGCAAAATGTTCCATTTTCTAAAGCGCTTGTACTTATAGAATCAGACGTGTAAAAGAGACTGTAGTCCGACTTGCAGAATAAATTCTTAATTTTTGTTTTCATATACACGTAGGACAATTTTCTGAAGTGTTACCGGTTACCGTAGCAGTAAGTTTTATTGACTTGGTACATTTTTAATGGCGAGAATATAGGCTGCTATAATTACTGCAGTGCTGTGTGACGATTGAAATGATTTTATCCAGTAATTGGATTAGATCTGTAGTTTTAAGGTTGCATTGCTATTATGTAGATTTTCTCCTGGCATCAACTTCCATATAAGCCAGGTATAGGTTTGGAACAAGAGGGTGTGTAACAAATTGCTTTAAAGTTTCGTGATTTTTACACAATGACATATTTATAACGTCCACTCGATGTGGTGTCTACTCGTGACCACGGCTACGTTGAAACACGGCCGAAAAGTCGAGGTAAATCAACAATGTTTTTATCGCGTTAAAGCCTCGATAACGTTATAGATATGATTCCTAATTTCCTTATTTCGTAGCATGTATCGTTTTTCCGATTTTAGCGCGGAATTGTAGAATGTTCATCGAGCACGGATTGATTAAACAGCTTCTGAGACTGATAGAAGTTATAAAGCAGTTTCCTTTTTCTAGATGTCACCTGGCTAGTTGTCTACTGGCCTTCTTTGTCCACGAGTTTTATTTAATTTTCAGCGTCTTTAATATCGCATTATTAAATTTGTTAGCTTTCTTATTTATCATCTAAGAATTCATCACAGAATATTACAATTTGAATTCTACTTCACTTTACGTTTCACTGCGAACCAAAGCGAACAAATATTTTAGCAAGGCTATAATACTTTTATTTCATATAAATAAGTTGTATGTTACATTTCAAGGTTTTTCTTACTTTGTCATTCGTCTCTTTTTAATGCTTTTAAATATAAAAACTTGCCAGGTAAATAGTAATTAATAATGACCAAATAACTGCATACCGCCTAACCTAAAAACCTAAAACGATTACAATCAATAATAGTTGATGTAATAATGAATATTCAATATATAAGAAGCTTTTCGTTGGACAACCCATTAAATACATTAAAAGAGTATTTACATATTTTTGCTTTATGTTTATTTATGTTTATTTTTTGTCATGACAATTCCCTATCGGAGACAAAATTTATTTTGACATACCAATTTTTTATTTAGTTTTAGTATTTTGAGTTTTACAATTTTGTTCTATTACTGATTACTATTTATAGTTAATTACTTAAGTACCTATTTAATTATGACGATCTCAATGTAAAAACTTGTTATTTGACATTTTACGCAATTTACAAGGAAACTTTACATTGACTTAATAAATAAACTAAGTATAGCATCCTATTCTACATCCTTTATAAGTGTACATACACTTGTTCCATTTGAGTCACGACCGTATTCCCAGAAGCCGGTATTTCTCAAAGGCTCGTCGACAGTTGAAGTAACAGTGTTGGATAGATAAGTTAACTTGTTGTACTGCATTTTCCTGTAGTACAAATAAAAAAAAATGCATTTATTTCAGACCATATTGTCCATAATTTGTTAGTTATAAAGAAAGAAAAGAAAACAAAAGCAAAAATTACTTACAACTAAGGTTAAAACTTAAATAACTATCTTAGGCACTAAACTTAGATGTAGAGAGGACCAGTGCCTCACCAGGCCACTGTCCCATCTATCAGCCACGACGGCCAGGAGACTGTGGCGGCTGTCGCGCACATGTAAATAGGTACCTTTGTAAATTATACGTTAGGCTAGTTAATTTTGTTTCCTTTTGTTTTATATCTTCACTAGCGGCCCGTTTTGCTCGAACGGCTCCAATTAAGATGTAATGTACATAAAAACCATTAAAAAATCTCTAACTGACAGTGTAAACCGTATCAGAATCCGTTGCACCATTAAGGAGTAGGCGGCCTAAGTAATGGGGACAGACAGGAACTAATAGAGACTTTGCTTTAAACTATGTAAAGATGTATGTTAGTCTGTAAGGTATTTATGTATAGGCATTTTGTAGCCTAATAAATTATTTATTATTATTATATCTGTCTTAAACATTTTGACATCTCGTAAGGATTATGAAATTAAATCCCCTACGAGATGCTATTAAAAATTAAAATCGTATAGTTGCGACCAGTGTAACCTACTATTACTTCTTATAATCTATGTTATTATATATGTATTTAAAATGTACATATTTGCGAATGGTAAGACCGGATCCGGATCGCTACCAGCATCTTGCTCGCTAATCCTGCACTAAGCAGCAGTGCTTGAGCTGTTGTGTTCCGGCGTGGCCTGAAAAGCGCGACAAGAGGTATTCCATCTTAGTTGTCTGGGTTGGCAACGCATCTGCAACATCCTTGGTGTTGTGGGTTTCTATGGGCGGTGGTGATCACTAACCATCAGGTAACCAACTTACTCATTGTATAAAAAAAATCGACAGAATCCATATAATCTTTTCACCTTGAATTTCGAATTCCAAAGCAATATCTATTTTAATCACGACTGGAAGCCGTGCGAACTCGTGATCAAAGTTATATTCCTCAGTGCACTGTCGGCTTTGTGCCGCTTTATGACCCGGCTGGCTTGCTGGGACTATGTTCTTAGCTCGTAGCGGACTGCGGTTGGAATTTACGAGTGCGTTATCATAGGGGTACAAGGCTAGTAAATGCAGAACGTCGTTTGTTTTAAATGTGATGATAAACCAGGGTATTATCACAAATGTTAGGATTATATTAAAATGTAGATTTCTTTCGTAAATTCATTCTTGAGTTTGAAAACAACTAACAATGAAAATAGCGAATGCTTAGTATTCATTTTAAGTGTTGTAGCACTATAAAAAACTAAATAAATGGGTAGTTTCTGCACCATGTTTAAACGTTCTGTTTAACTGTTTGTTACTACTACACTATGGTATCTTATTGGAGATAATTCTATTTAAATGCAATTTATTTAACTTAAAGTATTTTATCTACACATATATTATAAATGCTCTATAATGCGTTCAGAAACCGTAGGTAATGACCAGCATTATTACAACCAATATTATTATGAGAAATTTTCTAATTTGTTTCTATATTTGTTCAAATAATTTTTTTAATACATTATTTTAATGTGTACAGTCTATAAATATTGAATAGGTACCTAGCACTAGTAGGTAGTAGCAATGCAGGTCATTACCCTATGGCTTCTGAACCCTTCATAGAGAACTGTACATAATTAGGTCTTAAAACACTCGTGTGATCCTATTATGAAACTCGCTGACGCTCGTTTCATAAAACCATACTCGTGTTTTAAGACCCCTCATTATGCAACAGTTGCATAAAATACTATATTTCTTTCTTGCCGCGGTGTACTTGAATAAGATACAATGAAAAATGTTTGACAAAAGTAGCATTCCCTTCCTTATCTTATAAGATTGTGAAACAAAAAATCTCAAACAATTACAGTTTATAAAGCTTTGTTCACCTAAATATTACAAAAAATAGACCTATCTAACTAGCACTGTTTAATAAAAATCATAAAAAAAACACAAACTTATTTAGTTTCGCGGTTTGGTTAATTCCTCTCTTACGGATTGTTTTGATAAATATATAAACATAGATATACTATTATGGTGATACGGAAAGGTGCGTGAGTCCGACTCACAATCAAGCATTTTTTTTTATTAATCGTCTAATGAACCGCGTTGCATACATATTCTTAATCCAATTTCATTTCAATCTCGAGTGTCGTGAAATACAAATTCTCTAAGTGGTATCATACGCGATTTTCTCTTTGATCGTTAAATCATATTAATTTCGACGCGTGCGCCCTCTTGTGTATACAACTGGGGTTAGGCCAGCATCCCAATGATCGTTTGTTTTAATGTGATTATTTTAAATTAGATTAGAGAGCTTGGGGCCTAAGGTACATGGAAACAAATCGCAAACACACGATGCGCCAAATGTATGTATTTTTTTGTACATATTTTACTAACTAGCGGACGCGCGCGACTTCGTTCACGTAAAATTAGTAGCCTATGTCCGTCAGAAATAGCGTAGCTTTCTATCTGTGAAGGAATTTTTGAAATCGGTTCAGTAGTTCCAGAGATTACCCTCTACATACAAACAAACTAACAAAGTTTACCTTTTTATTATACTAGTGTAGACTAATGTAGATAAGCTTGATTTTTTGTATAGAAGCCAATGACACTTATAAAAAGATACCTATAAAAAGAATTAGATAGATTACAAGAGAGAGATTATATACTTCAAACTTATACTTATTTTTGCATCAAAGGTGCAATTTTAGAATCTCACCATGTGACTAAAGCTCACCCAAAAGGCCGAATATGTATGAAAAACGGCCATTTTGGTGAGCTTCTCAGTAAATTTCAAACATCGCACTCCAGGGTTTAAAATAATGTTACTACTAATTTTATACAGTGACCGTTAGAGAATCACCGATCCGTTACCAGCCTGTTCGCGACATTGGTGTTTCATTTTTATTTCCTTAAATAATTCATCTCACTAAAAGATCCACTGGATGCAAGCCTATTTATAATACCAACGAGGAACGTACGGAATAACGTCACATACCTGATATTGCAATTACGTTACATAACTAAATTAGAGGTAATTTCACGTCTACGTTACAGAGAATATAAACTAATTTGCACTCGTGATTCAGTGAGTCTCTAAGATGTTTTGGTAAACAGGAACTTCGGTTGGTTACCATGAAATTACAAGTTATTGAGCAATTTGACGTTACATTGCAACGTAGAGAGAAAAACTAATTATTTTCCAAATAGAGGATATACGAGTAAGTAAAGCCACGAGTTGAGTTAAACCAGATGATTATGATTACACACACACTACTACACAGCTCCATTCAAAAGAAAACAATTATCTGAAAATTCGAACGAAATTCTCTACTAAACACGTGACGTACTGCCGTATGCGTGACCACAACCTCAGAAACTTTAAATTTATCTTCTACTAGCGGACGCGCGCGACTTCGTTCGCGTAAAATTAGTAGCCTATATCCGTCAGGGACAGTGTAGCTTTCTATTAGTGAAAGAATTTTTGAAATCGGTTCAGTAGTTCCAGAGATTACCGCCTACATTAGTATAGACTACACATCTACATCTACGTCTACATAATAATAAAAAGGTAAACTTTGTTTGATTGTTTGTTTGTTTGTATGTAGGGGGTAACCACTGGAACTACTGAATTGATTTCAAAAATTCTTTCACTAATGGAAAGCTACACTATCCCTGACGGACATAGGCTACTAATTCCACGCGAACGAAGTCGCGGGCGTCCACTAATATTATGGACTTACATTATGACGATAGCAAAACTTTGGAGATTTTTTAGGAAAATGAACGTGGGGTTCAGCTTAGTACGAGTTTATTGCAAAGAAATTTCATAAAGAAAACTGAATATCGCTGCTAATGGGCAAGAAATGGAAATGTTATAATTAAGTAATTTCTCATGTAAGTAAACATATATCAATGATTTTAGGGTTTTGTATTTTAAAGAAAGCTCTAAAGGAGTTGCTTGCAATTGGCCGCTTTTTTGTATTAAATAAATAATTAAATAAAAAGTCGTTTATTGCCACAACATAGACATCAGCAGGTAGTTGGAGAGACAAATAATGATAATTACAAATAAAAGAAAGTGAGAAAGAAACAATACAGCTGTTTGGCAATGGGTCCCAATCTCAGCATGTGCGGGGTGGGAGTACCCCGCGCTGATTTTCAGATTGACCCCTTTTACAGTAGTTAGTACACACACAGTAGGTAAAGAGAACAATAGAAATAATTAAAAATACAACCATAATACAAGATTAAGAAGACCTTGTACCAACTGAGACACAAAAGTTGCTGTCCATATAAATGACGGGAACATTTTCCACCCTCTAAACCTTTAAAAGTAAGAATACTGTTGTTATGTTTTAGAACAGTGTTTTGCATTTTTTTACTTCATAGATTTGACAATATTTGCCCTTTAGAAGTTTCATACAACACAATAATATTTTCAAATAAACAAATACAGAATATAAAAAAATCCTAAGTTGGTTGTAACTTCTAATTATTGAAATTAAATAACAGCACGGGCCGAGCATTTACAACTTTATAACTCCTTTTTATAGCCAGCTTAAACCGGTTTTCGTCCAAAACGAACTAAAACACCCTTATACAGCTGTTGTCTGCTGCAGACTCAACAGTAAAATTGTATTTTATTTACTTCGAAACGAAGCCGGAGTTGCGTATTAAACAACAAATAACCAACTTCAAACTGCATAAAAACTTTTTACACGCACGTTTTAAACCAAAACCTCAATGTAAACTTGGGGGCAGCAATAAAGGAAAACAGACTGCTCACTTTGGGAGTTTTACCGAGATTTATATCGGCAGAGTACAGTACATTTATTTCAAGAAGTGACTTGGCTGTCATCGGATGTGCCAATAAAATTGAGTATATTACTGCCTTAGAATTGCAGGCAGGCAGACAAACAGACGGACAGATAACAAAGTTATCCTAAAAGGGTTCCTTTTTTATGATGTATGGAAACCTAAAGATAAGATAATTCCAAAGGAATTAATGAAAACCAAAGACAACGTAAGCGAAGAAGAGGTACAAAGAAAAGTGCAAACTCAACTGCCGTCGCAATCTTTTTCTTTCAATAATAAAGTCCCGCTGCATTTGATTAAGTAGAAAGTTAAATCTCGCTCCGTCGTTAAAATTGCGTCATAATTCGATACGATAAATCATATCTACCCCTTCAATACACGGCTTGTCAACCGTTTTACAGACAGTTCATACATTATCACCTCTGGATTCTGGCAACGTGAAATGGGACAGTTCTACCGAGGCATGATTCACGAATGAAGCTGTAATAAAATCAGTCCGAATGGAAATTGCCAGAAACGGATTTACGTCGATCCTTTGTGAATTATATACCCTTACGGGTATGTGTGAAATGTAGCTGCGTAACACGGGAACCAAACGATTTATTTAGAAATGCTGTTAGAAGAGGTCAGTCAAGTGTTTAGTCTTACAGTATTTGCAGTCGTTGAATTAGTATCTATTACTAAGAAGACCCATAGAATATGGATCAAATTTTGTGAAGCCTGTGAAAAACGATTGAAGACTTACAGTTGACTTCTAAAAGAGCTTGTATTGAGCTCACCTCGTTGAGATTCTTGCCGGTATCTTCTCATCAGAAGTTTTTCCGAACCGGTGGTAAATTTTATGACATTCATAAGTACTACCTGTAAGCCTAATCTGAATTAAATATTTTGACTTTGATTTTGACTATTATTGCTTGAAAAAACAGCCTGCGTACATAAAAGTAAAAGTAGAAGCCCAGCAATGAAAAAAGTATTGGGATCGAATTATGTATGTATGTAAATTCTTTATTGTACAAAAAAACAAATGACAAAAAGAGATAAAGTGATGTACAAAGGCGAACTTATCCCTTTAAGGGATCTCTTCCAGTTAACCTTTGAGTGGATGAAAGGAGTATCATAGCAGGGACCGACAAAGACCAAGAATTATGGTTATTGTTAAAATTGTAATGGACTTAAATGTAATTAAAAACGATACTTAAACCATTGATGTTGTTAATAAGATAATGTCCAATAATGCTCGTATTCTAAGAGGCAATATTTCTAAGGAAGATATCTGTGACAAAAATTTGCCCCGGGGTTTTGCTCACGTAATTTCGCGCCTAGTACAAAATGTTGTATAAAACCTACTTATATCTGATCAACGAAATTGTCTCTCCTAGATATCGCTCTTATATCGCCTAGTGTACGTTTTTGTTACAACAAACGCAACGAACGCGTTAGGGTTAACTTCTCAATTTCTATGGAAGCAAAGACAACGCCTCTTGTGGTGCGTATTTGCAAAAAAATGTTTCCATTCCACGGAAAATTTACACTAGGGGCTCTAACTTTACGTCAGTAGTTTACTGTCTCAAATGTGAAACAAACACGAAACTGCACTGTCTAGTAAGTATGATATCTCTTCACTTTTAACATGCTTAGTTGTCTACTGAACCTGCTCATTTAGTAAATTTAGGATACTTACAGTAAGTACGTCAGTCTAAATTCTGGGTCACTGTAAAACCTTTTTATTGTAATTCAGCGATTCCTCATTGTGACGAGGTGACACAGTGTCCCACAATTCAGATCTTAGACTATTCCAGAGCCAGTCTTGCAACAGCCTCCAACTCGTACTACCGCGTTAGTGGGTCACAGTGAATACAAACGCACCTAATTTTCCCATCACGTGCGCTAGTAAATGGAGCTAGCATGCCCTGAATTCCGGAATTCCTTAACATTACGGCAACATATTTGGCCCACGCTTCAATGGATTAACAGGCGACGATGCGTTAAATCGTAAGCACATTACGGCAAAACGTCACAAGCCCGTATCGGTCCCGCGAGACCCTGCGTTATTACCGAAATTCAGGGGTTATTTGTCGCCAAATTAAGGCCAGGCCTGTCGTTTTAAAACGGCGATTAGAAAAAAGGATTATTAATTAATTTATAAACGACTTACGGCGTCTGCGAAATGAAGGCAATTGTTCTAATTTATAAATGAGCGCCTCCGTAAAGTAACGCCTGAATCTATTAATAATTTGAAGGTAATGGCTGGCTATAATTTGGCGGACCAAAATGTTGGTTAAATTTTGACATCGCTTAATCCTATAGTCTTTGGATTGCTCGATATCTACCCAGCGCCCCTAACATGACGACTAAAGTTTAATTTATCCTACTCTGCGTCTCTGTCTAACTAGTGATATAAGAAAGGGATGCGTATAAAGATTTACTAAACTTGGCCAATGTTACAGGAATACAGGATACAGGAAAATGCCTGATAATTGAACATTAAAGCATAGGACTCCAGAACTTGAATTATCTATTTAGTCTATGATCATAATACCGTATTTTACGATACTATCACTACACTGCAAGGGATATACAAGTACAATTATTGTTTATGTGCTTAATAGGTATTTTTATTGCCATAATAGGTGATCAACAATCGCAATATTTGGATTTGTGTAACATTAAACAAATTACTAAACTTACAGAGAAGTAACATTTATCAGTAGACCGTTAATTATTATTATGTTAAAAATTGTAGTTAAGAAATATTTTTTTATCTACACATATATCATAAATGCTCTATAATGCGTTCAAAAACCGTAGGCAATGACCAGCATTATAACAACAAATATTATTATGAGAATTTTTCTAATCTGTTTCTATATTTGTTCAAATTTATTTTTTATTACATTATTTTAATGTTTACAGTCTATAGATATTTAATAGGTACCTAGCACTAGTAGCAATGCAGGTCATTGCCCTATGGCTTCTGAACCCATCATAGAGTACTTATGATATGTCTGTAGATAAAGTAATGTATGCAACTGTAGATAATTAGGTCTTAAAACACTCGTGTGATCCTATTATGAAACTTGCTGACGCTCGTTTCATAAAACCACACTCTTGTTTTAAGACCCCTCATTATGCAACAGTTGCATAAAATACTATTATAGTTTAGGATCACATACTTTATAAACATACTATCCAAAACAGACAAGTAATTAGCAAGTAATATATGATTTATGACCGCTGTTACTTAAAAGTCTGTATTAAACAATTGATAACGCCTTAAAAATATTTTTTCATTCTGAAAAAATTAGGTGTCTATATGAGTACACGGAATTTTATCCGACTACGGCAAAGCCAAAAGGAATGGTTATGTTTTTCTTTACACTTAAGTATATTGACCAATTTGTAGAATTCTTCCATGCAATAAATCAATCGCGTATAAAAATACTCTTCTTTCTTACAATTCTGGCCTCTTCAGTCTTATTTTAATTATATCTATTAAAAGTTTCTAATCGACTCAGTTCTCATTCAAGACCGCTAATAGTTTAATCCCTTGAACCGTTCCTTTTTCTTTTCTTTAAAATAACAATTTTGTCTGTAATTTCTAACAAAGACTTTAAACACAAACGGTTCTCGTAAGTCGAGTGAGGTTCAGAAAATTTGCTTTGAATTTTTTGAGAGATCTCTTATTGAATGAGAATCCACTTAAGCGCCTACGTTTTGCAGCGAAGATTCCCGTTGGCCTTAAGTGCGTCTTACAATCCTGACTGGACTCAGACTAAGGGTGATTGGAAGCTATGCGTTTGAATCGCTTGAATTGAATAAAATCTTTTAAGTGTCATAAAATTTAAATTTAACATTTTTATAATCATTATCATTATGGAATCTGTATTGAAAGATTTGTATACACTTTGACCAAAAAATAGTTATAAATAAAATAATAAATAAAATCGTTTATTGCAGACAAAGTCCATATGTGTTAGTTATAGCAGTAACTAGTAGTCCAAAGGAACTTACATAAATATGTTAGTAGCCACAAATTATCAAATGTCATGATTATGAAATCCATATTTTATTAACCTTTTTAGCCTAACTCTATTACAGTTTTCCTTTACATAAAAATTTATGTGACTGTGGAATGCAAAATGAAAAGGATATATTCAAATATTGTACTCAAGTAACCATTGGACAAACCCACATATGCAATCGTAACATAATCGTAAACTCTATAATGCCAGGATCAGACATTCGCAAGTGAGGTACGAATTGGAGAGGTCAATTACAGCAGTGCAGCTATTTGCAATCTGTGACTGCATAAACTGGCTCGCATCCGAGTCAATGCAATTTTTTTGTTCTAACTGGTCACTCGCCTTCAACTGCCACGTAACAAGCTGCACGTCACTTGTCTTTTTATGCCACATCAGTAGGTGACATTGACGGCCAACTGACAAGCCGTTTCCTTATAAAAAAATGGAAATGTGGAACATTTGTCCAATATTTGATTTTCGTTTTGACAGCTCCTTGCTATTTATACCATGGAGTTTGTTGCGGGTAGACTTTGCGGCACAGGAAATAAGAAATTGAATAAAAAAATTAATCCTTGGGAAAATTATAGGCATAAATCGAATCTAAAATCTCGCTTTGCTCGATTAATTAATCAAGGTGAGTTAAAATTGGACAACATTCAGTTAATGTTAATGATAAAGATATCACCAGCAAGAACTGGTTCTCATTGGCACTTCAAATCAGGTAATGAACTTAATACTGAACCTGTTTAAAAATATTTTGACACTGACTTTAACAAATTAGTATGTGTTTTCGTTCTTTTTTTCCAACGCACAGTAACAGCAAGGCTTTGCCTGCGAAAAACGTCTGCCCGGATCTATTGGAGAGTTCACACGATTAACAATATTTTAAAACGCACAGTGTTCGAGCGTCCTTCAGTGCGGAGGGGAAGTCAAATCTGAGCCGCGACCTCTCCAATTTGCCCTCAGTTCTGGTGAGATTTCTTTTGCATAATATCCGTAATGACGCTTATAACTGTAAAAGATTATGAGACTTCCTGGAAATAAAGTTTAAATTAAAAGAAAAACATTTTAAGATGTTTTTTATGCAAAGAAACCTGTTTAGGAAAGCGGCCAAACGCACCGCTAGTTTACTGTATTTTTAAATTATAATTTAATTTTAAAGATTTATAGCGGCTGTAACCTTATCACCGTCAGATTTTTACGGGTCGAAAACGCACATGGGCGTTCAATGACTTAAATTTGTGACAGTAGCGCTTGATGAAAATAGTAAATGCGTTACACTTATCATAATAATTGTGATACCAAAAATATAGTCGAGAGTACAAAATTAAAATTAAACCGACGAGTCTAGAATAATTGCCCAAGGATAGACTAAATATATTTTCTAAGCAAGCTACTTTTGTAATATTTCTCTTTTATTGTCTGTTTTTTTTATAAAACATAGAAAGGAAAAGGAACAAGTGGGTCACCTAATAGTAAGTGATCACCACCGCCCATAGACACCCGCAACACCAAAGGGATTGCAGATGCATTGCCAACCCAGAGGGCTAAGATGGAATACCTCTTGTGTAAGTAATTGCACTGGCTGTCTTGCTCTCCACGCCGGAACACAACAGTGCAAGCACAGCTGCTTAGCGGCAGGATTAGCGAGCAAGATGGTGGTAGCGATCCGGATGGACCTTGTACAAGGTCCTACCACCCGAAAATATGTGTCTGTTTTTGCCGAAATTGAAAGAAAACATAGTAATAATGAAAACTGATTCGTCAGGAAATAATGACGTCATTGTTATAAAACGGTTGCAAAAATCGGCCATCAATGTCTAGTATAAAATTCCGCTAAAAATTATCACAAATCTCGGGAATTTAATTGGAAGAAAAACGTTTATTTTCAGGAGACGCGAAAGGAGAGCCGATAATTGATTTTATAAAGGCTAATGTATGGAAATATTAACTTTATCGAATCAATTCTGGAGGTGAACTTATTAACATATAGAGAGAAACCGAGAATATCTGAAAGGTGATTTCGGAATCGATAATTTTAATCAATTTGTATGGTATCTTTTGCTTCAGCTAAAAATATAATGTTACTTGAGGCGCGGATACTGTCGATAATGTTTGAGGTTTCGACTTAAACAAATAAATGCAGACATAAAGTCACGTCTGTTTCCCAGAGGGGTAGGCAGAGACCACGGATTTCCACTCGCTACGATCGTGCAACGGCTACCACCGTCTTGTTCGTTAATCCAGTCCAACTCTAAGCTTCTTTGCACTGTTGTATTCCGACATAGAGAGCAAGACATACGATGAGATTACTAGCATATTAAGAGATATTTTATATTAGCCTTCTAGATTGACAAGGCATCTGAAATCTCCTTGGTGTCTATAGGTGATCACTTACCATTAGGTGACGCACTACTTCATTTTCGTTTCTTAAAAAAAACATATGTTGCACACATTTCTCACCGACAATCTTAAGCTCTTTCAGAGTACGTATGTTATGTTGTATTATGTTTTAAATCTTCCCACACGCGCCCCTAATTGCACAAGAACACGAGAAGAACCCGTATTTTCCCCAAAATCCCCGAAATGACTCGTGCGAAAAGATATCCTAAATAAAAACCCCGCTCACACCCAAAACCTTAATTTTCACTTCATAAACATTCTCAAAAGAAAATTATTATTGCGCGCGAACAATAAATCCCGAAAAGTAAAATGGAGGGCGGGGAATTTCTAAAATCCCTTCCCGCTATCCCCGTAACAATACGGGAATTTCCTGGAGGAAACGGAAGTGGGGAACAGACGCTTCCACGAATACTTTTGTTCACGGACAATTTCGCTGTTTGCCGATGATATCTTTTTTTCGTCAGGTGACCAGGATATTGCGATGTAAAGTGTGATGATTGTTTTGTGTACGAATTTGTGTTAAAGTTAGATGTTAGTGTAGTTTTTTGGTAGATATACTGTACCTTTAGTGTAACTTTTAATCACAATAAACGTTTTGAACGTGTAAGCGGTAATTTCTAGCGTTCAAGAGGTTTGTTGTCATAAAAAACTAACAGTTAATGTTCTATAGTAAGCAAGAAGCACAAATAGTTAAAGAAATGAATAAAATAAAAGATAAAATTATTGCCACGACGAAGAGTAAACCAGTAACAAAGTTTCAACACGTCGTTCCGTATGACGCGGACATTTTACTTCGAAGACTGTAAGTACTAGAAAGCATACAACCCTTTTGCATACATACGACAGTTACATAGTAAGGGAATAAAGTGTTGTATGAAACAAAAATATCATCATCATCATCATCATCTCAGCCACAAGAAGTCCACTGTTGGACATAGGCCTCCTCCATGGATTTCCAAAGTGACCGGTTGGAAGCAGCATGCAACCAGCGCCTTCCTGCCACCTGTATGAGGTCATCGGACCATCTTGTGGCTGGTCGTCCTACGCTGCGCTTGCCAATACGCGGCCGCCATTCGAGAACTTTAAAGTAACCGACATAGCCCAGCGGATTAGCAAGTTGAAGTGGCAGTGGGCAGGGCACATAGCACGGAGAACTGATGGCCGATGTGGTCGAACAAAAATATAACTCCCCTAAATGTAAAGTGATGATATATATTTTTTAAGAAAGAAAGAAAGAAAGAAGAACATTAGTTAAGACTAGTCAACACAAAACACGCACATACACACATCACACAAAGTACAATTATAACAAATAGTAACGTTTGTGTTGAATAGAAACAAAAAGGGCACTCAGCATACTGCCTCGGTAAAACCGAGACGCTGATTTTTCTGATTTTAAATCTCGCACTTGAAATAGAGATTACGAAAATATTTTTAACGTTTAAAGGTCCGGAACCCCTTGAGGAGGGCACCTAAAGACCGGCAATGGATCAGCTATTCATTGGGGTCACTCATGAGCGGCAATGTTTACGGATATGAATCAGGGAACGGACCAACATTACAAAAACATTTTTTCTTTATTTATTTAGGGGCTTCGAACAGAATTGAACATGTCAGCCCTATGTCAGTCAAACATTTGATCGCAACTTTACCACCAAACATATGTACAGTCAAGGAATTTAATTCCCTACCCATTTCGTTGAAATGTCGTCTGACATTCGCAATGCATTAAGGTCGATATGTCAAACTAACGTCTTGCTCTATAGCTCTTATGGTGACAGTTTGCTATAAGCTATTGAACCTTAGGTGGGTTGGAAATTCAATTCCTTGACTGTACCTACTTAGGGAGTTAGTATATCAGTTAATTCAGGTACTGAATAAAAAATAAACTGCAATCAGATTCGGAGCTACGTGGTTACAGACAGGCGGACAAACATACATATAGAGACTTTCAGTTGAAAGAATAAAATAAGTAATAAAAAAAAATCCCTTTATATTGCGTCGCGACTTAAAAATACGTTCCCTCCCGAATGAAACTGGTCTAGTAATATTTCACACTCCCAATATAACAATAAAAAAAATTGGTATAACAATTCCATCACCTTAAAATATTCCGTTAGCACTTTGCAAGTTCGTCCTGCGTCAGCACATATATTATCATCTTAACTTAATCAAACGTATACTAATGCGTCAGATACGAATGACGTAACTAACCTAACGTTGCCAAATCAAATTAACGGAGATGTTCCATTGAAATCAAATTGTTCATTCGTTCATTCGCTCATTTATTCATTCGCCCGGTCTCTAGTGAGTACTCCGCATCTGCATAGTGATTCCAAGTTAAAATTACTTTAAAGAAGTTCGTTTCTTTGCTTTTTTAAGGAATGTTCGATGTAAGTTAGAATGGAGGTAGCTTGTCAAGTTAAATTCTTTTTAATGTTATAAAAGTGTTATAATGAAGATTCGGAGAAAAGAAATATACAACCTAACCTGCAAAAATGCAGTCAAAATTTGATAGCTGTATAATGTGACATATTTGTCGTTTTTAGTTCGAAATAGTTTTTCTGTAAATCGGTCTCTTTTTTATAATAAAACTACGCGAAAACTTTTTTAATTAAAAACCTTTGAAAAAATTATGAACACAAGGATTTTCCGTAGTCCCATACAACAAATAGCAAAATTAAAACTAATGATTTTCGGACAGAGTACTACCTATACTTTAACTTTTTTGCTGCATATGTCCTAAAAAGGTTTGTAGCTCTTTAGCACCTTGTATTTTTATTCAGTTTTATCGTAAAATCGTAAGAAATTTCCCGTGATTTTTTGTTTTAGCCAGTCTGTAAGTTAGAACTTTAACCTTTAACGTATTTCTAGTAAGTAGCCTTCGTCATATAAACGGTAGAAGGAAAATTTATTATACAAACATGCATAACCGTTCTCTAGTACTTGTCTTTGGTTAGTTAGGAACTATGCCAATTGTTCAAGACATTTTTAATTTTAATATTGTAATATTGGCCTTTAGAACACAATAAGAACTGTAGCAACATCACAAATAATAATAAAAAACCTTGATATAGTAGGCAATCGAATCCCGTTTTTATTATAAGACGGTAATACCCTAAATAGCGCGATCCATAGAAAAACCCATAGCATACATAACACATACTAACTGGAGCATTATAAATACCAAATTACCAACAATACGCTCATCCCATAATATCCCGTAATACATTCAATGACATACCATGGCTTTTTCATTCGGCTACGTGAACGAATGGGACGAACGAATGAGAAAAATGTCTTCCGCACGGGCAACCGTTGTCTCCCGTCCATTTTACATTCGGTCTTCGGACCGGAAAATGCGAGGTTCGGATTCAAGATCCTCATGTTGGTAATTTAGTTGAATTTAAAGTTAGTCTGTTTTCGTCGATTCAATTCAGACAGGGTTTGAATGAAAGTTTGCAAATCCAGTTTGGAATTTTCGCGAATGATTTTGTTTTTTCTTGCCAGTGGTCGTTTCTTGGAAATGTTGAGAAATCGTAATACTTTACTTTATTTACATATACTGTTTTATTTCTAATAGCACCTACCTTTTACAAATTTCTCTGCAGCAGATTTTTCACCAATAATTATGAAATTAAATTATTCTATGGTATAAAATGAAGAAATTGTTTTATAAAGCGTAATTTAAACTATGATTTAATTTAAAGATGATTTAAGGTTTTTAATCTCTACACTAATTAACATTAATACATTTTCTACTATTTTTTAGATTTCCTGCCAAAGTCATAACTATTATCTTGTTCATAATAATAATTTTGCAGGTGGTAGGATCTTGTGCAAGGTCCGTCCAGATCGCTACCACCATCTTGCCCGCTAATCCAGCCGCTAAGCAGCTGTGCTTGCAGTGTTGTGTTCCGGCGTGGAGAGCAAGACAGCCGGTGCAATTACTGGCACAAGAGGTATTCCATCTTATCCCTCTGGGTTGGCAACGCATCTGCAATCTTCTTGGTGTTGCGGGTGTCTATAGGCGGTGGTGATCACTTACCATCAGGTGACCCACTTGCTTGTTTTCCTTCCTATTGCATAAAAAAAAATACAAAAATATAAGGGTTTAATTGCATCCTGTCGGCTGTCTCTTTTATACTATTTTAGATAGTATTTTATTTACAGTTTCGTATATTTTCGCGACTTACTCGTAGTTTAATTTTAAGTTTCTTACGGCGCATTTTTTTTAACAGACATCATTTTCCGAAGCGTTGGTAGAGTATGTAGTCTAATTATGTTAATTAAAACTATATCATTTGTAGGTTTTTAATTACTTTTTTCATAATTGGGTAGTTTGTATTTTTTTTATCAGTCTGACCGTAAACTTGAGACCGCAGGCCGTCAAGAATTAGATTAGAACCGTTAAAATTATTTTCTTTCTTTAATAAACTTTTTGGACTTACGTCTACATTTTGTCTTTTTTTTATTAAAAAGGAAGGCAAACAAGCAAGTGGGTCACCTGATGTTAAGTGTACACCACCGTCTATAGACACCCGCAACACCAAAGGGATTGCAGATTCATTGCCAACCCACAGTAGTTACACCGGCTGTCTTGCTCTCCACGCCGAAACACAAGAGTGCAAGCACTGCTGCTTACCGGCAGGATTAGCGAGCAAGATGGTGGTAGCGATCCAGACGGGCCTTACACAAGGTCCTACCACCCGCAGAATCTCTAATTTACATTTTACCTATATGTGAAAGTACTTCCATCTCAGTTCTTTTTAAGTACAATGTGACACGACAATGTAATGTATTTTCTTTTCTATTGTTACAAACTTTTTACTCTAGCGAAGAATCCGTCGCTGGGTGAAGATTTTATTTTTAAAGCATGTGTTGTTTCATTTCATTCCTTTTGTTGTAATTCTAAGAATGGAAAATGACGTATTTTTACCCGACTACGGCAAAGCCAAAAGGAAGGGTTATGTTTTTTCATTCAGTTTTGCTTAGGGCAAAACGGTTATTTCAGTAAAAAGTAGTATTGTTTCTACTTAAAATGAAGAGGTGAACGAATGATCGTGTGAACATAGACTAGGATCGATCTGCCGCAACCTTACCTCAATCTTACTACTTACTGATACAATAAGACGGCCTCGAATTTAATTCTTTTTATTTAGGAGAGCCGCCTCATTTGAGGCCAGACGTTCATAGTAATGAATTTAGTGTGACTAAATATGTGACATGACTTTGAGAAATCCGCGAGCGCGATTGCGACAATAATGGACTATTTCTTACGAATTTATGTTGTAATTTTGAAAGTTCGAGTTCGTAATTTTGAGTAATTACACTTGAAATGTTAACCGACTTTGACGCAGTACGATTATTCAAATTTTGTAGTTTGAACTTAAAGAAACAAAACACTGTGCTGTGTTTTATCGTAGCAAAACTAATCGAATTGATAAAAAGTCACAACATTTAACCGCAATAAAAAAATCTAAAAAAAAAACAAAATTCACGGCTTATACCAGGGTTGCACAGACTTATTTTAGCCACGGCCCTCTAAGTCAGATATGAGATAAAAGTGGGACGTACAAATTATGAACCACCTTAAAGTCACCCAAAAAGAGGGCTTTATTCGTCTGTCTGATGGTTTCGAAGCGATTTCATTAGCTACATTTTCTTGTACGTAAGATTTTAAATTTTCGTTGTGCCTATTGATTCTATGGCGGCCGCATGCCCATCGCCAGCGGGCCACATGTGGCCCGCGGGCCGCGGTTTGTGCATCCTTGCCTTACCTATACGTAACGATCCACCTTTAAATTTTGGCATGTGTCCGATAGTATAGATCTACCCACTTTAGTAAATAAAAGAAGGTCCAAACAATCACATTATAAAACATTTATAATTCAAGCCCATTAAAACCAAACTCACGCATAAGTTCCGCAGACTCAAAACTAAAGTTAAATCCCACCATGTCCGTATTTTATCACGTGCCCGCTCCCAGACACTTGTGTCTGTAGACACGACACGTGTCGGTGCCGGACACAGTTCCCCTGGACACAGCCCGTCCATTTCTGTTAATGCACTTTGGTTAATTCTTCCGAAAGGACATGCCGAACGGATAATTGATGGGACATAAAAAACCACTTTGTCCACGTTTCAGTTTTAGATAGGCTTTTATTTTAATTAAACGGTTTTTTGTGACGTTGGAAGTAGAAATAAAACAATATTTTTTTCTTAACGCATCGTTTCAAAATTCCATTACAGAACCAGTATTTATTTGAATACGTTGAAAGTAAAAACGAAGTGACATTCAAAATTTTTTGTAACCAAAATTTCTTTTAACATTCAAACTATTAAATTAAAATGCTATACAATGACAACACAAAGAAAAATTAGGGTAATGGCAGGATTCGAACCTGCAACATCAGCTTTCCGTGCCTTGCGTTTGCCAGTTTCGCCACATTACTAAGGCACGGAATGCTGATGTTGCAGGTTTGAGTCCTGCCATTACTCTAGATTTTTCTTTGTGTTGTCATTGCATAGCATTTCAACATTCAAAAATTAAACCGATTACAAAATTAATATTATTTTACTTTTTTTTAAAAGGCTAATCGTAATCATGTGACTCAACTTGGCTCTGGCAGGCTAATAACATATGGTAGTTAAATAATTCTATCCGACTCGCGTCGACGCTCTTAGAGAAAAAAACTGTATGTACAATCCTTTTGTGGAGAACATAGAGGTTTTATATGAGGTTTAAAATATACTTAGATTGCCAGGTTAACTGTTCAATGAGTTACTTTTAGTACAGTCAAGGAATTTAATTCCCTACCCATTTCGTTGAAATGTCGTCTGATATTCGCAATGCATTAAGGTCGATATGTCAAACTAACGTCTTGCTCTATAGCTCTTATGGTGACAGTTTGCTATATGCTATTGAACCTTAGGTGGGTATGAAATTAAATTCCTTGACTGTACCTACCAAGTAGTAGGAAAAGTGTCGTTCATAACTCGCAGAAAATGGCTCATTCTTACACTCACCGTGAAACTTTCGACGTTTGCTTCCGTCTGACGTCAAAACGTCAAAACTGGCGTCTCACTTGTAAGAATGGCCTCATTTATGCTCGCTACGAAATATACTATCTATTTGTATTTACACATCGATATAAGAAGACAATAGATCTGCCTACTTGTTCGGATTGTTACAAGCCTAGCGTCACCACTTTGCGACGGGGTGAAGCAGGTGAAGAGGGGCTTTCAATATTTAGCCATTGGTTTAATTTTGAATCTTATCGTAAGTGAATAAAGTGCTTCTAAGTTTTCTAACTAGCAGCGACACAGGCGTCGGATAGCAGAACTAAAAATATGACGCCAATTTAAAACGTACAAAACACAGAGCTGTTTACTTGATTGGCACAGACAGTTTTATTCAGGTTATTCAACATAGTCTACCAAATAGACTATGGTCGGCTACTATATGAATATTTGTACCCGAGTCTTGGATGTCATATGTATTTAAGTATGTATCTATCTAGTTAAGTACGTATATCCGTTGTCTAGTACCCATAACACAAGGTTTACTTAGCTTGGGACTAGGTCAATTGGTGTGAATTGTCCTGAGATATTTATTTTATTTATTTTTTAGTTACTCTGCCACTGCGTTGTACATGGTTCTATAGTTTTTTCATTTCGATGTATTTACAGCATTCAAATGTATGTGTTGCAGTCACATCAGAATTGATTATTTTCTGTTTCAAATTATTGTCAAATAATGAGTTATAGCTCTATACAACTTTAAAACAAAGTTGCCTGTGTAACTTGCAACTACAGTCTCTAATCGTTCTCAAGACCTGCGGATAATAAAACAAAGTGCGAGGGTGTTAACAATTTTAAAATAAATCTTAAACTCTGTATTGTTTCCTCTCTAGCCTTCCATAATCATCTACATAACTTAACAAGGAACTACATAACGTTGTCAAGTACTACAAAATCCTAGCAATATGCTTATTAACAGTCAAAGCATTTTTTAAAGGGTGGCAAACGAGCATGTGGGTCGGCTAAAAATGATCACCCGGCGGTGATGCTCATAGGAAGTTGCGACACTTGCGACCTCAAAAGATTCGTTGATCCGTTGCCGACCTGTAGCCCCCTCCCCCGTGGGCTTTTGGATCTCTTACTCGCTATACGAAACGCGATAGTACGTCTTAAGCTACTACGTCACGCCGGTATTTTTTGAGGAATTAACACTATGGCAGAGTTCTATACAGGCTTAACATTTCATCCGTAATAATGCAGTCAACAGTTAATTCACACGATAGGTTAGTTCAAACAGATCAACACAAATTTACTCCTAAGGGAATCTGTGTCAAGACACAGAGTCTAAATAGATACAACTAGCCTGCTGTTGATTATTAGTAGAGCTAGGAATTTTCGTAGCATACCGTGATTTTAGAATCCACGGAGTCGCTATTTGTTAAAAATATTTTTCCTTAACTTTAATTATCAGTAAGACGACAGGTCGTCATGTTAAAAAAGTCTACAAGATTTTGAAATCATTGCAGTACACGCCGGGTAACTTTGAACATCGGAATATTAAACATCTTTAAAAGTAGGCTTTCGTCATATTTTTTTAGTGTGTTTAAAGTAATGATTTCATTTCACGTCGTTATACATTTCATCACGACAGGGGTTCCACTCCGCATTGTAGGTACGCTCGGCCGCCTTGCCTACAGCGCAGGTAAATCGTAGAAGGTTGTCGGCTTGCCGCGCGCCCGCACGCTCGCCCTCAATGTGTCCAATTTATTTAAAACGAATGCGTCTGAACCCTAGCATGCCGCCGGGAATTGCGGGGGGAAGGCGGACGCAGGCGGCGCGTTCCTTTTGACGCGAGCCGCCTGGCGAATGTGTATGAAATAATACGAGCTTTTTGTGCGTGATAATAAAATTGGAATTCGTTTAATCGCGGTCGGAAAACAGAAGTTTTTGTACATTAGTACTATTATTTATTCTGTGACCACGATTTAGGTTCTTCAGTGTGATCTCACCTTCGACCTTTCCACCATTTATTTACAAGTATTGAAGGTTTAATGTAATTTCAATGCCGTTTAGTATTACCCAAGTGTTTAGAGTTACCCGGCATCACTTTGTATATCACGTTTTATTTACAGCAGCTCTTATTAGGTACTCGGAATTCGAGTTAAAGAGGTGCTGTATCACAAAGCGTAACATTAAATCAAATAAATTCGTTCGCCCTCCCGAAAAATTCGCCAGCATTCGAGATACCTACATCGATCGTATGGGCTTTTCGAGACATTCTATTAACCGTGTTCTCCACATTTGCGTCGCAAGGAAATTGGTTCTTTAGCTTATCTCGAGATATTCGTTTTTACGCCTTGTTAGTAATTTAATGCGACTGCTGCAATGGATTATTTGGAATTCGGGAATGTATTTAAAAGGGTTTAGGAGGATACTTTAATAGAGGCTTGTAAGCTTCGGAGAGGGTTGTGTTTTAATCGAGCACTCCGAAAAGGGAATAAGCGGCTACAAATTTACTTGACTGAATAGTACTAGTAGTATTTAGTTGAATATAAACCTTTTTATTGTTGGCTTGCCTTGTGTTTGTGTAAGACGAGATTCCTCTTAAGGCAATGCGAAGAAGTAAGGTAGGGCTCTATCACGCTAGTTTTTTTCGCAGACATAAGGCATAATTTTGTACTTTTCTAACCAGTTAGCATATGCGAAAAGGACGGATGATTTATACCCGCAATAGCACAGAATAAATGACGTACCGGACTTCTCTTTTACGACCGCGATTAAACGAATTTCAACTTTATTCACACGCTCAAAAAGTTCGTATTTTTTCATACGCCATGTGCCAGGCGGCGCGAGTCAAAAAGAACGCGTCGCCCGCGGCCGTCTTCCCCCTGCTACTCCCGGCGACACGCGTGGGTTGCGCGGCATTCGTTTTTAATTGCACTGACACGGCAGGGGCAAGCGAGCTGCCTATGCCAAGGCAAGGTCGAGCGTACCTACAGTGCGGAGTGAAACCCCCCTGGCGATAGACACTAGCTAGTGTAGACTACTAGTGTAGGTCGGCACATAAACCCAACTTGCTGGCGTGTATGTAAACTACATTCTACAAGCAGGAATTCTGGCCGAAGGGAGTCTCTTTCCGACGTTTCCGTGGACGGTTGCTGGATACCCCGGAACTAGGTCCCACGTCGCCGAAGTAACGTGCTAATTTTAATGTTTTCTATTGTATTCTATTCTATGAACTCATAATAATTATTTTTAGTTCAAACTTGCCTTCGTCGGTCTAGTTTTTGATTAAGTAAAAACTCATCCCCCCCCCCCCCCTTTAAACCATTTCAATAATAGCATTTCCAAAAACCCTTCCTTAGTACATCTCTACACCTTAGAGAACATAAAAAAGTAACCTTGAGATTTGGATAACTATATATTCTAATACAATTCGAAGTAGAATATCTCAAAGAGGCGTGCCGAACAAAAAATATCTATACTAACATTTCGGTCTTCAAAGGACCAAATATTGTAAAAACACAACTTACATTGACATTCATTAGATGTACCTAAGTTGGTACAAAAATAAATGAATATTATAAAGTTAATGCGCTAATACTTTTTTTTTTAGTTTTTGAAGTAATATTTTATAAAAAAATACTTTTTTCACCGAATACCGTCAGTTTTCGAGTGTATGTAAAGTCTATCCATCTTCACTTGTTTTATCATGTAAACAGAATTCTAACCTAAACTTTCACTTTTTCTCAACTAAATTTTGACTTTGACTTTTTTGATTGTCGACAGAAATCAATGATATTCAATAGAATCGCAGACTCATCGCCAGCCTGTCATGTCCCAATAATTGTCATAAATGGCTACATGGTAAATGCCATCACTCATTGCGACAAGGTTCTGCAGTAGTCCAGAATTCTGGTTGACTGTACAATCGTATTCTGACTTATTACTAGGCTTTCCCCGTATGAGGTAAATAGCTAATATTAGTAAGACTCGGACTTAGGTTTCTCATACTTCACGCGTAGGCCAGAAGCAATCAAGAAGCGTTTGAGGCACGAGGCATATATAAACTGAGAGCGACCCTATTTTATGTATGAACTCGTATGTATGTATGACTCTTTTTTGTACATAACACATAAAATAACAGATTACAAGACAATACAGATGTCTGGCATTTCTGTTATCTGTTATTTTATGTTGTATTGTATGTGTTTGCACATGCAAAGGTGAACTTATGCCTTTAAGGGATCTCTTCCAGTTAACCTTTAAGCGATTGACTTCCAAGATCTAGAGTAAAATAGAGTAGAGTTTTATAAGTTTACAAAAAACTATCGACTGTAGGTACTGAGCTTTTGTATATATGTAACAGATTTTTATATGAATGAATTTTGTAAACGAAATTTCTTTCGATTTTTTATTTTAAATGTTTTCAACATTCAAATTATTAAATTAAAATTGTAATGACAACACAAAGAAAAATTAGGGCAATGGCAAGACTTGAACCTGCAACATCAGCATTCCGTGCCTTGCGTTTTCCAGCTTCGCGAAACGGGTTAGCGGCAGTGTGGCGAAACCGGAAAACGCAAGGCACGGAATGCTGATGTAGCAGGTTCAAGTCCTGCCATTGCCCTAATTTTTCTTTGTGTTGTCATTACAATTTTAATTTATATGAATGGTTTATGTATTCAACATACTCATACGTTGGTATGATTTTTTATTTATTTCTTCCAAATTCGAAAGTAGAAAATAGCTCTAACGACAAACTTACAGTTTTATTCAGGTAAAACGATCTGACCAAACTCATAAAAGTATAGGTACAATTAGCCTCAGAAGTAGCGTAACACTTAAGAACCTTGTCGTAGTAACGAATGAAATGAGAGCTGCTCGAATTTGTCACATTACTGACAGCGAAAAGGTACTAAAATGTTCAGCTACTTCAGAGGCGACTACGAGTATTTGATATTTGTAGATGATTCGCTTTTGTAACCGTACGGGTAGGTACATTCATGACGAGGAAACTGAAAAAAAAAAGTTGGTCACCAAAGTTTTGAAAAGCCCATTCTCACAAAAATCTATTCGATATCATTAGAACTCATTCATCAACAACACAGCCGGTGTAATTACTGGCACAAGAGGTATTCCATCTTAGCCCTCTGGGTTGGCAACGCATCTGCACTCTCTTTGTTGTTGCAGGTGTCTATAGGCGGTGGTGATCACTTACCATCAGGTGACCCACTGGCTTGTTTGCCTTCCTATGTTGAATAAAAAAAAACTCATTCATGCGTGTTTACCTATAAGTTCACCAAAGTTAGGTATGAATAACTAGTTTTAATTTATTTTAGTATTTTGAAAAGAAAAGTTTTGATCCGAATCCACTTTTTACTTACAAAAACTTTTTGTAGGTAATTAGAAACTTACTATCCTTGATAAAGACCTCTACATTTTCATAGCTACGTATAATATAACATTGTATATTAAATTCAGTTGCTTAATAGCTATCCGCATTCTAGGTGTTCTTAAAAAAACACGAGTGACAAATATACTCTCAGACACAAGAACGGGTGAGATGTACGAAGATTGCCGAATGTTGGCAACACCAAAGCTAGATTAACTTGGGACAACTGCCACTCAAATTAGGCTGCTTTAGGTTGGCAGCGTTGTCATTCTTTTCATTCATATTACACTCCTTTCTTACCACCACGACGGTCGTTTAAATGAGCTCCCGCCTAACTGAGCTTCCACACGAGAATTAGCGGCATAGTCTACGCCTACACCGAACACCAAGGAAACTTTAAGTACAGAGGCTTCTCTCGTCTACATCTACCCCGTGGCACCGTCCCTCAATTACACTGAGGTGAACTCGGCGGGGTCACTAATGGCACCGTGGCATTTAGGGCGCGTGACCCTTGCACGTTGATACCTTGCGTTGTGGGTCAACGTTACTTACTGAACCGCTCGATGCTCTAGAGACGCACCAGATTTGATTGTAATAATGGCTGTTAATTTTACAATTACGTTTTTAGTGACAGATTTTTCAACAATGACAAGAATAATATTGAATATTGCGCATGATAGAACCTTGTGCAAGCGTTCGGATCGCTACTACCATTTTGCTCGCTAATCAGCCGCTAAGCAGCAGTGCTTGTACTGTTATGAATATCTTCCGGCGTGGAAAGCAAGACAGCGGGCAAAATTACTGGCACAAGAGGTATTCCATCTTAGCCCTCTGGGTTGGCAATCCATCTACATACTCTTGGTGTTGCGGGTTTCTATAGGCGGTGATAATTAACCAATAAGAGAACCATTTGCTTGTTTTTCTTCGTAATTTATTAAAAAAACGTGTGTAGGTAGTGTAGCAGTGCTTTAGACGACCTAATAGCCTAGTAGTTAGTGACCCTGACTACAAAGTCCGACGTACCAAGTTCGGTCCCGGGAGAGGCAAATGTTAGAATCATGAATACGAATGTTTGTACCCAAGTCTTGGATGTTATCTGTATTTAAGTTTATATTTATCTATGTATGTAAGTATATACATATGTTGTCTAACACCCATAACATAAGCAGCTAAAGGGATTAGGACAATTTGTGTTAATTGTCGCAAAATACTTGTTTATTTATTAAGAAATATTTTTTTATAATTTTACCATATTGGTCGCAAAACGGGGGTGGAAATATATAATCCAAAATGCGGCGGCCGAAGTGGCAGACAAAAGCTATTTTCCAATGCGTATAATAAACTACTTCATGAAAGTTAAACGCGTATTGCAGTTCACGACACAAATGACCACTGGGAGGGTTAATTTGTACCAGCAGCATCTTTATTGTTGCTCGCCAGAAACTTTCCCCGTAATAAACTTTTTACGTGGAATCCCCTTAATATTAAAATAAGCTCACTCCATCTTAAACTCTGGACATTAATATTCCTTAGCCCTTTTATATATTCACTTCCCTAAATTAAATTAACTCGGTAAATAAATGAAGAGTCCACAAACAGTAATAAAGGCCTTAAAGCCTGAAGTTTGGACGTTTGAAACACTTTTTCCAAGTTTCGACATGTTGTAATTTGAATAAAATATAGATGTTCCCTTTCGGTCTAACTTTTAGGGCCTCTACAATTCAAAGTAGGCTTTGACTTTGACTTAGTAAACATTCAAATTATTTTGTCAACTGGATAAGTTGCTAGTGACTGACTGTGGCCCGTTTCACGAAGCTACACGTTACAATTTTACAAGTCTAAACCGGCAACATTGGTCATTATGCCCTTTGCCATTGGTCATTATTGACCAATGTTGCCTGTTTAGACTTGTAAAATTGTAACTTGTAGCTTAGTGAAATGGGCCACTGATGTGAGGCTTTACGTTGCGGGTCCGAACTTCGCTTGAGGCAAATGTTTGTATGATGATTAAGAATGTGTGTAGCCGAGTCATGGATATTGTATCTATTTATGTATATACGTTATCTACCAGCCGTAGTAAAAAAATGTTTTAGCTAGTAAAGTAACCCAACAAACGTTTTCATGCCAAGTAGTTTTAATTGTGAGTTCTGAAGTTGAGTTCATGCAAATATTCCATAAAAAAAACGTTCAGCAATTAATTTTTTGAAATTTTCTTGTAAAATCGTACACAATTTTCCATGATCACCTTATTGGTTTTAGCAAGTCTGTAAGTTAAAAATTTAAGTTTCCTCGTATTTCTAGTAAACGAGCTTGCCGGTCACCTGACAGGAATTGTCTACCGTAGGAGAAATTGCTGATCCGTTGCCCACATTTAGGACCTCCGTGGAGCTAAACTTCTCAGTCTACAGTTCCGGCTTTTCAAATTTTGAGGGTGGTAGGACCTTGTGCTAGGTCCGTCGGAATTGCTACCGGTATCTAGCCGCTAAGCAGCAGTGCTTACTCTGTTGTATTCCGGCGTGGAGAGTAGGACAGCCGGTGAATTTACTGTCCCTAGACGTATTCCATCTTAGCTGAGTAGGCTACGCGTCAGCAATCTCTTTGGCATTGCGAGTGTTAATGGGCGGTGGTGATCACTTACCATCATGTAACCCACATGCTCGTTTGCTTTCCTCTTTAATATAAACAAATATTCTTGAATATAAATTCGAAGCGAAATATTCTACGAGTACGATCGCCTTTCCGTATCCAGCTTTCGAGTCGGCAAGTCTTAACGGTACGACCGATCCTGATTAAAAGCAGTTTTTAATTAAAACAACTGCTTAAGTAAGTAATATCGGCAGGATGGAAGTTTAAAGCGAAAATCTTAGGGGAAAAGGATAATGTGACTTTGAGAATAGTTAAGGGGTTTTTATGGCGAAACACTGGAGTTTTAAGAAGGAAACATAAAGCAAAAATGCGGCGTAAAGCATTTGGTACTGGGGGTTTTCTTGAGCATCACAGTTCAAAAGTTTTGGTACAGTTATGTCTTCCTTTAAAAAAGGTGATAGTAATTTTAACAGTGTAGCTTTAAACAAACTGGAAAAATTACCTTGCTGCTGTAAATATTACATATACATTTTTTCTTTATCTTTATGTTGACATAGTATAAAGTAAAGCTGCTAAATCGTTATTGTGTATGTTGGGCCGCCTTTTTCTTCTAAACCACTCAACGGATTTTTACGGTTTTTACTGTCATGTAGAGATTTTTTTATGTATGATTTTAATGTACATTACGTCTCGATAGTACCCGTTCGAAGCCGGGGCGGGTCGCTAGTGATCACTGAGGTTTTTAAATTCACAGACTTAAAATAAGTTTAAGAACGACACGATTACTTTTATTATAGTAGGGAGGAAATGAAATAAATTTATTCCAGAACTAGATTCCATAGCGCATAAAAATCGAATACTTAAAGTTAGAAACTAAAACTAGTTTACTGCAATTTACTTGGATTTCAAAGAGACGTTTATGATAGCCCCTCCACAAGCAAGCAACCACCGCAAGCATGGTGTTCCCGGACGCATTTATGGCTATTAGCTATGGCATTAGAAGAAGTTATAGTGATCAAGTGAAGAAAAAGGTTCGTGTCGCGTTGTACAGAAAGGTTAAAGAATTGGCCAGCGATAGGGAAGCTTAGAGAGCATTACAGCCATAAGATTAAAAGTCTTTAATTGAAGCAGAGGAATAAAGTAAAAAAACTTGTCGTAGTTTGAACGACGTAACGAGAGGAGCTCGTTACCGACATATTTAACTGCAACATCCAAACTGTGAGGCGGCGTCTGGCGGAGAGACGTTTTGATTGAGGGTATGTCGATGTGCAAATATAGTTTTATTGTTTTATAAGTACTAGCTGTGTTGAGAGCGACTTTTGGCTTGTTTTCTTTACTCGTATTTTCTGATAGCGCGTTGCTGCGACCTTGTGCGTACTAGTTATCTATATATATAAAATGATAAACTGACTGACTGACTGACTGACTGACTGGGTGATATATCAACGCACAGCCTAAACCGCTGGACCTAGAGACTTGAAATTTTGAACATACAGTGTATACCTTATACAGTGTAGGCATCCACTAAGGAAGGATTTTTGGAAATTTCACCCCTAAGGGGGTAAAATAGGGGATGAAAGTTTGTATGAAAGTCCGTCAGTTATGAAGTTACGATTATCAAATTTTGTGTTTAGGCTGATGATTGAAAATTAGTCTATACCTGTTTCAGCGTTTTTGATAATTCTAACCCTAAAGGGGTGAAAAGGGGGATGAAGTTGTGTATGGAAAGTCCTTCATTTTCTAAGTAAAAATCACTTAATTTATTACTTAGGCTTATGGTTGGAAAGTAACGCAACGGATATCAGTTTTGTTGGAATTTCAACCCTCATGGGGGTAAAAAGGGGGATAAAATTTTGTATTTAAGATGTTTATTCACTAAATTTTGTATTCAAAGTAAAAATAATGTACACGAGTATCGTGTTAATTACTAAGCCTCTACTGCCGCCCGTCTGTGCGTCTGTCCGTCTGTCTGCCATGCCCAAACATGTCCTGAAAGATTGGCGATCATCACTCAGCCGAAACTACTGAAGCTAGAAAACTGAAATTTGGAATACAGTTTTGTTTTATAACGTAGGCATCCGATAAGAAAGGACTTTTGGAAATTTTGATTTTAAAGGGGGGAACTGGGTGGGGGTCGAAATTTGTATGAAATCTTTGTTCTTCGAAGTTAGAAACATAATAATTAAATTTGAATTAGAGCTACCGAGTACAGATGAATTAAATTGTATTTCATGGTTTTTGGATTTTTGCTTTTTAAGGGGGGGGGGGGGGGACAGGTAGTGGGAGGATGAAAGTTTGTGTGGGTGCAGTTTATTTTAAAGATAAGAACTTACAATTTTAAAGTTAAGCTACTTTCATAGATAAATAATGAAGTGTTTTGGATTTTTGCATTTTAAGGGGGTGAAACAGAAGGTGAAAGTTTATTTGGAGGCATCTTTTTTTTATAGGAACTTGAAAGTTTTAATTTTACTTATCATAAATAAATAGTGACGTGCTATACTGGGGTTTTGAATCTTCACATAGTGGGAGAATGGTGAAAAAGGGGAAAACAGGGAAAAAAAATTATATGGGAGGTGGTTTGTTTAATGATGAGAACTTTGAAATTGGAATTGTTGCTATTCATAATAAATAAATAATGACGCGTTTCACCAACTTTTGATATCAATATAAATAGGTATGTACTTCGATTCTTTTGGATGCCTATATGTAGATTTAGATACCCTACACTACACGATGATGTGCTCTGGAATTTGGTGCATGTAGTGCTGTTGCAAAAAAAAATATTATAAAAAAGGATTATGTGGTGAAAGAAAAATTACTACATTAATATGTAGTAAAAACAGATCAAAACTGTATGTGTATAGCTTAATAGCTATACACATACAGTTTTGATCTTTTTTATGGAAAACGGAGAAAAACGAGCATGTGAGTACCCGACAGTCAGGCCGCCCTCGGAAACTAACGTTTTCAAGGGGAACGCTAATCCGTTGCCCACCTTTAGGTCCTCCCTCCCTGTGGGCCTCCTGGATCTTTCAGTCATTGTCCGATACCCAGCAGCAAGTAATAGTATTTCACTTCGACATTCTGTGAGATTGAAATACTACCCCGGTCGGACCAGCACACTCCTACTACAACCGTAACAGGCTGCAGGGTGGCTCTAACACTCCAAATCATCTCTTAACGCCTAGGCTGCCTCAGTTGAAATTTGAAGGGGGTGAAACGGGGGTAAAAGTTTGTAAGTAGGTATCATTTTCTTTTAATAGGAACTTCAAGAATTGTATTACTGCTACATAAATAAATAATGACGTATCTCAGGATTTTTGGATTTTCACATTTGAAGAGGAAAAAATGGAGGGTGAAAATTTGAGACAGAGTGAAAGCGCTTATAATGTATGTTTGTAAAGAAAAATATGTCATTTGATTCCTGTAGGCTACGGGAGCGAAGCCGCGGACATAAGCTATCATAAATAAATAATAAAGTGTTTTTAGATTTCTGCAGTCTTCTGCAAGGGGGAGAAACATGAGGAAAAAGTTTATTTGGAGGTATCTTTTTTAAAAATAGGAACTTGATTTTTTAATTTTATCCATCATAAATTAATAGTAACGTGTTACTGGGGTTTTAGATTTTCACATAGGGGGAGAAACGGAGAGTGAAAATTACTTTCTGGGCAACGGATTTTTAAAGGTAGGAAATTCAAAATTGCAATTACAGCTACTGAGCATAAGTAAATGATGAAATGTTTCAAGGAGTTTCGATTTATACATTTTAAGGGAGAGAAACGAGGAGTGAAAGTTTTTATCGATGCATCGGTTATTTAAAGACATAAACATAAACATTAGAACTCTTGCCTCTCATCATGAGAAAGAAATAATGAGGTGTTTCAGAGACTTTAGATTTTATATTTTCAGGTGGGGAAATGGGGAGGGGGGGAGTGAAAGTTAGAGTATATTTTTTAAAAAGGAACTTTAAATTTTTAATTAGAGCTACAGAGCACAAATAAATAATGATGTATTCCAGGGCTTTTAGATTCAAGGGGAAAAACCGGGAAGAAAGTTTACATGGGTGGTGGTTTTTTTAACGATGAGAACTTGGAAATTGGAATTGTTTTTCTCAGCGTTTTGGATCTTGAGATTTTAAGGAGGAGGGAAACGGGCGGGGGGGGGGGAAATTTGGGGCGTGGCGTTGAAAGTTTGGAATTGTAGCTACACTCATCATAAATAAATAAGGACGTATCTCAATCTTTCTGAATTTTCAAATTTGAAGTGGGCAAAACGGGGGGGGGGGGGAATTGGAGAGAGGGTGAAAGTGCTTATAATATTTGTTCCTAAAGAAAAATATCTCATTAGATTCCTGTAGGCCACGCGGGCGAAGCCGCGGGCACAAGCTAGTTAAGTATAAATACTTTGCTGCTACTTGTGAGATCTTGTAATTGGCTTTGTTAATGTTACTGAAAATGTTTACGTGTATTTATAAGCTGTTGGTTCTCCAAACATATATAAATAAATAAATAAAAGTGTCAAGGTTTTTAATGTTTTAAAGTGTACATAATGTCTCTGACCAAATTTATATTATCGTACAAGTTTAGGATTTTCCTCATGGGGATCCAAGTTAAATATGCATATGACAAGGGTTTCACTGGCTGTATGATTTTTTCTGTGTAACAATTATGTCCCGCCCAATTAAGATGAAAGAGAAACGTAGGAAGACATGTCTAGATGGAGGTAAATACACTACCCGAAATGCGCCGGGAGGCTAAACACATGGCACTCATAAAGTTAAACTTCTCTGAGGTTAAATAGAGCAGAAGCATTACTTGCAAACCTACGATGTGATATACATACAGACACACAGAACCAAACCTATACCTAAACACACACATGCAGACACTAACTAATAAATTTAGACCCATGTACCTCCACTGATGAGATGAGTTACACAATTGTTTTTAAAGTAAAAATCAAAACCTTTATCCAGATCAGACTTACAAGAAGCTTTTATGAAGGTTCGAAAAATTTGAGAAGATACCTGCAAGAAACTCAATGAAATATCATTGTGTTAACAGAAAATTAAATTAAAGTTACTTACCATTTCTGTGAGTCAAAAATTCTTTACGACGTTTTATTTTAACGTAAAACTTTCAATATGCAGCCAGAATGTGTCGAAAAAGGCACGTTTGGCTGTCCACAATGGCGTGTTAGTCCCCACGTTGATGTATGGAAGTGAAAGCTGGGTTTGGCAGAAGAAGCATGAGAGTAGAATAAATGCGGTTGAGATGCGTTCTCTGCGTAGTATGAGTGGGATCAAGCTGACTGTAGAGTGCGAAATAGTGTTATAAGGGAGAAATGTGGTTTAAAAAAAGATGTTGTGACTAAGATAGAGAAAGGAATGTTGCGTTGGTTTGGGCATGTTGAACGGATGGATGAAAGGCGACTATGTAAGCAAATTTATAAGGGTGATGTGACTGGGCGAGTTGGTAGAGGGCGGCCTCGGCGTACGTTCGTTGACCAAATAAGCGACGTCCTAAAGACAGACAGAATTAGAAGTACCTGTAACCGCCGAGCATGTATGAAGAGAGGAATGGGTGTGGAGGAAGCGAGGGAAGTATACCAGGACCGGAGCAAATGGCTTTCTGTGGTCTCTGCCTACCCCAAAGGGAAACAGGCGTGAGCTTGTAATAATAATAATAACTTTCAATATTTTCACGACAGATGTAATGATAACACAAAAAAGATTATTAACTTCCTAAGTATTTAACTCAGTAGGTACACAATATTTTTTTTTTAATTCTTTATTTATTTAGGGGCTTTGATCAGAATTGAACATGTCAGCCCCATTAGAAAACAATACAATTATATACAAAAACACATCAAAAATCCAAAACACAAAAAAAACTATTTTATCAAACATTTGTACAAACACCTAGCTGCGTCGCTAGTTGGTTCAGCTAAAATCATTTGCAATGATCCCACATTGAAGGGACCAAACCCCAATTGCACAAACAACCTGTCCCTAATAGGCTTCGTCCGGACACACTCCATGACCAAATGATAGACGTCTTCGGGAATTCCGCAAACTTCGCAATTTGGCGAATTTACCCTCCTCATCAAATAGAAGAATTTATTCAATGGAACGTGTCCGGAACGAAGCCTATGTGCGCTGACTATTTCAGCTCTGCTTAAACTAACATGATCAAACCAAGGGCCACGAGGAGGCTCACACTGAATGGTCCTATACCAGATACCCTTTTCTCGAGACCTCTTGTCAAAATACTCCTTCCAACGAGAATGGAACTTGCCTTTATAATGTGCAACCACTTCGGAGTAATCAGGCGTACACAATATTTGGAGCCAGCAAACGCTAATGAAACTTGAGACCATTTCCAAACGTCCTGTTTGTAAACGATCAACGCTCTGATTTCCACTGGGGAGGCTTTAGTGCGTAATTAGACTTGCTTGATTTTTTTTTTCGTTCATCATCATCATCTCAGCCACAAGAAGTCAACTGTTGACCGGTTAGAAGCGGCATCCAACCAGCGCCTTTCTGCCACCTGTATGAGCTCATCGGACCATATTGTGGCCGGTCTGGTTTTTTTTCGTTACAAGCACTGACCTATAAGTAATGGACTTCTAGTCAGCGTTTCAAATATGGCCGCATCAAAAGTCAAACAAAAGTACAACAAATCGACAATCGCTCGCGCTGTCAGCCTGTGGGACCAATGGCGCTGCTGTCAATACTATTATTTTGCAAAAAACCTATTTGCAACAAAACTTAATAAATCATTATTTTATGCAGTTAGACGTATAGTATTAAATCCAATGGCTATAATATTTGCATTTGTAACATTGGCGTCAACCTGTATTCTTATGTCGGACCGTTGTTCTGCTGTCATTTAATATGACACTGTACATCCATGTATTATAATATCATTGGTTAAAAGAATACAAACGAACACGCATCTCAGTGCCATTTTCAGATCATTTAACGGTTAAAGAGGACGTTAAAAACGAGCGGCTAACCATAACGTGGACGTCTCTCCAGGGTAACGAGGGACGTCGAAACGTCAAAACGTTATAATATCTCGAAACGTTGACGTTTATCAATACCGCCCCGAGGGACAGTTATGAGTTCCGGTAGTTCCGAAACCAATACAAATCGCCACATACGAAGTTTGATTAAAGGCTTTGCGGTTCAAAGTGAATGAATCGCGTGAGTTAATAACTGTTTTGTACCTGAAGATGACTTTGTCATTATCTATACTAATATTATACAGACGTAAAGTTTGTAAGTTTGGATGTAGAGGGTAATGTTTCTATACAACATAGTAAGGCCAACGAGCAAGTGAGACACCTGATGGTAAGTGATCACCACTGCCCATAGACACCCGCAACACCAAGGAGAGTGCAGATGCATTGCAGCCGAGACGGCTATGATGGAATCCTACTTCTTGTGTTAGTAATTGCACCGGCTGTCTTGCTCTCCACGCCGGAACGCAATAGTGCAAGCACCGCTGCTTAGCGGCAGGATTAGCCAGCAAGATTGTGGATCTTGCACAAGGTCCTACCACCCGCAAAATTTATCATAAAAAAAAGTATGTAAATCTCTGAAAGTACTCATTCAATTTCGGAATTCCTTTACCAATATTTGGATGGAATGAGTCAACGCGTGACAACGGCAGTTGCAATACGATCAAACGATCGGGGTAAGATAACAATGACTTTATCGAGTTAAAAGTTAAAATGTCGGTTTATGTTATAAATATGCTTGTGAATACTTGAAACTATTTATTTAGAATGACCTTTCAAGGTGGAAGTATGCCATTATCATCCAGTTAAAACAAAAGAGCTTTTTGTAGTAATCAATTTAGCAACTAAAGCCGACAAAAAAATGGCTAATCGAATGCATTTTTTACAAACGCTACCTAAATGGTAACAAATATTTAAATGCTTTCTATGGAAATGTTTAAACCCAAAAAGGTCTAAGTGTAAAAAGGGGGTTATGTAATCCAAAGTCTAAGCGGGCCAAGTCGTGTGCAAAAGCTAGTCATTTATAAACAATCTGGTCGAGTCGAGTTAATGACCCGTTGTTACATATTGTTTACAAACTGGAACAAATTACCTTGCTACTCCGCGAAACCAGTGCCGGGCTCGTGCAAAATAGCTGCGTCTGTACGACACATATATGTTCATGCAAAAACCTACCCTCCTCCGCTTCCACACGAAACAACATATATCACACAGACTCAACTACACACCACCACCACTAAACACTAAAACTACACGATCGACGCGCGTTTCGCCTCTATACGAGGCATCATCAAGATCAAAGAAACAGTACGACCGTTCGCTACTTGAACGAATAGCTGATAGCATGTTATATAGCGGCCCGTCTACTGAACATACTAACAAATATAAAGCAAGTATTAATTACGTTGGCCCTTTGTCAGATAAAATTTATAATATTTTAAAATCAAAGGAAATAAATGTTGCTTTTAAGACTAATAATTCTTTGTATTCTAGACTATGTAATGGTAAGGATAAAGTAGAAAGAGGGAGTAGATCAGGAGTATATAAGCTCACTTGTGACGATTGTAGTAGCGTTTATATAGGACAAACCGGTCGTAGTTTTAATACTAGATATAAGGAGCATGTTTCATCTTTTAGGCATAAGCACGCAGAGAAGTCCAATTTTGCAAAACATTTGATAGACACAGATCATACATTATCAGATGCTCATTCTTATGAAATATTACACTTTTGCAAAAAGGGATTTCGTCTGAATGTTTTGGAGCATTTAGAAATAGTTAGGTACAACAACGCGGGATCCATTGTCAATGAACAGGTTAATTTTCCTTCTTCTCCTTTATTGCGGGTATGCTTAAATTCTGTCTTTAACAATGGGGGTAGCTGAGATTGAGATAAATTATGTGGGTAGTTTGTGATAATATACGGGGGTACTTTTGTTTTATTTTTAAATTTTGAGGGTAGGCTTTGAGAAAAATAATAAGGGTAGTTGTGCAAAAATGTTGGCGGTAGGCGGGATTAAAGAAAAATGTTTTAGTTTGTCAGTACGCCATTCGTTCAAGTAGCGAACGGTCGTACTGTTTCTTTGATCTTGATGATGCCTCGTATAGAGGCGAAACGCGCGTCGATCGTGTAGTTTTAGTGTTTAGTGGTGGTAGTGTGTAGTTGAGTCTGTGTGATATATGTTGTTTCGTGTGGAAGCGGGGGAGGGTGGGTTTTTGCATGAACATATATGTGTCGCACAGACGCAGCTATTTTGCACGAGCCCGGCACTGGTTTCGCGGAGTAGCAAGGTAATTTGTTCCAGTTTGTTGATATGGACCTCCGCAAAGTAACGCCTGAATCTATTAATTACATATTGTTTACATGTTCATTAAACTAATCTGGAACAAGCTTCGTCATCTCGTCTAGTCTTAAATACTATGTTATCTCTAGCTAAGAGATAAAATACTATTTACCAGACTGTTTTGATTTAGTATGTTGTGATTTAAGTGCGGAAAGTATGTCATTTTACAAAATACAGCTCCGCATGTGTATCTAACGATGTTTTAGATACATTAGCGAAAAATAACAATGGAACAAAACTAAGGCAGTTATTATAAGAGACTCTTTTATTTCATTATTATGTCTGATGAAAATTCGAAGTGTAATTTGAACAATTTTTTAGGAAAAAAATGGAAAAGTAAAAATATTTCTAATGACGTTCTACAACAACTTTGAACTTTTATGCCATTTGGATATTTGAGAAGTGGTTCGGTTGTTGAGAAAACTATACTCTGAAGTTCCCAAAGCTGGAAAATGCTGAGAGGTGATAAAAGTTACCTACCTTATTTAGCTTGAAACCACACAGCCAGACGATAAAGCTAAAACGCTAATTAAGACAGCCTCATCAAAAAACTTATCCATTCATTTGTAGAGTTAAAAATGCGCGTTAATATCTCGACATTCTACAGTTCACAACTACAAAGTTCCTAATTTAATTTCAAAAACATTACGAATTTCACCCTCTTTCTCTCAGCATAAAGTCCGATTCATGCTACAATGGAAATGTAACATAGAACCTTGGGAAGTTAAGTTAGCAATTTGCCATTTCGGCCAGAGAAGCGCTTGTCTTCGCTTTTTAAAAATGAATAATGAATAGATTCCTACCAGAGAATAATAACTGTTCTTGTCAACGCAGGAATTTCGGACAAATTAGCCCCTTTGTTTCGTTCAAAAATTGAAAGTTGGCGATTTAATTTGACGGCCGGATATTGGAGTTCCCGGGGAATGGAATGACCCCACAAGAAATAAGTGGAGGCCATGGAAAAAATGACGTTGACAGCTAATGCAAATTTTTAATAGAAGATCTTTTTAACTCGGCGGAAACTGGACAAAAAGTAATTAACGTCTGAGAAACTAGTTAAAAACTGCGTCATTTAGAAAGCAAGAGCTCAAAAGTGGCAACAAAACATTTCTAAAAAAACTGGCAATTAAAGTATAATTGTGAGTATGGAATGTTTCTAAGTTAACGGTCTCAGTTATTGATAGTGACTTAATAATTGACGGGAAAATAGAAAAACATAGTACTGGTAAAAACGAGATACAATAATGTCAACGATTGCTAAGAACAATGCTCTACGCATGGCAAACACAAAAACCGTTACATTACTTTTAATACAATCGTCGACATATTATTATAAGTCACCATTAAAGACGGTACTGCGAGAAAGTGTCATTTTCCGAAAAGGAGGCATATGGTATGCACTTTGAAGTTGATATATCTATCCCTTTAGAGCGTAGACAACTCTCAGTTCTCTTTGTAATGGTCGGCTAAGTTTGTTGCTGTTTCTACGTTGAACTTAGACAAATAAAATTGTAATTTAAAAATACGAGTGCAGGTGGTAGGACCTTGTGCAAGGTCCATCCGAATCGCTACTACCATCTTGCTCTCTAATCCTGCCGCTAAACAGCAGTGCTTCCGCTGCTGTGTTTCAACGTGGAGAGCAAGACAGCCGGTGTAATTACTGGCACAAGAGGTATTCCATCTTAGCCCTCTGGGTTGACAACGCATCTACACTCTCTTTGTTGTTATAGGCGGTGGTGATCACTTACCATCAGGTAAACCACTTGCTTATTTGCCTTCCTATTAAAAAAAAAACGAATCCTAAAATTCGGCAATTTTTTAACGTCGAACAACGTACATTTAATACAATGACCTATAAAGTACAAACCCAAACTCGGTCCCTTTTCTGCTCTACGGAAAACATATCAAAGTAACAATGAAGATTTGTTTAACCCTTCATTTGCATAACCTCTTCATTCAACACTAAATCCCTGTCTAAAGTCACAAAATATTTGCAAAGCGCAATAATGATTTCAATACGGGGCCGGATACAGAGAGACCAATTTAACCCTATACATCTAAACCCTTCTGAAAACGAATTATACAGATACAGGGTGATATAAATACATTCGGACGGTGTTATAATTGCCCGAGGGCCTTTACCTTTGGTAAAAGCTTCAGTCACACTGGCTGTAAAAAATAAGGGATTTTATTTTTCACTAATGGGTTGCCGGTTAAAATGAAAATGTAAAATATAGGTTTCCGCCACAGGCGAAAGTGAATACGGCGTTTTGGTATAATACACGATGTTGCTATATAAGGGAATTTTTCGTTTCAGTGTGCCGTATGTCGTTTGTTATTAAAACATTATGAGTTTTTTCATTTTATTATTTTTGTATAAACAGTTAATCTGTGGAATGAAAGAGCACCTGCCATGAAAAAGGTTGCGTATCAGCGATTTTTGGAAATATTATAGTTTTTGAACTTTATGCCAAAACGTTTTTCCTGTTAACTAATAAAGATCTAGCATTTAGTTGCGTTATGCGTTTTAACTCAAAAACACAATGATTAGGATTTATGTTACATAACTAATAATAAAAGAAAAATTCAGTGTTTTAAGCGCTAACCCGCTGCACGCCAAGGTCAAAAATTAGAATTTTTAATAAAAGCCAAAAATACGATTTTAAAAATATCCAAAAATACGTGACCTTTAAGGGGCTTTAGCGTGTATACGGTTTTAGAAAGTCTATTGTCGTCTAATTTGACACGATTTTTTTATTTAAGCTTTATTGCACAATACGAAACACGACTGTAGAATGACTTGGACTTAATACTGATGTTCCCAACCAGTCAACTGTCAGGTTAAAATTGTGTTGTGGGATAACAATTAGTGACGTTAATTTCATAATTATTTTAAAGAGACCAGCATTGTTGTTACGCAGATGTAACATTAGTCCTTTAGCGCATATATTGCCGCCAATACAAAATGATTATAATTTTTACTTTCACACAGTGCCGTAATTTTTAAATGAGTTGGTTAGGTACTACTGTGCTTCGGTAATAAACATAAGTCAGAAATACTCATTGGCAACCTCGTAGGATCGAACTCGGTAACTCACGATCGTGAGCCCACCTCCCTAGCTACTACGCCACCAACGCTCATATCTTTTGTTTGCTTGAGTGAATCGATAAAGAGCATTTCTTGTTTTTTTTTTTTTACTTTCATAAACGCGACAGGCGCCAGGTGACAGTGATAATTCGGTGTACATTGCTTGCCCACTATGATGTTAAGTCTGTAAGTCTGTTGCGCTACTTATCAACCCAGTAATGTACGGCGAATTGTTTCTGTCGCCTGTCGCGTTTATGAAATTACTCACAAGCCTCCTTGTTTGTATTTATTACTGGCCATTGTGAAACCTCGTGACATGACAGCAGCCCAGCTCGAGGAAGAATCAGACAGTTAGTCGTTCGCCGTGCGCTGAAGCTGCTGCCACGAGGTCACCTGTATATCAGTCTGTCAGTTTTACCCTGAGGGTCGAGCGGTTGGGGTCCCATCACAACGTCAACTTTACGTCCATTTTAGTGCGAGTGCCGACCGATCATCGGTCGACCTTCATATAGCAGGAATTCTACCCGAAGGGAGTCACTTTGCTTCGTTTTCGCGGACGTTCACTGGACACCCCAAAACTAGGTCATACGTTGCCGAAGTACCGTGCTAATTTTAATGTTTTGTCTTATGAATATGAATGTTAGTTTTTATAGGCATTTTTCTAGGCATAGGTATTTTTCTATAGGCCTACGAGTATGCAGCCTGAAAAAAATGGTTCTGTTCTATATCAGATCTATATTGTATATTTATAACTTTCATTTAATAATTAAATTAGTATTTTAGAGTTTCCATCTTTCTTATTAGTTCATACAATTCACTTATTTGTCAGAATAGTAAAAAACTTTTTAAACGTTACTTGATGGATTGTTTCTTCTAACGCAAAGTTCGCGAGTTCCATCGTACAGTCAAGGAATTTAATTCCCTACCCATTTCGTTGAAATGTCGTCTGACATTCGCAATGCATTAAGGTCGATATGTCAAACTAACGTCTTGCTCTATAGCTCTTATGGTGACAGTTTGCTATATGATATTGAACCTTAGGTGGGTTGGAAATTTAATTCCTTGACTGTACCATCCAAAAATGACAGCGGATTCTCGATGTGTGAACAAGAGAAGCGCATTAACACAAATGTTTAGTTTCTTCATTAGATTCGTATGTTTACCACATTCAGTGTATTTGCTTGCTCCTAATGTAAACATGGCTGTAGGGATGTTACGGTTTGATGGAGCGTTTATATGTTTGGATTCGAGTAATGCTGAGTCGACACGGCTTACAATCACAGTGTTCGATCGTTTAATGGGAATACTCGGGTAATAATACGAGAGTTATTCGCCGTGTCCCTCATCAGAATAGGGTTGTATTTAGTCTAGGGTTGAACATGTTGGCAAAAAGTTTGTACGTGTGCGTTACGAAACAATTTGTTGCCTATGTATAAGTGAGTTTAACTGGAGTAATAACAGTTTTTAAGGTCTAATTAGTATTATAAACTGACTCGTCCAATTAAAGAGCTTGGGCCATGATGGAACAATTAATGTATTGTGAAATAACAACACATTGAAGAAAACCTGGGTGTTGAGAAAAATTACTTTTCCAGCGGTAAGACAATAAGCCAATCCCGATGTCTGTCATTCTAGTACTGTTTATGCACAGATCCATATGATTTGGTGGTTACAATTTTTGTATCAAGATGACAGCTATCAGGATTGACTTGCTGTATTGTTCTGACTTAATAACTTAATACCTATACAGTATAATAAAAATAAAAAATAAAATGAAATGCATTTATTTCAGACCATATTGTCCATAATTTGTTAGTTATAAAGAAAGAATAATAAAGGAAAGGAAAGGAAAGGAAAGGAGGATTTAAAATATTCTACTATTTTATTACAGACCTATACACAAAAGCTCAGGTACCTTCGTGACAACAGTCGCCAGCGAACAGCTATGTATGACCGGCGTTGTTCTTCTTTACTCTTTTTTTCTGGATCCCTGCTAAAAATATATAATGGTTACCTAGCAACTTTGCTAATCACCAATAATCACACAATATCAATTAGCTAGAAGTCCTGATTGTCCTTCCTAATGAACACATGTTTACTAGACGTGAAAAAGAAACAAGTCGGCATAAACACATCTGTGAACTAAACCAGTTCATTGATCACTATGTCGGTCTCAAATTGTTAACAATGCATTTGTAAAGAGGTTCCCGTTATTATTTCATGGACTACTTGAAAGCTATAGTTACGAGCCGTTTCCATTTGCATTTTCCCATCAGGCTTAGGTAATCCGAAACCAAATGGATTTCGACACACGTGTATACGACGCCTAAGCATTAAGGTTAGGATAAGGAATGCCTCAAAGCATTTACTCGTTTCGCCCTCGAAAGGCGAACGTGGCGATTTTTTCTGCGAACGTAAAGGGTTTATGTCTCATTTAATAATAAAAGGGTTTTAACGTCCGGACACGTTAACGTTTTAACGTTGTTATCGAATAAAGTTGTGGCGTTAAAAACGTCTATACGTGATCTAGCCACTTCGTGGCTGGTAACGGTATATTGATAATAATCTTGCCTGAAAATAATTGGCTAAAGTTACTTAACTAAATTAAACTTTTTTTTTATGAAATAGGAAGGCAAACAAGCAAGTGGGTCACCTGATGGTAAGTGATCACCACCGCTTATAGACACTCGCAACACCAAAGAGATTGCAGATGCGTTGCCAACCCAGAGGGCAAAGAAGGAATACCTCTTGTGCCAGTAATTACTAATTACACCGGCTGTCTAGCTCTCCACGTCGGAACACAACAGTGCAAGCACTGCTGCTTACCGGCTGGATTAGCGAGCAAGATGGTGGTATCGATCCGGATGGACCTTGCACAAGGTCCTACCACCCGTAGTTTCCAAAAAACCTTTTCAATCAGACTCTTTAAAATTCCAGTCGAATTTTTGCAACATTTTATTTTATCAAGGAAACATTTTGGGAAGCGTTCTTTACGTAGCGTTAAACTGTGTTGACGGCGTATACCGTCTAAATTAGTTCAGTCCATTAAAAGGGATAATGATACTCCTCAATACGGTTCATTCTTAATTAATTCCGGTTCCCAAATTACTAACACATTTACCTACTTCCTGTATCTATACATATAGCAAAATTGTAACTGATCAGCATCTGTACATAGGAGTTATTTTCGAAAAATGATCATGGTCTGGGAACAGCATAAATAATAGTACTAATATGAACTTCTCTTTTTCGATCGCGATTAAACGAAATCTAACTTTATTGACACTCACAAAGAGTTTGTATTAATTTATACACATTTACCAGGCGGCTCGTCTCAAACGGAACGCGCCGCCCTCGTCTGCCTTTCCCCCGCAACTCCATGACAAAACGTTAGGGTTGCGCTGCATTCATTTTCAATTACGTTGACGAGATTTGAGAGTGAGCGAGCGGGCGCGCAGCGAGCCGACAACCTACTGCGATTTGCCTACTCTGTAGGCAAGGCGGCCGAGCGTACCTACAGTGCGGAGTGTAACCCCCCTAGTCTGGGTTTGGTAACACCAAGGAGATTGAAGATGCATCGCCAACCCAAAGGACTAAGATGGTATATTTATGTATGTGGTATGTATGTGGTATGTATTTATGTAAATTCTTTATTATACAAAAAACATAAATGACAAAAAGAGATACAGTGATTTAAAAAGGCGAACTTGTACTATAAGGGAGAGGGTATACCTCTTGTGCCAATAATTCCACCAGCTGCCTTGCTCCCCACGGCGGAAAACAACAGTGCAAGCACTGCTGCTTAGCGGCTGGATTAGCGGTAACGATCCAGACGGACTTTGAGCTAGGTACTACCACCCGCAAAAACCCTGAGTTTTTGAAAATGCAATCGAATTAAAAATGTACTATAATCTTTTTAGTTTTAGTAGACGCCATTCGACTTTTTTTTTGGACCAAACCCAGACGAAAAACTGGGACCTAGTTATTTTTGTGTGTGAGGCAGGTACATTTTGAGTTCTACTTATTAAAAAAGAGTATAAGGTCTGATATATTAAGAGAATTTAGACAGAACGTGTTCAAATTTCACCTGCGCAAAAGCCAATCCATTTAATTTGCCTATCCTTCTGCCTTCAACTTCACCCACACATTGTTTGATAAGTACTACATAGAATGAGTATGTGCTTTCTACCCACATTTACGTTGAACATAAATACTTATTTAATGATACTAAAGGATTTATAGCCAGGATACATAGGTAAACAATATTAGTTTCCATTGCGACAAATTTCCACTCCTTTCTAAAAAGCGTTTCCAATAACGCCAGAAGTGTCACTTGCGTATTGCTGATCTTGCAGGATGAACTATTATTTTGGCAACAAGAGAATATTTTCACTGCCTACAAAATAACTCAATTAACTCTAGAAAACTTACTAACCTAAGGGAAAATAACGTTAATCTAGTAAGTATATAGATGAAAAAGAACATATATGACAAGAAGAAATACAGTGATGTTCAAAGGAGAACTTATCCCTTTAAGGGATCTCTTCCAGTTAACCTACATCATAGATATCATTGGTAAGATAGAGTTTCTTCCACGGGCGGCTCTGATTCCAAGGAAATGAAAATATAAGATAACAGAGAGCATTATAAATGAAGAGGTTATAAAAAGAGTGAAAGAGAAAACAACACTTTAGTCAATAGTGAAGAACTCACCGACAAAATGAAAAGTTAATTAATAACATCTCACAACAAAAATAGCAGAAAAACGTGGTACAGGGAGTCCAAGAAGTAATTATACAAAACAAATAAAAGATAATAGCCGCTACATCGCGTAAAGAGGTAAAGGAGGCGGCTTTGTATAGCCAATCTTGCATCAGTAGAGATAAAGTTACAATCGAGTTATCAAAAAATGTGGTCAGATCCCAATGAAATCTGTAATTTAATGACAAAATATTTTGATTGCGAGTCTTGATAAATACGGGAATTGGGGACCTGGATAGAGTTAAATGCTAAGGGATTCATCAGCTATGTCGACAAGTAGTCAACAAAAGTGTAACTCTTAAATAAGAAGAATCGACAGTCTTTCCTCTTAAGTGCACCTTAAGTCAACATATTAACGACCAAAGATCCTCTTAAGCAAACCTAAACCCACCCTTGAATCGTAATTGACTTGTCACGCGTGAAATTCCAAAAGGAAAAAGTCCTCCAATGAACTCAATTAACCAACGAAACTGCATTTGTCAGGCGAATTGGGAATTTCCCCCAAAAAAACGCACTCCTTAGAAATACTGTAGTTAACTCACATAAGATGTCAACAGGCGACGCGTGCTAATCCCCCTCGGAAAGGAATCCGAGGGGCCCGGGGCCCTAAATCCCTTTTATTTTATTAACGAGCAAGGTGGGGAAATAGGGATATTCGCTTACTCAATAAACCTACCCTTGATTTGAAGGGTAACCTACGATTATTTGAGAGTTTGATATAATATTAAACAGGAGTCGGAACTTCTTGCCACGCATGCAGCAGTTGATTATGGTATGCCTTATCTACGCATATAATATGAGACTAACTGACTGCGTCATAGACAACGCGTAACCTAAAATAGGAAGGAAGGAATTATGATTTAATCATAAAAACCTTCCTTAAATAAAAAACTGGTTAAGTGCAAGTCGGACTCGCGTACGAAGGGTTCCGTACCATTATCTATAAAAACGGCAAAAAAAATCATTTATAAAATCTTTATTGTACATAAGCACTTACAAATACACAGAAAAAATACAGGTAGTACAAAGGCGAACGGCAAAGGCGATGTGGGGAGGAGGTGGTATTTGTATGTATGTAAATTCTTTAGTGTACAAAAAACATAAATTACAAGAAGAGATACAGTGATGTGGGCGAACTTATCCCTTTAAGGGATCTCTTCCAGTTAACCTTTGAGTGTGTGATTTGTTGTTATAGCGACTACAGAAATACATCATCTGTGTAAATTTCAACTGTCTATCCATCACGGTTCATGAGATACAGCCTGGTGACAGATGGACAGCGGAGCCTTAGTAATAGGGTTCCGTTTTCAGAACCCTAAAAAGTATCTACATAAATGACAGTTAATCCTGCCGCTAAGCAGCAGTGCTTGCACTGTTGTGTTCCGGCGTGGAGAGCAAGACAGCCGGTGTAATTACTGGCACAAGAGATATTCCATCTCAGCCCTCTGGGTTGGCAACGCATCTGCACTCTCTTTGTTGTTGCAGTTGTCTATAGGCGGTGGTGATCACTTACCATCAGGTGACCCACTTGCTTGTTTGCCTTCCTATGTTGTATTAAAAAAAAAGACAGTTGCGTGGCTTAGAAGGTGTAAGCGGCCGAAGATATCAGGTCAAGCAGGAACGTATAGCGACTTTATCTTATACTATGTATTTAGGTATTTCGAAACTTCGAGCGGCTGTTATGAATGACCTCGCTTGAAGCGGTTAAATTACCCCACTATTAAACATTAACTTTACTATTATTGACATTGCCGCATAAATGATTCCACATAAGCCGGGTTAGTTTCCAAACTCGGAACTTCCAACAAAGGCTTGAAGAAAATTAAAGGACTTAATGCCCAAGTAGAGGCCATTATATTCTAATTTGAAAACAATGCCTAGGGACTAAATCATAAGTTCCGAACAAAAGGGGTGTATGTAACAATCGACAGTTAGTGAATCTTACGGCCTTTGGTACTTCAATAAACAAACGATGTTTAGCTAAATGAGAGGAAAGAAGCATTTTTGAACAGCAGCTTTATCTTTACATAGTATAGAGACGCTATCCGTTCCGGTCTGACCTTAATCTTTATAGCGTATGTTTGGCCTCCTTCTCCTTTTTATATGGCTTTCACTTTCATTTAGTGATTTTTCACGGAAACAACAGTGGTTGCACTGTTGTGTTCCGGCGTGGAGAGCAAAACAGCCGGTGCAATTACTGATACAAGAGGTATTTCATCTTATCCCTCTGGGTTTGACAACGCATTTGCAATATATTTGATATTACGGGTGTCTATGGGCAGTGGTGATCACTTACCATCAGATGACCCACTTGCTCGTTCGGCTTTCCATATTGGATTTCCAAAGTGACCGGTTGGAAGCGGCATGCAACCAGCGCCTTCCTGCCACTTGTATGAGGTCATCGGACCATCTTGTGGCTGGTCGTCCTACGCTGCGCTTGCCAATACGCGGCCGCCATTCGAGAACTTTTCGACCCCGTCAGTTCTCCGTGCTGTGTGCTCTGCCCACTGCCACTTCAACTTACTAATCCGCATAATAATAGATACATTCTGGCATAACTTTGCAGAGGTCCATATCAACAAACTGGATTAAATTATCTTACTACGAAACCAGTGCTGTGCCAGAGCAAAAACCTGCGTATTTTAAATATGATGCCTCGTATTAAGACAAAACGCGCGTAGATCGTGTAATTTATGTGTTAAGTGGTTTTTGCATCAAAATTTATATAATATATTGCACAAAATTCCTCCCATGGTCAGGTTTTAGCTGTCGGCCATGTTATCTCTTAACTACGGCCAGGAGCGCACTTCGCAAAGCTACAAACCATCCAACGCACCTCTACACTGAGGCCGCCGCAATTATATTCCCACGCGTGCGTATGACGACTTATACGATAAACAGAGAGAACGAGGCATAATAAGATAAGATGCTTCTTGTACCTAATGGACGAGCCACACCGGACGCGTATGCAACTCCCGTATAGAGCTACGTTACGCATGCGTAACACATGCGTGAAGCAGCTCTACGAAGCTAGCTGGAGCGGTCTTGGATACGCTACGTGTACAGAACCGGCGTCACACGACTTCAAACGCCGTTTTCGTTCGACAACTTCAGAACTTGTATTATCATTTATTCTGTACGGCCAGGAAATTATATCTCTAAAACTTATTCCCCTTTACGATTACGCGATGCCATATAACCAGCCCAAAGGTATAGCAAGTTAATTAAATCACTATCCAGCCACACTAATGTGCCATTTCCGTCCCACCGGCCTTATTAATCCAGATTACTTCAAAGATAGCGTGACGTCATCCCCCTAATTAATTCCTAGAACGCTCTTTCAGATGTTAATTAACGTATTGAATTTTTGAATGCTTACTTTACGATTTCTTTGCCCTCCGCTTTTGAAGAAAATATTAGTGGAAGTAATAAGGGAATAAGACGCTATGACAGCTATGTTCCTTTTTTGGGTTCCGTATTAGAAGGGTGCCAAAGGTCTGCAGCAGACAGAATCCAGGGTTATATTTTTCCACCTCACTTGGCAATTTTTTTATGAAATAGGGAGGCAAACAAGCAAGTGGGTCACCTGATGGTAAGTGTACACCACCGCCTATAGACACCCGCAACATCGAAGAGATTGCAGATGCGTTGCCAAACCAGAGAGCTAAGATGGAATACCTCTTGTGCCAGTAATCTCCACGCCGGAACACAACAGTGCAAGAACTGGTGTTTAGCGGCAGGATTAGCGAGCAATATGGTGGTAGCGATCCGGACGGACCTTGCACAAGGTCCTGCCATCCACAAAAAAAAACAGCCGCAATTAAAATGAATAAATACAGCATAATAACGATGAAGAATGTAATGAGAATAAGCGAAGCAAAGGTTGTATGTCAGGATCGTAGTAAATGGAAATCCGTGGTCTCTGCCTACCCCTCCGAGAAACAGAGGTGACTTCATGTATGTTATAATAAGGATTATAATGAAGATAGAAGATTTCACTGATCCGTGGGACACTAAACTTCTGGTCTGCAGTTGGTACTACCAGCAGAAGTCGTCCAGACCGGTGCATACGAAATATGCATTCAAAATAAATATTAATTATAATAAAAAAACAGTGAAATGTATATATGAGTCCTTTATGCGCTAAAGATGGTGATCGGAATGAAAGAAAACACATTTTTGGTAAAATCGTAACAACAATAATATGCATGAAGGTAAAGAACCGTCGGTGCGCGAGTCCGTCTCACGCTTAACTGTTTTTGTCTGATCAAATAGATTCTGTAAGTGATGTAAGCGATATGAAGTTAATCAGTTATTTTATATAGTACATTGGAATATTAGATTAATTAAGTTAATAGTTAAGTTTATCTGAGATGAAATCATTATTACATATTTACCAAAATTTAACACGCTCAAAGTATAATTTAGCAGTACTGTGTAAGGCAGACCTACAGAATACACATAAAGAAAAATTGTTATGGCAACGTAGTCGGCCATAATGGGTTGCATTATGTTTGTAATGTTTCAATTTAAATTAAATTAAAATATAGTTAAAATTGTAATGACAACACAAAGAAAAATTAGGGCAATGGCAGGACTTGAACCCGCAACATCAGCATTCCGTGCCTTGCGTTTGCCAGTTTCGCCACACTGCCTCTTGCCTCTTTTTCTTTGTGTTGTCATTACAATTTTAATTGAATAATTTGAATGTAAAAACATTTAAAAAATAAAATCGAAAGAAATTTCGGTTACAACAATTTAAAATATAGTTCAAAAAAGTTTTGTCAGGTTTAATTAAATCCAGCCACAGGTACCAGTGCGGATTCAGTCCACAATTGGGATCAGTGTGGATTCTTGTCTTCACATCTAACCTAACTTAGCAACTAACGTGATTACTATTATTATAATATATTAACGTGCTACAAAAAGATAAAATATTCCTGAAGCTGCCTTTACGCAGTTTTCTTTAATTAAATTGCTTAAAACCATGTCACGTTACTCAACCACACTATCAATAAAATAACTGTCTTTTACTGCTATAAATGTGTTTAAGACAACAGCTTCAAAAAATTCATTTATTATACTCTCTTGCCCTTAAACTTGCTTAAAAAGCCTTGCTCTGAACTTCACCTTTTTAAAAAAACGTGATGTCATCCTGAAAATGACTTTCAATTTCGTCACGGTCAGTAACCTTTCTGAAACTGGTCGTGACATAATTTGTAACGAATACTATTTAGAAAAAAAACTTACTTAATGCACTGTGTTATTTTGCAGCGAAGAATTTATAAAAAAAATGTTTATTATAAGTAGGTGTTTATGTTACCTATTACAAATTATATGCATTTAGAGTTGTGACATTGTTTTTTGTTTGTAAAACGTTTGCTCCGAAAACTTATTTTTTATGAAAGTTTTCTTTCTGCTAACTTTAAATATTTGCGGTAAGAAAAATAGTATTTAAATCTGTTGAAGAAAAATAATAAATAACTTAAAGGATCCACACCTGTAAAAATCTTTTTCCGTTACGCCAACTTCATGACAATAATGTACAAAGTAACCTAAACTCCGACGAACTTACCCCATTTTCATTTACCATAACATAAGCATAAAAACTCCCTTTAAAAACACACAAAACAATTACCAAATTATTAGAACTACGCTTACCTTAAACAAAACAGCTTATGGTACCATAACCTCCGAAACAACACAGACTCACTCAAAACAACATTTCGCGCGAAACGCGGGAGCCGACCAAACGCGCGACAGCCCCCCACAGATGCTATTGTGAGACTGGGAGCACTGAGACTACACTACATTCATCTGTATCGACGCTTCCTGATGTCAACGCCATCTGTGGCACAAAAATTGTGTTGCCATTTTGAAAATGGAACTGTTGTTTTGTTCGAATCTGTTTTGACGAATGACAACTGATGGCTCGAGTGCCGGTGAAAGATGCGCGACGAAGTTTATTGCAGCAAAAATTTTATGCAGCTGTAACACAAATTGTCATAGTCTCTGTAGCTTAAGTGAATATTATCATATAAATTGTTAGTAAGTATTGATTCTATTATAGCACAACATCAACATGTACACATACTTAAAATAAAAAAATACTGGGCGACTCAAGCGCCAGTAGGGACGAACTTAAATTCAATAAATGTCTAAATAATACATAATTTTATTACTAAAAAACACATCAAATTAAATTACAAACAATAAAACTTAAAAACTAACATTAAATAATAAACATAGGTATATTTAGACAGTACAATAACACAAACAGAATTAAAACTATTGCAAACACTAACCTAACCTAAAAAAAAAACCCCACTTCGCATCGCACCTGGCTCAAACGAACGCGCCCATTACGCTTGCCGCGTTGCCCCGCTGTATAGCCAGCGAGATTTGCTGAACCACGTACGACCCGGAGCGAGGGTCGCAACCTCTGTCCCGCAACCGACGACCTATCTCCCAGACCAACGATTTCGCCTCCACACCCCAGGGCCCGGTTAAATAATTGTAATTTTTTGAATTCTGTAATTTTTTAAATAACTCTAATGCGAGATTAGTCTCGAAAGTGAGAAACGAAGGCTTGTAGGTACAGTTGCTATCAAATATATGGGAGTCAACAATCTCTTAAACGACTACGACTACTATTAATAACTAAGTAAATGCATTTGACAATAGAGTCGTAATTAGATATTTTTGAACCACTTGTCCGCTCTAACTGATGTCGACTGTACGTATAGTTGCAGGCAAATTACTTGAGCATAAATCGAGTGGAGAAGGTAAGTTTGCGCATACGCATTTAAATTAGAAACGGGTACTGCACAGTCAAGGTCAATGCTCAAGTTGTTTGCCGGGAACTGTACGTATGTATGTACTGAGACTGAAGATATTTTTTAGGAGGTTAGGTGTTGATAATCTTGTTTAATATTTGTAATTGTTTAATCTAGTAGAAATTATGTTATGAAACATAATATTTTGGGATAATGAACACCATTTGACCTAGTTTCTAATTAAGTAACTAAAACTGCTTTGTGTTTTGGGGACAACAGATACACATACCTTAACACTTTCAGTGCTACAAACTCATTAGGTGAGTTCTCTGTTCGTAGAAGATTTTCACTTCAAACCGGGATACCCTTGCTACGAGCTACGAGCGTAGCACGTAGCACTCCGTGGCAGTTAAAGTGTTAATTAAAAAAACCTAACATTTGGATGATTGACTCTAGTACAAACATTCGTTTGCATCATACAAACATTTGCCCCTCCCGGGAATCGAACCCGGAACCTCTTGCTCCATAGTCAGGGCCACTAACCACTAGGCTATTTGGTTGTCAACATATACTGCATGATATACTTGATACAACTGTAGAAATTGTTTTTTTAATATATGACTGACTACAAAGCATGAGGTTCCGGGTTCGATTTCCGGGAGGGGCAAATGTTTGTATGATGAATACGAATTTTTGTACCCGAGTCTTGGATGGTATACGTATTTAAGTATATATTTATCTATATAAGAATGTATATCCATTGTCTAGTACCCATAATACAAGCAGCTTCAGTTGCTTACTTTGGGAGTAGGTCAATTAGTGTTCATTGTCCCAAAAATATTTATTTATTTATTATGTTGCGTATATGTTTCTGTACAATAAATAATTCATGTACAATCATAAAATCATAACAGATAAATCCCGACGTTTCTATTCTATTCCAAGCTTCATATTTGCGAATAGATTCTAGAGCTCCAAAAAAATAGAGACTGAAAATGACTTGAAACATCGTTGTTTTTTTGTTTGTGGTAGGACCCCGTGCATGGTTCGTCCGGATCGTTACCACCGCCTTGCTCGCTAATCATGCCGCAAAGCAGCAGTGCTTGCACTGTTGTCTTCCGGATTAGAGAGCAAGAGAGCCGGGGAAATTACTGGCAGAAGAGGTATTCCATCTTAACCCTCTGGGTTGGCTAAGCATTTTCAATCGCCTTGGTGTTGCGAGTGTCTATAGGCGGTGATGATCACTTACCATTAGGTAACTGACTTGCTCGGTTTCCTTCCTATTTTATATAAAAAAGTATATAGACGCTACAAACTAGTCGTTTTACCAAAACCCTGCAACGAACGCACTTATATTTAATTTCCAAAACCAGTCTCTGAGAAACATTTTCAATTTAAATTCCCGTCCAACCGCCCTTCGAACCATCCCCCGAAATTCTAACTTTCAAACAGCGAAACAAAATCTGTACTGTTTTATGGTCGATTACTCGTGGCGACATGGAAAAAACCCTTAAATAAGCTTAAAGGCTCAGGGAATTTTGGTCGTTTAAGGAAAATGCCTTTCCCTGTGAGCCTCATTAATTAATTCCTTGGTCGATCCTGATAAATAAGGGTATTTGAGGTCTTCCTAAATATTTTTTCTGACTTACGAATTTTTTGTTCACCCTTTTATTGGTATCAAAGGAAATGAGATACGACTCGGCTGGGGTACTGGTAAATACCTTTTTGAACTTTCATTATTATTGCGACGCAAAAATTAATACTCCTTGGGTAGCTTTGTACCGATGACGTAGCAGTATTAATACTTTTTTTTGATTGAAGATGTGCCAAAGAGATTGCAAATGCGTTACCAACCCAGAGGGCTAAGATGGAATACCTCTTGTGCCAGTAATTACACCGGCTGTCTTGCTCTCCACGCCGCCGGAACAAAACAGTGTAAGCACTGCTGCTTAGCGGCAGGATTAGCGAGCAAGATGGTGGTAGCGACTCGGACGGACCTTGCACAAGGTCTACCACCCGCATTATACAATCACATTTTATGCAATTACTCTCTTTATATTATTTAAATTATAAAACCCCATGAAAAAAACGGACAGTCGAAAGACACTTACCTCCAGCTTTCTATAAAAAACTGCCAAAGTGCGACTTAGGCTTGTAGTTATCAAGTCAAACAGTGTACTCAAGGTCACGCTTGACATTTTATTCATATTGAAATAAAACGTCAAATGCGATCATTCATGAGTACGCGGGTGTAATTGCCAACGATCTGTAACTACAGGCCTTGGGGTCGGTCGAACGAACTAAATTTCCAGTTTCGAACTATGTTAGTATGAAACTCGACCTTGATTTCGTTTAAAAACTACGACACTTAGACTCATACGAAATATTCACATGGACGTCTGTCAATCTACTTCAGCTAATAAAAATAATACGTTAGCACTAATCTTCTCGATAGGCGTTAAGAGGAGTGTGAACACAGTGCTCTCCATACAAACGGCGATAACGTTTTCCACCCTCTAAACCTTAACCTTCAGTCATATTTTTTTGTTTGTTATCATTATGCCCTAGAACTAGGTTTGTATGTTTTGATTTTTTTAATATTCTTAATAGTTTCAAAAATATTGACGCTTTTGTGTTTTGTATGAAACTTCTCAAATGCAAATATTGACAAATCTATGAAGAATATTAAAAAATCAAAACATACAAACCTAGTTCTAAGGCATAACGATAACATACCAAAAACTCATTGCCATAGGTTAAGGTTTAGAGGGTGGAAAACGTTATCGCCGTTTGTATGGGGAGCGCTTTTGGGGGCTGGGTTCACACTCCTCGAGTCACTGCGTCTCTTTCCTACTGCGCTAGTTAGAAAGATACACACTGAGTTACAAAGCGAGTTTACGCGTATCGAGAAGATTCGTGCCAGTTGCACTGTACAGTCAGCCTCATTAGTAGATAAACACTTAAGAACCTAGGTAGTCATAGTAACATATGAAATGAGAGTTGCTCGAGCTTGTTTCATCACTGACAGCGATGTTCAGCTACTTCTGAAGTTGATTGTACTATTATATCTTATTAATAAGATACCTTACAATAACGGTTGATTCGCGGCCAATCTCCGACGTGAGTGAGGTGCGGCACATAATCAATCATCCTTTGGCACAAATCTTATTGTTACTGAAACATCATTGGGGACCAAGTCATTGCATTGATGTAAGTAGGGAACGCAGACCCAGTTATTTTTCCTAAGAAATAAACCGGTTTTAACCAGTTATTATGTTAGGAAATAACCGGATTTGCATTTCCTAGATGTAAGCGGTAATGCGCGGGTATGCGGGGTAAGTAGAAAAGTAAGTATAATTTAATTAAGTTGATATTGCATCACTATTTGAATAGCATGACATTGACATTAATGTCAACGTCAACCATTTTGACAGTTTTGGGTGTGTATACTTGACTTGTACTGAGTACATGACAATACAATGAAAAAATAAAACAATTAAAAAAAACTGTGTAAAATCCAATGAAAGACAAACTCCATTTTAAACCGGCTTCAACCTAAACCGTACCTATTCGTACATTAAGCATGCAACTTAATAAAGAGGCAGAGCTCCACCAACTTTTAATAGGACCCCATCAAACGCTGTCAACTCGTAAAAAAATAACTGTCCCAGTCAGCTAGGGAAGTTTCACGCGAAATATGTCTAAAAATGAGCATTAATCTGACTGATGTGAACGGAAACGCGGCATGTGACATTTTTGCGCGAAATCTTTTTGAAGTTGTTAATCGAGTTTGGCTTTTGAATATTGAGTCGCTATAAACGGTTTTGTAAAGGTTGATTGCTTTTTTATACGTTGTTGGCTTTGTTATTTGTTGTTTAACAGTTATTGTGTTTTACCTTAATGAGTGGTCGGTGGCCGTCACCAAACTGACAATTAATGTCAGATGATGTATGTGTCGTAACAAAACGGATAATGTAGATAGTATTTAGATACATTTTAAATATAGGTTGACGGTACAACTTTAAATACAAATGTATAGTCGATCATGAAATTGCTTGAACATTTTCGACCGTATTTCAAAGGAGTAGGGTTGAAAAGTGGTCAAGCAATTACTTGGTCGACTATACATACGGTCAAATGTAGCCACAAACGGTGTGATTACTGGCACAAGATGTATTCCATCTTAGCCCTCTGGGTTGGCAACGCATCTGCACTCTCTTTGTTGTTGCAGGTGTCTATAGGCGGTGGTGATCACTTACCATCAGGTGACCCACTTGCTTGTTTACCTTCCTATGTTACATAAAAAAAAAACAATGGTGGTGGTCAAATTTGTTTTTTAACTTTTGTTTGTCCTCGCTGACAATGCTATTAAACATTTTAAGACATGTAGGTTTAATTAAAAGTCTTTGAGTGTTACTTTTTGGGATAGAAGAGCTTTTTTTCTCTTTTAGTTATTTTTTTACGCAGGCGGGCTTATTTTATTAATAACTAGCTGTGCCCGTGACTTTGTCCGCGTGGAATAGTGTTTTGCGGTAGCATATTTAATTATTTATTGGGCAGCCCCAATTAATTAACTAAAAAGACACATAGGTACGTATAACTTTGAATGTCATAGGTATTTATATCTAAAAATGATGATATTGCCATGCAACTTTTACCCCCCCCCCTTTCAACCCCTTCTAACCCTTTTTTCGAATTAAAAAGTAGCCTATGTCCTTATTCAGCCTCTAGAATATCTGTGTACCAAATTGCATTTAAATCGGTTCAGTAGTTTTGGCATAAAAGCGCGACAGACAGACAGACACAGTTACTTTCAGATTTATAACATTAGTAAGTAAGTAAGTGATGGCCGATGGGGTGAAAAGTTCTCGAATGGCGGCCGCGTATTGGCAAGCGCAGCGTAGGACGACCAGCCACAAGATGGTCCGATGACCTCATACAGGTGGCAGGAAGGCGCTGGCTGCATGCCGCTTCCAACCGGCCACTTTGGAAATCCATGGAGGAGGCCTATGTTCAACAGTGGACTTCTTGTGGCTGAGATGATGATGATGATGATGATGAAGGAAGTAAGGACTAGTAAGGAATTAGTAGGTAGGGATTTAGTTAATTAATTCTGTATAACTCAATGTGTATTGCACATATATACTCTTAACTGTACTCTGCCCGTGTTGCATGTTTGTATATGTGTGTGTATTGCGTTGAATAGTTTAAAATAAAAATTAAATCTTTCTTTCTTATGGCGAACGAAATGTCGCACCTATTTTAGTTTTCAAAACGTAAATTTCCATCAAGTTATTATGATCAGGATAGTGAAGGATCCGTAGCGAAGTAATTTGACGTTAAAGGGTTTTGGTATTCAGGGCGAAGGCTCTTTATACCCTTAAGTGTTCTAAGGGAGCTTAATCCCAATTTAAAGACCTTTGCTACGCGTAACTTAACTACACTTGAACGCAATTTTAAGCCATTAACATAAACAACTGTCATTAGTGTTTTTTTTAACGAACTTTTCGAACACTACCGTTGCTTTTACACTATCATGGCCAAAAGATAGTTAAATAAATATAAATAGAAATAGTATACTAAAAGAAAGCAGATTTACAAACATAGCTTAACCGATGACCCCACACTAGGCAACGCCTGTCACTTGGAAACCAGATTCAGAGCCAGAACCAGATTCCATTTTACATAAAATACATTCTGAGAACTCTTGTTAGAATTAAACTCTATACAATATAATAGGTGGAATAACAAATAAAATTATTTGGAAAGGTTATTTGCCCGAGAGTCCGTGCAAGTTGCTCTGCAAAGACTACATTAGATAACTATCACTAGGTTTTACCCGTGGTTTCACTTGCGTGGGTCAAGTAAGATTCCATGGGAACTATTTGTTCAATCGAGATAAAAAATAGCCTATGTCCTCTTTCGACCCTTCAACTATCCCGATACAAAAAATCAAGTTATTCTAACTTTCTGCTACGCCGTGAAATAAGAAAAAACAAATAAACAAACACACTTTCGCATGTATAATATCAGTAAGGATTAAAATCCATCTCTGTATTAATGCGTAATATTTTTTAATTATACATTTTCGTGACTTGTAGACATTTGAGATGTACTTGATAAATTATGACCATTTTAATTATTTTATCTCATGGGTGTTTTTCTCTTTTTAAAAATATTTTAAAACATGAACAAAATAGGTATTATAAGATTCGATATTTGACCACTTTCATTAAAATGTTGTTACTGCAATACCCATTTGTTCATTACTATCATTAAGGAAAGAAATTGACATAATTTTTCACAATTTTAATAGACATTTACTATTTACAGGAAAGATGCTGTAAGAACATAGTAACTTCAACTTAACCAGCGTTGCTAGCTTAGTTTAGTAGATGTCGCTAGAAATGTTGAAAGCGTTTACGATCCTAACCCTGGCCATAAAAGTCACTAAATTGTATGGAACACTTGCAAAAATAGTCGCTAAAGTTGTTCCAAAACCGGCTAGATATGGCGACAAAGTTACTTAATTGGCAACTCAGAATTTAAACATTATCAATTCGAAAACATTTTAAAAACTTTTCATGCAAAAATCCATATTCCAAGCGCCACAGCACGGTAGACGTCACTCTAATTCACCTTCAATTTAAGTTTCCAAATTTAATAGAGAAAGATCCTGGTAATCGCCGGTTGCAAACTTTATTAAATGGTTCACTTTTGTATAAAGCGAGCAGAACTTGGTCCAATACCTTTTGCTTGGAACAATTAATATTCATGACTTTACGATATTCAGGAAATACGTATCGGCAAAGTACCTTGATAGAACGTTGATAATATTTTAAATCAATTTCAAATTTGGATCAAAATGAAATACATGGTAACTAAAATTGATAATATCAGTTTCATAACGGTTTAGTATATATTAATAATCAATTATTAGTAATCAATTCTCATCAGTTTAGTAATGACTAACCCCCTTATAAATAAAAAGTTAACAATCTTTTTAAGCTAACAAATATTATGTCCCTTTAATTTGAGGGTAAACGTCACAATAACACATAAAGACATAAAACGTGTTAACTAACAAACGTTTACGAAGCGTTAAGGAATAAGGGGGTTAATTACTAAACTGATATTAATTGTTACGAACTGGTTACGAAACTGATATTATTTACTTTACTAACGGTACAATGTTGTTAATTTTGATCCATTAGTATTGTTATAACCATAAACGTCCAGTGTGTGAGAGTGAGAAGGTTATCTAATCCGTTTTTTGTACAAGAAAGAAAGAGAAAATAAACAACGTCATTGCAACGGTTTGTAATTCATCAATGTTTTGAATGATCCATATTATTTTAAACCTTGTTGCACAGTTTTAAAGATTGAGAATGGTGACCCGCTATCCAGCTCTTTGTTCATCTACACACTATTAAATAAAGGTACCTTAAATACAGCTTCAGAATTTGTAAATTTGTGCTAAAAAGTATCAAGCATCCATCCTTACATATTTTTGCGGGTATGAAAATATAGTAGGATAGTAGGAAATTAAAAAAGGTTCAAAAAATTTCAATAAATAAAAAAATCTTCTCTACTTAACTGATTAAAACGTACTCTTGTTCCCATACTAATTGTCCTGTTTTCACTGACGGCCGCCATTTGCAATTCAAATATGGTGGACGGATGAAGCGTCTTGTCCGAACTTGTCACGAGAATTCATGAGGCCCTGTTAATCGAGGGGGTTTAGGAGGGGTTGAGTCTAAAGGTTGTTAGAGAAAATGGTGGACTGATTTAATTGTCATTTTGTTTATTACATAAAAAACCGAGCAAGAGCATGTCGGGCCATGCTCAGTGTAGGGTTTGGGAGCCGTAAGACTCAGCTAAACTTTTTGTTAAAAATTATTTTGCGCTCGCTTCGGTCGGTTTAGGACAGACAGGTATAGATAGCAACTTTGTTTTAAACTACGTAAAGATAAAAACAAAGATTCTGCCACAGACTGTAGCAGAACTTAAAAGGGTAATTTTTCATACTCGGCAATAAAATCCTTAACCTCTATGTCTACATGGTTTTATGACATGTCGCAAATGTGACATAAACATAAAACAAAAGTAACGAATAACAAGGCAGTAAACTGGTACTTATAAAAATTACCAATTTATCTCTGCGGGTGGACAAAACTTAAAGTAACACACTCCAGTACTTATTGAAGGAAAACTCGTACACAGTAGCGCTGCATTCGCCAGAAGTGATAACTTTGTCCCAACTGGTGCTTAGGAAAATTACAAAGATAGTATTTGCTAGTGGATAAAAATGGAACTAGCGTTATCACGTAAAGTGTGAAAGAAAATGCGTAGACAGTAGCTCCAATGTGGCGGTAAAAGATAAGTTGGTGGGTACACCTAACTTGCGCTTGATCGTTCGTCATGTTTATTGTTTGGAAAAACTTGATATTTATTGTTACGGAGGCAATTGAAGTAAGTTGGTACATTGTATATTTATTTCAAACAAGGCGATGTAAAAGTTTTAAATAATGTGCCAATAAATTATAAAAAAAACTTTACTTACTTCGGGGCTTTAATCAAAACTAACCATGGCAGCCTCATTAGAAACTATTTATTATATTTAAAATCTTATTGATTATCATAAATCACGGACAAACGCTGCAGACGGTTGCTGGACATCCCAAAATTAGGTCACACGTCGTCAAAGTAACGTGCTAATTTCAATTGTAATTCTAATGTTTTATTAATATGTATGTTAGTCTTTAAAGTATTTTTATGAACCTAAATTTTTTTTTTAAATATTTTTGTTCTCTTAACACATTAAAGGAAGCAATATTAATCAGCTACTTCTTCCGCCGACTGAACAGTGCACCTAGCACGAATCTTCTCGAGATACATTAACTCGCTACGTACCTCAGTGCGTCTCGTTCTAACTAGCCCAGTAGGATAGAGACACACTGAGTTACGTAACGAGTTAACGCGTCTCGAGAAGATTTGTGCTAGGTGCACAGGAATAAGATCAAAAAAACGTGATCCGCCGTTATTTTTTCAAAAATGTGTGTTCTCTATAAGTTATTTTGCGGGTGGTAGGACCTTCTGCAAGGACCGTCCGGATCGCTACCACCATCTTGCTCGCTAATCCTGCCGGTAAGCAGCAGTGCTTGCGCTGTTGTGTTCCGGCGTGGAGAGCAAGACGGCCGGTGTAATTACTGGCACAAGAAGTATTCCATCTTAGCCCTATTGCTATGCAATCTTCTTCGTGTTGCTATGCAATCACTTACCATCAGGTGACCCACTTGCTTGTTTGCCTTCCTATTTCATAAATAAAAAAGTATATTGTAAAAAAAAACTCCATTTTACAGAATCAACAGCTGCGCATAGAAACAATCTGCTACGGCGTAGACAATCTGTAGCATTTGCTACGAGCCGTAGCAAATGCTACGAACTTCGACTTTGCGATGGAGGATTTACTTGGAAGTCGCAAGGTTTAAATAAATCAATACCTTTGGAATACGGGAAAGGATTCTTTTATTTCAATGAAATTACTATAGTAACCGAAACCAAGTCTTTATGTGAAGAATATATTTTCTTAGAACATTATTTATTCAATCTTTTTTGCTGTCAACGGATCTGTCTACACATGCCATTTTTGGAAACAGTCCGACCACAGGATGTGGGTCAAAATGGACTTGGAAATTTTGGAACAGGCAACTTACTTACGTACAAATACTGCAAGTTAAATAAAAGCTTGTAATAACCGTGAAAGTTGGCAAATTTACCTTAAACGTGGCAATTCTGACATTTTAAAAAAGGTGCACCTTGGATTAAATGGTTGATTAATTTCAAACTGCTGGTAACATTGGCATAGTTTGCAGTAACTGTAAAAAAAATTAACAATAATAATTTTATTGAAGTTTAGTTTAATTTTTGCCGAACTCGAAAACTTTTTTATCAAAACGATGGTGTTTTTTTTTACATACCTATATAACAGCTTCTTTAAGTCTTATCTACTTAAATATATATATTTTGACTTCGTCTTTGAAAATGAAAATGAAATGAAAATGAAAATGAAAATGAAAAATTTATTTTGCAAGTAGGCCATATAGGCTCTTTTACATGTCTGAATCTACTAGCGCTTCGGAAAATGGAAGAATCTGCTGAGAAGAAACGCCGCAAGAAACTCAGCAGTTTATCTTTTTTTTTCTTCTCTTTTGAAAACAAGATTACAGAGCAATATACACAATCATAACAATAGTTTCTTTATTAGTTTCAATCTTTGAGTTCAAAGAGCATTGTTAAATAGTCTAGCATATAGGTGTCTACTAAATTCCCACTAAATATATCTATTTTACGACGAAGCTACAAAATCAACACATAACTTTAACATGCTCGCTTCAGACTTACATCGCTTCAAACATCAACGTTACTCAATGGCAATACGTTCCATTTTATGATACGAGTTACACCCCGAAACTCGATCGCCTTCAGACATAGAGCACATATCCAATAGAGAGATAAAACAGTTCGTCAAATTCAGAAAATGATAAGTGTTTTGTCACTAATAAGTAGAAGCTGTCACTTGCACTGAAATAGTAGTAGCGTCAATAGTAGTGCATTTAGCACGAACTTAATCGATATGCAGTAACTCGCTAGGTAACTCAGTGCATCTACTACCTACCAGGCTAATTTAAAACAGACGCACTGAATTACGTCGCCGTTTATTCCAAAATACTGCTCAAAATTCATTTTTATAGATGTAACGAGCTGTTGTATATAATATGTTCATCATCATCATCATCAGCCCATGTTCGTCCACTGCTGGACATAGGCCTCTCCCATGGCACGCCACTGAGCACGATCCTCGGCCACTCTCATCCAGCTCTTGCCAGCCGCCCTGCGAAGATCATCGCTCCACCGAGTCTGAGGACGTCCCACGCTACGTTTGCCGATCCGTGGTCTCCACTCAAGAACTCGTCTACCCCAACGGTTATCGGTTCTTCGGGTTATATGACCGGCCCATTGTCACTTCAGCGTGCTAATGCGGTGGGCTATGTCGATAACTTTGGTTCTCTGTCGGATCACTTCGTTACGGATATAATAATGTTGGCGTGGGAAAAATAGCAAAAAGGTGAAGAATTTAAGATACGAAATCGTATTTTATTAAATAGTTACAGTGGAAAAAGTTCAGACATGTAAACATTTTTGTAAAATGAACACATTTTTAATTGACTTATGTAAAAAAAATTACACTATTAGTATGACAGTTAATATTCAAATCAACAGTAGGTTGACCAACTCTTGGTGAACAGTTTGACATGAGGTCAACTAATCGAACAAAACGATTGTCGCAGTGATTTTTCGGAATAAGTTTCGAGAAAAATAAATGATATTACCTCTCTATTGAATTTGTGCTCCATGTTTTTACGAACGAACGTCCAAATGGTTTGTTTAATATGTTATGAGCCGGCACTGAACCCACTGCCTGTATTGGACGGCTTGTCTCATATGTACTATAACATTTATTATCTTTGACTTACGAGCAAATTACCTGGGATATGTTTCGCCCAACTACAGTTCAGAAAATAAGGAGAGTTAAGTTTTGCCTTATTTTTTTCTATGAGATAGGAAGGCAAACAAGCAAATGGTGACCCACCATCAGGTGACTCTGACGGTAAGTGATCACCACCGCCTATAGACACCCGCAACACCAAAAAATTTGCAGATGCGTTGCCAGCCCAGAGGGCTAAGATGGAATACCTCTTGTGCCAGTTATTACACCGGCTGTCTTGCTCTCCACGCCGGAACACAGCAGTGTAAGCGGCAGGATTAGCGAGCAAGATGGTGGTAGCAATCCGGACGGACCTTGCACAAGGTCCTACCACCCGCAAAATGTATATATTGTATAAATGTATATATTATGTGTATATTATATCTTATAGTTTCCTTGTAAAGCCTTACACCCTTATTTATAAACGCCCAGTAAACCTACGTTAGTTAACAAAGGTGTCTTCTTTATCTGTCATTGTGACATTCGCCTTGGAATGAAAGGAAAAAAACATTTTTGTTAAAAGAGGTTAGTAATTTGTTATGAATAAGTGGATAAAAAGGTAAGCCCTTAAACTATAAGGTAAACAAGCAGCGGCCCTAACATGACAGCCCAGGTTTAGTTTAACCCCTCCCTGTGTCTCTGTCTAACTAGTGTCATAAAAAAGGGACGCAGATAGAGATAAACTAAACTTGGCCAGTCATGTTAGAGCCACAGAGGAGCTAACTGATGGAAATCAAATGGATCACTTCCGCCCATGGGTCTCAAAGTACGTTGTACCCATGGGCGTACCCAGCTTTAGGGGGGGGGGGGGCAAGTCAGATGCTAGATTCGGTAATCTTCGTCCGCCATCGTCGCGCGCGGTTTTTTGGCAATTTCACCGTACATTTTGCCAGTGTCTACTGCGCGGTTTATTTAAAAGTTAGAGCTTAAGGCCCCGTTTACACTTTGATTAGTAATTAGGCGAAGTCATACATGTTCTGCGAGATTTCCAGGGAGGGCAGCTGGGTACGCCCATGGTTGTAGTTTAAATTAGGAAAATATATTTTATTATGTAATACCTTAGGTAGTAAATTAGGTGATGCCTGTATCATGTCAGCTTACAGTAATATAAACAGACCGCACACTTAGAATTAAAGCGACCCATTTCTGAATTATACACGTCCCAAAATATCACCTTAACTAAAAGACATAGGGTTTAATTTTGGGAAATGTCATATTCAGAATTGAGTCGCTTTAATTCTAAACGTGCGAGACGTACATGAAGTCAATTGGTAAATATTATCGCAAAACTGAAGCCATAAACATTATTCTAAATTAAATCACTGTTAAAAATATTCTTGACACAAAACTGAAAACAACGTTTAACATCATTTATGCAGTCAACATTTAGAATCATGGCCAGAATACGTGTTAAAAACATCTTATGTTACTTTTATAGGTAATCAAAAACTACCTTTAAAGTTTAATGATAAAGTCGACTTTAAGATGCTTAAAGTGAAACGTAAAGTCAGTATTGTTAACCTCAAAAAAGAAAACAACCGGACAGCGTAAAATAAATCAACTACAGCTAAAGATCTCGGCGTTCGGGTTGCGATCCTTATTCTGTAACTCATAGCGATTGTTAGAATCGAATTCTGGCGTTTTTTGTACAATAAAGAGTTTACATACATAGATACATACATACTATTGGTTTTTTTAGACAGGCAAGCAAATTGATACCTCTAATAGATGTGATTAGTGTTGCCAATTTAGCGACTTTCTCGCTAGATCTCGCGTGTTATGGGGCTACGTTTGGCGACTTTTTCTGCAAGTGTTTCATACATCTTAGCGACTTCCTATGACCAGTGCTCCATACATCTAGCGACATTTGGGCCCAATTTGACATGAACTGGCGACTTTTTGCAACATCTCTAGCGACTTCTACAAAACTAAGTTGGAAACACCGGATGTGATACTTAAACACACAATTGAAAGTCAAACAGATATATTTATAATCAGAGGATGCGCAATACATGCCAAAAATAATGAATGCTTGTGTAACTAACAAATGAAAATACTTTAAACATCTTCGGAACAAGTTAAAAACATATTTTAAATTAAAATACGCGTAATACAAATAATCTAAAGTCTAAACGAAACACAAAAAGAGTAAAAAAATATCACAAGTAATTGTTCAAATTCAAATATAATATATTTATTTGTCAAACATAGGAGGAACAGAGCTGTTACAATTACGTGGAGACCGCTATGTTGTGTCATTTGACATACAAATTGTCATAGTTGAGTATGCAGCATGTCTCTCGGTACCTATCTATAATTTCTTAATCAATCGTGACCCACGCGATTTAAGCATACAGAGAAAAAACATACATGCACACTTTTACTTTAATGATGTTACTGTTATGGGTTCCAAAATGACAATACAATTACTATGTCACTCATTCAAATATGACTTCTTCTTCTTCTTCAAGTGCCTCTTCAATCCTGAAGGTTGGCCGCTAGCTTCTTGAACTCCTTCTTGTCCATTGCGAGCCGGAACAGCTGCTCAACGAAAGTGACACCGGTCCACTCTCGGATATTGCGCAGCCACGACTTCTTCCTGCGTCCAACGCGTCTCCTCCCTTCAATCTTGCCCATCATGATGAGTTGGAGCAGTATGTATCTGTCGTGCCTAAGCACATGGCCCAGATATTCAATTTTGAGCTTCTTGATGGTAAATATGACTTACAGTGGTCTTAATATCAGCTGTCAGATTAGTTTTATCTGAGTTTGTATCTATATGCGTCCCTTTCTTAAAACACTAGTTTGACAGAGACGCTGAGAGGATAAATTCAACCTGGACCAGCCATGTCAGGGTCACAGAAGCGCAATTCCCTAATGTAACATCGCTGCGTTCGACGCACCTTTGTCAACTTATAAGTCTTCATTGCTGGCGTGTCGTTGAACGCTACGATGTAATAAGATTCACACTACGGATCTCGGTTTACTGCGTGATGTTAAACAAATGTTGCATTGTGTTGAAGTTCAGGCGCCGCCGGTTAGTAATAAAGTTAGCTAACTACATTTTCACTTGATTAATTAATGAGATTAACATCGCAAGTTCCCGCAACAAAGTTTTGCTTTTTCTCGCTGGTTAGTGAAAGTTTACAGTAACAACCGAACAACGAATTACCTTCATCTAGCTACTACAGAATTACGTTTTGTATTTAGTATTCCTGCTACAAAATAAGTGATAAATAAGTTTTGGACCATTTGAATCACTATAGCCCCCAAAATAATTATATTTTTAAAGTTGTATGGTCCGTATTATTTCAAAATAACAATTAGATCAGAAGGCTCACTGAAGGGAGAGCAGCGATTATCTTGTCATCACTGGTTCCTTTGAGCGGCGGTGATTACTTACCATCAGGTGGCCCGCTTGCTAGTTTACCTCCCTTTCGACAACTAGTTTTCACTTTCACGCCATTTGGTTTAAGGAGTCAAGTATCAGATTAATATTTTTAACAAACTTCCATCGTCACTGAAGGCACAGACTCTAGTTAAGCATCGAAAATCGACAATCGTCTGTATAATGACTGCTATAATTCACTTACGCGTCGAATGTCGAATACGGATGCCAGCATTTGCAATGCAGATACGTTTTCAATTTACAATCAACAAGAACAGTATAAAATTAAGTCAATAGGCCGACTAAAGAATACTGTAGACTCAAAGGCTGCGGTGTTATTCTGGTGGGAATGAATTTATAATTGACAGCTCCAGTGACGTACTTATGCCAAATACATTATTATTACAACCATCGAATATTATAGAGCAGAAAAGTTTCTAAGAAACTGTAGACTTACAAAATCTTGCAAAACTTGTACTATATATACTAGTTAATTTATTCAAACAAAATAAATCTACATTATAAGTTGCAAAAAATTTCAAATTACATGAAATTTATATCGAGATCGTCAGAATTACATAATTATAAAGATGTGAAACCGAAATAAAAAGTATAGAACATTAAAACAATACAATAATAATACATACTTAACTACGTATTATATAACTTACACACACACATTGCCATCGATCGCTACATATAATTTAATTCCTGTCCAAAATAACATCTGACTGTACACAATCGACCTAAAAAAGCGTCAAAACAATTTAATGAAAGAGCGAACGATAACTAAATAGGCCCCACTCATCCGGACCTACAAGGGGGCTATTCGATAAATTGAAAGAATAATTCATTTTTCCGCTCCGTGGCACATGAAAGAGTTCGCTCGTCGCCCGGAGGCGATGCGAAGAGTTTCACGGGAGAGTGTTATGGTTAATAAAGCTGCGATTTCTGGTAGCAGCAGAATTCGTTATCTTTTCTGGAAGTAGTATAGTCTGTTTATATCCCCTTGTTTTGTGTTCTGCAATAGCGTCAGCGTTTAATAATTTTTCTGTAATTCTAATCTAGTATCTGTTTTCTAATATATTAATAAAACGAATCACTCACGTATTTTTAAGTCGAGAAATGCCCGACATGTTTTGGACCAGTCCGTGGTCCTTAATCATGCACCGAGCAGCCGAGCTGTCAGGGCTTCGGTACGCGGTCGTCGTCGCGCCACCGCCGCTCTTGCTCTCCTCTTCGGAACACATATCTTCGCTAGATTCTTTTGTGGTACGGCAATATCACTGATTTTTAAATTTGAGTGTTCTACATTAAAAATTAAGAATTGTTTCGGTTTTTTTTAACCTTACCTTGCTCGCTAATCCTGCCGCTAAGCAGCAGTGCTTGCACTGCTGTGTTCCGGCGTGGAGAGCAAGACAGCCGGTGTAATTCCTGGCACAAGAGGTATTCCATCTTAGCCCTCTGGGTTGGCAACGCATGTGCAATCTCTTTGGTGTTGCGGGTGTCTATAGAGGGTGGTGATCACTTACCATCTGGTGACCCACTTGCTTGTTTGCCTTCCTATTTCATATTTAAAAAAATTAAGTTATTTTTTACCAGCACGGGAACGGTGGCTATTTCAAACCGTACTTTTCACCTCAACGTTTATCGCTTTAAAATCACTACCGTTACTGCGTAGACTGTGTTCATAGAGTTTTTGTGTATCTCTCGTTCTCAAATATTCGGAATTCAGTTAGGGTTTAGGTTCTACTAAATTGAAACATTTTTTATCTTTATTTATTTAAGGGGCTTTCACTTGGGGGCTTTGATCAAAACTGAACTTGTCAGCGCCTTAATAAAATAAAGGATCTAAAAACAACTATTACAGACTCGAAACACAACAATAAAAACCCTACCCTATCTAACAGTCACCAAGACTTAAAATTGAAAGTATTTGCTTACAATATGCGTACTTATTCTTTAAGGCATTATCTACCAGTTAAAATCAGTCTGCAGTCATACTGTAAGAGTATGGTACTATCCCGGTCGAGCCGGCATTATCTTCTTCTTCTTCTTCTCTGCCGTTGACCATCCACTGCTGGATGAAGGCCTTCTCGCGTCACCGCCAAAACTCTCTATCCCTGGCAAGTCGTATCCAATTTTTCCCAATCGCGCGGGTGATGTCATCCGCTAAACGCGCCGGTTGTCGTCCCACGTTCCGGTGTCCCATTCGAGGCCTCCACTCGGTGACTCTGAGGGCCCATCTCTCACAGGGCATACGAGTCACGTGCCCAGCCCATCTCCATTTCAGCGACGCAACCCTAGTTCCGATATCCACCACTCCGGTCCTCTCCCGTATGGTAACATTACGGACTCTGTCGCGTAAGGAAAAGAGGGGGCATTATCTTATTTTAATTCAATTAAGTTTAATTAAATTTCGTAATGTAATGTATAGTCGATTAAGTAATTGCTTGACCACTTTTGAACCTTATCCTTTTGTAATACGGTCGAAAAGTGGTCAAGCAATTTCTTGGTCGACTATATATAGGTCATTTGACCTGATATAAATCTTTTTTTTACAGGAGATAGCAATTGGTTACAACGTGTCTCTATGACTATGTTTTTATACTTACATACGAAACTACACTTCCTTATTCCAGTTACTTGTCCCAACTTATTGTTTTCCTTATGGGTACTTATGTGAGATCTGCACGTGAATGCGAGTTTGTTTCCATTTCACACTCTATCGCCAAAACTGATTCCTCTAATAAATCCACACGTTTAGTTTATGATATTTCCGTTTTTTTACAACACAGGAAGGCAAACAAGCTAGTGCGTCACCTGATGGTAAGTGATCACCACCGCCTATAGACACGTGCAACAACAAAGAGAGTGCAAATGCGTTGCCAACCCAGAGGCTAAGATGGAATACCTCTTGTTCCAGTAATTACACCGGCTGTCTTGCTCTCCACGCCGGAACACAACAGTGCAAGCACTGCTGCTTAGCGGCAGGATTAGCGAACAAGATGGTGGTAACGATCCGGACAGACCTTGCACAAGGTCCTACCACCCGCCAAAATTAGGGATAATTAATGATAATAACCTCCTGTTCTATTTACTTTGTAAGTACTTTATTTTGCGGGCAATAGGACCTTCTGCAAAGTCCGTCCGGATCGCTACCACCATCTTGCTCGCTAATCCAGTCGCTAAGCATCGGTGCTTGCATTGTCGTGTTCCGGCGTGGACAGCAAGTCAGCTGGTAAAATAACTGGCACTATAGGCACACCATCTTAGCTTTTTGGGAACGCATCTGTAATCTCCTTGGTGTTGCACGTGTCTATGAGCGGTAGTGATCACTTATCATCAAGTGATTCACTTGCTCGTTTGCCGTCCCGTTTGTATGTATGTATGTAAATTATTTATTGTACAAAAGAACATAAATGACAAGAAGAAATACAGTGATGTACAAAGGTGAACTTATCCCTTTAAGGGATCTCTTCCAGTGAACCTTTGAGTGGGTGAAAGGAGTATCACTAGGGACAGACAAAGAGCAAGATAGCAACAACAATGAAAAATACCATACAACATGCTAATAAATACAATACATAAAATAGTAACAAATAATAAAATAAAATAAAATACATCCATATCTATATAAATAAATACACAGAAGTTAAAGGATTAAAAGGAAATTTATTTAGTAACGTATGAAATAAGAGTTGCTCAAAGTCACATTAGTGACTACGACAAGGTGCTAAAATGTTCAGCTACACCTGAAGTCGATTGTACAGTAATTGTAAAATGTTTACAGATAAAAAATAAAAAAATATCTTGGGACAATTTACACCAATTGACCTAGTCCCAAACTAAACAAATCTTGTGTTATGGATACTAGACAACGGATAAAGATACTTATATATAGATAAATACATACTTAAATACAAATAACATCCATGACTCAGGTACAGACATTCGTATACGTCACACAAATATTTGCCCATACTGATTTGAACCCGGGACCTCTTGCACAGTAAGCAGACACATGTGCCACTGTGCCATACAGGTCGTCGATAAAAACGGAAGAAGTGCTAACAATAGTAGATTTACTAAGCGTTTATAAATAGGATTCTATAACAAGCATCTGTCGGTTTAAAGTCCGTACCGTATCGTCATACAACCTCACTTCAAAGGCAGTAAACGGTGCTTTACCGCTATGTTTAGTCTCAGGTAAGCCTTAGCCTGTACACAAATCTAGCAAATATTTAAGCTCACCCGTACCTATGATTCTCCTATTTCAGCTGATCCTTGAATAGATTGGAGTTAGAGGGTGTTTGTTGATGCATAACCCTATTCGATATTGTCCAAGTGAATACCTCTATCATAAGACCAAGTGAAGACAAAACGTGTTATCTTGTTTGTCATAATTCGGATACGCATAATTTTTTACGCGTAAAGCTATTACGCATAATTTACACATACAAATAATGCGTAAGAACATAATGGAATGAAACGGACCATTCACGTGTTTAAAATTGAGTTATTTTCCGACGAGTAAAGCCTAAAAGGCCAATAAATAACTTGCAGATGCGTTGTCAACCCAGAGGGCTAAGATGAAATACCTCTTGTGCCAGTAATTACGCCGGTTGTCTTGTTCTCTACGCCGGAACACAACAGTGCAAGCACTGCTGCTTAGCGGCAGGATTTGCAAGCAAGGTGGTGGTAGCGATCCGGACGGACCTTACACAAGGTCCTACCACCCGTAAACATAAAAAGGTTTTTCAAAATAGTTACAACCCCGTCACCGGTGTATCACAATCAAACTCGCCTCTAATATCGTTTGTGCGGTGTGACGTCGCATGAAGCGCGATCGGCGCAGCCAGACGTATATCGCAGGCGTTGTCATAACGCAGAGTACGGAATGGAACAGAGACTTCGTATATATATTTTTACTTATGGTAGGGCTTGTTTTATGAAATAGGAAAGCAAACAAGCAAGTGGGTCACCTGATGATAAGTGATCACCGTGGCCTGTAGACAGGGGCGTAACTATGGTGGGGCAGGCAGGGCATGTGCCCTGGGTGCCAAATAAGGGGGGGCGCAAAAAACTAAATTTACTAACTACCTATTAAAAAAATACAATCCAAATTTATATACATGACTAAATGAAAGTCTTCTGAGGATCATTGAATCCTTATTGTAGATACATTATTTTAATCCAGACGGGGATATAGTTGTAGTATTTTGTTTGTTTTATATACATTACATTACAAAATTATTAAAAAAATGTGTTGGTATCTGTTTTTAAAATAATTTACAAAGGGAAAGGGGCGCAGTTTGGATGCGAGCCCTGGGCGCCATTTTATGTCGCTACGCCCCTGCCTATAGATATTGCAGATGCGTTGCTAACCCAGAGGGCTAAGATGGAATACCTCTTGTGCCAGTAATTGCACCGGCTGGCTTGCGGCTTGTCTTGTGTCTTGTTTAGGGCTTGTGCAAGGTTCGCTCGGATAACTGACCAGCTGTCGACCTTTGCAAGAGAGTTTTGGCTGAAAGGTATCGCATTCTGGCCGTTTCGTGGCCGGTTGACGGACGCCACAAAAGCTCTTACGTTACAGACTGCACGTGCTAATAACTAAGTTGGTGGGTAATTAAGTACCTATAATAAATATGTGTTTAGTCTTTAAGGTCTCTATGGGCCTATGCACCCTGAAATAAAATTATTCTATTTTGTTCTATAGTTACTCAGTGCAGTTAGCAGTGCTTGCACTGTAATGTTCCGGCGCGGATAGCAAGGCAGTCGTTGAAATGACTGGCAGAAGACGTATTCCATATTAGCCTTCTGGGTTTAAGTGAAGACCGCCAATTGTTTACCTTTTAAATTGTTTATCAGTGGACTTTGTGTAGACTATTATCCGTGTCGTTTACAATAAAGAGTATTTGTCTTGTCTAGTCTCTATAACATTTCTATACTCTGTACTCGCATGTGAAACGATGCGAAAAAATAATTTCCTTTCTACAGGGTAGCGTATGTAGTGCTCCTTGCGGGATGAGAAATTTGAGCAAAGTTTAAAGACAATCTTGAGCTGTGTTAGGAGTATTATACCGTTGTTAAATGAAACAGTAATTTTCAAACCAAATTAAAACTTTCTTTGTTTGAACACATCATTTTTTTTTAATGAAATAGAAAGGCAAACCAGCAAGTGGGTGACCTGATGGTAAGCGTATACTACCGCCTATAGACACCCGCAACATCGAAGAGACTGTAGTTTCGTTGGGCTAAGATGGAATACCTCTTGTGCCATGTCTTGCTCTCCACGCCGGAACACAACAGTGCAAGAACTGCTGCTTAGCGGCAGGATTAGCGAGCAAGATGTTGGCAGCGATCCGGGCGGACCTTGCGCAAGGTCCTGCCACCCGCAAAATGTATATATATTATTGTATAAATGTGTATATTATATCTTATAGTTTCCTTGTAAAGCCTTACACTGTTCTTTCAAAACGCCCAGTAAACCTACGTTAGTTAACTAACGTGTCTTTTTTATCTGTCATTGTGACATTTGCCTTGGGATTAAATGAAAAAAAAAAACATGTTGTAGTTGAAAGAGGTTGCTAATTTTTTACACCGGCTGTCTTGCTCTTCACGCCGGAACAAAACAGTGCAAGCACTGCTGCTTAGCGGCAGGTTTAGCGAGCAAGACGGTGGTAGCTATCCGGACGGACCTTGCACAAGGTCCTGCCACTCGCCAAATTTGTAAGTTTTGTGGTACAGGCCTCAGATGACCCACTTACTCTGTTAAAATTTGAATATTTTGTAAAAAAAATGTTCGAAATAAAAAATTAATAATAACCGATAATAGACCAGTACCAACTGGTAGTAATTTTGTGGATATTTTACGCAGGCTACAAACAACATGGCCGCATTCAATGTAGCAAATCGTGCGAAACTTTTTTAAATATGTAAATCAAATTTAATCTAAAAACGAAATTGAATGAGCAATCCCGTAGCAAATTAAATCTTTTTCCCGAAAAGAACAACCTATCTCCTAAAGGTTTTTTCCTCAAGACCGTGTAAATACCGAAATTAAGTGCTTTGAGACGTTTTTCGTGGATTCCACTGGGTATTTCGGTGACAAGAGCTTTTCTGTTCGAAAATAGAACCGCGTTAAAAATGCCTTTTAATGATTTTTAAAATCGGAAGGAAAATATTCAATAATTACTCGCAATCGTTTTGGGTAACGGCTTTAAGTAATAAAATATATAATTGCTGTTACGTTTCTTTCCTACTACAAAATTGTTTACTGTATTCTTTTTTTTTTCATTTTGACGTCATAACCGAAGATTCTGCCTCCCCGGCCATCACCATTCAAGAATCTTGCGAGTCATCTACTATTGCCGGGCCGTCTCTAGCCCATTTAAACTTTTATTTTTAATACTTAATTGACTTGTCAACTTAAGGCATAAACATCTGTTCCTTTATTTATAACGTTATCGGGACTTTAACGCGATAAAAGTATATTGTTGATTTACCTCGACGTTTCGGCCATGCTTCAATGGCATAGTCCCGATAACATTATAAATATGTTTGAAAATCGCGAAAGTTCAAAACAATTTATCTGTTCCTTTTATTCTATTTTTAAGCTGCAGATATTTATAGTAAAACATGTTTTTTTTACTATTGTGAAGGACAAACAGGCCTTTTTTGTTATATATTTGTTACTTTTGTAACTGGCCATTGTAAAACCTCGTGACAGCAGCCCAGCTTGAAGCGTATCTGGAGTTAGTCGTCCGCTGTCTGCTGAGGCTGCTGCCACGAGATTCACCCATAGATTCATGTAAAGCCTAAATTCATTAAATTAGTATTTTTCTCTATTTCCATCTATTATTTTCAGTCCACTAGGTATTCTTCACAACCATTAAACTTGTTCTATGACGGTTGCTTGGTGTTAGTATTTCTAAATATTTTATTTTGTTTAAGAAAGTAAATTGAATTTGTGTCTGTGTTAATTTATTGTTACTTTGAATGTTTACAGTACTTACTTTAAAAACATTTAAGGATTACGTATAATTATTTTTTTGTAATTATGTATATTTTATTATCCTGTTTACCTTTTTAGTTAACGATCTGATTATTTTGACATTTGAAACGTGTAATTTTCAATAGGAAACTATAAACATATTTTGCCTATCCTTCAGGAGTGTGATTTTCTAAGGAAAATCTTTGTAACATCAATAACTTCAACGATGAAAACACAAATTGGTATTCTCTAAGACCGTTAGAATATCGACAAGGCGAGGTTTATGCGACACTTTTTATTTCGTCCGATGTTCCGATCCACGTTTTGAAACTTGCTCCGTTTTGACTCGTTATAAGAGAGCCTGTATCGTGACGGATCACCAAACCTTGGAAAAATGAATGCAGTGCTCACGTCGTTAAAACTTCCGAGGTCCGTGGAGCGAGTAAATCGTTCCAAAACTTTTAATAGCTCTTTTAGGACATTCCCGTACTAAGGCTTTGTGATATAGCAAATTTGCCATTTTTAGCCTTAACTATCCTATTTCTTATAACAGCATATCTCCATTTCTGTAACACTCTAATATAGAATGTATTCGCAAACGGGTAGCGCCAAAATTGCAAAAAGTGCTCAATCGATATAAAGCCTTTCAGTTTTGGTCTAGTTTAAGAATGTCGTACGTGATCATATAGAAGTGTCCGAGCCAAGTTTGAGTGACAATCTGCTTTTTGTATAATATCAGAATGTAGCATATTTCTGGATTTGATCTCAAAGAATATCTAAGGTTATGTTAACTGTAGAGACTTGACTTTAGAGAATACTATGTAATAATATTACTGCCGGTTTTAAGAAAGTCACCATTTGAAGTTGAAATTGTAAAAGAGTTCCTGAGTGAGGATTACTGATAAATTTTTTCGATTTAAATTAAAGCCGGGCCGGATTTTATACCGGATTAAATACCGGATTCATATGCAACACGGCTGCGAAGAAACGCGCGTGCACACGTTGGTTGTAATTTATGGAATGATATGTTTAGATGGCATATTGCTTGCGTTGCGTGCACGTAACGCAACGAAGCAAGCTGGAGTCGTGCTGCATACGCACCCGGCGTGGCCTTTACGTACGTGTAACCAAGTACTTGATTGTGTGTATTACAAAACAATACAATATGTGCTTTATTGAATACTACTTTACAAATACACAAATATACTGAAAGATACAAATTGCACATTGATTGATTGAGTGATTGCAGAGAGATGCAAGTGTACTAATAACATAGTTCGACAAACTGGAACAAATTACCTTGCTACTCCGCGAAACCGAGGTAATTTTTTTCAGTTTGTTGATATGGACCTCCGCAAAGTAACGCCTGAATCTATTAACATAGTTCGATGCCAAAAATTTAAAAATAATGGCATTGCAATATCTTTAATAATGCTTCATTAATGTTAATCGGAGAAGCGATTGTTAAATTTGGTTGCCAAGGAAACCAAAAACAGCAAAAGTAGACTAGTAAGAATTTGATTTTTTTTATCACATGTGCTCATAGACTACTAAACGCTCTTGTGCCCATAATAATTATTCTTGACTCAACCTTCAGTTTGTCAAATTTAACATTAACCAACTATAATCATGATACGGTGCCCCAGAAATGTAATTTTTCTTACTCTTACAAGGTTATTGCCTGATATTATTATAATCTGTTAAAAGTAAGTGTAAAAGAAAATAGAATCTACGCTGAAACGCAATAAAAATTAAAAGTTAATGCGAGAATTTTAGTCTCGCATTAGTATTCTACAAAATATCTTCGTCGTTAAAGCACTTAGCATTTAATTTTTTTTTGTGGCTAGGTCGTCAATTATAATTAGGTACATTTAAAAAAGACTTGCCTCGTTTTACTAAAATCTTAGTTTTTTCGGTACATCAAAGTAAGGTTAACGGAATGATTACGTTATTAATCATTATTCTTACAATGTATTTTTTGGAGGGTACGTAATTTAACTTAAAAAAGATATATAAAAGTAACTTTTACTTTAAAACACATAAATAGTTTTTAAGCTATCTATCATTATGCAGAAATTTAAGTGAAATATTTTAATTATATATTTTCTGAGGTAAGTGCACCAATGCTTGATAGGCTTAGGCGATTAAATTTATCAGTAGTTGAAATTATTTTCTCTCTCGTTTTTACTCGTATGTTTTCGTATCTTTTCGTCAATTGGATCACCGTCAATGACTGATGCTGTTACCCTAGTTTACCATGCAACACGTAAAAATAACAGTGCAGTATGCACCTTATGGACGTTCGTTAACTCGCTACGTAACTCAGTGCTACTCTCTCCTACAGGGCTAGTTAGAAAGAGACGCAATGAGTTACGTAGCGAGTTAACGCTTGTCGAGAAGGTTCATGCTAGGTGAATTAATCAGGGGGTAGTTATCTAAGCGCAACAGCGACGAGTTTGATGGTGAGGCGAAGTCCTGTCTTGCCAGGGGGGTTCGCACTGTAGGTACGCTCGACCGCCTTGCCTATGGCATAGGCAAATCGCAGTAGGCTGTCGGCTTGCCGCGCGCTCGCTCGCTCGACCCCGCCGTGGCAGTGTAATTGAAAACGAATGCCGCGCAATCCTAGCGTGTCCCCGAGAGTAGCGGGGGGAAGGCAGGCGCGGGCGGCGCGTTCTTTTTGATTTGCGCCGACTGGCGCATGGTGTATGAAGTAATACGAACTTTTTGTACGTGCTAATAAAGTTGGAATTCGTTTAATCGCGGTCGTAAAAGAGAAGTTTCTGAACGTTAGTACTATTGGTGGTCTTGCTCTAACAAGACATAAAAAGTTTTTATTTATTAAATGTAGTACGAAGCTAAGAGCCGAAAAAACAGAGTGTCACTGGTTAAGCGAGAAAATGTTTTACATTAAGAACGTAATGTATATTGTATTACTTTGAACTAAAATCCTTTTTTATTCCCTAGCCCCTTCCGTTAGGCGACGTGTCACGTTCGAACGTGCGTCGACAAAAATTTAATCGACCTCACTAGATTTATCGGGAGACGGGAAAGGTCGCGTCTATTTACCCTGCGGCGTGACACTTGTCAGTTTGTCTGTTTGTTTAGGACGATGCTGAGTCTTACAGTTCGATAAATTGGGTTTTGAGTTTTATATATTATTATAGGAACTGACATGCTTGTGCTAGCAAGCTTCGTTTGTCTGTCTTTTTGGTTAAAATCTTGCCGGTATGATCGCCTTGAAACTTTCTATTTCAGTATGTTATTGTAATATTTTTTTGATTCTCATTTTTAATGTTAAGTTACTATAGACATAACGTATACTGCCCTGTAACTTTGTTTTCATAAGAGAAGAAAAAAGAAATGCTGCCGAGTTTCTTGCTGCGCTTTTTCTCAACAGAATCTTCTATTTTCCGAGGCATTGGTGGTAAAATCAGACTCATAAAAGAGCTTACGTAGCCTACTTGTAAAATATATTTTTCATTTTCATTTTCATTAATTTTCAAAGTGCTGTCAAAACTAAAATATTAAAATGGAAATTCATAATATTATGGTCATAATCATCATACAAATTATTGTCAAGTACGAAATAAGAAAACAATTCGTATTCAGGATAAATGGCGTAAGTATAAGAATAATCAGAAAATCGAATTCATAGCTAGTCCTGCAGTAATAGATCGTTCGTACGCAACGTACTCAAGATTGCATTTGACATTTCGTTTCTATAGCAATGAAACTTCAAATACGGTCTTCAAAACGCGGACGTACTTCAAAACGATCTATAACTACGAGCCTTCGACTCGTAATCACGTAAGGTATTAAAGGATGATACCCTTCCGGGTATAAATCATCTGTCAATAGTTCACTTATTACGTTACTCCAAATAATATAATATATTGGATATCCTTTGAAAGGAATACGTCAAGGTGAAGTGTGTAATCATGAGAAGAGACAGGTATTTGTAGATACCTACATCTTGCAATGTCATAAATTTTTTTCTCATGCTCATGAAACTGCTGTGATATATTGTCGTTCCACTTCGCGCTGTAGGTACGCTCGGCCGTCTTGCCTACAGAGTAGGCACATCGCAGTAGGTTGTCGGCTAGCCGCGCGCCTACTTACTCGTTCTCGCTGAGTCAGTGAAATTGAAAACAAATGCAGTGTAATCGTGACATTTCGCCTCGGAGTTGCGGGGGGGAGGCAGACGCGGGCGGTTAGTACTATTATTTATTCTGTGACATTACTATCTCACTCGCATAGGCAGGACGTTTAATATTAAAAGTTGATAGTTTTAATTACCGTCCTTGGCTAGCGTGAAATAAGTTTTTCTTCCATAGGTAAAGCGGTAATTTTGTACCACAAGACGAGCCGCATGCCCGTTTGCTGAGGACGTAGTTTAAATGTACGGATGAAAAGACTCCCATGTTCAAAGTAAGATGCCTATCTCGCTGCCAATTTTCATTTAAATCGGTTTCTTATTTCAGCCAAGAGATTCGTACCATAATATACAGACTTTTTTGCATTTTATATTAAATCTAACTTCTTGCCTACGACATTATCTGTCCCAGATAGTTTTGTATATATTTGTGATATAAAATTGCTCATATTATTTTCTAAATATCCAGATACCCGTATATCTTCATTTGTTGAAAATTTGTCTCGTAGAACTTTGTCATCGAGATTTATAAAAAGCCATAATCTTTGTTAGGTGTAATATACCAACAGATCTGAGTTTTCACAATACGATTTCTTAGTAGGTACGTTAAGAATAAAATAAGTTATGGAGTTGAAATTAGAAATTTCCTTTAGCTTTTTACTTCACGATTGTATAATTTGTTAAAATAAATGCAATGTAATGCACCACTTGTAGAATTTTTGGCTAAATCAAGTTTTTAGCACAAGTCTGTACCGTCAATTTACTAAAAAAATCCTAAATAATACTAGATGGTGTTTTTTTTACTAATTACTGTATAGAACTTGCTGCTGATAAAAAATGTCACAATGGCCTTAACATGGCCGGCTGAGTTTAGTTTATCGCTAAGTGCATCCCTTTCTTATGCTAGTAGTTAGACAGAGACGCAGGATCGATAAATTAAACCTGACCCATCATGTTAGCTCCGCAGGGGCATCTTTTTTTGTTATATTTGTATCCACGGACAGTTAGATAGTCGATATCGACTCCATAGCTCGCTTTAATCTTATCGTGTTATGAAAACTTTGATCCTTAGATATAACTTCGAAGCACTTGTTATTTTTCTCAGTAAAACGTTATTCCAACACATTTTCGTGACAATTTGCTGTATTCATACACTACACTAACTTTAACGTCGTGCAAAAACTCCCATTTTTCGCAACAACTAACAACCTTCATCCTTATAAAGATAATTATGATGGAATCATTATATTGCTACAAACTTACTTTACCGCTGTCAAAACCAGAAACTAACGATTTCTCATACAACATTCGTTGAGGAGTGCCGCAGTCTCAGCCGCAAAGCTAAATTTGTACGACATCACGAGGCAGAAAGCAATATATGAACATCAAAAGCTTACATTTGGCAACAACGGCACACTCATCTAGTTAACATCCAGAGGAAGACAAGGGAACTTAAACTGTATTTTGAGTTCATAAGGCTTAAAATTAATTCGTTAAAAGCCGTAATTGCAAGACTATACTGTAAAAACAGTAGCTATCAATGTCAGATGTTTTAGTCGGTAGCTTCGTTTGAGGTCCTAAGCAAATAGCATGGGCACAGTTATGTAAACAATTCGGATTTGAAACAATATTGGCGCTTAGTTGACAAGCAGACTTTATTGCTGTCACGATTTTTGGTCTAGATAGAATAATAGGGCACGAAGCTGATATTGGCAAAAGCGGGAGAACAAATGTTTGCTGCGAGCGTGATTTGTCGAAAAGAAGGTAAGGAAAAATAGAAAAAATGGAACTAGCTGACCAGGTAAAATTAAATTATGATGTACACTTACACCCTGTATATAGGGAAGTTATGTTTTTTTATTATCTCTCCAGTTATTTGTCATAGTCAAAATAGCAGCTGATAGTAGGACATTTTCCTTTAAAGATGTACTCTTAACGAATGGTTAGAGGCCGTCACCAAACTGACGATTAGAATGTAAATTGGCGTAAGTCTCGTAACAAAACTGACACACTTGTCAGTATTTAAATACAACTTAAGTTTAGGTATTACACATTACAGTATACGTAATAATAATTGCCTAATTCCCTGCAAACCCACTTCCCTCCAAAAATAGTGTCGCCCCCGATTGTACCCCCATAACTATAAATTACCCCCAAATTTGGAGGATTACCCCCAATGTGGTATCAGTGTCGGAGGTTGGCTTACACTTATCAAGCAGCGGAATAAAAAAAAATCTTAACAGCACGATTCTAGTTTTGAACTAAATGTAACAGCGCCATCTGTGGGAGCATAACTAAAACAAATAAAATTAACATAAAACTACCGTAAGGCTCGGACATATTAATAAAAAGCTAAAATACGTAAGTGATCCGTCCCTATTAATAAATCAAATTAAGATAAGTTGTTTTCAAAAGAATTATATTTCAGAACGTTACTGTAATTAGTTAATTTCGGCGGCTTAGAAATAAGCTTTCATAACATTATTTGAACGCGGCGTAAAGTTTGTATTTTCGGTTTGTCTTATTACACGCCCTAGTGTGAGCCTAAATAAGCTTTTCAATCTCCAGAGCTCAAACTAAAACAAAAATTAAAAACAACACTGATCATACCAATTGATTTTACAAACTTCTAACAAACATTCGCGTTCGAATCCCTACTAATTCAAAAACAAATTTAACTTTGCCGTCCTCACAGCACATCCACTTTAAACTTCCGTCTTGTTGCCAGAGTGTTAGATGTGTTATTATTTTGCGTGGGACGCATGATGAATTTGGCAAACTAGCGAACGTCAGAATCCGTTCTGAAACCCAATTTGCATGTAAATTCATCGAAGTCGCCTCTGATAAACATTACTGCGGCTGGAGTTGCCGCAGTCGTAGACTGCGTGTAAACTGTTTATGCAATATGTCAACTATAACTATGGCAATGTAATTAATTTTTGACTTAAGACTGGATACTCTAATGTTGACTCTGACGACGAAACTAGTTCGAATCTCGATAGGAGCAAAAATTTACATGTTGAAAAGAACAATTTAGAACATACGTCACACATTACCCAAAATAGACGCTTTCTAAGTCGACGCGTTATTGGAAACCAGCCTGCGAGAACCTTTAATAAATTCGAATAAAATAGAATATAATGCAGACACATTTTGAATTAAAAAACTCGAATAGAATGCAGTTTTTTGACACATTTTGAATTTGTTTACAATTAACGAAAAAGGGAAAAAATACAATTCAGAAATTTACAAATGTGACTAAAGGATTGGACTCAGTGTATGCTGTATGCGCCTGCACACAACATTGATTTTCAATGCAATCTATTGAAAACTTTGTGCTTGAAATTATTTTTGTTTGAGAGGTTATTGAAAGTAAAAAAATATAAGTAATTTACGGAATTTACACAGGAATAGAAGAAAAAACAGCGAATATAAATGTTTCCACTCGTATCGCTGATGTTAAGTATTTATTTATTTAGTATTATAAGTATGTACTATCAGCATATTGGTCCCCTGGCCCACCGCAGAACCGTGATAAGTTGACATAACAAGTTAAATATAAAGATACATATTACGATTTGATTTTAAACTTCATTTTGACATCGTTTCATGGTAGGTCAGGGTTCCATGTTGATGATTGTACTATTGCTTAATTTATAACTAAGTGGGTTGTTATAAAATGTTTCAAGATGATTATACTTGTCTAATTAAAAGCTTCTTTCCATCTTAAAACTTTGACTAGTTTATCGCAAAATTACAGACATCATCAAAACTAAGCCAGCTAGAAAGAAAGGTTCTTGAAACATCCTTGTGAAAGAAAACTTTAAGTTATCCTTAATCCTCAAAATTTTCTTAACTTCTACAATTAAGATAATGATTATAAGGGTCAACAACAATGAGGTTAAAAAGGATTTTTTATAGAAATTATGCACAGCCATTGCCACATGAAACACGATGGAAAGGTTAACATTAAGAAAAAAAGTATAAAATTTTGTGAACTAAAAACTATACCTAAGTACTAAATAAAGGTTTGTTTTGAATGGCGACGTTTTGAATAAAGTTATTGTTACAATAATTCTATTTATCGCAAATTTTACAACAAGTATCCGAATTTTACCATAGAATATTACAGCATACTTCGAATCGCTCCGTTTCAATCCCTAGGCACCGTTAAACTTTTAAAAATAATACACGTACATAATAAACAACATGTTATTTTCACATACACGATATAAAGTTTTAACGAACTTTCTACATATTGCATACCGCCGTTCCACTTATAGAAAGGGTACGTAAATTTTAGAGTTAATATAGTTTTAATGAAATTTTCAATGTTGTTTCAGCCATGCGTGAATTCTGATTTGATTAACCTTTCGGTGTATATTTCAATTATTTCATAACCAGCCCGTTATGAAATAATAATGAATCGTGATTACGGAAAGTACTTAGCGTATTAGTGTTTATTTAGTTTGTAGTATTTATTATATTTATTTAAAGAGCTATTCATCCTAGTAAATAACGTGCTTATGCTCAAGGGGGCTTAGGTTTCGCTTTGGCAAGTTTTCTAACTATTCAACTCCATTTTGTTCAGTCGTCTGCGAAATAAGGCATATTGTAGGTAGGTAGGTAGGTCGGTATCGGTAACAGGTATATTTATTTATCACACACACACACCCGAACACACACATCCGAACAAACACACACACACACACACACACACAGCCGAAGATCAAAAAGAAAAAATGCTGTTGTCAAGAGAATACTGCTAACCTAAAATTACCCTTTAGGTGAGATATGTCATCTTCTCTAACACTATTTTACTGAACATCACATGAAAAAATAAAACAATATTCCCTCATTTTGGAGCACTTTTTACCACTTGCACTTGACGCCTCCATCTATTAATGGCCGCAAGCTTTTTCAAAGGGCTCATTTAGTGAGACCGAGTTCTATTTGATTTCTTTTTGATTATTATTGTTTCGGGGACCATGTACATCCCAAACATATTGTTTTGACCTGGGGACCCTATATCTCCTGGTCAGTCTTTAATAGTACCAGTTAGTTCAAGATGCTTAAAGCTTTCTTTTTATTTTTGTTGTTTTTTTACACTTTATGTGAAGTACTTACTATTGTGATGATTGAGTATATGGCTCTGTAATCTTGTTTTGAAAAGAGAAGAAAAAAAAAAGATAAACTGCTGAGTTTTGTTGCGGCGTTTCCTCTCAGCAAAATCCATTTTCTGAAGCGCTAGTAGATCCAGACCAGATATATGGCCTACTTGCAAAATATTTTTTTTATTTTCATATGTGTCATCACTGGTTACACTGGTAAGACCGTGGTCTTTAAACATTACGAAATCGGCTATTGTTAGAGTCTTAACCATCATCTCTCCTAATAACATGGCCACCATAGATCTTCGATCTCAATTGACAAGTCTAATCATACGATAGAGCCGGGCGGAGAACGTTTGAACTAGGTCAGAAGCTGATGAGTTTACTTTGATCGATAACTGCCCGTTCATATTAAGGACAACGTCGTGGTGAATAAATTAATAGATAAAATAAATAAATATCTCGGGACAGTTCACACTAATCGACCTAGTCCCAAACCAAGCAAAGCGTACTGATGGTAGGTACTAGACAACAGTTATACATAATATTGTAATGACAACACAAAGAAAAATTAGGGCAATGGCAGGACTTGAACCTGCAACATCAGCATTCCGTGCCTTGCGTTTTCCAGTTTCGCTACACTGCCGCTGCCCTACCCTGCGAATTTTTCAATGTGCTTCGTCTTACGGTCATTACATTATTGATTTTAAGGGTACAACTACCCTCGGTGTCATCTATATGAAACTTTTTTTTTTAACAAGTTATCATATTCAACTGGGTACCTTTACAGCTACCGTCAGCTGATGAGAGATGGCGCCGTTTTGTTATTAAATTTTGTAACCGAAATTTCTTTCGATTTTTATTTTAAACGTTTTTAACATTCAAATTATTAAATTAAAATTGTTGTCATTACAATTTTAATTTAATATTTTGAATGTTAAAAACGTTTAAAATAAAAATCGAAAGAAATTTCGGTTACAAAATTTAACAGTTATACATGCTTATATATAGAACGCCTTACTTTATTTAGGCCAGGGACCGCATTATGCGGATGTATAACTTTTTTTTTTTAAATAGGAAGGCAAACAAGCAAGTGGGTCACCTGATGGTAAGTGATCATCATCATCATCATCATCTCAGCCACAAGAAGTCCACTGTTGGACATAGGCCTCCTCCATGGATCATGGATGGTAAGTGATCACCACCGCCTATAGACATCCACAATACCAAGGAGATTGCAGATGCGTTGCCAACCTAGAGGGCTAAAATGGAATACCTCTTGTGCCAGTAATTACACCGGCTGTCTTGCTCTCCACGCCGGAACACTGTTGCTTAGCGGCAGGATTAACGAGCAAGATGGTGGTAGCTATTCGGACGGACCTTGCACAAGGTCCTACCACCTGCTAAACTTTACCAAACAATATGACTTTGGACCATTACCTGTATTCCTGATCATGGGATCACTAATATGGAGATCTTGATTGAGCAGCTCGTTGATTTGGGTAGTATTTATAGTGTTTTTAATAAATAAAAGACAGTCAGACCAATAATGTAATAATGTTGCCACACACAAACGTACAAAAGTAAAATATTAGTTTTTATTTTGATGTTGCCATGCAACAATTCCACAAGAAATACATTTGCGAGCCTTATTCTGATTTGGAGTGATTTTCCGTAAGCTTTCAAATTCACGATTCACCTAAAAAAAGGTAGACCCCATTTAAAATTGTGGGTCACATCATTTTCTCATACAAAAGTCAGCAAATAAAAATAAATCAATGTTCATGGATATAAGAGAGGATCTCCCTTCGTGTTTGCTTAGTTTGGCTTTTTTCGTGTCGTAAAGGGGTTACTTTAAGCACATTTGTCAATAACAATTTTTGGCAAGATTTAGTTGGTTGACTTTTAGATATTGAAATGGAACAACTTTTTCTGCCGTTCAAAGAGCCGATTTGGACAAACGGGGCAATTGACGAACCAGGAAATTGATCAAGTGTGAAATGGACGAACGGGGACAGAATTAGTCAATACTTTTACAACCTATAATTATTCCAAATTTAACCACTTCTTATAATTAGTCATACGCCTAATAAAAAAAAACGTTATGTTAACTTTAAAGTCAATGACTTTTAGGCGACTAATACCTATAAGGAAAAATCTCTGCTCATTATTGTCAAGAAATAAAATGTCACAAATTCTTATGGAAGTAAAAAAAAAATTACAACATAGGAAGGCAAATGAACAAATAGGTCACCTGATGGTAAGTGATCACCACCGCCCATAAACACCCGCAACACCAAGGAGATTGCAGATGCGTTGCCAACCCAGAGGGCTAAAATGGAATACCTATTGTGCCAGTAAGAGCACCGGCTGTCGTGCTCTCCACGCCGGAACACAGCAGCGCAAGCACTGCTGCTTAGCGGCAGGATTAGCGAACAAGATGGTTGTAGCGATCCGGCCGAACCTTGCACAAAGTCCTACCTTCCGCAAATGTCAAGATATAGAAATATCCAATTGAAGATGATCGCAAAATAAAAATGACAACAGACAGACAATCAGACATTATTATTGAAATTACAATTTTCATTACATAGACTATGTATTGAAACAAGACGATTATTGTAAGGAATCTTTCTTTTATGTGTAGTCTCCAATGACAATGTATTTAGCTTTATTCCCGGATATTGAATAAAATAAACCAGATTTGGCTGCGAGTTCCCGTTTTATGACACTTCACACGGCAATCGCGAACAATGTATGGAAATTTAATACCTTCAGAAAAATGTCGAATCATAAAATGTATCTAAAACAGCATCAGTTTAAATTTTGTTCGACGCTTTGCTTGTCAGCTTTGTGGACGTAAAACGTCTTTCACTTCAGGCAGTAGGGGTCACTTGTAAAAACTACTACTAACCAACTATTAACTAGCTATTAACTAACTAATTATTATATAACGAAATATATAATGACTAGCAGACGCCCGCGGCTTCTTTCTCAAGGAATTAGCAGCGTATGTGTGACTGTCAGGGATAGTGCTTAGCACGGCTAGCTTCCTATTAGTAAACAAAAATTGGAATCGGTTCGGTAATTCTAGAGGATTTCCTCTTTATCATATAAGTGTAGATGAAATCGCTTATTACTTTAAAAAGCATATCACCTACCGGTATTTTTTACTATTTTTTAAAGAATAGAAGCCATTATTGCAAATGCAAGTAAATACTGACCTCCACTCCTCTTTTAACCCCCTTAATGGTATAATATCCAAGAAACCTTTCTAAGTGTACCTTCACACCCCCCAAGGAACACAAATGTTTTAAATGTTACTTTTATATTCAACAGTTTCAATTATGCGTTGTCCGTTATTCAGTCAGGAATGGAACTCTTTATCTTTACATGGTATAAAGTAATAGTATTTTATGCAACTGCTATATAATGAGAGGCCTTAAAACACGAGTGTGGTTTTATGAAACGAGCGTCAGCGAGTTTCATAATAGGATCACACGAGTGTTTTAAGGTCTAATTATATACAGTTGCATACATTACTTTATCTACACACATATCATAACTGCAAAAAACCGTAACAGCAAAAAACCAAAAACGAATGACAACTAATGGCCGCCATGTATATTAAAAAGGTACTCTGTGATTCGATCTATCCGTCAAGACGAACGTTTTTTTTAAACCATAGACGAACGAATATAGTCCCTATTGTCATATCACTCGAGATCAACTGTCGTGCGTTTAAATTAAAAAAAAACATACTGAGTTGACGTTTCGTATCGATAACTGATTTAATATCTGTGGATACTAGAATAGAGACCAACTTGAATTTTGACAGCTGTTCCAAATTTAAATTCATAACGTCACGAGCATCACGAGATATCGGTAATGTGATGACCAATAAAGAACAGATTTACCTACTACCACAGACAAGAAAATTCTTATAATAACATTGGTTGTAATAATGCTGGTCATTTCCTAGGGTTTTTGAACGCGTTATTTAGCCTTTATGATATGTGTGTAGATAATAGTATTTTATGCAACTGTTGCATAATGAGGGGTCTTAAAAGACGAGTGTGGTTTTATGAAACGAGCGTCAGCGAGTTTCATAATAGGATCACACGAGTGTTTTAAGACCTAATTATGTACAGTTGCATATATTACTTTATCTACACACATATCATAAGTACTCTATGATGGGGTCAGAAGCCATAGGGCAATGACCTGCATTGCTACTAGCTACTAGTGCTAGGTACCTATTAAATATCTATACACTGTACACATTAAATAAATGTAAAAAAAAATGAATTTGAACAAATATAGAAACAAATTAGAAAAATTCTCATAATAATATTGGTTGTTATCATGCTGGTCATTGCCTACGGTTTCTGAACGCATTATAGAGCATTTATGATATATGTGTAGATAAAGTTATTTTATCTACACATATATCATAAATGCTATAAAGTTATTTTATCTACACATATATCATAAATGCTCTATAATGCGTTCAGAAACCGTAGGCAATGACCAGCATGATAACAACCAATATTATTATGAGAATTTTTCTAATTTGTTTCTATATTTGTACAAATTCATTTTTTTTTACATTAATTTAATGTGTACAGTGTATAGATATTTAATAGGTACCTAGCACTAGTAGCTAGTAGCAATGCAGGTCATTGCCCTATGGCTTCTGACCCCATCATAGAGTACTTATGATATGTGTGTAGATAAAGTAATATATGCAACTGTACATAATTAGGTCTTAAAACACTCGTGTGATCCTATTATGAAACTCGCTGACGCTCGTTTCATAAAACCACACTCGTCTTTTAAGACCCCTCATTATGCAACAGTTGCATAAAATACTATTTCCGATTTGTCTAAAATTTTTATACTGTATCTTCGGCCGCCTTACTTCTAAACCACCAACGAATTTCAATGCGGTTTTCGCTGTCATTTAGATTTTTTATAGGCAAGGTTTTTATGTGCATTTTATTAAGAAGGTACCCTTGAGAAGCCAGGGTGGATCGCTAGTTATTTATAAGTGGATTTTTCCAAACTTTTCCATTAGGAAAATATTTAAAAAAAATCGCCTAATCTTTAACAAAACAAAGTCGCTTTCCACCTCTGTCTGTCCTTATTTATTTAGCCGTTTATTTCTTCTAAACCACGCAATGGATTTTGATACGGTTTCCACAGTCACTTAGAAAAGTCTTTTTACGGAAAGTTTTCATATACACCCTAATACCACCCGTACAAAGTCAGGTTGGGTCACTAGTTAATATTAAAATAAACAAAAGAAAGCCATTGCATTACTAAACGTTTATTCGTTATATAAACATTCTCAATTGCTCTATAAACTAATAATATATTACATTTATGGCAATAACAATATCCATAATCAATCCACTAAAAGCCATAACAACTTGTCACCTTATTCTAAGACGGCAATAACCTAATAACAAAAAATAATGAAACCAAACGATCGACCAAGGCCGGACAGTCCTGATTGTAAACAGTCATCCATTATGGGGTGCCAATAAATACGGTGTACAGTGCGGACACTAAAAAGTTATTATGAAAATGAAAGTTAGGGCTAAGTGTGGGAATACAGCGGCAGAATAAAAGTACCATTTTTTTATGACATAGGAAGGCAAACCAGCTAGTGGGTCACCTGATGGTAAGTGTCCGCCGACTATAGACACCCGCAACACCAAAGAGATTGCAGATGCGTTGCCAACCCAGAGGGCTAAGATGGAATACTTCTTGTGCCAGTAATTGCATCGGCTGTCTTGCTCTCCACGCCGGAACACAACAGTGTACGCACTGCTGCTTAGCGGCAGGATAAATTACCTAAATACCTATTAATACCCATAAATTACCTATTAAACGGTTACTTTCTTCTTTAGGATATTTATTTCTTAAAGGACTTACATCACTTACTGACGTTCTGATAACGAAATAAAAAACGCAAACGGCCATGTTGAATAGCTTCTCCACTCTACAGTGCCATGAAATGACTTGGTTACCAGTTTTAGAGTCCCCTACCCAAACCCCGACGGAACTCTATTACTAAAGCTCCGCTGTCCGTCCGTCTGTCACAGAGATGCTTTTTTGAACCGCAATAGGTAGATACTTGAAATTTTCACAGAGTGTGTATTGCTATAGCAGGTTTGTAGTGTTTGAAACGTTAACACTTCTACAAATCTAGTTAATAACCGCATACAAAAAAACATGGCTATTGGTTAAGGTTTTGAGGGTAGGAACCGTCGACGCCGTTTGGATGGAGAGAGCTTTTGAGGCTGGGTATACTTCCTCTTAATTTCTTGAAAATGGGCTCTACATACCTACATGTTTATTTTTTAACAGCTTCGACTGTAATGATAATTATATACAGAAATCTGCTACTATCTGTATTAAATATTTCAACAATAATTGAGTCCGCAAATTTAAATTGGCTCCAAGTGGACACATTGCCGGCTACCGCTTTTATATTGCACCAAAAACAAAAGAGAGAAAAACAAATGGGAAAAACAAAGGTTTCGGCATCAATTATTACTATTTCGGCCTCACCACTCTCGAACTACAGTTAAACGAAAAAATAAAGGGGGATTTATTTCGTTCACTTTCCGATAAACATGACGAAAACACTGTTATATAACCACTAGTTGTGTTGCCGGGTTATAAAGGCATCGTGGGAGTAAATGGGAGTTTATTCTTTGTTTAACGCGCCGTTTTCCAGAATGATCTTCGCACAAAATGCTGTTTGGTAAGCTCTGTGTGGCCTCTTATCTGATAAATAGATTCATGAGGCTTTGGCACGATTTAGGGGCATTCTGGGTAGAATTTGGCGCATACGACCATTTTTGCGGTTAAATGTGGTTGGGAGGATATTTTTGTATTTAAATCCGACAAGGGGGACCATTTTTAACACCCGACTTGACGCAAGGAGGTGCTTTATGTTTGGGGCTTCTGTTTGTTTGTCTTTAAACTCGCAGCTTCGGATTTGATAAACAGATTTCGACATGCGTTAAGCGAGATGGTTCTTAGCCATGTTTGCTGGTAAACGGGTGAGCGGTTTTGAGCTTTGCTCACTTTACCTGAGAGTATACAGAATGGTTTATCATTATTATTAACCCTTGTAACTTATTACTACTAGCTTTGTTCTCCCAGTTTCAGCGAGACAAAACCGTGTTTCCCTAGTGACGGTTGCTAATTTCTATCAACATAATGTCGCTCCGGGCCCCAACACTAAGGACCGTTAATGTTGTTATACAAACTATCTGTTTGTGCGAATCTCGTTCGCTCCAGTAGTTGACTCACAGCCACTATTCAGTAAGCACAGATTATGAAACACAGAGGTTTTGTTTTAATTAAACGAAACATAAAAAATCATGTCGTTTTTTTTATAGTGTTGTGTTCTTACTATGTGTATAGTCGACCAAGAAATTGCTTGCCCATTTTTCGACCGTGTTACAAACGTATAAGGTTCAAAGGTGGTCAAGCAATTACTTGGTCGAGTATACCTACTCGTAGTCAGATCTCGAGCGACAATTACACTACTTCGTTCAACTTGTGCGGTCGCAGAACACTTGACATTATTTCAGCTACTGAAAGTCGTCTTCTGATTAGTATCTTTTCTTTTTTGCATAATCGGATGGATTGATTATGGATATACCTATCTTTTAAGTTAACCTACAACGTTCCTCAGACTTGTTTTGTAACTTAAAAGTTATTTCTAATGTTTTTTAATGTGTAAGGTATTTAAATCGCCTGTAACAACGATATTAAATATTTATAAAATGTTCTTGTAGCGTTGTGTTGTAGCTCTAACATCACACATAAATTAAAATGTTATGTAATGACAATACAAAGAAAAATTAGGGTAATGGCAGGACTTGAACTTGCAACATCAGCTCCGTGCCTTGCGTTTGCCAGTTTCGCCACATTACGGCTACCATACCCTGCGAATTTTCCAATGTGCTTCGTCTTACGGTCAGTACATTATTGATTTTAAGGGTACAACTACCCTCAGTATCATCTATAATTATGTAACTTTTTAACAAGTTATCATATTCAACTGGGTACCTATAAAGCTACCGTCAGCTGACAAGAGTTGGCGCCGTTTTGTCATAAAAATTTTGTAACCGAAATTTCTTTCGATTTTTATTTTTAAATGTTTAACATTTAAGTTATTAAATTAAAATGCTATGTAATGACAACATAAAGAAAAATATAATGTAACGAAATGAATGTTAAACATTTACAAATAAAAATAGAAAGAAATTTCGGTCACAAGAGTTTTATAACACATAAATACATAAGTTTAAGTAGTCTCTCAGTGTATCCCTTTGCTATGGCTCCTATTAAATATGGTCCGTAGTATCCCTACAACTATTTGTATTGTAATTTACGCACTAGGTCCGATATCCGTCATCCAATTTCTTTCCGTCATTCTAGAATCTCCATTCCGGAGAAGATTTTTGACGGACCGAAGTAGCCATATTTATTTGTATGAACGCTCGCGCACTGCGTCCGAGTTAGAGCCGAGCTGCGTACGAGCGTAACGTGATGCGGCAAGCATTCAGTGTAATAGTTCAGTGTGGCAGCGAGCGCATGTGCACGTTATTACTTGCGTTATGTTTCCCTGTGATGTTTTTACTTTAATTGAAAATGTTGAAAATAACCCATATTTTCACGGGTTCCGATCGGATTCGGATCAGACTAGTGCGTAAGCAATGTCCGAATTTGGTCCTTGTTTTCTAGACCCATGTTTTCACGGGTTCGGATCGGACGCAGTGCGAAACCGCTCTAAGTTTTCTGTCACAACAAACGTAAAAAACGTCTCAAACGCGTTAGCGTTAACTTCTGAATTGATATCAGAAACATTTTGTTGCAAACACGTGCCGCTAGAGGCCTTGTCTTTACTTCCAGAGTAATTGAGAAGTTAACGCTAACGCGTTCGAAACGTTTGAAGTGACAGAAAACTGTCTGGTGTCTAGCTAAATACTAATCGAACTGAACGATTCGTTTTTATCTGCATTTGCTAAATCAAGTTAAGGGTCTAGAAAACAAGGCAAGAAAGAGCTTCGCAACGCCGTCATCTGTCACCCGCCACTTGGCCACTTCTGTATACCAAACCCCAAACATCCAAACAAATAGAAACCAACTTTAACTCAATCGCCATAAAGGTACCGCTGATCGTTTTAGTAAAGTGGTAAATCGCGTGACGAACTGTAACAGTTTGCCGTTGGATTCTAGTCCTTGTTAGTACGAGGTTAAGGTTTGTTTGGTTTGGTATATAAATTGGCTAAGTGTATGCTTGTAGTCACGTCTTCTGGGCGATAAGAAGAGGAGACAAACGGGACCCTTCACGGGCGAACTATTGCCTTTCTACGAGGGTCTACTGTGATACGGAGATTGTGAGAAATAGTATAAAAAGTTTCAAAAATATTAAGCTACTAAGCTATATTTATAACGTTATCGGGACTTTAACGCGATAAAAGTATATTGTTAATTTACCTCGAAGTTTCAAAGTCAAAGTCAAAGTCAAAGTCAAAATTGTTTATTGCACGAATGTGAGTACAGAAGATCTTAAAGCTAAACAGATTATTAAGCGTCACAAGCCGCCAGGATCAGGCATGCAATATTTAAGAACTTAGGTCTAATTTTATTTATTTTATTTATTTATTTATTTTTTATTTTATTTATATTTAAATTGTAAATTGTAGAGTATTCATTTGTAGTCACATGTTTTAACTAAGGAATATTGCTACAGTATACTTAAATCCATGCCATGGATTTCGGCCATGTTTCAATGGCCGTGGTCACGAGTAGACTCACGAGTAGGTCACGGCAGTTGAAACATGGCCGAAACGTCGAGGTAAATTATATACTTTTATCGCGTTAAAGTCCCTAAAAAACGTTATGATTATGTGTCAAAATCGCGTAAGTTTAAAACAAGCTACTAGCTGTATAGTATTATGTATAATCTATACTAGTCTACACTATCTACACTAATATAATAAAGAGGTAAACTTTGTTTTTAATAGGAGGTCATCTTTGGAAATACAAAACAGATTCCAAAAAATATTTCTCTAATAGAAAGCTAGAATATCCGTGACGGACATTGGCGACTTATTTCACGCGAACAAAGTCGCAGGCGTCCACTAGTCTACATTCACACTTCTACTCTAATATAATAAAGAGGCCAATTTTGTGTGGAACTATTGACTATTGCCTAGTGTGGTGACCTCTGACAAATGTTCTTGCAAATAAAAAAATTATTTAATTGAGTTGATTCTAATTTTTTTCTAATAGAAAGCTACACTATCCCTGACATAGGCTATATTTCCACGCGAACGAAGTCACGTGTCTCCGCTAGTAATATGTATTATCATTGGATATGAACCATAGAAATAACACGTCGAGATTGCTGCCATAATATGGGTATGTCTAGACATATTATGTTGTTTCTTAATAACAAGTTCACTGTCATGTGAATGTCACTCAATGATGCAAAAGTTCAACACAAATAAAGCGAATTATACCTTATTTCTTAAAATATTGGTCTGCTTGCGAACTTCATGACATTTCATGGACATCTTACAAATGTATGTTGGCACATTTATTTGTTAAGAGTCTTTTATTTGTTTTTCACTTACAAGAAGATTCAAAGAAAACTTTCGCGATTTCCACACATTTTTATATTCTTAATATAACGGTCTGGACGCGATAACAATATTGTCTATCGCTAATGAGCGGTAATGTGGCGGAAACTGGAATACGCAAGGCACAGAGCTGATGTTGCAGGTTCGAACCCTGACATTACCCTAATTTTTCTTTGTATTGTCATTCATTATATAGCATTTTAAATTTAATTTGAATGTAAAAAAATACAAAAAGAAAAATCGAAAAAAATTAATAATAAATAATTTCGATTACAATAATTTAACAATATTGTCTATTTACCTCAACGTTTCGACCGCATTACAACGGTCACGAATAGAGAATACGTTATAAAAGCATTGTTCTATCAATACTTAGGTAATGTACCATCACGGACTTTAGTTGAGACTGTATGGAACTGTGTCACAGTGACATTGCTTTGAATTGTTTACAAACACGTGACTACAAATTGCCAAAGCCATTATGACAGGGTTCTGTGGTGGCTTAATAATTAAAGTTTGCGACCGTACCAAATTAAAAAAAAAACTCATTAATACCAATGCGGCTGCTGGGAAACGAACTTGGTATGCCTTACTATCACGAGTTAACCTCCTAACTACTAGGCCACCAATGCTCTTTACTACCTAATGAGACTGTTTGTTTTAATTTACAGTATTCAGAGATTCAGCTCAAAATAATCACTAGCCCTCGGTAGAAAATAATCCTCTTATAGTAGAAGCGACTACTAAACGAAATGCCTAAAATTAGGAACAGAAATTAGATAATTTTACAGACGACTTTTAGGATGGTAGTTTTAAACCCAAATTAAGCTCGTGTTGGAGCCGCGATCTTGAGATTTGAGCTCACTCTTATTTATAATTTTACTAGAACTTGGCCCCGGCTTGGCTCAAATACCATCAGTACCATTACCATGAGTTTCTATCGAAAATTCAAATTACGTTAGTACAGTCGATAGCGGTTAAATACGCTCCCATTTGTCAGTGAAAGAGTTAACCATAGTCGATACGGTATTTTTCGATGACATTTGTCAAATTTGTGACTCATGGCACCAATTTTCTACGGCAACAGCTACAAAACTTTAGTCACTAGCGCTTAGATTACGATAGGTAATTTACCGTTGGACTCATACTCACGATTTGTAGTTCTCTAAGTGAGCGTTAGAGGCGCTGTACTATTCCCCATACAAATCGTTCACGTCTTCGCTAGCGAATACGGTTTCGGCCAGATGCACTGTACTCATGGTAAACGTCAGCTGCGTAAGACTCCACCAAGACCAGTACCCTTACCATGAGTACAGTACACCTAGCCGTAACCATACTCGCTAGCGACAGCGTAAAACGATTCGTATGGGAAATTGCACAGCGCCTCTAGCGCTCACTTACATAACTAAAGATCGCTAGTATGAGTCCAACGGTAAATTACCTATCGAAATCTGACGCAGTGTCCAACGTTTTGTAGCTGTTGCCGTAGAATATTGGTACCATGAGTCACAAATTTGACACATGTCATCGAAAAATACCGTATCGACTATGGTTAACTCTTTCACTGACAAATGGGAGCGTATTTAACCGCTATCGACTATAGTAACGTAATACGAATCTTCGATAGAAACTCATGGTAATGGTACAGCTTACAACTACACTTCCGATAACAGCAATCGCCTATACTGTGCGACATGTGACCGCACCTTTAAGACCAAGTTCGGCTTTGCTAGCCCCATTCGTGCACATGCCAGGTGTTGAACCAAGGATGTCGCCATCGACGGATACGTCGTGGAGGACATCATCATCATCACTCATGGTAAGGATACTGAATGCAATGTATATAAATAACCTTCCGTAATAGTATTTTATGCAACTGTTGCATAATGAGGGGTCTTGAAACACAAGTGTGGTTTTATGAAACGAGCGTTAGCGAGTTTCATAATAGGATCACACGAGTGTTTTAAGACCTAATTATGTACAGTTGCATACATTACTTTATCTACATACATATCATAAGTACTCTATGATGGGTTCAGAAGCAATAGGGCAATGTCCGGCATTGCTACTAGCTACTAGTGCTAGGTATCTATTAAATATCTATAGACTGTATACATTAAAATAATGTAATAAAAAATGAATTTGAACAAATATAGAAACAAATTAGAAAAATTCTCATAATAATATTTGTTGTTATAATGCTGGTCATTGCCTACGGTTTCTGAACGCATTATAGAGCATTTATGATATATGTGTAGATAAAAAAACTTTAAACGACAATAACAACCGTATCAAAATCGCTTGCGTGGTTTAGAAGAAGTAAACGGCCAAAGATGTGAATACAGACAGGAATGGATATCGACTTTGTTTTGTGCTGTGTAAATATTTTTCATGCTAGTACAGCCAGCTAATTGTTTTTAGGGTTCCGTAACCAGAGGGTAAAACGGGACCCTATTACTAAGACTCCGCTGTCCGTCTGTCTGTCCGTCCGTCTGTCACCAGGCTGTAGCTCATGAGCCGTGATAGTTAGACAGTTGAAATTTTCACAGATGATGTATTTCTGTTGCCCCTGTAACAACAAATACTAAAAAACAGAATAAAATAAATATTTAAGGGGGCTCCCATACGACACACATGATTTTTTGCCGTTTTTATAGATTCCGACTCGCACTTCGGTTTTTAATCTGGAAATTAAATTAATAATATACTCTTAATAAGGAGCCGCTATTTAACACAAATATACTGTAAAAGTATTCAACAAATAAACTCTATACCTTTAGCAAAGTATTGAAAATTTATCAAAAACAAACCAGCCTAACTGGACACTTCGCTCGTAAAATTATAAAGGCACTTTGATTTTAATTCCATAGAGTGGGAGCGTTACAAGGGACCTATTTACAATGGTCTGGCCTCGAATTGAGAAATTAATTTTATGGAAAATACTTTAATAATTTTAATGGCTTTCGAGAGGCCTTTGCTGAACTGAATATTGTTAATATAGGAAATATTGAGCACGCAAGTCGTAGAAGTGATAATTAATGATACCGGCAAACCGGTGTATAAGAAACCTATACCTATAGAATAATGTAGAAAAAAATTACACCGTTCTGTTCTATGTCAATAATGTACTAGGTGTATTAAAATATATTAAAAAAAATTAAAAAAAAAACAATTAAAACAATCTTATTTACTGTGTATAATATGTATTGCTTAAGAGTTACATTGTGTTTTCATGCGATGGCCAAGTCAATCTATTTTATTTAAACATAAAAAAAATAATAAGATATTGTTAGACTAGCTAATTACGTAATAACTTAAGGCATAAGGTCCCTTAAGTAGGGACTGAGTAAACCAACCGACTTGGTATTAGGTACAGTCAAGGAATTTAATTCCCTACCCATTTCGTTGAAATGTCGTCTGACATTCGCAATGCATTAAGGTTGATATGTCAAACTAACGTCTTGCTCTATAGCTCTTATGGTGACAGTTTGCTATATGCTATTGAACCTTAGGTGGGTTGGCCATTTAATTCCTTGACTGTACATGGATCTCACAACTTTTTACGGTAGAAGAACTGAGTTGCGAGATTTCGTTTTTTTTACAAGTTTTGTTTTTGATGGCTTTCTTTGTCCGTGAGTGCATAAACTAGGCAAAGCGATAAAAGGATAATAATTAAATTTCCATCTGGATTTAAAATCCGAATATTATTTAATTTAGTTTTTTACTCGTGCTCTCAGATACAAAGAAAACATTCAAAATTAAATAAACATGTGAGGTCATGGTGTACGGCGCCGTCTCAGCGGGGTAAGAAAGAGATCTCCATGTTGACTCCTTAAAAATAGGTCTTCATAAATTTCTATTACGACCCGGCCCCGCCCCGGGTTCCGTATGTCACGAAATAAAAGCTTCGTTTGTAGGCCCCCGCATAATTTTCGTGTATTCTTTACGCGTAAATTTACCGAGGTGCTTATTTGCAATTCTGATCGGAACCCCAAATGGGTTGGCGTTTACACTAGTGTTGTTCACTCGAGTGTTCCGGGACTTCATCCGACATCCGATTGTTGTTTGTTTGAGTAATTCCATTACGAAGTCTCTTTTTGAAGACACTTTTTAGACATAAGAGCGATATACGTATCTTACATAATTTGTCATAGAATTTTGACGCTGTGTGATTTGAGCAATGTATTGTGTGATAGTATGTACATAAAATAAGTGTTAATTAATATAAAGTGATAAAATATATAATTATCATATAACAAGTTAATCGCCTTATTTAATGTAAGTCAGATGGATACGAAGTATCCCCCATAATTACGAAATGGTAATTATAGGGGATACAAGTTTTTTTTATGAAATAAATTTGCAATCGTAAGATTCGCATCATTTTTTTATTACATACACTTAAAATCATAATATCATTTCAGCCAGTTAAAAGTCACTTTTGACACTTGTTCTATATTTAGTATGATAGGTCTTACAAGATGGTGTCATCTGTAAACCATAAATAAATAAATCTGATTTTATAACAGTCGCTACTTTTGACAAAATCACACGTCATGATACCTTACAGTCAGGTACAAGGCGATCACAAAATGTAGAACAGAGGAAGAGGCCTACATCCAAGAATTAATCACTCAGGGCTACCGAAATATGATAATAATTTACATAATCATCATCACAAATTTTTAAAACAAATTTACAGATTAACAAAAATAAAATATGTAACATTATCATAATAATGTGTAATTTTAAGCACACTTTTCTGCAGTAATATTTATATTCATCATAATATGTCTAATTCCATGATAAGATCCAGAATTGCATCAATAATCCAGTTCCGCATCCACATCCAAAAGTTGCATCCCTTCAACTGACTTCTGCCACAAATTGGGGTCCATTCTGATTCGGTACACTTTATGTCCATCTGACCACCTCACTAGATAGGTCTAATAGAAGGTTTCGGGTTCGATGCTCGGAGGAAATCATTTGGTTAAAATATTTCATTGTGTGGGGAATGTAGAACAACTGTTGTAAATTTGTTGGTAGTTATTTTCTTCTGATAGACAAAGAAATGTTATAAGAATGAGTTTCAAGAATCTGATTTTAGATTTTTATTTTTGAAAACTGGAATTGCGACCCAAATTTGAAATTTACCGAAATGTTAGCTCTAAACTGCAATCTAATGACATCAAAATCGATAACTATTTACAATTATTCTCGTACTATCTAATTAGTTCAAAGAAGGTTTAAAACTATTTACAGGTACATAATAATATATAGAATTAATATATTTAATTCGTCGATATATTGTTTCTCACCGGATAAGGGCACTTAAATTAATTTTATCATTCGCCATAGCAAATAAACAGATTATTATGCTTTGTTATCATCAAAACCATGGTGTAAGTATGCATCAAAACCATTCTATGGCAGATCTAAAAAAACCTAGAATCTTTCTTGTAAGAAGCCGATAACTTTTGAAATAATTTCATCATTTCCAAAAACGTCTTCGTAATCTTAAAGTACATTGAAGGTTAACAAGGAAGTGCCATGCTTGTGCAGGTTCTTAACACGCAATATCTTCGCCACTTCTCAAAATTACCTTCAGACAAAATCACTGAGGTGTCTAAACCAAAGGCCTGCAATCACGTCAAGTCGTTAAGTGGTCTGGCCACTACAGTATCGGTTATGCATCGCCTAATTAGCAAATGGGTTCTCCAAGTGTCAAGAGAGATGTCTCTATAGTATCAACTACTGTTACTTATAGTAGGCACAAAATGTAAACTGCAGTGGCGTAGCTTGGTGACCACAGACCCTGGGCCAAAAAGTTGGGGCTCTACAGTCAAACTATATAAATAGGTATGTAATTTTTAACATAAAACTACCGTGAGAATCGGACATATTAATGAAAACGAATCACTCACGTATTTTTAAGTCGAGAAATGGCCGACAAAAAATATAATGAAGCAAATGAGGGTAGTTGTTCGCCGACGGAGCCCGCGCCGCCTGCACCGAGCAGCCGAGCTGTCAGGGCTTCAGTACGCAGTCGCCGTCGCGCCACCGCTGCGGGGGCTCATAATTAAGGACCACGGACTGGTCAGAAACATGTCGGGCATTTCTCGACTTAAAAATACGTGAGTGATCCGTTTTTATTAATAGGTATGTAATTCTGGTGGTCGGAGAATATTTGCGAGCACGACGCTAACGTTAGAGGGATGCTGGCCAGGGGCCCCCTGAGCTTGGGGTCCTGGGGCACGGCCCCACCTAGCCCCTGGGTAACTTCGTCACTGGTAAACTGCGTCATGTAGAATCGAAGAAGCCTTGGCTGCGTACCGTTAGGGTTTGAACCAGTGCAGCTATTACCAACCTTCTCGACACGCGTTAATTCGCTACGTAACGAAATGCGTTTCATTGTAATTAACCAAATAGGAAACAGCTTATAAGAATTGCTGGCACAAGAGATATTCCACCTTAGCTCTCTGGGTTGGCAACGCATCAGCAATATCCTTGATATTAGGGATGTCTATGGGCGGTGGTGATAACTTACCATCAGGTGAACCACTTAATCGTTTGCCTTCTTCTGTTATATAAAATAAATAATAAATAGATGCACTAAGGTATGTAGCAAGTTGACGCATTCTAGAAGATTCGCACAAGGTGCACAGGATCTCGAGTGTAGAGCGACTGTTTCGAATGACTATAAAAGACAAAGAATTTGCAGAGTTAACGACCATCCTCCGATAGTCGTAAAGTTCTCAGAAAGAGGAAATGTTCTCGGAAAATTATTACATTAAAATTTTCACAATTATGGAAAGTTTGGCTTTATTTACCTGCACATTATACTTAATCATATGGAATTTTTTTAAAATTATATCACGACGATTGCAAAGAATCTAATTTTTAAATTGTTTTCAATATTTACAAGTCATGTTGCCAAGGTTACCGATTTATGTTATATACAATACATATTTAAGTTAGTATAAATGAATGGCAATACAAATTGCTAAGATAATAAAGATCTAAGGATCCGCCAGTCCGTGTGACATCTCCGGTCGGTAGTTTGGACTACGACCAAATATTTCATCCCGACCAATGAAACTTCAATTGCTAAGTTAATATACTATTACGCTATATAGATATAAACGCCTTTATACTTCACGTTGATCCGTACAAAAAGACAGGATACAGTTCCCGGCAAACTTCTTGAGCACTGACCTTGACTGCGCAGTAGCCGTTTTTAGTACAAATGTGTATGCAAACGTACCCTCTCCACACGATTAATGCTCAAGATGTTTGCCAACAATTATATCATAAATGAACGAGCGAAACAAACGTGGTTAACGCAAGCAAGGAATTAACCCTTTAAATTTTTAGTTAACTGGGTAAAATATTGTTAACGAAGTATTATCTAGAGCGTAAAGTGCTGTGTCAATGATTTTGTAACCGATTGGGGCGAGTGGCTTGCCTTTGCGAGCCACTGCACTGTTTCACGCATCACCCTGTAGCTGGCGGGTATAGTTTGGCTAGGGTAGCGATAGCACTAAATACAATAGCTAAAATTTCATTACAACTTCGTCTACAGACGTTGACTTAAATAAATGGTATTCGAAAAAAAACTATAATGAATATTCTCGCATAATTAAAAAAATCGCCAAGCAAAAGCATTTAGATGGCGGTGAAAACCGGATCTAATCTTCATCATATAAGGAATACGGTAAATCTCAGAGATTATTATTGAAATATGATCACTCACGTATGAAAAGTGTGTTGTTATAAAAGACGTTTTTTCAAAAATGTTTCTTTTCGAAAAGAAAATTCTACGGTAAGCAATCTTATTTTCGGCACCCCGCCAATTATGTTTAATCTTATTTTAAAACCAAGAGGATTCGATATTTAAGTACCAATAAATAGATTTTTATTTAGCGTACCAATTATTTAGGTCAGTTTTTTTATTAATTATATACGAATTACCTCATAATGATAACAACCCTTAGAAAACTGATCGTTATCGTTCCAAACGTCAGTAGCTTCAAAACATCGCCATTTTGTTTAAGAACACACTGGGAATTCAAATAAAGAACACTTTAAAAGGCCATTTAAAATAATTCCAGCCAGTATTTCACTCGTATTGCTACCTCATCAAGCGCATTTTGTTCGAGCGTCAAATTAAAATTTTGCATTATTTATTGTGCTTGGCCGCGCGTGAACCGAACGGGATACCATTTTCTGAATTGTCTACTGAACTGCATTTAGAGTAATTAGTATTAATTATTTAGATTTGTTTAATGTATGTGGTTTGGGATTTATGCTTTATTCTGTATAAGTTTAGATTTAAATACATTGAAATATTTTTAACGGATGGCTAATGCGGCCAGAAACCTTTCCAGTGCCGACCCCATACCAGAACATGCAGACCTACCACAAGGTAGACCATCAATCTGGCTTCTGTGGTCCTAAAATGATCGGCTCAGGTTTAACTTAATCCTCCCTGCGTCTCTGTCAAACTGGTGTTATAAGAAAGTGACGCACATAGAGATAAACTCAGATATACTAAATTTGGCCGATCATGGTAGGGCCACCGTTGCATAATAACTTGTTATAAAAGCAGAAGTCTCTTTTCAACTACTTTTACTAGAAATAAATTTCCGCTCGTATTACTAGTTATAGATTATTACGGAACAGGAGACTGGTGATGGTAACAGGATCTCGCTGGATGTGAGCAGCCCTGGACCGGTCGTTGTTGTGATCTTAAGGAGGAAGTCTTATGTCCAGCTGTAGACAGCTAAAACGGTGATGATGATGTTTATATGAATGACGCCTAAGCATTGTGATATGTTGTCGTCTAGTAAATCCAGCTATGAATATTTATGTAGCTACATAGCAAAAGCTCCTTTGTATCCTAATAGAAGCAACTGTTACATCTGTGAATGGGTTTACCTGTGGTCATTCATGAAAACTTCTAAGAGCTATAATCTCTTGCTGGTGGAAGATTCGCCATGTTTGCCGCGAGAAAACAGGAAATGAAGGAGCATAATAACTACTCCAGCGATAAGGAAGTGTAGCTTCAAGTTTTTGAGAACATTCACAGACAAAACATAGACAGATGCAGCAGTTCCCTACTATAAATATGGCCGAATCGTCACAACATCGACCCTTTATAAAAATTGCTGATAAAAGTTAAATAAATCACTGCTTACTTAGCTACAGATAACTGCAATTTGTAGGCAAACAGTTTGCGAACCTTTAAAAAAATTCTACTTCCTTTAAAGGAAATTCCCCGTAGTTTTAAACACATATCTCAGACCCAAGGTGATCGGTCAGCCCAAAAGGGCAATTTGAGGGCCTACTTAGGGACATGTCAGCCGAGATAAGGGTCCGCCGAATGGACAGATTGATTTAACTGCGTGTTCTCGATCGTAAGTCGATACGGCCATATACAACCGTGGACACGTGCAGTGTTACTTTGTGCGCAGTGAAACGTGAAAGAACAACTTTATTCCGAAATAAGAAACGAAAAAAAGTCTTTTATGCTTCAAAAAGCAAAGCATACAGAGAAAAGTAAGTATCCTAAAACTGACCAAAAAGTTGGATTTACCCGTAATTATCGTTAAATGAAAAAGGAGGGCAAAAAAAATTGATGTATGCCCATTCTGCAACGAAAGTCCAAGAAAAATACTGTCTATAATTTCGTACAAAACCGACAAGTTTCATTGCTAACGATACCATAGCTCTAAGAAAGGGTGATTGATACAAAAACTCTCTTTTGATTGGACCACTGACTTCCTCTTTTTTTAAATTTCCATCTGAAATTCACGTTCTGTCGGCTGTCAATCGTCTCCGAGAGATTTGGCGAATCGGGAAACGGCCTAAGCTGCGCATGATTGACAGGTTCCAATTGTTCCTCCGTTTTTTACGAAGTTTAACAAGTCTCGGGATAACTGCGAGCTAAGGGATTTACAGGTTGATAGGAATTGTCACTGAGCACATATTTGGCTCAAACATTGTTTAAATTTAGAGAAGAACTTTGGGTCCCACTACAGGGCAAAAGTCTCTCCTTTTGACCTCTAGAACATCCTCTTTGACGCAATATCAGACTAGTGCTAATCATCTGCGTCACCATTGCCTTCTTGGTCTACAAATTGGATCAAATTACCTTGCTACTCCGCGAAACCAGTGCCGTGCTCGTGCAAGAACTGCGTCTGTGCGACATATATATGTTCATGCAAAAACCCACCCTCCTCCGCTTCCACACGAAACAACATTTATCACACAAACTCAACTACACACCACCACCACTAAACACTAAACAATTCGATCGACGCGCGTTTCGCCTCTGTACGAAGCATCATCGGGATTTAACAGTACGACCGTTCGCTACTTGAGCGAATGGCGAACGCCATTTTCCAGTTCATATTCCAGTTTGGTGAAATGGACGTCCGCAAAGTAACACCTGAATCTATTAATTCTTTGTCTACCTTCTCGTCACTGGTCGTTACATGGAATCCACGAAAGGCATGAGCCTCCGGGTGCATCCAAAAAACGTATCATTCAAACATTTTACCTTAGCAAGCTTTTTCTTAGTGTCAGCTAAACATGTATCTGAACGAAGAATTCATGTGGTTAATTTATTTTATACACAAGTTTTCCAGCTTCCATTCTACATTTCTAGTTATTAATAAATTAATGCGAGATCCATTAGTAATTTACTTACAAGCAGAATTACCTAAATTTCCGCCAGGCCCAATACTCTCAAGGTTTGAACCGTCTAAAGCCTGTTTTTGTGTGTCCCTGTCTGTCCATGGCAACGCAAGACCCGGACGAAGGGATCTTGTTTCAATCTATTGAAAAGCTGGTACGTCTTGACTGGTTCTTAAATGTATGTTGAATCAAATCAAAATCACTACAGTTTCAAAAAAAAACAAATTTGTTCTGCACTTTTCAAAGTCAAAGTCAAAGTCATTTATTCTGCTTAAAACATGGTACAAAAGATGGTAGACAGGTAAACAGAGAAACACACATTTTACCAGTATCTGGCATGCAAAATGGACATGAAATATTAATTAATAAATAGAATTAACTAGTATAAATTGGTCACAAAACATTTTTAAAGTTTAAAATTACAATGTTATAAATGTCATATTATTCGTTAGATGTCAGGATATTAAGAAAAAACATTCACAATTCACTAACATACGTGCACACAAAATTCAAGATTTATAATAATCAAAATAATCATTGACACTTCAAGTCAAGAGTCAATTATTTTTACCCACTGGAGTTTGACTATAAATTTGTTGAAATGTTACCAACTAAGCGTTTCGCATCTTTTCTGGGTATCAATTAGGAATGTGAGTTCCGTTAGTAAGATGCCAGCCAAATTAGCCAAATTGATGCCTGGACCAATGCTCTTAGCTTTGAGGCTGGTACAATCTAATCAATGGTCGTGCACCGTGTACCTTGTTCTGATTTGGTACATCGTTCTATTGTACCACCGTATCACTGATAGCGTGGTTGTCGGTTTCCTTATCATTGGGAACACTCAGATTTTTGCTTATAACCTTCCTGTCACGCCGCCCGTCAGTTTTTGTAAAGACAGGCCTATTACATTGCCTACAGATTGTTTAAAACTTCCGCGATTCTTCACACATATACTTGTTAAAGAGGCCTTTATCTCATGGGCCTCCAAATTCACTCACTCTTACTCATTGTATAACCGCGGTCAACTCGGCCTATTCATACTGCAACCGGAAATAAGCTACAGTGGGACTCTGCATCTACAAAAACTAAAACGGTTTTAAAAGTCAATTCTTTTTTTAAATGAAAGCTCTAAGTTTTTTAACGATCATCGTGTTGTTAATCTATATCTACACCTATCTACACTACTGTACGTATATGTATATATTTTTTTTATATTATTTTTCCTCATGTAAATATTTGCTTTTAGATATGTAGTTATGAAATAAATTATTCCACTAGTCTACCCTATTATACGAATAGCTTTCATACTCGCATATAAGAAAAGGCGTGGGAACAGTATTTTTACCTGACTACGGCAAAGCCAAAAGAAAGGGTTATGTTTTTAGGAGCCTATGTATGTATGTTTGTATTTACGTATGTTCCATTGTAGTTCCTAAGCGACTGAGCTGATTTTTTGATCACATGCTATTCTTACGTAAGTGGAACGCATGTGAAGTTAGCGTTCAATTTTAATTTACCCAAGTTAATCACATCACGTTCCCATCCGTAACAGTCAAAAACAACAATGGCATTAAATACGCGGCATTAAAAAAACAGACATAAATCAACAGGGTGTAATAAATTCTTCGGAAACAACACGTCAAGTGCGCTCGATAAAATTCATTGTGGCCAGGGCTGAGTGCCCACGTGGTGTGGCCACGATGCGACCCAAGTGACAATGTGAGTCAATGGAATCCTGGAATATTGACGCTGAAGACAGATTTATTGACGCGACATTAGGATTTTTGTGAGTAGAACAGAAGTGGCATGGAGATGATTGAAAAAAAAATGCGTGGGAGAATTTTTGGTTTAATAAGAAGAAATGGTCTTTATTGTGGTTTGATCCCAATGAAAGTAGCAATATAGGGTAAAAATAACTGTCTCATCCAAATAATGACGTACATAGATTATGGTTATTTATAACTAAGATCTGATGCATATACTCGTATCTGGATTAATTAAAATGGATGACGTCACTTTTTAGTATTATTTAAGACTATGATTCGAGACATTGGTCAGTTCTTTTATTCTTAGTCTCGTTTTCGTTTTGATTTCGTTAGGATTCCGCTGAAACTAAACACATGGACTTGCTCTATTATGTTGAGGTACGATTAGCTCAAATAAGCGAAAATGCTGATACATTCTACAGTTTTTATTATTTCTCATTAAATTGTAAGCTACTTTAAATGTCCTATGTCGAATTTTATGGCAAGTAAATGCTTTATTTTTTCTTGTTACAAATTGATAAAAGTTTTGATAACTTTGTTATCTTTTATTTTTTTATAATTTAGAATCCATTTGGGTCCCCAACTAGATATTCTCCGACATATTTACATAATAGCTCCTTCTACTAAGTAGGCACTAACATTTTTTTCCCTGACCGAATTACTGATTTCGCTTGAACCAACTAAATTCGCAAGTCATTTCATTACAAAAAAATGTCTAAAAACTCCACTTCAAAAATTGTGCCGTTCATAAGACACGCAAATTAATTAGGCGTTTTGGTCTTTTAAGTTTTTACAAAAACTTTTTTTTAACACAGCGCCATGCGTTTCCTTGTTCTTTACCCCTCGCACGCCACATTACCCCCGGCGGGACTCCATTCGATAATATTCTCATTTTATTTTATTAAAGCCCCAACCCCACGTTTCCGATCCAACGGAGCTCGCTTTCATGCCCTTTTGGGCGAGATTTTGACACATAATTTGTTGATTTAATGAACTAAACACTTAGTGTCAAATGCGAAATGGGTAAACTGTTGCGGGGACCCAATTGGAACGCGGTCGCGTTTTGTTTTGTTGCCTTGTCACTTATTTTGTCTTGGGGTGCTGGTGGGATGGCGTTATTGTCGCTTGTACCTACAATGCGTGTATTATGTCGCTTTTTACAAAAAATATTTCGTTTATTTATTTATTTAGGTAGGTAATTCGAGTCTGACTCGCGCACTGAGGATTTCGAACCAAGTCATTTGTATGAAAGTAATTAGTTAATTAAAGAAATCAAGTCTCGACGTTTTTGTCAATTTAGGTCTGATGTTTTTTATGTGATATAACAAATTAATAATTTTCAGACTTTTTTTTGCTCGTTGTTCTTGTTAAGAATTTTGTTTCTAGGTCAACGGGAAGTACCCTTATATTTTAAGTTATTTGCGCTAGACAGACAGACAGATAGACAAAGATGTGATCTTATAGGCGTTCCTTTTAAGATATGGAATCCTAAAAACATTGCATTAAAAATATGGGCAAGTAATGTACGACCTTGCTCAGCGTGAAAGCATTATTATTATGCCGATGTGACAGACTGACGTACGAACGGAGTCGCATCATAAGAGTTCCTTTTTATCTTGGACCCCAAAAATACTATTGTATTGCATACGGGGAAATTTTATATTTTTTCGGTTAATTTTGTTTTTAAGGTAGGTTTTTTTTACTGACAATGGATTTTCATTCGACCATAGCCTCACCTGATCGAAAATGATGACGAGGCAGAAAAATGGTTTTTTACTATCCTTTATCTACATCTACATCTACACTAATATAATAAAGAGGTAAACTTTGTTTGTTAGTTAGTTTGTTTTTTTGTTAGTTTGTTTGTATGTAGGGGGTAATCTCTGGAACTACTGAACCGATTTCAAAAACTCTTTCACAGATAGAAAGCTAAACTATTCCTGACGGACATAGGCTACTAATTTTACGTGAACGAAGTCGCGCGCGTCCGCTAGTATCTTATATGTTTTGAAATAAGCGTTTTTTGGTAAAGTAAATTTCACATACAAATATTTACTTTATTTAAAATATTACTAAGTTTGCTCTAAAACAACATGATTACTCATTAACAAACTGCAAACGCCAAAATGTAATTCAGTTTAAGCTTCCATAATGCTTTTGAAAGTAAATCTAACAAAGCTTTTATTCAAACTTAATGCCCTAATTAATAAAATTACACCGACCAGTCCAACGCATGGTTGCGCATGATGACAGTTAACTCGCTACCTAATGTAATTTCATTTACAAATTTCATGTTTTGTTTCGATTTTAAAGCAATGTTTTTGGTCATATCGAAATATACGGATCAGCCACGTATTTAAAGACGAGTTATCGCTCGTCATGTTTCGGTCCAGCGGGGCAATTCTGGCGTCAGTAGAGATGAACTCAACATATGCTAAAAAGAGCTGTTAGATGCTTTTAAAATCAGTAATTTTTTGACACATGTCGAATGCGAGATGAATCTCGAAGAGTGCCAGAATTGGGGTCCTGTCCGTGGTCCTTAATCATGAGCCTTCGCCCCAGAATAAATAATAGTACTAACGCACAGAAACTTTACTCTTACGACCGCGATTAAACGAATTCCAACTTTATTGACACGCAAAAAAAGTTCGTATAACTTCATACACATTCACCAGACGGCTCGCGTCTAAAAGAACACGCCGCCAGCGTTGGCCTTCCCCCCGCAACTCTGGGCGACACGTAAAGGTTGCGCTGCATACGTTTTCATTACTCTGACACAGCAAGAGCGAGCGAGCGGGCGCGCGACAAGCCGATAACCTGCTGCGATTTGCCTACTATGTAGGCAAGGCGGTCGAACGTACTTACAGGGCGCAATGGAACCTCCCTGCCCTCGCAGTCGTACATTTAACTAATCGCATTGATTCACCATTCTCACCAACCGCAAAGAAAGGGTTGAAAATGGCTAGAAACCAGACCGAAAAACAGTGTAGATTACACAAAAAACGTCTAAAAATCCTGCAGCAAAACAACAAAGCTTGTTTTCCGAACGGGTAAGATCTTCAACAATGAAAAAAGCCACAATAGGGTTTGCGCTGGAAGCGAATTTGGCAAAGTAACCAAGAACAAGTGGCGAGGGTAAAGGAAAATGGAAATAACGAATTTTTTTAGGTTATACTAATATTATAAATTATGACAAAAAAAATATATTATATTTTAGATGCCTGCTAGGGGCAAAAGTGGCCTCGGAAGATCAGCATCGTAGTACTAAATCGTGCCTCGCATTATGCTGAGTGGGTAGGTATCTTTTCGATGCCTTACTTTTAAGTTCAGCCTATGTTCTTCCGGTCGCAGAATAAACTATTGAAGCAAAAACTTCTTTAGACACACTGTGCGCTCTTCCTAAACGTTCTATTCGGTTCTTGTCTCCTTTCTGAATTTACCCATTAGGTGCTATGGACCTCACACTTACGGATCAAAAACAGAAAGAGGGCCAGAACCGAATAGACCTTCTGAACAGTGATCAAAACTAAACCTGGTCGCTGGCTGATCACTGGCTGGAGCTGAATAGCGTATACTTGGCTCCAATCGTCATCAGCCACGTTCATTGCCGACATCATTGCCTTTCAAGAATTACCTTTTTTAATATTATTTGCTTTGTACCCGCGGCTTCACCCGAATTATTTCATTTGTAGAATTTACGGAATAAAACCAATTCTATGTCTTAATACAGATTACGATCTATCTCTCTGCCAAATTTCATCTAAATCCACCCAGCCGTTAATACGTGATTAAGCAATAAACAACCAAGCAAGCAAACATCATACAGTCAAGTAGGTCACCTGATGGCAAGTGATCACCACCACCTATAGACACAAAGCGAGTGCAGATGCGTTGCGAACCCAAAGGGCTAAGATGGAATACCTCTTGTGCCAGTAATTGCACCGGCTGGAATGATTCTAGAGACGAATTTTGAAACACTGGATCTTCTTTATGTTTTTTTATCTTTACATATTACGAGTAGGTATAACTACTGTTGACTGTTGACTGTGATCTTGAGAGGGAACGCAGGGCGTTGGCAGTGAGGGGAAATATGCTGGCCCGCAGATTTGCACATTGTACGGGAGAAGTAAAGGTTACATTGTTTAAATCCTTCTGTCAATCATTTTATACTAGTGGGCTGTGGGTTAGCTATACTCAAAAATCGCTCAACGCTCTGCGTGTTCTCTATAATAATTTGTTTAGAATGCTGTTGGGCCTGCCTAGATTCTGTAGCGCATCGGGTATGTTTGCTGATGCCCATGTAGACGGCTTTCATGCTTTAATGCGAAAAAAAATGGCCTCTATCCGATGCAGAACACAGGGCAGTCCCAACAGTATACTCAGGGTGCTGGCTGACAGACTTGACAGTCCTTTGCAGAGGTACTGGGTGTCTGCATTAATAAATCCGCACGCTGAAGAAATTTATTTTATAAATTAATTACTTAGTGAGTAGCTGTAATTAACATAGTTTTTTAAGTACCTTGTTGTTATTAACATATATGGACCTTTGTTGTCATAAAATAAAAGCTTTTGATTTTTTTGATAAAACAATTGTGCCAGTAATTGCACCGGCTGTCTTGTTTTCCACGCCAGAACACAACAGTGTAAGTTGTAAGTTAGCACACCTAATTAACGCATAACTTAACACTTTTAACTTTCGCATTTATAATATTAGTAGGATAGTACGATTGTAATTTAGGTTTTCACTTTTATCGTGTGGTTATTAGCACGTAACCTCTTTAATTTCTTTATTTATCGATCAACTTACCTTGTTTTGACACTGTTACTGCCCCAGGACCGAACAATGCGACTGCTCCAGGAAGCCACAGAGGAAAATTATTCATAGACAAAATGGCGGCACTAGTCGAAGCCAAAACGTTTAATTAATAACACAAAAAGGCCTACTGATTTACAAGTATAAATTTATCATGAATCTACATCCATCAGGGCGAGTTATCTCGTTGCTTTTATTTAAATCGGCCGATTGCGAACAATGCCTTTAATTTATGCGGAGCAATTTTGTATACGATTTTGGGCATAGTGCGAATTGTGGGGCTGATTTTACGACGGATGGGGATAAATATTTTCTTTGTCGATAAATAAATTAAATTTAAAATGCTAAATACATATGCTATAACACAAAGAAAAATTAGGGTAATGGCAGGATTCGAATTCTCATAACGCGGCGCGGAGCGATAATGTGGCGAAAACTGACAAACGCAAGGCACGGAATGCTGGTGTGCAGTTCAAATCCTGCCATTACCCTAATTTTTCTTTGTATTGTTATTCATTATATATAGCATTTTAAATTTAATTTGAATGTAAAAAAAAAGTACAAAAACAAAATCGAAAAAAAATTAAAAAATAAATAATTTCGATTTTTTTTATACAGCATAGGAAGGCAAACAAGCAAGTGGGTCACCTGATGGTAAGTGATCACCACCGCCTATAAACACCTGCAGCAACAAAGAGAGTGCAGATGCGTTGCCAATCCAGAGGGCTAAGATGGAATACCTCTTGTGCCAGTGATTACAATGATAAATTTTTTTAACTTAAAATCATTATTTTTTGGTGGGTAGCTCTGACTTTTTAGGGTTCCGTACCCAAAGGTTGCTCACGAGACCCCATTACTAAGGCTCTGCTATCCATTCGTCTGTCACAGGACTGTATCTTTTGAATCGTAATACGCAGACACTTAGAACGAATGTGTCTTACAGTTCCCGGCAAACAACTTGAGCATTGACCTTGACTGCGCAGTAGCCGTTTTTTAATGTGTATGTGCAAACTTATCCCCTCCACTCGATTTTTGCTCAAGTTGCCTGCAACTATACTAAGTAAAACCGCCAAAACACCAACTTAATCCAATAAAGAGAAGTTAAAAATTAAAAGCGGTCACCAATACAAGAAACGCGTTTTTAACGTTCTACGGAACCCTTCGTGTGCAAATCCGATTCGCACTTTTCATATTTTTGTATTTACTCAATATGTATAAGCAACAGGCAATATAAACAACACAGTAACAAAGTAAGTTTTTTTTATAGTATAGGGGGAAAACGAGCAGACGGGTCACGTGATGGTAAGCAATCACCGCCGCCCATGGACACCTGCAATATCAAGAGAAGTTCCACAGTTCGTGCTATGTGCTCAGATTCTGTCGTTTGACAACCACAGGGTTAATTTCAATCGCATTGGACGTCGGTTAGCAAAAAGCATTTGTTTATCAATTTGTTCAAATTAACTGTAACACCACACCACTAACCCATTTCGATCGGATAAGTGCTGTAAGCACGATTAACACAGTCGAGTGGAGTGTCCATAATTAAATGACGTCCCGTTTTGGTTTGTGTTGAGTTGATTTGTGGCAAAGAGTTTTTTTTAAATTCAAAATAAGAAGGCAAACAAGCAAATGGGTCACCTGATGTTGAGTAATCGTCACCGCCTATAGACATCCACAATACCAAGGAGATAGCAGATGCGTTGCCAACCTAGAGGGTTAAGATGGAATACCTTTTGTGCCAGCAATTGCACCGGCTGGAGTGATTCTAGAGACGAATTTTGAAACAGTAGATCTTCTTTATGTTTTTTATCTTTACATATTACGAGTAGGTATAAAACAAAGTCTATCCGTTCCTCTCTGTCTTCTTATCTCCGGCTGATCACTCCTTCTAAACCACGCAACGGATATCGAGACCATTTTCCCTCAACAAACTGGAACAAATTACCTTGCTACTCCGCGAAACCAGTGCCGGGCTCGTGCAAAATAGCTGCGTCTGTGCGACACATATATGTTTATGCAAAAACCCACCCTCCTCCGCTTCCACACGAAACAACATATATCACACAGACTCAACTACACACCACCACCACTAAACACTAAAACTACACGATCGACGCGCGTTTCGCCTCTATACGAGGCATCATCAAGATCGAAAAGTCGGCATGCGTAGCCGTACAGGCACGTTATTATTTAAAACTTATAAAGCAACACCGGGTAGCTATTCAGAACGTTGGAGGGGTGAATGGTGGAGGGTGGGTTTTTGCATGAACATATATGTGTCGCACAGACGCAGCTATTTTGCACGAGCCCGGCACTGATTTCGCGGAGTAGCAAGGTAATTTGTTCCAGTTTGTTGATATGGACCTCCGCAAGTAACGCCTGAATCTATTAATTACTATTTTCCCTATTTAAACACTGTCTTCACTGTCATATACGGGACTTTAACGCGATAAAATCATTTTTAATTTACCTCGACGTTTCGGCCATATCTTAACGGCCTTGGTCACGAGAAGACAGTCTTCAGAAGTGAGTCTTATCTTACATGTTTATTTATTATTATTTATTATGTAAACAAGAAATATACAGACATTTGACAAGGGATTCAACTGAAGGTAATTTAATTAAAACAGGTTTCTTCACTTTTATCAATAGAAACTGCTAATGAAGAAAAAACTATAAAACACAGGACTAGCTTAACCAAATGCCGTTTTAATTCGCATGAATAACTCTCTTTTATTACTAAAGTCAACCTTTACATAAAAGATGAAAGCATTTCTACCCGTCAACCTGTCCCATTAATGCCCTTGGTTTTCCTTTTCAATCTCAAATGCGTATGATTCCCTCGATTTCCAATCTTATTAGTATGGGCGTATGGGGTTGGTGGTCGCACTGGTGGTACCCAGAACTATATAGTGACACGTCCGACCGCGAAGGGTTCATAAAACCCTGATGAGCCTTCATTGTATAGGACCGTTTTTGGAGATAAAGGGTTCGCTAACGCATTTGCATTCTTAACGCAACGGTTGAGGTGGTCGTTTGCAGTATATTTTAGACTTTATATCGATGTACATAAACAGTACTGAAAATAGCTTTTGCTACAGACCTTACATACGTACATAAGACTTACTTTGTATAGGTAATTAAACTCTAGCGAGATTTTGACCCAATTATTGGCTCGAAATTTGGTACACTTGTTTAGTTTAACAATGCAATATTAAAGTACAGTCAGCAAAAGTGCTCATCTTAAACTTATTATACTTAATAGTGGTCCTTATAAAAGGACACGAAGTCAAAGGCAACGTTAAGAGAGAAATGTGGAGATCGACAGAGGAACCAAAGTTACTGCCATGGGTAGCGATTTGAGAACCGATGGGCATCCAACCAATCAATGGCGTTGAAGAGAAAAGGTTCTATTGTGGAGACCGCTTACTGGAAAACTATGTGTTGATAAGCCTCCTACGAGGTGGATCGATGATTTAGAAGGTTATAGCAATAATGCAATATTATGATTTATTTGTGACAATCCAGGCAAGCATCGAGGAATTGCTTGGGGACAACATTTAATTTGAATTTGATTGCTTGGTATAACATCAAAAGTATGCTTTTCCTACACTACAATTGGGAGAGTAAAAGCCTCCGCTAAGTCGCGTGGAAAAATAGTTTGACAGCGTCCGCTAACTCGCGCGAGTGCGGGTGCGGGCTCATACATTTTGTTCGATAGGCGTGCACCCGCTTCGTGCACCCGTGCTAAGTAGCGGAAGCCCTAAGATGAGTAAACTGCGGTTGAAAGCGGCGAACATTGGTTCCCTGTCATAGGCCCGATTTCTCGGAGCTCGCGAGCGGACTGTAGGAGAAAATGACGCTAAAAAACGCAGCGTTTTGCAATAAAATGCGTACCGCTGGAGAGTCATTAGAATTAATGGCATAACCGCAACCGATTAGAGCCGCCGCGACGGAACAACTAACTTATTGCTACACGGCTTAAGGGCTGAAACAAATTAAAAGTTAGCTCAAGCAAAATCATTACACACGGTACTAACTGTTGTTTAAGGTTTTAGGGACGTGAATTTTATGATGGCAGTTTACTTCGACTTGCAGTCATTGCATTTCACACAAAATAAAATTACAACTACGGTCAAGTGTAAAATATTCAATTTGAATTTTAACTAACTCAAAAATACGTAGTGGTGGCCTTATTTTACCGCTCAAAGAGCATTTGGTATACTTACATAGTTTTGAGACGTAGTATATTTTAAATTTTTGGATAGGACTATACCAGAATGTGTAGTAAATGGAAATTTATTTTGTTTAAAAGTTTTGTTGTACAATCAAGTATTTTGTCTGTAACGATTACAATTTGTTTGTAACGGGTAATGTTAAATTCAATTTTAGTTAATTTAAAAGCTCGTAAGGGTTACCTTCTATACATGATAAATCAACAATAGGCGAGTGATAGATACAATAGTGTCGTTGTGTTTACAATAAGTATTACTTTTACTATTTTTATTATTTTACTATTTTATACATTGTTGTTATACAATAAATAATAAAATCCATAAATATTTCTCTACACTATACATACAATTTTGCGAGAAATAAAGAGTTAAGTTTTCATCTGTAGAGTTGTCATCATGGAGCAAATGGTGAGACCCTTCGCCATGATTTGTGTAGCTGATGCATATGAGCAAACGCTCATGTGTTTATATGATACGGTTGTCACTGTCCGCGGTGTTTAGTCACGTGGAAGCAATATGCCTTGGCGATTGCGTTTTCTGTACAAATCACGGTAATGGTTGTCAGTTGTCACATAACTATAACAAAAACTGTAGGGACTTATCTAATTCTCGTTGCACTAACCACATTTTCTCCATGTATTTTGCACGATGTATGTACTCACACAGCGATAAAGTGTATCATAAATTCCTGCATGTTATTGCATTCAGAATTGATAAAATCAACTCTTTCAAGACAATGCAAAAAGACAAATTATATTAATTGAAAACCACTTGGAAAATAGTAAAGGGTCTTTCTTTGGTTTTCCGGGTTTAATTTATCCCTAGCAGGAACAGTCTCGTTTGAAGTAATGTCCTTAAAAAGCTCCTAACGAGACCCAATGCTTTCCATAGGATCCCATTAACAGAAAATAATACTTACGGTGTCACTTCACTGCGTGTATCGTGTTCGCTGTTCGCGTATTCGCGGGAACAAACAGGTGCGATCACCGAAACTCGAACACGAGACGCAAAATGAAGCGCCACCATTACCGCCATCTCGTGGCGAATAGCGTAACTACTAGAGAATGCTTTCGGCTTTGCGTTAATAACACCACTGTGGATACAAAGATGTCGGTAGTAGTTCTTCTTGAGGTTATCCAATTCAGTTGCAAAACATCACACTACTGAGTTCTTGTTTTAAATTAAACACATGGATAATGTATAAAATATAATTATTATAATTATGTATTTTCGGTATTTACAAAGTTTGTGTAAACAGCCTTAAATATAAATAAACTTTTACTATCAAAAGTTTAAATAAGTCCTTATTCAAATGTGAATATTGCTTATTTCAAAAGAATACAGTTACTTCAAGTTGATACGTACTTTTACATCACTTAAACTTTTTAAGCCAGCTCAAACATGTCTTGTATAAATATTTTCTAATGATATGCTCGAATTCTGATTCTCGTATAATATGGTTTAATAATTTATATTAAGAAGTGCTTCCGCATAATTAAGTCGTAATCATAAATTCAGCAGGTTCTTCTTAATTTATTTACTTAGTAAAATGAGAGCCAACCTCTGAATTTATAATAATATTCAATTAAACGCTACGATACCATTACAAAGTAACTATTAGTTTAATAACTTAAGTAAACCTCCCTGTTTTAACGCAACTTCCTCCGAATTCATCTTTAGTTTTGCAATATTTACTAAAAACTACCAGTTTGGCCAGTACTGAAGATGTTACGGTGCAGTCGTAAACAGTATTTAATTTTGTTCAAAGTCAAGCTTAGGAAACTGTTCTTTCGTCTGAACGGTATCAATCTAAGAAATTCGAAGCGAAATTCATAATTTCGTTCCAATATCTCTATATGGATACTATGGACTTCCACAAAATAATGTGCGAACGTAGTATTTAGTCTAGTATTCGCTTTGCAAAGCGCCAATTTTTTAATGTGCTTCGTCAATGTCACTATGCTTTGTATGAATTAAAATGCATCGGTGAGTATCTAGGATCGTTTAATGTTTTAATTTAATACCTATGGCTTTGAAGCTTTTGCTACTTTCTGTACCGTGCTCTCCATACTTCGGAAATATCTATTTATAGATTCTGACGTGTTCTGAATTAGACTCAATCCAAGCCGGTACTTAAATTCTATTAACCGCTTTAAAAACGTAAAAATACTACCTTCCTGGTTCAAAGGTGGGTACGTTATAACTTCAGGGTATATGGTAGGTTTCGGCTTGGATGTACTTAATGAGGGTATCTTGATTTCAGATACTGGTGAGCTTGGAGGCATAGTTGAAGTCGTTTCGGTTCTTAATTCAGTTGTTGTTTCAGTCATCATGTTTTTAAGAGTCGTTGTTTCAGTTTTTGCTTCTTCATTTGTTTTCTCGGTTGCTGCCGCAGGAATGCTTGAAGAAAAAACTTCGTATACCCTAAAAGCTTTTGTTGTCGTATCTAATTCGTTAGACATGTCCACTTCAGTGGTCACTTCTCGTTTGTTACCATTAATAGGGAATGTTGAGACGCTTTCAACAAATTCAGTTTTTTCGCTGGTCACTGGCATATCAGTCGTTGTTTTTTCTTCGACTGTTGGGTCTACAGACACAGCGTAAACTGGAATAACTTCCTTAAGCTCTTCTTTTTTAGTTTCATTAGCGACTGGGATTGACTCGGTTGTAACTGGCACGTTTTTTACTGTGATTCCTAAAGCTTCATCGATTTCATTACTAAGAAAAACATCTTTATTTTTATCCTTTGCTGCCTTTAGAATTTCTTCAATTGAACCAGTTATGCTACGCTTTTGGAATACCAGGCTTCTTTTTTTCCTATTTAAATTCCTTGGCCCGTGTTCTGGTACTACAGCAGGAGTAGCAGAATCTGACAACTCTTTAGGAACATTTCCTACCACAAACTTATTGTCATTATTGTGAGCATCCTCGTCAGTTTCTTCGTCGTATTTGTTAGCTTCAGGTTGCTCTGAATCATTATTTGAGCCTAGATACATTGACGTTGGGGGATACGTCATGGGGTTGCTGGTAGTTTGATGTTCTGCATAATATTGGCTTTCAAAGGGATATACAGGTTTAAAATCTGAATCGGGTGCCGGTTTAACTCCGTAAACAACGGCGTTAGATGACTCAGCCCCATATGACGAAATACCTGAGGGACCTGTCTGTGGAGCTGCATAAATTGGCTCTACTGCTGGGTAAGACGGCGTATATGAAGCAGGGCCTTTATCGTAAGTATACTTGCTTTCGGTTGTATAAGCATGTCTTGTTTCGTATTGTTGTTGTTGTTGTTGTGGTTGACTGTTGTAGTTAACTGGCTCAGGGTAAACAGCGCCATGTGCTATGCCAGTCTTTTGCTGAGGATAACGGACGTTATAATTAGGCTCGTAACTGCTTGTAGATACGTGGCGATATCTTATATCCTGTTCTTTTTTCACTGGGTAAGGGTTTCTATTCATATGGGTGGTTTGACCGGCGTAAGGATTGAGCTTATGCTTTGAGTGTGCTGGCATTCCAGCGAGCACGGTTCCGAGCATTTCTTCTTCAGCCTGCCCGTTTCCATCATTAGCATATTCTTCTGCATTATGTTTATATAAATCATCTTTCTTATCAACTTCGAATGTTCTTCTCACTGGTGTTGCGAAAGGATAAAGGAAGTAGCTAGCCAAACCAACCAAACTTGCCAAGCCTATCACCCCAACGCCTACAGAAGGCATAACTTCTCTTGAAAAGTAATTGTAAATTTGTGTCGTGACACCTGTTACATCAGTTGTTGGTTTCTTTGCAGGCTTGCTTGATTTAGTTTTGTTACCAGTTTTGATTTCACTTGTCTCACTTTCAGCTTTAGGTTTTGATGTTTTGCGCTTCTTTGTCTTTTTTTTCTTGTTCGAGCTTCGTTTAGGTTTTTTGGTTGTAGTTGCTGGTGTACTTATTTCCAATTCAATCTCTTGCTCTTTTGGCTCCATCGGTAGTAAGGCTGATTCATTCGTAACAGGAGCTTCTGTAGTACTACTAACTTTCTGTTTGTTTTTATTCTTCTTTTTAGTTGGTTTTGAGGTTACTGCTACAACAGGTACAGTCGAAGTTGGTTTGCTGGGTACTTCTTTTTTGGTGGTAGAAGGTTCAGTTGTTGAAGCAACTGTAGTAGTGGTGGGTGTAGTAGTACGTTGAGTCGGCGTACTTTTATTTTTTTGTACGTTAGACAACACTGTATCCTTAATTTTATTGAAAACATTTTCGTTTATGGCTGATCCCCCCGCTACTAAATCAGATTTATTAGTGCTTCCGATGATGGGGCGCTTAGCCAACGGTGCTTTAATAACCGGAGGTCGTTTCGTTTTGTTTTTTGAAGGCACTGGTTTTGGTTTCTTTGCAACTTCTTCCACTTTTGTAGGCTCAGTAGAAGAAGAAGTATTATCTTTGCCTATTGGGTTGCTTAGAAGAATCCAGGTAGAAATGCCTTCATTCGAAGTTGAAGATTCATTTGAAACTTCACTTACTTTATTTTCAGACTCTAACTCTTCCATAGTCACAGGTACAGCAATACCTACATGTGCATTTTCAAGAGGCTCTTCTCCATTCTCATTTCTAGTTTTTATTTTATGTTTTAGAGCCAATTGATTTTTTAGTTTTGGAGGAATCCTGGTATCAGCTACAATTGGAGGTTGCACCGATGAATTAGAAGGATTTTCGAGTAATTGGCTGGCCACCATCTGGATGGAGTCACCAATTCCCTTATTCTTGACATATCTGGACGAGGTGTTAGTGATTCCTTCTTTTTTCACATCTTCTGGTGTCTTTTGATTGGTTATTCTGAAAATGATAAAAGAATAGTTTCAGTAAAAATAATATCATAAATAAAAAAAATACACATTCTTTTTTTATATCTTTGTATATGTTCGTATGTTGATATTTTTAATGGGTACTTCAGAACTATTATTTAAAATGTAACAAATTATCATAATTATTAAGTTTCATTAAAAATTAATCTATTAAGCTAAAAAATCAACATAACAATAATTATAATTACTTTTGCATGAAAGGAAACCTTAACATATTACCAAATTTTATAAAATAACTATGCGAATTCTACAGACGAATTTATTTAAATTATTTTCAATAATTCTTGTATTTTTATTAATATTTATTAGGTTTTACTCAAAATAAAACTCAAAACACTAAATAAGGTGAAATTTATTTTAAAAGAGCCAAAACAGAACCAAAATAAGTTCAAAATTATAAAAAAATTTCTTTATGAACCAATTATAACAATCTACACTAACAAGTATAATCAAGCGGTAATAAGTGAATATAGATACATACACATTACAAAAAAAGCAGTTTATTAAAATGCTAATTGCTTAAACTTAATTATACCATTCATATTATAAAACGAGCTAAGCAAACACGGCTTGAATGATTCAGCTCTTGTAATTTATATAAACACATTACTAAATACAGTAAATATTAAAAGCAACATGATATAATTTTAATAGGTAGGTATAGAACAAAATACACCCAGTTGAAACCATATACAAAATAGTTAATTATTGGCACAATAGATGTCACTAAAATCTAAACACCCATAGTCTATAGCTATTAATAAGAATAATATTCTTTTGTACAGTTTTGAAACATTTTCTAGTCAGAAAATATGGTTATGTTCTTTATAAATTTCACATATCTATTTAACACGCCGAGTCCAGGCTTCTCTTTTTCTGCGTTTATTTCTGCGAGAATTTTGAACCTCTTTTCTGTCAGTACGCTCTCGGAGTTCTTTTGTTTTAGCTTTCATCCATTCTTTTAATTTGAAAAACCAAGTTGGTTTCACCGTATTTCCGTCTTTTTTACTATTTTTTGGTATTCTGTATTTCCATTCTCTATCACTGGGGAAGGAATTTAAATGCCAGGATTTTATTTCATCGTCCCACTGCCATTGTGGACGAAAAACATGTATAACTTTAGGCGCTTCCCTAGCAAATGGTAAACCATTGAAAAATGTTGCTATACCGTAAGCACCAGCAAATATTATTGCAATAGGGGAAAAGAAAAATGACAATAAACCGAAATTAAAGGGGTTTAATGATACTAACCAACTCAAAGCACTTAATGAGGGACGGAAAAAATCTACAAATCCAGAAAATGAAAAAAGATCATCGTAATCACTACCTGGGCGACTAGGTTTATGTAATGAAGCAAGATTCGTACTTGGAGACCCAAATCCGCCTGCTTCCGGTGAATCTGACAATATTTCTTCATTAGCTGCGTTATAATTTGTAAGTTCAGTCCCTTCCACAGACGCGCTGTCACCTTGTTCTTCATCTTCCTCGGATTCAAAATAATCATTAGCCTGAGTACTGTCAGCCTCTGAGTCATCTAACGGTACATCAAAAGAATCTGGAAATAAATTTTCCGTTTCTTCTTCATCGGATTCTATAACGACGTTTTTGTTTATAACGTTCGTATTTACAGCTATATTTAAATCAGGACAAGCTTCTTTTCCTTGACCTTGAAATGTGTTATTCAAAGTAAGAAAGATTGTAGGGCACTCATCAGGTGACGCACTATACTCTTCCGGTCGTATTACTATCCTGTCTGTGTATGCGGTTGACGGCGGGAAAGTCGTGACCTCAAAGTTATGATACGGGTACTGAACGTTATTATGTACTGAGTTTTGATAGTCATATTGATTTTTAATCGGCCTTTTTGTTAAAACGGGTTTTTTAGTCGTTTTTCGATAAACAGTTTGAAAGCTCGGTTGATGCCAAGGTTGGGGGCTACCTACATTTGTGATGATCGGCGTCGGCATGGGTGTTGTAAAAATATAAGTGGGCCTAGAGCTTGGGAACGGATATCTGTCTATTATATGAACGTTACTTGAATACACTTGAGTTTCCTCAGAGTAATCTGGCTTAGGTTTATATCTGTTATTCACTAATTTGTTATACAGTTTATTTAGGTTTTGGTATTTGTTACCTTTTTCGGCAGCTTCTGTAGAAATATCATTATTTAACTCTGTACTCGCGTCAGTAGCATATACATTTTTCAAAGGCATTATGATTTCATTCGACGTTGTTGTTTCTGAATTAAAATCTAAATCTTCGTATTTTGCTTTATCTCTCCATTTAGTAACAATTTTACGAATTGGAGGTCTCTTTTGAGACATCGGTAGTGGTTCTGACACTTTCAAGTTATTTTTATAATTTGCAATTTTAACACTGTTCTTGGATTTCTTATTAACTGAAGAAATATTGACATGATTTTTCCTTGCCTCATTCCCCTTATTTTTATTAGAAATTAAACGGCTTTTCCTCGAGGGTGTGCTATTATTATAGTTCGTTGTATCAATATAAAAAACAGGAGTTTCATCTATACTTTTTGTGACATTAGAATTATCCATTAAGTTAGTTTCATTCTTGTTAGCAGGATTAGAAAATTTAGTATTGGGAAAGGAATTATTTTCATAACTAATGACTATGGGTGACTTAAATAAAGCTAAGTTTTGTCTTTTATTTCTATATCTATACCTTTGTGAGTTTTCTGTGGTTTGTACAATATTTGTTGGTGTAGAGCTAACTGGTGAAGACGTCACTTCTTGAGGTCTGGAGTGAACAAACTGACAAAAAACTACTAGAAATAAAACTAAAGTCCAATTTAAACACACACTTTTTCTTCGCGTCATGGCGTGCGTATCGAAGATTACCTGGAAAGAAAAAAAATAAAATTAGTCACCAGAAAATAAATCAAAACGAAAAATAGAAACTCTTTAAACACCCTCTTAATGTTTCTGTCGCAACTTAATCCAATTAAAAAAATTAGCTTTTAATTTCAAAAAGAACGGTATAATAATATTCTGTGATTGTATGCATTTGAAGTTTGGTGAGAAAAATATTTGACAAAGGTCACAAAATTGAGACCCATTATAAATAAATCACGCTATCACGGTTACAAAGATTACAATAATATGAAATTAAGGAGCGCAAGTTATACAATGAAGGAAACCAGAAAAACTATTCCGTTAGTCCGTCGTTAGCCGTATACAAGGGTACCGTTACGTCGTGGGATTCCGTTGATGTATACGTAATGATGTCTAAGAACAACAATTTAAATACCTAATTCAATTTAAATTTAACCCACATTTTAAATTCCATAAAATGATAGATTTAATGATGTTTGAATTTAACTGTTTATCGCCATTCTGTATACCAGAACAGACAAGTTGCTGAAACATTTATTCATTCAGTAGAATCGTCTTCTTATTTAACATTTTTGAACAATATTGTCGCTCTAATAATTATATTTAACGGCAACTTAACAAAGCAAATTTCAACGATACATTTGAAATTGATTTTTGTTTTGTGATTTGAACCCTATTCAACATCAGTTAGTATGAATTTATAGATGCTGATTCAAGAGTTACTTTGCGGAACTTTTTATAGAATTGATACAAATAACTTCGTTACTCCGCGAACGCAGCGGAGTCTAATTAGTACTCGATGCGTGGAGTAGCAAAGTAATTTGTTCCAATTATATCAATAAGTATTACCAAATTGTTCAAATATGTCCTCACGAATGTTTTACACAGCCCAGCAAGTACAGTCAGAGTATTTTAATGTCATAAGTACCAGAGTTGAACTTTTCCGGCATACATGACATAATTATATGTTATTTAAGACATAAGTATGATTGTTAAGAAATAGCGACTTTTGTTTTAGACTATATAAAGATAAATGTCTAGTGACAATTACGTAAATTTGATCTAGTCTCAAAGTAAGCAACGCTTAAGCATGCTTAAGCACGCTATAGGTGCAACGAGTAGACAACAGACTTTACATACTTATATAAATGAATACATTCTTAAATACAAATAAACATCCATGACTTAGGTACAATAATTCATATTCATCATACAGATATCAGCCCCTTACGGGAATAGAACCCGGAAACTCTAGTTCCGAAATCAGGGTCATAAAACACTAAATTATCCGATCTAAATCCGTACGAGATTCAAATTCTCCGACTGTTTACTTCTCCTAATTTATTTATGCTTAATAGTTGCATCGCACTTTTTATCACCGCACACAATATAAATCCTTATTTATAATAAATCATATTATTTAACATTTGATAAGTCTGATTTAGAAAAGTAATTTCTACAGATCTTGACCTAATACAAGAAAATCAATAAGAAATCATTACTCTGATACTGCTTTTTTACTAACTACAACGTAACCTGGTGAACAATCACATCCATAACATATTTGTACATTGAAGACTTTGCGTTACATCGTTCAATATTTTCCATAGGAAGAATCCAATGGACGTCTACAGAGAGTACGAAGCGATGTTATCGTGCGACGTGAGATTATGTCCAATTAACATAGGACCTTCGTGAGGCTTAGCTTTGCTTGGATGAGGGTTCTATCTTTAGTAGATATAGGAAGGTTGAATGACCGGAGTGGCCCTGACCGTCAACTGGTTCGTGCGTGGTTGTTTGTGTATAGCATTACTGACCTCAATAGCTAAAACAGGCTTTTTGGGTTTTAGGTCCGTTAGTGTGACAGCCGTTAAGGCAAATTGGCCACAATATTTTTGTCTGATTATTGAAAATTATTGCCTTTACAATGGATGCGTTATTAAGTAATCCCACAATTTCCGCATATGAAATTTGTGTTTGAATAAAAATCAACGCTCTCCGTATAAGAAGGGTCATTTTATTTAAGTGCTCGACACCGATTTAATGCTTGTTAGTTTTTAAAGTACATTGATTTTTTTAATTTGTCTTTAGAATTAATTTGTGTCCATTTTTTTAACTTTTACTGTTTAGAGCTGACATAACCATCAATGGTGTCTTCCCTACTTCCTTACGACCGCAATTCGTAACCACCGACAATGTTGATGAGTCATTGATTCTCGGATTCTTAACCAGAGCCTTTCTCTTTTTTTATCATAATTTTAAGCACGAAAATTGACAATTTTTTTGATATCGTATGAGGGATAAAAACGGTATTTTTCTGTACGCGTCTGTGGGATCAACAAATTTCTCCGTTTTCTTTTTGGTAACATCATCAGCAGGATGACACAACACTCTATTATTAAGTAATTAAGAGCTTGTTTTAATTGTTTTAGCTCTTCAAGGTGTTCAGCTACATTGGCTTTGTTGGGTATGTCCATTATGTCTTTTCTGAAACTTGTTTTTCGTCCGGTATTTCATACATTAAATAAGTAATAAAAAAATGACACTCAACTCATTTAAAATAGCAACTTCCGTTCGCTAGGATCATTGTAATCAACGGTTTCCTTTACATCGATTATTACGATGTTTCCAAGAGCCCAACATTTTCCTTCTAACGGTAGCGCCTGGCCATAACATTCAAGCACTTAATTGTAGCATTCAGCGCATTCACACTCCAGGTTTATGTTACTAGACTTATGCAACTAGATTTTAAAAATAAAATTGAAAGAGCCACTTCTCCAGAAATAATAGAATACTCTCGAATTCTTTATGTCACTGAGACATTTTTGTAAACCTAAATAATTTTTAAGAGTAATTAAGTTCAAAATTGCAATGAGCATAATATTGGTAGCTGGGCCGATCTCCTCTATACTCACAGTGTCTATCCGTAATTATGTTCAAAACAATTGTAGATTCTTTATTATACAAATAGGTACGAGGTTCGTACCTGCAACCTCTAGCTTACTCGTCATAGTATTCAGTATCGCTCATTAAATTATAATAATGTCCTTTATGTTAACGCTAATAAAGGATATTTTATAGATGAATTAAATATTGTTTCAAATAATCGCTCTCTCCCATACCTTGAGCGTTCAGTAGTAGTGGATCATTATGTTAATAACGTAACTGCGGCGTGTGCGCATCGGAATGCGTTCTCGTTTGCAGTTCGAAGTTATCTGTTTCAATTTCTCGAATGGCTAGAAAAGTTCTGGAGTGAATGTATAAAGTAAAACTATTAATAAAAAATATTGCAAAAGGCCATTCATAAAATAAAAATTTTGAAAAATCGTAGATTGATGTAAACTATAGCAAATTACTGGATACGTTGTTTTTAGCTTATTTATTTATTACCTAAGATGTTATAAAAAAACACTGTAACTTTGTTTTCTTTCTGTGGTATCTCGTCGAGTTTCTTGCCAGTTGCTTTTCAACAGAGCTTTTCCAAACCGGTATTTATTTTCTGCCATCCCTAAGTGTTTTTTTAAGCCTGATCTGAATAAAAATATTTTGTCTTTAACTTTAAACTTTGATAGGAATGCAGAAGAAGAGCTGATGACAAAGAAGCAAGCTACTTCAAACACTACACCAGATACCAATTGACTGCGGAAACCGTAGGGCATTACAGCAATGCCTATCTGACAGCCAACATGCACTTAAATACGCACTGCGGTCAATTTACGTGCAATACTTGGTTCATCGCAGACGGAAACGCTTTCCAATTTATGTCACTTTACGCTTCAAGACACTACACCTTAGCACTTAAATTCTACTATATTATCGCCACCTTTATTACTACGCGATAGAGTTGCTGTTTGAAGGCAAAAATTGCTCGTGATGGAAATAAATTGACGTTTTAAAGTACAGTTTTTGAATGCATGGTTTAGTTTTTGTTTCCTGTTGTTAGTTAAGTAATTGATTTTGTAACAAAATAGTGGAGTACCGTGGCATCATCGTATGAAAGTGCTTTATTAAATTGAGTGCTTACATTGACCTTTATGTAATATATTTTGTTCTATGTTTTTGAAACACTCGCTTAACTTTATGTCAGATTTTCTGATGACAAGTGATTGCCTGAAAGAGATCGCTTCTAAAAGGTAACACCACCAATTGTTTCCCTTGTAAGTTTCTCCTAGCTTGATTATTGCAAAATATCCTTGTGTTGTTTTTAATAAAGCTAGAGTACTTGTTATGCCTTGTTTTGTCTAATCTCTAACTAATACTTTTATTTTTATTGCCATCACAACATTCCAATTCGCTTAAATTACATTCATTTCAGACAGTAAATCATGTTAGAAATATCATCTCAGTTTAAGTAACTTAAACTGTTTACCTCAATTTATAAAAGTGTAACGCTCTTTAACTGTTTTGATACAAAAAAGGTAAACAAACTCCATACTTAAGCGTTTTTGCTTATATTAGGTACTAAGTGTATTCACACGACCCTGTTAATAAAAGTAACAGTGAAAACGAACGTCCTAACGCAAACTGTCATTATAGTGAAGCTACGAAAGTGACAAATTGCACATTAACACTATTATCCCATATAAAACAGCTATCGATCTTGACGAAAGTATTAATATTGCATTAAGCACTACATACTATTGAATGTAAATCTAATGACAACAGGCACCCAATAAAAACAAAGATATACCTATATATAATTGGCTTTGACTGCGTTAGCGATATGTAACAAATTGTGGCTTAAACATATGATTATTTCAGTAAATAGACTCGAATAAAAATTGCAAGTTCCTGTTGTTTAATCTGTGATGGAAATAGAGTTGTGTATGATAGTAATGTCTCAAGCAAGTAAGCAAGCACCGCTCAGGTGTATTATATGTGGTTTTTAATTCTTTGTCAAATTAAACAACATTTTTTATGGAGAATACGACAGATATCCGTGAAATATTTGTCTTATGGGCTCACAATAAAATAAAAAGCAATATAAAACAAGTTTCAATGGTAATCAAAAAACCCATTCTTAACATTTCAATTTATCGAATTCTTTCATCTCTGTTACCTGTCTAACTTGACAGTGTAATGCATTTCTAATACAAGTTTCTTGACATAACTGGCCTTGATTTAGTAAAATTGACTTATAAGATCTAGATGCAGGTGAAAGTCTACGTGCAGCTATCAGATAACCTTAAATCCAACAACACTTAATTCAATGTACTCGCTCTTTTTATTTTATCTCTGAGCTTTCTCTACGTTTACTACTTAAGATTTTAAAAAGCTTTGAATCGTAAGTGAAGCTGTTTAAATCACCTGTTGTTTTATTTAGGTACTTGAGTGTCCTCATTTTTTGACCTTCATTTTCATATCTTCTCAGAAAATTTAATAATTTTCTCATTATTACCAAAAGCTCAAGTGTACGTTACTCGAATTCAATCTAAACCACAATTGAGATTTCAATCACAGATATGCAAGTCGTCTTAACCTTTTGCATTTATAATGTCTATCACTGATGTACATTTGCTTTCATTTTGTTCAATACTTTCTTCTATTTTCAAATCAATTCCTTAATGTTTCCTAGTAATAAAATTATGTCAAGCGTGATCGTTTATCAGAACTGTGTCACGTCATTGTCTCAAGCCAGAAACCCGTTAGTACGTACTGATCGGTATTTGGCACACTTTGCCTTAAATAAATGGATACTTTTGTTCCATGACCGACTCATGGGCTGAAAGGATGGCTGTTTTGTTTGTTGACTGTCCTGACAACTATTTTCTTTTAGCTTCATCACATTGTATGCTCTTTTATGTATGGGCATGACATGCACTGGAGAAAGAATTCCACAAACAACGTTTATGCTTGAGAAAAGTTGGAATAGTTTACGTGTTCAATGACATTTTGATTAATCATTAATTTCCTAAAATTTTCGTAGCGTTTTTTTATTCAGTTAGCTTGGAGGTAAAACTAAACTAAAACAAATGGAATTAGGAGGCAAATAAGCATGCTGGTCACCTGATGGGATGTGATCACGGCCGCCCATTGAAACCAGCAAATAAGAATTACTGATCCGTTGCCGGCCTTTAGAGTTCCATGCGTCTTTGGATCTTTCAATCACCACCCCCAAACAAAAAAGTAGCAAATTGCCATTTCATGCTGGTTTTCTGTACAACGTAGTTCTGTACCTTGTAGCACCAGCAACTAGATTTGGTGAGGCTCTACAACTAATCAAATGTAACTTCAACTAACGCCCCTTAATAGCAAACAAAGTTTAATTGACTTCGATGAAAAACTTAATCCACCAAACCAACTTCTACACAATTTCAATCAATGCCAAAAATCATCGCAAAATATAATTCGACTTGAAAACTAATCATGCAGTGAACAGACACAAAATGGCAGTAATAATCCGTGACGTAACAATATTTCCTCCCAAATTCAATTAGATCTTGGCAATAGAGAAAGAGAACATATCGACATTGATGTAAGCAATAGCGGTTAGGGATGTTGAAATGCAGAAGTGATTTTACATAATGTACCATCACTTTTGGTGCATGCGCCGTCACTGAGGTCAGAAGTTTAGAAGATGAGTTATGAGATGAAAGACCACCTCATTAAATTATGTTCAAGTTCTTATTGGTTTGGTAACGAACCAAAGAAATTAAATAAAACTGGAACTCAACTATATGTAAAAATATCTATGTCCTAAATGAGTCCCCTGGGGTAAAGAGCCTATAAAGCTGGCTGTATTTCTGCGCTGAATCACGACGCCAATAATAAATATCTTTTTCGGTGTTTTTTAATGATTGAAAGATAGTTTTAATAATAAAACAGCCTCAACAAATGTGTTGACGGTTTTAGAATTACTTTTTACAACAGGACGAATTGATGAAAGCATACGAAAATCAAATAAATGTAATTACGAAGCTATATTTGATGTAGATGTAAGCTACTTTAATCATAAATGTTATATATTTCTTAGAAATTAAATCTTGGATAATTATAAAAACCAACAGCGTCTTCATACCAAGTCAATAAATGGAATAAAATTTCTACAAAAAACAAATAAAGTACAGCTCCTTTGATAATCTGTACGTTAGTTAACTGAGGACACTGGTTGTATTTGTAAATATAGACTCGGCTAAGTGTGAGCTGGATTCGCACACAGAGGGTTTTGTATCACACAGTAATATTTGTATTATGTTTAAACCAAAACTAAGGAACAAAAAACGAACAGTATACTAAGTTTGTCGCAACATTTACTCTGTGATCTATAATTATTTATCAGATTTTTCTCTTAAAAGCATTGGAGATAAGAGAGTAAATATATTACCTTAATTATTTCATAAATTAAAATAAATTTCAATATTATTCGAAATAAATGCAGCATTAATGAAAATGAAGACGGATTTTGGAATATGACTATATTATAAGCCGATGCATGTTGTATTCCACTCGAAACTATATCAGTTTTTCGACCCCGCTTGCACAGCTTAAAACATCTTTTTTTAAATTTATTATAAGGTTTAGTAAGCAATTTTTAAAACTATTCCAAATCTAAAAGCAATTGCTTTAGTAGTTGCTGAAGTATAACACAGTGATAGACTGGTAGACGGACCACTAAGATCCTTTTTGGTATAAGACCTAGACGTTTAAAAAGGTAGTTGTAGCAACAGATTCGAGCTCAAAACTTAACACAATATGTGAAGTAAAGACTCATGCTGTCCTGGTCAAGTGGCTAAATAAAATATAATTATTTATTTCGACCATCTAAGCTAAGCTTAAGAACAGAATCAATAGCACCTGCACCACTGTAACATTATGCAGATAGGTGAAAGTCCCTTGTGCATTCTATCGAGTTGTTAGCTCTACACAGTTCTAGAAAATTAAGGTTACTCTCTCTAGGGCGTTCAAGGGCCACTTTCATTTGTTATTGATATTGTAAACGCGAGCGATGTATAGCAGATTGAGATTCATCTTCAGAGATAGAAGTCCAGCGTATGGTTTAACAGAGTAAAATAGCATAAGGAACGAGATATGGTGGAATATGGATACCACGACTTTAAGGACAAGTAAATCTTTCTGGACTTGAAGAACTCTTTTCTAGCTTTTCTTAAAAACTTCCACATTATAATGCAATTAATATCCCAATGGGAGCCTATTTCACAACTTCATAGTACGCATCAGGAATTTTCGAGTGCGTGGTAATCCTAGGCGCACAAAGAATTTGAAGATAAGCTCGACTATAGCTATCAGTGCTGTACCCAAAGTTTAGAAACTGTAAATAATAGTTTCGAAGTAATCATAGAAGTTGATAGAAAAACCAAAAAGGTGTAAAGTCCAGTGAGTCCAGTAGTTTTACCATTTTCTTCCGTTTATTTTGATTAGTTTTTACGTTTATGTGTTGTTGCCATAAACGCAAATAAATGTATTTCCTTTTTTTTTCTTACTTTTAGTTAAATACTGTAGTGTGTAAATAGAATGTTGGTGAAGTTAAAGTAAATAAACCCCATTAAGTAAATAATGTAATCCTATTCGATCAACGACGTACCGTTACTGGTCCGCTACTCTGACCTAATGAAAAACTTGTATTTCTAGTAATATTAGTAATTCTACACAAATAATCTGTAAATTATTTGTATAAATGACCGAATACCCTAGTGGTCAGTGGCCTTGACTATGAAGCTAGAGGTTCCGGGTTCGATTCCCGGGACGAGCAAATGTCTGTATGATGAATATGAATTTATGTACCCGACTCTTGAATGTGATTATGTATTTAAGTATGTATTTATCTATATAAGTATACACATAGTATAAGCTTTGCGTAATTAGGACTAGGTCAATTGGTGTACATTGTCCCGAGGTTATTATTTATTTTATTTATTTTTTATTTTATATGCATGTAAAATATGAAGAAGAAAAAGAAGAAGGAAAGGAAGAGATCCCTTTAAGGGATAAGTTCGCCTTTGTACCACTTCTTGTTTTTTTTTCTGTGTATTTGTAAGTGCTTATGTACAATAAAGAGTTTACATACATACATACAAATATGACATGGAACATATAAAAAGAATAATGAATTGGAATACTCGACGTTTCTTCGAAACTTCTGTAGTCTTTTCTTAATGCTTGGCTGTATTCTCGGTAAACTAATTTTATGGAATATTTTGAGTGTTACAAGTATTTTTTTTGAATGTGTCCATATTTAACAAAGTGGTCTTTGCTATTCTGCGCAATCAACCTCAAATGTTAAGGTAATTAGTTCCAATTTCTTGACATGGAGCTCCGCAAAGTGACGCCTGAATCTATTATTAATGCGTCTTTCTTTATGATCAATCCGAGATTATTAAATAATTATTCCGTTTAATTTTACATAAAATGCTTTATTTATAACATTATCGGGACTTTAGCGCGATAAAAATATATTGTTGATTTACCTCGACGTTTCGGCCATGTTTCAATGGCCGTGGTCACGAGTAGACTCAAATATTATATTATATATCAAATATTACTTTTATGTTATAAATATGTGTGAAAGCCGCGAAAGTTTAAAACAATAAAATGCTTTGCCTTAAATCTCTCAAGTCAGTGACCGCAACTACATTTAAATGTGAACTTATAGGAATGGCAGTTTCTGTATTTATTGTTTTGAATATTAGTAATTAAATTTGTCGTTTCGATACTAAAAATATTACAGTGAGATATGTTTTGTAATTTTTATTGCGTGCCAATGTGTTAATTGGCAATGATAAATTACTACCTAATTACATTTATCAATCACGAAATGGGAAGTAATTTTTCGGTTAATAATTAAAAAATAATAGATTAATTGGAACAAAATTACTTGGCTAAACTTAGAACTTTTGTTTGTTTATGAACTTTTGCAAACTATTGTCGAAACGCCGGACACGTAAATAAATTTGGAAGTTTAAATAATTATTACTGTCGGTTTCTTTATACATTTCCTTTAAATGGCTCCTATATGTCGCTGTGTAAAAACAAAACATCAATTAATAATTTTAATGCAACGTTAGTTTTTATACGAGATCTTTACAAAATTCCCTCATGAAAATATGAAGCTTTTTTTTAATGGACTGAAAACGGATGTCGTTTAAGAATTTTATTTATTCCACTTAAAACATTTTAATTACCTACCAATACTAAGTGACATTCTCAACTATATTTTAACATGAACTTAGAAAAAATATCATACAAAAACTCACCGTTTAAATTCAATATACGTTCAAACACACGCGCGAGCGCATACACGCAAACGGAGTGACTGACGCCGGCGCAGCGAACGGTACGCCGTGCCACTTAGCGGCACGTTAACGACCTATTTGGACCTGGGGTGATCGAATATTATCACCGGATCGGGGCCCAGGGTGAACCAGATGAAATGATAGGTGATTAAAATATTAGCCGACCTAGCCTAGTGGTTGATGACCCTGACTAAGAAAGTAGAAGTTGCGGGTTCGAATCCCGATGAGGTGGGTTAGTTTAGTTTAGTTTATTTATTCAGTCAATTAAAGGTTCCATTATAAATTGCATTGAATGCCAAGTTCCATGTTTTTTTTTATGAAACAGGAAGGCAAACAAGCAAGTGCGTCACCTGATGGTAAGTGATCACCACGGCCTATAGACACCCGCAACACCAAAGAGATTGCTGATGCGTTGCCAACCCAGAGGGCTAAGATGGAATACCTCTTGTGCCAGTAATTACACCGGCTGTCTTGCTCTCCACGCCGGAACACAAGAGTGCAAGCACTGCTGCTTAGCGGCTGGATTAGCGAGCAAGATGGTGGTAGCGATCCAGACGGACCTTGCACAAGGTCCTACCACCCGCATTTATATTGAAATCGTCAAAATTTAAATGAAATATCTAATAAAAAAAAAACAAATTAAAAAAAAAATTAGGTACATGAAATACTTACATGAGTATGATAAGTATGTCATGGATGTTAAATATCTATTTAAGTGTAGGTACATCTTTTCTTTCGGTATTTTAGATTGTAAAAAATTAAGTCGCTATCCTTTGTTGCCTATCCTCATTCCTCATATCTTTGGCCGCCTACTCCTTCTAAACCTCGCAGCGGATTAAAAAAAAAAATTAGAATACCGGATTACTACTAATGATTGTCGTTTAAAAATTAACATGCTGTTTTTGCAGAGTGACAGAGTTATTTTGTTGTAATTATTGATTACTCACTGTGGCCGATACGGCAATAAGCAGTAAATAGATAAATAAAAATAAAATATAAATCGTTAAATTTAGACAATGCCCATGTTTGTTTGTGTCGTTTACAAAATAAATGAAAATGATTTAACTAATAAATTGAAAACATAATATCGAATCAAAACAATAACAAAAACTCATTTGCATAAAATTAATTTTAAAAGATCATTTTTAGAATTGTAATAAAAATTAAACAGTAATGTAGTTTGTGTAATAGCGCCACCTATTATCGAACAATGAAACTTGAAAGAAAAGCCGCGCGCTGTAGTCGGAACAACGCTCTTAGACGCTTATACTTTCACAAGTTCATCTACTGAACGTAAGGTGGCGCTGTTACATGAAATGTATGCGTTTGTTCATAGATGTCGCTGTATGTATCGAGTTCTCATGTAAATTTCATTTAAAACTGGTAAACATTGAAAACCGTATCAAGATCCGGAGCTTGACTAAAATGAGTAAGTTGCCGAAAATGTAAAGATAGACAGGAACAGGTAGCGAAGCGACTTAGTTTTGCACTATAAAAAAAACCTGGCTTCCTAAACAGAAATAATAACTGAAAAGAGAAAAACAAATCCAAAGCAAGTTTAACCAGTCTAGATAGAAACACATTCAAAACCTTTTCAATAAAACTTAAACATTTAAAGCTATTCCACACCAGTATAGCCGGGTTGAACTCCTATACGGCCATAGAAATAGTATAGCATATAAAGGAATTTTTAAAGTTGAAAGTGATATATTATTAGCTGATCTCTTTACTTTTATTGGCAATACAATATGCCAAAGAGACGATCACATACTCTAAACCTCCTCTTCAATTGACACCCTGTACACACATAAAACATCATAAAAGTACTTTCAGACAGCGTCAAATATATCAGAGCGGGCAAGGTGGTCAAAAATATCTGAACACGCCCGAGCGTATTTGACAATAGAGTCGAGTTCAGATATTTTTGACACCTTGCCCGCTCTGGTATATTTGACGCTGACTGTACAATCTACGTTTTTACTTATTATTAACTAGCTTTTGCCCGCGACTTCGTCCGCGTAGACTTGTTTAATTGAAACATGCAATCTGCAATATTTCCTGGACAAATTAATGAGAATTAGTTGCTTTGCTGTTCATGACGTCACGGCGGCGTATAACTCACTTATCTGTGTCCCGTGGGAACTATGCATTTTTACGGAATAAAAAGTATCCTATATGTTAATCCAGGTTATAAACTATATGTGTGCCAAATTTCATTCAAATCCATTCAGTTGTTTTTGCGTGATCGAGTAACAAACATCCAAACATCCAAACATCCAAACATACAAACATCCAAACATACAAACTTTCACATTTATAATATTAGTAGGATTTATGGGTCTTACTACCATGACGCACACCAAAGGTCATTTTGACAGTTTTGTGTGTGAGGCTATATCCATGCTTTATTTCTTCTTAGTACGGTCAGCCGCAGAAGTAACTAAACATTTTAGTACCTTGTCGCTGTCAGTGATGTGACAAATTCGAGCACCTCTCATTTCATTCGTTACTACGACAAGGTTGTTAAGTGTTAAGCTACTTATGAGGCTGGTTGTACAAGGCAAACGAAATAACCAACTGTCGCAATAAGAAAAGTAAAACGTCATCCAGCCATCAAACATGACAGCTCGCATTGCATTGTCATTACTGTCATAATTGTCAAAGAAAGCGAAGTAAATCACTTCGGAGCACTTTCCACGGACAAATAACCAGTTTTATTGGATTTAACACAACTCGAGCGATTTTCCAGTTGCCATGACCTTTGGTTGAGAGCGAAAGGCTTCACGGTGGATGCTGGGATGAAATAACTATAACTCCTAATCTTTAATTTGAAGAAAGATGCGATTAGCATTGTCGCGGAGATTCGAAAACAATTTTTCTACTTGTTCATCCTAAGCCGGGAAGATAATATCTCAAAGCATTTTTTTATGAAACAGTTCAACTGATGGTAAGTGATCACCACCGCCTATAGACACCCGCAACACCAAAGAGATTGCAGATGCGTTGCCAACCCAGAGGGCTAAGATGGAATACCTCTTGTGCCAGTAATTACACCTACAGCTTAATAAAGTGGGGGCTAAGTAACTAAAATGACAGTTCTTAATACCACATTTAAACACATTTTAAGCCTCACTTGAAATTAAGTAAATGATAATAAAATAATCAAAACAATTCCTGTAACTGTAAAATACAGTGGAGTTGACAAATCGACAACATGACAATTGATAAAAGTCTCCGCTACGATAGCAATGCGGCAGGAGAGATAAAGTGATATCCAAGAGATTATGTTAAAGAGAGCTTATATACTGTGTGTCAGATCCCTACAAAATCTGTCATTTCTTGACACACCTCGAATATGAGTTGAATCTAGATGAATGCCAGAATTTTGGGTATGGATCAATTAGCGAGACGCCACAAAAGCTTGGAAAATGCTAAACCAATAGCATTCTACTTTAGCTTCAAATAAGCTTAAAAATTGATGATTTTAAATTATTAACAATACTTGTTAAATCTAGGATCATAGCCAAAAGTGTATCCTGAGTGTAGAAACGAAAAAAAAAACAATAAGACGATGATGACATCTAGTATAAACTCTATTAGTAGTTTTATTTCATCCTTGAGCTAAATTACGACATAGTTATGGCTATTTTTCTCATTACTCAATCAATGGACCTAGGACTTACGTTGATAGCTCATTAGAACTTTGCAGCATAACTTCCTCATGTTCAGCTTTATGTTAAAAACTAATCAGTCATTGGCCCTTCAAACGTAAAACTTTTCTTTTGTCAAGATTTCCCAACGTGTTCTAAGAGCCGTAACTTTGCCGCATTCCGGTGTCCGCAAAAAAGCCCTTTCTTAAGGTTTTCTGTCGGTCTTTTATTTACTTTAATGATCTTAGAGTAAGTTGATACGTGTTGGTCGCCAACGGAACGTTTTACCTCGAATAGGACCATATTTTAAAACGGTTTAAGGTTCAAATTGCATGTGCTAGCTAGAGTATCCCCTGATCCCACGTTTAAGTGTAGAGTTTTTGTTTAAAACGTTTGGTTAGATGGTAGAGATTGTAAAATAGCAAAATAAAATAGAATAAATAATAATTTATTACGAAATAAATCATTAAGTATCTATACATACATGTAAAATAATTCAGTTACTGATAACGCACAGTTTACGAGTAAACCGCTAAAGACAGAGACATGAAATTAGAATCATGTGTTCCTTAGGGTTTGGAAAGGATTTTAGGGAGTTTCGCTATTATAAGGATTAAAAAAGGGGTAGAAATTTGTTTGTAAATGATGAAAGATCAAGTCATCCACATAATCCGAAGTCAATGGCAAAATCAAACTATCGTAATATAAAAATTATTAAAGTGACGATACTCTCACATACGAATTGCATGTGCGTCCTTTTGCTTTCAAAAAAATAACCTTTAAGGCTCTTTCATACTTTTGAGCTTACGACATGTTTTCTACTCGTGTGAACGAAAGAATCTTTTAAAACGTCATAAGTGTCAGAAACAATAACCCAAATTAGATCAGCAGAAAACGTGAGATTAGATACCAAATAAGGATCGATCCGGTTTTCAATTTCATCGTGACTTTCCCGAGAGCGTCGATTCTGCCGCGCCAATCCGTTCGAAAGCCTGCACAAGCCAGGCCAGCTTTAACTACGAAAGCCTACATCTATTACATCAGTTGCAATTTTGACTTTCTGACAATTCTTTAGAGCTCAATTGAATCTGTTTGCAATCAAAATAAGTCCTTTTCAAATGTGTCTCCTTGACTCTTATGTTCAATCTGCATAAAATGATAGGCCCAGAGATAAGCAGAATGCATCTTTTGTACTTGTTTTGATACACAATAAAGGAATTCTGGGAACGGTAACGGCACAAATTCCAAAAACTAAAACTAGCTGATATTTCAAAATATAAGTTGAACGTTATATAAAAACTAGAAGCCCATTAACCGGTATAAAGAAATCTAACTAAAGTCTTTTACATTTTCTCCTTTGATATTAACATTAGGTACTTACCCCTCCGAATCATTGGTCTGACTTCCCGTAGATCTTCACAGCATCTTTTCTATCCTCGTTCATTTGTTTCTTGAATCCGCCTTCCGTTTCTTTGTTTCCATCGGTCACGATCCATCCAATTATGTAAGTAAAAGTAACTCCGTGAACTGCAGGTTATTATTGTATTATTACGTTCGTAATGTCAGAAATGATATCTTCGCTAACCTTTCGTAATAAAGGTTAGGTTCGGCTATAAAATTTCAAACTCCGTTAGCTCGTTAAACCATTTAATTTCACCTTTGGCCAACAATGTTTTTATGTATACTTCCGTTTCATCAACATCTGTTGTTTCAATGATATATTAGGTTGCTATCTTTTTCTTCTGTCAAATGTTTAGTTTAATGGGTTCTTGGAGCAAGTATCCGCTAATGTGTTTCTGTATCAATCACTTTAACGCTGCTATTAGGGTTTTTTTACCATCACCATTATATGTTTGTTATGAAACAGTTGTTTAATCACATCATCAGTGAGAGTCAACTCAACAATATGGTAATGTGGCTTGTAAAAAATTCTAATTTCCTTAGGTAATTTGTTTGTCACTGCTTTCCTTCTAACGATGTCAGGATGATTTCTGATGACGCGTGACTGGAAAAAGAGAAGGTAAACGTGAGTCATTGGATTTTATGTTGTTGTTACGAGATGAGAGATCATAGATAAAAACAATACAATGATTAAAGAAAACTGTAGAGAGGGTTGACTGTACTACCGCTATATAATATTATTACATTAAAAGGAAACTAAATCGTTTATAATCCACAACATTACATTAAACGTTTGGAACAGTTTTAATACGTTGCTATCCCAAAGAAAATCTAGGTTATTGGATTTCCTTATTCTGTAATTGTTAAATTTTGTATTTTAGTAAGTCAAATACGTTTTTGGAACAAAAATCAATTTGCCCAAAAGTGTTATTTTTATCATAAAAACGTATCCCGTTAATGCAATAAGCTCTTACAAAACGGAGGTTGCAGTCAAAAACGTTGTCTCAGAAGTTTAACTGCGATACAGTCTTAACGGACATTTACTTAGCGATAAAAAGGTTTAAAGCGAAGTTGCATGTGGTGGAGACATTTAATTCCACCACTTGCCTTTCCCTTGATATTAAACTGCACGAAATTGTGAGAACAACTCAATCCTCTTGAACTGTAGACATTGTGTTTTCTTCATTATTATCAAACCTCAACAATGTGCCATGACTTGTAGCAAATGTGACAGTTGTTATTATGTTATTAGTTACAAGTATTCTTGTCACAGCTATATCTTTTACTTTCACAATTTTAGCTCAAATTTGAATAGTAATAATACTGACGTCACTTAATCCTCTCTGGCTTTCTCAGTATAGCTACTTTAGATAAAATATGGTTGGTCTTTATCTGTCATTATTGTATTGAATTTCAAAAAAGGAATAACGCGTATCTCCTTTATCTTTCTTACATAGTATAAAGTCGCTATCCTTTCCTGTCTGTCCTAAATTCTGATAGTGTATCTTTGGCCGCCTTCTCCTTCTAAACCACGCAACGGAATTAGACACTGTTTTCACTGTCTTTTAAGTTTTTTAAGGAAAGTTTTATGTACATTAAATCTTGATTGTACCCATGCAAAGCCGGGGCGGGTCGCTAGTTTTAGTTAAAAGAGGTTTGAAACCAAGATAAATTAAACAACCCAATACGCAAGAATCACTACAATTAACATCACCGATAAGAGGAAGAAAGTCATCCACCCAAAATTTTGAATAATATTTTTGGTGGTGATTAGGTACGTTTGTGTTATTTAACTTTATGCGAGGAAGGAATCGTGAGAAAATTAAAATTGCATGATTATGAGCATTCAACGCTTTAAACGCAGTGCCGTTATTTTGCGCGAAAAACCTACACTGATTATTTGTTCTTTCTAATTATGTTAATACTGACTTCCGCAAATTAATGTCTGAGTGTATAAGGCATTAACCGATGTAGTATTAAATAAAAAGGCATATTCAAGTCATCCTGTCTTACCATTTCTGATCTAATTTCATACTGATGGCCCACGAGACCTATTGGTTAACGATTATGCTAATAATGATCAATCAAGTTTCACAATTCAGGCAAGCTCTCTAAAAATCTCTCCTAAGGATTAAATTAACAATTTCCCCGCTCCCTTTAGCTCACATTTTCATCCACTTTCGTTTATATTTCGATTAGACATACGAATATCTGAGCATCGGGGACACTAGACGCACGACTTCCAGCGAATTGGGGGCGAAAATAATCGCCAAAAGAAAATAAGAGTCCACGTCACGATTAAGAAGCCTTTGATATAGTCATTTACGAGTTTAATGGGATTTTTGATGGACATATTTAAAAATAGTTAGTGGAATATTAGTAGTTAAACAACGAACAATTACACAATTTTAGGCTACCTACACTGAAAATAAGATTATGTAGAATTTATTAGATTCCGCTGACGTTGTTAACACGAAACCTTTGTTGTACCTCTAACACGACCGACCTAGTTTGATTTAGCGTAATGTGCGTCCTTTCTTATGATACTATTTAGACGGAGACACAAGGAGCAATGAAAATGAAAATGAAAAAAATATTTTGCAAATACCGAGACCATAAAGGCTCTTTTACATGTCTGAGTCTACGAGCGCTTCGGAAAATGGAAGATTCTGGTGAAAAGAAGCGCCGCAAGAAATTCAGAACATTATCCCTTATTTTTTCTTCTGTTTTCAAAACAAATTACAGAGCAAAATAGGTACATAGGCAATGTCTACGGTAAGTACAGTCAGCCTCAGAAGTAGCTAAACACTGAAGAACCTTGTCGTAGTGACGTATGGAAATGAGAGTTGCTCAAATTCTCATATTACTGACAGCGACAAGGTACCAAAATGTTCAGCTAGTTCTGTGGCTGACCGTACTTAACATAAAGAATAAGTATAAACAAATAAAAAAGAATTGATTACAATAAATCATGCTTTGATTACACCAAGAAAGATTCTCGATCAAATCAAGATTTTATATTTGGTGAAAAGTAAATTCTCATAAGGATAAAATACTTTGGGCAGTTGAGTATTTGTGACCAAAAAAGACTGTAAGTGTAGAGAAGTAAAAACAACAAAGTCAAAGTACGTGTAGATAAATCTGAATGTACGATTGTGAGGGCCCCTTTTCACCAAAGTTCACCAAAAAGACATCTGATGACAACGACAATTCAGAGTACATTATGTATCCATTGTTAAGGGCAATGCAAAAACTCCTTGAATTAGATGCCGAATTTACATTGCCACTTGTCACCTGTCAGCTTCGTGAAATAGAGAATACGACGAAGTACGAAGCTTTTATTTGACATGCAATGCAATTTATAATGTAACTTTATATTGACTGAATAAATTAAACTAAACTAAACTAGTAAGAAAATGACGGAAAGTTCTGGGTCAATCCCGAAAAAAGGAAGAGTCCTACGTCACATAAATCAAAAAATAAAATACTTTATAAGTAATCTCAATATTGTCGAGGAAACTTAAACAGCTAGACATTGATGTGGGAGGATCAAGCTGTGAAGAGAGCGTGCCTGAGGCAACCAAATACTCGAAACCCGGTTGGGTGTCCTAGATTGTAGTGGCCCTAACATGAAAGGCCCAGGTTTAATTTATCCCTTCCTGCGTCTCTGTCAAACTAGTATCATAAGAAAGAGACGCACAAGAGACAAACTCGAATAATCTAAACTTGGCCGATCGTGTTAGGGCCACTGGAGAAATTCAGTCGAGGACTTGCGCACGCTCATGGTTTACTACTGGAGGCGTGACAGAACAGGTTTCAGTGGTCGTATCAGCCAAGATCCACTTCGGGTCGCTGAACCATCGGAGTAAGCAAGTAAACATAATGAAGAATCAGCATGTAAATAATTAAAAATCCCATCAAAATCAGACAATTTATGTCGAACAACACCATAGTCAAGCTACAAGACAAAAACAAACAGGCACATAAAGTATTCACGTTTAAAACACACAGGAAACCGGCGCAAAGTAGTAGGTTGCTACTGCATTTCCTACGGCGAGTGGGTGAACTTAAGGCCCACGGAGGGGGGTGAGGGAACCTAGACGCTGGCACTGGATTGCGGGTTTCCTTACCATTCACATAAAAAAGATAAATGTTTAAAGCTTAAAAATAACCACATTAACCTAATTTAACAAAGGCGATATCGAACGTTAAAATTTAGAATTTATGAATGTAACTCCCGTTTTCTTTTATTTAGAGATCAAGATTAAACGTGCAATTTATTAAGTAGGTAATTTAAATAAACTTTAATGAGAAAACCACTTTAAATGCAAAGTGCATTTGCGATGCCACAATATAATAAGCAATCTCGATGGCCTATGGAAGGAACTGCGAGCACCGTCCTACTTTCTAAGGACAAAGGATCATACTAATAATACAGCTTAGTAAGTATGCTATTAATAAATAATTACTAACGATACAGAGAGTATGATATGAGTTTCTTTGTTTTCTATGTATTTTTATGTGGTGTACAATAAAGAATATTTGTTGTTGTTGTTGATACAGCCATGTTCAAACGTTACAACGTGATTTTTTGCCCACACATTTATTTAAGAGGGATTTTTTGGGTTTTTCGGGGTCTTTCTTGGTAACTCAAGCGACATTTGTATTTAAATGAGATAATGGACAGTGATAAAAATTATGTTAGAAGTTAACTTGAAGGTGTTTAGGGTCCTTTATTTTTTAGAGTGATACCAAAGATGTCATTGTTTTGAACAGACAAAGTTATAAGTATGTTAGAATAAAACACGTATACCTAACTCTTGCTCACTTTTCAACACAAAAGTATCACATTATTTTAGGAAAATGGAATTTGGATTACAAATTTTTTTGATAAAATTGCAGAGAAGCAAATTTAGTCTCACCAAATCCTATGTTTTACAAGTGTTTACACATACTATACCTATAGTAACATCATAATCAAAGTATTAAAATTACCATTATTACAATTTATTAAAATATTTTACATAATTTAATAGTCTTCAGGATATCCTTTGGGTTGAATGTTGCTCGACAACCGTGTAAATGCACTATTACTATACTTAATGATGTAATAAATCATACCATAACCCTCCATGATTATTCTATATTCATCTATACTTACATGATTCCATATCTTCCATATTTACAGTCATGATTTCATAACCTCCCGTGCCTACATAATGATGATACTCTTCCATGCTTACATGATCCTATACCCTTCCATTAAAAAAACAAGCAGTTCATTTCAGAGCAAACCTTTCTACAGCCATAAAATCTTGATCGCAGATCCATATCAAAATAGAATCACGATCTTATGGTGCTTGACGCGAAAATTTACCGTATGCTTTGGAAATAAGAGCTAAAGTAAACGAGGCTTTAACAGTGTGAGAGAGAGAGCGATTCTTGGTAAAAATTATAGTCTTGCATATATGTATGATATTGTTCTGATTGTGTTAATTAACTGATGACTCGGTATTGTTGGATAAAATGCCTGTTAGCAGACTTAATGGACATTTGTTTTAATTAGAATGTTAATAAATTTAATGACCGATGTAAGATGAATGGATTGATGGTCGGAAGTAAGCGGTTATGAGAATTTATAGTAGTTTTACGTTATGTTAGGTTAATTGCTGTAATTATTTACACTTGTACTATAGACTTTGTGGTGTTTTTGGAAACGTGGTTGCCTTGATTATGAAGTCCACAAAAATATAAAAAATTCGCTATTATTTTAAAAATAACAATAAAATTGCAAGTTTGTTCACCTTAAAAAAGGAGTGAATGCTAAATTTTGCTGTCGAGAAAGCTTAAACTCCCATATTTAAAAGCAGCAATGCTCGAAATCTTTTTTGACCATAAAAATAAGGAAAATATAAAAATATTTGAAGTTAGTTTTAAAACCTATCTTGAGTGACAAGATGCAAAAAGGATGTTTCCTGTTTTGTATCTTTTAAAATGAGAAACTACCAACTAAACAGCTTATTTTAACTGTCTTTATTTCCTACTAATATTATTAATGAGAAAATAATGCTGTTTGGATGTTTGTTCCTCAGTAAAACTGTGGCAGGCATATAGATTATACATATCTTGGATTAAAACATAACATACACTTTTCAGGTTAAAACTAGTAAAATCATATTTTGTTTTTATTTCTTATATATTTGAACCTGTGCACTTTACATAGCGTAGATAGTCGCAGCCACTGCACTGATTGTAATCACGTAATGACTGCAATTGAGGAGGTTAGTAATTGCGGTGACATGGTTTACTCTAACCGGGCTCCATGACAGTTAATATAAAGGAACATAAAATAAATATAAAACTTGTTTATTTTTTATAAACAATGTCAAGAAAATCGGTGTTTAAGTTATTAGAAACGGTACTATTGAGGGAAAACGTTTGTTATAATATTGCACTTTAATGTACGACATAATAATAATAATTAAGGTGAAGGGTTATTAAGAGCTACAGATAATAATTGTGATTTTCAAAAGAGAATCATCTTTGTTATCAATTTACTCTGATTTCCCTCGATTAATCCCTAATAAATCGAATATACTAATTTGTTAGTAAATTCAGACATGTAAAAAAGCCTATATGGCCTACTTGCAACATAAATTTTTCATTTTCATTTTCATTGTTGTTTGCGTTAATCATAATCAAACTAAAAGATTTTTGCCTACACTGTTAGTTTTTCACCAACATCGTAAAACAAACTCGACCTATCCTGATTTAATATCACACGATGATCTTCTAAAAAGTCGCTAAAGCATACGGTTTCTGTCGTGCTATATTGTTTACCTTGTCAATTTACTTTATACATAAGTGTCGGATCGCTACCACCATCTTGCTCGCTAATCCTGCCGCTAAGCAGCAGTGCTTGCACTGTTGTGTTCCGGCGTGGAGAGCAAGACAGCCGGTGTAATTACTGGCACAAGAGGGATTCCATCTTAGCCCTCTGGGTTGGCAACACATATGCACTCTCTTTGTTGTTGCAGGTGTCTATAGGCGGTGGTGATCACTTACCATCAGGTGACCCACTTGTTTGTTTGCCTTCCTATGTTGTATTAAAAAAAAAGTGTGAAATAAATTGTATTTGCTGTTGTTATTGTTATATTTGTGATACAGTTTCATAAAAAAAATCATTTCGGCGAGATGATAATTAGGACAAACAAACAATACATTAGGGTGATTAGCTTAAAACTCCTTACTCTACAAGTTACACTGACCCCTCAGTCCTGAAGGACCTAAACCTAGCTAATGTACTGAAGTCATGAATTAGATGCAAATTTTTGGATAATTTTGACCGAAATGGTGGAACTCGCGGTTTTTCCCCTCGAGTCTTAGTTTGGGGTTACCCTATACAAAACAGATAACCAAAACAGAATGACTACGTATTGAATTTACAAGAGCCTGCGGGGCTATTCTCGTTTTATGCGAGATGTATCTCGCACGAAAACAACTGTCAATTCCCTTGGAAATCTGTCTCTTTTTGACGGATCTCGCACTTGAGATGCATCTCGCATGAACCGAGAATTGGGGTCCTGATTAGTTGGGTTTTAAAACCATAGAAATGACGTTGAAAATGAAAATGATAAAGTATGTTGCAAGTATAGGCTCTTTATCATGTCTGAGTCTACTATTGCTTGGGAAGTTTCGGAAAGTTTCGGAAGTTGAAGGAAAACATTGTTAGAAAATATCCACGTTTGTGTAATTTAATGTTGAACCATGATCCTATAGGACTGGTTTCCCTGTCACGGGAGAGGAGTTTAGATGGCGGACCCTCCAATATAATAACCTTACCTGACAATTCTAGAATTATAAATTAAATGCGAACCCAGAATAATACGTTAGATTAAACGGCAATAGCACTAGAATACATTGGAATGGTAAAAGTTCTTTACTTTAGTTAGCATCAGTTTGAGTTTGACACGTTTTAATGAGTCCTTTGTTATTTTATTTAAAAACTAAAATAAAAATGATATGCATATTTACATAAATTTATAAATCTACTCTCACTATTTCTATAGTGTTTACTAAAAAAATAAAAATACATCTATAGTAAAATGCTGTCATAAAATATTGAATACAAAATGAAATGTTATAATTTACCACTTAATTATTATTATTGGTCATTAAATTTCAATTATTTCTTTAAAATGTAGTAGGCAGGTACATTAAGAATACTTTAAGAAGCTTAAAAGGTAACTTACCCAAAACAGTAAAAAACACTAAAAATAACTTTTAAAACACAAAATCGTCAGCCACTGTTCAAACCATTTTGGTAAAACACACACACTTTAACAACTTTTTTTTAAACAACGGACGTCTGCCTCCACCTCTTGTAGTTAGCGCAATGGTTCTTCAACTACCAAGACATGCCTCGTGCTATACTTGTTGCACTTCAAACTATAGTTAACCGTCTTACTGGAAAGCAGAGCACAATTCACAATGGCATCCGAAAACATAGTTCACTTTCCAGTACTTAAGATGTGTGGTTTGTTTTGGTACTTTGGTCGCGGTACCTACCACTTTTTTTAAACTTTCGTTGCTGAATTTGAAATTGAATTCTTTTGTACAAATAAACTGCGTACACGCACTTTGATTAAGTTTTTACTGTGGTTTATATTATTAAATTAAAATGTGGAGAATTGAAATAGCTAAAGGGAAAAAGTGTTAAATATATTTTACTTTTATTTAGTTATTTAATGTTTTTTACGATTCATTCCAGCATGCATCGTTCATCACGATAACTGTGTTATTACAAGCAATTCTTAACGGACATTGTGTATTTGCAGTAGGTACAAAATACATTCGGTATTTGAATTTTTTTTAAATTTCAGAGATTTTTTTTTATCTGACTGCGAGGCAAAAGGGTTAAGCTTTTAGCCGTCCGATACTTAAATCACAATTTAAACGTGTTTTATTCTACTTTCTTTGATTCGGGATTTTTAGCTTTATGTGAGTGGTGATAAGCGCTATTTTTAATATAGCTTATGTATAAAACTTGCTAACTTACAACTATACAATAGAGAAAAACATCAGGTTTCTCAAAATAAACACTATTTTATTTTCTAACTAGTATTAAAAAACAAATTCAAACTGTAAGTATTCAGATTCTACATTAATTTAATAAAAAAAGATCGCCAATAATCCAATTCCTTAGTCAAAATAGCCTTTAAGTCCTTACATATTTAAAAAAAATAACACAGTCTTCTAATCTTTTTCCTCTAGAGTAAGTTTGTTTTAGATCAAAACTGAATCCATACATTTTCTTATCGAGAAAATCAATCACATATTACTATGCAAAATGAATGTTAATTGAAAGAATAGATTGTCTAGTTACATTACACCGATTTCAAATGCTAAATATGCAAATCTGAAGCAGTGAGAGTATCGAACCAGTTTGAATTCTCGACTGCTCTATAACCTTGTCACAATAAATGTCTTAATGAATTCTAGCAATCATAATTTATTAACACAACATTGACTCACTGCGAAGAGGTTCTACAGTGGCAGAAGTGGTCAAATATGTTGGCTGAATAAATTTTCACCCACACAGTGAATTACATTAAAAAAATAGGAGTGTCCTACCCATTTAAATCAATATTGGTTCATTGTTTAGAACGTTTCTTTCTATCGTGACGTGTTTGCTGTTGAGAATGTTCGATGAGTGAGAAAGGGTGGTTTTTACGAGTTTTTGCAAATAAGAGTAATCAAGAATCAGCTTGAAATCAAGAATGAAACCGTAAAAACAAAGCACTTTTAGTAGGTATAATAGGTATGAACTTTGCTTGGAATATTATTTGTACAGTCATGGAAATTGAAACACGTACCACCGTAGAACATAGTCGAAGAGACATACGCATGACATTTGTATGACATAGCCTAGCGTTTAACGCGTCGCGTCATTGCGATAGGGTTCTAAGGTGGTACGTGAACATATGTATTTCCCCTACTGTACCAACTTTGATGACCGTTCTAAGTTGTCTTTGTTGTGTATACATATTTAAGTTTCGATGTAGTCTATTACAATTCAATTAAGGTTTATTTTCATATTAAGAGTGCATTAATGGAAAATAAAATTGCTAAGTAGAGCTCTTCGTTTTCTATTCGCGAAATTTCAAGAAATAGTGATAGTATAAAAAAACTAAAAACACAGTTTTTCGTCTCTTCATTCTTTCAATTTTGGTAATAGTGCATTTCAGTCAACAAGGCAATTATCCAGCATCGAGCCGTCTATAGGTATCTTCTAAGTGCTTTAATCTTATAAAGTGCTATCGGAGACATACTTTATGGTGGGAACTTCAGCCATTGTGACCTCCTCTGTGAGCTTGGGAACGCAATCATCTCGCACAAAAACCTCGTTGGGGCAAACTGCTCTTAGGGTGTAATTTTAGAATGATTTGTGTGGCACGGATCAATGATCTTGATTTTATCTTGTTAGCGGGGGAATGTATAAAATTATCACATAAAAGAAAATTGAAAAGTTAAAAATCGAATTAAAATTAAAATGAAAAATGTCAACCAAGCCGCTGTTTCTGGGTAGGGTGCTCAAAAGGCTGGCGGCGTTACCTTTCTGAATGGCAATGCCAATACGTTGGGCTTGGAACGCGCCAGCCCTCGGGTCACCACAGGTATCGACAATTTTTTTCTTTATACTTTTTTTCTTGTTAGCTGCTTTCAAATTTAATTTTGCATTAGGTTTGGTGGTATCCTAAGATCGGTCATGATGATGCCTCGTATAGAGGCAAAACGCACGTAGATGATTTGATTAAACATTTATATATCGAAAGACGCAGCTGTTTTGCATGTGAGTAGGTACATTTTGCTGTAGTAAAGCCTATTACTCCGTCAAGGAATTCCTAGATGAGTGAGTGAATATGTCGAAATACTGTTATTCCTTAATATTGTCCCTACTTATTGAAATTCCTCAATATTAATAATGTAATGTAATTAACTGAATGGAAATTCAATAATATACATATCATTTGTATTCGATTATTCAACAACAACAACGATTATTAAACATACATTATGTTTAATACTAATAAATGATCTATCTATCTATCTACACAACACTGGTTTCGCAAAATAGCAAGGTACTCGTAATGTGTTCGGATTTGTTGGTCACATCCTGCTGTATAGTCGACGAAGTAGCTGTTGAACTAATATGAAACTCATTCCTTGTACAAGTATACATATAGGTACCTAGATCTAAGATATTGCACGGTATGTGTAGCACAGCATGTATGATTCTTCTTCTGTAATGTTCCGTCTTACTCTCACTAATGTATGTTTTATGCGGCCGTTGAGGGAAACCATCGAGTGCACGGAATTTTGGCCAAAGGGTGTTGTGTTCCGGAGGTTCCAAAGCAACCTGCCCACGGCGAACATGTCACCGGCGATGGCGACTCGACGGAGCCCCGTCGTGTAGTCGCCTACCTAATAGTTTTAATTTTCATTGTTTTGAATTTTATAGCGCATTGGTTTTAACTGTAATTCTGTAAGATTATATTTGATTAAATAAATAAATAAATGTATTAATAACGAACTGAAATACGAAACGTCTGACGAGTCATTCACGCGCCAGCTTAAAAATCTTTTATTGAAAAATCCTTTGTATTCAATAAAAGAATTTATGGAAATTAAATTTTAATAATTTTATTTTTGACATTTTCGCTATTATTAACATATTATTATCATTTTAAATATTGACTTTGTTTTCACTAATTCTTTTATTGATTGTATTAAAAATAGTTTTGACATGCTAATGCTATAAATTTTAATGTCATTTTGTGTTTTAAATATTAATTATGCTTAAATTATTATACTCTTTCTGACGATCTCAATGTGAATACATATATCTTGACATTGACATGTCAACTTATATTGTAATTTATATTGAGAAATAAAACAAATCAAATCAAATAGCTTGCCTAGTTTTTGACCGTATCACAAAGGGTCAAGCGTCAAACTTGGTCGACTACACAAAGGCAAAAGTATCCCATTAGAACTGCCTGCAAGTATTGGATCAAAACAAACAAAAACAAAATCCAATTCCGATTGACTGAACATCCTAACATTGTCAATGAAGTAGGCTTCATTTCGTGCAAATATTCAAAATAATAAACAGGATATAATCTAGCTTCAATGCAGTTTCGCAGTGCTTTGACCCAGAGCGGAGAGCGTGTGCTGAATCTGATTATGGAGAATTCGCTTTCTATGACTCTGTGTGCACCGCACGTTGCTGCATTCAATTATGTGTGCATAATTAACATTTAAGATTGAGCCTGGACCTGGCATCCTTAGAGTGATGTTAGTTTTATAAACTACTAGCGGACGCTATTTTTTTTTATTCCGCTCTATTCTATTCTATTCTAATATATTATTATATTGTACATAGATTAAAGAGGTAAACTTTGTTTGTATGTAGAGGGTAATGTCGGGAACTACTGAACCGATTTCAAAAATTCTTTTACTAATAGAAAGCTGCATTATCCCTGACGGACATAGGCTACTAATTTTACGCGAACGAAGGCGCGCGCGTCCGCTAGTACTATATAAAGATTTGGTTTTGGATTTACAACCTCTAAAGATGGCCATCGAGATAAGATAAAGGGTGGAAATAAACAATTTATTAATATTCTAAAATCTCTAAGTTAAGGCTACTGTATGCCCAGCGCTCTCCATGCAAACAATGATAACGTTTTACACTCTCTGTAGCCATTTTTTTATATGCTGTTGTTATGCCTTAGAACTAGATTTGTATGTTTTAATCTTCACCGTTTGTATGGAAAGTGCTTTTTAAGGCTAGGTACACAATTCTCTTTAAACAAAATGTATACCTACGTAAAAGGTCGAAGACCAGTAAAAGTCTTATGAAAACTGTTTTTTCAAACAAACACTGCCGTAAAAGTGTTTAAAAAAATCCATCTCCATGAGATAATGATATACTATTCAAACAATTCTGTGCTCCAGTTAAAATGCCGTCATTTGGTTAAGTAACAACTTTTAACAAAAGCTTATTGTTAACTTTGCTGGTGATTGAGAAGAAATCGTATCTCGTTCGAGTCAAAATCTCTCAATATAAAACGATGACGCTGCGATTAATCCGTAACAAAATACAGCGTGACATACAGACAGATAGAATGAGAAGCATTTTTAAAACTAGTGTTATCAATGGTCACGCTCATGATCATCCTGGCGCTTAATTCTCATTTCGTATGCTTTTGACCTAGGGGTTGTCCATTAATCACGTGATGGTTAATAACATTTTTGTCACCCCCCCTCCCCCCTGGTGAGGTTTGAGACCCCCCCCCCCCCAACATCACGAAAAAAATCACGTGTATTTTTTTTTACAAAATATCTTAAACATTTTTGCTCACAGGCAGCTTTTCGGTTAAGAAATCGCGCCTTCAGCGAAAAAAATAAATACACGTGATATCTCACTACACCCTCCTCCCCCCCTGGTGATATTTCATGATTTTTGCCGACTTTAATCACGTGATTCTTGAAAGGGGGAAGGGGCTCCCAATGCACATTTTTCTAAATCATAAACTTTGTACCGTTACTAAACTAATTAATATCTGCAGTTTCGTAACGATTTATAACTTAGTAACGATTTTATTACTCAACTGATATAACTCATCACAAACCCGTTACAAAACTGTGATTAATTAGTTTAATAATTCAATGTTTTGTTCTATTTGAAACCATATTAAAAAAGTTGAATGCGCCATGATCCGTTACCCGAACTCTACAGCTGTATGCCCCGTACCAAAACACGGATCGTGAGCGACGCACGCGCCGCGCAACGCGCCCTATATCCATTGCCATTGTCACAGCGTCACGTAAATCATGAACAGTAGGCGCACTTTGTTTTCTTTCGACCGGCAGATTGAAAAGCACCTGCAGTTGATACGGCTTTTTTGTTATATTACTAATGAGCTAAGAAGAAACTGTTGATGGATTTACTCTTATTACAAAGAAAGAATAGGCTCATATTAATAAAACGGATCACTCACGTATTTTTGCGTCGGGAAATGCCCGACATGTTTCGGACCAGTCCGTGGTCCTTAATCATGAGCCCCCGCGGCGGTGGCGCGACGACGACCGCCGCGGGGGCTCATCATTAAGGACCACGGACTGGTCCGAAACATAATGTCGGGCATTTCCCGACGCAAAAATACGTGAGTGATCCGTTTTATTAATATGTCTGAGTCTCACGGTAGTTTTATGTTAAGAATAGGCTCAGTAGTTTCGGAGGTAAAGGGGTGGTATTGACAATATTCATCTTCTTAAATAACTTTAAAATTATTTACATAACAATATTAGCCCTTTTATTCGATACAAATTCAATATGTCACTTTCTTATTCTCACATGTCGATTCTCATTTGCTCCTCAAAAGTGACCCTAGTAAATATTCAAAATCAATTTTAATACACAAAAGGATAATTGAACATTGCATAAAAGTGAAATATGAATAACTTAACCAAATTCAAAATTCATTTAAATGTGTTTGAACCACAATATGACAATAATCCATATTATTATGGTTTAAAAAAACCAACCTTTTCGAACTTTTGGTAGTAGGTACTTGTTTAAAAATTCTCGGCAAGAAACTCGATAAGGTATTTTATGAGTTGTACCGAGCTAGTTTTTCGCAACTGGATGAAAAACCCGAAAAATAAAAAACCCGACTGCAGCAAAAATTAATTACTGAAAAGAGAAAAATAAGCCCACTGATGGGAAAACTATTTTGAGCAATATACTTATAGATAGAAACGTCTTCAAAGCCTTTTAAATATGTTTTAAATATCACAAGAGTACCTCCTATTGCTGACAAAGACAAAAAATAAACTAAGAAGAACATTAATTAAACACCGCTAAGTATACTTTAGATATTTAAATACTTTAGATGTTATAATGTAAAGCGGTTGGGGTACAGTCAGCAGAAGATACGAGTATATCGACACAGTCGAAGTGGTACCACAAACGTCTATTTACCGGCGACTCTATTTTCAAGACATTAAGAGCTTTTATAGGTTTCTTACCCATTCGCGCGTTCAGTTGTACTAATGTTGCTGGCTGTACCTTAAGCAAATCATTTTTTTGCAATCTATACAACCGTACGGTAGCTCATTAATTATTAATTACATTTATCTTCCTCTTAACGGTAATCTATTTCATTAATCATGTCATTAATTCAATTACTTATTAAGAAACGATCCATCTATTTAAGATATCGCATGTTCGCAATACAAGGTATGCTTGGTTCTTGAAAATTTGGAACTTTATCTATAGGTACAAAGAAATAAGGCTTAATTTTGATTATCTAAAAAAGTGAGACCTCTCTTTATTGAGTCAGTGATATAACAGTGGTAGATGGTGTTGTGCGCCACTGGAAAGATGTTAATCTATTGAAAGTATCTATTTAATCGAAAGTTTAATAATATAGTAATTAAAATGAATGAGTGCCTAATTAAAATAATGATAATATACGGCAACAGGACGATTTTTAAAATATAGGACAAACAAAAATCGTGGTCGTATGGAGGAGTTTTTTTTTTGGACTCTGTAAGTGTGTATAAGCACATTGTGATGCAGGACCCGAGGAACGAATCTTAAACATATTTTATTAGAATTCATAAAAAATCAAAGTTAAATTAAGTACTACTCTACCACTATTTACAAGAAAATGACTTGTTTAGCGGAAGAACTGCCATCTTTCGATAAAAATCCAAACCACTACTCACAGCAACTGCGTCATCTAAACGTTCATTCAACACTGCTAAAAACTTCAGCTAGTCACTAAGAGATGGCGCTGCCAACACTGTTACAACTAGCGGATTATGTAAAAATCTCATAAAAGCACATTTTGATTATATCTGAATTACATAAGCTTCCATTTTTGTTGCCAAAGAAGTGGGTAACTAGCAAAATATCCTTTTGAATACAGATTTAAGCATTAAGCAAAAAACAGTCGCGTCTATTTGAAAAAATACAAGTTATCAAGTATTTCCCTTCAACAAACATTCCCGTCAAATATTAGTTTCCTTGCGCTGAAGACAAGCTGGTAACTCGATAGTACACAATAGCGAGCGTGCCCAATCTCCTCAGGACATCAAAATAATAGTCAACATTTGCCTGTTCGAGTACTTTTTGTGTTGACTTCGATTATATCGTCATTTGTTTTTAGGGTTTTCCTTATAACGAATGGCTTTCGCCGCGATAGTTTTGTGAGAAACTATTTCCGATTATAGTCTTCTCCGAGGATAAAGTGTATTTCAGCAAACAGGGTATCCTTTCAACATTAAGCTTATACGACGTGTCCCTATGGGCAAAAAATAACGCATAGATTTGTTAGATTTTTTTTTCTCCAATCTAAAAACAACTGTGTCATAGCATTCCTGAGAAGTAGTTGTTTTACGGATGTTCATTTTTTGTCTATAGGCTAGGCACACGTTGTATAGACAGTGCAATTTATATAAAATCGTGATTTAACACCTTTAAACAGTAATTTTAAAATTACTTACTAGGTATAGTCGACCAAGAAATTGCTTGACCACTTTTCGACCCTATTACTAAGGGATAAGGTTCAAAAGTGGTCAAGCAATTACTTGGTCGACTATACATAAAAAGGTAGGTAGATACATCAGAAAAAACTTAAACAGTCACCCGTTCTGAGATCTTTTCAGGATATATCATATATGTATCGTGTGCTTAGGTTAGGTTAGGGTAGCCTTTATTCAGAAAAAAATAAAAATATCCTTGCGGACTGTACTTTTGGACGAAACGAAATTCTGTGAACTGATAATTAGATGATTCGTTTGTTGATATTCCAACGATTAACCCTTATAATATAAAATGTATGCCAAGGAATCGCAAAATACGTACCTAAATTAATTTTAAAAAATTTAATATTTTTATACTTTTATATTGGGTAAAGGAAACACATTTCACAGCCAAGTCCTTTTTTAATATCCCAAATATTATTCGACATTCCACGTCACTCTGTAAAATTATGAATTTCCAAACCGTAAGCATTTTATCCTAACGCGAATTAAACCTTTTTGTTGCGTATACATTCACTTTTAGCGAAGCTCCGGAAGGGTAAAAAGCTCATTGTCCACAAAAAGCCCCGGACATAGACTGATGTATGCCATTGTCTGCGTAATTAATTGTCGTTACCCTTCCCTGCGGAAAAAAGCTTGTCCGTCTGTAACTCAATTACAGGAAAGCTAAATAGCTTCAGATGGAGCTTTTTTGCGAGAACAAGTATCTATGAGTTAACCATTATTGAACCACATATGAACATAACTCTCACTTTTGGCGGTGGTCGCATGAAAACACTGCGTATTAAGGCTAGGGTTTAAGGTTTATCGACTTTTCTTATTTTTCGAGGCACGAGAATTCTCGAGTTTCTCGAGTATCTTGAGATTTTTTTATTAAAACACTATGTGATGTTCAATTTTTGCTTTATTACAAATGAGACTGATAGATGAGATCAATTAAGTGAAATGTTAAAGTTTTTGTGACCATAAATTGCACTTATTAATATTAACACATCATCAATAAACAGTAATTTAACTATACTTGGCAAGTCTATATTAAATAAAAAGTAAAGAAAGAGTAGGGTAGTACTTATTTTTTATAATTATTGGGTTTCCTACTAGTTCCCAAATGCACAACAGTGTTTAATTAAATAAAAAATACATAATTAGTAAAATTAAATCAACCACATTACGTGACATATGCATATTTTTTTTAAATTACCTAGCGCACGGAATCGATTTCTTTAGTTCTCGAGGCGTTAGGTTTTTCCCGTCTTGCCTAAAGATAAATTTCTCGAGAATTCTCGAGAATTCTAATCAAAGCCGATTTCGAATTAACGAGACCGATGTCCAGTGGCCCTCGTGACCGGCCAAGTTTCAGATTACCCCCATCTGTATCCCTTTCTTATGACACTGGTCAGACAGAGACGCAGGGAGAGATAAGTCAAACTTGAGCCGCCATGTTAAGGCTGCAGTCCAAAACATCAGGTTTCAAATATAACAAATCAAAATCTAAAATAAATATTTTCGGTTTATTTTTTCTTTAAGTTTTGCCCCACATGATTCGGTATTTTCCGTATCTCTTTCCAAAGGTTGTCTGGAAGAGATCGCTACTTAGCGATAGGCCGCCTGTTGAATCCCATGTAAAATTTCCCTGTGTGTGTTCTTTTATTTTGTTTACTTGTGTGGATCAATAAAGAGTATTTGTTGTTGTTGTTGTTGTTTTGTAATTTTTTTTATACAACATAGGAAAAGGGAAACTAGCAAGTGAGTCACCTGATGGTAAGTGATCACCACAGCCCATAAACACCCAAATATCCTTCTAAGGTTGATCTTTATGTTGGTGGGACTTCCTTAGTTTAAGCCCAAAATAAAAGCTACTAGGTCAAGTTGGGTATCATATTAAATCAAAGATTTGATGATAAATTAGCACTTTTTACCTAGAAAAGAGATGATATCAAATCAAATTTGAATTGATAAATAAAACTCAGTATCTTTTTCTATTTATGTTTTTAAAAAATCGGCCAAGTGCGAGTCGGATTTGCACACGAAGGATTCCATAAAAAAAAACACGAAAAAAACCCATTTCTTGTAATGCATTAAGTAACTTATTATAAACTTGTGTAACTTGTTAGTTTATTTTATTTATTACGAATTAAAAAATAATAATCGGTTTCTTACCAATAGATTAGTTTAGATTCATTGATTACTTATTGGAAATTACATTAAATTGAAAATGTCAAACATAACAAATTCACAATTAGATCGTCTAAAAGGTAAACAAAATAATAAAATAAAAATATCTAGAAATACGTCTAGATAAATGTCAAAATTTCAAAAATAAAAAAATCAAATGTTACAATGGAAATAAAAATATAAATACAAATTCTTTCATACGTTTATTACTACCAACAAAAACGAGCAAAACCGTCGCATAAAAAAGTGTAGCTGGAAGTATTTCGCGAAACTCGGCGTGTTTTTGTAAATAAAATGGCCATTAAAGCCGTTGACTTCCAAATGAATTAAGTGTGTTTATTTAGGGTGAAAGGGAATGTGTCGAGTATAATTATGTTCACACTTCTTTTGTTTGGGGTGGGCAGAGTCTATAAACGTTTGTTAAGGTCCAATGTCCGGACAGACGGATGAACGCTGTTACATATGTAGACTAGGTATGTATTAATGGTAAACTAGCGATCCGCAAAGAATGGAATATAAAGTTAATGAAAACCTTCCGTTGAAAAAAATCTGTTAATGACAGTGACAAATTTACTTGTAAACATATTTCATTATCATATATAATAAAAGTCTTGTTTTTATGATATAGGAAGGCGAACGAGCAATTGGATGGGTAGGTGGGTAGAGTTGGGTTGTTTAATGTTAAACCGGTTGTCTGGAAGAGATCGCTCTTAAGCGATAAGACCACCTATTGTCTACCTTTCTAATCGTTTATTTGTTTGCTTTGCATTTTTATGTACATACATACATACATAAAATCACGCCTCTTTCCCAGAGGGGTAGGCAGAAACCACGGATTTCCATTTGCTACGATCCTGACATACAACTTTCGCTTCACTTACTTTCATGACATTCTTCATGCATGCTCGTCGGTTGAGGGTACTCCTGACCTGGCCTTTCTCCAGAATGTCTCCGATTTGGTCGGAGTACGTTCGCCGAGGTCTTCCCCTTCCCATTTTTCCATCCACTCTCCCTTCATACAGCCTTTTTGTTAATCTTCTTTCATCCATCCTCTCTACATGCCCAAACCATCTCAACATACCTTTCTCAATTTTAGTTACTATTTCTTCTGTCACTCCGCATTTCTCTCTTATCACCTCATTCTTCACTCTATCTCTCAGACTCACACCACACATACTTCTCAACGCTCTCATTTCCACTGCATTCACTCGACTCTGGTGTTTCTTTTGCCATACCCAACTTTCACTACCATACGTAAGTGTCGGCACTAACACTCCTCCATGTACAGCCAGAAGTGCTTTTTGTGACACTTCTCGACTGCCCATAGAGGCGTGGAGTGCCCCATTTACTCGATTTACAGCATTCACTCTCCTTTCTATATCTTCTTCGTGATTACCATCCCTAGTAAACATAGTCCCCAGATACACAAACTCTTTTACTTGTTCGACCCTCACTCCATTTATCATAATTTCACAACCTGTTATACATTCATCTCTCTCAAATACCATCGTTTTATTTACATTCATTTTCATTCCTTTCCTCTCAAAAGATCCGTGCATAATATTTACTATCTTCTGTAACTCCTCAGCCGATGACGCAAGTAAAACCTGGTCATCGGCATAAAGAAGACATTTGACGAGTAACCCATTCATTCTCAATCCACATTCATTATCTTTCAAATCTTGCAAACAACTGTCCATGAATAGATTAAAAAGCCACGGTGACGCTACACATCCCTGTCTAACATCCTTTTCGATGGTAAACCATTCAGTGTATGACCCGTTTATCCTGACGCAAGCACTGGAATCCTCATAAAGAGATTTCAGAGCCTGAATCAGGTGATTTTTATGTTGTGTACAATATAGAATAATTGTTGTTTGTTGTTGTTGTGGTTCACCTAATGGTACGTGATCACCACCGCCCATAGACACCCGCAACACCAAAGGACCTGGCACAAGAGCTGCATCACCAAAGGGATTGCAGCTCTTGTGCCAGGTCCCACCACCCGCAAACCAGATGTGCCACGAATGTCATGTACCACATTATCCACTGATGTAATTCATCGAAGACTACTGTTTCTCACTAAAAATACTCACTGAAAGTCTTTTGTGACAGACCTATGAAATACACCCCACCGCTAATGTTTTAGCATCTCAACTAAATTGCTTTGCCGAAACGGTTAAGTCTGGGCTCAAGATTGAGTTAAGACTCTAAGTCCCCACTTAATGAGCCGACGGCCCATCACAACAGGCTTTGAGCAGATTACAGTAATTTGACTTAGAGACTACGATTGAGATGCAGTAAAGTGATCAGGGGGCTGTACCTCAAAACTTAAAAGCGCTAAAATTTAACAGTTTAATCGGAGCTAAGATGTACTAAACAGGATGAACTTAGAACTAGAACACCGAAAGGGTACCTACTCAGCATATGTGGAGGCACGGCTACGTACCACGACGCTGGTCTTCCGTGGGCACCTATTTGTCATATTTTTGTGTGAAAAACTCAACAATTGTGTCAAATTGTAGCACATCGTCAAATTGTGGCATTCGTCCCTCCATTCTGACGGCAGTAGGGTAAAAAGAGTGAGTAAACCAAGCGTCTTATTTATTGCGTTTTTTAAAGTTGCGACTGACAGACAAACCACAGCCTAAATCGGTGAAGACATTTAGAACATGTGTTCTTAAGGCACAGATGTGTACTTAGAAAGAGTTATTGGAAACTGTACCATTAAGTAGGTTAAAAGGGAGTGGAATTTAGTATGAGGAATTCAATTCTTCAATATGTTTTTATTCCTAATGACGATGTTTAGAGACTAATTGGAACATATTACCTTGCTACTCCGCGAATCCTTGGTTCTTGGTTCCAGTTTGTTGATATAGACCTCCGCAAAGTAACGCCTGAATCTTTTATTTACAAATTAGAAAGCCTCCAGCTTGGAACAGGTGCTATTTACTAAAGGAAACTTAGTAAAAATGTATGTATGTATGTGTGTAAACTCTTTATTGTACATAAGCACTTACAAATACACAGAAAAAAAAAGTGGTACTAAGGCGAACTTATCCCTTAAAGGGATCTCTTCCAGCTAACCTTTGAGCAAAAGAGATAGGATTTACTTATACTTAGGGTGAGATACAAACAATACAACTACCTATGTACAGGGAAATAAAATCAGAATCGGGATGAAGTAAACTTAAACTAACATAAAATAGAGATATATACCAAAAACAAAATACACATAAGAATAAATACCAATAATGACAACTACTGTCTCAGTCAAGAATCCCTAGCCAGCCACCATTTCTTTAATCCATCCCTAAACGAGGCCACAGATGGGGACTGCCTTAAGGCAGGTGTTTACGTAGGTACAGTACAGTCAAGGAATAAAATTTCCAACCCACCTAAGGTTCAATATCGTATGTCACCATAAGAGCTATAGAGCAAGACGTTAGTTTGACATATCGACCTTAATGCATTGCGAATGTCAGACGACATTTCAACGAAATGGGTAGGGAATTAAATTCCTTGACAGTACATAAACACCTTGTGTAAAAAATATCAAAGTAACAGTGAAAACCTTATCAAAATCCGTTGCATGGTGTAGACGACTGAAGGTATAAGAACAGGGCTGCAATTTTTGAATCTCACCAGGCGACTAAAGCTCACCAAAATGGCTGAATCCCTATAAAATGGGCTATTTTGGTGAGCTTTAGTCACCCGCTGAGATTCAAAAACCACACTCCTCAGGGGAACGGATAGCGACTATGTTTTATACTATCTAAAGAAAAAATAAAGAAGATTATGTAACAGTTAACCAAGCCGGCATTAATTATTAAAAATCTCGTTCATAGGTTCGGTTTAGTTTCCATTGCCACGTCATACGCAAGCTCGTTCAAAAGGGTACAACTTCACTCCAATCGAACCACGCAACAACTCGCAAACGCAGTTAAAAACTACAGACCGCACTCATATCGCAAACTTCCTTTGCATCGCAAATTGAATCGCCTGAAATCATCTCCTGAAAATTTTACGTGCTTTCAAATAGATTCGCTCATAACATGTGATTTATTATCAACTCCAAGCAACAAGCTACCCTAACGCGTGCAATCAAGTTTCAAAATTAACGGTAGTTTAAATGGGATTTTGTATGCATGGGGAGGAGAGGAGTTCGGTGGATTTTGGACTTTATTTTATCGGTTTAAGGTATGAAATGGGGGTTGTTGTGTGAATAAGGGAAACGCAAGCAGTGGCCGGGCTTGGAAAGAGTCGCTCTCAAATAATCGATAGCTGACGTCTGGCCCCCCTCGCGCAGGTGGTTTCCCCTCTCTCGTCGCGGAGTAGGCTGGGGTTTTGTTGTGAATATTGTTAGTCGCAAAACTGACAGGTGCGATTTATAAACGCGTTCAAATCGTAAAGAGGCGAGTTTTGGTTAGCTTCTGTTGCTTTTTTTTTGTTGCGTAAAGAACTCAGGGATATCCATTGAAAATTTAAATCGAATCTAAAATAAGTGTTTACTCAAATAAAATAAAGAAGTAAAATGCATTGCGCTTTAAACTGGTGTTTAATATAAACCTTTTTATTGCTTTGTTTTAATAAAAAAGCATTTTTAGACTAAAAAATACAAAACACAACCATGATGATGTTGTATTTGGTAGACAACTAACTTACAATTTTCAAACTAAGCAGCCAGCCGTGCAAACAATTATTTATGAATAAGTTATGAATGACATAAATTTTAAAAAATAAATGACAATTAACTTCTCACTTATTTACTGTGGTAGAGCCACTCTGTAGCTAGTTTATGGTTGCAGTATGGATGGGCCAGTTCGACCGAGGTAGTGCCACACTTTTACACAATACAGGTGTGAAATATAGCTTGCCTAGGGCCAGTAGTGGGGTGCCTTAGGGTAAACAACAGTTATTGATCGACATGGCCGGCGGTAATCAGAACCTATCAGGCCCGTATGACTACTTCCCTCATTTTTCCATAATTGAGTTGTTACCTGTGAGATTCATGCTGAATAATAAGAATCAAAGCTATTTTAGAATCGATGAACTCTATTTATGTTCCTTTTCAGAGCAAATCATAAAATTTCGGATAGTAGATAGACACAAAAATTTTGTAGGCAATAAGTTTTTGAAGAACATTGTTTAAGGTAGAATGTGGTTAAAATATTGCAGCTGATGTTGATTAAATGCATATAAATGACTAGTGGATGCACGTGACTTTGTTCGCGTGAAATTAGTAGCCTATGTCCGTCAGGAATAGTGTAGCTAGCTTTCTATTAGTGAAAGAATTTTTGAAATCGGTTCTGTAGTTCCAGAGATTACCCCCTACATAAAAGCAAACAAAGTTTACCTCTTTATTATATTAGAGTAGAAGTGTAGATGTAGATGCATTTTAACTAGATATCATTCACTTCATAAAAATAAAAGCATTTATTTCACGCCATTTTGTCGCATACAGTTAGTCCCTTACATCCTAAAATTATGCTTTTACCAATAACATTTTTAAATGTAACTTGACAATAATTGTACATTTATATACGTTAATTTAAAATATAATGTGATATGGGAGATGAAAAAAAAACTAAAAATTACTTACCCCTCTCGCTAAGTATTCAATACGATAAATACCCGAAAATCATCTTCAATCATATTAGTGTTTGTTAAAACTAAAGTATTTAAAAATCGATCATTTGATTTCAGTCCAAGTTCTACCTACGCGTCCAAGTTAATAAAAATAAAAAAAGGGTAAAAAAAAGATTTATTGCCATAACATTACATACTATATACTATGCCTTGACAACAGGTACCAGTCTCAGCATATGCTAGGCACATTACTTGGCTTGTAATAAACGTTGCGACTTTTAAATCGCGCCGGCGGAACGCCCGCCTAAGCCCCCGCAGACGAGCGTCTAACAAGCTTTGCATCAATGAACCTGCAGGCTACGTGTTGCGTTGTCCGTAATTGCCAATTGCGCTTTGTTATGGAATCTCCAGGGTTCCGTAAGCAAAGACAAAGCTTCTTAAAAGTCGTGTTGTTCATAATTGTTCACTTTAGAAGCGTAGACAGAAAAGGAAAAATGTAGGAATGCACTTCAAACAGTACCTGGACTGTGATGAATATATTCATTGCTTTTTTTTTTAAACAAAGGTAGGTTCTATTCTAAAGTTTCAATATATTATAATCAATGTAAAATACTGCGGGTGCGGGTGGTAGAACCTTGTTCAAGGTCCGTCCGGATCGCTACCACCATCTTGCTCGCTAATCCTTCCGCTAAGCAGCAGTGCTAGCACTGTTGTGTTCCGGCGTGGAGAGCAAGACAGCCGGTGCAATTACTGGCACAAGAGGTATTCCATCTTAGCCCTCTAGGTTGGCAACGCATCTGCAATCTGCTTGCGAGTGCGTATAGGCGGACCACCAGGTCACTTACCATCATGTGACCCACTTCCTTGTTTGCCTTCCAACAATATAAGTAACCACGATAAATATTCTCCAAAGTAAACTGTAATAAATTACTAAACATAGCGCGAACGCCGTGTATTGACTAAGTTTCAGGTCTGGCAGTCAATGGCTGAACTTTCGACCATGACTCGGGAACTCCCTTAAAACAGCCCATACAAACTTAGGCACCCTTCGTGTGTTGAGGTGAAATTTTTCGCACAATAACTTGGACGCTATCATTACTTGCGTCTTGAGTGGGTAATTTTATGAACTCATACGGAAAAAAAATGCGGGTGGTAGGACTTTGTGCAAGGTCCGTCCGGATCGCTACCACCATCTTGCTCGCTAATCCTGCAGCCAAGCAGCAGTGCTTGCACTGTTGTGTTCCGGCGTAGAGAGCAAGCCAGCCGGTGTAATTACTGGCACAAGAGGTATTCCATCTTAGCCCTCTAGGTTGGCAACGCATCTGCAATCTGCTTGCGGGTGTCTATAGGCGGTGGTGTACACTTACCATCAGGTGACCCACTTGCTTGTTTGCCTTCCTATTTCATTAAAAAAAACATTTGGTATTACGTTTACGGTAAATGAGAGATCCAAAGGCCCACTGACCTAAAGGCCAGAAATGGATCTGCGATTCCAGGGGTTGATGGTTCCAATGGGGGCGATAACCACTTTCCATCAAGTACCTAACACGCTGGTTTGCCTCACTTTACCATCAATAATCCGTGAAATACTTATCATTGACTAGTTTCAGCAGCCATCAGTGGTCTTCATCATCAGTTCCATTCGACCAAATTGTGCTTTTCAATAGCAAATGCACGAGTTACTATAAAAAATACCGAAATCGCTATAGTTGTGCGTATAATATTTAAAAACTTCTCTCGATTGATCTAGGATCCCTTCATCTGATCCTGCCTTGAAGACTTTCGTTTTTATTTTCATCCAAGCGAGATGCTGTTGTGGTTACAGTCATTAGTTAGCAATTATCTGAATTACCAGGGAAAGTAGGAATATCGATATATTTAGAGAACCGAAGCAAAATTTTATCTTCAAAATCTGACAAGGTCAGCTTCCTGTAACACTTGTACGAGTATGTACTTGTTAATATTATAGATATCGCAACGAGGGTTAAGATGAATGATTAATCACACGACTAATACAGCGCCATTCAAAAAAAATGAAAATTCGAATGAAACTCCGGTGCAGCGACTCTAGCGCCATCTAGTGTAGAATAGAAAAAAACAAACGGACATGCGCTACATCACGCTAACAAAGTTTCGTAATGGACGCAATACATACAACTTCCAACTTTCATCCTTCGGACTTCGGTCCTCAAGCATAACACCCGCCTGGAAAGAGATCTCTCTATTGGTCTACTTCCACACTGGTAAACACAAATGACATGGCAGCAGTGTGCGTGACCTCAACTCTTGTTGCGTTACCTATATCAACCACTAGGGTAAGTTTCTCCTTGAATCTAGATAACTTTAAAACTTAATTAAAGGAGTAATTAAATAAGCTAACAATACAACCACTCGCCGTTTACTACCCACTGTTTCAACAGAAAAACAACTTCTATATTAATTAATAGATTCAGGCGTTACTTTGCGGAGGTCCATATCAACAAACTGGAACAAATTACCTTGCTACTCCGCGAAACCAGTGCCGGGCTCGTGCAAAATAGCTGCGTCTGTGCGACACATATATGTTCATGCAAAAACTCACCCTCCTCCGCTTCCACACGAGTAGTTGAGTCTGTGTGATATATGTTGTTTCGTGTGGAAGCGGAGGAGGGTGGGTTTTTGCATGAACATATATGTGTCGCACAGACGCAGCTATTTTTCACGAGCCCGGCACTGGTTTCGCGGAGTAGCAAGGTAATTTGTTCCAGTTTGTTAACTTCTAAATTCTTTTAGGTATTTCAGTAGCCATCATAAGTCCATCGTGTACCCCAAAATAAAGGGTAAAGAACCCTGACCCCAACGCGGAAAGTTTTCCCCTGCGCGCTGTAAAACTACCCTTTCCGAGTGCCCGGGGGTACAGCCTGGAGACTGGGGGTAATCTGCATCAGATCAGCTATTTCAATAGACGTGACATCATCAACATCTAGGAACGTTCGCTGCTGAATAGGGGCTTGAGCGTTAGTCCAGTGAACAAGCGTAATTTATCTCTATGTGCGTCCCTTTCTTGTGACGCTAGTTAGACAAAGACTCAAAAAAGGATATATTAAATCTGGGCCATCATAAAGGACGCAGTGTGGATTAGAGACTTCGAACACATTATAGCTCATGGTATGTTTCAAATAAAATTTCGCGAATAGATAAAGAAATCATAGGAATTATTAGTAAGGGTTGACGCATATAACATTGTACCCAGTGTGTACAGATGTGTATTTGCAGTACCTGGAAAAAGGTCAGTTAAACCAACCTATATGTGAATCTTGGATCGCATTGAAAACCCGGATACCTACGAGTATTGACAGTGAAGTGTTACCGTTCAAGCATGTAGTAAGTGCCTTAAGAGGAAACACAAGGGCCGTTTTTCCATACAAACGTCGTCCCCTGTTTCCTCTCTGGATAATGCCAGTAGAGCAATATTTTTTTTCCAAAAAATCGATGGCCACTATTATGCATGTCCCTATGTTTTCCTTTTTTTAATAAATTAATTATTAAAAGAGATATGGACATTCAAAAACCTAAAAAATTGGCCAGATTTTCGGCTGCGTTCATACATTCATAAAACAAATTTTACTAGATTATATAAAAAAAGAAAAACATAGGAACATTGCCAAAGCCTTTCTTTAATTTTTAATAAAAAAAATAGTTTAATCGGTAAAGTTTTGGAGAAGGAATCAGGGGTCTACGAATCTTTGATTTTGTGTACTTTTAATAGGTATTTTCAGTCCAAGCTGCGGCTGTCTCTATTGCACTCTGCGGGGGGAGGCTTGATAGATGGAGGCAGCAATAGATTTTACAAATACCTATTTTTCAATTCTCTAGACCTTGGTGTTTCCTCTTAAGCAAGCCTCTCAGAGGCAGCCCCGGTTTTACCATATGAAAAAGGTTGACAAGACGTATGTTTTGTCGTAATATTGCCACCTTTTGGGTACGGTCATGGAAGGATAACGTTTGAACTGAGAAGCTATATGCTGCAAGCACGTACCTGGAGCCTGAAGCAGTAGATCCTCGTGTTCCACCTGATAGTTCGAACTCAGTCCATAAAACCACTTGCCACTTCGTCTTATTGCCGGCCGGCGTCGACACTTTCACATTAAATATTAAAATTGCAGGAGGACACTTGATATCGAGAAATATGATAACGAGAGATGCGAAATTAGTTGTTTTCACGTTAGACGTTCAAAATGGAGTCCTTTTTTTAATCAGTTCTGTCGTGATATCTTCTTATTCCGTCGCACATCAGCCGACGGCCATATTGTGTTGCTCGTTCTCGCGCTTGCAGGCGCAAGTTGGCGGCCTTGCGCTAACCAATCAGAACACTCGCTCCTCTGACATGACCTTATGACCCGGTAAGTGCATGGCGCGAGATTTGAATTTATGATTTTGCAATTAATAAGCTCCGAAGAGTCAACATTCCGCCCACCAAAATACAGCATTGTGTATTTTATTAAAATAACAAAAGGAACAGTCAGAATCACAATATTTCTACTAAATAATGTTTGAATGTGTATGAACAACCTTAAATTCTAGAGAAAAGACACTTATTTTACAGACATACTTTTAACTTATAAAAATATGAAATCTAAATCAACAATCGATAACAACCTAATCACTTTGAGTAGGTAATGGGCACAGTTTTACTAATGGTCGTTTGAGAAGAGAACCATTAGCAGTACGAACTGTAACCAAGCGCACAATTCCGTCTGAACCGGGATGTAACTCAACAACGCGAGCGAGAGGCCAATGCAACGGAATTGTGTTCTCAGTTTTTATGATTACAACTGAATTGATATCCAATGGCTTACAATGTGTTGTCCATTTTGCACGTCGCGTTAGCGATTGCAAATACTCAGACTTCCAACGTCTCCAAACGTCTTGCTGGAAACGCTGAATAAGTTGCCACCGACCCAAACGACTAATTTTAACGTTACTTAAATCATCATCGGGAACAGATGTTAAAGGCTCCAGCGTTAAAAAGTGGCCAGGGGTTAACACATTTAAATCATTTGGGTCAGAGCTAACAGGATAGAGAGGACGCGAATTCAACATCGACTCGATTTGAACAAATAAAGTCGTTAATTCCTCAAATGTGAGTGTTTGATCACCTACGACACGATATAGATGGGTCTTAACTGCTTTTATCTGAATTTCCCAAACGCCCCCAAAATGAGGACTTGACGGAGGGTTAAATCTAAATTCAATATTTTCAGAATGAGATGCAGTTTTCATGAAGTGATCGAGCTGCCGCTGTGCGCCTACAAAGTTTGTCCCGCAATCGGAGTGAATAATACTAACACGCCCGCGACGACCAACGAATCTACGAAGGGCCGCGATGAATGATTCGGAAGATAAATCAGATACCACTTCGAGATGTACAGCCTTAGTGGTAAAACAAACGAATAGGCAAAGATAAGCTTTTCCAATCTTAGCACCTCTATACGTACCCAATCGAATTCGGAACGGACCTCCGTAATCTACTCCAACGATAGAGAATGGTTTGACTTGATTAACACGGGTTGCGGGTAAATCACTCATATATGGTTCAAGAGGTATAGGGTTTGCGCGGTAACAACGGACACATCGGGATAAACAATGATTTATCGCGCGTTTAGGAGAAAGTATCCAAAACTGTTGTCTCAGCAGATAGTGCATCGTAGCGTTGCCAGGGTGACAATTTTCGCGATGAACGGCTTCAATAATCTTGTAAGTGAGTTTATCGTTTCGAGGAAGAAGAGCCGGGTGTTTGTGCTCAAATTCAAGTCCAGATCGCGACAGACGTCCACCGACCCTGAGAACTCCACGGTCGTCAATAAATAAGCTTAGTTTACGCATTTGTTTCGAGAGGACCTTTTTTGTCTGCAGTCGAGTAATCTCACTATCAAAGTATCGTGATTGTATGTGTTTAACTACTGTAATAAGAGCATCATATAGTTCCGCTCGATTGAGAAATATTTTGGACCGGCGTGATTGTTTGTTACGAAGGTTAAAAATGAATCGATGACAATACGCTACTATGCGTTGAATCTTCCTAATGGAAGAATGTTTTTCAAGTAAACGGTCTATTACGTCCGACTCTTCATGAGTCACTAATACTTGAACGCGCTCTTCGATAAAAATTTCGTTATTGTCATTGGTAGATGGCGTAACAGTATCATAAGATGGCCATGATTCAGGTAACTGGAGAAGCCATTCTGGTCCCGCCCACCATAAGGAGTTGTTCAGAAGTTCAACCGGAAGTTGTCCACGAGACGCTATATCGGCAGGATTGTCACCAGAAGGAACATGGTTCCAATGAGCTTCAGGAATCGCATCCTGAATATGGTTCACTCTGTTAGCAACGAAGGTTTTCCAACGAAACGAAGGCGATTTTATCCACGACAACGCTACAGTTGAGTCAGACCATGCGAAGATATCAAAAGCTGGTAAAGACAACGAGTAAACTTGTGTTACGTACTTCAGGAGATCAGCGAGAAGTACAGCAGCGCACAATTCCAGGCGGGGAAGAGAAATACGTTTAGTGGGGGCCACACGTGATTTAGCGCAGAGGAAAAGGACATGTACCTTGTTATGAGCATCTGTACCTCGAAGATATACTACGGCTCCGTACCCAGCTTCTGAGCTGTCTGCGAATCCGTGAATCTGACAAGCATGCATACCGTTGAAGGAAATGCATCGAGGAACTTCAAGTTCTTTCAATAAATAAAGTTGTTCAGAGAGGTGAGTCCATTTTTCTACAATATCGTTAGGGGGAAGAGCATCCCAATCAATAGCTAATATCCATAGTTTCTGGATGAAACACTTGGCAAGGAATGTAATTGGGGACAAGAAACCCAACGGATCGAAGATGCGAGCTAGCTCACTAAGAATAGTGCGTTTTGTACACTTCCGATTCAGTGGTTTTACTTCGAAGGTAAATATATCTTTATGTGGATGCCATTTCAGGCCTAAAACTTTGAGAACATTCGTTTTATCATGATCTAGAGATACAAAGTCCGTAAGACAATGTTCGGGTGGGAGGTCAGCAAGAATTTCAGGACAATTACTAGCCCACTTCCGCAGTTCAAATTGCCCTCGTTTTAATAATGTTATGACCTCAAATTTCGCTTGGTTTGCCGTTTCTAGAGTCGGAGCACCACTGACGACGTCATCTACATACACATCTGATTTTAAGATGGTTCTAGCTATCGGCAAGTCTTCACCTTCATCATCCGCAAGCTGCTTTATTGTGCGACAAGCTAGAAACGGAGCTGAGGCGACACCGTAGGTAACGGTATTTAAACGATATTCTTGCACTGGTTCCGATTGCCTGAAACGCCAGAAAATTCTTTGGTAATCACGATCACTTTCGGCTATCATGAGTTGGCGATACATCTGGCGAACGTCTGCGGTGAACACGAATGGATGTATGCGAAACCTGCATAAAATATCTATAATGCTTGCTTGTAATTTCGGGCCAATTAATAATGTTTCATTAAGCGCAACGCCTTTTGCATCCTTTGCTGACGCGTCAAACACGACGCGGAGCTTTGTTGTTGCACTGTCTGGCCGCAAAACACAATGGTGAGGTATATAATATTTACCCTTAGTAAGCTCGTCAATAGGAACTAAACTCATGTGACCGCTTTGTAAGTAATCTGCCATGAATTCGGAATACTGCGCATGAAGTTCTGGGTTACCTATTAGTTTTCGCTCTAACGAATGAAAACGCTTAAGCGCCGCTTCTCGTGACCCTGGGAATACAGGATCCTTGGCATTTTCTTTGAAAGGTAACGTGACAGTATATCTTCCAGTTCCATCACGAGACAAACTGTCAAGATACAATTGTTCACACCGTTCGTCCTCCGGTGATAGTTTCGCTATCGATTGAGGAACTGAATCGAGTTCCCAAAATAGCTTAATTTGCTCGCTTAGCTGATCGGTCTCAGTGATAAATAACGAATTGAGTTCCGAGGGTTGTGAGGTTTTAACGTTTCCCAAGAGGACCCAACCAAATATTGAATTAAGGGCTGACGGTTGCTGAGGCCCTCCTGTAATGCTTCCTGGGAGTAACAGTGTTGAGAAAACTTCAGCACCTAGAAGAACATCGATATTTCCAGGTACATCGCAATCAGGGTCTGCTAAAGTTAAATGATGGAGATGCTTCCACGCAGCCTTATTCAATTTGGCACATGGCATTGGACCACAGATGTTAGGTAAAGTAAGAGCTTCCACACTAAATACAGGATCACAACCTGCACTTACTTCAAATTTAACAGTCCCAGAAATGGGTGCGGGGGACTGTCCCAAGCCACGAATTGTACGAGAGGTTAAAGATCGTTTCAAGCCCAATTGATTTGCGGCCCGGTCGGTTATGAAATGAGCCTGGCTACCTGAGTCAATTAAGGCACGAAAGGATTGAAGGTGGCCAGAAGAATCACGAATGTTGATCTTCGCCGTTGATAACAACACGATGGAATTTTCACGTGAATTCGTTAACATACTGACTTGAGTACACGTGTTAGAAACGTCGTCGGTATCAGGGATGCTTTCTGCTACGTTAGACTCTGCATTCTCAAGATGAAGTAACGTGTGATGACGCTGACGGCATTTTTGACATCTAAAAATGGATTTGCATTCTTTAAGTCCATGCGAAGACTTTAAGCAATTAAAACACCAATGTTGCTGCTTCGCGTGTTCGAAACGCTCTTGTGGTGATTTTTGTATAAACGATTTACATTGATTGATTGGATGATTCTCTCCACAGAATGAGCAAGTGTATGCAGGCACGGGCAATGGCGAGTTTGCCTGTGAGAGCTGTGGCGATGCATCTGCTAGAGGCTTGATATCCGCGTTTGACAGCAGCACAGACGCGGGTCCTTGTTTTTTTATTGAATGAAACTTATCGAACGACTTATCGTTATTACGAAATTTGTCAACAGCTCGTATTTTGTCTGGAATGCGATGTTTTTCAGTCGTTGTAAAGTGCGTGTCACGGACGAGAGCATCACAATGGGAGTATAAAAAGCTTTTTAGTGACGCGTACGTTGGTAGTTCACTAGTGGAAGGCAGCTGTTCAAAGGTAAAACGCAACTTAGAGTCTAATTTTGACAAAAGAAGATACACTAAGACAAAATCCCATTTTTCCGTTGGTAAGTCAAGTTGTGTCAACATAGTCAGATTCTCATTAAAAGTGTCCAGGGTTCTACGAAAGTCATGCGGCGAACTTGAGTTCAAGCTAACATTTAACATCTCCTTCCAACAGGTGAACGCTAAATCTCGTTTATCGCGGTAACGCTCAACTAACGTTTTATACGCCGCGGAGTAGTAGGACGCTGTTACTGGGAACGTCCGAATAAGAGCTAATGCGTCACCGGATAAACATGACACAAGGTAGTGCATTCGTTCTGTGTCTGATAACGACTGATTTTCATGAATAATATAATTAAATACGTCGTAAAACTCAGGCCACGCCTTTATGTTCCCCGAAAAATTGGGCAAGTTTATCTTTGGTAGTTTTACTCTCATGACGTCACTTGAAGTACAACTACATGTTGGTTGGGTCAGTTTATTTTCAGATAATCTAAGTTCTGCTTCATTCTGCGGTACGGTAAGTTGTCGATGTATGGCAAGAATTTCAAAGTATCGATCATCGAAATCACAACGAATAACATCTTCTTTATCTTCCAACTCAGTATCAATGACACTCAATATGTCGGCATGAGCCTCCTCAAAGTTGCAAACTAGTTTCTGTAGTTCCGAGTAATATGACAGAAATTTGTCAATGTTACTATTATCATTTTGAGCTAAACGCGCAATGTCTAACGTTTTTGTTAAACGATTAAAAGCAAGGGTGCGCTTGCGACGCAAGACAGGTAAATCATCAACACTGAACTTCACAACTTCGATCGGCCTTGATTTGGTTCCAGAACGTTTCTGTGTTCGATACATCGTTAATTCCACATTTACGGTGAATTAAATACAGCTAATAATACTTAAATTGATAATTTTTTTTTTATGATACACTCGATCCCTCTGCAACGATTCAGAATAGGGCGCTGACTGAATACGGACGCGTCGCGCGACGCATACAAGAATCGTAGCTTGCCGACCACGCGCCAACCGATAGATGTCTGAATGACAGCCCGATCGCTACATAAACTTTACGAAACAGCGTTAAAGTTTACTTGATTTAAACAAAAGGTAACAAAACATTAACTTGCAAGTTACTAGTTAGTAGGTTATAACTAAAACCGAGTCGATGTTAATGAATCACGTCGCTGCTACCATGAACTGTATACGGGTCTATCTTTGTCGATATACCTATACCTACGAGTACTTAACTACTTATTTATGTCGTACAAAATTACATAACAGCGCATAACAATAGTAAATGGCCAAGCAACTTCTTTCGTTTCTAATAAATGTAAGCACGACGACAGCGATACGTATATCGTTAAATGATGTGAAGTTATACGATTAAGATGTGCCTAGTATTATTTAAAGGACTGGTTGTTGTTCGGGTAACGTTCGCTTAATAACCCTACGCACATAAACAGCAAGAATACACAAAGAAAATTAATTTGCTTCAATATCACTCGTTTTGTTATAACCTATGACGACTAAAAGAAACTGTAAGATGAATTATAAACACGTAGCGTAGGTACGTAACATTTAAGCACCTATTATAAGCCTACTTAATTATTACATTATTTTATTTTTACTCGTATCGGTTGTTCACATTCATTCGTGTATTGTTTTCTGAGATTAACTAGATACTGTAAGTAAGAAACATTCGGTAGCGGATACCTACTTAACGAATTTGTATGGGATGGTAGGGCTTCGTTGGAATGTTCTCGACGATTCGATTAAATTAAATTTATTAAATAAACCTGGGTTACTCGACTTAGTCGTGTGTATATCGTAACCTCAGGTCAGGTTCCCTGGTTTCGGCACCATGAAAAAGGTTGACAAGACGTATGTTTTGTCGTAATATTGCCACCTTTTGGGTACGGTCATGGAAGGATAACGTTTGAACTGAGAAGCTATATGCTGCAAGCACGTACCTGGAGCCTGAAGCAGTAGATCCTCGTGTTCCACCTGATAGTTCGAACTCAGTCCATAAAACCACTTGCCACTTCGTCTTATTGCCGGCCGGCGTCGACACTTTCACATTAAATATTAAAATTGCAGGAGGACACTTGATATCGAGAAATATGATAACGAGAGATGCGAAATTAGTTGTTTTCACGTTAGACGTTCAAAATGGAGTCCTTTTTTTAATCAGTTCTGTCGTGATATCTTCTTATTCCGTCGCACATCAGCCGACGGCCATATTGTGTTGCTCGTTCTCGCGCTTGCAGGCGCAAGTTGGCGGCCTTGCGCTAACCAATCAGAACACTCGCTCCTCTGACATGACCTTATGACCCGGTAAGTGCATGGCGCGAGATTTGAATTTATGATTTTGCAATTAATAAGCTCCGAAGAGTCAACACCATAAAACCGGTGTCCTATCTCCTTTCCCGGTCCTGAGTCGTACGCAGCATCCGGTTCTCTTTACGGCCTATTTGCAATATACAGGTTTTACAACCTCCTTGTATCCGCTTATTTCCAATTTTATTCAGCATTTTTATATCACCTGCCACAATTTCTCGCGAACAGCAGATGTTGTTGATGATGTTAGATTAAACATGTCTACCTTGGACGTGTTTATGTTTTTTTTCGTTTATGACTTCTTTTTATTGTCGAGAGGAAATTACTTTTCTCCTCGGAAATGTTAGCTGTCTAAGTTTGCTGTACGTTTATTGGAGTGTATTTAAAGGTCTGTTAGGAACACGGTTTGTTAAAATTGCATTGTAGAGCTATGTTTCTTCTAAAATGACCTAACTTTTAGCTACTTTCTTTTTCAGTGACGATGTAAGGTCGAAGACAATCTTAGCTAACTATTAAAGTCGACACTGAGATAAATTATCTATGTTCGAAAGGAATTCATACGTCTCTTTGAACTTCTTTCAATACGTTAAATCAAATGTTCATAAGGATTTTTCGCAGACGCAAGGCATAGAAACTGGTCTTTTTTAAATATTTAAATTGCACCTTTGTCGTTACGCGGATTTCAAAGAATGTTTTGTTGACATCGAAATTCCATTTTTCAGTAACCCAATTAAAAAGAATGATTTAATTTGACCTACCGCTGTGTTTTCAGCAAACCAATTTCCTAACCACATCAAAGCCACCAATCTAAAAAAGAAGACGATTAAAAAAAACTGCTTTTCAGCGGAAAATCAAATTAACAGAATCGGATGGCAAAATAACAGAAAGGAAAATTGGACGAGGAAAAGATTGTTTGAAATACAAAATGGATTACCTTTCTATACAAAATCATGGCGTTCAAAGGTCTGGAGTTAAATAAATTGTGCTTGATAGCTCTTAAATTATTATTCATTTTATCTTTGTTCTCTCAAACTATTTTGTCATCAACTTTAGCGTTAGTAAAATTAACTTTGACAGCGCGCCGAGAAACATTTATTGTCAGTTAAATGTTCTGAGTACCTCAGTAAGTTTGTGTCGCTAATGAGTAAACCATTCCCGTTTCATTCCCGTTTTTTTTCCTGAAATACGAAGGCAAACAAGCAAGTGGGTCACCTGATGATAAGTGATCACAACCGCCTATAGACACCCGCAACACCAAAGAGATTTCAGATGCGTTGCCAACCCTGAGGGCTAAGATGGAATACCTCTTGTGCCAGTAATTACACCGGCTGTTTTGCTCTCGACGCCGGAACACAACAATGCAAGCACTGCTGCTTTGCGGCAGGATTAGCGAGCAAGATGGTAGTAGCGATCCAGACGGACCTTGCACGAGGTCCTACCACCCGCGCACATGTACTTAATGTACTATTGTGATGATTATTTATTTGTTGACATTGCTTTGTAATCTTGTTTTGAAACGAGAAGAAAGAAAAAAGGAAAAGCTGCTGAGTTCATTGCAGTGTTTCTTACCAGTTTCTTCTCCATTTTCCGAAGTGCTGGTAAACTTAGACATGTAAATGAATGGTGGCTGTCATCAAGTATAATAAAATTTTCATTTTAAATTTTTCATGTCTATTACTTCACAACTACTACTATCAATGTTGTCCTCTATCTCTGCCCTCGCACTACAAAGGCAGTGCGGATAAATCGAGGTTTTTCTTGCCAAATCTTTCTTCACTGAAAAGTGCGACCCAAAAAAAAACCGAAAGATTAAAAGCATTTTTTCAAAAACACTTAATTGTCCGTGGTTGTCAAATACGGAAATAATACAAATAAGAAAAAAAAGGGTAAGAGCATGTTCGACTAAGCTCAGTTCAGAGTTCCGTAGTCATTAGGTACTACACGTTTTAGCACCTTTAATTTGAGCGTAAGAAGAAGTTTTTTTTTAATTTACAGCTCAGTAACTCCGAAACAGTAAACGGTTACTAAATAACATGCTGATTGTATTGAAATAAGGTCCATTTATTTATAGATCCTCTGATACCTTTTTTATGATAGTTAAACTTTATTTTTATTTTCATTTCATTTTTTAACATACCACACAGCTAAGCAGAATTTATAACCGCAAAAAAATATCGTTATAAACATCCCTTTTCATTTAATATGGAATAAAATTACACATATTTTGCACGTCAGTGTACAGATCTTTAATTACGGAGCCACTTACTTTTTTAAAGCACTTGAAATGAGAAAAAAAGTGAAACGAGCTAAGAGATCCACTTTATCCTTTGTAGAGATTTTATTTAATCCGGGCCTTGTGTTAAATTGCTAACATCAATTCTCACAATTACTCTGCTTTGTCACAGCCTTAGTTCGGCAGCTACATCAAGAAAATCACACTAGGCTTTCCATTCATAAAGGCGTATTTACGTTAGGTACATTTTTGCATGCGTACTTGCGTTGTAGAACAGTCGGCAAGTAATTATTATACAAGTGGATTCATAATAATTCTGTCAAGAAATTTACTGTTTGAAATATCAAATATCGTAATGATGTCATACGACCGCGTTTTAACAGTCAATTAGATAGTGTTTTGAATTGTTTGAAACTTTTACGATTTATTTCTAATCAGTGTTAAATATGTAGCGATTCCGTCCGTCTGTCACAGCGAAATATTTCATAAAATTAATTAAATATGCTATTGATTTGAAATTTAGAACAGATTAAGGGATTGCTAAATCTACTTTATTGCAAATGAACAATTTTTGTAATAAACTTTTGGTTTTCTTGCTAACGGAGTCTAAACAAAGTGGTAACTAGTTCAGTCCGAGTACATAATATTTATTTAACCTTCTAAAACAGTTTTTTATTTTAATGCCACGAAGTTTTCCAAAACTTTAAATAATGACAAAAAATATTACTCCTTTTGTCTCCGAAGGCTGCAAAGCGAAAAATTGGAAATAATAACTGTTTACAGAAGTTTATGTAAGCATTACATACTAGTTCGTCGAACTAACATAGTTCTTAGGAATCATTTAATTTATTTACAAACTTAATTTTGCGGATCGTTACTTTTTCTTCGTAGATTTTTTTTTATACAACATTTATATTATACAACACGAATATTATTGTGCGGCAATACGAAATCCTCGGTGCGTGAATCTAAATCGCGTTTAGGCGTTTTTTTTTCAAGTTTTATGTACATACATACAGTGAATTAGCTTCTCTACTTTGTTTGTGTTTATACACCACTAAGTCAGCGTGTATATTGCATTAAGGAAAATTATGGTCTGGTCTGTTTTTCCATTCTGCCATATGTAGTTTGCGGCTATTACTTTAAAAATGCTTTTAATTTAAAACAATCAAAACCAGAATAAGTGGTAGTTATAGACCAAACTTAAGTTTGAGTATAAACTGAAACTTAAGTTTGGCTTTTAGCTGATCTGAGCTGTACTAGCAAACGTCATCTCAAGCTCGCGTCTTATTCCGAGATTTCTCGATTCGCGATGAACTCGCAAAGGTCATCTCAGGAAAATGATTCTGAGCGAGACAAAGCAATGCCACAACGGCGCGCTCGACTCTAATGCGCTAAGAGAATAAGGGGAGCTACAAAAATATCCGCGTACCACTGCACTGGGGCCACAAATGAGTTGCCGCGTGCGAATGAATACGAGTTATACGGTATACGGAGAGGCATGTAAATACTTCTTATTTTATATTCTGTATCTACACACACATACTAGGATTCAGGCTAAGACGACCACTGGTAAAAACAAACTGGAACAAATTACCTTGCTACTCCGCGAAACCAGTGCCGGGCTCGTGCAAAATAGCTACGCCAATAGTGTACGCCATTCGTTCAAGTAGCGAACGATCGATCTTGATGATGCCTCGTATAGAGGCGAAACGCGCGTCGATCGTGTAGTTTTAGTGTTTAGTGGTGGTGGTGTGTAGTTGAGTCTGTGTGATATATGTTGTTTCGTGTGGAAGCGGAGGAGGGTGGGTTTTTGCATAAACATATATGTGTCGCACAGACGCAGCTATTTTGCACGAGCCCGGCACTGGTTTCGCGGAGTAGCAAGGTAATTTGTTCCAGTTTGTTGATATGGACCTCCGCAAAGTAACGCCTGAATCTATTGACCATTGGTAGTCTTGCGTTTGAACACTAAGAACGCTTAAAGGTGTCGGGAGCTGTCGTGCCCATCACGCCACCGACACATATAGTTGATCAATGACAGTGCAATAGCGACCTATGTGCATATGTTTAAACTTCAGAGCCTCCGCTATCTCGCGCGGGCGCAGGAGCGGGTGCACGGAGCGAGTGCACGTCTATATAAAAATAGTATAAGAGCGTCCGCTAACTCGCGCGGGTACGGGTGCCGGCTCGTACTATTTGTTTGACAGGCGGGCACCCGCGCGACGTAGCAGACGCTCTCAAATTAGCGTTTGAATGGCGAACTGGCGCGTGGACGGCCACTTTTGTATGCGTTGCTGCTGGTGAGTAGGTTAAAAGGTTTATAAGATTTGAATTAAACATACACACATATCTGTGAAGTTAAATAGAACCTTATAATAAAGGACACGCGAGGACCCCTAAAAGGCATTGTATTTAATCGATCAAAATTTACTCGACGGCCATCAAGCGCTCGGATAGCTAAATATAAAAATAAACCAATAATAATGATTAGGAAAATTCCATCATAGACCCCTCCGCCCTCACCCCGCCCCCCACAATAAAACCGGTATTTCAAACATGTCAGGTAATAAACTGGAAAGTCGCGCTCTACGCTATATCTGCAGAGTTCAGAATTCTTAGAATGGTCGACTGTATAAGGACTATCGTTTATAATAATTATAATACAGTCTTTTATTTTAATCTACGCTAATTTACACCTACACCTACACGATGATAATATAATAAAGAGGCAAACTTTGTTTGTTTGTATGTAGGGGATAAACTCTAGAACTACATAACCGATTTCTGAAGTTCTTTCGCTAATAGAAAGCTGCACTTTCCCTGATAAACATGGACTTCTAATTCTACGTGGATGAAGTCGCGGGCGTCACCTAGTATTAAATATATTGTTTCTTGTTTGTTTATTAAATTAAATTAAAAATTAAAATTAAATAAGCCTTATTCATTCCATACAAAATTATTTAAGGCCCACGGGTGGGAGGATGTAAAAGTGGAAAATGGATCGGCGATTTCTCTTGGAATTGCTGATTCCTATAGGCGATCAGGTAAGCCGAATGCTCGTTTTCACTTCTTTTCCATTAAAAAAAAATAAACAAAAAAAGCATAATAATTATTGCGAAACAAATACAAAAAAATTACAGCCACCAGTGTTGTTATTGTGTATTGATGTACCTACTGTAATCTGACGATCGCTTTGAACATTTGACTATGACGTTTAATTTTTCGACCTGCCTGTCTAAACATTCCAAGCTCACGTACCTGGAATGCGGCAATATTTCCAAGGCGGGGAGATGTAATTAATCAAAAAGTTTCAGCGCCCCCCACCAGAAGCGTCAGAAATGACGGTCCTACGACACTTTGTACATTTTAAGGTTGTTTGTCTTTTATTATTTTCAAATTTTACGTTCCTGATTTACGAGCGGGCTTTGGGAGTTTTTAAATTATTTTGTTTTTGTCAAGGCTCTCGCTTGAATGGTTATTATTACGTTACATTTTTGCTAAAGGTATTTTTTGGAATATTTCGCTATGTTGATTGGTACATTAACCTTACCCTTTTTTGAAAAGTACCTGAATTTTTCGTTGTAGGTATGAATAAAACAATTGTTTTTTTGATGTTGTTTACTTGTATAAATCAATAAAGAGTATTTGTTATTGTTGTTGTTGGCTGTATTGCCAACAGGCAGTTGTTATCGTGCTGTCTGTAGCGTCACGCAGGTGTTACTCAGCGCAGGCGGAGTGTACACGAGGCAAGATAACAATGTGACGGTTTGGCTTTGTCACAGTTACACTGGTATTTGAATTTGTGAGGGAACCCCTGTATAGGTACCTTGGATAGTGGGGATTTACACATTTGCCGCCAGTAGGCTATTCAATTTTCGCCACCGGCCGGCGACGGGGCAGGCCAAGGCGGAAATGGTGGCATGATCTGGATGCATTTTCAAATGACTGGCCAGAGATTGCCAAAGACAAAGGGAACTGGAAATCGGAGCGAGAGCCTGTGCTCAGCAATTGGATACACTTGCAGGCTAACATTCCATTATTATTCCTAGAGTCGTTTTCTCCGTGTAAATAAGGTTTTTTTTTGTTCATGTAAGAAAAAAATGGACCAAATTTGCCGCCCCCCAAAATCTGTCGCCCTAGGCTCCAGCCTACTCAGCCTACTGGTAAATCCACAACTGACCTTGGGCCTTATCTTAAGTATGCAATCTGTTAAGAGCTCTCTAAGTTGTCTACGGTGTATGTGTCCAGCGGGCAGCGCTTCTGTAGGGATTACAAACCCATCAAGTTGATATGGCCATTGGCCATTACCTATCCAACGTTTCTTTCTACTCTTAATTTCTTAGGTTTTTTTTTATACAACATAGGAAGGCAAACAAGCAAGTGGGTCACCTGATGGTTAGTGATCACCAACGCCTATAGACACCAGCAACAACAAAGAGAGTGCAGATGCGTTGCCAACCCAGAGGGCTACGATGGAATACCTCTTGTGCCAGTTATTACACCGGCTTTCTTGCTCTCCACGCACTGCTGCTTAGCGGCAGGATTAGCGAGCAAGATGGTGGTAGCGATCCGGACGGACCTTGCACAAGGTCCTACCACCCGCAACCGGTAATTGTTATTTGCCATCAATTGTTTTTTTAACTGGCCATGACTATGTTGTGGCAATAAACGTCTTTTTATTTATGTATTTATTTACATTGTATTTTGAAATTTACCATCAATAAACAGAGTTTAGTCCTTACCGGTCCCATTTAGCTCAAGAGACTTTATTCTTTGTTGTCTAGAGCAAATTCAAGTGAATAAATTCCACATAAATTCAATTGACTGACATCTTGCCTTTGACAAGTAAATTCAGGTCATGGATTTTTCAAATAAAAGTTCACACGTTAATCAAACGAATTGAAACTTTTGAAATACAGATGGATAATAATGATTATTTATAAATTACTAATGATTTTACCTTTTTCAATGTCCGATATTTCGTTTCGTTTAGTACAATTATTGTTAAACAACTGAAGTTTTAAAGTATTTTTAATAAATGAAAAATTATTTTAAAAGTTCCAATCTGTGATTGAATATGTAGCAAAGCTTTTTAAATTTGATATTTTTACTTTATTTTATTTACACATTTTATTGAAATTTTGACGATTTTAATATAAATTTATAGAACTTGACATTTGTAAAATTAAAATTGTACTTAAATTTATATTGACTGAATAAGAAAACTAATCTAAACTACTTAATTTGATTGACAAAGGCTTTAATTAAATCCTTAATCTAAACTTTCTCGCTCCCTCCCTTTTCCCTACATCCTTCTAAATCCCCCTTTCAGACGTTTAGTTAGAAATTCCAGACCATAGAAATAGTAAGGGGGTTTTTTAAATTGAAGGCGAAATTATTATAGCTGATCTCTTTAGTTTAAATGGCAATAGACGAATACTTACTCTAAAACTCCTCTTCAATGGACTTGAATTGTCAAAATGGTCTTCCTTGGTTTGGTCATAAGGAGACTAAGTATTATCTACGTTTTCCTTAATACCTCAATAATTTAAAGGTTTTACTACCTTAACGCACACCAAAGGCAAGCATTTTGACAGTTTCAGGTGTGTACACTTGACATGTTCTGAGGATACATCCATGGTTTAGACTGGGTTCATAATCAGAGTTAACAAGCGATAAAAACGCAAAAACGCAGCAATAATGACTTGGCTATCTCTGATTGGTCAATGGCCGCAAAATGGCCGCGTTTCTGCGTTTTTAATCACTCGTAAACACTTAGTTGAAGTGGCAGTGGGCAGGGCACATAGCACAGAGAACTGATGGCCGATGGGGTCGAAAAGTTATCGAATGGCGGCCGCATATTGGCAAGCGCAGCGTAGGACGACCAGCCACAAGATGGTCCCATGCCCTCATACAGGTGGCAGGAAGGCGCCGGTTGCATGCCGCTTCCAACCGGTCACTTTGGAAATCCAGGGAGGTGCCCTATGTTCAGCAGTGGACTTCTTGTGTCTGAGATGATGATGATGAAGAAATAGTTATTGTGGATCCAGTCTTACTCGTTCATCTAAGTTTCAGACGATTCTGAAGACCTATTTATAATACTTGCCGAAATCAGAGTCTAAAGTAAGTGTAAAACAGTATCTGAACATTAATATTCGCACAACGGGCGGCAACTTTGGCCCGCAGGTGCTAGCGAACTTGTTCGAGATCACAAAGATATAGCTGGCTGAACGCCAGGGGGGTGTATTCTGTTATTGCCATTAAAATTGCATTTTTGGTCCTTATAGCCGGATATTTGTTCCTTATAGTTGAATTTTTTGGTCGTTACACTATAAAAAAAAGAACTAGTTTACTTATTGGCAATCAAAGGTCATTTAAACCAAAAAAATGTGATAAACATTTTAACGAGGCATTTATTACGTATCAGTATGCTATTTGCACTAGGTTGCCTGTCATGCGTGGAAAATGTTTTCTCTCCCTAAAGCCGCATTTTTAAATTTCAATTATTTAAAGTCAGTAAATTATATTATCGAAACCAGATTGTTTTAAATTGATAAAACATTATAAATAAAATATTACCTGACTAGAACAAGATACATTAACAATATTATTATATTTAACAATTTATTTTGCATCACAAAATTCACTATGAACACAATCAAAGTGATGAAAATTCTATTAAAAAAAATACACATCTTACTTTACAGACACACCATACGGCTTTTTAATTATCACATCCACCCAAAATACCCACCAATTATATCGATGGATTATTTCACATTCGAAATTTTTCGCATTTTAAAAACTACATGGAGCGGGACTCTTTTTCAATTGCCATCGAGATGGACTCTTCTTTTTCCTTCGTTTGACGACATCATCGACATTGATCGAGTGGTTAAGATAAGTATAACATTTGTGATCTTAAAGTCAATCGCTCTCCCCCAGAATAACCACCCATGACGTTCCAAAGGGGTGTAGGATTAGAACCCAGCCGGTGCCAACTTGCACCAGACAACTTTAAAATTTGTCTGTCTTTACGCCACGTGGCAATTGACGGCTCATTTCATTATAACAATTAGGGGCACAATACACCCCCGAGCCCTGTCCTAATTCTAATCACGGAATGTTTGAACTCTTTTGATCTCGCGGCGAACATTTTTGATTTAATAATTTGCCTTCAAAAGCAAGCTTGATTTCAATTTGTTTGTGAAACGAGGCACGACCTAGTTTCGCTAATGACAATATCAAACAATAATGTTCTGACGTTTCTTTTTTTTTGGACTAGATTTATTTTTAGGTGACAGCTACCACGGCTCAGCAGATCGACGGATTTTTACAGGTGTGCGTCGAGTCGAAAACCGAATCTACCCACACATTTTTTTACGCAATCGCAGATTTTAGTTTGTTCGTATCTTTCATCTTGTTTGGTACTTAATAAATCGCGTCCCGTTTCTTTTAAGAGTTTTTGTTTGGTGTAGTTTTGGATTTGTTGTTGTTCAGAGAGTAGTGTAAGGCGATGGATTGGTTCGAACTAGAATTTTAATGCATAGTGCCATCAGAATGAACTTGGGGTGAGTGTTTGTTCTTAATAAAAATCTTATTTGACTACTTCGTTAAGTAAAATTTGTCAGCTCAGTTTTACTTATTGGATACAAGTATCTACATTAAATAATTCAAAATAATTATTCAAGTTGATAAGTACTACAAAATTGTCGGCGCCGAGCGCTAGCGCAGGAATAGAATAGAATAGAATAGAAACCATTTATTTTAGGCTGCATAGGTCCATAGAAAAAATACCTTAAAGACTAGCATACATATTTATAAAAACAAAAACATTAAAACATGAAAATTAGCACGTTACTTCGGCGACGTGTGACCTAGTTTCGGGGTGTCCAGCAACCGTCCGCGAAAACGACGAAAAGCGACTCCCTTCGGCCAGAATTCCTGCGTCATGAAGGTCAGCAGGGGGGAGGGGTATTTATTTGAGCTATTAGACAACGTTGTACGCGATACATAGGGTAGGTAAAATATTTTATTAAAAGGGAACATTTTATAGCCGTAGAAAAGAATGTAATAAACAAAATTGAATACGATAGATTAGACGAATAGATTTTTTATTTTCGACTTTCTCGGGAAAATAAGTACTTAAATTATATTTTTTAAAGCTTTGGTAATTTTTACACATATTTATAACGTTATCGGGTCTTTAACGCGATAAAATTTTTTGTTAATTTATCTCGACGTTTTGGCCATGTTTCAACGGCCGTGGTCACGAGTAGACAATGGATGATAATGTTGGTAGATAATGGTCTGAAACCAGGGTTTCAGCTTTGGGTATACTGTCTCTTACACCCTGTATACGTATTATATTTATTCCTCCTTCATTCAAACAAATTCACAGGCTTAAGGGGAAACACAAGGGCCGTTTTTCCATACAAACGTCGTCCCCTGTTTCCTCTCTGGATAATGCCAGTAGAGCAATATTTTTTTTCCAAAAAATTGATTGCCACTATTATGCATGTCCCTATGTTTTCCTTTTTTTCATAAATTAATTATTAAAAGAGATATGAACATTCAAAAACCTAAAAAATTGGCCAGATTTTCGGCTGCGTTCATCCATTCAGAAAACACATTTTACTAGATTATTTAAAAAAGGAAAAAAAAAATAGGAACACTGCCAAAGCCTTTCTTTAATTTTTAATGAAAAAGTAGTTAAATTGGTTAAGTTTTGGAGAAGGAATCAGGGGTCTACGAATCGTTGATTTTGTGTACTTTAAATAGGTATTTTCAGTCCAAGCTGCAGCTGTCTCTATTGCGCTCAGCGGGGGGAGGCTTGATAGATGGAGGCAGCAATAGATTTTACAAATACCTATTTTTCAATTCTCTAGGCCTTGAGGTTTCCTCTTAACAAGTCATTTATGATTCACAGTAAAGACAACAAACTTTCTTAATGATTCTCGAAACTTGAAAATTTTAATCAAGAGAAGAGCAACGCAATGTGACCTTAGATTCAGCTGTGTAGTTTGTTTTAGTTGGTGATTTTGTATGAAAACGGTATTTATATTGACACAGAGTAGACAATAGATAGATACTAAGCTAGTTAAAAAAACCGGCCATGTGCCAGTCGGACTCGCGCACCGAGAGAGTTCCGTACAAACCCACTCACTAACTGGCAATACCACCGCTCTGATTAACTTTAGACTCACACAATGACGTTCATAACTAGCCTTTATATAAGTCGATGTCTAATCGACAGTATGACATCAAAACTTTACCTCGTTGCACCTAGAAAAAGCGCCATCTGTGGTTTTACGGGGTTAGTTAGCGTGAGTCAATTGGTTTCCTCCATTCTTAACTAGATGGCGCTAGAAGTTGCTACAATACAGCACACTTAATATAATATTTTGTTTGTGATGTAAAACTACAACTTTATGGTTTTCGATCCTTTTCCTTTATTTGTGCTGTGAGGCCTTGCTTCTTGCCAAACTAATTGCCAATAGGTAATTTAAAAAAAACCTTTTCAGCGTTTTTTACCCCAAGTGACAACGCTGTTCTACTCCCTACTCTATTTTCTATGCGCCGCGAGTTTCGGTCAATTTATCACGCCGCCAACATCACGTGTCTCCGAGATGAAGCGCTTATTCTCTTGCCAGACTTATTAGCTCATATTTCTTAAGCACAAGCAGCGACTAATGTTGTTATGAGCGTGTAATACAGTTGCGAGCGCGTTTTATTTTGGATGAAGTAACTTTTCATATTTAATAAGTTATGGTTTTTGGCATGCGTTATTATTGCTTTAAGCCACTAGCAACAATTTGTGTATTTACACGAATAACAACCACACATTCCATAGAGCGGTACCCAATAATGGCCATCCAATTTATAAACTGATAGATAGCGTTTTATCATTAACTAGCGATCCGTCCCATCTTTGCTCAGGTACAATTGGAATGTTTGTACATAAAAACCTTCCGTAAAAAATCTCTAAATGACAGTGAAAACCGTATCAAAATCCTTTGCGTGGTTTAGAAGGAAAAGGCGGCCGAAGATACAGTATAAGGATTTAGAACAGACAGGATCGGATAGCGACTTTACTTTAAACTGTGTAAAGAAAAAGAAAAAGTTGAACATCAACCGTTTCTTTCGTTCTGAAATTTAGTACATTTTGAGTTTGAATAAGAATTAAAAATAAACGGTACTAGCGTTTCTCTGTGACTTTATATTTATTGCGAGTTTCCTCATAATTCATAAATTTGCCAACGGCACAGGGCACGACCTTTGAAAATTTTATTTTTAAATAATTTCATTCAACCAATCAAAGCATCGGGTGGAGATATAATCACCCCCTAATTCCGGAAGAGGGGGACACGGAGCACAGATAGAAATTTGGCATGAAAAATCCATTATGTTCTTTGGAAAGCTAACCTCCAGTACAATTATATCATTCTGTACACACATGGAACGTCAAAATGGTAACCTTTGGTGAACAATAAGGTGGTGTAATCTACATTTTTCTTATTAATTTACAGGTTTCACTACCGCGACTCACACCAATGGTAACTATTTAAAACTTTTGGGTGTGTACGTTTGACTTGTACTAAGGGTATATCTATGCTTTAGTTATTTATCCAAGAACAAAGTAAATAAAATTAAACGCAGTACATTGCTGAGTTTAGATAGAAGGGCAAGTATCGTATAATGCCTACGTAAAACCATTACACCAGTGGATAATGTATATACTCGTACATGACATTCGTACAGAATAAATAATAGTATATACCAACGTACACAAATTTCTCTTTTTCGACCACCATTAAACGAATACCAGGCGGCATGCGTCAAAAGGAAGGCGCCGCCCGCGCCTGCCTTCCACCCGCAATGCCCTGGCGCACCGCTAGGGTTGGGCTGCTTACTATAATACTATCATAACGCGCGACACAGTCAGCGGGCTCGCGCGCGGCAAGCCGGCAACCTACTGCGATTAACCTATGCCATAGGTAATGCGGCGAGCGCACCTAAAGTGCGGAGTGGAATCCCCTTGCTGAAACTCCGCCAAAACGTAGCCATGGCGGACTTTGTAACGTTAGAGGCGTGGCATGTTTGTGTTTTGATATTGTATAGCGTGCATAGTCCATAGTTTAGAAGGTAAGTAGTTGAGTAAAATGAAAATGAAAAAATATTTTGCAAGTAGGCCATATAGGCTCTTTTACATGTCTGAAGCTACTAGCGGGCGCTTCAGAAAATGGAAGAATCTGTCGAGAAGAAACACCGCAAGAAACTCGGCAAGCTTTAAGCATATTGAACGAACTGTCACTAGTTAAGATTGAACAGGAGATGTATAGGGTCCCCAGGTCAAAGAAATTAGATTATATCGTCCCTAAAATGATAATAATCAAATACTTAGTATAAATAACTTAGAAATGGGTTGGCACGCATTGCAATCTCCTTGGTATTGCGAGTGTCTATGGGCGGTGGTGATCACCTACCATTAGGTAACCCACTTGCTCGTTTGCCTTCCTATTTCACAAGAAAACAAGACTTTTATTGTATATGATAATGAAATACGTTTGCAAGTAAATTTGATAGGCTTTTTAAAGTAGAAAAAACCAAATTACAGAGCAATACACGTGTCTAATAGCTCAAGTAGGTTCTTAACGTAAAGTATAAAAAAATTATCGACAAGAATATAGTAATAGTACCTTATGTAAATATTTGGTTTCACGCCTAGAAGAAATAGGATAGTTGGGAAAGCTTTCGATGTAGGGGAACGCGAGGTGTGGACTTTTCGTAATTGTCGCTTTAGGGCGCTCGTGCACGGTAAAGATTATTTTTCTCCTATTTTAGGTTTAAACTAGCGACCCGCCTTGGCTCACACAGGTATTATCAGGAAGTAATGTAAATTCGAGAAAAGGATGGTACGACCGTGCCGCTTTTTTTGCTCGACTTGGCGGGGGCACTGCCGTGCCTCCAGATAAAACCTTCCATAAAAAAATCTCTAAATGACAGTAAAAACCTTTGCGTATTTGTCATTCGTGTTTCTTAGCATCACAAAGATTGGCGACTGATTTTGCAGCTGTATAATTAATAGCTGTGTTTAGGCAAACATCTCTATAGAACGACTATACAGCTTTTATAGCGCTTAATGCGCTACTTGGGCTGTAAATATGTAAGAATTAAAACTCCGGTTCCGCCATAATGCATTTATTTCCAAAACACCCCTCCTTTTCCTACATACTAACTAGCATAATCCCTTATCATTTGTTCATCTTTCGACTTCACAATTCGCTCTCTCGCTCTCTCATTCAAACTAACTAACTTACTTATTTCCTTCACTTTCGTTCATCTTTCGACTTCAAAATTCGCTCTCTCTTTTATTCATCAGTTAACTAACGCATTCTGTCCCTTTCGCACGCTAACGTTCCTATCCAGTCTTCACCTTACACATACGTCTGAAGTTTAATAAAATCTGGTAAAATAAAAACGCTATTTTTAAGTAGGTAGGTCCGATTCGTGTGCGCGCGCCCTACCCACGCGTCAGATGTTACCGACGGAAGCAATATTAATTTCTGTTCCGGAGGGCGACTGAACAATTGGCCAATTGGAAATTATGTTATTGCAGTCCCGTCCGCTTTTCCGGCCTTTTACCGTTCCAAACTAGCTTTGTACGTTGCTCTTTGTTAGCAATAACGCGCGTGTACGCGTTTGCTTTCAACCTCTGCGTTTTGGGTTTCGTGTTGAGGAAGCGATACGATTTTTGGGTTGGAATTTTTAGAAGGGGTTTTGTTTATGCAACTGCAGATTAATTATTAGCTAGTGGCTTTGTTTTAGTTTAATGGGCCTAAGCAGATGGTTCGATTGCAATGCGTTGTTTTCTGTTTTAAAGAATGAATTTCTAGACTGGATTGAAGGAATTTTTACGAGATTAGTACGTGTAATTAAAATTTTGTAAGGTTATTTTAACTTACGTCCAGTAGTCAGATAATTTCCAAGTAAAGTGTGTTAATGAAGATCCGATGACAATGCAATAATAAAGAACATTAAACAAAAAACTTGTACAAAGATTAAATTTTCAGTAACAAACCTTTTTTTTGTTAAGAATTAAACCAAGATTCAAATGTAGCATGATATTAAAAAAAAATACATTTTTATCATAAGCTTGTTATAGTAGTTATAAAATTAACCAAAGTACGCAATTGTTAAACGATCGAAATATTTTATATCGTTTTTCTAGCTATTTACCACTAATACAGCGCACTAACCCAAACTACCTCTGCGTCAAACTGAAATAGCCTTTTTTAATTGTGTTATTAGCCATTTCATTTCCTAACAACAAACAAAATGTCACTTGATATTTTTGTACAATAATTACGCAATGAAAATGTAAACAGAAAACAGTATTCGCAATATTCTAAAAGAGGTCTTATTTTCTCCGGGTCAACGCCCCCATCTAAAATGATGGATCTTCCTGTTTAACCTCGAAAAAAGATGGCCGAGAAGCGGAGCGTATGAACTACACTGAATACATTCGGTTCCGTCGGCGCCCTCCAAAATTATGTGGTAAAAACTATAGCCGGGAACAATTATATATGCATAAGTACATAATGATATAAAAAAACAACAAAAAAAAAATATATTAAAAATAAAAATGCAAAAAGAAAACAGTTGTTGGAGGATTCGAACCACGGACCTAATGAATAACAGCCTACATAGTTATCCGTTGGGCCACCGAAATCTTCAAAATATGCCTGGTTACAACTGTGAGAGCAACGACTGTACTTACAGGTTTTTTTAATATGAAAGGGGACACCAAGCAAGCAGGGCCTAAACGCCTATACAGGGTGTAAGAGACAGCATATCGAAAACTGAAACCCTGGATTCAGTTCATTATCCTGAAATAAAATTAAACGGTTATTTTTACCAGAAACTCAAGAACGAAATGTTCCGTACTAAAACATTATTTTAGTCGCGTAATGTATCGCGGCCAACGCTTTGACATTAAAAAAGTGATTAGAATATTATAGTGTATATTTTTAAGTTTTTGCTAACTTTACCGGGGGGGTTTCACTCCGTACTGTAGGTACGCTTGACCGCCTTGCCTATGGAATAGGCAAATCGCAGTAGCCTGTCGGCTTGCCGTATGCTCGCTCGCTCGACGCCGCCGTGTCAGTGTATTTGAAAACGAATGCCGCGCAACCTTAGCATGTCGCTGGGAGTAGCGGGAGGGAAAGCAGGCGCGGGCGGCGCGTTCCTTTTGACTCGCGCCGCCTGGCGCATGGTGTATGGAGTAATATGAACTTTGTGAGCGTGTGAATAAAGTTGGAATCCGTTTAATCGCGGTCGTAAAAGAGAAGTTTCTGTACGTTATGTATTCTGTGACTTCTGAAATGTTGAACGCACCAGCGCATAATAAACAAACAAAAACAACGCCCGACAGTGGGTAGTTTGCGAGGTTAAGCACGCTGACACTTTCCGAGGCCACTTCACTTTACCAATCGCTCTTCGAGCCTAGTCTTGGATTCGGCAGATTTTCTGCCGAAAACGAAACTAAATCGAAACTCCAATTTCACGACGAAACTAGCCGAAATTGAAACCGAAAGTTTAGCATGGCTGGCCCAGGGACCAATTTCATAAACGCGACAGGTATCAATCAGGTGACAGTAAAAATTCGCCGTACCTACATTACTGTGTCGACAAGTAACGCTGGCTTACAGACTTAATAATATCATAGTTGGCTAGCAATGTATACCGTACGTCACTGTCACCTGTCACGTTTATAAAATTGGGCCCAGGTTTAACTTATCCCTCACTGCGTCTCTGTCAAACTAGTGTCGTAAGAAAGGGACGCAGATAGAGATAAACTAAACTTGGCCGGCCATGTTAGAGCCACTGGAAGGGGAACAAAATTTTGTTTCAGCGGTAATGTGGCGGAAACTGAAATACGCAAGGCACGGAATGCTGATGTTGCAGGTTCGAACGCTGCCATTACCCTAATTTTTCTTTGTGTTGTCATTCATTATATAGCATTTTAAAATTTTGTTACAGGAAATTCACTCGTTAACTATTTACCACGTAGTAAGTGCCTTTTAAAAGATAATTTCACATTGCAAACTTAAGTACGCGCAAATATTAAATTAATAATTCTCTTCCTTTGATGTTGTTATTTTTGCATCAAAGGAACCCTATAAATAATATTATCCAGGGCGTAGGCCTGCGAAAGATTATGAAATATTCTAGATAAATGTTATTTTTAGTCGGCATCATAAACATACAAATGAAACGTGTATTTTCTATACCGCTTATTTTAAGTTATGTTGGAGCAACATTATTTCAATAAATAATCTTAAGCGTGCCTACGTCTTAGTTACTTTATCTTATTCTCTTACGTCAGGGGCGTATTTACCCGGGGCGCCAGGCTGCGAGGGGCGGCAGCCGCCCCTAAAATGAAATACTTTATCGTCAGTTAATGGGCCGCCAAAGCTAAATGGCCCGGGCGCCAAATCTTTAAATACGCCTCTGCTTACGATAGGGAAACGAGCAATCGGGTCATATGACGGTAAGTAATTTTCACCGACGCCCAAAGACACCTGTAATAATTGACGCAGTCACGTCATTCGTCAAAATAAAAAAACTAATATTTTGGTCAACCAACGCTCTCATTAACCAAACGCAAATAGGGTAGGTACCTACCGCTACTTTACGCCCGAATTAAGAGGAGTGTGAACCCAGCCCCAAAAAGCGCTCCCCGTACAAACGGCGATAAGGTTTTCCACCCTCTAAACCTTAACCTACAGCAATAATTTTTTGGAACGTTGTTATTTTGCCTTAGAACTAGGTTTGTATGTTTTAATTTTTTTAAATTTTCTTTTTAGATTTCACAATATTTGTATTTTAGAAGTTTCATACAAAACACAATATTTTTGGAACTTTTAAGAATATTTAAAAAATCAAAACATGCAAACCTAGTTCTAGGGCAAAATTACAACATACAAGAAAATCATGGCTATAGGTTCAGGTTTAGAGGGTGGAAAACGTTATCGCCGTTTATATGGAGAGCGCTGGGTTCACACTCTTCTTAAGAAACAGGAAAAAGCGCTAAGAGAGTGACGGTTAATTATCCGACTGTGACCTAAAAAAGGTTACTGTTTTTTTTGTTTCTTTAAGTCATTAACGCAAACGTAAAAAAAACCCAACTGCGAAAAAAGTAAACCAAAACTGAAAAAACTAAAACAAGACCAGTCGTCTGAAGTTCTTTTAAGTAATATTAAATACCTACACCATTGCAATAGTTCCATGAACTTCAACAGTCGGGACCCATTAAAAATGTAGACCGGCTCAAATCTTCCCAGTAATGGGTCCCGACTGTTGAAGATCATGAAACAATTGCAATCGCAATTGCAATTGCGATTGCAATTGTAGGTATTTAATATTACTTAAAAGAACTTCAGACTACTGGTCTTGTTTTAGTTTTTTCAGTTTTGGTTTACTTTTTTCGCAGTTGGGTTTTTGATTTTTTAAATTGACTTTTTTTATTTTACACTTTTTAGTTCGGATTAAGTGAGAATGGTTGCTAACCAACTTTAAATCGTTATAGATCCTAAACGGCCATTCAAAACGGAAAATGATATGAGAAACCTAGTAATGATTTTCAATTACCTATCCAATGATACCCCACTCAACATAGTTCGTTGACTTTCATTTTTTTCTTTTTCACAATATGGCGTCTGGTGGTCGCCATATTGAATTTTGATTATTGCCATGTCTTTAGTGACACTCGCAAGATTAAGACGAATCGATTGAAGTAAGAATCATCAAAATCGGCCCACGCGTTTGGTCTCTAGATCGCCACAAAGGAACAAACATACATACAAACATGTATAGGCTGATAAACACATTACCCTCCTTTGCGTCGCGCAGTCGGGTAAAAAATTATGACTAAAATATTAATAATACAAATGAATACTATAAAAAACCAACCAAGTGCGAGTTGTACATACACTCGAAAAACATAACCTTCCCGTCTGGCAGCAGTCGAGAAAATGCGGTTAAATAACCGTTAATAATGATAAATTCATTTTTGATACTCTGTTAAAATTGTTAAGATCTGGCTTCGCCTCTACATTTGTATGTCATATTTTTTTTGTGAAATAGGAAGGAAAACAAGTAAGTGGTTCACCTGATGGTAAGTGATCACCACCGCCTATAAACACCCGCAACACCAAGAAGATTGCAGATGCGTTGCCAACCCAGAGGGCTAAGATGCATTTGCGCGTAACGGCCAAATCCACGTCAATTTTTGGTAGCATCTTAAACCTACCGAGGTTTCACCCAAACGCCAGTAGATGCTTTATATCGTTCAAAGAGAGCTCCCAGCTATAAATAATAAGCTTTAGATTGATGTAGGCGTGACGGGCTTATGAAGACAAATACGCGTTCTGCTGGAACCATTTATTAGCTACGGGTCAGGTTTAACGGGGAGCTTCCATCAAAATATCGCAAAATGTTATGCATTAGAGCATTTTTACATAATCCTATACGATATCGGTACCGGACGGTGATATCCGATATACGATACTATGTGGTATCTTTACACATTTCCGATATTCTTGGTCCGATAAGATCATTGCGTTGATCGGCGGTGGTTAGCCAGTCACACAGAAGTAATATAAAAGTATGGCAAGCAAGGCACGGAATTCTGATGTTGCAAGTTCGAGTCCTGCCATTACCCTAATTTTTCCCTGTGTTGTTATTTATTAAATAGCATTTTAAATTTTATTTAAAAGTATGGCACACAATCGAACATTATCAACATCCATACCGTCATTCTCTTTTGTTTTTACTGTACAAAATGATACAAAATTCAAATCTATTGTCAATAAGACATTAATTTCTCGGGTGTAGTATAAAATCAATGAATTTATCTTGGGCAGGGATGTTTTGGAATGATCCCAACTGTTATTGGCGACCCCTGGCTGCAAATATTGTACACCTAATCATGTATATATATTTTTAAATATTTGAGATGTAAAAATAAAATTGTAATTTTGATTTATTTTAAAAATTACTCCTCGTTGATTTTTTGCCAGTCTTCTCATCAGAGGTTTCCGAACCGGTGGTAAATTTTATGACATTCATTAGTGCTTCCTTTAAGCCTAATCTGAATAAGGATATTTTGACTTTGACTTTGTTGATAATTAATTACAACAATTGGCATAGTTAAGTGTAAACATGACTTGTAAACTATACTAAAATCGATAGCTCAAGGGGATGCGATAAGGCCGTCGATACATCAGCGTCGGCTTTATCATCCGATATTGGATCGGACAAAGTGAAATGCAGCTACGTTAATCATACGTTTTACTCGTCCTAAAACTATATTGACTTCCGATGACGATTTCATATCGGACAATGAGAAAAAACTCTATACAACCTGTTTATTCAAGTTTATTCGAAAACGACACCCAAGAACCAAGCAAAACCCCAAAAAGCTATATGGGTCGCAAGCTTTATCTAGATTTCTACCTATGCCCTGTATCTATTTCATACTGATTGCGGTATGAAATAGATACAGTAGATAGTATTGCAAGACAGCCGGTGTAATTACTGGCACAAGAGGCATTCCATCTTAGCCCTCTGGGTTGGCAACGCACCTGCAATCTTCTTGGTGTTGCGGGTGTCTATAGGCGATGGTCACTTACCATCAGGTGACCCACTTGCTTGTTTGCCTTCATATTTCATAAAAATTAAATAAATAAAATATTGTACTGCAACTACCTACTAGTGACAGTAAGGCAGTAGGTAGTAGCCGGGTCGACCGGGGTAGCACCATACTTTCACAGAATACCGATTTGAAGTAGTAGCTACAGAGTATCGTGCGATGAGTGAGAAGTCCGGGAGGGAGAGGACTAAAGGCCGGCAATGAATCAGTGATTTTCTTAGGTCACTCGTTACCATAAGGGGCGGTTATTATAATTCTCATCAGGTGATCTAACTTAACCAGCATAAGGTGCTGAATGAGAAAGTTCAGTCAATCACTATATTGAATTTCAGATTTTGCCAAGCCTTCAAGAAAATAACATAGGTAAGTAATAAAAAGAGTCTAGAAAATTAGTTATCCTACCGTTTCGAAGATCTTCTTAAGCAAAATAAACAGGCGTCTAAAAGGTAGCTCCGTTTCAAGATAAGAAAACCGGGTAAATTTTATATCTCACATTTATGTGTGTATTTTGCTCCCAAACGCGGTATTCTGATATTTCTTTTCCCTGTTGTACAATAGTAACCTAAGATACCGAATTATTCAATATTCTATGACGATATTATGTTTCTGGAACAGTTTGGGGTTCTATCCCATTTGTATTATTCTCGATTCGTTTTATTTATATGCACCAACTTACAATGAGGTCATACGAACACTTATTGACATGAGGATATCATAAGTGTTAATATTACAAGTTATCATGATCAGAAGTCATCAGATCAGTTTTTTCTGAGCCAGTGGCAAGTTTTGTAACATTCATAAGTGCTTTCTCGAAGCTTATCTAATAAAGATACTACTTGATGATAAACTTGAGTAGATTTTACTTGAACGTATACATATATATTACAATCATCATGGTAAATCATTTTGACTTGGTCAAATGACAAAGATTAGAATTTATTTTATGGTTATTGTGTTAAATATTATTAGATTATTTAAAAATTAAGCTATTTTTCTACTTTACAGGGCATTCATGCTCGTAATTGTTATTTTTTAATGTAAGGTACATAGCAAAAATGTTTGATGCATTTTGCAAATTAAACATATTTTCCAACTAATTAGATCAATTATTTAAAAAAAAATTATGCACTCTTTCAAATTATGCCAATCTTAACTCAATAGACAAGTCATGGCATGTCTGCTTATTTTAAGCAAAACAAAACAAGTAAAATAAAATAGTTTTTTTTACATGTCGAAATGGACAACTATCAAAATGAAAGTCCCTGAACATCTTATTCAATATGATAATTCTTTGCCCTTTACAAATGTTTCTGAGGTGTGAATGAGACGGCATTATGTAAACCAATCTCGAGGCATTTGTCGAAATTGCCGAATAGCCGAGGGCCGTATTGGAAATCTTCCAAGTTTGTTCGAAAACTTTTTTCCAGGATATTGTAGGCAGTGTAAGTTAATAGCTTTGATCCGTGTTTATTACACTAAATACCGATTGGCTTACAAAAAAAAGCAGAAAGCTTATGAAATGTTCGCCAATATACTTATAATTTACGGGTGGTAGGACCTTGTGTAAGGTCCGTCCGGATCGCTATCACCTTCTTGCCCGGTAATCCTGCCGCTAAGCAGCAGTGCTTGCACTTTTGTGTTCCGGCGTGGAGAGCAAGACAGCCGGTGTAACTACTGGCATAAGAGGTATTCCATCTTAGCCCTCTGGGTTGGCAACGCATCTACAATCTCTTTGGTGTTGCGGGTGTCTATAGGCGGTGGTGATCACTTACCATCAGATGACCCACTTGCTTGTTTGCCTTCCTATTTCCTAAAAAAAAAAAAAAAAAAAAAAACAGATAAATCATGTCCTGGATAAAAACTTAGAATACCTTTTTCCCGTAAAATGCTTTTATAACAACACCACAAAGCCGCGGGTAAAATTACCTCGTATTTACTTCCATATTTTTTAAATCCACTGGACCTTACACGACAGAACGCACGCTGCCAAGTTGTAATGGCCGCCGGAGTTCCGCGAAACTGTCATTTAAACTGTCAAACTGTGAATGTCAAGCTGATTGGGTCTCAAATGGCCCCCCCGGGTGCCAGCGGTAATGGGGTTCGAGTTTGTGACAGGTGAAAAGATTTAGGGTGATCAGGGCTAAGTTATTACTTAGATAACTTTGTAGTAAGGGGTTGTTTATAACTAATTAGTCTAAGAGATCATTTAGGCGGAATGTAACAGACAGTTGGGTCAAAATTAGAATCAGGCTCGCAAAGTCAAAGTCAAAATATCTTTATTCAGATTAGGCTTACAGGAAACACTTATGAATGTCTGAAAATTTGCCACCGGTTCGGAAAAAGACTCAAATGAGAAGATTACGGCAAGAAACTCAACGAGGTGTAGCTTACATAAAATGTACTTTAACATCTCAAAATTATTTAACAAAATATGTGTACCCTTTTTTAAGCCAGGGATAGTCAATTTCAAACATCCCTGTTCAAGATAGGCATTGATTTTATAATATGCACTAGGAATTAATGTCTTCTTGACAATAGATTTGAAATACCTATGTATCAATTTTTTTAAGTAATATTTTTAGGATTTTGTTGTAAAATCTTACCCAATTCCCTTATCGGTTTTAGCTAGTCTGTAAGCTGGAAGTTGCTTCGAGTCTACTGGATCAAATCAGGTGAAATTTGGAAGGATGGTGTAGTCCTATAGCTCAAACACAGATGTGCAAAGCAAATAAATATTTTTTTTAAATTTTCGGGGGATAATTAGGAAATTAAAAAAAGTTTTGCAAACCTTACTGAGTCAAATACTAACTGTATCAAATGAAAGGGCTCGTTGTGAGGGTCTCAAATATATATTTTTATTATTGTAAAATAAATAGTTTCATTTTATTCATGAAAGAAGCCGAAAATTTACCATCCCCCCTTGATCTCTGAAACTACTAAGCCTAAAATAAAAAAAATACAAAATATAGTTTATTGCTTGTACATTACAGGAAAACCTATAAAAATTCTATCAGGTGTAAATAAAGTGGTAAACTCAATATAATACGTTCACATACGGAAAATTGTAGGGAACCCTCTCCACGCAAGTTTGACTCCCACTTGGTCAGTTTTTTTATCTACTTCTTTGACAATTTAACAGGCTTGTCCCATTTACTTCGTATTGCCTGTTGTTCTGATTCGTTCCAAGATTTTACTAAAACTGAGTCAACGTCTGAAAACCTAGTTAGTTTTGCAGCATTAGCAATATTATTTCAATCTATACGCGTTAGTTTTGCGATTCTGAGGGCGTAGAGTCTCCACGGCGAAACACTACACAGCAACGTGACGGCGTTACCAACTGTACATGTGAATGTTGTTGTCGGATTGCGAACCTGCGAGCCAAAACGTGTGCTGGAGAAAAGAGATATCAAGCTACGAATATCATGGGGCTCAGTAACATTGGCTAGTGAGTGCTTTGTTAAATTTTTCGCGCTGGCAGCCAAATAATTGTTTTATTTTTTATTTATTATTGGATGTGCCTGTATTTCTCAATATATTCAACTGTTTCATTTGACATTGTAAATAAAATTCATAAACAGCTAAGTGCTTACCTACTTTTTTATTAATTTATCTTTTTTTTTCAGTGATAACACTCGAGTGTTAAGTAGTGAGGTAATGCAGGTGCATTTTGTAAATTTTAGTGACAATATTATTGTCAGTAAAATTTACGAAACTGTTAAGTTGAATGTACTATTTTATCCCTCTGACAAAGGAATCTTCTGACAAATTATAATACGGAGATTCGTGAGACAGCTTTTGCTTCTCGCAATATAGTTTTCTGAAAAGAATACTTGGCTAAGTATGTAATCACTGACTATATAATATGACAGAATTATCAAAAATATCTCGAACTTTCTCTTGTTTTGATAACCATGCTAGTATACGATACTATTTATAATTAACATCTGTGATTTTATTATAAATGGGTCATGTAACTTTACCTGCCTTAGAACACAAAAAAGAAGCTTGAAACAAAATACTCTCTGAATAGAAATAATTTGAAAACAAATCTTTCGCGATCCCGTCAAATATCACATACATAAAAATACACAATACTTAAACATACAATACTTTGGCATTTATAAAGTTTAGTAGGAAGTAGGATATTAGCAAGTTAAACTGAAACTTCGCAATCCTGTCGTCCACACATTTAACGATACACGCGGCTTTTTATACAGCCACGTAACTCAGGAACGTCGGAGCGAATTTCTTATATGAAATGTTTTTAGATAACATAATAAGTGCTATAGAAGTGCTCGCTTGTACCCGGTATGTACAGTTGCCCACAAAAAGGTGTAAGGATGGAGTAGAACAGATGGAGAGACGTGTTTGAGATTTTAACCGCGAGTGTACCTGGAGAATGGGGTAATGTAAAAGAGTTTAATATAGAGCAGTGTTTTTCAAACTGTGGGTCGTGACCAGCGTTGCCAGACGTTTGGCAGGATGGCCCGATTTTTAGCCCAAAATTGAACGTTCCGCGCGGGATAGGCTTAGTCCCGCTTTTCGGGGATTACTCGACGGTGCAGCCAAGCATGCTTTGAAAGAAGTTAAATCTTCAAAGAAATATAATCATTAAAATACGTTTTCTATGGCTATCCATCATTAATTTCATTGTAAACTTCGTTTGAAACTCAGGTCAAAGCTGATTAGTAAAAAATCTACTGATTATTTACGTTTTTTTATTATGTCCCGCTTTTGACGAAAGAATCCCGCTATTTTACTCGGTTTCTGATTCCAGCTTTGCCCGAAAAAAAATCTGGCAACGCTGGTCGTGACCCCGAGAGAGCCTTTAAACCTTGCTAGGGGATCGCGATCGCAAAAGTTGCCTCATTGCTACGGTCCTAGGGGGCGCCAGAATGTTTACTTCTAAAGGGGTCACGTCTTCAAAAAGATTTAAAAACACTGTAATAGACGATTGTAGTTTTATTTAAATATTTTCAGCACTATAATAGGTATGGCTGCTTACAAGAAACAAGTCATAGAATAAACCTGCTTAGTATTTTAGCTCCACAGCGATACCTAACAAGTATAAAATAAGCCTTGTGAGAGAGATAGCCTATTTTATCGCAACGGCCGCATAAAAGGGCCTACGGCTTATATCTTGGAGATCATATGATACATTGTCGGCGTCCATTGTTAGGTATACGTAAATTGAGACCGGGGCCCATACAAACGAATAAGCAAAAGAAATTGGTGATTTTTAAAATAAATTTAATGTTTACGTTTGTACTTTTACTATTGGAAGCCCGTGGCTACGACCCTGGGAAGTTCAAAATGCCGACTTTTATGCTAACTTTATAGCAATATTTGTTAAACTAAAACTAAAAGTTTGTTCGGAATCCGGTGCGTAGTTCGTGCTTGAAAAAGTAACAAAAACCATATATCCTCACAAACCTTCGCGTTTGTTATTTAGATTTATAATTATGGGTCAAACAGATGGAAGTAGGGTTATATTGTAGAAGCGCAATGCTCAGCGGTGGAAAAAATCATTCTGAGATAGAAAGAGGAGAAAAGATACGGCTTATAAAACCTAAATTGGAGAAACACCAGCAATTTCCGTGTCAATAAAAGTGAAGTCAAATTCGAAATATGTCAAAAATAACTCAAATCACAATGTCTTTCACAGCCGGTATTATCATGTCATTTGTCATAATTACCAAAAGAGGTTAAAACAGTTTCATGCTATACAAATCCGTATGATTGGTCGGTTGTGACGCTCAATTAATCCGTTAAATCGAGTTGCGATGCATACTTTTTACATAATAACTTTTAACGTTTGTATGGCTACCGGAAAAGAACGGGTTTCTCTTTAAATTTCTTTTCTTACACGTTACGTGAATTCATCTTGAGAACATTTTTAGAAATTTCTCTTTGGGATTATTTATATACGTTCTGAGGTAAGTCCTAGAAATGTAAGATTGGAACGAACGGGCTATTTGGACTATCGATAATAATGTATAGCACTTTTGAAACGGTGATTGATGAATAACTATAACACAATCACAATTCTAGTTGTGGAGTGTTTTAAAAGGTTATTTGACAAATAACTTTAATATTACCTTTTGCTTTACATTTTCCAATTTAGTGCAATTTTATGACTATACCAGCCCTTAAAAGTTGATGCTATGAGCTTTCTGCCCGTCTTTTATTGCGACGAGGCAGGGCCGCGACACGTCTGCGTCAAGTATCTGTCATTTTACTACGTTTTGTGACATTTTACTGTACTATGTTCTCCTGAGCGCGGAATAAACTATAATCATTTTTTCTCTCGTTTATTTTAATTGGTCGAGTGTCAGCTATGGCCAATCGGATTAACGAAATACTTATTGTTGCAAACGTGTCGCGAGTGCTCTAAAATTTGGTGTCATTAGGTATAGTGAAAACTCTTAAATAAGGCAAAAAATAGGATTAACCGACAGAGCGTGAGTTGACCTTGCGTTTAGTATCTAAACTGAATAAAACAAAATGTTTTTTGTTAAACCCACAACACAAAAGTAATCATAATCAATCACTATCGGCTATTCAGTTTTAAAATTAAGAATCTTGAAGTTGGCAAGAAATGAAGTGCGGCGTGTACGCATTGAATTCTATATCGTTATTATATCGGCTGTCCCGTTCGCTGATCAGCGGTCCGTCCAGCCTGTAAACCCTTAATAGGATTTTGATCCTCCAATAGCGCTAAGCAATATGAAATATTCTGAGCTGATCATATTGGGAAGCCTTTGGGAAATTGCCTGTAATGACTTAATTTTTAGACCCGTATAAGGTAAAAATGCTTATTCTTGATGATTAAACGAAAAAGGAGGAAAAGCGAGCATGCTCCATTGTCCGTTTGCAGGTGGTAGGACCTTGTGCAAGGTCCAACCGGATCGCAACCACCGTCTTGCTCGCTAAACCTGCCGCTTAGCAGCAGTGCTTGCACTGTTGTGTTCCGGCGTGAATAGCAAGACAGCCGGTGCAATTACTGGCACAAGAGGTATTCCATCTTAGCCCTCTGGGTTGGCAACGCATCTGCAATCTTCTTGATGTTGCGAGTGTCTACAGGCGGTGTTGATCACTTACCATCAGGTGACCCACTTGCTTGTTTGCCTTCCAATTTCATAAAAAAAATACGGTTGTTCTAAAGGGAAGTAATCATCGCCGTCCGTGGGAATCAGCGACACTTAGAGATGCCGCAAGAAGGTGCCGATCAATAGGTCTCTCCTCGTGGTCCTCCAGATCTCTCACTTAAACAAGTTACTACTTCACACTGGTATTATCTAAGAGTGTGGTACTATTTCGGTTGTGCCAGTCTATTCATAAGCAACCAACAACTGGGTACACAGTGTGGTTCTACCACAAAACAAGTTTTTAATAAATAAAGGCAAAGACTTTTATCTACACATATATCATAAATGCTCTATAATGCGTTCAGAAACCGTAGGCAATGACCAGCATTATAACAAACAATATTATTATGAGAATTTTTCTAATTTGTTAACATATTTGTTCAAATTCATTTTTTATTACATTATTTTAATGTGTACAGTCTATAGATATTTAATAGGTACCTAGCACTAGTAGCTAGTAGCAATGCAGGTCATTTCCCTATGGCTTCTGAACCCATCATATCTATATATATCAATGTATGCAACTGTACATTAGGTCTTAAAACACTCGTGTGATCCTATTATGAAACTCGCTGACGCTCGTTTCATAAAACCACACTCGTGTTTTAAGACCCCTCATTATGCAACAGTTGCATAAAATACTATTACAGTAGTAGACTTGGATATAATAGTAGAATTGAATTGACGAGAAGATACATAAACATACGATTAAAACGAGAGATAATGATGTCAACTGCTGGTAAAACCAATATCCTAGGCATGTCGAGCACTGGTTACCTTACTTGCAGCGATGTTCTGAATGCTTTAAATATTTACGACAATTTCAGAAAATCTTTCAATCCGCATAAACAATGGAATCCGACCAATCGATATAATGCACGCAAACACGCACTTTCCAAGCTTAGTAGACAATCCCCCTAATTTCAAAAGCATTCGACAAAATCGCACGTTGACATAATACACCCTTGCGATACAGAATCAATCAACCATGTTTAGATTATAATGCTCTAGGTATAAGGTTGATGTTTCATTGAGTTGTGTTCTGAGGGTAGTTTAATTGAAACTTAGTTGGGGGGGTTTGTTGGTAAGTTATTTCGAGGATTATAGTGTTTACTGGCTGTTTGTGGGAGCTGTTAAGAAAAACAACCTACCTTCGTGTTTTTTATTGCGAATGGGATTCTTCTTACCCAACTGCCGCCAGGAGGGACAAATAATAAAAAACCGGCCAAGTGCGAGTCGGACTCGCGCACGAAGGGTTCCGTACCATTATCTATAAAAAACGGCAAAAAAAATATGTCTGTTGTATGGGAGCCCCCTTAAATATTTATTTCATTCTGTTTTTTAGTATTTGTTGTAATCGCGGCAACAGAAATACATCAGCTGTGAAAATGTCAACTGTCTAACTATCACGGTTCATGAGATACAGCCTGGTGACACATGGATAGACGGACGGACAGCGGAGTCTTAGTAATAGGGTGCTGTTTTACCAATTGCTTCATCATCATCATCTCAGCCACAAGAAGTCCACTGTTGGACATAGGCCTCCTCCATGGATTTCCAAAGTGGCCGGTTGGAAGCAGAATGCAACCAGCGCCTTCCTGCCACCTGTACGAGGTCATCGGACCATCTTGTGGCTGGTCGTCCTACGCTGCGCTTGCCAATACGCGGCCGCCATTCGAGAACTTTCCGACCCCATCGGCCATCAGTTCTCCGTGCTATGTGCCCTGCCCACTGCCACTTCAACTTGCTAATCCGCTGGGCTATGTCGGTTACTTTCGTTCGTCTGCGGATCTCCTCATTTCTGATTCGATCACGCAGAGAAACTCCAAGCATAGCCCTTTCCATAGCTCGTTGCGTGACTTTGAGCTTTCTTATAAGGCCCATAGTAAGCGGCCACGTTTCAGTGCCATAAGTCATCACTGGTAACACACATTGATCATACACTCTCGATTTCAGACACCGAGGTATATTGGACAAGAAGACATTTCGCAGTTTCCCGAACGCTGCCCAGCCCAGTTGGATTCGACGATTGACCTCTTTCTCAAAGTTGGACCTGCCTAGTTGGACTGTTTGTCCTAGGTAGACGTATTCGTCAACAACTTTGAGAGTTGAGTTTCCTACTGCTATTGGGGTGGGCACTACATGGACATTCGACATGACTTTCGTTTTGTCCATGTTCATCTTAAGGCCCACCCGTTGGGAAACCCGATTGAGGTCTTCGAGCATCGTGCTAAGGTCTTCCATCGATTCTGCCATGACTACTATATCGTCGGCAAATCGAAGGTGAGTGATGTACTCGCCGTTGATATTGATGCCGAATCCTTTCCACTCCAGAAGCTTAAAGGCATCTTCCATTGTGTTGGTGAACAGTTTCGGAGAGATAACATCTCCCTGTTTCACACCTCTTTGCAATGGAATTTCCTCCGTCCTCTGGTCTTGTATTCGGACCGACATGGTGGCGTTATTGTACAAACACTTCAACACTTCGATATACCGATAGTCAATACGGCATCGCTGGAGAGACTCAAGCACCGCCCACGTCTCGATCGAATCAAAGGCCTTCTCATAGTCCACAAACGCTAAGCATAATGGCATGTTATACTCCTCGGTCTTCTGTATAACTTGCCGCAGCGTGTGGATGTGGTCTATGGTACTAAAGCCTTTTCGGAAGCCGGCTTGTTCGGGAGGCTGGAAGTCATCAAACCTGCGTTCGAGACGATTCGTGATGACCCTGGAAAACAGCTTATAAACATGGCTCAGAAGCGAGATGGGTCTATAATTCTTCAGAAAAGTGTTGTCCCCTTTCTTGAAGAACAGCGCCACCACCCCTCTGTTCCATGCTTCTGGCGTTGCACCTCCGAGCACCACGGAATTAAAGAGCTTCTGAAGGACTTTAAGTACTGGTGTTCCACCCGCTTTCAGAAGCTCTGATGTGATTCCGTCTTCGCCCGGCGCCTTGTTGTTTTTAAGCTGTTTCAGGGCCATCCTAATCTCGTACAGGCTGATGTCCGGGATATCTTCGGTATAGTGTCGGGTCAGCTTGGCTCTTGGATCTTTGGCCAGGCTGCTAACAGGTTTTGAGACCGAGGTGTATAACTGTCCATAGAACCTCTCAACCTCCCTCAGCACCTCTGCTTTGGTCGACGCTATACTACCGTCCTCCCTCTTCAGCTTCGTCAGCTGGCTCTGCCCAATAGACAAGTCTTTTGCGAACACTTTGGAGCCTTTATTCCGCTCAATCGTCTCTTTAATACGATTTGTATTAAAGGTTCGGATGTCGTGCCGCATGGAACTTGATATGCGTCTATTGAGCTGTCTATATGACTTCGCGTCGTGAGAGGACTGCAGTTGCAACAAGCGTCGTTCAGCCATGAGGTCGAGAGTATGGTCTGAGAGTTTTTGTGGTCTATTGGTACGATTGGGCTTATAAAACTTAGCGCCAACCATACGGACAGTTTCCACTAACCTGTTATTGATCTCGTCCACCGATGCATAGCTGTCTAGCGACTCAAAGCGATTTGCGAGTTCCAATTGAAAGCTTTCGGGGTTTTGGATATGGGCGCGAGAAGGACGGAGCGTGGACTTCATAAGACGAGACCTCTCAAGTTTAACATCGATATTCAATTTGCCTCTAACCATGCGGTGATCGCTTCCGGTTTTAACCATGTTGATCACGGAGACATCATTGAATATCTGTTTCTTAGTAGTCAATATGAAGTCGATCTCATTTCTCGTGGAACCATCAGGGCTTAACCAGGTCCATTTCCTATGAGGTGGCTTCTGGAAGAAAGAGTTCATCATAAAGAGTCCCTCTTTCTCCAGAAAGTCAGCCAACCTCTGACCCCTTTGGTTCCGTTGTCCATAACCAAATAGCCCCACTTTCAGGTCACTATCGCTTTTTTCGCCCAGCTTTGCATTAAAGTCCCCCATAACAACATTGAAATAGGTCTTGGAGGTATGTATGGCCCTACTAATGTCCTCATACATTGCCTCTACCTCTTCATCGGAGTGTGACGTGGTCGGCGCGTATACCTGAATGACCTTCAGCGAATACCTTTTAGATATTCTGAGTATCAGGTACGCTACCCTACTCGACACACTATCGATGGTGAGAATGTTGTTTACAAGGGACTTGTGAACGAGAAACCCAACACCACCTTGGGACCGCTTGTCACCCTCCCGGTAGAAGAGCAGGTTGCCGGATTTCAGAGTTATCGTGTCCTCACCCTCTCGACGGACTTCGGATAACCCCAAAATATCCCAGTGTAACCTACTCATCTCCTCTTCCAGCTCGATTAGCTTCTCGTCAGTTCTCAGTGTCCGAATGTTGTGTGTTACCAGGGCCAGTCGTCTTTTGGGTTGGGAGTGGTAGCCGGGCGTCTGCCGGGGATTCTTAGCACCCCCTGCTCCGCCGTTACCGAGGCTGCTACCGTGGCCCGGAATAGCGGAGCCGCCGGGGACTGGGGGGCCTGGTCCTTTGTTGTGAAGTCATTTTAGTTTCCTTTGGAGGGGTTTTGCCATACTCACCACGCTTGGCAAGCGGGTTGGCGAGCGCAGTATTTACGTGTCGAGCAGAAGGCGCTGCTGCCCACCTTCTGGAGAAGAAACCCCTTAGCCGGTTTTTACGGCACCCATGGGAAGAGATGGGGAAGTACTATTCTAAGCCGGTACCCCACGGCACCAATTGCTTACGGAACCCTAAAATGGATAAAGTTACAAGAAATATCTTTTCTTCGGCGCTTTTTGTACTGAACCCTTCGTGTGTGAGTGTGTCTGGTACTTGACCACTATTGCTTGATTTGGCCTTAACATAACCGGCCCAGTACCGCAACCATAAGTTGCTATTGAAGACTCATAATAATATTATGTTACTACATTCAAGATCGAGTAAACAAGCTTCAATTTGTCAGTAAAAGAGTTAACTACAGTTGACATGGTATTTTTCGATGACATTTGTCAAAATTGTGACTCATGGTACCGATGTTCTATGGCAACAGCAACAGAACGTTAGTTGCTGCACTCAGAGCGTCCGCTACGTCGCGCGGGTGCACGGAGCGGGTTATTTTTCTATGGGCGTTCACCCACTCCGTGCGCCCGCGCGACTTAGCGGTGGCCCTAAAACAAGTGCCAGGCTCAAAAAGCGCTCTCCATACAAACGGCAATAACGTTTCCCATTAAAAAATCAAAACATACAAACCTAGTTCTAGGGCATAATGACGACATACAAAAAACATGGCTATAGGTTAAGGTTTAGTGGGTGGAAAATATTCCCTGTTTGTTTGTAGAGCGCGGTATAAAAAGTATTGAATAGTATACATGTTTCATGGATGTTATTTTTTTTATGAAGTCAAATTTGTATGACACAACGAGGTTTGAATTGTATATTTTTTTCAATATTGTGAAATCAAGTGTTCGGCTTTAGATGCCGGAATTAGATGAAATTTGACAGACAGATCATGTCCCGGATTAAAACCATAGAAATATGAATAATCTTTATTGTAGAATTATAGTATATACATAAGTGAAAATGTTACTAGCCTGAATCGCAATGAATCTGCCCATAGGATACTTTCATCCCCTTAAAAGCATTAAAATAATATCACAGGTAAAGCCGCGGGCACAAGCTCGTAAATAATGTATATCTCTCTATCTACGAGTATATTGTGAAGATCCGGTAGCGGTACCCGTCTGCCGACTGATCGCTTAGCGTAAGTTCAGGGCGAATTCAGTCAACAAATACCTATTTGCCGTAAAGTTTGTCATTTCGCGTATGAGGGTGGGTGTGTGCCACTTGGTGCCATCATTTTGTAATTTTGCCTTTTTTAGGTAGGTACTAATGATGGAACGCCTAACCAAAGCTAACTTTCGATGAGTAGAGGTGGTGTTTATTTTAGAAAAAATTCGCATAAAAACAATTTCCTTATCTTTTTTATGAGAATTATTAACATTTGGTGTTTCCAAATGGATACGACTTAGGGACCTTCAAGAAACGAGCCTATTTCTTTCTTAAAGGCCAGCAACGCGCTTGCGATTCTCTTGATATTGCAGGTGTCTAAGGGTGGTGATTGCTTATCATCACGTGACCTATCTGCTTGGTTTCCCCCTCTACTATAAAAAAAGCTTTAAAGTAAGAAAAAAGACAACGTAACCTCGACTTACACCATTTTATCAACATCACTTACCGCTACAGATGCAACTGCCCTCCTGCTTGGCAGACATTTTCACCAATAAGATGTTATAGCAAAAACGGTGATAGATAAAAAAACACATTACTAATTTAAAACTTCTTGTGCTTTTCTCTCTGCCTACACTTATTTATACCTACCTATGTTGAACAAATAAACGATTTATTAAAAATAGTCGACACCTCTGGTGACCCGAGGGCTGGCGCGTTCCTCGCCCAACGTATTGGCATTGCCATTCAGAGAGGTAACGCCGCCAGCCTTTTGGGCACTCTACCCAGAAACAGCGGCTTAGGTGACATTTTTCATTTTAATTTTAATTAGATTTTTAACTTTTCTATTTTCTTTTTTGTCATAACTTTGTTTCTTTTTCTTATTAAAATTCCTTTATAAACTTGGTTTTGAACTGTATGCTTTTAAAATGTTAGCGCCAAGTGGGGCACACCTCATGCCGGGGGAGTGAAGGAAGGCAGCAAACTCTCTATTAATTATATTACACGGTTGTGACAGCGCTGGGGAAGTTTATTAACTCGGTGTTCGCGGAGCACGCGGAACTGCCATACAGTATCCAGCGTATGCTGGATGGTATGTTGGATAGAAAGTTTGGTGGAACGTTGTATAGATAACTGGTGATATTAGATAATAATTATTTTTTTACATTTTTAAATACTTTTATTTACCTCGACATTTAGGTTATGTTGCAAAGACAAACATACACTTTATTTTTAGATTGATATGAGAGATTTAGATAAGGATATTGGATATCAAGTAGTTTGAGAATTACAAAATTAATTCATTCCGTTAATTTGATACCAATTATATTCCTCGATAGGCAAAGTTGATTCATAAAAGTCGTCGTAACACAAACCTTTTCGATTTTATTTTTAATGACTGGCTGCACCATTGTTTTTAAAATATAAAATAAACAATTGTAAATTCATAGCCAAATACATAAACTATCATTTAATGTTGCTTTCTAATTCTCTGTTCCTCTAATCAAACAAACGAATCGTTTTCCTTTATTTAATTGTTTATTTTTGTGTTCCATTGCTATACAAAGGCCTCTCCACCAGATATCCACAACTCCCGATTAGACGCATATCAGCCCAGTCTTTTTCAAACACATCCAAGTCACCCCGCCACCTCCTTCTTGGTCTGCCTCGTCGTGGCTGACCTTCCTGCGGCACCCACCAAGTGTCTGTGCGACCTCTGTGGGTGCATGCGATAGACATGTCCGGCCCAGTCCCATTTCAGCTTGACAGTTTTTTCTCCAACGTCGTTTTTCTAACATCGTTTTATTTACCAGTCGTTAAACTTTGACAGAAGTTCTATAGAAAATGTGTCAAAGTACTTACGAGTATATTACATCTGGAAGGTAAGATGATTCGTCGTTTGAATAAAGGAATGCAGCATATGGCAGCTAAACTTGGCAGTGAAACAGAAAACTAAAAACTCAGGACCCTAACGCTTGTCACTTTTTATTATTAATTTGGAAAGCAAACAAGCAAGTGGGTCACCTGATGGTAAGTGATCACCGCCGCCTATAGACACCCGCAACATCAAAGAGATTGTAAATGCGTTGCCAACCCAGAGGGCTGAGATGGAATATCTCTTGTGCCAGTAATTACACCGGCTGTCTTGCTGTCCACGCCGGAACACAACAGTGCAAGCACTTCTGCTTAGCGGCAGGATTAGCAAGCAAGATGGTAGTAGCGATCCGGACAGACCTTGCACAAGTCCTACCACCCGCAAAAATTATTCACAAAGTCATGTGCTAGGAATACAAAACATTGCATGGCAAGCATTAAAACGGTCGCTACCATCCTGTCCATCGTGCACTCAAGCTTGACAGTGAATGGCACTCGTGCGTCGCCATACGAGTTTCAAAATTTAAATATATGTACAGAGTTCTGAATTGCGAAGTTACTTTTTAAAGTACTGGAGGAAATTGTATGGTATGTGAAAAGTTTTTTAACGTCAAGTTAACGCGTCGTTCGTGTTTAACTGTTGTTTTTGATACGAATTGTTTGAAACTCCCCAGTGGGAAACTCGAAATGGGAACCGGAAGTTTATTCTTATTGTATGATTTGTATACATCAAATTATGATGATATAAGAGAAATCAACCCTTCGTACCATATTTAGACCCACTAAACATACGGTTAACTTAAGCTTGAACACTTTACTTTTCATTGCTAGTCAGTGTGTTTGTCTCTCTTCCTGCTGCCGCTGAAAGGGAGGATAAATAGTACATTAATACATTAGGGTGAAAAATACAGAATATCTCGACACCGTGTGTTAGTCGAGACTTTTTTTTAAAAATACAATCAGCAGCATAATTTATATAGTTGTAGAGATAAAAAAACGGGACACTATACTTGAATATTATCGTAATTTTTGAGTTTACTAGTATTTATTCCAATTTTTATTATAAACGCTCATTGATTTATATTTCGCTAGATGAGTATAGTATTTGCGAGTAGTAGGACCTTGTGCAAGGTCGTCGTTTCGTATGGAAGCGGAGGAGGGTGGGTTTTTGCATGAAAGATATATATCGGACAGACGCAGCTATCTTGCACGTGCACGGCACTAATTTCGCGGAGTAGCAAGGTATTTTGTAACAGGTTTTTAATATGGACCTCCGCAAAGTAACGCCTGAATCTAATATTTATGTACAGTCGCCATCGCCTGAGTTTTCTGATTGTTAGTTAATTACTAAAAGGAATGTCTATTTCTTCCACGTTTAAACAAAATCGATAACAACTGAGCCATTTCACAAACTCAACTCAAATGGGTCATCAATTTTATAATCAGACCTTTCAAAGGGAAATATTTGATCGAAATCTCTCGCCAAATTAATATGGATTAATCCGACGGGCTATTTTTGATTGATTGCAAACCCTTTGACGGCGAGCGGCGATTCGTCAATTAAAATAATTCAGATCAATCTCGATGATCGTCAAAACTTCGAAAAAACGTCAATACTTCTTAATTAAAAAGTTTCCGTTGTACTCTGGGCAGTTGCCCGACTCTACCGCCAAGAACTTACTTAAATCTTTATTTTTCAAAGAGATAAATAGAGCCTACTTCTACTCTCACTCTCTCTTGCTCTAGTTTGTCAACGCATCTGCACTGGCCTTGGTGTAGCGAGTGTCTATGGTCGGTGGTGATCACTTACTATCAGATGACCCGCTTGCTCGTTTGCCTTCCTATTTTATATTAAAAAATTAAGGCAGGTGCTATAAATAAAGAAATAAATAAATGGACACGCAGGTTAGCAAGAAACTTGTGTGGTGTATAATTGCACATTATAAAACAGAAAAAATAGCATACAGTTTTTTTTGGATATTTATATGAATGTAAGAAGAATTAATAATTGATAACTACATACCAGAGGGACTAATAAACGCTCAGTAAACCTATGTTAGTTAACACGTGTATATTGTATCGTCTTTAATCTTTCATTGTAACGTTTGTCTCCAATAAAAGCAACAAAATTAGTGACAATTTAGTTTTAGGTTAGTCCGTAAATAAATTGTAAGTTTGGCACTGTATTTCTTTTAAGACTTTGATAAGCACCATTTGACGTATACATATTATAAACATGCCTAGCGTTTGATTTGATTAATTATGAAATAACATTAGCCATTCAGGAATGGGCGAAGTCGGACAGACCCTAATAGGAAACTTTGCTTAATTATTACCGAAGCGTTTGAAATAACTCAAAGTCATCTGAAAGTCATTTTGTTTGTTTAATGTATCGGGTAACTTACCCGTCGGGTTATTTAATACATAGCTTAAAACAAATAGATCACAATGACAAAATAAACGTTTGAGCCAAGATCTGCCTGCACTCTGTACCACAAAAATTTGAAACGCTACAATTTGACATAATTGTAAAGTTTTTCATGCAAAAATATGACAGAAAATGTTAAATTGTAGCAAATGTAAGTTTTGTGGTACAGTCCCCAGACTAACGGTACTAAATTAAGATTTGTAGTGCGACAAAACATTAATAACAGCACAGTTCATTAACTTGTGGTTATTGAAATATAGGTTACACTTAGCACACTAGAACATGATCGTGGTCCTCGTTGTTAAGGCGCCTTTGTCAAGTAAAAACGAGACAAAGTGAAGTGAAGTGCTGGAACTGCAGTTCTGTGGAAAATAGAGATGGTGTAGAATACTCAGTCTAGTGAGAACGTAGATATCGTTGCTTGCGATTCTGGATTGGATGATTCCTGTGCTGTACCTGAACAGCCAATGACGTGCTGTACCTGAACAGCCAATGACTGACGAGAATGAAGCACCGTGTGTGGATGAGTCTATAAATTCTATAATGACTATATATATATGTATATATTGGCTAATCCCGCGCAGTCCTACTGACGACAATTTGTAATCTCTAAAATGACAATGATTACGTTAATATTTCCTATTCTTTTTGTATTTATTTTGTTTGTTTTCGTGTGTGGTGTAGGAATAAAGATTTTTCTGTTTTATGTTCTTGTTATTAGTTTGTTCATGGAAATAAATAAACGTGCACCAAACAATGACATGCTTGTTTATACGGAGCGGTATTCTAGTCAAATCGTTTCGCTGTCAAAATGTAAGTTTCACCAAGACCCTTCAAGTTTTTGTCTACGTTTTGCGAGGCGAAACGAAGGGCATTGTTTCCAATGACAATGCTGAATTCTTAACGTTTGACTTAGTTTTAGTGTATAATGCTTATTATTATTTTTATTATGTTGACATACCAATATTAATTTGATTAGTTTTAGTATTTAATAGTTTTAATATTTGTTTAATTATGCTGACATTCGAATATGATTTTGTTTTAGTTTTATTGATTAATGATTTTTATGAAATTTGACGATCTCGATATAAAAACGTGTACTTTGACATTTTGTGCAATTTATGATGTAATTATATTGACTGAATAAATAAACTAAACTAAACTAAACTATCGCTTTAAAGTACTATTCGATATTTTGTAGATCTATGTGTAGCGGATTAGTTATTTTTAAGGTGACTGGTGCTTAAAATTACTTGTAGAAAACAGACTTTTATTGATATTCCAAGTCAACTATTGATAGTGGAAACTCTCAAAAGGAATGAAATATTGTGCGGCTAAATAATATAACCTATTACTTAACTAAATTACTTCTGTATATTGAATGTGTTTCGTGTATTTTTTTACACGCATAGACACTCACAACTCATAGAAAACTGCACATGCATTGCCAAACCATGCTAAAATTGAATACTTCTTGTGCCAGTAATTGCACTGGCTGTCTTGCTCTTCACCCCGGAACACAACAGTGCAGTGCAAGCACTGCTGCTTAGCGGCTGGATTAGCGAGCAAGATGGTGGTCCTACCATCCGCAAAACAAAGTTTATGCAAAACTTATCGACCAAATTTTTACTCTCTATATTTAGGTTTGTACCACCTAACCTGATATGCTAAAATCAAGATTATCTATTTTGCATTCCCTAAAATACGTGTACCACAGTTTGATGTCGAAGCCTTACGTAAATTTTGTCTAAATCTGTTTTACCTTGAACGCAGTATAAATTTTACATGTACAGTTAAGTAAAATAACTTTATTAATGTACATTGGCATAGGTTTTCTTTACAAAAATTCTAGTTACTCAAACAAAGCCGCGAGATGAAACGCATACAATACTCATATTACGTGCGACATATGTCGCACGTAATATGAGTATTGTAAATTTCATAGGTAAATTTAGTAATTAAAATCTTATAGTACATCTTATATGTAAGTAATGAGACGCTTTTTACAGTTTTATACTATCAAGTAACCAAATAAAATTACATTTGAAATTATTATTTATGAACATATAATGATTTTCCTACAATCTATCATTGTATGTTACTTACACTTAAAACGAAATTACATTTACTTTAGCAAGAATATTGTGTTAAGTTTTCACGGGAGCAAAGCTATACTTTACCACCCTAGTGCTGACTAAGCAAAGCATAAAATACCTAAATTAGTGTCAGACTTGCTTATAAAGACCAAAATCTATGGCATCGGAATATCCGATACGACATTGCTTTTAACCTAAACGATTCGTGAAAATAGAACCATACTTACTGTTATTTTTATCGCAGAGTTACGCTAGTTGGCTTTGTATTAAAGATTCCTTAATCTTAGGTTTCAAATACAAAAGTTCATAGCCAATGAATTGCTTATTATATTTATTAAATGGAAGTTTGTATCGAAAGTGGCTTTCTATTATTGTTGCACCCAGAAATAAAGAAAAGGGATGATTTTCTTGATCCATAATTTTATTAAGTTAAACAAATAACACAATATACTATTGTTGACTGTTTATTGATCACCACACGGAAACAAAATACGAATATACAATTTAGTGATTTTAAGGCTAACATAACTGTAAACTTAAGTAATTATTCTTTGAATTGTGTTTGTTTTCGCCGGTTCATATTGTATTTTGTATGTTTACGCTGTGACCAAAACAAACAGCATAACATCTTCTTTCACGGGTTATTGTGGTAAATACATTGCATTGCATGGAAGCCAGTTTTCTCTCCTTTAATAAACGTTGATAAACATACTAAAGGTATTATTATTCTCACTTTTTTCTCCTAAAATTCTAACCATCATTCCACGAGAGCTTACACCCTAAAAGTGTCAACGAGGCGGCAAAACAAATTCCGTGGACGCGTCGGACGCGCCAAAAATTTTAAGGGAGTGTTATTTGCCCACTCTAAAACTGGAAAATTAAATGCAAACAAGCAATTACCGCCCTAGGTTCGAAAGCTCGTCCGAACTCGCTTTATTAAGAAATCTCAGCAGAAATGGACGTAATAAGGATGCAAATGGCATTGCGATGCGATAATGTATGCGATTCGTCGGGGACATCGCGGAATGTGAGTTACGCACTGCGATGAAAGTTTAACGGCGTTTTTATTTTGGTGTATAATTCGTGTTGTTTATTTTGTCACATAATCACGCTAAGCTAACGGTCCCAATAATTGACAGTGACCCAATAATTGTCGAGAAGAAACGGTAACATACGAGTAAACACTAGAAACAATGATGCAAACTACTGCTAAAAACAATTTTCTACACGTGTCAAGCACTGGTCCAATTGGAATAATTATTCTTTGAATCAAAATCTAATTCGGACTGTCATATACATTTTCGGTTCATCTATACTACTAGCCCGACGCTCCGACGGGTGTCAGATAGACAGACGAATAGACACAACGTTGACACTCCTCTTTGCGTTATATAGAGTTAAAGTAAAACCAATTAAGAATGTTAAAAGCACTCTAGTGTTTAATAATTTCTTATGTTTTCGTGACTTCTAGGATTTTTTTAAATCCACATCTTGGGTAATGTGCCATGATTGTTTAGTTTAATCACGAAACACATGCAGTGGTCTATCACCTTAATTTGTGTAGCCGACATATATTTATATGACCAAAATGTTCATAATTATGTTTGTATGTTCCCGCCGTAAATGTTGATTCACAGTTAGAAATAACCAGCGATAAAATAGAAAAAACGAAGGGAATCGGCCAATCAGTAAAGGCCCTTACCACGATTTTTATCGCTTTTAATTTCTCACTGTGAACTGACGGTAAATTCACCATTTACATCGGCGACTGCGGTTTCAGTTCAGATCATGTCGAAAGGTCAGCCCTGCGCGCCGTGGTTTTAACATACCGCGTTTTTCAACCCAGTGCGTTTACCGTAAGTATTATATCTAATTGAAAGGAATTCATATTTGCATATAAATTGCATCTAGCCCTCCGCACGCTCAGGGTGTGAGATGATTATACCGATTTAATTCACCTCCCTGTTCAACAATAGACTTTGTCAACAGGCTTGGTAATAATGGGGAAATTAAGCTATCTTGAGAGGGTGTCAGTATGTTACGAGTATAGGCACCCAGATTACTTCATTAGTGCTTAACGTATATAGTTATGAAAGATGGTGATTGTGACCAGTGATGACTTATGGCACAGAGATATGGTCGCTAACTAAGGACCTAAAGAAGCTAAAGATCACTGAAAGGGCAATGGAGAGGGCTATGCTCGGAGTTTCACTGCGTGATCGAATCAGGAACGAGGAGATCCTCATAAGAACCTAAGTACGACATAGCCCTAAGAATTGTTAGCCTTAAGTGGCAGTGGCCGGGCACATTGCTCGTAGAACCGATGACCATGGAGCCAAAGAGTTCTAGAGTGGCGACGGCGTACCGGAAGACGCAGCGTGGGCAGACCCGCCACAAGGTAGACTGAGGACCTGGTGATGGTTGCAGGAACTCGCTGGATACGAGCAGCACAGGAGTGCGACTATTGAATCTCACCAGGTGACTAAAGCTCGCCAAAATCGCCGTGTTTCATAGAAATGCGGCCATTTTGGTGAGCTCTAGTCACCTGCGGCCCTAACATGACAGCCCAGGTTTAGTTAAACCCCTCCTCCCTGCGTCTTCGTCTAATGAGTGTCATATGAAAGAGACGCAGATAGAGATAAACTAACCTTGGCCAGTCATGTTAGGGCTACTGGTGAGATTCAAAAATTGCTGCCCAGGACCGGGCGTTGTGGCAATCTTTAGGAGAGGCCTATGTCCAGTAGTGGACGTCTTAAGATGATGATGATGATGATGATCAAAAGGCAGCAATGAAACATTACACCTGTAGAAAATTATAGTCATAACGTTTTTTAATCTTTACGGAAATAAATTTAAAAGATAGTAGCTATGGCAACGCCAGCAAAACTCATTAAAAACTAATTATGAGAGTGTCTTTTATAAAAGGAAAATCTGGCAGCAGGGTTAGCATGGAGTAAGATAGTAGCTATCTGGGGACGCTTTCTTTTATGTAGGTAAATAACTTATGTAAAGTTGACGATCCATATTCTAAAAATGACGTAAGTTCCATATCAGTTTTGTGTAGTCGACCAAGAAATTCCTTGACCACTTTTCGACCGTATCACGAAGGGATAAGGTTCAAAAGTGGTCAAGCAATTACTTGGTCGACTATACACTACTGCATGCAAAGAGGGCTTTAGTGACGTTGTATAATTAAATCCGGAAACTTCAAACATGAAATAACACAATCATCATTATTAACACGAACAAAGACACGTTTTTGCGGGTAGTAGGGCCTTGTGCAAGGTCCGCCCATCGCTACCACCATCTTGCTCGCTAATCCTGACGCTAAGCAGCAGTGCTTGCACTGTTGTGTTCCGGCGTGGAGAGCAAGACATCCGGTGTAATGACTGGCACAAGAAGTATTTCATCTTAGCCCTCTGGGTTGGCAACGCATCTGCAATCTTCTTAGTGTTGCGGGCGTCTTTAGGCGGTGGTGATCAGTTACCATCAGGTGACCCACTTGCTTGTTTGCCTTCCTATTTCATAAAAAAAAAGAAATTGGAAAAAAATGAAATAGACGGCGGATTGTCAAAACTGCGCATAAAAAAATAATAAAGTCAATAAATAGACAACAAACAACGAAGAAGCTATTTGCTGACAGTTCCTTAATATTTAAATATACCATGCCATCGGATCTAAATAGGTATACATACAAAACTTTAACTCTGACAACTGAGAGTCGATGAAAATCTAAATGCATACATAAACTACAAAGACAGACGAACATGCAAACAAAGCGAGGAAGTAAGAGCTTGTAAAAAGCAGGCAAACTATGCTCTTTCACTTCGCCTCTTCACGTATCACGCCGCGTAGTAAACAAAAAAAAACGTAAAACTACGCACACTCATTACAAATTAAAAAAAACCTCAGTACGGCGAACTTCCCCGAAAGTTGCCGAACTATCCCGACGCGATGCGCCTTTATACATAGCCCGTAACTATTGGCTGCGGTTGAGTTTCGCCGACGGGGGCTGGTGCAAGTCTAAAGAGACAACTTCAGGAGCCATTTACACGGCGCGAGTTCTCGTATGCGAGTTGCATTACATGGCACGGTTCGACGGATGGATCGATCGCATCATACCTCAGTAGCAGGGGGGTTCCACTCCGCAATGTAAGTGCGCTCGCCGCATGTCCTGTGGCATAGTTTAATCGCAGTAGGTTGCCGGCTTGCCGCGCGCGCATCCGCTCACTCTGTGTCGCGCGTTGATAGTCTTACAGTAAGCAGGCCAACCCTAGCGGTGCGCCAGGCGCCTGGCGAATGTTTATGAAGTAATACGAACTTTATGTGTCTGATTATAAAGTTGGATTTCGTTTAATGGTGATCGAAAAAGAGAAGTTTCTGTACGTTAGTACTATTATTTATTCTGTGTCAGTAGCCCGCAATGTCGTGCAACTCGCATGCGAGAACTCGTACCATGTAAATGGCCCCTTACGCACGAACTTTCTCGATAAGCACTAAGAGGAGTGTGAACCCAGCCCCAAAAAGCGCTCCCCATACAAACGGCGATAACGTTTTCCACCCTCTAAACCTAATATGGCAATGATTGATTGGTATGTTGTCATTATGCCATAGAACAAGGTTTGGATGTTTAGATTTTTTTTATTTTCTTTATAGGTTTGACAATACTTGCATTTTAGGAGTTTCATACGAAACAAAAAAGCGTCAATATTTACGAGTTAATTTACTTGTCTAGAAAAGCAGCCCGTACTCTTCTGGCAAAAGCGTCCGTGGTATCCTAGCTGGTCGACGTCACTGTCACAGGAACACCTATGTGGAGCCCCAACCGGTACCCCAAACCGTAGGAAAGCTAATTTTATAATTATTTTAGCTAAAGCAATCTGGAAGACCAATCCGAATTATGATAACTATCTATCTATCTAACTATAATTGTAGTGTCCTATGTAATTTACGAACTACTAAATATTTGCCTCATTAGGACCGTTCAGTCTAAAAGTTTGTCCTCGAGGTGTCATTCGCCATTCGCCTGCCACGAGCCAATCAAATACGCGAGCGTATATTTTTGGCAGCTCTGGTTGGCGCGCGGCTGGCGACTGTCGAATGATCGAAAGTCAAAAATCACCCACCTGATCTTTTTCCGCTCAAAGGCTGAAACTGGACACTCTGCCTAGAGCGGGTAAATTTCAGGGTTTTGTTATTTTTTAATTATAAGACTGTTATAAGCCAGGGGCTCTCAAACTTATTTAGTAAGCGGCGCACTTGCAGCTTTAGTATTTTGTCGGCACCCTCGCTAGCCGAAATAGGAGTAAATAATCTGAGTTATATGTGTGTATCTTTGAGCGAGCACCTCACGGCTTCTCTTTTTACCTCTTGCGGCGCACCAGGGCGCCGCGGCGCATACTTTGGGAGCCCCTGTTATAAGCTAAAGAATCTGTGAGACTGCTTCGACTGCAGCAGCTCCTCTTTGTTAAGAGCAACGGCTTCCGAAATCCCAATAGCTATGATGCTGTCCAGCCTCCTCCTCCAGATACTACATCTGTGTGTACGTTAAACTTTTAACTTTACAATTACGAGATATTTTAAGTAGCGTAATTCAACAAACTGGAACAAATTACCTTGATACTCCGCGAAACCAGTGCCGTGCTTGTGTGAGTTCCAATTTGTTTGTTTGTTTGTGGGAATTGTTCCAGTTTGTTGAAATGAACCTCCGCAAAGTAACGCCTGAATCTATTAATTATTTAAGCGTTATTAAATTTTCATAAATAACTTTACTCGTAGTATTGTTTGCACTACTACACTAAACAATCGTCTTTGTCAAACAACTGTCAACAATTATTTACAACATATTAGCCATAAATAATATAAAAAGATAAATGATTCATTCAACACAGAACTGGAAAACATTTATTTGTGTATTGGATATACCTTATCCAGTAACGCACATTAAAGCCTTCATTAAATACAAAAGCTGTCACAAATCCATTTTTCTGTCTCACACAAGGGTTTTCTTTAATTTTGAGAAAATAACAAATTATATGCTATGAGATTCGACATAAAACTCAAATTACAATACACGAACATTACAATTGGAACCCTGTCGCAGTAAGCTGCGAATTTTACTGCAAGACCGCTCGTTACTTGCACCAAACATCCGAAAAGAGATCAAAGCGTGCCGTCCACGACGTCATTAAATTACGACGACGTGGAAACAAACTTTCCCCTACGTTCCACATAACTTCTAGTGCCTTGTGATAAATGGGTTTTTTGCGTGTCGCCAACGCATGTGTTATTTTGCAGGACCATACGTGATTGTCTAAGAAAGGTAGCATGTTCTGCGCTAGTTTCTTTTGATCCGTTAATAACATGGGAAATGTGAATATAATAATTATTTGGAGATATATGTATATACATGATGTACTTAAGCTGGTGTTTGTTTCCCTTTAGTTGGGAGGACACTAAGGAACCTGATTTGCTCATATATCCTGACTTAATATAATTACTAAGTCAATATCAAAATATTTTTGGCTTCCAGGAAGCACTTATGACAAAATTGTTTTAAACATAATACATATTATACTGATATTATTGGGCTATAGCGATTTAAAAGTAGGAAACTTATTTTTCTTTTTCAATTTTTTAAACTTATTATTAGTATTAGAACCCTTATAAAAGTACATTTTTTATACCTATGACCATTTTATAATAAACGCTCTTATTATTCTAATAAACATGACTTAGTTGAACACTCCGTAATTGTTACTAGAAAAATTATATACGTGACCAAAGCATAACGCTATACCTATATATATAACGGTTTTGGCTTGCGTTGCATCGTTTTCTATTCGCGATATTTCAAATTTTCAAATTTTTGAACAAAATTTTCACTTAAAGCACTGAACATTTTAAAGTAAGCGACAAATCGCTCCGGAGAGGCGACTGTCGCTCGCCGCTCGCTTGTCATATTTTGTTCGAAATAGACCCAGAAAGCGCTTCACCTATGATGCACTTAGCTTAAGCGAAATAGAAAATAGCTGAGAGATAATAATTTCGTATGTTCTTGTGACTTGTAGACATTAAAATAAACCATAAAATGGTTTAAATAGTCTTTATTGCAGTGACGGATTTCCACTTTTCAAGTATAGGCTGTTTCATTTATGCCGTCCGGGTCCAGGTATGAAAAGGAATTTTGGTTCCTAAATTTGCTGGCCCTAAAATCTGCCACTCTGAGTTCAAGTCTACTGACCCTGCTGGTAAATCCACCAGCGTTGTAACAAATCTAATTACATTAAAAACAGACATTTACAATATTGTTTTAAGAATTGTGCGATGTGGAGATTAATAGAAACAAGCAGTTACTTGAAAGACGTTTATTAGAATGCCTCATATGGAGCAATACAGATTATATATAGGGAATCATAGAGTTGATATAATCTAACATACAGAGAGTACACAAAGAGTATTAAATGTAGATATACAAGTGGGTACATTATTACACTACAATTGACTTCGGCCAGCTTTAAGTAATCGTGGTGTACACTCATTAGCTAACAAAGTATAGTGCAAGTTACTAACTGGTGCTAATAGATACTTGCAAAAGTAACGAGGTCATACGACGTGAGTTGGCGCACTAGTTACTGCAGTATAGCTACTTGCCCCGTGAAGTTGTTCTTAAAATACAAGCGAAGTTACTGTTCTTTGTGAGGCAGTAGCTCGCATTAAAGTGATTTGACCAGGGGCCTCTATTCAATGCTATCCAAGTGATGTCGACGTAGCTCGTCAAACAGTAGTGCTAGGTTCACGAGACACTCTGGGTTATTCAAGTGCAATGGCAATTACTTCCAGAGCTGTTCCTGACTCAAAGCGGACCTCTGTGATCGCAAGCAAGCAACTGTCCATTGTCACGGTGGCACGCAAGCGAGATTTGTATCTCGCACAGGTCACTACTCACTGTGCATCCATTTCGAGTGCGTCCACTAGTGATGCTGAAGTATTCGATATTCCAGCTATCGATAGTTTTGACTATAAACTTAGTATTATACCGTATAGATAAACTACGGCGGCGCGCCACACCTGCACCGATGAACAGTTTTTGTAAGAACTGAGATTAAGAGTTTTATTCTTCTTGCAACAAACTGCCTTGCAGTTTGACAGAAGCGAATAGTTATTAATATGTATGTAATTCCTTTTTTAGTTTTAATTTTTGTGATAAATAAATGAAATATATTTCATTGACTTGTCACCATTTTTAATCTTTTGAAGTATGATACAAGCCTTCAAATGATGCCAAAGTTAAAACTAAAGCGAGCTTATTTGAGCAGACTTGTCAGTCAAAACAGGTTACATTATAATACCATCGTGTTTGTTTTCCCTTTCTAACTTGTAACTGCCTCAGTAGGTACATTATTTCTCTCACTTGCACGAGGTCTAGCTTTATAAGTTTATGTTTTTCTTCTTGAGACTCAGGATACTGAAACGTCAAGCTATCGATAAAATTGATTCCATCGATAGTTTGGCACTAACGCATTAATTTGAAGTGCTTTCATTAGTGACGCCGAACGACCGATAGTTGCGCTATCTGTGTTTGTACAGAACATAAAAAGATAAAATACTTTTCTCGTTTGATGAATCTTCTTTTTGAATATAAATATATATATTTTTTTTATACAACATAGGAAGGCAAACAAGCAAGTGGGTCACCTGATGGTAAGTGATCACCACCGCCTATAGACACCTGCAACAACAAAGAGAATGCAGATGCGTTGCCAACCCAGAGGGCTAAGATGGAATACCTCTTGTGCCAGTAATTACACCGGCTGTCTTGCTCTCCACGCGGGAGCACAACATATTTTTTGTTAGAATATACATTATATCAACACATATTCAACCTGTTACCTATAACTGTTAAAAGACGGTCATTTTAAAAGTCGATCAGATGAATAGAGAGCTAAGTAATAAGCTTAGCAATAGGTCCTATAGACAGCATTTGAGCGAGTAGGTAAAAAACCGTAAAAAATGTGAAAATAAATCCGAAAATTCGTCCGTCATTTTCATTTCTCGTTCAATTATCCCAAACATTTTGACCTCGCCGTACAAAAACTGTCATGGACCGTTAAAATCCCGGAGATGTCAGCGACCTAATTCCGGCGGGCCCCGAAGCGTAAACACGCTGTTTACGATACTACGACAAGTTGACGAGTTGCGACGAGTTGACGACGTGACGGGAATGCGTTGGTTTCGTTAGCGGTCCGATTCTAATTGTGACACGTTTTGGATTAAGGGTGTTATATTACATGAGTGTATACTTAAATATAAGTAACACTCAGGACAACAACTTCAACAAATCTTCTTTTTTTTTTGTTACACTACATAATAAAAAAAAATAAGAGGATAAAATTACCAAAGGTAAACAGCAGGCGTTCCTATCGCTAAACAGCGATCTCTTTCATACAACGTTCCAGATTTAATGTCAGCATATTCACATTTATCATTCATTATATTTAATTAAACCTTTAACTACCTGGACCCAATTTCATAAAAGCGACAGGCGACAAGCAGGTGACAGTGAAAATTCGGTATACATTGCTTGCCAACTATGATGTTAAGTCTGCAGATCTGTAGCGTTAGTTGTCGACACAGTAATGAATGGCGAATTGTCACTGTCACCTGTCGCCTGGCGTGTTTATGAAATTGGTCCCTGGTAATATTTGTAAGTTGGGTAAATGTTTTAGAGATGAATGGAACGTGGTTGATAGTTATTTACATTTAATTATAGGCTTAAAATAAAGTAAGGAAGTACATAGAAACAAAAGAGTGCTAAAGGGTGGTTTAGCCTAGACAGGCAGAGTCAAATCTCAAAACGAGTTCGGTATGGATTTGATAAAGATTTAACCAAAAACTTGCAACCTAAGCGCAATATGGTACTTTATGTTCAGAATAGTTCTCACCATTAACACTACATTGAACCAACTTTACGACCAATGTTTACTCCTTTAACAGTTCAGAAAGTATTTTGTCTCCTCATTTCGTAAAAATAACTTGGTAACTAACTAAGATACTCTGCGAGCTCACAGGTTACAAAAAAGATTTTGTAATCTGTATTTTTAACATAACGTATGGTGACGGTTTTCCACTTTAGCGCTTGCAAGGAAGAACCCGCGCATCATGGGTCCCACTTACTACGACCGCCTGCCCGAGTCTGACGAGTCATTCACGCGCCAGCTTAAAGGTCTTCTATTGAAAAATCCCCTGTACTCAATAAAAGAATTTATGGACATTGAATTTTAAACATTTACGCTGTTATTATTATATATTGACATTATTTTAACTAATTCTTTTATTGATTATATAATTACTTTGACATACTAAATTTGTATTTGACTATCCATTATTAGGTATTATTTTGTGATTTTATTTTGCTGTTATTTTGTGTTTTTGTTTTTGTTATTTACATTTTTTTATTATTCTTAATTTATTATATTTTTTGACAATCTCAATGTGAATGCATATATCTTGACATGAATTGTAATTTATCTGATAATTTAAATTGAGAAATAAAGAAAATCCAATCAAATCAAAATCTTTATACCATACTAGTCTCAATGGCTAAACCAAGATTCCAGTCCTGCAGTTTAGTAATTAACTTACATAAATAATTTATATCTGGATACACTGACATAAATGCTATGTTAGTGTAACCAAACCCGTGAAAGTTAGTTGATTTACAAGGAAACTGTATTGTTATACAAATATAAGATGGCATACTTACTTACTATGAAGCTATGGTAGCGCAGTGACCCAAAGTGAGTGTTGGTCCCCGACACCAGATTATGCCACACCTCCCGGTTCAAAACTAGCTCTCGCCATGCACGCAGTGCTGGGGTCTCTTGGATCTTTCTGAACTTCATTCCATTGGTACCTAAGGTGCCCAAGCAAACGACGCCCATTTAGTCTTTCTAAGTAGGTACCTATACTTTATTGTGGCACGATGTTATTCTATTCTCTTCACGTGACCGAGCCAACAGAATACGGAGTCTCGATGTCATAGTCTTTCAACAGTATTGGGTCCGAACACTAGACTACCTGACCGCTCCATCCTCCCCTTTACAAGTCACGCATCGCCTTTGGACTTATAAAACTAAAAAAATTAAAGTCGCAATGTATTTTCTACCAGAGTTCAAATTAACAAGAATAAAATTTTGTTGTTAAATTTTACCAAATTCTATAGGGGTGAACCCAACCGTCGACTTTGATAAAAAAGGTGCAAACGTGAAATTCGGTAAATGCAACCCAATATTTTGGATGTACTCTGTAAAATATCTAAAAAACTATGTTGATTTTTGCAATTTTTACATTTTCATCTTTATCTCATTATGCTAACGTTACCCCTACTCCGTACCCACATGTCTATTTTATTCAAATTTTATCTTCAAGAATTTTCTTACCATCCCCGTGACAAAATCTCACAAACATACATTTCGCAAAGCCCTATTCAACATGACACTCAAAATATAAATTCAAAACGTCTAGACATCTTTCCTTACAACCCAGTTGTAGCCTTAAAGTATCCGCCACGTTTATATAAGAAACAAAAGATATAAACATGGCGGATACTATCCATCAGGGTACAGGTGAGCTAATATACGCTGCAGACGAGAGTTCTCCGCACTGCTGCGTTTACTACAGGCAGTAACTCGGACGGAGCTGGTAATTTAGCTGGCCAAATGATATTTAACAGCACGTTGATGAATTGAAAATGAGCTAAAAGAGACGTTCGATAAAAAATATCGGTATTTAACTAGTAAGCTAAAGGCCTTTTGTGTAAGTAAATGGAAATGGCAACAATCTTATAGCAGATCATGTCACTTCAACGATGTACGTTTCATGGAAAGCTATATCTGTATTCTTAAAATAATCAGGATATCTAACACTTCAACCTAGCACTTCAAATCTTCAACAATTAGAAACGTAGACAAAAATAAATAATGTTGACCTTCCGTATTCAAATTCAATGATCAACCTTTGAATTGAAATAAGGTAAACATTATGAAAACAGGTTACGACTTAAAACTTAAAACCGGACAAGTGCCAGTTGCACTCGCGTGGAGAGGGAACCCCTATACGTACAAATACTATGGAATTTTCCATGATATTTTATACTTCGTAGACTTCTTATAAATAAACAATTTATTCATGGAATGTAAAAATTAACAAAAAACACTACATAAACTTAAAACCTAAGAACTAAAATAAAATATAAACTAATTACAAATTATAAAGATGAGGCCCCCGCGGTATGCTGCCCATAATACAAGCGGCGTTCCCGCGCTGGATAGCTAAACTTATCCTTTGCGCGATAACTTGTTTTAGGTTGTCCTTCAAAATTTTGACAATTTTCGTCAATTTTCTGAAATAACTTCAAAAAATCTTAAAATTATAAAAAAATTATGTTCGAAATTCTTACAGTAAGCCCTTTTATTTGATATGTCACATAATATATATTTTTTTTTTAACTTATATAATTTACCACCCAAAAGCGGTCGCCATTTTTAAAAATTCATATATTAACGTTACACTCCGTTTTTACGTCACCGACTTACAAATTCCAAATTTCAGCCCAATCTTTCCAGTAGTTTCGGAGCAAATTGGTTGTGTCAGACGGACAGACAGAAAGACAGACAGACACACGAGTTATCCTATAAGGGTTCTGTTTTCCTTTTGAAGTACGGAACCCCAAAAACGGTGATACTTTTTATATTAAAACTATCACCAAAAGTACTCGTCCACCGACTCGCTCAAGTATTCTCCTAGTGTGAACGCGCCAGTGGACCGACAAAGTGATCGCCTCAAATTGTTGCCCTGCACTTAATTGCCTCAGCGCCTGTCGAATAAAACGCTCGAGTCTACTCGCTTTATTGCTATTGAATTTTTAACAGGCGTCTGAGTTATCGACTAGCTTTGAAATATTTTCAGTGTTAAGTGGGAAGTTTTAGTTAATACTTATTTTACTCATTAATATTTCAATAACTTAACATTCAATTCTTAAAAAAAAAATATAGCCATGCTCGCGCAGATAAAAATATCTTTTTCAACAAAGAAAAAGCGGAAATGAGACCCGGTAGATAAATATACTTTCTACTGTAGCGTTTTATAAATTTTATTGGCAATCGATCGCTATTATCAAGCAAAACACTTATTAGAACACAATCGCATGCACCAAAACCGCTACAATCTACGCATAATCAGCTTACTGTAATCTAATTAGGTTGGGCCAACGTTTTGGCCAACACCCCGCTAAACAAACATTGACCATAACCACGTGAACCAATGTTTGTTCAAATCTCCGCGGTTTAATTGGCCCGAAGACAAATAATCCAAACCCACAAAGGCTAACTAGAGCCTAAAACAGTTTGTTTGACCAACTATTGTGTTGATTTGATGTTGGTTTAGGACCTAATCCAATAAGTATAAATTGTAGCGCGTACCTCCGCATTTAATGTAATCAATGACTTAACAAAACCTATGTTTGGATACTGGGAATGAAATTATATCGGGAACCAAACCTTCTGAAGCCATTGAATGCTGGCCACATAGAACCAACCAAACTATCAACCAATAATCAATAGCTTAATGCTGATTTAACACGAAGGCAGAATGGTGAGACAGTAACTCTACTGTCCATTCTGGACAGCACCAGGAGGTTTCCACTCCGCACTGTAGGCCCCCTTGTTTCAAGGCCGCCTTGCCTACAGCGTAGGCAAATCGCAGAAAGTTGTTGGCTCGCTGTGCGGCCACTCGCTCGACCTAGCTGTGTCAGTGTAATTGAAAACGAATGCGCCGCACCTTAGGGTTGAACGGTGAAACGCGCGTATTATGTTGTTTCGTGTGGAAGCGGAGGAGGGTGGGTTTTTGCATGAACATATATATATATATATATATATATATATATATATATATATATATATATATATATATGTCGCACAGACGCAGCTATTTTGCACGAGCCCGGCACTGGTTTCGCGGAGTAGCAGGGTTCCAGTTTGCTTTACTTTACAGTATGTAATAGTATTTTATGCAACTGCTATATAATGAGAGGCCTTAAAACACGAGTGTGGTTTTATGAAACGAGCGTCAGCGAGTTTCATAATAGGATCACACGAGTGTTTTAAGGCCTAATTATATACAGTTGCATACATTACTTTTCAATACAGTTGCTCAAAAAGTGGCCTTTTTTTGGCTGTTTTGCGTGCGCAAAGTTCGTTTTTGCGAACTAGTGCGATTTACTTTTCCAGTTTTTTTTTAATTTGTACTTGTTCCAATTCACAACTACTTACCAAAGAGTTTTTATAGTTTTAGTTTGTACCAAGACGTAATAAAACTAAAAACCTATTGTTAATGTAAGAATATCAAAATGTTGAGATTTTATATTTTATTACTAGCCTGTTCATCAAAAAAATATGATTTTTTAAATAATAACAGTCCTAAAAACAGTTCTTATTAAGGTGGCTGAATGGAACGGAATTCTCTGAGACAAAAACATTGTTGGCCTGTTTAAAGAGCAAATCGACCAATCACATCAGCACGCTGATCACTGATTCGACCAATCAGAACACGACTTTTGCTGCATACGACATAAAATCGACCAATCAGAACACTGGGTCTTTTCTGGTACCCCATATTTATTTACATTAAAAAAATAAGGTTCTTTTTAGTTCCACTTCTTCAGAAATAAATGGCAAAGATATTCAAACAATAAGCGATTCTGGGTGTTTTTAAGCGCTTCGCTAAATTAAAAAATAAAACGCCCTTGAATGACTGGCCACTAAGAACGGAATCGTTAAAAAAAAGTAAAAATAGGCGGGAGAGTGAAAATATTAATGCTCCCGGCAAGAACATTTCGTTATCCTTTAATAATTGCCCTAATGCTCATATTAATATCTATTTGAAAAAAAATCTTTCATTGAGTTGGCTGAATAGCAAAAGCCATTGCCTTATGAAATACGACAGCTAACAAAAACGCGTTAAATTTGTCAAAAATTTTTACTGCTAAAGTTTGTACTTACTTTACTTTAATTAAGAGCTTCAGCAAAAGTCGCAAATTTATTGTATTTTTTTCGCAACTGTATTGAAAAATGTCGTTCGATACACGCGCGGAAATGTCATTCTTCACTCGTCCCGAGTCTTGCCACTTGCCTGCGGCTCGTGGCAAGATATCTCGGAACTCGTGAAGTAATGACATACCTTCCGCACTAGTATCGAAATGTACTATTATCTACACACATATCATAACTGCAAAAAACCGTAACAGCAAAAACCAAAAACGAATGTCAACTAATCTGTCATTCGATCTATCCGTCAAGACGAACGTTTTTTTTAAACCATAGACGAACGAATATAGTCCCTATTGTCATATCACTCGAGATCAACTGTCGTGCGTTTAAATTAAAAAAACATACTGAGTTGACGTTTCGTATCGATAACTGTTTTAATATCTGTGGATACAAGAATAGAGACCAACTTGAATTTTGACAGCTGTTCCAAATTTAAATTCATAACGTCACGAGCAGTCACGAGATATCGGTAATGTGCAAGTAATGTGATGACCAATAAAGAACAGATTTACCTACTACCACAGACAAGAAAATTCTTATAATAACATTGGTTGTAATAATGCTGGTCATTTCCTAGGGTTTTTGAACGCGTTATTTAGCCTTTATGATATGTGTGTAGATAAAGATATAGACGACACATTGTAAGAACGGATGCACAACAAAGGCTTATATAAAAAAATATTTATATTTTTCTTATTGCCACCTCCATGATGATTTCCGTCACATCGGCAGGGTGACTTCACATCTCGGGTTCTCGGACAATACTCATTAACGCGCATCCGGGACCGTCCCACCCACCACTGAAGCGTTGACACCGATAACGTAATGAGCGTTATTTCACGTTATTCCTAGCGACGTATCTCAAATTATTGTCACCCCTTCCTTTCTTGTGTAATTAACTCGGAGCTAAAAAGCATTCGATGCGAATGTGATAGCAAAATTATGAACAGGGGTGCAATCTTGAATCTTACCAGGTGACTAGAGCTCATCAAAATGGCCCAATCTCTATGAAAAACGTATTTTGGATAGCTTTAGTTAACCGGTGTGATTCAAATGCAATTTTTGAATCTCACCAGGTGACTATAGCTCACTAAAATGGCCGCGTTTCTATGAAACACGGCCATTTTGGCGAGCTTTAGTCACCCAGTGAGATTAAAAATCGCACTCCTGGAAAGTCCAGTAAGTTGCACTTAAAGAAGTGCAAGTTTTTTGTCACAACAGACGTTTCGGACGCGTTTTGTTGAGTAAACTAGTGTTTGCTTGTTTTTAAAACTTTAGTATGAGCTGTTTCTCACTTTCACACTTAATAACTACATAGTCGGATCATCAGTTCTACATAAGTACAGGGGAAATATATTCACATACCACCTTAGAACACGATCGCAATGACGCGATGCGTTAAACGACATGCTATGTCATACAAATGTTATGCGTATGTCTTTTCGACTAGGTTCCACGCTGGTACAGTCAAGGAATTTAATTTCCAACCCACCTAAGGCTCAATAGCATATAGCAAACTGTTACCATAAGAGCTATAGAGCAAGACGTTAGTTTGACATATCGACCTTAATGCATTGCGAATGTCAGACGACATTTCAACGAAATGGGTAGGGAGTTAAATTCCTTGACTGTACGTGTTTCAATTTCCTTGACTGCACATAAATCGATTATAATTGGAAGTGAGTGAAAAATTGCAGGATTTCAGCATGCCGTACGCTTAAAGTGAAGTGATAATGATAAACCAACAAACAAACAATCTCATCAAGTTAAACATAAGTTTACAAACTTATAAGTACAGAATCTGTTTTTACCAATTTTATCATTTATATGGTGTTTATTAAGACTTCCTGTGACATCTGAAAGTTTCCCTTATAGACATGACTTTACATCGGTGAGCCAAAAATAGTAAAACAAATCCATATTCCATCAACATAAACCCTGTACTAAGCATAGATTTGTCTAAACAACAAACAATCTTGCGACCGACATTCCGCGGCACGTATGTATGTTTGTTTGTGATTTCCATGGACCTACATACGGAACTTATCAGGAAACCCCTGCGGGTAGGCCCGAGCGATTAGCGGAAAGCGGGGAACGGTGATAATCGTAGATAGTAACACGAGGGAGCAAAATGGTACATTTACGGCGAGCGCAGGTTTTGGTCACAACAAACGTCTAAAATATGTTAACATCCAATTTTCAATTTAGTACAGAAACAATTTGTGGCGGTGGTGATCACTTACTATCAGGTGACCCACTTGCTTGTTTGCCTTCCAATTTCGTAAAACGGGTGGACGGACCTTGCACAAGGTCCTACCACCCGCAAAACTTTTCAATTGCCTTCTATATTTTACTTTGTTTTTAATGTTTTCGCTTGTGACTTATTTCAGTTTGTTGCTGTGACACGTACGTTTCGCGAATATTCGAGTCTGTTTGAATAATACGTCATGCAAATGTGACGAGACCCCGACGATGAAAAATGAAATGTTTGCCAATGCATATATTTACTAGACACGCACATTTATTTAGCTAACAAGCTATACATTTACTGTAAAAAAGTAATAAGTACGTATATTGCGAAAAAAGCTTCATTTTATTGGTCCGTAATTGCATTATAAAGCTGAAATATGAAAAATTAAACCTAAATATAAAAAAAACTAAAATAAACCTCTTTTATCAATAGGTTTCTTATTTCTAACTTTCAACGTCAAAAAAGGGCTATGGTGTAATGAGATGAACCAATATAGATCTTTTTTATCCGCATCCGATGAACTTATTTGTCAAGTTTTCAAACAAACATACAGACAGACATAGATATTATAGGATTCTATTAACTCATACCACTCTTTCTGCTTCTGGAGTTAAAATACACTTTAGAAGTGGCTCCGCATAACATTCGTCCCTTTCGCACACGCATACTGGTTAGAACGGGATAAATGCTTTATGTCATCGATAAAAGCTAGCGTGCTAGGCCCCCTGGTGATGCAAAAAAGTACTATTACTGATCAACTCGTTTTTTTTTTCTTTTTAGTTACTTTTCAGACAATGAAACAAAGTGCAAGACTTCAAGCTAACAGAATACAGCCAATTCCTAATACGCGGAGGATATTGTCGGAAGCCCGAATCGGTCGCACCTGTAAATAACGTTTCCAGGAACCATAAAAATATACAGCAGCTCCAGGCGCGTCGCCCTTGTATGTACTGGGTGCTTACAATGGTAAACAGGCCTGGAAGTGCCTCAAATAATAGTATATTACCTCCGTTAAACTTCTATGAGGATAGTTTCTGTATGGAAACGGGAGATCATAAGTAATAGAAACTCGCTGTAACCAGGTCCTGAACGGCTAGCACGCGGGCTCCTTTTCTCGCTTGTCGCTCACTGTGTCTCCTTCCTATTCAGCTGGTAAAAGAGAGATGCATTGAGCGACAAAACTAGTCGCGCTGTGTCGTGCTAAACATCCTGGTTGCAGTACTTATGGGCTGGTTCGACCGGGGTTATAGCGCACTCTCACACAATGGCTTGATGTATAGTCGACCAAGTAATTGCTTGACCACTTTTGAACCTAGTCAGTAGAGTACAACAACAACAAACTGTGCATAAATCTGTGCATCCCTGATGTAGCTCAACGTTGAAGACAGCGCTGTCTCACTTAGCTGTTGGTAAGAGAAGCCACGTGAAAATCAACCAATATTTAACAATAATAAAAGAATCTTTTCCAGTAAAATTTTATATCTATACCAAAACTCGCTATTGTGTGGGAAGCGACTGCGCGAATACGAGATGATTTTGTATTGACAAAGGAAAATTGTATTTTTATTTGTCATTTTCATGTAAATCCTAATAATTCGGTTTGTTACATAATTTTGGGTGGGGTATAAAAATGAGTAAGTCCTGAATCATACACAGGTTTTTCATTTCATAAAGCTGACAAGAGCCAAAATAAATGAATAAAGTGGAACAAACTACTATGCTACTCCACGAAACCAGTGCTGTGCAAAACTCTGCGTCTGTGTGATATAATATTTTATGCAAAAACCCACCCTCCTCCGCTTCCACACGAAACAACAATTCAGTTCAGTTTTTTGGTATGAACCAGCGAACTAACGCCTGAATCTATTAATAACTGATCTAAATGAGATTAATGTACTTGTACTTGTAAATCTAAATCTACACTAATATAATACAGAAGTAAACTTTGTTTGTTTGTTTGTAGGGGGGTAATCGCTGGAACTACTTAACCGCTTACAAAAAAGATTTCACTAACAGAAAGCTACGCTATCCCTGATAGAGATGGGACTATACGACAACGATGATTGTAGAATGTGTGGAGAGGAGGCTGAAACAATGGAACACATTATATGTGATTGTGAGGCGCTCGCCTGAACAAGAATGAAACTCCTCGCCAACGGATACGCCGAACCAGGAGAATTCAAGGCACTACCGCTAAACCACATCATCCACTTTATGGAGGAAGTGGAAAAAGCGATGGACTAAGTGCGAAGGAGGGGTAAATACACAAAAGATCCCGCTGGGTCGAAGTGTATCCGAAAGGACCCCGCATAGATAAGATAAGATAAGATAAGATCCCCGATGGACATAGGCTACTAAGTCGAGGGCGTCCGCTAGCACATAATAAAATAATAAAGTTTTATTTCTCTGAAAGAAAACATAACCTTCACCATATTCTTTTAGGTAGCCACCGTCGAGACTTCCAAACGGACACCTTTATAATGGAATCTGTTAGTGTTTCTTGGAAAACGACATCTAAATATTGTTTTCTTAAAATTGAATCTTCTGGTACAGCTGTTTGTCTTCTGTACAGTCGACTACAAAGAGATGTATGGATGTTAATCTTACGAAATGAAATAACTTTTTGTATGCCTTAATTAATTTCCCTTGGTTCGTGATATTTCTAGTAGCAGTCTCTATACTTAAATAAATTTAAATGATAATGGCAACACAAAGAAAAATTAGGGTAATTTAAGAATGTCCGTTAGCTGATGAGAGATGACGCCATTTGTTGTTAAAATTTATTAATCGAAATTTATTTCCGATTTTTTTTTTAATTTTTTTTTAAATATAAATTTAAATGATAATGACAACACAAAGAAAGATAGGGTAATGGCAGGACTAGAACCTGCAACATCAGCATTGTTAATGTGGTAATTAAGCATGAGGCAAGTCGGTGGTAGCGATCCGGACGGACTTTACACAAGGTCCTACCACCGGCCCCCTCTTGGTGGCGATTTAAGACTGTTTTTTACCTTTAGTTATAATTGAATAAGATTTTATCTTTGCAGTTTAATAAATCCATACTTAAATCATATTTTATTATATTGTATTGTATTTATCTACATCATTATTTCCCGGAACACCGTTTACGAACAAACATACTGTTGCTTAAGGATGCATTATTATGCATGGCTCAGCCCACTCGCTTTCCGACGCAAAGGACTCCTTGCCTCCTACGATATTAAGGTACAGTCGCGGTAAAAAACTACCCTATTAAAAAAAATAAGAATAATAACTTACGTTTGTAAAAACAATCATTCAATTATGTGCTGTCCATTTTTTTAATTAATAATAATGTGAGTTTAATATTTTCATGAGTCTCACAAGATTTATAAATAGGTATGATTAGACAGACACTTAGACCGGCCATACACGGACAGCTTGAAGCAGTCAGGATAAACTGCTTCAAGCTGCGACTGCATAGTAAACTATGCGACTGCAAACGAACAGCCTGAGCGGTGCGTGTATTGAGGATGAAAATTTTGTATTGAAACTGTAAATCACCCAACAGTGACCGTTGGAAGCTGTTGGCACTGACTGCTTTAAGCGGTCCGTCCATAGAAGCCCTTAAAAGCTAAAAAAAAGATCCCGACGAATGAAGAACCTCCTCCCATTTTTTAAGTCGGTAAAAAAATAATAAAAATGCTTAAGAACACAGCATAAGATAAGAAAATATTTATTTTCAGAACATGTCTGATTCTTACTGATTGTGCGCCCATCAGATAATCCACATACCTGTTGACTGACGTATTTTAAAAATAGACTCAAAGGATAATTTTTAAAAATATTTAAAAAAAGATTGACCCGGGGAGGATTTGAACCTCCGACCAACTCTACTGACATTATTAGACGGACGCTCTAACCGGCTGAGCTACCGGGTCTTCAAGCAAACTGACGAAATGAACGTATAGATTAATTTATCAGCATGACGCATCCTGGGATGACCAATTTATGCATACTTCAGAGCACTGTAGGCGGGGAGTGACGTAACATGACGTCATTTTGAGTGCGGACGTACTTTACACAAGGTCCTACCACCGGTCCCCTGTTGGTGGCGATTTAAGACTGTTTTTTACCTTTAGTTATAATTGAATAAGATTTTATCGCTGTTTTTTAAGTTAGTATTGCAGTTTAATAAATCCATACCTAAATTATATTTTATTATATTGTATTGTATTTATCTACATCTAGACACGCGGTAGTGTGTCAAGCCAAGTTCAAGTAACAGAACTGGCGAGCAGCGCCGTGTGTAATATTACACGAACCATTTGGAGCCACTTTTGACCCCCTCATAACTCAAAAACTATTTCACATAAACGTGTCAAATTTGGCTCATATATTGAGACTGGCGAGATACATAAAATATGTTCTCCAAATTTCATAAACACATCTCAAACGGTTATTAACGTCCAAAAATCGTCATTTTTACCACTGACTGACCTATAGATCGAAACTATAATGCAGTTCCAGATGACCTAGAACGTTTAAATTTGGCATTTAGATAGGTAATTAGGTGAATACAAAGGAATAAATCTGAAACTGGTAAATTTTTATCATTTTATTATAATTTTTCACTTAGTTGATTCTATTAGGAACACGTATGACAGCCAAATTGTTTTAAAATTTCGCGTTTTTCACACATATTTTTAACGTTATCGGGACTTTAGCGCGATAAAAATATATTGTTAATTTACCTCGACGTTTCGGCCATGTTTAAATGGCCGTGGTCACGAGTAGACTGAAGTGGAGGGTATTACTTCTGTTTAGCCGCGCGAGTTTTACGAACTACCCGCACTTTTTCTTGTTTATTGTCCACCGGCATATCACTACGACACACAGTGCTCACAATGTCCGACGATTTATCCGAAGATATATCTCGACGCTTACACTTGCTGATTACAGGATTCCATGATGAAGAGAGTTTATATCCGTCTTCCCGGTTGAAATTTTTGTACTTTTTAATCTCAACAGCTTCACGTACAGTCAAGGAATTTAATTCCCTACCCATTTCGTTGAAATGTCGTCTGACATTCGCAATGCACTAAGGTCTATATGTCAAACTAACGTCTTGCTCTATAGCTCTTATGGTGACAGTTTGCTGTATGCTATTGAACCTTAGGTGGGTTGGAAATTAAATTCCTTGACTGTACTATTCTAGGATAATAATGTCGTTCTGTAGAGAGGATTTTTTTATCGCGCTAAAGTCCCGATAACGTTATAAATACTTATGACAGCTGGTCTTTGTGTGGATTTTAAGGTCTTCACATGAGTATTATATAACGAGTTCAATACCACCCTTATTTTTTTTTTTATCCAAATATTTCCGTTTACTAAGAGTATAGTCGACTTTCGTATTTATTACGTTATTAATTGGGATTTAGTATTAATAATTATTGTTTCAATATTTAGCGCACACCAATAGTGTAAGATCATTACTTATAAATAATTATTTAATAATAGGCATTTCGGTACATAATAATAATTTATGTACAAGAAGTAATGATATCCCATCAAAATAATAAATGTGAAATGAGAGCCAAGTTCAATATTATGATATATGCCTTGGTTGTTGACTTCAACGACACGACGAGTGTGCGCCCATCAGATAATCCACATGCCTGTTGACTAACGTATTTTAAAAATACACTATAATTTTTAAAACTGTTTAAAAAAATTCAAAACGTATTGACCCGGGGAGGATTTGAACCTCCGACCAACTCTACAGATAAATCAGACGGACGCTCTAACCGGCTGAGCTACCGGGTCTTCATGCAATCTGACGAAATGAACGTATAGATTTATTTATCAGCATGACGCATCCTGGGATGACCAATTTATCCATACTTCAGAGCACTGTACCCTTACCATGAGTACAGTGCACCTAGCCGTAACCATACTCGCTAGCGACAGCGTAAAACGATTCGTATGGGAAATTTCACAGCGCCTCTAGCGCTCACTAAAGATAACTAAAGATCGCTAGTATGAGTCCAACGGTAAATGACCTATCGAAATCTGAACGTCAGTGTCTAACGTTTTGTAGCTGTTGCCGTAGAATATTGTTACCATGAGTCACAAATTTGACACATGTCATCGAAAAATACCGTATCGACCATGGTTAACTCTTTCACTGACAAATGGGAGCGTATTTAACCGCTATCGACTGTAGTAACGTAATACGAATTTTCGATAGAAACTCATGGTAATGGTACTGTAGGCGGAGAGTGACGTTACGTTGACGTGACGTCAAACTGACGTCGTTTTAAGTGCAGGTGTGCAGGTTTTTTTTTATACAACATAGGAAGGAAAACAAGCAAGTGGGTCACCTGATGGTAAGTGATCACCACCGCCTATAGACACCTGCAACAACAAAGAGAGTGCAGATGCGTTGCCAACCCAGAGGGCTAAGATGGAATACCTCTTGTGCCAGTAATTACACCGGCTGTCTTGCTCTCCACGCCGGAACACAACAGTGCAAGCACTGCTGCTTAGCGGCAGGATTAGCGAGCAAGATGGTGATAGCGATCCGGACGGACCTTGCACAAGGTCCTACCACCCGCAAGGTGATTTTTCACACTTCTTAACCAGGGTTTTGCCACCCTCAGGGTTGTTATTTAATTGTTTTTACTGCGATCTTGTTTACAAGATTCATATTATACAAGGTGTCGGTGGTATAGGCACTATACAGATTTTATTGTCACATATTAAGTAGCATTGTCACTAGAATAGATAGCTACGTACCTATTGCGTTGGTATTGTAACGACAAAATATTGAGGGGATCGTGATGTTTTTGCCTTTCTTGTTATGCAGGGGCTTTGGTGACTAAAACTAAATTGTAATACAATGTTGTGAAGCTAATCTAATGTTAGTATCACTATAGACATTACTAACGAACGTGATAAACGTGTTGATGTGAAGTTCTCAACAGGCGATAGCAACCCATGATAGAAACTGCTGTCAAATTCTAAAGAGCATGCAAGTCACCTAAAAGGAAGTGTTTTGTACCTACAATTTAAAAAACAATTTGAGGAACTGGATAGTAATACAAAAAAAATCAGCATTCACTCATTTACTCCTCATAACGAAATCATTTATTGTTATCTTTTTTTTTTACTTTATGTGAAGTACTTACTATTGTGATGATTGTGTATATTGCTCTGTAATCTCGTTTTATTTTAAGAAAAAACTGCTGAGCTTCTTGCGGCGTTTCTTCTCAGCAGATTCTTCCATTTTCCGAAGCGCTAGTAGATTCAGACATGTAAAAGAGCGTATATTATATGGCCTACTTGCAAAATAAATTTTTCATTTTCATTTTCATGGAAAACGAAAGGCATTATCATATATTAATAAGCACACTCGCAACAAGTAAGCTACTTTTTTAAATTTATTTAAAATTCTTTTCACCCTGACTGTACCCGAGTACTAAGTCCCGTCCCAGACATATTGGATACTCGGGCTGAGAGGCAAATTATATTGAAACCGGTATAAACGGTCTCCAAATATTAATAAAACCACATTATTATTAATATACATACTTTTTTGAAGCACAAGGCTTTGACCTATTTATAATAGAATCTAGTGATTCTTGGTGTTTTTTTTTATTAAAGAACAAATTTATGTTGTTAAATATTTTATTAAACTTTGTCAAACAAAGACTGGTACTAACAAATCATACTTAAGCCAAGATGCCTATAAACTTTTACAACTTAGGGTCAGTTGGTTAAGTAAATCAATAATTGCCTAAGGGAATACTCGTAAAAAAATAAAAAAAAATTGACCCGGGGAGGATTTGAACCTCCGACCACCTCTTTTGTTAAAACAAACGGGTGAACTCTAACCGCTGAGCTACCGGGTCTCAGCCAGGAGTGCCGAAAACAGCCAATTCATTCTACAATTGGTCTTTGGCCTTGAATTTCTCGTTCATACCCATCGAAATGAGAAAACTATAGAACTGTATACAACGCAGGGACAGAGTAGCCGAACATAGTCTATTTGGTAGACTATGTTGGATAGCCTGAATAAAACTGTATGTGCCAATTGTCAAGTAAACAGCTCTGCGTTTTGTACGTTTTACATTGGCGTCATATTTTTAGTTCTGCTATCCGACGCCTGTGTCGCTGCTAGTTAGAAAACTTAGAAGCACTTTATTCACTTACGATAAGATTCAAAGTTGAACGAATGGCTAAATATTGAAAGCCCCTCTTCACTTGCTTCACCCCGTCGCAAAGTGGTGACGCTAGGCTTGTAACAATCCGAACAAGTGAGCAGATCTATTGTATCCTTATATCGATGTTCATACCCAAATATAGCTCAGTGACGAATCGTGTAAATAAGAACCACTAAAACTCATTACTTGAGATACTTTCATTGAAAGAAAACATATTTTGGAATGTGTGAATAAATCCCCTTTAAAAAGTAACTCACTTGACCTTAGCCACAGTTTAAAACGTTGCCCCTTCATGCTTCCGATTTCCGATCCCTTCTACACAGACAAAGAAACTCTTTTTTTCATTGATACTGAGCTACGCCGCTGTGTCAGACGGGTGGAGTAGCACCCTAAAGGTTCCTGATTACTGAATTACTGATTACTGGAGGCAGGGGGTCTCGCTCGCTCGCGCTAACACCTTCTAACGCGTGAGCGAGACAGAACGAATCCTTGACTAGAGCTCTTTTAGCTGTTATAGGCAAGGCAACGCAACGACTACACAACGAATACATGACTACACAGCTAGGGTTGCCAGGTCCAAAAATAGAAAAGCCTAACAAAAGCCGGATAGGCTGGACTTGTATTTACTGGGTCGGACACGACTAGGGTTGCCAACCGTACTATATTATATAGTATTGTACTATATTTCGGCTCTCCGTACTATATACTGTTGAACTAATATATAGTACGCAAATATACTATATTTCAAGCACTGGTCATGTTATTAAAATAGATAGAATATGGAGATAGACAGATAGATAACAAACTTACCCCCTTATTTTTAGTTAACATTTTTTATGTCTTTATCTGTCTTCCTGACGTTTACCCTCAAATGAAAGGGACAAAACATTTGTTAGCATAAAAATATTGTTAGGTTTTTATGAGGGGTTACACTATTGCCTTTTTTTTATCTTTCCAAAAAGTACTATATTTTTTTGAAGCGTACTATATATTTTTTAGCGTATTCTCAAAAATACTATATTCAACCGAATAAATGTTGGCAACCCTAGACCCGACTGTAAAAAGCCAGACATGTCCGGCTAAAGCCAGACACCTGGCAACCCTATACACAGCGCCATACGAAGCAAAACAACAATTCGAAAATTCGAACGAAACTCTCCGATACACACAGGACATGCAGTAGTGTGAGTGGCCTCAACACGAGTTGCGTTACCCACACACTCAGAGAGTGCCAGCGTTTTTGGTCGTGAGTAGCCAAGGTCGTGATGTGATGGCACCGCGTGACGCGTTCCCCCCACTCCACCCCCTGCCGCGCCCCGCCCCCGTGCTATAAATAAATTCACTAGTCCTTGTTTGTCTATGAATTTAGGTGTAGGTATGAGTTGTAAAAGAAAAAACAAAAGAACTAGTTGTAAACTAAATGTACTTACTGCCATTGAACTTGCTTTAAATAAAAACCGGCCAAGTGCGACTCGACTCGCTCACCGTGGGTTCCGTACTCCGTACTAACTTAATAAGCACCGAACAATGCTCTGACGAAAAGATAAACTGGATGGAGGGACAAACTTAACTATGTGGCGGTCAATTTTCCAAGTTTATAATACGTACCGGAAGACGAAGTGTTGGTAGGCCTCCCACAAGGTGGACCGACGATCTGGTGAAGATCGCTGGAAATCGGTAGATACCAGCAGCACAAGACTGACCGTCGTCAAGATCCTGGGAAGGCCTATGCCCAGCAGTGGGCGTCTTCCGGCAGATACGATGATGATGATGATGATGATGATGATGATGCCTCGATAGACCGCCGACAGACCGACGGACACGAAGTACTTCTACAAGCCATAAAGTATCAGAGGACCTTTTTTCTTTTTGAGGTACGGAACCCGAAAAATATTTTCAAAACAAGACACGTTGTTGACGGTTCTTATTATTGCATAGGTAACATATTGGAAACGATCCGACCACTGCAAGTGAGTCAAAATTGACTTGCAAAACTCCACTAACACATCCTCACTAACAAGGCAAGTTAAATCAAAGCTTATGAAAAAACTTCAATTTATTCGAAGCCCGCAAACAAATCTAATTAGGAATATTATTACTAACAAACTTACCCAACTCATTGCTATGAAGTTTTTAGTAGGCGCAAATACCAATGCTGATCAATAAAAATTAAAAATACTTCAATGCCAATTAATTAAAACTCCCTAACTAATCAAAACTAAAAACCATCTTATAGTTTTTTTTAATTTGCAATTCGCATTGACGGGTTAGTTTTGTTAGGAATGCAATGAAAATCTACTGAAGGGTGATTTCAGTGATATTTACGAATCCGCTTGAAAAATTCTCAGACATCAGCTAATACATACAATAATGATTGATGATGACTTTTGTTTAAATGCCTAGGGTAGGTAAACATATTTTAATTGAAGTGATTAAAACGCGAACAGGTTTGTTCATAAAACAAATGTTCAGGAGAATTAATTGGTGAGATATCAAGTTAAACTTTTAAAATTAACCAGTCTATTTCTAAATAATTAATAGATTCAGGCGTTACTTTGCGGAGGTATATCAACAAACTGGAACAAATTACCTTGCTACTCCGCGAAACCAGTGCCGTGCTCGTGCAAGATAGCTCCGTCTGTGCGACATAATATATATATTTTTAGGCAAAAACCCGCCCTCTTCCGCATCCACACGAAACAAAAATATTTGAATTTGGACCTCCGCAAAGTAACGCCTGACAAAATTAATTAATAATATATCACACAGACTCAGCCATACATCACCACCACTAAACACTAAAACAACACGATCGACGCGCGTTTCCCCTCTATACGAGGCATCATCAGGACACACACCGGCACAGACACAGCTATCTTGCACGAGCACGGCACTGGTTTCGCAGAGTAGCGAGGTAACTGTTCCAGTTGGTTAGTCTATTTCTAATTTCATTTAGAGAATGCTTGTAGTGTAATAAGATCAGTTTATTTACATATTTATTAAATTCATTTGAAGCTATATTGTAGGTAGGTGTAAGTTCCATTTTGTATGAATCTATGAATAGCAAATAACTTAATCTCACATATATATGCAACCCCTCCCATCGAGAGATATTCCAAGCATACCCACAGGAAAAGCTAGTTAGTATAATAAAAACTTATTATACGTCACGGGGTGTCAAAAATTGCTCACTGTATCGTGACAGGATACTGCGTAGAGCGATGTGGGTGCTTCCGTTCACAACCTAGTCCTGAATTAAACCTTGTCTTAACCCTTAATAAGGCAGAGGCGATATATCGACCACATGCAAGAAATGGATGCGGCTTTTACAGTTTTATTGGAGGTCTAATTTAAAATCTAACGCAAGTTTCATCTTAAAACGCCGCCTTATATAGCTCATTCGAAATTTCACACCTAAAAAGTTGCGGGCAAAAGCTATTTCCTATAAGACGCGGTCTTAAAATTGAAACATCAATATTGTTCGGTCGAGTTGGACACTACCCTATAGTGCTAGAAAAACCATAAGGGTCCGTACCCTTTGAGCACCCCGAGACATATGGACCCGCGTGCATAATCATGTTAACCGAGTGACAGGAAAATATTGGGATATTAGCTACTAAATTTAAACAACGAGAGGGTTCCGTATAAAAAAATAATCTTCAAACTATCGAAAGTACTTTTTATGATATTATCTTGCTTTTTTCGCAACTTGTACACATTGCGATAGAACTGTTATAGTATTTTATGCAACTGTTGCATAATGAGGGGTCTTAAAACACGAGTATGGTTTTATGAAACGAGCGTCAGCGAGTTTCATAATAGGATCACACGAGTGTTTTAAGGCCTAATTATGTACAGTTGCATACATTACTTTATCTACACTCATATCATAAGTACTCTATGATGGGTTCAGAAGCCATAGGGCAATCACCTGCATTGCTACTACCTACTAGTGCTAGGTACCTATTAAATATCTATAGACTGTACACATTAAAATAATGTAATAAAAAATGAATTTGAACAAATATAGACACAAATTAGAAAAATTCTTATAATAGTATTAGTTGTTATAATGCTGGTCATTGCCTGCGGTTTCTGAACGCATTATAGAGCATTTATGATATATGTGTAGATAAAAACGGTTTATATTGTCATATCACGTATATTACAGCGACTCTTATCTCGAATGATTTACGCTTTTTCAGTTTGTATAGAGACCTGTTAATTTTCATTGTTAGTTTTCTTAAATTTTTGGTCCCCCATGGTCGCCATGTACAGTGACCCTCAGAAGTAGCTAAACACTTAAGAACCTGGTCGTAGTAACGTGTGAAATAAGTGATGCTAAAATTTGTCATTTACTGACAGCGACATGGTACTAAAATGTTCAGCTACTTCTGAGGCTGACCGTACCATTGAGTTTTAATAACTTATGCACATGGCCTTAATATTGTGGTTAGCAGCGTTCTTATAGTGACGAAAACCATTGTGAGGAAACTTGCTCGTCAATGAAGGTGTAACCATAATACTGACGGTTCAGTTTCTTTATAACGGGGGTTACGAAGGTCAGACGGCAGTCGCTCTAACGTAAATAACCCAAATAGAATAGAATATAATAGAATAGAACCCTTTTATTTGACCTGATCTGCCAATAATCTGGGATTATGGTAAAAGGATACCCCGAATTAAGACACGGTAAAAACAATGATTTAAAAAAAGATAGATAGGTTACAAGTGCTCCGGTAGCGAGCTCCAAATTGGAGTTAAATAGCACCAGTGTCCTCAGTCGCAAAGCAACAAGCGAACGGTGCGCATGTTAACCTAAGCTCTGTGTTTGCGGTCAATTCTAAATTCCAAAACCCTGCAAGGCCGTGATTGGTCCGTTGGAAAAAATATTCGCAACAGCTAAATACTAGCTGTCTTCTTTGTTTCTATGGTTATAATCAAGTTGTCCCTTTTACACAGTTCACTATGTTTGCTTAAAAGTAAAAACGAAGCATGTGTGTGTTCGCCACTGCGTTCGGATCATTTTTCTTGGAGTTTTGGTATGGGTATAACCTGTCTATTAATAACAAGTCGCTGGGTAAAAAGCGCAAGGTAGAAAAGGTAAAAGAAAAAGCCTTTTCGATACGGAACCCTGTCCGTCACGGCACGTCGCTTCACAGACATTCAATTAGCTACGGGGGAACCCTGTTAGGGGAAACTGCCCATGTGAGTATGAAGCTTAAACTTAGTACAAGCGTTTACCCGCGGCTTTGCCCGCGTGAGTATTTTCTATGCATTTTACGGGTAAAAATTATTCTATGTTTTAATCCAGGACTTGATCTATCTGTTTGCCAAATTTCATCTAAATCGGTTCAGCCGTTAATGCGTAATCGAGGAACAAACATTCATATACAGGATGTAAAGGACAGCGTACCGAAAACTGAAACCGTGTCTTAGACCATTATCCTGACCTGAAATTAAGTGGTTAATTTTACCAGAAAGTCAAGCACAAAATTTACGCTGTCTCTTACACCCTGTATATCCAAACATCATTATGTTTTTTTTTTTAATATTAGTAGAACTATAGCGTATAGACGTACAAAGATTTCATTGAAGTAGCCATTTTTTATCTGTCAAAGTAACAAACAACAAAGTCTATCTTGGTCTGACCTGTCATTCAAAACAGGCCTTAATGAAACCTTTCCCATTTTGCTTTCTATGGAAAGCTAATTTAGATAAAACGAATGTAAAAAAAAACGGTATGCGCGTATGTGTGTGTGTTTGTGTGTGCGAAGTTTTAATAAGTATATATTTTATTCACAATAACGTGGACCTTTTGACTTCTTCGAGTGTTTAGCTATTTCTGTTTCTGACTGCATCTATAGCATAATGCCTGAGTTAGGGTTAAATAAGGTAAAACGAAAAATCAAACAACAGAATGCCACTAACGTGCTTTATTTGTCGACATTTGTGGAACACCGCCCGTATACATATTTACAGCAAAATCAAGCAAGCTTACATTTATACAAAGTGTACGAAACATTTACATACGCATATAACGAAACTTCTTTGTCATCATCATCATCATCACAAATAATGATGACGATACACCACCCCATTGGCACTTACATTAAAAAATAAAATCTAACTCATAGGAATGCCGTTTAAAGTGCCAACAACGCTGGAGTGTTAACAAAATATAAGTTTGCCAATTAAATCACCGTTTCCACGGTAATAGTACATTGTTGTAAACGCCAATTATGACGTTAGTATTTTTGTTTACATCCATCAGTAGTCCATTACCAGATGAATATTTTATAGGCTCGTCGATTATTAGAACTGACAGCAGCGCAAATTAACATATACGGCCAAATTCATCTATAATTTGTAGATCTATTTGCGTGGAATACCTATCACTTCGCCTCTGTATAGTTTTAATAAATGACAAGCATTATAATAATTTTTTATGTCGTTCGTACACTCTGTTCACACAAAAATTTAAGCGTCTTATATGTAATAAAATAAAACATTTGTTTAATTCACATCTATGGCCAACAAATAAAATTCACGTCGACTAAGGAAACTAAATGTTTTGTACATTAAACACAAACACATAGAGTTAAAATTAGCTAGATGTGCTTAGTTACCATGTTCATACCCTACGTTACTCATATACATAAACTTTTCCCTGTCACTCCGTGAATGTTGAAAAAATTGACAAAAAACACCATAGACTGAGTCCAAAAAATATTTGTGAGCAGCAAAAAGTTATGTTCTTAACTAAAATCACACACGCACGAAGAAGCATCACAAATTAATTGTCCTAATTAACAAAAAGGAAAACTTAAAGCGAACTAAAAAAAAATAACAACATTTAACATAAATCTAAAGGCTAGCACACATGACCTCAGATTAAGGTAGGTTTACTCGGTCAAACAAACTAACAAAAAAAAACGTTTTTTATGGAACCATGTAACTTACTTTTCGGTCAGCTTTCTTTAAAGATTGTCTTAACAAGCATGGTTGTTATTAATAAAAATAAACTAGGAAAAAAAATTTACACGTCAAATGTGTCACTTACATCTTTTTGGGCTTCCTTAATAGGCTTTTTTAACAGATATCTGTCATGCTGTCTCTGTTTATTCTATGGATAGAAACAGAGACTTTATCACAGATATCTGTTAGACATGATATCTGGAACTAATGAGATAATAATCTTATTAACCATAGTTTTAAAGACCACTATTTGATGTAAGTGACAACGTTAAATTATAAGCATCGTGGCAAAATGTCACCAGTTCAACTTTGTTGTTACAAGTCTTATCAAATTTGACAACTCTGAAATTTAAATCGCATTTAAGAACTTAAGACGTCAGCATTGTGTCAAAGTGGCTAAGATAAGTCAAAATGGACAAGTTGGCACGATACGTAACAACTTTTAATCTTTTATAGTCACCAGTGCTGATTGCTTAATTGAAATGCGTTAATGTTACTGTTACAACGTTTTAAGAAAATAATGCCTAAATAAATATTAACGACAACTAAGGAAAAACAACGCAAGCACTAGAGTCTCAACAATGTTTGTTTTTATAAAACTCTATACACAACCTACTTGACTCATGTTATGCGGTTTTACATTCATCCTTAATTAACTAGCGAAGAAAAAATGACTATCAATTTGCAATAACTAAGCAATAATCACGGCAAGTTAAACATCCGGGACAGTCACGAAATTTAACAAAATCCTCCAATTAAACAAGAATTTCAGAAAAACGTAATCCTCCCTTCTGATGGCAGTCTCCTAAAATTTGACATTTCGATGTAAGTCAATGGATAACCAGTATTTCTGTATTTTACTTGGAACCTAAAATGGCGAGACCCTAGCTATCTCACATTTAACATAACTTACAAATAATCACATTAATCACAATTGCCATTTTCATGTAATGTATAAAGATTTACTGCCATGACATGAGGCAGTTAAATCAATGTTGCATTGGATTGAACGTCTTTACCGGGCAGTAGCTAGCTAATGTAGTAGTGGTGACCTAATTACTGCCCGGGTACATAAAATCTAAGTGCAGCCTAGGTAATTCAAACATGGCTTCTCCTTCAAAAACCTTTACAACCTTTTTATATACTGTAACTAGCAGCTGGTTTTATTTTATTGCAAATTTTTGTCAAAGCAAAACGCTGATGGCCTGCACAAAGAACGGTAGGGCGTAAGGCTCAAAACAAAAATAAGTTCACAAATGTGTTTATAAATGTTGACGACGATAGATCAGGATCTATAAGTCCAGTTTTTGTTAAAATCTGGATCCGCATGTATATGCACAAGTTGCTTGGCCTGGTTTTGGCATACTCAAATAAAACAGATTATTTATGCTCTTAAGTCCTAAACTTTTGACCGCAAAGTTCTTCCGTTTTTAACTCGAATGCGTAATTACTTTTAGAAATACTCGTTCTTGGCATAATTGAAGTAGACGCCATAAATGAAATAAAGTATAATTGGCTATATTTGACGGTTACCACTGCATTGGCAATACAAAATTGAGAAATTCCTAATTGCATTTAACCGGATCATCATGTATCTTGAACAACGTTCGATGTCGATATTTTATAAAAAGTTTGTGAAGTGTGCACAAAGTTTGGTGAAAAAGTGACCGACTGACGTATAATACGGTTTTATTGATTCAGTTAAATTATGTATGAATTCCAAAAAAATTATGACACGTATAACGATAACTAGGCACATGTACGTGGCTGCTGGTAATTATTTAATACTGAATAAGACATCTTAGAATATTAAAGAAACGAGTAAATCAACTTGTACTAAATAACATAACAATGACCATTAACCACAAAAGTTATACACTTAAAGAGTGTAGAAAACAGTTAAAGCCAGTTTAAGACTTAAACCTGGATTAGGACTATTATAGATAAACCAGGTTCAAGCGCCAAATCCACTATAGCTTTTTTCTGCAAATCACCCTTAAATCGCGAAATGGACACGTTGATGGACATTGTGGATATAGAGGTAGTTAATGATGCAGCCAAGTTTTGGTTTCTACCATATCGACCGAAAGTGACTTGATTATGTTTCAAAGTGAAATCTAAAGAAACACAACTAAGGGTTATAGCAGGAAACAGAATTTGGCCGTGTCTCTTTATATTGGATAATAATCATTCAACTAAAATGTCAACTGATTTTGAATTTACTCGTTTCTTTGAAAATATCTTTTTTTACTACATAGGTAGTATAGGTACGGATATATCATTGACACTAATCTTCTTTGTCATTTTGTTGAAATACTTTTTACTCTATAATATCGTGTTGGCTGCGTCAAGTAGTACAGTAACTTGTAACACTAGCTCGCAAGATAATTTTTTGACTTTTTTGAAATGTTTAACATAATTGTGGCCCGTTATCTATTACACGTATTCACATATAGATTAAAGTTAATAATGTTGTACGTGATGAAAAAAAATGATCTCTACTGTTAATATTTCGTTATGAAAAGGCACGCATTTGGATCAAAGGAACTTGGTCAGAAAAATTATTAATATATTGCTTCTCGCTATTAAGGTACGATTTAAAATTATTTATATCTAAATCCATACAAAATCTACTGTGTCTTAAATCTGGGTATACTTAGGGACTTGACTGAAAGTGCCAGAATTTATTTGACATTCAGAAATACTTCTTCGAAATGGGGACACGAGAAAATCTCCTGTCAGCCAAGGATTTCACTAGCAGCATTTGAAATGGCTTAATTTTAAAGATAAATTTCTTACAACTACACACATTAAACATTTAGCAATTCAGTGTATTTACATGGTACAATGTACTTTTTTGATAAGCCCTCGATATATTCCAGTATATTAAGCCTAGGCACTTACGGCAAAATCTTTTGGCATTTTTACCACAAAAAAAAGACTGATGTCAAGAATACAATAGGTTTTTTCATTACAAATTAATTTCCAATAAATTTGTACATCTTTAAGTTAGATCGTTTTGGGCCAGTGTTTTTAAAATGATAGTTTTCTATGTAAATTAAAACCCTATTCAACAGACAGGGCATAGGACAGGAAAAACAGCTGACTTTTATTTGTTTTTAATAGTAAAGAACAGTAAACGTTCATAATTTTGGACCTTTTAAATACATTATAAATGTAAGAAATAATGGACAAATACAAAGTATACATATATTATACTTATTAACGTGACAATATTGGTACAGTACGCGAATTGAAATAAAACTCTTGTCAGTGTTGCCACAATCTATGCATAAGAGACATATTTGTATGCGAAAATTAAAGTTAAATCATATTTAATAGATTCAGATGTTACTCTGCTCTGGTTCATATTAACGTTATTGTAAATTGCATTCCGTTTTAATTTTAGTCTCTGTTTTAATTTGTCGCGATTAGTTTAATTTTTAACTATGGGTTAATTCTTTTCACGTACTGTAACGTATTATAATGGTCAAATGTATTTTAAAAATCGATACTAAACGACACAAGGACAAAAGTCAAAGGAACTGTTGTTTACATTAAAAAAAGATACGGTTGCTTACAGTAAAATATGTTATACTTAATTTAATGGTGACTTATATCTAATTTAGACATGGAGGGAGGGAGGCTTAAAAACTTTAATGGTAGGTAATGTTCGGAAACGGCGTTTGAACTAAAGAAATAGGAACTAAGTTGAAAAAAAAACAAGAATCATAGGATTTCGTATACAGAGGACAGAAATCTCTATTTTAATCGCAAGACTGGGATGTAACAAATTTAAGCATCCGCAATCGAGGAACTTCCGCATTAATTTTAGCATCCGCATCTGCAATCATCGTCCTAGAGCTTTAGCGGATATGAATGTTGTGCAAGTTTACGTCCGGATGCGCTCGGGTGCCGCCGCATGCTGCAGAACTCGGTCAGCGCAGTCGACGTGCGCATCGTTTCGACTAAATGCCTCAACATGAATGCGTGAGCGTTGCTTTTCACAACATTGCCCGCATAATGTAATAAAGATGGATTCACAAGGCAAAGTTGCGAGAAATAGAAACGCAGCGATCTTTCGCTTCGACCAATCAGAAATAGCGATATGACGTTACGCACGAGCGTTGTTATAGCAACGAGCGTATATGACAAGCACTGTGCATAGTGTATCCAGCTTAATACCCGACTAGCGTGCGCCTGTGTAACTGCATGACTTGAGGTCTAGGAAGCGCGTACGCTAATTACACTTCGCGTCGTGGAAGCTGATCGCATTCCGGCGTAAGCCGCGGAATGCACGCGCATTTTAAAGTGTGACCATAGCTAGTTGAATTCCGTTCGATACGCTTCCACTCTTAGAATCGCTCTTTAGAATGAGAAAGTGCACTTGGGCGAAGAATGACACAAGTGATCTTAGTGGACTAAACGGCAGCTCTTTTTCATGCTAAAAGCCTCACGGAAGTCAGTGAATGGTTTTAGAAAAGTCCATAAATTTCAAATTACAGACCAAACTCCAGTAACTCAATACAAATTTTGACATTACTCACTGAAATTTGATCTAACAGACCTTTATAAAACCCAGCCTAAGCTGTCATAATTTATTTTGCAAACACCGTTTCCGAGGCAGCTCCTATTAACAATTCCCAGCACGAATAAACTCGGAGAATCTTTTGTATAAAAATTCGATTTTAAATTCAAAGTTCGAACAAGCGTGAGAATTCTGATTAAATATTATCGAAAGTGAACCGTGTTATATTTTGTGACAGGAATAGAGATATATTTGTATTACTTATTGTCATACGGGATTTCGACATAAAGTTGGTAATAAAAAGCTGCATAACTTTGGTTTTCATTACCAACATTGGGTTGAATTTGGTTCAGCGTAAAGCGCAAGACTTATTCTAAAGAGTTTACTAACATATTGACTTGTATGTCACAGCACACTTTGATTAAATCAGTATAACTATACACTCTCACTATGTTGCCATCAACTGCAAATGACGTTTTATTCGCCTCTTTTCAACACTACGTGGGTGAAAGAGACTGACGTCAACATGTGACCTAGTAAAAGTGAAATATGCCCACGGCATATACTATCTAAATCCAAACCAAAACATGGACACTGTCATGTGGACTATACACATCCCTTTCTGTCTTAAGTTATACATTATCTACATCTCTCTTCGATTCTGTAACATGACAACATGACAGTCCCTTACAGCCTGGTCAGGTTATACACGAGGTAACACAAGGATGTTAAACTAAAAAAATAACAATTCTAATTATCGCACAAACGTACAAAAAGAACTAACCTAACAATAAAAATAAGATGTACTTTCGTCATTCGTGGCATTTGCGCTTCAGCTATTGAGTGTTCCTAAAAAATAGGTTCACAGTGCCAAAGAAACTAACACATGATAATCCAATAAGTACTTTTTAAATTGACAGTCTACTAAACAATATATTCTCAAATTTAGTGATGTCACGGATTGAAAACAAACTACAGTTAAATATTATGTTAAACACTCAATAGGACGAAAACGCATTTAATTAAACAAATATGAAATTACTTTTGAAAAAAAAATTACTAAAACAAAAATACGCCTCGATCAAATTGTTCTTATAATAAAACTATGTTTTTAATAATAATTTTGGTCAATTTTGGAATAAAGAAACGCCAAGTATTTCAAACTGCTAAACCCGATCCATACAGCAAATTCGGTTATATCGTATGAAAGTAAACTTTAAAATAATTTTGAATGATTATTATTGGTTCAGTGGCGTTTGTTGCAGTCTCTTTGAAGCAATAATAATTATTATTTGCTAAAGATTTATTATTTTCAAAGAATCATTACTGTATATTGAAGAAAAAAATGTCATTGAAAAATGTTACGGCAGTGGGACTAAAATTAAAATTTAAACTGAAGCTGAAACTTACTCAAAACTCAATAATAACCAAACATACTCAAAAGTCCACAAACATGAAAGTCCGCAAACAAATTCCAAGAAACTATCAAATCCTTAGGTCGCCAAACATGATCCTTTAGCCTGTCCTGTTAAGAGGAGTCAATCCACTCTACAGTTGTATCCTCGGAGTTACGTAGTGGCCTTTCACCGTAATGTAGAATTGTAATAAAACCGTCGTCGTTGATGCAAATCTCTCTCTATAAGTAATAGTTATAGACCAAATTCAAGGACGAGCGCGTACTCGTCTTATTTATAAATCGAACTTAAGATCAAGTCAGCGTATCAAACATCAGCTGACAACCATACTCATGCTTAAACCCGGTTGAACATCTCAGCACTGGCGACCAAAAGGGCTCAAGAGCGCCGTGAATTTATGTGGCGGTTGCGCGTTTGTGTGAAATACTTTCAGTTCTCATAGCGCTTAAGCGCATGGGTACTGCCAATGACATTGATAACCGTCGTTGGTTTGACGTCGCCTCACCGATCGCGTACTCAAGAACTGTAACTCAAGCTCCGTTTAAAAATAAGAAGCGAGCATGAGACGACGCTTGCGAGTTCAGCACGGATCAGATAATCGCGGCTCAAAGCAGAACTTGAGTTTGGTCTATAACTACCACCAAAAATGCCGCTAATAGAGACAACGGGACCATACAATCAATGCATTAACTAATAAGTATTAACTATACAAATCACAGTGGAAGGCCACTCCATGTGCTCCGTAGCTGTGTTCCTCTCGACCGCCCAGGCTAAAGCTATCACGTGGCAACCAGAATACGAGGTAAAAATAGGCCCTAAAAAGTCGCATTACCACAAGTAACTTAGAAGAGCTTGTACCACCCTATATTGTACGTAGGTAGAGGCTATGAAGAAGGAATGCAGTATGAGATACCGCAGGTTGTCCTGTCTTACAGGCCGCACGGCAGGCAGAGTGTCACTTTTCGTCGGGAACTTGCCGGTCTTGTAGTATTCCTCCAGCATCTTGTCCTTTTCTATGAATCTATCGTACAGCCATTGGGTCATACCTTCGTCGTCTGATGGTACCTGTGGCGAACGTAAAATATGTATGGTTAACTATACATAATTATGTATTCTATTCTAATGATTCGCTTCAGGCTCAATCGTATTAATGCTTTCACCAATTCTGGTTCACTTTTGGAATACACGGTGATCTTGGTTTTGCACTTACCACTTGGACATGCATATTCATGGAACTGAATGTGTAACCATGGTATTGTTTGAGTGGCTTCTCTGTTATAGGGGATAGGAAGGCTAGGAAGTCTGATGTCAGTGATTCTAACCTGCCAAATCTAGGATCATGGTCATGACTTCAAAAGCGCACCCGAAATGGAGCGATGGGAAAAAGCGCTAGGAGGATAATTAATTCAAAATAAATGATCTAAAATCCTACCTCAGTGATCGGATAGAGTCTGTAGTGAAGACGGATGTCACACGGCGGTCTGATGCCACAGACCACGTCCTGCAGGTGCAACGGCACTCGGTTAGGGTACGCTATGGTAACGTCGAGTACCCATTGGAGGTGATCGCTGGTTTTGATGAAGTGTTTAGGCACGTTGTTCTGGTTGAAGTTGCCATCTGAGAAGAAGAAACGAAATAAAGGTTAAAAATATTGGAGTGGCTTTGAGCCATTTGAATAATTGTGGAGCATCGATGTAAATGACAAAGCTGTGTCATCAAGAGAAAAATCTACTAAGTCATTTAAATGTATTTTTAATAATTATGGAGCAAGTCAAAGAATTACTGGTAGGATAAATTAGAAAAGATAAAAATGTATAGTTTATTAAAGAAAATTCACACTTAAAAAGTAATGAAAACGTATTCATTAAACAGTTGCTATAAAGAATTCGTCAGTGTCGCAATTGATTTTCATCAATATTTAATAGTTACGTTATTTTTATTAACAAGATAGGTTTTGCCATAATAAAATCTTTGGTACCTTTCTTTGCATTATTGGAGGTGCTGGCGCCATGCTCCCTGTCCGGTCCAATTTCTTCCATAATAACTTTCATAGCACCGGCACGAGGCAGTGATACATACTCCAATTTCGGCAAGTTGTTCTTCTCAGCAAATCTGGTGAAAAAAAAAACCACGATTGCCACTTAATGAAAGTACTTACGGAATAAATGCTGAGTTGGGTGGTATCATTGACGTTCCCCCAAATCGCGATTATAACTATAAAACTATGCATGGCTCATTTTTTTTAAAGCTAATTAAGCAAAGATCAGTATGGTTATCAGATAATGGTCCGCACTTTAACAAATTGGAAACAGCTACCTACTGTTGCAAACATCATGAGCTGTTGTGTCTTGAACTAATGTGAAGGTAGCTTTGCGCTATGCAATGCCCGATTGACTTTACCGATATATACCGGTACAAATAGGTATGCAGAAAAACAGCTTTTCTACTTTTTAGATGTCAAGTTTAACATTCATTAGTATAAGCTCATGTTTGTTCCCATTTTGTGTAGGCAAAGACACTAAACGCCATTTGCCCCTGTCTTGGCATACTTAATTCAGCCGCCTCCTGCACACACATTCTGCTTTTCATACAAACAGGGCGGTTCCGCGTAGGTATTCCTAACTTAGCCTGCCGTCAACACATCACTTTAAGCATATCTTATCAGCCGTATTAAAACTTTAAAACCCATGTAACCATACAAAACGTTAACTACAAAGCCTTTATCGATAGAAATAAGCTCATCAGACAGATAAGAAGTGTCAATAATGGCCTAATTATTTCCAGAAACGATACCGATAAGTGGTCTGACCCACATTGGACAGTGTCGGTTCGTTGCGGACGAAGGGCATGGCTTACACACGATTACTGAACACTTTCATCAACCTGATGCCGTGTTTTATATTTAGATTAAATAGAAAGGCAAACGAGTAAATAAGTCATCTAATGATAAGGGATTGCTGGCTGATGAAACTGTAGTTGCGTTGCAAACTCAGAGCGCTGAGATGGAACACCTCTTGTGCCAGTAATTTCACCAGCTGTCTTGCTATCCACGCCGGAACAGCCGTGTAAGCATTGATTTTTAGCGGCTGGATTAGCGTCCGAGATGATGAATGGACAGACCTGGTACAAGATCTTACTACTCGCAGACGTTGTTACAAGATGAGAGTAAAATTATACGATTAAAGATATTAGTTAATCAGTGAGTAAATCTAAAGAACAGCAACGGATTAGCGTTTATTGGGGTTGCTGGTTTCCATAGGTGGCGGTGATCGCAATCACAGCAGGTAACTCGTATCCTAGTTTGCTTTCTTTCGAAAAACAAATAAAGAACAATAACGTTCCTTCTATTACTTTAGTGAAATACTGATTTTTGTAACACAATTTAGACAACAATAGACCACTGGTGTCTCTTGACGGTCGTTGCAATATGTTGAAGACATCAAAGGATTTTAAAAACTAACCTATTAATGCAAATATGAATGCATTATTATTTATTACAATAAGTAAAGTAATAATTATTCTCTTAAGTTCTATGTACAGGCCATATAGATCCTAAAGAAACAGAAAGTTGAATGTTTACTTCAGTACGAGGTTGTTCTTGAGAACGATCTATAACTACAGGACAAAGAATTGAAGTTTAAATGATGATGTTATAATAATACTGCAGATCTCACCTCTGGCTGACTTCTCTTCTTTTGTGCAAGAAGCCACCTTCAGGGAAAAGCACCATGAACTGTCTCTCGAGAGGGATGTAGCTGTTGATGATGTGGGTTCGCAGTTCGTTGAGAGACGCGTCGCGTTTCGCTCGACCCTGTGCAACAGAGAGAACATTCATAAGTTTGGTCCACAAAATAACTATCAGTAAGACTTTTCGATGTAGAACAGGTTGAAGAATAGAAATCTTAAACATAGAAATCGTGCACATGAGACCTGAAAAGGGCCCGAAACGTCAGAAGTTAGGTTCGTTGTACACGCGATGTAAGTCTTTCAAATTGTTTAATTTTGATGTCTACAAGTCGCGAAAATGTAAGAAATTCATGTAAATCTTAGATTCAATGCGAATGCGGCACGGCAAATTTACTTTTATTGCAATTCATAATGAAGCAAAAACTTCGTATTGAAAAGTACCTAAAAATTAAAATAGTATTTAATCAAAAACGTATACATACAATAGAAAATTCACAAGATAAACAACAAGTATATACAGTTATTCTCAGCTATAAATGAATAGCAGTATAATTTACGAGTATACCGAAATTTTTTTGAGATTTGGCATTCAATATTAATAAAGTTGCCATACAAAAAAACAGACTTCCAACCTCACTTTGTAATCGTCTATTACGTATGTCAAACCTACCAAGCTATCCGTTTGTCGAAATAAATTCAATTAACGTGAAAATAGGTAACGAACGATCGAAGTCAACATTCTGTTACTCGTGATTTTTTTTGAGTGCAATAGAAACTCACGACTTCCTTAAATATATTTTCCGATAATAAGGTAAATGGGAATAGTCGTGTGCGCAGTTACAAAGGGGGAACCTCGACCGTTGATAACAAAAGTCCACTATTAGAGAATTTCAGATCGTCATTACGCGCACGGGGGTCGATCGCTAATGGATATCGACATGGTTGCGATGAGAATGCGTTTTCGGACCCTCCGTGATTGGCCCCCAACGATGGTGTTCTATACCATATCGCTGGCTTACGAGTGAAGTAACAAAAAGTGCGGTATAATTCTCGTTAATCAAAATTAGTCACACGTGAGCATGGAATGAGTAAAAGGATAGCTGGTAAGCCAATATGGGGTAAAAAACTTAGTCGGCGGTTAACAGGATCTTGTGCAAGGTTCGTCCGGATCGCTACGCTAATCCAGCTGGTAAGTAGCAGTGCTTGCGCTGTGTTCCGACGTAGAGAGCAAGTGAGCGGGCGCCATTACTGGTCCCAGAGGTATTCCATCTTAGCCCTCTGGGTTGGCAACGCGATATTCTTCTTGGTGTTGTCTATGAGCGGTGGTGATCGCTTACTATCAGGCGACCTACTTACTCGTTTGGCTTCCCAATTTATATAAAAAAGACAGTCTGTGTTAGTAACGTCTTTTTATGATAAAAAAATGCTAACAAGGGGTAGCATTGTTGATCTGTTGCTTGTCGTCAAATGGGCCTCAGGATTTCTTACTCACTATTGTAATCGAAATTATTTCTTTTTAAATTTTTTCGATTTTTCTTTTTGTATTTTTTTTACATTTAAATTAAATTTGAAATGCTATATAATGAATGACAACACAAAGAAAAATGGAATGCTGATGTTGCAGGTTCGAGCCCTGCCATTACCCTAATTTTTCTTTATGTTGTCATTCATTATATAGCATTTTAAATTTAATTTTTCTTACTCACTATGCGAATTACATAAGTTGTAGAAGTTCAAGTTATACTTTTGGGTTTTGATCTGTCTATCTGTTGAATAGACAAACCGATTGCAATTATGGCCTTTTATCTGTCTGCCGTCAAAATGCAGGGTTGCTACCGTTGGTATTTTTATTCTAGTTATTGACATTATTTTATACAAATCTGTGTACTCTTGAGCATCATGAATATTTTTCTGCGCATGCAGGTAGGCAATATACAATTTAATTGTAAATAATCGTTAATTATTATTTGCTATTATTAAAAAAATAACTGTTTTGTATATGCCAATGCTTACAGCAGAGGTTCCGTTTTAAAAAAAATGTTGCCAAGAAATAAATATAAATATGTTTTTCATCAAAATTACTAGGTATATTTTAAATTACCTACTATGAGCGCTCACTACCCACTCCATTTTCAAGTCGTGACTTTAATCTATTATTCAAATCAATTTACGTATGTACATAACAAGGAGGTAAACATTTTTTAAGAACTAAGCAAAAATCAACTTTATCTCAATGCCATGAAAACCAAAACATGTGCTTCGCGATTCTGCCGTGGAAGGTTAGAAGCGCAAGACGTTATCAAAGATTGCACAGCGCGCAGCGGGTGCGATCAAAGCAAACAAAGTGCCGGCGGAGTTAAGAGTTGGAATAACAGTAGCACACTGTTCCGTACTCTCAGCTATCGGCGGCACAGCTTAATACAGAAATACCACTTTTATTGATTAATTTTACAAAAATGTTAAGGTCATGGACGCTGTGATATTAAATTGACAAAAAAACTAGACAGACTGTCTTTTCTAAGGTCTTTTTTAAGGTCTACAGTTAAATAATATAATTGGCTAAGCAAATCGTTTGAAGTACCAACTTAAAATATAATAAAAAATAATCAACCATACAAAACTCCAGCGTTTGTGCACACAACCCTCATTCAAGTAATTTTTTTGACATTAATTAAAAATATTTCTATTAGGTAGGTACTAATTGCGTTTGTGAACCGTCAAAGTTGAAGATTCAGTGCACCTAGCATGAATCTTCTTGATCCGCGTTAACTCGCTCCGTAACTCAGTGCGTCTCTTTCTAACTAACCCAGTAGGAGAGAGACGCACTGAGTTACGTAACGAGTTAAGGCGGATCGAGAAGTTTCGTGCTAGGTGCACTGGACTCTCATACTTTCGCACCGACACTAAATGTATGAAACATAGGTGAGCTGCCATTACACATCACAAACAAATCTGCTTGTGTTTCTTACATCGACGGTTTGCTTCGTACTCAGGGAGTTGCATCAGATTGCGAACCGCCTACATTTATGTTACCTCAGCGGAAGGGTTCACATTTCAATGGGCGCTACGTCGCAAACGTATTGCAACGTGGGGCATTAAGTAGACTCCCACGAGGACGTTGCCCCGCGCTCCAATCTACCGTCGTAGGAGTTTTCAGATCGCTAACGATCGACAGATTGGACGCCGGCTCTCCACTGCTCCCGACACAGACGTAAAGTACTATTTCTCAAACATCTGTTGGAAATGTTGGTTTAAGGTTTCATTACCTTAAAAGGACAAACTTAACTCTTATAAGTAGGATCACTTTGTTGTCAGTATGTCTAGCTGTCTGATAAAATGAAATTAGTTTTTTATATTATCGAAACACAATGACAATGCAAAGAAAAAAAATATATATCTTCGTGCTTCTAAGAAGTACATATGCCAAATATATTGTCAGATACGACAGCGAGTGCAATAGAAAAAAGATCGCCAGAAGCCGCCACGGAAGTATAAACTGTATTTAATTCATTTAACGCAAACATTTTTAAATTCAAAAAGTATCTTACTCGTTAGCCAGAGTTCTTATGAAGCTATCCTAAGTCCTCAATATTACCAACTACAGGCTAAAGAAGACATTTAAGAATTATGTTTTGAATTAAAGTCTGTTCATTCAGACTTTTCTTAAGATGTAAACAAAATTGTAACCTAGACTTTCACTTTTTGTCACTAAACATCGAGTACCTATAACATAAATAAAACAAATCAAGGCTGTACCTACCTACTTAAAAAAAGAGGTGATTTATAATGTGTTTCTTTAGAATTTTGTTTAAACTATATTTTGATCTGGAATTTTAGGTTAGAATGTTGTTTACTACTTAAAACAAGCACCTAAGGCTGAATATGGTTAGCAGTGTGTCGACACCAATGGAGAATGGGTGTTTCGCAAGAGTTCTCACGTAGAGCGGCGCGTTCAATCGCCAAGGAAATGCCCAGCGCTTAGTTTTTACCATTGGTGCCGACACATCGCACGACTGCCTCTGTAAACTGAGACATAAGTTAATGACTAGCATTTACCCACGCCTGTGAACTGTCAACAATCTTTTAAGAGAATGAGATACGGTCTTTTTTGCCGTTGGAAACTGTCACCAAAAGCTGAACGTATCTGCTAATTAAGAAACGTGAAAAAGCGCTAAAAGGATAATGACGATACAAATTTTTATCATCGCACTGATCACAGAATTTATCAGGTAAGCACGAAAACGGGAAATGATTTTGGTAAACTTAAGTATTTCAATTGTCTTTATTGTATTGGATGATGTTTTTTTTGAGAATCTCCACATTTCCGCTTCCCGACAGTGTGATAGTGATGTATGCTTATGCCTCTGATCTATAAGTAAAAATAATGATTTGTCGATCACTTATTACTTGCTCGACTAAAAACTGGACAAATATAAGTCCATTATAGTTCGCTCAATTCAGATTATTAGTACGTATATCTTAAGGTAATTTCTATAACAGTGCACTGAGCAACTCGATAGTAGCTCAGTGCGTCTCGTTCTAACTAACCAAGTATGAGATAGACGCGTTGAGTTACGTAGCGAGTTAAGGCGTGTCGAAAAGCTTCGTGCTCGGTGCAATGGATATACTCTCGAACCAGAACCTTCCCACAATAACCGTAGTTTGAACAAGAGTTGTGGGAAACTCCATACAGGATCCGGGAACAATGTTCCAGATAAATAGTTCGAGTTCTATAGAGGAGGCACTCAGCACTAGATATATATATGAAGTCGAAGTGGTCAGAGCAATCTACACACGATCACAGAATAAATAATAATACAAGTACAGAGGTCTCTCTTCAAACAAAAACTGCGTTTGGGCAAAAACGTCCTACTGTAAAGCCTCTCTGTTTAACGTATAACTCGTATTCATTCGCAATCGCAGCAACACAACGGGGTACTTGACACCTTTAACCAAATGATGTGAAAGATATTGTGTCAAAACTCATACAAAATATAACTAGTACTCAATAATGATCATAGATGGTATCACAGGTATAACATTTCTAAATGAAAAAGTATTAAACCGGAATGCTAAGAGAAAGCCATATAATAAAAAAATAAATTTGTAAATTTTATTTGCAAAATGTGCACAAATTCGCCCCGCTTTTTCATAAAACCATTACCACAGGGCACATAGTCTACAAGACAGTTATGGTAGTACAAACAAATGTTAACAGATGGCGCTTTTTGTATTAAGAACATTTATTGGGAATCCATTGTTGCTAATGCCCTCTAGTGCCCAATTTGGGAATCGAAATAGTAAGTCACACCGGCAATCTACCCATACCAATAGCCTGAGTTAGGAAAACATTTATTTTCATGCAAAAATGTGACAAATATGTTAAATTGTAGTACTTGTAATTTTTCTAGCACAGGCCCCAGATTGTTTCTGATTGGGTGACTTTGAACCGTAATTACGGATAATAATATAATTACCCATGAATCTGTTTTAGGTATATCAGCTTCGTAGTTCACTCGATTGAGCTATAGACTTGTTTACGAACAGATCATCGCTGTAAACAAGGTGATTTGGCACCACTTCCCTCGTTCACACCCACTTTGGGGTTGGCACACCCGAATACGCGGGCTTTCGTTTGGCTAAGAGTGAAAATATTGGTTTATTGGTTTTTTATGAGATAGGTATTCCTAAATTTATTATAATCAGCACAGTAATGTTATAAAGCTAAATAAATCTAACAATTTGTAAGTAAAGCAACAGAATAAATAATAGTGTTAAGTACAGAAGGTTTACGAAGGTTTAAATAGGCGTTTAGGTATAAAAAGCGTACTGTATGCTTGTCTGTCCATTGTGTAAATCGTATTCATTCGCACGCGCGCCAACGCAATCCGGCCTCAGTGCAGTGGTGCGCCTATGTTCATAGCTTCGCAAAGTAAGCCGCGCCTGGCAAAGTCCATAGGTATTTATTAACGAGGTCTTGGAAATTATGAATTGTATAGCGAAAGGTGAGTGAACAATTCAGAGACCGGCGAGGAAGGACATGTAGGCCGGCAACTAGTCCGCTATTCTTGTGGTAATCACTTCCATTAGGTGCTCCGCATGCTTGTTTATCTCCCTTTCTTAATAAAAAAAATACTCAGTTATGAATTCTTAATTGATAAGTTTTTACTATATGTATTCTTTTCTTGATTTGATTTAACAAATGGCCGTCATTGAAAGTTGTGCTAGTAAAATTAAAGAGTGGGATCCGAACAAGGAAGTTCATGTATTTATAGACAAGATCGCCCAAAATTATGAGGTCAGCGTTAACACACGCTTGTGTTTCACCTCCCTCCGCAGTAGGTTATCGCAACTTCATCTTCCATCGTGACGGTGCCGAACCGACACGATGACATATCAGAAGTGTCGGCCGAGGCGAGGGGTTCCGTTAAAAAGAACTCGTTACGTAACAGTTAACGAGGGCCTGCGAACTTTCGCGTCGTTACTGCTACGCGTAAGATGCGGGAAAAACTGTACACTGGCGGCCGAGGGAGTGTCAAAATATGGGTTTATTTAACCCTTCAATAACATGTACCAATACTCTTATACCTAATACGACCACGGATACACATATCTACACTTCACTACACGCATACAATACTAAGTGGCTTGGATTGGCTTGTCAAGATCAAGAGATTTAAATGCTAAATTCAGTTCCCAAAAAGAAAAGACTTTCAATAAAGGCAAGTAACAAAACCCCTCCATGGCCATCTTAAGAGTGGTTTATGGACTCCCAAGCTCTCTGCCGAAGCTCATCCTCGGAACAGGCTGGTTTCTCCTCTTCTCTCACACTACGACGTTCTAGGCAATCACTACGGAGGTGACCGAAGCAAATCCGAAATTCTAAAGTCCTCTACGGTGGTGAGGGACTCAGTTTCACTTTCGTTCGTTGCAAGCGCCTGCGAGATAGATGCTCTTTCACAATCTGTCCTACGTCCCACGTCACAAGCGTCCTTATTCATCATACGTTGACGATTTCGCAAGAAGACGTTTTAATTCAAAATACCAAATATCTTATGATTACCTCGATTAGCCCTGTACTTTCACACGCGTATTTATTTTTGTCCGCCACTGCACGTTAAAAGTTGCTACGTGTGCACTGTTCCAAAAGAAAAGCAGCCCTAATTACCTGAGGCCAACTTTATTTCTCCTCCGGCTGCGGGGTGCATTTCTCTTTGCAATGAGAAAAAAGAATTCATGCTAAAGAGGGAAAACTTTGCAAAGTGAATAAAGGTTTTCTTTGCTGGAATACGGCGGGATCCCGACGATGATATAAAAGACTTTTTATGTGCTTTGATTTCTCATTGGAGAAGGAACGGGTGTCTGCCTAAAAACCACGTATCAGCGATTATCTTGGGGTCCCTGGTTACCCATGTGCTCGTTTGCTTCCCATGTTTGTTTAAATGTCACAGTTCATTGACTTTCACTGTCCCTAATATGATGCCACTGGTCATTATTAAGTCTTGTTTCTCTCCACAAAACTTGTTCAAGCACGTAGGCAGTTATTTACGATGTTAACCCAACCATAAACGGAGCACAATGCAATAGAATTGATTCAAAATACCACCACGCATGACGTGAGTTTCATGTAAATTTTCACCATTTTGATGGGCAATTAAGGATTGTAATAAGAAGGGTTTAGTAAAGTGTAAAAGCAGGTTTATTTCCTATAATAGGGCTATTCTAAAGGTTAAAATGACGATTAAGACGGGGGCCTCAGAAGGCTCAAAAGCTTTTTGTAGATACATTTTTGTAACCGAAATTGAATCCGGTTTCACTATTTTATTTATTTCTGCACCACCTACCATCTTGTTATCTTAGTTTTAATTTCTATCTCTATCCAAAGGTTGTCTGGAAGAGATCGCTCTCAAGCAATAAGACCGGCTTTTGGATACCTATATTAAGATTTATCTGTAATTCTGTCAAATTGTAATGTGGTATTCAATAAAGCATATTGTATTTCTTTCGTTTTTTATTTTAAATGTTTTTAACATTCAAAGTATTAAATTAAAATGCTATGCAATGACAACACAAAAAAAACTTAGGGTAATGGCAGGACTTGAACCTGCAACATCAGCATTCCGTGCCTTGCGTTTGCCAGTTTCGCCACATAATCGCTACCATACACTGCGAATTTTTCAATGTGCTTAGTCTTTAGGGTCATTACATTATTACATTAATTTTTCTTTGTGTTGTCATTATATAGCATTTTAATTGAATAACTTGAATGTTAAAAAACATTTTAAAATCGAAAGAAATTTCGGTTACAAAAATTTTATAACAAAAACGGCGCCATCTCTCGTCTGCTGACGGTAGCTGTAAAGGTACCCAGTTGTGTACAACTACACCGAGGGTAGTTGTACCCTTCAAATCAATAATGTAAAGACCGGGTAACAGAAGTCAGACCGAACTCGATTCAATGATCTAACCTGACCTACCAAATCTGCCCAATCTGAGATCGTGGTCAAAACACACCCCTGAAGAGGAAACGGACTAAAGCGCTGATGAAGGAAGTAAGTAACAGTTAAGGCATTTGTATAGGTAGGTTCTTAAAATTAATCGATGACAATAAAAAAAATCTTTCTAGAACATATTGCAAAAAAAGCCATATTGCTTAATTTGAAAAAGTACACCAATGAAATTAAGACTTTATAATTGTTTTTGAGTTATCTCTCTGGAATACGTAAATAGTTTTAATTAAACTTTGAAGAAATTAACGCATACGATTATTACTGAATAAAAACACTACACAAAAACGAACCCTGCATTGCTTAATTAAAGATTCTAATTGACGTCTTTACTTCCCCACAGTTCATGTGCAAATGAGTTCAGAAAAGCGCAGGGATGCGCACGCGCCGATGCGGAAGAGAGATCAAAGAATCAAAGATGGCGGACGCGTAATTAGGCTGCACTGCGTGTGGCGATTGCGCGCGGCAAGGGGCAATATGGGAGGAATTGATAATGTGATTGGTAATTAGAGCTTTGACGCGTCAGGAATATTTATAGAATTTGTTAATAAATAATGCTAAAATACAAGATACACTCGTTTTGCCTCCGTTTCAGACCGATCGACGATCAAACAGCGAATTCCCAAAACCATGTTTTTAGATTCAGGTATTTTCAAATAACTGACCCTAAGTTTTATTGCTTTAAATGGAGATACATACTTTTTTTAATTCCAACTTGAAATATATTGTGAATTGAGTTAAAGGGCTACACAAAATAAGTAAAATAATATTTAAAAAATTGCTATATTATTAAGAAGACACGAGAGCAAGTTTTATTTTTACAATGTCTTTGCAATGCGTTACCATTATTACGTGTCCAAATTGAGACAGATGCAATTTTAAACTATTTTTATCTACACCTATATCATAAATGCTCCATAATGCGGTCAGAAACCGTAGGCAATGACCAGCATTATAACAACCAATATTATTATGAGAATTTTTCTAATTTGTTTCTGTATTTGTTCAAATTCATTTTTTATTACATTATTTTAATGTGTACAGTCTATATATAGATATTTAATAGGTACCTAGCACTAGTAGCTCGTAGCAATGCAGGTCATTGCCCTATGGCTTCTCAACCCATCATAGAGTACTTATGATATGTGTGTAGATAAAGTAATGTATGCAACTGTACATAATTAGGTATTAAAACCCTCGTGTGATCCTATTATACATTCGTGTTTTAAGACCCCTCATTATGCAATAGTTGCATAAAATACTATTAGTACTCATGTAACCAGCAATCTTATACTTACATTAATGCCATGCTAACCTAAATAATGTTTAGCAACGTTTACCGAAGCAGTGCCCATTCTATCCCGCCATAATCTTCACCGGAACCGCGCATCGGCGCGCGCGCACGCGTTCGAGTCGCGTGCCAGTTGTACGGTGCACAGGTTAATGGATATTGTTGATTTTTTCGTACAATTAATTTACGGGGAGATTCACATCGTGGGACATGCTTTTTAACATGCTTTTTTTATTAATTGAGCGTTTACAAATTGGCGTTGCATTTGGCGTTTGTTTTTGTATACCCATGGCAAATTTGTGTAATTCTGTGCTTCCTGTATCTGAATAAAGAAGAGTTCAGATGATTTTTCAATAGGTACAGTTCCCGGCAAACTTCTTGAGCACTGACCTTGACTGCGCAGTAGCCGTTTCTAGTACAAAAGTGTATGCGCAACTGTACCCCCTCCACGTGATTTATGTTCAAGACGTTTGCCGGCAACTATACAGCACTGTTATTCTCTAAGCGCATTAGCGTCGCACTCGACGTCGGGGCATCACCCTGTCTCGCTCACGCGAGCTAGCGCGCTAGAGCAAGACAGGGCGCTGCGCCAGCGTCGAGCTCGTCGATGTTGTGTTTAGAGAATGTCTCTCCTGTATATAAGTTTTTTATTGGATATTTTTTTTATGAAATAGGAAGGCAAACAAGCAAGTGATATCCCTGATTATGAGTGATCACCACCGCCTATAGACACCCGCAACACCAAGGTCATTGCAGATACGTTGCCAACCCAGAGGGCTAAGATGGAATACCTCTTGTGGCCAGTAATTGCACCGACTGTCTTGCTCTCCACGCCGGAACACAGAACAATCAATCATTAAATCATTCGGTGGAATCGGGATTCGGGTAAAAATATTAGAGCTCGTAATAGTTTCATATTTAATAAGTAACGTTTACGGCACCTTTGAGCCGGGTAGCATGCGGAGTGGCGTTGTTTAGACTAGTTTAGAATTTTTTTATCGTGATCGACATTTTTTTTAAATATTAAAGCCGAGAAGTCGTTATGACGTTTATTGCGAACAGGTTCTACAGTGGCCTAGGAATCAAATTGGTTGACTGTGTACTTCTTGAGAGCTGAATCAGTGTTGGTAAACACGGTCGATCTCCTGAAAGTATTCAGCCAGTTAATTTCCTCGAGACCAAAGTTTCGTGGCGCGCCCGCGATGTACGACGAAATTTAAGACAAGATTTTGTATCTAGCTGCTGGTTGGCGCCAGTTGCTTGTTGCAGTTAGGGTTGCTAGATGTCCGGTTAGTCGGACATGTTTGGTTTTTTACGGATGGCCAAATATTTTCACGTCCGGCCAGTCCCGCTTTTGTTAGGCTTTTTGCCTGGCTGCCACCTGCCACGCAAGACGTAAAGCCGCTATTGCCGCGTTATAAATATTGTCCGGCTTTCAAAAAGCTATGATTAGCTATTAAAAATATATGTCCGGCTTTTAGAATAAATGTTCAGTAAAATTAAGCGCAGAGTCCGGTTTTTATGTTTTTGGACCCGGCAACCCCAGTTGCAGTACGAATCGGCCGGCTTAAGGTATACCACACTAATACATAATACCAACGTAAAGTAATAGCTTGTTCCTGCGTTTCATACGGTGACTGAGAGATCCAAAGGCCCACTGATATCAGCGATTTTCTTGGGGTCACTGGTTTCTAAAGGCCTTGGTGATCACTTCCCATCAGAACTACACCCTCATTTCCCTCCCTTTTTCTTCAAAATATTCAAACCCTGCACAGAAACAACCGCATCGTCCCGCTCTAGGATCGGCGCCGAGTACAAATTGGACCCAAGTTGCGGTCTTCATTTCCTGCGCCGGGCTTTGAGATGAAAAGGATTTTTGCTCGTCATTACGACTCTTTTTAGGAAACTTGCCGGCCGTGTTTTGTTTCCAGTATCGATATACCTACGTCCATGCTGAGGTGGAGTTTATCTTTGTAAATAGAAATAGAGTTTTGTAGTTGTAGTTCAGTTCAACGATCGGGTAAATTGGATTTGTGCGACGAACGAACGCGAACGGTTTGCAGACATGATCGCACTTAGAATGATTGGAAATTGTTTTGTGTGTTACTAGTTTTTCACCGACCTCTACGCTCGCATCGTTGTTGTAATTGAAATTATTATTCCTTTTTTTTATTGATACAAAGCACATTGGAATCGGTGCAGCTACTCTCTGGTTTTTCAGTCACTAGTTTTGGCCCATTCCTTTGCTCAGTTACATTTTCGTTTCAAGATTTAAAATAGTACATCTATATCATTTCCTGGCCCTTCCATTGTATCTGTCAAAAAAACGTGGATTTATCACGTGACATGAAAGAATGACAAATATACTCACATATTTTTTGGTACTAGTTAGGATAAGTAATGCTTGCTTGTTTTAAAAGCTATATCAGAGAAAATAGATTCGCTGCGACTCTTTTAAACATCCGTCCAAAATTTACAAGTCTTTTGACTGTTAAAATCGAAGTATAATATCGAAATATCGCAAAAGTTTCAAACAACCTGTCGCATTTATATTATCGTCGTCAACTACATCTTCCAACATTACGAAAACAACATCCTGCACATTTCTAGTTAACAAGTCCCATTACCTACATTATTTTTATTTATAGCACCAACTATAAGCCATTCATTTCGGTTGGGACGTTTTTCCTCAATCGTCGAAATAAGGTGGGAATTTCCCCCCTCTTGGTCCAAATTCCCCCGATTGTCGGGTAACTTGGCAATCGCGTATTCAAAGGAAAATTATTTCGCGAGCAATTATTGGAACGGGGCGAGAAACGGGCAGGAAGGGGTTGAGACACCGCCGCACACTTGTGCGGTGTTACAATGTGCTATTGATGAATTGCCCTGCTTGTCAATAATTTGTCGGTAATAGCGTTGTAAAACCTCTTTGTAAGTTTATTACTTAAATGTATTTATTTCATATAAACTTACCTCTCATTCATAAACGCTTCGTAAACGTTTGTTAGTAAACATGTTTTATGTCTTTATCTGTCATTGTAACGTTTACCCTCAAATGAAAGGGACAAAACATTTGTTAGCTTAAAAATATTGTTAACTTTTTATGAATATGGGGGTTAGTATATACTTGAGTACAGACTAACAAAGAGCTCGATCATTTGTAACCAATTTTCAGATGTCAAAGTGTGGTGCAAGGTTCCAATGGGTACTGAATCAGGCTTATTATTAATATTAAAACTTTATTACAACCTACAACGCTCATACAATGAATACCTGATAGAATAACATATATAAAACAAATAAAATTATTTTCTAAAAGTAATTTGACTACAAAACAGCTTAATGCAATAATTTTTTCTGCTTTTGTACTTTTAACAACACACTTTGCTTAATTTTTTCTGATGCAAATTTACTCGTATCAGCATTTACTAGGTCCTTGACCTGACCCTTGAAACCTTGCTTATTTTAAAACAACATATTTTAAAAAGTAAACAAATTCATTTTCATTTTTACTTCGGCATCGTTGGCACGTGATGCCACATGCACGGCGATTAAACGAATGAGAGCAAAGCAAGGTTTTTACAAATGTAATCCTTGTTTTTGTAACTCCATTATCGAGCACCGACCGTGTACAGTCATGGAAATTCAAACACGTAGAACCTTGTGGAAGAGGCATACGTATGACATCTGTATGACATAGCGTGGCATTTAACGCGTCGAGTCATTACCACAGGGTTCTAAGGTGGCACGTGAATGTATTTCCCCTACTTTACCTATATCAGTAAAAAACGATATAAACATATTCTTGCATTAGTGATGCAAAAGTGGGTCTATCAAGCTCTATCTTTTTGTGTGCTAAACAAGAGATAAGAACAAAACAAAAGGTCATATATCATTATTACGAGTTGGAAACGCAAAATGCATTTTTAAACATTTTTAGTTGACAATAAAAGGCTGAATCTCAATTGCATTGCAACATGCTTGTGTGGGCACTTCCGATGGCTACCTACCACGAGACCCCGCTTTGTACACCCCTTCTCCCATTCGGCATCCGATACGCCAATTAGACGATCTCTTATACACAAAAGATACCATTGTAAGAAGAAGAAAGAAAGAAAAACATTTATTCAAACTATTCAACATAAAACATGGAAATATACACAACACGGGCAGAGTATCCGAAAGGACCTCTACCGGATCAGATAGTCACCGAGAGCACTGAGTCAGCTTACTTGACTCTAGAGAAGGGAAATCAGTAACAAACGAGGTTTAGAAAACAGCTGTCACGTTAACTGCCACTCCATTACTGAGCACCACAATAAAATTGGACCAAGGAAGCACGAAACAAAAGCCCAATCTCAAAAGCGCGTGAATCCTTTATCTCCCTAAAACGTGCTTGAGTAGAACAATAATCGACACTTCATACAAATACCTTTGGCGCTTCTAGCACATTTCCCAACCCTCAGCCGACACCCTCCCCCCCACCCCGGGGTTCAATTGCTTGATTAATACATAGTCGTCTATTATTTTAAAGGTATCTGAGTTCCGCGATTTGTGGAAATTAATCATTTTCCGGAGGGGATTGGCTTTTTTGAGGTCTGCAATTTCAACTTGTGTTAACTAATTATATGTAAGGTTTATTATGACTTACATTACGATTTATATAAGTAATCTTTACATAAAATGCTATGCAATAACAACACAAAGAAAAATTAAGATAATGGCAAGAAATCAATAATGTAATGACCGTAAGACGAAGCACATTGAAAAATTCGCAGGGTATTGCAGCGATAATGTTGCGAAACTGGCAAACGCAAGGCACGGAATGCTGATGTTGCAGGTTCAAGTCCTGCCGCTATCCTAATTTTTCTTTGTGTTGTCATTACATAGCATTTTAATTTAATAGTTTGAATATTGTAAACATTTAAAATAAAAATCGAAAGAAATTTCGGTTACAAAAATTAATAATCTTTACATAGTATAAAGTCGCTATCTGTTTGTCCTAAAATATTAGGCCGCCTTCTCCTTCTAAACCACGCAACGGATTTTGATACAGTTTTCACTCATGGCTATAGGTTAAGGTTTAGAGGGTGGAAAACGTTATCGCCGTTTGTATGGAAAGCGCTGGGTTCACACTCCTCTTAATATGATGCCATAGGCGCATGTTTCTGACCAGATCACTCGATGCCCGTAAATCTGCTGCTATACTAATTTCTTCATACTCAAATCCTATTACCGAGTCGATCGGTCTGTCTGTCACACTAACATATAAACGGCTCAAACGGCGCGGCAGATTGGGGCCGGCAGTCGTCCGGCTTCACGTGTCCGATGACTCGCCGGCTCGGCGCGTAATTCGGAAAAGGACAAAGACAGACAGACTGAGGACTCGTCTGTCCATTTTTATGTAATAGGAAGGCAAATAAGCAGTGGGTCATCTGATGGAAAATGCGACTGTAATAAAATGGTACCCAAGGTTTTTACGTGACACGCGAATGCTTGTAGCTAATACCCGGCTGTTTCTATAAACAGCCAGTATTTGCTACAGCATTCGCGTACATACATACAGTTTTTGCTATACTACGTCGCACGATTAGGATAAAATTGACATTATATTAGCCAGCGCTTGTCAATATGAAGTACCTACAGAAGACGAGCGTTATTAAAAAACTACCTGCACTGTGAAACTAGAAAATAATCCTCCACGTTTAGTCAATGTCCGATACGCAAAATCGAGCATTGAATGGGCTTCAACCACAAAATTGAATTTAATTTCCATGCCACATTCCATTCCATGATAATCCATACCATGACTCTCGGACATGACACACAGTTGGGATAAGGCCACACTGAAAGAAGCTAGCTGCGGTCACAAGTGCGAGCGAAAGAGGTCAAATACGTTACATTGCGGGGTTTCCGAGGCTTCAACTTGACAATAATGGGTGAATTATTCAATGTATATAACCATTAAAACTAGAGCATAAGGAGACATGAACACTTTCTCGTGTCTATAGGCGCATAGCATGCCACATAGCGCCATAGCATACATTCGTTCGATAGGATATGTTATCTTATCTGAAATATTATTGTTTTTGAGATCAATTTATTCGTTCTAGGCACGATTGCACACAAATAGTCAAACCATTTTTTCTACCGGGATTTGCATGTCATTGCGACGAAACATGCAGTGCTGTAACTTGACTGTAAAACACCAACTTGTCTGTATACCATGTTTGAGCAAATAAATTATTGATTGATTGATTGATTGATTGATTGATTGATGTCATACATAAAATATTGTGGTTATTTAATTGGTTTTTAGACAGGTACTTGATGGCAGATGGCACTGCGATGCGTTATTAGCAAGGTTATACTCGTAATAGTTAATAGTAGGTCACACAATATGACACCATGGCGTTATTAAGTACCTGATATCAGAGGGTTTTTCCGAACCGATGGTAAATTTTCTGACATTCATTATTTGCTGCCTGTAAGCCTACTAAGCTATGTTTTGAAATATTTTGAATTTGACATTAACGTATCAAGTACCGTTATTAAACGATATGAAACAGCTAATTAGGCATCAAAGAAATAATTAATTAACGTGAAAAAATTACCTTGCTACGCCGCAGAATTGATTTGTTAGTAGACTTTTTTTAAGGAAAAACGGCAAATTTGAAGGACGCCGAGCGAAACTCGATCGTCCAAATTCTGTCAGCTGAGTAGGGTCTCTAATCAAAACGCTAGCCGCTAAGTGTGTCACTGGGCGTGCCCTATAGATGCGAGGCCGGTTATTAACGATTTTAACAAAGCTGTTAAAATAGCATTTAACGTTATTAAAGGTTAATTAACCGCATTTTTCCCGACTGCCGCTAGGAGGGAGCGTTATGTTCTTCAAGTCTCCGTACGAATCGCACTTCGCCGGTTTTTATAGTATTAGTTTGTATTAATAATATTTTAGTTACGTTAATTGTTTTACGCATACGTTAAATAACTTAAAGAAATAATAAAAAACAGTACCCTGTTTTTGCTCGCTATTTTCTATTCATTGTGATTAACCGCATTTTCATCATCATCATCAGCCTATATTCGTCCACTGCTGGACATTGGCCTCTCCCATGGCACGCCACTGAGCACGATCCTCGGCCACTCTCATCCAGCTCTTGCCAGCCGCCCTGCGAAGATCATCGCTCCACCGAGTCTGAGGACGTCCCACGCTACGTTTGCCGATCCGTGGTCTCCACTCAAGAACTCGTCTACCCCAACGGTTATCGGTTCTTCGGGTTATATGGCCGGCCCACTGCCACTTCAGCGTGCTAATGCGGTGGGCTATGTCGATAACTTTGGTTCTCTGTCGGATCACTTCGTTTCTAATTCGATCTTTTAGAGAAACTCCGAGCATAGCCCTTTCCATAGCACGTTGAGCAACTTTAAATTTGTGGACCAGCTCTACAGTGAGTGTCCACGTTTCGGCACCGTATGTCATGACGGGCAGGACGCACTGATTGAAGACTTTCGTCTTTAGACTCTGTGGAATTGGCGATGTGAAGACCGCATTTTATCGGTAGCTAACCAGACATTTGGTAAAATAACGGTACCTAACGGTTGTTTGTAACTTTAGTGTGGCCTCAGCCTTAGGGACCGGAGTGTGGACTGTGGACCGCATATGAATCCAAATGGAAACGCGACTATGCGATTACCTGCGTAGAGTTGCCGGTGCTATTCCAGCTAGGAATGGCTGGGATTTGGTAGTGATTGCAAAACCGATGGGTCATTAACCTATTTACACTGGTAGCTCAAATGTGGTATAGCCCATTACTCTAGGGAGAGTTTTGTAAATGGTTACCTCAAATAGAGAAATTTACAGAAGTGATTGGTTTCCTACTACACACACACGCACACATTTGTTACATATATACATAACTGAACTAAATGATACAAAATTTAAATCTATTGTCAAGAAGACATTATTAATTTCTCGGGCGTATTATAAAATTAATGACTATATCTTGGACAAGGATGTCTGGAAATGATCCCGATTTGTATTGGCGATCCCTGGCTCTAAAGATAGTACACCTGCTGTGTTAAATTGTATTTTTTTAATATTTGAGATGTAACATAACATTGTAATTTAGATTTATTAAAAAAATTACACCTCGTTGAGTTTCTTGCCGGTATCTTCTCATCAGAGGTTTTTCCGAACCGGTGGTAAATCTTTTTGACATTCATAAGTGCTACCTGTAAGCCTAATCTGAATAAAACATTTTGACTTTGAATTTAACACATAAAAATGTACATGTGGTTTTTAAAATTATTAGCCATTACTACGACACGAAAATTTTATAGCGAAATCAGAAACGGTACAAACAGCAACAAACTTAGTCGACCATTAGAGAGGGAACTGAGAGAAATTGTCTATACTCGAAAGGGATAGGTACATATATCAACTTCATAGTGCATACTAAATGCCTCCCTTTCAAAAAATGACACTTGTTCGTATAGAGGCGAAACGCGCGTCGATCGTGTAGTTTTAGTGTTTAGTGGTGGTGGTGTGTAGTTGAGTCTGTGTGATATATGTTGTTTCGTGTGGAAGCGGAGGAGGGTGGGTTTTTGCATGAACATATATGTGGGAATGTTTGCAACACAGAATGAACGACTGATGGAAACGAGCGAATGACTGGAAGAGATTTTGTGAACGAATGGGTATGACAGAGTGACTAGGAGTGCGTTTGGTGATTTGTTAGCTGCTAGTTGTGTTCTTTTTTCTTTCCGTTTTTTCATTTTATTAAACTCTTTTAATTTCGTTTTTAAAAGTTGTTTCCTCCAAACGATCCCACATATATATATATATATATATATATATATATATATATATATATATATATATGTCGCACAGACGCAGCTATTTTGCACGAGCCCGGCACTGGTTTCGCGGAGTAGCAAGGTAATTTGTTCCAGTTTGTTACTTATTCGCAGATCCGTTTTTAATATCATTTATTTATTTATGTCATAAATTAACACTTACAGTCAAGCCTTACATGTCAATTTAAAAAAACGGTTTAATGGTGACTTAATGTGTCTTTGAGTATACCCCAAAACTTAAAATATCTAGTTAATAACATACTGATAATGATTTTTAAAGAGCTGTCTAACGACACTATGTTCTAGGTCTATGTTCTAGGGTAAAAAAATATTAAAATTGCTAAACGTGGCATAATTTTGTGCGTGGGATTAGCTATACGTCTGCAAAATTTCAGCATTGTAAATTTTATAGTTTTTGAAAAAAGCGAGTGTGACATACAGACAGACATAGCGAAGCTAAAATGCTTCCTAGTTTGACTGAGGAACTCTAAAAATCTAACAATAATGTCAAATCGTAGCACATGCAATGTTTGCGATATAGGGGTTTGTTAATGAGACTTGCACAGTTTGGGCAACTAAATTTAACAGCCAATAGAATCAATAAGATACGGACCAATCAGAGGGCCACGTTTCAAGAACAAGCGGACAAATCGAGTTAACCTTTGCTGATTGCCGTTTTCCCTTATTAAGGCTCTGTGTACCTACAAAGGTACGGCCCTATTCTGTTGAGGATTTAAGGCTGATGAAAGTTGTTAATATAAAAAAAGATTTATTTTTGGCCTTTTGGTAACACAGACTTTTTGTTATTGGAAGATTTAGATGGGTCAGAATTATGTACGGACCCGAAAAAGGAATCGATTATCCCCCCTTTTGGCGGCAATCGGGTAAAAAAAGTTGAAAAAGTAATAGGTATGTGAACCTTGAAATAAAGGTTTAGGAGTAAGCTATTGAAATTCAACAAAAAATATTAAAGTAAGTTAGAATTGTTAGCGTGAAGATATTAAACATAACGTGTTATATTATTGATTGATTGTATCTTTATTGCATCATATACACATTTTACAAGATCTTGGGTGTAAAGTGGACATGGACCCTGTCAGGGTGTAGCAATTTGAAGGTCTAAACTACGATAACATTACATAATTATAGTGTTTCATATTAACTACAATATAAATTAACAACAAAAATCATTAATAATAAAATAAGAAAAAAACATGCAATTATTATTTGTTACTTGCTTACATTACATTTTCTACCTACCTATTATCATTTATAATTTTCATTCATTTCATTTATTTGCTTTAAAAAGTAGTGGAAATTTACATATCCATGCAAATATATTTAATACTTATGAGCTAAGACAGGTTATATTAAGAATTAAATTATACAATTAAAATAATGTCAGAAACCCAAGTACAAACAATGGAAATGTCAAAGTAATAATTAAGCAAGAGTAAGAAAGATTATTTAGGATATTGAATTTATTCGTCATATATATTAGTAAAATATTCCTTTAGGTTATAAAATGGTCTTGTCAACAAGTATGCTCTTAACTTTCGTCTGAAGGTAATAATATTATCTGAATTTTTTATGTCATTTTTTAGGTGATTGAATACTTTAATACTTATATATGGCAAATTCCTTTTAAAGTTACAGTAATTTGTTTTAGGCAGAATAATGTCACAGCTATTTCTCAAAGTATGATTATGATTAATACGCAAATCACGCTTTGATTTGTGCATAGTTTTGTTCTCATAAACATTCAGACTTATTGAATATATGTACATTGAAATAACAGTGAGAATTTTATGCTTCACAAAAATCGGTTTACAATGTTCAAGGTAATGAGCTCCATCAATAATTCTGACAGCTTTCTTTTGTAGAATAAGGATTGAAACAATATCTATACTATTCCCCCACACTTCTAATCCATACTTTAGTATACTGTGAAAGTAAGCGTAATATACCGTCCGGAGAGTATCTTGAGCTAGCATTTTAGATAGACTTTTAAGAGTGTAGCAGGCAGTGGCTAATCTGTTGCAAATGATATCCAATTGGTTTTTCCATTTAATTTGTGAGTCCAATGTAATACCCAGAAAATTAGTTACCTCTGTTTTATTAATTGGCAATGGTAGGTTAAAATCAGCACTGTTCGTGTGCCGCCTAAATGACATATACGTAGTTTTTGTGATATTAATGTTAAGACCGTTACAGGTGAACCACTCTATTAAGTCATCCCAGGTTTGCTTAGCATCTCTTGCAAGGTTTTGTAAGTCGGGGTTTCTTAAAATGATGCTGGTGTCATCAGCGTATAAATATGCTTTACCAGAATAAATATTTAAAGGAAGGTCATTAATGAATATTATGAACAGTAGGGGTCCTAAAACTGAACCCTGGGGCACCCCACAGTCGATATTTTTCACATTTGAGTTTATCATAGTGACCTTGCCAGTAGTCTCAATGTGTCTGACCTGAACAAACTGTGTACGGTTTGACAAGTAAGAGCGCATAAGTCCCAGTACCATTCCTCGTAAACCATAATGCTCTAGTTTATCAAATAGTATATTGTGATCTACACAATCAAAAGCTTTACTGAGATCACAGAATATTCCAGCGCAAAAGTCTCCGTCATTAAGGCTTTTTAAGACTTCGATGACTAGATCACAGACAGCAACAGTAGTATTTAAATTTTTCCGGAAGCCAAATTGGTGCGAAGAGAAATAATTATTTAAAGTAAAATGATTTTCTATTCTAATGCATATAACCTTTTCGAAGACCTTAGCAAGTACTGACAATAGTGATATAGGCCTATAGTTTGCTTTGTCATAGACATCACTTTTTTTGTAGATGGGAATTACTTTGGCTTGTTTTAATAGTGTTGGAAAATATTCGTTTTTAATACATTCATTGAAAATATGGCATAGCGGTATGCATAGAATTTCGATATTGTTTTTGATTATTAATGTACTCAGTTCATCTGGACCAGAGGAATTGGTACTTTTTAAGTTTTTTACTATTTTAATGAGCTCGATTTCATCAGTAGGTCTCATATACATAGATTTGCTATTTGGGATGTTAGTTTTAACAAGATATTTTTTATGGTTTGTGCCCTGATGTGGTGCTCTAGCCGTTTTCCCTACGCTTGTGAAAAAATCATTAAGAACGTTACCTATTTCAATCGGATCAGTTAGCAGTTTGTTGTCATGTCTAAGTTGTAAATTAGTGCATCGAGTGCTTCCCAGTCTACCATCAGCCTCCCTGACCAGCCGCCAAACAGTCTTGCTCTTACATTTAGCTTTTTTGATAGTGTTTTTAATGTATAAATTTCTAGCTGTAAATAAAATACGTTTTAGTGTATTATTATAGAGTTTAAAGTAGTTTTTGAGAGACTTATTTTCTTTAGATTTACGTAATTTACTAAGCAACTTCCTTTTATTTCTACATGATATTCTAATGCCCTTTGTAATCCAGGATTTAGTATTCTTTTTTATCCTGGCTTTAACAACAGGAAAATGTTGGTCAATTAACATATTGATAGTCTCGTAGAATCTCTGTAGCTTGGTTTCACAATTGTTAGTTGAGTACAAAAACTGCCAATCGATCGATCTTAATCCGCATTGAAAGGCACAATTAGTTTTAGGATTTATTTTCCTGCGTGGCATTAACAAATTTTCCGATTTACGAAGTTCAATACTTTCTCTAAAATAAACCAACTGTGCGTCATGGTCAGAAAACGAACAGGGAACCGTGACAGCACTAGAGAAATCATCGATATCAGTAAGTATATTGTCGACAATAGTGTGCGTAGAATCAGTTATTCTAGTGAAACTGTTAATAGTAGGCCGCAAGTTATGCTCTAGCAAAAGTTGCAGAAATGATTTGGTGACAGCAGTTTGAATGTGTATGTTGATATTAAAATCACCACACAGTATTATCTTACGATTTTTATTGCTGTTCAATAAAAGCTCCAAGTGGTTAAAGAATTTGTTAACGTCAGTGTCCGGGGATCTATATATTACTCCTATGTATATTTGACATTTGTTTGGCAATGTCAGCGTCATAGCAGAGACTTCAAAAACCCTTTCCATGCAGAAACGCTTCACTTTGTTAACCTTACAGGAATCAGATATATCATCTCTGACAAACACCAAGGTTCCTCCACCCTTTCTGGCTACTCTGGAATATTCTGCAATGACAGTATATCCTGGCAGAAACATTGTTTTGTATTCGCCTGGTTCAAGCCAAGTTTCGGTAATACAGAGAACACAGGGCTTTGCTTTAAGTTCCACCTCTATAAAAGCTTCAAGACTTAATAATTTATTGGGTAATCTATTAATGTTTAGATGAAGAACACTAAGGTTATTATTACATCCGTTGTCGGATGTGCTACTACCTATAAAAAAGATTGAGTGTTGTAATACGATTCATTCATGTTCTTCAGAACAATGTTTAGGCATTTCGCAAGTTTGTATTTGCCACTTTGGTTTAGTTTGTTTCCATCCATTTTATAGTCACCAAAACTTAAACATAAACTGTAAGATTGAAGCCACACATGTGGAATATTCGAAAATCGCTTATGAAGAGCAACGTTAAATTTAGTAACAAAATCATTAAATTCCTCGACGTTTTGTTTATAACTATAGGGAATGTCACATATGACTACATTTGTATGCGACGCAAGTTTAACAGTTTCTTCCAAGATGTTTAGTATCTTGCTAGCCGAATTTATATTATAATCGCTCCCTCCACACATTATAACCAAGCAGTCCCATTTATTAAAATTGGCAATCTTTTCTTGAACGTTATGCAGCACTCTCTCAGTCGTTCCAAGGTGTATGATGTCGGCCGAAGAATCATAGTCATTTTTCCGGATCCTTGATAATGGCAGCAATAGATCCGTACCGTGAAAGTCCGAGACTAATAGTAGCTTTGGCTTGGTGTTGTTGCTCAGCACTTTCTCCTGCGGAACGCTCTTAATGGTTCTTACACTAAGATCCGATGGGTTTTGCCTGACTGTAAGTTTAGGATTAATGATGGTTGGCAGCAACAAATCTTTTATGATACAGTCCTCTATCTGTTTCGTTGCTTGTTGCAGTTCTTTTGTCGACTGTTGTATGAGTTCTAATGTTTGTTCTTTGGTAGTGAGTGAATTCAATTTGCGTTTTATTAATTTTTTCTCCTTTAGTTCATTGCTTAATCTAATTTGCAAGCGTTTAATCCTACAATTGAGTTTTACTATCTCTTTTTCCAGCAATAGAATTTTGCATTCAGAGTCGGCATTATTATCACTATTAGTTGGACGGGGTTTTTGAGTAGTTGATCCAAGAAAGATATCAGATATTGGAACTAGTTTACATAGTTCTTTGTTTTCGGATTCCAGATCTTCTATGCGAGCTGATAGTATTGCATTTTCCGCTTCTTTCTTTTTTATTTTAGATTTTAGTGGTGTTATTATTTCCATATTTCCGTCGCTTATTTGTGATATATTTGATTGGGACATATTAAGCATCGTCTCCAATTTCGTGTATTTTGTATCATATTCTTTTAGCAGATTTTTGAGATTATAATTCTCTTCTTGCAACTTCAATGTATTTGTATTTGATTTTAATTCAGACATTTCATTTTTAAGTTTATTTATAATTTTATCCTTATGATCGATAGCTTTTAGGTATTCTGACTTAGTATTTAAAGTTTCGTCAGTCTTAGCATTTCGCCGCACTCTAAAAATTTTTTTCACGGGATCTGCTTTGCTACTGTTTTCTTCGTCCATAATTCTATATACTACTATTCCAATACGGACCACAACTTCACGCGCAATTCGGACCGTATTTTGATACTTGTTCTGGACCGACCAATTTGTTTAGGTGCAATTCGGACCCAGCCATAAAGTTGCATTTCCGAACGTAGATGCGTTTGTCACTTGTCACTGTGACATTTGTTTCTAATGAAACAGCTGACTTGGTACCCCTATTTTGTGTTTATTAATTAACAAATTAAGCTGTTATTTTAAATTCTTCAATGTGTGCGTGAAATTTCAATTCAACTGTGTTCTATTAGGTTCAGTTTAGGGTCTATTAATTTGCAAAAACAGCTCACCAGGACGCCGTTCTGATCTTCTTTGGTCGCGCTATAGCTGTACCGGCCTTTCCCACGATATTCACTTAAGATTTAAGCCTTTTTATTGTTTATATAGATTTAAAATCGGACCGTAATTAAAAGTGCGTTTGCTTATGTGACACACACACACACAGACAGATAAATTATATTAACGTTCCAAATTAACTAAAAACTTCCAAGTGAAAAAAGATACATATGTAGCAATTCTACATAACTTGAACTTTGATATTTTTATTTTAACAATAAATCATAAATTGTTTATTTTATGATAGTACCAAATAAAGTCAGCGTGTCATTTAATTCGTTTCTACAGAGAACTGACTCCTATAAAACAATGAAAAAAAAACGATTAGAAATGAAATATAACAAAAACATGGCACAGGTTAAAATTTTGTTGTGTTCTTTTACAGTTAACCATAATTCATTCATCAAAACCTCGTCGACTATTATGCCAGCATCTTCTTATGACATGTTTTTTTCGAATCATTGACTTTCCTGATATTCATAAGGGATTTAAAACCTAATCCTTGACGTTGACTTTTGGAAATTAACAACATGAAATAAATTAGAATATATATGTAGGATGAGTGGAAAGGAGCGTAAGATGACGTACGAAGGTGTAAGAGAGACAGCGTGAAGATTGTATGAACAAGAAGATTTCAATAACAGAATTTGTATGTTTTAATTTGGAAGAAATAAGGAATCACAGTTTAGGCCACGACGAAGACGTGTAAATTATTAAGTTGTTTTGATGTTGGGAAAATACATTTTAAATTGATTTTCTTATTTAAATTACATCCCACATATATCCGAAAAAATAAGGTAATTTCGAGCCACACTTGTTACAATATGAAGCCTAACAACATCATCAAAGCATTATTAACATTGCCTCCGACGTACGTACCACTTCGCGTTTAATTAATATGTCAATAATATATTACATTACACCCGATTAGGACCATGTATTGATTAATTGAGACGCAAATAGATTCAGAGAGGGATACATAATACGACGTGATTCCATCTTAGAATTAGCTTCCGCATAATGTGTTATTTGCGCCTATACTAGGTTAATGCTAACTTGTGTATACATAAGATTTGGTTATTATGCCCTTTCTATCAACACTGAATTGCGCACTCCGTTAGTGAAGACACTGTATCAAATAAAAAATGAAGAAGACGCCCCATACATTTTATCCAGCCCTTAAACTAGGCTTTCACAAGCGGAAAAAAACGGATGCGACAATTTCCAGAACTCTGGTTGGAGTTGTATTTTAACGTCATAACCATGTAGCACAATCCTGCAAAAGATAGGTATCCATATAAAATTTATTTAAAATAGATTATAATTTTGAGTTCTTCGATTAAAAGTATAATGCTAATGCTAAGCTGACGTAAGATTTTCTTAGCATACAACTCACAAAGAAATTCCAAACTATTACGAGCAAAATCTTAGACAATTATTTTTCGGTAAGTAAAGTTATAATTTACTTTTAAGGGGACGAAAACATCTAAACTAACAAAAACATTGAACTAAATAAATACTTTTGTTCTGCTTTATGCTATCTCGAAGACAAAACCAGTCCTGAGGATAGACAGGAGGATATAATTCGGAAAAGATAATTTAGTCGCTGGCATAAATATAGATGAAACTATGAAGTCTAGACTAGACAATTCCGAGATGTAAACACATATCGAATATGATCTTGACTAGACAGTTCCAAGATGTAAACAAACACCGAATAGGACCCCACCTGCGCACAGACTACAGGTTCACGTGTCGTGTTGGTCTCACAAAGAGGGCAGCTTTTTCGACAATGTCGCAATTTATCAAACGAGCCACATTGTTGCTCCCCTCGCAGACTCCATGTTGCTTAGGGTCGTTCGGATGTTGGATGTGAGCGATCTGCATCCTCAAATGTCATATTCAAGCTAGATAAGTATGTTAGGAAAGTTCAGGCTAGTCAATGAAGGTAGTGAAAATAGAATCGAATTTAACGCTCTTGAATATTTGCTTTCGTAAACTTACTAAATAAAACGTTTGATATCAGTCAGGTCTTGATTTTTTTAAAAGACAATCTACGGCCTTTAGATCTTCAAAGGTCTCGAAAGGTAAGGACTTAGAAAAAATCGTTACAATAGTTTTTCTCAATGTTGTCTGCTTCATTGTTTTCGATCCTTCAGAATTTAATGAGAACGACGTCTTCGAAGCACAAAGATAAAACTACGTAGAAGCAAGTCAAGTAAAAATTGAAGAGAAAAACAAGCAAAGAAACTCTAAAGGGGAGGTAGACACAAGATTGTCATTTTCCGGATGTTTGGGCGCCGCAACGCCACTGTATACGCATAAATACTTTTAATAATATGGAAAAGCGCGCAGGTGATGTTTTTATTAAATTTTTCTTGAGCACTCGACGAGAATCGAAACGAGTTTCGGCCAAGTTTGGGCGAGAGGTATTCTTTTCTTTGCGCATTTCAATGGCGTAAACATTACACTTTTGGATTAAACAAAAACATTGAAATGTTAAAGTTGTAGTGGAACATTTTATGACAAACATAAAGCAATCAAACTGTAGTATTTGCGTGTTTTATAACACAATGATTTTGATAAAACTAACTAAAAAATTTCAGCATCGTGTTTATCATAAAATATTTCAACCATTTTAGTAAATAAACAAGGTAATTGTGTATTTTTATCATAAATAAAGTTTAAAATTTAAAAATATATGGCCATAGTTCCAAATTATTGGCATCGAGTGACTTATATAAGTAATTTTAAAAGCAATAAACAAATATTGAATATAAATAAATAACAGACATACGAAGTTAAAATAATTAAAACCATTACAACAAACACTACTTAAAATCCAACGCTTATCTAAAAACTATAAGATTTGTACACAGCAAAACGTGTCCAAAATGAAAACATCAGAATAAAAATTATAAACAAATTAGACCGGAACAAATAAGCAGCGAGTGGAGACAATATTACAAAAGGAAAGAATAAAAGCAAGGTTTCAATAATAAATTATCAGAGGGGGCCCCAGGGTGGTGCCTTGCGGGACTCCCGGGCGGCCCCGGCGCGGCGAGGCGTGAGGACTGAGGGACGACACCTCGCCGTCTTCCTTATTGTGTGTACTCGACCTTGTGGTGCAAGGCGTGTGCTAAAGCGGACGTGACGCCGTAGTTATAATAAATATAATAGCTTAGACGCAAAAAAAGGATCTCCATCAGTTTTTATTGCCTCTTAAAAGGCTGTGCTCGGTGAGCCAGAATTTTTTAAAGCTCATCGATTAGCTACTGTAAAACGCTACCATTGCTCATTCACAGTATCTGTAAACAAGCAATTATCTCATCAGACAAGGTTCCAAAACATTTTATGCTCAGCAAACAGTCCGTTGTGTTAGTAATGCAGAGGAAAAAATCTTTGACAAATTAAGAGTTAGTCAAGAAGTTTTTGTGATAATATGAGATCTAAAGCAATAAAGAGAAGAGTAGATAAAGCAATGTATGTTAAATCATCCGTGTTACAGCGAAGAGCAGTCGATACATTTGTTAATAACAGATCAAAGTTTATCTATAAACATTGGCCAGGTAAACATTATTATTTACCTCGCCATTTAGACCAAATCTTTTTGGAATATGAACGTAAAACTGTTTACGTTCATATCTCGCTCGACAACCTATTCGCCCGTCGAGTGTTGCTGTCATTTTTCTTTAACCGAAAAATTCTATTTATTACTACTTCCGTACAACCAGGGAGGGTTTTGTATAAAAACTAACGACTGGCTAGTTCAGTGTACTATTTTTTGTGTAGAAGTTATTTTTCCAGTCGCTTTTTTTCTCTTTCCTGATTTTTGCCAGAGGCATTTATGACCCACAGGTTTTCTGAATCACAGTTTTCCTCATTCTGTGAATATGAATTTATAAAACGAGCTCATAAATTACGACAATATTCTACAATATTTTTTGTAATACATTTATTGCCAAACATTTTTCACGTGCCTGCTTTAACTTAAATATTCGTTTATTTTAATGAGTATACTTAAGTAATATTATTAAAATTAATATATGAGAAGGTGGTATGGTTAAATTACTTGCAGGGAAGAAATGCGCTTGAAAAATTCAGAATTGGTGAAAATCGTAAATAGTTCTACTAATAAAAGGACTACTAAATCATTATTATGCACTTTAAAGAGATTGATTTATAAAACATCTGTGGAGTATTAAGACTCTTTGACACCGTTTACCAAAAGTCTTAAAGCCAGAACAACCCACATTTGGGCATTGACCGTTATTATATTCCAGTGAACCCCTGCCAGAGGAAGACGATAATAAAATTACAAAAAAGCAGAAAAACATTTCTCTTGAACGACGGAATTTTTCGCCCAAAGTAAGGACGCGTTCAAGTAAAACTTTCCAGATACAAATTAGCGTTCGTGATAAGACAAAGGAAGGACGGAATGCGGAGGACGCGCCCTAATCCGTGCCATGTGGGCTCTGATTGATCACGCGGGAGGTTAATATTTGAGATTACTCTGAAGAGGGAATGATTAGTCTTGAATCGTGAACAAAATGAGATGAAAGGGAATCAAAAGAAGAACTCTAAGAACATTTCCATGTAGAATCGGTTACAAAATACGAGTGATTTTAAACGAAACAATTATTCAATTAATGAGAAAGAGAGTGTTCTGCGAGCATTACAAGTTCACTATCCACTAGGGCCAGACGTTTGTAAGGCTTTTGAAAGATCAATTAATCAAACCAGTCAACATCCACCCACTGTCTGGTAAAAATATCTACGTTGTCACACCACTTACCACCAGTGCCAAACTTATCCATAAAGTTTCCTGTCGATCGCCAGATGTGTCTGACCGACGGGCAGATATAGTCTGCCAAGTGATATGCGATTCTTTGACACTACTCATTAACCACTTTAAGTTCCGGGCATATTGTCTCATTTAATTATTTGATCTTCGATAAACTACTCCAGTCGATAATGCATGTACATGGCATTTGTGACACATGTAAAACGCTGCCAAAACGTAGCCATGGCGGACTTTGCGGCATTAGAGGCGTATGCCATATTTGTGTTTTGATATTACATAGCGTGCATAGTCCATAGTTTAGAAGGTCGTTGTATTTGATGTATACTTCAACAAATTCAAACCTGCTTCTCAAACATTCACTAGACGATCTAGAAATACAAATCAAATATCAAACTTCCCGTTTATTGTTAATATCAATCACCATAAAAAACAGGTTCTTCATCAAAACACTCTGGGCTTTCTCCCTATGTCACCAAGCGTGTGTGACAATGCCCACTGTCATGTAAGGTTACTTTTATTACGGCTTTTACCGCGGGGACGCCCTCGCATCCTGGTTCCGGCACCAAAAATAAATCCTAATTATATGCCCATTTGCAAGGTATGCCACGACCAAATTACGATGCACCTGTCTTGCGTAAGCGCACGTCTTAAACGGGGGTACGCTTAATTTGGATGGATTGTAGGTATTAGGGTGTTGCTGCGGCTACTTATTAGGTTCCGCCATGTTTATTTGTCACTTTAAGGGACTTGTGTTGATCTTTAGTGGATTTCTGTTTTTTTAGGAGCGTGTACGCTTTTGATTTACAGACAGACATTTGCCATTATAAGCTTAGAAGTGGTGGCTTGAGACTTTATTAATTTAAAATGGGAAGTTTAATGTTGTCAGTTCTATTGAGAATCAATCCTGTTAGTTTTCTGATCTTATTATAGTTGTACAGAATGGTCACTCACCGCCCCGCACCAAACTCTGACACCGCTCCCCCCGCAGGCCTTGCTATCAGATTGACGAAAAACTAACGAATCTTTGATATCTGGCCACAATAAGAAAAAAGGGTTTATTTACACTATAAATAGAACACAAGAGAGAAAATGAAACAAAATGTTTATATTTAACAAAGAAAAACAGAAAGTTGAGCCGAGCAGCGTTAAATAGCATAAGTACACAATGTATGGTCGACCAAGTAATTGCTGGACCATTTTTGAACCTTATCCTTTAGCAATACGGTCGAAAAGTGGTCAAGCACTTTCTTGGTCGGCTATGCCGATACAGTCAAATACCTACCTTTCGCAAATAGTAGTTATAATCAGCTACCTAAGGCATACCTAAGGTACAGTTCTTGTTGTCAGACTACAGTAACTATGTAGTTGTATGACCGAGCTACCCTACACTATAGTTAAACTTCATGTTCCATTTTAGAGTGCCGAATCATAATGAACCATTATGTAACTACTAGCGACCCGCCCTGGCTTCGCTCGGTTACAATCGGGGTAAAATGCAAATAAAAACCTTCCCTATAAACATCTCTAAATGCCAGAGAAAACCTCATCAAAATTCGTTGCGTGGTTTAGAAGGAAAAGGCGGCCGAAGATACACTATAAATATTTCGGACAGAAAGGAAAATTAGCGACTGTACTTTATTCTGTCTAAAGATGCGCTACCAACAAGAGACTCAAATCAAATCGCACATAGAACCTTGTACCACTCAAACAAAGGTTTGACAGCTCCACGTTCACAGGGTGAGTTCGCCCACGTTCTCTTTTGTCTGTTAAAAACTCAAACACCGTCCAAACCTTGTGCGGAACCATAACTCAGACAAGAAAGAATCGCGCACCGTTTCAAAGAAAAACGTCTTTATTAAATATTTTCCTCTCAATAATAAGATGGGAGGGAAAAGTCAGAGAGAACAGACTTATTGCTGAAAATAAAACAGCGCGTGAACTGGCATACCTGCAGTTATTTTATTCAGGGAATGATAATAGTCTAAGATGTTATATTTGGACTTAAAAGTTTCAAGAATATAGTCAAAGTCAAAGTAGCTATTTACTAAACGATACGTTTATTTGAGTTAGACACACAACGGCCAATTTTTCATTAGAAATCGAGAACACATTAGTTTGGTTTTTGAAATGTTATATGTAAAAGCTGTATAGTAACTGTATAGAGGTGATCGCCTTTTCTAAAAGCGTTTGGGTGCTACTTGGGCTATCACAAGCATATTATACAGTAACAAGCAAATATTGCACATCGGCTAGTTTCGGATTTGTATTTGTTCACCCGCGTGCGACAAAGACGACGCATTTCGAAGCCGACCTAGCCGATGTGCAATATTTACTGCCGGGTATTGTACATTCGTATATAAGTATGAGTAAATTTTCTCTTTTTGTTCAAATGTTAGCTGGAAGTGATTTTTTCAAGGGATAAGTCAATTTTGTACTATTACTTGTGTTTTGCTGTATGTTCGCATTAGATTTTGTACGTTAAAGAGTTTTAGTACATTCATACGGAGCAGGATTTTAAACTCAACCTGCTGTTATCTCTGGGCCGAGTGAAAGCGCACCGAGCGCTAAATACTAGTCATTCCATGCGATCATAAATGCGGAAAATTGAAAATAAATTAAAATTACGTTATAAAATAGAATGGGGATTTCCATGGGGACCATATTAAATAGACTTCGCTCAAATAAAGCTTCGACCGAAATTAGTGCTTCCGAAATCATTATCATGTAATACGTACGTCGGTTATGAGAAATGGGAAACGAGGTACTACGAAATTGAAAGTCGAAGTGAAAGTCTATATTTCTCTTATTACTTGTTATCTAGTTTATTACTTCTTGCTATCTCACTTCTCAACTAGAATCTCTTTTTATCTTAGCAAATAGCTAAGAGCCACATTTGCCAAGTGCGAGTCGCACTCACGCACAAAGGGTCCACACCACCATAAAAACTAGTATCATCGATATAAGAAGACAATAGATCTGCTTACTTGTTCGGATTTTTACAAGCCTAGCGTCACCAATTTGCGACGGGGTGAAGCAGGTGAAGAGGGGCTTTCAATATTTAGCCATTGGTTCAACTTTAAATCTTGTTGTTGTTTTGAAAAGAGAAGAAAAAAAAAATAAACTGCTGAGTTTTTGTGGCGTTTCTTCTCAGTAGTATCTTTCATTTTCCGAAGCGCTAGTAGATTCAGACATGTAAAAGAGCCTATATGGCCTACTTGCAAAATACATTTTTCATTTTCATTTTCATTTCAATCTTATCGTAAGTGAATAAAGTGCTTCTAAGTTTTCTAACTAGCAGCGACACAGGCGTCGGATAGCAGAACTAAAAATATGACGCCAATGCAAAACGTACAAAACGCAGAGCTGTTCACTTGACAATTGGCACATACAATTTGATTCAGGCTATCCAACATAGTCTACCAAATAGACTATGGTCGGCTACTCTGCCACTGCGTTGTACACAGTTCTATAATTTTCGCTTTTCGATGACTCGTATACAATTACCAAATACGCCAAAAATAATACAGCTACCCTACAACAGATGGCGTTATAATCCAAAACCACGTCTCCTGTATTTGACATCCCACATTTAAAATTATGATTTTCCGTAAATTCGTATTTTAAACTGGGTCATATAATATATATGATCCATTATGGCGTAACGCAGGGTACATGCATGTAAACAACCTGAGTCTAGATCTGCTTGTGACCTATAAGACGCGTTATCTCGTAAACTAGGCATTGTTACATAAGGCTGGGGGCAGAAATAAATAAAAACCGAAGCCTTGGCGGAGACCTTCACGAAAGGTTCTGAGTCACTTATGTACCGCCGTCCTGGGACGCAAGTCCTTAATCTTGAGGGTTGGAGATAGGGGTGTCAACTTTCTAATGCAAAATATACCGATGTGTAAAACATATGCGATTTTCCAACGAACGTCGATAAGCCAAAGGCCACAAGAAATCCGGAAAAGCAAAGTTTCAACTTACAGACTAGTTAAAAGAATAAGTCATTTATGAGGAGTTGCATAGGATTTTACAACTAACTTCAAAGAATATATAGAAACAAAATGATACAAAATTCAAATCTACTGTCAAAAGTTTTTTTAGCGTAATATAATATAAATACTTAAGTTGTCACAAATAATATATTTTAAATGAGACCTCTTTAATGTTCTTGTCGTTTTCTTGTCATCAGAGGTTTTTAGACGAAAAACTTTGCATTGTTTTGCAGGAAAAATGGTTAAGAGCTATCTTGTCTAATTTAGTTACCAACGAAAAATGCTACGGCAAAATCGATTCAACAAATGCGGAGCTAACGACACAACATACAGACAAACAGACCAACAACAATAATTATTTATTTTATTTACAGACTACTAATTGGTCCAGATTTGTTAGTAACATTAAAATAGTTAGTCTATTTGTTAGTAATAGTTAGTCTTTGTGCTGCTTGCATCCAGCGGGTTCCCGCAACGATCACCAGGTCATCGGTCCACCTTGTGGCGGGTCTGGCCACGCTACGTCTTCCGGTACGCGATCGCCACTCGAGAACTCTATGGCCCCATCGGCCATCCGTTCTGCGAGCAATGTAACCACTGCAACTTAAGACCGGTCGTCGATCCTTGGGAGAGGCCTATGTCCAGCAGTGGACGTCTTTCGGCTGAAATGATGATGATGATAATGAGTTAGTCTTTGATTTGCGTTTGGGATTTTTTTTAAAATAGTAAATTATTTTATTATTTTGTTTATGACTTCTTTTACAATAGTAGTAATTTCTAATAATAGTTTCCATAGAATTATGTGAGTAAAACAAATACTACAATAATATTATAATGAGCAGGGGTGGCAACCCTCGCAGAAGCAATCCCCACAGGAGGGGATGAAGTTTTAAGCAAATACTATCGGTTTTATTGTGGTTGGTTGATTTTTGGGATAGAACGGTCTAGCTCTAGGCTATATTTTCAGAACGAGGGTTAGTATTATAAAGGAAACCTAGGGTTTTCTTACAGTTTTACCCCAGTAGGGTGGGTAAATCGTTCGTTCTAAAAGAGTGAAAGTACTCTAACTTTGGAAGTATACTGTTATGGTTCTTTGGACATGTTAACAAGTCTAGAATTAAAAAAGAACATTAAGATATAAATGATTGCCGGTACTTTAAACAAATTAAAACAGCTTAACTTTTTTTTCTTATCCTTAAAAAAACAACAAATACACATAAAGGAATGTCTGTAGTAAGTACTTAACTTACTTTTTTTTTATGAAATAGGAAGGCAAACAAGCAAGCCGGTCACCTGATGGTAAGTGATCACCACCGCCTATCCCGCCCGCCGCCACCCGCAACAGCAAAGAGATTGCAGACGCCTTGCCAACACAGAGGGCTAAAATGGAATACCTCTTGTGCCAGTAATTACACCGGCTATCTTGCTCTCCTCGCCGGAACACGACAATGCAAGCACTGCTGCTTAGCGGCAGGATTAGCGAGCAAGATGGTGGTATAAATATAACTAAGAGTCGTAGTTTATAACCGAGTTCATGTTCCAGTTTCATACCAAGCAACTGGCACTAGTTAAGATTGACCGGGAGATGCCGCACAGAATAAATAATAGTACAGAAACTTCTCTTTTACGACCGTGATTAAACGAATTTCAACTATATTAACAAGCTCAAAAATTTCGTATTACTTCATATACCATGCGTCAGGCGGCGTGAGTCAAAAGGAACGCGACGCCCGCGCCCGCCTTCCCCCGCTACTTCCGGCGACAAGCTAGTGCTGCGCGGCATTCGTTTTCAATTACACTGACACGGCGGGGGCGAGCGAGCGCGCGGCAAGCCGACAGCCTACTGCGATTTGCCTATGCCATAGGCAAGGTCGAGCTTACCTACAGTGCGGAGTGAAACCCTCCCTGGCATAGGATCCCCCGGTCAAAGAATTGATATGGATGTTTTGAACGCTTACTATACTGTTGACCAATTTTGCAATTGTCGCGATATCTCACCGCTGAGATATTACGACATTTATTCAGAAGTCACTACAAAAACTGTGAAAATGTTCTACCGTGCCCTATAAATCAAATTGGTTGACTGTACATCGATTGTCATCCCCATTTAAACCAGCAAGATGGTTAATTAAAAGCCAGTCGGCTTTTTCTATGTCATCCAACTAATCATTAACGAGATCAAACATCCACCCCCATCATTAAAACAACGGAGCCATACTGATCCTAACAACGTGAGGGCATAATGAAATAAATGTAGGGCCCAAATTCATTACACGAACAGAATTGACCCCCTGACAGGTGAGCAGCAACGTTAAAAACAACCGATTAACAGACAAAAGTGAACGCAAACGCCTAAAGAACAAAGGTCAACGCTGCAGCAGAGACGGATTGGTAAAATCGTAAAGATCCGGAATAAATAATCTGAAATGCCTACTTCAAGTCCGCTGGCGAATTTAATTTTGGTCCGCTCAACGTTTTTATGGGCATCTTTTTTAGTAAAAGGTGTATTGCTTTAAAAGTTGTGCGGGATAATAAAAAAAGGCAGGGGTGGTTGTCTTGAATTTTAAAACTTTACGCGGCTTTGATCTAAGCGAGAGATGAGTAGACCATTAATTACTGACAAATTTTCATAAAATAATAAATTTGGAACGAAATAGGTAAGAGTTTGCTTGGACGTTTTTAATCTTTGGCAATTTGTGTATTTTTCTAATATAATACGTGATATCATTAATGCGAAATTGTTTCAAACTTACCGATTTTTACAAATATTTATAGCGACGGCACCGGTTTCATAAGCACATAAATACCTTTCCTATAAAAATCTCTAAATGACAGTCAAAACCGCATCAAAATCCGTTAGGTGGATTAGAAGGAAAGGGGACCGAAGATATTTATATATGGGGATATATTTAGTATAAAGTAAAGTCGCATTTTTTTCTTGTCTGTCCGAAATTTATATAATGATATATAATGATTGACTTTGCTTTGCCTTGCGTTTTGCCAGTTTCGCCACATTACTGCTAATCTATGATCTTTTTTACTCGACTGCGCGACGCAAAGGAGGGTAATGTGTTTATGATCCTATATATGTATGTATGTATGTTTGTTCCTTTGCGGCGATCTAGAGGCCAAACGCGTGGCCCGATTTTGATGATTCTTACGTCAATCGATTCGTCTTAATCTTGCGAGTGTCACTAAAGACATGACAATAACCAAAATTCAATATGGCGACCACCAGACGCCTTTTGTGAAAAAGAAAAAAATGAAAGTCAACGAACTATGTTGAGTGGGGTATCATTGGATAGGTAATTGAAAATCATTACTAGATTGCTAAAATCATTTTTCATTTTGAATGGCCGTTTAGGATCTATAACGATTTAAAGTTGGTTAGTAACTATTCTCACTTAATCCGACCTAAAAAGTGTAAAATAAAAAAAGTAAATTTAAAAAATCAAAAAACCCAACTGCGGAAAAGTAAACCAAAACTGAAAAGACTAAAACAAGACCAGTAGTCTGAAGTTCTTTTAAGTAATATTAAATACCTACACCATTGCAATTGTTTCATGAACTTGCAACAGCCGGGACCCATTACTGGGAAGATTTGAGCCGGTCTACATTTTTAATGGGTCCCGACTGTTGAAGTTCATAAAACTATTGCAATGGTGTAGGTATTTAATATTTTTTAAATTTATTTCTAACAACGGGTCCTCAGTTTCAAGTTCAACACAGCTCTTAAAAACTCTCTTTTAAGGCCAAGCGTTAAAAATACAGGTCAAAACTACATAAATGCGTTCATAAAAAACTCATCCTCCCTTACTATAAAAACTAACCTAAAACCACACAAACCGCCCATTTTATCCAAAACCGTCACATTGATATATTTCGTCTTCATTAAAGGGACCCCTTGTATATAAAACGGTGTATAATAAAATTACGGAACCCGGTCACGTGTCGCCCGTTCCGACTTGCCCCGAACGATATTAAGACCTAAAGAGGGTTTTTTTTAAACTTATTATTGCCGTAAAATCCCTTGTCTTTTGTCTAATAAAAAGGACAGTTTGGACGTCTGTTTGCGATTCGGGGGATTTTGATGTGATTCTGCAACATCAGATCCAAAAAGTAGTGATTTAGTTTCTTTAACCGACTGGCGCCAGAAGGGAGGGTTATGTTTTTCGAGTGTATGTACGTCCGTTACTTTGGCACGCGCCGCAGCCTAAACGGATTGACGGATTTTGACGTGTGAGGTGTCGTTGGATAAGGACCTCGTGCAAGGTCCGTTCGGATAGCTACCACAATTTTGCTCGTTAATCCTGCCGTTAAGCAGCAGTGCTTGCACTATTGTGTTCCGGCGAGGAGAGCAAGACAGCCGGTGTAATTACTGGCACAAGAGGTATTCCATCTTAGCGCTCTAGGTTGGCAACGCATCTGCAATCTCCTTGGTATTGCGGATGTCTATAGGCGGTGGTGATCACTTAAGATCGGGTGACCCCCTTGCTTGTTTTCCTTCCTATTTTATACTAAAAAGGGCTTTAAATTTCGAGGGTAGGCTTTGAGAAAAATAATAAGGGTAGTAGTGCAAAAATGTTGGCGGTATTAAAGAAAAATGTTTTAGTTTGTCAGTACGCCATTCGTTCAAGTAGCGGACGGTCGTACTGTTCGATCTTGATGATGCCTCGTATAGAGGCGAAACGCGCGTCGATCGTGTAGTTTTAGTGTTTAGTGGTGGTGGTGTGTAGTTGAGTCTGTGTGATATATGTTGTTTCGTGTGGAAGCGGAGGAGAGTGGGTTTTTGCATGAACATATATGTGTCGCACAGACTCAGCTATTTTGCACGAGCCCGGCACTGGTTTCGCGGAGTAGCAAGGTAATTTGTTCCAGTTTGTTACTAAAAAGGGCTCTATTTTACTAGGTAATTAAGTTTATTATATTTTACTTTTAATAACAAAAATTTGCTACCTTGAGCCTAATTGATACCAATAAAATTTCTATACTTAGGCGAGTAAATTGTTTATTTCAGTGTCGTCTGTGACGTAGGCAGTCCCAACTCCCTAACAAACTTGTTTAGCCTTCTCCCAAACACAAAATTATATTTCATCGCCCAGGCAAGATTAAAAGCGAACATACAACAATAATTCATTATTCCTTATTACTTATTCGAATACATTAACATTATTTACTCGGCGGTTCTTTGTTGGTGTTGAGCGTCAAAAGCGCGTATGTACCTACAGTAACGGAATGAAAATCTTCGTCCAATTTATATGATGCCGACTTTTTAGGGTTCCGTACCTTAAAAGGAAAAACGGAACCCTTATAGGTTCACTTTGTTATCTGTCTGTCTGTCACGACCATTTTTCTCAAAAACGCGTGGAGGTATTGAGTTGAAATTAATATCAAATACTCAAGTTTGCAGTCCCTTAGAGCCGTGAAAAAATCAAACTTCTAAGTCAACGCAATCAAAAGATACGGCCGTTTATGCCGCATGTTTCATACATTCGCAAGACACTCAAAAACCTATGGAGTACTTCCCGTTGACCTCGAACTATGAACTTTGTCAAGAAGCAAGGTCTTACAACACAAATAAAACAATAAATAGACATGATAAATAAATAGACAATAGAGTTAATACACTCAAAAAAAAATTGTTTTGGTCTTACAAAAAAATGCGACACTAGATGTTGTTGATGACGGAATCCTCGGCGCGCGAGTCCGACTCGCACTTGGGCGGTTTTTTATACCAGCATCTACGTAACAAACGCCAGTCAATGCGAATATGTCAATACTAGCTTGTCCCGCAACTTCATCCGTGGAGATTGCATTCTAATTCGCACCCCCCTTTTGACCCTGAATGGTGTAATTTTAAAAATCCTCTTTTTTATACAAAATAGGAAGTTGCCTTCCTATTTTATATACGCAAGCGGGTCACCAGATGGTAAGTGATCACCAGCGCCTATAAACACCCGCAACACCAAGGAGATTGAAAACAGACAGGATCGCAACTAGAAAAAATTTAAACAAAAAACTTGCTAAACTTAAACTATGTTTTTCTGTTTTAATTTTTTAATTTATTTTTAAGTCAAACTGAAGCATCGGTTTTGTGGAACATTTACGAAACACTTGTGTAACAATAATGTATAATAATAAATAAACAAAAATGCAGTAGCAGACGTGGTGCACTTCGCGAAGCTACCTAGTCATCCAGCGCACCTCGGCGCTGGGGCCGCTGCAATAGGGTTGCCGCGCGTGTGAATGAATACGAGTTATGCAATAAAAAGAGAAGCATACAAATTAATGCTTTTTGTGTGGTTTTTGTTCGAAGAGAGACTTCTGCACCTGTACTATTATTTAATTTTACTAGCAGACGCCCGCGACTTCGTTCACGTGAAATTATGTCCGTCAGGGATAGTGTAGCTTTCTATTGGTGAAAGATTTTTTGGAATCGGTTCAGTAGTTCTAGAGATTACCCTCTACATACAAACAAACAAAGTTTACCTCTTTATTATATTCGTATAGAAGTGTAGATTAATTAATATATTAACATTAATAATATGTATGAATTTTGAGTTTCATGATCCCCCCCCCCCTTTCCTCCTTTTTTCTAATTTTTAATAGCCGAAGTCCTATTCTAGATTTATTTAAATAGATCTGTGAAAATTGCATCCAAATCAGTTCAGCGGTTTTTACGTGATGCGCGTACAAACATTATTGTCTCAACGATTTTATTATATGTATAGATTCTGTGGCGATAGTCCGCTCAATGATGAAGTTTAAAAAGGTAACATTACGTAGACTTGGATGGATTCCAAAAGTGACGAAATGTTTTATTCCACCACCGTACATCGCAATATCAAGCGCACATACTCCGTTTTGGAAGCGCGGTATTATGTACCGCGTTATGTATGTATGAAAGGAAGCTATCTATCGTAGGAAACGTTAATTTCCGTTCCCATAACGAGATCGGTAACAGTAGCGTACATTGTGTGTTCTTTTGAATTTTTTACCTATCGCCGAAATGCTTTGCGTACTCATAAATTGGATGACGCTTCTGAACGTGATGGGGGACAAAAGATAAGAAGTTAAATGTCTTGGAAACTGTAACGTTAATTTCAAAAAAGATGGCATCAGTCTACTCTTAAATACGTGCAGAATAAAATATAGTATGATGCTGAGTTTGAAAATAGATAGATCGATAGATGCCGTACTTTTCACCGGATGTGGATCCGAAGCATTAATTACATCAGAAATTTCAATAAACTTACACCGTTTTGAATTAAACGATTTCATATTTCTGATATAAATAAATAGTCTCCATCTAAGTAATATCTAGAAAGCTAATAGCGATAATTTGATATTTCGTGATGATTATTTTCCGGTGTCATTTCATCAGAGATCTTTTCAAACCGGTGATACATTTTCTGACATTTATAAGTGCTGATATGTAAGCCTGATTAAAAATATCTTGACTTTAACTTGACGAATATCATCTAACAGTGTTGATGATGATGAGACTTGTATAGGAGGCGTTGGGGCTTTACTTAAAAAAAAAAAGTTCAACGTGGAAACGTCGCAAAACATGAGAACTTATCGCATCGGTACCTAATTAGTTATTTGTAATAATGTACCAAATTAAACATCACCTTAATTTGAGTGGTGAGTTGTCAATAAAAATATTTCATGGCAACATTAAAACAGTGGTGAAAGTGAACGGCGGGAATAATCAATACCCGCCCGGGCCGCGCAGGTACGTCCCTCCCCCGCGCGTGAGGACTCAGAGTAGGCGAGATACAGAGGTAAAAAAAAGTTTTTTTTTAATGTTAGGTGATATATAAGTACATCATCATTATCATCATCAAATAATTTAAGAGCCTAAGGTCTCGTCGGTGAAGTTAACGCCATTTCTCTTTCCTTTGCCAAGGACCTAACTTCATAATACCATAATAACTTTATCACTTAATCTTCCTGTTCTCCTTGAAAAACAGTAATGTTATAAATACAGTAATATCAAAATATTATCTATACATATAAAAAGGCTTCTATAACTGACTGACAGACAACACATTACACGTACACACAACACATTGCACAGCCTTAACATGTATAGTCGACCAAGAAATTGCTTGACCACTTTTCGACCTTATTACAAAAGGATAAGGTTCAAAAGTGGTCAAGCAATTACTTGATCGACTATACCTAGAGACTTGCAATTTCGAACATACTCGTAATAAGTTTGTTAGTGAGAAAAAATATTTGTGTAAATTCCACCATTGAAAAGGTTGGGGGTGTCAAAGTTATTATGTAATCAACAAGGACAAACTCACAGGGACAGCTATAGATTTCTATAAGTAGGTATTTAATCAGCTAGTACACTGTGGCACTGTGGGTTACACGAACTGTCGGTTTGAGGATCCCATGTTTGTAGTAAACTTTAAAAATGCAGCAATTCTGATAGCCTCAGGAATAACATTCATTCATTCATAAAAAAATCGTTTCATTAAAAAAAATCTCACAAAGCTCACATTTCAAAATACGGCGGTAATAAGCGTGCAGATTTAAAAAAGCTCGGGTGTGGGTGCCTTTATTTTATCTCGAAGTTATTTATTGAGTGCGGTCTTATTCACTGATGCTCAACAAAATTTGTTTATTTGTCCATGTCATACGTATTATTTAATGCATTTTTCTCTCTCTATGACCCCTCTGCATGAATACTCTGTGCGCAGCATCCCTCCATCCCGAGTACTGTCTAAACCGATTGATGCAACTGAAATTCGTCTGCACAACCACCTCAGTTTCCCAAAGCTTAGCAACATAAAAGTTTATAACCTGCCGGTCCCCAAAGCCACTTCTGCCTTCTGCAAACGCTTTGGAGACCACCTAAGTGTGTCTACTTATAATGCTGCTTTAAAACACTGTAAGCTTAAGTATTGCTCTGTTATTGAAGCAAAAAAACTTCTTTTTAATTAGCTCCAACCCTTAAATTATACTGAGACTGAAGCTATTCTTGAAAAACTAGAATAATTGTTAATACTTAATCTTATATAATCTTGTAGAATTTATGCTTATTCAACTGCAAATGTATAACTCTGTTTACCTGATAAGTGTACCTATATTACCCAACCACTTTATATGTATAACAATATGTACCTATACAATTGTAACTGGTTCCCCGCGATACAGGCATTGCCTAGTGTGGGGACCCCTGATAAATTTTGTTACACCTTTATGCAAAATAAACAAATTTTTAATTTTAATTTAATTAATAAATAAAAACAACTGTCCAAGTGCGAGTCCGACTCACGAACCGAGGTTCCAGCGTACAATAATATTTGTATTAATCAAAACAACATGTAAAAAAGAAAAACAAACCGCAGAGGGCCTACAAAATTCGCTTTTTACAAGCATCTTTTAGAGAAAGAGAAAGAGAGCTTATCTTATAAAAAATAAGCATTTTAGCAAAGGATGCGGTTATCTTTTAAGCAAGAGAAATCAAGGTCTTTGTCAATCGTTTAACGATAGAAAGAGCACAACAGAGCAGAAGCTAACTAGGCTTTCTGTCATAAAATATAAAATAATATAAAATTACGACTTCTATTTACCTTTTACCAGTCATGAAAATTGTCAGAAAATTGAGTTAGGTTTTATTGTATTAAGATAAATAAAGGACATAAAGGCGCCTCAATATTGCTTAGTCGAGGGAAATGTTTGGATCACGTTTTTATTTTGCTTTGTAGAAGGAAAGTTAGGTTTCTTTTGTTGGAGACTTTCGAATCAGCCTTTTATGTTATTTAAGTAACAGGTTGCAATTCTAGATAGTGAGTTATGTTCTCAACGTTTAGTAATAAAGATAAGAAAAATATTATATTATAGCAAAGTAACGCCTGAATTTAAGAATTATTCCGAGTAAGATTATCTTAATTTATTTTTCCCGCATCATCATCAGACCGTGATGACGGTCTATCTGCCACCTATCCAGTAGGACAATCCCAATGAGCCCTAACATGAAACATCTGCTGTAAGTAGTTCGGGCGTTGGGTATTCCGCCGGTGACGTTGCACCAGGTCAAGGTATTGCAACATCGATAGATCATTTAAAATCTATCAGACTAGTAAAAGTGGCTGAGAATCCCTTCATCAACTAGGAAAAGAGCTGATGATCCTTAAACGGCTACACAAATTTTAGTCAATCATAGTTAAAAATCGTCTCGATTTTTATCAGCTTTCAAATAAAAAAAACCGTACCAAAATCCGTCCCTTGGCTCGTGAGTTATAATGCCATAGACTAGACAGATAAACACGTTAAACTTGTAATGCCTCTCTTTTTTCGTCGGGGGTTAAAAAGTACTAACGTAATGACGTTTTCTGTTACCTTCTTAATTGATAACGCGTCTGTGTCATTTTAATAAAAGCTGTTTAACCACCATTTCATTCCAAACCACCACTTAAAGCTACCTCCAGACTTAAAACCAACTAATAAATCATTACAACCTGTATCAAATACAAATTTTATTACACCTAGCTATTGGATAATGGCTTCTATTAATAACACTTTAGGGTTTAATATAGTTTTTATTGCACCGGTTGTTTCAGACGGCTTTAGTGTTAGTTGGTATAATTAATCATCTCTCGGGCGGAAAATCGAGCAGACTTATTCGACAGTCTAAGTTATTGAGATGCCGAGCAAACCAGGTGCTATGTCTCGCTCTTACGCATTACGGGTACTACGCAAGAGGAAGACGACACCAAAAGCAGTATCGTCAGAATCGTCTCGAAGAAAGGACCAGCTGGTTTCTGATAGCGCCGTCTACGAAGTTTGAAGTTGCATCGATGGAATGCATACGTTTACCCACTTCTAGTGGTAAAATTGATTTGAGATTTGGTAATATGTATGTAAATCCAGACGCAATAGAAATCATGGCAACGTCGATAAAAAGTTTGTATTAAAAATGAAACCTTTGACTGAAAAAGAAACATTTTAATTTAATCAAATTTACTCTTCTAAAAGAGTAAATTTTATCAAATTAAAATGCTTCTTAAAAACTATTTTTTTAATGAAAAAGGGTAGCAAGCGTGCAGATCAACTGATGGGAAGTGATCACTCCCGCCCATGGGAAGCAGTGACCCCATGAGAGCCGCCAATCCGTTGCCAGCCTTGAGGTCTCCCACAACTGAGCCTCCAGGGGTGCAATTTTTCAATCTCACCAGGTGACTAGAGCTCACAAAAATGGCCGAATCTCTATGAAAAATGGCTACTTTGGTGAGCTTTAGTTACCCGGTGAGGTTCAAATGCAATTTTTGAATTTCACCAGGTGACCTAAAACTCACCAAAACGGCCGCATTTCTATAAAAAACGGCCATTTTGGCGAGCTTAAGTCACCGGTGTGATTCAAAAATCGCACTCCAGCTCTCGTAACTCAAATTTCGTAGGTAAATGTAAATAGATTTAAAGAAATATAGTTATTGCCTTGAAACTAAGTAACTACTAAAAAGAGTTTACCTAGATTATTGGAAGCCCAGGTCTCCTCGACCTATAGAATAGAATAATTTATCCATCAAATCTTTGTCAACTACAATAACTACACTAGTAACATAATGCCAAATAGATAGGCTACGGATCATACGCGATTCTCTTAAACGGTGATAACTTCGCATCTGATACCCCACATGCTGATTTACCTCCTTTTCCATTAAAAAACAGATCTCCACAATAAATGACATTCTATTCTATTCTATTCCGTAATTTTAAAAAAATTACATCAACATATGCTGATGTTTTTCAGAGACTGGCGAATTTTATTGTAGTCCGCATTTTCGTGTAAGCATACTTTGAATAAAAATATCAGTCTACTTATCTTAAGTTCAATGAACTTGGAGTTTCGTCAACAGAATTTTGCTGAGTCATCAATAATGTATAAGGCAGTAAAACGGGCCCTTAAGTACCATTCGATTTGAGAGGCAATGTCAACGTACTTAATTGAATAATTAAAAGTAACGTAAAGACTGAAGCTCGCTCGAATAATGTTTGCCAAGGAAAGTGCTCGAGATAATAAATGCTGTACATCGTCACACCATGTGATATAACTATATGAATTGAAGTTATTTCAATAATGTTAGAATATTTTAATATTTCGGACCAGACCGTGGTCTTTAATAAGTGAGTGATTCGTTTACTTAAATATGTAAAACAACGTACTTAAACATAATTAATAGATTCAGGTGTTACTGTGCTGAGGACCATATTAACAAACTGGAACAAATTACCTTACTACTCCGCGAATCAATTCGCCGATTCGCGGAGTAACAAGGTTACTTGTTCCAATTTGTACTTAAACATGGTCATATAATTGCCAACTAGGCAGAACCTGCATTATCCGTATTGTTCATCATATTTAATGCCCATCATTCTCTTTTACAACCTTGGCTTAGTACATAACTTCCTGGTCATTGCTTACAAACATACAATACTAGTATTCACATGGATGACACGTTTCATAGCAGCCCGATATTATTGGCCACGGCCGTAAGATAACAGAGACTAAGGATCATAGTTAAAGATCGTTCTTAACTATGACCGCGTAGCGTATTCAAAATCGCATTTGATGTTTCATTTAAGTTTCTGACTAAATTTTTGTGTAATTTTTGACATTACCAAACGATATTTGATACAAAGAACTTTACAAAACACCCAGCCTTACATGGTGAAGTAGAAAGGTGTAACCGTGAGACGTGCTACGAGCTTCAAAAGCAACATTTTGCAGTCATAACATTCAATATAAATTACAGAGACCTTCAAACAATTGTAGCCTCATTGGCGAATAATAAAAATATACCTTTCCCGTGTCGGGGGATTAATGTGGGATAGTTTTTGGCCGGGGAAATTGCAAGTGGGGTAAGTTTCCCCGGGGAAGGGGTGGGGTGGGACTTAATGGTATTTATAATGCCCCGGGTTAGGGATTAGCTGGTACGTGCCCGAGGACTTGTTAAGCGGTGTGTATTGATATTCTTTTTAGTTTAATTGGAGCGATTTAACAAGTAAGTAAGTACGTGTAGGTGAACTTTTATTAACAAAATTAGATGAGAAGAATTTCATAGAAATGTCGTACCTATTTTAGCCCATCAAAGTAAATTTAATGCTTTTCTGTCACAAGAGCAGAGAAAATAATGACCAGATATAGCTAAATAATCTTGGATACTACCAATTTTAGTAGTGTACATATTATGTTTTGTATTTATTCGTTTTTGTATGGAATTTTTTTTTTGTTCGTCCAAGTAAAGGTTTTAATTGGAAGAGATCCTTTACAGGGTTCACATCTTTGTAGATCACAGTCTCTGTCTATTTTTTCTGTTTTTATCATACTAAAACAACTACTGTACTCAAGTAAATGCACTAATTTGCATTACTCTATGTGTAATATTATTTTGCATATATCTTACCTGCCTTCACTTGGTTCTTTCCCTTCGATCCTAAACATAACTCCACATCCCAACGATCACTCGAAAACAGAACACTTCCGCATATATAATATCATCAGGATAGGATTAATTAACATTGCAAATTCACCATATAAATAATAACCTAACCCCAATCATACCTACTGCCGATAGGCCGTATGCGGATCCAAACTGTACGAACGATACGTCATTTTGGCTTAGCGAGCCGAACTACCCACATCCTTGCGTAAAATATTGTTGAAGTTGTGGGTAGAGTGGCTTATTGAATTATCTTATCTCCATTGTGCTAAGTTTTAATGACCGCTCTCGCCACGTGAGGGAAGGTTCCGCTTATTCACGGGTATTTACTAGTTCGGGGTTGATTGTGAGATATAAATGAGGGATTGTAATGCTGCGTCAGCGAGTTTTGGTAAGTTCGAGTACATCCGAGCTGAGAGTGGTGTGGTTGAGATACGCAAGGGAGGAAAAGAACTGATGTTTTGTGACAGCTTTCAGAAAAACTTACAGATGTTTATTTTTCTATACTATGAAGATGTTTACGTAGTTTGTAGAAAGTTGCAAAGAAAGAAAGTCAAAGAAAAGTGCGTACTTACGCTTAATTTACAAGTTTATGGGTGTCAATTTTTTGTATGATCTTTTCAGCAATTGAAATAGTTCAAAAAATGAGCTTTGACACTTTTCAAATCTAGTAGGTAGCTACTATTCAGGTTAAACCTACAATTACGTTAATAGTAGTTATACTTCTTCAACACGGGTAAATGAGATAACAATCACAAAGATCTCTGGTGAAAATTTGTTCAAATGTAAATGTATCCTAAAATGATTATTTGATTATAAACATTAGACTATGAATCACTTAAAAAATAATAACAGAAGTGGAAAAATGCAAAAGCTAGTGATTTTGTCTAGAGTGCAGGCAGCTGTCTAGTTGTACTAACCGCGGTCATTTAATGAGAGATATTTTTTCTAGGGTTAGTAAAGAGGCTTCATAATAGTTATTAAAAATATCGTGACAAGATGTGCACATTCATAGAAATAAAAGTGTTACCATGATCCTACTTGTCTGGTTTTACTGTCACAGGGGTTATGGAGATCAGCTGACAATTGCTCCAATGTAATAACCAGCCAGATTTGTAATCGTGGTTGAAGTACACCCCGAATGAAGAAAAGGAAAAATAGGCTAGGTGGATGATAATGATGATGAACGACTTACAATCACACAATAAAGTTCAACTTTCTATCTCAACTTAGTAATGTACAGTTAGTCTCAGAAGTAGCTTAATAATTAAGAACCTCGTCGTAGTAACGATAAAAATGAGAGTTGTTCCTGTTTGTCACATTACCGACAGCGTATAGGCACTAAAATGTTTAGCTACTTCTAGGCTGACCTGTTCGTCTTTTCACCCGACTACCAAAGGAAATTCCAATAGTATAGTTTAACTGCAATAAATTCACGTTATCTTATTTGTTGGCATCAACATGCATGATGATTTACATGGAAAATATACACACTTGAAAAGTTACACATACAAACAGGCATCAGAACTTCCTTCACAAACTCCGCTAAAGATTTAGCTCACGTTCTACGCACGCTCCAGGTGGGTAGCGACGCCATATTTTTGCGTCACCTCCATATTTATATGTTAATGCCACCCGAAAGTGATCCCGAACTTCCCTGGATGAGTTCCGAAAAATTCCCGAACTCCTAAATCTAATTTCGCCCTCACCTCAGAACGTCCGACGTGTTCGCTCGCAATGCCGAGCGGTTCTTTTATTTGACAATCACCAGTTGCGTTTGTCCACTGTATTGTTTTATGTTCAATGAGACCAATGACTGGCGCACCCCTAACCAGGCTAAATGTATATATATGTATCTTCCTACGTATAACTTTAAAGCTGAACATCTAAGTCAAAGTCAACATATCTTTATTCAGATTAGGCGTACAGAATGTCAGAAGACTTACCACACCGGTTCCGAAAGAACTCTGATGAGAAGATACCGCAAGAAACTCAACGCGGTGTATTTTGATAATACAACCTGAAAATTACTTGCTTTCAAATAATTGTTCCAGTAAGAAGCATGCGTATCTGTTTGGTTTTTGGGAAAACTCCTGGGTCGCTGAGGCGTTAGTGGCAGGAGGTAGTCATACCAACTCATACTGATTACTAGCAAATCTGCTGATAAATTAATGCTACTCTGAGACTCTTAGCAATATTTGGCGATCTATAACAAAAGGCTTTAAAGCACATATTTTCTCTACTAGTTGTTAAGGGGCCAACACACAACTCTGATACGGGTTTTGTGTTCAAACGGCGAAATTTTTAATTAAGTGTTCCTATCTTTTACTTCTTGTATTCATCAAATTCATAGCTTTGTGACGGACCGTTATTAGATGTCGGATTGGAGTACAATGGACCCGAGCCCTTAGTTGGAAGTTATGACTAGTGAAAGGGGCGTATCGTTTCATAGCTAGACAGAAAATGTATTTCTCTTTTACTTTCCGAGGGGAATGTTTTAGACCAGAGCGTAGAAACAAAAAGCTGCAGAAGCGAAGCTCTTTTGAGTACGCGGAAATTCTACAAAGTATTCAACGTTGCTGGAATTATTACGTGCGATACTAAGACTAAATAATACACTTTAATTTCTGCTTTAAAATTGGTTGCAGACCGAGGATAGGGCTAAACAGATGCAGTTTTAGGAAGAATAGTTTCCGTAACTTGGTGTTTGTAAAAAAACAGACCTGAAGGTCTGCAAGATCTGCTACATGACTAACATAAGAATCGTTTTTCAGAGCTAAAATAACACAAAATCGGAATAAACTACATGCCCTAAACGACGCTTTAATCTTACAGTATATTTTTTAATAATACCTTAAAGTACTAAACTCACTCAATATATTGAATACCAAATTGTTTCATATTGACCAGAATAAGAATTTTTGTGATTATATTTAGATTAATTATAATCAATCAATCAATATAAATTGCTCTTCTTAGTGTCACATATTGAAAAAGGTATGTCAAAAATGGTTTTTAAACTTTTTTAAGACTATGAATATCAGTGGTTTCATTTCTTGTCGTTTTATTCTTTGACTAGAACTTGCCAACGTAAGAAACTATTAAAGGTCAGTCTATTTTCGCCACTAATTGGGGTCGGTACAGATTTGTAAGAAATATTCGATTCGGTTTGAGATGTGGCGATGAAAGATTAATGTATTTTTTATTATAGCGAAGCATGAATGTTCTAGTTTTGGAAATAATGTCGAAGTATTATCGAGATCTCAATATAAATGTGTCTGGGAATCGGTGTCACGTCCTATAAAGAAATTAAAGTAGACTTAAGCCTGTTTTTATAAGACTTCGTAAGTTCAGACGTTGGATAAAATGAGATAGGATCGGGTAGAAGGTCCGTCTAGATTGCTACCACCACATTGCTTGCTAATCTAGCCGCTAAGGTGTGGCTAAGCAGCAGTGTTTGCACTATTGTGTTCCGGTGTTAAGAGTAAGAGAGCCCGATAAAATTATATTGTTGATTTACCTCGACGTTTCGGCCATGTTTTAATGGCCGTGGTTACGAGTAGTTGTCTACTCGTGACCACGGCCATTGAAACATGGCCGAAACGTCGAGGTAAATCAACAATATACTTTTATCGCGTTAAAGTCCCGATAGCGTTATAAATATTTGTGAAAATCGCGAAAGTTTAAAACAAAACAATTTATAGCAGAGCCGCTGAAATTACTGGCATAAGAGGGTTTTCTTTTTAACAGGGTCGGCAACACATCTTCAATCTCCTCAGTGTCTATGGGCGGTGGTGGTTGCCATCAAGTGACTCGCTTTGTAAAATGAAAAAAAAAAAACGCTATTTTAACGAAATTGACTTAAAGTTTACTATTTCAGGTTATTTGACAATACTTCTAAATCGTAAACGTCAAAAAGACCACCAATCTCTAACGCCGCAACTTTATCGTCCCCACGCGGCTCCGAGAGGGTTATGAATTTTTATTAAAACCCCTCGAAACCCCAGCGCGGGGTTTAATTAATATGTGGACTGCCGTAATTTATAGCGGACATAGTAAACCCTGATTTTTGCAGGGCGTTAGGAATTAGCGCCGGAACCCTTTTTTCCCCACCGACCACTTTACTTTGTTACGGTTTTGTACTTTTCCTTATTTCCTCAGCGGTTTATGGTTAACCTAATCTAAGATTGTTACGGCTGCCGGAATAAGTATTTGTGGAAAGTTTTTGGATACATTAGTCTTTTGTCTAAGTATTTCTGTGGAAGCTAATTAATAGATTCAGGCGTTACTTTGCGGAGGTCCATATCAACAAACTGGAACAAATTACCTTGCGGAGTAGCTAGGTTATTTGTTCCAGTTTGTTTCTGTGGGAGCTAAAAAAAACCAAGCCTATTCCTTTTTTAAGCGATTTTACTTGGTAAGAGTTTTTGCGTGCGTGAAGTTACATTGCGTGCTACCGAAGTATGATGTGGTCGATCGATTGATCGAGCCGCGCAATGTAACGCAACTAGAATAAAATTTGGTGGTTTAGTTCGAGTTTGTTACCGCTGGAGTATCAAACTGGAACTTGAGTTCGGTCTATAACTACGACCCTTAATCGCCGGCAACGCCTTACGATTCTTTTGATATCGCAATGCACCCAGCACGATTTTTTTTAAGTTTCCTAAATATGCATGTTAATCTTTTTTTTTCTATCAGCCTTTCTACGTAGCCCCTAAGTTCGTCTCTTTGCCCATTATTGCCCATATTGTAGTTCCAAAGCCAAAACAAAAATTTGAAAATTCGAACGATACTCTCCGGTATACACACACTGAGATACAGCAGTGTGCGAGACCTAAACTATCGTTGCGTTACTTATTTGAAATACGAAGGCAAACAAGCAAGTGGGTCGACTGATGGTAAGTGATCACCACCACCTATAGACACCTGCAACAACAAAGAGAGTGCAGATGCGTTGCCAACCTAAAGCGCTAAGATGGAATACCTCTTGTGCCAGTAATTACACCGGCTATCTTGCTCTCCACGCTGGAACACAACTGCAACCACTGCATTAGTTGCAAGACAAGCGATATAAGCAGTTTGAATCGTTTTATTCCAACGTCAACAAGTAGCGAAAACAAGAAATTATGTTATTATGTTAGCTAAATTTATGACATGCCAAAAATAGCTGTTTTTCCGACTGTACAAGGCTTGGACCGGGATCTGTATTACTTCCGCCATCTTCAACCGGTCGTTGGTAATTTTTCCATCCGTTTCCCCGGATGAGATAGGCTTTGAGATTTAACCCTACTTTTCCTTATTTAACTGTATATCATGGAAAAATATTGGATCAACGTACGGCTATTTTTTACCTTACCTTACCTATTTTAGCGGGTGGTAGGACCTTGTGCAAGGTCCGTCCAGATCGCTACCACCATCATGCTCGCTAATCCTGCCGCTAAGTAATGCTTGCACTATTTTTTTTCAGGCGTGGAGAGCAAGACAGCCGGTGTAATTACTGGCACAAGAGGTATTCCATCTTAGCCCTCTGGGTTGGCAACGCATGTGCAATCTCTTTGATGTTGCGGGTGTCTATAGGCGATGGTAATCACTTACCATCAGGTGACCCACTTGCTTGTTTGTCTTCCAAATTTACTAAAAAAAAACCTCAGCTTCAAGACGAAACTGCGATCGAGTGAATTTCAGCGTTTTATTAACCGCTTGGAAATTTTGAATTTGTTCAATCTTAGGGACTGGCTTCTATTCCGATCAGAAAAAAGCCAGAGCGAGTCGCTAGTCAAAGTATAATTCCGTTTATCTAAATATAGAAATTATATGCATTTTGAACAAACTCAAAAGCAACCCTGTTCAAGCAACAAAGGCTCTATTTTTTTTAACTTCATTACTTGGCGAAATGAAGGGAATTTCGTCGCAGAAAAATTCACACACCCAAAATGCTCGCCGTAATGAATACGTCGGTGCGCTGAAAAAAATTTAGAAAATTTCAGCAACGTGTTACGTGAAAACGTGTTTTTTTTTGTCCGGGTGTCGGAAAAAAGGTTTAAGGTAACACCACTTCTCCGGGCTTGGTGTAAGCAGAAAGTTTTGTTATGTTTGTGTTTAAAGAAAAAGGCAAAAAAGGTGGAGAAAAAAATAATAATTAATTATTCACAGTACAAACTTAGGTTAGTAGGGGATTTAGTCAATTGGGGTTAGTTGCCCCAGCATATTTATATTTATTGTGTTGTATGTCAATTGTTGCTTCAGAATGAAGATTTATATAAATATATGAAGCATCAATTAATAATTCGAAGCAAGAACAAATTTGTAATTATTTGCGTATATTGATGTTTCAAATTCGATGCGCACTTGATTCATTGATTGAGCGTCAAAGAGATAAATTCACATTCGAGATATGTCAAAAAGAACCACAAATGTGAGCTGAACCTCTCCTGAACTGAGAATTAGAATCCGGAGTAGTCAGCCCGAACCTATACGTACCTACAACGCACCGTTACTCGACACTTAGCTCAGTCCGTATCTTTCTAACAAGCTTAATAGAAAGAGACGCACTAAGTTGCGTAGTGTGTTATAGATGAATTAGCGAGAGCGTAGAATTGCATTGTAGTGGTTGTACGGTTCGCATGAAATGAAGAATAACTTAAGTATTTCTCTTAAAATAATGAAATTATTTTCTGCCATAGCTTTTAATAACTGTGCAACTTACAGTCATACGGGCACAGAGATAATTATTTTGAAAATTGTGAGAATACAATAAAACCTGCCGTTAAAATATACGCACAAAGTAAAATTAATTTGGAATTTTCTTCTTGAATATAATTATTACAAACCTCTTTTTATATTGCGCACTAACATAGTTTTATAAGTAATTATTGTTACTAACACATTATGGGATCAGATCCTGCATTAAATGAATTTGAATTTATGTTGATAGGACGGGAAAAGGGAAACTTCAAATATAGAATGCCTATAAACACATAATACCACTACATATGCAATTCCACATCTCGCTAATTCATCTATACGGCGTGTCGTATAGATACGTACTAAGTGCACTGTATAAAGTGAACGTGCGAACTAGGAATTCTTATTTCGTAGCTGCATCGGACGTCCGTACCGCTCGTAGCAGATGCCACCACCTGCTACGCCGCGTAGCTGCTACGTGTTACAGCGGAACATCGTAGCGTTCCGTGAGCATGAGCAAAGCAACGTTACAGATATTTTATAATTTGTTACAGTTTGTTTCGTTATACTGCAATATTTCAGGATATAGACGCAACGACAATACAAAGAAAAAATATTTGTCAGCTCAATAGACACTTTCGTTGAAAATTGATGGTTAGGTGTCAAATGCTTCCCTTGTCTACACTAATATAATAATCTACATCTACACTGATATAATAAAGAGGTAAACTTTGTTTGTTTGTTAGTTTGTTTGTATGTAGGGGGTAATCTCTGGAATTACTGAACCGATTTCAAAAATTCTTTCACAAATAAATAGAAAGCTAGACTATTCCTGACGGACATGGGCTACTAATTTTACGTGAACGAAGTCGCGGGCGTCCGGTAGTTAATAATAATATTAAAAGCATTTGCAAAGCATTCATAATAAGTTTTTTTTTTACAACATTGGCCGTGCGGGTGGTAGGACCCTGTGCAAGGTCCGTCCGGATCGCTACCACCATTTTGCTCGCTAATCCTACCGCTAAGCAGCAGTGCTTGCACTGTTGTGTTTCTGCGTGGAGAGCAACACAGCCGGCGTAATTACTGGCACAAGAGGTATTCTATCTTAGCCCTCTGGGTTGGTAACGCATCTGCAATCTCTTCCATGTTGCGGGTGTCTATAGGCGGTGGTGTACACTGACCATCAGGTGACCCACTTGCTTGTTTGCCTTCCTATTTCATAAAAAAAAACTATTGAACCCAACTAGGTACTCAGGTGATCATTCAAGACCAAACGGCAGAAGGCAGTAAAGTAATAGAACAACGATTAGTTCGTATTACCGGTTGTCGCACACGGCCGGCCACGGGTCAGTGGTTATGTATTATAGATGGCCAAAATTTTAGGCAGCCACCCGGGTTCCGATTTCAGTCGAGTATACGCGGCAATTCATCTACGACCTGTGTCACGAAAACGGTTTTTTAGGGGTCTGTATTTACTGCAATATAATCGACTAAAGGGTGAAAATCGATTCAACATCGACACGACGTCTACCAGCTTTAAAAAACAGACTATAGCTGCAGCGGCAAGTTTAATATGATTAGTCAAAACCATCAGCTCATCCCGTCAAAGGGAAACATAGCAACGCCAATCGCCTTTGGCGTTCAGTCCCCAAATCCCAACCTATTGACACCTATACGACCTAAGCCTTCGTGTACGACCTGCCCGTTGGCCTGACAAACATTGATTGCGTCGACAACCCTGCACGGTCAGATTGCATTCGTCATTTACCAAAAAGCCTACTTTGTTACAACCTAGCTTAAAGCTCAAAATCGAATAGGTCCCAGCCCTAAATAAAATAACGTTAGAAATGCAGTTACTGTGGACTTTATAGTAAGAACTTACGGAAGGTTTTGTAATGGTTGCGTGCTTTTACATGAATGTAAAGAGTGAATTCAGTCATTTGTACAAAATCTAAAGTGCCGGAGGATGTATTTGGTATCGCTTTGATTTTTTTTTCGCAATCGGACGTATGAATGATCGTTGTTTGATTTGAGTTCTGTTTGAAATGAAATTTGTTTTCTAGGTACGATGATTTTTTAAACTCGATAATGGTCGGCTTTGTGTGGCATTTTAAAAAGGGTGGATGTACAATCCATCATAACGTTAAGCATAGTTAGAGCATTGTCATAGCATACGTCAGTACCTTATATCTTTGTTGGATTACTACGACATAGTACGAAACTGATAAACATTTCCGTAAAAATTGCTGTACTTCAAATGACTGTTACAAAACTGACTTTTCAAGTCAAACAACATAATTGTTTTGTCTCAGAATTGATAAACTGAGTTTAGACAACGCCACAACGCACGGATTTCATACAAATTTGTAAGTTTTAAAACTTCGAACTTTGGATATCGAGGTATAGTCACATAGAGCGCTTTTGATCAAAGTTGTTGAAAACCAATTTTAAACTACCAGCTTTCGATTGGAGGAACTACATCAAAATCAATCTGACTGTTAAGCTCTCACGACGTCAATGACAGACTAACGTAGACTTGAAATTTAAAACATCCTTTGTTTCTTTCGGAAATTTAAAAAAGGGAACAGAAATGCAAAAACAATAATTGAAAATAGATTGAAAGCTCATACAGTACCGGTTTCCGGAGAAGGAAGCTATTCCAATGGCTACGTCCGGTTACCTATTCCCAGCTTTCAGGAGCGAGAGCTTCGAAAGCTCGTGTACATTGTGTCGTTTCAAATTGAAAAAAGTTCTTTGTAATATGATTACGTTCTTTACCTTTTGCCTCTTTTAAAATCTTACAATTCGTTGAGAAAACATTTTGCTAGTAAAAAAACCATAACACAGACTACCTTATATGCATTGACTTTATAATCCGAACATCTGTCGACCTTCATGAAGAAGGAATTCTGGCCGAAGGGAGTCGCTTTCCGTCGTTTTCGCGAACGGTTGCTGGACACTCCGAAACTAGGTCACACGTCGCCGAAGTAACGTGCTAATTTTAATGTTTTGTTTTATAATTATGTTTGTTAGTCTTTAAGGTATTTTTTCTATGACCTATGCAGCCCGAAATAAATGGTTCTATTCTATTCTATAATCACCCAATCGATTATGGTCATGTTCGATCCGCTTGAGACAGGCGAATTTTCAAAATCGATGAAAATCAATGATATGACGATATGACCGCTATAATTTTTTTTAAAAATATAAAATAGGAAGGCCAACAAGCAAGTGGATCACCTAATGGTAAGTGATCACCACCGCCTATAGACACCCGCAGCACCAAGGAGATTGCAGATGCGTTGCTAACCTAGAGGGCTAAGATGGAATACATCTTGTGCCAGTAATTACACCGGCTGTCTTGCTCTCCACGCCGGAACACAACATTGCAAGCACCGTTGCTGCGTTGCTACGTTAATAAAATAGAGGTTGTAGGACCTTGTGCAAGCTCTATTTTATTAAGCCTTCTAGTTAATCTATTAAAACATGGACTACAGCTATACAGGGTGTCTAATCAATCAGCGGTCCATTACGTGCGCCCGCGGCGTTATCAGTGCGCCGCAGCCTCCCGTGATACCGCGTTTGTATTAAAAGTGGATTGGTTTTATTGCTACCACTATTGATAAAAGCAATGGATAGGTATTTTGGGATTCAAACAGCACAACACTTTTTCTGTTAGGACTAGCAAGATTAAATAATGCCATACTAGTCCTATGCACGATCGTATGGAAATAAATCGGAAGTGTAGGGTTTCATACTCGTAGTTGCCCGATTACAGTGATGTTTTTCATATATCTAAAAACAACCATTTAGCTGGTAGAGGGGTGACATACCCGTTATATTTTTGAACGATTTATCAGACAACACTTTACGTGTAAGGTACCGAAAAAATAGTTTAAGCTACTTCGTCGACGTGAATAATACATAATATACTTATGACAAATTATAGCTTCTAGTAGTAGTAGTCTCTGAGCTCCAGCCACCAGATGGTCCGATGACCTCATACAGGTGGCAGGAAGGCGCTGGTTGCATGCCGCTTCCAACCGGTCACTTTGGAAATCCATGGACGAACCCTATGTTCAACAGTGGACTTCTTGTGGCTGAGACGATGATGATGATGATGATGAATGTCTGAGCTAAGCCGTGGACAAGCAGACAGACGCGCATGGCGTTACTATAAGGGTTCCTTGCCCACTACGGAACCCTAAATACGGCACATTCTTAATCGGGCTATGCGCACTCTGCGGGCGGGACATAAAACAAATAGAATAAGAAAAACCATAAGATTTGGTTCAAATTCGCATTTCTAACTTCATCGACGTCGCAGACACTCCGATCTGCGCATAAATTATTCACGATAAGCGCAGCCGCGTGCCATCATTAGAGAGCATAAGTAATATTTATGGGCGAACTGCCGGCAATTATTTCAGGCAACACCCCCACGATACTGCGGTCCGGGTGCGGATATTAACAATAGCTACTCGTATACACCATGAAGGGTACTTGTAGCGCTATATAAAGCTGTATAGTAGCTGTCTGTATAGCCTTTATAACACTTACTTATTTAATGCCTCAGGACTTACATAAAAGCATCATTTTTTAAATATATATAAAATAGGAAGGCAAACAAGAAAGTGGGTCACCTTGTGGTAAGTGATCACCACCGCTTATGTACCCACAACACCAAAGAGATTGCAGATGTGTTGCTAACCAAGAGGGCTAAGATGGAATACCTTTTGTGCCAGTAATTGCACCGGCTGTCTTGCTCTCCACACCGGAACACAACATCATTCTAATCATTGTATTAACACTTGGTTTGGCAGAGGAGTTTAACGGGTGTAATAAAAAGCTATTGGCAGCTATAGGCTACTTGTGGACCTAACAGAGAGGAAACGTCACTTATTTTGCTTGAAACCTATTTAGAAAAATCACTGCGGCCATTGCAGCGCTTTGATTGGCCGGCCTAAGGTCAAACAAGACACTAATAGAGTCGGGCAAGTTACTATTAATTATTATCGATAGTGAATATTTTATGGGCATGGCGTAATAAATAACATTTACTTGCTTTATGGAAATAAATCTTAATAAGTTGACATTTAAATGCAATGTAATGAAAACACATAGAAAAATATAGGGCAGGACTCGAACCAACAACCTCAGCATTCCGTGCCGTGCGTTTGCCAGTTTCGCAATATTATTTGATATGTTTCAATGATATAATTATGTACAAGTCAAGAAAAAATACGTAATTACTGTACATTAAAAAATCGGTTACAAAAAATTTGTCATATTCCGGAATTTTGTGATATTTCGGACTATTCGGAAACTTATTAAGTTCAGTGCACATAGCACGAACCTCCTAGATATGCGTTAAATTATTCATTTATGTGATTTTATACATACTCTACACTTTGGAAACGAAATCGCGAGCGAAGGCTATTATAAAAAAAACATTAAAAACAAAGCGTACAGCTTGGCACATTAAAAACTCAAAAACAAACCACGCCGTACATAAGCAAAGTACCTAAAACTCGCGCCGTAAAACAATAAAAAAACTTCGGCGCTGTCCCAATGTTATGATTAGAGGACGTTAAATTCGCAAGGTCGCCCCGGGCGGATTATGCAAATTGTATGAAAATCCCTTGCTCGGGCGTCAACTGTTACGGTACACGGCTACGGGTTTCGCACAACCCTACTGAAGTGACGTCATCTTGTCGCGGAATAATCAAGTGTTGTTAACGACGCGGCTGCCTCGTGTCGCAGCGGCCGCGGCTAGGGTTGCCGACGGATTGTTCGTAGAAGGGCACATTTGAATAATCGGACCAGAAATTTCATGTTCTTTGACAATAGAGTGGAGTTATTGACAGATTGCGTGTAATTTGACATTTTTTAATACGTTTCTTCTTTTTTATTTATATTTGTTTTTTTTATGGCGATCCCGATTAAAGACGAAGTTTATGTTGACATTCCAATTTTAATTTAATTTATTTTTAGTGTTTAAGGATTTTAGAAAAAAAGCCTATGGTTTTTTTATAATAATTACGTAATTTTGACGATCTCAATATAAAGAGAGAAAAAACGAATTTGACATGAAAATTTTATATTTACTGGATAAATAAACTAAACTAAATAAATCTAGACACAAAGAATACGAGACCGAAGTAAGACACAAAGTTAGATATAGACAGAATTGTCTTAATTGTGCCACGGCAGCGGCCGGCGAAACGTTAGAATCATCATAAGCCAATTGTGGTGGGTATATTCAACTGGTTGTAATACGAGCATAGAACATTTTCTTATATTATTATCTATGGTCGCTAGTTTTTACTTCTGTCAATTGGTGTCTACTTCGGTTGCCATTGCATCCAGAAGGTAAACATTAAATAGTTCAGCTGTCAAAATATACAAACATACTCGCTTTGGCATATACCACTATGGAATAGTCAACCCAGAAATCGCTTAGCGACTTTTCGACCGTATCACAAAGTCATAAGGTTCAAAAGAGGTGAAGCAATTACTTGGTCAACTATAACAATCAACCCAAATCGGCAGGGCTGGCAAATCAGTCAAAATTTCACAAAGCACTAGCATTGCCCGCGGCATGGTTTGGGACATGGGGTGTATTTTTCCCTATTTCCGGGATAAATGACCTAAGGCATATGAATGCAAAATTTCATGGGGATTTATAAAATCTAACCGCACTGCCCTCGGCAAAAGTGTCGTTGAATAATTTATGCCGCCTTTTCGTCTTTTTGTTTCTTAAAAAATAACGTTTATCTGAATAAAATTCATAATAAAATATATATTGGATTTTTGATTTAAACCAATAATTTTTAAATTAAAATTGTAATGACAACACAAAGAAAAATTAGGGTAATGGCAGGACCTGCAACATCAGCATTCCGTGCCTTGCGTCCTGCCATTGCCCTAATTTTTCTTTGTGTTGTCATTACAATTTTAATTTAATAATTTGAATGTTGAAAACATTTAAAAAATAAAAAATCGAAAGAAATTTCGGTTACAAAAATTTAACAATAATTTTTACATCTTATTTTTACGTCTAGGGTCGAATTCTTATGCCAAAGTCCTGCACCTCGATAAGACGTGAAATCCAGCGAACTACCTAACTTGAAAAACTGTGATAATACAACATGGTTGATAATTAGGTATATAACTAGTCTCAATGTAACATTATCTGCACATAATCTTGGTTGTCTGGAAGAAATCGCTCTTAAGCCATAAGACCGCCAATCATTTACCTTGTAAATTATCTATAAGTGGATTTTTATAAACTATTTTCCGTGTGTTTTTCAACGAAGAGCATTTTTGTGTCATCTTGTCATTATCTACTAAATTAGAATATTTCCAAATTAAAAAGATTTTTATCAAACTTTATTGGAAAGCGTAATTACTTTCAAATTTTCATGAGACTCTATAGCCACGGACAAAGCAGCGATACAGCACACTAGTTTCTTTTTGAATAAACAAACAGACTCCCAAAACCGCTTTGCATTTATTAATTAATAAAGATAATACCCGCACGTAAACGAGGCAAGAAACATCAATGCCGCCTTTATCCTCGGAATACGGTACCTTATCATCATTAAAATTAGGTGAGAGACAATCTTACGTTATAGAAAATCTTGATAATAACTTGGGAATGTAACAGGGAAAAATACTAGGTAAAAATACTTAACAAACTCGAACAAATTACCTTGCTACTCCCCGGAAACAGTGCCGTACAGTGCAGGGCAGTACTTGTTAAAAGCGATAATTGCGCTGCCAAATACGCAATGTACTTACTAAATGTACACTGTCACCGCGTCGCGTCGTATCCACGTGGCATTTTACGCATTGGAAGATTGTCTTTATACACTTTGATACACAACAAGTCATTTGACATTTATTTTACATTCTGCAACTGTTTTAATCATTTACAATGTAACTTCTGAGGATAAAACTCCATATTTAAGACTGTATTTAATTCCCTTTAAACCTAGGTAAACAGTAACGCAACAGTTTTCGTCTAGACAAAGGACTTTCTTATTTAGTTTACAGCTGTCCTTGACAAGTGTGTATGATGATTCCTCTGATATTAAATCAATAGTCACACATTTCTGATGCCTTAGGCCACGTTCTACGACAAATAATACCTAGTACAAATACTTAATAAAAATACTAAGTAAATATTGCCTTCCCTTAGAATATATAACGGGACCACATTAAAGCAGCGTTGTATCGCGGCGGCTGATGGACTATATTTATGGGGATGGGGGGGGGGGGTGTAATTACTAATGTTTGGGGGTAGAAACAATATAAACTCATTATGTGGCGCTCTGTTCGAGTATTATATGAAAAATGGTGTCAAATGGAGCTACTTAAGGTTTAATTGCTTTTAGCCATGGCTTCATAAAGGGGCGAGCTTATTTAATTATTAAGAGTTAAATAAACCTATACTTATAAAATAATTGAATAAATAAATATCTAGGGACAAATTCAGACCATTAGACCTAGTGGTTTTGCGGGTGGTAGGACCTTGTGCAGGGTCCATCCGGATCGCTACCACCATCTTGCTCGGTAATCCTGCCGCTAAGTAGCAGTGCTTGCACTGTTGTGTTCCGGCGTGTAGAGCAAGACAGCCAGTGCAATTACTGGCATAAGAGGTATTCCATCTTAGCCCTCTGGGTTGGCAATGCACCTGCAATCTCTTTAATGTTACAGGTGTCTATAGGCGGTGGTGATCACTTACAATCAGGTGACCCACTTGCTTGTTTGCCTTCGTATTTCATAAAAAAGGCCCAAACAAAGCAAAGATTGTACTATGGGCACCAGACAACGGATATAATACATACGGATATAAATACATACTTATAATAATAATTTATATACTCTAATCTACACTATATCTACACTAATATAATAAAGAGGTAAACTTTGTTTTTTTGTATGTAGGGGGTAATCTCTGGAACTACTGAACCGATTTCAAAAATTCTTTCACAGATAGAAAGCTACACTATTCCTGACGGACATAGGCTACTAATTTCACGCGAACGAAGTCGCGGTCGTCCGCTAGTGTATGATAGCGAGGTAAACTTGGTTTGTTTGTATGTAGGGGGTAATCTCTGGAACTACTGGTCCGATTCCGAAAATTCTTTACTAATAGAAGGCTATACCCTAACCCAACTAAGTCCACACGAACGAAGTCGCGGGCGTCCGCTAATAAGTCTATAAATAAATCTAGACTAGTCTACATCTACGCTAATCTACACTAATTTTATAAACAGATAAAATTTGTTTTTTTGCTTGCTTCTATTTAGGGGGTAATTTCTGGAAATACTGGTCCGATTCCGAAAATTCTTTCACTAATAGAAACCTACTCTATCTCTGACGGACAGACGCCACTAAGTCCACACGAACGACGTCGTGCGCGTGCGCTAGTAACTTACGATTAAATCAGTATTAGTAATGACACTAATGACACTGAATTACATTCATTTCAAACCAACACCATTATAGTACTCGAATTGAATCCTTTACAAACAAAAAGAGCATTAACCGCGAACTTAATAAACCCGCTGAGGCCTCGGCAAAGTTCTATATCCTTTCCCCTGACTACACAAATAGAACCCTGTCTCACCTACCCGCGAACATACTTTGAGTCATAACGTTAACAAGGTTCTAAATTCAAAGGCCACTCGAACGAAATGGAACCGTGTGGCAGTAAACCAGCCCGCTCATTTCCTTGTAGGAAATTCGTTTCACGAGTTGGCAGCAGTTGGAGCGTTGAATGCGAATTACTTAGGCACACAAAGTATTAACAGGGTACTGTTTAATGCTGAGTTGACACTTTGTCGTACTAACGGTAAGTCTTAGTGGGTACGTTTCTAGGTAATAGACCGTTTTGATATGAAATTGTTAATTTGGCAGGATGTTATTTAACAGTATTAGAAGGCGCAAGGATTTCGATGTGTGTTGAATAATTTGCCTTAAGTTGGATATATTGCTTGCTACATTTACCGAAACTAATTTTGGTAAGTTTTTGATAAAATTGTAATAGACAAGACAAGACAAATACTCTTTACTGAAAACCGCACGGAAAATAGTTAGCAAACATCCATTAAAAAACAATTTACGCAGTATACAATTGGCGGTCTTATCGCTTAAAAGCGATATCTTCCGCATGAGAGACACGAAAAAATTACAACGTTCAGCAGGTGGTGCAAGTACATTTTTAAAGTAAAAATAATTGCAGTAAATATAAAAATAAATATATAGATAAAATAAACTTACATTAATAAACTAATGTAAACCCAAATATATCCGAAAAAAAAGACAATAAGTAGGTACATTACATATAAAAAATTTAATGCAGTTCGTTGGTGAGCGCATCACTTGAGAACGTCTAGATCGATTTGGCATTTTTTTGTTTTAAAATGTTTGTAATACCTATTAGTCCGAATAAGGTTTTTATGAATAGAAAAATACAAAGTACAAATTTACGATTTTCCGATGTTTTCTTTTATTTATGCTGTAAAAACTTGCTTCGTGCCAAATTTCATGATTCAAGGTCAACGGGAAGTACCCCATAGTTTTTGATTTTCTTGCAAGTGTATGAAATATATATAAAGAACCGTATCTTTCGATTGAGTCAATTTACTGCAAACATAAGTATTCGATATTAGTTTAAACTCAACACCTCTACGTGGCCCTGAAAAAAAGGTCATGACAGACAACAAGAGTGACATACAGAGAATTTATCTTATAAAGGGTTCCATTTCTCCTTTTGAGGTACGGAACCCTAAAAATTACCCCAACAGACATGCTCCACACAAAAGGCAAGTTTGTTTCAGTTAAATTGGTTCCGTAAATCGCGGGACAAAACGAAACAAACCTTCTGAGGCATCAATCTAACTTCCAAGATAAATGAAGGCGCATCACTGGAGTTTAGAATCGACCCTGAATAAGACAATAATACTTCGTAGTTAAAGAGAAAAATACAACTGGCTGAAGGAATGAAGCATTAAAAAAAAACAGGTTTTTATGCTCAAGCATCTTAAAAACAGGCGAACTGTTTCGAAGTCACACACAATTTTTTTTCTTAAAAAGCCTTCTGCTCCCAATTGATACGGATCTGGTTCAGGAGGAACATGTCAGTTAAAGAAAGCTACTGAAGCTTTTATAGTTTTTCACTTTCCCTTTGACAGCTGTCAAACGAGTTCAATTTGGCAGCTGTGTCAATAAACTATTCTTAAAAATAATCATAGTTTCATTTAACCAAATTTTAAATAATTTTAGTGAAATACTTACATTTATTAGAGAACAATCAGTTACATGGAAAGTTTTCAAGGACTGACATGATGATCTGATGTTTTTTTTGGGAAATGAACAAATAAACTTCCATTGCTTTAATCCCCACCAAAAAGCTAATCAACCCGCCCACTGCCGCATAAAATCACCTCAACCCTTTTATTTGATGCCCGTTAAAAAACACTGCCATCTCTCACTACCACATAAAATAGAACCCAATTCTGGCAACCCTATCATTATTGGGGCCTAAATAATCAGGATTCACAGCCCTAGCGGCAAACATTTGTCTAGAACGCGCCTTAGGGCTGTCACAGTGCGAAATTACATCCATTTGTATGCAGATGTCAGGCTGAGGAATTAAGTCGCTCGCTCGCCTTTGACTCGATGCAAATAACTCTGGGAAATTAACCCATCGATATGGGGCAGCCCTAGTCGAGCTAAAAATAATAAAGCTACTTGTGAATGTTATTAGTCTAGATTTAATCAGCTCAAGGGGCTTTGATTATTGCGTCACTGAATTCCGTTATTTGCGTATTGGTGGTTAGTAGGCATATTTTCGTTAATTATAATAATAATGTAAATGGCGCCTTAGCGGTTGGTGAACCTGACTACGAAGGTATAAGCGAGTTTCATTTCTGCACAGGGCAAATGTGTGTGTTCAGTACAAGACTGAACATACTATATACGTAAGTCGTGTAAAACGCTTCTTGTTATTTTAAAACTAGGTTTTGCCCGCGACTTCGTCTGCGTAGACTTGTTTAATTGAATCAAGGAAACGTGCACCCAACATGTAATCTGCAATATTTCCTGGACAAATTAATGAGAATTAGTTGCTTTGCTGCTTGCTCATGACGTCACAGCGGCGTATAACTCACTTATCGCTATCCCGTGGGAACTATGGTTTTCTACGGGATAAAAAGTATCCTATGTGTTAATCTAGGTTATAAACTATGTGTGTGCCAAATTTCATCTAAATCCATTCAGTTGTTTTTGCGTGATAGAGTAACAAACATCCAAACATACAAACTCACATTTATAATAGTAAATATATATATATATTTATATATGTTATGCATATATATAGAAATAGTAAAGTTTGTCTATTACATACTCCTTCCCTCTGCTTCAGCCTTCTCATTTGCTAGCTGCTCGTTTCCACTTAATATTTTGTACTTTCAATAAAGTAAGAGGGCTTTCAATAAGAGCGAGCGGGCACGCGACAAGCCGACAACCTACTGCAATTTGTCTACTCTGTAGACAAGGTGGCCGAGTGTACCTACAGTGCGGAGTGGAACCCCTCTGACAGTACATGGGGTGCGAACGCGGCCTTATTAAAAGTTTGACATCAGCCAATGACAGGTGACAACCGTGGCTACTTCAATTTCAATCCCGCGGTCAATCTCGCTCGTGATTGATGCGTCAGACGCAGTCAGTCGTCAGTCATCAATATCAGTCGTCAGTCAGACCCCTGTTAATTACGCTGAATGTTTGTGCAGAGGGTATTTTGAGCTGGACTGTATTGCAATAAAATTGTGTAACGCAGTGGCGTTGCGTTGAGACTAAATACACCTGGTGTTCTAAGTCTAAAGCCTCTGTCTTCTTGTCTGTCTGTCAGTGGCCTCGTAGCTCAGGATCCGATGACCGCCAATTGTTAACTTTGTAAATTGTTTTTTAATGAATGTTTGTTAATTATATTCCGTGTGGTTTTCAATAAAGAGTATTTGTCTTGTTTTGTCTTGTCTTGTCTTATCGCTAAACTCTCTGTAAGTAAGTTTTCAAATGTCTTCAAACATCGACAATAGATTTTACGATGTACTGTATTTTGGCATTAAAAAAAACTTGCACCACTATCTTAAAAAATGCATTTCTTGCTCTCATTCTTATTATAACTTAAGAAAATACGTACTATAATTGTTTCCAACGGCGTTAAGGTAAGTTTAACCATAGGTACCATTCTGCATGTTGTAAATTTTTTGAACTTACCTGAAACAAAAAAGATATAAATTAGTTAAATGTTATGTAGAATACTTTGCAACTTACAATTACATAGCTACAAGGATTGAATCACTTAATTATGTACTCTTTGTAAACCATTATCTACTTAAGCATTAAATGCCAATTAAAAGTAAGTAAATCAATTAAAATTAAAACCACTTATTTGCCAAGCACAAAATAGAAAAGAATGTTACAATATGTGGAGTATCGCTATGCTTCGCCATAATCATACAAATATTAAGTATGCAGCGACTACATGTATCTATCAATAACTTTATTGGCAAATTAAACATGCAAACTTATGGTATTTAAATTAAATTAAATTGTAACGACATGACAAAAACTTAATTGTAACGCCGTGCTAGCCCCAGCATAATATGTGCCGCCAGCCATACCATGCTAGAGAAGCCACTTTACTGTCAGCTAGTCAGCCTTAATTAGCCTTTCCCCGCCATCGGCCTGTCAAGTGTGCGAGACAATTGAGAATCATGGACGCTAACACGTACGAAATATGACATCATTTTATTCATTTTGGCCCTTCCATTTCTTAAAATATTAATAAAAGTTCATGGCAACTATGAAAAAAGACTTCTTTTCTTTTCTTTTCTTTAATGGCGGCCACGAGGCTTGTGCCAATGTCAGTGTTGAACGAAATTGTTCGGTGTGGGCCGTAAGACCCCCCCCCCCCCCGGTTTATTAGCCATCAGCCAATGATATCCCACCATATAAGCCTAAGAAATCATTGACCTTTGCCCAGGGTGCACCGGTTGCACTGCTCTTCCCCCGGGAGAAATCCATAAGGGAACCGCAGCACTTGGGCTCACAAGGAGGAACCCCGACACGCACCCCATGAAAAAGACTCCAAAATAAAGAAACGGATAGATATAATGATAGGTACCAATCTAATTACTGACAGTTACAAATGGCTGGCGTTCCTTTTAAACTATATCCCCTTTGAGAAAGGTAATAACGACCATGGCCATACAATCACTGCAATTTAATATCGAATTTGGTCTTTTAATATTAACTTATGTAACGATTAATTTACGTGACGTTATCCAGTTAAGTATAAGTTTATTTTTTCTTTTATCTTTCTTCCTATCATCAATATATACAAAAGTCTTGTCAAGAACATGTGTAAAATGTGCATGTTTCAGTTATTGACAAATCAAGATTTCTCAGTTCAAAAATGATACAATTTAGTAAACAGACAAACAAACTGCTAATGGAAAATAGCAATACATATAAAGCTGCACGTCGATAATCACTACTTATCGACACATTACATAACGGCTCGTTGCCATAGACATCGCCCCTGCATTTATGATTACGCTTATAGTTAATACACTAATTAAAATGAGCACGTCCCAAAACAGATCCTAGGGATAACTACGTTGTTAATATGAAACGAGGATCTTATTAGTCTTATGACATCCAAGTGAATGACGAAAATAAAAGTCTTCCATAAGTTACGGAAATATGAGCACGCCAGGAGCCACAGACGAGCCTTTGCAAGACTTAATTAAAACAGAACGGCAAAGAATATAGACGATAATGAAATAGAAGGCAAAATGTATATTTTCGAGTTTTTAATTAAAATGCTTGGAGAGCGTAATTGGAGGCAGTGACACGTTTTAGAGCGCTCGTTCTAGGTATTTTTGATATGATTTTTGAACAGTTGAAGGTGGCTTCTTGGAATCAAGAGCTCGTTCACTCGCTAATGTAACTGTCGGAGTATTTAAATTACTGGCAATACTAATCAGGTGATCAGATTTTAAATAGTTAATATCTATACGACATAGGTATGGAAGTGCCGCTTTGAACTTTTAGATTGTAAATAGTCTCCTTGTCCGTCTGATAACCCTATAGTTAATAAAAGGTAGTTAGAGTTCAACAAAATCAAGCAAAATTAATTGTTAAATGGAAAAAGTTCAATTAAAATATGTTTTTAAACATTGCATCTAGATGTTCTTTTTTTTGTTTTGTTACCCTAGCTTAACTATAACCTTTATAGTTTTGTGTGTCTGTCTGTAGTAAAAAAGAAACTATCCCGATTTATAGCTTAATTGGTTCCTAAATTAAGGGCGACTAAAAAGTTTATATCTACTAAAAATTGTCGAAGGTGGCACAAAATATATTTGAATAGAAAATCTACCAAAACCTTAGGGTCGTAGTTTTTAACCGAACTCAATTTCTAGTTTCATACTGAGCAAGCTGATTAAACAAGCTCGATTTTGATCGCTTTACTCTTACTCTTACTCAAGATTTTTTTTATTTTCTTTCATCTTCCGATAAATAATTCCATAAAAAGTACTGAAATATTGCTGTCGCGTCTACACTCGCACGTGTAGTAAATGTAATATCAAGTTAGGCACCGCATTAATATGTGTTTCATCTACGCCGCCCGCGGCGATCGGACCGCCGCTAAGTAAATCGTGTCACTTACATTCCCAAACGTTTATGGCATATCCAACTACTACAAACACGCACACATGCCGGGGTATCTTGTTTGTGTTAGTCCTTTAATGCTAATATACCTAAGTATTAGGGAATGCAAAGCCGGATATTTTTTCAGAAATAACCGGATAAAACCGGTTTTTCTTAGAGAAAATGACCGGGATTGCAGTCTCTGACTATCTGTTACAACAAAAAAATGGCAGGATTCTGGCCATAACTGTTCTACATTAGATCTGCGAAGGGCTAGAAATGTCTAGATTTTAGTAGTGTAGTGTAAAAATATGTCGCTGTTTTATTTAAAACGATCCTTTTGTTACTGTTTAAATTTTTAAAATTATTTTACCTTTGTTTCGGTTTTGTCAAAATGTTTCCACTGTCAAAAAATTCACACGGATAGTTTTTGTTTCAACTTATTTGAAAACTTAAACTATCAGAGGTATGTATTAGCTATTGGTATAATATGTACCTACTGTTAATATGTGTATAAACCATATAAATTAAGCTTTATGTAACACGTGCAAAACTAAGCAAAATATTGACTAGACCAAAACCTATATACCTATCACTTTAAAAAAAAAGTAAGTTTATCTTTTTTAAACGCCGGCAACGGATTTGCAATTCTTTTAACGTTATTATCTATGAGTGGCAGTACTCCCTTACATCAAGTAACCCGCTTGCTAGTGTACTCCCATCAAAAAATCTGTGTGTACGAGTATAATAATAAAAACACGACATTGAAACATTTTTATAAAACCTAATAAAACAATTCCAACTCGTAAGCATAGAGGGATATTCGAAGCCTGCAATTTTTATTGCGTCACTTTCGCTAAAATGTCCAACAATATCAACATTTGAACGTATAAGTAATCAAATTGATAACAAAACACTACCGCCGTTGATGCAATTCGGCACGGAATTCGGGTCCATTCATACGAGTTTTTTACTTTTTCAATTTTCAAAATAAAGGCGAGGGCTTTTTCACTGACTAGTGTTGTGCCACGCTTAGGGTTGGTTTCTATAATACCGTTAGATCAAATATCTGTTACTAATACCAAAAAAATGAGTGTGACATCTTTTTACGAACTTTTATAAGACTGCGGGCTTAAATATACTGACTGAAGCATATTCGGCAAAAACAAAAACGTAAAGCTTTACTTTAGCCAGCTTCTTCAAACTGTTTTAAAGCGTTAAATATGTAAAAATATATTACTAGCCGTCAGTTTAACAAGGACGTACCAAACAAAATGCAGTAAGTATGTAAAATGTACATGAAAACGGAAAGTTTATATTCAAAGACATTTTCGGCCAATAAGAAAATTGATCTACATGTATTATGAGATCGTCGTCATCAACAATTGTTTAATCAAACCGTATACTTATAATATACATGCATAATTATAATAAAAATTTTACTGGTCGATGTTTGTATGTAGAAGATATTTAAGAAAAAATAATATGATGGGTCTTTAGAAGAGCAATAGAAACCAAAATAATTATCTTCAAAAAGATATGCCGAAAAAACGTGTTTCTTATTAGAGAACCCCCGGGAATTCTGTCCGTCTGTTTACTTCTATTTTTTTTATTAAAGCGGCCATAGTAACATACATCCTGTGAAAATATCTAGGGTCTTCCTGTTACAGTTCAAAAAATACAGCTCAGCGACAGACGGAGGAACAGCGGATGATTAGTAATATGGTTTAAGACATTTATTCTCATAAGAATCACATAATTCACTTAAATGAGAACATAATAATATTGTTTTAATACTACATATAACGAAAAGTGTACAGTGCGAAAACATTAAGTAGTTAAAACTTAAGAAAGAAATGAAAAAAGGGGGTACATTTAAAAACAGTAAGAAGCAAAACAGGTAACTGGTCGAGCGCTCACATCGCAGATGCGGCGTCATACGTAAATAACAAGGCTAAACATAATATCCCGTTGGAACCCTAAAATCCACCTGACACATTCCCATCACTATTTTGCCCGCATTTTTCTCGCATGTCGAACCCGACGCCATGCGTGAACAATGCGGCTTAATGAATGCATTTCGAGTGTAGGGCGGGGGCCTGGCCTGTGTGATAGTTCGTCCGTTTCTGCGACGTGTATTTTTTTTAGACACGACAAGGGACGATGCTTAGGGTTCCCACATCTCCCGGAATTAAGCTTTTTAAACTAAACTCTACTGGAACGAATTTAGAATAAAGAAAACTTAACTAACTGGAACAAATTACCTTGACACTTCGTGAAACCAGTGTGTACTCGTGCAAGATAGCTGCGTCTGTGCGATACATATATTTTTCATGCAAAAACCATCCCTCAACAACAAATATCACACAGACTGAACTATACACCACCAACACTAAACATTGAAACAACAGAATCAAATATTAATTATTTAAAGAAAATTCTCCCTAAGCTTGCTTGCTTTAAGAGCTTGGAAAATCATACGATCGCTTTGGTGTGGTGAGTGAGTCGCGTCGTGCCCTCGCGTGTAAACTGTCGTCACCATGAGTGCTACAAAGAACGACAGAATGCAGCAAATACGAAATGTCGTTTCAAAACAATTAGACAAGCGATTTATTATAAAAACAGTTATGAGAAATCGATGTTTTCGCTGTCCCGGTTTTAGACAGCCAAGAGGTGGCAACCCTAATGATGCTGGAATAACGTATAGAGTTCTTTAAACAACTATATGTTGATCTACATGTATAATATAAACGTTGGTGGTCTGGTGGTTAAAAGGATTAAGTCACAAGGGTTTGAAGGTCAGAAGGTAGCTGTTCCAACGTAACAACCTGACCTGCCAAATCTGAGGGTACGGTCAGAATTTCAAGATCAAGTTCATAAGCGTATAACAATTAAAGATACAAGAAAAGTGCTAAGAAAATGATGATGTCTACATGTATAATTACTGACTAACTGTTAACTGGAACTGTTAACTGGAACTGTTAACGGTTAACTGGAAGAGATCCCTTAAAGGGATAAGTTCACCTTTGTACATCTGTTTTGTCCTGTTATCTGTTATTTTACGTGTTTACAATAAAGAGTCATACATACATATATACCAAACCGATCAAACTGAATTCTATGCCACTGCAGAAGCCTATAGTAATCTTAAGGCATTTAAGGTACTATTAAAAATCATTATAAAGTTTATTATCCTCAGCATGATGATGATTGATTCATACGAGTACCTTGCCTGCAACCAAAAAATAATTAAAATTTCTACACCATAGTTTCTACACTTATAGCCAACTTTAACGGTAAAAATAACAATTAAACAAAATCCCTAATCCGATCCTTTATTCAGATTTAGAGCAGACTCCAGCAAACGCTGCGTTGTAATTTACTGCACTAAAAATGTTGACAGAAGCTAACACCTCGGCCTTTTCTAAAGGGGATTTTCCAACTGCAAACCCAAAACGTTTCGAAAGCCTTTACGATTTATAAAGCCTTACGTCTTTTCCGTTTCGAGTCCACACGACTGGTTCGCAAAATCAAAACGTTACAAAGACTTTTCGTTTCTTTGGCGAGTTGTGCCGTTTTCATTCTGAGTGCATCCGATTCCAAAGCGCTTAGACGCGTTATGCTTATGTGTTCACTTTTTCAGAGTTCCTTTATTCCGAACACAAAAAGGCGGCAAGCGACTTTTTATATGGCAGCCGTCTAGATTCAGAATTCAGACTAAGGTAGGGTTTTTAATGATCATGTCAGCGTGTGTTTTTAAGTTTGAGAGTTGGTTTTTAATGGTCTCCCATTCAGGAAGGGAAACGTATGATTAATTCAAGTAAAATCATAGAAAAATAAAATTAAATGCTATATAATGACAGCACAATGAAAAATTAGAGTAATGGCAGGACCTGAATCTGCAGCCTTAGGTTTGGCAGTTTCACCACATTACCACTAATAAATAATTTGAATGATAAAAAAAAATCTAAAGTAAATTTCGATTACAAAAAAAATTAAGCTTCAAAAGAAAATAAAGGTGAGATATAAATACTTAGAACTCTGTCTATGGCATTTCGATGCGTTTCTAGTTGGTATGAAACGAAGTCACTATCTATTCCAGTCCGTCCTTACCATGTCTTCGGCCGCTTGCTTTTTCTAAATCACGCAATTTTTTATGGAAGGTTTTTATGTACAGTCAAGGAATTAAATTTCCAACCCACCTAAGGTTCAATAGCATATAGCAAACTGTCACCATAAGAGCTATAGAGCAAGACGTTAGTGTGAAATATCGACCTTAATGCATTGCGAATGTCAGACGACATTTCAACGAAATGGGTAGGGAATTAAATTCCTTGACATTAGACTTGCGCGAAGCCGGGGCAGGTCGCTAGTTTCAAATATAAGGATTTTGAGAACATCGCATTACTTATAATAATAAATGCAGGATAACAAAATACAAAACTTCAGTTTTACCAAACATTGCTATGCTCACATACTCTAACTTACTATTTTACGTACTACTGTTTCACGTAATTAAACACGTTTTGTTTGTAACCAATTTGTTGCAAATAAAAACAAACGTTTTGATACTTCAGTTCGTGACAATTTAGCGGACGCTCGACAACCGTTCAATGCATTTTTAAGCTTCAAATAACATTTGCTCTTTCGCAGCGGCATTCGGGATATTCCCGTGGGATGGTGTGCAACGTGATGCAATTTTTTCCATCCCGTGGGAGTTTTGTTATTAGTGTTTTGTGCAACTGTCTGCGAGGTAATCGGCCAGGGGGAAAGCGCCTTCATCTGTAGGTAAGGTACATAGTAAAATGTAATCTAAATTCAGTAGGGGTGAACTACTTTAAGAGATAAGTTCACCTTTGTATAGCCGGCCAAGTAATTGCTTGGCCACTTTTGAACCTTAATTGTATGTAATACGGTCGAAAAGTGATCAAGCAATTTTTTGGTCGACTATACATCATTGTGCCTTTTTTGTCATTTTTGTCTTTTTGTACAGTAAAGTTGACGTAGGCTCATACTAGGTACTAAAAATAAACATTTAATAACTATTGCTAAGTACAGTAATTTAGAAATTAATTTCTTACCATACCACACCGAAGTTTTGATATTTTAATTAATTCCAATGTGTGATGTATATTGTTTCACGTGGAAGCCTGAAAGATAATATATGTGGCACAGGTGCAGCTGTTTTGCACGTGAGTGCACAACACTGGTTTCGCGGACTACCAAGGTCATTTGTTACAATTTGTTTTCATAACGGTCTTATCCATTTTAATCATGTGACTTTATCTTTACATAGTACATTTTAAGTCGCAATTTTTTCGTATGTGACCTAAATTTTTATAATGTATGTTCGGCTGCCTTCTCCTTCTAAACCATGCAACGGATTTCACTGTCATTTAGAGAATGTTTTAAAGTTTATCAAAATCACCTGCATGGTTTAGAAGGAGAAGGCGGCCCAACATACACTATAAGGATTTATTTATAAGGAAAGCGACTTTACTTTATACGATGTAAAGAAAAGATAAGGATGGGCTTTTACACGCCGTTTTCCTCGCATAATTTTATTTATACATTTTACAGGATTTTATGGAATTAAAAGCATCCTGTTTTAATCCAAGACATGATCTATTGGTCCGCCTGATTTCATCTAAATCCGTCTAGCCATTAATGCATGATTGTGGTACAAACATCCAAACATTATTACTTTTATATTCATAATATTAAAGAAGGATTGGATTAGCAGGATAGTAGGATCGGAAAGTCAGTCATAAAATAGCAAAAAATAACAATGTATTGTGAATGGTACTCTTTTAATAGGAGGCCATTGAATTTTAAACAAATAATGCGCTCGTTTTATGAACATTAAACAGACTAATTTAGGCTTTTAAATAACAATAATAGTTGAAATAAGGATCAAACAGCGAGCGTCCAATTTAGGTAAATTGACGTATATAAGCGACAGTCCGTTCTGACTAAAAAACATAAAGTTGTATCAATGGCAAAATTTATTATTAACATTGTATGGCTGGGAGCTTTAATCTATATGCAAAATATCCTTGTAAGTATGAAGGTAATTTTTTTTTATTGCTTAAGAAACACAAAAAAAAAGAATTATATACAAAATGGGATATCTGGCGGACCTCAAACTAGGCTGAGCCTGTATCTCGAGGTCCAGGAGTGCGTTATGAGAATACAATTCTTATAAAAACTGTAAATAAAAAATGTAAATAAAAATAAGAAATATTATATCGAATAAAGTCTCTAGAAATATTGAGAGTCCTTAATAAGCGTAAAAAGGTCAGTGCGGTTACTACAACATGTAAAGTCGACCAAGAACTTGCTTAACCACTTTTCGATCGTATTATAAAGTGATAAGTATCGAAAATAACTAAGAATTACTTGGTCGACTAGACTATTACACTTTGGTGGACACTAGAATCATGTTTTCAACATTTTTATCGCCTGAAGTAAACCTTTTTTGCATGCTCCAATAAGTTTGCTAAGTTTAATTAGTTTCAAATAACAGAACAACTATGTTCCAGACTCTACAAGTGATCCCAGAAAGAGCTAAGATGACGTCTATCAACGAGAAATACTTGCACAACGGGAATATATTTATAAATAGGCATGGAAGAAAAAGTAAATACTTCATTAACATAGAAGGAACTCCAAAAATGACCTTTGGAAATAACGTGTCGGTAACTACCTTAACTGATTTTGATATGATATGTCGCGACTTTAATATCTTAGGACAATTTAACACCGCGATGAATAAAAACCTTTTCAGAACAAAAGCAATTCAATTTTAAAGTTTCATTTTCATTCGTTACATTAAAGAGTTTTGATAAAGGACGGATGTATGGTAGGGGTTGGGGGGGGGGGGTCATAGGAGTCGTAACCTCCTCACTGATAATATTCCTAATCTCATTGATGATTCTTAACTTCGACTAAGTGACCCCCTCACTAGAAAGTTGGATCCTGTACATGCCTCATTCTCTCTTGAAAACATCAGCCATTAGGGATGTACCGATAAAAACACCATAGACCTCGAACCAGGCTTCACTTGCGTTATTCACTGTGGTTTTTAAGAACTACGACTTTAAAATTCATGAGTGATATATTCACTGTAGTGTTCATTTTCGCAACAACTTAAATTTCAGTTGAATCTAATTTTCATGGACCTCCAGCAAAACGAGTACAAACGCAGTTTCGTTGAAGCACATCTAAGGATATGCGAGATGCTGACTTCCAAGCACGGGCTGGGGCCCTACGTTGCGGCTGCATTTCGGAACTCTGGATTTGTTTGCCCCGTTCCTCCGGTGAGTTCAGTTAAGAGAATCCCACAAACCTTGACACGTGGTAACTTGCTACGTAACTCTGCATCTCTGTCCTATTGGGCTATGTAGTTGGAACGAGCCTCACTGAGTTACGTAGCCAATTAATGTGTATCAAGAAGATTCGTGCTAAGTGCAGTACCCTTACTATTAGTTGACAGTGACAGGAATCGCTAGCGACGACGTAAACGATTTGTATGGAGAATTGTCCAGTACCATTACCATGAGTTTCTATCGAAACTTCATATTGCTTTACTACAGTCGATACCGGTTAAATACGCTCTCATTTGTCAGTTAAAGAGTTAACCATAGTCGATACGGTATTTTTCGATGACATGTGTCCAATTTGTGACTCATGGTACCAATATTCTACGGCGACAGCTACAAAACTTTAGTCACTAGCGCTTTGATTACGATAGGTAATTTACCGTTGGACTTATACTAGCGATTTTTAGTTCTCTAAGTGAGCGTTAGAGGTTCTGTACAATTCCCCATACAAATAGTTTACGCCGTCGCTAGCGATTACGGTTACGGGTAGGTGCACTGTACTCATGGTAAGGGTACAGCATTATCTAACCGGATACCTACCGGTACCTAAAAGTCTGTACGTGTGACCGTATTGAGGGCTTGCCAACAATTTGTGTCCCTTTCCTGGTCCAATGCCAATACAAAAATGTTCCTCGACTAAAACGTATAAGTTTGGTCTTTCGAAAAATTAGCGTTTATTTAGGCATGCAGAATTATAACAATGGCAAATTACAAAAGATTATTTAACAAAAATATCAAATCAAAGCATAGATTATTATGCATAGCTCTTGCTGATCTTCATCAGCGGTTATAGTCTACTTTACTACTGCAGCTAACTAAAATTTTAAATCCTTTCAATATATTTGCAGGGCTATATAAGAATTATGAATATATCCATACCCGCGGATGATTTTCCGAATGTGTGGCCCTTCGAGAGATGCAAGATCGAGGCTTCACTCACCCAGCTGCCGACCGGTGACGTCATTGCTACTGCGGATGTTTTCTTGTACTTTAAACAAAAACCTAGCACTGGTTGAAATTCTGGTTAGCAAACTAGAACAAATTACCTTGCTACTCCGCGACCAGTGCTGTGCACGTGCAGGATATTGCGGATTACGCGGAGTAGCAATGTAATTAATTTGTTCCAGTTTGTTTAAATGGACTTTGGCAAAGTAACGCCTGAATCTATTAATTTAACACTAGTGCGTTGGAAAAACAATGGCCAAGAGCAAGTAAAGCCAGACTGCCCAGTTGTTGTAGTTTTTATTTTATTTGAGGTTATTTGTTGACTTTAATTTTTATAATTATATAATATTTGCCGATCTCAGTATAAATTCGTGTAATTTGACATGCAATGTAATTTAGAATGTTAGTTTATATTGGCTGAATAAACTAAACTAATTAAATTTTCAAGGTTAAGTATGTTAAGCTTGAAGATTATCAAAGTCGAATGCGAACAAAAAATCTCAAGCAAGCAACAAATAATATAAACGAGCAACAAACTTAGCCGACCATTAAAGAGCGAACTGAGAGAAATTGTCTATGCTCGAAAATGACAGATGTATCAACTCCATGGTGCATTATATGCCTCCCTTTCGAAAAATGAAAATTCTCTACCTTGCATTTAAACAAAAACTACCCTAGGATGAAACGTTTAGTAATTTAGTAGTTTAGTAATTACCAACACCTATTTCAGTTGTAAAACTAAATCGTGCATAAATGTATAATATTTCTAATTTCAATTATTACAGTGTTGAGAAATAAAATTCATTTATGGCTATGATTACAATTTTATTTTTATTTTAAAACCGAAGGAACCCTTATGGAATCACTATTTGTCTGTCTGTCTGTCAATACCCCTTTCTCAGGAATGCGTGGAGATATCAAGTTGAAGTAATTATCTAATACTCCAGTCTGCAGTCCCTTAGAGCTGTAATAATTCGGCCGTTTAAACCGCATATTTTAAACATTGGCAAGGAAATCTAAAACCTATAAGATACTTTCCAATGACCTAGAACCATGAAATTTGGCAAGAAAAATGACAACCGAGCAAGTGATCACCACCGCCCATAGACACCTACAACACGTAAGAGCTTGCACGATGGGTTTCCAACCCAGAGGGTTAAGATGGTATACCTCTTGTGCCAGTAATTGCGCCGGCTATCTTACTCTTCACGCCGGAACACAACAGGGCAAGCACTAATGCTTAGCGGGTGGTTTAGTAAGCAAGATGGTAAACGATGATCAAATTGAACCGATTTTTTTTACGACGTTCTGGAGGATTCTCTAAGCATAACAACGAAGAGCTCGACTAGAGTTTGTAAGGACTTTGTCTTCTCAGTCTTTATTTCTAGAACTCGACTCTCATTTAAAAGACTTCAGAGTCCTCTGAGTCGTGAGTCGAGTTCTTTTTCGAGTCTAATCGACTCTTGTATTTACAAGTTTTGAACTCAAGCTTTACAAAAGACCCCAGTCATCGTATCATTCATAGGTATATTTGAAACTTTAGGCGTGCCTCAACATGACGAGAGTCCTATAAAAGAGACTCACTTTTGATGTTCCTAATCAAAGATTCTACTAATTCATTAATGTGAAACTTTGTATGATTGGATGTTTATCTAAAGATGTTTGTTACCCAATCACGCTATAAAGAAAAAAAATTTGTTATTGGCACATTGATCAGTCATCAAGTACTGGTGTAATCTCAAGTGTTCCTACAAGCAAGTTCTATTCTAATCATAACTCAGTTTGTTTAATAACTCTTTAGTGTAAAAGAAACATTGTTCAATTAAACGACTAGAGTTGAAAGAAGTTAGTCGAGTCTTAGATAAGACGACTCCAAATACTTGAGTCTTTACCAACTCTAAGCTCACGCACGTTGCGATCGCGACTGTTGCGATTTTTTTTTTCAATTTATTCAAAATAATTATTTTTACAATTTTAATAACACACAAGCAGCGAGCGAAAACCGAAAAAAGTTTATCTGTCGCTGCGGATTCCGTTGCGTATCATGCCAGCACGAGCATCGGCGTCAAACTCGTTGCTGTTATTAAGCAAAAAAAGGCTGATTATATTCAAACTTCTAAAGCAATCAATTTAGAATCTATAAATTAAAATAGATAATTTCTGGTAAACGATCAAATTACACGCGTATCACGTAAAATCAAAAATAAACAAGTTAAATAGATGCGGATATGTAGGGAGGCACAGTTGAAAGGGGAATATTAGCTGAGCTTGTTATTGCTATAACGTAACAATGGCTAAAATTGTTTGGATCACGTTATTTGTCAGTTTTATATATTATGTGTCGTACATTGAAGTAAGTTCAAATATTTTAATAAATTTAAATAATAATCACAAACACAAAGAAAAATTAAAAAAAATCTGAAGTAAATTTCGATTATATAAAATAAGTTCAAATATTTTACAATCAAAAATTGTTCCTAATCAGTAAGAAATATGCTAGTAAAAGTGTTAGCTAAGAATTGTACAGTGATCTATCCGTGTAACCCTAATTTTGCCGTGACAAATTTATATTTTTCGGGTTAGCGAGGAAAACGAGCAAGTGTGTTACCTGGTGGGATGTTATCACTGTTGCCTATAGGCACAAGCAACCCCAAGAGAATCGCTGATCCGTCGCCGGCCTGTAGGTTACTTCGGATCTCTTACCCACCGTACGAAACGCAGAAGCAAGCTTCTAATTCAGGCCAGTCAGTATTCTGTGTAAGCATCGTGCTACCTAGGTAGAGCCAGCTCATTCGTATAGCAACCATCAATTGGCTACATTGTGGCTGTAAAGCTATGATATCTGAACGAAAACATATCAAATGGAAATTTAAAAAGTTTTTTCTTTATGTAGTTTAAAAAACTCATTTTTTAGTCCAAAAAATGACAAATAATTCAGATTGGCGTAGTAAGCTACAAATATTTTAACAATGTAGCCAAGTTTAACGTATGAAAATAGCTACTGAGCAAAAAAAATGTTATGTAACAACTTCGAATGATTTTGCATTATGATTTATTTTTTATATTATCTGTGAACACCTAAACATTTTGTGTACGGTAGTTTGTGTTATATATATATCGTGCTCAGTACTACCACCACTGCGATATCATATACTTTATACATAAAGAATAAATCTGATTGGCCATTAATATGGTCGGCCATTCGCAAGTGTTAACCGTTTCTAATTACCGTCCCTTATAAATTGACGAATTGCATGCCTGAAGACATGGACTTCAGGCTCCAGAAGCTGTACTCGGGGTTCATTAATTTTAGTAGATAAAATAAAGGCTAAATGTTAGGTATTTAGTCAAATAACTAAGGAACGGTAATTAGCAACGATGAAGACGCTTGAGGGTATACTAGAGTTATAATAACAATCCGATAATAAAGAAGTTAGCAACAATCTTATACCAATAATGTTTTATTGAATTGAACAGGTATGTAAACAATCAATCATCAGGGTTGCCTGATGAGAAGTTATCACCATTGCCCAGAGGAACCAGCGACCGTAAAAAAATCGCCGATCTGTTCCCAACCTTTTTGAAATCAACCGCCTCCATTTGTTTCAGAGTTTTAAGGTGATTTTTGAGCGAACTACGTTGAAGTATCAAAATCCGAAATACCTAACTAATATGACGGTGTACGTCAAGAGGCACGGCAGAAGAAGTGACTATTGTTTTAATATTGAAGGGACCACCAAGATGACGTACGCTAATAACGTAACGGTAAATCTTAAGTAACTTCTAGGATCTGCAACTTTGAGCCAACATCCTGTATTCTCAAGAAAAAGAGATTTGCTCGCAGATTGGAATACAGGAATAGCTATATATTTTTGAGCAATGACTTTATTTTTTAGATCAATATACTTTTCTTCGAGTACCTGAACAATCAGTACAAACGGTCGAAATTTGTAGAAATACACTTCAAGCTATGCGACTTGATAAACAAAGAGCCATACATTGGTCGAGCCTTTGCCAATGCCGGTATGGTTTGCCCCGTTAAACCGGTAAGACCGCGCTACTTATCTTCTACACTATTTTGCTTTCTCACTTCTTCGGAGAAACTCCGACCAGCAAACCATGTGATATAAAAAGAGAGTCAACACTCCGGAAATGTTCACAAAAACGATTTTGGCTTAAATTTCAGCTGTATTGGACAGCAGTATTCGTTGTGTCATCAGGCATCTCGTGGGTTTATCTTCACCGACTCTTATTTAGTGTGTCACTGTTACCTAATTAAATACGTCAAACAGAACAAGAGACAGTTCCAAGGCAGGTGTTAACTGGTTGGCTAACAGCAGAGTGTCTTGCAATGCTATATACCCTCTAGTGACCGCCAAGATTTTGTCGAGCGTACCAAAATTTGTAGAGGGTATTACAGTATCACATTGGCGCACTTGCTTTGTTGCGCTCCTGTTGCCCGTCCCAACAAAACTTATATGTTTACAGGGTTTTCAACAAATATTAAATATATCTGTGCCTACGGACAACTTCCCCAATGTATGGCCTTATGAAAAATGCAAGATGGAAGGCTCGATCACGCACTCGTACAACGGGGATCTCATAGCTGCAGTAGATGTCTACGTATCTTTTAAACAAAAAATAGCTAATGGATAAAGCGTCTACATCAGTTTAGTTGGAAAACTAAAATTTGCATAAATAAAATTGTATTGAATATGTTGTATTTATTTACCACTGTCTTAATATTATAAGATTATTTAGGAACGAATTCCAGTTATGATTGTGACTTGACTTTTATTTTTAAACCGATATTCTTGGGTGAAAATATTTTTTTTTTGTTTATTTTGTTATGAAAAATGTAAAAACACAAACCAAGGTTGGAATTTCTGTACACTAGCAACCTTAAACAGGGGTAAAGAGGATCATTCAAGAGTTGTCGACTTAAATTTCGCATAGATTTGTTGTTTGCAGTAGATTTCCTATGCGTCGCAGAGGATTTGCCTATTATCAATAAATCATATTAAAGGTATCAATAAAACTCAGTTTGCAAAATAGTGGGTCATTCTGGAGTCCATAGAAACAAGACGGAAATTAGTTTTTTTTTAACAAAGCTATTTTTACAGTATGCCAGTACCGGAGTAAATGGCGTTCTGTGGTGTCAGGTTACCCCAAAGGAAAATGGGCGTGAGCATATAATAATAAAAATAATATAATGCAAATCCTATACAAATATACATGTATACCAAAGTGTAGTCGACCAAGAAATTGCTTGACCTCTTTTCAACTGTATTACAAATGGATAAAGTTTAAAAGCGGTCAAGCAATTATTTGGTCGACTCGGTCGATTACAAGTCAATTCCTAAGAGTCAGTAATAATCAACTTGCTAAATTGAAAGCAAATAAAACAAAGATGAAGATTGTTAGTAGCCTAGTGGCCAAGGAAATGGACACGTGATCGTAAAGTATCCTGTTTGACCCCCACCGGTCGCGAAGTGCTAATTTTCTAACTTATGTATAGTCGACCAAGTAATTGCTTGACCTTTTTTGAACCTTATCCCTTTGTGATAAGGTCGAAAAGTGGTCAAGCATTTTCTTGGTCGACTATACATCACCTAAGTTATGTCAGTAACCCACGCTCTCAAGGTGATGAAAAGTATCGTGAAGGAGTCCAATATGCATTCGCGTAAACTACTTGTACTTCTCTACCGAACAAACACCTCGCGATGGAACTATGCCTCATCCAAAAACTTTGTGACTCCTGTCCGAATATACTCATATTAGAACCTTAGAATTATATTCATCAACAAATAAGAGCAGAAGCATCCTCATCACGTAGTAAGGCCAGCTGGGATGTGATAAAAAAGGATGTAGGCAAATAAAATACCAAAAATAAAACTATTGACAAAATTATACACGACACTCACATCGTTAATAAGCCAGATGATATTGCAAATGCTTTTAATGAATACTTTATCAATACTACTCATAATGACTTCGATTTTAGTAAAAATGTAAGTCAATACAGCTATACCTTAAAATGTAATAATGTTAACATGTTCCTCTCTCCTACAGACCCAAGAGAGATTTCAATTATAATAAGGAGACTAAAGAACACTCATTCTGTAGGTTACGATGACATCCTAACGAATATAATTAAGTTAACATGTGATATCATTGTTTTTTCTATAATATATACCCTAACGTTGTAACTTTACGTAGCTTTTTTTTAAATTTGCATGGCTTACTAAAGCCTAAATGTATGATTCACCAACTTATGTACCTAACATCTATTTTTGTACTACATTTATTGCAAATATAATTAATACAATATTAATATTAATATATTAATATTGTATTCTAAGGGTACTAAGTTAAGGCTAGAGGTGGTAGTTGTAAACGAACTCAATTTCCAGTTTTATCCTATAATACTTAGTATGAGTGTTTGGTTTGCTGATTCGATGGGTGGCGGTGATCACTTCCCATCAGAAGACTTGCATGCCTCTTTGCCTCCTTTTTCGTTTTTCATAAAAAAAACATAATACCACTTGAAATTCGAGTCATTTAAATATGTTAGTCGCATTAAACAGGTTAATGCAGCACAAAGATCAGACTATTAATTTCATTATTGCAAAAAAATTTCACTTTTGGGCGATTTAGGTAAATTGACGTATAAAACCGACTAATAGGGGAATATAATAATAAGCTTACCAATGTCCAGTCAGTATTAATTTATTTATCACATACATATCACCATTAGAAAATACTTGATGCAACTAACAACTAAACATTCATTTTTTATAAAAACAAAAGCAATACAAAAACATTAATAGACAAAACCGTAGAAAAAGGTAAAATACATACAAAAAGAAGGTCTGTCGCCAACACCACCCCCCGGTGCAGAGCACCAGTCTGTTAGGAAGCGGCAGCTAAGGTGTTGTTCGCCTATCTTGCTCTAAAAGCAAAGGCACCACTTTGCGCACTGGCCTTTTCATAATCCCTTTGCACGTAATTATCTCCACTACTCGAACTGTTCCATCTGGCCCAGTAAACAACTTTGAAATTCGTCCTCTTGGCCAGGTTCCTCGCGGCAACGATTGGTCCACTATGAGGACCGGGTCACCCACTTGAAATGGAAGTCGAGAAACACCTGTTGATCTGGGGACTAATGAAGGGAGATATTCTTTTATCCACCGGGCCCAAAATATCTCTGCCAAGCGGAGCGCCTTTCTGTAATCATCACGGCTAAGTAGGTCGGTGTCGGTGAAAGAATTTGCTGCTTCTGTTGACGGAGTGCCCAAAAGGAAATGAAATGGTGTTATAGCCTGGAGCGTGTCTGCATCAACTGGAACATGTGTAAGAGGTCTTGAGTTGACAATCGCCTCCGCCTCCAGCAACAAAGTCGCCAGCAATTCCTCCTTAGGGGCCTTTCCGACGACGGCTGCCGATAAAGCCAACTTCACTGAACGGACCAGGCGCTCCCAGGAGCCTCCCATCGACGGCGCTGCAGGGGGAATGAATGCCCACTCAATTTTGAAGCCCGCAGCAAAGTCAAAGACCTGAGATAGTTGATTGGCGGCGCCGACAAAAGCCGTTCCATTGTCGGACACAATCCGCACTGGGCACCCCCGACGAGCAATAAACCGGCGTAGCACCATGATTGCCGCATCCGCTGAGAGGGATCCCACGATGTCTAAGTGAACAGCCCTGGTGGTAAGACACGTAAAAAGAGCCACCCAACGCTTTTCCCGTCTGCGTCCGATTGCAACTTCAAGTGGACCAAAGTAATCGAGGCCAGTGAAAGAAAATGGTCGCTTATGGTGGGCTAACCTATCTTCAGGAAGGTCACCAAACCTAGGCACAGACGGAAGAAGCTTTTTTACTCTGCAAAACCTGCATTGCTTGGCAACAGACTTAACACTGGGGCGTAAGGCCAAGATATAAAACCTCCCGCGCAGGAAGTTAACCACGGTCTCTGTATTACCGTGGCCAAATTTTGTGTGATAGTGGTCTATAAGTAGCCTTACGACTGGGTGTCGACCGTCCAGTACGATGGGGTTGACGTCCTGCGCGGGTGCCTCTGAAACAGCGGCAATTCTACCATACAGGCGCATCAGGCCGTCCTCTCCTAACTTCAAAGTGAAGTTCTTAAGCTTTCCTTGGTTGGTTGGAGGAAGACCTGCTGTAAGCCTCGTGAATTCCTCGTGAAAAGAATCCAATTGAGATTTTAATAATAGATGCCTTTCAGCCTCCACGATTTCTTGCGATGACAGCGGTTCTAAAACTCCGGAAGAAACCCTGGAGGTAGCACTTGGTAATTCCGAATTTGAAGGCTTAATCAATGAAAGTCGAAAAAGTTTAGCACAATAATGTGCGCGAGCAGTGGCTCTGACCAAGCGAATCCATTTACAAAAGTGCGATGGATCTGCGACTACGGCAGATGGTAACCGCGGTCGCTCTACCAGAAGTAGCGTCAACGAGTGCTCGGGTTTCATTTCCTCGAGTACGGGCGGAACGGTAGCTGAAGGCTCACGTGGCCATTCGTCGGGATGGGAAAAGAGAAATGTTGGACCTTTAAACCATCGAGACGATGAAGAGAGGGGACATTGGCCTCGAGTGGCGTCATCCGCGACGTTAAGAGCAGATGGTACGTAACGCCAATCAGCCACGTCTGTCGTTTCTAATATTTCACCCACTCGATGGGCCACAAATGGTTTAAAAGTTCGGGCATCGCTGCGCAACCATTTTAAGACTGTGAGAGAGTCTGTCCAGAAGTAAACTTTTGATGCAGTTATGCGATGTGCCTCCAATATGTAGGTTGCGAAGCGAGCCGCCATCAGAGCCGCCTGTAACTCCAATCGAGGAATAGACGCAGGTTTTAACGGGGATAAACGCGCCTTTCCACCTATAAGAGCTAATTCAACCGAGCCGTCCTCACAAACAAAACGCCAAAAGGCCACACAAGCATATGCTAACTCACTAGCATCGGCTAGGACATGGAGCTGACTTTCCCGTTTTGGTTTAGTTAGGTAACAACGTGGTATGGTGATGCTCGCGGAAACATCGGCTAAACTCGCGAACCAACCCTGCCATTTTGTTTTTGCCGAACTAGGCAGCTCTTCGTCCCAGTCTATACCCATTCGCCACGTTTCTTGAAAAAGAATTCGACCCGCAATTACTACGGGCATCAAAAAGCCAAGAGGGTCGTAAACACGCATAAGGTGGGAAAGTACCATCCTCTTGGTGAATTTGAGAGGAAGGTCGGAAGATTTTCTAAAACTAAGGGAGTCATCGTTGATATTCCAGGCCACCCCCAAAATTCGTATTTGCGAAGGAGATAGCGGACCGAGACCCACCTCGGAGGCGTTGACGGCAATTGCTTCAGGCTTCAATAAAGACAGAGCCGCAGGGTCATTAGAGACCCATGATCGCATCTCTAAACAGGCTGCCTTGTGAATAGCAACAATATCGGCCGCCAAGCGAGCAGCATGCTCAGGACTGTCAACGCTTCCGAGGTAGTCGTCCATATAATGATCATTTATAATAGCCTCGACTGCCTCCGGAAACTTATCTTTGTGCTCCAAAGCGTTTTTATCTTTTAAAAAGATCGCGGTGCACGGACTGGAGGTGGCACCGAAGATCATCGAGGACATTCTATATTCCTGTAACGGTAAGGATGGATCAGTCCGCCAGAGAAACCTTTGTGCGTCCCTGTCCTGCTCTCTAATTTTGGTTTGCGGAAACATCTCTCGTATGTCACCGTTTAGTGCTATCTTTCCTTCCCGAAAACGCATAAGAATTGCCAATAAAGGTTGTAAAAGATCAGGACCGGGAAGCAAAAGAGAGTTTAAGCTGGTTCCAGAACACCTAGCAGCAGCGTCATGTACTAACCTCAACTTTTGTTTTTGAGGGTGGTACACGCCGAAATGAGGTAAGTACCACAAAATGTTACCCAAGGACGCTTTGCTGGTACAAAGTTCAGCATAGTTCTTTTCTACCATTCCGTCAATATACTGACGGTATGCATTCGCGTAGATTTCATCTTTCTTAAACTTTCTCTCTAAACTGAGAAATCTAGACAGAGCCAAGTTATAACTGTTAGGAATAGTCTTGATATCTGCTCGCCAAAGTAAACCCGTTTCAAATTGTCCTGAGGGTAGCCGCCGAGTAGTCTGTTCGAGTATTTTCAGAGCTCGCTCATCATTTACGCTGTGGATGTCCTTCTTTGTGATTCCAATTGCATCAAGGCGGTAATGGTCTTTTATTAAGGACTCTAATTCCACCACTGAGCTATGATGAACGAATTCCGTAGGTTTACTAGAAAGTTTTCCAAATACTGTCCATCCTAAGGCGGTCTCAACTGCAGCAGGCTGACCACGAAGACCCCGTCTAATGCTATACGGTAAAGATAGATGCCAATTGTCTATACCAATTAGTAACATGGGCTTAGCATCCTCGTAAGTCAGCTCACTGACCAAATCCTGAAGGTGGGGAAATTTCGTCAAATCCCCGGTGCGTGCAGTTTGGCACGTAATACCCAAATTGGGGACAGAACGAACCCCCTTTAAGAGAAAACTTTCTACAGAGTTTTTACCTTTTATATTCAGATCGACGTAATTCACTTCTGACTTCTTTGAGAGCCCTCCTATGCAGTTAACTTGGATGAAACCTTTTGGACCTTGTGCGCCAACTGCTTCAGCGACCGACTGGTCTATCAGAGTGACAGTGGAGCCATCATCAAGCAAAGCGTAAATATTCATCTCCCCTTTTGGGCCTGATACTGTCACTGGGACTACCTTCAATAACGACTGAAGAGAAGATGATGACGCCGTTGGCTCTGCATGGTCTCCGTTTGTGTGAGCCACTACCACTCGGTCGGCTTCAGGCTCAGGTGCGGTGTAATTTACGGTATTAGATGGTTCAATGTGAAGCAGCGTGTGATGACCACCGATTTTGCAGCCTTTTACATCGCAGTTAGTCTTGCAACGACGATAGAAGTGGCCACCCCTTTTTAAACATTTATGGCATACTTTGTTTTCTTTTGCCCAGTGCCATCTATCATCCACCTGCAAAGACAAAAACTTATCACATTTGACAACATAATGTCCAGATTTCAGACAGTACCGACAAAACTCGATAGATGGTGCTGCCGTTCCAGGTTTAGCAATATACGCTGCTTGCCTTTTAGATGGCAACACTGTCGGTTTTGCAGCAATTTTCTTCTGTGGGACGTGGTTTACAAAGGTTGCATAACAATCCTTATTGGTGACGTCTGCCTGCTCTATGGTTGCGGCCTCTACGGTTGCATGCGTGCGAGCTCTGTCTATGACTTTTGGACGTGAACTGTCATCGACAAGCCCAAATCTCAAATGAACCCGTGATTGATGCGTGAGAAAGTCAGAAAGAAGTTCTAACTTAAATTTAGATACATTATCGATAGAATGTATAAATGCATAATCAACCCATTTCTCACGCAACAGAGGGGTTAATTTGGATAGCACGCTGTGCAACAGCTCTGGCGAGGCAAGGAACTCGATCGAGTTTAACATTTTAATTGTATGAACGCAGTTGCGTACCGTACAAGCAAGCTGATGAAGCTCCTTGCCACCATCCAAACATGCTGGCAGCTTGGCCATGGCCTTCACTTCCGATACCAAATGGCGAATGAGAAGCTCAGGCTGCCCAAACTGCTCCTGAAGAGCCGCCATGATCTCGTTTGGATCTTGAGAAAGAGCCAAGAGTGTAACGACAGAGTCACGCGCGGCCCCTCTGAGAGCATTATTAAGACGGCCTATATTTTCCGTTGGCGAGAAAGAGTTTTTCGAATTTATAAAGCATGATCTAAATGTTAACCAGTGAGTAGGCGAACCGGAAAATATAGGCAAAGTAACATCTCTTACCTTACCACTGCCGCGGGCGAGATCGGTTATGACCTCAGCCAGTTTCTGCAGGTCACTAGAAGGTTTAGGTGTTGTGTTAAATACCTGCGCATTATTATTATTATTTGTAAATATCTTAGCGTCATGTGTACCTAATAGGTGTGTAGTTGTACAAGTGTCGTAGACATTAGGTGGGGCAGGCTGCAGCGCCGATGGCGCGGAGGGCAGCCAAGTGGCCGGACCCATGGCCTCCTTTGTAACGCAGCTACCTGGTTGCATCCATACGTAACCATGGTCTTCTTTTGCGTTCGGTTCTAATACGCACGTAGCAGAAGGCGGGTGTTCACGCGTTGGAAGTACGGCGGCACCCGTTGTAAAAGGCGCGCGCTCGTCCCAGTACGCGAGCGATGCAGGCGCGGCAAGAGGCGCGGGCTCGCGTGCTGGGTGTGCAGCGGCGCCGTAAGGCGCACGCTCGCCGCAGGGCGCAAGCGGTGCCGGCGCGGCATAAGGCGCGGGCTCGCGCACTAGAAGTGCGGCGGCGCTGTAAGGCGCATGCTCGCCGCAAGTCGTAAGTATTGACGGTATCTCAAAAGGCGCAGGCTCGCGCGCTGGAAGTGCGACGGCACCGTAAGGCGCACGCTCGCCACAGGGCGCAAGAAGAGGCGCGGGCTCGCGCACTGGAAGTGAGGCGGCGCCGTAAGGCGCACGCTCGCCGCAGGGCGCGAGTGTAGACAGCGAGGCAAAAAGCATGGGCTCGCGCGCTGGAATTGCGGCGGCGCCGTAAGGCGCACGCTCGCCGCAAGGCGCAAGTGTCGACGGCGTCTCAAAAGGCGCGGGCTCGCGCACTGGAAGTGCGGCGGCACCGTAAGGCGCACGCTCGCCGCAGGGCGCGAGCAATGCCGGCGCGACAAGAGGCGCGGGCTCGCGCACTGGAAGTGCGGCGGCGCCATAAGGCGCACGCTCCCCGTAGGGCGCGAGCGATGCCGGCGCGACAAGAGGCGCGGGCTCGCGCACTGGAAGTGTGGCGGCGCCATAAGGCGCACGCTCGCCGCAGGGCGCGAGCGATGCCGGCGCGACAAGAGGCGCGGGCTCGCACCCTGGAAGTGCGGCGGCGCCATAAGGCGCACGCTCGCCGCAGGGCGCGAGCGATGCCGGCGCGACAAGAGGCGCGGGCTCGCGCACTGGAAGCGCGGCGGCGCCATAACGCTCGCCGCAGGGCGCGAGCGATGCCGGCGCGACAAGAGGCGCGGGCTCGCACCCTGGAAGTGCGGCGGCGCTGTAAGGCGCACGCTCGCCGCAGGGCGCGAGTGTTGGCGACACGCCAAAAGGAGCGGGCGATACCTGTTGACTTAACGGTTGGTTAGGCGTAGCGGTGTTTGTCACCCACTTATGTACCATCGAGCTTTTAAACGACGACTGTTGGCTGGCGGATTCATCGAGAGCTGCTAAGTCAGCCTCCAGCTCCATGTTAGCGACAATACGTTCACGCTCTGCCGCCGCACGCTCGCGCTCCGCGGCCGCACGCTCGCGCTCCGCCTCTAGGTCCGCTACGCGGCGCGCGTGTAACGCTTTCACCGCAAGTCGCTGAGCCTGCAGTGACGCCGATGAGCGTTGCGAGCCCTTGCTGGACAGCTGTTTAGGTGGCTGGGCTTGTTCACCGGAGGGTGATGGAACGTTTTGATCCTCCGGGGTAGTAGAAGCCGCCTTCATGGCTCTGGTTAAAACCATTTTTGCAAAATTTGCAAATGATGAAATTTTGATTTGTTTTTTATCGAAACTGGTTGAAATTAATGGGAGAAGGACCAATAAAACCGACTAATAGGGGAATATAATAATAAGCTTACCAATGTCCAGTCAGTATTAATTTATTTATCACATACATATCACCATTAGAAAATACTTGATGCAACTAACAACTAAACATTCATTTTTTATAAAAACAAAAGCAATACAAAAACATTAATAGACAAAACCGTAGAAAAAGGTAAAATACATACAAAAAGAAGGTCTGTCGCCAACAGACGTATATAAACGAACTTCATTTTTGACTAAACAACATAAAGTGGTGAATCTGTAAACAACTAGGACGTGCAATAATGGCTAAAATTATTATTTACATTTTGTGGTTGGTAGTGATAATTTATATGAAGGATATCATAGTAAGTGCTAATTAAATGAAAAATTAAGAAAGATCTGATGAAAGACGACACTTTTAAAACGTCGATAGTAGGGTTGTAAAGATTAGAAGGAATTTCTTCTTCTTCTTTAGCATGTTTGTCCATACACCTCTCCAGTTCGTCTCCACTGTCCCTGATGTGAAGTTGGATACCCCAGGCTGGGTCTGCGGTCGGAGGCCCAGATGTGAACGCTTGCTCCAACTATCGTTTCGTTGATACATATTTATATCCTGCTCAAGTCTATTTGAGTTTTGGTACACCATGACTATAATTCTTAACCTTGGACCGTTGGCGGAAGCCATGAATACCACAGTTCCAAATCTTGTCGCGAGCATGATGCGCCCTACGTTTAGCTTTAAACGAATATATAGAAGGAAGAAGAAACAATCTTGCTGTGTTTACCCATTACCGATTTCGTCACTAACGAATGTATTTTTGGATTCTCCATAAATAATTTGAAAAGCATTATTACAGACCCTTCAAGTGATACCAGAAAGAGCTAAAAAGACGTACATCAACGAGAAGTACATGTATAGTAATGCGAATATATTCGTAAACAGGCATGGCAGGAAGAGTAAATACTATATTAACATTGAAGCGACAACAAAGAAAACTTTTGGAAATAACGTATCGGTAATAACACATATATTATCCAGCTTGTGCTTGACATTTTGTGACTCCAATCGGTGATTGATTTACAGTCCTCATCCTCTAGGAAAAAAAAAAAGTAAAAATACAACTATCAAACGGCAATGAAGGAGACTAGTGCCGACAAAACATATTTAACAAAGGATTTCAAGAAACTTTGAAAAAAAAAACGTTCAAAATAGGATCGTTTCAGAGTAATGTTGATTTACAGATTCACTTTGTAAAATGGCTAACACCAACCATATCATACTGAACACTTTTTAAAGTCAAAAATTGTATTGCTAGTAAGCCGCATTCTATGTTGTCAACTGTGTTCATCGGAGGTGGTCTGCCAAAAACATTTTGAGGGATTTACAATCGCGTTACCGTGGAACTTTAATACGCAAAACAAATCTAATTTCAGATGCATCTCATTTTCTTGGAACTACTGCAAAATGAGTATAAACGCAGTTTCGTGGAAGCACACTTCAAGATATGCGACGCGTTGTACTCTAAGAACGGTCTTTCGCCTTACATCGCCGCTGCTTTTGTTAATGCCGGATTTGTTTGTCCTCTGCCTCCAGTGAGTTTAACTAAGAGAATATTTCACTATATTAAGTCAATTTCTGCTTACTATCTACGATGAAACGTAACCGTATAACCACTAATACCACGTAACACCACAACAAACAGTCTATGAGGGCGTATGTTTGCTCCTACTTCATTTTCCGACACAGAGTTCCCATTTTGAGATCATTACTGGTCCAACAGCCCTCAGTTAATAAGCAATATTCCACGTCCAACAATTATACGGTGATATTCATCAGACTATGTGGGTTACGTTGGTTCTTTAGCGGATCATCTTACATCCGTGGATGACCTTTGAAATCATTTGTCTCCTCTTTCTCTAAAATATGAAGTTCTAGCATTTTTAAAACTTTGCACTATTAACATATTTTCAGGGTAATGTGAGAATAATGAATATGTCTTTCCCTTTCGACGATTTCCCGAACGTGTGGCCTTTCGAAAGATGCAAGGTCGAGGGATCACTCACCCAGTCGCCCACCGGTGACATTATCGCTACTGCGGATATTTTTCTATACTTTAAACAAAAACCGCAGGCTGGTTGAAATTTACAACAAGAAACTGAGGAAAAATTACCACCATATTTGAGAAAAAAAGATTATGATAGTTAAAAAACTTAAGTTTATTACATCCATAGGTTTTTAGTTTTGTAGGTTGAGAAGGGAGATTATAATTCTCACCTATTACGTAAGTGGGGCAAGCAACTACATTGCGGATAGCTATTTCAATTGACCTATTTAACTGTTTAGGGAAGATAGTTGGAGGTAAGGAAACACCGTTGTTTGTAGTATGAAGATTGGAATGAATGAATTTTTATTTACAAATTATTTACATAAATAACAATTTTGAATCGCACAACTAGTGCTAGTACCACCTAGTATACATATTAAACCACGCCTACTTTCGCGGTAAGCGTGTGAGAGAGATAGCTTGAGAAAGAGACGGCGATAGGTGGCGTGATGTGCGCACGCATTGCGCAAGCGCGGTCTTCTCGCGCACCTATAAAACCGACGCGCGCCTGTATTCGTTCCTTTTCTGCTCCGGTCGTCGCGGCGTGAACATCGTAGCTCCACTCGTTTACTGCATGAAGGAAGACTGAGATGGATGACTCTTCTGTTGCTGTTTCTCGTACTTTTCAGTACGGCTATTACGTCAATGTATCTCTGTTTCTTTATGTGCACTTTTCAGTGCGCATAAGCGAAACGGACGTCAATCAGCTACAGGGTTCCCCCTCAAGCGAAGCGTACCGGCAGGTGAATGATGCGTCCTCGGCGGGTCGTCTTCGTGCTGGTCGGGTTTTTGCTGGCTGATTGTATATCTTGTTGTTTCAGGTTGTTTGGTTTCGCTGTTGCAGTCGGTTTATTGCAGGAACTTGATGTTGATGGTGTTTGTTGTTCTTCGGCGATTGTGTATGCGGGTTTCAACCGGTCGATTGAGATGTTAGTTTGCCGATTAGGTAGTTGTATTGTGAACACTTTTTCGTCTCGCTTCAGCACGCGGAAAGGTCCATCGTAGGGTGCTTGTAGCGGCTTTTTTACGGCGTCGACTCTTATGAACACGTGTTCACATGTTTTCAGGTCACGGTGTACAAATATGGGTTTCGTGTTGCTGTGCGGCTGGTTTTGCATCGGTGTTAAGCTTCGTATTGTTTCTCGCAGCTGATCTACGTAGGCGGAGTCTAGGATGACGTCATCGTGCGGCGTTGATAAAAGGTCACCGGGTAGTCGTATATTGCAGCCGTAGGTAAGTTGGGCTGCGCTTACACCGGTGTCGCTTCTCATCGCGGCGCGTACTCCAAGTAGCACGGTAGGTATTTCGTCGATCCAGCTTCTTGCGGTTTGTAGTCTTGCTTTCAGTGCGTTTTTCAGCGTCCTGTGCCGGCGTTCCAGAACTCCATTGCACTCCGGATGATACGGCGTTGTGCGGTTTTTTTCTATGCCGAGTAAGCGTGCAAGTGACGCGAATATTCGGCTTTCGAATTGCCGTCCTTGATCTGTTGTTAGTGTTGCAGGACAGCCGAAACGGGAGATCCAGGTTTCGTATACCGCTTTGGCGACATTTTCAGCTGTTATCTCGCATAGTGGGTAAGCTTCTGGCCATTTCGTTGCTCGGTCGATCATCGTGACGAGGTATCGATGTCCGCTGGCCGCGGTAGGTAGCGGACCAACAATATCGACGTGTAGGTGTTCGAATCGATCGGTGGGCGGGAAAGCTGACGCTGGGCTCGCTGTGTGTCGCTGTATTTTTGCGCGTTGGCACTGAACACATACTTTAGCCCATGTACCGATGTCTGTGTTCATAGAGGGCCAAAAGTAACGTTGTGATATCAGTTTTCTCGTTACTTTTATTCCAGGGTGGCTGACATTGTGTATGGAGTTGAATGCGATGCGACGATATTCTTCAGGTAGGTACGGACGTAGGTATGGAGTTGTAGTTTCGCAGTAAATCTTGATGTCGGATCCGGGTAACGTTACTTGTTTCATGGATAAGTTACTTTGCTGTGCGAGTGTTTGAATGTTGTTGCTATCTCGCTCTTGGGCTTCTGCAAGTTTTTTGTAGTCGATCGGCGTTGGACAGCTGATTGCGTCGACGCGAGAGAGTGCGTCCGCGACAGCGTTTTGAGTCCCACTGATGTGACGTATATCAGTGGTGAATTCACTGATGTGTAACAGCTGGCGGGTGCGTCGTGGTGTTTCGCTATCAGTTTTCGTCTTCGTAAACGCGTAGGTCAACGGCTTGTGATCGGTGAATATTATGATTTCTCTTCCCTCGAACATCTTGCGAAAATGTTTTATCGACATGTAAATCGCAAGTAATTCACGGTCGTAGGTACTGTAGCGCGTCTGGGCTTCGGTGAACTTCTTTGAAAAATAGCCGAGTGGTTGCCACGAGTTGTTGATGAATTGATTGAGTGCGGCTCCGGCTGTTTTATCGCTTGCATCGCTGAATATCGCTAGCGTCGCATGGTGCGATGGATGAGCGAGTAGAGCGGCGTTTTGAATGCTCACTTTACACGCGTCGAATGCTTGCGTTGCTTCAGCGGTCCAGTCGATTTTCGTCTTGTCTCGTTTTTTCACGTTGTGTAAGTAGGTATTTAGCGGCGCTTGAATGGTTGCGGCGTCTTTGATGTTTTCCCGGTAAAAGTTGAGCATACCGAGAAAACGTCGTAATTCTTCTACTGTTTGAGGTTTTGGAAAATCGATGATAGCTTGTATTTTTTCTTGTGGTGGCTGTATTCCTTCCTTCGAGACTTGATAGCCGAGAAATTTGACTGTGGGCTGGCCGAAAACACACTTGGACGGATTTATTGTGATTCCGTATTCTTCGAGTCGTTGTAGTACGGTGCGTAGATGTTTTCGGTGCTCTTCTTCGTCGGTTGAAGCAACAAGTAGGTCGTCGACGAAAGGAAATACGAAGTCGAGTTCACGGAGTACTTCGTGTATGAATCGTTGGAAAGTCTGTCCGGCATTCTTGAGACCTGGACACATGCGCGGGAACTCGAAGAGGCCAAATGGAGTGATGATGGCGGTTTTTTCCACATCTTGTGCGCTGACTGGGAGTTGCTGGTACGCGCGGTTTAGGTCGAGTGTGGAAAATACTTGTTTACCGGCGAGTTGGTAGGTAAAATCTCGTATGCGTGGGATGGGGTACCGATCAGGCTTGGTTATGGCGTTGAGCCTTCGGTAATCTCCACACACACGTAATTCTCCGTTTTTCTTCGGCACGATGTGTAGAGGTGATGCCCAAGGACTTTTGCTTGGTCTGCATAATCCTTGTTCGATCATGTTGGAGAATTCTTTCTTCACAAGCTCGTAACGATGCGGTGCGATAGGTCGTGGCCTGCAGTGAAGAGGTGGGCCAGTGGTTTCTATGAAGTGTTCCACGGTGTGTTTCGGGCTGAGCTTCATAGATGTAAGTCGCGTAGTTCCAGGATAATCGACGAGGATGTTGTGATACGACTGCTGCACGTCTATGCTACGAACGGTAGGTATGTTCGAAACACAAACTTGCGCGTTTGTCGTGAGCTTCGTCTTGCCGTCGATTAGTCGTCGGTTTTTGATGTCGACGATGAGATGGTGAAACTTCAGGAAATCTGCTCCCAGGATTGGTTTCGATACGGCTGCGATGATGAACTTCCATTTGAATGAACGTCGTAGGCTGAGATCAAGTTCGAGCGTTTTCTCACCGTAGGTAGGTATAACGGTGTTGTTGGCGGCGTACAGTTGAAACGGCAGTGGTTGCGCTTGAGTGCCTTTCTTTTTAGGTAGGACGGAGATATTGGCTCCTGTGTCGACCAAAAAAGTAAGCTTCGTTTTCCTGTCGGTCACGAATAGGCGGTGTGATGCTTCGTTAACGCCGGTTTCCGCCGCAGCCAGCGTTGCAGTTAGTTTTCCGGCGCGTTCACCGGTTTGAAACTGCATGGTGGTGTGCATTTCTTCGCGTCCATGCCGAAACGGTGATGGTAGTAGCAGTACGGCATAGGCGAGTTCTTGCGGCTGCGGCTTTGTGACGCGTTGCGGGAACGTGATTGAAAACGGCGGCGAGAGCGACTATTGTGCTGCGTTTCCTGCGGTCTTGATCGTAGTTCAGCGACTTCTAGTGACAGTTTCCTTATCTCGTTGATGAGAATCTGTGTGTCGACAACGGACTGTGGGTTGTAGACGGGTTGCGGTGGTGGTTGTGGCGCTGGTGCTGGTACGACAGGTGTTGCGATGGGCGTCGAAATGGCGGCAATTTGGGGTGATGAATCGGAGACTTCCATCATCTTGTCCGCGAGCAGGGCTAGGTCGTCAAGCGTGGTTTTGATCTTGAAAGCTTCGCTGACGGCAAGTACAGATCTGACGTGGGATGGTAGATGTTCGAGCCACATCATCTGTATGGTGCTCTCTGGAAATTTGTCGCGGTTGAGATTCTTCATTCGTCGAAGTAACTGGCTGGGCTTCTGGTCGCCGAGTTCCACTTGCGACAGTAATTTTTTTGATTGTGCGCTGTCCGACTCTTCATACATAGAGATCAATCGCTCCTTTATGGCTTGATAGTAGTTTTTTTCTGGCGGCGAATATATGAGATCGGCGATCTGCTGGATGTCTTGCTTATCCAATTGCGCAATGACCAATTGGGCTAGCTGGGTTTTGCTCTTTTTGAGTTCGGCGGTGGCTGCCTCAAAAGTGCAGAACCATAAGCGCGGCTGGTCGCGCCAAAACGGTGGTACGCGCAGCGATAGTGCGATGCTTGACACCTGGTTTGCCGTTTCCTGAGCTGGAGCGGATGATTGAGCTGCAGCTGCTGCGTTGTCTCCGTCGCCGGATGGGGAGTTCTCCGTGTCTGGCATTTCGAGGGCTGTTCTTCGGTGGTCACCACTTTAGGGAAGATAGTTGGAGGTAAGGAAACACCGTTGTTTGTAGTATGAAGATTGGAATGAATGAATTTTTATTTACAAATTATTTACATAAATAACAATTTTGAATCGCACAACTAGTGCTAGTACCACCTAGTATACATATTAAACCACGCCTACTTTCGCGGTAAGCGTGTGAGAGAGATAGCTTGAGAAAGAGACGGCGATAGGTGGCGTGATGTGCGCACGCATTGCGCAAGCGCGGTCTTCTCGCGCACCTATAAAACCGACGCGCGCCTGTATTCGTTCCTTTTCTGCTCCGGTCGTCGCGGCGTGAACATCGTAGCTCCACTCGTTTACTGCATGAAGGAAGACTGAGATGGATGACTCTTCTGTTGCTGTTTCTCGTACTTTTCAGTACGGCTATTACGTCAATGTATCTCTGTTTCTTTATGTGCACTTTTCAGTGCGCATAAGCGAAACGGACGTCAATCAGCTACAACTGTACTCTGAGTGAATTCAGAAGAGTTGCCTTGCATGAAATGTGTTACGGACCATAAAATGTGTATGTGCTTCTGTATCGCTTTAGGTGTATTTACCTGCAATGATACTGTTAAGTAATGATTTCAATAAAATAAAATAAAGAAAAATTATAGCTACCTATCCGCACCCTGTGACGCATAAGTGTGTTAGCATCATCATAATATAAACACCACGCCACTGGCCACTTGCCTTTCCCTGGCACGTGACATGCTCGCACGTCACTTGCTTATCGCAATGCAACTGCTACCCGAATGACTAGCCACTCGCGTGAGTATGACAGCAACTCGCACACTCGAGAACTAAACATAAGAGTAGATCCCATGAAATTCGGGTAGCGGCTGCCTGTTGTTATTTTTGGCTCCCGCTAAGCCTGCCAGCTGACTACGCTACTACCTACGCTGCTACTGACTTCGTAAGAAAAGAATGGCAAGTGACGTGCAAGCTTTTGCTTTGTGACGTGGTGAAAGGTGAAAGTGAAGACAAAAACGTCGTAGTGACTATTATGAAAATGAAAATGAAAATGAAAAAATTATTTTGCAAGTAGGCCATATAGGCTCTTTTACATGTCTGAATCTACTAGCGCTTCGGAAAATGGAAGAATCTGCTGAGAAGAAACGCCGCAAGAAACTCAGCAGTTTATCTTTTTTTTCTTCTCTTATCAAAACAAGATTACAGAGCAATATACACAATCATAACAATAGTTTACATAAAGTGTGAAAAAAGCACTTGCACTTGCTTTAAGCATATTGAACGAACTAGGCGAGCCGCTCGCCTCTTTGCACTAACAGTTACACGCGTTATGCTGTCACACTTGCCCACTGCTGTACAGTAATTGATCTCTCCAACTCGTAGACGTAACACTGATCATGTGTCACATGATATAACATAACTTTTACAATCAACAACAGTTTATGAAAAGTTAAACTAATTGAAAATCGTATTAAACTGGTATGTCTCCAAACATGTTGCAAATATGTATTTTATTAAATAAACACATTAAAAAAGACTAAAATCATTTTATTTAAACACAATAAAAAAAAACATTTATTTCAGGCCAGATGACCCATATAATTGTTAGTAGGTATAGTCGACCAAGAAATTGCTTGACCACTTTTCGACCGTATTACAAAGGGATAAAGTTCAAAAGTGATCAAGCAATTACTTGGTCGACTATACATTATACTTACTTACCTATGTTAGTATACATACATTACAACATTGATTAAACAAACTCATTCAAGAAAAGAGAGAAATAATTATTTTATTTTAATGCCCTTTCACAATCTCCACCCAGTGCTCAATACCTCATTACTCAAAATAACACTTTTGAGGATTCCGTACCTAAAAAGGAAAAAACTGAACCCTTTTAGGATCACTTCGCTGTCCGTCTGTCCTCTGTCTGTATATCAAGACCCTTTTTCTCAGGAATGCGTGAAGGTATCGAGTAAAAAATAATACCAAATACTCAAATCTGTAGGCCCTTGAAGCTGTGAAAAAATCAAACTTCTAAGTCAACGCAATTAAAAGATACGGCTGTTTGTGCCGCATGTTTCATACATTCATACATTTAAAAACCTATGGGGTACTTCTCGTTGACCTAGAACTATGAAATTTGGCTAGAAGCAATAATTTACAATGTCCACTAGATGCCGGTGATCCATCTCCTGTTTTTTATTTTAATCAAAGATTATACATAGTTGTTCGTAGAATTATTCTAAGAAAAATGTATTAATATAACTTTTTTAAATGTTCCAAGGTATTGCCAGTGAGTAGACAAAGAAAATATACTCATCAAACATGTTGCAAACATGTTGTATTGTATGTATGCCGCTTAGGCTACAAAGCTTGCCAAAGAAATATATATACGTTTATTATATTTTATTTTCATTTAAGTTTAGGACCATTGCAATTGAGACAAATAATTGTAATTCGAGTCATTTTATTATCATTTCAATCAGGCTGACTTAATCATTGAAATTAAAATAATTGACAAAATAATAAAGGACAAAGATCAGATTTTTTATAAAATTTAAATTGTGTAAATAACAGGACAGGGTTATTTAAGTAAATTGATCCATATAATTGATTATAAATTCTGCCTAAGCAGCAAAAAGTTGTATATCTATAAACAAGTAGGACCTGTAACAATGGGTAAAATTATTATGTGTATTGCATGGATAGTAGTGTTTATCTACATGAAGAATATTCTAGTAAGTTTCAAAATTAAGAAGGATCAGTTAAAAGAGAGAGCCTTTAAAATGTCGTTAGAATAGAACTTCTACTCTACTTCTGGACTCTAATCTAAATTGGAAGCGCCATGTAGACGTATTATGCGATAGGTTGAGTAGTGCTGTGTTTGCATTGCGGAAATTAAAACCACTGATCTCTGCTGATGCGCTGAGACAGGTCTACTTTGCACATTTCCACTCCTTAATGTCGTATGGTACTCTAATTTGGGGAAACTCAACAGATGCCGACAGAGTACTGATCATGCAGAAACGAGCGTTGCGCACTCTTGTCGGGGTAAAGCCTAGACACTCGTGTAGAAACCTGTTTGTGGCGCATCGTATTATGACCCACTATTCACTTCACCTATTCGAGGTTATTATGTTTGTACGAAATAACATCACGATGTTTGAGCGCAAAAATGTTCTAAACAAACAATTTCGTCCTACAAGGCGATTGAAGACATTTCCTCGTCGCATGGCGCTTGCAAGGAAGAACCCGCGCATCATGGGTCCCACTTACTACGACCGCCTGCCCGCCGAACTGAAATCCGAAACATCTGACGAGTCATTTACGCGCCAGCTTAAAGGTCTTCTATTGAAAAACCCCCTGTACTCAATAAAAGAATTTATGGACATTGAATTTTAAACATATAAACTTTTAACATAAACGTTATTATTATTATAAATTGACATTATTTTAACTAATTCTTTTATTGATTATGTAATAACTTTGACATACTAAATTTGTATTTGACTATCCATTATTAGGTATTATTTTGTGAATTTATATTGCTGTTATTTTGTGTTTTTGTTATTGTTATTTACATTTTTTTTTTTATTATTATTCTTAATTTATTATATATTTTTTGACGATCTCAATGTGAATGCATATATCTTGACATAAATTGTAATTTATATGATAATTTAAATTGAGAAATAAAGAAAATCAAATCAAATCAAATCTTCTTTTCCCACCGTTGGGCATACACCTCTCCCGTGCACCTACCACGAACCTACTCGACACCCGTTAACTCGCTACGTAACTTAGTGCGTCTCTCTCCTACTGGGCTAGTCAAAATGGGACGCACTGATAAATTGTTTTAAACTTTCCGCGTTTGCCACGTGGAGGCCAATGCCCGTTATAGTTGCAGGCAAACATTTTGAGCATAAGGCTGCTTTTCCACCAGAAATGTGCGAGGATGCGTAGCGAGGGATGCGTTTGTCAGAACCAATAGAAACGCTTCATTTACCTCGCTTCGGTCAGCACAGCTCCGGTAGAAGTGGCTCATTGGTTTTTTACAAACACATCCCTCGCTACGCATCCTCGCACGTCTCTGGTGGAAACGCAGCCTAAACCGAGAGGAAGGGCTATGTTTGCGCACGCACATTTGTACTAGCAACGGCTACTACGCAGTCAAGGACAGTGCTCAAGAAGTTTGCCGGGGAATATACCCCGATGCGTTGGCGAATGACATCGTCCGGATCTTATTGTGCAGGGACATTCCAAGCATGATCTACTTAATGGGTTACCTTTAGCTAAGAACGGACAACTTCCTACAAAATATCTAGTCTCAAATCTCATTGTGCTCACTCATTTTCGACATACTTAACGGATGTGTTATTTTTGATAAAAACAATAAATGGTTCTTTTCCAGACACTTCAAGTGATACCAGAGAGAGCTATTAAAAAGTACATCAACGAGAAATACGCGTACAACGGGAACATATTCATAAACAGGCATGGCAGAAAGAGTAAATACTACATTAACATCGTAGGAGTAACAAAGAAAAGTTTTGGGAATAACGTGTCGGTAATTACACATTTATTTCTTGTGTCCGGCTTTTATGTGTGTGTGTGTGGCATGTCTTGACTCCAATTTGCGACTGTTTAAGAGCCCACATACGTTTCTAAACAAAAAAAGTAAAACTAAGTTACACCATGTTAAACTGCAATGAACGAGAGTCGTCAAACTGGAACAAATTACCTTGCTACTCCGCGAAACTTGTGCCATGCTCGTGCAACAACATATAAATGTCGCACAGACGCAGCTAACTTGCACGAGCACGGCACGGTTTCGCGGAGTAGCAACGTAATTTGTTCCAGTTTGTTGAAATGGCCCTCCGCAAAGTAACGCCTGAATCTATTAATTAACGAGAGTCGTGTCAACGAAGCATATTTAAGCAAGGACTTTTAGCTACTTGGGATAATTTAATGTCTTGATAAATTAAAGACTTGTTCAGAATGCGAGCGTTTCGATAGCCGAAGAACTCAATGTGTAAAATAATTTTAATTTCAGTTGCATCTGATTTTCTTAGAGCTGCAGCAAAACGAGTATAAACGCAGTTTCGTGGAAGCGCACTTCAAGATTTGCGATGTGTTAAACTCGAAGACTGGGCTTGGACCTTACATTGCCGCTGCTTTTGTTAACGCCGGATTTGTTTGCCCTCTGCCTCCGGTAAGTCTAAAACTGGAAAACATACAAGTGTTTCAAACACTTTCCTCGGCGTTTATAATATACCTACAGTAGGGGAAATATATTCTCGTACCACCTTAGAACCCTATCGCAATGACGCGACGCGTTAAACGCCAGGCTATGTCATACAAATGTCATGCGTATGTCTCTTCGACTAGGTTCTACGGTGGTACGTGTTTCAATTTCCTTGACTGTGTACATATGACACGTCAATATGCATCACATCTAAACGATTATAGAAATGGCTTGGTTTTTATTCTACCTGCGATGAAATTCTGAGGATGAAACAGAGGGGGGAAACGAGCAGCCGGATCAGTGATGGTAATCAACCACCGCCGCCCATAGTCCTGCAATATCAAGAGAATCGCAAGCGCGTTGCCGGCCTTTAAGTAAGGAATAAATTGGTTTTTTGAAGGTCTCTAAGTCGTATCTATCATAATATAATGTAGCTAAGTCTACTTAAAATACTGTATTTTGTTCCGGAGACTAAATTGACAATAACTTGTAAAGAAAATGTCAAAAAATGTATGGGATAAAACGTTAATTTAGTCTCTAGGTTAAAAAAAACAGACCATAAAGACTATGGTCCAGTACGAAGTTGCCATTTTGGGACGTTAAGGGTCCATCGGCTTTCAATTAGTAATTCCTCGAACTACACCGGGTTCTAAGGGCCTTCGCTATACGCGCGGGCGCACTGAGCGGGTGCACGGAGCGGGTGCACGCCTATAAGAAAATATTATGAGAGCGTCCGCTAACTCGCGCGGGTGCGAGTGCGAGGTCATATCATTAGCACAGTATATATAAGCAGTAAGGAATCTACGTACAAACGCTCAGAAACGACGCACTCACACAGACGCACGCTCAACACGACCGCTAAGGCTGCTAAGGAGTCCGTCAGTCGCGGCTGCCGCGTCGAGACGGGTGGACGCGTTTTGCGTTTATCGTTATTTTGTGCGCCCGAGACAATGCGCGATCTTTTTAAAGATGTCACAAAAGTATTGCATCGTAATATGGCTGCTTGAACTCGAGTTCTTCAAAACCGGAGCTTTAATTTTTTCTTACTTCTTAAAATGTTGAACTTTTTTAATAACCCAATTTTACTTGTAAACTCGTTAATTCATTTCATTATTTGATCGTTATAGAACCCAAGTGAACGTTGTTATAAATAATAATAATATAACTTATCAATTTTACAAAAAAATAAGAGGACAACCCTAACGCTTCACCGGAGCGTAGTATCTATCTCAAAAAATAGGCCTAGTTTCGGTACTGCTGTATTTATAAACTGTGCCATTAGTTCGGTAGGCGTGCACCCGTTCCGTGCACCCGCGCGACGTAGCGGACGCGCTTAAGGTTTCACCTAAGGATCTTTTATATCTGTGGAGCACCTTTGAGAATAGCAATCTCCATTTTCTCCACGTCGAATTTTTATGTGGTTCTATCGGTTTTAAAACTTAGTACCAATAATATATTTTCAGGGTAATGTGAAAATAATGAATATATCTGTACCTGCGGATGATTTCCCGAATGTGTGGCCTTTTGAAAGATGCAAGATCGAGGCATCACTCACCCAGTCACCCACCGGTGACCTGATCGCTGCTGCCGATGTTTTTCTATACTTCAAACAAAAACCGCACACTGGATGAAATTTACAGCATTGATACTGTAAACATTTACATCATATTCGAGAAAAACCCCATTACATGTTAGGTTTTTTTATTTTGTAGGCTTAGTTGGAATATTGTCATTCTCACCCATTGCCTGGTTAGACATTTGCGAGTTAGGTGCGAGTTGGAGAGGACAGTTACTGTATCGCAGTTACCTGTCCGCAACGTGTGACATTAACAGGTGACACCCAAATGACTAGGCACTTCTTGCCTGCGTATTAGCAGCAACTTGCACACGTGTCATTTAAACTAAATTTAAGCTTAGCTCTAATGGTGCAGGCGAGTAGCAGCTGTCTACTGTCATTTGGCTTGCCCAGAGCCTGCGAGCTACTGACTTCGCGAAAACAGAGTTGCGTATATTGTGCAAACTTTATCTTATGATGTAGTGATACTAATGATAGGTGAGGAGTGCGTGAACAAAATTATCAGGTAGGCTGTTTTAGAGACATAATTATGCACTACCTAGTGGCTACTATTCTCTAAACAATAATAATAAAATAATGCCGGTAGGTGCGAGGCGGAATCCTGGTCATGGTTGCTGGTAGGTTCAATGACAGGGACACTGCATGCAACTATATGCAGGAAGCAATTGAACGTATTAAATTGACATATGTTATTATACTAATTTGAATTCATTAATGTTTAACTTTGACATTTTATCTAATATTATTTGTTTTTTTTTTGGTCATATTTTGTTTTTGTAATTAAGTACTTTTTGTCATTGATGAATGATATTGCCATGGGCCTAGTTGTGTGAATCGAATAAATGTATATGATTATATTTTCGAAGTACTTAATGAGCGATCTCATCATAACATTATTTCGTTACATATGGTTTTTACAACTACTGAGCAAAATGAAAGACAAAAACGAAAGAAATATTGCAAATTGCATTGACAGTAACACGCGTTAAGGGCCATTTACATTGCGGGCTACCAAGATATGATGTTACCGATCGATTGATCGAGCCGCGCAATGTAATGCAACTCGCATACGAGAACTCGTTTCATGTAATTGGCCCCGTATGCAGTCACACTTGCATATTGCACTGCGGTAATTTATCTCTACAACTCATAGGTAATAACTATTTTGTTATTTTATAAAATATAAATATATGAAACAAATACCCTACCTATCTTTAATTTTCATGAACAAACTAATTATTTTACCTTGTATAATGTCTAAACATTACCTGTACAATCTGTATATCTTGATGTAAATAATAATAAAATTGAATGTCCATATAAAAAGAAAATTATGGTAATTTCAGATAGCGATCAAACTAAACCACACAAAAGCACAAACTTCCCAAATTAAATGCTAGTGGTGTAACAATTACTAGTCGGTACATCGTTAGCTGAGTCACAGTACGGAAAATCGTTGTTAATCGTGTATTTTTAGGCTGAACAAATCGTAACTGTCAAATTTATTTGCATTCATCTTTAAACAATGAAATCGTAGAACGACCCATGAACCTACTACCCAAACTGACTACTGTTAATACTAGAAAAAGACAGCGGGCTTATTCGTGCCTTTCACTTCGACCGTTTATGCCTTTAACAGCGCGCAGTCCCATTGGGTGGTAGGTTAGGTTCATGCATGATATTCACTATAACCAAAGACAGTGTATTGGATAGACTGATAGACTTCATAGACTAAAGTAGACTTCCGTCTGTTGGCATTTTTTATACATTACAAAAATAAAATCCGATATTAAAGAAGTTACAGCGACAGAAAGTTACAAAAATTACTAAGAGAAGAAGTTCTTTTTGGTTTCTAAATACCTATGCTAATTCGAACTCAGATAAATAAATCAGAAATTTAATTGCCTATAGTTACAAGCTGAAAGTATTGAAATAAACACGGTTAAGTGTTGGCTCCATAAAAATCACGAGTTTGACGTCATAATCGCTGTATGCAGCGCCATAGAGCGTTTTCGCGACGCACGCCCGTCGTCATTTTATTACTCGTGATATTTCGAAAAATAATAATCGTAGAAGAAAACTAAAAACACATTTTTTTCTTTTTTTAACAAACTATCAATTTCGGAAATAAAAAAGTCATTACAATACCGTATTTTAATGAAATAGTACATAATAAGTAATGTAGTATTTAATCGAATATTGCTGCGGAAATATCCATCATAAGAGCGGTATCGCACTACGTCCGATCGGAATCCGTGAAAACATGGGTCTAGAAACCTCGGACCGAATTCGGACATTGCTTACGCACTAGTCCGATCCGAACCCGTGAAAATATGGGTTATTTTCAACATTTTCAATTAAAGTAAAAACATCGTAGGGAAACAGAACGCTAATAACAATGTGTGCGCATGCGCTCGCTGCAACATTGAACTAATACACTGAATGCCTGCCGCTTCACGTCACCCAGCCGCATACCCCGCCCGCCCCGCTGCCTCTCTGCTCGTACAGTCACCAGCACCAATATCTGTCACAACAAAGCGTGCATAAATATCTGATACGACTCTATTTCTAGGGCTGGTAGGACGTGTCAGATATTTTTGCACGCTTCGCTGTGTCAGATATTGGTGCTGGTGACTGTACGCAGCTCGGCTTCAACTCGGACGCAGTGCGCGAGCGTTCATACAAGTAATACTATCGCCACATCGGTCCGTCAAAAATCTTCTCCGGAATGGAGATTCTAGAATGACGGAAAGAAATCGGATGACGGAGATCGTATCTAGTGCGTAAATTACCATAGAAATAGTTCCACGGCTACTATGGACTATATTTTCACGGATTCGAACCGGACGTAGTGCGAAACCGCTCTTAATCATAATAACCAAATCGTAATATCACTGGTAAATGGGTGTACGTATAAAATGGAGTACCGATCCAAAGATAAGCTTGTATGTGTTGAATCATTTAGCTACTGGGCCTGACTGAACATGGTTCAAGTTATTTGGATAGCAACAATCCTTTTTATTTCTGTGAAGTATGCTCAAGTAAGTCAGAAAGTTGTCATAACCAAGTGCGAGTCGGGCATCGACCGTGGGTTCCGTACAAAATTAATATAATTATATTATGTATACTTAGATAAGAGTGCTCGAGTGTAGTTAATATGTATTTAATAATTTAAGAAAAAATATTGATTGATTGAGTGGCAGGGCCACATTGTAGGCAGTTGTTTGGTGCAAATGGGTCGGACGACCGCGTTAGTACCACACTTTTAAGAATAACGGCATGACAAGACAAGACAAATACTCTTTAGTGAAACCACACGGAAAATAGTTGCAGTAGTTAGTTACAGCATGCAGTAGTAATTTACTATTGTTTTTCGTACGGTGAGTCAGAGATCTGGAGGCCCACGGGACACAGATAGCGCTGGCACCGACTCCAAAATAAGATAAGATTTTAGTAAATATTAAAGTGTAAATACTTTTGCATGTTGTCTTAATTGCTCTTTATTCTGTTTAACGCATTTTTGTTATTTTTAATCTTTCTACATGAAAACGTAATCTGAAAGTCAGGAATGGCAGATTATATTTCTACGGTTTTTTTGTATGTCAACAACTTGTTCCAGGGTTTCAAGGTGATATTTGAACGAACTACTTTGAAATATATTAATGAGAAATACATTTACAACGGGACGTTTTATGTCAAGAGACACGGTAGAAGGAGTGACTACTGCTTGAATATAGAAGGTACAAATAAGATGACTTTTGGGAACAACGTCACGGTAAATAGTTAATAGATTCAGGGGTTACTTCGCGGAGGTCCATAACAACAAACTGGTCCAAATAACCTTGCTACTCCGTGAAACCTGGTTACGCGTCTTCGGATGTATTAAAACCTAAACCAGGGGGGTTCCACTCCGCAATGTAGGTGCGCTCGCCGCATGACCTATGGCATAGGTTAATCGCAGTAGGTCGCCGGCTTGCCGCGCGCGCGCCTGTGTGTCGCGCGTTGTGATAGTATTACAGTAAGCAGCCCAACCCTAGCGGTGCGCCAGGGCATTGCGGGTGGAAGGCGGGCGCGGGCGGCGCCTTCCTTTTGACACATGCCGCCTGGTGAATGTTTATGAAGTAATACGAACAACAACAACAACAACAAATACTCTTTATTGATTCACACAAGTAAACGAACTTTTTGATCCTGATTATAAAGTTGCAATTCCTTTAATGGTGGTCGAAAAAGAGAAGTTTCTGTACGTTAGTACTATTATTTATTCTGTGCCTAAACTCAATTAACTCTATTACACAAAACAAACTGATGTGAAAAATACTTATTTTCTCAAAACAGCCTAATGTCTAAATCGCGGAGTAGCAAGGTAATTTGTTCCAGTTTGTTGAACGTAACGGTAAACTAAATTGCATTAAGTAATTTCTAAAAACGAATGTCATTTGACTTAACTGCACCAAAATGAACTTTTCATTTCTCTTCTCTACCACGTTATCTTTTTTCCGGTTTTCCGGTAACACGGGTTACGGAAGTCAGATGGCAGTAGCTTCAATCGAATAATAAGACCTAAATTTAGGATCATGGTCAAAGCGTACCCCGAATTTAGAAACGGGAAAAAAGTGCTAGGAAAATGAAGATGTACATTAATTTTGTCATTTAATACTTCGCGTAGAAGACCTAAACTGCAATTTTTTGCTCCCTAAGGACCATATTTTTTTATACAACATAGGAAGGCAAACCAGTAAGTGGGTCACCTGATGGTAAGTGATCACCATCGCAGATTCGTTGCCAACCCAGAGGACTAAGATGGAATACCTCTTGTGCCAGTAATTTCATCGGCTCTCTTGCTCTCCATGCCGGAATACAACAGTGCAAGCACCTGCTTAGCGGCTGGATTAGCGACCAAGATGGTAGTAGCGATCCGGACGAACCTTGCACAAGGTCCTACCACCCGCAAAACCTCGTTACCTCAATATTCCCTATCAACCCCCTATCGTTATATTTCAGCTGAATCTCCATTTCTTCGAGTTTACGAACAGTGGGTACAAGCGCAACAATTTCGTGGAGGTGCACTTAAAAATATGCGACGCGATAAAAACAGAGCCGTACATCGGTGGCGCCTTCCTCAATGCTGGTTTGGCCTGTCCCGTTAAACCGGTAACACTTAATTTTTACCATAAAACTACCGTGAGACTTGGACATAAATTAACAAAACGGATCACTCACTTAAGGACCACGGGCTGGTCCGAAACTTGTCGGGCATTTCTCGAAGTAAAAATACGTGAGTGATCCGTTTTATTAATATATACCTAACACTTAATTTACACAAAAAATACATTTTTCTACACTAATATAATAAAGAGAAAAACTTTGTTTGTTTGTTTTTTTGTTAGTTTGTTTGTATGTAGGGGGTAATCTCTGGAACTACTGAACCGATTTCAAAAATTCTTTCACAGATAGAAAGCTACACTATTCCTGACGGACATAGGCTACTAATTTTACGTGAACGAAGTCGCGCGCGTCCGCTAGTCTTTTATAAAATAGGAAGGAAAACAAGCAAGTGAGTCACGATGGTGAGTGATCACCACCGCGTATAGACACCCGCAACTCCAAGGAGATTGCAGATGCGACACCAACCTAGAGAGCTAAGATGGAATTTCTCTTGTGCCAGTAATTGCACCGGCTGCCTTGCTCTCCACGCTGGAACACAACAGCGCACGCACTGCTGCTTAGCGGCAGGATTAGCGTGCAAGTTGGTGGTAGCGATCCGGGCGGACCTTGCTCAAGTTCCTACCACTCGCCGTCTTACTTCAGTCTTATTTTCTACGAGCAATTTTTTTTAAATAGATTTACGTTTTGCTGTTGTAAGCTTGTGTAACAATACCTTATTTGATTCCAGGGTTTTCACCAAATACTTAACATATCCTTGCCTACGGACAACTTCCCGAATGTCTGGCCATACGAGAGATGCAAGGCGGAGGCGTCGCTGACACACTCATACAACGGTGACGTCATCGCTGCAGCTGACGTCTACGCTTCTATTAAACAAAAACTAGTTAACGGATAAAATCGAATATTTTCCAACCCGAACAGTTTGTTTCTTATTTGGGTAAACATTTATAATTGGCACAAATATAACGAAAAGGGAACGAGAGGGAATGTTTTATTAGTCGTCTTTTTTATGTTATTTAAAGTCTGTCGGGATTTTAGCGTGATAATAAAAAAAATAGAGTTTGTAAACATGTTGTGCTCATACTGTTTTAGAATAGTCTTAAACAATTGTTTTTCATTTCCTTCTTTTAATTCTGTTAGGGTCGCAAACAATTCGAAGTTCTGAATAAAAATAACATAAATACAACTTCAGGGACATTACATTTTCTACGAGTACCTCCATAACGAGTACAAACGCAGTTTCGTGGAGATGCACTTCAAATACTGCGACTTGATAAATTACGACCCATAGATCGGCAGAGCTCTGGTAGCTAATGGGATCACTTGACATTAAGCACTAAGGACTTACAAGGTATGAGTCCTCGAGAGCGTGGTGTATTACATTGCGGGCTACCGAGGGATGATGTGATCGATCGATTGATCAAGCCGCGCGATGTAATGCAACCCGCATAAGTACTAGAGTTTTCTCCATGTAAATGGCCCCTTATTCTAATTAGCGTCAACCCACACCCGGCAATAACCTGCTCCCAGTTTAATAAACGTTACAGGTGTTGCAATTCGACATTAATGTAAACTTTTTCAAATAAAAATTTGACTACTGTGTAAACTTGTGGCACTTGTCATGTTTATTAAATAGAGGCCTGACCCCTGATTCATCATTTTGACAGGTGACATAAGACATGCCTAACTCGAAGAGTTTCTGTATTGCTGGGCTTAAACAGTGGCGGCGTAATGTACTCTGTCGTTGTCACCAGGCTTCTGTTAGTTTAACAAAATAGAGGCGTGGTGCATTTTCGCAGTCTGAAATAAATTTAAAACACAATTTTTTTCTTGCCAAATAGTATAGATTATATCAATAAGTTTAAAACGGTATTTTCGAAAGAAACCAAAGGTCTTTTTAATATCTTACGGACTGTACGTTATTCTAACACTAAGAATCGGACTGTCATTAAAAAGTAAAACTTATTCAGGTGTATTTACCGCTACTTTTCTGAGTCTTTTAATACTTAATAGGGGAGCGTCTTCTTTAAGCATTGAGCATACGTTTAATCGCAATATCCGATGCCTTCGCCCTTCGATGATACTGGCAAAGATAAGTATTCGATAGAATCCGACATAGATTCAAAATGTAAAGAACGTAAAAACCGTTTTCCTATACGCCTTTTGTACGGTCGCAGACATTAATTGTTAAGCCACCACAGAACCTTGTCATAATGACTTTGCCAATCTGTAGCCACGTGTTAGTAAACGATCCAAAGCAATGTCACTGTGACAAGGTTCCATACAGGCTCATGGATTAAAGTCCTTGATGGTACACTGCAGCGAATGCGAAACAGAAACTAAACGAAACATCGGCGTACAGCGATACGCTGTCTTGTATGTACAGTGATTCCCAAAGTAGTCTGTATCGACCTCCAGGGACCAATTTCATGAACGCGACAGATGACAGTGATAATTCGCAAAGCGTCAAAGTCGTCATTGGCAAAATCCATCTCAACCTAGAGATGGGAAAGCCATAAAAAAAAAGTACCGCTACAGACTTACAGGCTCCTATTAAAAACGTATAGTTTTAAACATAAAAACGCACAAACGCTTGCTTCTAACTCAAAACTGTGAACCAAAGAAAATATATCCAAAAGCTTTAATTACTTACTTTCGAGCGAAATGTCTGCAAAACGCTCAAAAGCGGAAAATGTATAGATTCACTGAACAGGTATTCGTCTGCGGGAATGGTTATAATAAACCCTTGTAAATACATCTCGCATATTAAGCGAAAACAAAGGGTTTACAATAAAATAGAATGATGAAATTTGTTACCAACGCCCGGAGTCTTGGGTCAGATGTGACAGACCATTCACTTCAAAAGGGAACGCAGCGTTAAATTTCAGCATTTCCCAGAATTAATAACTGTGACACTGACGTCTCCAAATTATGAGATTGAATATACCGGCCTGTCTTTCATTGACATCGACTGCCCCGCCTCTCGGCCTCAAAAGGAAAAATTAAAATTGTTAAACAGATGATAAATTTTTTTCTCTTTATATACACGTTCAATTTTGTATTAGTATTGTTATTAAATGCTCTACCCAGCCATAGTTCAGTCAATTGGTAGAACCTGCACAGGCGCAGGATGAAAATCAGCCCAGCGAGCTCCCAGCTGTAGTACATGCTAAGCATGAGCCTTTTAAGAAAGAAAAAAAGAAAAACATTTATTTAAATAATTAATAGATTCAGGCGTTACTTTGCGGAGGTCCATATCAACAAACTGGAACAAATTACCTTGCTACTCCGCGAAACCAGTGCCGGGCTCGTGCAAAATAGCTGCGTCTGTGCGACACATATATGTTCATGCAAAGACCCACCCTCCTCCGCTTCCACACGAAACAACATATATCACACAGACTCAAACTCAACAGTTGTTGAGACTCAACTACACACCATCACCACGAGTACATATTTTGCACGAGCCCGGCACTGGTTTCGCGGAGTAGCAAGGTAATTTGTTCCAGTTTGTTTACATTTATTTAAAACTATTCAACATAAAACATACAAATACACCCAACACGGGCAGAGTACAAAAAGAAAACATTACGTTGAACAGAATTAAAATGCAAATACTTAAATTTTACCACCCTGATTTTGGTAATGTTGTAGATAGCCTATGCCTATGTGTGTATTCATTAGTCTTATGTATCTTTTTGTGTTTAGCAATAAATGTTTTTTTATTACATTGAACAACAAGAAAACAAAAACGGCACATTGATTGAAAACCCGTTATTTAAATAAAAATCACATGACATCAAATTACATCACTGTTACACCATTGCATTAAAATCATCGTAATGATTATAGAAGCGTTTTTTAGAATAGACCGAATGGTTTCTCCATCTTGCGGCGCGAACGCAACGTCTCGTGTGAGCGTTAATCCTTGGATTTTTGCGGCGTGTAAACCGACACTAATTAATTAAAAAGGGAAAACTGTCATACTCGGGACGCCCGAAAAAGCCTTCCTTGGACAAAAGCGTCAGACGAACGAGCTTTCAGGATAATGTTTCAAACTGAATAAGTATGAACTAATTAAAATTAGTGTGACTTGAATGGATTTACTTGGCTATATTTCTTATTTTAGGGCAATAGTGGTGAAAAATCTGCAAAAACCATGTGCTCATGGCGTATATTGGGTGTCAATAGAAGTGGTATACCCTATTATTTTGTATTTAGAGACTTCTATTTTTTTTTTTTAAGTTTCTATTATGAGCAGACGATTAGTACTTAAATGATAGCAAAAGTATTCTCTAATGTAGTGAATGTTCAGTCAAGATCAACATTAATTTATGTGTTCAATTCAGTTATTAATTAAACAAACATTTACAAGCAAAGTACTACTCAGTAAATCATCTTTTCTCGTATAAATAATTAAACAACTTTCATTAACTTTAAAAATAAACTACCAAAGAAGCAACTTTCTTCAAAAGATTCCCTATAGCAAAGATGAATCACGCTTCGTATCAACAAATCCAGCTTTACTAAAGCTAGGCTAACAAACTTCTACAAAGAAGCTCAGCTAAAGCCTTGTACGAGCGAGCTTTCGCCTCGTGTAAAAGCACCTTTATAATTGAGTCGAGTCAGAGATCAAAGTTTTAATTGTTTTCACATCTTCTTCGTCCACTTGAAGAATACTTTAGATTGTGTTTCATAACTTGTATCTATATTGATACCAATTTACCCATCGAGTACAGTCAAGGCGGATTACACACTCGGGTAATACTGGAAGACCTTAAAAAACCCGCTGGAAGTGAGCAGCGCAGCACCGGTCGTTGTGGCAATCTTTGGGAGAGGCCTATGTCCAGCAGTGGACGTCTTTCGGCTGATATGATGATGATGATGATGAAATACTTGTTGTTAACGAGTGGACTGTATAAACTACGCTTGGTGCTACGCTATAATGGAAACACAACTTACAGAGTTTAAAAGGCTTTTACTCAGCACAAATACACGTTCACTCCGCCTTGTGGGAACCTGACAGACCAACTGACGGGCGGAGTGGAAAACAAAACTATATCAATTCAAAAGTATAACATTTTTAAAGAATATTAATTTAAAGGAGGCCGTGTGGCAGTCAGTCGCCAACACTTGTACTAGTGTAATTGGCGGGTAAGTCAAATGGAATTTGATATTAAAGAACCAACTAATACAAATATATATCGATATAAAGTTTTTGGCAAAATTCATTTCCAATGCCGCTCCGTGTTACCACGTTTCTTGACTGTAATTATAACCGAAAAGAAGGTTTAGTTGGAATAGCTATTTTTTAAGGTCCAACGTTTCAACCATGTTTGATCGATCGTGGTTACGAGACGACTCGTTCAAAAAAAGCTTCACTGCCTCTTCATAGTGTCAATAACATCTCTGTCTAAGTTAAATCACCAATGCACCAATGGCATCCTGAGAGCATATGCGGACAGATTTTATTGTCAGTATATGAACCATTGTGCTATGATTCATATGCTGGCAAACAAATCTACGCAATTGACATACTTACCTATTTGACATTGTTTATTTCAATTTTATTGTTTGATGTGATTTTTCTTGTATGCGATGTAATGATTATTGTATAATGTTGTAGGATCCCTGTTGGTGGAAATAAATGAATAATAATAATAGTCGATAGTCGTCTCAGCGAACAGTCTTATAGCGAAGAGTCTCGACCAACACCTCAAGAGACTCTCGATAGAAGGTTGGATCAAGGGTCAGATACAGAAGGCGGTACTCCTGGACACGTCTCGAATAGTCAGGAGATTCCTCACTCTGCAGCCCTAACCACCGGTAGCTTGAGCCCTGCCCCGCTGCCGGCGGCACTCTAGGTTAGGTTTTTATAATGTTTGTATATTTTGTATTGAAATTGTTTTATTACTTTTTAAAGAAATATTGTAAAAACTTAACCTAAGATTTTAAATAAATATACATGAATAATAATAATAAATTGTTGTACTAATGCGCCGATAGATGGCGCTGTAATATTTAGTCCGATTCCTGAATGGCGCTATCGATATTTTTCTTCTTTTCATATGGTGGTCACTGCGGTGATAAAGTTGTAATCATTTGTACGGACATTAAAGCTAGTTTACTAGTTACTACTAAGTTTCATTCAACTTCGAGACCCTCTGGTGCGCTATCGTACAACGTCTACCACCTAAAACTACCCGTTCATTTCAATACTATAAGTTATTTGTTGTATAGATATTAAGGGGGCGATACACTGACTGTCACAAAGACACTACTGACTGAATTTCAGGGGTAAAGGGTATTCTAGATTACATAAGTATGCCCCAAATCTCTAAGAGTAAAAGAGCCGCAACATACAAACAGAGTTGTCTACTAACTATAAACTATAAGTTTGAAGCTTTTATCAATACTTATTTTCATACTCAACTTTGTTACATTACAGCTGAGTGTTTCCAGTAACTGCGTAGCACTCTGCGTAGCGCGGGCTCTACGCCGTAGCGGTTGCTTTGAGTTTCGTAGCACTAATTGAGTTGCTCAACCGAGCACTTCATTCGTGGATAATTATCATTTTCAACCCCTCAGTGGAAAAAGAGTAGAGCGCCTGTCTGGCTTTTTTTGTGTGGTGTGTCTGTAAAATAATATGTCTGTGATGTCGTACACTCAAAAGAACAGATCATTTAAAATCGTTTGTATAAAAGCTGTTGGCATAATAAAATTGTTTAGCTTTACTCATTTAGTTTCGCAGTGTATTAGTTTAGTGACTGTAACGCTGAATGAATAAGTTAATGTTAAAAAAAAAATAACAAATATCCACACATAACATTTAACACACACACATATAACATTTGGCCGTCGGCTAAAATACCTTTTATTGGATAACGCATGTTACTCAGTTAGGGAATTTATTGATAAGAAGTTTTGATAGTTTTTTGACATATTGTATTAATTTAAATTGATATTGACTGTGTATTCTTGACTTTTTATTTTAATTTTAATTATATTATGTTTATTATTGTGACAAATTGTTATTATTGCATGCTGAAATATTTTTTAAATTTTATCGTATTATTTGAATCTGAATTATTTATTTTTTTGACGATCATAATATTAATTCTTATAAATTGACATCACTGTTATTTATAATGCAATGTAATGTTATGAAATAAATAAATCTAAATCTACCCTCCACACTGTTGTTACACATTCATTGGCATGTATGCACATGTGTTCTCACGATGTTTTTTCTCATGGTAAGAGTGTTGGATTATTTAAGTATTGTTAGTAACCAATACTTAAATAATAATAATAATGTGTGTGAGTTTATCGATGTATTGTGTGTATATTCCGGCTGATTTGTGTTATTCTTGTTTTTTATTTATTCACGATCCTGCACCGTCTTACTTTCTGTTTAGCCTGATGGTTGAATGGTTGAGAATGCCTTATGGCATTAAGTCCGCCATTTGTACATTATAAATTGTAATGTGCAATAAAGTTTAAATAAATAAATAATGTGCATAATATTTATAACATTATCGGGACTTAAGCGCGATAGAAATATATTGTTGATTTACCTCAACAAAAAATCAACAATATATTTCTATCGCGCTTAAGTCCCGATAATGTTATAAATATGTGTGAAAGTCGCGAAAGTTTAAAACAATTTAATGTGCATAAGTTAGAAAATCTCATTTGTACGGTCAGCCTCAGAAATAGCTTAACATTTAAGGACCTTGTCGTAGTAACGAATGAAAGGAGAGTTGCTCAAATTTGTCACATTACTGACGGTGACAAGGTACTAAAATGTTCAGCTACTGAGAGTGACCGTAACTCACGATTACGACGCCAACGTTCTTAGCTACACGATATCTACAAGTCCAATGGAATAAATGATAGATAGATATTTTTACTAGTAGTAGTAACTAGATAGGTATTTTTAATACTAGTAGACTTTTGAACCTTACCGCCTTATAATACGATCGAAATATGATTAAGCAATTTCTTGGTCGACTGTTTTCACATCAAAGTAATAGTGGTATTGAGATAATAAGTAGCTTGTTCTGTATTTGCGTATCTGTATTGTTGTATTAATACATACTACATACTGATAACGTTGATATATTATTATTTAAATGTGTAAAAGTCGCGACACATAAGAAATTATTACGACTTAGAAGGCTTTATCGTCTCACAATGTTTAACAACCAACTCTATAGTGTGCCAAAATAAAGAAAAGAACCTACTAACTTTACAGCCGCTATTCACCCCTTCAGGGCCTAAAACAGTTTCGACGAGGGTGAATCGTAAAACCTCAACTTCCAAGTTCAGCAGTTTTTGCGCCAACGACTCCTCTGAGACAGTTTTTCTTATAAATTTTCCTTTTTTTTATTAAAACTCACCTGGCTGAATTTCTAGTCTGTCGTAAAAAGCTGAGAATACTATTCAAAGGCAAAATGAAAATAGTCAGATCGAAATAAAATATTAAAGTTGTTTTCTTGGACAAAGTTTCCGAATGATCTACACAGGAAATAAGCGAATTACTTTATTGTACAAGGATTTATAGGTATGAATTCCTCGGTGCGCGACTCCGATTTGCAATTAGCTGGTTTGTGCGCACACACACACTAATAAAAGTGACAAATGGAATACACAATAATAAACCGAAGCAGGAATAGACAGCCGGTGAAATTACTGACACAAGCGGTATTTCGTCTTAGCTCTCTGGGTTGAGAACGCATCTGCAGTCTTTTTGGTGTTGCCAGTGGGCGGTGGTGTACACTTATTTGAAGAAAAAAACGAAAATTTATTCAAAGAGTTTAAAATATAGACGCGAAAACAAAACCATCGACAAACCGAAACCCCGATCGCCACATCATCCGCTCAATAAACACCGGGATTGACTCTCCGGAGCGATCCGCAGTCCCTTTCTAATAAACACACATTCGGATTTCAAACAAGCATTCCAATTTCAAAATTTCATCGCAGCCAATCGTCGGTGGGCAGTGTTAGGGCGCGTACACACAGCGCCCACTCCGTGCAAGTGCAGCGAGGGGGCGCTGCCGTAGCCCGGGCGACGAGCTACGCCCGGGCGAGACCCCGGGTGTAAACAACCCCTTAAAATTATTAACCCCCTCAAGCGGCAGCCTTTGAAAACCAACCTTCTGTTCACCGACATGAAGTTAGCTTCGCAACGTGTTATCTCCCAAGTGAGATATAACGATTTGTATGCTCGCGCTATGCACAGCGGAATACGGTTTGCTTTTCGAACGCTAATTCTGTTATTGCTAAGTATTCAGTAGATGTAATACAACGGTGCGTTGAAGCTTTCACGGCCTCATTGCGGGGGCATAGAGTTAAAATTTTCTTAGCAGCTTTTCCTGAGGGGGGGTAGGTGGTGGGTTGCCTCATTCATAATCACAGGGACGTCGAACGCCCAGGTGGCTTAGATTTTAGATTTATCGTTTTGAGGTGAGACGCCTCGCCGCGAAATAATTTGTATTGTTTTATATCGGCGCGTCTGCTGAAGAACTTGTAATCTGGAATATTGGCGGCGTTGAAATAATGCTGCGGTCTTGTAATAATGCAGAATGGAGCAAACAAAGGAGTTTATAAGTCGGATAGTGCAGCTGGGAAATTAATTTTCGTACTATACCGTTTTCCTCTTCTATCAATTTTGGAAACTAAAAAGCATTTGATTACCGTATAGCTGGTGAGTTATGTAAACTATAATAATGGTCATGTCGTAACAGTGGACATGAAGGATAACCAAGATATTTTTTTACACCACATAGGAAGAAACAAGCAAGTGGGTCACCTGATGGTAAGTGATCACCACCGTCTATAGACATTCGGAACACCAAGGGTATTCCAGATGCGGTGCCAACCCAGTGAGCTAAGATGGAATTCCTTTTGTGCCAGTAATTGTTTTGGCTGTCTTGCTCTCCATGCCGGAACATAACAGTGCAAGCTGCAAGTTGTATAAAAAAATATATACCATCGGAATTAGTAATCATTACTTTTTTAATAACTAGCCAATAAGTGACTTTATAATCTTACTAACACAATTTATGAGGTGTATATTAATAAAACGGATCACTCACGTATTCTTACGTTGAGCATTTCTCGACGTAAAAATACGTGAGTGATTCGTTTTATTAATATATCCGAGTCACACGGTAGTTTTATGTTAAAAATAACAATTTATGAGGGACATTTTTTAGTAGAAATGTAGAGAAACTCGAACAAATTACCTTGCTACTCCGCGAAACCAGTGCCGGGCTCATGCAAAATAGCTGTGTCTGTGAGACATATATATATTCATGCAAAATTTATAATAAATTAATTGATTATTATTAATTTAGTATATTTTATTTTTTCATGAATATAAATATGTCGTACAGACGCAGCTATTTTGCACGAGCCCGGCACTGGTTTCGCGGAGTAGCAAAGTAATTTGTTCCAGTTTCTTGATATGGACCTCCGCAAATTAACGGCTGAATCAATTATTTAGAAATGTAGGTAAATTAGTGCGTAGATAATTTAACTTTGACAGCGTAACCAAGTAAACTCGAACGCTCGTCATTATCGAGGAGGCTTCAGAGTTCAATATTTCCGCTCGTCCGGGGACCGGAAGTAGGAGACCTCCCGCCACTCTGTACTGGCTTACTAACTTACTAGTAGTTATGAACTACCTACCTGTTTAAAAAAAATAAACTGCAAATAACACAACAAAATACACCCACGCTGACGCTGCACGGGGCCTCTACTCAGCAAAATAAATAAAAAGTTAAAAGATTCAGGCGTTCCTTTGCATATCAACAAACTAGAACAAATTACCTTGCTACTCCGCGAAACCAGTGCCGGGCTCCTGCAAAATAGCTGCGTCTGTGCGACATATATATATATATATATATATATATATATATATTCATGCAAAACCCCACCCTCCTCCGTTTCCACACGAAGCAACATATATCACACAGACTCTACTACACACCACCACCACTAAACACTAAAACTACTCGATCTACGCGCGTTTCGCCTCTGTACGAGGCATCATCCGGATCTAATTCGGATTTAGTGGTGGTGATGTGTAGTTAAGTCTGTGTGATATATATGTTGTTTCGTGTGGAAGCGGAGGAGGGTTGGTTTTTGTGTCGCACAGACGCAGTTATTTTGCACGAGCCCGGCACTGGTGTCGCGGAGTAGCAAGGTAATTTGTTCCAGTTTGTTAATAAATACAACTTTCATTTATTTATTTAAATTGCGCAAAAAATCCAAATGTATACAACACATAACCTCATTCCTTTCCCCGAGCTATTTCAGCTATGCGTCAAAATCGGCAACCACCCTACCTTCACTCGGACCTTCAAAAACGAAAGCTTTAGCCGTGCCTCTGGCACTTTATTAAAAACACTCAAAAAAAGAACAAAAGAACACTGTAGGTGTAACTGTACTTCAAAGCCTCTTCGCGATGCAATTTAGTGAGACCCTAATAACTGCACGTCTAAAAAAAGTACATCCGCTCCCCTCGAAGTTCGATGTTAGAGAAACTCCGACATCCACCCTGCAGCTGAATAAGGCTTTTGAAGAGCTCCGGGCTGTTATTTTTTGTTTTAAAACGAGAGGCATAAAAATAGAGATCGTAGAATGCTTGACGACGGGCGTGATCTTTTTTTACGTTGGCTACTGTTTTTCGGAACTCAAGTTGTTTTACGGAAATAATGAACTAAACAAATAATAAATCATAATGCTATGTAATGACATTCACAAAGAAAAATCAGGGTAATGGCAGGACTCGAATCAAATCCAAATCAATAATGCCTTACATAAATAATGCCCTAATCAATAATGTAATGACCGTAAAGACGAAGCACATGGAAAAAATCGTACTGTATGGTAGTGGTAACGTGGCGAAACTGGAAAACGCAAAGCACGGAATGCTGATGTTACAGGTTCGAGTCCTGCCACTACCCTCATTTTTCTTTGTGTTGTCATTACATAGCATTTTAATTAAATAATTTGAATGTCTAACATTTAAAAATTTAAATCGAAAGAAATTTCGGTTATTTTTAGCTTATATTTCTTCAGCTGTCTTTACATGACAGTGCAGGTTTAATTTATTCCTTCCTGCATCTCTATCTAACTAGTGCCATAGGAAAGGGGCGCACATAGAGATAAATTAAACTTGACTGGTCATATTAGGGCCACAGGTAGAGACTACTGTAACCCCTCTTATCTCATCATTAGAGAAAATGTAAAATATGTTAGAAGCATAAAGTCGAAGTTATTTTTGTAATAACAAGCTAAGTATTAGCTTTAAACTTTGAATAACACATTAATAGAAAATGAGTTAGTTTAACTGATTATAAATAAAGTATTGATCCAACGTTTTGTACATGAATAAACAAGCAATATAAGCCTCAATTCAAATTCTCTTGCTTAAAATGTTGAATGTTAACATTTAATTGAAAATACAACAACTTGATAAATATTTTCTTACCTCCGTTCTTCGAAGTCACGCATTTAATATCAAGGTGAACTTACCTGAAAAAACACAATTTATTAACAACAGGTAGAAAAACATCTCGTAGGTACTAGGTAACTGTATGGAAGTAAAAAAATGTTCACTATCTCGAAAACTCGCGCCTCAACACACATTGTTATCTCGGAGAACCCTAAATAAAAGAAGGGTACAACCCTATTTATGCGAGGGTTCTAGAAAAAGTACGAAACAAACTTGGCGAGTAAAAGTTACGAATCTAGTCGCATGGAAACAGTACCGGGACGTAAACGGCTATCCTAGGCGAATCTCATAAAAGACCCAGCCTGTTTTCCTACTAGCCGGGCGGTAGAGTATAGTTTTTCTCCCGTGGGGCTAAGGCGCTTTTTAGCTCCACACAGGTGCAAAGTTAAGATGGCGTCGTTACATTCGACCACCGCCATTTTTGTTCCCGTAAAAATGTTAATAGCGTTTGCACAAAATAGATATAAACAGAAGGTTCGATTCATACATTAGATGCACACATAATACTGTCAGTAGGTTCAAAAGTTTCTGGCTACGGAGAACGGGACGGAAGCTTTTGTAGCTGCTGTTGAAAGTAAATACCATTTAAACTAGTAACAAAACTGATCTATACACAGACAAACGGACGGACGGACAACGAAGTAAAGCCAAAAGGGTTCCTTTTTTTAGGTATTAACCCTAAAAAGGACCAAATAGATAACCTTCTTTTTCGGCCCATCTCTCGCGTGTCCTTTTGGACCTTCGCCATCTACGTGGTCTGTGGTCTTAATAATCAACTTTCAGTTTTTGCCACACGTCTATTCTGATTTTTAACGGGCAGTTTAGCCCTTCGAACGAGAAGAACGCCGGTGTCGCGAATTGACTGATGACATAATGCAATAGCGAACTACGCCTATATGTTTAAACTTCACAATCGTGTTTGACAGTATGGCGGTCTGGCGTGTGGTTGAAAGCGTTGTTGGCGCTATAAAGTTTATTAACCTTTCTGTGATTACCTGTTCTGTGCCCTTGGCAGTATAGGGAATGAATTTAAAGCGTAATTATATGAGATATCGCAGTTTGCGACTCCAGCAGAGCGAGACGAGCGATTGCGTCTTTTCAGCTTCGGTTTAACGAGCGGCTTTTATACCCCACACATAAAACACTTATTAAAATAAAATGGGGGGAAAAATGGTTTATGTCACGCTCGCGGTTAGCAAATTGGCGATATGCTGAAATGAGCATTATAAAACAAATGCGCTGCCGTTGAGAATAAAATACCCATACAGACCTGATATGAACAATAAAAAACTTTATTCTAAAATAAAAGAATGTTAGCTTAATTCCAGGATCAAATTCCATGTAATGCTGTAGATTATGCATCTATTTTTTATGACCCTTAGATGTGTTCTACTGCTATAGGAAAAGACCTCTTTACCAGACTTCCACAATGCAACAAATAAATAAAAATAAAATACTGTTGGGGTTTTAGGAAAATAAACAGTAGTCAAAATAATATTTTTGCCAGCAGGGGATTTTTTAAAACGTAGTTTAAGATTATTTTAAGGTTAGTTTTAAGTTATGTATTCCTTTTTTGCTATGTTTAATTTGAATAAATGTATTTGACCTGTCTGATAAAGATTCGTTTCTACCAAAGCACCAGAACCTTCGAGAGACCGAGTGTGTTACCGTGATACAGACGGGCAGTAATAAATGCCAGTAATTGGTCAGTTGTCGCCTCGCCTGGTCCGAGTGGGAGCTGATATATGGCCGCTGGTTTATTCGAGGTCTCGGGTTATTGGCTAAGTTCGTGTTAATGGCTGATTAGTTGCATCAAGTTCAGTAGTAAAGTCAGTTAATTACGGCGAGGTGCGGCACGTAGTTATTCATGACTTTTTACGTTCAGATGTTTGAGAGGAAAAATGTGTACCGAAAGATCAGACGTACAGTCAAGGAAATTGAAACACGTACCACCGTAGAACTTAGTCGAAGAGACATACGCATGGCATATGTATGATATAGCCTGGTGTTTAACGCGTCGCATCATTGCGATAGGGTTCTAAGGCGGTACGTGAATAAATTTCCCCTACTGTACTTATAGGTATGAATAAAAGCCGCCATGCTATTAAATATTGCAGATGACAAATACATACCTTGTAAACTGTCTCTATATTGTACTGTGTTCATATGAGGTATTGAAAATTTATGAACGTAATAATTATTACTTTATAAATATGGGACTATGACTATGTATTTGTGCGGTGAACACCATAAGAGTATTTGTATTGTATTTGAGGTTACTTGAAACCTAAAGATAACAATAGTCAAGTTTCTGGGTTTGATATTTACATAACGTACAGACAGATCAAAATTATTCTTGCAAAAAAGTTTCTTTGAGACTACGCATACCATAAACATGAACAAATCTTTGCACGTTTTTACTATATTTCGAACAAAAACTGCGCTAGTTCAAGAAAATCTAGTCAAAAACATTACCGCTGAGAACTGCATAACTCAGCAAAATATGTACTGAGGTTTCAGATATTTTACCGGTAACTGAGCACCTAGGTAGTCCGTAAACTTCATGGATGCTACTATTTCAGGTTAAATAAGTTTTATTTACAAAAGGGAAAAGTTACAGACCTTCAGTTTCAGGCACGAAAGTTCCTCAGTAAGATTTATTAGGGAGTTTTATCAAAACAGAGCAACGGACCAAGGTTTCTGTAAAGGTCCCAGTCCTTGACAGTGACCCAGTGGTTGACGAGAAGATACGGAAACATACGGGTAAAAACGACACAATGGTGTCAATTACTGACACCAACAATGTCCTACAGGTGTCAAGCACTGGTACAGTTACCTTATACTTTTTTTTTATAAAACGGTCCAACTAGCACGAATCTTCTCGAAACGTATTAACTTGCTTCGTAACTCAGTGCATTTCTCTCCTACTGGGGTGGTTAAAACGAGACGCATTAAGTTACGTAGCGAGTTAACGCGTATCGAGCATATTCATGCTAGGTGCCCAGTACTGTGGTGGTAAACGTCAGAAGAATTAGTGAACGCGCCACCGCCGCAGGGGCTCATGATTAAGGACCACGGATTGGTCCGAAACATGTCGGGCAATTCTCGACTTAAAGATACGTGAGTAATCCGTTTTTATTAATAGGATGGTATAACGTTAATACATAGAAACCCAAAACAGTTTTTTACCTACCAACAGTGATCTTTGACGTCCACTTTCACATTATTAAAGGTTTTTATGACAACATCAAAATATTATTAGCTCGTAATATTACTAGAGTCAATATAGTCCTCGTGCAAGGAATACCTGCAGAGGTAAGCGGGGCAAGCATAATGGCCGCATTCCCGACCCGCGCGCAAGCGGGACGTGCCTAGCATGGACATCGGCATATTACCCAGGCCTATACCCGGAGTAAGTCTTTAAGAGAAAAAAATATTACAAAATCTAGAAAGGCACCGAAGGAATTCAAATTTTAAGGTTCGCAAGCACTTGGAATTTTAGATTATAGTGTAATTTGAATTTTTATTTAATTTCTAATTTTACTAGGTGTTGCCTACTACTTTGTCCGCGTAGATATCTTTCGTCTCTATCCCACGTGGGATCAAAAGTATTTCAATTAAAATAATCGCCATTTCTTTCGCCCCAAATATACAGCAATTTAGCATTTCTCATACAAAGTTTCACCCCCTATTTCACCCCTTTAGGACAGATTTTTGAAAAAAAAAGCAGTTTATATCTGTCCCCGAGTTTTGAACTAATCTTATAATATCAATTAAGCTGTTTAAGCGTGGAAGCCGGACTGACAGAGAGATTTTCGCATTTATAATATTAGTTTGGATTGGTTTTCTAACAATCAAACCCAAACGAAAAGCTTATCTCGCAAAGGTTTACAATCCTTAATTTGTAGAAGAACTTACTTCAACACCATTCACAAACCAAACAGAGTTAACTATTTAATCAATTCACGAATTGCGCAGATGTTTCTATTAATAAACAGTGGCCGCTAAACCACGAACGAAAACGTTAAGCAAATAAAATCGAAAGTGTCCCAAACAAATGAACAATCACTTGCCCGCCCCTGAAAAACACGCGACGATCAAAACAAACATTAGTAATTAAAAACAACAAGTATTACAGAATAAAATTGGACATACATCAGTTTAATTGAATTCAGTTGTTCGCGTGCTTAATCCACTTTTGGGGTAGGGAAGTGAACAAACGAAATAAAAAAGTCGGGTTCGGTACAGTTCAAAAATATGTATCGATTCAATCGAGCCAAAAATATGTAACTGCGCGTGTTTTTTTTTTTAAATAGGAAGGCAAACAAGCTAGTTGGTCACCTGATGGTAAGTGAGCACCAACGCCGATAGACAACCGCAACACCAAAAGATTGCAGATGCGTTGCGAACTCAGAGGGCTAAGACGGTATACCTCTTGCGCCAGTAATTGCACCGGCTGTCTTGCTCTCCACGCCGGAACACAACAGTGCAAGCACTGCTGCATAGCGGCAGGATTAGCGAGCAAGATGTCCGGTCCTACCACCCGCAATATACGAAAAGTAAACATTTTATGCAAGGTCTGCAGGATGGCTACCACCAATTTGCTGGCTAATCTAGCCGCCCAGCAGCAGTGCCTGCACTGTTGTGTTCCGGCGTGGAGAGCAAGACAGCCGGTGAAATTACTGGCACAAGAGGTGTTCCACCTTAGCTCTCTAGGTTGGTAACGCATTTGCATTCTTGGTATTGTTGGTGGTGGTAGAATATAACGTATTAAATTTCTATAGTTTAAAGTGGGAGTTTGGGGCAGGTTTGTTAGTTATCTTTTGTGCCTCAAAGCGAAAAATAGGACCGCCCACAACTTCTAGCGTTCAGAATTTAGTAACAGTTTAAATTTTCACGGGATACATAAGATATATGTAATGATCATATTGAGAAATTAATAAACCTCAACCTATCCTTACCATATACCTACAAGTACCACGTTTTTAACTCGCGGAACCCTCGAAAGGGATGAAGGGCCGAGAGGAGCCGCGTTTTGTCATCCGCAATCAAACATCCTGGGCAAGGGGCTCTGCTTTTGTTTTATCCCGGTTTTTCGGAGATTAGACATTAAATTTAAATATTAAAATGCTAGGAGGGCGGGATATAAAATCTTAAAAGGTATTAAGGCGATGCTGTTGAGCGCGCATGACTGAAAATAAAAGAGCTGGATCTGGAAGACCAAAGGAGAGGGATCTAAAGACCGGCAACCAATCAGTAATTTTCTTGAGGTCGCCAGTTTCCTCGTATGCTCGTGTTCCACCCTTTTCGTTAAAAAAATAGAAACCTGAAAAACGAAACGCATTACAGTTTATCTGAAAGTATATGTTTATCTGTTCTGTTTGTTTCGGCGCTCGCGCATAACGCAGGTAATTTTTAAGTACATAAGTATCTAAATTTATTATAGAAGTGGATTGTACTTATTTTAGAATAAATTATTTTCAAACCTATAGACGCGATGCTGAAATAAATTAAAATATCAAACTAGTTTCCATTTTAAAAATAGCCGCTCTTTCAGCATTGGCCTAGAAATTAACTGCCAACGCCACGGAGCAAAGCTGAATAAGCCATAACAAGTAAAGGTCGACTTTCTAATTTATTTGCGTCTGAATAGACGTGATGCGATTTAAAAGAATAAATATTTGTATCCTTCATTAAAATAAGTGAAAAAATGTGATATTAAGTTTTTCGGGTAAAAGAAATTTATAATCTTAAAAGAAATATTACATCTCACTAAATGAGACTAAATTTATTACCTAACCTACGAGAACACTAAAGAAAAGACGGAAAACTTTGTTTTTCTTTTATTTGATTTATAACTCAAAATGCATAAATTAACGTTGATTTTATGGATAGCAGTGGCCCGTTTCACTTAGCTACAAGTTACAATTTTACAAGTCTAAACTGGCAACAATGGTCAATAATGACCAATGGCAATTATATTACAAGACTTTTACACTTTAGCATAGTTGCAGGCAAAAAACGTATGTATAAATCGAGTGGAGAGGGTATGTTTGCGCATACAAATTTGTACTAGAAACGGCTACTGCACAGTCAAGGTCAGTGCTCAAGTTGATAGCCAGGAACTGTAGTGAAGTGCCTTAAGTTTAATAAGTACGTTAAATTAAGGAACTGTACAGCACTAATAGCGATATGATACTTATGATAATAAATAATAAGAAAAAATACTCTCACAGTGGTTAAACGTTATAAGATACCTTCATGTAAGTTAACAATAGTTTACAAAATTTAACCAGTATGACAGATCGCCAGGCTTTCGCCCTGTGGTCATGATAAATAATATATATAAAAATAAGAGTGTGACAAAAAACCATTGACACATAGTGCTGTACCAAATTGTCTATTCAACTTAAGATTAAATCGTGTAGCTACGGACCCCCGGTATTCGTGATATGGATTCCAGGGGTCCATGGACCTTAGGTTAAGAAACCCTGTTTCACAGTGTTCTTTAAGAGAGCAGAGTGTTTTATGTTTCGAATATACATCAATGGAGCTGAGCTCAAAGTCAACGTCCACGGAAATATTTCCAGCGATGAATTCCTCGGGCAATTCCAAAGTTTTGTGGTTTATTTTTTGCCGCTGGAAAGCGTCTCAAAGCACAAAATATAGCTGAGTTTTTAGAAGCTATAAATTAGGTTAATTTCCTAGATTTATTTACTTCAAATTCTTGGCCCTATTCAATGATATTATAATACATGGATGTACAGTGTCATACTAAATGACAGTAGAAAAACGGCCCGACATAAGAATACAGGTTGACGCCAATGACACAAATGCAAAATTTTAGATTACCATTTATAGTCATTGGATTTACGACTTTACGTCTAATTGCATAAAATAATAATTTTGCAAGTTTCGTTGCAAATAGGTTAATTACAAACTATGTAATAGTAATGACAGCAGCGCCGTCGATCCGACAGACTGACAGAGCGAGCGATTGTCGAATTGTTGTACTTTTGTTCGACTTTTGATGCGGCCATATTATAAACGCTTACTAGAAGTCCATTACTTATTGGTCAGTGGCCCTATTTCACCAAGCTGATAACTGTCATGTGACTATGACAATTCGGAATAAATTGCCAATTCTAACAGTATTCGTATTGTCGGGCTTTAATTTTTATTATTATTAGAAATGGGTTTTCATTTAGCCTCAATCACACCTGATGGTAAATGAAGATAAGGCCGAAGATGTAGCACGCTCACCCAGAAGATGCCTATTCACTCTTACATCTCTCCCTCTTTCTCTCTCTTTTCTTCTCTTATTTTCTCTTTATAATGGTGGATACGTAATGTACAGTCAGTCGCAGAAGTAATAACACTTATGAACCGTGTTAGTAACGTATGAAATGAGAGTTGCTCCAATTTGTCACATTACTGACAGCAATGAGGTACTAAAATGTTCAGCCACTCCTGAGGCTGACTGTACTCGGAATTATCGTTGTCACCTGACATACTTAATACATACGTTTCTTTAATGAAATAGTACTAATAGCCTACTAATATAATATAAAAGTACTTATAGTCAGTAATAAAAACTATCTCAAAAATAAAATTAAAAAAAAGTTTTTTTAATAAGTGAATTATGTCTGATTTAACAACCATCTGGAAGAGTCATGTTTCAATATGCCTTGTCATATTCTAAAACTATCGTACATGATTTTTGGTATTAATCAATTATTATTTGCAGGTAATACCGAAAACCAAAACTATTTTGCTGGAGCAACATGATTTATTTATATGGTTAAACAAGCCTGTGCCAAATAACATATGAATCTATAACTTACATAGATTCCAATTATTATTGCTTTTAATTGCATTAAAACAAAATAAGTTTTTAATGCTGGCAACATTTTTCTGGATATACAATATTAGGCCAAATGTTGAAAACCGTAAATAGTCCATTACCACCACATTTCAATTAACTGTCGAATGTAAAATATGTGTTTACAATCAGAATGATTAATGTTCTGATCCAACAAACAATTTCATTCAATATCTTCAATTACTCAACATAAAGGCAAAATTGATTCGGAATATTTAATTTTACAATTCACATAGAATTACATTTCCAAAACTATTTGCAGTGTAAGCAGACCGGTCCTCAATGGGGACCATAAGGGGCCCTTCTCACTGACTTATTCTATTTACCGTTTTAGTCCCTTTCGTGTTTCTTAATTCCGGGTACGCTTCATGAACCGAGCTTTGGCAGGTCAGGTTATAACATTGAAGCGACTGCCATCAGACCTCCGTAATCCCTGTTAGAGGAAAACCGGGCCGACAGGATCATTGTTGCACATCCATTTAAACGAATGTGCCAGTTTTCTCACTGGTTTCTTCACAGTTTTTTTGTTGCCGTAAGAGCGTTGGTTACTAAATTACTAAAGTAATGTATAGTCAGTCAAGAAATTGCTTGATCTCTTTTCGACCGTATTACAAAGGAATAAAATTCAAAAGTGGTCAAGCAATTACATGACGTGGTCAACTTTACATGAGTTAAAAAATTCATTGATGAATAACCTCTAGAGATTGAACTCGGTACTTCATGATCACGGCCTCACTAAATAATAGTGAAAACCGCATCAAATTCGTTACACGGCTTAGAAAGAGTAAGCGACCGATAATCCACCATCTTGCTCCCTAATCCTGCCGCTAAGTAGCAGTGTTTGCACTGTTGTGTTCCGTCGTGGAGAGCGACACAGCCGGTGCAATTTTTGGCACAAGCGGTATTCCATTTTAGCCCTCTGGGTTAGCAGCGCATCTGCGATCCCTTTGGTGTTGCGGGTGTCTATGGGCGGTGGTGATCACTTACCATCAGGTGAGCCACTTGCTCCTTGCTCCTATATTGTATAAAAAAATGCGATTAGGACAAACAGAGGAACAGATAGCGACTTTCTTTTATACTATGTACAGAGCTAAAACATTACATATTCCGTGATAGTTAAGTTCCAAAATCGGAACAACATCTCGGATGAGATCGTTTAGATACAAATAGCAAATAACGAGAAATGCAGGGCTAATATTTTCCCAGTTCGTTTTTTGGTTGTCAACCTGCAAGGCCCTTTAAATCTTATTTATTTACGTTAATAACTACTCGAATAAATAACGTTACTCACTCGAACGAATAACGGATAATAATTGGTGCTATCGAGCATGAAACACGATATACGATCTGAAATTTCTTTTAATATACATATTAATTTTAATTGCGAAGCCAACGCGGCTGCTCGACGGCGGAAAGTGATGAATTTGTCGAATTTATTTGGATGGGATTTCAATATTATGACGTCGATTATAGTGTGGAAAAGTTTTTAGGGAAATTATTTATGGTACAGAGGCTTTTTACCGACTGTTAAATAATATTGCATTGTCATCCGAACTCCTTATATGCAAGTGTACCAAATACAATAAGAAGTTAAAATCGAAATGCAAGACTTGGAACAAATAAATATACTAAGTGGAGCGTTGGAGCAAGCAGCAGTCGCATGTTGCACTAAGTTTATCTAACGTGTGAAATGAAATGAAAATAATACATACATACTTACATACATAAAATCACGCCTATTTCCCGAAAGGGTATGCAGAGATCACGGATTCCCATTTGGAACGATCCTGACATACAACCTTTGCTTCACTTACTCTCGTAACATTCTTCATGCATGCTTGTCGGTTTAGGATACTCCGGACCTAGCTTTTCTCCAGAATGTCTCTGATTTGGTCCGAGTACGTTCGCCGAGGTCTTCCCCTTCCCATTTTTCCATCCACGCTCCTTTCATACAACCTTTTTGTTAATCTTCTTTCATCCATCCTCTCTGCGCAAACGATCTTAACATACCTTACTCAATTTTTGTTACTACATTTTCGTTCATTCCGCATTTCTCTCTTATCGCCTCTTTCCTCACTCTATCTCTCAAAATGACACCACACATTCTTCTCAACGCTCTCGTTTCCACTCCATTCACTCAACTTTGGTGTTTCTTTTGCCATACCCAACTTACACTACCATACATAAGTGTATGTATCATACGTAAGCCAGACGTGCTTTTTGTGACACCTCTCGACTGCCCATTTATATGATACTAATAATAGTATTTTATGCAACTGTTGCATAATAAGGGGTCTTAAAGCACGAGTGTGGTTTTATAGGATCACACAAGTGTTTTAAGACCTAATTTTATACAGTTGCATACATTACTTTATCTACACACATATCATAAGTACTCTATGATGGGTTCAGAAGCCATAGGGCAATGACCTGCATTGCTACTAGCTATGAGTGCTAGGTACCTATTAAATATCTATAGACTGTACACATTAAAATAGTGTAATAAAAAATGAATTTGAACAAAAAAATAGAAACAAATTAGAAAAATTCTCATAATAATATTGGTTGTTATAATGCTGGTCATTGCAAAATATTTTTGTTTTGGAAAGAGAAGAAAAAGGGGTAAGCTGCTGAGTTTCCTGTGGCGTTACTTCTCAGCAGAATCTTCCATTTTCCAAAGCGCTGGTAGACTCGGACATGTAAAAAACTTGCAACCTCTTTTTTTCAAAGCAACTTTTGTAAAGCAAAGATCACGGTAAGCATCAGCAATCGTTTACATTCCCATATTGAAACCCTAATTGAATTCATTAAACTTTTAAACGCAACACATGCCGCCGATACGTTGTGCGTAAACTCGCTACTCCGTGCCCAACCCACTAGTTGCGGACCACTCGGGAGCGATGGAGTGGGGAGCGGATAGAAGGAAAGAAATAACGAAATTGCCAAGGCATGAATGCTTAATGCTGAGAGGAGCAGTACTAAGGGATTAATTTGCCGCGGTGAGCACTGACACTAGAGCTACGGAAAACAGCAGGCAAACATGGCGAAAATATGTCAAGTGACACACATATTAACAAAGTAAGGCTACGCGCGATCATTTCCTCGCTAATGTTTCTGTACGAGTATGTAATAGTATTTTATCTACACACATATCATAATTTCTCAATAACGCGTTCAAAAACCATAGAAAATGACCAGCATTATTACGCCCAATGTTATTTTAAGAATTTTCTTGTCTGTGGTAGTAGGTAAATCTGTTCTTTATTGGGTAGTATCTCTTAGTAGTCCGTGTTTATTGGTGATTACATTACCGATATTTCGTGACGTTATGAATTTAAATTTGGAACAGCTGTCAAAATTCAAGTTGGTCTCTATTCTAGTATCCACAGATATTAAAACAGTTATCGATACGAAACGTCAATTCAGTATGATTTTTTAATTTAAACGCACGACATTTGATCTCGAGTGACATGACAATAGGGACTTCATTCTTTTGTCTATGATTTAAAAAAAACGTTCGTCTTGACGGATAGATCGAATTGCCGCCATACTTGTTTGTTGGTTTTTTGCTGTTACGGTTATTTGCAGTTATGATATGTGTGCAGATAAAGTAATGTATGCAACTGTATATAATTAGGCCTTAAAACACTCGTGTGATCCTATTATGAAACTGCTATAATAAAATACTATTATGCAACTGCTATATAATGAGAGGCCTTAAACAAGAGTGTGGTTTTATGAAACGAGCGTCAGCGAGTTTCAAAATAGGATCACACTCGTGTTTTAAGGCCTAATTATATACAGTTGCATACATTACTTTATCTACACACATATCATAACTGCAAAAAACCGTAACAGCAAAAAACCAACAAACGACTGACCACTAGTAATGGCGGCCATTCGATCTATCCGCCAAGACGAACGTTTTTTAAACCATAGACAAACGAATGAAGTTGTTTTAAACTTTCGCGACTTTCACACATATTTATAACATTATCGGGACTCTGACATCGGACATGGCCGAAGCGTCGAGGTAAATCAACAATATAATTTTATCGCGCTAAAGTCCCGATAATGTTATAAATAAACGAATGAAGTCCCTATTGTCATGTCACTCGGGATCTAATGTCGTGCGTTTAAATTAAAAAAACATAATGAGTTGACGTTTCGTATCGATAACTGTTTTAATATCTGTGGATACTAGAATAGAGACCAACTTGAATTTTGACAGCTGTTCCAAATTTAAATTCATAACGTCACGAGACTACTAAGAGATACTACCCAATAAAGAACTGATTTACCTACTACCACCGACAAAAAAATTCTCATAATCACATTGGTTGTAAAAATGCTGGTCATTTTCTATGGTTTTTGAACGCGTATTAAAATAACAGTTTACAAGAAAAATAAGTACCATGTACAAAGGCGAAACTATCCCTTCAAAGGATCTCTTCCAGTTAACCTTTGAGCAATTGACAGGACATTAGAGTCGAGAGTAGACACACAACGAATCTCCGTGCAAATGCAAAAGAAAAACAAATATAATGAACAGAAAGAAAGATACATGTGAAATATACGTACGCACGCTACAAAAAAAATCAACATAAACATATAACTACATATAAAAAAGCTAATAATCGCTCATTGCGTCTTTCTCCTATTGGGCTAGTAAAAAGGAGAAGCACGCACTTGAGCGAAAAACTCAGAATCACGAATTGCGGTATAGATATTTAAGTACCTATCGAAGATGTCTAGGGTTGCATTAAGGAAATTTGCTTTGGGTTGCATTAGTTGATACTACTTTTAGTTTTTAGCACACTCAGGTTTTTTTAGTTTCTTTTTGTATACTATAGGTTATTGCGTCCGGTTCGCCGTCTGTCCGCCGGCGTGCACTGCGCCGGTCCCCTGGGCCGGTGCTGGCGGCCGATTACGTGCCGTATTAGGGATTAATTACCTTGTCGCCAAATGGTTACCGTTGCGGATTACGGGGCGCTTTTCTCGAGCATGTCGATTGGTTGGGTTAGCTGACTACCGGAGGTCTAGTCATTTGTATAATGTACTATTATAATAACACCAGTAACTGACCATTTTTCAGCAAATAAAAAATGATTATGTTCTTGAGGATGGACGAGTAGGTGTTTAAGTGTGAGGATTGTTAATAATTTCTTATGTTTTCCCGACTCGTAGACAATGAAATGAAACAAGTTTAATAGTTCATATTGCGTACGAATCTAATTTCCCTTTTTCAGGCCTCATTTTCACAGGCAGACTGACTAGATGATAGTAAAAAAAATAGAAACTACCTATACAAAATTTTGAAAAACATATATTTAAAAGTAAAAACTATTTATAGCATCGTTTCAATTAAAGCAATTAGACTACAAACTCCACCAGCGCTTCGGGAAATCTGCTGCGGTGCGCTGCTGAGCTGCGCAATATTGCATTGACGGGTCATTAAAGGACTATTTCTGGCCGAGGGCGGCATTTTAGCTATTTAATTCCTCCTTACATTGATGCTGTAAACAGACTGTGCTGATAACGACGTTCAATTCTATCGGTTGGGCGGAGGTTTTAGTGCGCACTTTAGTGCCCCGTAAAAAGAAAATTGGCCCAGAGGCTGCGTTTGTGCGACAACAATTTTGTAGTTAACGTTTAAACGTTTTTTGAGATCAAAAACAGGGGCATTTCAGCTAGGATAAATGTTTCTTTATTTATGATAAGGGCTTTATACGCTTATTACTTAATTACAGTAGTAGTTGATTGTAAAGATATTTTATATCGATTTTGATAGAGACACCATTTGAAGTTCCAGCGAATATAATTACTAATTTAAAATAGCATTAGAACATGTAGTCTTGTCTGCTTTCAAGTACTTCATCATCATCTCAGCCACAAGAAGTCCACTGTTGAACATAGGCCATGGATTTCCAAAGTGACTGAGTGATTTCAAGTGTTCACCAATAACATGCCAACGAAAGTAAATACTTTTAAATCAATTGAAAATTCGCCCACGTGTTCTAATCAATGAAAAGTAAGCTGAATAAAATTATTTCAAGTTTTACTTTAAAATTTAATAAAGGCCTATGTTTTAGCGACTAGTACACATTCAAATATATTATTTTAATGAAAACAAACGGATTACTCATATGTTTATGTACAAAATTCCAGGAACTGTTCCAAAACAGTTCGAGAAATTTCTCGCCACCAACGCGTGTATAAACAGATTATTCACATTAAACAGCCTCATTAATGCGGAATTTACCCAATTATTATTTACTTACTAACCGTACATATATTTTGTACATACCTATTTACTTCCCAAATCTATCGGCACTGTGTACAATCAACCATATTAATTCATAGGCCACTTTAGAACGTCGTCGCAATGTGTCATCGCCGAGATATTATGACATTTATTCAGGAGTCATTATGATGTTTATTGTGAAAAGGTTCTACAGTGGTCTATAAATCAAATTAGTTGACTGTACATGTGCCGATAAAGTTTCTACATTGATTATTCTTTGCAAAAATCAAACGTTTAAAATGTACCTAGCGCCCAAAGGTGCTTAAAAGCTGCATCATCGTGACCACCGGATAGCCTAGTGGTTAGTGACCCTGACTACAAAGCTTGAGGTGCCGGGTTCGATTCCCGGGAGGGGCAAATGTTTGTATGATGAATACGAATGTTTGTGCCTGAGTCGTGGATGTTATATGTATTTAAGTACTTATCTATATAAGTATGTACATCCGTTGTCTAGTACCCATAACACAAGCAGCTTTAGTTGCTTACTTTGTGACTAGGTCGATTGGTGTGAATTGTCCCAAAATATTTTTTTATTTATTTTCATCGAATGCGCAATTACATATTTCTGAACATGAAACACCGGCTCCAAGTACACATAATGTGCCCAATAGAGCTCGCTAACGCGAAACCAGATCGATTGCTATTGGCCCACCGGGCACCACTTCAAAGGGGATTTTTCCTCGGCAGAGAATAAGCGATGAATCTTCACTGTGCGGTAATAAAAGGTAAGTGCGGGGAATGGGCTCAGGCGCACGGAATTGAGTTGGAATCTGATTAAGGTTTTAGGCGTATGTAAACATTTTATTGTGCGTGAAACATAAGGCGATTGGTAAAATGACAATTTTCGTGCCTATTGTATTCATATATGTATGTAAACTCGTTATTGTACATAAGCACTTACAAATATACAGGAAGTGGTACATAGGCGAACTTATCCCTTAAAGGGATCTCTTCAAGCTAACCTTTGAGCAAAAGAGAGAGACATTTACTTATATTTAGGGTGAGATACACAAACAATACAACTACCTATGTACAAGGAAATGTAAAGTTTATGATAATAAAGGAAACTAGCGATTTATTCATGCGGAAAATTGATTATTTAACGACCAAATTTAAAAAATAAAATTTTTTCTCACTATACGAAAACTTAATAATAATTTATAGTATGTGCATAAAAACATTCTGTATGAATTTCTCTAAATTATAAATCGAGAAAAAATTAATAATTAAAACAAATGATAATATACCTAACTTATTCCACTTATGGGACCTTAACGCTATAAAATCAACAGAAAAATAATGATTTTTTTGCGCAGAAGTCTCTAGTGACGTTATAAATGTGCAGTTAATAGAATCTTAGCTGCAGCAAATAAAATGCCAGCTACAGTTACTAAGATCTTAATAACTGTATTTAAGAAATCAAGTTAGTCTCATAATGGTATCAAGAAATTTATTAAACACAACATTTAATTTTCTCTTTTCAGTGTTCGTTTTTCAATGTATGATTGAAAGTAAACGTATATTTACTTAGCTACCTGAAAAATGCATTACTGCAAAGAAATATCCGTCTCAACCTAAGCCTTAACATTGAAAAATCCCTTCGAAAACTCATTTCACTAACTCTCATCTGAAATAACGTCGCATTTTTTACACACCTACCAACAAAGGAACCACCTTTCTGACGACGGCCATTACAAACTAACGCGGCATCGTCCTCCAAATTTCATTATCACCTATCAGGAAAATGTTAAGGGTCATTTTGCTTCGATAAGGTTAATTTGAGGGGGTGAATTTAATTTGGTTCTCCTTGATGTATTGACGATGGGGGCGACATCATCCGGATCGATCGGGAATTACGGAGGTGCCTTTTAGCCCCTTCCGAGGGGTCCCGATACCGGGCCAAACTTTTCCTTAATAAGATACTTAAAAGTTGCGATACTGAAGGATTGTTATAATCGTGTCGCCAGGGTTCCGTAGCTGGTCGCTGGAGGATTGGTTTAATTCTAACGTGGCTTCGGTCGTGAGCAGATTGATGTGTACAATCTCGTTCTGTCGCTTTGAACCGTTTGACGCATTCGTGTGACGGCACATATTTCGTGAAAGCGTCGAGATAGAAGAGTTAGAACTATTGTGAAACGTTTGAAAATACATCGCCAAACCGTTTTGATACAAATACGGTTTTTTGCGTAAAGTAGAAGTAGCGCTTTTTCGTTTCTGAAATTGAAGTAGGCTTTACGATACCGAATCTCAAAATCATTTATGCCGAACTGATAATTAAGCCGAGTTGAACTTTAAACTATTTAAAGGTACAGTAGGGGACATACATTCACGCACCACCTTAGAACCCTGTTGCAATGACGCGACGCGTTAAACGCCACGCTATGTCATACAAATGTCATGCGTATGTCTCTTCGACTAAGTTCTACGGTGGTACGTGAATTTATTTCCTTGTACAGTATTCAGTTGATAAAAACAAAATTTAAATAAATTATAAGCGATTTCTTGTCATTGTGATATGGCAATAACGTAACTGAATTACAGATCAAAGATATAAATCAACGAGAGGTTTTCGATGAGTTTTTGCTGAGCCCCCATCTGCATTGGGCTTCAGAGGGGACCAAGTCCCAAAGGACATTGTCTAGCCCTTTATTTGCCTGGTAGTCTGACTTTTAAATGCAGGATAAGTTAGACTGAGGTCTGTAAATCTCGACAAAAAAATATATTTTAAACTTTGGCGATTTTTCACACTTAATTATAACGTAAAATGGGAGTCTACTCGCAACCACAACCGTTGCAACACGGTCGAAATGTCGAGTTAGATTAACTATATCTTTTAAAGCGTTAAAGTCCAGTTTGACGTTTTTAATTTATAAACTTAGTTATTATAAATTTAGTATTATAAACATAGATATGAAGTGACAACCATGCATTGTATAAGTATAGCTGTTTCGGGTGTCTCTTTTTATACCGTCGTCGTAGGCCCAAAATGGTTGGACAGATTTCAATGCTTTTCTCTTACGTTTGTGCTGAATCCTACCCATCTTTTATTTAAGTTAACTCAACCATTTCGAATACATTTGAATTTTTCAGAAGTTTTGGTGGAAAATGAAAATTGCAACTGTAATTTATGAAAATTCCAGTTTCGTTACCTTGTTATGACATGTTAATGATGATACAGGGTGTTAAGTAGAAGTCAACGAGTTCAATTGTCTCTGCTCACCCCTTTGAGATCGTGTGCACACGTTAATAACCTGTTGAGCCATGTTTTTTAAAGTGGTTCGTGCTTAACCGTACGTGAAGACAGGAAAAAAGGAAAATGTTGGGAGGTGTCAATTTGAGCACAGAACACATCAAGTGTGTCATACTTGTAGTGCAAATAGATAAATAGATATAATACTTTACATTATTTTGGAAATGATCTCGGCTTGCATTAGCGATCCCTGGCTCTAAATAGCTTATACCTGCTGTCTTAAATGTAACAAGTAAAAAATAACATTATTGATATTCTTGAGATGAAAGGATGCTGCTTTACCCTAATCTGAATAAAGCAATTTTAACTCTGATTAGGAATTATTTTAAGGTTCATTTCATCGCGCGCATTATTTGCACGTATTCAATATTTTGAATAAAAAGTAATCAAACCTAACCTCTATTTTCTACACCATGCACATACACCAAAATATTTCTTTATACGAATTTGTGTGTTTTGTAAAAAACGAAAATTCTGACAAAATGATGTATTATAAAAAGTGTACCAGAATTTTTGGTGAACTCATAAAATAATTCGCAGTACAAAATGAAACCCGGCGGCAAAACCGATTCATTCTAATCTAAGATATCCAATACACTTGACTAGGGAGGTGTACAATTGGAACCTTTTAAAATTTTACCTTCCGCGGATTTAGCTAAAAAAAAGAAAGGCATTTTCAACTTTCAAATTGTGCTAAATTACATTCATTCTCGGTCGGAGACTGCCTTGCCTGTGAAATGATAATATAAGGGTTGGGAAAAGTACCAGTTTTTTGTTCTAGAGCTAAAAATAGGATTCTATTGTCTATGACAGGGTAATCTGCAACATGAGCTAATTGTAACATTTTTGGAAGTCAAATAATCAGTATGATTCCAAAGGGTCGTAGTTTTTCAGTTCCATACTATGCTAGTATGAAACTGGAACTTAAGTTCGGATTAAAACTACGACCCCGTGTTTATTATTTATACAAGTCACTAAGTTTACCCTGGCTTTGTTTATCAGTTGTACCAAATTGTTTGAGGTTTTTTTTTTATACAACATAGGAAGGCAAACAAGCAGGTGGGTCACCTGATGGTAAGTGATCACCACCGCCTATAGACACCTGCAACAACAAAGAGAGTGCAGATGCGTTGCCAACCCAGAGGGCTAAGATAGAATACCTCTTGTGCCAGTAATTACACCGGCTGTCTTGCTCTCCACGCCGAAACACAACAGTGCAAGCACTGCTGCTTAGCGGCAGGATTAGCGAGCAAGATGGTGGTAGCGACCCGGACGGGCCTTGCACAAGGTCCTATCACCCGCAAAGGTAAACCAGAGGTAACTTTATAAAAGTGGTACAACTGTTTCGGCGCCAACCACCCCTAGTACCTGGTTTCCTTAACAGCGTTTTAAATCGCCGATAAGAGGTAATGGGGGTGAAAATAATCGCAAATTAATGGTAGAAAAAAGTAACCGAAGATAGAAAGTAATTGATGTGGTCTTTTTGTTTAATAGACAAAAGATAAGCGAAGATACAGTTCAATGTATATATTTGATAGCAGTGAAAAAGTTGTTTTTGCAGGTTCGAAAGGTCACTTCAGCAGGTGAACTGGCATTAGAGGTATTCCATCTTTGCCCTCTGAGTTGGCAATGCATCTGCAGTATCTTTGGTGTTGTAGCTGAGTGGTGATGATTGTTCACCATCAGGTAAATTCGCAAAAAAAGATATCTGTGATGTAGTATCTGTTAATATGGACACAAGCAGAGGCGGTCTCACATATATATCTTATAATATCAGGAACTTATCAGACACTAGTGAAACAAGGTCCTATAACATCAGATGTAACCACAAGATTGTATCAATACGAGTACAATACGGATATTAATAAAAAAGTAGTAATTAATACCGGATACAGTCAAAAACAGGCGCCTAATAAAAGAGGTGAAGTACACAAATAAATAAACAAACAAAGCGGATTGAACAACGATGCAAACCAGCCGTCGTTTTTATAACCGCAGCATCAAAGACTTGCCTTATGTAGGTTCAGTGTATAGGTAGGAAGATAAAAGGGGGCAGCTACCTGCATTAATTGATTGATGTTGGAGGGTCGCATTCACAATTCCTTTTTAACAGAGCGTTACACATCGAAATGGTAACTTGTTTATTATCTAATGTATCAGAAAATGGTGTGGATTCACATTTTAAGGGGTGGCTTAAAAAGTTTCAGTTGAGGGGGCCGCGAAATATTGCATGTTTTTAAATTGTTTTAAACTTTCACGATTTTCACACATATTTATAAAGTTATCTAGACTTTAACGCGATAAAAGTATATTGTTAATTTATCTCGACGTTTCGGCCATGTTTCAACGGCCGTGGTCACGAGTAGACCACCGGAGCCACACCCCGTTGCCGTTGCCGTTGAAACATGGCCGAAACGTCGAGGTAAATTAACAATATACTTTCATCGCGTTAAAGTCCCGATAACGTTAGAAATATGTTGCATGTTTTTGTGTTGGAGGTCTCAGTTTTCTGTTATCGTAGCGCATCACGCGTTTACAATTTTTTTTTATATTAACTTTGACGACTTAACGCTGGTTTTTTCATCTGCAGACACGGAACCCTTTACACGTGATTCCGACTAGCACTTGACCGGTTTTTTGCGATCTAAATTAATGTTTTATTACAAAATTGCTAATTGTGCAATTGTTAGGTTAAAAAATAAGGGCGTGACATATACCGAACATGCATGGATATTTTACTCCTCGATTTACTACCAACACTGTATTCCAGACGCATCGTATTCAAGACAGACGAGGTAATAAATACATTTCCTCTCTCAGGTGCCGGCAAAAATTCTGAATTGAATCAGCTTTGACTCAGGGCGGGTAGAAGTCTAGATATTCCCAACGAAAAGTACAGCTAGCACGAATCTTCTCGATACGCGTTTACTCGCTACGTAGCTCAGTGCGTCTCTTCCTAACTCGCCCAGTAGGAGAGAGATGGACTGAGATACGTAGCGAGTTAACGCGTATCGAGAAGATTCGTGCTAGGTGCACAGATCAATCTTGGCGCAGCCCTGGGCGGTAAACACTGAACCCATTTCGGCTGATTGATTGAGTAGACCTCGGCGCTAGGGTTGTCTCGCTTGGTTACATTTTAGCATATTAAACGTGACTTTTGTTTCTTTTGAAACCAAACCAACCAAAGAAACGTGAAGAGACAAACTTTGAACTCAATCTGCCTGTTTGTTCGTGTGTGGTGCCGTAGCTTCGAGTACTTTAATCTTTTTACTATAAAAAGTTATTAATAAAACGACAAACAGGCAGGCGCTCCACTTGATCATAGGTGCCTGCCTAATGGGACATTTGCAATACTAGAGAAATACCAAACGGTCTTGAAGAGTTCCTTTCATGCCTTTCTTTAAATATGCCCCAATGTCATTTATAACGCAATGGAAATACCGCGTTGGAAAGTCATACCATAATCTCATAGTATGCAACAGACAGGATCTCGAGACACTTTGCGTACACACCCTCGGGGATACTAGATTCTGAGGATGAGCTCCATACCCATGGCGAATAGAATATGATTTTCGTTTCGTAAAATCGTCGAATTCAACGATGAGCCAGCAGTAAAGGCTGAACCCGAACACAGAGTTTCGACGATGAAATACGTTAAAAGATCACACACCAGTGCGATGACAGAAGTAAGATGCAGACAACATCAGTGCATAAGTAGGTGTTTAAATTTTTTTTTTTTATGAAATAGGAAGGCAAACAAGCAAGTGGGTCACCTGATGGTAAATGATCACCACCGCCTATAGACATCCGTAACACCAAAGAGATTGCAGATGCGTTGCCAACCCAGAGGGCTAAGTTGGAATACCTCTGGTTCCAGTAATTACACCGGCTGTCTTGCTCTCCACGCCGGAACACAACAGAGAAAGCACTGCTGCTGAGCGGCAGGATGGTGGTAGCGATCCGGACGGCCCTTGCACAAGGTCCTACCACCCGCAAAATATAAGTCATATCATTATATGAGTTGTCACTCCAGCCACATTTTGTGACAAAGACGGGATCAAAATAAACCAATAAAATCGAATGTATCTTATTCCGCGGCTAATCCCCTCCCCGGAACCTCGGCCCGGCTTCTCGCATACCAAATACCCTATTAAAAACGTTCGCACCCGTTTTTGCAAATCAGTAAAACCCCACTACAAAGGGGGGTTACCTTGGGTTCGATCGCAGTAAACGCGTTGGGAACAGTAGCTAATTTATCTAAAGCAAGACGTAGAAGTGATAGAAATTACAAGGTTTTACTTCTTCACAGTTTAATTCAAATCTTGCAAGGCCATTTTGACCCACTTTCAATCATCTGATTGTTGGCACATTTGGTATATGTATGCGGATGCGATGACAATGCTATAATAAATTATCGCCAACAAAAAACCTTGCATTAAATAAATATTCTAACAATTATTTAGTTCTTAAGATTCTGAGCACTGTAGGTACTCGTACATCCCGAGGACGTCGTGTCGTGAGTGTATAGTCGACCAAGTAATTGCTTGATCACTTTTGAACCTTATCCCTTTGTAATACGGTCGAAAAGTGGCCAAGCAATTTCTTGGTCGACTATACAAGCGAGAAACGCAGTCTAAATAAAGGCATTGCTTAAATAAGAAAGAAAAAACAAATAAAACGGCATTGTATCCTGTTTTGAATGACAAGTCAGCCCAAGTTAGCTCACTTTAATTAAAGTTTTACGTTGGTTTTAACTATACAGCAGTAACACATCGCACGCTTAGAATTAAAGTGACCCATTTCTGAATAATACACGTCCCAAAATATCACCTTAATTAAAAGACATAGGGTTTAAATTTGGGAAATATCGTATTCAGAATTGAGTCGCTTTAATTCTAAGGGTGCAACATGTTTAGTATCCCTTTAAGTCCCATAATTTCATTTATACTAATTTCATTTGCCATGATGGTCACTAGCTGTAACCTTCATTTGCTCCGATATCACATATTTACCATAATTTTTGAGTGCCATAATCCTCAAGTGTCACAATATTTCCCGGATTTCAATTGGCATAATCGTATCATTTGCCATTATATTCATTAGGTTAGGTTAGCTTTGTTTTATAAAACGAAAATTATGACAAATGAAAACATAAAATGATCACTATAGCATATGATTCGTTACGGAAATTTTGGCAAACGAAATCGGGGCATATGAAATTAGAGAAAACGATAGAGAACCCGATATTATACTGATAATAATATTAATTATTTTAGCAATGGTACAATGTTTTTAATTTTGACTCAACAATCGAAACTCCCTACTTCACTTTTTTCCATAAATCTGCCTACTGTGCAGTCAGTGGAGAGGAAAAACCTCGCTTATAAAGGTTTACTATTACAGTGGGGGCTGGTAATAATGGAATTTCAATCAGTTAGGTTCGAGACTGGGGAGGGCCGCTAAAATGACGCCGCGATTGACGGTTAATTGAATAAATTACCTTTGTTACGGAAATATCAAACTACTCTAGATATTTTAGATAAAGTTAGAACGAGGGGAATTAAAAGCTTGCGACTGCTGGGAAGCACTCTAAGTGCTACGCGTGTGTCAATGACTTTAACTATGTCATTTCTAAATGACATTTCAATTATTTTGTCATTAAAACCTTACATATAAATTCTTAACCTTTTTCAAAGTCATCTGTTTTTGCCATAATCCTACTAATCATAGGAATATCCAATCCAACGAGTGTATCAATAGCTTAATATTAGTTGCCAATATTCAAAGCGTCAGCGGTATCCAATTACACGACAGAGGTAAACGTGAACGGTTTAAACTGAAAACGACACCTGAAATTCAAAACTCGCTTTTGTGAAGTCAAACCTAATTTTTTTATTAAAACACAAGTCCACCCAATAGTTGAGCACAGACTTCCAAGCGGCTTGGTGAAATATACAACGTCAATACCATATATATACCTTACATTTATCTAAAAGGGAAATTAGTCGTGGCCAAGTCCTCAATAGATGCTCAAACAAAGAAAGTTAGCGGAGTTACATATTTGTAAACTGTTTAAAGTACACGAGAAGACAAAAAGGAATTATTAACTTTAAATACAATCGTTTCTCTTATTCTTAGACAGTGGCGCCGCTGTCTCGCTTTTTTTTAGGTAGGACGTACGCTGGTATCCTCAGACGGCTCTGTCAGCTTACTGGAGAGAGGGCGAGCAACCAGAAAGGCGCTCAGCAAGGGGAGTATTACTTAGGATGCCAAAGGGTGCTCCTATTGAGCCGACCTCGGACTTTGGACGCTAAGGGAGAAATTCTAGCAAATTATTTTTATGTCAGTTCGGAAAGACTAACGTTAAGACTGAATGAGAAGAACCGCCAAAAAACTCAGTCAGTTTGTTGACGAATAGGAGAAACCCGCCGTCTCGCTTTTCATTTCCGTTTAGGGGGTACGAGGGGTACCTCGTTTGTTCGAACAGCGCGAGAGCAGCTCGTCAGTTTTGCGACACGATAAGACTCCATCAATCTGATTGGCCGAACTAGGATGGCAATTATCCGATAAAATCTGAGTTTCAAACGTGTCATGTCGTATAATTTAAGTCTTATACTTCCAACAAACGAATGCATTACTTTGCCTGTTTTCAACGTGGGTAGATAATGATATAAAACAAAAAACTGACGATAAAATTAGAAAGCTTTTAAATTTAAATCCATATTTAAAGAAGGAATCCTCGGCATTCGAGAGCTGGGAATAATTTTAGGCGCCAAAAGTTTAGTCTTAAGCATAACGGGGAGACGACGGAGCCGGTCGAATATTCCATTACGAATTGCGATAAGAAGGCGGCTACGTGTCCATTGACTGCCGTCAATGAGCAAGCCAGGACCGGTAGGAGGAATATGGGCAGACAACCAATGAGATCGTCAGACTATCTGGTTGTGGTAGCTGGTAAGAGGTGGATGAGGAAAAGATCAACATAGAAAGTTATGGCGTGAAATGGAAGAGGCTTACACTCAGCGTTGGGTGGATACAGGCTGAGAAAGAAAGAAGACAGTAAGCAAGCCTCTTATGCTTTACCTCGTCCCGATTCGAGGCGACGTCTTATGAACTTACTACACACACCTACTTAGTGCAGTGATTCCCAGAGCGGTCTATATAGACCCCTGCCCTGCGTTGTTTGGAAGGAGTAAGCGGCCGAAGATATTCGAACGGCAGGCGGACTGATAGGAGCGGATAACGACTGTCACACTGTGCTACAATACTACGAGCCACACTAGAGGGCGCTACTAACGCCAGCGTTTATTTTACCAATCGGTATAAATAAACACTGGCAACATTTAGAATCGTTAGGGGCGGGGTTTATTTGAATTAGTTACAACCCCTTTCCTTTGGAAGGGCACGTTAAAGTTTGGGATATAAAAGCCCCTGCAGCTCCCAGAGAGCTCATATTTTATACTTCACTACAACCACCTCTAAATGGTGAAACCTCTGCCCAACTGGTAAGCTCTCTCTCTGCTAATTAATAACTGTTCTAAATTGAACTTATAAAATTGTATTTCCGTGTATGTGTTTCTTTCAGATTGTATTTAATTCTATCCTATCTTTAATTTGTATTAACTTAAATCCTGCGACGGTTTCCTTAACTTCTTACTTTAAATTCTAAGTCTTGTTATATTATTAAATTCAACCCAATTGTTCAACGTTCGCATATTTAAATTATTTTAAACCGTAACCGTCACTGAGCTTTAACTTCACTATTTATTTTATCTAAATGTAACGTAGAGTTTTCTTACTTACCTTGCCACCTGTAAACCTTTCGAACTGATGCCACACCACTACTTGGCGAGCTCTAGCTCCCTGGTTAGACTCTCGTCTCCTCGAGCTTCAGTATGGCATCAGTTCCCGTTAGTGGCCAGACTGTAAAGCACTGTAAATCTTCACAGGGCAACTACCTACGGGTTACCTAACTACCTACGGGCTCTACGAACACCAAACTACCTACGGTCTAACGAACCCCAAGCTTCACACTTCCTCGAGCCACCTGCAGGGCACCTCTTGCCGGTTACTTGGACACTGTACCCTGGCCGAGCTGCTACCAGCCGGTTACTTGGACAACCGTACCATTGCCGACCTTTCTACGCCCTTGCAGCCTACGAAGACCTGCCGAACCTCAAGCCTACGCTGCTCCACATCGGGTCACGGCCAGGGGAGTGCGAGCGATCTCGTTAATTGACTCAAGTTAGGAATTAGGCACAAGAATTACGAACTTACGACCTAGAGTCTTTAGTCGTCCTAGGGAGCTTTTATTTAATAAAAACTTATCATAAAATTCTTGTTTCACTTGAAAATCCCCTAGGGACTTCTGTACCTGACCGGGTAACACGACATTATTTTATAATATGTAAAGATTAAGTACCTTAAAGTTCTATTAAAAATGCTTTAAAGGTGGGACTGTCTACTTTACTCAAACAAACTTTCTCTATCTTATAGGACTCGTTTTCCACTTTTCAGTTAGGTATTAAATTATTAGGTAATCAGGTTTTTAAATCAATTTTTATAATCCGATTCTCTGTTCAACGGACACGCACACCGAATTATGCGTCCTCGTGGAAATTAGGTGAAATTCGGTGCCAAGGTGATTAATGCGGTGACGATCGCGGACTTGGCGCGAACTTTATTGGAATCCCCGACGTTTGCAAACGTTTCATTTTGTTTTAAAACGCTTTTAAGAACTTGGCGTTTATTTTGCTGCGTATGATATTATAAGATGATTGAATATTGGATTTCAGGTACTAAGTAAATTGGAATAAAATTATACGTTCTTCGGCAATAAACGCCTGAATCTTTGTTTTTGTTCAATATATTCTAAATATTAGTTAAAAATAAATCTTTGTGTGATTTATCATTATAGTATCAGGAGATGAGACCACAACTTGCTTTCAAAAAGAAAGCAAGGAAGAAAGTTAAACTTAATAGTGGTGCCGTCGCACAGTGGTTATTTGCAATACTAATGGGTCGGCTGGACTGGGGTAGTATCACACTCTCACAGAATATCGGCCTATAGTGGGTTACTACTGCATGTCGTACGGTGAGTGACGAGATACGGACGCCCAGAGTTCTAAAGCCTAGCAAAGGATCAGCGATTTTCTTTAGGCTGCTGGTTTATAATGGGTGGCAGTATCACTTACCATTAGATGACCCGCATGCTCGTTTATCTTTTATATCCATTGCAAAAATTCGTTAACCTATAATCGCCAGAATGATATTCGAGTCAGTAATGTAAAAAAAAACATGATTCGAAAGGGTGACGATAGGCAATGATGCAAAGTCACTTAAGTATTTAAAATAGATACACTTTCTGGAAGGGAAACTTAGGTAAAGCCGATAAAGCAAAGCCAAAATGTTTAAGTCATGATTGAAATCTAATTAAAAAGTTACAAGAACTGAAACATCCCGGCGCTCCCCCGGTATTTGGGGGTTCCTCGGCGAAAGATCATTCGGCGGTTATCGAGAACCAAACTTTGGAGAAAACAGTTCCGATGTTGCCAGAAGGCGGTGTTAAGCTATCTTGTATTGTTTGAAATACGTATTGAAAGGACTATATTATGCGCCATTATAAGACTGAGGTAACACATTCAGTATTTCGCCAGTTCTTCGCTAGTATTGATGCACTGATCTGATCTGATCAGACGATCGGATTGAAGTTAGATTGATCGTGTTATTAACTGAGTAAAATATCAACTTTTACTAGCTGAAGAAAGTAAAGGAAGCAAATAATTATCCAATTAAAAAATAAAGATATTATAAATATCTTACTTCATCACTTGATATATAATTGTATGGCACCTATATACTACTTTTATTTACTCACCATCCAATCACGATCGTTTTAAAAGTAGCAGAGCTACAATTTATGCCAAGTTGTATGCCATTCTATAAAACATCGGACCATGGTTGTATTACAAGCAACACGTGGCGATGTGGCTGTTGCCAAATGATAATACTATAGGCTGTAACATCGCTAAATATCACAACCACAGGGCGCCAATTCTTGGTTCGAGTGAGATTAATCGCACATATGAGTATGCTACTAGAAATACCGGAAAGCTTAAAGTTCCAACTTACAGACTGGCTAGAACCAATAAGTCGTTCAAGGGAAATTGCGTAAGATTTTACAACAAAATTCCAAAAAACATTACTGAATATAATGATACAAAATTCAAATCTATTGTCAACATTAATTTCTTGGGCGTATTATAAAATCAATGACTATGTTGTGTTAACCGGTCAGGTACAGAAGTTCGCCCTAGGGGATTTTCGAGTGAAACAAGAATAAAATTATAACAATAGGTTTTTATTGATTAAATAAAGGCTCCCTAGGACGACTAGAGACTCTAGGTCGTAAGTTCGTAATTCTTGTGCCTAATTCCTAACTTGAGTCAATTAACGTGATCGCTCGCACTCCCCTGGCCGTGACCCGACGTGGAGCAGCGTAGGCTTGAGGTTCGGCAGGTCTTCGTAGGCTGCAAGGGCGTAGAAGGCTCGGCAAGGGTACGGTTGTCCAAGTAACCGGCTGGTAGCAGCTCGGTCAGGGTACAGTGTCCAAGTAACCGGCAAGAGGTGCCCTGCAGGTGGCTCGAGGATATGCGAAGCTTGGGGAACGTGAGCCCGTAGGTAGTTAAGTAGTCCGAAGGTAATTGGGTAGCCCGTAGGTAATTGGGTAGCCCGTAGGTAGTTGGGTAGCCCGTAGGAAGTTGGGTAGCCCGTAGGAAGTTGGGTAGCCCGTAGGAAGTTGGGTAGCCCGTAGGAAGTTGGGTAGCCCGTAGGAAGTTGCCCAGTTGGGCAGAGGTTTCACCGTTTAGAGGTGGTTGTAGTGATGTAGAAAATATGTCTCTCTGAGAGCTGCAGGGGCTTTTATAGCCCATTTCCTGAGCTTCCCTTCCAGAGGAAAGGGGTTGTAACTAATTCAAACAAACCCCGCCCCTAACGATTCTAAATGTTGCCAGCGCTTATTTATACCGATTGATAAAGTAAACGCTGGCTTTAGCAGCGCCCTCTAGTGTGGCTCGAAGTGATATAGCACAGCGTAACAGTTGGACAGGGATGTATGGAAATGATCCGGACTTGTATTGGCGATCCCTGGCTCCAAATATTGTACACCTACCGTGTTAAATTGTTAAATTTTTGAAATTATTTAAGATGTAAAATACCATTACAGTATTACGTTCTTATCGACATTCCTATGTGTCGATAAGAATGTCTTTTTTAACTAAACCACGAAAAGAGACGTCAAGCTAGGCTGGAATGAAATGTTGAAACTAGGTTATGCTAGCCTTCTCCTTCCAAGTAGGCTAGAAGATAGGAGACACACAGAGACTAAGGAGCAAACGGCAAATTATGAAACAAAATCGAACGTGCAATCCCGTCCCTTTCGCTTTCAATGCATTGATTACCAATAAGTTGAATGAATGGATAATGTACGGGCTTCGGCTGCCAAGTTTCAGCTATGAATGTTGGCCTGTGCCCAGCAAGTTTGACTTGGGGTTATTGATAATGCGACTCGTGTGATAAAGAGTATGAAATAAGTATCCTTTCCATTAATACAATTCAAAACAAATCATTAAAGGACCAATCCAGGTTTTTTAAACAGAAGCACAAGAGGTGGACTTAAATGTAGAATACTGTGTAAGTGCTTATAAAGAATGACAAAAGCATGTGAATCGCAATAAAATAACGGAAGAGGAGTGTCGTGTGCCCTGCTATGGGATACTAATAAGGATATTTCAAAATCTATTAATCAGTACTCACAGAATAGTATTTTATCTACACACATATCATAATTTCTCAATAACGCGTTCAAAAACCATAGAAAATGACCAGCATTATTACAACCAATGTTATTTTAAGAATTTTCTTGTCTGTGGTAGTAGGTAAATCTGTTCTTTATTGGGTAGTATCTCTTAGTAGTCTGTGTTTATTGGTGATTACATTACCGATATCTCGTGACGTTATGAATTTAAATTTGGAACAGCTGTCAAAATTCAAGTTGGTCTCTATTCTAGTATCCACAGATAATAAAACAGTAATCGATACGAAACGTCAATTCAGTATGATTTTTTAATTTAAACGCACGACATTTGATCTCGAGTGACATGACAATAGGGACTTCATTCTTTTGTCTATGATTTAAAAAAAATGTTCGTCTTGACGGATAGATCGAATTGCCGCCATACTTGTTTGTTGGTTTTTTGCTGTTACGGTTTTTTGCAGTTATGATATGTGTGTAGATAAAGTAATGTATGCAACTGCATATAATTAGGCCTTAAAACACTCGTGTGATCCTATTATGAAACTCGCTGACGCTCGTTTCATAAAATCACACTCGTGTTTTAAGGCCTCTCATTATATAGCAGTTGCATAAAATACTATTATGCAACTGTTGCATAATGAGGGGTCTTAAAACACGAGTGTGGTTTTATAAAACGAGCGTCAGCGAGTTTCATGATAGGATCACACGAGTGTTTTAAGACCTAATTATGTATAGTTGCATACATTACTTTATCTACACACATATCATAAGTACTCTATGATGGGTTCAGAAGTCATAGGGCAATGACCTGCATTGCTACTAGCTACTAGTGCTAGGTACCTATTAAATATCTATACATAGACTGTACACATTAAAATAATGTAATAAAAAATGAATTTGAACAAATATAGAAACAAATTAGAAAAATTCTCATAATAATATTGGTTGTTATAATGCTGGTCATTGCCTACGGTTTCTGAACGCATTATAGAGCATTTATGATATATGTGTAGATAAAAACTATAAACAATACAGAAGTGATGACTTAGATGTATATAAAAAAGTAAGCTCTCTTGCCCGTTGCAAAGCGATATCCTCTGGGCAACTGTTTAGTAGCCGTTACGTTACGCATTAGAGTTCCATAAACCATACTTAATTCATTTGACATTAGCTAAGTGCTGACCTATATCAATCAGAAAAGAATATTATATTGTATTTTCTTATGTTTTCGCGACTTGGAGACATTGAAACAAAACCATTTAAACGGTTTATATCGCGTGTATTGATTCGTTACAATACACGCGATATAAACCGTTTAAATTGTTTTATTTCAAGGATATTATATTATTGTATTTCAATTTTCATTAGTCGCAAAAAGATAATTAATTATTGACTTATTTTTGCTCAGTTTGTTTAACAAACGAAAACTTTTGATAGAAAAAACGGCGCCCACACACAACAGTGAGGCGTCAGATATTTTTTCTTGGAAAGTCAGTATCCTTTGAGACCTAGCACTCGAAGTACATTACTGGAACTGTGCCAAGTGCGAGGCTGGGAAACACTTATTGTGTTCCCGGGAGTTATTTAGATATCTTTCGGAAGCCTTTGAAGTGTTTTGGCGTCTAATATAATGTAATCAGCACTTATTACCACGCTTTTATTACTTCGGTTTCCTGTTAGAAAAGTACCGTGAGATTTATACATATTGAATACGGCCTTATACTGGTCGAAAACATTTCAAGCAAAGAACTTAAAACTACTAAGAATTGGATGACAATGCAATGATATTAATAGTTACTTTAACCAAGTAATATGATACTGAAAGCCCAATGGCCGAAGTAGCTAACTAATATTAACGTTTACTTTCTAGAATTTACTGTATTGCATATACTTTAAAGGATAATGTCCCGTTTTAAATTAATAAATTATTTTAAATGAAATGAACTACTACGCAAATTTTGCATCGGGGGGTTAATAATTTAATGAAACTCTTTCCTTGAACCAAATCAAAAGCCGCAACCTAAGCGAAAAAAAGGAATTCCATATTCAACAAAACCTTTTGTTAAATAACCTTCACTTTATATAGTACGCATGAATCTTAAATCCAAAACTAAAAAGCCCGAAATTCTTGAAGCTTGAACCCATTTCATATCACTTAAAATTAATCCAATCCGAATTCCAATAAGTATCAACCCTTTTACCTAGTAACCGCGACATCACATATGCACCAGAGGGAGGAGGCATGACATTTGGGGGGTTACTGACTGAGACACTGTAGGTTGCGTAAAATGTCACATAATAATTCGCACGCTTAGAATTAAAGTGACCCATTTCTGAATAATACACATCCCAAAATATCACCTCAATTAAAAGACATAGGGTTTAATTTTGGGAAATATCATATTCAGAATTAAGTCGCTTTAATTCTAAGGGTGCGATATGTCCATTGTGTCACGTCTTTAGACTGATACACAGTTCATATCATCAAACTAATAAAAACTGAAAGTTTTTGTGTGATTGAAATTTTTGTTATTTCTTCACGGTGAAACGGCAAGGTTGATTTGGATTGAATTTGGAATACAGATAGTTTATACCCTGAATTAACACATAGGATGCTTTTATTTTGTAAAAATCATAGTTCCCGCATAATAGCGATAAACGAATTCTACGTGGACAAGATCGCAAACTACTGATTGTAGTGTAAAATCTAGTAGGTACATACTTGAATAATGAGATAAGACAGTAATTAGACAGATTGTAATGAATGGTTGCGAAGCTTAGACTCTGACCTTGAAAAATGAAAATTAGTTGTCTGTGGAAAAAAGCCTGAGAATTTTTTTTGAATCAATCCAAAGCTTAGGTACTGCAGAGTAATGAAGTCCAGAAGGACATAAGGGACCTCGGTACTGGTGCCTGACGGAAGATGGCTCGATGGTATAACTGTCTAGACGTTTCATGCAAAGATCTTCATGGGTAATATTTAATACATAAATGTAATGTTTTTAACCAAAACCGTATACCCTTTAACCTTTTAAGTTAAACACATAAAATATCAGACATTACATTCGAGCTGTCACATAACTAAACATGATCGGAGGCGCCTCGTCCGATGATACACATTTCATTTATCCGAAGGCTTCACCGCAACGTATAAATTTTATAGTAAGTTCACATTAAAGATATTTATTTTCTTGAAGATAAAACAAAAATAATTAATGTATAGTCAGTTGCAGAGAAAAGTAACTTCTTTTGTATAGATGCGTTCATATAGGCGGTTACTTTTCTCTTATACATTTTCTTTTTATCTGTTCATTCATCATCATCATCTCAGCCAAAAGAAGTTCACTGTTGAACATCGGCCTCCTCCATGGATTTCCAAAGCGACCGGTTGGAAGCGGCATGCAACCAGCGCCTTCCTGCCACCTGTATAGGTCATCGGACCATCTTGAATTGAATATTTGAATAATATTGTTGACTTTTTTACTGCTAACCCTCAGTTTTTATTCCAAAACTACTCAACACCTAATCGGAACAGAGGAACGCGCGTTTTTAAAACCGCCCTCATAGAGCTAGCAAGCGTTTTCCTGACAGACCGAACAATCTTCAACCCTCCAAATGCGATGTACCCTATTAATAAATGCAGGGGGCTGGCATCGCGAAACTTTTCGTTTCTATTTGAGACCGTGTACACGTTTTATCGCCATATATTATTCAGCAGCCTGCGATACCTAGAGCGCGGCGGGGGTTAGGTTCAGGTGAACAAAATTTTTAACGTATTTATTTTTAAACGAACAATGTTCGACTAAATCCATGACTACGGTTACTAGGTATTCGCTTTCGATTACTTAATGAGGTACGTTTTAATGATCCTATTATTTTCTTTTACTAAGTCTTTTTTTGGGTTGTCCGGTGCTACACAGACGTCTTGTGCAAAATCTACAACTTATAAAATCAAATAAGCAAAAAATTACGGTCCCGAATACTAATAAATGGTGAATTTAGAAATCGAATTCATTAAAATATTTAATTTACTCCATTGCAGTATGGTGAAAAGCTATATATTACACATATTATAATAAGGTATCGATATATGAGTCTGTCATTCATTACGTATCCGGGCGGCTGATGTCGTGTGTATTCAAGTTCGACCTAACGCCAATATCGGTCAGCCATGTCAGTCTATCGACTATATCCGGTGTACCCTACATATAGTGGGGGGACGAACCTTGTGCAAGGACCGTCCGGATCGCTACCACCATCTTGCTCGCTAATCCTGCCGCTAAGCAGCAGTGCTTGCACTGCTGTGTTCCGGCGTGGAGAGCAAGACAGCCGGTGTAATTACTGGCACAAGAGGTATTCCATCTTAGCCCTCTGGGTTGGCAACGCATCTGCACTCTCTTTGTTGTTGCAGGTAGGCGATGGTGATCACTTACCAGGTGACCCACTTGCTTGTATGCCTTCTTATTTCATAAAATAAAAAAATATATATATGACAGTGGTACCCCAAAAACAGTATAACAATTTACGTCATATCTGGCGGTTGTACCAGTATTAAGCGAATCAGACCAACCGATGTCCTGAGAGCATTAATACAGTAATTCTACTCGCCAGTTTAAGTACTCTCGATCGTATCTATTGGACAAACCATTTTAACAACCCATTTTTTTATTTTTTTATGGTTTAATGGCATCTTCCACGAGCCGGCTCAAGTTCTTCAGAGATCCCCCAGGCTTGTTTGTTGGCTTAAAATTTTAAAAAACATGTGTCTACCCATATTCAGACATACTTACGGCAACCTTGTACAATATATGTGTGCAAGACGCCGTTTATGAATGCGGTTATGTGAGCCCGCTATATTAGAAGTCGTCAATCTTGGGGGCGGGGCCTGCGCAGGTTGCGGTATCTGAATTCCGTGCGGGACGGTGTGTGACCATTCTGTATGAAATACTAGTATAGTCATATTCGCGTGAAGCACAAATGACCAAATGTGCTTTACGCGATTTCAACTTCAAGGTATCGAATATGACGGCCATAACAAGCGAACGAATCAGGATATCCCTCTAAAATTCGCTAGTAACCGGCTCATTATTGAACCATTTCTCACACAGCAAATGATTCCTAATATTTCCTAACAAAGCTTCAAATAAACCGGCATGATTGGCTCAGAGCCAGGGTGTAGTGTCGTGGTCGCAGGTACCCTGCTCTTCGGGTAAGTTATGAGTTTATTATATCATCCGTCTGTATGTGGAAGTGACGGTGGAAAACAATTCAGGGTAGTGATATATGAGTGATTGTTTAGCTTGGTTTTAATGTCGAATGAGTTATGAGCGTGCTTCAGATAAGAAATACTGACAACGCGCTGAAGATATATCAGCAAGTTTTATATCACTATCCTACTACTTTCACAAATAGATAAATAGATAGATAGATTTTGTTTTCATTTGTGTATTATGTTGTAATGGACTACATAAAATCATTTTGGTTTAGATAAAAATTCGACTGATGGAGAATGCCTTAAGACATCAAATTCACCTTTATATAAATAAATATCTTACGGGGATTTACTAGTAGAACGTGAGAGTTTACAAAATAAGCTATTTAATATAGTTTTAAATTGAAATCTCGGAGATCTTGAGAATGACTTAGATAAAGCATAAATATGACTTCGCAGAAAATGTAATATGACCAAAATTAGACGGTATTGGGATTTCTATTATTCTTGGAGGTTAATAAAAAAAGCTAAATAAATCCTATTTTCAAGGTATCTTTAGAAGTTTCCCAGAGCCCGCTGTTAACCTAACGGAATCAGCTAAAACGTCTCGCCTGACACACGTGATGTTGTGGACGTTTTAAGCGCCGATCTGTAGAGGTCCGCTGTTAACGAGGTTTTTCTTATTATAAATTATAATAAACAAGAGCTCGCTCAAAATAATTCTCCAATTTTCTATCTAACAACAAAACTCCAAAAGCCATTTTCACATTTTCAACAAAAAACTCGGCCGTTCCCCTTTAGGTACGGAAAAGCTAAATTAATTCCAATAAATTACTTCATCCAGCTCCTAAGAGTGGAATCCTCCGTTTAATTACAAGAAAATCAGGTGGAGGGGAAAATTAGGCCTCCACCTGGGCCCGGCGATAGCTCCTCGATATTTTTATGAGCATGATGAAGATTTACGCCCGCCTTAATGGAAGCCGGTCCGTAAATGTCGCGTGTAGCGGATTCGGTGCCGGTTGGAGTGTTTTTATGCCCCGTTTTACATAGGTTTGCCATTAGAGTTTTGTATTTTACATTTGTCTGTTGAAAGGTTCTTTACAAGTTTTGAAAACAAAATGGAGTCTCACTTTCAATTTTCATTAGTTTTCATTTGTACAGGCATTGTTGGACAAGTATTTTTAGTCAAGTCTTAGATTTAGGAACTGGATTTGTTAACGGCCTTATGTAATCGGTTTTGGTTTCCGCGATACAGGTCTAGAGTCTAGTGCGGTCACGCTAAACAACTAATGTTTCACATTATCTTTCTTCAAAATGTTCTGTTAAATTTAATTTTTGTTGATAACATTATTGTATGTACCTTTTTTGTTTAAATAAATTTATTCTTATTCTTTATTCTTATTCTTAAGTGCGGCTTCGGACTGACAAGGTTATATATTAAAACAAAATGTATGATGTGCTTTAGACTACCACAGTCTGTTTGGTTAAATGAGGTTTTGTACCCAAAAGGTTGGCACCCGACTACTAAGGGACGGAACCCTATTACTAAGTCACGTTGTCTGTCCGTCCGTCTGTCTGTAACATGTGAAATTTCAAATTGTCGCAGTGTTTATTACAATGCGCGCTATAAAAGCAAACAATAAAAATGTATAAAAAATAAAGGAGTTTCCATGCAAGAAACGTGTTTTTTTCGGCATTTTTTTGTATTAGATAATAACGCAATAACGCCATCTTTTATCGAATAGTTCTATTATTTGACTATAGCGCCATCTGTTATTGAGTAGCTGTATGAATTTCGGCGTATTTGGTAGTTTGGCGTAGGGTAGCCTTAGTATGTGCCAGTCGGACTTGCACTTGGCCAATTTTTTTTTAATTCCATTTACGCACAAAAAATATCTAGGGAGGTGACAATTGGGCATGCAGAGGCAGGCTACTACTTCATGGCGGTAATCTGTTAGATTGTGGTAGTAACTCCGGTGGAACCGGCTCATTGATACTTTAACCGGCAAGTAAGCAGTTGCCTACAGTGTGGCTTTACCACTATCTAGAGTAGAGTCACCTTTATACTAAGCTGTCGGAGGCTTATAGCACTATTACTCGAGGCCTAGGTAACACAAGAGATCCTGTTAACTCAATTATTCCGCGGCGAAAGTAAACAGGCAGGGTTTTGACGCCATATCTTACAATTAGGGTGGCCTGTTCCTGCCACGGACCGCGAATAGGCAGACGGGGACTATTTTCCTCCTTTTAGAAATAAATGGAAAAGAGAGAGATATGCTTTTGTTTGAAGCTTAGGCCTAACTTTTCTGCCTGTATCTGTATGTGGGGTTATGTTGGATTTAAATCAATATTGATTTACTTCTTTGCTGACGTCAACTTTATCCAATACTGTGTTAAGTTGCACAATGTACATAGATATGTAAATGAAGATGAAATTTTCCGAATGAATTTTGTTTTTGATGTTTAACAAAGTACAGTGAGCCTCAGAAGTAGGTAAACACTTGAGAACTTTGTCGTAGTAATGTAAGAAGTTAGAGTTTCTGTCACATTTCTGGCAGGGTACTAAACAGTTCAGCTACTTCTGAGGCTAACCGTACAATGAAGAAAACAAGTGCAGTAGTAGAGCCACATTGTAGCCAGTTGGTAGTTTTTGTATGAATGGGCCGTACCACAATTGTGCACTGTAAGAGCTTGTTCCCACTATGTCGTATGTCGGTCCGGATTTTAATCGGTCGATCCAGTGGCAGAACCTTTTAATATGAAGCTATTCACACTTCGACAACGATTTTGTGTCGGATCCGACAAAAAATATCGTATGTTTTGTCAGCCGACCGTCCGGAAAATCGTGTCGGATCAACGCGCTGTTCACATTTGCCGGATATCGGGCCGACCCCACCCGCACCGCAACCCCTGTGCCGCCCGCGCATCGCCGCTCGCATCGCGCATACACATTTTGGCGCGCAAGCAGAGTACAGTTTTACCAAAAATATATTGTGCTTCGGCAGAATTCGTTTGCGCAGAGAAGCGCAGACCGGTTTCCGACAGTAGCCGAACGTGTAAATAATCCATATTGTACTTTATTTGCAAGCGCAACTGGCAGAGTATTGCTTGCTATACATTCTTAGCTTTGTCCCTCTTACAAAATTCGTACACTGTGGCGCACGGCCTGCCGCCATGTTGCTCCGAAATCCATAGACCAATAAAAGCGCAAGAGTTTAGCGCGCGTAAAATTCTACTTTATCATTGGTAGATCGAAATTTGTCGCGCTACTAAAATTGGTCTACTGCGCAGGTACATCGTGGCACAATATATTTTTGGTAATACTGTAACAGAGTTAGCCGACTAGTGTGAACAGAGGCGCCGACACCCGAATCAAATCCGGACGGACATACGACATAGTGGGAACGAGCTCTAATAGAATACCGGCGTGAAGTAGTAACTTGTTACTGCGTTTTGCACGGTGAGTGCAGTTTCCGAAGGCCCACTATGGAGTGACCAAAAGGCGGGCAGCGGATCGGTATTCTCTTGAGATCGCTGGTTTCCATACACAGCGGTGATGACTTCCTATCAAGTGATACGCATGCTCGTTTTGCCTAAGTTTGTGCCTTTCAAAAAAAATTTTTTACCAAATACTTGTAATTATTTGCGGGCACGGACGGTACCAGCCCCAAGTCGGATCGCAAAGGATTTTGTCTGTAATAGAATTTGCGGATTTGTACAATCGTCAGCGGCGGCGGCAAATAAAGGCCAGTCTCCACCGTAATTGCTGTTCCGAATTAATCTATCACCGTGTTTGGGTTGCGCGTAAAATAGAATATCCAATATTGACTCTTATTATTTTCAGCGGTAAGCTTTCTGACTGGTAGTCAATGACCTTGATTTTGGGGCGAGATTTATGGATAGCTAAGTCACCGTTGGATTTTGTTTTTCCTATGGAAAGCGTGTTCTGTAAGACACGTCATAAAGGTCACACAAGAGATCCTAGCACGCTAGGTTTTATCGCTGACATAAACATACATACATCTATCCGTTTCTAACCAACAGGCGTACGTACGTACGAGAGGGACGATTGCTTTTATGTGGCATTATGGCATTTCCTGTGAAATTTTATAGTATACTAGCTTTTGCCCGCGACTTCGTCCGCGTAGACTTGTTTAATTGAATCAAGCAAACGTGCACCCAACATGCAATCTGCAATATTTCCTGGACAAATTAATGAGAACTAGTTGCTTTGCTGCTCATGACGTCACGGCGGGGTATACTCACTTATCGCTTTCCCGTGGGAACTATGCATTTTTGCGGGGAAAAAAGTATCCTATGTGTTAATCCAGGTTATAAACTATGTGTGCCAAATTTCATCCAAATCCATTCAGTAGTTTTTGGATGATTGAGTAACAAACATCCAAACATACAAACTTTCACATTTATAATATTAGTAGGATTAGTAGGATATGGCCTAGAAATTAGTTTAAAATTGTAAATGATTGAAAATGAAAAAAATGCGAGTTAGCCACCATAGGCTCTCATACACGTCTGAGTCTACCAACGCTTCGGAAAATGGAAGATTCTGCTGAGAAGAAGCGCCTCAAAAAACTCACCAACTAAGGTTGATTTAAAAAAAAACTGTATATTATTATTTACCATTAATGGAACTTATTGAAATCTCACACATCTTTAACATAAAACTACCGTGAGACTCGGACATATTAATAAAACGGATCACAGAGCTCCGTTTTATTAATATATCCAACACATCCTTTTAAAAAATGTCCTTTTTTTAATTTACCAGACTAAACACCCAATATAAGAATAAATTTGCTACTCTACTCTGTATAAATATTTTTGCGTGATTGAAGTCCCTTCTTAGTATATGAATAAAACAGCAGAATGTTTCTAAAATGTCTCAAACACAGTTTTTTAATAAAATTAATTCACAGAGGCATTAATCAAAACGTTTTTCTTGCGGTGAGCTCCAAAACCTCCGGAAGTGTGCGCGCCCAGTCATTAGCGTACCTCTACCGGGCATTTAAAGCTTGCACTAAACCCATTCGGGTTTATTAGTTGTGCCTATAAAAGGGGCTTGTTTACTGCTCAAGGGGCCACATGAAAACGTTTTTAATATCGACGGTGGAAGGTAAAGGAAAGGAGAAAGCGATTTAAGTCTGCATAAGTTTTTTTTTATAAAACAGGAAGGAAAACAAGTAAGTGGGTGACCTGGTGGTAAGTGATCACCACCGCCTACCCGCAACACCAAAGAGATTGCAGATGCGTTGCCAACCCAGAGGGCTAAGATGGAATACCTCTTGTGCCAGTAATTGTACAAGCTGTCGTGCTCTCCACGCCGGAACACAACAGTGCAAGCCCTGCTGCTTAGCGGCAGGATTAGCGAGCAAGATGGTATGTATGTATGTAATTTTTTTATTGTACAAAAAACATAAATTACAAAAAGAGATACAGTGATGTACAAGGGCGAACTTATCCCTTTAAGGGATCTCTTCCAGTTAACCTTTGAGTGTGTGAAAGGAGTATCATAGTAAGGAAGATGGTGGTAGCGATCCGGATGGACCTTGCACGAGGCCCTACCACCCTCAAGGAAAACATGCACTAGATTTAGAACTAGGATGAATATAACTCGTTAAAGGTCACGGTCAAAATTAAATACTGAAAGACAAAATGGGAATATTTGTTTGTACACACAAACAGCACAAACAAACTAACAACCTCTTATCCCAAATGCAAAAAAAGATTTCAGATCCATAAAACTTCTTTTGTTATTATGTTCATGCAAAAACCGCATTATATGTGTCGCACAGACGCAGCTATTTTGCACGAGCCCGGCACTGGTTTCGCGGAGTAGCAAGGTAATTTGTTCCAGTTTGTTGATATGGACCTCCGCAAAGTAACACCTGAATCTATTAATTATCCCTAACTCTAAACGTGATTCCTAAACGATTTTTTTTTCATTATATCAAAGGTAATCTACGCAGTACCCTTAATTAAATACCGTGTTGGATCCTAAATATTTTTTCTGCTTGTTAGTATATGTTAGTCTATACTTGCAACTCATTTCGTCTAAACACTTTTCGCTTGCACCATAACTTTACAGCGCACTCCAACCGACCAAAGCAAGCGTCTGAACAATTAATTCTCAACTTTGCTGCACCGCAATAGACTCCCCATAAGCCGCACGCGCAGCCTAGCGCAGTCACGAACGTGTCATATCCGCTCCGACTCCACAATGGCCGCTGTATGTTTTTTTAATAAGACATTGATTTTCCATGCTAATGTTTTGTCAAAATGTGGGAGAGTGACAGTTGGGGGATCCGAGATTAGCTGGGGAGCCCGTAATTTCTTTAGTCTCATAAATAATTGAAAGGAACGTGTTTGTTTGAAATCTTTTCGAAGGTAATGCCGTGAATTTTGGAGATGGGATTTGGAAAAACAAAATCGTATAGACAGACAGTATGTATATAGTTATTTATGTAGGTACGTTTATTTTGAGTGTGTTTGGTTCGCTTTTAATTTGCACTGCCCTTTGTACTTTGGCTGATTCTCACCGTTGTTTCCAAAAGTTGTCTGGAAGAGATCGCTGCTTAGCAATAAGCTCGTCTGTTGACTCTCATGTAAAATTTCCCTGTGAGTGTTTTTTTTTATTTTGTTTACTTGTGTGAATCAATAAAGGGTATTTGTTGTTGTTTTTGTTGTTAAACGCACAGACAGGCGTCTTGGAGCCGTAAAATGTTTTATAGGGATGTCTTATGTCATATAGATGACACCGAGGGTAGTTGTACCCTTAAAATCAATAATGTAATGACCGTAAGACGAAGCATATTGAAAAATTCGCAGGGTATGGTAGCGGTAATGTGGCGAAACTGGCAAAACGCAAGGCACGGAATGCTGATGTTGCAGGTTCAAGTCCTGCCGTTATCCTAATTTTTCTTTGTGTTGTCATTACATAGCATTTTAAATGTTTTGAAATGAAATGAAATGAAATGAAATAAAATCTATTTGACAACCTGTATGGCACAGTGGCACATGTGTCTGCCTACTGTGCAAGAGGTCCCGGGTTCAAATCCTGGTATGGGCAAATATTTGTGTGACGAATACGAATGTTTGTACCTGAGTCATGGATGTTTTTTGTATTTAAGTATGTATTTATCTATATATGTATGTTTATCCGTTGTCTAGTATCCATAGTACAAGCTTTGCTTAGTTTGGGACTAGGTCAATTGGTGTAAATTGTCCCGAGATATTATTATTTATTATGTATCACACTTAACCAAATATGTGAAAATTCTTCAACAACACAGCATTTCCGGGTTCTACGGACAGCCGTCGCCGTGTTGAGTTGAACCCAGAAGAGGAGTGTGAACCCAGCCCCAAAAAGCGCTCCCCATACAAATGGCGATAACGTTTTCCACCCTCTAAACCTTAATCTATGGTAATGACTTTTCGGTGTGTTGTCATTATGCCCTAGAACTAGGTTTGTATGTTTTGATTTTTTTAATATTCTTTGTAGATTTGACGATACTTGCATTTTATGAGTTTCATACAAAACACAAAAGCGTCAATATTTTTGAAACTATTAAGAATATTTGAAAAAAAAAACATACAAACCTAGTTCTAGGGCATAATGACAACATACAAAAAAATCATGGGTATAGGTTAAGGTTTAGAGGATGGAAAACGTTATCGCCGTTTGTATGGAGAGCGGTGTGTTCACACTCCTCTTAACTCAGTGTGACAAAGTTTCTGTTCCGTGCAATGTCTAGTGTATACATAGAAGTCGTTGGATTGTACTAGGTATAATACAAATGTTAATAAGGCACGTAAGCTACTATATCAAGGAAATAATAAAAAATAAACAGTTAAAAGTTTTCTCATCCAATAAAAAGCAATTCGAGACGAGACGACAAAGACATGCTCATCCCATTATACTATTGAGCTCGATCGCGTTATGATACCTAACTTGATGACGAATGGCTCAGGGCGAGGCTCAAAAGATATATTAAAATCTTTTTGTACCTACCTATAAGCTAATGATTTGGAAAAGCTAAATTCAGAACATTGAAAGCACTTAAAGTAGCATTACTATGGTTAAATAGAAAAGGGAGTTATTAATTCCAAGTAGAGTTTAATATTAAATGAAAACAAGGAATAATTTAACCACGCGACACTAATAAATAAATACTACTTGTTAACTTGTAGAACAAATTGGTAAATGCCTGGTGTAGAACAAAACATCCGATCCCCTCCGCGGTTCGTAACAAACAATGTACTTCAATTCCGTGTTCTGAATCACGCTTCGTTCAACTGTACACCTAGCACGAATCTAGCGCGCGCGGGTGGTAGGACCTTGTGCAAGGTCCGTCCTGATCGCTACCACCATCTTGCTCGCTAATCCCGCCGCTAAGCAGCAGTGCTTGCACTGTTGTGTTCCGGCGTGGAGAGCAAGACAACCGGTGTAATTATTAGCACAAGCGGTATTCCATCTTAGCTCTCTGGGTTGGCAACGCATCTGCAATCTTCTTGGTGTTGCGAATGTCTATAGGCGGTGGTGATCACTTACCATCATGTGACCCACTTGCTTGTTTACCTTCCTATTTCATAAAAAAAACTTCTTGATACGCGTTACCTCGCTACGTAACTCATCGCCTCTATTTCTAACTAGCCTAGTAAAAGAGAGAGACGCACTGAGTTACGTAGAGAGTTAACGCGTATCGAGAAGATTCGTGCTAGGTGCCTTGATTTGTCCCGTTAACATTAATAGTGCCCAAGTGCTGACTAATGACTAATGAGTTTCAAAGTATCTTAATTCAGACTACGAGTATGCTTACAGAAGTACTTGTGAACGTCAGAAAGTTTACCAACGGTTCAGTGAAACCTCTGATAAGAATATTCTAGAAAAACTCATCGGTATCATTATTATGTTATTTCTTAAATCTTAAGTACTTCCTTATTCATAAAAAATAACAATATTTTTAAGTTAACAAATGTTTTGTCCCTTCCATTTGAGGACAAACGTCACAATGACAGATATAGACATAAACCATTTTAACTAACAAACGTTTATGCAGCGTTTATGATTAAGGGGGTTAGGCTTCACCTTTATATCTCCTCTTCCAGGAGGGAGTTAAAAAAGTTATCAATACATATAGTGCTTGCATTAAATAAAGGCTATCCACATCTATCTGTCCTCATCGTATCTTTAGCCGCTTACTTCTAAACCATAAAACAGATTCTGATACGGTTTTCATTCTCAATTAGAGATTTTATTACGGAAGGTTTTCAGGTAATTGTTACCGTGAAAAGTCGGGGTAGGTCGCTAGTTGTATATATTTTTTTTTTATACAACATAGGAAGGCAAACAAGCAAGTGGGTCACCTGATGGTAAGTGATCACCACCGCCTATAGACACCTGCAACAACAAAGAGAGTGCAGATGCGTTGCCAACCCAGAGGGCTAAGATGGAATGCCTCTTGTGCCAGTAATTACACCGGCTGTCTTGCTCTCCACGCCCGAACACAACAGTGCAAGCACTGCTGCTTAGCGGCAGGATGAGCGAGCAAGATGGTGGTAGCGATCCGGACGGACCTTGCACAAGGTCCTACCACCCGCAAAAATAACTAGCAATAATAACTACATAGAGTCACTTCATTAAGTAAAGTGGGTCTCTATTTTACCTCATGCATGCAGCATTGCACTGCTGCATTATTCATAAAATCACGTCCAAAATGGTCGCCGACAGCTACGAGTACCTAGTTAAATTTACTGTCAAATCAAATAACACTTTAGGATCGTAGTTATAGATCGTTTTCAAGTTCAGTACCGCACGCAAGATTGCTTTTGACGATTCGTGCCTATAGAAACAAAATGTCAAATGCGATTTTTAATAAACTGCTTTACTTACAAACGAACTGTATTGTAACTAAAATCCTAATAAGTGCATCCCGCACCGCAGGATCACTTTAACTTGGACAGGTTAAGGCCACAGTTGCTGATACTAGGACAAAACCAGACTCTCACAGAATAACGGCGAGAAGTAGTAGCTTGTTAATGCGTTTTGTACGCCGTGTTACATCAAGACAGGACAAGACAAGACAAATACTCTTTATTGAAAACCACACGGAAAATAGTTAACAAACATTACTTTAAAAAAACCATTTACAAAGTAAACAATCGCAGGTCCGGGTGGGAATAGAAATACCGGTAACAAATCAGCAACTCTCTTAGAGTTGTAGGTTCCTACAAGTGGTGATCAGTTACTATCCGATAATCCGCATGCTTTTCCTGCAATGCGTCAAACGACGTCAAACTATACAAATCCGGAACTAACGTATCAACACTATCAACGCACCCGTATCGTATCTGATACATCGGTGTATTCGTATGTCGTTGTACGGGGAACCAATCAATTTAATGGACACTTCGAACTCTTGCTTCCATCCACGTGGATAGCAAATAAACTTATTGCGGCCGCGGCGGTTTCTGAGTAAATTTGCTTTATGTTAGAAAACGCAATAAATTGATAAAAGTAAAATATGCCTTACGAGACGAAATGAAAACCAAGCCATTTTTAAATTAACTGAACTTTCTAATCAAATATAGAGATGAAGGCCGATAGATATGTTGCATCGCCGAATCGAAGCTCTAAATAACGACTGGCCCAAAGGCTAACTAAATACCAATACGTGTTGGTTATAAAAACGGTCACACATAAAACAAGCACGCATCATTATGTGTATAATATATCAAAAGTATATCATTAATGTGCCAAGTTCTACACGCCAGAGCTCGCGGGCAAAAAGTATCTATGTCGAATACAAATCAAGTCCACCCACAAACCTATTCGATCCACCATAAAGCAAGCTAAGCAGCCATATTGGCAACGCAGTGATTGACGACCCGTAAAATATTGTTTTGACGCACCCGAGTGTTATGTAACGTGAATTATAATAGTTTTAATACTTTCGATGTGGCCAAGGTTGTGTCGTAATTAGTTGTTTGAATCAAGTTTGAATGGAACCATATTGTTCGCATAATGAGGTTATAAATCTTTGTGGTTTTATAATCGTTGACCTTTCTTAGTCCTTATTTGACAGTGAATAGCCAATACTATTGATTAAGTCCACTCCATAAAGAGTCGTTGTTAATAATAGGTATCACAACTATCTGCAAAACAGTTATGGTATGAGTATTAAAAAAGTAATGCTTAGGAGTAGACTTCAGTTAGGAACACGGAACACAGCTGGGTTTCCGCCGTGGTATGCATCAAAACTGCTGTCCCTGATGCATATCGCTCGCAAGCGACCAAACGAACAATTGCAGATGCATTGGAAATGTCCAAATAACTTAAGAATTGTTAATCCTTTGTTACTTGTACACATAGAACTATACTGGTATGCCTAAATAAGGAAAGATGACTCACCGCTTGTATGAAGAAGTCCTCATGCAACACGCTGACGATGCCGAAGTTGGTGAACTTGAAGACTCGATCCATGATCCACATGAGGTTCGCCAGGACCCCGGGCCGCGGGTTCCACGCAGCCATGAGGATGGGCACGTCAGCTGTGCTCTGGTGGTTGGCCAGGACGAGGGTGCGGTGGGTGCCGCAGGCGGCTGGCTCGTCACCACTCTCCAGGACTGGAAGAAATGACGGTGTTTACTAAAGCTGTTCAGGATACAGGGGAAATACTGCTACACTAGCGGCATGCTAGCATGATCGGTTTGACACATTACAATAGTAACGAAAAGTATGAAAGACTGACGGAAATACGCGGAGCTGACTGCCAACCTTTAATAATTGGAGAGGCACTATGAGAAGAAGAATAAAAGAAAGTCAATTTTTCATCGAAAAAAGATATTCAAGTACGAGTTGCATCTATAAGTTTGTGGAGTTACAAGTAGTCTTGTAAGTAAATAGTAGCTAATTAACGTAATTTTGATGAAACTTCATGTTTGTCCGCAAACGTCAAACTGGCCATCATAGCGCGCCATTGTTGTAGTAAATGTTATTGAGAAACATTTAGTTTTAATCCGTTCGTTATCTCTATTCACCACTACCAAATTTTGTTCGGAAATCAGTTTTCTTGGGGCAGTAAATAGTAGAAAAGTCGTATCAGCAAGCGGAAATTTTAATGGTAAAGTAGTTCTCAAACACCGATTACAAAAATGTAAGGAAACGTGTATCTGCAATGTGTGAAACACTATTGTCAAAAAGATGGATCTATCCAAGGATTTCATGTATCTGCAGTTTAGTGCGCTCTTACTAACCCATACAAGTAATATTGAATGTTTTGTTTATTTAGAAATATACACACTTTTTCATTCAAATTAAGGTTCAAATTTAAGCTTTTTCATTTAAATTAAAAAGTACCGATCGCATAAATAAACAGAGTATATAAACGTCCTAGAAAACGATACGGGCATTCGTAGAAAGATATCTGTGACCTCAGTAAATACCGCCGCAGTCGTCCGGTGAACTATTTATTTGGCGGAGCATGCCCTGCCCTCTTTCCCCGCTGGAAACTAGATTAACTTTTCAATAAAAAACCGTTGTGTACTTATAGACAAATGCTTGTACTAAATGATAATGACACAGTATATTTATACGTCCTTCCCGCAGCTTTGGTCGGGTTTTACTGCAACTTTTGACAGGGAAACGAGGATTACTACAAGAAATTTTAGTGAAATAAAAACGTTTTTTTGGCAACAGTAATTCACTACGAATAAAATAGCACATCGGGAACACTATTAAAATAGTTTAAGTAATCAAACAACTTTATCTAATCTACATTATCTATTAGGTATTACTTGAACTAGAAAAACATAAAACGCCAATCGCGGAGCTACGTAACTTCCTCAAAATTTGACATTTCCTTTAAAAATATCTCATAAAGCGTGGGCGGCCGAAATAATCTTAACATAAAATTTTATTTTCACTCGAGCCCGTGATACACTTAATGAAAAAAATTTAAATGAAGTGGATCCCTTATTAATCTTCCTGAGTACTTAAATTTATAAGCAAAGTGAAATATCGCGGACGCTTCACTCCAGGAACCTATGCATTTTTTTTTACTCAAAATAAATAATTGCGGGGTATTAAGATTCAAATTACAGTCTATCTGCTTAAGCATCCCCGTCTCCCTGAATAAATAATCTTTACTTCTATCAGTTTCAGGGGCGGCACCTCCATAAAAATTATTAACATTTCATGAATTCGCGATTGTGTGCCCGGCTGCCCGGCGAACGTTTTCAAAGAGAACAAACAGATTGGGATTCTTTGTACCCCACTGCCGGCAGAAGAGACCGTTATGTTTTTACTTGGTTATCTGCACAAAAATCAGCTTTTTCCCTGACTATTTTCTGAAACTCTTGACCGAAGCCTATTTCGGGCAGCTATTAAGTTACTTTCGAAGTCTAAAAATAATATTACATTGCGCGGAATCCGTCGAGCAATTTTAAAAAGGCCCGGCGATAAAGCAGCCAAGAATGAATAGATCCTAAAAAAAAAACAGTCTGCTCGTTTGAAAAACTCACGATGCTGATGCTGTAATAATATTATTTTCAAAACATTTGATACCAAAAAGAGATTACGCAGAATCTCTTTAAACGCAATAAATGCACTTTTAAGAGTGAAAATACATTAAAGTGGCCACAGAAAGCATTTCAGAGTCACTGACAACATTGATTTAAAGAGATCAGCGCAAAGCTAGAGAGCAAAAACCTTTAGGTTTTATTTACGAGTACATGAAATAATTGCATTGCTCGGAGTGACTTAGAAAATGTGTCTCGCTGAGTTCGTCGACCTTCGTTCTAATTTATAAAACTGCTGCACATATTCCGGGCTTGCTTTGCTAATGTATAAGTTTCGTACAGAGAGATTTCAATCTAAATTTCATTTCATTGCATAAATAAATAATGTGTAGGTATATATTTTTAGATATATAAAACTGATTTCTTGATGTCGAAGCGAGATAGTATGATATTTCAAAATACCAAATAAATCTTGTTTACTTACAACCTTTTATTCGACTTAATGTTACCTGTTCCTGGAAATATTTTTGTTTATTAATCATTTATTCAGTATAATTTGCAAGCAGTACAAAGCTAAGGTAACCCTAAATTGTATGTTACATACAATAGTTTACTACTGTGGAAAATCTTAGTTAATATACAACACAAAACAAAAACCCCTCCGTACAAAAATCTCTAAGTTACATGTAAAACTAAATACGATGCGGACAGACGGAATAGATAGCAACTTTGTTTATTCTGTGTAAAAAAGAAGATAGTACAGATAATAATGAAAAAATTAAGAAGATATTGTTTAAATAAAGCATTCTAAAACAACGAATAACAAATCACTTCTTCTATTTACAGTGTCAATTTAAATAAACCATGTTAAGTGACGAAAAGTGAAACTTTAGGCTATAAGTCTGAATAAACAGCCTTCACTGAAATAACAAATGAAACAGCGTATCCAGTAGGTCGACCGGTGTGTAACAATACAAAATATACACTGCATGGCATAATTATTCGAGACACAAAGTCTTATTTGACAAGTACGTCAGTGCATCTGAATGTGGCCCCGGGGGCGGCGGGTAATTATCTGAGGGCGGAACCGGATACAGGGGGCTGGAGGGCTGACGAGGCTGAGTTGGTAGCAGAATAAATATTATACTGTGCAGCTAGCATGAAACTTCTCGGCACGCGTTATATAGCTACGTAACTGAGTGCGTCGCTCTCCTATTGGGCTAGTTAGAACGAGACGCACTGAACTACGTAGGCAGTCGAGAAGGTTTGTGCTAGGTGCACTAACTCTTGCCGATCCAATAGGCTAAAATTATTACGTAAGTATAAGGTTTTTGATGAGTGGAATACGGTAATCCACGATTTAACCCGAATGAGTTCGACGAGTAGAAAGGTAATTCAATTAAGTATATTAATATAGACCTCCACATAGTAATGCCTTCCTGGATCTAATAATCAGTGGACGTCAAGTCAAAATATCTTCTGATTAGCCATATAGAAAAGCACTACTTATGAATATTAAAAACTTAACAGCGGTTCGAGGAAAACCTCTAATGAGACGGCAAGAAACCCAATAAGGTATCATTAAAAAACAATGTCATAGTGTTATTTTGTACATCTCAAGTATTTAACAGTAGGTATTTCGTATGAACTATTTGGAGCCAAGAATCGCCCTGATGATGATATAAATACATCATAATGATGTACATAGATATGATTCTTAAATATGGATTACACGCAAAAAAATAAATCCAAAATAACTAAACGACATCTAACAGTAAAATTGAGTTAGAATTTAGTTTGCTCCCGCTAATCTAATAGCAAAAACAGTCGTCCAAATTGAAAGACTTAAAGTATGAAACAAAACTCATCCCGTACTAATGTCGGAGTTAAATTTAAATGAGAAAGGATAACGGTAATTAAGGATCTCAAAGGAGCGTTTGCTCAACTAATTGAAGGTTGTATTTCTCTACTGAATTTAAGAAAAGCTTCCGTTGCAGTCCGATTCCCATCGGCTAATTGCAGGGAAATGAATTCTAAGTTGAGAGGTGAGGAGGGCCGGAATTTTTAATCTTGCCATAGAATTTGTAAAGGAATCTGTTTTCCATTGGAGCGGAGCTGCGAGTAAAAAAAGGGGTTTATGAAATTTGTAGAATAACTCGAAACTGGGGAGGTATCAGATAGCTTTGTTTTATCATATTTAGAGGAAAATAAGAAACGTGAAGCTTAATACTTAGGTGAAAACGACGAGGACGTAGGGTACTCTATTTCCAGCACCTTCGAATGAAGGCATTCAGTCTTACTTTAAGTACGGCAACAGTGGAGGAGATCCTGCAAAACTAGATGCCAACTGGTACTTTGGTTGCCAAGAGAAAACGAAACTACCCTAATGCCAAACTTACAGTTTGCACTTGCAGACTGCAATAAGATTAGTCGACATAGATTTTTGAGCATTTTAAATTTATTAAAAAAAACCATAACCATTTCTATTTTTCAAACTGTGTCAATCGCACCAATCTTTCCTCTCCATTGTGACATCACGAATACGAAAAACCGATTTGATTGGATACTCGAACATACAATTCTGAGATTGGTTCACTATCTTCTACTATGTCGCGTTTATAAAATATCCCACAGAACAAAACTTTAGAACTTGTAAAAATGTAAACTTTTAGCAGAATGTTCTCAAATAAGCCTGCAAGCAAATTGCAGCAATCTTGCAGCTTCTGGCTCTGGAAGACGTCGTATGCTCATGCATTAGCTTGCCCGGCTGCGACGTGCACTGTCATGTTTATATAAGCCAGTGTGGCTATGTGTCTCATATTGTTTTATTGCGAATGTACTAGCTGTTACCCGCGACTTCGTCTGCGTAGGATTTGTTTATGGCTATCCCGCGGGAGTCTTGTACCCTGTCGGTATAAATAGTATTTTGTAACCGAAATTTCTTTCAATTTTTATTTTAAATGTTTTTAACATTCAAATTATTAAATTAAAATTGTAATGACAATACAAATAAAAATTAGGGCAATGGCAGGACTTGAACCTGCAACATCAGCATTCCGTGCCTTGCGTTTTCCAGTTTCGCCACACTGCCGCTGCCCTACCCTGCGAATTTTTCAATGTCCTTCGTCTTACGGTCATTACATTATTGATTTTAAGGGTACAACTACCCAGCGGCAGCGGCAGTGTGGCGAAACTGGAAAACGAAAGGCACGGAATGCTGATGTTGCAGGTTCAAGTCCTGCCATTGCCCTAATTTTTCTTTGTGTTGTCATTACAATTTAAATATAAATAGTATCTTCAAGATTTTCTGTTGATAGCAGCTTCATGCAGTCCCAAATATTAAGCAGTTTGATTTACCCATACAAAGTTTCATCCCTTATTTCACTCCTTAGGGGTACAAAATACCCGCACTTATGCGGATTCCAATATTCTCGTATCTTGTAATGTATGTATGTACATACATTCATTCAAAGATACTTCTGAAGGTGATTCGACTATGCATTGCTCAAATTACCGTATCACGCAAACGTTATAAAATTCAAAGACAGGCTTTCGAATAGGTAACAAGAATATGAGTTACCGCATAAGCGTGCGGTGCAAGGTATAAGAGAGTTGCGTTTTAAGCATGCTTGCAAGCACGTACAGTATAGGTAGTACAATTATTTTAAAAAGTGACTTCGGTTATGTCAAAAAATGCCATAGTAAATAAAATTAAACTCCGTGAACATTACATGTTTTATCTACACACATATCATAATTTCTCAATAACGCGTTCAAAAACCATAGAAAATGACCAGCATTATTACAACCAATGTTATTTTAAGAATGTTCTTGTCTGTGGTAGTAGGTAAATGTGTTATTTATTGGGTAGTATCTCTTAGTAGTCTGTGTTTATTGGTGATTACATTACCGATATCTCGTGACGTTATGAATTTAAATTTGGAACAGCTGTCAAAATTCAAGTTGGTCTCTATTCTAGTATCCACAGACATTAAAACAGTTATCGATACGAAACGTCAATTCAGTGTGATTTTTTAATTTAAACGCACGACATTTGATCTCGAGTGACATGACAATAGGGACTTCATTCTTTTTTCTATGATTTAAAAAAAACGTTCGTCTTGACGGATAGATCGAATTGCCGCCATGACTAGTTGTTGTGATTCGTTTGTTGGTTTTTTGCTGTTACGGTTTTTTGCAGTTATGATATGTGTGTAGATAAAGTAATGTATGCAACTGTATATAATTAGGCCTTAAAATACTCGTGTGATCCTATTATGAAACTCGCTGACGCTCGTTTCATAAAACCACACTCGTGTTTTAAGGCCTCTCATTATATAGCAGTTGCATAAAATACTATTACCAAAATGCACCAGTGTTACGTTATGCACTTGATAGTACCTATATGTTACTGAATGTACTGAACGAGTTGCCATGTAAAGAAGATAAAGAATAGATAGTAATCTTTACATAGTAATATAAAACAAAATAGCTATCTGTGTCTGTCTGTCCTCACCTCATGTCTTTGACCACTAATTCCTTCTAAATAACGCAACGGATTTTGATACGATTTTCAGCAAACTGGAACAAATTACCTTGCTACTCCGCGAAACCAGTGCCGGGCTCGTGCAAAATAGCTGCGTCTGTGCGCGTCGATCGTGTAGTTTTAGTGTTTAGTGGTGGTGGTGTGTAGTTGAGTCTGTGTGATATATGTTGTTTCGTGTGGAAGCGGAGGAGGGTGGGTTTTTGCATGAACATATATGTGTCGCACAGACGCAGCTATTTTGCACGAGCCCGGCACTGGTTTCGCGGAGTAGCAAGGTAATTTGTTCCAGCTTGTTGATATGGACCTCCGCAAAGTAACGCCTGAATCTATTAATTACGATTTTCAGCATCAATTAGAGAATGTTTACGAAAGTAATTACATGTTAATTGTACTTGTGCGATGCCGGGGCGAGTCGCTAGTTCTATATTTTTTTTTATACAACATAAGAAGGCAAACAAGCAGGTGGGCCACCTGATGGTAAGTGATCACCACCGCCTATAGACACCCGCAACAACAAAGAGAGTGCCCAGAGCCCAGAGGGCTAAGATGGAATACCTCTTGTGCCAGTAATTCCACCGGCTGTCTTGCTCTCCACGCCGGAACACAACAGTGCAAGCACTGCTGCTTAGCGGCAGGATTAGCGAGCAAGATGGTGGTAGCGATCCGGACGGACCTTGCACAAGGTCCCACCACCCGCAAAAAAAAAAAATATTTCCAAAATACAATTCGACATATTAATAAGAGGGTAAGCGGGTTTCCTACATCATAGTTGTAAGAATATTGTAAAGCACTGTAATATGGTTAACAGGAGTGTGAACCCAGCCCCAAATAGCACTTTCCATACAAACGGCGATAACGTTTTCCACCCTCTAAATCTTAACCCATGGCAATATTTTATTAGTATGTTGTCGTTATGCCTTAGAACGAGGTTTGAAGTTAGAACTTTCATACTTGTTAAAAGTGTTAATATATTTGACACTATTATGAATATTTAAAAAATCAGAACATACAAACCTAGTTCTAGAGCATACTGTTTAGAGGGTGGAAAACGTTATCGCCGTTTGTATGGAGAGCGCTAGGTTCACACTCCTCTTAATTTAGATCTTAAAGTGACTAATAATTTTAAAGACATTTTATTTACGTCGGGAAGCCGCAGATAAATTCTGTGTGGGTTTTCGCCAATTGTTTTAGTCCAAAATATTGTACCATCAATTTGTTTACTAATAAAATAAAAAATAAAAATCATACCCATCTCTTTTCCTCTGCACCAAGCCAGGTGAGTCATATAGAGTGAATGAGACATTAGCAACGCGACCTGACGCCGCGTTAAATAATGCACGCTCCCTCGCACTGCGCGCGAGCGAGCGAGATGCGAATTTCGTAAGTGGTTTTAAATCAGATCTATTATTCAGAATTGGGTCGCGGCTTGTACAGCGATGTCGAGCGCGTGTTCAAGATGTTTAGGGATCTCTGTTTGGAAGTGTTATTCGGAAAGATTGTTTCGAACGCGTCCGCTGTAAATTTTGTTAACGATTAGCGAAAAACGAGGGAGTTAAGCTGAAAGCCTTAGTCTGTTGTTTTTAAAATATCGTAAGGCTTTTTACCATGAATTGAACACTAAAATATATAGTAATTCCTGGGTTAGGCTAGTATAAGACAGTTTACGGTTTTAGACGTAAGAAATCTAGTATGTAAACCGCTGAGGATAGATATATGGAATTTGAAATACTAGTTCCTTGGGGGGAGAAGAAGATCAGACGCAGTCAAAGGCTAAAGCTAGTTCAATATACTTGAAAGTGTTTTTTGTTTCGCAACTCAAACTAAACTGGCCTACGTCGAATCTGTCCAATGCTATCTGCCAGATAGGCTGAGACGTTCGGTACAGCCTCCATTTTGTTCCAGATACCGATACATCTCGAGGGAGTGATGCTGTTATCTGCAACCTTTGGCTTCGCTCGCTAGATGGATAACAGTTTAGATGCGACATTTTAAATTTGACCAACAGTTCTGCAATGGTAAACTGTGAGCGTAATCTGAATAAAGATATTTTGACTTTGACTTTGAATGACCACAGCTTGCTACTTCATTTCGTACGGTGAGTAAGAGATGAAGCCACAGAGAGAAACATAAAGGTTGGTAACTTATCAACAATCCTCCTGGAGCCGTACGCCCCATAGGCGGTGATCACTTCCTGTCAGGTGACCCGTGATCTCGTTTACCTCTCTTGTCCATAAAAGTGTCAAAAAAAATGTTTACTTGCTGCTGCCGGCAAAGGAACAGGCGAACTAATTTTTCATGCTTTTTTTAATGCCGTATTAGTGCCCAATTGCTGGGCAACGGCCTCTCCACCAGACTTCCGCCCACAAGTCCCGATTGGCGCAATGTCAGCCGAATCTTTTTATGCTTATGATATGAAAATGACATTGTTTTTTAGAAAAGTGTGTTTTAGGCGAATAGAACATTTAGTTTTACTATTTTTGAAATAAAAAGTAGAACTCTTTTCAGCTCCGTTTAAAAGATAGGCAGTGAAGACATAACAAACAGACACGATCCACTTTACTAATTAATAGATTCAGGCGTTACTTTGCAGATGTCCATATCAACCAATTAGAACAAATCACCTGGCAGCCAACCAATTTTTGATTTCGCGGAGTAGCAAGGCAATTTGTTTCAATTTATCGATCCGCTTTACTATTAACAATACCAGCAAGCTTTAGATTATCACGTCAACGCATCTAAACATTCGCGCATCTACAAACATGATAATGGTGGGCTTGTCTGACCTTTTAAGAGATAGTGTTATCACCGCATTTCGTGAAAAGGGAAAGTAATTTTATTTTCAAACAAACTATTTGGGATAAAATATGGGATGCTGGAACGGGCCAAAGGAAGAGTGACCTCGTTAGACCGAGTGCTTTATTCAGATAGTAGTTGGATGTTTTATAACAGTCAGTAAACGTACAAAATTGTATTCATAACTACAATAGTACATTACATTCCTAGAACGGTAAAAAGTCACGTCACTTTTGTTTATTTTGCCGAGTTAGTTAATTCATTTATTTGTTTGTTCATTTGTATATTCGCGCCGTAGAACCGTACTACATTAGTTTCAGACAACTCGGTTCAATAACTCACATTTGAAATGCACTATTATCACTTTACATTGTACATCACCCATTAATCCTGCTATTTTAACCCGACCACAGACAATAAAGAAGACTTGTGTTTTTCGGCGTACATCTTTTACAACAATAAGTACACAAAACACCGTCTCTGGGATCCCTAACGACCTAAGAGTCGTCATTATTAGCGCTAGTATATAAAAGTACATTACTAACGCAAGCAATACTCGTATTTTTGCACACATTGTATAACGCCGGCGCCCGAGGGACCGATATTTCTAACCAGCCTGGGACCTCTTTCTTTCCCGGATCCCGGTTCAATATATACCGTCCTCAGACTGTTTGTGGTAACCAAATAAACCAGTATTTCAATACAAGTTTAACTGAAAGAGATAGCGAAAACGTGCAGAGGGATTTTTACTCATATATCTATTTTTAGTTAGTTATACTGTAGGTACTTGGCTTATTTTTAAACTTCGATGTTTTTCGTAGCATTGCAACGTGATCATAAACAGACTTGAATAAACTAGTTGAGTACAATGAGGCGTAAAAAAATCACAGTGTAATTTTATTTTTATTTTTAAATTTATTTTATTTTTATTTGTTAAAGAGTTTAAATTAAATATATAAATTTTTATTTCACGTCGGATAAGTAAGTGTCTTATTTTATACTGGTTGCTTTGCAACCTCTTTTATATCGATTCGAGGCTCAATCGGGTTTGCATAAGGTGAAAAGGACAATATCCAATCACAAACCTTAAATAAAGCACTATAAGCAGGTTTTTGTTCACACTGGACTCACAGTTTGTGAATGGATATTCACTTAGATATCTATGTATTTATACTATTAATTAACTTAAACTAGATTCCCAATATTTCAATAAAAATTCAACTAGTTAGGTTGTAAAGTACATTAACATTTACCTTTATTTGAATATCGGTGATAAAATTAATAGCTTTCTGAAACAGCATTAAATACAAATTCTAAACATAGCTAAACTTAGGTGCTTAAATCGGTAAATCGAAATCAACTACAATGTTACCAACTAAAACCAAATAAAAAATGACTCCCCTGAAATCCAATTTATATTTGAACGATTTATAATAACGGTCTTCCTTAACGTACAAGTCTTAAGCCGGCCAGAGACGATGCGAGTAGTTGAATTTAGTGGAGTGTTTAGTACTCGGCCACTCAGTAAGTCGAGTTAATCGTGTAGAGCTTCTGTCCAGACGTAGTTCAGTCCCGTAACTAGTCGTAAGCTACTTAGCTTTATGACGAAACTGTACGAGTAAATCGCAAGAAGGTTACCGTGCATTGGACTACTACAATTTAAATTGCTGTCTAATGTTATCCGTGTGCATGACAGTTTGACTTATGATTAACCTTCAGTCAGTAATTTTAGTAAGAAACGAAAGCAGATTTTTAGAAAATAACTGATTATTTATACACAAGTTGGCCACAAATGGTCTCTAGTATGCCACTTGTGAACAAATTCTGAGGGTCGGAAGAGCTGCATTGGCTAAAAAGGAACGCTGCAAGAAAGTAAGCAGAAAAATCATTTTAAAAGTTATAATACGTAAACAAAGTGAAAAAATAGTAGTGTCGATGGTTCAAGTTAACGTAAAGTGTAGTAACTCCACTAACAGCTTTTTGTTTTTTACTGCTTCTGAGTTGAAGATTGCTACGAGAATACAATGCAGGTTCCTGCATCTAATCTGACTTTGTACACGTTTACACCCTTCCAGCTAGTTTAGCATTAAAAATCATCTGCTGCTGATATATGACAGATATGCTGGATGCTTCTAGAAAAATATGGCCACAAGCTTCTTTTTACGAAAAGTATAATATAAAAAACACTAAATGCTGTCAAATCTATGAAAGACTTCCATGATACGGCAGTAAGTTTTGGGTCCCATTACTTCCATTCTCACACGTAGTTGTTTAATTTGTACGGAAATTGGACGGCGGTTCTAGCAATTCCCATGAAAAGTTGCAGTAATCGTACTTGCAGTTGGCGTATAGAAGGCTGTCAAAATCCAAACGGAACGATGCAGGTCAGTGGGATATTGAGTACACAGGCATTATTGTTAACTTGACACGACTCGCCGAAAAACTAGCGTGGTGTGAACCCCGTGTAACCAAATATACCTTAATGACAATCGATGCTTTTAGTATTGTTAGCGGAAGGGCCGGAAAGGGCTCACTTACGAAATGTTAGGTTCGCGTGTGGACGAAAATGTCATGTTTGTTAGACACCGGTACCTTTTCTAAGTGGAATCCATTATTGATCTTCGGAAAATACCAACAGGTAGATGTTTAAAAATAGACGGCGGGACAATGCTTCGAACAATGGATAATCTAGCAATAAAGTTCAATAGATGAACGGGAGGTAGGTCTGGTAACACAGAGTGTCACAGGGTATTCACCGCGTGTAAAAGTAAACAGTCTGCCTTGCGCGCTACTGAGCCCTAAAAAGGAATGTAAAAGTGTGTCTGGCGGTTTGATAGGTCTTTACCGCTAAACTCAAGCATAATTTTACCAAAATGGCCGCGGCACCAGGCAGCCACGCCGTACAAAATACACGTAATTTCTACTACATGAGTGACGTCTCTACGTGCTTCGCCTGTGTGCATGCCATACAAGTCGTCAATCTGGGGGGCGGGATGTGCGGCGGCTGTATGACAATTTGGTGCGCGGCGACGAGTGGTCATTCTGTATGCTATATTATTCTGTGACAGCTAGCAAAAGCTGATTAAGAATTAAATAGTCTGCGGTTTGCTATTTGAGAGCCCCGGAACAAAGTAAAAAAAGAAAACTATATTTGTCGATTCTGCTGATTTGTAATTTCATTTTAAGATGAAAAAGAATTCGAGCATAACCATGCAGACTCATTAATGCAAAAACTCACCTTCCGCCGCTTCCACGTAAAACAACATACATCACAAACAACTAATCTACACGACCCACTTGTACACGCACGTACATCAAAGCGGCTTAAAAAAATTCAACTAATTCAAGTCTAAGGGGCCATTTACATTATACGAGTTCTCGTATGCAGTTGCATTACATTGCGCGGCTCGATCAATTGATCAATCACATCATACCTGGGTACCCCGCAATATAATGCTAGTAGCATGTTAAACCGTACCGTGTAAATGGCCCTTAAAGACAGCGATTACGACGGAACAGGTCATATTACTAACTATATTAGTCTAAGTCCACAAGTTACTAACAAGATATGAACTAAGGAATCTTTATCTTCACATTGTATAAAACTAATCGCTATACGTTTCTGAATGTCCTCATTATCTTCAACCGCTTACTTCTTCTAAGCCACTCAACAGATTTTCTTTAATTTATCTTTATTGTATTGTTGTACTTTTGAACCAGAGAACAACTTCAAGACCAAGTTCAGCTTTGCTGGCCACATTCGTGCACATGCCAGCTGTTGAACCAAAGATGTCACCGTCGACGGATACATCGGATCATTATCATCTTCATCATCATCATCTTAATTGTACCTATGCGAAGCCGAGGCGTGACGCTAGTAAATAATGTTCATTAAATCATGCCTGTTTATTTATTTCATGCCTAAAAATTGACAACAAACTAGAACAAATTACCTTGGTAATCCGCGAAACCAGTGCCGTGCTCGTGCAAGTTAGCTGCGTCTGTGCGACATATATGTTCATGCAAAAACCCACCCTCCTCCGCTTCCACACGAAACAACATATATAACACAGACTCAACTACACACCACCACCACTAAACACTAAACAATGCACGAGCACGGCACTGGTTTCGCGGAGTAGCAAGGTAATTTGTTCCAATTTGTTGAAATGGACCTCCGCAAAGTAACGCCTGAATCTAATAATTATCTAAAAATTGTCCCTTGTTAATAATAACACATATGTTTTGTAACCGAAAATTTCTTTCGATTTTTATTTTAAATGTATTTAACACATTGAAAAATTCGCAGGGTAGGGCAGTGGCAGTGTGGCGAAACTGGAAAACGCAAGGCACGGAATGCTGATGTTGCAGGTTCAAGTCCTGCCATTGCCCTAATTTTTCTTTGTGTTGTCATTACAATTTTAATTTAATAACACATATATGTTATAAGATCACGTAATGGTTACGTAGTTTGTCGTATAGGCGTCGGTCAACACCGCGTCTACGAAGGTCCTGATTGATTTATATCCGGGATAGTCGGGACCCGGTCATATTCAATTATTTATAAGTGTCTGGAATTGACCGGCCGATAGGGTAAGTATGCCCCGCCGGCCGAGTGATATTAAATGATACTCTGAGGCCCTTTACACGTGCCGTAGATTGTAACAGTATGCTTTAGGATCCGTTGTCAAACTAGGAGCCTATATAGTTTCGCTATGACCGTTGTCTCTCTGTATCGCTTGTCTGTATGTCACAATTACTTTTTCTCAAATACTAGACAAGTGACAAAACTTTTTTGTAATCGTAATTTTTAATATTAGTTTTTTTGTATTTTTTTTATACATTCAAATTCAATTTAAAATGCTATATAATGAATGACAGCACAAAGAAATACATACATAGGCTGCTAAAAACATAACCCTTCCTTTTGGCTTTGCCGTAGTCGGGTAAAATCGGGCAATAGCAGGACTGGCAGGAAACTGGCAAACGCAAGGCACGAAATACTGATGTTTCAGGTTCGAGCCCTGCCATTACTCTAATTTTTCTTTGTGTTGTCATTCATTATATGGCATTTTAAATTTAATTTGAAGTTACAAAACTGATTTTTTTTCCACGCACAAATACTATGATTAAATTTGATGAAATAATCTTTGGGTACAAGGGATAATTGTTTTTTTTTTACCCTAGAACCATTACCTATTGTAAGACACTCGTAGCTCTTTAAAAATATAGTATGTTATTTATTATCTCATTTTAAGGTTTGGGGTACCGTTTTGAAATTCTTGAGATCTAACCGGAAAATGTTAGTGATATTTTGACTTCGATTTTTGAGACAATGACTAAAAGTAAAGCCTGTAAAAAGATACCAGAGTTTTTATGTAGTCGCCATGTGTAAAGAGGTTCTTTTTCGCAGTTAGAAGGAAATTGTCCTTGTCAACAAATTATCGATAACCCTAATTTTGAGTCGAATGATACAATTATTTGAATTACTAACCTTCTGCTTTTGAGTCTCCTACTACCCCACCCCGGTATTCTGTAAGTGCGAGATACTACCCCGGTCGCACCAACACATTCTAATCCTCCGAAACCTAGTTTGAAGGGTCCATGAGCCATTGTGAAGGTAAATACCTACTTAGAAAAATAAAGTCGTAAGGTCATTTGCAGTCAATTTCCAAGTTCCTAAATGCTTTCCCATAGTTAGAATAATAAACTTAACAAAACTCTTCTTCAAAATGTGACTCCTTAAAATTCTGTGCTTCAAGTTGCACTGCATCTATACTTTGAAGAAACTCCAAGCAAATATATCCTAACTAAATACATTACTGGGGAGTCCGAACTCGGCTTCTTACAGCTCGGCATTTGTACAATAATATCGGCACGGGGGGAGGGGGGAGGGACCTGATTTAGTTTACTCAGGCCGGGACATTATCGATTGAGTCCACAACTGAGGTTTTTATACTCATCCCTCTGGATGTATTATTAGAAATATTCTCCAAGTACCAAGATTTCGTGTTTCATTGACATAACCGTTCACAGAACTTTATCGTTACGAGGATAAACTTAGTGTGGGGAACGAAGCGCTTATTGAAGTGTAACCGTTTTTGATCTGTTAAAGTGTGGTTAGTAGGTACAAGCTTCTAAGTATGCGGATCATCACGCAAAAGTGGAGCTGTGGCTGACCTGTCATTCGACAAACTGGAACAAATTACCTTGCTACTCCGCGAAACCAGTGCCGGGCTCGTGCAAAATAGCTGCGTCTGTGCGACACATATATGTTCATGCAAAAACCCACCCTCCTCCGCTTCCACACGAAACAATATATATCACACAGACTCAACTACACACCATCACCACTAAACACTAAAATTACACGATCGACGCGCGTTTCGCCTCTATACGAGGCATCATCAAGATCGAACAGTACGACCGTTCGCTACTTGAACGAATGGCGTACTGACAAACTAAAACATTTTTCTTTAATCCCGCCTACCGCCAACATTTTTGCACTACTACCCTTATTATTTTTCTCAAAGCCTACCGTCAAAATTTTAAAATAAAACAAAAGTACCCCCGTATACTATCACAAACTACCCACATAATTTATCTCAATCAAGACGCAGCTATTTCGCACGAGCCCGGCACTCGTTTCGCGGAGTAGCAAGGTAATTTGTTCCAGTTTGTTGATATGGACCTCCGCAAAGTAACGCCTGAATCTATTAATTACTGTCATTCGACATCAGTGTCATTGCGTTTGTTTCTCTACATTACTCTTTCACTTCCATACGTAGAATGTATTGTCTTCTTCTTAACATCATCACGACTTAGTACTAAACTAAAGTCTCTATTAGTTCCTGTTTGTCTTCATTGTATCTTCGGCCGCTTACTCCGTCTAAACCAGTGATTCCCAAAGTGGTCCAGGTGGACCCCTAGGGGTCCACGGGAGACTTGCTGGGGGTAGAAATGTAGCAGCAGGGGGTCCACCGAAACCAGTAAAATTTTGACCAGTAAAGTGGTCCACGATAAAAATAAGTTTGGGAACTACTGGTCTAAACCAAACAACGATTTTTGAAACGGATTTCATTATCATTTAGAGATATTTTACGGAAGGTTTTTATTGAGCATTATATCCTATGTATAGTCGACCAAGAAATTGCTTGACCACTTTTCGACCGTATTACAAAAGGATAAGGTTCAAAAGTGGTCAAGCAATTACTTGGTCGACTATACCTATGTTATGCCGGGGCGGTTCGCTAGTCTTTACATTATATAAAACAAAGGTTTCTGTCTGTCCTTATATCATCAGCCGTTTACGCCTTCTTAACTACGCAGCGGATTTTGACACGGTTTTCTCTGTCATTTAGACATTTTAGGTACGTTAAATCCTAATTGTTCCCGTCCGAAGCCTCTGTAAGTTTATGATTAATGTGTGCTAGGTAGATACAAGTTCTTTACTTTACCTACTTAGCCTATATGGGTGAACGAATATCGATACTACATCAAATGGTTACCATCTTATAACCCTTGATGCGATTAGCAAATTATGTTAATAGGCGAAGCGATTACAGATTACAAACAGGTCAATGACCGCATTAGCAGGCGTTTGAAGCTGTGAACCGGGAACAGTGATTCGCTGGATTAGTACCTACCAGTTCTAGATATAGCGCTTTTTGGATTATAATTGCTACTTGCCTAGCAAAGGCAGTTAGGCTTGGGTGCTAGGGTACTGCAATGTACAGCTATAGTAGGTCTATTGAGGCGATCGCTTTATTCTAACTCACTGTACGAAACGCAGTAGAAAGCTACTACTTTACGCCGATATTCTGTAAGAGCGTGGAGTACCCTAGTTGAATGAATGAAATCATTTATTTTACGGCAACAAGAGCCCATAGATAAATACCTTACAAACTAACATACATAAAAATATATACTCTAAAATAAAACAATTTTCATGTTGGCGACAAAACGGCATGGCCCCGTTGTGTCGTCACTTCCAATGTCGCGTTCGCCACCGGTAAGGTGCCCCGAAACCGTCGAAACACGACATCCTCACCGACGAGTTGAGCCGACTCATTCGTACTCCAAACAGCAACTGGTTACAATGTGGCTGTACGACTACTAACTAGTTGGCAAACTTCTCTAAATAAGGGGATATGTTTCTATGGTCATATCTGCCAAAACTACAAGTGTCACAAATTCTTCCGTGACGCCTTCAATTCAACAAAACGATGCCTATTTATATCCCATTAGCTGCAAAACAATGGCTGGGAACTAGGCCGGTGTCCCCGCCGGCGTCGATCCGCAATTAGCCAATTGCGAGGCAGGATGCGTTCATCCGAATGGTCAGACCACCTACACGGGAATGTCCATTTAATGCTCATATGTTATATTGGCCTGATTTGACGCAACATGGCAGCCCGCGATGGCCCTTTGGGCCAAAGGATGGAATGAAGTCTTTGCATGAAGAGATTGCTAAAGAATTTCCTTTACTCGTCAAAGTATATTTTTCGTTAAATAGCTAGAAGTAACGGGGAAAGAATTTGCTTTTCACAAAATCCGCAATTTTCAATTAAAATGCCTTACATACCTTAGGCATACCTTGTTTACCGAATAATGACACTTGCAAGTTGCAATAATGTTTTCAGTTCTGGAAAGAAACGGCTCATCTCCCTATAAACATTAGGTATTAGGTCTGTGAAGGTTGACTAGTATCACTGTAGTAGGACTACTAGACATGTTACCCTGTCATTGTACTGGTTTAATGCATAAAAGTGCTGATAGATCAGAACATTCACTTGTAAAAAGCATTCTAACGAATATCACAAAGCTAGAAAAAAAGAAAAAAGACAGCGGACAGCGTACAAGGGTTCAAAAACGGCGAATACTTGATGTTCTGTTGCAACTGAATGTTCAGTTCAAGTCTGTCAGGACCTTTAATCCTTTCGCCTCTGCCACAATCAGTCTCTAGATTTCTCTTGATCTTATCATAAGGCAGGCCTTAGTAAGTTTGCTTTTAAGCCAATTCTTAGAATACATTTTCTAGGTAAAGAGGCAGAGTAAGTGATATCCTTCATCATATTATGTAAAATTTGTTATTTGGATTGCTCGTTGAGTAAGTAGTTTTTTGTTTGGATCTTTTTGTGCGCCATATTTATCATTTTGATATTTATGTTGTAATTGATGGATAGGATATTGAAATTGAAGGTGCATCGCCTAGTTCTCATGATATTGATTAAGACGTATATAATGGTCCGGAAAGTTATTATACGGTAATTCAACCATACGGGCTTAATCTACGGAGCAAGAAGTCATCGCATCAATTGACAAATGCCACATGATCATAGATGAAACCCTGTCGTGTATAATATTCGGTTATCAGACGCAGTAACGTTACTCCTAATTATTATGTTAAAGAATTTTATGTTGAAATCGTAAACTCGCACTGAACATGAGACTTAAGGGCACAAAACGACAGCAAATACATTTGTGGTAAAATACGCGATATAAACTGTTAAAATTGTTTCTATATAATAAACATCTAAATACAACTAGTTTAAAATGGCGCACCGATTGATTCAGCTTAGACGTTACACTATTCCAGACAAACAAGTTAATATGAAACAATCTTCTTACCCCTTATACATAAAAGCTTCGTAAACGTTTATTAGTTAGCATGTTGTATATCTTTATCTGTCATTGTGACGTTTGCCCTCCAATGAAAGGGACACAACATTCGTTAGCTTAAAAAGATTGTTAACTTTTTATGAATAAGGGGGTTAATCTTTATCTACACTAATATAATAAAGAGGTAAACTTTGTTTGTTTGTATGTAGGGGGTACTACTAAACCGATTTAAAAAATTATTTCACTAATAGAAAGCTACACTATTCCTAACGGACATATTAATTCCATGCGAGTGAATTCGCAGGCGTCTTTTTTTACGTTTTTAGTTTTTACATAATATAAAACAAAGTTGCTATTCGTTTGTCCCCGTTTGTTTGTCCCCATCGTATCTTCGGTCTCTTACTACTTTTAAACTATGCAACAGATTTTGATACAGTTTTCACTGTCACTTAGAGATTTTTTACGAAAGGTTTTTAAATACATTACATCCTAATTGTCCCCGTGCGAAGCCGTGACGGGTCGTCAGTATTGTAAATGTATAAATGTGTTTTTTTTATGAAATAAAAAGGCAAACAAGCAAGTGGGTCACCTGATGGTAAGTGTACACCACCGCCTATAGACAGCCGCAACATCGAAGAGATTGCAGATGCGCTGCCAACCCAGAGGGCTAATATGGAATACCTCTTGTGCCAGTAATTACACCGGCTGTCTTGCTCTCCACGCCGGAACACAACAGTGCGAGCATTGCTGCTTAGCGGCAGGATTAGCGAGCGATATGCTGGTTGCAATCCGGACGGACCTTGCACAAGGTCCTACCACCCGCAAAAGTGTATTGTATTGCGAATATGTGTACTGGATTATTACTAAAGTAAACCTTAAAACCTATACCTACGTGGCGCCTCAAATATCGTGACCGAAGCACGTAGAAAGCCCGGTAAACATATACGCTCGCTTATTTGCCGTGTCCACGTATTGTCCGACAGAGGGAAGTACCCTCACTTAATCTGATTAGTGAATACGGGCCTACGCGGTCACGACCTCTCTAACACGCGGCCTGGGGCACAAGAGGAAGCGAGAACGGTGATAAATTCAAGGGGGAGTTTTGGTCGAAGGTCAATTAAGACGATGCGATTGTACCAAGTAATATCATTAGATATTGAGATAGTAATTTCTCCAAGAAATAGAGAACATAGATAAGATTTTAAGTCTCGATTAATTAGGTGGATGGATAACTGTTGCATTAATGCGGCGTTGCACCCTTTGAAAGAAAAATAATCAAAGCGGTTTATATTGCGTATGTTAAAACGAATCTAATCGTAATTCCCGACGTTTGAAACATAAGAAATTAAATTAAATTCGTTAAGATATCTACAACTCTTGAAAACATGAGTCATTATTATGTTACACCCTTTGTAAGTACTTAGACTATCAAATGGATACGAGTATGTATTGAGTCAGAGTGTATTCGAAAGGACTCCTAGTCGATAAGATATGTCAGAAGGATCAAAATTAAAAACTTTGTACCGTCCCCAAAATAATTAATATCAGTTTTTTTCAGTTTCAGTAAACAAAAATGTTGGAAAAGGGAGGCAAATAAGCATGAAGATCACCTGATGCGAAGTGACTACGACACAGACGGACAGATAGACAGACGGACATAGCGAAATTATAAAAGTCCCTAGTTAGACTACGGAAAGTACTGCTGAATAAAGTCTCCAGTTCATAGATGACATGCAGCAGTTTGCGTGACCTCAACGCTCATTGCGTTACCATAACTACGACCAATAGGATAGACAGTTGTGCGAGATGACACTAAACGTCCGCAACAAACTCGACAAAGTATCTTTTTAAACTTTCCTCCCTAAAGAGAAATAGTTTTTGTTGACCCCTCTGGAAACGTACTCGGTCCCTTTTTCGAGAACCTTCGGTGCTGTCATGTAACTCGATTTGTCGCTGATTAACGACTGTATACTAATGGTGAGGAAATATTTGATATGAATCAAACAAAAATGGATCTTGTGTCACTAACACAAAGATATTGACAATGTACTCGTTTCGCTGGATCGACCAACTCTATAATCTGTGTCAACTCTGCATACAATCTGTGGCAAGACAGAATGTACTTACATACAATGTAAGCTTGTAGAAATGGCGGAAGTCGGGTAAACGGAAAACTAACTATTACTCTGCGAAAGTGGAGTAGCAAAGCAGTTCTTCCAGTTTGTTGATATGGACCTCCGCAAAGTAAGGCCTGAATTTATGAATCACTTAGAAATTAACTAATTATCTGAACTTGTCGTAATTTTTCTGACATTCATAAGTGCTTCTTATAAATGAAAACCGTCCTAGCTATGATTGCCCATAGAGTGGACTGCCCGTACATCCGCCACTGCAACGATAGGCATGTCGCGAGAGTGTATATTTAATTGTGTGTTTGTAATTTTAATTTTGTTTAATTCATGTTGTTTTATTTTATTGTTGTGATTTTATTATGTTCTTATACATTAATTTGAGTTTATGTGTCAAATTTTATTGAATTGTGTTTGTCTGACATTTTATTGGGTATTATTATTTTGTGTAAATTTAAATTGTAATTGACTATTTTTTAACTTTATGAGTCGAAATGACTTGAAATAAATGAATTATTCTTATTCTTATTCTTATAAGCCTAATTTCAATAAAAATATTTTGCATTTGTCTTTCAATTTAAATAGTTCTACTCGACACACCTGTTTCCCAAAAGAAATAAATTTCATATTTTGTTAGCACGAAATTATTTAGCTCGGAAAAACTCTAGTAGAAGTGATTTTCCACACAGGAATACATTCTTAAAAATTAAAGACAAATCGCTAACTTAAGTTAAAATGACGCAACATGAGTTTCGTATGATACTAACGAATAAGCGTTTCTTTCTGTCACCTTTTTTTTGTATGTCTCTACATGTTTTTCCTAGGTGCAATAGCATATTGACAAGACTTAAGTAAGGTTCTATATCGACAGTGGAAATCTCAAATGTCGTAGGACATTAAGGGACATGTCCGTTACGACATTTCAGATTTCTAGTATCGATATCATTAGCTTACGAAATTGACACTATAGAAGCCTTAGTAGGTAGGTACGCTACGCACCGTCAGTGATGTATTCAACTATTATTATTAGGCAGTAGAATATAGTTAATGGTAAACTTTATTACAGACCTGTGCACCTAGCACGAATCTTCTCGATACGCGTTTACTCGCTACGTAACTCAGTGCGTCTCGTTCTAACTAGCTCAGTAGGAGAGAGACGCATTGAGTTACGTAGCGAGTAAACGCTCATCGAGACGATTCGTGCTAGGTGCACTACCAGTATCATAATACTGAACATCAATTCTCTTTGTGACACAGAAGCTACACTCTTTCGCTTGCACGAATAGCGATAAGACTCAAACTATAATCTAGTTTGCCTTTGTCTTTTGTAGCGCAGACGAAGGCTACATGAAGGACAACCTTGAAGGTCTTAGAAGTTCTTTGTTTTCGAAGTCAGGAACAACCCATTCCTGCAAGGCGACGGCGGTCATGCATCAAAACGGTCTGATACCGACAACGGGCAAGCGGTGAAAGCACGTACAATAACGACCCTTACCACTACAATGGATTAACGTTACAACTGTGACACTTTAAATTGTTACATGTCCATTGCAGCGTGAGTTACATTTAAGCTTTAGTACATTGCAGTTTTTTTTCAGACACGGCGTATGACTGTAAAAAATAAGTATGTTCACATAGCCGCTATGACCATGCACGTAAGAGGGGGTGAGATTGTATAAAAAATTCACGAACGAAATGCTGCGATGCATTTTGCAGCGGTCGAGCGGCTGCCACACTGATATTGTCTATCCGTGGAACCTTGTGGAACCAGGCATAAACGAATATTAAAGCGCTAATGCGCATAAGCTCCCGCGGTTGATCCGCATCGTCTGTGCACGACTCTTCTCGATACGCATTAATTTCTACGTAACTCAGTAAGTCTCTCTCCTATTGGGATGGTTAGAACGTGACGCACTGAGTTACGTAGCGAGTTAACACGTGTTTAGAAGGTTCGTGCTAAGTGCGTTGGACTGGCGTGGTATCTGCCGTGTCTGAACCGAATTAGCTTTCGTATATTCAAATATAACTAACTAGCTTAAACCCGCGACTTCGCCTGCGTGGCCTACAGGAAACAAATGTTATACTTTAGAAACAAACATTATTTATAAGCGCTTCCACTTACTCTCAATGTTCACCCCCGTTTCATGTAAATGTAAAAATCCAAAAAACCTGCACTACGTCATTATTTAAGTATGTTATTTTGTATGTAGCTACCTACTGCTGTAAATTTTTCAAGTTCTTATTTTTAAAAAAACCAATATCTACATACCTACAAACTTTTACCCCCGTTTCACCCCCTTCATTCGTCTGATAGGCACGAAATGACTTTTTTTTTTATGAAATAGGTAGGCAAACAAGCAAGTGGGTCACCTGATGGTAAGTGATCAACACCGGCTGTAGACACCTGCAGCAACAAAGAGAATGCAGATGCGTTGCCAACCCAGAAGACTAAGATGGAATACCTCTTGTGCCAGTAATTACACCGGCTGTCTTGCTCTCCACGTCGGAACACAACAGTGCAAGCACTGCTGCTTAGCGGCGGGATTAGCGAGCAAGATGGTGGTAGCGATCCGGACGGACCTTGCACAAGGTCCTACCACCCGCTAAATCAGAGACTGAATATGTTAGATTAATAAAAAAGAACTCGTTCTCCCCTGTTTGGAAAACATCTCAGTTCAAAGGGAAACAGCGAATTTACTTAGTGACTGGTGGATTTTACCAGCTGTTTCGTAAAATGGCATAGGTTAAAAAAAAAGTATTGTGTTTTTCATTTAAAAAAACAATTCTGTAATCAATTAACTAAACATTAAATATCCTGTCAAATCACTATAATTAATTGCAGTTAGCACGTCATCCTAGTTCTATGTACAATACTTACAACCCAGCTAATGGGTATAGCAATAATTATGTAGTAGGTAAGTAAGAACGAAAAATTACAATTTCAATGCGTCGTTCCAATTCACCTAAGACAATATCAATCTTCAAACTTATAGTAAAGCAGCGATGTACGTCGACATAGGTTAACCGTTACGATAGATTTCGTGTACGTGATGGATAGTGTCGGAGGCGGTGCATTCAACGAATAGTGGAGCGTTCGGGAGAAGTGTTGACAAATGCAGGCCTCGCCACGGTACTAAGATGAATGGAGTCGAGCGAGTGGCCGGTGACAGCTCTGTAATAAACTCGCATGTAGGTATTAATTCGTGGCTTCGTTAGTTGGCACTATCGCCCATTCTTAAGGCAATATTGGATGATTAAAAATAACATACTCGTGTGGATTCAATCAGGATCTAATAGTGTAAAAATGTGGGTTAGGTACTTAGAAATGTCGGTGTAAGGACGGTTAAGCAGATCAAAAATTAGGCGTAGTCAGACACAATGTGAATTACGATTAATTACCTTGTTTTAAAACAAAACGTAGCAAACTTGATCAGCGATTTAATAATGTAATAAATGAATACAAAATGAGAATAAAGACTTTTATGCAAGCTTTAGTGTTTTCAGGACGTGAGCCATCCATTTGATTGTTTCCCAAAATGACACAGAGACCTCTGAAACTTACAATATAACACCCATTGGAATACACAAGGCTGAAACTGGAATACCCAGGGACCAAATTGGAATAAACAGGGTTCAAACTGGAATACCCAGAGTCCAAAGTCAAAAACACAGGGTACAAAGTGGAGTTATCCAAAGAAAGTGAAGTCGCTCCACCGCGTGGGCGACGGTCATTGCCTAACGCGACCTTCTCAACAAAGGGACCCATGACTTGTTAATGACTGCGCCCACGCAGTGTAATCAGTATCTCATCTGAGATCGAGATGACGAAAGCTTAAGTTGGTTGATGACTTCAAGGGAATGTTTGCCTGTTGATCACTATTTAGGTGCAGTCGTGTGGAATTAGTATAACTTTTAATGTATGACTAAAAGAGTTTCGGCGCGCCTCAGCACTGTGGCCACAACAATGAAAATTATGTTTCTGAAATGATTGAGTTGCCGTGCGTGCGAGTAAGTGCAAGTTATATGATAAATAGAGAGGCATGCCGCAGGACGTTTCTTATACTTAAACGCGGTTTTTGTTTGGAGGGAGTCTTCTGTGTTTGTAATATTATTTATTCTATGGTATGGCGTAGTGATAACTAAGTTGCATTTAGATTCTCTCTTTCGCTGACTAAACGTAACATATTTTTTGCAGTTGGTAAGACGTTGTGCAAGATCCGTCCGGATCGCTACCACCATCTTGCTTGCTAATCCTGCCGCTAAGCACCAGTGCTTGCACCGTTGTGTTCCAGCGTGGAGGACAAAACAGCCGATGCAATTACTGACACAATAGGTATTCTATCTTAACCCTCTGGGTTGGCAACGTATCTGCAATGTCCTTGGTGTTTCGGGTGTCAATGGGCAGTGGTTATAATTTACCATCCGGTGACGCACTTGCTCGTTTGGCTTTTGTTGTATATAAAAAAAGTTATTGCAAAAAAATATACAATACGTATGCATACACTTTATTGGACTCCACATATATAAATAACATGAAAAATGTTATTTATACCTATATTTAGAGGAAATGATAGGCTACAAGGTAAATACACAATAGGCAGGCACTAGTAAACTTTCCAAATTTACGAGCTCACATAAAACATCGAGATGACTCAAGTAACCGAGTGTATGGAGTTCCATCCAACTCTCCGCTCAAGAGGGGTGAATCCACCAACTTCACCAGAAATTACCTGTAAGGCGCTACTGCATGGCGGCTGTCACATATAAATTTGTCAAAACGATTACCCAAAAATGCGGGAAAGATCGTAACTTATGTGAAACTTAAGCCCATCGTAAATAACGTGGCTCGCGAATTCAGCACGCCTGACCCACGTCAAGTCTTATTACAGTCGGCTTAGGGGTCAGAATCGTTTGTATTCGTTTACAAATTGGAGTGGACGTAGTTTCCCGGTGTAATGTAATACGATAGGAATTAATTACGCATACAAAATGGGCCAGTTTGAAGGGAGATTAGGCGGCGAAGATCGTTCATTTTACAAAATGGCCGTTTAACCTTCGGTTTTTTAACGAGTCTGAAACTGTAATTTTGAAATACTGCCACCTGTTTTATTAAAAATACAGGTGCGAGAATCTGACATTATTTAGAACTAGTTTCACCCGCGACTTCTTCCACCTGTATTTTGTATTATATATTATCTCCAGCTTATGCATCTATTCATAGATATTAATGTAAATATGTATCACAAAAATTTAAGCTCAAAATTAACAATTCATTAAGTAACTAAAAGGGCAGTTTCTTACAAAGACTCTAATATTAGACGTAAGTAAGTAACATTTATTTAACAGCATTTAGATAATAAAAAGAATAAGCCGCTATGTAACATGTTGTGGCGCTTTTTCTCAGCCAAATATTAAATTTTCCGAAGCATTAATAGAATCAGACTGGTAAAGAGAGCCTGTGCGGCTTCCAAAATAAGATTTTAATTTTCAGTTTCAACAAACAAAACACGTACATGCGATTTTCGTCAAAACACTTTATTGAGATGGTCAGACGTTCTGAGGTGCAATTTTTGAATCTCACCAGGTGACTAGAGCTCACCAAAATGGCCGAATCTCTATGAAAAAACGGCTATTTTGGTGAGCTTTAGTTACCCGATGAGATTCAAATGCAATTTTTGCATCTCACCAGGTGACTAAAACTCACCAAAATTGCCGCATTTCTATGAAAAACGGCCGTTTTGGCGAGTTTTTATCACCCAGTGAGATTCAAAAATCACATTCCTGGTTGTGGTAGCCGATAAAAGACGGACGAGGAAAGCTCAATATCGGAAGGAATGGCGTGGTATGGAAGAGGCTTACATCCAGCATTGGGCATACAGGCTGAAGAGGAGAACTAGAAGAACACCTTATTTAAAGTAACATGGTTCTAACAGTATTTAATTGTCAGAGTTGCCATAGAGCGTCCGCTACGTCGCGCGGGTGCACGGAGCGGGTGCACGCCTATCGAACAAATAGTACCAGCCAGCCAAGTTAGCGGACGCTCTCAACTATTCTTCTATAGGCGTGCACCCGATCCGTGCACCCTCTCCGTGCACCCGCTCCGTGCGCCCGCGCGATTTAGCGGAGGCCCTTACTCTACGCTACGTCAACGCGGTCAACACGTCAGGCAAAAGGCAAAGGGACGACTCAGCATGTCCGCACCACGCGGCCTCACGCAGCTGTCATGTAAATGAAACCGACGCGGGTGAAGAAAGCTGACACTTCTCGTATGTGACAGGTTAAATTAGAACACAATTAATTAAACACATTAGGTACGTGTTACAGAGAAAGTTAAAGTGGATGAGATGATACTGACTAACGCAAGATACCGCGACTCGCTTTGTCCCCAAGTTTGTTTAACAAATTCGTTACGAAATATGCGCACATGTGGCATCCGTACAGTTTCAGAAGGTGCAAATCAAACCCATGAATTATGTTGATGATTTCACTGCGACAAGCGCAACTTTAAACAGGTCCATTTGTGGATCAATATGTATCGATTCAAATGACTCAAAAATATGTAGGAGCTGGTAGCAACCTTATCAGACCTTATCAATATTTTTACATTTGACTATACTTTTAGCGTGGGGTGTGACAAAATGGAAGTCATACCTATATACTTTCTCCTGAATTAAAACAGAGCAAGAAACGCTTATTATTCTTCATATTCTCTACAAGTTACATTACAACCGTGTGCCTTAAACGCACGTCACCGTTCAGCGACAGTCCCGATATTGGCGGAATGATTTATCGTCTCTCACGCAAGTTTAATATCTGCGGATCACCAGGAGAGTAATTCTAAGCGGAAAAGCGACGAGCTCGACGCTGCGGCTGCTCCCTGTCTTGCTCTAACGCGCTAGCTCGAGTGAGCAAGACAGGGCGTCGAGTCCGACGCTGATGGGAATAAAGAACAGGGAGTACGGTCAGCGGTTTAGAAACAAACGGCATCGGATACTTTTACTACTTGTAACTAAGATTCACATAATTGTAACAAATGCCCTTGCTAATCCGTGCACCGTTAGGTGACAACGACAATTCAGAGTCCATAACGTATTCACTATTAAAATCTGGCAATACAAAGGCTTTTCTAGTTAGCCATGTACGACGAATTATCGTTGTCAGATGTCACTGTCAGCTAGGTTAAATAGGGGCATGTAAGTCTCATTCATATAAGAAATGCAAAATGATCACTATTTTATATCTCCTCCTATTTTCAAAAGCCTTGTACGCTAGCACGCGTGCTCATTTTTCCACTTTACGCTCAGTGAGACTCTTTTCTACTCGAGTAATTGAAAAGAGATGCACTGAGCGATAAAGAGAGTCGCAGTGTGACGTACTAGCTGTCCTGCGCTGAATGCACCGCAGAATTTTCTTAGTCTAGTATTATTTGTTACTGCGTCACCTTTGAACTAACTATACATGATTTAACGTTAAATCAATAACCATTTCCATCGAAAGCGGAATCCATTTCCTTTGCCGACGGTACAAATAAACGTAAATCATTTTCACAATTACGGCCTGGTTATAGGTGTAGGTACAAAGGCGGCCGTGTGACCTGGACGCCCTGAAGGTTAGGCCTCACCTTAGACCTTTAGGTCTTAAGGCCGGAATACCTCACGAACGTGCAACGGGTTGCTTAGATCTGGATTTCGCAAGATTTGAAAGCTACAGAACAACGTTGCTCAAGAATCTTCTTAGATTTAATTTTTTTTGTAGGATTCTGCATCTCAAAGTCAAAGTCAAAATACTGTATTGCATAAAAGCACATTATCGCAGTCATAAATTCCTATATTGAATATATGTAAGTATACAATTAAACAATTAAAAAATATAACCCTTCCTTTTGGCTTTGCCGTAGTCGGTTAAAAAAAACAACCCTTATAGGATCACTGCCAACTTGCCTAGCCTGTTTGTCTGTATGTCAAGCGTAAATAAGACAATAAGACAAAACCTATAGGGCTATCCTGTTGGCCAAGAAACATGAATTTTATCAGGAAGCAAGGTCTCACAGTACAAGTACCACTTTATCTGTGTGGCTAATATTATATCAATGCCAAATTACCGCTTTCTAGTACCAAAGGTCTCTGAGCTAGCGGCCAGACGAACGGACGGATGGACGGACGGACATGGCGAAACTAAGGGTACTTTGTTGAGACTGCGGAACCCTAAAAATGAAACCTGTCAGAATTAAGCGAAATATTTTATAGACTTTGCAGATATTTTTGAATCTGTAATATATAAGTACATGCCTGCTGCTGACTCTAACACAGCTAAAGTTGGCAGTTCTATAAAGCCTAATTATGTCACCAATAACAAACCGGAGTCATGTAAACAATGCCGGCCTGGTCAGGAATCCGTGCCGGATGCCGCACGGGTTTCTGTATAGTAATTACGGCTAATTACCGGTTAATGCAGACTGCGGTCAAATGACTATGTAATAAACGTAGCAAGGTGTGGTAGGCTAACGGGTGACTCTGGGCACGTCCTAGGGATTTGATTTCGACAAATAAGATGTCGATGTTTATATACATAAACCCTTTGAAAATCTTCTAGTCTCCTACTATAAAGAGGGACGATATCATAAGAATATTTTCATTTAGACGGCAATCTTTATTACCGATGAACATGGAACAATATTTGTTGTATATATATTATGTTTTTCATAAGCATTTCGAAATATAAAAATTATACAGTTTTTCATTTGTTTAAGAATGTAGCGAGAACGAATAATATTTATTATGGTTAAATGACATTGACAGTGATAGGTATCGATATTTTATTTCGCAAAAATATTTTGCTACTTCACTTAAGTATTTGTGAACCGAGTTAGCGCACGTTTTGTGATAGGTTTAAACCAGTGATTCCCAAATTGGTTTATATGGACCACCTACCGTCGATTTCAACTTCTAAGGGGACCATGTCAGCAATAGAAAATATTTGGGGGTCCATAAGACGTAAAGGGGGGTCTATACACTCGACGAAACAAACGTCAATAAAGGGCCATTTACATCATGCGAGATCACGCATGCGAGTTGCATGACATTGCGGGCTACCGAGTTATGATGTGATCGATCGATCGAGCCGCGCTATGTAATGCAACTCGCATAAGTGAACCCGCTTCATGTAAATGACCCCTAATTCGTGTTACCCTCATCAAACTTCAAGAAAGCATTATTTTTTATATTGCAAAAGCGGGAACTTTCATTATTATCTAAAGAATCAATATTTGTTTAGAAATAATAAATATGATGACCGAAGGAGAACTGGTCCATTGTTGATTGATGAAGAATTATACATTTGCAAAAAACATTCTAAGGAAGTTAAAGTATCATAACACAAAAGAATCGCAAGTGGTCTACGAAAAAATAAAACTTGGAGACCTCTGGTTTTAACAAAGAAAAAGGACGTTACAAATCAAACCGTAACATATATCTTACTATTTTATAAGTTACCTAAATTTTAATTTTGTTACTTGCCTGGAAATGTCTTTCTTTTCTTTCTAATATTAACCTCGATTAACAGCAACTTCTTATGAAAATACATCCGGTATCCCAACGTCGGACGGTATGAATGAACCCACTAAACGTACGTTACACAAAACCCAGCTAAAGTAGATTACCGAATTAGCCGTCCTAAGAACATAAAACGTGTAAATTAAAGAACGAATAAGGACTTGCCGATATTAGTTTAGGAACTAGGGGTTAAACTTAATCCTCTCTTGGTACGTACAAATCATAAAACGTAGAATGAACTAGACTGTCAGAGTATGCAAGTGATAAAGTAATCTATTGTGAGATTGCACGAGTAAGAGAAAAAACCGGTCAAGTGCGAGTCGGACTCGCGTACCGAGGGTTCCGTCATCAACGACATCTAGTATCGCATTTTTGCTTTGTGAGACCAAAAAAAAAGTTTTTGTGGGTATTATCTACAAATATACGGTTTTTTGATTTAAGATTTTATTTGTGCTGTGAGACCTTGCTTCTTACCAAATTTCAAAGTTCTAAGTCAACGGGAAGTACCCCATAGGTTTCCGAGTGTCTTGCGAATGTATGAAACATGCGGCATAAACGGCCGTATCTTTTTATTGCATTGACTTAGAAGTTTGATATTAATTTTAACTTGACGTAAGTCTATGAAATGACAGTGTGCTGATGTTACTCTCCAATGCTATTCAAATCGCGGTTTGATAAAATGAACTTTTGCACTACTTTCAACGTCGTAGAACATTTTGACAGATCAAAAACTGTTATCCACAAATGAGCTCTACGTTTAATTGTACAGGCAGCCTCAGAAGTAGCTTAACACTTAAGAACCTTGTCGTAGTAACGAATGAAATGAGAGTTGCTCGAATTTATCACATCACTGACAGCGACAAGGTACTAAAATGTTCAGCTATTTCTGAGGCTAGCTGTACGCTAGTAATGTACGATTACTTAAAGTTTGTCACTCGACTTTAGTAAAAAAAGAACATTTTTGATTTACATTGCATTTTTGGACTATTACATGATACTTTTGACTTTCTATGTAAACGCAGCAATGTACTTCGCTTAATTTTATTTACTACGCCAATTTCGATGACATCCGACCGAAGTCAGTTCTTGAAGTAATTGTTAAGTTTACGGTACAAACTTCAGAATTACTTAGTGCGTACAATAAGTTATAATTGCTTTAAATTCATCAACCAATTTCGATTCCAAATAATCGGAACGGAATCGATGCTTTCAATTAGCCCGAGCTACAATAGAGTATTGTTTGACTTGAAGCAATTAAGTTTATACGATGGTACAGTATTTCATATAGAAACTAAGGCAATAAACACAGGTATTAGGAGCCTTTTCACTTTGATAAACCACGTAAGCAATGATTAAGGATTTGTTTAGAAGTCTCTACTCAAAGGGTAAAGCAGGCCCTATTGCTGTCACGCTAGTGTCCATATCTGCCTTCTGCATACATAATACATTTTTATTATTCAAAAGGCCTTAAACTAAAGTACATACATTAAAGGATCCCCTCGCCATCGACATGGTAGTATTCTATTTTCACCTATGTTGGTCTCAAAGAGTCTTTTTATGCTAGGATGTTGCGGGGGGAGAGCGGGCGGGCGGCGCGTTCCCTTTGAGGCTAGCCGCCTGGCGAATGTGTATGAAGTTATACGATCTTTTTATGTGTGTCAATAAAGTTGAAATTCGTTTAATCGCGGTCGAAAAAGTGGAGTTTCTGTACGTTTAGTACTATTATTAATTCTGTGGTTTTGGTGAGTGGTGTGCCCAGTCTGCTCGCTCTGGACGCCGTAAAGCGTCACTTGGAAGTTGGGCCCACTAATTATAAGCGAGTCGAGGTATGAATAATTTATGGGTTGACCCGAATGAGCTTGACGACTAGTAGCTTCAAATTTGGAAGTTTTCCAAGGAAACGATATTAGCTCAAAATATGGCTGGTTTTCAGCTTTTACGTATTTCGCGAACTTTTTGCTGCTTTAAGTTTATAGCGTTACTTGGAAAGCTTTAGCTTAGGTAGTTAGTTTGGTGTTAACGAAAATGATACTCCCTGGCTATTAGCGTCGAAAAAGCTTAAGTTAATAGTTATGCGGCAACATAAGCCTTTAATTACAACATCATTGAAAAGATCATTTGTAGGTGGAACGGATGAGGTAAGTTCTGAATACATTTCAAGTATAAAAATAATCCAGCCTTTTTAGCTTGAGCTATGTAAGCATAGGATTTCACTAACAATAAATGGGCATAAATGATTACAATGAAAGTAACATTATTATAGGTAGACTTTGTAAAAAAAAAAGAGGAAGAGTACATAGACTTAGGCTTGAAAACAAAACTTACAAATAGTAACACCGTGGATTCCACTCCTAGCCTAACAAAAGAGCCTCCGAAAATCTGTTAAATAATTTAGAACGCGATCAAAAACTGTAGGTCAATCAGAACAAATGGGTCACGTAAACCAAACTGAAAGTATCACAGTACATCAACAATACGTCCTGATTACACATTAAACATGCAAATGACAAATGAAGAGGCAAGTTGACTAACCTGACCGGTGAATAATTTACCTGGTCCACTTTGAACTGAGCATCGATCCGGTGACCTATTATCGGAGGCATCACGCTGTCGGAATAAGCAAGTAGTGAATGCCTGACAGGTGACACAACTCTTGAAATTTTAGGCTGCGTTTCCACCAGAGATGTGCGAGGATGCGTCGCGAGGGATGTGCTTGTAAAGAACCAATGAGCCGTTTCCACCAGAGCTGTGCTGACCTAGGCGAGATAAATGACGCGATTCTATTGGTTCTAACAAACACATCCCTCGCTACGCATCTTCGCACATGGTGGAAAAGCAGCCTTATTCTTGTTCGCTAATCCAGCCGCTAAGCAGCACTGTTGTGTTACAGCGTGGTGAGCAAGAGAGCTGGTGAAATTACTGGCAGAAGAGGTACACCATCTTAGTTGGCTCTCTCTGAGTTGGCTACACATCTGCAAACTCCTTGGTGTGTTGCAAGTCATTTGCGTTCCGATTTTATAAAAAAAATTTAGGTGTCAGTGGGCGCCGGTGATTGCCTGCCATCACAAAGTTAAAGTCAATTACTAGGGTTCCATACTTCAATGGGAGAAAAGGAACCCTTAACACTTTGTTGTCCGTCTGTCTGTTTTATTGCATTAATATGAGTACAGAAAACCTTGACGCTAAACAATTTTTAATGCGCCACAATCCGCCAGGATCTGGCATGGAATATTTAATAGTAGATCACTTAACAAATAAAGTAAAAACCGAAAATCGATAATGTTTACTTTTAAGTATCACAAAATAATATATTTGTGCGATAACATTAACCTATGGCTACTTAAACAAATGGCATACATTACCAAAATTATTTATTTGGAATCGGTTTAGTAGTTCCAGACATTACCCCCTACATAAAAACCAACAAACAATAAAAAAACCGCTTTATTAAATTAATTTACTAAAGAGATAAACTATCAGAATAGATAGTACAGAAGTATAGATTAGTACAGATAGTGTAGATCAGTGTAAATTACCAAGCCGAAGAGCCTAAATACTCTATTCATGACAAAGTAAAATAGCGCAGCAACAGCAACTGAAAACTGAAAATTAACGCTAACCGTAAATAATAGTGGTGAAGAATTTGCGAGGCTTTCGCTGTAATTGAGTCAGCACAAAACATTGAGGAGGCTGTCCGCAGCGCCAGCGCAGCAATTAACTAGTGACCCAGTTGTGACGAGGCCAAAAAAATGGCGTGAATAACTGACAATATTTTTAATAACTTTAATTGCTACGATCAATTAAAGGGAAGGTAAGACGTATGTACTTAGCAAACCGATCAGTTGGTATCTGCCGCACGCAAAGACGTTTGAATAACATTGCACTCAGTTTACAGTTCCCGGCAAACTTCTTGAGCACTGACCTTGACTGCGCAGTAGCCGTTTCAAGTACAAATGTGTATGCGCAAACTCCATTCGATTTAAGCTCAATATATTTGCCTGCGACTATACTTATATATCACTGGCTTACCCGCGGCTTCGTTTGCATTGACATAAATATAATTATATATATTTTATATTAAGAGGAAACACAAGGGCCGTTTTTCCATACAAACGTCGTCCCCTGTTTCCTCTCTGGATAATGCCAGTAGAGCAATTTTTTTTCCAAAAAATCGATGGCCACTATTATGCATGTCCCTATGTTTTCCTTTTTTTCATAAATTACTTATTAAAAGAGATATGAACATTCAAAAACCTAAAAAATTGGCCAGATTTTCGGCTGCGTTCATACATTCAGAAAACAAATTTTACTAGATTATATAAAATAAGAAAAATATAAGAACACTGCAAAATTCTTTCTTTAATTTTTAATAAAAAAAGTTAAAACTGTTGAGTTTTGGAGAAGGAATCAGGGGTCTACGAATCGTTGATTTTATGTACTTTAAATAGGTATTTTCAGTCCAAGCTGCGGCTGTCTCTATTGCGCTCTGCGGGGGGCAAGCTTGACATTGCGCGACAGCAATAGATTTTACAAATACTTATTTTTCAATTCTCAAGGCCTTGGTGTTTCGTCTTAAAAAAAAACATTTAATTCAGATAAATTAATCCATATTTTGTTAGTAACCATTAATGCCTAAAACTATGTTAGTACAAAATTGAAATTAAATTAAAATGAAACAAAACATACATCAATGTGTGTGCCCTCCCCAGTCCGCTCAACCACTGGCGCTCCTCACATGCAGGCCCATCAACCGACTGAGGACAACACCGTCCATTCTTGCGGCCCACATCCCCAGGATCCCGTTGCGGCTCCCCCGCATTCGGTGAATAATTGACGCGGATTTCTTACGCATGATTACGTAGAAATCGTCAACGCTTAAAGCCGACAACAAGCCGGCAAGCGGTTCACCTGATGTTATGTTATCACTAGGACACCCATTAAATAATTCTTAAATATAAAATTTGGTTCATCTTCATCTAAATCTACACTGCAACACAGAGGTAAACCTTATTTTTTTTATTTGTTTGTATACAATTCCAAAAATTGTTTCACTGATTGAATCTAAAAAACTTTTATAAAGCAAAGCCTCAGTGCGACTGACAGACAAAACGTCGGACTTTCAAATGGTAAACATTTCTCGTTGTAAAGTACTGTTTTCTTACCATTATAAAGTGGATAAACAACGTGAGTTTGAAGGTTTTATTTACATTCTTGCTTGCTTAGTGGCCCGTACAGCGCCCGCGAGTTGCTCTAAACTATTTGAAGAAGATTTAACTTGATGTTTTGTTCTAGGTATATGGACGCAGTGCACTTTATAACATTTTTATTTATAGTTTAAGCAGAGCTGAGGATTTCAATTTGTTTATTCCGTATGTACAGTAGGCGAAATATATTCATGTACCACATTAGAACCCTATCGCAATGAGGCGACGCGTTAAACGCCAGGCTATGTCATACAAATGTCATGCGTATGTCTCTTCGACTAGGTTCTACGGTGGTACGTGTTTCAATTTCCTTGACTGTACATATTATATTTAAATGAATATAATATGTATAGTTGACCAAATAATTGCATGATCACTTTCGAACCTTATCTACTACTGTAAGAGAAAGGCTTGTAAACATTTAAGGGTTGGAATGTTTTCACGATAACTTACTTGCATAAGTATTCTTTGGTGAGGGTAAACGTATAAAAACATATTTCGAATTGTATCACTAACCAGTTTGTATTTAAATCTACTAAAGGTTAATTTACTTTACTTTAATTTGTAAAAATACTTTTTAGAGACAAATAAATTTTATTTATTTATCTCTTAGTATTACGGTCGAAAAGTGGTCAAGCAATTTCTTGGTCAACTATAAAAAAAAATATTTTGGGACAGTTAACACCAATTGACTTAGTCCCAAAGTAAGCAACTAAAGCTGCTTGTGTTATAGGTACTAGACAACGGATATACATACCTATATAGATAAATATATACTTAAATACATATAACATCCACGACTCGAGCACAAACATTCGTATTCATCATACAAACATTTGCCCCTCCCGGGAATCGAACCAGGTACCTCAAGCTTCATAGTCAGGGTCACTAACCACTAGGTTATCCGGCCGTCAAACATATATACATACATACATATATAGGGTACTAACTAGACAATTGTATCTATTAGGAATCTATGTTTACGTTTATAAGACAGTTTTCTCTTTGTTACGCAATTTTTGCGGGTGGTAGGACCTTGTGTAAGGTCCGTCTGGATCGCTACCACCATCTTGTTCGCTAATCCTGCCGCTAAACAGCAGTGCTTGCACTGTTGTGTTCCGGCGTGGAGAGCAAGAGAGCCGGTGTAATTACTGGCACAAGAGGTATTCCATCTTAGCCCTCTGGGTTGGTAACGCATCTGCACTCTCTTTGTTGTTGCAGGTGTCGATAGGTGGTGGTGATCACTTACCATCAGATGACCCACTTGCTTGTTTGTCTTCTTATGTTGTGTATTTTTTTTTTTAAGAATGATCATAGAAATCTATGATTTAAACCTTAAGTACTTGCGTTTTAAGCATTAGAACTTATGTATAGTCGACCAAGAAATTACTTGACTACTTTTCGACCGTATTAAAAAGGGATATGGTTCGAAAGTGGTCAAGCAATTACTTGGTCCACTATACTATCAGCATAATGGAACCCTGACGACCGCAGAGAGAGAGAGACAAAAGCTTCAAACTTATTCCTGCCAATGGTTTAAAATACCGCGAAAATTACACCAATCCCCCTTTAATTTCCTCTAAACAGATCCAATGAATCGAAATCCGATGAAATCTCTCATCCGCGTCCCAAATTCCTTCCGCAAACAAATAATTCCTCCAATTCACAAATAACACCCCCTTACCACCCCTTTATCTCCGTTTATAACAAGGTTCCTGCACCATCAAAACACAAGTGATAACTACCTTCACAATACAAGCATTATGTACGTCAGCTCAGCGGCGCCCGAGACCATTAAGACGTTACATTAAGCCCTATCGTGCCAAACTGAATGTTCCCCATTTCCCTTACGTCAAGTAACAATCTAAGCACGGCCCCCTGAATAAATCAAGCCCTGCACCTCTGATCCCTTAAATAAGTACGCTCTCGTGTGTGAAATATCGAGTGCGTCTGGCTTTCGTGATGTGCGCGTCGGTCTGGTGGGACCGCGAGAAAAGAAACTGACAGTTGTGTCGTAATGGCGTCAGGAAAGATGAATAACTTTTAAATGTGGAAAGAACAGTATTGTGATTTTCGTATTGTGGGCCACGATACTTTCGAAATCGCATATTTAGACCGGGTATAATAAACACAAAATCTCTCGTATAAGTACCGAACATTTCAATGTGGTTTTCAATGTGTGAATTTAAAATGCTATATAATGAATGACACACAACACAAAGAAAAATTAGGGTAATGGAAGGATGTGAATTTGATTTTTTTAAGTAAAAAAAAACCTCTTAACTACACTAACATTGTTTGAAAGGAAAAGAAAAATAACAAGAAAATTACAAGAGAAATTTGACGTTTACGTACGTAGTAGAAATAGATATTAATTCATCTAGTATTGATTTTTTTATGTTTTAGTACAAAAATAGCCTAAAACAAAATGTATGCAAAATGAAAAAACGTTAGTGGGGATGACAGGCGGCATGTACGCCAAAGGTCGTTAGTTGATGACTCCAGAGGCCTAAAGAAGGCGTACCTATATGTCACAATGTTTAGTACAAATAATTATTGTACGTCTAATAATACCAAGTACCAATATAAATATGTATATTAGCGTTGGTACTGGTAATAAACTTTATATAGCTTCTTTCAGCATTTCCTTAATTTTGAGGGTTGAATCAATTGCCATTGAAACTCATAAGATTTAAATCTAATTAGAATTGTTGATAGACATACATATATTTTGGTATTATTCAGCTTAGACACTCCTACCCATCAACACAATTAGTCAGACTCCTAAATGAGCGCACCAAGTAAGTACTCGTAGTCCAATCAACTCACGTGATTCTTATAAGCCAAAACATACGCTGTAAAACAAATTTCAAAGGAAACTTTACATACTTATTCTCTAATTTGACGCATGCCACGTAATCTACTTTTAAATCACAAGTCGACAGGCTCCGCTGGATTCACGTGCGCGCCAGCATTGGAATTCACGCCGCGCGCCGCGCCAAGTGACACGTACGGCGCGCATCCTTCAGGGCCCGCCGCTCTGACGCACACCTCGTCGTTATACAGCATGTATCTAAGAAATTAACTTGCGCGATGAACAATTTCGGAGCTAAAATTGGCGGAAAGTGGGTGCCTTCAATACGAGGGTATTAAGGCGCTAAGGAGATAGCTTTTTCATTCTAATGGGCGTGCCTGATGTACGACTGTCTGAGTACAGTCGAATCATTTGTGTCGTGAATTCGTGAAGCCATGTGGAATCTTTCCACAGTAATCATGCTCATTTATCCATAGCGGTATGGCAAAGCAACGAGAGTTGACGTACAATCAGCCTCAGAAATAGCTTATCACTTAAGAACCTTGTTGTAGTAACGTATGCAATGAGAGTTGCTCGAATTTGATACATCAGTACATCACTGACGGCCACAAGGTACTAAAATGTTCAGCTACTTTTCAGGCCGACCGTACATGATTACACACACAACTACATAGCGTCAATCAAAACAAAACAATTTTTTTTAAATTCGAACGAAACTCTCCGGTGCACACATGGCATGCAGCAGTGTGTGTGGACGCAACTCCCGTTGCATTGCCTATGTATAGTTTGACTGTACAATCTAATTAAATTTACTATAGAAAATATTTACGAAAATCAGAGTTACGCTTTTGTCAAATAACGAAAATTAGATAGATGAATCGTACAAAGGTAAATGAGAAGAGATGTCTTAAATGGATAAGTAGTTGGCCCTGTACAGTCAGCCCCAAAAGTAGCTAAATACTTAAGAACCTTGTCGTAGTAACGTATGAAATGAGAGTTGTTTGAAATTGTCACATTACTGACAGCGACGAGGTACCTATTAAAATGATTAGATACTGAGGCTGACCGTATACATACATACAGTACGTGAATTCATAATCAAATATATTTATGTGGACAGCCAAGGTGCTTAAAAATATTTGAACACCCCCTTAAGGCCTTTGACAATAGTTTTGTGTCAACTTGAGCACCTAAAAAGCCCCTCTGATAAATGCGACGGCGTATTATTAAACCGCGATTAGAATAGAATTGGAGAGTAACAAAGTCAAAGTCAAAGTCAAAATATTTTATTCAGATCAGGCTTACAGGTAGCACTTATGAATGTCAAAAAATTTACCACCGGTTCGGAAAAACCTCTGATGAGAAGATACCGGCAAGAAACTCAACGAGGTGTAATTTTTTAAATAAATCAAAATTACAATGTTATTTTACATCTCAAATATTTAAATTTTTTACAATTTAACAATTTAACACAGCAGGTGTACAATATTTGGAGCCAGGGATCGCCAATACAGATCGGGATCATTTCCAAACATCCTTGTCCAAGATATAGTCATTGATTTTATAAAACGCCCGAAAAATTAATGTCTTCTTGACAATAGATTTAAACGTCAGCACACTGTCATTTCATAGATATAGGAATTAAGCTTGACGCAAGTCTATAAAATTACAGAGTGCAGATGATACTCTCCAATGATATTCTAATCGCAGTTTAATAATACATATGTACATTAGTTTAAAATTAAATGTAGGAATAAAGTAAATGTACATCTGTTACCGTTCTTAAACAATTGACAAATGTATGATTATGTAAATTAGTTTTAAATATATTGGACTCTGGACTTACGGTCTATTAAATAATGCCAATCGATTAATAAACAAATAGGCACATAATGGTGTTTACACAATGATGTTTACATCATAATGAATTAAAATTCATTGTTTCAGAATTAAACAGCGGTCTGTTGAACAGCAATTCGTGTTTGCAAATACCAAATCACAGTGAGCAGGGAATGAACATTTTTTACAAATTATATTTGCCTACAAGTGAAACACGTACATTAAATAACTTTCAAGTGTACTGCGTCTGCGATGTCCCCAATCCGCACTAGTCCAGCGCGGGGACCTACGGCCCAGCCCAGCAGTAGGACATTATGCTATTTTCTTTTTTTTTATTGAATGATCATAAACTAGCAAAAACTTGCCTTTTCGAAACACGCAGAGTTCGAAACACAATTTATAAATTGCGGTAATGATATGATAGTCAAATATACATCAGTTCTGCAAAATGGCCTAAATCTCTTTAACTTAACTTTTGCGGGTGGTAGGACCTTGTGCAAAGTTCGTCCGGATCGCAACCACCATCTTGCTTGCTAATCCTGCCGCAAAGCAGCAGTGCTTGCACTGTTGTGTTCCGGCGTGGAGAGCAAGACAGCTGATGCAATTACTGGCACAAGAGGTATTCCATCTTAGCCCTCTGGGTTGGCAGCGCATCTGCAATCCCTGTGGTGTTGCGGGTGTCTATGGGCGGTGGAGATCACCTACCATCAGGTGAACCACTTGCTCGCTTGTCCTTCCTATGTTGTATAAAAATAAAAATAACTTTAAAAAATAACGCGCTCTCAATCACTACATTTAAAAACTAATTGAAACATGCACTTAATTAAAAATATAAAGCAAGAAATAAAAGTTAATAAACTAATAAGCTCATAAGAAGCGACGTAATTTAACGCGGTCAATGTCCATTAATTCCCCTGACTTTACTTCCTTGAAATTTGATGAGAGTAATAAATAAAAAGAACAATGGATACCCTACATGGGCTGAACGCATATTTGGATATTGGTTTATGCCATGTCATAAAAAATAAGGTATCGCATAGCATACTCAACTGTCACTCAGTAATACAATTTATGTATTAACATCATCCTCCTGGCTCTGTCTTCCCTGTCTATAAAAGGCTTAGTTTAACAACTAAGTAAGAACAGTACCTTATCTAGGTGAGAAAAATTAATTAAATGATGACCGCTGGAAATTGAACTCGGTACCTCACGATCGCGAATCCACCCCCCTTTTCACTAGGCTAGGCCTCCAAGAGTCTTAGGACCGTTTTACAATTTAACATATGTATAATTAATTAAAACTCTAGATCAAGTCTCTTCATAGTTAGCCGTTTTGTCGCGGATATAAAACAAAAATCCCTTCCTAACCAGTCGCGTGTGAAAGGGATAGCTTTGCCCTCACATAACTACTACGCGTACTTATTCATGTTTACCACTGACCTATAGTATCATTGATGTTTACAACGTATTTAAGAGGTACTTACATAATATCCTCGTATTTTTATGTCATATCACGCAAAGAGTACCAAATTGTTTGCAAGTTCCAGACTCGTTAGGGTATCCCGGGTGCACAAAGTTTGGCGACTACTGGAGTTTGCGAAGCATTCAATGCACCACCTGTCCGCGTTTAAAACTGCATGCGGGAGAATTTTGTTCGAAAAGGCTTCAGAGCGTAAGGTTTTTTGCAAGTTTCTTGCCGGTATTGACACCCTCTATTCCATATCCATACATCGTTAGGCACACGTAAAACTTCATAAATTTTGATAGTTAGCAGCGTCTCCTCGCAGTTGACTGAACTACAAAATTAAAAAAAACTATCTGTCACTGCTAGTAACTCGTGTCGGAGGCGGCCATTGTCAACTCTGGCTTTCGTTTGCTTGGTCGTTGATGCGCTCTTAGTTATCTCTTTTTGTTTACTCATCAAGGTTTTGTTCTAGCAAATTTCATGAAAACTTACGTAAGTAATTTCTATATTACAATACTCTTTGGTTATCGCGGTTATTAATACCAGGGATCCAGAGTGCAATAAGGGATCCGCAGTTAGTCGTTGACTGTCGCTGCCTTTATAGTATCGTGAACTAGTAAACGATGAATAGAGACAGTGTCGTTCTTTTTCTAGTAAGCGTAACAAAATAAAATCAACGGTCCGCCGTTTGGTGACCTCTCAGCTATGTACCATGAGAGACCACATTCAAGACTTGAGCTCTAATTCTTGGGATCCAATGTTAAAATGTTGCACAAAGCTCAAGTAGAAGGCATAAAACTATTTTTAATTTGGAGAGGCTAATAACCTCCTTATTCATAAACTCTTCGTAAACATTTGTTAGTTAACATTTTTTACGTCTTTATCTGTCATTGTGACGTTTGCCCTCAAATGAAAGGGACAAAACATTTGTTAGCTTAAAAGACTGTTAATTTTTTATGAATGAGGGGGTTAGTCTCTACTCTGCAACTATTCAGGACTTTTGCAGTCTTAAATATTATAAATACCATGTTCTTTTCTAAAGCGTCTAATTTTATATAGAATAGAGAATTCCAGTGTTTGAATTCAGATAGTTGAGGCATTATAAGCCGCAAATTCCGACCGCTTTACATATTTTTTTAAGTGGTTCTTTGTAACTCGGTAAGTATCTAACAAAGTAAAGAAAAAACCTGAGTCTGGGGCAAATAATACCGTAGGCAGACCATTGAAATCTCCGTAACAGTATTAGAAAAGAAAACAAAATCAAGTACAGTTAGAACTGATGACATAGCGAATATTTCCTACGCATAATGACTTTGTGATGACTTGAGCGTTAAAATTGTTTTAATCTGCGGACGCATCAGTTCGGTCGTTTACTGCAAAAAGTTTTCAATGCCAAGTGTATTTTTTGCCATAATTGTAATCGCTTTGAGAAGTTGACATCAACAACTCATTCAAATCTGTTTTGATACATAATAATATTTATTATGATAGAGTCACCAATTTTAACCAACAAAACTCGCTAATTTCAAAGTATTCTAATGAATGTTGTTAATATTATTTGCACTATCTAAGAGCAATCTACATCTACACTAATATAATAAAGAGGTAAACTTTGTTTGTTCGTTTTTTTTTTGTTTGTATGTAGGGGGTAATCTCTGGAACTACTGAACCGATTCCAAAAAATCTTTCAGTAATAGAGAGCTACGAGTACACTATCCCAGACGGACATAGGCTACTAATTCCACGCGAACGAAGACGCGGGCGTCCGCTAGTCTTGAGTAATTTTACGGCATAATGCTGTCATGTGTTGCGTTGCAGCGAACAAAAAACTGCAGGAGAAAAAATGGTTCAGTTTTCCTATTTTCCATTATTTTTCTAAAGACCTAATAAACCTCCATGAGTTAACTTAAGTTTCATTTTATTTTATTTGTTTTCCTAAGAAAATTCTGTAACTTTTGTACGTTTCGTCTCTTTATGTCGTTGCGACGTTCACTTTTTATGAAACCAAACACTTTAGTCAAAAGATTGGTACACTTATACTAAAAAGGGGTTTAGTCTGCTTGCCTGGTTGTTCGTAACCTCGTCTATAAATTAAATCTTACCCAAAACAATACCGTGGGAAGTAAATAAGTAATTAAATGTTCAAAAGTAATTCCGCTGGCCCCACGGGAGTATCGCGATCACTCCGACGCTCATTTCGCGCGCGAAATTTCATTTCTATTCTTGAAGTGCCCTGGGACCCGGAGCGATTAGGTTCATTTGGTTCTACTTTCTTATTGTTAATAAGATTTATGTTCCATTATTTTAAATAAGTTTCGTTTGACGCAAAAATCACACAACATGTTAACTTTGAAGAGAGTTGTGAAACACTTGCCGTAAAGCAAAGTTATGGTAGCTTGTGATCATTTTTATTGAGACAATGTGGAGAGTTTAGTTCGCCGGAAGTCCGGCTACAACCTGTAGTCCTAACATGACTGGCCAAGTTCTGGGGGCAAAGCAGTTCAGGCCATTTTCAACGCCCTATAACTTCGTTGTGGATTAAACTAGAAGCCTGTATTTTTAGTAACCAAGCAGGCATTGCATAAACACGGTATATTTCAAATTTCATTCAAAATGAACCAGTAGTTTAAGAATTGTAACTAGTCAAAGTTTCTTAATTTGTCACTGACTGACTGACTGACTGACTGACTGACTGACTGACTGACTGACTGACTGACTGACTGACTGACTGACCGATCATCAAAAGTTTAAAGCACTTCTAGTAGACATAGAAGCTTTAAATTTAGAATACAATTAGCGTTTAGTGTATGAATCAAGCAAAAACCTAAATATTTTGCAATTTCTGTCTAGTTTTCTGAATATACCAACTGCATAAATAACTTTGTAATCCCATATAATATATAGAATTAACAAAGTTATTATTTGCGTTAATATGATCTCACAACTTTTTACGGTAGAGGAACTGAGTTGCGAGACTTGGTTTTTTTACAAGTTTTGGTTTTGATGGCTTAGTTTATCTCTAGCTGCGTCCCATTCTTATGACACTAATTAGACAGAGAGGCAGGGACGGGTTAAACTAAACCTGGGCTGTCATGTTAGGGCCGCTGAGGGTGTTCCAGCTTCGTACGCGCCACTACGTGCACTTCGCTTCGTACGCGGTGCGCGTGCCGCGGCCGTTGCTGGAGAGCATCTCATGTGCGGACTTCTGGCCGAAGGGTGTCGTATTCCGGCGGTTCAGGGGCAGTCTGCCACTGGAGAAGTCTGCACCAGAATCGACGATGCAACGGTGCCGAGCCGAATCGTCGCCGAAATAATATAGTTTTATTTTTTTATGTATGGTAGTCTGTAAAGTATTTGTTTATGGGCCTTTGTAGCCTGAGAATAAATGATTTTATTTATTTATTTATTTATTCAGTTATGTGATATAATAACTAACTTTAGAATTAAAGTGTTTTGATCCTTGGCACGTTCAGATATGCGTAAGTTTCTGTCACAAGAAACGTTTAAGGTGTACGAGACATTTATTGTGGCAAAAACTGACACTAAAGGTAGCCTTTACAACATGAGTCCTTAGGATCGTCTTAAGTATGGAAGTAGCACAGGGAGAGGAATATCTTGTTATTCAAAAGAGTTAATTCAATATTTATGGACTTTACTGACAAATACGAGGTCTAACTGTGCCCCATTTCAACAGAAAGAATAAAAGAAAATGTATTTTATTGCCACATAAAAGCTAACAAACACGTAAGGTCAGCATCATAAATATATATACGTTACCAAGACGTCAAAAATATCTATACACCTTTATGCCACGAAACATAATGTCGATGTATAGGTACATATTTTGACGATATGGCTGTCTATATGTTTTTACAGCTGACTGTACAAAAAAAACTTATTTAATTTCACCTATGGGCATACCATTCGTAAACAAGGTGGGCGTGACGGCAATAGGTTTTGGCGTCAGCATAAGCTGATGGCGCCTACCCTGGCTGGAGGCGCCATACAACGCTGTTTTTCAACCAATACTCAACTCAAAATTATCCTACGTATCTAACTAAAAATTCAATCTGCCAGGTACGGGATTTCTTTAACCTACAAATATACATCAATCTATATTTATCCAAACACTAAATTAAGCCGAATTGAAAACGTAAGTTACTGTATACCAACCTTGAAGTTAAAGAATGAAGAAAAATCTAAGATCGTACCTTTTAAAGTGAATGATCAGGTCTACCAACTTCGCCAATACATTACTAGTGCCGTGGTAGGTTTTGATATCGATGATACTCGTATTTATTTTATACTGAAACCGTTATGCTTTATTTACAATCTTTGCTAGTAATTGTAATTTACTGTAGGTTATTCATTATGGGCAATAAAGGCTAGAAGTTCTTTACAAACTCATATCTTACATTTTACAATGAATTTTATATAGTTACCCAGTTTTCCGGCAAAACTTTGTCTGTTTTTAAATTTTAACAGTTAAGCTGCAGTCACGAAAAAAATACCGATAAACGTTGATTAAAAAAAAAACCATACTAACTAAAGAATACTTAAATTACTTTTAATTTGTAATTTTCTATTTCGTATAGATTCGAGATTTCGTTTTCGTATTTTTGTTATTATTAAATTTTGACATCTGCAGTACGAAGTAAACGTGACTGTGTAACTACGAACCTAATTTATTTCTCACTTGGCTATTCGTTTCAGTATTATTTTCCATGTGCCTACTTTGACTGCGAGTACGAACACTCACGTCAAAATTTAATTGTGACTTGACTCCATGTTTAAGCAAATGCGACATCGCGACACCAAAAAATCGCATCAGCACCTCACTATTCAAATTTGCATCGTAAAGACGCACGAGACCGAACTTTCCGAAGCCGGATAACAATTTAGAACTAAAAGGACGTGTAGACATAACTTTACTTCTCGCAGACGGTCCCAAGGCACCGGGTACCTAGCCTGCAACGCGTGCGTTTACGTTACCCGTTAACGGGAATACATAGGTGGTTTTAGCTAAAACTTTGACATTGCATTTAGAAGTTACCAGTGCAATGGCTGCTCTATTTGTTAACTGGCTTTTGTCGCGACTTAGTACAGACAGCATCAAATATATATAAGAGCGGGGAAGGTGGTGAAAATATCTGGACTCGACTCTATCATCAAATACATTTGGGCGTGATCAGAGAGTCTAGTGGAAGTTTTTGTTACAGTAAACGCAACAAACGCGTTAGAGTTAACTTCTAAATTACTATGGAAGCAAAAACAGCTTGCGGCGCGTATTTGCAACCAAATATTTCCATACAATTCACAAATATTTTTGACCACCGTGAGCGCTCCAATAATTTGATGCTAACATCTGTGGAATTTGGAAATATTTAGGAAGGTCTGTAATATTCTTTCTTGTCTACGCTAATATAATAAAGAGGAAAACTTTGTTTGTTTGTTTTTTTGTTAGTTTGTTTGTATGTATGGGGTAATCTCTGGAACTACTGAACCGATTTCAAAAATTCTTTCACAGATAGAAAGCTACACTATCCCTGACGGACATAGGCTACTAATTTTACGTGAACGAAGTCGCGCGCGTCCGCTAGCTATTCAGCTTCCAGAAAGAGTATCCAGATAAAACAAACACCAGATTTTAAGTTAAACCTGTGGCAATATAACTGCGTTATGCCCATCTAATTGCGTTCAGTAGTTTTTGCGTGATGCGCGTACAAACACAACACACATTCAACAAACTGGAACAAATTACCTTGCTACTCCGCGAAACCAGTGCCAGGCTCGTGCAAAATAGCTGCGTCTGTGCGATACATATATGCAACATATATGCAATTTTGCATGAACATATGTATATGTGTCGCACAGACGCAGCTATTTTGCACGAGCCCGGCACTGGTTTCGCGGAGTAGCAAGGTAATTTGTTCCAGTTTGTTCATATGGACCTCGGCAAAGTAACGCCTGAATCTATTAATTATTTACAACACACAGTATTTGTCCTTACTTTTGCGTAGCAAAACTAACAAAACTTTTGAATGTCTATTTCGAAAAGCAAGTTGAGACCTGTTCGTTTTATTAGAAAGAGGCCTAATGCGGGCTTTCAAAGAGGAAGTGAAGAGCAAAATAAAATGATAACCGATGGTTCCGTCCGTGTACAAATTATACCAGCTCCGGTCGTTAAATGTATTAATTTTTACATATAATTTCTTCTCACCATATTTCATTGTGTAAATGTTTTATTAACGTGGCCAATCATTTCATAAGAAACATTTTACAAACTAATCATTTGGACCATCGTGTAGAATCCCATAGTGTAAGTTAAATTTGTTTTATATAAATCCTGAAACAGAATCCGTAAAAAAAGCATTTTGCCAAATTATCAGTTTGTGAAACGTTTTTTATGAAATGACGGTAAATCCATAAAACAACGAGTACATGCCCCTCGCGGGAATCAAACCATTACGTTATCCATGTACGGTCGTACATAAGATGTGCAGAGGCAAGTGTAATTTCTTATCACAAATCGGCAAGCATAACGCACAAATTTAATACCTACTTAACAATAATAAAGATCTCAAGGAACCCAAAAGGCTGGGGCATCAAAAAAATACCCCAGAACAAAGAAAAGAAGGTATTTGTAAAATGACCAGGCAGACATAGCATCACAAAAGATCCCGGGGGACACAAAGCGGGCAAAAAATAGGGGTTATTTTACGGCCCGGGCTGAGACGTGGGCCAAGTATGGAAAGAAATATGTTAATTAGTTACAATGATGTGTCAAGTTGACAGCGTTCTTTGGTTTTATTGGGACTGCGATTAGGAGATCGACAAGTTTTAGTTAAGTAGTGGCAGTTAAAATGTTGCAGAAAAAACTTTTTTTTTTTAGAAGTCCAGTGTTTTTCTCCTTTCAGAGATCCGAGGTGCCATTCCTGAACTCAAAATTGCTTTTTTTGGCCATAGGTATTGAATTTTAAGCTTTTGGTTAATAGTACATTACATTTGCGTTTGGAATTAGATCACCGACCGTTGTTTGAAATCTTTTGGACTTCAATTACAATTTTATGTATTATCGAAAGAGACTAATCCGGATAAAAACACTTTTAAGCCTGACGTGACATTGGTGTAACGAAACATTGTCACGTGACACAATGTATCATGAATATCATGATATTAACGATCATGACCAAGATATTATATACGAACGACACAAGTTACACGCGAATTCATCACACATTGCGTTGATTTGAAAAATTGGTGTTATTTACACGACCAAAAAAAGGAGCCGAAAAGTTTCAGGGCTCAATGTGTAACTAATTCTGTACCATCATGATCATCATTACATTAAAAAAAAAGTCTACTACTGGGTACCTGCATGTCTTTTTCAAGGATCTCCGCGCCACTTGATCTTGTGCTTCTTACATCCAACGGTTTTTTAACTGTGTAATTCTATACGTTCATAAAGTATACAGTATTCTGCAGTACCTGCGAGCTCCTAACCAACAATGTATGCAAAGATATCGTTATGATGAACGCACATAAAAGAAGGGTTGCAGTTAACAAAAGCTATAAAACGCGGCATGTTAAATCTTGCGAATGGAGACCGCAAGATTGCATAATTTACAGCCCCGCGACTTCGGTACAGCACGACATGGTAGGTATTACCGTCGCAAGTTATAAGCGATAGCGGTTACAAAGCAACTAGCACAAATCTTGATACGCGTTAACTTATTTTGTAACTGAGTACGTGTTTTTCTAACATGCTCGGCAGTAGACGCACTAGGCTAGGTAGCTTGTTACCGAGTATCTAGAAGATTCGTAGTAAGTGCACAGCTGCCCAAGCTTAACAAGAAAGCTGTGCGCCGTCGCCGTGGGCGGAAAAAATAGACAATTTCCATTTTAACCATTCGGGTTTTGAGTAGATTTTAGGACAAACCGTTTTATAGTGTCCTGTGTCTTGCTAAGAATTACCAAGCTTAATATTTTACAAATACGACAGCAGTTAGGCATGCCAAATTGGATTTGATAAGTTTTTAAGATCTAACTTTATTACTTTATATTATTGCTAATAAAATTGGCATTTACTTGAACTATTTGCACAAAATTCAAATAGAAATTATTAATTTTTCAGTTTCAATTCGATATGGTCGACAGGTATCTCGACACAACCCACAATTATAATAATCCATATGATCCTCACGGGTATTACAAGAAGCAACGCCAGGGTCACAGGATGAGCCATGGGGTAAAGAAAGCACTCAACTTAGATACTAACAACTTGAGACTTAAAGACTAAAGAAGAAAGAACGGAAACATCAGAACCGTGATTCCGTTCAGAAGCAAAGTCTTTGAGAGCTAGAATTTTCTCAAAATAAATAACAAAACGTAAGTATTAATCACGCAAACACGCAAAGTACCAACCAATCACGGCATCTAGTGACGGTGGATCTATCTTATTATTGTGATGATATATTCAAGCGGAAAGCATCATTTAAATAGAATTTTAGTATCTACGTTGCGTTTCCATCAAATTTTTCCATTCAGTCATCCATTTCATATTTAAGACATAAAAAATACGCGGTATTCTTTCAGTCTGAACTCCTTTGACTTGGACCACACGGCCCGATAGCCAACACAGTCTCGATGATATAACAAAAGAACTGCCGTTATTTCCCACGGGGTGTACATTCCTATCTGTTTTCGGTCACTCCGGTTTATGTCCACTTGTTTCAACAGTCCGTGCCCCTTCGACGCTTTGGTTTTAAAACTTGGGTATCCTAAGCTGACTATGGCTCTTTTCTTTCGTTTTTCTCGATTATTTAAATGTGACAATACCCCCCTCTGTTACATTGCGTCGAGGTTTAAAAGTCAAAGACAAGGCAAAGTCATGTCTCATAAAGAGTCCTCACTGCATTAACTGACACCGCGAAAGTGCTCACGTTACAGACTTCACATGCTAGTAATTAAGTACGTATAATAAATACTTATGTCAGTCTTTCAGGTATTTATCTATAGGTCTATGCAGCCTGTAATAAATTTATTCTATTCTATTCTATGGCCTTCCTATACCCGAACTTTCCAAAGTCAAAATTAGAGAATTCACTTTCCCCACGGCTTTGTTGAATTGCTAAGATAAGAAGTCGCTTCGAGAAGACAATAGTGTACGTGACTTAATATAATAGGCGATTACGTTGACACACTTAGGGTCTAGATTGAGAGCTATTAGGGTCACCAGCATTGTATGCAGGACCATTACAGCTAAATTATACGTGTAGATTGCCCTTGTATTGTGATGCTAGTGTGAAATATAATAATTTAAATCATCGTTGAATTGGATTGGAAAATTAAATTTGTCCTCTTATCCCTTATTCCATATCTCCTTGGTGTTGCGGGTGTCTATAGGCGGTGGTGATCACTTACCATCAGGTGACCCACTTGCTTGTTTGCCTTCCATAACTGACTAACATACATTTAAGCAAACTTCTGTAACAACGTAACACGCTTTGGATTAACAATTATTTGAAACAAGCGATTTGCCTCGGGTTCGCACCATCTAAGTATGTAATACGTATACATATCATTATTCTTGACACGTTAAACAACAAAAAAAGTGTTAGCAACCCTTTAGCTATACATACATACATTGCAGTACCTAACCTATATATTTGAACAGCGACTTATTTAAAAATCAACATATATCCTTACCGCTCTACAGCTGTCACCATCTTCTTCATTTTGGCGCACTATGCCAAGTTCATGGACCTTATTTGAAGCTTATCATGGAATGGCTTATTTGGAGCAACCTATCATTCAACACAGGTTACAAATGATATTTATAACGTTATCGGGATTTTAACGCGATAAAAGTATATTTACTCGACACCACGGCCATTGAAGCATGGCCGAAACGTCGAGGTAAATTAACAATATATTTTTATCGCGTTAAAGTCCCGATAACTGTATAAATAAATATGTGTAAAAATCGCGAAAGTTTTAAACAATTGAGGTTACAAATGAAGTTGTATTTGTTTTTTCCATAGAAATAGTACATCATAGAAGGAGTATTAAAATTGAAAGCGATATTTTATTATCTGATTTCTTTACTTTAAATGGCAATACAATGTGTGAAAAAGAGATGACTACATACTCTAAACTCCTCTTCAATTGACACCCTGTACACGACCAATAGACAAAATGGTCACCTTTGGCTATGGTAATGTTTACATTAAGGTAGTATACGCTACGTTTTTCTTATTAATTTGCAGGTTTTACTACCTTGACGCACACAAAGGTGACCATTTTGACAGCTTTGGCTATGTACACTTGACAAGTACTGAGGCTATATCCATGCTTTAGTCCTTCATCCAAGGTTTTTTTTTTCTTACTGGTGCAAATGCCATAATACACTGCTTTCTCACATACGCGGTGAGGACGTGTACCTATTAAATTTTGAGTTTTATGGGTGCAAGTGGTTTTAGATCTGGTTTCTTTATCCAATTTGAAAAAACTTTCATTTAACCTATATTTCTTTTGCTATAGTTATAAGTAACTTACCTCTGAGTGTATGATTAAACTCATAAGTCGCATTAACCATAATTCATTTTCTCCAAATCCAAATCGCGATGACAGTTTGAAGTTTTCTGAAACTGAAAGTAGACTTACCTGAAACAAATACAGAAAAACATTAAATCAACCATTAAAGGAAACCTATGCAAGTTCAGCAGTACAATTCAAATTCGTAAAAGTTTTTTTTAAGTTGAGAAAACTGAGCATCGCTTTTAGTAATTTTTTTGATAAAATCGAAGCATTTGCTCAAATACAACGGCTACACAAATCACGGCGAAGGCCATTCTACTTTAATCATGTATTCTGTGGCTTCAAATAAATCGCAGTCAAAAATGTCCTGTCGCTAAGCAGCGTTGGAATTACTTGCATAAGAGGCATTTTATATTAGTCCTCTGGGTTGACAACGCGTCTGCAGTTTCATTGGCGCTTTGGGTGTCTATAGGCGGTGATGATCACTTACCATCAGGTGACCCACTGGCTCATTTACCTTTCTATACTAGGTATATTTAAAAAAGAACAATTAAATGCGACATCGATCAAACATTGATAAGCTCTGTAACTATTCCACTGTAAATCTTTACGAGTAACAAGCCCATTAACCATTAATTACGAACGATTCATGCCCTAAGAAATAAAACAGAAATCTCGACTTTCTCAACCTTTAAATCTGTACTGATAAAATATAATTGGTTTACAAACGCACACAAAATAAATCCCTATACCTTATATCATACGATTCGAAACAGCTTCAACTACAGGCAACCCTTTAAAAATGGTATGACAAATGAGCTTATTTGATTTACAAAAATGAACTCTACTGCTTCTAGTTAAGTGTCCCGCCTTTGAAATTGTGTTAGCTGGATGAGAGTAGACTTTTATGACGCGTATAAACTAATACCAACCGTGTATCCCTCGTTAATTAATTGATGTTCTTTGTAATTAAAAATGATTTTACTGAGCTAATGATTGAAAAAGATCATGGGTTTATGATGACGACGGAAGCAGTGCCTGATGTAACTCAAATAGCACTTCTCCATTTGAAAAGAGAAATAATAAAGTGATAAGCTTCTGGGTTTCTTCTCAGCAGAATATTCTATTTTCCGAAGCGCTGGTAGACTCAGACTTATACAAGAGCCTGTGTGGTCTAGACATGCAAAATAGAATTTTCAATACAGTTGCTCAAAAAGAGCCCTTTTTTTGGCTGTTTTGCGTGCGCAAAGTTCGTTTTTGCGAACTAGTGCGATTTACTTTTCCAGTTTGTTTTTTAATTTGTACTTGTTCCAATTCATAACTACTTACCAAAGAGTTTTTATAGTTTTAGTTTGTACCAAGACGTAATAAAACTAGAAACCTATTATTAATGTAAGAATATCAAAATATTGAGATTTTATATTTTATTACTAGCCTGTTCATCTAAATAATATGATTTTTTAAATAATAACAGTCCTAAAAACAGTTCTTATTAAGGTGGCTGAATGGAACGGAATTCTCTGAGACAAAAACATTGTTGGCCTGTTTAAAGAGCAAATCGACCAATCACATCAGCACGCTGATCACTGATTCGACCAATCAGAACACGACTTGTGCTGCATACGACATAAAATCGACCAATCAGAACACTGGGTCTTTTCTGGTACCCCATATTTATTTACATTAAAAAAATAAGGTTCTTTTTAGTTCCACTTCTCCAGAAACAAATGTCAAAGATATTCAAACAATAAGCACTTCGAAGCGCTTCGCTAAATTAAAAAATAAAACGCCTTTGAATGACTGGCCACTAAGAACGGAATCGTTAAAAAAAGTAAAAATAGGCGGGAGAGTGAAAATATTAATGTTCCCGGCAAGAATATTTCGTTATCCTTTAATAATTGTCCTAACGCTCATATTAATATCTATTTGAAAAAAATCTTTCATTGAGTTGGCTGAATAGCAAAAGCCATTGCCTTATAAATAATGACATACCTTCCGCACTAGTATCGAAATGTACTATTTTATTTTTATTTTCATATGAGTTTTGTGGGAGTCCGTAGCAAGACCCAAGGACTGTAATTCAAGATGGTGGCTCACAGAGAAAAAGTAATTTTCTAATTAAATTTCTTTTGTTACTCATACTAGAAGTAAGTAATTCAATAATGTACTAATTTAACTATTCTTTATTTCGTTAATTGAGAGGATTGGGTTGGGTTGGGTTAGCACGAATTAATACTAAGATCGTCAAAATTATACAATTTTAAAGATAAAGACCAATTAGAAAAGGTTTATAACACCATAAATTAGAATAAAATGTCAAGGTTTGCTCGCTAATCCAGCCCCTAAGCAGCAGTGCTTGCACTGATGTGTTCCGGCGTGGAGAGCAAGACAGCTGGTGAAATTACTGGTACAAGAGGTATTCCATCTTAAACCTCTGGGTTGGCAACGCATCTGTAATATCCTTGGTGTTGCGGGTGTCTGTGGGCGGTGGTGATCACTTATTTTTCATCTTAATCCGTCCAGTTCAGTCGTTAATGCGTACTTGAGGAACAAATAGCCAAATATCATAACTTTCGCATTTATACCATTAGTAGGATTAATAGGAGATTAGTAGGAGTATCAAGTATACAACAATTTTAAGTATTAGCTCAGCTACAAAATTACTTTATTTAAGTGCATAATTATTTAAACTAACCTAAATACTAAACTGGCTCGAGTAAACAACAGACATGAGTAATTTATAAACGAGAGCAAACGCTCTTTCCTAGAACATTAACAATTAAAAGTGCACTCTAGTCACTGCTATGAAATTCTGTGAAATTTAGCTCATCACTTTTCCCGGTACCATTCAAATTTCCAGGCAATAAGTAATGCGATTAGTCAAAAGTTATCGATATTTCTGGAAATATTTTCTCTGAATCACTTATACTTCTATACTAATATCATAAAGTGGTGAAATTTGCAATACTCGTAGAGTCGAACTTCATAACTGCTCATCCGATTTCGTAGTCATTTAGCAATATTCAGAATAGGCTTCCAGAGGGACATAGGTTATATTTTCACTCGGCTACTTAGCAACCCTTTTTATTGATATTTGTTTTATAACGATTTACTATTGGAGACATTTTTTTTTGTTTGGCTTGTAACTTTTTTACTTACCTACTTAATATAGACAATCCTACTAATATTATAAATGTGAAAGTTTGTACAACAACATCCATCCATCCAAATGTTTGTTACTCAATCACGCAAAAACAACTGAATGGATTTGGATGAAATTTGGCACACATATAGTTTATAACCTGGATTAACACATAGGATACTTTTATCCCGTAAAATGCATAGTTCCCACGGAAGCGATAAGTGAGTTATATATACGCCGCCGTGACGTCATGAGCAGCAAAGCAACTAATTAATTCTCTCATTAATTTGTCCAGGAAATATTGCAGATTGCATGTTGGGTGCACGTTTGCTTGATTCAATTAAACAAGTCTACGCGGACGAAGTCGCGGGCAAAAGCTAGCTATCAATATAAAAATAACAATTTAACATAATGCAACTTTATATTGAAACCGTACTTTAGTTTAATATTATAAATACAAAAGTGAATTTGTTTGGTTTGTTTGTTACGCTTTAACAGCCAAACTACTGCATCAATTGGCCTGAACTTTGGCATGGACATAGCTGAGGTCAAGGAGACGGACATAGGATACTTGTAATCCCAGGAGTATGCAATGTTCCTGAGGGAATAACGATTAACAAAGTCAGCCTAAATACACCAGCAGTTGTCAAGTCTGTCATGGACATAGCTTAGGTCAAGGAGATGGACTCTGCTTTTTTTATGAAATAGGAAGGCAAACAAGCAAGTGGGTCACCTGATGGTAAGTGATCACCACCGCCTATAGACACCCGCGACACCAAAGAGATTGCAGATGCGATGCCAACTCAGAAGGCTAAGATGGAATACCTCTTGTGTCAGTAATTACACCGGCTGTCTTGCTCTCCACGCTGAAACACAGCAGTGCAAGCACTGCTTAGCGGCAGGATTAGCGAGCAAGATGGTGGTAGGTAGGTAAATTGATGTTACTAGTAATTGTCCTAAGATGTTTGTATATTTATCATATTACCTGCTGCTACGGCATTACTAATGCTACTGATCTAATGAGATGAAAATAAAAATATCAATTTGGCTACCAATACCAGATCTGACTAAGCAGTGTCTACTCGTAGAACCCAAACTAAACTGAGGCCAATAATAAATATGTGTTCTAACTGAAATCCATTAGCATTAAAAGGCTATTAGATTTAACTAATACATATTCTTTTAAAATGTGTTTGAAATATAAAAATGTTGACTCTGCTCACTCTGCCACTGGCGTTGAAAGAAACAAATAGAGGCGCCAGCCGGAGCGGCGCCCAACCCCATCTCAAGAGCACATCGATGCGAACTAGCGAATATAAAACTTTAAACTGTGTCAGTACACACACGTAAATGTACGACATAACATTACTCTGTGACACTTGTGACATAATGTATGAAGGTTCGAAGTTATAGCAAAGGATGACGTTTTTCTGCGATTGTGGAACGTAGAACCGACGTAAAAATGAAAATGAAAAATTCTGCTGAGAAGAAGTGATGTAAGAAATTAAGCAGTTTATTCTTTTTTTTCTTTTCTTTTCAATACCAGACTCTGGAACAATATACATAATGTCTATGGTAGAGTCAACCAATTTGATTTATAGGCCACTGTAGAACCGTTTCACAATAAATGTCGTAGTGACTCCTGAATAAATGACATAATTTCTCAGCGATGACACATCGTAACAACGTTCTATAGTGGCCTATGAATGAAACTGGTTAACATAAGAATAAAATTAAAGAAAATTAGATAACAATAAATAGTAAAGAAAGCTTTCAGCATATCGAACGAACTGAAACAAGTTAAGATTGACTAAGAGATGTATACGGTCCCCAGGTAAAAGAAATTAGATAGGGATGTATATTATCCTTCCGTCCTTGAACTAATAATAATCAAATGCTTAATCTAAATAACTTAGAGATCTTTAGTCTTAAGTGTCAAAAAGAAAATTACCCAAATTTATGCTTAGCACAGTCGTAAAACGCCTCCACGGTCAAATTATATATACCTACTTTGAGTGGTACGGTCAGTCACTGAAGTAACTGAACATTTTAGTACCTTATCGCTGTCAGTCATGTGACAAATTCGAGCAGATCTCATTTCATACGTTACTACGACAAGGTTCTTAAATGTTTTAGCTACTTCTGAGACTGACTGTACATGGATAAGTACCAAACTGGGACTTGAAAGGATCTATGACTATCACTGTTCTACCTACTCGAGAATAACGTCTATATTTGCATGTACTTCGCCGTCGTTGTTTTTGAGCCAGGGACCTACGTGGCGGTACCTACTGAAGACCAGCGTCTTGGTACTTTTTAATAATAATAATACAAAATAGGAAGGCAAACGAGCAAGTAGGTCACCTGATGGTAAGCGATCATCACCGCCTATAGACACCCACAACACCAAAGGGATTGTAGATGTGTTGCCAACCCAGAGGGCTTAGATGGAATACCTCTTGTGCCAGTAATTGCACCGGCTGTCTTGCTCTCCACGCCGAAACACAACAGTGCCAAGCACTGTTGCTTAGCGGCAGGATTAGCGAGCAAGATGGTGGTAGCGATCCGAGCAGACCTTGCACAAGGTCCTACTACCCGCAAAACGAGGTACTTACGTACTTAGCCGTACCTCGGCTTGATGCTGAGTGGATACCATTTCGGTGTATTTGTATAACGCACCCTTAGAATTAAAGCGACTCAATTCTGAATATGATATTTCCCAAAATTAAACCCTATGTCTTTTAATTAAGGTGATATTTTGGGCTGTGTATTATTCAGAAATGGGTCACTTTAATTCTAAGCGTGCGATAAGTTCACCCTATATTTTTCTGGACGCTGAATGAACTATTTTCTTTCTTTCATTACCGCTTGGATTCTGTGAAATGGGGTGGAGTTTTCTTCAGCAGCGGCCATTGAACTTTGGGAGCAATGTGCGGGATACCTAGGTCAATGACTAAGATTAGCAAATTTGAACAATTTACTTTGCCCTGCTTTCCCTTAACCTATCAATGAGTTGGATTTGGGAAAGAAGGTAGAATTAAAAAAAACCCTTTTGAAATGTACCTAAGTTTGAGTTCTGTTGGTCTGATGCAATCAAGGTTCTTTATGTTAATATTGGTTGTTCATAAAGATAAATAACATCGTCACAGAGATTTTCATTGGATGAAAGTATATTTCTCCGGATATAGCATTACGAAATTAGTTTATAAAATTTTCTGATATGAACTCGAAGACTATAAATGCAGTTCAATGGTATATTTTCTGAAGTTTATGCAAGTAACATGTCAAGCTGAAACGGTCTGGTCTCGAAACCTCACGACCGAACAATTACTAAAATATATACGACGAGCAGACGCGCGCGATATTGTTCGCGTGAAATTAGCCTTTGACGGCTCGTCAGGGATAGTGTAGCTCTCTTTAGTAAAATATTTTTTGGAATTGGTTCAGTAGTTCCAGGGTACCCCCCCCCCCCCCCCGCTACATACAAACAAACAAAATTGACCTCTTTATATAGTTGTGAAGGTGTGTGGATGTAGATGTGTAGATGTAGATGTAAAGTTTACTGTAAGCAATATTCTATTTCGATCGCCATTTATTCTTCGGGACTCTCCTGTCCTTGCATTTTACAAGCTCCGCGAACAAATCCCCACCCGAGACGGTCAACCAACATTGCAAGTGGATACAAAATTCTCCGTACATTTGTTTGAACCGTTCGCTACAAACGGAACTGTTTGAGGAGCAATTTTCCGCGCTATTGTTTCGGGGATAAATCGAGACGGTGCAAGTGTTGTGGACAGTTGAAAAACTTGTGCAACGCGGGTGCTGTGAAGTGATATTGCTTTTTGTACAATATTGTTACGTTTGCAACAGTCGCTGGGCGTAGACAGACATGCAGATAAGGTTAACAGCCTCATATTCGTATGAGACGATTTCATTTGGAACGATTGTTTTAACATTCAGAAAACGATTCAGTTCCATCCTGTAACGGATCAGCGTTTTTCTTAAGGTCACTGGTTCCTATAAGAGGCTCTGATCACCTCTATCGGTTGACCCGGATGCTCGTTTTCCCTCGTTTTACATAAAACCCATATACCTATATGCGGTTTAAAACAAGTGAGCAAGTCTCGACTTGCTCTCTGAAATAAATTTCGCTCTTGATATTTTCAACCGCCAAATTAAGTATCAAGATTATTGGTGATACTTAATTACATTTAATTTTTTACGTATCGTCTGTGTCAAATCAGCCATCCTGCTACATTGAGGTGCTCTAGCATGAGTCGCCAGGGACAGGCTGAAAACCAGCGCTGGCAGCCTCTGACGAAGCGCAGCATCAGCTGAGCCTGTTCCTTTTGTCACTTTATACTAGCTGTAATGAATGTATTTTGGAGTGGCAAATAAACTCATTTCATTTCATTTCAAATTGATTATACCGATTTCGTTTCTTTAATTACTAAAAACTTGTCAGCCCCGGGCTGTCTTTTAATAGCCAAGTTGCAACTGAATCGGTTGTGCCGCTTTCGAGGTAATTTGAACATAGTAAACGGGAGGTTAATATAATGAAATGGCTATTTGTTCAAGTTTTATATCACCATTACAATCGTCATCTTTTTCTTATGAGTCAGCAAAGACAAGAGCTTTTTAACACTTTTCCATATGGACTGAACCAGACCGCCGAATTCCAGATCGATCCAGATTAAACCGGCTGCTGTGGCTTCCAGCTTCATCGACCGTCGCCACGTTGCGTTGTATCATAGCATGAAATATATCTCAACATCGTAGTACAGTCAGCCTCAAAAATAGCTTAACAATTAAGAACCTTGTCGTAGTAACGTATGAAATGAAAGTAGCAGTAGGATTTGTCACATTACTGACAGCGACAATGTACTAAAATGATAAGCTTCTTCTGAAGCTGACCGTACCTATTAGAAATGAAATATATAAATTGTTTTTCGGTAATTAAGAGTTTAAGGCTTTACTTTGCGGAGGTCGATATCAATAAACCTTGCGTCTCCGCGAAACTACCACTGGTTTCGCGGAATAGCAAGGTAATTTCCAATATGTTAGTTTATTCAGTGTTCAGAAGATAACTATTAAAACAAATGAGCAGTGTTCTTGCTGCTTTTATTTGTATTCTTATTAGAATATAATCTCTTTCGTGTTGCCCTGACTCATCCCGCCGGTTGCGAGTCGCGCACGCGGCGCACTGTTTGGCGTGTTCGACACGTTTCGTTATTGCTATGCCATGGTCGATCGTTTTGTGATTTATGAACTCTTTTAAAAGTTTTATTAACTGTTTATGGTTAGTTTTTTTTCTAACGGACCTGAGCTGTTAGCTTTAGATGACTTTTACAGCTTACTGGAGAAAGGGCGAGCAAAAAGGTAGACGTTAGCAAAAAGGTGGACGGTTGGACGTTAAGATATAAGTGACAAGAAGAAATACAGTGATGTACAAAGGCGAACCCCTTTAAGAGATCTCTTCCAGTTAACCTTTGAGTGTGTGTTTTGAGATATTTGGAAGCAATCTGAATTTTAACCTCTGGTTTGGGACTGCCAGAGATATTGTATATCTTGGGACAGTTTACATTACGACTCTACCTTAATTGACCTCGTCCCAGACTGAGCAAAGCCGTACTTTGGATACTAGGCAGTGGATATACATACTTACATAGATAAATAAATATAAACATCCACGACAAAGTTGGTATTCACGTTCGTAGTAATACAAACATTTGCCACTCGAATCGAACTTGGAAGCTGTAGTTTCGTAGTCAGGTTCATGATTTGACTGTGATATAATGATTTATACTGCACGAAAATAACTTCATGCCATTGTTAGGCTGTCTCGCCTAACTATACTAAGCCCGTCTGTTAATAATAATGATAACCTTATCAATTGTTCTGCCCTGACAAGGCCAACCCAGGCGGAAACGCGATAGCACTGACTGCCTGGCGACTAGCACTAAGATAAAGGCAGGAATTCACGTGCCGGCAGCTTGTACACTTCTACCCAATTACAGAACTGGCGTAAGTCACAGGAAACAAACTTGAGACAAGCGTGCATGGTTTTGTCATGAACTGTTAACTTGCATGCTCTCTTTCCCAAATGAAATTAGAAAAATTCTCATAATAATATTGGTTGTTATAATGCTGGTCATTGCCTACGGTTTCTGAACGCATAATCGAGCATTTATGATATATGTGTAGATAAATTAAGTTACTTGCATTAAATGTCCAAGTCAAAGGTGTTTATATTGCCGACTTGGGTAGTGAGACAATACGAGTATTAGGCCAATAAATAAAAGACTTACCCCCTTATTCATAAACGCTTCGTAAACGTTTGTTAGCTAACATGTTTTATGTCTTTATCTGTCATTGTGACGTTTACCCTCAAATGAAAGGGACAAAACATTTGTTAGCTTAAAAAGATTGTTATTTTTTAATGAATTAAGAATGTGGCATACTGCGCACATGATTCTAGGTCATAAATGTCATAATACTAGAAAACTAGCCGAGCTGATAGAACTCGGGCGCGTAAAGTTCTTCAAGCCTGAGTCGTTACATGCGCTTATGATTCAAGACCACAGAATTTACGTAACGAAATTGAGATACAGTCAACCAATGTGTTTCTTAGGTCACTGTGGAACGTTGTCACAATGTGTCATCACTGAAATATTATGACATATTTTAAAGTCCTTATGTCGTTTATTGTGGAAAGGTTCTTCAGAGGCATTTGAATTAAATTGGTTGACCTACGGAAATCCAAAAATATGTTAATCCAATGGTTTTGTCAGAGTCGTTTAAACCTAACATTTTGGAAGGTTCTGTGTTGATTTCGGCGCACCTGACTGTTGCAGGCAACAAGCCATTACATAGTATCGTATCGTGTGAGGTGTTGACCCAGGTCACGTCATCTGCTTCTGACCCCGACATTGACCCCGCAAGCAAACCCGGTAGTGCTGTGTCATCTTGGCAACTCACTTGCGCCCACAACACGTTGTGTTTTAACTACACACGGGGTCAACCTAGATGTTATAGTATCAAAAAGTTTTAAAATATCGAGATTAGGGAAGTTTGTTTTAAGTATTTTATTATTAACGACATATACTGGTATTAAATAAAAAGTCAGCATGTCGCCTAAGTCAATTTTTTACGCTGGAGGCGGCAGAGCATGTTGGTACTATACCGTTTGCACTTAAGATCTTTCATAATGAACAGATGTTCAGCAATAAATCATTTCATTTATTTTTGTTTAAAGGATTTCAAAGATTATTTTACACATTCGTATACTATGACATTTTATTTACCTCGACGTTTTGGGCGCATTGTAACAGCTGTGGTCACGAGCAGACTGAAGTAGAGGTATCACTGTTATTTGTACACGAAATTGTGTTAGAATTATTATTTCAGTAGATCGTCTACTAAAGCAAATTTAGTGTCCAAACATTTTAATCTCAAACTAAATATAGTCAGACGCGTCTGGCACGTCACTTCTGATTTCAGTGACTTCTGACATAATTAAGGTTTTAGCATAAACTAAATCTAGATATTCTGAGAGAGCTGACTCGTGTAATGACCCCTAGCATTTTTAAAGTTGACAATTGAATATCGTAAAAGTTTCGTATCATGTATTTCGATTTATACTTTGAACTAGATAGTCTCCTTCCAAAACAGACAAGTTGAGAGTTAGGGTTAATTTTGAGTTTTAAACCGCCAAATAACCTGTTTATCTAACAGATAAGTAACAGTGACGGTAATTAAACAGCGTTTTCACCGTTGCTCATAACCGTTCCTTAATTAATTGACGAAATACCTAACGTTTAGCACCAATTTCTGCTAAAACTAGTATCAACTCCGAGTACAGCTTCCTTGTGGCCCGTTTCACTAAGCTACAAGTTACAATTTTACAAGTCTAAACCGGCAACATTGGTCAATAATGACCAATGGCAATGGGCATAATGACCAATGTTGCCGGTTCAGACTTGTAAAATTGTAACTTGTAGCTTCGTGAAACGGGCCACAGATGTCCACGTTTGTAGACCTGTATTCCAACAATTGAAGGAACGGTAACGAGCAACGGTGCAAACGTTGGAGAATTACCGGTAAATCTATACTTCTACACTAATCTACATATCTACATCTACACTAATATAATAAAGAGGTAAACTTTGTTTGTTTGTTTGCATGTATGTAGGGGGTAATCTCTGGAACTACTGAACCGATTTCAAAAATTATTTCACTAATAGAAAGCTGCACTACCCCTGACGGACATAGGCTACTAATTTCACGCAAGCGATGTCGCGCGCGTCCGCTAAAGAGTTCTATAACAAAATATTGCTATACTATCAAATTAAAAAAGACACACTGTAATCAGTTGCTAGTTGCAGTACCAATGGCTTGACCGGGGAGTACTGAATACCGGTGAGTGAAAGATCCCCACGAGGGATGGAGGAGGCGATAACGTAAAGGCTGACGATGGATAAACGAATCTCTTGGGGTCGCTGGTGCTTATGGGTGCCGGTGATTGCACTCGATCTGGTGACACGCACGCTCGTTTGCCTCCTTTTTAATTTAGTAAGGAAAAAAGGTAATGGACATAGGATTGAAAATTATTGGAGGAGGTGCTGATTCATAAAATAGCTTTCACCAGCGGTGGGACACCATATACATATAGATTAATCAAAGATGTCTTATTTTCTTTATTTATTAGGCAATAACTAAGTGTAAAAAACCCTATGCGAGTCTACGATCATGTGTATCTACAAATTATTTCTGTCTTCATGCGAACCGCTTTAATCTACATTTCAGTTTCGATCACACGCAAACACCCTGATTATTTCGACTATAATGGATCCATTACTATTCGGATTGTTTGCCAAGGATGGTGGCAAATCGCTTAGCCGGGCTAATGTTTCTTGTGATTTATACTAGCTATCATAGTGCGAAACCGTCTCCATTTCCAGAGTAAATGTATACTGTTACCTAGTTACTGGGGTTGGGTAAGAACGGGCGCAGACGCACGACTACGAGACGTTAATAAATCGCACGACTGACGTGATGTTAATAAATCGAAAGACGTAAAAACATAAAGATGATCGTTCAATACAATGGCGTCCCGCGTTTCATCACTGTTTCGTGGACAATTATGCACTTTGGTTTGATAGTAACTATCGTATTGTTCTTATTCTTATTGTATTTATCTATTTAGGCATTTAAAATAGATCGTTACAAGATAAGAAAAATAATCCTACGACATAAACATAACTCAGTTGTTAGATAATACTTAAAGACTGTCTTCGTCTGTCTGTGCTAGTTCTATTAAGGGTCTATTTTATAAAAAAAACTCTTGGAAATTAACTAAACATACAAGACCACATATCACTTTTACAAGACCACTTTTTTTTTTATTTGTCACTGTGTTCCGTGGCTACGTTTTGCCGGGCAGTGCAGTCAAACGTATTGAAATAAACGGATCACTGACGTATTTAAAGCGGAGTTATTGCTCGACATGGTTCGGCCCAGTCCGTGATCGTTACTCATGCGCCTCGTAACAACGATGACGATCATCCGTCAATTTCAATACATCTGAATCTTACGGTGGTTTTCAATTAAAAGACTAACGTCTTGCGTACACCTTGGAGTAATCAGTCGCAGTTTCGCGGCCGCCCTGCGGACCGCGGGGCAATGCGACGGGAATTCGTCGCAGCACGTGACTTATCGCCGCAATCACGCCATTGCCATCATTATTTGTCAGTCGCGAAGGTCTAGGGTATTAGCGTAGAGGTAGAGCGACAGCTAGAGCGTTTGAGAAATTCCCGCTTCAGCCCGAAACAATACTAAACCCCATACAATAATGCTTTACGCTGTCGTGGAATGCCTGCCGATATAAATGTGCGATTTTTTTATGAAAACTACAGAACCAATTTAAAAATTAGAATACCTAAATATACACTCGATGACGGTGATACTAGCTTCTTTGTGCGATAGCTTACACCATAAATGCATACCTAATGATTAACTCGATAGGCACTGGAATATCAATGAGACATTTATTGAGAAAAGGATCCAAAATGGTTCACGATGTACAAGCAATAGAGAGAAAGCGAGAATGAGAAACAACGCATAGCAAACCATCCCTTTATAACAGTTTTGTGAACATGTTGGTATAAAAATAGATTATTACGCGATAAATTTTAAATTTCGATGCATTTGATGAAGAACAATAATAATTTCATTAAACGTTATATTATTGTCAGATTTGAAACATAGCAAAACTTCGAAGAGAACAGTGAGCATGCTAAGAATTATCAAGTAGCGGTTCATTAGCGAAACGAACCCGCTGTTAAACTACGCTATGTCCAGGGTGCTTTCTGTCGGAACAAAACCACATAGGTCATGGTTGGCGTCATTATAAGTAATGTTGTTTATTATGGGTACTATAGTAGTAAGAAACGTCATTAGGATTTGTAGGTCTGTCAGTCCAGTCATTAGGACTTCATTTACTTTAGAACGCTTTTGTATACGTCGCGCGTGCTCTACGACTTGATTGTGTAAAGAATCAGTTTCTATCACCTGTTTTAGGGCTCCGTATTTCAAAAGTAACTCTTATAGGATTACTATGTTGTCCGTCCGTTTGTCTGTCAAGCACAAATATTATAAATATTTAATTAATAGATTCAGGTGTTACTTTGCGGAGGTCCATATCAACAAACTGGAACAAATTACCTTGCTACTCCGCGAAACCAGTGACGGGCTCGTGCCAAATAGCTGCATCTGTGCGACATATATATATATATCTCCGCTTCCACACGAAACAACATATATCACACAGACTCAAATACACACGGTGGTGTGTAGTTGAGTCTGTGTGATATATTATGTTGTTTGTGTTGTGGTGGTGACCACTAAACACTAAAACTACACAATCGACGCGCGTTTCACCTCTGTACGAGGCATCATCCGGATCTAATAGTACGACCGTTCGCTACTTGAACGCCATTCGTCAAAAACATTCGAGACTCGATTACCCTGATTGACGAACTATCTAAATACGTAAACATTTGTACGAAACCCCTAATACGTGACTCAGAGTCGCTTATTCGGTTTTTTCGTCGACAACTCATTTGAAATGAAAGTATCATCTTTTCTGTCACGTGTCACCTGCGTCACGCGTGCCTTAGGATCGCCATCCATGTCCTAGGCCCTTGAAAACCTCCGAGGGTTTCCTCCGCGCATGCCTTATCATTCATCTCCGCTACGTGACCGAGGAACTGGAGCGTCCCTCATCTTTGTCCCTACGTTACGTCACCTTTCAAACTAGGCTCCCTAATCTGTTAAAAATATCCTATACTCATTCCTGTTAGACAGGCTACAGTTGGCGGGGGTACGACTTTCCGAAAATCGTTTTTTCCTAATGGCGATAAATACTAGTCGCATATTTTACCACGTTTTATTTTCTCGTTAGCTTCTTTTCCCGAAAGCGTTTGTAACCATTCGCATATTTTCCCAGTTACTTACTTTTCAGAAGCTTAATTTTCCAATAGTTTTTTAACAAGGATACACTCACAGAAACGAACTGCTACCAGAAAAGTAGGTTAGGTTAGAACTGCGTCCCCAACAGGAACGAACTGCTACCAGAAAAGTAGGTTAAGTTAGAACTGCGATCCCAACAGAAACGAACTGCTACCAGAAAATTAGGTTAGGTTGGGTTAGAACTGTGACTCCTACAAAAAGATTAGGTTAGAAAGGAATTGCTGCTAGGAAAATGGGTTATGTTAGGTTAATACTGTCTTTTCAGTCTTATGTCATCACCAAACTTTCCCCCAATACGACTTGTTAGAGTGAGAAATTGTGCAAATGGTTAAAAAACCTATTGGAAAATTAAGCTTCTGAATAACAAATAAACTGGGAAAATATGCGAATGGTTGCAAACGCTTTCGGGAAAGGAAGCTAACGAGAAAATAAAAAGTGGTAAAATATGCGACTGGTATTTATCGCCATTAGGAAAAAACGATTTTCGGAAAGTGAAGTATACACTCCACTTGGCAAACTTATTTCACGCGGGACGCAAGACTCAGAACAATAAATGTGTTGTTTAACAAAGATCTTGACTCCGAATGAGACTAGCAAGATGTTAACTACGGTAACTAAGGACTTGAGCACAGCAATTAAGGATCTTCCTTCAACTACAGTAACTAAGGTCTTAACTACTGTAACCAAGGTCTTAACTACAGTATAACTAAGATAATAATAAAACGGTATGTCGATGTGCAAATATAGTGGTGTAATTTTTTTTTCAAATAAATATTATGAGTGTTGAGTGAGAGTGGCTTTTGGCTTGTTTTCTTAACTCGTGTTTATTGATAGCGCATTGCTGCGATCTTGTGCGTACTAGTTTTTAAATATAAATACTTTGCTGCTACTTGTGAGATCTTGTAATTGTCTTTGTTAATGTTACTGAAGATGTATCTCTGTATTTGTAAGCTGTCGGTTCTCCGAATATATAAAGATAAATAATAAATAAATATAAATACAGTAACTAAGATCTTAACTACAGTAACAATAAGGACTGAACTACAGGAACTAAGGTCTTAACTACAGTAACTAAGGTCTGACCTACAGACTAATATTTAATACAAAACAGAGCCCTGTAGGATATGTCATAATGATTAATTTTGAAGGAATCTAACAGCTCTTTTGACATATTTTTAATGCGATTTCATGCGATTTTTTGCGGGTGGTAGGACCTTGTGCAAGGTCCGTCCGGATCGCTACCACCATCTTGCTCGCTAATCCTGCCGCTAAGCAGCAGTGCTTGCACTGTTGTGTTCCGGCGTGGAGAGCAAGACAGCCGGTGTAATTACTGGCACAAGAGGTATTCCATCTTAGCCCTCTGGGTTGGCAACGCATCTGCACTCTCTTGGTTGTTGCAGGTGTCTATAGGCGGTGGTGATCACTTACCATCAGGTGACCCACTTGCTTGTTAGCCTTCCTATGTTGTATAAAAAAAAAAATATGCCCCGCAGAATTTATTATTACTGTAGAATATTATTATTGTTACAGAAGGGCAATACGTCAGTAATAAAGCAAGCTAGATATCTGTGAGATTTACTGGCCCAATGAAACCACGATGTCCTTACCATTATTATGTGCACGCCCAGCAATGTAATTCAATCTGACCCACGAGTCAGGATCGATTAGAGCGGCTTTTGTTCGAGCCACGACATAATTCCGGCTGTCTGCAGCTCGGAGAACCGATTCTCACGTCGTCGATACGAAATTAATTTCGATATATCACAAAATAACAGGCGTGTTAATTAAATAGAATATAGCTACGCTTGTGAGCAAATTTGAGATTAAGCGTGCTCATTAGTTACTAGCGGACGCCCGCGACTCCGTTCGGAGTACTATGTCCGTCAGGGATAGTGTAGCTTTCTTTTAGTAAAATAATTTTTGGTATCGGCTCAGCAGTTCCAGAGATTACCCCTACATACAGACAAACAAAAAAAGCCGACAGAGACCCGTGACTTATTTTGTTTAACTTATTTTAAGTAAGTATCTAAAGAAATAAACTGTAGGTGCTTCCTGTAAGCCTAATCTGAATAAACATATTTTATTTGACTTAATGAAAATAAGTTTAGTAAATGTTTTATAACAATTTATATTATTTTGTACTGATTTCATTACTGCAAACCTACACCTAGATGAAAATGCACATTCAAACAACATTAGTTAAAAAAAAATCCTTGTAAAATTTTCCTGTGTGTGTTCTTTTATTTTGTTTATTTGTGTGAATCAATAAAGAGTATTTGTTGTTGTTGTTGTTGTTGTTGTTGTTTAATAATGGAATCGGTAGGTACTAAACTGATATGAATTGTTACAAAACCTTTACGAAACTGATATTGATTATTTTAGTAACGGTACATTATTTGGATCCCATTTGATTTTAATTTTACTGACACGAGAATAGCCCGCTGGTCTTATAACGCTCGTATAAGGGTTTTAACCGTAATGTTGTTTGGATGTGTATTTACATCTAGGTTAGGTTAACTAAACCGGAACAAACAATGTCGTGGTGTGACTAATTACTAATTAAATAGGATTTGAGTTTCTTTGTCATACATAGTGTATGACCTAAAGCCCATTGTTTTTTGTATGAATCATGAATCGAGTTCAAACCTAATTACCTCGCCAAAAGTGAGGCACGAGGAAAACCACTGAACAACAATTTTTGATAGTAAAATTTGTAATTTTAATTGTTTGATATAATGTATTAATTCAAGTTATGAATATGCCAAATTAATGCAAACGTACAGTAGTATGAAGTAGGCAAAAGTATACAGAAATACAGATATATATTAGGAAATACTTAAATTATACATGTGTGTAAAACACTTCATTAGACGTAAGAATTAAAAATAACCATTTGTTGCAAATTTCCGGCTGTTTTTCTGTCTTATCTCGCAATGATTATTTTATCCCTGTTAGTACCACACAGCTAAGGAACATAATATGTTTAACACTGGGTACCGGGAATGGGAAGTCAAAACGTAGGCAGACCATTGCACTAGTCAGAAATCCGACTATTATCATTAATAGACGAGTTCATCTTTGAACGTTATTGTATTATATTTTTGAGATGTACGTTTTTTGTTCATTAATGACCGGAATCCGGACACCTTGTGTGACACAATAATTTTATTGAAATTATTATAGAAGGACGGATAGAAGGAAAGAGAAGAAGGGGCAGACCTAGAGGAAGTTAAAAGGATCAAGTGAAGGAGAAGGTTTGTGTGGCGTCGTACGGAGAAGTCACGGAGCTGGCGGTCGATAAGCTTGGAAAGCACAACACCAACAAGACTAAAAGTCTTAAATTTAGGACGACGATAAATTTACATACATGGATCTATAAGGTAAGAACGAATATGTTATGCGCAGGACCTACCAGAACCAGATTTGCCGCATCACGGACGACATGGAAATCCATGGAAGAGACATATTTTATGTTCAGCAGAAGTCAAATATATGCGGAGAAGAAAAAAAGGAAAATAAAATTGTTTAAGTGTTACTTTGTTTGTCCATTATCCCAACTCTACATTAAACTCAGACAGAAAATTTCAGTTGGCGCTTGCAAATCCAACAGAGCTGCTAATTAAATGAACACTTACAAAACGCGAGAACAAACTCAATCGAGCAACGTCTGTTTGTTTGCGATCGGAATCAAATTAGCTACCTATTCATTGCTCAAAGCGAAACGATATTAGTTTCTAATCGAGTTTATATTAATATTGATATTAACGTTAATGAGGTGCTACCTAATTAATTCAGAGTTGTCACATCAAAAGCTGTGTATACATAATAATTTCTCATGTTTTCGCGACTTGTAGACTCTAATATAAAACAATTTTAACGATTTACATCGCGAATATTGCATCGAATCAAATTTCCGACGATTCGAGCCCTTTACAGGCTTCAAGTTCATGGCCAGATTAGAATTAGATTCATTGAAATATACGTGATATAAACCGTTTAAATTGTTTTATATTATAGATATTTTGATATTTTACAATTTATACTTCATTTTTAATTCTGATTAGATTCATTACGGTCAATCTTGCGCACGGGATTAAATAAAACTAAGATAAAACCATGCATTAGAAGCAAAGTCACGGGCAAAATGGTACAAATATGACACCTGTCAAAAGTCAGTTCTTCAAATATTTCAGTGGTACTTTTATGTAAAAGAGATATAGTGAGTACAAAATTGTGTTACACATAGAAGTTGCTTTTATTAACAATAAGTATATTTTACTATGCTGTTATATGTAATATATAATTGTACCTTACCAATAAAATACAGCGAGATAGAAAAATTGCTTTCAGAGTAGCCACCTACCTATTCAACGAACATAATTTACAGCACACACGTCGTACTTAAACTGAAAAATTCCCACTTGTGCTGGAAGAGCTCAAAACCAAAGCACTTTTCAGGGACTGTAGTACCTACGTCCTATTCGTATTTGTACGAACTAATGGGGGTGTCGAGAGCGAATTGGTTTTTTTGTTGGAAAAGGGTAGGGTTCCCATATTTGCCGATTCAGTACGCGATTTGTTATAACGTATGAGTTCGCGGAAGAATTATTGACCAGCCCTGACTTGTTCCGTCGGGGACAGTTTAAAGGTTACGTTCGGAAGAGCTTATGTCCTTTTGACAAAATAATTTAATTTAGACTTTCCAATAAAGAGATTTAAGTCTACATTTGAAATGTTACCAATGTGGAGATAAGACTTTCTTTAAACATTCTAGTTGAAACGGGTCAAGGGCGTAAAGATGGAGGTTGCTAACGACTTAGACATTCTGAAGCAATTGAAAAAATATTAAAATCTTCGTAATTTAACATGAATTAATTGCTGTTAGGAAATTTATTTTTAAATAGGCCTTCGCTCGTTACCCTTTTATATTTAAGAAGCGTCGAGATACAGAAACAATTAGAATAATCATAGAAGGAGGCTCAAGTTTACTCTTTAAGTAAATGAAACATGTTTTCCCGGGACAAAGCTTAATTTAAACAAACAAATATCAGTGAAACAGTACCCTATTTTATCACCGAAAAATATTTCCTAGAAAGTTATATTCTGAAAACCCGTTTCGTTTGTTACAAACATATTTTAATTAAAATAGGTTTCTAGAATGTATCGAATAGCTACAGCCAGTCAAAAAAAAAAAAATCAAAATCATTTATTATCAGGCAACAAGGGCCCATAGATAAATACCTTACAAACTAACATACATAAAAATATATAGACTAAAATAACTTAATTACTAGCACGTGAAGTCTGTAACGTGAGCACTTTCGCGGTGTCAGTTAACCGGCCACGGAACCGCCGGAATGTGACACCTTTCGGCCAAAACTCTTCTTTTGTGAAGGTCAACAGCTGGTCAGTCGGAACTCTCACCACAAATGAATTAAAATTCACATCATGGCGGGACTCCAACCGCTCGACCCTCAGAGTGAGCTTGGTCTTCACTCCAGCCAGTGTAGCCAGTGTGGCCAGTGTAGCCATCCCTACAGTTTTAACTGTAAATATACAGTTTTTTGGAAATCTTTCCAGATTTTAGCCTAAGCCTCCAAATCTTTTTTTTTTTACTTAAGATCTATATTTTGCCTTTTGTATAGCCCGTAAATTAACTCTACCTCAGCAAAACCTACCACTTCTGGACTGGACTGTGTAATTGTCAATCGACATAATAGATGGCGTTAACGAATAGAGCAGGGTAGATCATTCAGTCGATGTCTATTTTACCGACATTCTGTTGTTTAATATCTGGAAAATTCCTGCCTTACCACTTACAGTTTTGTACAAGTTTTTTAAAAGCCCGTATGTAGTTTTACTCTAACATGGGGTTGGCAACACTGCGTCCTACAGGACCACTCATGAAATGGAGCGATAAAAACTCCCACGTTATTTTTAAAGCCATATTGGTTTTAATTTGTTGCACGCGTGCATCCGGAGTGGCCAAATGTTGCCAGTATCAATTTACCGGCAAAAACACGGCACTAGGGCCTTTATTTGAGCAAAATATGACTCTATGCCAATGTCATAAGGGCATTGACATATGCTTTATTAACCGATAAAAAAGCTACGACTGCGGGTATTGTGTGAAGAAAGAGTGTATACAGCTTATGAGTTTTTAGACAAAAAAGGTTTATTATGAGTTAGTGAGTTAGAAACCTGCGTTTGTCTGTCCGTGTGCTGTAGAATACGGTAGTCCAAACGGAGAATGGGGAGCCGATTTTGAAAAGGCTAGAAAACTTAACTTTTTGCGTGCGGTTTCGCTGCTTCTATAGTCTGTTGTAAATTCTTTTGTATTTACTTTGAAAGAAGAAAAGGATGAAAATGTGTACCCACTCAGAAGCTGCGTTTATTTATTATTTTATTGAGATATAGTTTATTCTATGTTTTGTGCTCTTGATCATCTTTCAAATTCAAAATTCAAATTTAAAATCTGAAACGTTGACGCCTTCTTCCTTTTACGTATTTTATTACCCGACTATGGCAAAGCCAAAAGGAAGGATTATGTTTTTAGCAGTCTATTACATCAACTGCTTGACATATTAACTTAAAACTCACTTAAATTTTGTCAACAGTTAAAATTATAAGGTTACAGAATATAATGATATAATTAATAGATTCAGGCGTTACTTTTCGGAGGTCCATATCAACAAACTGGAACAAATTGCCTTGCTACTCTGCGTGGTTTCGCGGAGTAGCAAGGTAATTTGTTCCAGTTTGTTGATTCAGAATATCTTTTTAAGGGAGGGTCATACAAGTCTTCAGTCAGCAATAGCCCACTAAAGATACCTAACTATATATCAAAGGTGAGCCAAAAACAATCTCACATTAATTTGATCTGACCTGCGATCGGACCCGCGGCAAAATATCGAATCGCTCTCATGAACTGTGGCCCTTAAACATTCCAATCTACATATAAAACGTACGTCTGTCTGTCGTGCTACTTTCGAACCAACGCTATACTAGTATCCACAGGAGACATGGGGCTAATGAAAGAGCGTTGGTGGCTTAGTGGATAAAGGGGTAGACTAGTGATCGTGAGGAACCGAATACGAGCCCCGACGGTTTGCGGGTGGTAGGACCTTGTGCAAGGTCCGTCCGGATCGCTACCACCATCTTGCTCGCTAATCCTGCCGCTAAGCAGCAGTGCTTGCACTGTTGTGTTCCGGCGTGAAGAGACAGCCGGTGTAATTACTGGCACAAGAGGTATTCCATCTTAGCCCTCTGGGCTGGCAACGCATCTGCAATCTTCTTAGTGTTGCGGGTGGCTATAGGCGATGGTGATCACTTACCATCGGGTGACCCATTTGCTTGTTTGCCTTCCTATTTCATAAAAAAAATACTAATAGTACCTAAAACTTTTACGAGAGGGGCAACATCGTGAGGAAACCTAAAAATTAATGTAAATGACTGTGTAACTAGTGATAGTCGGAAAATTAGACGGCAAACGACCAAGAGGGCGGTCACGCACTCGCTGGTCCGATCAAGTGAAGAGTATCACTGGCCTACCAATCACTCTAGCCTTAAGACAGGCCGCGGACGGAGAGCTGAAGGAAATTGGTCGGCACGAGAAACGAAGGCATTTCAAGATGGACAAGACCATCAGTAATGTTGAGCACGACAATGAAGAGGAGAATGTGTAACCCTCAGACATGGCTTTATCTTTGGGCAGGGGCATCTGGAAATGATCCTGACTTGTATTGGCGATCCCTGGCTCCAAATATTGTACGCCTACCATGTTAAATTGTTAAGTTTTTTAATATTTAAGATGTAAAAGTGACACTGTAATTTCGATTTATTTAAAAAATTACACCTCGTTGAGATTTTTGCCGGTATCTTCTTATCGGAGATTTCTCCGAACCCGTGGTAAATTTTATGACTTTCATAAGTGCTTCCTGTAAGCCTAAAGTGAATAAAGGCATTTTGACTTTGACTTTGACATGACCTTGTCGGTCCGGTTTCCCTGTAACAGCAGTTACAGAGGTCAGATGGCTGTCGCTCCAATGTAATAACCTGACCTTTTTTATGAAATAGGACGGAAAACAAGCAATAAGTGGGTCATCTGATGGTAAGTGATCACCACCGCCTATAGACACCCGCAACACCAAGAAGATTGCAGATGCGTTGCCAACCCAGAGGGCTAAGATGGAATACCTCTTGTGCTAGTAATTACACTGGCTGTCTTGCTCTCCACGCCGGAACACAACAGTGCAAGCACTGCTGCTTACCGGCAGGATTAGCATGCAAGATGGTAGTAGTGATCCGGGCGGACCTTTCACAAGGTCCTACCACCCGCGAATCCGCGACCTGCCAAATCTGGGATCATGGTCGAAGTGTACCCTGAATTAAGAAACTGTGAAAAGCGCTAGATGATGACGAGACATGGGGCTAATGAGGTCTTGTCACGCGCGGTCATAAAGAGAATATTTCCAATTAAACTTTTAAATGACCCGCCAATCCTAGGTGTAAGTTGCGTGAAGGATTTTTGGTTTATCAGGTCATAACGACGTGATGACTCTGATAAGGCGGATTGGATTTGTTTCGGCGTGAGGCTTGATGCTTCTTCATTACGTAATATATTGCTGAATCAAGTTTATACGCCTCCTTGTTAAATTTTTAGCCTAATAAAAAAAATTCATTCACGGACAAAATATCCACGGTGCTTTTTTATACAAACAAGGTTAGTTACTTTGATACCTTGGTTTCTTGCCCGGAAATTAGTAGAGCTGGCTAGTGGTGAATATGACATTTATATGTGCTTCCTGTAAGCCTATGTAAATAAACATATTTTGACTTTGACTTTGAGCTCGTTTCCGAACCGGCGTTAGACTTTTTAGTAGAATTTACATTATTTGTCTCTTTTGCTGAAACTGGGAGCAAACCTAATACTTAACCCTGATTGGCCATAAAAGTAGAATCGCGTCAAAGATTCTTAGAAATAAAACTCGATTGTTCTTAACAAACGCTGACAATAAACGCGCTTTTGCGGGTGGCAGGACCTTGTGCAAGGTCTGTCCGGATCGCTATCACCATCTTGCTCGCTAATTCTGCCGCTAAGCAGCAGTGCTTGCACTGTTGTGTTCCCGCGTGGAGAGCGAGACAGCCGATGCAATTACTGGCACAAGAGGTATTCTATCTTAGTCCTCTAGGTTGGCAACGTAATCTCCTTGTTGTTGTCGGTGTTTATAGGCGGTGGTGATCACTTACCATCAGGTGACCTACTTGCTTGTTTGCCTTCCTATATCATACAAAAAAACGCGCTCAACGCATTGCTTGGCAACTACCTTACCAATATAAATGCCAATTAAACTTTAAAACAAAAGAAACCACACCTGTTTATCCCCTAAAGGTCAACATACCTCGCGGATCCGCTCTGACCTATAAACTGGTCGGCGGCAGCTTTCCGAACCGTAACGGTAACATCGCGAGCGACCAGCGTTACGAGATCTCTTAAGACTATTGCGCACCAAACGATCTCCATACAAACTGCACAAACAAACAAATTCCATTCTTTAAACCTATAGCCATGATATATTTAAAAAAAACAATAATGTAGTAAACGAAGCACATTGAAAACTTCTCAGGGTATAATAGTTGGTAATGTGGCGGAATTGGAAAACGCAAGGCACAGATGCTGAGATTGCAAGTTCGAGTACTGTCATTACCCTGATTTATGTTTGGGTTGTCATTACATAGGATTTAAATTTAACACATGCAAACCTAATTAATTAGCAGTGTCTGGTAGTGACGTCTGTGGCGGAAGGTTAACGCGTCGCACGGAATACTGAGGTTGCAGGATCAAGTCCTGCCAGATGTCTAAATTTTTCTTTGTGTTGTCATTGCATTATAATTAAATACAAACCTCATTCTAAGGTATAAAATAAGCATACAGAAAAAATCATGACAGCTAAACGTTACCGCAGTTTGTATGGAGAGCGCTTTTTGAGGTGTGGTACATCCTTCAATTAATGTCAGGATAAACTTTAACTATGCATTAAAAGCATAATTTATACGAAACTAGCGTCCCGCCCCGGCTTCGTATGGATACAATCGGGATGAGTGCATAAAAACGTACCGTAAAAAAAACTCTAAATGTCAGTGAAGAGTTTATCAAAATCCGTTGCGTGGTTTAGAAGAAGGCGGCCGAACATGCACTGTAAAATAACCCTTCCTTTTGGCTTTGCCGTAGTCGGGTAATAAGGGTTTAGGACAGACTGGAACGGATAGAGACTTTACTTTATACTATGTATGTAAAGTAAATATTATGAAAGTGTAATCCACAAAATTATAATTATATTATTAATTAATTCGACGACCTGTATGGCACAGTGGCACATGTGTCTGCTTACTGTGCAAGAGGTCCCGGGTTCAAATCCTGGTATGGGCAAATATTTGTGTGATGAACACGAATGTTTGTACCTGAGTCATGGATGTTATTTGTATTTAAGTATGTATTTATCTATATAAGTATGTATATCCGTTGTCTAGTAGCCATAGTACAAGCTTTGCTTAGTTTGGGACTAGGTCAATTGGTGTAAATTGTCCCAAGATATTTATTTATTTATTATTATTTATATACATTGGTAAGTGACCTCTCCCGTCAACACTTAATATGCAACTGACATGTGTCAAATTTATATAACAACTTCATTCATGTCTTGTACAAATATTTTACAGATGATTTAAACATTGTCTTGGCGACACACCTACTCATTTATACATAAGTTTTTTTTTTGTTTTTCAAATGTAAGATATCTATGACTTCAGCTGTACTGTCTACGTCAATGATTATGTTTACCCTTTTCACCTTATTGCAATAGAATAAGGTAAACAGTGTAACAAACATATCTTTGACATAGACTGTTTTACAACCAGCATGATAAACAACCAGTTTTAGAGAATCAGACAGAATGGATTGATTATAGCCATAGGTAAGTAGGTACTTGATTAGTATGATCGGTTACCCAATTCATTGTATAAATAAGTAATAATATTAGTATTGTATTGTATCTAGTACACAGTCGAAGAGGTCAAAAAAATCTCCACAGGGCTCTAATCGCCAAGAGAGAAGTTGCGTAGATCGTGGCCCCTGCGCCAAGGTAAAATCAAACGTAACGTGCTTCAAATAGCGACTTTCGAGCCTTCCACTCTTTCCACAGTACTTGCAATCTAAACGGATATACGCCTAATTCTGAATACATCGCTGGAACAAGTGCAAATGCCAAAAGCAACAGTTGCGGAATAAACAACAACGGCGAGTCAGACGTTTTCACACTTGCCTAACAGCCATAAAGGTTCTATGTGCAATAACTTAGGCCGCGGAACTAGTTTTAAGTTCTAAATGTAGCGTTTTAGTTTCTCCAATTGTTGGATAATTCTCAGTTGGAAAATGGATAATTCACTCCATGGGTAACTCACTTTCATAGATGACATGTTCTTTTAACATATTACATCAACTACTTCGAATACATGTAAACTATCTTAGCGTTAATGGTCACTACAAATGTCATCCTCAAGAGATATAAATAAATGAAAAATTGTGGTAGTAACATCCAAGGAAGTGGCATGAGAATTACCCAAATCTAGCAGGTATTTGGTAGATTCAGTGTCTGAACAACAACAATTGTGATCAGTAACCAGATTGTCGATTATGATTTGACTTGCATAGAGAGACGGGCCGACTAATAAAGCTGCAGATTAACAACTTATTGTCGGAGGCTATTTTTTACTCCCCTAAATTTTAATAAGCTCATAAAAAGAAATGTAGCTTTTAAAGATCAATTTTTACCTTGAACCAATCGACAGCGCATTAATTTCAAACATTTGAAAAGAAAAGCTATCCGATCAGTAACAGCTATTTGAATATGCCAATAAAAGACAGATATATAGAAATATAGACAAGTGACTTTCCAAGTATCACCAACCACAAAAGAATCTCGGGGCCACTTGTCTCAATAAATCACACGAGCCTCACTAAAACGGCGAAGGAAGAAAGAAATCGGTTCGAGCATAACGGTCCGACAATGCAGGGCCAAATCCCCTGTGGTGTTGCACAATACCAACCTAGATAACAAAGTGACTTGAGTTAAAGCGGCGTTGACTGCTATTTCGAATCGTAACGCGACCCTATATGATTCCATTTAGAACTACCATAATTATCGACTTATGGCATTTTGTTCTTAGAGAGCATAGTTCGCCGTGGCCAAGCCGTCACCCCCAGGGTATGAACCTACGAGCAGATAACAAAGCGAAGCAACTAAAATGAACTTTAAACTAGGGGTGTTAGGTTGCGTTCTGAGTGGGAGCGACACCGACAATCATCTCTCTCGACTCAACAACCAACACAAATTCTAAACAGAACCATCGGACGTGCAGTATCCATAGTCACGAGCGACATAAATAAAGCTAAAATCTCAATGAGTACCACATCTTAATTTGAACTTTGTACTAAACTGATACGATTTGAATTTGAACGGTTGCAATTCAAGATTGTGAGATGCGCGGGAGCGTAGAAAGTTCTACTCCATCGAGTTCATCTCGTGGATTAGAGAGGGACGGGGAGATTTCGGAGAAGGGCCTACCAACCTTTGTTTGGGTTTAAACGGGGAACGCCGGATGAATGGAGTTTACTTGCAGGGCACGATTCCCGATCGCATGATACCGAGCGAGACAAATATTAGATGGAGTTGAGATAGTAGATGCGGTAGTAATATTAAAACGATCGTAATATATAACCGACATAATTCTATGTCAGTTGTGGAAGTACTTGAAGACAATGACAATTCAACAGGCAAAAATTAACTGCATTACTTGTTTTTCTTAAATCGAATAAATATTAACGAAGCTGTAAAAGTACGAGTATTACTTAGGTAGGTATTTACTTTGACACCAATGTTCACACATTAAATACCGAAATCATTCAAGTGTTGTGTTATCTACATACATGAAGTGTGCGTTAGCATTATCAGACTATGTAGGCATCAGTTTGACATTTGCTATACTTCTACACTGATCTACATATCTACATCTACACTAATATAATAAAGAGGTAAACTTTGTTTGTTTGTTTGCATGTATGTAGGGGGTAATCTCTGTACATACGGAACCGATTTAAAAAAAATCACAGATAGAAAGCTACACTATTCCTGACGGACATAGGCTACTAATTTTACGTGAACGAAGTCGCGCGCGTCCGCTTGTATTTAATACGGTAGGTTTCACAAAAATAAAAGAAGTAAGAAAGTCAGTGCCAACATTTTGGTCTCACTTAATGTCAAAATATCGTTAAGATTTAATATTGCCACATTGCCCTTTATGTCATTTTAATAACGAATCTACACTGAATTTAATCGAACACGAGCACCAGCTTTATTTCGAGCAATTTACCGTTAATGGAGGTAAAAAATGTAACAGCCTGTTGTACGAGGAGATACAACATACAACGCTCCGGTGTTTCAGCCAGCTAGTGAATATAGCGAAGACTACTTTAACATAAATTGGTTTGGGAACCATCTTTTGACGTGTTAACAAGGTTAATAACAATATGTTAACAAGTTTTAGTCACAACAAACGTTTTGAACGCGTTAGCGTTAACTTCTCAATTACTATGGAAACGGTTGCGGATACGCGCCGCTAAAGACGCTGTCTATACCTATTTCTAAAGTAATTGAGAAATTAACGCTAACGCGTTTGAAACGCTTATATTGACCAAAACTTACACTACAGGTACCTATAGTCAGCATGAAATATATGGGAGTGGGTAAGGTGGTAAAAAATATCTGAAGTCCCTTTATTGTCAAATATTTTCGGGTGTGGTAAACTATTGTTAAACATTCAAATAAATTTAAATGATAATGATACAAATAAAAATTAGGGTAATTGCAGGACTCGAACCTACAACATCAGCATTCCGTGCCTTGCGTTTGCCAGTTTCGCCACAATACCAACTACCATACCCTGCGAATTTTTCTATGTGTTTCGTTTTTACGGTCATTACATTATTGATTTTTTAGGGTATGCCCGCATTATTGATTTTTTAGGGTAGGGTACTGGCGGTGTCATCTATGAGAAACTTAATCAAGTTATCTCATTCAACTTGGTCATTTATGAATGACCGTTAGCTGACGAGAGCTGACGCCATTTATTGTTAAATTTTTGTAATGGAAATATACTATCGCTATTTATTTATTTATTTTTTTTTGGCCAACTTTCCCGCTGTCTTATATTTGAGGCTACCTGTACTGGACTATTTAAAGGAATTAGAAAGTGTGGTATCGCTGACTATTCAGCCCAGTGGTTCGATACTTAAGGGTACATAATTACAAGGGGTTAAGATGCGTCCAAAGCTGCAATTGAATCCGATAGTTACCACATCGTAACGTTTGGAACCCTGATAACGGTACGTAATGACCCGATGCGCGCGCAAGGTACCTCTAACTCCTCATTACCACCACCTAATCACCAACGAAAGCTACCAACTACCAACTTAGATAATGGGGTACTTGTTATCAGGTAGTATAGCTGTTTATAATGTTTATACTACGTTTTTCCCGCGGCTTAGGTCGTGTTAAAAAATGTTTTATGGATAAAACAAAATTAAAAAAAGACAGATGGAAGACGGGATTTATAGCATATCGTTCAGAATTTTTTCCTTAAAAATGTACCAACTAAACCGAAAGTGTATAATGATGAGTGTACTTATATTTTATGTCAGCATTCCGTCTTTTATTAAAAAATGATACGATTTCGCAATTCTTTACTCTACACGTGAGACGTCAATTGGGTTTCGATCTTTTTTAGGGTTCAGTATCTCAGTTTTTAAGAACGGAACCCTCATAAGATCACTTCGTTGCCTGTTGACTTTTGTATGACGTGTCTGTTAAACGTAACTAAGTCAAAACCTAAACGGTACTATCCGTTGATCTAGAGTCATGAAATTTGGCTAGAAACTAGGTCTCACAGGACAAGATAAGAAAAAAATACTTGTGCGTTTACACTTTAACATTTGCACCTACTAGTTTGTTTTTCAATTTGACGATCTATCTATATACAAACGTGTATGGAACCCTCGGTACGCGAGTAAGATTCGCACTTATCCGCCGTTTTCTAAGGCATAGCGTGTTGCGACTATACGCAAGATTTGGATATGGGATAAGCTTTTAACTGCCATAACAAGCTGTACCGGCAACCCTTCAGACAAAACTTGTACAACAACATTTCATATTCACACAACAACACGGTGCCTCGCTCGAAAGACACGCAACCAAACACGGCCACAATAGGTGACGATTTACTTTCATTTCGTAACAATGCAAGCGGATACAACAGATGAATTTACGACTTGAATTTATAATCCATAATGCTATGACTCAATGCTAACAATGGCGGAGGAAATCGGAGGATGCATTAAATAACAAATCATGCTCATATTGATGCATTTCAAGCTGTCTTAACTTTTAGGTTATCTTGCTCGCTAATCCAGCTGCCAAGGAGCATTGCTTGAACTGTTGTTTCGTCGTGGAGAGCAAGACAGCCGGCGCAATTACTGACACAAGATCTATTCCATCTTAGCCCCTAGTTTGGCAAGGCATCTACAATCTCTTTGGTTTTGCGGGTATCTATGGGCGGTAAGTACAGTTCTTTGGAAAAAATAAATTTCTTAAATTTAATGTCCCGGGTATAAGCAAACTTTGACATTATTTTTCAAAATAACTACAAGACGTATCCATGTCGGAGTTTTAGTCTGCTGTTTGTCATTCTATAAACTATAGTATTCTTTAAACAACAAGAGATGAAACAAAATCAGGGTTTATAATAAGTAGTACCACAGAAGAAGTACTAGAATGCTACTCGGCCATTTTGGTGAGCTTTAGTCACCTGAGGTGCAATTTTTGAAACTCACCAGGTGACTAAAGCTCACAAATATGGCCGAATATCTATAGAAAAGGTCCATTTTGGTGAGCTTTAGTCACCCGGTGACATTCAAAAATCGCACTCGTGGTCCACTGAAGGGCTTTCATTACACATTCCTTGTGTTCGTTCATCATCAGCCTATGTTCGTCCACTGCTGGACGTAAGCCTCTCCCATGGCACGATCCTCGGCCACTCTCATCCAGCTCTTCAGAAGATCATCGCTCCGCCGACTCTGAGGACGTCCCACGCTTCTCGTTTGCCGATCTGTGGTCTCCACGTTGTGATCGTTATGAAATATTTATTTTGTTGAAACTTGATTGTACAAACTCAGTTTAGATATATGATTATTGACGAAAGCGGGACTTAGTAATGGAGGTTTTTATAAAAAATTGTATAAAACGATGACATGGTTTGAGAATTATTTTATCTTCACACTAAACTTTATCCTTATTCCCCCTGACACAGCATTTTGTTACCAACAGCCTTTTGATGATCCCACGCCGCGTCAAATTAGTGAAAAAGGTAGCATCTTTGAGAACTATCTAAAAACCGGCCAAGTGCGATCCGGACTCGCGCACAAAGGGTTCCGTACCATAATCTATAAAAACGGTAAAAAAAAAAACATCTCTGTTGTATAGGAGCCCCCTTAAATATTAATTTTATTCTATTTTTTAGTATTTGTTGTAGTAGCGGCAACAGAAATACATCATCTGGGAAAATTTCAACTGTATAACTATGACGGTTCATGAGATACAGCCTGGTGACAGACGGACGGACGGACGGACAGCGGAGTCTTAGTACTAGGGTCTCGTTTTACCCTTTAGGTACGGAACCTTAAAAATAGTACTGGCAACAGCTAAATCTCAAAACAAAAAAAAATAGGCTTCGGCTCGTTCTAACAACTACTTCTAGACTCTTAGGAATGACTGTATTCACACTTGCATCACAAATGCCTATTATTTACCTTGACGTTACCTCCGTATTGCAACATCTTGTTTATCAGTAGACTCACGGTCATTGCAATTTGCAATACGGCCAAAACCTGGTAAATATTTGTGATTTTGTGGCAATAAAGCCGTTTTAGTATCCAGAAATTGGGTGAAAAACGCGAAGGTTTAAAAGAAAACACGTGTCTGTTAGTAAGTACGGTCGGTAAACAAACAGGATGAGTCACGCATTCTCGGAACGCGATAGTGAAGTTCGACAAGAGATATACAACATAGTGGTATGTTGGACGTGGTGAGACGTAGGCAGCCATTCATTGTAATAGTCTATGACGATGACGCATGCGTGATGCGAGTGTTGGCGAAGTAGCTGCCATAAATTCGTTAGTATTACCTAAACTTCATACATCATTGTGTTTAATATGTACAGTCAAGGAATTAAATTTCCAACCCACCTAAGGTTCAATAGCATATAGCAAACTGTCAGCATAAGAGCTATAGAGCAACACGTTAGTTTGACATATCGACCTTAATGCATTGCGAATGTCAGACGACATTTCAACGAAATGGGTAGGGAATTAAATTCCTTGACTGTACATAAAGTAGAGGCAAGCAATATCGCGAATTTGACCCTGTTTAGGTTATGGTTTGGCCTTTTTCTTTTTAGTGATTAGCTTGGTAGATCAGGTTGCCGTGGTCGCATCATTGCCATCACCTATACTTGAGGGCACTTTGGTCATTTTACTGTGAATTATTTTAAACTTTCGCGATTTTCACACATATTTATCGGGACTTTTAACGCGATAAAAACATTGTGAATTTCCCTCAACGTTTCGGCCGTGTTTCAACAGCCGTGGTCAGGAAATGAAGAATGTCTTAGTAGATACTTGACGCCCGAGGCGAAAAGGTGAGGACGATAAACAAACGATGGGTACTTACACTTAGGATGTATATATTAGTCGACCAAGAAATTACTTGAGTACTTTTCGACTGCATTACAACGGCATAAGGTTCAAAAGTGGTTAAGCATTTGCTTGGTAGACTGTACATAAGAATCTTCCTTAAAAAATCGACAAATGAGAGTGAGAACTATCAATATCTGTTGCGTGGTTTAGAAGAAGCAAGCGGCGGAAAATATGAGGACAGACGAGAACGGGTAGCGATGTCTTATACTATGTAATGATAAAGATAAAGAAGATAAACAACAAGATCAACTATAGCCCCTTAATCGTGTATTAATTTATCGATTTTGATAGATTTCCTACCTAATAAAGAAAACCATCTAAAACACATCGTAAATGACAATGAGCAATATGAAACACTCGAGGCATGAGTGAGACAAAAGCATTAGTTGGAAACCCAATTATGCACACAAAGAGCTGTCGGGTAAGCTCGCTGCGAAACAGGGCCCTAAGCTAAGGATTCAGCTCACAGCTCAGACTGCGGGGGCTCAAGACATGCGGTTGGCTGCGTGGCACACCGAATCGAACATGGAATCAAGGCATCTGCCGGCATCGTTTTTCAGACTTACACCAGATGTTCAAATGTTACCAAAATTACGACAGCAACACTTGATGGAAGTATCTCTAACGCATTTACCCTCCAAACAACATAAAGATACATGTTTTAAAATTAACCATCAAATCTTGGTAATGGTGGTTTATACACAAAAGAGACATTGGATTTTCTTATCAATGCTCACTTTTATGGTCGCACAAAAAATGTGTGTTACGAAACTTAGCACGATCTAGAACACGTCTTATTTGTTATATTAGTTCTTCTATTCGACATTAGATGACGCCAGAAGTTACAACTCCAGTTATAAATTTTCGAATATCGTATAGTCTAGTTTGTCAATGTATTTTCCATTTACTCGACTTAAAAAGGGTTTTTTAGGTTGATCTTGTCTTGACTATGCCAGTTTTCGTGAAACCATCCATATCCTGTAAAATATATTCTTAGAAAATGTGCGCATTAATGGTTATTTTGATCTTTATTATCAAGAGGGAATAATAAATAAAAAAACATTAATTTGCATTATATTACTTTAAGCTAAAGTATCAGATTCAGATGTCCTGTATCGTATATCAGATAATAACATGTAACAGCGTCATTCATATCTCTGTTGTGGTAAAACTTAATGGAACTACATTTGACACTAAGGGATAAGACGACAGCTCGATATCATTTCTTCAAAATAATAAAATGAGCGTACCTGTCAGAACTTGTCTGTCAAATTACAATACGGTGTGACGCACACCCTTGTAATTCTACAGAGCCGTTTAGGGTTCCCACGTTAGAACAGGATTGACATCTTCCTACAAGCTACGGAACCCAGTCGGACCCCTAATGAGTTTCACAAGCTCGGGTCCCAACAACGGTAATTGGAACATCAACAACAGATATTGCAAATGGTGGACCCTGTTCGGAGTTGGTGACATTTAATTTATGTTTAGTCTTTTACACATATTAAACGGAGGTATAGGTAGGTTGTGAGATAGACCATTAAATCAAACATTGTGTAATTGGCGAAGTTGGTGTCACGGCATTCGAGACCAAACAGTGATTCAATCGATTATTCACAAACACGAGTAGTATTTCTTATACAATATTAAGGATCATAAATATTAATATTTAAAAGTGTACATATACTGCAGGGCATGTGACTCCTTTCCCGTGTGCTAAATATCACGGTTCTGTATAAAGGTTCTGACTTGCGAAATGCCTTTCTGACGTCATCGGACTTCTTATTTACCTAATCAACAAGAACCTAAGCTAATTTTTTATCGTCCACGAAACAATAGAAGCACGTGCGAGCATGTGCCCGTAAGCGATATTTTCTAGCCCAGCATACACTTAACAAACATGCAACAAATAGAAACAAGTGCCAAAAAACACCATGAATACCAAATAATCAATCACCAAAAATTTAATTTCGGAAATCCATTAATAACTTTTGCAGCACACTATGCTATATTTTTGGCGGTTACTATTCCCTGACAATGAAACAGGTGCTTTCCACTACATTTAATTATTCAAAATACGCCTAAAAGATTTCTCGGTAATATTCTAAAACGCTTACAAGCATAAATATTTGCTAACCACATGATCTATCTGTCGTCTCATATCACAAACTTAAAAGTTAAAATAGCAACATCCGCATCTCTCAAGGATGATCCGTTGATAGCAAATCGTACGATGATGAAACGATTTTCAACCTTAAACTTATAATGACAAGGGGTAGATTAAAATAAGCAGCTTGGTTCACAGTTCTAAGAAATAAACATTCGATTTCCAAGGAAAATATAGAGAGCGTCATTTGAATCAAAACGGCATGATCAGTGAAGACTAAAGGTGTTAAACAGCAAAGTATCCCATCAATAATGCTTTTTAAATCAAAAATCATCGTAAAAAAACAACAAGGCCATGATACATGTTTATACAATATCAGTAAACATCTGTTTCATTTCCTGATCAACAAACATATTTCCAAACAAAAACAATCTAAACCTTATACAAAACTTAAATTAAAAAGACCTTGTCTCAACAATCAATATTATCGACATACAATTAACTCTTCCGACAAAGAAAGCCAACGACACGACAATTATTTCTCCGACACCAGAAACCGTTCCCACTATTTTTTGTAACAGCCATTAAATCACTTGTCTGTCTGTTACGACGCGTGGGGTCCGAATCACACGTGGGACAATGGTGCCCCTGCCAACCCTCGACCTTACACACCAGTATAACCAGACACCCCCTGCCCTTGCGAACCCTTTGAAAAACTATCAGAGAAACGAAAATCAAATAATGCAGAGAGATCAAAACAAGCTGGTCATACGCAAGTAACAGATGTTGAAGAAAATACGGGTAAGTCTTTTGAAGTAGTTTAGCTCTCTAATAATAGTTTGATACGTGATCTAGACGTCTGTAACGGTGGAAAGGATAACTAATTGCTGAAAGAAGCCTTTTGAACTATTCGGGTAAAATAAATGTAAGTGGAACGTAGTTTTTATTTTGCTAACTGGATTCCTTGAAGTTTGTCGATAGTTCAAAGTTTAGTTTATACAGAAAGTTTAAAGGCAAGGAATGAAAATGACTTGGAGGAAATTATGAAGTAAGAAAGTGTTCACTTTGAAGTTTCAAATTACGGTTATACTCGTAGCTACAAAGAATTCATAAAACAAAATCAATAGTACCTATAGCTAGGTATTGAATGGGACTAAGGACTATAATGAGATATTTTTTCAACGTCTGCATGCGCTTTGTATACGAACAAAACATTTTCGTTCTTATTCAACTTGTCTGTTGGGTTGAATATTGGTTGATAGAATGGCACCGGTAAAAGACCTCAGTTCTGGAGCAAAACATTAGTAAACGTAGACAGTCTGAAGGTAATGAAATTTTATGAGAAAACCTATTTTGCGTGAAATATCCTCACAGTTTCTCGCGACACAGCGACGCCTGAGATTATAGCGTACCTACTTTACATTTCTAGGCTTTTATCTTTATTATAGCTTTATCCACCTAAATATTCTAAATAAAGTCAAATTTTAATGAAGAATAATAATAAGTGCTCTGGTGATAAAATTAGACGTTAAAAATCACTTCACTTAGGTTTCTCAAAAGAATTGTCATTAAGCTTCGTTCCCTAGGCAGCCGTCCACTCTTCTAACAGACAATTCATTACAACTTTAATTTAGATGGATCTGCGAAAAGGTCCCCGTCTTGGTTGCTCATTCAGAAAACATCCCATTAAGTAATTTTTTCCACCTAAATCTAATGCTTGGGGTGGCGTCCCATATGGTCCTATGGGATTTGTAGATTTGAACATCGGAACAACCGAAAATTGTTTCTCGATGTTTCGCTTTCAAAGTTCAAACTCCAACGATATCCTCACCCTAGATAAGCAGCTGCCAACAAATGCACTATGCGATGCAACCCCCCGAATGCAATATTGTATAATAATAATAAATTCGGAAAGACAAGGTAATATCGATTCAGATGGGGCCGAGAGGGTTGTCGCAATTATTGAGACCATTGTCACACGCTAGTTGCATTTCAAACGAAATTTTAACATTATATTGAGATATGTACGATATTTACACCCCTGCATATCAAGTAATACGATGTATAAAATTAGGAATAATAGAGAAAGCAAAAGCTAAACAGTAGTATTCGCTAGCACTTTCATTTTAATTGCTACAAAAAGCCAACAACGGGTTTCTTTTCTAACAAATTCAAAGGCGCGTTTACACAAAAATAGTAAAGATTGTCCGCTGGGATAACAAAAGAGCCGCAAGGAATCTTCGGATTTTATTAGCAGAATAATATCGGCGTTTAAATTTAATATTCCACGCATGAAATTCCATTTAGCAAAGAGCTTCGCCTAGAAAGAATCTCACAAGAATCCGAGTCCTTCAGACGACAATACTGGCACCATAATCTATTTGCTCTGCGCGGTCGTACTCCCACAATACCATGAGCCGCTCACAAAAGAGTGTTTACTTAAAACCCCTTTCACACCTCTATTGTACCATGCGCAATTCATAAAAGACCCCTGCGGAAGTCTGCGTGGCCTTCTAAACCAGCTGCGGTCGGTATTAGGCGAGATTGCGCGAGAGATCACCGGCGGCTGGTCGAGTTGTTCATTGAATACCCGTAATGTGAGTCCTTTCATCTTTAAAAATGTTATAAGATTTTTTCCTACGTTCGGTGATAGCTCGGCTGGGAGTGACCTGGGGTCGCTTTGGGTAAGCCGGGATTGAGATTCGGCGTTTGGGGACTTAAGCCCGATTGTCACTTGGTTGGAAAATTATCATTCCCTCGCGAGTGGATTTTACACACACTTTGCGTAGTATATTTAGGGAGATGTTATCAGAATATTTCGCGTAACATTAGCAACACCGAGAACCTTGCTACCCTGAAACAGAGAATAGGTTTTATGTGCTCGTAAAACGTTTGTTCCGCCCTTTAAGGCATGAGCACGCCAAAAACCAGTAAAAACGAAGACTCTCAGAGTTTTTCAAGATCACGTGTCTCATGCCAGTCACGCCTCGTCTCCACGATAAGGACTGTGAGCACTAAAATTTAATAGGGCATAAAGAGCATAAGCATTACGCTAAGCCCGGTGTATTTACAAAACAAAGATCCTGGAGTGTTGTGGAAACGGCTACTGCTCACAATGGCGGCCCTCCGTTCAATTGTTGCTAATGCCGTGTTCAGGGCGCTTATGTTACGCCGTACGTGAGTAATTTAAAACTTTAGCGAGGGGAGAGGTGAGAAAGAGCGGAGGGGCCCGGCATCAAGAAATGTTCAGGGGTAGAAGAAGCAGCGAAGTTTTGTTGGCATGATATGAACCCGCATAGCTGTAGTGCAATTTCGTTCACCAAATACTCATGTGAGCTCGAGACACGGCAATAAATCGAAAACTTTATAATATTTGTGGCTACGTTGATGAAATGATTCAAATTCAAATTCAAATTAATTATTAAAATAATCATGGTACATAAAATAAACGACGAATTGTTAGTAAGCACTACATAATATCTATGTGTTAGTTTGTACAGATCAAAAAATACTAAACTATTGACTCGACATAATAATATAACGCCTAAGCGCTCACTACAAATAAAATAATACTTAGTACACGTTTATAATTAGGAATGCCTAAAGTTAAATGCCTGAGTTAAAGTTACGTTACACATCATGTTCGAAGATTTCAATTTCAGATAAACAGAATACTGAGATGTTTTGATCGGTGTAAAGACGGAACGCAAGACTTTCGTGCATTGTAACCCGATGAGATATGTCCATCGTGCTCGCGCGTTTTGTAACTATGTCATCCATATATGGCCCTCACCTTTAGTCGGGCCAGCTCCGCAATTTTCAATAACGGTGGGCCGTGGTGAGGCGCGAGCGTTGCCGGTGCTCGTAGAGTTACTTTTGTAAATGTAGGCAGTTTAATTTACAAGCACGAAGTTGAGGACGTTCTTTGTTAACCGAGTTGGAATAAATTACGACTGTTCTGTAGATGGAATTGATGTGTCTCTTTAGAAAATACTAGCGACCCGCCCCGGCTTCGCACGGGTACAATCAATTTTAAGACTCATTTTTCTACACCTTCGGTTACATTGTTCAAATTTTACCAAGGATCCCTAATTTTTTTCAAAATGAAATGTAGCCTATGTCAAATTGGAAGAATGTAGCATTCTATTGGTGAAAGAACTTTTTAAATCGGCCCAGTACTTTTTGAGCCTATTCATTACAAACATACAAACATACAAAAATAGGTACAAATCTTTCCTCTTTATAATATTAGTATAGAGTATAGATATAGATTCAAATGAAAATGTTCTTCTATGTTTTAAGGGTTGTAGACCCTTCTGTGGCAGTTGCTGGTTGCATTATGCATGCGCTGGCTCGAAGCGGATAGTACCACACTATCATGAAAACGGTGTAAAGACGGAGTACATAGTAGCTTGCTTCTGCGTTTTTTACTGTGTGAGTGAGTTTTGGAGGTTTACATGGCTGGATTCCGGCAACGGATCAGCGTTTTTGTTGGGGTCGCTGATTTCAATGGGTGGCTGTGATCATTTTCCATCACGCAAATCTTGGTTTACCACCAACTACCAATATGACTAATGTTTTATGTATTTGAATTGTAGTTTAAATTAGACACTTCAGAAAGTTAAGGTTATGTATTTTTAATTCCAGAACACTGACCATTTTTATGCCAAAAACATGTATTTTGAAATAGTTATGTGATCGTATTATATAATGTTAGAATGGTGTGCAAATAAGGAGGCCGAGTATACTCGGCAGAGTCTTAACTTCAGACTTAACTTTATTCGAGGAAGACAGATGTTAGTACAATAAATACTTTTGGCTTTATATACGGCTTAACTAAAACTGATAGACCTTATGATCCAAATACATATCTGTTTGTCTGTCAACGTTACAATTCGGGCATTGGAAAGCCGAACGAAAGAACACAAATAAACTACTTTGGATATGAAACATTTTCCGTTTTGCCATAATTAATAAAAAGTAGAAAGTAAAATTCAAATATTTATAATCTTAACACAAAGCGAAACAAGTCTGTTATATCAAGAGCAGGAGGAAATTAACGAGACGGTTTAATTAAAAGCAAGTGTAAATGATAGCAACGGAGGTGCAATTTTACTGGAGTCCCGCCTTGCAGGCATTTCTCTTGAATTGTGATTTTTGTTGCTTTCTTTGTTCACTTTATACATTTAATTTTAAATTCCGGTTTAAATTAAACTATCCCTGTTGGAGTCGTTCAATCGTCTACTTTCGAGACTCAAGGAGATACCTGTTCAAATTACAAATCTTGTACAGTTAAAATAACAAAAAACTACAATCAACTCCATCGCTTCACTCAAGAACGCTCCCTTTGTTTCAACTATACCAACTCTTCAATGGATAGATAAACTCAATATAAACTTTCGTTTAACAACATGAGATGAAACAGATGAATATAAAGTAAACAAGAGTGAAGAAGACAGGAGAGTCTTGTCAACAATGAAAGATAGAGTTCGTGCTGTAACGTGAACATTGAATGGATACTCTTACAAATTACACGCTTCAGTTGGTAATAGAAAACGTATTCTAATTTCAGTCTTATGCTCGAGTGTTAGGGCGAGACCGTTGTTGAATACATGGGAAGGTGTGGATTGATGATGCATACACATCGATGTGTCATTGACTCCGCCATTAGAATGTTTAATATGAGACGTTCCGATTGCAGTAGTCGGAAAGAATTATGTAGCTAATGCAGTTTATAACCGCTTGGCAATGTTAATAGGAGATAAATGCAATGGGGGACTGAAGTTTACTATGATGCCATAAATTGATGAACGGAACATTCATTGAGTATCGACAAGGAACTAGTTCAATCTTGTCAATTTAATAAGGGATTTTCAAGTTGTCCTTTATTAAAACGAGGGTTCCCGAGTATAATTGAGGGGACCACCATAATGGTCAATTTCGTGACATTCGTAAGTGCCGCTTGTAAGCCTCATCTGAGTAAAAATATTTTGTCGATTGAGTTTATAAGCAAGCTACTTACGCTAAACCTACGTTTAAAGAAATTTTAACGACTACATTTTGTAAAGTATGATGGTCGAAACGTTGAAACCGTTTTAAAAGTCTATTTTAGTACATCTTTCATCGAATAAAACCAAGAATAACTTTTATGTTATCAATTTAGAGATTGCAAATTAGACGAATGCTTTAATTTTCTTTCGATGCAATGGCGTAGGTAAATTCTCAGAACTTTGTTTTGTCTTTACCTTCAGCCCAGTGGCACCCAGTGCTACCCAGCTTCCAGTTATTTCCTGCAATCTTCACCAGATTGTAGGTCCATAGCATTGATTAATTGTCTACCTACATTCCTATGACCAATACTAGGTCTCTATTCAAGTAGTAACTTGTCCCATCTGCCATGCAGAATATGTAACCAGCCAAAGGCCATAAGCACCGTAAGCTCATTTCGACGCATCTTCAAGTATGACATAATATTATTTGAACTCAAATTTCAACCCATATACGAAAGACAATCTACGGAATTTTCCCAACAGTGCCGCGCATCGCAAGCTGCGGCCGCCGGTATCCACTCGTTATTAATAGCTGACAAATACCCACGATTCGCAATCACATGGATTTATGATCTATCAGTAGAAAGATTTGCGGCTATCTCCGAGTATAGGTCTGGGAACCGAGCATTGAGACATATTGAGGGATTTCAGAGAAAATGGATGTTTGAAATGAACAGAAGGTTTAGCTTTGAACTCAAATGTTGTAGATTAGAGTATACAGTAAATTGCGCAAAAGAAAAACATAGCAATTGTGAACACCGTGCTTCTGAACCAGTGGACCCAATTTTAACTTTACATTTTTTTCCTTTGTAATGCAGAATAACATTTAATACGGTCAAAGTGGTACAAATTGAAGAATAGTCTTTTTTGACAGAAAAGTGAGGCAATGAAAAGGCCGGTCATCTAATGGGAAGTGATCAATGGTCACCGCCGCGAATAGCTGATCTCACTCACCGTACAAACCGCAGTAGCAAGCTACTACTTCACGGCGGTATTCTGTAAAAGTGTGGCACTGCCCCGGTTGAATCGGCTCGTGATATCAACCAGCAAGTGGCTTACAGTGCGGCTCTACCATCGTAGTTCTGTTAAAGATTCGCTTAAGTTATTGCGACAGTTAAGAGCGTTTTTGGGTAACAATAAAAACACTAGATCATCAACTTATATTGATGCTTTACTCACGATACACCGTTACCGGTTAACGCGTAGCACGACTAACTTGAGAACGTAACTTTACAAAGACTTTCGTTTATCACTAGTATGGTATTCTTATGATTTTTTTAAAAAATTCTGCACTTGAAAAAAAAAAGAGAAGTGTGTTTTGTCTTCTTATGATGGTTATTTTTTGAATGATATTTCAAGTAAAATTACAGTAGACAAGCCCGGCGAAAATGCTCAATTGCGTACGCGCTGCATACAATACACTAATAATATCACTATAGGTATAAGTCATGGAGTTTTAAATCATTGCTCTCATAGAAAAATATTTGTTGTTGCTGTTGTGATTTTAGTGGACGCCGTGAGTTTATGAGTGGCATACTTACCATAATAGCATATTACTTGTAGTATCACACACCTAACTAGAACATAATTTAAGGGACAAACAATATTGCTGAATTTTGGTACGCTTAAGTCTTAAGACAGCAACGACCATGTGCAAGCGATTATGCCTGCCATACCAACTACATTTGTATGCATTAAGCATCCATTTGGCATTCGCGTTGCAACATAACGTACTATGATGGATTCTAAACGTTTGTCACGATTGCGCGCGAACATTTTCAGAAATGTCTGTGGTTGTCTAAATGGTTGAGGTATGAATTCTAATTGCGTTCCGTCTGCGGATTTGTTTGGAGAAGCAAATAGAAAATACAGATAATGATAAGCCGTTTTCATTCAGAAATAGTATGCAATGCAACACGTCTAGTCAACTTTGAACAGCGAACAAGATTTGTTTTTGAATTTACTACTTTTAAAATGCGGAATAAAAATATCAGAGTTGACCTGTATTGCACAGTGGCACATGTGTCTGCCTACTGTGCAAGAGGTCCCGGGTTCAAATCCTGGTATGGGCAAATATTTGTGTGACGAATATGAATGTCCATATGTGTATCCATAGTACAAGCTTTGCTTAGTTTGGGACTAGGTCAATTGGTGTAAATTGTCCCGAGATATTTATTTATTTTATTTTATTTATCAGTGACGAAAAGTATAAGGTAGCAGTTAAAAAAAAAACCAACTTGCTCAGCAAGTTTTAAAGTATCGTCTTTCTTTCTTTTTTCTTTAATGGTGGTTTCGAGACCTGTATCAATGCTTTGCCAATGTTAGTACCTATCTGAGGTATAACTGCCATTTTTGCCCCCCCCCCCCCCTCCCCTAGAGACATAACATATGTTAACTAGCATAGGTTTACACAGCGGTAAGAATAAGAGAGTAAGCCATACAACCATTTTTTTTCTTATTCGGCCCAAATATGAGCAGGCAAAGATACTAGAGACCAAACAGTCAAGTCTTAGTTTACTTGTCAAATAACCACGTAGTTGACCTTGAATTTTAAATTGTTTGATGCTGTCATATCGGTTCGATGCACATATCCATTAACATTTTACTGGTATGAATTATTAGTTGGTTCACAGTTTGGCGGCGGTCACGACACGCCGCAACTGTTTTAAATATTCAGCCCTTTCCCCAAATACATCACGGAGCCTGCAAGTGCCAAAATGCCTGTTTCGTGCGATAACGTACACTGCGCACTATCAGAGGATTCTGTACGAATCCTAAAAACGCACTCTCCACACAAACGGCGGTAAAGTTCTTACCCTTTAAACCTATAAACATAGAATTAAGTAATCTCCTGTAATTAAGATGCTACGGATTTATAATTATCTAAAATAAATGACTATAATAATTATAATATTATGTGTCAATTTTGTTTGTTTGGCATTTGGTAAAGTAAAACCAAATGAATTGTGAATTTGTACAGCAAGGTCTTTTTATAGTCGCTTTGAAAAGGGCTTTCCGCTCGTTCCCTAACGCCATCAAATATATTGAAGCGGGAAAGTTGCTCGAAAACATTGAAACACAACACGACTCTATTGCCAAATACATTCGGTCCATTTTAGATATTTTTGTACATGGCTGTAAAATTGCAAAGCGACAAGGCTCAACAGTATTTTTATAGTGCTCATACTCTGATTTAAAAGTGGTAGAGCAGAACAGTACGAAAGGGTCGGCTCGACTGGGATAGTATCCTACTCTCACAGAGCACCGGCATGATTGCTACTGCGTTTCATACGGTGAGGCATCCCGAGGCTCACGGGTGAAGGGGACCTAAACCTAAAGGCCAGCAACGGATCAGCAACTCTTTTGGGATGGTTTTCCTCGCTTTTCCAATAAAAAAAACTTATAATCCCGAAGTTGACAATTACCTGAGTACCTACTCTTGTTGTCGGAAAACTTCTGACTGTTGTTGTTTGTACACATTATAATAGTAAAAATAATTAAAAATTTAAATTAAATCTAAAAGCATGAGGGCTATTTTGTTGTTGAATTTAAATAACAATGAAGGCGATTCGAAGAAAATAAGAATACTCATTACATTTATTTACAAACAATAACGGACCAGACAAAACTATGAGTCAATATACCGAGAAATATGTCTCGATCGTTATTTCTTGCAATTGAGTAATATTTATATATTTTCTGGCAAAACCAACATCGGAAACAACATACATACCTTTACATATTATAGTCACTATACATATCAAGAGAAGGAAATGCATAATGGTAGCAATACAAAAATCTAATAATGTGCTGTGTTTGTTTCTTTGCATTAATTAAAACTTGCCTCCAAAGCGATCTCCATAACATAGGTTGATTTTACTATCGGAATGCTTAGAATCTGTTACCAAACGTTTCAAGTGTATGTATGTCACCAAACATACATTCATTCGTAAAACATAACCCTCCCTTATGAGGCCAGTCAGGTAATCAATGTTGAAAGTGTAAGGATGGTACGCACTGAGCTGTCACCAACCTATTAGACCAAGCACATTGATGTAGAGGCAGAAGCGGCCGCAGAACTGACACATTAACCTAATGGAAATCCAAGACATTTTCCAGCCTAAACATAACCTAATAGGTAAGAAATGGGTTGAAGATACAGACAGGTTCAGCAAAGCTTGTACTGTAGCTAGGTAGGTACAAAACAATGGATATACATACTTATACCTACAGATAAATTGTACGACCCGGACGACAAAGCACTTTTCAGGACAGATGAAGATGAATTTTCCCAGATATTTGACTTAGCTAAATCGATTTGGTCGTTACCATAAACACTTATATTCGAAATTATATCGGGAGCGTTATAGTATTTTATGCAACTGTTGCATAATGAGGGGTCTTAAAAGACGAGTGTGGTTTTATGAACCGAGCGTCAGCGAGTTGCATAATAGGATCACACGAGTGTTTTAAGACCTAATTATGTACAGTTGCATACATTACTTTATCTACACACATATCATAAGTACTCTATGATGGGTTCAGAAGCCATAGGGCAATGACCTGCATTGCTACTAACCACTAGTGCTAGGTACCTATAAATATCTATAGACTGTACAGATTAAAATAATATAATAAAGAATGAATTTAAACAAATAAAGAAACAAATTAGAAAAAAAATCATAATAACATTGGTTGTTATAATGCTGGTCATTGCCTACGGTTTCTGAACGCATTATAGAGCATTTATGATATATGTGTAGATAAAAACAGTTTTGGGGAACGCAATTGAAAATAAACACATAAATGTATAGTATGAATATTACTCGTATAAAATACAGGATAACATCCACGAGTGATACAAACTTAATCCTTCCTTCTGGCGGTAGTCGGGTAATTAGTTTAAAGTCTGATAATAATGATAAAGATTAAGCTAATAGAAATGTATTAAAAGATAAAAAGATAACTGTTAAACAGGAACTTATCACTATAACAATGTTCAATTCAAACTTCATTCCAAATGATAAACACGTACGAACAATGCAAATAAATTTAAGTTGCAACAAACCTTTGTGCAGTATTTCTCCAGAATAGAGGAGGCAAATGTTAGCATCGTGTAGAAGTAGGTCAACACAGCAGTTGCAATGAAACTGCATCGCAATATATACGTTTGCAGTAAAGTAACTGCTAATGAAGCCAAAATTTAAGTCAGAATATCTTTACTCATATTAGACTTACAAGAAGCACTAACGAATGTCAGAAAAATTGCCACCGCTTCGGAAAAACGTCAGTGAGACGATTCTCGGTGCATGACGAGACGGACAAAACCTTTAGAAATCTGTCCTTCTTTGACGTACCTCCAATGTGAGTTGAATTTCGTATGGACCGAGCATTAGGGTCCTGATTAGAAGATACTGGCAAGAAACTCAACGAGGTAAAATCTTTAAAAACAAACAAATTATAAATGTTTTTTCATTGTGCTGCAACTGCCGCATGCCAGTATTGAAGACTCAAAAGAGGTGTAAACATTTCACACGAATGCGTGATCTTTACTGAATAACATGCCTACAACTGTTGACCTACTTTGCGTGAGACTTATTGGTGCAAATAAGCATACAAACATTTTATTATGCTAAAGTAGTAACGTAACTATTACATAAGACAAGATAACAATTAAAACCTGTTTAAGGATAAAAGCCTCTTTATATAACTATACCATAGATTTTGCAGTGCTAATGTATGTATAATTTCAATAGATCCTTTATAAACTGGGCTTAGGTAGAAGGACGTTTTGCCTTATTGGAATATTACGGCAAAAATAACTTTAGCAAATGCCAGCTAATCAAACGAACCCACCTCCGAACCTATTCAGAATTCAATTATTGTTGAGACAGATGACAGATAAGTCACTATTAATACATCATATTTATTGTGAAGATGTTCTATAGTGGCCCAGAATTCAGTTTGGTTAACTGTCTATCTACATTTTAGGTACCCCATGCTGTTGCTTAGACAAAACATTGTAAGTTGTTGCTTACAATGTTTTGTTTATCTCACTCAACATACAAACTAGATAGGTTCGATTCTTGTGCAACCTGTTTAGTGTTCAATGCAAGTGTCAGCAACAACACTAGTGTATATTTGTCACAAGCTGCTCCTAATATAGGCAATTACTTCATAGTACCCTTACCATGAGTTTACAGCAACCCCAGATCTAGGGGAGGGCAAGCTAGGGCCTATGCCCCGGGCGCCAAGACCAGAGGGTGGCCAAATTCAACTTTACAGACAAATGGACAACTCATCATTTACTTAACTTTGAATAAATCTAAGTGGGCCGAGGCTGGTTTACAGTGACGTATGCGCTAGAGACAACGTAAACTATTTGTATGAAGAATTGTACAGCGCCTCTAGCGGTCACTTAGAGAACTAAAGATCGCTAGTATGAGCCAAGTAAATTACCTTTCCAAATCAAAGCGCTAGCATCTATCGTTGTGTAGAACATAGGTACCATGAGTCGCAAAGAGGAATGTCACCGAAAAATACCGTATCGACTGTAGTTAAATTTTACTAGCCAGTCGGAGTGTATTTAGTCGCTATCGACCGAAAATCTTCATGAGTTTTCGATAGAGACTCATGGTAGTGGTACTGACACATTCAGCTACTGTTGGCTATGCATTTATCACAGATACAAAGTCACATTTCGTTACTCAAGGAACAACATTGTCTTTAAGACTCGAGGCAGCCGAATCGGTAAAATTATTCAAATACAACCCTAAAACACGTACTTTTTGTAAGCTTGCTCTTGTTTAGACCTAATACGACGGCGGAATTTGAAGCTTATCTTTTTCTATGCAAGAAGGGAGGCAAACAAGCATGGGTGTCAGCTGTTGGGAAGTGATCACCGTCATATAAACCAGCAACTCCTAGAGAATCGTTAAGCCGGCCTTTAGGTCTGTCCCTTTCCGTGGACCATCGGATCTATCACTCAACGTACGAAACGCAGCAGCTAGCTTCTACTTCATGCCAGTATTCTGTGAGAGTGTGGTACTCCTAAACCGATGTTCAAGTTGTTTTAAACATTCGCGATTTTCACACATACTTATCCTTTTTACGTTTGACGTCGTGGTAAATAATTAAACAGTATATTATAGCATTAAAGTCCTGTCAAACGTAATAAGTATGAAGTTGAAGTTCTACATCGATATTGTTCTGGTCACACGAGAATGCAATAATGTTTTTAACTGTGAGCACCGTTGGTTATCTATCTAAAGAAATGGTTACGATGAATAAGATGGTGTAATAACATCTACATAAAAACAACAAAAAAAACTGACACAAAAACTATGAATCCCATGGATAGAGATAAGACACGTGAATAATCAAAGGCTTTTTTGTTTTAAACCCTTTTTTGTACTCCACAATACACACGTAATGGGATAAATTAATCACAAAACGTGTCTACGAGTACGACAAAAAAACTAAAACAAAATAAGGATCGATCACTAATGCATTTATACAGAGACAATTAGATTCGTGCTTACACTTTAAGTAATCGCTTAAAAAAGAGATAAACCAATGCGTAGACGCATGCGGCGCCTAACTTAATAATGAGTTACGTGTCACGCACACACTGAATGCCGAGCGCTCATTGGTTGACTGGCCATTAACACATTCGGTGGTACGCTAGGCCACATAAAACATATACGATGCTTGAATAGTTTAAACTGTTGAATGAATTCGAATTGGATTTCCCAGGTGTGTTAGAAACTGATTTACTGTGGGTGAATGGAAATTAAAACTTTACTTTTCCATTGTGTGTACGAGAAAATGTTACATAGTTTCCAATTTGTATTTTAAACGTGAGTGAAAACGTAAGCCGGTATGTTATTTTTTTCAAATTGTTATAATATATCGACATTTAATCTTATTTTCGAGTTTCTGGAAATTTATGTGGGAAATTTACTTTAGTTTTTTGGCGAAGAAAAATATCGCCAGGGTATCTGCACACAACTGCGAGGAATAATGATGTACGCAAAGTCCTCTATCGTACTGGGCCCAGGTAGGAACTAACATCCGAGCTCTATTCTTGTGACAGGTAGCACGGGGTCTAGAGCGACGGCAATATAATATAGGTTGGAGATTATGAGAGAAAGAAGCCTTTAATTTTAGCTTAACTTTTTGTTTAGGCTTAGGGAGGGGACTTCGGAGGCACACAGGGATGACCTAAAGGCAGGCAACGGATCAGCTGTAAAATTTTGTTTGAATAAAATAAAATAAAAATAAAAATAAATAAAATCAGCAATTCTCTCGAGATCACTGATCTCCATGGGCGGCCTCGCACGCTCTTTTTTCTCCTGATTCCATAATACAGTTATATTTGCCGTGTAGCACAAAAAATGCTCAGATACAGCCGTAACGTAACTATTACTATGTTTGATCAATTACTGAGGAGGCTGACTGTACACAGTCTCATTCCAAACGACCTTGGCAGGTAGCGTAACGCGCCGGAATTCTCTGCCGTAACGCGGCCAAATATTATGACAACTTTTGAAAGCTGTCCTAATAGGTTTTTGAACTATGAAATATATCACGCACGAGTAGCGCACGATAAAACATCGAGAATCATTGGTGAGCAATATTCATATTTCAATATTCGAAAGAGTATTTCACGAGACAACAAGGTTCAATAGATGTAACAGTTGTGGATCGCAATAATTTTAAAATTTGTCTTATACTTGAAACACATTTAATTCGCGTACAACATAATTGTTATCAAAACTACTCGTTTGATTGGAGTATTTCTTGACCTACAAAAAGTGAGCTGGAAAGCATCAAGGGTGATTCTAGGGTATGAAACGTGGTCACGCAGCAGGAAGCTATCAGGGAGGTGATTCTCTAAGCCCAACAGTGACGAGTTTGACCTCAAGACAGCACTCTGCCCCGCTCGGTTTCACTTCACAGCATACGGTTCTTTTTAACCAGTTCATTAGGAAAAGGACGACATAGTGTGTATACCATTGGTGAAATCATTATCTGTTCACGTTACCAGATAGACGGATTCGTGTTGCATCCATATCTGAAAACTGCTCTAATAATTGTGTCGCCTATAAGTCAATTCAGAAAGTCTCTAAGAAGTCAATCGGTCCGTTGAAAACTTTAAGTTCACTGTGTGGATAAACACATAGTAGTCAAGTAAGAAAGAATTCTCAAGAAACACGATCCGCGCACAAAAACAGACTCTATTCATAATTTTACTGCCGATCCCATTTGAGATAGTACTTGAATTAGGAATGAGACTATAAATTCGTTTCGGGGCAGTGCCTTGAAAGCTATCAAGTGTATTTATTACTCAGATAATGTAATAGGTAGCGGAATACTTAGCGTCAACACGGCTCCAATACATCGTGAAGATTAATGTTGGATATCCGATGCTTTATCGGATAAAGGACTCGTTTAATGTTAGATATCTTGGAGGAATTAACGGCCCGTAAGATGCCCAAGTGGGGTGCGTATCGGGTAACCTCGCGTGCCCTATGCTGCAGTTCCTTACTGGATGCATCTGGAGACAAGAGCAATTCTCGTGTCTTGATTTTTCGCAAATAATGTTATTGGCTGAAGACTTGTTTCACAGTTCCATTAGAACTGTTTGAGAAATCTAGGCTGAGTGCGTGAAAAAAAGGCCAATGAAACCACAGAGCTGTATGTGGACAGTTGAATGAAATGATGATCCCATTTGTCATTATTTCCTCGCATAGGTCAAGTCGAAAGTCAGCTTGATTCACGCAGATGAACCTTTTTAAGGGACACCACGGAGGAGGATGGTCCGCTAACGGTTTTCTTCGGATAAGGAGAGTACATTGAATTTAATCAGTTTCCAGGAATGTTCTCGAATGACGTCTGCTTATATGATGGATGTTTGATCCAAAACAGGATTACCATTACCACTGTATACAAGGAAAAAATAGTACCAACATTTGTGACAAGTTTTAGGAGATGCCGATGTCTAACTGTGGCCATGTTACAGCTGATGACAAGGATCAAATCAAATCTTTGTTACGAGCATGTAAGTGGCGTTAGCCACTCCATGTGTTTTGTGGTATTGCCTATGTATTTTAATAGGTTTGATGAGATTTACGTCTTGGAAACATAGTGTACGACGGCCTCTGGCAAAGTGGAGCGACAAGTGGCTGGTGGCAATTGGTTGAGAGGAGCTGAGGATCGTTTTGGGAGAGGTCTATGACCTGAAGTGGACAAGCATAGGTTGATGATGATATCGAATACAAAATGCAACTTCGATTAAATTTAGTCAGCCTCCGTTTTGGAGCCAAAGAGGGTGAACTGCTAGCATACTGAACGGGTGTTACCTAGTAGTTTCTCGAGTACTTGTTGGGTATACTATAATGTATGGCTTTGCTTAGACTAAAACAACGACACACAAACCGCGGCCCGTTGCGGCCCGCCAGCGAATCATTAGAAATAACGAAAATAAAAAATCTTAGTACATGAAAAGTTCCTAATGAAATTGTTATTCATCAGTCAAAAATTACTGCTCACGGGGTTCGAAACTGCAACCTATAGCTACATAGGCAGGGCCACTAGTCTATCCGGGCAGCAAAATCTAAATAAGTAATAGATAATATGGTAGTAGGTATGGATATATTTGTCATAATTATGGCAATTCCACACGCAAAGTTATCGGCTAACAGTAGTTAATTCTAGTTGTTATAAACTCGTAGTGTGGCGCTTTAGTAAAGGCAGTAGTAACCAAAGTTAAACAAGCAAAATAGAACCTAACACGCAACTTATAGCGTTACCATTGGGCTGTACATTCATGCGCCGATACGACTTTTTGATGTGAACTGGGATAGTTTGAAAGGCAGTACTTTTCGAATGGTATTGTAGATTCAATATTAATATTTATTGTATCCGATTGTGAATCGAACTTCATAACTGGAATGAACTAGTTTACATCATTTTGTTAGTATTGAATCTAAAGTGAGGGGCAATGGTACAGTTTATTTCTTAGTAAGTATATTAAAGTATAGTAAGAGACCTTTGACGTCCAGAGGTGCGATTTTTGAATCTCACCGGGTGACTAAAGCTCGCCAAAATAGCCGTTTTTCATAGAAATTCGGCCATTTTGGTGAGCTCACGTGTAACAATCCTATCAATACCCTACTGATATCATTATTTAAATGCAAAAGAAATGATGTCCGGATATTTGAATGTTTGGATGTTTGTTTCGCAATCACGCATTAACGGCTGAACGGATTAAGATGAAATTTGGTACACAGATAGATCATGGTCTGGATTAAAACATAGGATACTTTTATCCCGAAAAAGAATCATAAAATCTCGTGAGGCGAAGCCGCGATTTAAAGCTCGTTTAAAATATTTGATATATTTTTTTATGAAAAACTTTACAATTATGTAAAATTGTAGCACTAGTAAGTATAATGGTACAAAGGGCAGATAGATCCTGTGTACGAAGCTAGAAGTTTCCAGTCCGAATCCCGATAAAGCAAACATTTTTATAATGAATATGAGCGATTTCTCTAGGGATCGCTGTGGTTCTTATGGGCCACGGCGTTAACTCCCCATCGCGCAACGCATGCTCTTTTGTACCCAAAAATCCTTGTTACTTCTCTTTATTGTTGCTGTTGTGTAAATATAAGTTTTCTGTGTTAGCTGGATGAGATCCCCTACAGGGATTAGTTCTCCTTTGTACTAATTTACGTTCCTCCTAAAGTACGCGACGGATTATGATACAGTTATCACTGACATTTAAAGATTTTTTAAAGGAAGGTTTTAAGGTACATGACATTCTTATTGTACCCATGCAAAGCAGGGACTGGTCGCTAGGTTACTTAAAAAAACCTCTAACCGTTTGAAAACGATTCACGCGTTCTAAAGCAAGAAAACAAAACAAATGCAATCGAAGCGAAACCCCTTTTAAGTTTTATCTTGCATTCCTGCGCAAAGCGATCCAGTGACCATTCATATTGTTCCTTTATTCTCAATTTCCCGCTTCTATCGCCTTAGCAATAAGGTCGGTTTCAGCGTGCTCCAGGGCAGCAAACGGTAGCAATGGTCGGAAGTAATACGGTTTAATGCCCCGGGGAAAAACGTCACTATTGATTTTTTAAAGTGAAGAGTATTCATATGGAAAGGCTGTTTATGTTGATGATTAGCTTTTCCATTATTGAGTCACAAAGAGTTTCATAACTTGTGCGTTTAACTTTCACACTATAATTGTGAAATTGACACAACAATTTATTAGGACTAGGCGATCAACGCGTGTCTCATTTAGCAACAAGTTTTGTGTAAGACTCCTGTGACATCCTTTTTGATATAAATTGAATACGTTTGCAGCTTGTGGCGATCTATCTTTAATTATCTATGTATGAAGGTCTGTCATACAATAAGGTTTAAACGGATTTGTATAAAAGGTAGCATAACTAAACCGCATACTATTCGATCAGTTAAATGTAGTCCGTTTTCAAGATTTAAGTTTATTGGATAGAAATCAGAAAGTATCCTTTTTAGGGTTCCGTACCCAAAGGGTAAAACGGGACCCTATTACTAAGACTACGCTGTCCGTCCGTCTGTCTGTCACCAGTCTGTATCTCAAGAACGGTGATAGAAAGACAGTTGAAATTTTCACAGATGATGTATTTCTGTTGCCGCTATAATAACAACAAATATTAAAAAACAGAATAAAATAAATATTTAAGGGGGCTCTCATATAGCAAACTTTGTTTTTTTCGTTTTTATAGATAATGGTACGGAACCCTTCGTGCGCGGGTTCGACTCACACTTGGCGGGAAACCTTGTTAACCATTGCTTAGTTATTGTGTTCACTCCTAGTATTTTAATTACATACGCGTGGACGCGACAGTCGCGCTGAAAGCTGCAGGGAAGGATACCTTTGCCTTTGTTTGACAAAACTAGAATGGAGAACACTCAAGGGAAAGCATAAATACAGGTATTAAAACGATAGTCAGAACTGGAATTTCATTTCGTTGAAAACATGAAAGCATTTGTTCAAAATCTGCAAATTGAGATATGTAGTTACAGAACGCGCGCGATCTCCAAAGAGTCGCATGGAATAGAAAGTTTAATTTAATTTTAACTTCATCGCTTAACGACAGCAAAGTTTCGTTATCGTCAAGATGAATATGCGTGGCGTACTATATTGGAAGAGTGCGGGGTATAAGGAGCGATGGTCGGATACTGCAACACCCGTTCCCTGTCGCAGCATCGATTCCTTGGAGCTCGTTCATGAACCATGTACACACTTTAACTAAGTAATGCAAACCCGGTTATTTTCTCATAGGTATTGCCGGTTAAAACCGGTTTTTTTTAGAAAAATTACCGGGATTGCACTCCCTAACTTTAACGTTCAACAGTTATACGTTTATAAATAAATTTCTTTACCGACTATATCTATTTATAGATTTTGAACAGGTGAAATATAGGTACGTAAAGGTGCTACATATATTGTTTAAGTATCATGCGACGTTATAAATCAAATCATGAGATGTCTGTTACTATTTTTATTTTACCCAACTGCCGCCAGAAGGAAAGGTTATTTATCAAATTTATCATGATATGATTTTAACACGCTGCTTAAATAGTTCGACGACGCTTAAATGAGTAAATTTTCTATTGAAAATATCTTCATCTCACTTCTGCTTACGTTGGCCGATGAAATTCAAAACTTTTTAAAACCTGTGTTAATATAAAGGTAGTTTGTTTCAACTTGAACGGCGGTGGAGCCCATAAATAGGCGTTACCGTGAGTTTAAAGTTACAGGGCCGAGTTATTAATCATTAAAGTTCTTATAAGCCGTTCGTTACAGCTGGTTTTTCCAAACACTTGACCTCAACAAACCGCTCGAAAACATCCTTAATGAGAAAAAATACTTCATTCCTAGTTCCATCGTTTGGCTGTCGGTTCCTTACTCACGATTTGAACCTACACGTCATAAAATGTACGTGTAGTTACTATTACAGTACGATTACTTTAAATTTACGTGGCACTAGTCGACAAAGATAGTTTTTGATGTATAATCAACAAAATGGAACCCTGACCCGCCATGGAACTATGTCAACGTAAAGTTTTAAATCAAATCGTAATGTCTCTTTTTATTTCACTTGTTATGTCTGCGGTGAGTCAGGGTTCCATTATGCTAATAGTATAGTCGACCAAAAAATTGCTTGGCCACTTTTCGACCGTATTACAAAGGTATAAGGTTCAAAATTGGTCAAGCAATTACTTGGTCGACTATACATTGCCTCTTCAGACCATTACATGACGCTTGTCCTTCTATATAAAGCATTACTATACTTAGCTTAATTTTATTTCCTATTAACTCGCTACGTAGCTCGTTGCCTGTCTGTAATACTGTGGTACTAACATGACCAGCCCAGGTTTAACTTATCTCTCCCTGCGTCTCTGTCAAACTACAGTCATTAGAAAGTGGTGCACATAGAGATAAACTCAGATAAACTAAACTTAGCCTGTCATGTTAAGGCCACTGGGCCAGCTATAAAGAGGCGCACTAAGTTATGGTGCATCATACAGATTCATGCTAAGTTCTCCGTTCCCACCAATAGGACGTATATGCCTCCATAGACGGAATACTTGGAGCAGTTAGTGCTGAAAGCTGCCACCAGCCATATGGGCGATCTGAAGTCTCAATACAAAATTAAGGTATGCTCGACTCCAACCGTAACAAGACTGTACTGCTAAGCACAACAGCGTCGAGCTCGACGAAGCTGTCTTGCTTTAGCGCTAGCACGAATGAGCGTGACAGAGCGATGCCTCAACGTTGTGCTCAACGTTCGAGGCTGGTAGACTCGACTGCTCCAAGCAGTTCGTCTGTGGCACTTCATCAACACACATTGATAAAAGTATCACGTTCATACGTTGAGTCAACTGCATGTGAGTAGCGCGGCGACTTAGCGTTGTGTGACGGCATTTTATCGCCATTTTTATCAGCTGCTCGCCGTCTACACTTAATGGCTGCCAGACGTTTGAACCAATTCGTAGAAGTCTTAAACATAAGAAATAATTAGGAATTAAATTGTTTACCTGTCTACCTAGTTCACTTTGACCCGGCAAAGGCATTCTGGTCAATTTTATAAACAAATAAGTGGTTTGATAAAAAAATAATCCTTAGTACAAGCTTTTTGCTGACGGTAGGTACTTTATTATTGCATTGTCACCGGAACTACTCGTAGATACCTAAATTCAAGGCACCTGAATGATCCTAAACTGACAAACAGGCAAAGAAACTAACACGGCAAGATCGGTAAATAAAATCAAACTTGTAATGATCCAGAGGTGGAGCTGAAGGTGGATGAACTGAACGATTTACAAATTAGTTCAGAGTTGTTATAAATAAATTAAGGTGTAACATAAGGTAACAATAAATCTAGTCATTGACAGTGACCCAATAATTGACGATTAGATACGGAAACATACGAGTAAAAACGAGAAACAATGATGTCAACCACTGATATAAGTACAAGCCCTACGAGTGTCGATCACTGATACGGTTGTCTTACAAATATAATTAAATTAATTACTCTTTATAACAATTATCTCTCCTAAGAGTCGTATTAACCTTGACACCTATTACCAGACCGATCGCATTTGAACCGCCGACAAATTTTAATGAAGAACAATTAACAGATACCTAATAAATTGACCGTTCGACCAGAAAGAGCCGACAAAGCGATTGCCTCCTATTCCGTATCGGAAACGCTCATATTCGACCCACCATTAAAAAGCCACCAACATACCGTGTCACTTCAAATCCCAAACCCATTAAACTTTATACTTTACGTACTAAGTCTTATGGTACAACTTGTGCGAGGTCTAAATTTCAACAAAGCCTAATCTTTTCTATAGCAATTTGTCATGAGACAGTACGTAGCTCCAGGGTGAAGCAAACCTTTTGATAGAATATCGAAGATTCCCAATTAGGCTGAGTTTGTAAACATGATGGTAATTAATTGGTCTTCTAGTTGTTTCAACAATGCGATATTGCCATTGTTTATTCGAGACCGCGTTGGAGTTTTAATGAACGTATGACGGGAACATGAGCACGATGCTAGTTGGGAGTGTAAGTTAGTTTGATGCCATTGTCTACTTGGAGCGTGTTGTCGTATTGTGCCACATTCCTGTTAAAGTTTTTTATTGAATGTGAATATCAGCATCAGGAATGGCGAGGGAAGTTAGTTAGACATAACAATACTACTGTCGTTTGGTAAATTATTACGTAAAATACATTCGTCAGTCAGGTTGTGGAATCAGTTACTAACCTTCATCTCTCTGGTCTCGTGGTCTCTTATTGAAAACTTAAGAGACATTAAAGATTAATTATGCGTCCTGGGGTTCATATTCTTCTATTTCTTTGACTGCTAAGTATTTATTTGTAACGTTAAGTAAATTTTCTTTATTTAGTTTGACGATAATGTATCTATTAGTATATTGTATGTATTCTTGTTCTTAGTCTGTCTCAAATATATTTAATAGAGGTTACCTGAAAAAGATCTTTTTAAGAGATAAGTGCACCTTTGTACATCACTGTATCTCTTTTATCATTAGTGTTTTTTGTGCAATAAAGAATTTATATACCTGTAAATAACACTATATTAAGTAGTGACCTTCTGTACCTTCACAATGCTACCACGAATGACATACTTCAGGCCTTTGGTCATGCATTTGCGAGTGGAAGAAAGGTCAGTTACGAATAGTCGACCAAGAAATTGCATGACCACTATACGACCGTATTACAAAGGGATAAGGTTTAAAAGAGGTCACGCAATTACTTGGTTGACTATACATTCTGTGGTTACTATTGTTTCTAAACAGACAACGATGCATCCACTAGTAAATATTCGATGAGAATTGTTTATTGGACCAGGGCCCTATTTCATAAACGAGACAGGTGACAGGTGACAGTGACAATTCGGTATACATTGCTTACCCATTACGATATTAAGTCTGTAAATCTGTAGCGTTACCTGTTGACACAATAAGTTACGGCAAATTGTCACTATCACCTGTCGCCTGTCGCGTCTATGAAATTGGGCCCAGTCTAACTTACCTAAGTGAAGGCTGATCATATTTATGGGAAGCGCCTCGTCCGAAATAATCCAGAAAACTTGTAGTCGTATATTTTGTAACTAGCTTTATTTTAAAGTTAGAGACATTTGAGTGACATTTGAATTGTTTCATATTCAAACTTTTGGATAAAAAATCGTATCTTACAAACATGAACGACGTAAATGTAAATTAACGTATGTAACTACGTTGGTACAAGGCGGTAAATCTTATTAAGATATTAGTAGCAAATTAGCATTAGCGTAAACCTGTTATTTGGTTGTGCAAAAAATGCCGTGTACAATAATTGTGTTGTTACAGGTTCCGATGTTCCGATTCTGCAATGTTGTTTGATTTAAAAAAAATACTCGCATAATCTATCTCACCCCGTGTGACTGTGGCATTGTGGGTCAAAGAGGCTTCATAAATGTTGTCCATGATAGACAAATTGTCTCTAATACCATAAATATGTCAGAGCAAATGAAATGCCTTCGATAAAAACAATTATTCACACAATATATTTGCCACTCACGAGAATCGAACCAGAAACCGCTGGGTTCATAGTCAAGGCCAATAACCACTAGATTATCCAGTCCGCAATACATCATCAAATTAACTTTATTTCTAATAATTATATAATAACACGGATGCAAATTACTAACGAAAATTTAATAAGAATGTACTTATTGGACATAAAAACCTTCTGTAAGAAATTCTCTAAATTACAGTGATAAAATACCACGTAATACGTTTGCGGGTGGTAGGACCTTGTGCAAGGTCCGTCCGGATTGCTACCACCATCTTGCTCGCAAATCCTGCCGCTAAGCAGCAGTGCTTGCACTGATGTGTTCCGGCGTGGAGAGCAAGACAGCCGGTGTAATTACTGGCACAAGAGTTATTCCATCTTAGCCCTCTGGGTTGGCAACGCATCTGCACTCTCTTTGTTGTTGCAGGTGTCTATAGACGGTGGTGATCACTTACCATCAGGTGACCCACTTGCTTGTTTGCCTTCCTGTTGTATATTAAAAAAAAATCGTGGCGTGGTTTAGAAGGATTAAGCGGCCGAAGATGTAAGGACAGACAGAACTGACAGCCACTTTGTTTTATACTCTTGTAAAGATAAAGAAGAAGATAAGGAAAAATTGCCTAGCTAGCACTGTATTATATCGTCATAATGCCAGTTGATCCTAACATAGTATGTTATGCAACTAGACTAAAACCATATAAGCCGGGTACCGTTGGGTCAACTATGGCCAGGTGCTAAACCAGTCCTGCAGCATTAGATACCGTCCGTGCCTTGAGATGAGGCATGTAATGAAATGACCTCCAAGACGAGGCAGCTTCTAAAATGTGTTACGTTTTCAAACGACTATGATGCTAATTATTAATCTGTATATGCTGGCACAGTTATACTTCAACTGCAACACCTGCAACGCCAGGCTATGTCATACAAATGTCATGCGTATGTCTCTTCGACTAGGTTCTACGGTGGTACGTGTTTCAATTTCCTTGACTGTACATGTCAAGCCTACACACCCAAAACTGGCTTTGGCTTACATCAAGGTAGTTAAACCCGTAAATTAATAGCAAAAACGTGGATTGCACTGCCTTAATGTACACCAAAAGTAACTATTTTGATGTTTCATTTGTGCACAGGGTGTCAATTGAAGAGCAGGTTTGGAGTATGTAGTCGTCTCTTTTCGGCACATTGTTTTGCCATTTCAGCATTATCCGTGTTATTCATCTGTTTTCTTTGTTTCTTATTCTTTGCTGAAATAAACGTGTTCTTTCTTTCTTCTAAAGTAAAGATATCAGCTATTAAAATATCGCTTTCAATTTCATTACTCTCTATGTTATACTATTTCTATGGTAACCACACTCATCTACGGAGTCGTCGTCTTAAATTTTCGCACGTGCTCATAGATGGCGCCAGTACCACAAATAGCACGCCAAGGTCGACACAGACCCGTTTGGCATTGGCCATCGTACATTTGTAACGCGATATTTCTTCGTCCTCCTCTACCTATACTTTAAAGACAAGGATAACGATAGTGTTTTTATACACCGCCTGAATGACAACGAATTGTTTTTTTCTGTTTAAGTAAGTACTTAGCCTTATTGGATATTGACCGAAATATACCTATTTGGAATGTGCCACGTTCATACGCGTTATACATAATACATACAACATTGACATGTGTTTTTTTATGAAATAGGAAGGCAAAAAAGCACGTGGGTCACCTGATGGTAAGTGATCACCACCCTATAGACACCCACAACACCTAAGAGATTGCAGATGCGTTGCCAACCCAGAGGGCTAAGATGGAATACCTCTTGTGCCGAGTAATTACACCGGCTGTCTTGCTCTCCACGCTGGAATACAACAGCGCAAGCACTCCTGCTTAGCGACAGGATTAGTGAGCAAGATGGTGGTAGCGATCCGGACGGACCTTGCACAAGGTCCTACCACCCGCAACCCGCGCGTGATTTAAAAAATTCCGTCTAATTCCACTCCTTTAGCAAAGCGTACGTAATTTTTTTCGTTCCAAATTTTACGTAACATGCAGCTATGATTTCGTTTTTGAAAAAACAATCCTACGCGAGATAGGTAGTTAGTTATTTTAGACAAATATTTAATCTTTTCCGCCCGATGTTCAGGACGGTAAATGCTTAATATCTTATCTTATCAAAATAAAGATACGTTTCGCGGTTTTCTTTGGACTTAAATGTAGGTAAGTACTTGTTATTAAAAGTAGACACAAATGCAAACAATGCGGTTTCTGCTGATTAATGTCCGAAACCGGTAATTTTGAGTACAGTCAGCCTCATATATATGTTTATTCTTCATTTCACGATTTACTTAGTTGTTTGGGTAGGTAATATGATCCCGCGTTCACATTACGAAGCAAAAAGAAGTGAAGCAAACAAAGATTACCAATGTTATAAGTATTTTTTTTTATGAAATAGGAAGGCAAACTAAGCAAGTGGGTCACCTGATGGTAAGTGTACACCACCGCCCATAGACACCCGTACCAAGAAGACTGCAGATGTCTTGCCAACCCAGAAGGCTAACATGGAATACCTCTTGTGCCAGTAATTACACCGGCTGCCTTGCTCTCCACGCCGGAACACAACAATGCAAGCAAGATGGTGGTAGCGATCCGGACGGACTTTGCACAAGGTCTTACCATACGCAAAACAAACAAGAATCAAATTTTGTCATTTTCTCATAAATTGACAAAAGTATGTCAGGCTTTTGCACCTGTCGTGTTTATTAAACAAGGTTGGTATTCTTAAAACGTATTGTCATAAAACACTATGTATCGTAGAGAGCATGTACAATAATAATGATTTATGGAAAAGAGAGAAAAACGAGCATGCGGGTCATCTTATGGTAAGTTAACACCGCTGCCCATGGAGACTAGAAGTCCTAAGAGTCACGCATCGCACCCTTTAGGTACCCCGACCAATAGGTCGATGACCACAAGGTAAGTGACGATGAAACAAACCTACAACTTACGCCTTATTATGTTAGACTCTAACAGTTAAGTGTGATACCATACCCCTCTTGTTTAATAAAGTACTATTACTAAAAAGATTTCCTAAACCGACTATACCTGGCCCACAAAAATGTATTTATAGATCTCTATCGCGACCATCTCACTGTTAACCCCATCATTACGGGCTTAGCAAATTACGCGTGAACCTTTTGAAATGTTATCAAAAGCGCTAAAGAATCGACAGTTACTTTCTGAACCGGTTCGTATTGTATTGAATCGGTGTAGGTAACAATGTAACTTTTATAATAGTAGTACTTTATAAAATACGTATAATCGCAATAACAGTTATTAATAAAAGTTTTCTCACAGCATTGGTAAATTTCTTATGTATGACACTAAATATTTAGGCAAAGACACAGAGAGGGGTAAATCAAAATTAAGCTGTCATGTTAGGGCCGTTGGGCCTGCTGGTGGCGGTGAGGTATGAAGAGTTTCATGAAAGATGCGAATTAAAAGATATAGGCAGGGGAGTTCCACTCCGCACTGTAGGTACGCTCGACCGCCTTGCCTATAGCATAGGCATATCGCAGTAGGCTGTCGGCTTGCCCGGCGCTTGCTCGCTCGCCCCCGCCGTGTTAGTGTAATTGAAAGCGAATGCCGCGCAACCTTAGCGTCTCTACCGGGAGTAGCGGGGGGCGCGTTCCTTTTGACTCACGCCGCCTGGCGCGTGGTGTGTGAAGTAATACCAACTTTTTAAGCGTGTTAATAAAGTTGGAATTCGTTTAATCATAGTCGTAAAATGAGAAGTTGCTGTGCTATTATTAATTCTGTAATATAGGTATGGAAGCACACTTAACTGAAATAGAGATTGACAGAGAGAAACCAACTGATGTTGGAAACAGAACTGTATTTAATTAAGCATATTGTCTAGAAGCATCAAATCCTTGGTAACTTTTACGACTACAAACACATACCATTCACACATGTATGCTTTCCCATCCTAAGGCCGAAGTACCTACACCGGTCGCGTAGGTATGCGTCGCGTATGCGACACTGCTCCAAAAAGCTTCGTAGAGCTGCGTTAAGCATGCGTATGTTCAGTTAACCAATTTGATTCGTAGGCCTATGGAATGTTTTCGCTTTGTGCCATCGCTGAAATACAATGACGTTTATTCAAGTCATTATGGCATTTATTGTGAAAAGGCTCTACATTGGCTTATGCTATGAATAATTGGTTGACTGTATGTTGTATATTCTTATGAATAAACATGAGTATATTAATAAAACGGATCACTCACGTATTTTTAAGTCGAGAAATGACCGACATGTTTTGGACCAGTCCGTGGTCCTTAATCATGAGCCCCCGCGGCCCGAAACATAGCATTTCTCGACTTAAAAATACGTGAGTGATCCGTTTTATTAATATGTCCGAGTCTCACGGTAGTTTTATGTTAAAACATGAGTATATTAATGGTTGCATAGCAACAAACAACACAAATTAAAAAGGTAAAATCAGTGGATGAAAAAGTAGAGCCGCGCAAAAAATCGGTCGGCTAAACTACCTAAGGCTGTAACTTTTTACATAACACCAGCCAAGTTCTAAGCCAATAAGTCTTCCTCCACCACAAGCAGGAACCTCAACCTCGGCAGATTTATTTCAACACAACAGATTCTTCAGCCGCTCCACCTGTCGTCCCCACTTGACGTGATTGCCTATAGCCACGCGCTCGGCGCATTCAGATGTAAATCGCACGCAGTCACGCCCCAGTTCCAACAGCCTTAAGTCCGTGACGGGTGTACTGGCTTGCTGACCCAGATGGTTTAAGGCCCTGCATGTAACAGTTCTTCTATCTCTAGCACTAGCACCCCGGCACGCACTGGTGCAATTTACTAACGAAAGCTTAATGATATTGCAGATACAGTCTATCAAGAAATTGCATGACCACTTTTTGATCGTATTAAATCGTCTTTACATACATTCTGTAAATTACAGTAAATTTTGTATCAAAATCCGTTGCGTGAAGAAGGAGGAGTAAGAGGCCGAAGATACGACGAGACGACAGACAGGAAGGGATAGCGACTTTTTTTTATACTATGTCAAAGAAAAGATATAGAAACTTTGTGATGTGTATAGCAGTGTTTTCCAAGGCGTGGTTTCCGAAGAGTTCAAGAGGTTCAAGGAAGCTTCCAGAGTCAGGTTACTGCTACCTAATAAAACAATAAGAATGGCTCTAATATAGTCTCGTCTGTTATATCAAGTGTCAGGTACTATCATAACGCACCTGTCAACCTGACACTTGGACACAATCTCAGAGAAAGGAACCCATAGAGACAGCTTAGACGTTCCCGCGCCGTACACTTTTTGCAAATTGCTAGTGATGTACATTAGTCGATGAAAACTGACGATGAATATTTGATATGAAGTACGACATTTTCGGGATACCTATTTTAAAATCTTGTACTGTACCAAACTATAATGTCTTATAAAAGCTTTAATTATAGCATAGCGAATACACAACCACAGCTGAAAATAAGTGAAGCGTCTCTTTGATGGAAATACTTTTGCGTACTTTCGATCCCAAAAGGCGAGTGGTGATGTGAAATCAAAAGTCAAAAGCCAAAGGTCAAAATATTTTTATTCAGATCTTACAAGAAGAGAGAGAGCTTACAAGAATCAAATAATTAATACATTCAGGCGTTACTTTGCGGAGGTCCATATCAACAAACTGGAACAAATTACCTTGCTACTCCGCGAAACCAGTGCCGGGCTCGTGCAAAATAGCTGCGTCTGTGCGACACATATATGTTCATGCAAAAACCCACCCTCCTCCGCTTCCACACGAAACAACATATATCACACAGACTCAACTACACACCACCACCACTAAACACTAAAACTACACGATCGACACGCGTTTCGCCTCTATACGAGGCATCATCAAGATCAAAGAAACAGTACGACCGTTCGCTACTTGAACGAATGGCGTACTGACAAACTAAAACAATTTTCTTTAATCCCGCTTACCGCCATCATTTTTGCACAACTACCCTTATTATTTTTCTCAAAGCCTACCCTCAAAATTTAAAAATGAAACAAAAGTACCCCCGTATATTATCACAAACTACCCACATAATTTATCTCAATCTCAGCTACCCCCATTGTTAAAGACAGAATTTAAGCATACCCGCAATAAAGGAGAAGAAGGAAAGTTAACCTGTTCATTGACAATGGATCCCGCGTTGTTGTACCTAATTATTTCCAAATGCTCCAAAACATTCAGACGAAATCCCTTTTTGCAAAAGTGTAATATTTCATAAGAATGAGCATCTGATAATGTATGATCTGTGTCTATCAAATGTTTTGCAAAATTGGACTTCTCTGCGTGCTTATGCCTATAAGATGAAACATGCTCCTTATATCTAATATTAAAACTACGACCAACAAGAATACAAGAATCACTTATGAATGTCAGAAACTTTACTACGCCGAAGAAGTAACAAATATCTAAGTCACAAACTTTCAGCTTTATAATATTAGTAGGATTAGGATAGGAAGAAGGAATTAATACAATTACTGTCCCTTAAAAATGACAGTTTTAGTAAAAAATGATCTAATTTTTTCTTTTGACAGAGCCAGTTTTTTTGTCATGTAATAAATTCTTATATTTAGATACGAGAGGCCAATAGACTTTATAAGTAAAGTTCGATGATTTTCATTTAAATCATCGCTGTCAAAGGTACCATGCTCCTTTAATTCTTCGAATACTGTCGTGTTAAGGACAGTGTGAGTGACTTTCAAAATCATTTTTGCCATGTTCTTTTGCTCCCCAATGCGTTTTGATCCAATGTTTAATTGAAACTCGCGCAGTACTCTTTCTGTTACTTTGCAAATGTTGCTAACGCTTTGTGAGGGATATATCAATCCACCACGATCTTTTACTGATATCAGCGAAAACCTTGCTTTTTCGTTGTCAATTAGACTATCAATGCACTTTTCGCAAATAAGTTTATTCTTCAATTTTCGCACCACAAAACCTGCAATATAGTGCGATACGTGACTTGTGTACTCAGTTAGATTTCCTGGTTGGAAAATATCAATGTAGTCATGGTCTGACGGTTCAGTCAACAAAATATCACTAGCATTTGATTGAATTTGAGTGTTGTCGATATATCTTTTTTCGTTGGAAGTTTCATTAATAATTTTCGAGTAATTCAATACTCGAATATTTTCCAACGGTAAGCAGTTTCCATTAGAGCTTGCTTTAAATTGTGCATGCACAAGTAACTTCCTGTATGCGGCGCGAAACATTCGTGCAGATGGGTTATTATTATACCCGCACTGCGATCTGATCGCTCCGAAGAATATTTCCAGATGATCCTGATTTAACTTATAAGTGGGCAAGTACTTAAGATCACCAGTTGCAATCAACGTTGTGTAGAGTTTAAGCAAAGATTTCATACATACTATAAAGCCGTTGAACCCAGTAGATCTTTTAGAGTCGACTACCCTAGTTCCATCTAGTAACTTTAAATTCTGAATATAAGTGATTGCCACTTCAAAAAATAATTCTGTTTCTTGGATATTGCATACATTAAGCGCCTTTTTAAAACCCTTCGCCCGTATACTCCTACTGTTTAAAACATCGAAGAGGTTGTTAAATACTCTTACGAATTCGATTGTACCCTCGCATCCTTGAAAGTCATCTATTTCCAATTGTTTACAAAATTGAAGTGCGTCAGCAACTGAAGCACTCAGCAATTGAGTTGCTAACTTAACCTTCATTTTTTGGCGAACAAAATTCACATGTTCATCTTTTAATTTGTTCCCTAAATGCACACCCTCTTCATTCTGTAATTTGTTTAAAAATTCTATGTATTTCCAATCTACCTGCCTACCATGCATATCTATCAAAACTTTCTTGTCGCAAAATGCATTGCGTACTAATTTAATATTATGACATGGATCTGGCCATAAAAATATGTCGCGGCCGTCACCTTTTATATAAAAATTCTGACCCGACAAATCGCATCCTAAGTAGTGGCACATTGCTTTATTTGTAGTAGCACCATCAAAAGTTATTGAAATTACCTCGACTCCACACTCTTTCAACAATTTCAAGCATTCCTTTAATAACGCGGTTTTTTGCTGCGCTGTTATGGATTGTATCAAAAAATAACCAACAGGTATTTTCCATGAATCGTTGACAGATGTTAGCATAAACGTCAAGGCTTCTTTCGCTAAAGGCGCTTCGTCATTATCTAGATCACACCCTATATTGACGTACCCAAAATAATTTTTACCATCCCACTCAACAAGTTTCCTGATTGCCATCTCATCTAAGCTTAAGGCACAGTACAATGGCCTTCCTTCAGCTTCTGCTTTCATTTTTATGGTATCTAAAGCTTCGCTTGTGAATCCCGGACTACAATTTAAACCCTTGTACCACTTACTAATTGTTTGGGGGTGGGGTAGGATATTTTCTAATTCCTCACGAACAAAATTGTATGCTCGAGGTGAAAGAAAATGTAAAGTTACTGCAAATCTTTTTAAATCCAAATCGTATTCTTTCTTGGCTATTGTATTATCCCCTACTCCCTGCTTTGACAAATATCTTTCAACTAACTTATTAGACTTGACACAATCTAGCATGTATAAATTTTCTTTATCTATTTTTTCTTTTTCTAATAATTCTGTAAGTTTATCATTAAGGAAAACGCTTTTCTTTTTTAACCTTCGCGTTTTTTGTCGCAAAGAATTTATTTTAAGTAGCCGCTTTTGCGATGTTTTTCTTGCTTGTTGTAGTTTTTTTTCTAATTGCTCTATATACGCCAAAGACTCTTTTGGATCACGAAGAGTTGGTTGCTGATTGGTCACATCCAGCAGTGGACGGTGGCAGGCTGACGTTGATGGTTGATTCTGTTGACAATCAAATAAAAATTATTACTCAAAATATTTTTTACAATACTGCCAATGTTTTTTACTGTCATTCGTTCAAGTAGCAAACGGTTGTACTATTTAATCCGTATGATGTCTCGTATAGAGGCGAAAAGCGCTAGTTTTAGTGTTTAGTTAAGTCTGTGTGATATATTTTGTTTCGTGTGGAAGCGGAAGAGTGTGGGTTTTTGCATGAAAAAAAATATCGAAGAGCCGCAGTTATCTTGCACGTTTACGGCTCTGATTTCGCGGAGTAGCAATCTAATTTTTTTTCAATTTGTTGATATGGACCTCCGCAAAGTAATGCCTGAAGCTATTAATTAATTATAAAAAACATTTGATTTGAAAAAAATCATTTAGGTTTGAAATCAACGATTATGCTTGCGTTGCAACATTTAACTGACTGTGAATAATAGAGACCGACATACCTACATCCAAAATATATAGAAAGGAGTTAAAATGCCCAAAGAATAAGCATATATTACCTCTGCAGTGAACTGCGCTACGCCTTCTGTCATATTACTGTCACATCCAAGAAATAATGCTGGGACAGCGTCTGGAAGCAATCTGCGCCTCTTCTGGTCTTGAGGACACGAGAAACCGCTACTTAAAAAATGTTTAGAACAAACACGACTGTATTTTGTAACCAATTCCTTTGGGCGTCCCAATATTTTTACCCATTTCTCTTTTAACTCTTCTTTTTTAGGAAAACTGTAAGAAAATAATAATATTAATAATAACGCAAAGCAGCTTGTGGCGAGCTGTTGGGGAGTAGCGACACCACGTGTGAGAGCGACTACCTTATCGATATTGTTTACAAGATGTCAGAAGCACCACATCACTAGCCGAAATTACCATAAACCTCTTGGAGAAATAATAAATAATTTATTGTCATTAAAATCAACAAATCAGCTTAGTTTTTACTAGCACAAATGAATCTTTGCTCCATATCCTTACCAACATAATAATTCTAGCTGTCCAAAATACAAAATTCCAATAAAAAAACATTAAATAATACTTACTTATGGAAGCTAATGTGTTCTCCATTATTGCTACCTTTAGGGCACCGTGACGAATGCGAATTGCACCCATGCACGAAGCATGCCATTTCGCAAAATTAATAAACACCAGCTTATCTCGAAAATCGAACGATAACCATATGAATTTTCATAAATTGAACCGCGAGTTCTTCAACCGCCATTGACATTCGCTGTAAATCACCAATAGAGTCAACTGAAAGGTTCCCGCGGCGTACACTTGAAAATTGCTAGTACTGTAGATTAGTCGATCAAAAATGACGATGAATTTTTTATTTGAAGTACGGTATTTTCAGGATATTTTACAATCTTGTACTGTAACAAACTAAAAAAGTCTTATAAAACCTTTAATAATTGCTAGCGAACAAACAGCCATAGCTCAACCCTCTTGCAATTTCGATTTATTAACTTAATAAATAAATTCTTTTTGCGGAGACAAAAGATTACCCATTTTAGCTATTTTCTCGGATCATCATCATCATCATCATCATCTCAGCCACAAGAAGTCCACTGTTGAACATAGGCCTCCTCCATGGATTTCCAAAGTGGCCGGTTGGAAGCAGCATGCAACCAGCGCCTTCCTGCCACCTGTATGAGGTCATCGGACCATCTTGTGGCTGGTCGTCCTACGCTGCGCTTGCCAATACGCGGCCGCCATTCGAGAACTTTTCGACCCCATCGGCCATCAGTTCTCCGTGCTATGTGCCCTGCCCACTGCCACTTCAACTTGCTAATCCGCTGGGCTATGTCGGTTACTTTCGTTCGTCTGCGGATGTCCTCATTTCTGATTCGATCACGCAGAGAAACTCCAAGCATAGCCCTCTCTATAGCTCGTTGCGTGATTTTCTCGGATATGTGAATCAAATGTGAATGTGGACAACTGCGTTAGTTAAGACCGCGAATTATTTAACTTGCATTAAAACAATGAAAATATTACACTCAGACTGACTCGTTTAGGTGAAACACATGTTCCGAACTTCATGATTCTATCCTCAGCGCAACTTGCGAGTCAGAATGGTGGGCGGCGGTGTAAGCAAGTATGCTCCTACCTCTACTCCCCCAGCGAGCCCGAAGGGCTAGCTCTGTGCGCGGGCGCCGAAGCGTCCCTTTGATGGAAGTACCTACTCTTGAGCAACTCGCAACTCCGAAGGGCGAGTGGTGGTGTGAAGTCAAAAGTCAAAACCAAAGGTCAAAATATTTTTATTCACATTAGGCATACAGAAACCACTTATGAATGTCAGAAAATTTATAATCATTTCGGAAAAAAATCTTCTGATGAAAAGATACTGGTAAGAAACTCAACAAGGTGATATTTCTTAAACAAATCAACTAGTTCCTGTGGCCGTCCCAATATTTTAATCCATTTCTCTTTCATTTCTTCTTTTTTGGGAAAACTGAAAAAAAAAATAGTATTAATTAAAACGCAAGACAGCTTGTGGTGAGCTGTTGGGGAGTAGTGACACCACGTGTGTGTCCCAAGAGAAGGGTAAACTAAATTATTAAATTAATTAATAAAAATTAAAAGAAATAAACAATTTTGTGCGGTGGTACGGAACCCTCGGTGCGCGAATGTGACACACACTCGGCCGGCGTTTTACTCACGGATCACTATCGCTGCTATGCCGCGAAGATAGCTTCAAGTGCCACGCATGCGCCTCGTCCGAGACGAACCTAACTTCACACGTCTCGCAGTAAGGGCCTTCTAGTGTAACCTGAAAAAAATAAATACATCACAGGAAGGCCAACGAGCAAGTGGGCCACCTGATGGTAAGTGATCGCCACCGCCTATAGGCGCTCACTAAACCAAGGAGATTGCAGATGCGTTGCCAACCCAGAGGGCTAAGATGGAATATCTCTTGTGCCAGTAATTGCACCGGCTGTCTTGCTCTCCACGCCGGAACACAACAATGCAAGCACTGCTGCTTAGCGGCAGGATTAGCTAGCAAGATGGTGGTAGCTATCCGGGCAGACCTTGCACAAGGTCCTACCACCCGCAACAATTTCATAATTTTCCATCATTATACCAGCCGGAACCCACCACTGGACAACTTTAATAATTCCATAATTCGTTTTTTCAGGATTCCGTACCCAAATGGTAAAACGGGACCCTGTTACTAAAACCGCTGTCCGTCCGTCCGTCCGGCCGTCAGTTTGTCACCAGGCTGTATCTCAAGACCCGTGATAGATAGACAGTTGAAATAATGCCGCTATAACAACCAATACTAAAAACAGAATAAAATAAATATTTAAGTGGGCTCCCATACAACAAGCGTGACTTTTTTGCCGTTTTTATTAATAATAGTACGGAACTCTTCGTGCGCGAGTCCAACTCGCACTTGGCCGGTTCTTTTATTAATATTAAGAGGAGTGTGAACCCAGCCCCAAAAACCGCTCCCCATACAAACGGCGATAAGGTTTTCCACCCTCTAAACCTTAACCTATGGCAATGACTATTTGGTATGTTGTCATTATGCCCTAGAAGTAGGTTTGTATGTTTTGATTTTTTAAATATTACTCATAGATTTGACAATATTTGCATTTTAGGAGTTTCATATGAAACAAAAAGCATCAATATTTTTTAAACTATCTCTAGAATATAAAAAAAAATCAAACACACAAACCTAGTTTTAGGGCATAATGACAACATACAGAAAAATCGTGGCTATAGGGTAAGGTTTAGAGGGTGGAAAACGTTATCGCCTTTTGTATGGAGAGGGGCGGGTACAGCCAGCGTTTTATTAGATAGGCGTATATCTACCATCGATTTTTCAGGCCAATTTACTTATACTAACTAATGAATGAACTTCAGGAATGGATGCGGAAGGTTTATTGAAAGAAGTGACCGCAATAAGGACGTATAGTCAGCGTCAAATATACCAGAGCGGGCAAGGTAGTCAAAAATATCTGAACACGCCCGAGCGTATTTGTCAATAGAGTCGAGTTCAGATATTTTTGACACCTTGCCCGCTCTGGTATATTTGACGCTGACTGTACACACTCCTCTTAACAACTCCTTATCGTTTTATCAGCCAGTCGGTGTTTCTTCTTCTTGTGTACGTCTATCCCTTTCATGCTAACGAACGTGTACCCACAGAGCTCGCAGAGGAAGTCCGACACATGTTTGATCCGTATGTGGCCCATGTATGTTGTGAGTTTGCTGTGGAAAAAAAAGGAATTCCATATCAGGCGAATCGGTGGAATAGAGCAATACGGTATTTCACTCAAAAATCTAATGGCCTAAAATTGCTTGTGAGCTTAGTCGCGCAGGCGCACGGAGCGAGTGCACGCCTATAGAAAAATAGTATGAGAGCGTCCGCTAACTCGCACAGGTGCGGCTGCGGGCTCATACTATTTGATCGATAGGCGTGCACCCGCTCCGTGTACCTGCACGACGTAGCGGACGCTCTAAATCGACGATAGGGCCTCTAGGTGTCGGCAACGGCTCCGCGCACGCTTCCCAAAAGTCCTGGACACTATTGCCCCATAGTAGGGAAAGGTATCAGATTGGCGGATACCTTATCGATAATTTCTACAAAATGTCAGATGCACCGCATCACTAGTCTATATTTCCATAACCTCTTATAGAAATAATAAATCATTTATTACTATTAAAATTAATAAATAAGCTTAGTTTTTACAAGCACAAATGAGTCTTTGCTCCATAATTTAACCCACATAATAATACTAGCCGTCCAAAACGCGACATTCAAATAAATAAATACCAAATAATACTTACTTGTAAACGCTGATGTGTTGTCCTTCATTGCTTTCTTTAGGACACCGTGATGAATGCTAACTGCAACCATACACGAAGTATACCATTTCGCACACTAAATATCACTTGCTTGTCTCAAAAATCTAACGATAACCATAAGAATTTTATTAAATTGCACCGAGAGCTCTACGAACCGTCGTCAAAATTTGACGTGAATATTATGCGACTAAAAAGAATGGCTGCTATTCGACAGCATATTAAATACACGAAAGAAACTTTTTTAAACTGTTGTATAATAAAATGACCTATATGACCAAATGTCAGCACTGAGTGTGTACCCTAGTAGATTTAGAGACGGTGTGAAATAGCTATGTTTGTTCACTCCTTCACGTTGTTACATCGTAAGAGTGAATGGAGCAGATACATTCACGCTTTTTCTCAATTTTTCAGGCTTCCTCCATGGGTTTAAAACCTCCTTGGACACAATGACTGCCTGAACGTGACAGTTCATCGCGACGCTTGACTTACGTTTACATTAAGTACAAAGATTAGAAAATATTTTATCAAATATGAATAACTTCGCTATTATTATATTTTTTCCTTGGCAACATTGAATTGACGTTTTTACGAAACTGAGTCGATGCGCATAAAAAAACGCTGGAACTTGCGCTCGGTCTATAACTTCACAGACAGTTTATTTGTATGGTTTCGAATTTTACTGTACTGACCCAGTTTAAAAAAAACACTGTTTCGGTGGACGATGATTCCTCACGGTCATTTTTACTCTCGATATTTGATAAAATAATGCCTTATGGCATTAAGTCCGCTATTTTTACATTATTGTTTTTATTGTGCAATAAAGTTTAAATAAATAAATAAAATAATGAACGTGGAAAAACTTCAAACTCAGTTTAAATGATAGATGCATTTAACACAAAGATAATTCTTGGTCATCAGGCTGGATGGACTCAAACGCGCAATCTTGTCATTAATTAATAAAATAAATAAATAAATACATTTATTATCAAACACAAAGGTTCGTAAACAAATACCTTAAAGACTAATACACATTAAAATATAAAATAATTAACAACTTAATTACTCGTGAAGACTGTGATGTTTTAAAAAGTCATGTCAGGGGTAAATTCAATGTTATTTACTTTTATTCTTTGGGAAATAAAAAACCCTAATATTAGGTAGATTCAATAAAGCAAATTGCCGTTTTATAGGTTCCTCGCGTTTCGCCATACAATAGCTTTCACAAGGCCAAATATTTTCCTAATAATTTACCGCTAATTTAAATTGTAGAACCAATTCGTTCCGTATTACATCAGTTTATTCGTTTTATGTATTAAGCAAAAGAGACACAAAGGCCAAGTTTGCATTGCACTTAAACGTGTCTGAATCACACAATTTAAATAAATAATTTGAAATGCCACATCGAATGACATCACCTTAGGCCCGATATAACCTGAAGATAATTTGATAGATTGATTATTGACGCTTCGTGGAAACTTCTATCCCACTATCCTACTAATATTTATAAATGATCAATCATACATTAACGACTGCACGGATTTAGATGAAATTTGACAGACAGATCATTTCCTGGATTAAAACATAGGATACTGTTTATTCCATAAAATGGAAAAATAATCCTGCAATGCGCTGACGAAGCCGCGGATAAAAGCTAGTTATTAAATATTTTTTAGAATTAATTTAAGTTTGCTATCTAAAGGGAAACATGTTTGTCAGATTTATCCAGATCGCTTGGCTTTAATCACCACTGACAATGGCTCTCTAGTCTCAACTCAACCCATGGTGCACGGGGTATCCCACAAAGCTTACAATTTTATACATTATTGTAATGATGATCGTTTAAAAAGGTGACAAATATGTTAAATTACATCACTTGTGTACTTTTCGTGGTAGGGGTCCCTGGCCTTTATTTTGTAATGATTAGTAAATACGAGTACATCGTCGACGTACGTTCTAATACGTAAGCTTAAGGTAGAGTAAAAAATACTTTAAGGAACTACCTATTAGGTAAAGTACGTTCACGTTAGAAACTTATGATATGATAATCTAAGCAAGATATTGGTAGCTTAAAATTCAAATTGTTTTCCTAGATATAAAGGAAGATAGGTCCCTCGTAGGGCTCATACCTGGCTCATAATCTCCCAACGGATTCAATTATATTATTTTAATAAAACTTCATCCCACATAGATAAAGAATTGCGTACGAGATTCCTAAAGTGAAATACTAAATTGAAATATTAAGACAATCATAAATCCCACTTATGCAAATATATAATCTTTTTTGTATGCAAATTGCTCTTTGATAATAGATTTATTGCTGATGCCATCTAACGGGCGAAACGGTACATTTTATGCACAAATATTTAAGTTTAGACTAACGGCTGTCGTTCGGAGATAAACATCAGTTGAAATAGTTACTTAATTATAACTTCTTTACGTTCACCGCCAAGTCAAAACCATTTTGGATTAGTACACTTCAACATTCTAGAAACAATTTTGGTAACTAACATCTATGTTTTTAAACTTTCAATGTTAAAGCAGCGTTTAATTAAAGTACAAAAGTACATACTATAGGAGATATCACCTTATTAAGGATAACTATGTTTGTCATAATTATAATTTCGATATGTATAAATTTTAAGCATAATCGTCATTTGGTATAGTTAATTAACTTTTAGTATAAGTCTGTTTCTGTTGTCACTTTTATAAGCTATTAGATATCTTATCTTATATTAAGGACTAGGAGATACTTATAGAAAATTATGCCAAACGACTTTATGCCAACAGTGTCAAGTGTAATAATAGTTATGCGAAACGATGACTATGCACAAAAACGATATGATGTGACAAATGAACTTATTCGATGCAGTAGGGACACATTTTGGAAATATAAAGACTAATAACATACACGACCGGAAATAATAGTATACGTTAAAAGACACACCAACGGCAATGGTTTGTTAAAAGTTGAAGAAGACAGAAAAATAAAGATAATATATGTTAAATACTGAATAAAATAAAACTACCGATAGAGAGCTATATTATGCTTACCACTAGGATGTTATGTTGAACCTCGTGCAAGGTAAAAGTTTCTTAGATAAAATCTAGACAAATTTAAATACTAATCACAATACCACAGCCTAAGATTAAGCCTTCAATGTCATCAAAAACAAAACCAGAAATCTAATAAAATCGGACAAGCCGCATGCCTTATGTTGCTTTTTATAGCTTCTCAGCCACAGGGAAATGGGTCTTACGTTCTTTCTTATAGGGGTGAGGTAATTTGCTGGTGATCCGATGGTTTTTATCGTCAGCCCGATGGCCCGTGAGTCATCGGCCACGCTCATATTGTACGGTTACATCATTCCAAAATGGAGTTATTAAATGTTTAGCCGTGTCTCAGTTCATTTCACGAGTATTAGTCGGGCTAGCGGTTCCGGCTATGCGAATCATTCAAAGTGATATAGTATGCAAGATGCAAGTCAATACTAGTCAGTAGTGTCAGAAAACATGGGTTTCTGGGTTTATAAAATATGAAGGCTAAGCCAATGGGTAGTCTGGTGGAACCAGTGAACACCATCAGCCACAGACACTCTCAAAACTAAGGGGACTGCAGATACGTTATCAACCCAGGGGGCTAATTTGAAATACCTCTTGTGTCAGTTATTCTACTGACCGATTGAATTGGCATAGAAATACATTTTAGACCTCTGATGATGCAAATCAATCCTATAATACTTCAATCAAGTACCTAAAAATGAACATATGCCCAACACATTCAATCGAAACCGCAAAAGTCAGAAACCTACACCCAGTGAAACAATAGCAACCGCAAATCTGCATGGTGCTGATAGCGGGGTTGTTGGCCGGGTCGCAAGCAACACCGGACGGCGGTATCTAGCTGCGATAACCCACTGAACCCACAGCCACGGCCCGTATCACTACATCCAGACTCCTTAATTATGTGATGAATTATTGGCTGTTTTTCCAGTATTTATGGGTTCAGGGCTGGCGAACAAAAAGTGCTTTTATTTATGGACCGATTGACCTAGACCGTCATTTTTTAAGATATATATTGGGTACGTAATGTTGGGTATTGACATCTTATGTTAAAGATGTCGTAATGTCATCGTGATGATTATTTGATGGTTATTTCTTGTACTACAAAACACAAGTCTTTCGTTTAACCAAGAGAATTGCAAATATTATGAAGTGTCGAAGCGAAGAGCGGTGCTTGACACGAAGAGAGCACAATAGATTTTCTCTGTCAGTCTGGGTCATATAGAATTATAGACCCTAAGCGTCCACAGTACACTGCTGATACTGAAGAACAAATTGAGAAGGCAACTTTGCACGAAGCGCATATTTTTGTCCGTTTATAATCACGTTTAAAGTTTCAGCATTGTCATCAAGTCCATTAACTATTATAGTTTTAAGAACTGATAAACCCAGCCCACGCATCAAACTTCCAGAACCATCATCCCCCAAACTCTCATGCATTCGAGCCGTCCAGGGTTAAACTAACAACTCTAATGAGTTTTTTCGGCGTATTTACCCACCCATTCATATCTCACCGCGCCCCTCACACAGTGAAGAATGCAGGCAAGGACACAGTAAAAGGAAGAGCAGTAGATAAATGGGTCCAAATCACAATAAAAACAAAAATTGTCTGTTGTGTGATGTTGTCTTTGAACATGCCAAAATTAAGCGAGGCACCGTATATGCCAATGTAGGTGTAGGTAGACTTGACCAAAAAGAATGGACTCTATAGTCTATTTCTATACTTTCGTCCATAGGAAAGACATTTGCGAACCTATTTCCCTCCTATTGAGCTATTCCTGAAAACTTTGTTTCTCTCTGGCCAGGATTTATTGATTTATTGAAATTCAGAAAGTACTAGGTCAATGCGCCGCATGACTTGACGCCGAAGTTTTGTCTAGACGTTTGTAATAAAAAATAAAGTGCCATTTTGACGAAACAGCAAAGAAATAATAATAATAATATTTATGTTAGTCTTTAAGGTATTTATCTATGGGCCTATACACCCTGAAATAAACTTATTCTATTCTATTCTAATGACTTTAATATCAAAAGCATTCTGTACTTCACTGTAATAAGTGTCAAACTAGTTCAGTACCTTCAATTTAGAATTTCAATCTTGTCGATCTACACTATCATTTTCCATACAACAGGTTCTCATTTCGTATGACTCACTTCAGTACAGTACCCATACTGCATGCACAGCACTGCGTCAAAGGGCGCATACCAGCGCCCGCGCACGACATCCGACGGTGCGGGGGAAGGGATAACTTGTTCCGGCAGGCTGAGACTTGCATTCTTTTACTTATTTCTTGTGTCAACGCGCTCTTAACGGATTGAGTGTTTGCTTATTGGATTAGCCTGGTTTACGTTAGTGTTTTGACCTGTATCTTGTGATTCTGTAATAGTTCGCTAATTCATTTATCAAACTGCGCTTTCAGCTATCCCATTAAACTAAGGATAAAAGCCGCACTGTGTTATTACAAAATATGACGCTTTATGGACTTTAGGGAAATTTTCAAAGCAACTAGGCCCGAAAGAAGATCGCTGTGAAGCATAGTCATAGTCAAAGTCAAAACATCTCGATTCAGATTAGGCTCACAAAAAGCACTTATGAAGAAATTTACCACCGGTTCTCCTATGCTTGGGAACGAAGCGGAGAGCTTACGACTAAATCAGATAATAAAAGCTTGTGTGTTTTATGAACTCTTTGGCCGTTTAGCTACTTTTTGCTACTGACTGCACTAGCAAAGGGGTCATCTAGCTGAATTAGCTGAAAATATTTGTATGAATTTAGGGTCCAAGTATTGGCTCATTGGGGAGGGGTTGTCTAAATCGGTGTTAGTTAAAAAAAAGCCAATGTTCCTCGAAGGTCTTATGACCTTAACACAAAAACAGGTTTTTCTGCTCGAGTTACACGAAAGCCTTTCTCCCGTGATCGACTCGCATGAAAACGACACAAATACCGGCGCGAGTGCAAAAAACAAGGTTGAACATTCAATACGTACGGTCTTAATGAACGTGTCGAATGCGTTTAATTTTTTTTTATATGAATTTAATGCTCGAGTCATTCTCGTTTTGGGGCCATGGGAATAACGACCGTCATGAAGATGAATAGGTGCATGTTTAAATCAATTAGGTATACAGTAAGTACTTTAATGCCCCCGTCCTCAAATCTAGGCAGGTATAGTCGACCAAAATGCTTGATCACTTTTCGACCGTATTACAAAGGGATAGAGCACAAAAGTGGCCAAGCAATTATTTGGTCGACTATACATTTCATTCTGATTAACTTGTGACCCAGATACCTATTGATTGGCATTGTTTAATTTAAAGACCATGCGGTAAGAATGGTGTACAGTCAACTAATTTGATTCATAGCCACCGTAGACCATGGTCGCAATGTGTCATCGCTGAGATATTATGACATTTACTGTGAAAAGGTTCTAAAGTGGCCTATGAATCAAATTGGTTGAACGGAACTAATATACGTAAGTAAGATATCTTTTATATATTTTTAGAAATCTCCTTTCTAATGTAATTTCATTGCTAACCTTTAGTTAAACTATGACTTTGAGATGACCAAATGAAACCTCTTTACACTCCAATGCATACCGAAAAGTCAAACAGATAGCCTTAGCACATCACTGTATCTCTTTTTGTCATTTGTTTTTTGTGGAAAAAAGAGTTTAGTTTAATACATCCGTAACTCTAATTTTTGGCTTCAACTGAATAGAATGAAGTGTAGCTTCTATGCCATTTTTGTTCGTGCCACTTTACCAAGAAACATCCAGACATCAATTGTCAAGTACACAAGTCCTGTCAAGTAAAAATCATGTGGCATACAAATAGAACAAGTGACCCAAAACTGTCATCGTATCTTCCAACTCTTAGATACCTTATCACAATGAACGAACATACATCGAGCTCTATTACCGTGGCATTAGAGCCAGTTTTATAAATACTAAGTGTTAGTCGGATGCTCCAGATAAGATTAATAAAAATCATCAACGTACTTGTTTAACACAGTATTTTTCTGATAATATTATTTAGTAAAATTAATATCCTCAGTATTTGTAGCGAACTCTGTCTCCACATTTCTATAGTTTATAGATGCATACCTAATTCATATTCATTCATTCAATTAATTAATTATACGCCTACCTAACTAAAAAGTGGAAAAAAATTTGATTCACTTTTCTCCAGCACTTTGTTTCAACTGAGAATTATCTTAGCAACAATAAAGTAACAGTTTGTTCTTCCATACAATTGTATGTAGTAAACAAAGCTCCTTTGAAAATTTAAAGACCGTTTGTAAAAAATATTTCAAGCAATAAATGAATAAATAAATCATTTATTATTATTTATTATTATTTAATGAAAAGCCCTTAAAATACCTATACATTTGTTGCTTTAGCGCAGGGACCGCCAGCTCATTCCCCGACTATGGGTAATAATATAAAATGTGGCGCATATCGATACACAAGATGTTCAAACAACCGTGTAATAACAATTAAACTTGGAATACATATTAATATCGCGTGTGTTTAATATTAACTTCTTAATTAAATTAATTAGTCCGCTATTTATTAGGTACTCTCAGCAATGGATTCGCGCAGGCAAGATATTAATAAAAGATGTTGAATTATTAATTTGATTTGCCGCGAGCTATTCCAGGCTGTTTTAAACCAATTAGATAACAGTTAGCTAATATTGGATTTATTTAAAAAATTGATACGGACTAGTTTCGGCTATTTCGGGTGAAGAGACTACAGGTGACCAGTGATTACAGTAAGTAACTTAAAGGATTGGTTGGTTTAATATTTGATCAGTTATGGTTTATTTGACGTATTTAAAATAGAGGTAGAGGAGAGAGAGGTAAGGTACGGGGAGAGACGTAGATTTATAATTACACTAGCTTTTGCCCGCGACTCGTCCGCCTTGATTTAAATCTAAGGTATCTATATATGTAAGTATATGGTCATTACCATATACATAGCAAGCCATAGGTACCATATAGCATTTTAAATGCTATGAGGTTTCTAACTAAACCTAAAAATTTAAAATCTTCTGATTCTATGAGTCGACTGCAAAAATCGATTATGTACAGACACGAAAAGTCTACGACTTTATTGTATGTATACGTTATTTATTAGCATCTCGTTTCTCTGTGCACCGAACGCATCCATCACTTTTTAATCTACATTTTAGCTAGCGATGTAATAATTAACAGTTAAATATGCACAGACAACCGGACAGACATCCTGTCAATGTATAAGACGATTTCCGTGGCGGGTGCATTGGATGTGGGTTTGTATAAAATATCCTGTTTATAATTTCATTTCGACAAAAATGACAGTGACGACGATATTTATTTTATGAAGATTTACTATGGCAAGTTTCTTAAGTGTTAAGCTACTATTGAGACTGACTGTACCAGTGGGATTTAGGCATCGAGCTGGCCCTTGAACCTACTCCCCAAAGGGACTGTATAACAGAAAAAACGGTCAGAGCGAGAGGCACCAAGTACATGAAAATGAAAATATTTTTTTTTTTTGCAAGTAGGCCATATAGGCTCTTTTACATGTCTGACGCTACTAGCGCTTCGGAAAATAGAAGAATCTGCTGAGACGAAACGCCGCAAGAAACTCAGCAGTTTATCTTTTTTTTTCTTCTCTTTCTACCTTACATTCCTGTCTCTTTCTACCTTACCATAACAAAATACAGAATATTGAGATGACGCAAAAAAATCACAAATTAACAAAAGTTTTCATTATCAAAGTTAAAACTTATTTTAAGCTAAGGTCAAAAGAGTTCAAAGTTAGTGATTAGAAATTGTAAGAAGTGGTAATCGAAACAAAAACACATTATTCGTAAAAACGTGTGACATTAAGATAATTTTAATGATAATATCATCGTAAGTTACTTTAATGATGTGATATTAATCAAAATGTACATTAAGTTGACACTTGCATTGAACCGTATCGCAGATTACAAATAAGTTAGTATTGTAATAAACAAACGTACACAGTAAAGTAACAGATCTAGACAAATTTTTAACACTTTGTACAACCTTTATATACCTACTTATTTTAAGTCTATGAGGCTACAGAACCACTTAAGTCAATCAGCTATCTTATAGCTTTGTGTCTATCCGGTGTTACCATGATTACCTACATTATAAACTTATATACCAGCGTATCAGACGAACCGAGAGCTCATTGACCTGTAACCATTTTTGATCCGTCAAAGTGTTGTACAAGGTTATAACTAAGTGATGCGAAAGTTCGTACTAAAGCGGGCTTAGGTACTTGGATTGGCCTGTCATTCCGAACAGCAGGGCCCAATTTCATAAACGCGACAGGCGACATTGACAATCGGTATACATTGCTGGTGGCCCCCTATGATATTAAATCTGTAAGTCTGCAGCGTTACTTGTCGACACCGTAATGTACGGCGAATTGACACTGTCACCTGTCGCCTGTCGTTTTTATGAAATTGGGCCCTGGTAGCGTCGTTCTGTTGGTCTTATCTTAATACAAATCTTTCTCACTTGCGAACGCCGGACATCTAGTAATTATAACTTAACTTTTACACTAGGTCAACTTTACCATTAAATAATACCTACCGAAGCATAAAATAAAACCAATAACCCACAAATACTTTTCAATTACATCGTGCCGAAACCAAATCAAATGTTTAATTGAAAAACTAATTAGCGAAAACTGGCCCAATAATTGCAAGGTGTAACCAAGTGGCTGAGATAATTAAAGAGCCCACTCCACGGCCAACTCGATCAGGACTGACCTCAGAAACACTTTAGAAGCCCGAAGCACCCTCGTTGTCAAGTGCAGACTTGCAAATCTGAGGCCCGCGATACCACGGAATAGGGTAACAGGCTTACAATATAAGCCTATTTACCTTATTTACTCTCGCAGAGGAAGAGCAAACCGATGACTCAATCCTGCCTGATGACAGAAAATTAAATAACTGGGAATAGATACGTTCTGATGAGAAATATGGTTTAGGAATAAGAACAAAAGAGAGCGATAGATGAAGAGATAAAAACAAACCAGTTTTAATATTAACTCCCGTATTTCTGCGCGCGGCAGGTGGTTCAAAAAGGACAAAAAATTATCAGAAGTATGCGCTTTCTAGAAAACAAAAGAACAGCTAAATAGCCTGAGCGGCCGCTTTTGGCTTTGCAGTTAGACATTTGCCTTTTTTTTTCATCAGAGGCCAGTAGCCCCGTAATAACTACAAAGTTAAAAGAAGGAAACTTTGTTATATTAGAGTTGTTGCTTCCAGAATCACTGTTTAGATCCAGCATATGGCTGCGTCTTACGCTTTCGGTGCAAAGCGTACAAAAAAACAATCTAGAGAAGAACGAATTTCAAAGAGATAGTATAAAGGTGCAAAGCAAATGCAAATAGTCAGGCCATATACTGTATACAACACTACAGATGAGATAGATTGGTGCTCAAGTGGAGACCCAAAGTAAGGCTACTGGAACGAAGGCGGGCAATCGATGCAATAAACTGATGAACCTTGACAAAATTGTTGCTGAATTGGACAATATAGGCCTAAGACCGGAAATAATGGCGTTCGACGAAGAAGGCTACTCAGCATTTGATTTGTAAGGTTGAAGAAGGGCATAGGATAAAACTATAGAGCATGTATCTAAACGCAGTAAGTATGACACGATTTGTAACATTACAGTCAATAATTTTGGTAAAGTATTCAAGGAGGCCACAACACTTGTAGCCCTGTATAAGTCCTTTGTTCGTTCTCATTTGGAGTTTGCGTCAACAATCTGGAACCCTGTCTACTCCGTATATATTGATGGCATTCAGAGGATTCAAAACAAGTTTCTAAAACATCTGCGCTATCGTTTTGGTCCCACCATTGACTTGATCGGTGGAGTGTCGTTTCAGTCACTTCGGAGCAGGCGTTTGATAAGAGATCAAACCTTTCTCTTTAAAGTTTTGAATGATTTAATTGACAGCTCTGTCCTGCTTAGTAAGATTCACCTTCGGTGCCCTAGTCGTGATTTTCGTCATAAGAAACTAATTCATGTACCACTTTTTAAGACGAAATATGCAAAGAATTCGTTTATTCCCCGCTCTTGTGATTCCTATAATCGATATTTCAGCGATATTGAATTGTTTAATGTTTCCCTTGATAGATTTAAAAATAATTTACTTAAGTCTATAGCAGAATAATGCAGTAATTTGGCTTGATATTGTTGGATAAATTCAATTTTTCAAACTTTCTTTTGTATTTTAGATTTAGTGCTTACTCAGCGCAGTTTGCATGCCTGCGCCAGTTTGGATACGGTTTATTACTAGTATAAGTGTTTTGGTTGTCTTGTAACTTTCACGTCCGTCATTTGCAGCTAGGAGGACTGATAATTTTTTACATTTGTTACTTGATCTGTGAACACTGTTTTGTCAATGTTATATATACTTTGTTATCCATTAAGAGTTATGTATGACTGTTTGTGTTCCTATAAATAAATAAAAAATAATAATAATAATAATTGTTAACTCCATAAGTTTATTTTAATTAAACAACCAGCATACCTTAACGGTTCGCAGAGCAGTTTTGTAGACGTTTCGCCATTAGCGTAATGAAGTAATTTTAGCTCAATGTTAACATTAATCTAATAACGGTGTGTTCAACTTCTGTTATAAGCTAGTTCCGCAGACGGAAGAAAACGGTAGCTAGAAACATCCGGCGTTAGATAAAATAAAAAATATATTGACCGGACACAGCATCTATCTGGCGCCAAGCGAAGCAATATATCTAATACTTTATTACTATGTTAGAACGTATCGGAAAACGAAGTGTTGGTAGGCCTCCCACAAGGTGGACCGACGATCTGGTGAGGATCGCTGGAAACCGGTGGATGTGAGCAGCACAAGACCGACCGTCGTGGAGATCCTTGGGGAAGGCCTATGCCCAGCAGTGGGCGTCTTCGGGCTGATATGATTGATGATGATAATGATTGAGGATATTGAATCTGCCCATTACAAACGCGAGAGCTTGCATAACTGTACGTGTAACGCGTCAAAATTAATTCAGACTCGGAGGAAAATTTATCTAAACCTCAAAAACGTGCGGATGAAAGAGCCTTTTTATTAATTTCAGAATAAATATCGGTCGGCCGAGCTTTTCCGCCAATTTACCAATTACTGCCTTTTTTCGCTAAAAATAGCACAGGTCCGGGTCGTTTGAGGGCGCTATCAGGGAGATTCACTTATGCACTCCGAGTACCTATTAAATGCATTAAGAAGCAAACATATAATTACCTACCTACGTGACAACAAGCAAAAAGTAATGAATTGAGTAGCTTATCTGTAGGCTTAATAAATTGAATCAAAAAGCTACGAGTACAATATTTTATTCGGTATTTCACTGGCACGTTAATTAAAATACCTGAAGAGGCCAAAGAACCGTAAACGCTTACGTTTACATTACCAACCCAAAAACTCTAAAACGCAAACTGTTTCGTTAACGTAATTGATCAATTACATAAAAACTGGCCGTTTCATGCGCATCGTAGTGCATCAATTGAGCAATTTTACACACGCAACAAGGACTGTCAAAAATTTGTAACACGCGTGACGGATCTAATAGAACTAGAGAGCATTCACCTAAGATTCTTCAAGGCAATTGACACCCTTTTATGAAGCGTACTTAGATGCCTTTTAGTAGCTTTATCGGAAGGTGTAACTGCAATAACCCACCCACCTTAGATTTCGTGTAGGTAGACGCATCGTATACAGTTCCCACGTTGATGTGAAATGTAAATTATTAGATTAGCAGGAACATGAAATATAGCACGAAGTAAATCTTAATTTATGTGTTCCGAGTTTGCATTAGCACTTTTGAACCAACTAAATAAGATGACTTATTAAATACCACAACGGATTTAAAAGTACCTAATGTTCTAACCAACACCAGTCACTGCATATTTAGAAACTGATATCCAAACCATATCTGTTACACATACGTCTCCTCCGTTAATTAACAGCGTACAAATTTACATCAACTTACATACAACATACTTAGTCAAATCGTTAAGTTCGTCAGATTACCACAAACAAACAGCTAAATCCAGTGATCATCAATCATCGACGTCTGGATGGGGCTCCAAGTAAACATGTCTCAGTGAGGAATGTGGAAAAATACACACAGGGTTCAATAAATAAGTCAGTTTAAAAGGGTACCGGCCACTTCCTATTTCTTTTACAAACCAGCCAGATTCTTTCATTCGTTTACGAGTAAGTAAATGTATCATTTATGGTTTTAGCTAAGTCTAGTATCAAAAAGAAGTCCCAAAGAGCGCCGTGAATAGAACAGTCACTTTAATTTTCGAGTAAAAGTGGATCATACGTTTCTCGATCGAACATACATGCCATCAGATCATCTAAAACAGAAGCACAAGAAGCCCCGAGTTCAATAGAGATGAAGTCGCATTCGCGACCGTCTAGAAGTTGTGAAGTCTCTTAAAAACTGTCATTTCTTGACGTGCCTGGAAAACTTCTCATATCTTGAGTGTTGGATGAATATCAATCAACACGACAGTCGAAGGCAAAGTTAAATTAAATTTCTTTAAAACTGCTAGAGTACTTCTGTTGAGGCAAGAACAGAGGTGGCGGTTCGATTCCTTATTTCATTAAATTCCGGAAATAAAAAAAAACGCAAGAATACATACCGTATTAGGCGAATGTTTTTCAGAATGATATAGTAATTAAAGTTGCGTCCAGAATACAAAGTCGCGAAGGACAATGCTTAATTATCTATGGGTTTGCGCTGCTATCAACCAAAACAATTTTAGATCTACATAGCAACTTGGTAAAATAATGTATGCCTACCCTAACTCAGGCTAAACTGTTTTAGAAAGGCATTTCTTTTATATCACGCCACGTCCTTACCCATGTCTTTCAAAAAATCCCGAATCCTACACTTAAGTCCCAAAACAATGATCGATTTCAATTCCCGACCAAAACCAGTTCCGTCTCTCACACTGCGTATATCGATGACGCCGCTTTTTTCACTGTCAAGTGGCTTGTCCATTTTTTTGGACGAAACCGTTGGGTTGGGATTAAAAAGCCGCCGCATACGGGCTTAAAACTTCCCACGCAAATATTCTAAAATATCTCCTGTAGTAATTAAAAAAACTCGATAATTCTTCCGAGTTATAAAACATAAAGTACGGTATAAATTGGGTTTAAACACGGCTGCTCCCGCAAAATTTACACTTAAAATTAAGCTCTTTTAACGTACCATAAAACCGGCGGTTGGACTCATTTATTTCGCCTGATAAAAGTATGATAAGCCGGGAACATTAATTACTTTAGCAGTATAAAAGTTAGAGCTGTGTCACGGTGGCCTCTGGAGGTACTTAGTCCTACACGCCGCCACGCTCTAATTTAGACTTCTTTCATTGCAGAATTCATGACGCCAAAGCGGAGACAGCACAAATTTTGGTATCTCCTGCATCCCATCTTAAGTGCCTAGCGAATTATGCTTAGAAATAACTTTGTCAGAGTTTAACTTAATGTCTGATGAAACTCTGTGAATGGAAACTACCTAAATATGTAGGTATGCGAGGGCTTCATCCTTAACCTGTATTGATGTACGTATATGCATATAACATATGCTTAAAATATATATGTTTTGCTGTTTTTATAAAAATCTGTCGATGTGCCTTACAGAGGCCTGCGAATAGAAGGCTAGCCAATACTTCACTCAGCAAATCGGTTTAGGTACGAGTTCAGTTCAGAGAGTAACGTAGCAAATATCATTCTCAGAGATAAATGAATAAATAAAGATTTAACACGGAAGCGGTGGTGGTAAGTTGCCTATCCCTTTAAAAGTCTAACCTCTTTCACTCTAAACTGTAATCTTATCGTTAAAGAATTTAGGCTATTTTCCTTTATGTAACTTATCATTATACCTTAAAATGCCTTTAGCCAACTACAATTTCTGTTGAAACAAACAGTTTACAAAAACATTCATCATCGTCACACATTTATCTCGAATCTAACATTCAACGGTTTACTTTAAACTCACTTAAACTAAACAAAGGCAATTATAAACATTCCGAGGGTTGGTTATTTATAAAGCAGTTATCACGAACGGCGCGGGCGCAAAGACAGGGCACAGATCAGACCATTTCTGGCGAACTAATAAACACTCTGACACTAATTACGGAAAGACGGACAGACAGCAGACGTACTATTAGACAGTTTAGAGATGTGTGTGCGTTTACCATAAGTGGTCATTTCTGTTCTTTGTCCGAGGTGCTAAAGGTTTAAAGTTTCTTTACTCTCCAAAGCCACATTAAGTCTCGGGAGCTCAATTTTGCAGTTTGCTGTCGTCACTCAAAGAAATTTCATTTTGATTAATTTGACTTCTTACTGACGATTTGTTGTAGAAAACCATGGCATCTTACAGCCTCCGTCGCGTTTTACTTTGATGATTATCAACGGCCTTAACTATCAATAAATGAGACTCGTGATCCACAAAACAACGGCTTCCTCAATCATTCTTAATGCAGATGTTTATCTACCATGGCCAAACTCATTGTCATTATCCGTACTTGATTGCTTCAAATTCCGATACACGGCCCTAATTAATACCATAAGGCCTCATTAGGGATTTCCAGGAGGTATCAAAGCTTATTAGTTTAATGCTTGCAGCGACAGATGTCATACCTTGAAAGGAAGCTGGGAGGAACTAGTTTGCTGTGTAATGGATAGAAGCAGATTCTTGGATGTGATGTGAACAGTCAACAGCATATACGTATATATACACATTGGAAGATGTCAAAACGATCGATACAGGACTCTACTGTCAAAATCTTTTTAACTCCTGTATTCAGTTACGTATGTTGCTGACTGTACTACACACCGAGACATTCCGAGTAATATCAATAGGAATAGAAGAAGAATATTACATTACTTTATTTACCTATTCTATTAGTTACAGTTAGACATTTACACATAAAATAAGGATAAGCTACAGTCGAGTACATAATGATCATCTAAGAGACTACTTGACTTTAAAGCCTTTAGAATATAAGCGTAGTTATAAAGCGTAAATAAAGTCATTCTTAAAACGTAATAACAGATAATCATCTGACCTACTTCATTCATCTCTAAATAAAGAGCAACACGCTTAAATTTTGGCAGAATAATAACGCAAATAAGCTTCAACATGCTGGCAGGGCACGGGCTAAAGTCATTTGTATTTACACGCCGCGATATGATTCACACATCGCCAATTACTCTTTTATTTTTAGTCCTGCAAGCGAACAAACAAACTGAATGATTTACTGTTATGCTACATCTTAAGCGCAAGGGCTGAAGCATCCAAAACATGTGTGAAGATGGTGAAATTTATATTTAGCTCAAGTGGGTGCAGTGAAAAAGATCATCCGATGAACAGAAGACAAGAAAGAGGTCTGTGTTGGAAACAAAGTGAACAACTAACAATTTCGCTGTAAGATAACACAAACAGAAGAAGTCACCTCGCAGATGTGATTCATTTGAAGTATTTGAATGCAACGAAAATACTTAATGACGTGTACGAGATTCAGCAGTCACACCTTATAATTAAATCGGTTAGCATTAAGATGCTATCGGGCATTGTATGTTGACGATCGTTTTCTACGTATAACAGGCAAAAAAGTAACTTAGAAACCTTTGCCATGGAACATTACCTACAAAAGAAAATGGGTCTAGTTTATTTTTTTACTTTCTTTGTCGCAGGTGGATGACAGCGTTGAACGACTTTTATGAAATCGTTAGCCAGAACATGCACTTTCTACTCTCCGTAAAGAGCAAGCCAATATGAAAAGCACGAACAATGCCCTAGTTGGTTAATAATATTTTACGACGCTCTACATACAATTAATAGCAGTCTCAATAGTGTGATGACAAGTGTTCCGGAATATAAAGTTTACGTCGCGGCGTTAAAATTTTAACACCAATGTTGGCAAATTCTTGAATTGTTAATTTGTAACATAAAATTTCCGCGTTATTTAATGTCTGAGGCAGCTATGTAGTTAATATAAAACAGGTAGGTATTTAAGTCTTTTATGTAGGTATCGGAGGCACGTTACAACTTCTTTGTTACTCAATGGACACGTGGTATATACAACGAAGGCCATCCTTAATTTCCAAGCCAAAAATGAATACTAAACGCTTTTAACTAAGATGACAAGGTTATTTTTAATGTTACACGAAACAGACTGCATTAAACGTTATCAAACTCCCAATTTAAAGATTGATGCAATCAACCTAAAATCATGTCACAAACAGAAAACATCTATTTAACCCGACTCCATCACAGCAACACGGTAACAGAACGATGGTCACAAACAATGAGACACACCCACACAGAGACAAGGGCGCTACGATTGGTACAAAAGTCGAGCGGACAACACACATAGGCAGTGCGGTCTGGTAGCACGATTTCGCTCTAGTGGTTCTGCGGTGAATATATCTATTCACACGTACGTTTTGTACTTATGTATAAATTATGGAATAGTATTACTTATATAAGCTTACATACATATCCGTGAATTAATGAGGAAAGAAAATTGTTCCGCTAAAACACTAATACTTATCGTTACTGGTAATGGACCAGAACGAAGCTATTGGTTTTTTATTAATTGCCGTATAAAATGCAATAAGGAAATGGTAGCTAATTAAATGAATTGGAGAAGTGGCAAAAGCCAAAGATACAAAGGATGCTATGTTTTATTGATATACAAGTAATAGTGGAAGCTATACTATCACCTGATATAAACAGGTCGAGGTGAAAGCAAGACAACGCAACTTTTACTCCGCCAATTGATGCATTCTATTACATTATTAACGGATAATCGACACAATATTTCCCTGATAAAATTCCATGATCAAAGATGAAACAACGAAAGCGTATACTTAACTTACAACGATAACCCAAACGAGAGTATTAAATATGTTACAACAACGTATCAAATTAATAGGCTTTATCACAAAACTATGCATACACGAGATAAGATAAAAAAAGATTACGTGCACGATGCCTCAGCAGGACATTACTCATTAAAAACAAATGCAAGCTGACACATGGAGTAAGCTAAAATTAGCTGTTCTTTAGTGCCCGTTGAAGTCCATAAACTCATTTGACGACAAACCAGTTCTTTGTTACGACCGTATAAACAGTATATACGAGCCGCCGCCGGCCAGCGCTTGACCCTGTACTAAGGCTGTCCAATAAACGTCTTGTTACGACATCCATTGCAGACTTTGATCACACAGAGGACGCTGTGGCTGTATTATTTGCCGTAGTCTGCACAAAATGATAAACATAGCTCTGCAGGCGGCGAATGCGGTCCGTGGTAGGAGCCCCCGTGCAGAGTCGCCCTTGCACAGAAATTGCTGTTTTAGACGATTGCGCGTTTACAACACGCGCGCGCTCTGTACATAAACTTACTGAAGCGGAAACAACAAATCCCGATGGTATCTACATTGTAAATGCAATTGCTGGAGATAATACTATACCAGTAGAACTATTCGAAGCGACACCTTTAGAAACGATTCACATATTTCCATACGTGTAAATTATTAATAATGCATGACCATGAAGTAGGTACACACGAGACTGCGGCCTTTACATAATATCTATGTGGGAACTTGTCCCCGATTCATAATAAGTTTTAGCGTTACCGTAACCTAACGCAAGAGAGTATCCAAATTTTGATAATTTTGTCAAATAGTCCAACGGTGGTTTAAATTCTCGCGTCTCACTTGAAACTTAAACGTCCTTTTGGTACCTGCCAAGAATAACTTTACCGTCAACAATACACGGAGTTTTTATTCATTTTGATAACCGAGAAATGATTCACGGGTTTATTTCATACGCAAATAAATATGTAAAATTGATTATTGATACGTTTCATGAAACCACGGATGTGATTCACGCAATACACACATTCAACTATTGCGACGGATCTGACTTATCTATACCAAAGCGGGAACAGGATGAGAAGGCAGCACTTTTATCCTGTTGGCACATGCGTTTATCGATACAGCAGGCGGAATTAATGTAAATTGCTAGCAGCGGTGGAAAAAAACTAGTTCTCGCAGCAACATCTGGCGCTACGACCTCAATAAAAGCGATTGTATATTTTATTTACGCTTGTACAAGCAAACTGAGATAAGGGACAGAGTCCCAGCGACGTCACTATTGGGCTACTCGCTCGCGCCACAGGAAGATCTCAATTTGCAGCAACAATCGAAGGATGTGACCGAAGGAATTTATGCTCGTTGGATGATTATGCGCGGTGATCACGCGTAATTACCATGTAGGTGGACACTCCTTAAATATACATTAGTATCAGTTAAATATTCGTCTTTCAATGTTAATTTCCGACATCGTGACACATTTTTTTACTCATTTCGCCCATCTTACAATTAACTTCCTAGCCCTTTAACTTTCAAATATGAAACGATTAATGGATTTCGAATTACCTCAGCCATAATTTCTATTGTTAGTTGTCAGCCGGTAACAGTTCTGATTAATTAGTACAACGCTAACTTTACAAAAGATAAAAATGAAGCGCACTATCAATCATTTGAAAACCAGGTCGCGGTGCAGATCAACAATCTTTACCAGAACGCGTGTAACGAGCGAGACTGCTAAATACTTTCACCGTCGGGAGTAAAAATTTGAAAAGGCCGATCGAGACCGCACGGAGTCAGTGGTGACGGCGACATGCAAATTCGCCACTCGAAATGCAACGTGACATGACGAGGGGGGGCGGCATTCCTAGCGCGGCGCTCGGCGCTGGCAGTGGGAGGGGGCGGTCATCGACCGTCCTCCCGGCCGCGCATAAACTACGCAGCCGCATGAGGTCAATACGACGGCACGACCGCCATCGACAACCGAACCGGGCCCAATGCTCTCGAGGCGAAACGTCTCGCAACACCATTGTTCGTTTGAGCGATACGACCCGAAAATCAATTACGGACCCACACACGAATCTAATTTAATGGTGGATTGCGCAAGAGAGGATATTATCTGTAAATCAGATTGTCGGTAATACGTTTTGTCGCCAGACGTGTTTGAAGCCGACGGCGGCACGGCGCTTAAGCCACTTTTACTGGTTGGCTTGGCTCGGTAATATACATGAGGATTGCGGATGAGGCAATCTGGACGAATTACATACGCTTTGCTGCGAATTTTAAGGTTTATAGTCAGCAAATATATCTTTGGGTATCTTTTATGATTCGCTTTCGCTAACGCATGACGCAGGCTTTATTATCTGGGTGTTTAAATAGTTAATGCCTTATGTGACCAGCCAGCTGGTCATGTGTACATCACCTGACGCTGTGACTCATGTTAAAAATTCCAGCTACAACACTACCGTTGAATACCTATCGTCAGTAGTATAGATAGCGTGTATTTTGTGTGGCAGATAAGACATTGATAACTTGAATCGGTTAAAGAGAACAGCTAAAAAATAATTATAATTAAAGTTTTTGCTTGTATATCGTAGACCTTGTGAGAAATAATTCAATATTATAAAATTGTACTTACCTTACGCACAGCGGTCTCGGAAGGGTCGTTCTCTCCATATAAATGTCCGTTATCTAGCTTACATCAAATGGACAATTTAACTGCAGAAAATTGCTTTGCATACGTGCATAATGATGTCAGGTTGGAATGTGCGAAGGCATACCGACCGACAATGATACTGAGGTAACACACACCGCATCAAACCAAACACAAGGTCAGCGTATTGGCAACCTGCCAAATGTTTCATTACTACGTTTTGCGCTATAATCTCCTATGAATTGGCTTTGGATATTCTGATGCTTTATATTTAAACTACATAAAAGTCATAAACAGATAACGGTAATGGTAATTTTAAACAAAGCGTCCGAGCGCTCGGCGCCATTTATTGTTAACTTTGTTTGACATCCGCTCGCTCGGCTTACAAAAATATTTACATTATCGTAGGCTGATCTCATTGCGAATTAATTAACTGCGAAAAGCGATGCTCGGTTTACTGTAACGAAGGCAATTTGAAAAGTCTGATTTACTGTTTTATGGCTAAATTTGATTTCGTTTCAACAGTCTTGACAAATGTGAATTGTTCGTACACATAAATTTAACACTGCTAAGTTTGGAGTGGCACGCCAGGCTGATAACAAACTGGATTAAATTCTTTCCCGTGCAATGAACAATGCAGTTCTAAACGAACAATGGCACAGTTTAGTTTACATAAAAGTGCGGCAACGCTGTTTATCTTAACTTGAACGCTATTTAAGCATTAGCGAGCAACGGGCTCGAGGCGGCGCCGTACTGCGAAACGTTCAAAAAACGTTTAAGATTACACGAAATAAGCGCAACTGAAACAAGAGGTTTCAAGTTTACAGCGCACATGTTTGACACGCTAAAAATTATTTTAGGATCAAGAAAAATGGTGCTCGCTAAAGAGGAATTGCACTTATGATGAATCATGCTTTGAAATTTAAATGACTGGGACAGAGCTCAGTTGTTTTATTAAGTTCGTGTGATGTTGTGATTCACAAGTGTTTGAATTGCCATTGATGAGCAATCTGTCGAGTACCTAACTACAATAAAGTAAACCATCACCAAGACCGCGTTGTGCCGCTTCAAGGAAGTGTCTATTTACAAAGCATAATTTACGTATAGTCGAACTAAAAATGTAATTCGTCACATCTGGAAACATCCTCAGCGTAGAGCTTATATTTTTAGACACGGGTTATGGTGACCGATTTCCGTTACGCTCGCGAGGCGTGCCAGCTCCGTAGGTGAAAATGACTTACTTTGATATCCAGCCGTCCAGGACCAGAGGGAGACCATCGCCAGCAGCCAGTGGTACATGAGCCCTTCGATCTTCCAATAGAGGGGGGCGTACAAGGGTCGTATGAGGCGCAGCGCCATCATCCACACCACGTAAGCGGGGATGCAGTATAAGTTGTTCACGACCGCGAATGCCGTGCGCGCCACGATCCGCACGTACCGGCTGAAACAGCAGGGCGCGTCACACGACCGTCTCGCCACGTCTCGTCTCCACGCGCCACGCCACGCGCCCCTCCGGGCCCCACGCAACGCAACGACACAAAGCGATGACCATTCGTGAGAGGACAGTGACGTGCGACACAGCACAGAGTGAGACCGAGCGAGGGTTGGCTGAGGCCCGGGCGAGATGGTTCAGTGCGTCCTCCCTGCTGATAGCTGCCGAGGCGCGGGGGCTTTCGTCGGGCCGGGCCGGGCGGCTGGCGGACATGGCGCTGCGCCGTACAATCAAACAAAACGTACATTTGACGATATTTATTAATGGAATCGTTCACCGGTTCACTGTCGGTTATTTCGTTAAGTAGACTGCAAGTACAAATTTAAAAATTGCCCGCCGGCGAGCGGCCATCGCGCTCGCCGGCGAGCTTACATGCGATTTCGTTTGCGACACACATTTTACACCGATCGACGTAACATTAACTCGTACGACGCGAGCACACATAGACAGACATACACAATTTTATTTTACGATGCATACTGTGGCACGACCGCGGCCGGCCGAGATCGTCGTGTAAAAATTAATACAAAGTTCATTATATAAAATTAAAAAACGACATCGGACCGCTGAAATTATACAAAAATTACAATATTTAAGACTGTACACTATCTAATATATACAAAAGTTGCCAGCATAGATATGTGCGGGGGCTTTATATACAGGGCGGTGGGTGTGGGAGCCGGGCTCGCGGCTCACACGTTGTAGTCGTGCGCCATGAGCCCGTGCACCTGCTCGAGGCGGTACGCGAGCCGCTGCTTCTGCGAGAACTCGTCCTCCTCGAGCGTCACCATCAGCTGTTCGTTGTACTTCACCGCGTACGCGTACAGCTCGTTCAGTGCGCAGTTCGTGTTGAACTCCTTGGTGTGGAGGCGCGACTCCTCCGCCAGCATCGCGTTCATGTCCTGGTCGGATATCGCCGGCATCAACTTAATGTCCGCGTAGTACCGCTCCACCCACTCTTTGTACACCGGAATGTCTTTGGCGTACAGAAGCTTGGAGGAAGGCGAATCTTTGCCGAGGATGTGATCGGACGTGGAGCACGAGTCCATGAACGTCTGCGCGATTACGGACAGGCACGAGTCCACCGTATTAGACTTGTGAACGTCGAACACGAAATTAGGATTTTTAATAAGGTTCACCCAGAAGCGTAGCGGAAGCGAGTTACTTTTCCAAGTGTGCACTACTTCGGGATCGGAGATTGCGTGCTGCAAAGCCTGGTCGTCGAGGAAATCGAACATATACTTTATAGCCAGCGGTAGAGCGGAGCCGCGGTGCGCCGTGCTGAAAATAGTCTCGAATAAATCATCGACAAACTTTTGCAGCGTGCCTTTAGTGGCGAGAAGACGCGTGAGATATATTTCGGAGACCATTTTATTTCCGCGCTCTCCTTCTTTGTGTGCGTCACCGTCGTGGTGCCTAACTAAATGCCAATACTTGAAACCGCCGCCATGCTCGTACTTAAACGGGCTCGCGGGCGGGCTAGCTGAACCGTATTTACCCCGATTGAGAGTTTCATAAGTGTGGGACTTATCGTTTTTCTCCATATTAGAAAGATTGTAAACCGAACTCTGTTTCGCGACTAAGCTGAGACAAGCGCCGTCTGGTACGCGATAATGATTAAGGGTATTAAGTTTGCGCCATTCGCCCTCGCATTTAGTAGTGCTGTCTTCGTCATACAAAATTAATCGACCGCAGGCGCCCGTGCGCCATTCCAAGTCTAGCTCGTCACGACTCGGCCTTTGTGAATACGGAGTAGCGCGGTAAATGGCATCTAAACACTTCTCTTTTACTTGGCTTATCGTATCACAGTCGAGAACTTTTACTTGCACGTTTTCCGTCGTAGCATCTAGACCGCTCACGAAGATGGTTTGCTGGGATATAGAAACGCTCACCGCTATCGGTTTGAAATCTATCGACTGCCTAATAAGTTTTTCTTCGCTGAGCGAATATCGCGCCTCAGACGTTATTGCATCTACCGGGCCTTTGTCTACTTGACCTTTCATTGACCTAAACAAAAGATAAAGCGGTTCGCCAGCGCATTCACGAAGGAATTTATATAAGAGAAAAGTAAACCAAGCACTTAACATTTTCTCAGCAACGCTCTCAGTTCGCCGTAGCAGCAACTTAGGATGGCTTTTACCCTCCATGCACTTCTCGATAAGCTCGGCCAGTAAAGTTTTTAAGACATCAGTGCAGTATTCCATTTTGCTTTGCAGAGTTACCATAATAAGGGAAGCTACATTGACACGATCGCGCATTGAAAAATATCTATTGCTCTCTAAAGTACGAATAAATAATAAAAGGAATGTTTTGTTCATAATAAGCTGTCCAAACATTCTGAGACCTTTATCTTTCCTAATAAGCTCTGGACGTTCCCATTGGAGGACGGCATGGTCATCAATGTTAGGGAACAGAATCTTCATGGCGTACGTGCGATAGTCGAGGAAGGGAATCCCGCCCGTCACGTCTCCCGTCAAGTCTGTCATTTCAGTCTGCAGCTCCGCAAACGCCTCTTTGCATTCCGCAGCTACTCTTAACTCTAAAATATCCATTTGCTCCTGCATATTCTTCAGTACCCTAATATTTTCAGTTGATTTTCTCCTATACATAACTAAAAACACGACAAATACTAATATGAGTATAACTATACTGGCGATTACGCCGAATAATACTGGCTTTCCGATAGCTGCTTGTAAGCCTGCCTGCGAGGAATACGACAATTTGCCAATCTTGTACGTGAGAGCGCGCCCGACTTTGACAACCACCTCGGGTGTGTCAACGCCGTCAGGCAATTCATTTCGCGACGGAGGCCGACAAGTCAATTGGTGTCGCGCGAGTGACGTGACGTTACACAGGCTGTCACCTATATGAACTTCGACATCTCTCTCGGTACACGCTCTATCTAAATTCTGACCGTTAATTGTCAAATATTCAGATTTATAATACTTTACGTCTTCATCGAATTTATCATAAAATGGATCTGGATAAAGCAGAAAAGCGTCGCCAGTTTTGCTGGTTAGATTTTGCACGCTTTGTACATCGTCCATGTTAAAACCATATTCTAATTCCAAAGGTCTATCCGGATCGAGGCTGAGGCCAGCGCTTTCGATGCCGGGAGATTCACAAATGAGATGTGTCTGAAAGTCGACTCTATGGCAGGGAGCGATGTAGGGTCGGTTGTCGTGATATACGTATATCTGAGGGAACTGAATAGAATGGAAATTACGGCCCATTACTTTAATGTTTATGCCCCCGGATGGAATTCCTTTGGGTTGTTTGCGCTGCGACACCGGCGGTGGACCGGACTCGACAGAAACTACTACTGGGTCCTCTATATATTCAAACTTTTCGCGTTCCAAAGTACGCATGCCATTATCAAACCGCATACGTAACGTGCCCATTTTAAGTTGATAAGAATGGCTGGTCCTACAAACTGCTTCTTCGTGAGACACTGACAGAATAGCGCAAGGTAAGTCGTCGATAAACGCTTGAATGTTACTTCCCGCATTTAAATACTCGCCTGTGATACGTAATTTAGTTCCGCCAGATTGCGGACCGTATTTCGGTTGGATAGAGTTGATTTTGGGGTTGACAAATGCGTAATGATGCTTAGATTCTCCGCGATAGTCAGCGACCCTGACTACGACAGGGCCATCCCTTGGTACTTCTTCGCCGGGCCCGTCAACGGTACAAACAATACGCCTAGTTTTCACGTACAATTCTATAATTGGCTGGCATTTAATGCCTGCAATAGTTACGCCATTATAAATGTCCGATATATTACGACCTAGATTAATGCCTTCGATAGTTATGTTAGTACCCCCATCCCAAGGACCTAGCTGCGGCCTGAACGAATGAATCTCGGGATTGGGACATGTCTGTGTACTGTTAAGCCACACGCTCGGCACGCCACATTGCTCTTGAACTTCGCATCGATCGGACCCCTGGCACCAACCACATCCAAATTTCTCAGGAAGTGCTAGACAAATTCCGCAATTATCCGCCATATCATTACAACGGTAAATGAGTATGTGAGTGTTATCCGGATTATCTAACGGTTTAGATCCTCCCCATATTACGGCAAACGACGCATTAATGTTGGGTGCTCGCGACGTGTACGTAAATTCAACGGCTTCGCAGTAAATTGTATCGGCAAGAAGTTGAGCGTTTACATGGGTTACGCGGCCTTCTATATTGAACTGACAAACGAACCGCGTCTGTACAATAAATTGCCCGATTATGTGAACTTTAACTTTTATAGCTTTCTTAACGCCGGAAGGAACTAAAATTTCGTTGGTACCGTCGGAAGTGGAGTTTATAGTGGGGCAAAAACCGGGCCCGGAACGATAACTAGGGCCTATTCTACTGACACCGGTAACTAATATATCGTTTCGACAATTCTCAGCGGTGTCGTGAGTGCAGCGGTGAGCGTCGACACACCAGTCGCACGGGAACGAGGAACTAACGCACTGAGTGCACGAGCTGTACGTGTTGCAGTCGAAGAACGTGAAATTAGTTGCTACAAAATCAGGTCCTTGAGTCGTGCGCACCGACAGTTTCGCCGTGAAATGGTGTTGGCCGGCCGGTATCGGTGGGAGCGTGTCGGTGCGCGGAGTAGTACAATTAACGCCATAGGGCTTTCTAGTAGCATTCGTTATTAAAGTACGATCTAAAGCTGTAAATGCACACAGAAATTGTCCATTAAGTGTAGGCAAGTTTTCAATAACTAAGTCTAGTGTCCTTGCAGTCGTTCGCTGCAATTGATTCGGTGTCACTTGAGTGATCGTAGTGCAACGCCCACTGCGGTACGAGATCCAATATAGGGGATCTTTAGCTGCATCCTGACAGTCTGACCGGAGGCTACACTTGTTCTCAAGAGAACACCATCCGCAATAAGGGTCTTTGGCTCCGAGACATGTTAAACACGATTTGTAAACGCTACACTCCTGAACTTTCACTTTAGACACTTTACGTTCAGTCATTACGTATAAATGCATCAATTGAGTATCAAAGAATAAGTCTTTATTCACTGGGGACTTTTCATCCACAACAATGTCTCCATATTCAAATGCAGAAGTGGCACTTTCGACAACGATTTTCTTCAGGTGTCCCTCGGCGGTGCCCGCGAATACGACCGTGTAATCGCCCGTCGACGTTGCAGCCACGGCAGTTAGCCTCTTCTCAAATATGGCCACCGGTACCGCCTCGACCGGCTGTTCTCCTCCCAAGGGAGTATTCACATCTAAGCCACAAAAATCTTCACTAATAGACTGCAATTTAGTTCCAATGCAAGCATGAGATGGCGATATAAAATCCAAACCGCGTGAACCGTTACCGCTGAAACAAGTCTTGATATTCTGCATAAATTTGCGACGAATTGCTTTAAGGGAATACACGCATAAAGCTGACAAGTTCGATGGCGTGTTCGTATTTATAGCTTCACTCTGGCTGAACGCGGCAAATAATACATCATCCTGAGCTGTTATCCCGAGTTCTCCGGCTAGCACCGATCCGGCTTTTCCGACGAACGCTGCTTGCACGAGATTATATCCAAAATTGCCTCCGCCTTCGCCCGTACAAGACATCGGAATTTCAGTATACGAGTAGTAATTTTCGTCATCATGGCACACTCGCACTAATTTACTATAATATGTGTCGGATCCCACGCCTCGCAACTGAGTGGTGATAAAATAGCTGAATCCTTCCGAACTGAAGCCGTAAACATAGTTTATCGGATATCGTTCTCGAGACAAGGAATTGACAAACATTCTTGTGCCGGTGGTGACCGCCGTTCTGGCAATCATAAAGAGGCGGTCATCCTCTAGCGAGCGGCTGCTAACAGTAGGAACTTCGGATCGATAGGGCGAGTTGCCCGTAAAGGTGACTCCCACGTACATAACTTGAGTCATCGGCGGATTAGGCGGTCCCGGCGCGATGAAAGCCACCGTCGACGCTGAGGCATTGTTCGCGACAACCGGTTCACGAACTTCACGCACGTCCTTCGAAATGTTATGGAGATTGCGCACGGAGCACAGGCCCTGGAGGACGGAGCCACAGGTGATCAGCCGGCTGGTCGCGTAGTCTATCACTAGAGCTTTGTTCGCATTGTCCGTCGGTTTCTTGACGAAGTTGGGCGGGCAATCGAAAGTGCATTGTGCCGAGTCGTTGACAGGGCCGGTGACGATCGACTGCGCGACTTCGAGGTCCGGCGAGAGCTGGTATATCTTGTTGACGGCGCCGACGTAGACACGTCCCGTGTTGCGGTCGACGACGAGGTGGTTGAAGAGCGAGGCCGGGGCCGATGAGGTGTCGGCGAAGCTGCGCACCACGTCCTGCGAGGCGCGCGCGGCGGCGCACGCGGCCCCGACGGCCAGCAGCACCCGCCACATGGCGCCCGCGCATGTGGCCGGCAGCCTACCGCGCGCCGCCGCCCGCCCGCCCGCCGCTCGATGCCCCCAAGCATCTGCAAGCCGACACACCGACTCAGCTCGCTGGCCGCGTCCACGCCGCTCCGTTCCCATCGCACCGCACCGCTCCACACCCTGTTTACTCGACTACAGACGCATCTCACGGAGACACCTGACTGAAAGCCTCGCAATCACTCCCGACTGTCTACTTTACAATGAACGACAAGCAGCCAGACGCCTTCATGAGATGCAGCGGGACTGTACAAATAGTACTCTAATACTCCGTGAGTAGGTTCGGCGTCCGACGAAGCCCTTAGACGTTTGTTACCGAATGCCTAGTTCGAGTGTGTAACGATTGTCCGCACGAGTATACGCCATGGCTCGGAGAGGTCTAGTGCGATCGGAGCGTCCGCGAACTGCAGCGAGGACGCGCAGTGACCGCTTCCAACGATACGTTATCTTACCAACCTATTCTTTGAACTTTACTTTGTCTGCATGCATTACGGTGTTGACTACACAATTAATTATAGAAAGTCAATTATTCATTATCTTAACGATACTTAGACCGGTCATGTTTTAATCATCTTATTGTTTTCACATCATTAGTAAATCGGCCGCTCGGACAGCGATCGCATTTGCCTGTCGTCGTGGTGAGCACCTTGACAAGTTTCATAGAACACGGGCTAAATATTATTAGACGTTCAATCAATGAACCGGCCAAAAATAGGTTGGTAGTTGGAATGTTCGGCCACGGGCGGCTACGACGCGGTCAGTGCTCTGGTACAGGTCACGCCGACGAAAGCCTCAGCATTATCAGACAGGGGGAAGGAATAAAACAAAAGTGCGATATGGCATGCTCGTAACGAGGGAGTCAACGTGGCAACGATAAAAACATAAACATTGGATGAACTAAATACACCGATGGTACACCGATTACGAATACTCACAGGATCGCCATGGCGGAATAATCGGGGCTTCAAATTCGCAAACTGGTCGCTTAGCAGATCATAAGTTTGTGAAGGGCGCTATCATAGTTTGCCGACAGCTGGCCAAGACCTGCAAACAAACAGCAAGTTAAAGCTGGGCCCGCTCGGACGCCGCTCGATCGATCCGCTGCCCGCCTCGCGGCCGCGATGCGATGCACGGCACGGGCGCAGCGGACCCGGAGTGCCGCCTACCTAGCCTATAGCTACCTAACGCACCACGGCCGGTCGTAGTTTCGTTTGTTGACTTCGCTGCATTCCCCTGCCCACCCACTACATAATCTAACGCCTACGCACGCGGCCCGACACAAAAACTACACAACACAATAATCACTAGCACTACTATTGCGAAGTACCTCAGCGCTTTCGATGTAGGTAACTACGACTGCATTCGTGAAACGGAGAACTGAGAAAAGTCAGCCATTATCGCGCACGCGAGTCGATATTCGGAAGCCATTCCAATATACACTCCACGCGTACGTTTGGCACTGAATTGTAGCACTGAACTAAACTAAAACTCACCTCGTTATTGATAATCTCTCGATTATAGCAACAATCCTTTGGAATCCACGATTAGTACGGAACTGGAAACACTATTGCACCACTGATCACAATTATTTCTGTATTATTTCACTGTTAATTGTAATGCAAACACTTAACACCACTATTGACGACTAAAATCACAACATTACACTTATAAAAATCCTAGTTCGAGGTGAGGAGCCCGTTTGCACAATGAGTCCACGACAAGAGCATCAGTCGTCGTACATCGCCGTGGAATGAATTTGGTTTCCCTTTTCGAACGAGTCTAGGCGTGACTGAGCCGAGAAAAGCCGAACACCGCCGAGGCGAAGATGAAGTTCCTACATGCACCGATAGAGGCAGCACTGTACTAAAACGCGTTCACAAATAAAGTTTGTCTATGAACAATATACAATACACGAGTGATTATTTTTATAAACATTTATACAGAAATTATTGAGTAAATTAAAATAACTTATCAACTGAGAATAGTTACATGGAAAAATGTTTTACAATGTTGTAATTAGAAAGTCGAATTGAATACTTATTTTGCACTGGCATCCCTAAAAAACGAATGATACGATGTTCATAGACAAAAGATAAAATGAGTGAATGAGTTATTTGTTTGGCCGTCCAATCAAATTTGTGTAAAAAAATCGAATCGTCGGCTGTCAGCAGCAAATGTCAAATTTCATATAAGTTAGGGAAGTAGGAAAATTTTACTTTATATTTAAAAAATCATGGCAATGTCCATGTTCAAGGTATCTTCTGCTTTAGTTAATTCCTCTAAGAACTTACGATGCGTCGTCCGACTAGTGGATCAGCGAAATCTCACCACGACGAAAGTCGTAGCGGTAAGTTGCATAATCGGTGTACCGTCCTATACGTTGACAAATTCTGTAGTTAAACCATAGATACTCTCGAAGAATATCGATATTCTTAATATTTTTATAGATTTCATGAAACTGTAATTTATTATATGATCGTATCGGATATACTTAACACAAGTATTTGAGGTTACCTCGAGGGAAATAATCATAACAACAACCCTTATTCAAGTGTACGCAAAACATATAAATGCTATATTTGATCGTTTACTTTCAGTGCTAAACTTTAAAAAAATAAGGTTTTGAGCTGGTTTGTTTTAGTTTGCATACTCGAAGACGAGAATCAAATTTTTAGAAAATGTATGCTATTTCGAGCCTAGTTCCTAAACTCAGTGTATAACCCGGCGTTACCTGTAAATATATGTTAAGTGTAGATACTTAAATAATCCTTTCCAATACAATAAAACTTGCTTCAAGATTTGGAGATTCCTGTCTGTGATATGAGTGAAAATAAATATTAACATATAAATAAAAATAAATAAATGTCTTGGGACAATTCACACCAATTGAGCTAGCTATTTGAGCTTACGTGATCAAAAGAGATATAAATGACAACATACAGTTTAATAAGTTACAAATGGGTGCACGGGTGCCCTGAATTAAATAAACATGGTGCAGAATTTCAAGTCTGTATGTTTTCATAAGAAAATACCTATCAATATCAGTTAACAAGTTTGAAAATAATGTTAATGATACACAAACATATCCTCCAATATAGGATGACAGGAAAAATCCTACCTGTAAAATTTAATTAAATATTAAATTATTCACATTCATATTGTTTATAAATCTTTCTTAAACTAGTTTTTAAAATATTTTTCTTAAAGATAATGTAACAATATTAATATAAAATATTATTTGTAATGCACTGGCAGCTTAAAGCTTGTGTTTTTTATGAAAACTGGAAGAGAACAAGAATCTTTGCCTTCCTATGTTGTATTTAAAAAAAAATGTGGGTTATGGGAAGTGATCTCTGCCTCTCCTGGGAAGCACCTAGCAATCCCAGGAGAGTTACTTATCTTTTGGTGTGGCATTGCATTATCTATTTATTGTTATAAGTGTTTGTTTCTTTTGTTACTTCTTTTGACTTAACACTTTCACTTTTCGCTGCTGGCAACCCATATATGTTTTTGGTGCTGTCACTCACTGCTGTTACAATGATGCAGTTTGCAGTCTGTTGATATGGACCTCGACAAAGTAACCCCTGAATCTATTAATGTGTATTTGTCGCTCCACGAAACAGTTGCAACAACAATCCCAAATACGTACCTAGCACACTAAGCACTGTATCAGCCAATGATGTTATATACAAACAAGTTGTGACAAGTTGAAAACCTCCTCCTTTTTTTAAGTCGGTTAAACGGAGATGAGTAGATTACAAGCGTGCCGATTTCAATTCATCAAAATAATGCAGGTTGCTGAGCAACAAGCGAATGATGCTCATGTTAACTGAAGCTGGTATTTAAATCATTTTTTTTTTCTGTTGTTATAGCCTGTCTATCGTAACAAGTTGCCAGTCTAAGCTGTATAAAGGCACTCGTGCCACTTGGGATGCCGACAGTGATAGTGTTAAAGACCAGGTTTAATTTGTTTACTTCTTTTTAGCAACTCTAAGAACAGACTGTAAGCGAGCTTTGTAATTGACATTGGGTCTCATTACTAATGCCTCATTCTTCCACACAAAAGGTGATAAAACAAACATACAGATTATTATGAAACAGGAAGGCAAACAAGCAACTGGGTCACCTGATGGTTATTTAAGTGATCACCACCGCCTATAAACACCCACAACACCAAAGAAATTGCAGATCCGTTGCCAACCCAGAGGGCTAAGATAGAATACCTCTTGTGCCAGTAATTGCACCGGCTGTCTTGCTCTCCACGCCGGAACACAACAGTGCAAGCACTGCTGCTTAGCGGCAGGATTAGCAAGCAAGATGGTGGTAGCAATCCGGACGGACCTTGCACAAGATCCTACCACCCGCAAAGTACCAATAAAAAATAAATAAACAATTGGTAGAGTACCAATTGCCCAGCTATTTTATAGTGCTACAGTTACAATTTAGCTAGTTGCTCTACGAATAGGCACACTTGACAGGGGTACTCCACATACTCGTTTGTCACCCCCATGTTCGTAAAAAAATTAGTATGGGGAAAACCAGGAAAGGATAATCATTATAATTTAACTGATTATTATCATGATACTTTTTCTGATAACTATCCGATAGTTTGTTCAGAACAGTTACAGTTAAGAGGAGTGTGAACCCAGTCCCAAAAAGCGCTCCCCATACAAACGGCGATAACGTTTTCCACCCTCTAAACCTCTACCTATGGCAATGATTTTTTGGTATGTTGTCATTTTGCTTTAGAACTAGGTTTGTATGTTTTGATTAAGAGTTTCATACAAAACACAAAAGCATCAATATTTTTGAAACTACAACAACAACAACAACAAATACTCTTTATTGATTCACACAAGTAAACAAAATAAAAGAACACACACAGGGTGGATAACATTATCGTAGTTTGTATGCAGAGCGCTGGCTTCACACTCCTCTTAATATAATCATTTTTTTATAACTGTGGATAGTTATTATAACAATTTTTTCTTATAATTATCCGATAATTATTATAATCATTTTTCTGATAATCATCCGATAGTTATTAAAATCGGTTTACTGATAATTATCGTGGTCATATGTATCATCTGATAACTATTTATTAGTTTGTCATTATAATCATCAAGTTGTGTGTCTTTGCTATTTTCGAACCCTGACGTCAAGATTTACTCATAGAAAATTGTATTATACAATTGTTTTATAAAAATACGGTCCATCTACTTTTGTCACGGTCTTTGCATTCCGTACTTACCTTTTATGATGATGAATGTTGGTCTTTCTGTTTAACGTAATTTATTGACGTGAAGTAATTAAAGACAAGTATGGTAATTAACGAGACTAAAAGGCTTTCTTCGGTCAACGAATAACAAAGTTTCCAGGGATGTACACTCCTTTAATTACTTGATTTTGGCAGAATTGGGCTGAAAATTCAATTTACCAAGCCTCATTTAGATAAATTATTTAAAAAAAAACCTACGTACAAAACTTGCAACCCCATTTCGCCCCTATAAGCGTAGAATCTCCTCATAAATAGCGGCTCCATCCTGTTATCACATCACATTCCTATTATATCCTTACCTATGTAAGTATTTTACCCATTTAAAATTTCCCTCTTTTATTTTGTTTACTTGTGTGAATCAATAAAGAGTATTTGTTGTTGTTGTTGTTATTTAGGCTATAGGCTGAGATGACTCATGAGTCAGTCAGTCAGTCCAGACAAAGTCTCTTACAGATATAATGCTTTTCTATCGTATATGTATATCGTAATGCGTATCTTGAAAGTGAAAGACCTACTTACGAGTATCTTTACAATTGGTTTTGGTAGGTTTCAAATTAATTGTTTCTTATCCTAATTGTAATTCCACTTCCTTGCCTTTTTGCATAAATTAAGATTGTACAGTGTAGTTTAAAGTCTAAAGCTACTTTTACTCTAAACAAAACATATAATAATAAAAAACCTGACAATTCTAGACAAACATTTAAAACAATAATACTAGTGGACAATGATATACCAAACGCTGCTGCGTATGCATTACAAATAATAAAATTTATAGTAAATTTACGCAAAAAAGAACTATTTTTTTGCTGACGGTACATTATTTTAACACCTAATTTTAAGTTAATTTAAACACTGGGTATAAGTCAAAATCGACTTGCGACAAATCTGTCACAAATTATTCACACAAAAAACGGGCGAACTGAAGCTTGTTTAATGGTGTAGGTACCTACTTGTTATTGTGTTTAACCGAAGTAAACAAAACTTACATAGCAACGTTATCAGACACGTATAAATAAACATGTAGCTATGTAAATTAAGAAGGGGTCACCATAATGTAAATTGATAACGCGTTATCGCATTAGTCTTAACAATTCGCCTATAAGACCAGTTGCTCAGTCGCCGTCTGGCTGCTGATACAAACGGCTGCATACGTGGGCAATTGAAAAAAAACCACAAGGCTAAGTTATAGCGGGCCCCTGGCCGGTTATTTGCCTTTCTCTTAACCGGCGCCAAAACTCGTTTTACTCCCATTTGGAGTTGAAAATAACAATTCGCTACTCTAATGTACTTTTTACTTGTCAGTCTGCAACCGGCATTATAACTGAAAACTCGCGCGGTTATCTTAAATAAAAAAAGTAAATTGTCGTTGGCAGGAATCGCGTTCCGTATTTAAAAAGTTGCGATAAAAAATCAGCTACCAGTTTGGCGGGAGCGCTGTCAATCGGCGGTTAATGAAATTTTTCGTGTTTATTTTCTGAATAGTGTCGTTTTGTAATTAATCTTTGAGTGATACAATGGCGTGCACAATATGCTTGAATCCCGACGGCAAGCCGGTAAAAATGGTACGTATTGCGTCACTAATTAATGTTGTTATGACCGTGCGATCTGTTTTAGGAAAATTTACATGTTTTTAACATTTAAGTATGGGTGAACTTTAAACATATTCGCTAGTTTCAACTGTGGACGATTACTTGCCCGCAAGCTACACAAGCTTAACTACAACTTATCGTAATTTTCAACAGTAACTGGTTTAAGAGTTTAAACAGTCTCAATTTTTAAATGAAATTACTACAACAAACTCCATTTCAGAGTTTACCATTTTAAATTCAAGTTTGGAAGGATATATTTTGGGTCTTAATTTAGAGTAGTGTTCCTCAATTATGAATTCATTAAGGATTAACATAGATCCAATAATATGTTCTAAAACTTACCATCACCCTAAAGTGGGGGGGGGGGTCTGTCCGGTCCGCCTCCGCAAAATATTAAATCAAAATATTGTGCGGAGAAGCGATATAAATAATGTACAATTGTTTTAATAGTAATATAAATAAATAAATAGGCGGGGTCATCTCGCATATTACAACTAGAATGCCTAATGATTAAAAGTCAAAGTCATTTTTTTTCTTGCTCAGAGACTAGAAACATTGAAATGATGTGTAACATCAGCATTTCAATGTCGTCATCCATCATTGACTGTCATCAAATTCATCCATCATCGTTATTAAAATTACAGAAGTAGTTTTTAGGCTTGGACCTTTTACACATCAGATATGGCTGTATGGTGTCAGACCTTTGCCTGATTTTATTAGCGAAATTGACGAAAAAAAACGGGCAAAAGTATGTCACTCCATATTTAGTGTAGGGTTCCGTAGCCATTACAAAAAATTAAAAATAAATTTAAAGGAAAAAAAACATTAATATTTATTTTGTTTCTGATAGGAAAAAATAAGTTTGTATTTTCTGAATTAATTTTATTCTTGCTATCTTTGTGTTGGGTAGATAGATACGTTTGCCTATTTTCAGCTTCATAACTTTTATGGTTTTCGAGAAAAAATGACCGTGAAATATCAACAGAGTAACAGACAGACAACGAAACTATAAAGGTTTCTATTTCTATTATAGCAGCACGCTAGCGTTATCGCACACATAAAATAATCCGTCCCTTTCGCAAACGCCTATTTGCTAGAAAGGGACAGTATGCTTTATATCAGCGATAAAAGCTAGCGTGACAGGGCCTCTAATTGGATTACTAGACTTAAAATCTGTCACACCGATGAATTAACTTAGAAATCAACTATGTTTTTGTCGACAGCGCAAAGAGAAGGACACTATGGGCGAGCTCGAAGTGCCAGATGACAAGCTGTACGGCGCCCAGACCGTCCGCTCTGTCATGAACTTCCCCATCGGTGGGATTGAAGAACGCATGCCCGTGAGTATACCATCCCATCCCATCCCACCATCAACAAAGCATGGAGTTTAAAATAAAAATAAATCTCTTGCGACAACTTACACCGGCTTACGGTTTCTTGCGGCGCTTTTTCTCAGCAGAATCTTCCGTTTTCCGATGCGCTGGTAGACTCAGACATGTAAAAGAACCTATATGGCCTACTTGCAAAATAAATTTTGATTTATTTTCATTTTTAAGTGCACCTGTGCGGAGCCTGAGTCAGTCGCTAGCATTGTATAATATCGTCATATAATGTTATTATATTTGTCCATTAAATATTATTTCATCCATCATCGCAATCCAATCATTCTGTTTTCAAGCCCTGATAACTATTGCATTGGCATCAAACATGTCACCTTGTAATTGTGTCTATCCATAGACCATGTCCCACTTTCTATTCTTTTACAATACGTTTAACTATTCAGTTCGCATGACAAATTACATTGGTACATGTTCTGATAGTTAACTGTGTATATGTCATGTGATTTGCACTTATTTGTCATACTGAAAAGTGATCATTAATAAAGAACTGGCACCTAATTCACCTAACTAACATGTCAGGTGACAATGACAATTTATGATGCATTACGTATCCAGTACGGACCCACAAAAAAAGTCAGTCGATTGACGAAGGAGCGTATCTGCTAAAGAGTCGAATTTTAGTTCAGTTTTCCATCGTATGCAAAGTGCTTATTTTATTATGTCACGATAGGTAGTAACAGAATTCCCATTAGAATCAGCGGAGCAATTCTGGCGTGAGTAGAGATGAAGTCACACTCGCCATATGCCAAAAAGAGCTGTCAGATCACTTCATATTTGTCATTTTTTGACACATTATGAATGCGAGAAGAATCTCGATGACGGCCAGAATTAGGGGCCAGAATTACAGTCCATAACGAAAAGCCCTAACTACTGAATATTACGATTTTAAACATCACGAAAAGGCGTAAATCGCTCCAGTGTAAAATTTTAAAAAAACAGTTACGCCTTCGTGAATCGTTTTCGTGAATCGACGGACGAAGTGTCTTGCAAACATGACTAAAATTGCATAATGACTCATTCTCTCATCTCAAAATACACTTTACCTTATTTGACTACCATTATCGACCCCAAAATGACCGCTTAACTTTTATTTGTCTCTATATGCATCTCTGTCTTATTGACTCATGTTGTTGCCGACTAAAATCTGAGTTTAATTTATTCGTTCTTTACCAAAATTAATTTTAAGGTGCCTTTGTTAGTCATCGCAATCATCGTTTGCTTATAAGGCTGTGATGAAAAAGTGGTCCCGTCTAAAGGACGGACACACAGAATGCGTATGCACCGCGGCTCCAGCTCCGTTACGTGCACGCAACGCAAACGATGTGCCATCTCAACATAATCCTTTATCCTTTGTACAGTGAGCCTTAGAAGTACACTTAGGAAGTTGTCGTAGTAGCGTGTATAATAGGTGATATAATGGGTAATATATGAATCTGTTACACTACTGACAGCAGCAAGGTGCTAAAATGTTCAAGTACTTCTGGGGCTGACCGTACGTCCCCGATTTTTTTTTGTCGTTAAATTAAATAAAGGAGAATGGGCAAATTGTCCCAAGTGCTGTATACAGTTGTGCTATATCTTATTAGAAAGCTCTCAATAAGAGCTTAATTTTTTTATATGACAGCAAAACCGAGATGTTTGCAGGGAAAAAGCTACAGCCCATTTTATACCTCACTTTGTACTAGCAGTTGTATGAAAAGTATCTGTAAAATCATTTTCGAGATATAGCCGAAAGATTTTAACCACGCATTACTGAGGCCACTAGCAGTAAAAAACGTAATGGGAGCATAGGTCTAATTTGCTGTTTTTTTTTTTTTTTTTTTCATACAAAACAATGATTAATGCTGCAGACACCTGGTCTTCGAAACATAGCCTATGATGATCCTTACACCGAGTACTACACGTCCATACTACTCACTATTGTATACAAGGGTTGGGACAGCGCCCATACAAAAATGCCCATTCACCTTTTATTGCCTATTGCTTATTGCCTTCAATGTGTTTGTACAATAAAGAATTTAACTTACATACGATCCCATATATCACCGGCGTATGCACGCGCGTGACGCCGTGCTGCAAACGCATCAGGTGTGGCTTTAACATGGTTATAGTTATGAAAAAAAGAACTATAATTTTGACTCGTCTGTTTAAACAAAACAATCGGTAAGGTCGGTGGTAGGTCAGTTATATTCCCACAGCCGTTGAAATGTAAACAACTGATGTAATACAAAACATTTTGCGCCAGACAGACATACCGACCGCAGACGATATTGTATCAGAATATTAAACCGCATACAGATAGCGTGGTCTGTATCAAATTATATATAAACCGAAGCGGTTTAGAATGGTATAGGTTTTTTTTTTCATTGAATTGGAGAGAAATCAGCATGCGGGTTTGTTGATGGGAAGTGACCGCCCTTAGGCCGAATTACAGGTATTATCAAACCGCGATTAGAATATAATTGGAGAGTAACGTCAGCATACTGTCATTTCATAGACTTGCGTCAAGCTTCATTCCTATATGTATGAAATGACAGTCGGCTGTCGTTACTCTCCAGTTATATTCTAACCGCGGTTTGATAATATGCAGGTCCCCCTTCTTACGGACCTCGGGATGTGTCACTGTACGAAACGCAGCAAGAAACTAATACTTGATACCACTGCCGGTATAGGCGGTAAATTGTGATAAAAAAAATTAGGTACGAAAAAATGAATTTAGTTAATAAATAAATAAAATAAAAAAAATGAATAAATAAGGTAGTAAATAGGCTTCGGCTGTGTTCATATTTCATTACCTCTTTTATTGTTCGATTTGTTTTGTTGGCATTTTATATTTTTTTGTGACCTCATTTGCTATTATTTACAATCTTAATATGGCGTCCGCGAAGCAAAATAGTGGAGGGGGGACACATTTATTCTTACTTTACTACTTACTTACTTTATTTATTTATTTATTTACTTACTTTCCAGTATCCCGTGATCGTAGCCTTCGGTATACTGAAGAAGGCTGCCGCCAAAGTGAACATTGAGTATGGGCTCGACAAAAAAATTGGTGAGAATGACTTCTACTACTTTAACACTTTCACTGCTATCATAGTTTTTCCAACTTCCCCCTGATACTTTTTATTATTCTAGTGTAGATAGTGTAGATTAGTGTAGACAAGTGCTGCTATTTTGCACGATTTTCGCGCTGGGTTCGCGGAGTAGCAAAGTTATTTGTTCCAATAATACCTACCAATCCAAAAGTTTTAGCCGAGCAGTCCCTTGACTGTTCGTTGTTTGTCGTAACTCTCAGGCAAGCTGTATGTCATATTTATAACGTTAACAATACTTTATCGTGTTAAAGTCCCGCTAACTTTCAAAATATGTGTGAAAATCGCGAAAGTTTAAAACAATTTAGACTATATGTGGGTTTCAGCGGACGCCATTAGCCAAGCGTGCGATGACGTCATCTCTGGCAAGCTGTACCGCGAGGGGCACTTCCCGCTCGTCATCTGGCAGACCGGGTCTGGTACTCAGTCCAACATGAACACTAATGAGGTAGCGGAATCAGTATCATCACTTAAAAATGATATTAAAAATGATGACAGAAATTATATTTGAAAAATTAAAAACACATTTATGTCTTAAAAGCAACTGTTTTGAGCTGTTTTATATTTTTAATTGTGCTGTATTGCACTGTCGTCCAGCCTTCACACTAACGCCAATCTGATTGAATGTGGGTGAACATGGATTTTGTATGAGGCCTGTGGATGATATTTATCCTAGGTATTAGTAAAGTGTTACTTATTTTATGTCCAGTGACTACTTATTTCAAAACATATTACCAAAAAGCTGTTTAGCATTCACTGCGTTAAATGGCTGTTTGTTGTAGTTGAGTTATAAAAAGTAGTTTTAATGTGTCATTCATACAATAATGTCACTGAAGCGTGACCAATTATGCAGTTTATTGTTGCATTGTTCAGATCTCGATTCTGAAATGTCTTACCTGATTATATATTATTGTAAACTGGCATCAGCGCTGCCAGTTAAATAGATATTTGATTATGTAACAAGACAGATATTTACGCGATTACATAAAAATCAAGAATATCCCAAAAGATCTACCTGAGCTTTCTATTTTGACCATTCTATATCATAAACCAATCTTTCCAGGTAATCGCCAACCGTGCCATCCAAATTCTGGGCGGAAAGTTGGGTTCGAAAGACCCCGTTCACCCGAACGATCACGTGAACAAGTCGCAGAGCTCCAACGACACCTACCCTACGGCCATGCACATTTCCGTTGCTATGGAGTTGCGGGATCGCCTTATGCCGGGTCTGGTCGCCTTGAGAGACACCCTGGCCGCTAAGTCCAAAGACTTTGAGAAGATAATTAAGATTGGCAGGTCAGTATTTCTAAATAGAATATAGCTGTGAATATTCCAGTGTCATTTTCCGTAGCAATGCACATTTCTGTTGCTATGGAATTGCGGGATTGTCTCATCCCAGGTCCGGTCGCCTTGAGAGAAACTCTGGCCGCTAAGTCCAAAGATTTTGAGAAGATAATTAAGATTGGCTGGTGCGTCTCTCTAAATAGAAAATAGCAGTGAATATTCCAGTGTAATTTCTCGTAGCAATGCACATTTCCGTTGCTATGGAGTTGCGGGATCGCCTCATGCCGGGCCTGGTTGCCTTGAGAGACACCCTGGCCGCTAAATCCAAAGACTTCGAGAAGATAATTAAGATTGGCAGGTCTCTCTTTCAACAATATAGCCAGTTACGGTGTCGTTTCCCGCAGCCATGCGAGTGTCCGTTGCTATAGAGTTGCGGGATCATCTCATGCCGGGTCTGGTCGGTTTGTTGCTAAGTCCTACTAAAGCCCTGCTGTTTTCGAACAGCTTTTTAAATAGGCAGGCGAGTTCCAATAAAATCACTGCCTGGTCCTGCGATACTGATATCCTAGCACCTTGCTATGGAGCTGCGGGATTGGGCTCGTAATTCCAATTGGTGGAAAGTTTTTGAGCATTATATTATGTTTTGCAGGATGGGATAAGACAAAAAATTAACTTAGATTTTCGATCAAAAATTCAATGGCGAGTTAACCGTTAGCGAGTTACAATTGCCTCTTTCTGCCCTTTGTCAATGCATATACTTCACCAAGTAGTAATCATGAATCCCGTTGCCCCTCCAGGACGCACCTGATGGACGCGGTGCCGCTGACGCTCGGGCAGGAGTTCTCGGGCTACGCGCAGCAGCTGTCGTACGGCGTGGAGCGCGTGTGCGCCACGCTGCCGCGGCTGCACCTGCTGGCGCTGGGCGGCACGGCCGTCGGCACCGGCCTCAACACGCGCATCGGCTTCGCCGAGAAGTGCGCCGCGGAGATCGCTCAGCTCACCGGTCGGTCCGCCCACCCACACACGCACACACACACAGTCCTTCACCGACACACACGAAGAGAGATAGAGGCTCAGACACATACACAGAAATATTCACACACGCACACTCACAGAAGCTCACACACATACTCAGGCTCACACACATACACAGAGACGCTCACACACACTCACAAAGGCACACACAAACACAGTGAGAGAGAGAGAGAGACGCATACACACACACACACACACACACACACACACACACACACACACACACCTGACGTTGCCCAAATTTCGAATAGCACAGTGAAAAACGCAAGAAAAATCACTAAGTAAATGTTACAAAATTTTCTAACTTGTCACACAACCGTCTATGTTTTAGCTCTGCTTTGTAAGTAACTGAACTGCCATTTCGCTTGGTAGTCGCGCCGGTCGTTGCATTAATTCGACCTTCACCCGACCGGCGCCTGCGCATGGCAGAATCACCATGAAGTGTGTGGGGAGATTGAGTAAGAAGACGGAATGCAATGTCTAAGACGTGTTGTCACTTTGAAGTTATTAAAGACTAACTTATTCTAACGATACATAGTATTATTATACTAACCCACCACACACCCGAGTGCTTTACTGTCAGGATGCCTAATGAAAACCCTATGACTCTTCCAGGCATCCCGTTCGAGACGGCACCGAACAAGTTCGAGGCGCTCGCCTGCCACGATGCCATGGTCGAAGTGTCGGGCGCACTGAACGTGATCGCGTGCTCGCTGATGAAGATCGCCAACGACATTCGCTTCCTCGCGTCCGGCCCGCGCTGCGGCCTCGGCGAGCTCATGCTACCCGAGAACGAGCCGGGCTCCTCTATCATGCCTGGTGAGAGCCGCTCACACTACTGACCAACAGAGGCCTATGTTCATGCCATGGTGGCGCTTCCTCGCGTCTGCGAACACTACCAGAATTCAGAGAATAAGCAGAACTGGTTTACTACTTCTTTGTTCCACAAAGTAAAGTACTATTTTACTATTTCTATTTGACTTTCTTGCCTTGATCGAGAAAAGCACTATACATACTTCGGCAGGAATCAACAGTTGCCTGACTCTTCTACCCCATACTCGTCCTCAACTGCTTTCTTCCTGGCCTCTTTAGTCATTAACGCAGAGAGCAGTGGCCCGTTTCACGAAGCTACAAGTTACAATTTTACAAGTCTAAGCCGGCAACATTGGTCCTTATGCCCATTGCCATTGGTCATTGTTGACCAATGTTGCCGGTTTAGACTTGTAAAATTGTAACTTGTAGCTTGGTGAAACGGGCCATAGGAAGAAAACAGTTGCGGACTAGTTTGCACTACATCCGTTAGGCAAGCTGAACCCGACGCAGCCGGCGACTGCTTTCCTGGCCTCTGTATTAATGCACTATTTCCGTCCTCAGGCAAGGTGAACCCGACGCAGTGCGAGGCGCTGACGATGTTAGCGGCGCAGGTGATGGGAAACCACGTGGCTTGCACGATCGGCGGCGCCACCGGTCACTTCGAGCTCAACGTGTTCAAACCTATGATGGTCGCCAACGTGCTGCGCTCCATCCGGCTGCTCGGTGAGCACCCGCCGCTGCAACCATAGCCTGGACTGTACACTCTTGTGGAAGCAGCTTGCGCTTCGGCCGATAATGTTCAATGATATTATAATTATAACGCATGGATGTACAGTGTCATTTTAAATGACCGCAGAAAAACGGCTCGACATAACAATATAGGTTGGCGCCAACATTACAAATGCAAATTATTAGTTTACCATTATAATAATAGTTTATTAAGTTTCGTTGCAAATAGGTTTTTTTTTACAAATGTCAATGCTATCATTAACAGCAGCGCCGTCCGTCCGACAGACTGACAATGTAGGTACTTTTCTTACTTTTCCTCTACTTTTGATGCGGCCATAATTTAAACTCTGACTAAAAGTCCATTACTTATATATAGGTCAGTGATAATGTTACGCAAGATGCTAACTGCACGCATAATGTGCAAACAGTTTAAATGTACATACGCAAAATCTACATCCACTATAAATAAGCATAAGTGTGAGCTTAAAAAAATAACAAAGTGTAAGGTCATTTTTATCAGGCCATTTTTAACTAACGTTTACGCCAGGCTTGAGTTGCCATGGTTTTTCTACTCGCGACAGTTCATGAAATAATGATCGTAGATGAAAACCAAAAACACAGTTTTTCCTCTATTTACGAATTCTTTACGATAGCAGTAAAATGTAGCCAAATTATCAATTTTTCAGGTGATGGCTGCCAAGCGTTCAACAAGAACTGTGCCGTTGGTATCCAGGCTAACAAGGAGAAGATCGACAAGATCATGCACGAGTCGCTTATGCTGGTCACCGCGCTCAATCCGCATATCGGCTACGATAAGGTACTAACATCTATCTATACTTCACTTTCAGCATACGAAAGAACTTAGCAGAACATTATGTCAGTTATTTTATCATGCACGATTTATCCGTGACGAACTATTCGAATCGTACTATTTCTCGTATTGTCTTTTCGCTGACAACTGTCTTTAAAATATTTATGTATCAATACAAAATTTAAATAAATAAAAGGTTCGTTATTAAATATCTCAAATATCTCAGGACAATTCACACCAATTGACCTAGTCCCAAGCTTAGTAAACCTTGTGTTATGGGTACTAGACAACGGATATACATACTTAAATAGATAGATATATACTTAAATACATATAACATCCAAGACTCTGGTACAAATATTCATATTCATCATACAAACATTTGCCCTTCCCGGGAATCGAATCTGGAACCTCTAGCTTCATAGTCAGGGTCACTAACCACTAGGCTATCCGGTCGTCAATTATTATTTATTTGGATTTTTCAATATCGCTGTCCAGTGCTAAGGGTTTTGCGATTTTTAAATTAGTCGATGGCAAAGTATTTAAATTACTCTAATGTTTGTTGTTAAATAAGGTTTGCGATCACTGCTTCTTTGTTTATCGAACCGCCATTTTAACGAAAATCATTTCATCGTTGTAATCGTTTCGCACAATTTTCTGGCAATCTGTTAATATTTTGGGGCTGGCTAGATACCTACCGTCTACATTAGGTTAGGTTAGGTTTATTTCATAAACATTCCGACATAGTAGTAGTTTTTAGGAAAACAACATTGTGGGAAACGAATAATCTGCGAATGGTTTTTCGGCGAAATAATAGTTACAAACAGCTACACACATATGACCATTAAAACGGGAACTGAGAGAAATTATCTATGCTCGTAAGGTATGGACATATCAACTTCAAAGTGTATATTAATATCCCCTTTCGAAAAATGACACTTGCTCCGTTCCGTCTTTATTGGTCACTTATAATTAAAAGCTAACTTAAAGTTAAATCTGCTGAGGATAGAAACTTGCAATCCAAAATGTGTTTGTGCTCCTTGCTTATTTAATTAAACTTTATTCAAGGCTGCGCTGATCGCCAAGACCGCGCACAAGGAAGGCGGAACCCTCAAGGGCACAGCCATCAAACTTGGCATCCTCACCGAGCAGCAGTTCGACGAGTGGGTCAAACCTGAAGACATGCTTGGACCTAAGTAAACTGACATGTGTTCTGTCAACTGCAGAAATAAAGAAGCACTGACATAATTGAATAAGAGAATCGATCGACAAGTTGCAACTTACACTGCTGCTTGCGTCGATTAGTTTACGATTCGCCGAATTCTTGTTTCTTCGATTTTTTTTTAGTTACAGAAAATCAAATAATGCAAATGTATTATGCTTTGCTTATTCTATAAAAGGTCTACTTATTTTTATAATTATATAAATTATAATTATGATAATTCGACGAAACAAGAATTCGGCGAAACGAGAACTAATCCTTGTGTCGACCGTTGTGTCAAACTGATTGTTAAGTTTTTTTGAGTCTTAAAACATGTAAATTGTGTATGATCGGCGTAAATAACCAGAACTGTTTTTTGCAGTGTACTTAAATCTAGGAAACGACTATTTCAAACTAATTCTAGTCGGCACTAGAATTGCACTCAGTATTGTTTACAAGAAGGAAATAAATGTTTTTGCATTTAAGTTACCCCATAAAGCTGAGGACAAATAATTGTAGCATATACCTTTTTCATGTTTATTATTGTATCGCATGTCATATAAATGAAATTTTTATGAATGTTTTATTTCAAAGTCTATCTCCACTTGTAATTGCCAGTTTTGTAAGATGTTTATTTTTATGTGGAGTATTCCGTTTATTTTATTTTATTACAAATAAATATATAAGAACGGAAGCTACGCTATGATTTTTTTTAGTTTACCTTTTTCCAAATTACCTCATTTCGGTTAGACGCGGTCGTACATAAGAACGATATATAACTACAAACCTAAGACAATGTTAGGTTTCATAAAGATTCGTTATACCTTATTTTGGTTAGTAACATCAAAAATTATACCAAGTTACTGAGATTTGGTTTTTAAAGAGGGCTTATAGGACGAAACACCTACGCACCGCCTATATCTGACCTTTGACATTCAGCTCAACGCCCACGAATTTATCGACAGGACAATATCATATTCTCATTTCCTCTCCATTTAATGATAGTAGGCGTAGGCAACATAATTTTACTGCTTGAGCTGCAGAGATTTAATGGCGTACATATCATAAAATTAATGCAAAAGCCTGTTAACTCCGGATTATGTCTGGAAAGGAGTAAGCGGTTTCATCAAAACAACCCTTCCTTTTGACTTTACCGTAGCACCGTCAGCCTCAGCGGCCCTAACATGACAGCCCAAGTTTAGTTTAACCCCTCCCTGTGTCTCTGTCTAACTAGTGTCATAAGAAAGGGACGCAGATAGAGATAAACTAACCTTGGCCAGTCATGTTAGGGCCACAGAAGTAGCTAAACCCTTAAAGAACCTTGTCGTAGTAACGTATGAAATGAGAATTGCTCGAATTTGTTACAGTACTGACAGCGACAAGATACTAAAATGTTCAACTAATTCTGGGGCTGACCGTATGATAAAAATTAGTCGCCTTGGGAATTATTACATACACTGACTCTTATAGTCAGTATACACAAAATTATGATACAAATAATTATTTCCTTAACATTTATTTTTCATAAAATAAGAAGGCAAACGAGAAAGTGGGTCGCCTGATGCTAGATGATCACCACAGCTCATAGACAACAGCAACATCTAGGAATTTGCAAATGCGTTGCTAACCCAGAGGGCTAAGATGTATACCTCTTGTACTAGTAAAGTCACCAGCTGTGTTGCTCTCCACGCTACATAATAGTGCAAGCACTGCTGCTTAGTGGCTGGGATAGCGAGTAAGATGGTGGTAGCGACCCGCACGCACCTCGCAAAAGGTCCTAAGAGCCGTCCTAACATGGTACCAGTAGACAGGACTTAGCTAAAATAAAAGAAACAAATGATATGCTTCAGCTACTTTTATATTTAGCGATATATTTGTCATTTACAAGTTCCATATCTTGATCAATCATTCTGGTAAATCTTTGGTACGGTCCTGCAAATCTGCAACCTACAGATTACAGTAAATAGTTTTTATATCACAATACTGGAATGTACTGATCACAATAAACTAGTAAGTATATATTACTGGAAAACGTACTGTTTAATAATTGAGAGAGTAACAGATCCATGTTTTCAGAGACTTATTACTACAGAAATATACATGCAAGGAGAAACTATCAGTGGTCAAAACCTCTAAATCTAATAAGAATTTGCTTGTACAATTCAAATGACTAAAAGGACTAGAAATAATTTTAAAATTAGGCTAAGTACGCAATAAATGCATTGCACAGGCCTCACTGATTGATTATGTATAAAATTACTCTTAAAAATAAATAATTTACATAAATACATCTTTGATATTCTGAAACTGCTTCACGGCGAGATCGACTGGCAAGTCAAAATTGTACGGGGTTAGGCGGTCCAGACTCTGTAGGGCGTCCTGAAAACCGGTGTTAACAACGTAACTCGTGGACGAATAGTAGGCGTCGATCAACGATCTACATTTCAGTATAATGTTCAGCCAGAGAACAAGCTTGTGAGAATTCAGAGCAGCACAAACGAAAGCCTTAAAATGTGCATCATAACTCCTTTTATAAGGTGTGTGAGAAGCGATGATACTCCCGATAGCACTCAACAAACTTTGCTTGTTAGATATTGCATTGCCACCCACAATATCCAAGTTAAAGCTTTGGCTCAGTTTCCTCGCAGGAGTCGAGTTAAATCTGTCACCGTCATTGATTTCATAGTAGCGAAGAATTAAGTCCCAGATATGTGTATTGTTTGAGGATGATCTCCGGACTGGAAAGCAACCTATGATAGGAACAAGAGAATTAGATTCTGGGCCTGTCAAACCATGGTGGAGAAGGTCACGGATGTTAATAGCTAAATGCCTCCGTACTGCAGTTGTTAGGGGTATATCATTGATTACAACTCCTCCCTCTTCCGATTCACTATCGTAAGTATCAATTATTGCATGATTGGGTCGATTGCGAGATACAAGATGCAGTACAGCATCAACTGACATTTCTAACTTAGCTCTAAGATTGCCCCAGTGTGTTACAATAGTTGATCGTTTTTCAGCCCTGCGACTTGTGTTAGGTGAACAACCAAACTGTGATACCGTGAAAATTTGTATTAAAGTACTGGCTTTTCTCATTAAGTTGATAGTCTCAGTTCTTAAATCGTCATTGCCCTTGTTTTTACTGAAAGTCTTATCAAATGAGTTGGAAGATTTTGTACTTTTTGTTTCTTGTGTTTTTGATTTTGCATTTCCTTTGAGATCTTCCGTTTTCATTAGTTTTATGAACTTTTGCATGTCTTCAATATGTGCTTGTAGTTTTGAGATTATTTCTTCTTTGGAGAGCTGTTTGTCTGCATATTGTCGGACTGCGCAGTTGATTTGATGCCTTAGTTCATCTGCACTGAGTGGCTGGTGACATCCTTCTTCGAGGCTGCGGTCGATTTCTGATCTTAAATGGTCTATTAATGTCCTGTGCTGCTTGTCACTGGCATGAGGATCAGCGGCAAACCTGAAATTGAATGTTAATGAATACAGGTAAGAGTACAAAAAGATTACTCTTAGTTGCAGATTTGGGATTAGCAGACAAATATAGTTTTTCAATTACATTGCTTCTTCGAACTATTACCTAATACTTAATATGCTATCTAAAAGCAGCAATGTAATTTGCTTTGTAATTTTTATACCATGGCATTTTTGCTGTCAGCCTTAACCTATTTTCAAATAATTATGCTGTATGTAGATAGTGAAAAGATTAGTGGAAACAAGAACAAAACAAAATCTGAAACAGAAGAAATGTAAGGTGAATTTAGCCCTTCCTTTCAAATGTAAAATGGATCTATTCCATTTAGCTTTAAACAATATACGAAACCTGCTATAGTTGGTTTCATATATTGTTTGTCTCGAGGTCACAATATGATAACATTGTGTAGTTAGTTGCACTGATAGACAAAAAAAAGTAGTACAGTCAAGTATATACTTATACGTATATACTTGACTGTATAAAGACTGTTCAATTGTCCATACAATTGAAGCTACAATTACTAATACAAGTTTCACAAAACAAGTTGCTAATTTTGCCTTTAGATTAGAAACTTTGTTGTCTAGTGAATTCTCTCATTAAATATTTAGATTTCAAAGCTACATCTAAGTTCCACCGTACCTTTCAAGTTCCTTAAGCTGTGTCTTCAACCTTTCAATGAAATGCGACTGTTTAGCCCGCTGTCTCCGAATTTTACTCTCCAGTTCCCCACACTCGGCACAGCTTGACTCCCCAGCGCTGCCCTGAGGTGACGCTCTCACATCGGGCACTCCCCTTGAAGTGAACTCCTCTAATTCCTTTAACATAGCATCTTTCTCTTCGGGCGCTGCTTTCAGTATTTGACGAAGACGAAACTCTACTTGCGCGAGGTGAGAAGTCAACGAAAATACAGACGAAGATAAAATCTCTTGTTCTTCCTCTAACGCGTGTAATCTGTCGCCCGAGCTCTGCTCCTGAGTCTCGTCGCATAGAGTCTCTTTAGGAGCACCCAAAGGCTCCCGGCGAGGCTCCTGCCAGATAGGAATATCGCCACCGTCATCATAATCGCTAGGACTGTCGCTTATATCCATTTCTTTAATCACTTCGCGGGTTTAGACACAATCATAAAACTGTTGTATTTAAGTTGGTACACATTTTGAGCTTAGTAAATCGCTACATTAGCCGTGTCGAATACATAAAGCTAAGCAAGGTTTCAAGGTGTTGGTGTCGAAACTGAAACTTAAAAGAAAATGCGATTTACGTCACTGAAAACTACGGACGTCATAGGGAAAATTGAGTGACTGAGTAAGTAGTTAGTGACAAACGAATGAATGAATGGAATCAAATAACTTGTCTATGGTTCAGCTTAGGATGCGTTCACTGTCATCGTCTCATTGATTTGAAATAGCCCCTTGCCACCACTGAAACACTCCCTGACTTTTTATTTATTTAAGACCCACAATATGTTCATAATATGTATATTTTTAGTAAAATGAAAACAAAACCTTTAAATCTATATTAGTAAGGAAACATTACTTAAGTAAATTATTTTTTAAAGACTGAAACATAAAGTCACGAAAGATTATCAATTATCATTATCATGTTTATTCATGTTGGAACAGAGCGAGGTAACCAATGACGTAACGATCATTCTCTTTCTACGGAGGTAACATACCTAGGCACCTAGCGGGATATTATGGGACTAACACCCGATATAACCCCGCGTTTGAGATAACCTTCTCATAGTTGCTGTAATGCCCAATAGATGCCGTTAAAAACAAAAAATAAGATGTTTATGTAAAGTATAAATTAGTTCACTAGCTACGTACGATAAGTAATATAATATTTTTATTTGATTAAAGTACTTTACGAATAAAGTACGTTTTTTTTTATTTTGTCGACTTAGATATGTAATTCAAACGTTGACGATTTCAATATAATTGATGAAACCGACATTTATGCAATTTATATTAACTGACAAAATAAACTAAATCAAACCACAGAATAAGAACTTACTAGTCTCTAATTTGACTAATCTTTGCGGGTGGTAGGACCTTGTGCAAGATCCGTCCGGATCGCTACCATCTTGCTCGCTAATCCTGCTGCTAAGCAGCAGTGCTTGCACTAGAGGTATTCCATCTTAGCGCTCTGAGTAGGCAACGCATTTGCAATATACTTGGTGTTGCGGGTGTTTATAGGCGGGGAGACCCACCTGCTTGTTTGCCTTCCTATTTCATAAAAAAAACTACATTGTATTGTTCTCTCTTTTCGTAAGCTAACCGCGTAATTTGCCCTTTCTACACCCAATTACGTCGCCGCAATTAGGGTGTGAAGGTAATTTATGTAAATCCCAATAGGTAATACATGGATAGATTCAATCCACGCTTCCATTCTAATATTTATTACAAACGCTGATCTGGTTGGATTCGAGATTTCTTAGGGGGACTATTCTGATAGCTGAAGTTGGTGATATTTTCATGACTTTATTAAAATTTATCTTTTATTAGTGTTGTTAGTCTTGGTCTTGACAGACCCTCTTCTTTATCCGACTACGGCAAAGCCAAAAAGAAGGTTCAAAAGACGTTTCCTTCCGAGGACCCTTCGGTTGTGGAATGAGCTCCCTGCTGAGATTTTTCCAGCGAAGTACCTACATCATGAGGATCTTCAAGAGGGGTATTATAAGGTTCTTGCAGGATCGGCAACGCGCACGTGATTCCCCTGGAGTTGCGAGCGTTCATAGGCGGCGGTAATTGCTTAACATCAGGCGAGCCGCATGCTTGTTTGCCACCGACGTGTGGTATAAAAAAAGGGTTATGTTTTAGCAGTCTATGTATGTATGTTTGTCTCGCACTAAAGACATAATAATATTATTATTAATATTAATACGTCAAAAATATGACGAATCACAAACAGATTTCTAACTGTTTTCCATATCTCGAATGTAACTTCATCTCACAGCACAGGAATGGTCCAATGATTTAAGAAGTAAAAGCAAAAATGAAAGGGCGAAGTGCCTGTCGGACTTGCGCACTGAGGTTCCAAAATTCCGAACAATAACAGCGTTAGCAACCTCACTTGGGAGATTTTATAAGTTATATTGTTATATATTTCGATTTCGAGAAGAACCAGATCCACCGACATAGCCTTAAGAATTGCTAGACTTAAGTGGCAGTGGGCGGGGCACATTGCTCGCAGAACGGATGGCCGATGGGGCCATAGAGTTCTCGAGTGCCGACCGCGTACCGGAAGACGCAGCGTAGGTAGACCCGCCACAAGGTGGACCGATGACCTGGTGATCGTTGCGGGAACCCGCATGGATGCAAGCAGCGCGAGACCGGTCGTTGTGGCGATCTTTGGGAGAGGCCTATGTTCAGCAGTGGACGTCTTTCGGCTGAAATGATGATGATGATGATGATATTTCGATTAAACGTTTGTGTCTATTACTGTTTTAATCATAGAGCATAAACAAACAAACAAAAAAAACATTAAAACACGTTCCTTCCATATACTCTTTATTGAATACCTACTTTGTAAAAATGCATCAAGATTTATTTTTAACAAAAAACCAATGCTGCCATTTTAATACACGATACCCCAAACAGGTTAATTTATCCGAGGACTAAAACCGATCTATATCGTCGAAATTGTTACCCTATGGCCATCAAAATATTTAACAGGTTACCAACTTTTATATAAGATTACCCAGTACAGCAATTCAAGAAAAAGTTGTTTGAATGGCTTAGCGAAAAGGCTTTTTATTCAGTCAAAGAGTACCTCGGATAGATCTATTTGTGACATTTTAATTTATTTCACATCCTAATTTAATGACATAACTGATATAATTGCATAGGTTAATATTTTTTAATTATAATACAATAATCGATTTAAAAATATATGAAAAGTAGTTGATGAATCTGACATTTTACCTAATTTTAAAATAATAATAATAATTTGTAAATAAATTACACGCGAATATTAATCGTTATAAATTTTGCATGCCATTAATGGTTAAATATGTGAAACTTATATTATTGTTTAAGATCTGTTATGTAACCATATTTATCTGCAATTAAAGTTCATTCATTCATTCATACCACATGAATCTTTACAGAAATAACAAGTATACCTTCAATCCGCAATAAACACAAGGGACAATTACAGTTTATAATTAAAGGAAAAAAAAGCACCGTTAATTTTATCACCAGCACTAAGAATAGCCCTCCATCTTACCAAGTCGCGTTAGTCAAATCTTGCTCGAGTACGCCCCGGGAGGCGATTCTGCTCGGTGCTCGTAAATACTGCTTATTTTGAATATATAGACGATAGCTGGCGAAAAGAGGGCATTTATTAGGATTATTACTATGAGGGCAAGCAGAGTACAATCCACCAACAGTTATAGAAACAAAAAACCAAACCATATAATCTACAAAAAGTTTGAGCAATGTAGATATTTAATTCAAATTTATTTATTACAGGATCTGGGGTCAGAGGTGGCTGAGGCTCGCCAAAATGGTTGAATCTCTATGAAAAACGGCCATTTTGGTGAGCTTTATAGTCCCCCGCTCGGTGAGATTAAAAAATAACATTCCTGATCCCATGTGTCAGTTGCAGTTAGATATTATGTAAACACCCTCAAAGCATTTAAATATGTTTTATAAGTTAACGTATTGCTAGTGGAGACAACCAAAAATTATACTTAAAACGTATTCGATACATACAACATACACTCAAAAAACATAAATCATCAAATACATCTTTTCTGGCAGCAGTCTGGTAAAAAAAAATGTTCAAAGGATGGTGGATATCGCTGATGAAAGAGTTCAATCAGGCCCCAATTCTGGCACTCATCGAGATTCATCTCACATTCGAAATGTGTCAAAAGTAACAGATTTTGAAGGGATCTGACAGCTCTTTTTGGCTTATCTCGAATATGACTTCTCTACTAACGCGAGAATGGCCCCGCTGAACGGAAGCCATAGTTCCATAGCCAGTTTCTTCAATTAGGTATAGTTAGGTATAGGAATGCATACAGAGACTAGCGTCCCGCTCTGGCTTCGCATGCCTACAATAGTTATATAAAGTACATAAAAACGTTGCGTAAAAAAATCTCTAGATCAGTGTTTCTCAACCTGAGGTCCGAGAACCCCTGGGAATCCGCAAACCTATCCCACGGGGTCCGCAGACGAAATAAATATTAAAAGGCAAAATTATGAGGCATAACGACGCTGCCGATCGTTTGACGGGCGTCGCATTTTTCGTGTGAGTCAAATGGACTCATGTGAGTATTTTAAAGTCAAGTCAAAATGTTTTATTCAGATTAGGCTTACAGGTAGCACTTATAAAAATTTATCACATTATTGCATATAAAAGTATCCAAACTATTTTTTGTTTGATTTTGAGGAGTCCACGAATCATGTTAGGGTAGCACTAGGGCAGGGAGTTCCACTCCGCACTGAAGGTTCGCTCGACCGGAAAAGAACGCCGTGCAACCCTAGCGTATCGCCGGGAGTAGAGGGGGGAGGGCGGGTGCGGACAGCGCGATCCTTTTGACTCGCGCCGCCTGTCGCATGGTGTATGAAGTAAATAAGAATTTTTTGAGTGTGTTAATAAAGTTGGAATTTGTTTAATCGCGGTCGTAAAAGAGAAGTTTTTGTACTATTATTTATTCTGTGACTAGGGGTCCACCCTTGAAAAAGGTAGAGAAACACTGCTCTAGATAGAAAACCGTATACAAATCCGTTGCGTGGTTTAGGAGAAGGCGGCCGAACATACACTATATGGATTTGGAACAGACAGGAACGGGTAGCGACTTTGTACTTTGTATAATGACAGTGATACTATACTTCAGTGTTAAATACTTGTAACAGCACAATATTAATTCAAACCACACGTTTTGACACAGTAGGTATTTCAATTTATACTTTATCTACACATATGTATATCATAAATGCTCTAATAATGCGTTCAGAAACCGTAGGCAATGACCAGCATTATAACAACCAATATTATTATGAGTATTTTTCTAATTTGTTTCTATATTTGTTAAAAAAAAAAATTATTACATTATTTTAATATGTACAGTCTATCAGATATTTAGTAGGTACAACCTAGCACTAGTAGCTAGTAGCAATGCAGGTCATTGCCCTATGGCTTCTGAACCCATCATAGAATACTTATGATATGTGTGTAGATAAAATAATGTATTCAACTGTACATAATTAGGTCTGAAAACACTCGTGTGATCCTATTATGAAACTCGCTGACGCTCGTTTCATAAAACCACACTCGTGTTTTAAGACCCCTCATTATGCAACAGTTGCATAAAATACTATTTACTATCCGGACTCGGTAAAAAATGGTCGTAAATAAATGTTTAGACAACGTAAGTCAAACGAAATCTTGGGTTATTCTGAATAGTTAATACGTTAAATCGTAGGTGTATCCCGGCGTTACTTTATTTAGGCCCATTCCCGGACTGGCAGCCGGTGGCCTCGTAAACTGGGCCCCTAAAAACGGGGCCCACGTGGGGGCCTGCAGCCAGTCGGAGAGGTAAACTTAAAGGTAAGTAAAAGATTTTTTTTTATAACTTCAACTGATTAAAATATATCAACATGTTAACCTAACCCATCAGTCGTTCAGCGGTGATCTAGACACGACGTACCGTGTCAAGCCAAGTTCAAGCCAAACAAAGAAACTGGCGACACAGCAGCTGTGTTACACGAACCATTTTGAGCCACTTCAGTGCACATAGCACGAATCTTCTCAATACGCGTTAACTGGCTACGTAACTCAGTGCGTCTCTTTCTAACCAACGCAGTAGAAGAGAGACATACTGAGTTACGTAGCGAGTTTACCTCTTCAGTAATTTAACAAACATTAAAACATAGTGACATACACTGCCGCGCTAGCTGACTATGATTTTTGGCAAAATCGTGTTAAATATTTTTTCGGAAACAGCTAGTCGCGCAGTTTCCCAATATATATTTAATTCAAATACTACAGTTACTGCTGATATCGCTAGCGCGGCAGCACATATCCGTCGTTGCTAGAACCCTCGATAGGTAGTTCTCGCTGGAAGTGAACCTTCATGAAAAAGTGTTAGGCTCCGCTGTGACCTGATTTCAGGCCTGGACTTCATTACTTAGACGTTTGTGACGCACTGACAGAGAGCCACGGCATACTCTGATTAAAACAGCGATGGACACTGATACTAATTCCCGGTATTTTTTATATAGAGGGTGTCCCAAGACTATGCGACATGGAGGGAAAGTATCTTAAAAATTGTAGATACAAGTAACAGATACAGTAGCATTCTAAGATTTTCTAAAAAATATTTGCTTCGTCTGGGAATCGAACAGACTCAAATGTGAAAAAAAACACCCCTTATTTTTATGATGCCAATCGAAACAATGGACAAAAAATAAAGATAATAATTCCTTTGAAGTAACATAGTATCTTAAAAAAAAGGAATAACGTAAAATATTTAATTCAAATTTCAAGAAAATTATTTTAAATAAAATTTTAAAAATAAAAAAATATCCTATCTGCCATATTTAAGGTCCTTTCCCTGTATGTTGTATAGTCTTGGGACAACCTGTATACTTATTGGTAAATGTTATAATATTAAACTGTAATATTTCCCTACATGAAACGGATACTCTATGACAGGCTCGTATTTATAAATCGTTCTCAAGTACGGCAGCGTATTAGGATCGCATTTGAAATCTTGCCTCAACAGAAATGAAACGTCAAATGCGATCTTGAGAACGCAGTCGTACTGGAGCACGATCTATAAGTACAGGTCTTATAGTCATCAAATATCAATTAATCAAAGTGTTTCAAATCTAGACTTCGTTACTTAAGAGGTTTTGTGACGTACCGACACAGTTACGGAGTGATCCGATAAGAAAAGAGGGGTGGGGGGCAGTGGGGGGTGTCGGAGCTACAACTGCGTAACCCTGGACATTTGTGATTCCTTTTTCTGAATAGCTTTCTCTCTCAGCATACTTTCAGCATACGTCTACCGCTAAAAATATACTTCTTACATGTATTTCCATTCATTTATTTAAATAAAATACAAAGGAAAACGAGAAAGTGGGTCACCTGATGTTAAGTGATCACTTACACCGCATCACCAAGGATTGCCAATTTAGAGGGCTAAGATGGAATTCTTGTGCCAGTCATTTCACCGGCTGTCTTGCTCTCTACGCTGGAGCTGGAGTAGCGTGCAAGATGGTGGTAGCGATCCAAACGGACCTTGCACTAAGTCCTACCGGCCGCATATGGTTCTCCGAACTGAGGACTTGCACTGCTGTGTGCCTGCGTAGGGAGCAAGACAGCCGGTGAAATTACTGGCATAAGAATTCCATCTTAGCCCTCTAGATTGGCAATCCTTGGGGTTCATGTTAGCCCTGCGTTCTTTTTATGCGTAGTTTTTTAAATGTATAAAACATAAGCTAACTTCATTGAGAGTTCGCTTGTGTTTCATACATTGACGACGTTTTTTACAATAAAGAGTTGTGCTAGGTTGGATAGTTTAGATTATTCGATTCGAGTCGATTAGTCTCCGTATTTTAGGCAGCGGTTTGGTCATACATTTAGTCTTGCAATTCTTAGGACTATGTCGGGTACTTTGGTTCTTGTGCGGAATTCCTCGTTTCTGATTCGATCACGCAGTTCATCATGCATATATATTACGCATATTACGTTATAATGAATGCTATAGAAACTGTTATAACATCACCGGTTTAAACTAAACCAATTATAAGTTTAGAAGCGATTAGCGCCTTCGGAGGATCGGGTTATGTAATAGCTTAATAGCCGTTAATAAACGGCTAGCTCGCATGCTCATTTTATCGTTTCTCGCTCAGGGCGTCTCTCTCTTACTCGGCTAGTTAGAAAGAGGCACACTGAGCGACAAAGTTGCGGTGGGTCGTTTTAGAAAGCCTGGTTCTGTAAAGGTGCCACTGGGATCTATTATATATACTTGTGTACCACCAGACTAATTTAAACTTTAGTTACTGAACCTAGTTCCCAAACTAACGTTTTGTTAAAAAATCATTTTTAATAGAAACTTTTCGCTGACAGTCTTATTATGGCGTTGTCATCGGAACTACATACACATATCATTGAAAACTATCTAACCACTGGAATCTAACCTAACCTACAGGGTTCTAGACGATGGTCCTGAAAAAAAAATCTGAATAGTTTTCAGTTTCAGAAAAAAAAATGCATTTTGCCAAATCACCAGTTTGTGAAATGAATCATTTTTAAAATCTTTTTCATGAAATGATTGGTCATGGAGTACACCGTGTATAGTCGACAAAGAAATTGCTTGACCACTTTTCGACCGTATCACAAAGGGATAAGGTTCAAAAGTGGTCAAGCAATTACTTGGTCGACTATACATACGGAAGTGTCCGGCCAAGTCCTAAAAGCCTTCAGCGTATTTATTTGCATGATAAATCCAACCGAGACGGAATCCGTAACGTAAAGGTACCTAATGTTGACGTTTCTTTTGAATGTTAAATTAATCTCATTAGGCTGGGAGATTGGCGTTTATTCGAATCGAATAGAATTTATTTTACTCAAAATTCGTACTCACGAATTAAATGAGATTCGTTTTATTTTATCCGTTTGAAGATGTTTGATAAACTTGTTTGGGAAACAAATTAGATATCACTTAGATTCAGGCTTAAGTAAGAAGTTCTCCAGGAAGCTCTTTAAGTTATCCACGAAAATTCAGAGAAATTTTTTGTCGTTTTTTTTTTGCTAGTCTCTGCAATCATGTCTTACTGCTGGATTTTCTCTTATTTATCTTTAGATCATCCCGATATCTCCGACGTCGACTGCCATATTGTGGCACCCATTGGGTGGCAATAGATGATCATCTGAGTCCATGCGCCAGACAAAAATATTTTAAATCTACGACAGTTAGATAATATACACGTTTTAACTAATCGCGTTCTTCTCTAGACTAAGATAAAAAAATCCGGAGAATAACTATGATCAACCAAATAAACATAAATCCATTAGAATGAGTAAACTTTTAGTAGAATATAAATTTTTAAACAAGTACATAAAAAATCCACTTAAAATAAATCTTTTTTTAATTTACGTTTTACCACTACTTTCCCTCGACTAAGATTACACGACATTCTCCACGTAACTTGAGTAATTGTTGGCCCAGAATTAATGAAAACACAAAGCAATTTAATTGAATTAAAATCTTGGCCCAAGTTTGTCATAGTCCGCATTGTTCCAGAGGTTAGCGTGGTGTTAATGCGGTACCACTGACTTATGAACCCCTGGTACCTGGAATCATTAAATACTCATGGGCCTTTTTTTTGAGACCTATATTTTAGTTATAATTTTAGTATGAATGTTTGATTGTTTTATTGTATTATTAACTACTTAAATAATTAACTTAAAAAATACAGTGAGAAAAAAATGAGTTTTATACATCTAGCACGAACCTATTTACTCGATACGTCGTAACTTGCTACGTAACGCCGTGTATCTCTTTCTAACAAGCCCAGTAGGAGAGAGAAGCACTGAGTTACTGAGCGCTAGGTGCCTGCATTGGTTGCTAGCACACTAGTGTTTATCGACGACAAAAAGCACATCCCTTCACACACGCAAACTCGTTAAAAAGGGATAAAATTACCTTATGGTCGCGACAAAAGCTAGCGTGCTACGGTGTCGGAGTATTGTATTGTATTGCATTTATTTATTGTATTTATACAAAAAGAATACCAATTCTATCTGAATATTCATACATACCAACCAACCTTATCTAATGTCATCTAATACATATTATTTATTAGCAACCCGCCCCGGCTTCGCATTGGTACAATCGGGATGAAATACAAATAAAAACCTTCCCTATAAAAATATCTAATGACAGTGAAAACCTCATCAAAATCCGTTGGGTGGTTTAGAAGAAGGGTTCCGATGATACACTTTAAAAATTTCGGACAGACAGGTAAAAATGCGACTTTATACTATGAAAAGATTTTTAACTCAATACTTATTATAGAAAATTCAACATGACACGCAAAATTACCTACCTACGTTTCAACTGTAAAGTCTAAAAGCTATCTCTTTTAAGATAGATAGAAGTATAGATTAATTATTTCCGAAAGGAATGCTCCAAATCTGAATTTCTTTTTGATGACTCTTCAAATGTGTCTCCCACAGATCATAGAACGTGTCTACGTTACTAACTGATTAATTATTAATTAATTATCTTGATACGAGTTACTACAGTGGCTGGAGCAACGTAGCCTCAGACCAATGTCGAACAGAGGCTGTATCGAGTGAGTTCCCTTAGTAACCTAATGTCTTTTAACCCAGTCTTGTTTTTCGATTAAAATTGGATGTACGAATCCAATTAAGAAGTTCTTACAGCCTTACAGCTCCTCGTTCTGTTTACGTTCATTTGTTTAATCGTAAGTGCCCTATTATTGCATTAATGGAGTTCTCTTGCAAAGTATATCTTTTACTTCTAGCCTGGCAACTTTGGTAAATGGGCTAGTTACTCTGTAATTAGCTCATTTAAGAAACGAATTCAATTCTATTCAGTAAATAAATGAGATAATCTTTTGCACACTTGAGCAGGATTTCATAAAGGTTCGTTAGATTAATAGTGGACGAAGTCGCGAGCAACAGCTAGTATTTAAATAAACAGATCACTTACGTATTCAAAATTACTTATTAAGAACGGATGCGGGAGAACACAAATATGTATTACCTAGTACACAGAAGTAGTACCAGTTTTATTGATATAGAAAAATAAAAGTAACCACAGAAAAAAATGTCATAGAAAACATAAAATATTTAAACCAGTACATTTTCGACATGCACATATACTTTTAAAAAAATCTTTATTGTTTGTAATGGAGAACTAAAGAGGTCTGTAAAATATTTTTAAATTACGCATACAGTTTCAATAGAATCATTCGATTCAGTTAAAAGATTCAGTAGCTACTTTGGAGTTTGTACGGAAAAGGGCATAAAAGTTATTTATTTAGTGGCAGTAGACACTAATAGTTAAGGTCACTAAACTATTATAAAGGCAGCTAACATACATTTACTGTATTAATAAAACTATTCAAAATTAGAATTAAGTATTTTTATTATTGTTTCAATAAACAGTAAGGATAAACCTATAAACCAATCCAGCCGAAGCACCTCCTGACATAGGCCCGGCCTAGAACACCCAATGGTTGTTAAAGTCTTTACAATCTGATCTGATGGGGTTCACTGACCCCCTGTAACTTGTGACGGCGCATAAAGGAGCAATAATGCTGAGGCCAACAGCCAAAGCACCAGCGAGGCCTGTCAAGCCTCTTCGATTGTCAGTAACACTCACATCTACCATGACCAGCACGAAGGTAAACAAAACTTCCAAACCGAACATCGGCCACGCACCCATACTTCCATCGTCATTAGGCGTCTTAGAAGTAATCAGTTTAGCTACATGTACACCTAACAATGCTCCGATTAATTGAGCGAGTATGTAGAACAAAGCAGGGAATAGCTTTATTTGGTCACAAATTAATGCTCCGATGGTTATCGCTGGGTTGATGTGTCCTCCGGCCGAAAACAGCTATCACTGAAGCCACGAGTAACCCAGTAGCCAAAGCATTTGTTATAGCGGAATCTGCCGAGTGCAATCCTGATAAAAGGATGGAGATGTAGAGAAATGTGCCCAGGAGTTCCGGGAACAGTCTTCTAAGTATACTACAGTCTTGAAAATCTGTCACCCCAAACGCTTCTGAAAACTTTGCCATGGTTGCAAATGACAGTGCTATAATCTAGTTAGCTGAGAATAAAGTAAGTATTAAATTCAATTTAGTAGTTCAATTTAGTATTCAGTAAATTAAAGTAAGTATTAAATTCAATTAAATATTGCGTTAATTGGAAATTGCTGTGATGTAAAATTGACGTAAAACTTACCATATTGTCTTGTCACAGAATAGATAATCATCATGATTGTGATGACATTTTACCTTTAAGGCAATCTCGAAACCGAATTTTAAGGCGGAAAGCCACGTCGTATGAGAACATCTTCTGGCAACCCACTGCAACCGCAATTAAAGTACCGGTCCCTGTCCTTGACAGTGAACCAAATAGTTCACTGTAGATACAGAAACATACGAAGTAACAACTAGATAATGATGTCAACTACTGGTACAAACAATTTCCTAGGCGTATCAAAAACTGGTATATGTACCTCATTTCCTACAATGGAAAGGCGGAAACCTCAGAACATAAAATAAACAGTGTAATCAAAGTGTAGGTTGTTAACGATAGTTTTTATAATAGGTCAGCTTATTGATTTGATTTACATTGCAACGAACACATTGTGCAGAATAATGCGCTGACAGAAACTTTTCAAAATGATTAAACTTTCAATATAAACATTTTCGCCTTTTTGACAACCTTCTGCAATTTTCATCTCTAGGCAAAAATGCATTTGAAAACGAATCGAAATATCTAAAAAATTGTCGTTGCCAGCTTTGTAACAGGTCTCTTAAAATAGTGAAAAAAAATTAACCATTTATCTTCGCTTATCGTTCCTTAATTATTTTGATAGGATTCGTAAATATTCATCCTGTTCCCCGAAAACATTACAATGCATTACTTCTATTGGAGCGTTAAGAATAAACATGAATCTGTATAACTTTTCCATTTCCACGAGAGCGAACTTGATTGCATTTACAAACAGATGAATGGGGTTGTCATCCGTAACTGATTTGCGTTGCAGATAGAAAAATTGAATAACAAATTCTTATTTAGAATATATTTCAAGTTGGAATTTTTCCACCTGGAACATTTATTTGCACCAATTTAGAAGCATCACAAATATTTGCTTTTATAAAATTTATAAACATGTTTAGTGATTTAGGTCTAACGAGTTCCAAATAATTAACGATGTGTCAGATCGTGGCTTGTAGCCGTTGATAATAAACACTGGTTGTACGATATTTTATACAAGCGCGTGTCAAATAAGCTTTAAACAATTTTGGAAAAACTTTTCCTTATTCACAAAATATGATTTGAATGCACATTAAGTCGATTTTTGTGGACAAGAAACATTTTCGATCTTATCTGCATTTTCGAAATGGAAATAAGACATCATCTCTAATCTTATTACTTCAAACTCTTTTGCGGGTGGTAGGACCTTGTGAAAGGTCCGTCCGGACCGCTACCACCATCTTGGTCGCTAATCCTGCTGCTAAGCAGCAGTGCTTGCACTGTTGTGCTCCGGCGAGGAGAGCAAGACAGCTGGTGTAATTACTGGCACAAGAGGTATTCCATCTTAGCCCTCTGGGTTGGCAACGCATCTGCACTCTCTTTGTTGTTGCAGGTGTCTATAGACACTTAACATTAGGTGACCCACTTGCTTGTTTGCTGCCTTGCTTGCTTCCTATTTCATAAAAAAAAAACTCCTAGGTTTCTCCAGTAGCGTCCTCTAGAGGAACAACTGTGGCTGTAACAAGGCATCGTTTCGAATTATTAGTGTGATTCAATAAAACTGGCAGAACACTAACATCAAGCGGCATATATAATCAAAAAAACTGCTAAGTTGGCATGGAAATATAGCAAGACATTGATCCAATTTCTCCACTTCGGAAAATGTCGCATAACCGTCTCTGCTGGCGTCAGCAGATATCTCGGGCAATACAGTCATTATTAGTGATCGACTGACCGTGAACTGGCGCGTTCAATATAACCCCCGAAGTTGGGATTCGGCACAGAATCCAATTACGACACTCGCAAATACTTGCTGCTTCTTTGTTTAGGGTCGCCCGCTCTGTCTAGGGCTATTGTGGTCGGGATCGTTGGGTGTATCTTTTAAGGATTTGTGTGACAGTATGGTAAAGGTACGTTAGTGTAGGGGCACTTTACAACCGTATTTGGATCATGAGCAACTTTGAAACTAAAGCCAAATCAAAGTAAATGTTATTATACTTAAATATGAAATCCGAAATTAACGGTTGGGGTTTACAAATGACATTATCTAATGTCTGTTGTGGTCGAGCCTTGATCTGTATTGGCTTAGAGATTTATCAGATAAGAAGCCTGTACACCACATGATATTGCTTCTGATCAGACCATAATATTTACCAGATCATGGCATCTGTAGTCCCCTCTTGGATCCCATTCTTGAGTTTAGGCTGACTTTTTTGGCAGGGGTCCAAATTATAATACTAATAGCATAAGTGAGTGTTATGACTAAAGCATGCATGACAATGTCTTTCGTGATAGTAATGTTGATAGAAATGATGAAGTAAGACGATACTGGGATTTCTGGGTTCCGATCGATCTATTATCAATAGCATTTTCCGCACTTCCGATATTCTAATTTAAAAAAAATTATGAAACAACAAACGCTCCCGACTGACTGTAGCACATTGTTATGTAGAATTGGTAATCAGCTACTAATCGATTAGAATTAGTAGATACTTTATAATACTAATAAAAAAATACGGATTTTAGGCGACTCAACTTGAGAAATGCTCAAAGCAAAACTGTTTTATTTAACACTGTTGTCTGTTTTCATAATTTCAACTTTAATAGCATTTATAATTTTTTTAACATAAGCGCTCATTGATTTCTATTTTGCTTGCTATGCATACTGCTTAGGATAATATTCTAACTGAAAACCCTGTTATCTCTTGTACTTATTGTACCCACTTTTAATGTTATCTGTTAAGTCTGCCTTAATAAATAAATAAAGAATATATCGAACACTTTTTATAACGCCTCTCTTTGTGTGTCTGGTGTTAAAAACCGATCAAGTGCGAGTCTGACTTGCGCACGAAGGGTTTCGTACCGTTATCTATAAAAAGGCAAAAAATCTCGTTTTTGTATGGGAGCCCCTCAAATTTTATATTATTATTCCGTTTTTTGGTATTTGTTATTATAGCGGCAACAGAAATACATCATCTGTGAACATTTCAACTGTTTATCTGTCACGGTTCTTGATATACAGCCTGGTGACAGACGGACGGACGGACAGCGAAGTCTTAGTAATAGGGTCCCGTTCTACCGTTTGGGTATGGAACCCTAAAAACGAGCTTCAGCGCATCCATCCATAACATAAATCTAGCTTTATTCCCCGCACCATCCATAATTCTTCTTTGGTTTAAGCAAACATTGTACGAACTCCAGCGCAACCTTTCTTCCCCTCGCAGCGATTATGTAAGATCATGCCTACATTACATATTTACTGAGGGCTAAAAGTAACCCGTACGCGTTATTCTGACCCCGTACATAAGTAACTAGTACTTTCACAGAACACTTGCGGTCACCTGTACCCTTACCATGAGTACAGTGCATCTACCTAACCTTACTCGCTAGCGACGGCGTGAACGACTTGTATAGGGAAATGTACAGCGGCTTTAACGCTCACTTAGAGAACTAAAAATCGCTAGTAGGTATGAGTCCAACGGTAAATTACCTATCGTAATCTAAGAGCTTGTGAGTAAAGTTTTGTAGCTGTTGCCGTAGAATATTGGTACCATGAGTCACAAATTTGACACATGTCATCGGAAAATACCGTATCGACTGAAAGAGTTCACTGACAAATGGGAGCGCATTTAACCGCTATCGACTGTAGTAACGTAATATGAATTTTGGATAGAAACTCATGGTAAGGGTACTGAACTTTCTTCGAGGTTGCGGTAAAATACTTTTGGGCGACCCAGAAGGACCTTCTGTCATATTTATTTCAATACTTTTGTTATTTTAATGCTTAAAGGAAAGCGTTGCAACAGAACATGTACCTACACATTTGAGCAACACAACTTTGTCGACGAAACTGAATTCAGAGCAACTGTACCTCTAAGACTCGTTGTTATCATTAATCGCTGTATTCTGACAACGTTAAGAGGATTGTGAACCCACCGCTCTCCGTACAAACGGCGATAACGTTTTCCACCCTCTAAGCCTTAACCTACAGCCATGATTTTTTTGTATGTTGTCATTATGCCCTAAAACTAGGTCTGTATGTTTTGATTTTTTAAATATTCTTAATAGTTTAAAAATATTGACGCCTTATTGTTCTGTATGAAACTCTTAAAATGCAAATATTGTCAAATCTATCAAGAATATTTAAAAAACCAAAACATACAAACCTAGTTCTAAGGCATAATGACAACATACCAAAAAATCATTGTCATAGGTTAGGGTTTAGGGGGTGGAAAACGTTATCGCCGTTTGTATAGGGAGCGCTTCTTGGGGCTGGGTTCACACTCCTCTTAATTGTGAAAAATTATTATGGGTACGTCTTTTTTACTTCGGTTCTTAGTTTTTTTTTCAGATTAGATTGATATCTGTCACACTTGTACACATATTAAACGAACCTATTACATAATGACTTATGGTTTCAATTTCCGTTTAACTTGAAAATGTGTCTGTTTGACCGATATCATTTCAATCTGAAAAAAAGGAAGTATATTAGTCTACACTCCGCAATGCCCAATATTCTTGAAAATTTCATATATTTCCTTTTTTTTTAATCACGACCATATACGAATTAAATTTAATATGTGACTGTGGGCCAGTGACAGACGTCTACATTTGATTATGCATAAGCAATTGTACCTATCGTTTGAATTTATTTCGAATGGTACAAACCAGTCGAAGTGAGTTTAAAATATTTTTTCACGGATTCCTTTTTAGGGTTCCGTACCCAAAGTGTAAAACGGGACCTTATTACTAAGACTCCGCTATCCGTCCTTAAGGGTTTTTTAAGTGACATTTTCGAAGACTCCCGTCTCAAAAATGGGTCCCCAGAACTTCCGATGGGAATAATCTACAGTACTACAATCCCTCCCGTGATGAGAGGTCTGCATGAGCAGAGTGCGATGGATCTACTTATAGTCAAGACTAGATCCATCGCACCATCTAGATATCTAGATTCTAAACAGCTACTTATGTGTGTCCCTGAAACTATTGATGAGCTAGATCATCCATCTGCCTGTACAGCCTTTTGCTATTGTATGTTTTCACTCTTATTTTCTTAGGGCACAAATACGACCTAATTTGTTGGTATTAATAAAATAACGCACAATACAAGACTATATTTTATTTTATATCTTTCTATTGTTTTATTTTCTTTCGTCAATTGCTTTTTAATCCTAGTTTAATTTTAATTCTATGAAATTGTGGTGTATTAGTTTGAATGCTTTTACCTATATACCTATCTATTTTACTTAGTTAATATTATTCCAATTCTATTATTTTTTTAGAATTGCCCACCATTGCTTTTACTTCGCGCAATTCTCCCAAGGAAAGAAGTTAAAACGTCAAATTGCTAAGAAGATAAAATTCAAGAATATTTTTAGAAATTTCTTCCCCATCAAACGATTCTTCGAACAACCCGCCTTACCTCTCTTTACATTAGCTGGTACCTGCGAAATTCCCCGTAATTCGTCGTTAAACGTTAAATTCAATTGGCAGGGTCGGCTCGTATTTACGTTTCTTTGCAAACATGGAACTTGGCCCATCTTTCTTGCTCAGCAAAGTGCGCTAGCGACTAGCGGACAGCTGGCGAGCGACCTTTGTGGTAGGCGAGGCTGCGAAGTTTTGCGTCATTTGTTCGCGGCAGTTAATTAGAGGTGTTACTAACGGCTTTTTGTTTTGTTTTAGGCCACAGAAAAAAAGAGTTTTTTTATGGAATAGGGTAGGAGATAGGGAAAGCAAACCAGGTCGTTATCTCTAGGGAAAACCGGTTTTAACCGATTATTACTTTGACAATATTACTGGGTTTGCGTTCCCTAGTAGTAAACGAGCTCGCGGGTCACCTGATCGGAAGCGATCATCGCTGCCCATAGGAACCAGTGACCACAAGAGAATCGCTTATCCGTTCGCCTCCCTCCCTACTAGCCTTTCCCCCCTGTGGGCCTTCGGATGTCTCACTCATGGTACGAAACGCAGTAGCAATCTACAACTTCACGCCGCAGCGGCTATTCTGTAAGAGTGTGGTACTACTTCGGTCGAGCCGGCCCATTCGTATTGCTACCAGCAACTGGCTACAGGGTGGCTCTACTAGGGAATGCAAATTCGATTCTTTTCTCTAATAACAACCGATTTTAACCGGTTATTCTATAGGATCGTCAATCAACGGAATTGTGGAGCGTACACAGACGCATTGGTTTGAATTCAGGGATTAGTAGGGCGCCGACAAGGAGGATCATTTGAGCGCATATTTGTGAGACTCTACAATAAAAACCAAAATTAGGTTATTTATTTTGTTTACGTTTCACTAAAAATTAAGTTCAACAGCTTGGGCTGTTGTTCGATCAAAATCCATTAAAGCTTTTTTTATTTTGTTTGCTTGGTTCTTTTAAATACAAAAACTTTAGACATTGGAATGACATTCTGGCTTTGAAGAACATAACATAATAATAATAATTTCAAGGGGATAAGGTTTAAAATTGGCTAAGCAATTACTTGGTAGACTAAACAAGTATATGAACTGAATGCCATTGTCATGGGTGGACGGAACCGACACTGGGGAGTTAGCGTTTATTGCCTGGGGCACCCTGCCTACATTGCGGGCAGGATATTTCTAAAATTATTAGCCAAGAACATCTACATAATTAATAGATTCAGGCGTTACTTTGCGGAGGTCCATTGCAACAAACATTGCAGCAAAGAAAATATAAGAAAATAAAGACTATAAAGGTAAAAAACAATAAAAAATTACATTATTAATGCTGAAAGGGACCCCACTCAGCATACGCTGCTGCAAGCAGCAGCGCTGATTTTCAGTGGGGCCCTAAACTTAAAAACTAAACTAAAACTAATAAACCTTCAACATAAACCTATGGGGTCACGCCACGCCCACTAAGACCGTATGGTCATGAATTCCTTTGTCTTACAGTGTACATAAATTAAGAAAAGAAGCGCTATTATCCAATGACCAACCCAACGTTACTACGCTTACGTGTCGAACAACCAAAACTAAACTAAATAAATACCAGACGGAAGCACATTCCGCTTTTTCTTTGTACTATTTTCTTTTTATTTGGCATGAATATTTTTATTCTTATTTTATTTTGACATGCGGAGACTATACATCTCCAAGTAATATTGCACAATTTGACCGTAGAGGCGTTTTACACCTCTGCTAAGCATAGATTAAGGTAATTAATTTGTTTTTTGACCCTTAGAGACTATACATCTCTAAGTTATTTAGACTAAGTATTTGATTGTTATTATTTCAGGGACCATATACATCCCTATCTAATTTCTTTGATCTGGGGACCCTATACATCTCCTGATCATTCTTAACTAGTGCCAGTACGTTCAATATGCTTAAAGCTTGCTGTGCTATTTACTGTTTTTTTTCAGTTTTTTTTTTTTATGTAACTTGTGTATGCCATGTACTATTGTGATAAATTGCACTGTAATCCGTTTTGAAAAGAGAGGAAAAAAAGATAAACTGCTGAGTTTCTTGCGGCGTTTCTTCTCAGTAGTATCTTCCATTTTCCGAAGCGCTAGTAGATTCAGACATGTAAAAGAGCCTATACGGCCTACTTGCAAAATAAATTTTTTATTTTCATTTTTCATTTTCATTTTCATTTTCCATTTACGAATGCTTTATTTACCCGACTGCCGCCAGAAGAGAGGGTTATTAAAAATAAACCTTATACTAAACCTTCTACTAAGATAAGAGTGAGCATGGTACCCTGTTAGGGAACTGCAATATTTTACTCATACTTTTTACCTCATATTGAAAAGGTAACAAACAAAATTAACAAGACAAGACCGTGGTGACACGTGTCCAATAAATTAATTCTGGTATGAAAATGGAGGTAGCTGATCATCGACCCACGACACAGTAACCTTGTTTAATTTTGTGCTGCAAACTGCCGCCAGTACAAAGGTAAAATTGTACACGGCGAAGTTTCTTGCCCGTGTTACACTTTATTACACGTCGTTTAAGTTTAATGAATGAATTAAATCGCGGGCTAAAGCTAGTACACTATAAATACTAACACTACAACACTACACACTAACTACAACACCAACTCTAACTATAACACTATAGAATCACATCCCCTAAAACAATAATTGGATATTACAGCTAGTTAAATAAACGCAATTTTCTCTTCAAAAAATGTCAATTAAGCGCTCAAATTCAATTACCAAATGTCACCGGCAGTGCTAACTTTCCATTTGGAAACGTTTAGCTCGATGAAAACCGAATAGTTCGGATTTTAAGCCATCGCGGTTGATCGTTAACCTCGACCAATCAGGTTAACGCATTTGTGCTTCAGGCATATCGCAAAAAATCAAAAGAGTTCTATAAAGGTCATACCAACTAGGTATACTAGGTCAATTGGTGTTAACTGTCTCAAGAAATTAAAGATATTTTTTAAGATAAAGAAAGAAAAACATTTATTTAAGACTATTCAACACAATACACACTGATTACAATTATAACAAATACATTTACATGTTAAACAGAATAAAAAAGCATACTGCTTTGATTTTCAGTGGAACCCTTGGGATCCTTAATACCAGTTGAGCAGGTTCAGCTGGATCTCAACCCCCTGTTAGGTGGTCCGCACACTATTGCCACAATTTCAATTAAAAAACCACAAGACATACGTGGATAGACACCCTGTGTATATAATTACCACGTCAACGACCGTAAGTCGACAATCCCGCAGCAATCTAGTTACATTCAACATCAGGCATTAGAGTCACGTTCCACCTGTAATATAATTCAGCTCCGTCCATGTTTGAATTCCCTCACAGCTTGTGACGAAAGCTACAGTAGGTATTGAACACAAAACAGAACCCACTTTAGGCTAATATTATGGTTTTTGCGGAAAAAGACACTTCGCATTCTGACGAATTAAGCTTCTTCTTCTTTTTCTTTTTCTTTAATGGCGGCCAAGAGGCTTGTGCCAATGTTAGTGATGAACGAAATTTTTCAGTGTGGGCCGTAACTTATGACACTTGACGACTTTCTTATGACACTAGTTTGTCAGAGACGCAGGGTGGGAAAAGTTAAACCTGGTCCTGTAATGTTAGTGCCACAAAATATCACTGTCCCTATCCGCACCTAGCACGAATCTTCTCGAGACGCGTCAACTCACTATGTAACTGTATGCGTCTCGTTCCATCTTGCCCAGTAGGAGAACGCCATGAGTTACTGAACGGGTTACTAAAATGAATTACCTTGCTACTCCGCGAAATTGATTTAGACCTCCGCAGAATAACGTCTGAATCTATTAATTATCGTCACTCAGCGCTAGTCCTTTGTTAATTACGAATGTTACATCTTTGTATTTCCGATTGCGCCGTCTGTAGTCGTAACTGGATGTTTATTAATCCCTGCTGGCCCTATAGCTTCAGTAGCAGCAGGCAGCTGGCCGCAAAGTTTAGCAATTTGCGTGCCCGACCTACCACCCGGCCCTTGAACGGCAATTTAACTTTTTGCCATTCCTTTGGCGTAATCTGTTTCTGAGAATGTTTTATTGACGGACTGGTATAAAAGTGGTCCGTGGTGTTACTTGTTGTTTAGAGTTAGGCGGAATCGCAGGAAACAGTACACTAATCTTCACATTAACTTTATTTCGAATGGCGAGATATTACTGAAGCTCTGGATTGCATATCAGGCGTATCACTGAGAAAAATAAATGTTTGGTATCATAAAAATCTTGTTTCTGTATGAGCTTAATGAGATTAATTAAGCTGAAGGCCACTGGCGCTTGTTAGTGTTTTAAATAATTACGTCAGGTCTTTATATTTAACGTAGCGTACCTATCCTCGTTTTTTTATTGATGATAGGTTCTCGCTTGACCACAGTCACACCTGATGGAAAGTGTTGACGAGGCCGAAGGTGGGACGCGATTACCCACAAAAAAGCCTATTTACTCTCCTTTTGAAAGTGTCCAGATGATATCTGTCCGGAAATACAGAGACAGGGAGATCGTTCCATTCTCTGGAAGTGCGTACCAAGAAAGATGAAGCGAAACGCTTCGTACGACAAGGAGGGAAGTCAATCCTATAGGGATGGAACGACTCCGTGCGTCTAGTAGACCGGAGGTAAAAAGTTGATGGAGGCAGTAAATCATGTGGCCCCATTTCACCTAGAAAATCTAGGTCTTTGCAAATCCTAGTATTTTAATGGTAGTGGTTTCTAAACAAAAAAGTTATAATTTTGTTTTACCATAAGACAAGATTATCAGCAAAGAATTTTCATGAGCACGCAAACATTTGCCATTTAAGTAAGCGTACTTTATTTATGTTTCATCGTGAAAACGAAATTACTCCGAGTCCATCATTTTCTAGGCAAAAATGCTAAGCTGTTTTTAGCTGCAGGTGATATAAAAGTGACTTAATTTGAATTCTGCGAATAATTAGGATGCTATTCATAAAACATTTCGAGACTTATTCGGCACCTTTCCTGAAAGGTTATAAAATGTTTGTGTAAAAGTTTATAAAATTACCACCTATTTGTTGTATCAAGTACGGCCAGGTTGATCTTGCATTAACACATAAAATATTTTATTAATTATAAATGGCAATTAAATTTTATTCAATTGGGTACTTGACACCTTAAACCAAATGTTGCGAAAGTTTAAAATGATTATAGATCGCCATTTAAAAATAGTATGGTTAAAAAGAATTTTCTAATACATACGTTATGGGAGCTATAGAGAATCAAAAGTATAAAACTTGTTTAAACAAAAACAAGTTTAAATTTGTTGTCTCAAATATAATTCTTAGAATCCTGATAAAAATAAATAAGTTTTATTAAGGGAGTAACCATATAAACGCTGTTTTTATTATAAATTACAATAAACTCTATTTTAGTTTCACGCTCCATACATTAACTAGCTAAAATATCAAATTGCGATGTCGTATTGTCGTGCTCTTTTTACCCGACTACGCCAAAGTCAAAAGGAAGGGTTATGTAAGGAGCGTTTTCCCGGGGCTTGCGTTGCATCGTTTTTCTCCTCGCGATAATTCATAAAATAGTGATCATAGAAAAAAAACTAGAAACACAGTTTTTCTTCTTTTGACGAAGTTTAAAATTTTGATAGCAGAAAAAATCAACAAGCCAATTCCGACAGCAAGTTGGCAGGGCAGAGCTAGTCCTTATTTAATACCTTCTTTGTTTATTCATCGGCTGCTACCAGTAAACACTTTCCTCATTATAACATCGTCTAAAGAAACTTGAAATCTGCTTATTATGCCATTAAATTTCAGCGAAACCTTTCGTTACGGCAAAGTATCGGAATGTTATTATGTTGATAGTAGATTGTTATAGAAATTGAGGGCTATTAATATATTTGCAAACTGTTTTATAAGGAAGCCTGAGGACAGGGTGTTCATTTTGAATTTAAAACTGTAGCCATTTAATTTAAAGTTGGAGTTTTCACGTACTGTAATAAACACTAAATGATTTTGCGGGTGGTAGAACCTTGTGGAAGGTCCGTCCGGATCGCTACCACCATCTTGATCACCAATCCTGCCGCTAAGCAGCAGTGCTGGCACTGTTGTGTTCCGGCGTGGAGAGCAAGACAGCCGGTGCAATTACTGACACAAGAGGTATTCCATCTTAGCCCTCTGGGTTGGCAACGTATCTGCAATCCCTTTGGTGTTGCGGGTGTCTATGGGCGGTGGTGATCACTTACCACCAGGTGACCCACTTGCTCCTTTGCCTTCCTATGTTGTATAAAAAAAATGATAATAATAATAGACACAAAAGAGCTGCCTGAAAACAAAGTGGCAACGCTCGACAGAGATAAAAGCAGCAACCGGATTAAACTGGATCGATCTGGAATCCACATGGAAAAGTGTACAAAGAGCCCCATGCAGGGACGATATGAATATGATGGTTATTAAATCAATTAATACAACGAGCTTTCTGCTAAGCTAGAAAATGTTTAACTATGGTTCTAAATAGAGTGAAAACTACGGATGAATGTCATCGACCTTTCGATTATCGTAATTACGAGCTTCGCCATGGACTCCGCATACGAAATGCTTTTACAAAATTACAGATACCTATTGCTTATGGAACGAACAATAATTGACTGGAGAGCCTTTTAAATTACCATATCGTATGATGGTGCCTAATTTACGGTAATGCTTTGACATTTTTATGCCTTTTGGGGATATTAAATAATCGTGCACTTAAGTTGAAGCACTGTTTGGAATCCTTAGGGGTTTCTCCAATAGTAGCTCGTAACTTATAACGTAACCTGTAGTCTCTGGCGGGTAAATTATTTGCTTATGTAGAAAAAATTATACATTAAATATTTCGTTTTTATTTCCCGCACATGAAGGGACAAGCGAGTGTTAGTGTTAGCGTGCATTTCATACTTTACCTATTCTTTATGTCAATTTGATTGATGTGTTAGTCTGCGTCAAATTCGAATCAGTAAATATTTTATCTTTTGCATATTCTGTATTTTGCAGTCCCTACCTAACAAGTATTTACTGTCTTACTTTGTAACTGCACTCGTTCTTACAGTGTTTTCAACTTTACAGTGACGAAAGTTTGCTTTAACTTCTGATACTTTAAGGCGATCACCCTGTAGACAACTCGCTCAGTATCTTCAATGCCAGCTTGCACCAACTCCACCACATTTAACTTTCCAAAGCCATTACGCAAACAGCTAAAATGCCAACGAACTACATAGTTATGAAGAACCATAAGAGGATTTGGTATTGGCTCTTCATGCGGGAGGATATGGACTCCGGGAAGAAGTTTTGGATCCATTTAGTACTACAGACCTTGAACGCGTTGTTTTTATTTCGGTGTGTGTTGTTTGTGGATGGAATTGAGGGGAAGATCGAGATAATAGCTCCCGTGTTTTGTGTGACCGGGGGAATGTATTGCTATACAATGGCGTTTCCTTACCACAAGAATATATTTAACATTATATCGAGCCTGCAGAAACATTACGAGATGCGTAAGTTTTCAATAGAGATTTCGAAAGCGTAATACTTAAAGAATTCGCGATGAATTGTATTCTCCTTCCTTCGTGGAGGATCAAACATGGAACATCTGCTTAATGTTTTGTAAATGTAACAGCTTTAAGACCTAAGATAGTATATGCATAAATTTTCTTACCACCTTATTCATAATTTGGTAATTACTAACCATTTTACTAAAATGTTTTGTTCCTTTCATTCGAAGGTAAACGTCACAACAATAAAGAAGGCATTTTTCTTTGCCGCCATTTTGCCTTAGAAGTTGAAATTTACCTCTGGAGTAGAGTGCCCAACTGTCCTGTATTTTACAGGACGTCCCGTTTTTCAGCTGTCATTTTAGCCGTGTCCTGTATTTTAATAAGACAAATACAGTACCAAACAGTAAACGCGTTGTCCTGTATTATTTCCATGAATCCTGTAATTTCAGATCACATGTCCTGTAAAATGAGCACAAAGGATTGGTCACCCTACCCTAGAGGTCGATATAAGACCATTTTGGGAATTACTAGTCTAAACGCTAGTATTATAATTAACTTTGTGTTTTGCTGCGTATTTGTATGTATAAGGGAATAATTCTATAAGTTAGTTATGATTCTGTAGTAGAATTGCACTTAATAGGATTAATTAAGGAACGTTTGAGCTTTCGAGAAATCATTGCGCGGTTTACTCTTGATTGCTTGATGTTGAGTCGTAACTTCGCCGAATAGCTCGTTCAAAAGGACTTATAGAAATTGGATGAGCGAAGTCGTTACAGAAATGAAGGTCTACCACGAAAACCAAGTTACATAAACCGTTGTTTTGTCCATGGAAAGCTACATAGTAACTATTCGACATTGACATTTTATTATTTAATTCGCGTTGTGATTTATTTCAGTTTTTACTCAAAAAGCCTATGGAATGTTTTAATCTCCTTAAAGATCAGCTTTTTTCCTATTCTTTAAATCGGAGTACGCTTTTGACCATGCTCCCAGACTTTGCACGGTTATTTTATTGCATTAGAGCGACTGCCATTTGAGCTTCTTGACAGGGAAACCAAACTGATAGGATCATGGTTACCTACACATTCAGTTACATCAATGTGCACGTTTTATGTAAATATTTTTAATCTGAATGATTTGTACCTAATGTAGTCGATATCATAAATAAATACATATACAGTTTAGAAATAATTTCTACCTAATTATTATTGTTTGTTTTGGTATAATTTTGTTGCTAACAAGGTAGGCTAAGGAGGTATAAGTTATAATATTTCTAGTAATGACAATAAATCACAAATAAAGTGACAATTGTTTCTTAATAATTTCATTTCACATGACATTGACATATCATATTTCTTCTTTAGACAAGGGAATCCCCGCAGACAGGGCAGTCATCTTAGAGTGCCATAGGGAGGGTGATCGCATGTTGACTGTGTTCGGTGCCATCATCGCCTCCTGCGGTTTCTGTTTCACCACCAAGCCTATCACCACCTTCGTCTTCGACTACTTCAGTGGTGGTGAAGCTGACGCTATCCTTCCGTTTCCAGCTGCGTAAGAATATGAAGTTTATTTAGATAAATTCAATTAAGTTCCTCTAAATTGTGCCCTTTATTTATAGTAAGTATATTTATGTACATGCCCCTTACTGCATATTGTTGCTAAACGCTTTCAACATCATTATCCACACTACTGTGTCTTCAGTTTTGGGTAAGGGTTTGATATCTTATCTTCTTTATCTTTATACTTATAGTATGAAGTTAAGTCGCTATCCGTTCCTGCCTGTCCTAAAGTCTTCTAGTTTATTCGGCAGCCTTCTTCTTCGAAACTACGCAACGGATTTTGATACGGTCTTTACTGCCATTAAGAGATTTTTTCACGGAAGGTTTTTATGTACAGTAGGGGAAATATATTCACGCACCACCTTAGAACCCTATCACAATGACGCGACGCGTTAAACGTCAGGCTATGTCATACAAATGTCATGCGTATGTCTCCTTGACTAGGTTCTACGGTGGTATATGTTTCAATTGCCTTGACTGTACCTGATTGTAACCGTGCGAAGTCAGGGCGGGTTACTTACCTATAAAATGAGACCCTTGTCATAATAAAAGCGTAATAATATTAACCAATGTTGATCGGCATAACATCGCGTGACTGGAGTACAAGTTCACGTTAGCCGCTGAGGAGCAATTTGGTGAGCGGCACGCATGCTTGCTCAAGTTGTGAGTATTTGAGTAATCTTTGTGTTTAACATTCTAAATGGCTCCATTTCTATTCCTCAACACGACATGGGTATCATTAACGGTTGTCTGTATGTTAACCTCTTAATTCATTGTGTGTTTGTCTTTCTACGGTACGCTTAGCTTCAAGATACTAAGGAAGATGTTACTAAATAAGACAGTTGCAGTAAGATTGGCTCGGTTTGGCAGGGAAAACATCACTACTACAATCTTAAAGAAGTATCATGAGCGTGAAGTAGTAACTTGCTATTACGGCACTGCGCAGCTAGAAAGCGCCTCTCTTGATCGTGACCTTGACGATTCCAACCAAGCCGTTTGTGGGCTTTCTGTTTTGAGTGGGTGCCTTTTTCTTTAATGAATTTCCATGCTTTGTTAGAATTAGACTTTTAAATGACTACACAAATAAGTTTTCATTTCGCTTCATCATTTGACTATAGTTTACTTATTACGTTGATCGGGACTTAAACGCGATACTATATTGTTTGTTTATTAACCTCGACGATTTAAGTATGTGTGAAAATCGCGAAAGTTTAAAAAATTTTACTATAGTTTATTAATTTAATGTCCCAAAGCCACTGCCTTTTTTCCTGCAATGTAAAATAAATTGATGAATTGAGTTGGTAGACAAATACCAAACAAAGTAACATGCAAACCAATCATTGAATGCGGAACTACAAGGCCACAGACAAACAGAAGGCCTTACTGAGGCTTCATACTTATAGCTAGGAATACTCCTTTTTATGTTGTGTCATGGATTGCATTTGTTTTGTTTTAAGCAAATTCAATACTGGAATGTTTGATTTGGACATAATATGGATTAGTTAAACTTCTTTACTGATTAAAAGACAACATTGGACTTTACAAATAGCGCGTCTATTCGTTCAGTATAGTAGTTTCGATAGTTTCAGATACCCATGGGAGCCCAAAGGGATTTTCTACTGTATCTCCTTCATGCTGCAGTTTTCGCTACAACTGTGGGCCCTCCCCATGGTCGTGATCAATGCGTCTTCTTCAGTGTTCTACTGCATGGCTATCGTGTCACAACTGCGGCTCACGAGCATGAGATTTCGGGAAATATCTGAGGATTGTGGTGAAGGTAATCATACAGTAGTACAATACTGCAAAACATCAGCACCATTATCATCTCCAGATATTGCAGTCATCTGGACACAGGCCTCCCCACACGCACAATGAGAGAGCTTTAGTTAAGCAAAATTGTAGGAGTGTGGAGTAGAACTTATGGTAAGTTTTCAAATTCACACTTATATTTCGAGAAGCCCTGGGTTTAACACCAAGATGAATATAGGTAAATGTTTGATTAAACTGAAATCTTGACTAAATTTGAGATTAACCAGACATTAACTAAAGTGACTCAGATCTTTACTGCTGTAGCTAAGATCTTAGTTACAGTCACTAAGCTTTGAACTACAGTAACTAAGAGTTTAGTTACAGTAATTAAGAATTTAATTAAGGTCTTGTTAGGCTCATACATGGAGTCAAGAACTTTGTTAATCCAAACAGTTGCAACTATAGCGGGTGGTAGGACTTTGCAAGTTGTGTGCAAGGTCCTTCCGGATCGCTACCGGCATCTTGTTTGCTATATATCCAGCCGCTAAGCAGCAGTGCTTGCCTGTTGTGTTCCGGCGTGGAGAGCAAGACTGGCAGTTAAATTACGGCACGACACGTATTCCCTACGGGTTGACAACGCATCTGCAATCTCCTTCGTTTTGCGCGTGGGCCTATGGGTGGTTGGTGATCGCTTAACATCAGGTGATCTACTTGCTTGTTTACCTTCGTATTAAAAATGCTTTGTTTCTCGTAGAAGAGGGGATTGGTTTACTGAAGGTAGCATTGAAGAGTCACCAGGAAGTTTTGGCAATGATTAAATCCGTGGATTCTGTGGAGGGCGTCAAGTACTTCGCCCAAGTCTTCTCGACCGCTGCCGCCTTGAGCATGTGCATGTTTAGAATGTCTTGTGTAAGTAGCTTCAAGCTCGTAAAGCCCACTTGCTTTGACCTATATTTTGTTTCGATAAACAAAGAAGACTGATTGCAAACCTCAACCACAAACCTTGTGGTACTCCAAATAATTAAACAACGACTAAGTATTTTCAATATTACCATCTCCTCAGCATTTGACTGTTGACACTTGGTTGACACTATCTTTTTCGAGTTCCATGATCAAACTACGAACCACCACAACCATCCTCACAAAGGAAACATTAATTGCATGTTTTTCTTTTGTTTTTACTTCAACCATTATTGCATATCTAGATATTACTACTACTATTACTGTTATTAATTAAGCTTTCTAATTACTTTCAATTTAAGGCCAGTATTGGAGAGCTGGAAGTGTTGGTTCCGTTCGCTACCCTGGCCACCAGCGTCATTGTCCAACTTGGTCTCATTTGCTTCTATGGACAGAAAGTTATCAACGAGGTAAGCAGCTACATCATACCGTTTCCTCGCTAAACGTATGATCATGTTTGTGTTGACATTGTTAACATTATTGGTGCTTTAATATAATATAACATGATTGGTATGTACTAAATACCCTGAATATCGAGGGAAACAAACACATTTGTAAGCCTAAATGGCAAAACATAGAGATTCCTAAATGTCATATCTTTAAGATCTATTATGCACATCTATGGTCCACAAATAAAAAGTATTGTATTCTATTCTATCATCAAATAAATAGAGGCGTTTAAATGTACAGTCAATGAATTTAATTTCCAACCCACCTAAGGTTCAATATCATATAGCAAACTGTCACCATAAGAGCTAACTAGAATAAGAAGTTAGTTTGACATATCGACCTAAATGCATTGCGAATGTCGGACGACATTTCAACGAAATGGGTAGGGAATTAAATTCTTTGACTCTACAAGTTTTTTGTTTATCTTCTTTGTCTTTATATTTATCTTTACATAGTATAAAGATAAAACGCTATTCTTGCCTGTCTGTCCTAACTCCTTATGGTGTATGTTCAGCCGCCTTCTCCTTCTGAACCCAGAAATGGATTTTGATACGGTTCCCACAGTGAGTTAAATATTTTTTTTACAGAGGGTTTTTATTGTATCCGTGGGAAGCCGGAGCGGGTCGCTAGTTGATAATAAAAATAAAATAATCATTAGTATCAAAATAAAAAACTAAACTACAGGTATCCTAAAATAAAATAAAATATACACTTAAAACTATCTAATTTATGTACTAGGGTGACAAACTTTACGAGGAGATATACGCAACGCCGTGGTACAGTCAGTCGTGGTACTTTAAGTCTTCTGTGATGTTCTGCCTGATGCGAGCAGCTGCGTCTGACCGGCTGACCGCCTGGAACTTCGCTGATATTTCTTTTGAAACTTTTAACATCGTAAGTAACAAATAACTCGACAATACACAGGGTTATAGAATTCCATATAAAGAGAAGCTGTATAACAACAACAAATACTCTTTATTGGTACACACAAGTAAACAAAATAAAAGAACACAGACAGTGAAATTTAAAATAAAACACAAATAAAATAAAAAGACACAAATTTTCCCAGACATAGATATTAATGACACAAGAATTAAAATACCTACTTAACTAACGTTATGTTATTTCTTAATATTTACAAAATACGTTTAATTCTCTTGTGATCATTGGTACCCATGGGCGGAGATTGTTTTCCATCAGGTGACCAGCATGTTCGTTTGCCACTCTTTTCCATAAAATAATAATGGTAGATAGTGATATAAGTACTTTATCATAGGTACTGGAAAGTGTCGAGTGTCTGAGGAATTACTAAAGGGTCCTATTTCGTGTGAAATGCAGGGCGGCGTAAATAATCTTAATTTTATTGTTACAGGTGATGACATCAGCATTTTCTTACATCACTTTCTTACAAACAATGTCCGAGTGATGAGCAAAAACAGCTGGAAAACAAACTAAACAACCCCCACACACACTTGGCACCGAATCACACAGCTGCACAAACGCTTATTCAAACAAACATTTATTCTGTAGACAAGAACGCCTTATAAACACGTCAATTAAGCCCACAAGTAGGGTTCCCATCAACGTATCATCAAACTCTATCCGAGCCATGACTTTCGTGTAAATTTTTCTCACAACGTAGTGTTGCGGCAATAAATCGAACTATCGATAGTATTGTTGATAGTATCGTGACCTCGAAAAATAGTTACGATAGTAAAACTATCGGTAGTTAGTAGAAGACGATAGCGATTACATATCAATTGCTATGGAAAGAAAGACAGCGCCTCTAGCGGCGCGTATCCGCTACAAACTGTTTCCATAGATATTGAGAACTTACCGCTTTTGCGACGTTTGTTGTGACAAAAAACTTAGGTACACTTATGTTCGGTTACAAACTAGATAATTCTACCTGTGCAAACATTTTTTCTGACATAAAAGAATGCTATAATATATGGCATAGCTTGCATATTTCATTCCGTTATACGTTTACTTAGCGAAGATAGGTTTTTCTGAGTCAAACGAGAAACCATTATTAACAAAAAAAGTTATTAAAATGCTACGTAATGACAACACAAAGAAAAATTAGGGTAATGGCAGGACTTGAACCTGCAACATCAGCACTCCGCATCAGCATTTCTTTTATGCTGCATTTTTTAGAGTCTTCTAAAATTACAGACGCGTTGCAACCTGTTAGCCTATTAAATCAGAATGTGTCCGGGAGTGTCCAACCGATGTAGCAACTATTTGCGTCTTCTAGCTAGCTAGCTAGCTTTTTTTATTTTTATTTTTTTTTATTTTATTTAATAGGCTCACAAAACAAATTACAGTCTTTAATACAGTAGTAGGGTAATGCTTACTGTCTAGATCTGGACTATAATTCTAACTATGTGTGCACAGAAGGATTAATAACATTACTTAACAGGAAATGATCGCTAGAGGGAAATCATTTAGATACATAATGTGCTAAAATTTATGTTCTTAAGGAAGACAATATAAGTTAACAAAGTTCTGCAGTGCGCTCGCTGGCCAAAAACCAAAACAGTAATAATAATTAAGTTTATAAACTAACAAACACAAGAAAGTTACGGTAATTTACAAAATATATTGTTAATAATATTTTTAAATGTGGGTAGCTTGTGCTTGAAAATATCCAGAGAAGAATGTTCTGCAACCGTTTCATTGTACAATCGACACATTCTAGTTACGGGATTGTAATAAGAGGTGTTGTTTTTGAAAATTTGTAGCTGAAAGATCCTAGGTGACGGGTTACGTGATTTGAAGCGAGTGATGAAGTTGAGGAGAGAAAGGAGGGAAGGACAGTCAATATGAGAGTGGATAATTTTATAAAGAATCAATAGTTCGCTGCATTTTCTACGAGAGGAAAGAGATGGCATATTGAAGTGTTTGAGCCGGCCAGAGTAGGATCTGTATTCTCTACCCAGCTGGAGCCGGTAGCAAAGAATATTAAGGAACTTCTTTTGTACCTTTTCTATCCTGTCTATGTGAATGTTATAATAAGGTGACCATATTACAGATCCATACTCTAAAATGCTTCTGACCAGGGAATAATATAAATATTTTAAGGTGTAAATGTTTCTAAAGTCCCTTGTCGAACGAGATATAAATCCGAGAAGTTTAACGCATTTGGAGATTAATTGATCATAATGGTGGTGAAAGTTTAATTTTTCATCAAAATAAACACCAAGATCACGAATTAAAGAGGTACGATTTAATGGAAAGTTATTCAAAGAATAATCAAAGACAATTTTTTGTTTAGATGTTGTAAAAGAAATAACGTAACATTTTTCAGCGTTCAAAAACATGCGGTTTGCTACGCACCACTCAGCCACTGTCTTAAGATTCTCCTGCAGAGATACGCAGTCCTCAAATTTCGTGATTGCTCTGTAGATCTTGAGGTCATCTGCGTACAATAGACATGGACACGACAGAACCTCAACCAGGTCATTAATGAAAACCACGAACAGGAACAACAGCTAATAACTAGCTCGGGTTTTTTTATAATAATTAGCAAATTAACCGGATACTTAATCCAGGAGGTTAACGGCAGGTAGTCCCTACTATTATTAAGAGTCACAATATCACTGAATTAGAATAATTTGATCCTAAATCTCTTTTTTATTGCCTTGTTACGCTATAAACGTTTAAGATACCGAACCTTTGAGCGGCACTTAACCTTTTCAAAAAATTACCGCCAGATAGAAGGGTTATTATTTATTCGTCGCTGAAGATGGAGTAAATAAGCTATTAAAAGAATAATATTGCCAGGAATAGCAATGATATAAAGTCTAGCACACTTTCAGAAGGAGAGTAAATAGGCTTTTTTCTAGGTAATCGCGTCCCACCTTCGGCCTCTTTAACACTTTCCATCAGGCAGGTGTAACTGTGGTCTAGCGAAAACCCATCATCAAAAAAAACATACCTTGTTTAGGATCCCGCAAAATTCTCGTGACGTTTTCCTTGTCTTTAAAAAACGTATTTTCCGTTACCGTAATAAATAACAAACAAAACAAACGAAAGGCCAACAAAGGATGGGAAATTCCATTCTAACCTAATTTACCTCTCATTTGCGAGCGAAATGACTTGTCGAATTGTTAATGTTTCCTTTAATGACGAGAATTCTTTAATGGTGGGGCTTGTCATATCTTTCAAAGGACCAAGAATGTTTAAATTTTGCGTGTAATACAACCTTGTGCAAGGACCGACTAGATCGCTACCACCATCTTGCTCGCTAATCCAGCTGCTAAACAGCAGTGCTTGCACTGTTTCGTTCCAGCGTGGAAAGCAAGACAGCCGGTGAATTTACTGGTACAAGAGGTATTCCTCATTACTGGAAGAAGAGGTAAATCCTGGGATGGGCAAATATTTGTGTGACGAATACGAATGTCTGTACCTGAGTCATGGATGTTATTTGTATTTAAGTATGTATTTATCTATATAAGTATGTTTATCCGTTTAGTACTCATAATACAAGCTTTGCTTAGTTTGGGACTAGGTCAATTGGTGTAAATTGTGCCGAGATATTTATTATTGATTTATTTATTTATTCCATCTTAGCCCTCTGGGTTGGCAATTGCATCTGCAATCTCTTTGTTGTGTATGGACGGTTGTGATCACTTACTAACAGGTGACATTTGCTCGTTTGCATTCCTATTTTATAAAAAATTATGTAAAATAGAACAAGGCAGAAATCGATATACTCTAGTCACACTCTAGTTGATGAAGCTAAGGCAACATTACTTACCCATTATCAACGTCAGTAAACAAGTTGTTTATTTGCCTATTATGCCATCGGCATGGTGACACATAATAAATAATATTACTAACGATGGTGGTCTCACATAAATCTTTACTTTAGCCTATTTTAAAATGCAGACAAGTTAGTTTGCTGCATTAACCTTGATATTGTGAAATTCTCCTATTTTATCTTACTTTGTCGCCGGAATATTTATAGGTGCCTAGAGAACAGGACTAAGTCTTCCAGACTGACGGTGAATTTATGTTTAGTATAAGACGTAAACAATATTTTTCTTCACCTATGTATTAAGGTAAACTTTCAGCGTCAGTGTTTTCAAATAGATACGACTTTGGAATCTGTGGCAACGCATTTCTGATTTTTCTGAGATTGAACACGTGTAAATTTTTATTTACAAGAGTGTTCAACCTGACTTAATAATCTGAATCTATTAACTCCTAAAACGGAAATGCAAAGCTTTTATTTATTTATCAAAGTATAAATATAAAAACAAAAACAATACAAACACTACAGACCTAAAACAGAGTAGGTATAAACTCATTTAAATTACAAAAATGAGGCCCCCGTGGCATACCGCGGACTCCCCATAGTACAGGCGGTATTTCCGCGCTACATGGCTAAACTGAAACTCTTTAGTTAATAGATTCGGATATTGTTCTAGTAATGAGGTACTTCTTGTACCAGTAATTTCACCGGCTGTCTTGCTTTCCACGCTGGAACGAAACAGTGCAAGTACTGCTGTTTAGCAGCTGGATCAGCGAGCAAGATGGTGGTAGCGATCTGGTCGGTCCTGTCGACCGGATAGCCTAGTGGTTAGTGACCCTGACTATGAAGCTAGAGGTTCTGGGTTCGATTCCCGGGAAGGGCAAATGTTTGTATGATGAATATGAATATTTGTAACCGAGTCTTAGATGTTACATGTATTTAAGTATGTATATCCGTTGTCTAGTACCCATAACACAAGGTTTACTTAGCTTGGGACTAGGTCAATTGGTGTGAATTGTCCTGAGATATTTATTTATATTACTACTTTGCGGAGGTCCATATTAATCAATTGTAACAACTTGCTGCGCCGCAAAATCAGCTCTTTGGCACGAGAGTCCACAGCACTTTACGTGGAGTAGCAAGGTAATAATTATTTTTTTACAATTTATTTACTCTTGTAAAGATTTTTTGAAGCAGGTATTGTATTCTTACATTACTGTTGACCTTAACAATATTAAATGTTTCTATGGAAAATTTCAGGTTCAGCTTGTGACATAATAAATAGCCTTTGAGGCTATGACGCGCAACTCACGCAAGCAAACGCGCGGGCGTACCTAATAATACCTACACTTACCCTCTCCTCATTAATACCCTCCCTTTCCTTCACTGGGGTGTGACAGAGACAGCTAATCCTACGAATTCGTGGCTAAGCCTTTCCCAGACAGATTATGCCTCTGGTGTGGGTGTACGATAGAGTTAATAAACAAAATATTAGCATTTTGTACGATTTCCACTTAACAAGCCTCAACCCAATTCGGTTGACAATTAGGGGAGATATTGTGTTACATATAGACACAAAAAAAAGTCGATTTGAGAACCTTCTCGTCTTTTGAAGTCGTTTAAAAATGGAAGACTGAATTTTCCAGCTTGCTTCATAGAGATGCGTTACGCAGTCGTAAACGCAGTTCTACGATCCGGTTTGGTGATGCATACTTATCCGGTATGGCTCGGCTGAAAACTGTTTCTATCGGCTGGCTGTACAGGCCGATCTAGCTTTCGTGGAGGAACCACGTTTTTCTTCGTACCGAACCCGACACTACACTCTCGAGTTACCGAGTCTGCATCATCATTATCATAATTAGCCTATGCTTGTCCACTGCTGGATGTCAGGCGCGCGATTGAACCTGATCCTCGGCTCCTCTCATCCAGGTACCACCAGCCACTCTGCGTATATCGTCACTCCATCTCTCTGGAGGACGTCCTACAATACGTTTGCCCAGACGCGGTCTCCAACCAAGAACACGCTTAGTCCTGCGGTCATCGGTTCTACGGCGTATGTGACCAGCCCACTGCCACTTCAGCTTGCTAATCCTTTTAGGGACATCAGTCACCTTTGTCTTCTGCCGGATCACTTCGTTAGGAATTCTGTCTTTAAGAGAAACTCCGAGCATCGCCCGCTCCATATTTCAGGTGGTTGCTCGCTGAGCAACTTAAATTGGTAGACCAATCCTATCGTAACTCCGAGTCTGGTATAGTTACCCAGTATGCATACTACATCTTTATAATTTTGCAGAATAAAAGTTTATAAAAACAATACAAAAATAATGGATTAGTTGACCAACTCCCCCTTGAAGGAGAGGGGAAGATGGATGGTAACCTAATGTGCCGGGACCAGCTTGACCACCAAACTAAAGGGTTGGAAGATTGATATACTTGTTAACTGGACTGTCATATTTTTAGGGTTCCGTAGAAAATTATGAAAAACGAAACCTTTTTATAATCACTTTGTTGTCCAATTTTTCTTCTTTCATTCTTTTTCTCAGGAACGTATTGAGCTAAAATTTGACTAGTTGTTGTATTTTAAAGCCTCCGCAAGATGACTCAAATACGTAACCAACTAAACTTAACTAGTCAAAAAATTAAAAGAAAGAAATCTTCTCTGTTTCGTAAGCTCTAAGGTTTAGTAGAAGAAACGTATTTTTCAGATTATAACAAAATATCGAATATATATGAGATATTTGCGAAATGGCAATTTTATGCACTAATCTTGTTCCAAGAAAACTATGAGTGATAAAAATCTCATAAAAATACGGATACTAGAAATCTATATTTATCAACTATCAGAAAAATAATGTGTAAAAGCTTTTCAAAGTTTAAGAGAAAAGAAAAAAAACAAAATCATTGCAAATGAAGTATGTATTTGGGATCAGGGCAAAACTAAATAACGTGAGCTTATGTGGTCCGGAACCCTCGTCGTCCGAGTCAAATTCGCACTTGACCGATTTTCCATTTTTGCTTACTTCACTGCGGTTGAGCGACAGATGATATTTGGTATGGATGAGCCATCTGTGGGATAAGCAAATCGATCAAAATGTCTTATGTAGGTACTTTACCTGACTAGCGCCAGACGAAACGCCAACGGGAGTAAATGTAGTACATCGGTTTAAAGATTCTTTATTCTCATAAAAGTTTATACAGTTCGCTTACATTTGAACTTAAAACTACTAATCGAGGTCGATTTTTGGCTCGCTAGCCGCAGGCCAATCAAATACGCGAGCGTATTTGATTGTGTTTAGCCGGCAATGATTGGCGCGCGACCAGAGAGTGTCGAGCGCTCGAAAGTCGAAAATTCAGCCGCTGAGCACTAAGAAAAATATGCGCTGCATTCTTAAGTAGAGTATAAAGCTACAGTGTGTATTGCAGCTTTTAAGAATGGCCTTAAGCTGTATACTGTCATAAAATAAATCCTCTAAGCAGGGAATAATTTCCCCGGTGCCTCGTACAAGCGACGCCGCCTAGGAAATTGCCCGGTAAAGGCTTGACAAGATCTCGACTGGTTTAATATTGCGGTTCTACAGCAGTAAATTAAATATTGCGTCTGGCATAAAAAATTGAATATAAATTGAAAACCACACGGAAAACAGTTTTCAAAAAATCCACTTAGATATAATTTCCTAATTTATTTATTGAATATTGCACATTATTCCCAAAACTATTACTTAGTTTATAAAAAAAATTGATTTGCATTCAAAAAATATTAATTTTTTAATTTATCTTAAATAAGAAGCAATTTCGATTTAAAAGAAAGAGTTTAATACCTCCTTATTTATTTCCTTTTTTATCCTAGCACAGTGGCCCTAACATGACTGGCCAAGTTTAGTTTATCTCTATCTGCGTCCCTTTCTTATGACATTAGTTAGACAGAGACACAGGGAGGGGTTAAACTAAACCTGCTCTGTCATGTTAGGGCCGCAGGGTCCTCAGTCGAAATTTTTTGTAAAGTTTTATTGTAATAAACCCTTTTCATTTTATTTCATTTCATTTCATTTAACTGTAACATCTATTGGCAGCGCTAACAGTATATGTATTTAAATATATATAACTTTTTTGCGAAGAGTAACATTTTGAACAGATTCGCCCCGGTTGCTAGTTTAGGCGCTGCATTTCGCTTTTCTCGATTATTTGAGTCAAATTAAACAAAATTTAACAATCTACTATTCTTGACACGTCATGCATATTGTTTGAATGACGACGAATGTCGTATTTTAAGTCCTTAGAATAAAATAGAATATAATACTTGCAAGTACTATACAAATAAGTTATTAATTTAATCTTTATGGAGCACCTCTTCTGCCAGTTATTTCACCGGCTGTCTTGCTTTCCACAGAGCAACAGTGCAAGCACTGCTGCTTAGCGGCTGGATTAGCAAGCAAAACAGTGGTAGCAGTACGGACGGATCTTGCCCAAGGTCCTACCACCCGCAGAGATATGTCATAATTTAACAAAAAAAAACAATACTCATCTACGTAAGATATATAAGTTTGATTATGTAAACAATCTATAATTAAAGGTAAAGTTTACTCTCCAAAAAGAAACCTTCAGTGAAATAATACTGAATTTGTCTGAATAAACATGAAAATTAGATTCATAGCTTTACACAACATACGTAGCTCGTAACCTATTCATGCTTATTATTAGCAAATTATACTGGGCATTTAATTAAAATCAGTATAAATATCTAAACCCTGAAAAAAAACACAGGTTTCTTATTCTATTCCGGAACTAAAAACAATCAGGAAGCGACGTCGCAGGAAAAATAGCCTTTCATATTATTGTACTCGTATTTAAATATTTGTATAGCATTACCAAGAATTTCTAGGAAGGGTTTCAGACGACAAGAGCAAAAGCGTGTCTAATAATGTTTGCAGTAACCATTATACAAAAATCTTAGAACCCTTCGCGACAATCCTAAGTTTGGAAACTCAAACAGGCCGCCGGCCCATCCTGTGCACCTATAAACCTTCTGGGCACGCAGTAACTCGTTACGTAACTTAGTAAGTCTCTTTTTAACTATCCCAATAGGAAAGAGACGCACTGAGTTACGTAGCGAGTTAACGAGTATCGAGAAGACTCGTGCTAGGTGCTCTCTTCAACTATTACCAAGGGTCTGCCTCCGGGGACTCCGCAGGACACATTAGTTAGAACGTCGGACTGCAAAGTCTGAATACAGATTTCGAATGTCGAATGTTTAAACTTTATCGCTTGTTCTTACCATTTTTAACGCCAAATTGGTGTATCCGCCACTATACGTAAGTTCAACGCCAAATTCGGATATATCCGTCACTATTGGTACAAAGGTGTGGTAACTCAGGGCTCAGATACTAAAGTGATGTACTTAGCAGAATATTTTTGGGGTAAAATAAAATATCGATATTACTGTCAAGATCCAGAACAAAAGTAAATATTATTCGTTCTCTCTACATTTTCAAACAAAATCCATTTCGTCGGTAGGCATTGGAACGTCAGTATGACATTTATTGAGGAAAAATTCCACAATGAGTTAAGATAAGATAAGATAACATGATTTATTCATAAAACTTTGAAATTAAATGAAAACATAATAAATACAGAAACATACTCACAATCTATGTAACACGTTTGCCTGAACTAGAAGATCCTGCGTTTCAGGCTAGAAGAGCTAACAAAAAACATTCAAAATCATACATACACATTCCATCCTAGTGGCGTATCAGTAAACATTTTGGTTTTTTAAATTAAAATAACTAAAATTACGTTATGTTACGGTTACAGTTCGGTTGGCTGTACCTAAAAATCAACAGTAAAGTAAGCAAATAGCAATCATAAACAAAATTATGAATTGATAGCGTAATAATAACGGCATTTCCTTAGCCGGCAACACTATTTTTTTCATTTTGTACCTGTCACTTTTACCCTCGAAAGAACGATATGTTTGGGAAGAAAATAACCTGTCTACACTCCACGGTATTAATTCGAATAGGAATTGTTTTTCAGAGGAAAGTCGGTATCTACATCATAAAATGCCGTAAGCGACAGTCTTGGGTTTATTTCCTTTATACTGAAGGAAATTACTTGATCAAAACTTAGGCAAGAACTAAGAATAAAAATTGGTTGTATCGAAAATGAAATTATAATGTTTAAGATGCCAAATTGATAGTTCTTGTTTGGATTCGTGGTGATTTAGACCTCTCAATATTTATTACTTTTTTTGTAAGACAGTCTCTGGTTTAGGTTATGCATAAAATATTTTATTGACAGTATATTTTTAAATACATGTAAATATTTCAGTGAACATTTCATTCATTAGTGATCTCAAAAGCGTTAAATTTAAGAAGAGTGGTCTACCTACAACAATTAAAGTATTAATTTTCCACTTGTCATAATTCTTCCATAATTTCTCTTAATCCTGCCACGAAATGGAGGTTTCTTAAGACTAATCGATACAGTGTAACCTTTACAACTAGAACCTCCCGAGTTCGGCTTCTTAGTTTTCTTTTCTTTAAAAGATATACTACAGATACAAAACATGCAATAACTCGCCATGTAACTCGGTGTGTCTCTCTCATTCAGGACTAGTTCGAAAAAGACGCACTGTGTTACGAAGCAAGTGAACGCGTGTCGATAGGGCTCCTGCTACTTATTACTTTGCTACTCATTGGTTGCTTTACTTGCTTGTTTCGATGAATGAATTATTTACACCTGTAAATCATTCATTTATTGAAACAAGCAACCAATGAGTAGTAAAGCAAAGTAGTTTGATCCAGTTTGTTGAGCCTAATAAGGGTACCTGTGGACATTCTCTAAACCCTAGAACTATACTCTCTCATCGTCCGAGCAATTCCATGTTTCTCTATTCCCTGTCTTCAGGATATCAAAGAGAAGGCAGGGAATAGAGACGCATGACGATTGCTGGTTTAATGATAGAGTAAAGCTTTATAGTACACTAGCGGACGCGTGCGACTTCGCTCGCGTGGAATGAGTAGCCTATTTACGTCAGGGATTGTGTAGCTTTTTATCCGTGAAAGAATTTTTGAAATCGGTTCAGTAGTTCCAGAGATTACCCCTTACATACAAACAAACAAAGTTTACCTCTTTATTATATTAGTGTAGATTAATGTAGACTACACGATGAGGGTGGTAATATAAAGAATGTCTCAGATCGTAGGAACTTGTCGCACGAGCCAAAGGCGAGGGCGATAAACATGCGACCTGAGGCTTTCTTTATCACCGTCCGAGGTGTGGACACAATTTTACGTCTCCCCCTGACCAGGAAGCGGACATTTCTGCTCGCGTAGCGGGCGATAAATTGCTACTTACGACCCGGGGTAATGCTAAGATTTAGATAGAGTCCACAGATACAACTGTCCACAGGTACCCCTACTGATTGTAATAAAGTAAATCTCTCTACGGAGTTGAAAGAATGTTAGTTACGCCCTTTCAAGTGTTTACGGTTGAAATGTAACTGTCTAAAGTGGTCGACGGGGGTGATAAATATTCTATTACCCAAACAAACGTGTTTTGGGCGGGAGCGGAATAAACGATGTCTCTACTGCTACCTGTGGACCGGAATAATGCCTTTATCGTGAAAAATGTATGGCATTCACTCAGTTGGCTTGAAAATGGATATGTTTCGTGTCACCATAGCGTTTGTTATATATTTTTTATTTAGAAGTTTGTGATATTTAAATTGATTTTATATTGATGAGGGCGAGAATTAGTAGTTTCTAGTTATGTAAATGCAATTAGGTGACAACCCCATTGCTTGACATTGGTTTTGACGCAGTTGACATTACTCTTTATTTCATTTTTACTCTGTTTCCGTATCTTGTCGTCAATAATTTGGTCACTGACAATGACTTGGACCTAACCATGAATAATATAATACTGTATTAGTAGCGATACTGAGTTAAAATTTCTCTTAGATGATAATATAACTAAGGTTGACTGGTAGAGAATGCCTTAAGGCATTAAGTCCGCCTTTTGTACATTTAAATGTATTTTTTTTGTGCAATAAGATTAAATAAATAAATAACTAATTTATAAGAACCATTTGCATGCTAGTATGAAGATACAAATAGCGGAATAAACTTCCTTATGTCTCTGTACCACTTATTCAGACATTGTTTTATGTAAAAACTAGCGTTTGCCCGCGACTTCGCGTAGACTTGTTTAATTGAATCAAGCAAACGTGCACCCAACATGCAATCTGCAATATTTCCTGGACAAATTAATGAAAATTAGTTGCTTTTCTGCTCATGACGTCACGGCGGCGTATAACTCACTTATCGCTATCCCGTGGGAACTTTGCATTTTTACGGGATAAAAAGTATCCTGTGTGTTAATCCAGGTTATAAACTATGTGTGTGCCAAATTTCATCCAAATCCATTCAGTAGTTTTTACGTGAAAGAGTAACAAACATCCATCCATGAAGTTTAAAAACCCGAATACAGATAAATTGACTCTATTTTAAATCCCCAGCAAAGAATGCGGTGTCAAAGTTTAGTCTCTGTCTTTGTGTTTGTCTATGTGTCTGTCTGTGGCGTCTCTAGCTCCCAAATAAGTTTGAATGTAGTTTTTTATTTGAAAGCAGGTTCATTCATTATCTTAGTTTATTAGCTACTCATGTTTGATAGAAAACGAACTAGCGGTTGTTAAGATATTTTCACTTTTTAAATATGTTGGCGATTAATTCAAGCTTTACCTCATTACGTTATTAATTACATCTTAGGTTATAGTAATATTTATATTTGTTGCATAAAATCCATTATCTTTGCTAAAATAGAGATGGAATTTTGAGCCTTTTATCGTTGTGTCTGAAATTAATTTCGCATGACGCGTGAAAAATTAGGCTTTTGTGTGCATGATTGTTCCCTGTAACGCCTGAAAAAAACATTGGACGTTATATTTGACAAATGAGATTGTTACAATAACGGCAAAAATGTATAACGGTATAATATTAATTACGGGATCAAGCTAGTACCTACTGGTGGATTTAATTAGTTTTTACTTTAGCGCATTTCTTTTTAGAATAGGGAGGAAAATGAGATTGTGGGTAACCTAATGAGAAGTGTTCTCTGCGGCCTGTGGGAACTAGCGATCCTAAGAGGATCGATCATCAGTTTATCTATCTACTTACTCTACGCGTACTAAGTCGGGAGGAATTTAAACGCTAGTAATTTCAAATTAAATTTAAAATTCTATATAATGAATGACAACACAAAGAAAAATTAGGGTAATGGCAGGACTCAAACCTGCAACATCAGCATTCCGTGCCTTGCGTTTGCCAGTTTCGCTACATTACCGCTAAATACCGCTTGTAGCGTTGTGTTGTCATTCATTAAATAGCGGAATGTAAAAAAAAATGGAAAAAAAATCGATTACAAAAAACCAGTAATTTCATAAATTCTTTTACTCTTCGTGAGTATCGGACGGCATTGGAGGGTTAATGAGATGCAAAATTTCCTCCCTGAGGCTTTTTGGCATTAGGGAGTTAAGATAATTTTGGCGTTGTGAGCCGTTTCCTTGATTTGCTCGTTTGTGGACTTATCTTCTATTTTGGGTTACTTTGAAAGTGATTTGGGAAGCGAATTTGAACGGTAAACAAAACTGATTACCTTCTAGATAGATACTATACTAATGACTACATACACTGTATTTAATTTTAGCGTTGCGTTTTAACGAGAATATATTTATGTAAGACTATTGTGTATCCAGCCAGGGCTCTCCATACAAACAACGATGACGTTTTCCACGATGATGATGTTTTTTTGGTATGTTATAGGTTTGTATGTTTTGATTTGTTAATATTGTTCATGGATTCATCGGTACTTTACTTAAAATCATTATAATGCAGTAGTTGCTAGCATTTTAGAAGTAAGTATCTGAAAAGAAAGTATTTCTTATTCATGCCTTATTTATTAAATGGAATATATTTTTATATGGAAATACACCAAAACATCAGAATTCGGGATTATTTTCCAGACCATAGATACAAATATAAAATATGCTTTTTAAATGTTGTGATTGGAAGAACCTGTTTCATCACTTTCCTGGTATTATATCAAACAGATATCCCCCTAATTAAGGAATGCCTACTAGGATTAAGTCTGTCAATCGTATTTGTTTTCGTAAACTGTGCAATGAAGCTAAATAAATATAAATAAAATAAATAAATATCTGTGTTGCCGTCTGTTCATTGTATGAACACAAACAGAGATGATATCACAGATATCTACTTAATCAGAGAATGGTAAAGCAGCGCCTAAAAGTTTTGAATTGTGTGACAATAGCTAGTGAGTTTGATGTAAATATTGATCCCGTACTTGAAGAATGTATTCAATATTTCTTAATTCCAAGAAAACCTTCCCATTGGGTGTATTGGTCTACTGTCCCGGATCCCGTTTAATGTTTTTTTTTATGGCACGGACAAGGACGCTATATGATTATGAGTGATGGACGTTTTATTGAATTTTCAGCATTTACTTCTTTTACGTGTACTGAATGTATATTTTAGAGGAAATGGCTCTTCTTCGGCTTCTTTATGTGCCCCATATAACTATCGTCCATGTACAACGTGACGATAAACGTCCATTTTAGTTTAAGGCTGTTGTCCAAGCGCTCTTCATACAATCTGCAACAAACATGGCCGACCTTTAAAGAGGGAGCTGAGAGAAATTGTCTATGCTCAAAAGGGATAAATTATATCAACTTAGCAGTGCTTACTATAATATGCTTAAATATATACATATATATGTGTGTATGTGTATGTGTTTTGTAGATTGGTCAACTACATTTTCTTTTACCATGGTTGTAAAATGAATGTAAAATATTATAATTAATTATACGTGACATGTAATAATAATTTATCATAAATAAATGAGTATGAGTATGAGTATGCTTTCCGGAAAATGACACTTTCTCGCAGTTCAGTCTTTAATGGTAGCTGATTATGGGTCTTCGATTGTACAAACGGCGATAATGTCTTAACCGTCTAAAGCTTAACAAATAGCCATGATTTTTAGCATGCTGTCGTCACACGCCTTACAATTAAGTTTGTAGATTTGTTGATTTTTTTATAGCTTTGCTCTGGTTGGCTCTCTTGGAAAGGCCTAAGGTCAGCAGTGGACGTTTGCAGTAGAAATGAATGAATCAAAAAATTGATTTGAGTATATTCGTCCAGTTCGGGCCTAGAATGGAAATATTAAGAACTTTGCTTACACCAATAACTTGCTTCGCAGTTATGTAGATCCGTCCAAGATATATAAAAAGTTGAGCTGGTTTAGTCCAAATTGTTTTATGTTGTGAATTTAGTTCCGAATGCGTCATGCTGCGCACGATTACTGCTCAATATCGGCCAGCAACATATGCACTACTTACTGAGTAATAATAGTTTTTGCCTCTAAGAAAATTTAGGTTATATTTAACAAATAAACTTGAAAAAATAACATTAGAAATAATAAAATAAATAAAAATGTACGTAAGTTTATGTTAGTTAGGGGTCGTCCATAAATTACGTCACACGATTTTTTACATTTCAACCCCCCCCCCCTTCGTCACGCTTTTTCCTATCACTTTAACACGGGCTGTCACGTTTGACTAGACCCTCCCCCCTCCATAAGCGTGACGTAATTTTTGGATGACCCCTTATAAGACATTGCAGTGCCCTAACAGGGTGCTATGTACTCACTCTTACCTGTAACACCTTATGTAAACCATGGTTGCAATAAATATAAATAAAAGTAAAAAAAAAATGTAATCCGAATTTTTAATTTTAATTTTTTTGTACTTTTTTTTAATACATTCAAATTATATTTAAAATGCTGTATAATGAATGACAACACAAAGAAAATTTTGGGTAGTGACAGGACTCGAAGCTGCAACATCAGCATTCCGTGCCTTGCGTTTGCCAGTTTCGCCACATTACCGCTAATAGTAAAAAAATAATGTCCATAAGTATTATACTTCCAATAAGCAATCTTATCATAACATATTTCATTACAAATGACTTTTGTAAGTGACCCCTACTAACTGAAATGAAAGACGTTTCACGTGAAAAACCAGTTGAGCGTGCACCTACCACGAACCCTTTCGATACGCCGTAACTCGCTTTGTTGCTCAGTGCGTCTTGTTCTAACTAACCTAGTAGGAAAGAGACGCACTGAGTTACGTAGCGAGTTACGGCTGACCAAAAAGGTTCATGTAGGTTTGTAGGTGCACTTTTGTCCGTAAATCAGTATGATGTTTGTATAAATTTTCCTGCTTCCTTTTACCCCGGTACCCCGAGGGGGTTGGAGGGTTCAGTAATCACGTCAGCACACAATGGGGTCGTCAGCCGGACGGACGCTGATTGCACATTCGAGGCCAAATGGGAGGTTCATTCGGATCATCTTTAACGTCCTCGTTTCCAATGACATGACAGATTGTGAAACATGTATATGCACGATAAAAGGGATACATTTTGTAAGCGACGTTACTTTCAATTTATCTTATTTATCTACACTTTGTTTGTTTGTATGTAATTTTGTCAAAGTTAGAAAGCTACACTATCCCTGATGGGTATAGACTACTAATTCCACGCGAAAGAAGTCGCGGGCGTCCACTAGTATCAATAATAATAATATAGCTATTTATTTAGGCATAAATCCCATTACAAATTACAATTTACATTACATTAGTTTATAAGATAAGATTAGATTTACATTAGATTATAATTAATATTAAATTAAATTAAATTATTATCATTACATTTTAATATTCATTTTATTTTATTTCAGTAGATTTTGAGATCATCAGGAAAAATGCATGCGGTAAGAGTGTTTTCTAGCACATTATCTGACCTGCTGATTCTCTCAATAAAAGACCATCGTCGTAATACATATAGAATATTTATTTTATCATTTTGCAGTTATTAATACATAAACAGAGATAGTGTCACCAAATGGTAGGCGGTCACCACTACCCATAAGACATACCATAACTTATATGGGTATTTTATACCATTAGATAATCAATATATCAAACGCCACGCACCGACTTAGAACATGTTTTCGTTAAACTCGAATAGTTTTTTAAATCTTTGTTCATTTAGGGGCTTTGATCAAAGCTGAATATGTCATCCCCATCAGAAAATAGTACAAAAACAACACATTTACACACGACACAACAGCAAAACTATCTTATCAAACACTTATACGTAGTGGGATGGATGTCAAGCTAGCATTCCATGACAAAGCTATCATACGCAAGTTTGTTCAGTAACTCTGTAGCCAGTCGTGTCGAGCCTTAGTTACGATAAAAGCATGTCATATAGCCATGCCCTTCTGGCATGAGCGGAATATAGAATTACTTTATCGAGCGTGACACCTGCGTTACTACGAGCTGTTATGGAATATTAATTTGGTATTATAGCTAGGGGCTGTGGTCAGCTAACAAATACTTGCTTTTTTATCAACAACTAGCGGACGCCCGCGATATCGTTCATGAAATAAGTAGCCTATGTCTATCAAGGATAGTGTAGCTTTCTATGAGTGAAAGAATTTTTCAAATCGGTTCAGTAGTTCCAGAGATTACCAAACATACAAACAAACAAAGTTCACCTCTTTATTATATTAGTGTAGATTAGTGTAGATAAAATAAGGCTTTTATTTGTAAATCTATAATAGTAATAGGACTTTATAGGACGATGAAAATGAAAATGAAAATTATATTTTTCAAATATAGGCTCGTTTACACGTCTGAGTCTACCAGCGCTTCAGAAAATGGTAAATTCTGCTGAGAAGAAACGCCGCAAGAAACTCAGCAGCTGATCCCTTTATTTTCGCTCTTTTCAATACTTCGATCGACTACGAAGCTAGAGGTTTCGGGTTTGATTGTTAATGGCAAATGTTTCTAAAATAAATTCCAATCTTTATAGCGGTACATGGACCGAGTCATGGATGTTATGTGTTTTAAATACGTACAGTCAAGGAATTAAATTTCCAACCCACCTAAGGTTCAATAGCATATAGCAAACTGTTACCATAAGAGCTATAGAGCAAGACGTTAGTTTGACATATCGACCTTAATGCATTGCGAATGTCAGACGACATTTCAACGAAATGGGTAGGGAATTAACTTCTTTGACTGTACCTACGTATTTATAAAGTTATGTGTGTATATTTATTTAGGCGTATTGCTATATGTTTATCCGTTGTCATATAGTGCTCATAGGACAGTTAGGTATAAAATTATGGATGTATTCAACATACCCAAAATATGTACCAACGCTCTTATTACAATGGTAAAAGAGCTTTAGTACATATTTTTGAGTAAGTTGAATGCACGCATATTTTTTTACCCTGTACAAGCTTTGCTTAGCTTTATATTCACTATCACTACATAGTATAAAGTAGAGTCGCTATTTTTCTTGTCTGTCCCGATTTTTATAGTGTATAGTCGACCAAGAAATTGCTTGATCATTTTCGATCGTATTACAAAGGGATAAGGTTCAAAAGTTGTCAAGCAATTACTTGGTCGACTATACCTCGGCCGCCTTCTCCACCGAAACCACGCAAAGGATTTTGATACGGTTTTCAATGTTATTTAGAGTTTTTTTAAGGGATGGTTTGGAAATATATTACATCCTAATTGTACTTCGTACGTCGCTAGTATAATGTAAAACGGATAAAACTTTTGCCTCTCTTAAAAGGACACATTTGTAAGTGAGAATCCGTGGTTCTGGAAGCGTGGCAGTGTTTTATGCTTCAAAATGTCACACTTTTCCCGTGGATTTAATAAAATGCCCGTTATGACCCTTGCTACGCTTCGGCTTTATTATGTCTACGTGAAATCGGATTTGCACTGTAAAACACTTCAACGCGGCGAGTTTTATGAACCTAGCTTGAAATTAGCGTTGTTGGTGCAGCGTAGCGAACCAAACCAAACCAAAACCAAACCAAACCAAATTTGACCACCATTGTACTACTTTTTTTTTAAATGAAATAGGAAGGCAAACAAGCAAGTGGGTCGCCAGCAACACCAAGAAGATTGCAGATGCATTGCCAACCCAGAGGGCTCAGATGGAATACCTCTTGTGCCAGTAATGTCACCGGCTGTCTTGCTCTCCACGCTGGAACACAACCGTGCAAGCACTGCTGCTTAGCGGCGGCTTACAAAGTAAATGTCAACTTGAAGTACGGTGGTTATCTTCGCGGCACAAACAGAGCAGGATCTTACATCCGGAAACAGATCAGGGATTCTTTTCGGGTCAGTAGTTTCCATGAGCGACGGTAATCACTTTCCATCAGGTGACCCGAATGCTTGTTTTCCTGCCTTTAAGAAAAACATTTGATCAACAGTGGGAAACTGCTGCCAGCGAATCAGTAGAAACAGCTAAAATTAAGCATCTTACGGCACCCTCAGAAGAACCTGGTCATACTAACATATGAAATGAGAGTTGCTCAAATTTCTCACATTACTAACAGCGACAAGGTACTAAAATGTTCAACTAATTCTGAGCCAGACCGTACAGGAAAATGAACCAAATGAAATTCCTCCGGAACCATCAGACAGACGAATGAAGCCCTAATTTTAGGTACACTTTCAGATGGTTTTTGATTTGTGCGACCTGCCTCTAGTTCATATCTTCAATACTTACTTGCATCCCTGGGCTAGAGCGTCAACGTAAGTTGCTTCCCAGACTAGCACTCTACTAAGTTAAAGGAGAATGGGCAAATTGTCCCAAGTGCTGTATACAGTTGTGCTATATCTTATTTGAAAGCTCTCAATAAGAGCTTAATTTTTTTATATGACAGCAAAACCGAGATGTATGCAGGGAAAAAGCTACAGCCCATTTTATACCTCACTTTGTACTAGCAGTTGTATGAAAAGTATCTGTAAAATCATGTTCGAGATATAGCCGAAAGATTTTAACCACGCATTACTGAGGCCACTAGAAGTAAAAAGCGTAATGGGAGCATAGGTCTAATTAGCTGTTTTTTTTTTTTCATACAAAAAAATTATTAATGCTGCAGACACCTGGTCTTCGAAACATAGCCTATGATGATCCTTACACCGAGTACTACACGTCCATACTACTCACTATTGTATACAAGGGTTGGGACAGCGCCCATACAAAAATGCCCATTCACCTTTACATAAAGTCTATCCAACCTCACTTGTCTTAAGTAGTACAGCATTTTAACCTAACGTTTCAGTTTTTACCATCAAAATATTGTCTATTTAAATAAAGCATTACAAAGCAACAAACTGCTAATCCCTCTTCTATTTAAAGCTTGGATTTGCTTTATTTGGGTGAGAAACTATGTCTAAGTGACAAAAAGTGAAATTTTTGGTTAGAATTTTGTTTTCTAAGACAAGTGGGGATTAGTAGACTTTAGTTTTTTATCAACGAGTTCTAATCATTATTAAATTCTACCTCTGTCTCGTTTATTGATTATTGATAATTTATGGAATTCCCGGTTTTAATCTTTCGAATTTACAGGGAAAGCCATCAGCTTTTCTCTAACCGCCATGAAAAATGGAACGTTAATCCAATTTGTCAACAACGCCGGTTGTCGTGTGGGATGGTTGACATTCAACGCAGCGTGGGCGTCACGACCACGACTCGTCTGTACAGCTAGCACGAACCCAGGACTATCTATGTCGATATGCACGTCCTTTTCTTTCATAAACCCAACGACAGAGATAGATACATTTTCGATGAACTAGAAGTTTTGTAAGAAATTTGGAGTAGGTTGGGTATGTTTTGGGTTGAAATAAATTACAAACTTTCACATGAAAAAAGTTTCTATCACTTTATTTAAGTACTTAAGAGTTTTATCAGCGATTTTCTATGGTAATAAAGAGCCTGAAATGTGAGATTGATTCCTAGAATTTTAATAATAATTTGACATTGGGCCTAATACAAACAGTTAGGCAGCAGGTTTATGCTGATACGAGTAAATCACGTTGACTTATTTAAAAAAAAGTGTTTTTTAGTAGTTGTTGTTATAGCGGTAACAGAAATACATTATCTGTGAAATTTTCAACTGTTTAACTAACACGGTTCATGAGATACAGCTTGGTGACAGACGGACAGACGGACGGATAGCAGAGTCTGAGTAATAGGGTCCTGTTTTACCTTTTGGGTACGGAACCCTAAAAATGCTGACTCACTAAAAAGAGTGCGTAGGTTTTTTTAAACGCTCATCTCTCTCTCTCTCTCTTATTTTACATTTTTAGTATTGCTTATCAATTTTCTCCAAACGCATGAATATTACAAAGTACTTATAAACTCATATCAAAGTAGAAACCAAATGGAAAGTTTGACAAATTGGTAAAGTTTCCTTAAAGCCGATAAACGAAATAAAGTTAGTGCAAATAAGTTAAATCTAAGATGATATTTTTCCTTTTACTCTCTGGTGGGACCTTCTGCAAAGTCCGAAGGATCGCTACCACCATCTTGCTCGCTAATCCAGCCGCCAAGCAGCTTGTATTGTTGTGTTAGTGTTAGCGTGGAAAGCAAAACAGCCGCTGTAATTTGGCCTTCTTGATGGGCAGCGCATCAACAGTCTGCTTGTTGTTGCGGGTATCTACTATAAGCGGAGGTGATCACTAACAATCAGATGACCCACTTGCTCGTTTGCTTTTCTATTGTATGACAAACAAAAAAAGCGCACCGCAAAACTACACGAATTTATAAAGTCACACCATTTAGCCACATTAAATAGATAATTAAATGATATTTAATGACAACACTAAGAAAAATCTTACGCATCTGGCAGGACTTGAACCAGCAAACCTTGGCATTCCGTGTCGCAAGCTAAACAAAAAAAGAGAAATTTCGAATTTATCCGAAAGAAAGATTCCGTTGCTGTTACTAATAAGTAAAACACAGTGAAAATTTCGAAATCCCTGTTTCACACGCAGCATTTCACCTTGAAGCAAACCCTCCAGAAATAAACGTTTCGTATATCAGACGCCATTAAGGTTGGCATTATCAGTCCACCGGAAGCACGTCGCGGACCGGAAGTAGGCTCTATCGAGCCCGGATGTCCGTGCGCAATCAGTCTCAGATAAGATAAATCATTATAAAATGTAAAATAATTTGTCGTAGCCCAATTTGTAAGGGATTTCGAGTTATAGGTCGATTCGTAAGAGGCTGCACCGTATGTCTATGAAATTAATGACAGCTTCATACATTTTCAGTGCCAGCTCTTATTGAATCGACCTATATATTTTTTTATTATCAAATATGTTTACAAGGCATTACAGTCAAAAACAAATACACCTAGGAACAAAAATAATATTAACTAAACGTAATAAATCATCTAAAAATACTAGATTGCCTATTATCCATCATCTCACAAAATCTTAAACATTCACGACACACATCCGCCCATCGCCTCGCAAACAAATCACACTCTTGTCTTCAGCCGTCTACTACGTCTACACCACGCGACGTATTTTGATACAATTTTCACTGTAATTGAGACCTTTTTTAAGGAAGGTTTATGGGTACATTACCTTCAAATTGTACCCTTGCATTGCCGGGGCGAAGGGGGGGAGGGGGGTCGCTAGTTCTCTATAATGCTCAATACAAGCTTTTTTCAATTCACGAAACCGTAAAGTTTTATTTCAACATCCATTTTCCCACAACTTTCAATATTGTGAGCTTCTTTATACCTATGCTGATTTGACTTTTTTCTACTGAAATAAAAGTCCTGCGTATTTTTGTGGACAGGAACAATGCTGTAGTGTATTTTTTTAAAACTAGTTTGCTGAAATCCTGGAATGCACTAAAACTCTAGCTATGTCTGTTCCGTAGCGGTGTCCAAAAGTGTACACACATATTTAAAGCTTTTTCCGTGTTGAAGCGTTCACTAGCTAATCCTATCTGTACGGTCAGCATAATATTTACAGAGTTTTTTTTAAATAGAGTTACCTTGTTACGAATCAGAGGTAACTCTAGAATTTGTTATTTAGTTAGTAAATCACAATAAAAAATCCTTGTCATGTAAACAAAATTCTAACCTAAAATTTCACTTTTATCACCAATAATTTATCGCCTAAATAAAACAAATCGAGGCTGTAATCAGAAGTTAAGCTTGCTGCTATTTGGTGGCTGAATAAGAAGATAAAGAGTATTATCTATGTCTCATGGCTCTTATGGACACCAAAGTATACTGAGGCAACTGCAAAATCACGATTTCATAGGAGAGCTGTACAAAGACAAAATAACACGTTTTTTTTATTACTGTGGCCCTAACATGACTGGCTAAGTTTAGTTTATCTCTATCTGCGTCCCTTTCTTATGACACTAGTTAGACAGAGACACAGGGAGGGGTTAAACTAAACCTGGGCTGTCATATTAGGGCCGTTGTAAAGGTAATTTTATACAATGAATTGTTCGTTGAAACAAAGCTATTTTCTTTCAGTCTGCATTTATTGTAACAAATCAAATTCCCGATGTTTCAAGCCCTTTCAGTTCTTATGTTAACGGGCAGACCCCAGTCTCGAGACAGTTTCCTTTTAACACTACACGGGGACCCAAAAAAGGTCTCTGAAGACTTAATTTGCATAACAGAGATGTAATCTCTAAGATAATCTTGTTAACCGAGACAGTCGCGTAACAACGCAACTAAAGACGTTGCACCGACAAAACTAACACGTACAGAAGCCACGACTCCAGAATTCCAATTCAGCTAATGCATGCATTGCAAGTTTGATCTCGACAAACGAGATAAGTCCACTGGCGGAACTGGATCAAATGTTTGGCATGCTTAACATCGCCGCAAATGTTTGCCAGAACTGCACACGCTGGATTACTGCTTAAGCTTGCAGCTGTATGGTGGCTGAATAAGATCTCTTCTATCTCTCATGGCTCTTTTGATTCATGACTTTATTCACTCTTTCTATTGACTCTTCTAAGTCAAAGTGGATATGAAAATGTTCTTTGTGTGTTATGCAACTCTTCAGAATATGGAACTAGAATAAAAGAAATCGATTAAGAATTGAATTTAAATGTGTCCTCTTCACACATATATACTTAATAATTTTTAAACACACTCCAATTGTGTTTTCCAATAAACGTTTTTTTTATTTCAATAAAAAAATCCATTACAATATTTTCAATCCAAAGGAATACATACATTTGTCTACATCTGTTAATTAAGGGACCGTGAAAAGAACATGTCTAATTATCATGTAATTTTTTTTTTCTCAACTATATTTTGAGATTTTATCTCAAAATGTAGTTGAGAGCTCTACTCGTATACTTGTATTTTGAGATTAAAATCTTCTTTAAAAAAAACATGTCTAGACAATGTTTTTTTTCCGTGGACCCTTCAAATAGAAATGCTTCATTTTTATGATCAAGGTATAATTAAGTATGATATTGGCGTTGTTTTCCGGATACAGAAAATTGAGGTTTGCTTCATTCTTTGAGTTGAGGCTATTGTGGTACTTTGCACAATTCTGTCAATCTCGAGTTTTGGGCCTAATCCGTGAAAGTCAGCAAATATGAGCTAAACATAAAGACGAATCCGAGTAATGCCTGCTTGAGGTTGTTTAAAAGGCTTTCATGAATGAAAATGAAAATGAAAATGAAAAATTTATTTTGCAAGTAGGCCATATAGGCTCTTTTACATGTCTGAATCTACTAGCGCTTCGGAAAATGGAAGAATCTGCTGAGAAGAAACGCCGCAAGAAACTCAGCAGTTTATCTTTTTTTTTTCTTCTCTTTTCAAAACAAGATTACAGAGCAATATACACAATCATAACAATAGTTCACATAAAGTGTGAGAAAAAAAAAAAAAAGATAATAAATAGCACAGCAAGCTTTAAGCATATTGAACGAACTGGCACTAGTACAGATTGACCAAGAGATGTATAGGGTCCCCAGGTCAAAGAAATTAGAATCGGGATGTATGTGGTCCCTGATCAAATACTTAGTCTAAATAACTTAGAGATGTATAGTCTCTAAGGGTCAAAACAAATTAATTACCTTAATCTATGCTTAGCAGAGGTGTAAAACGCCTCCACGGTCAAATTGTACAATATTACTTGGAGATGTATAGTCTCCGAATGTCAAAAGAATATAAGAATAAAATATTCATGTCAAAAAAAAAAAAATTGGTGAAAATCCAACAAAATCAGTAATATAACAATAACAACTCAATATATGTCTATATTTAGTTGTATATATAAATATAAATAAATAGACAACACGATGAAGTCTCCCACATCAAACCGCATTCAAGTACCTACATTTTAGGCTTTTTGAGAATTACATTAGTCTTTGCAGCATGAATAGTCCGGACCCCACAAACAGCACCCGATCACGAGTATGACGCGTATCTCAGCCATCGTCTCCCTCAACCATATTGCAGGGAAGGTGGCGACCCGATCAACGACGCCACCGTAAGCAATGCCCTTTAAGCGAGCATGACATACTCAAGCTGTACGACTACAAAAGAGAAATTGAATACGGCTCGTCTGGCGAGAAACATCACAATGTGCTCCAAAATAAAAATTACACTTTAATAGGATGTCATACATAATTAATAGGAATAAAATTAAGTGATAAAAAAAAAGATTAATGCTTAGAAATGTCACAAACATACAATTATTTATTAAAGTCAAAGATATTTAAATTAAATAGTGAACAGCCGATATTTAAATTAAATATTCACGCCTTTAGAACTGGCCATGTGACCAAAGCTCGCATAAAGGGGCTTTTACGGTCGTCACGCAGTGCACGTATGATTTTTATTCTGTCTAGATGTCTATTAAAATAGTATTAGTTTGTTATTATTGGTAGTAAAGGATCCTAACTCGAAGTATCACTACAGAAATATGCAGTAACATGATGCACATTGAACAATATCTGCTGCAGCCAGGGTTCAGGATCAATAAGCACGAAAACACGACTGTCATTTTTTCTGTGAGATAGAAGGCAAAGTGCAAGGGCGAGCTATTTATAATGTTTTTTATTCAATAGTTGGAATGGGAAATTCTGCAAATGAGTTTGTCATGTGGTGTCAAATATAGCAGCTTGAAAAAAAAGACGCACGTAGACCTTGGCTGAATGGTAGCTTTATGTAGTCACTGCGGTGTCATTTACAAATATCGATTATTTAAAAGTATAACGCTGCGGACAATAATAAGATTTACACACATTGCTGACCTAGTCCAGCAAAGAAGTGCGCGATCCATCAAGACACAGCTTCGTGTCGTCTTTTACGAAAGCAACGTAATATTTCCGAGCATGTTTGACAAAAAATAATTCAGAAGCAACCGTCAGTGGACTGTAACATATGACTGAATTGCTTGAACCCAAAGATCGCGCCAATAACTCTCTAAGCCAAAACGGAAAACTATACACATCGGGCTATTCCGCAGTGGGCTAAAGTATGATTGATGACGAACTTAGCCGAATGCTCGGTGTGTATCCGCGCGAGCATGAACCAGCCGCCTCGACATAATTAATTACTCTACGATATTTACATGCCATAATTGAAACGTGTACGCTGATGTTTATTTAGAGATGCAAATTTATCTAATTTGTACAGGAATTACGGCAGACTTCGTGCAGGTTTCGTGAACTTGAAAAGTTCTGGGCGGTTTCGTTTGACAGGCGGCTTTGTCTTAATACATTTTATTGACTTAGGTACAGTCAAGGAAATTGAAACACGTACCACCGTAGAACCTAGTCGAAGAGATATACGCGTGACATTTGTTTGACATAGCGTGGCGTTTAACGCGTCGCGTCATTGCGTTAGGGTTCTAAGGTGGTACGTGAATATATTTCCCCTACTGTACAAAGATAATATTGTAGGTTTGAACTAATACTATTTTTGCTTTTGGATGACTTTCAATCTTCTTATCAAGTTCATTGCTGAATGATCATGATTCAAAGCTGTAACGTATAGAACCAACTAAAGTCATTGGCTGCCTTTTTTGGTTTGAGCCAAGATTCTCCTGTCTTTTCAGCGACTTTTAGTCTTCTCATGAAGTTTATTAGCGAATGACAATGTTTTAAAGTTTGACGTAGAGTCGTCCCAGTAACTGGCTTGCCACTTTTGGTTTGAGCCAAAACTCCCTTCTCTTTTTCGTTTGAGTGACTTTCAGCATTTTTATGAAATTCATTAGTAAATGATAATGGTTTAAAGCCTTACATAGAGTCGACCAAGTAATTGGTTTGCGACTTTTGATTTGAGTCCACTCCTTATTACAATAAACGCGATTTAAGCTTTATTCTACATATAGTTTTTACTAGCAAAGATAATGAACACGTAATATATAGAAGTGACGTCATACCTAGGTACCCGTTTTGTATGAAACATTTTATTAACATATAGCCTAGTGATTCCCACTAGGAAGTTGAGAAGTGAGTTTGTATGATGAATATATAATGAATGTTATAACCTGAGTCGTGCTTATATGTATCTATTTAAGTATGTATAGCACATTCTTTGTTTAGTTGGATATGTCTTTTAACCATAGTACAACCTTAGCGTGTATTTGATGAGGAGGATAAGTTCGCCAAATTGCAAAGTTTGTGGAGTTCCCGAAGATTTCTATCATTTGGTCATGGAGTGTGTACGGACGAAGCCTATTAGAGACAGGACGGGTTGTTTGCGCAATTGGGGTTTGGTTCGAATGAATTTTATCCGAACCAACTAGCGATGCAGCTGCATCGCTAGTTTTACAAACACCTAGCTAGGTGTTTGTACAAATGTTAGTTTTTTTTTTTTTTCCTGTGTTGTGGATCTTTTATCTGTTTTTGTATTGTTTTCTAATGGGGCTGACATGTTCAATTTTGATCACAGCCCTAAATAAATAAAGAATTAAAAAAAACCTTAGCTTAGATTGGGAGGTCTATTCGTATAAATTATCCCAAGATATTTATTTATTACCTAAATCAAGTCATACTTGTCTCATTTCAAAAGTCGTAACTTCGTAACTCGAACAGATTCAATATCCTCCGGAAGTCGGGTGATCCTGTAAGTTTATACTTCTTGCTTTGACGTAGAATAATGTCAGCCATTTGTTTCCGAAGCTGTGTGAGATGGCTATCAATTAGTAAGCTGGTATCTTTAGAAACAGGAGGACAAAACAAGCCAAGACAAATATAGGTAGAGTGATAAAACCTTGACATGTCAAAGTCCTTGTGACATTGACAAAAGATGCGATTTTGCTTTTTTTTTTAATGAAATAGGAAGGCATACAAGCAAGTGGGTCACCTGATGGTAAGTGATCACCACCGCCTATAGACACCCGCAACACCAAGAAGATTGCAGATGCGTTACCAAACCAGAGGGCTAAGATGGAATACCTCATGTGCCAGTAATTACACCGGCTGTCTTGCTCTCCACGCCGGACCACAACAGTGCAAGCACTGCTGCATAGCGGCAGGATTAGCGAGCAAGATGGTGGTAGCGATCCGGACAGACCTTGCACAAGGTCCTACCACCCGCAAAATTGCCACCCTTTTGCTTGTTGTAAATCAAAAATTTCTTGTAAATTTCCTGCTAAGTTACAATGATTGATATACCTACACGGTGACATGAATTTGGCATCCAGGAGTCATTTTTTTACTCACTAATCGAGTGCATTACTTTTAAGTATGCACGTCAATATATGTAGAGTGACCAACCTGACCATAAGGTTAGTAAGTTTTTTTTTTATTTGAATAATTTATTAAGTAATTATTTTACTTAACCACACATATAGTTAACTTTTACTTTGCCTAGCTAGTAAGAACATTTTATACCTATATACTATTATAAATTCACCGTGTATTTAGCAACAATTATGCAAAATAAACAGATAATAAAATCTCGTTTCACTCAGTTGCGACGGTGTCCCGAATTAACTTCCACAGGCAAGGATTCACTTGAATAATGGTAATTATTTTACGAGCTGCAAGGGGGCCGTAAAGCAATCAAGACAGTTTAATTTTGAACCTTTCCCGGCTGAATAAATAACATGCGCGGCGCACCGCTCGCCACATCAAGGCGAAATTCCTGCTAGAGGACACCGACTTGATTAGAAATGCCTTACTAAATGACATGTGTCAGAAATAGTATATTATAGCACAATTATTACCCACAGTGACTTCGGCTGTCATCGAAAATGACAAAGCAAATAAAATTAATTTTTAATAATGTATTATTTCTGTTTTAGTTTTAATGTTTTACTTTAGTTTTGATTAGTTTTAATTGTTAGTTTTATTACATTTAGCTTTTTTTTAAATTGATTTAGATTTTCTTTTTTTTCTTTTATTGTTTAAATGTTTTTTCTATTTGACATCCATAGTAAAGATTATCAAAATTTTAATTTCAATTTTAAATCTTAATTTATATTACGCACTAACATAGTTTTTTAAGTAATTATTGTTACTAATACATTACGGGATCAGATACTGCAATAAAATGAATTTAAATTTGAAATGACATAAAATTAAGTAATGTGAATAAATAAACTTTAACAACAAATTTAAGCAATATACATTGCTGTTTTTATATAGAGGGTCAAGTATCATGTAATAGTCCAAAAAAGTTACTAAAAACATTGTTTTTTTTTATTTTTTTGGGAAAAAATATACTTCCAGGGGGCCTTGTAAAGGGTTAAACATTGAAATAACTGCTTTAAAAACGTTTCAACTGCGCATAAAAACCAAATATCAAAGCTGTACATTATATTAACACGTTTTTGCACCCGCAAAAGTTCGAAAAGCGCCGACGCAGGGAACTGTTAATCCCTTGGGCTCGGTTACGAGTTATGAGGGTACATACATACATACGTACACATTACACTCGTAGCTTAGGGTCGGTTAAAACATGGATGTAATTGGGTTTATCTTGGGAAAGGTTGCTTCATGATTCTGATTGCGATGAATCTTTGGGGTTGATTAAAACTGTAATAGGCATTTCAGGTAACAAGAAAATTGGTGTTTTTGTACCTGTGTTAAGGACGTACATATGTAGTATTGTAGGGTCCAAATTTAGAGCATTAAGTACGGGAGATGGCATTCAATGACTTACCCTTCTGCCAAAGGTATAGGCACAATGTGCCAACGCGACATAAAAACTAAATTACAATCGATTATTTTGTCAGTCGCTAAATCGCCACCGAAGAGATAACAGCTCACCAAAAATGCCTTCATGTGCTATAAGCACCTGTACAATTTGTTCTAACACATCAAGTTGATGAACAGGTTAAAAATTCATTTAAAAAAACATTATTAAATACTTTATTTATTTTTAATAACTACTATAACAGTGTATATAATAGTCAATATTAAGGGTAACAACTTAAATGTAATTACTGTGTAAATAATTCATAAATTGTTACGAACGAATGAATTCTTTTTTTAATCTTTACTTATGTAGGGGCTCTGAACAAAACTGACCTTGTCAGTCGAATGAAAACATAAAACAATTATTTAACTTCATTTCTTACATTAAAATGTAAAGACTAACACACGTACATAATTTGTTCTAAAACTTCTTTCTGATATTCCAAAAATATACATTAAGGCTGTTTGTGCCACTTTCTTCATATTAGAAACCCAGCACATACTAATGTCAACTTGAAGTATGTCGGTTGTCTATGCGGCACAGCGGTTATCTCATAGAAATATTATAGCATATAGTTTTAAAATTGGACGTGATATTTTAATAGCTGATCTCCTTTAAATGGCATTATAATGTGCCAAAAAGAGACGACTACATACTCGAAACCTCGTCTACAGTTTACACCATGTACATACATGAAACGTCAAAATGGCTACCTTTGTACACCAAAGTCGACCAAGAAATTGCTTGACCACTTTTCGACTGTATTACAAAGCGATAAGGTACAAAAGTGGTCAAGCAAATTCTTGTTCGACTATACATTAAAGTAGAATAATCTATGTTTATCTTCTTAATTTGCAGGTTTGACTACTTTGACGCACACCAAAGGTAACCATTTTGACAGTTTTGGGTATGTACGCTTGACATGTAGATTCTTCATCGAAGAGTTATCTATGCGGACATTATACCTTCAGATAATATAGATTGCCAATGGCTGAATTAGTGGAGATTATTGCCAAAATAACATCCAAACTAATAAATATAAAAATATAAATAAAATACATAGGCTGCTAAAAACATAACCCTTCCTTTTGGCTTTGCCGTAGTCGGGTAAAAAGTCTGTCTGTCTAGCTTTCACGCTTAAACAGCTGAAAAAAATTTGGACAAAAATTAATAGATCAATAATTTGATACCCGGGGCCAAACAGGCTATAAAAATAAACCCCTAATAGGGTGAAATGGGGGTTGAAACTTTCTATGGAAAATGCTAAAATGGTGAATTTTGTGGATGGCTGAAGTAGGAGGCAATAAAGAGTCTTTTGAATATCAGAGAATTTGCGGACAACACCAAGTTTTACATACCATACCTCCCGGCTGTGCACAGTCCGTCCAGATCCACCACCATCTTGCTTGCTAATCCAACCGCTAAACAGCAGTAGATATTTGTACTCTTGTGTTTACTGTGTGTGTTAGACCAAGTTGAATCAAATACGTTGCTTTTAATTTCGCTTATTTAAAATTGTAATGACAACACAAAGAAAAATTAGGGCAATGGCAGGACTTGAACCTGCAACATCAGCATTCCGTGCCTTGCGTTTTCCAGTTTCGCCACACTGCCGCTGCCCTAAGCTGCAAATTTTTCAATGTGCTTCGTCTTACGGTCATTATCGATTTTAAGGGTACAACTACCCTCGGTGTCATCTATATGAAACTTTTTTTTTTGACAAGTTATCATATTCAACTGGGTACCTTTACAGCTACCGTCAGCTGACGAGAGATGGCGCCGTTTTGTTATTAAATTTTGTAACCGAAATTTCTTTCGATTTTAATTTTAAATGTTTTAAACATTCAAATTATTAAATTAAAATTGTAATGACAACACAAAGAAAAATTCGTTTATTTACTATGAAATTAAGTAAACTCCTAATAATTTTCACATTGGGAAAATAAATTATTTCTACAAGAATTGTACCAGCGCGATTTATTTTCATACAAAGTAAAGCATCACAGAAGCTAAATAAATTTCAATACATTTTTTCCTGGTTATTACAAAAAAAAAGGTTCTTAAGAGCTTTGGAAGGAACAGGAACAGTCAGTCACTTGACAAAATGTCATTAAGGACCCTTGACTTGCGTTACCTTCCCCGGATACTTGACTTTGACACGTTACAAGGTTATAATGTTACACAAAAGAAAATATGTTTTCCTTTGAAAATAATCATTATCCTCCTAGCTATTTTTCCCGAATCCTCATTCAGGGACGATTTTGAATAAAGACAAAGGAAAGATAATATAGATATAAAAATAAATCACAAGTAATATTGCACTTGAAGGGAACTCTCCGTATGAAAAAAAAGGAAGGGGAACCCCTGGCAAACGTACCCTGATCAAATCGGAGACATTCTGGAGGAAGGCCAGGTCAGGAGTACCCTAAACTGACGAGCACGCATGAAGAATGTTATGAGAGTAAGTGAAGCAATGGTTGTAAGTCAGGATCTGAGCAAGTGGAAATCCGTGGTCTCTGCCTACCCCTCCTTGAGACAGGCGTGACTTAATATATATGTGTGTATGTAATAATCATTGGGTGGTCTGTTACCACCTAGCCTGAAAATAAATTTCTTAATAAAAATAACATTTCACTAGCGTGTGAAATTTGACGAATGCCAATGTGAGAATATGATTCATTTCATATTGATTAAGCTACATTCATCATATCATCATATCAGCCGGAAGACGCCCACAGCTGGGCATAGGCCTTCCCCGAGGATTTCTAGCCATTTGGGGAGAAATGCCATAATCGCCACGCATGGCAGACGTGTTGGCGATCGCAGTGTGATGGTGACCACACCATGAGTACCAACTCAGAAGGAGGCTGCTGCTCATCCTCTGGTTTGAGTCCCTTTGTCGACTTTTACGACACCCTCGGGAAGACTTGGGGTGGTGCAATTCGTAGCCGGACACACGGCCATTACGCACATTAAACTACATTGGTTACATTCAACAAAGACTCGGCTCATTTCTTGGTAAAACTTTCCCCGTACTTTTGCTTACTCTTAAACATAATTCCTTATCAGATGTACAGTCAAGGAAATTGAAACACGTACCACCGTAGAACCTAGTCGAAGAGACATACGCATGACATTTGTATGACATAGCCTGGCGTTTAACGCGTCGCGTCATTGCGATAGGGTTCGAAGGTGGTACGTGAATATATTACCCTACTGTATGTATGTCATAGAATAAAAGTAAATAACAAGCTTGAGGTCTTTCAAAAATTCATGTCTAGTTATTCGTCCATTTAAAATTATTCGTTTAAGTCTATTTCGGTCTGTCCGTTGCTAGGGGCAGAGTCTTCGTACCCCTTCACTAGGTTCTCTAATATGAACCTGATTGTCAGTTTGTATATATTCTCTATGTTGGGCGTGTAGCGTTCGCCCAGCGTCGTCTTCGCTGCTTCCAGGAAGGGCTGCTCGATTTTCTGTAAACAAATATTTAAGAGGATTATAAGGTTGATCTGATACTTTTAACTCCGGTTTTGCAGAATAAATACAATCTGTACTAATCTATGCATACTCGTGTAATAAAATCGTTGGCTTTTCGTGTCTGTACAATTTTTTTGCTATACCTAAACTGCAAGAAAAAATATATTTTTGTAATTTATGTACAATAAAGAATTTACAAACATACATATTAGAAGACGTTAGAATTAAGTAACAGAGGTGCAATTTATTTGGTGCCAGGTAAAGGTGCCCAAGGAAGACTAGCGTCGTGGTACGTAGCCGTGCCGCGACACATGCTGAGTGGGTACCCTTTCGGTGTTCCAGTTGTAAGATCATTCTGTGTATACTGTTTTCTTTCTTTTGGATCTCACCCGGTGAATAAAGCTCAAGCTCACCAAAATGGCCGAATCTCTATGATAAACGGCCTTTGTAGAGCTTTAGCCACTGGGTGAGATTCAAAAATCGCACTCCGGCACGCAAAAAAATAATTTGTGAAAATGTTTGTCTGCATGTCGGTTTGATTGTTCGTTTGTGCGCGCACCACGCAAAAGCCACTCATTCAATTTTAATGTTTTTTTTTTCATTAAAATCGACCCACGGAATCAGAAGATTTTAAATTTTTAGTTTGAATAAGAAACCTCATAGCATAGAGCATCAGCACATAATAGATCGAAGTCCACGCGGACAAAGTCGCAGGCAAAAGCTAGTCAATGTTAAGCCACAGTAGCCAAGTATTGCCACATAGAGCTATGTGCTACGCTTGTATGGCTACAAGCGTAGCGCCGTTTTCACGCCTTGTAGCGCTCTTTATAAACGATGGATCCTATTAAAATTCTAAATAATAGTAATGATGTTTGAATTTTTGTTAATTAACATTAACAGCTGAACGGAAATGAAATTGGTCAGACAGCATGTCCTGGATTAAAACATAGGATGCTTTTTAGCGCGGACTTAGCCTGGTAGCCCTTTTTACCCGACTACGGCAAAACCAAAAAGAAAGGTTATGTTTTTAGCAGCCTATGTATTTGTACTTATATTAAAACTTGATCTTGCTTACATTCAGTGCCAAGGACTCGCTAGGTGAGTTCTCTATTCGTAGAGGATTTTCACTACAAAGCGAGAAACTCTTGCTTCGAGCTACGAGCGTAGCACGCTCTGGCAGTTAATGTGTTAATACAACCATTATAATTAGATTTTTACCAAGATGCACAATTAAATTTGTCACATAGAAAAAAATCTTAGCGTGCAATAAGTATAGCCTTTAAAAGCCTTCTAACTTAAGGAGAGAAGACATCAAAGTGATTGAGTTATCTCTTTCGTTCACTCTTTGTTCGTTCATTCGTTCACTTCGATCACTCAGCGCGTTACGACTTAGAATTCTCAGGTGCTGTATTCATAGTATGGGAAGTTCTGGTTTGCGCTAAAGTATTTTCACATTTTTTTTATGAAACAGGAACGCAAACAAGCAAGTGATCACCTGATGGTAAGTAATCACCACCGCCTATAGACAACCGCAACACCAAAGAGATTGCAGATGCGTTGTCAACCCAGAGAGTTAAGATGGAATACCTCTTGTGCCGGTAATTACACCTACTGTCTTACTCTCCACGCCGGAACACAGCAGTGCAAGCACTGCTGCTTAGCGGCAGGATTAGCGAGTAAGATGGTGGTAGCGATCCGGATATTTTTTTTTTGTGTTATAGGAAAACGTATAAGTGGAGAAGTTGATGGTAAGTGACCATTACCTGGGGGTAGACACCCGCAGCACCAAGGAGACTGCAGATGCGTTGCCAAGCCAGAAGGCCAAAATGGAATATTTCTTACTTGTGCCAGCAATTTCACTGGCTGTCTTTCCTTTTTAAAACTATCAAATATGGAAGCCAGAAATTATGTGATAAGAGATAAACGCGGATTGAATCTTCTCTCGGTATTTTTAATGTAGTGACAAAAATTGAGAACGGTATGTTAAGACGGTTAGGGCTGCCCTGTCTTTTTGTATACCAGGTAGCGCTATTCACCCACGAAAATATTAAAGTATTTAAGCGTAGGGGACTAAACGTCAGATACCCCCTGCGCAGCAACAGGCATGCGTGTAGGCTAGTCGCCGACCGACATCGGCTCGCCAAGTCCGAGCGATCGGTCTATTACCTTGGGACGGCCATTTATAATCGGTTGCCATATTCTGTCAGGAGTGCAGCTTCCGTCACTATATTTAAGGGCAGGCTAAAAACATGGCTCTTTGAAAGACTGTTTTATAGCTATAATGAATTTTTTGATTTGCCTCTTGCACTGTAATCAGTGTTGGGCACAGATTGTATGTAATGTAACGCTAAAAAAATGACATGTAACAATTGGTTATCAATAAAATATTTCATTTCTTTTCATTTCATTTCATAAAGAGAGGACAGAGGAAAGAAGAGTTATAAAAAGGGTGTATGAAGTGTGAGGGGTTGTAAAAATGGGAAAGGGAATACCTCTGCGAACGTGCTCCTATCAGATCAGAAACATTCTGAAGAAAGGCTTGGTCAGGAGTGCCCTAAACCGAGGAGCATGCATGAAGAATGTTGTGAGAGTAAAAGCACAGGTTGTATGTCAGGATCGTAGCAAGTGGAAATCCGTCCGGAAAACAGGCGTGACTGTAAGTATGTTATTATTATAATTATTATAAGCTCACGCCTGTTTCCCTTTGGGGTAGGCAGAGACCACAGAACGCCATTTGCCCCGGTCCTGGCATACTTTCCTCGCTTCCTCCACACACATTCCTCTCTTCATACATGCTCGGCGGTTCCGGGTACTTCTGATTTGACCAGTCTTCAGGACATCACAAATTTGGTCGACAAAAGTACGCCGAGGCCGCCCTCGATTCACTCGCCCCATTACATCACCTTTGTATATTTGCTTACATAATCGCCTTTCATCCATTCGTTCAACATGCCCAAACCAACGTAACATTCCTTTCTCTATTCTAGTCACTACATCTTCTTTCAAACCACACTTTTCCCTTATAACACTATTTCTCACTCTATCAGTCAGCTTAATCCCACTCATACTACGCAGAGAACGCATCTCTACAGCATTTATTCTACTCTCGTGCTTCTTCTGCCAAACCCAGCTTTCACTTCCATACATCAACGTGGGCACTAACACGCCATCGTGAACAGCCAAACGTGCCTTTTTAGAGACATTCTGGCTGCTCACAAAAGCATGCAGAGCTCCATTTATACAATTTCAATTTATACAATTTGTATGTATGTATATTATCTTAGCTTATCTTATCTTATATGTATGAAAAATATGATGTTATTATGTGTGTGTATGGTGCCTTGCACGTATTGGCAAGCGCAGCGTAGGACGACCAGCCACAAGATGGTCCGATGACCTCATACAGGTGGCAGGAAGACGCTGGTTGCATGCCGCTTCCAACCGGTCACTTTGGAAATCCATGGAGGAGGCCTATGTTCAACAGTGGACTTCTTGTGGCTGAGATGATGATGATGATGATGGTGCCTTGGTGTTGCTATCGATCTCTAATCAAAACTTACACCCTGTATATGCATAAAATGCATATACAGAGTGTAAGGTAACGAGTGGATAATACTTGAACTGGCTATAGAGGCACTAAGTTATGTTATGTTTGCTGATGATATATCTATTGTTGTGACGTCAAAAAAGAAGGAAGATATTACTGAACATGAATGTAAAATCAAAAACATGTTAGAGATTGTAATAAAATGGTTAGAGAGACATAATTTACAGATAAATATTAGTAAAACAAATTATGTACAATTCAGTTCAAAACGAGCTGATAATACTACACTTAATATACATTACAGAAATGAGCAAATACATGAAATGAATAATGTAACATTTTTAGGATTAATTGTAGAGAAACACTTAGACTGGCAGCCGCAAATAGAAAAAGTTTGTTGTAAACTGAACCGATTTGTTTATGTATTACGTAGATTGAGACGCATTTCAGGCTTGCATTCTACCTTGGCCGCCTACCATGGATATGTTAGCTCGACCTTAAGATACGGTCTTATTCTATGGGGAAACTGTTCCAATTTTAATAAGCCATTCATTGCGCAGAAAAAATGTATACGTGCTATCTGTGGTTCAGCCCCATACAAATCATGTAAGCCACTTTTTAAAAAGCTTGGCATACTGCCTTTGCCTTGCCTCTATATTTTGGAAATCTGCATCTTTGTAAAGAGACACATGTATCTTTTTAAGACAGCTGAACAGATTTCTGAAAGAAATAGACGGAATCCAGGACGACTGGTACATGATTGTGTTCCTGTGTGTATGAGAATTTTTAACAAACTACCAAAACATATACAGGCGCTACCTCTGAATAAGTTTAAAAATAAGTTAATGGAAATACTGTCAGATAAAAACTACTACAGTGTAAAGGACTTCCTCTTAGAGGGAAAATTCCCATAAAGTTTTAAAATTTTTGCATGCTAGTATAATAATACAGATAGCAGAATAAGCTACCTATTGTCTCCGTACCACCTAATGACTCGATGTACCTACTTATTCTATGCAAATAAAGATATCTATCTATCTATCTATCTATAAGTCAGTTCAGAAAGTATTAAGTTAAGCTCTGTGGGTTTGATAATTCCTATAACGGCGGTGTTCACATACTGTTAAGACTCATGAGCTCGTTTGATTTTGTACTTCCATAAAAATATAATGCAGAAATTATTTGACATGATTTATGTAAACTCAAATGAAATCAAACCACGTAGTTCAAGCCTCAACAAGCTCACCTTAGCAGCCTCAGTTGAAACAAAAACTTTGTTTTCAATCCAAAACAGCGGTCGTTGTTTTCGCATCGTTTACAAAAATAGCGTCTGTAATTTATGCAAAAAAACTTTTGTTGACAGTAAGGTAAAACGAAAATAAAAACGATTTGTTTGGTTTTATGACAAATCAACACACAAAACGAAAACTGTCGATTTTAAAAATATTTAGGTTATACAGGACTTATACCGCGTAACACACTCACAGCTAAAAATTTAAAAATGGATGGACTCCATACAATTTGAGTGTCAAAAATAAAAAGACGACGTAACTTATATTGACTCTGGTCTTATACTCTCAGCCATTTCATAATGGTGAATCTTCATTAACACTGACAATTTCTTTTTACCCCAGAAATTTTAGTTTTTGTATGATCGTATTAATTGAACTCGGTACTTCGTGAAAATTGCAAAAGTCCCCTTTTAACGAATATCTTTAAACTAAGAGATTTCTATGACTTGGGTTCAAAAGAGAATGGCGAACGGAAAGGGGTAAAGTTAATTAGCAGCCATTGCCCGTGGTTTTTGTGCGGTAATTGGCCGCACTGACTGTGCTTTTTCACGAGACCCGAAAAGGGTCTACCGGACCCCAATTTCAAAACTACACGTTAACAATGTAATCAATAAAATTAACTTTGTTAATGGTCCTAAAAAGCCGAGGGCCTACTTTAAGTTTGTATGTATTTACAAGCTGTTTGATAATGAGTGGATAATACGTGAACTGGTGTGATGACACGGGCGCTTAATCAATTTTTAAATTGTCTTAGTTTCCTTTCGAATTAGCCACTCATCAATAAACATCCTGTATATTGGCTCCCTGTGTGATGTCAGTGCCTTCTAGCAACCGAAAATTCAAAGGACATTGTTTCTGCCAGAATACCTACTATCACAAAATAAAAGTAAACCAAGTAACGTTTAAAATGCATAATAAATTCGTTGTCGGCAGTGTACAGTAGGGGAAATATATTCACGTACCACCTTAGAACCCTATCGCAATGACGCGACGCGTTAAACGCTAGGCTATGTCATACAAATGTCATGCGTATGTCTCTTCGACTAGGTTTTACGGTGGTACGTGTTTCAATTTCCTAGACTGTACACTGCACGGGTCTTTGGTTTAATAACGTAACTAACGATACCAATGACTTACTATATTGAGTGGTCTAAACCATCACTATGTTCCACCTAGCTGCGGTTCCGGCACCTCACCAGCTCTGTGTCGCTTTTACGTGCAAAAGGCGCCGTGACGTACGCGTTACACGCGTTGGTGAACGCATGAAGACCACGATCATTGTTCTAATGTATAGTCGACCAAGTAATTGCTTGACCACTTTTGGACCTTATCACTTTGTAATACGGTCGAAAAATGGTCAAGCAATTCCTTGGTCGACCATACTAGAGCAACCTATGGTTCAACGATCAAGACTTACCCAAAAGTTGCTGGCTTGGAACCCATCGACTTGATGATGCGTGGCTCCAACGTGCCGCACGTACACCATGAAGCCATCCACATCCCGGATAGCCTTTATGCCCTCGTCCAGGGTATGCATGACCTTGCTGGCGTGCTCAGCCAGCTCGGTGGAGCTCAGCTGGTGCTCTGCTGTGTGGAGCTCGCTGAACTTTGTGAAGAGGGCCAGGAGCTCTTTGTTTTCTTCGAATAGTCTGGAATTTAGAAGTAAACTTGAGTTAAGAACGAAGATCAATCCAAATACCATGTTTTACTACGCAAAGAGTGTAATTATTAGAACTTGCGTTTGCCCGTGACTTCGTCCGCTTAAATTTTGGTTACATACTAACCTGTACAGGTAGCATGCATGCTCATTTTCTTCCTTGTAGCTCAGTGCGAGTTTGAGTGTCTCGTGCTAGCTATCCAGCTCTCCCTGTTTACCCGACCACTGCCAGGAAGGGTTATTGACGTTCGTAATGAAGGAATTCCTAAAATCCTTTCTAAATGCACATCTACACCCTCTAAAGAACACATATTCCACAAGTCTATGTTTCTGTCTTCAGCGGTTTAAGACTGAGCGTTGTTAATATTCAGTTAGCAACTGAACCCTTTTATAAATAAACAAATATATGTATTGTATAGATGCCTACTCGTAATAAAAAAAATTGTTCATACCGGCGTTGACAACAACAACATTAAAACTGACATTTACAAACTATTGCATAAAATATTGTATTATAGTATTGTACCTACTGCATAAAACCAAATTATTTTTATACTTGCCCCTAAACCCATAATCATATTTTTTTTATTAGCTTGAAAGATTTAGTAATGAAATATAATAGAAGATTCAAAATGAAGTCGTAATTGTGGTTTCGCTTTTGCGGCGAACCTAACCTTAGTCAGTCTCCTAACCTAACCTTGGTCTCCAACCAAAACTATAACTATAGTTATGGTTGGAGACCAATGATGATAGTTATAAACCGAACTCGAGTTCAAGTTTCATACTTACATAGCATGAAACCGGAAATTTGAGTACCGTTTAAAACTACTAGAATACCAGAAAATTGCACAAATTTTTTGGTATTTAACCAAAAAATATCTGTGCATTTTTCCGGTATTCTACACCCTGAAACTCCGTTCAGTTCAGTCGTAAACGCGTAACCAACAGGCAGACGTTTATCCGTTTATACAGTTTCAACACAAAGATAACAATTCCATTCTATCTTAACGAATAGCCACAGTGCAGCCATGCAGTCAATTATGCAGGCGGAGCAGACACGGCAGACAGCCGGACGGGTGAATGCCTGCCTCGGGGTGAATGCCAAGTCTACCTATAGACCAGCCGGTTAATTGACGGGACGCCTGCGCAGGGGTTGGGGTAGCCTAAGAGTAAATAAGGATATAGTTTTACAACCATTCAGTTAGGTAGTAAATAATAATAATTAAACCATTAATTGCAGGCTGCATTGGCCCTAGAAAAAGTACCTCAAAGACTAACATACTTCTTTAAAACAAAACATATTTTTTTAATTGTAATACATGTATTTAATTTTGTGTAAAACGACTCCCTTCGGCCAGAACTCCTGCTTCATGAAGGCCGACAGATGATCGGTCGGTACTCGCAGCTCAAAGGACGTTAAGTTGGCGTAATGGCGGGACTGCATGCTCCACAACAGCAAACAACAAAAAAACAAATACCACAACAACAACAAATGAAGAAGTGACAAATGTACTTGTGCGAAGTAACGGCGGCAACCCGAAGAAAAGCTGGCGCCGGGGTCGGCATACCACAAACACGCTTCGTTTGCGGTATCGCGCGAATATGTTTTTAAACATTTTTGAATATCATATCATTAAGGAATTTCCGCATTATGAATGCTTTTTGTTGGTATATTCATATGATTTTAGTGTTGTGTGTTTTAGTATCTTAGTTGACCAAACAAATCTCTTAAGGAGAGAGTTATTATCTAGCTCCGATACAATACAATAAGGAAAACCATCACCAAATATTTTGATTCTGTTCAACACATTTTTTTGTTTTTTGCTTTAGTACCCTGCCCGTTGTGAGTATGTATATTGTGTTGAATAGTTTTACATAAAAAAAAATCTTTTTTCTCTAAAATAACTAATTTTCCAATCAGCACAGAGTCGGCACTCTTTGAAGCCGCCGCGCCCGACCTGCATGTTAATCACGTTCGTGTTAACATTGCGCACTGCCAGTGGCAGCGTTTGTTTGGCCATGCACTGACGAACTGATTTGGTAGAACAATCATTTATTCATGTGACGTACGATATTTACTGTCCGTGCCAGACCTCTAGTACCTACTAACCAATAATTGGAATTCAGTGAACTGTATCCTATAGTAACGAGCAATATATATTACCTAGGAGCTTTAACCCGCGGCTTCGGCGAAGATTTTCTATGCAGTCTATGAGATATAAAGCATCCTAAATTTTAATTATACTGTGTAATCTCATGATCTATCTTATTGCTATAGTTCATCAAAATCCGTTCAGCCGTTAATGCATGACTGTGGAACAACCATCCAAAGGGAGCTTTCATAAAATAACTAATGCGTTTAGGGGAGGTAGAGGGTTGAGCCAAATCTCACGCAATCTCACGTGGGGGAGATTTGGGGGCTCTCGACAAATATCACGTAATTTTTTACGCAAAAAGCAGTATAAAATTGCGAGAAAACGATGTTCAATTAAATTAAAAAATTTTCTTCACAAAAAAATTAGGCACAGATAAACTCATTTACATTCAAAATACGCATTTTGAAAAATCTCACGTGAGAATAGGGGGGGATTGGGGGGGGAGGTCGAACAAAACCACACGACATCTCGCCAACAGGTTCTCAAAACTGCCAAAATTGCCTCACATAATTTATGAACACCCCCAAACATTCAAATATCCAAACTTATTGCATTTATAATATTAATTAATAGGATGGTAGAAATTACATTACAAAATGAATTCTGTTAAAAAAAAAAACAAAATTGCAATGTGAGTAGAGACAGACAGTCGACCACGGAACTGTCTACTACTAAAAAAGCTAACAATCATTTATCCTTTTTTACCCGACTACGGCAAAGCCAAAAGGAAGGGTTAAGTTTCTGACCGTTTCGTTAGTTATTGTTAAAAAATATGTACATCCATTAGGTAGATTATTACGCCAAAATTACTGTCTCTCTAAGTATTTTAATGAGGCCAGTGAATACAGCAGGTACCAAATATCATTCGTTAATAAATCGCAGAAACATTTTTTGAGGAAAACATTCCAATTTCCCATATTAGCATACCGGGAACTGAAAAGTACCCTTGTCAAGGTTAATGGTGTGGCAGCACCGGCAAGCGAGCGTGGTGGTGACACTTCACCTTAATGGCTTAACGGCTTTGGCTTGGCTGGATGGCATGCACCTTTTTCTTAATTTATGCATTATTTTTAACCGGTTTCAAAAAGGTATAGGCTATGCATTAGGTATAAATTAAAAATAACACCATTTTTTTTGTATGATACGTGCTATCTCGTCCAATTGGTAACCGATTTTCATGTTTTTTAAATTGATTTGGTTATAATTGAGTTTCGTAAGGAGGCTTCGACACCTACAGAGACCACAACTGCGGCTCTTGCCCATTTTAACAAACACTTATTCATCCTAGGTGTCACGGATAGCCCCATGTACAGAGCCTGCATGGAGGAAGAGGAGACAGCTGCACATGTCATTTTAAAATGCCTTGAAGTAGCAAATTACCGGGCACAGCACCTCGGTACCCCGGGGTCACTTCCAGAGGTCATCGGCAACATTAAGGGTCTGCTAAGCTTCTTGGAGGATCTGGGTTGGCAAGAGTGCCCACTCATCACGCAAAATAGGCGCTTTTCAAGTCGTCGAGTTGCGGAAACTAGCCCGCCAGATCCTATAACCTATACATGAATTTCGTTCCTTTTAAATAAAAATAAATAACAAATTTCCCTCTAAGGGTGAATAATTAAGTGATAAATCATAAGCCGGCAGCATCAGTTGGTAAAAGCGAACCCTTATAGGATCACGTTGTTGTCAGTCTGCCTATGCCATTTTTCATAGAAACACGTAAAGGTATCTAATTGAAATCAATATCAAATAGTTAGGTCTATTGTCCTTTAGATCTGGAAAAAAAATTCTAAGACAACTCGATCAAAAATACGGTTATATGCCGCATAATTTGGCACACACATTACAAAGTAAAAATTTATGGGTACTTCCCTTTGACTTAGAATCATGAAATTCGATAACAAGCAAGGATTGACAGCACTAGTACAGGGAAAAATCCCAAAATCGTTAATATGTATTATCGTTTGAAACAAGATTTGTGCGATTACAAACTTTCATTTGCAGTTGGAGAATTAAACAATTAATAGATTCAGGCGTTACTTTGCGGAGGTCCATATCAACAAACTGGAACAAATTACCTTGCTAAGCACGTGCAAAATAGCTGATTTTGTACGATATATGTATTTATTTTTCATGCAAAACCCATCCTCCTCCGCTTCGTTTATGTTGTTTCGTGTGGAAGCCGAAAAGGGTGGGTTGTACATGACAAAAATTGCACATACGCAGTTATCTTGCATGTGCATGGCACTGGTTTCGCGAAGTAACAAGGTAATTGGTTCCAGTTTGTGGAGAATTAAACGTAAATTAAATTGCCTGCTGACTGTAATAAAAGAATAAAAATCTTCCTGCGCACGAACATCTGAGGCAGCATTGCCTATTGGCATTCAAATTTAAATTTTATCGGTTATCGCGTTTTGCTTTCCGAGCGATATCCGTTCCAAATCGAGCCAATGAACTGAACTGAAATGTGAATAATTAATCGCAGGTATTTCAATTTGTGCCGAAAACGTTTTCCAAGTATCCACTATTGTGATAAAATTATCGAACGTCAAAAGCTTTAGTTTACTGTTAAGAGGTGTGTATCCAGTAGTATCGAGCCTTAAAAAGTGCTCTCCATACTAACGGCGATAACGTTTTCCACCCTCTAAACCTTCTAATATTCGCAGAGATAAATAAGGCGTAAGGCTTGTTAGACGTATGATTTTAATGTGACAAAGTGAGTAGTACAACTTAGAAAGGAACACTATTTAAATTTTAGCAGCCAGTGTTACATTGGAATGTTAAAACAAATAGGTTTAATAGACCTATAGCAATGTTTTTGGTATGTTGTCATTATGCCTCTCAGAGCTTTCATACCGTATCGTATGAAAGCTCTATGTTATGCCTAGAACTAGGTTTGTATGTTTTGTTTTTTTTCTTCTTCATTGATTTGACAATATTTGCATTTTAAGAGTTTCATACAAAACCAAAAGGCGTGAATGTTTTTAAAACACAAGACTAGTTCTAAGACATAATGACAACATACCAAAAAACCTATATAGGTTAAGGTTTAGAGGGTCGAAAACGTTATCGCCGTTTGTATAGAGACTAACCATGTGTGCTCATTTTACAGGATATGTGATCTAAAATGACAGGATTCATGGAAAAACACAGGACAACGCGTTTGTCGTATGGTATGGTCCAGTATTTGTCTTATAAAGGACACGGACACTGCAAAAATGATAGCTGAAAAACGGGACGTCCTGTATAATACCGGACAGATGCACAATAATCTTAAATTATTTATTGTTAGAATTTCGTACTCAAATTAAAAAGCTTCGTAGTTCAGCCATCATGTCTCTTTGCACAATTTTCATTTTAAAAACATATTGTTTTTGTAAAACTACTCCCTCTCTAATTAATCCACGTTACGATATAGACTCGGATAGTTGTTTTTAGAATACTGTACCGTTATTCATTTTTAACGGCTTCATCAATAGATTTATGTGTTTTCAATCCGAGTGTTTACGTACAGACATACATCTCAATCGACTTGTTACAGCAACATGAAACAATATGGAGTACCTATTTTAACAAGCCACATAAGTACAGTAGGGAAAATATATTCACGTACCACCTTAGAACCCTATCGCAAAGACGCGACGCGTTAAACGCCAGGCTATGTCATACAAATGTCAAGCGTATGTCTCTTAGACTAGGTTCTACGGTGGTATGCGTTTCAATTTCCTTGACTGTACATGGGTATCAGAGTGGGGTCACGCACACTGCAGCATGCCACGTGTCTACTGGGACCCAATTCTCGTTCCATGCGAGACGATCTCATGTCCGACATTTCTAAAAAAACATGGCGGATCTCGAATGAAATCGGTTATTCGTATTCTCGTCGTCTCACGACTGAGCCATCTCGACTCCCAGCCATCCGACATGCAACGGGTGGTCATGAGCACCCGAGACCGCATCTCACGCGACTTTTATTGGTCTTGCTTGTCATATCTTAGTATAAATCCGTGTATTAATACTATTACTGTCATTCAATTCAAGCTATCCTCAACATTTATTGTCAACAAAATGTCTTACGAATCCATAGCACAATTTGTTAATGATATTGTGGAAGTGGCTGAGGAATGGGCAGCCGAAACACCAAGGCAACGCGAGATACCGGCTTTCTTAAAAACTTTAGGCTGTCGAAAGCATTAACCAGTGTATTAATCAGGGAAACTACTAATTTTAAAAGTATGGAATTACCAAATTTGTTATATATATGTTTGATTTAAATTAACGTTTCGTTACGTTAACGGACCATTCAACAAGTAAAGTCAAAAAATTGTTTTTTTGGGGTTCTATTTATTTTAGACATTATTTATTTATTATTAAATGAAAGAAAAAAGAATAAAACTTTTTTTTTTCCTATCTTAATCGTTTAAATGCTAATAAACTGACTAACTTCTCACAATTGAAAAAACAAAACGCAATATTCAATAGACTCAACATAGACTACTACAATCTAAAAGTTATCTCACGGCATTATCTCGATTAGCACTGAGAATACGGTTTTCTACTTTTTGTGAGATTTTTCAACCGAGACGTATGATGTGAGATTAACACATGCGTGACATTATCTCGTGTGAACCGAGAATTGGGGTCCAGGAGAGTTTCGTTCCAATTTCAAAATTGTAGTTGTGTGTGTTATCGTTGACTGTTACTCTCGTTGCTTTACCTATACAATCAAAATTAAAAGTTCTACGCTACAATTTAACACATCGCACGCTTAGAATTAAAGCGACTCAATTCTGAATATGACATTTCTCAAAATTAAACCCTATGTCTTTTAATTAAGGCGATATTTTGGGACGTGTATTATTTAGAAATGGGTCACTTTAATTCTAAGCGTACGACATTTGTATGAATAACTCTACAATTATACAAATTGTAGCACTTAATGTAGCACTTTTGCGGGTGGTAGGCCCTTGTGCAAGGTCCTTCCGGATCGCTACCACCATCTTGCTCGCTAATCCTGCCGCTAAACAGCAGTGCTTGCACTGTTGTGTTTCGGCGTGGAGAGCAAGACATACGGTCTAATTACTGGCACAAGAGGTATTCCATCTTAGCCCTCTGGATTGGCAACGCATCGGCACTTTCTTTGTTGTTGCAGGTGTCTATAGGCGGTGGTGATCACTTACCATCAGGTGATCCACTTGCTTGTTTGCCTTCCTATTTCATAAAAAAAAAACTTGTAATTTTTGTGGTTCAGGGGGTGGTAGCGAACCGGACAGACCGTGAGAAGTCCTAATAACAGGGATTTATCCTATTTATTTCTTCAACCGTTTAGATGTGCTTTGTTTCTCAATCAGGCAATAATGGAACTCCTATATAAATATAGATGAAGTACAGATATTTCGAGTCTACTACATAAATTCTCTCGAAGCATCGAAATACATTTTGATATTACCCATACAGGTAGCATAAGCCTAAGCTTTATTAATTAGTAAGGCTGCCATTCACGGCATAATCGGCTGAATAAAGCTTGCCATCCACCGTCATTACAGCGCCTATTGTCTACCGCCTGCTGCTAGCAAAACTCCCTTGTACTAAAAAAACCTGAAAGGTCGTATCTTACAGCGAATAACACTCTAATTGAGACTTAAAACACAGTACATGAGGTTGAATTTAAAATTACTGAATTTAGATTATGTGTTGTGTTAAACTCTACAGCCTCTTTTACTTTGTTCGAGGTATGACACTTGAAATATTTTCGTTGCTCCGCCTTAATATTGTTTTTGTATTGTATTGTATACAATTTTAATCTTCCTTGACAGACGGTCTGAAATATATTCGTTTTTTCACTTTCACTTTCACTTTGACTTTGAACTAGGGGCGAGCGGAAGACGTTGACTCAGGACGTATTCAATTATCACTGAAGCAGATTCGCATATTAATTAAAGAGACAACTATTGGTTCTCGCTTTGAAGTCGCCTCTATTATTTTTCGAGTTTTAAGTACCCAAGTGAGTTTAACGTCGAGCGACCGTGAATGCTGTAAGAATAATGAGGCAAATCATGGTGTTAAATAAACATTGACGTTTCGCTCACCACGATTATTGTAAATACATTTCCGTTTATGTGATTTTGTAAGAATGGTCCGATATCATTTTTATTGCAGCTAAATTAGAAAGAGCATTTTAGTCAACGTTCTAAGTGTGCTATTTTTACAACATCACTCATCGCCCGCGCAATTCTATCGTTGGAATAAATGTAACTTTCAATTATAACCCTAAATATATTAACACGGCTAGTAACGTATAGAATATTATTGCATCTTTGGAGTTCCGTAAATGAGGAATCCTATTATTATGATCAGAAATCTACATTTCTTATGTGAGGGATTTTTGCTTCAAAATAAGGTAGACGAAACAATTTAATATACTAATATTTTAAACTAGCTTTTCCTCGCGACTTCGTACACGTGGAAATTCGAAGTAACTATCTAGCTCGATATATAGGTAGGTGGTATATCAAAATGAAACATGACCAGATTTAAAGTTAAACCTCTAACAATACAACTGTGAAAACTGTATTAAATTTTGTGCGGAGATTTTTCCGTGACGCACGTACAAATAAATATATAGACAAACAAACATTCTAAAGATAATTATTTTGGCTTCTGTTGCGCTTATAAAGACCTCTTATATTGTATTTTCTTACATTTCTCTTATGTATAGACGTCAGCCAGTTACAATTTTATTATGTAAGTATAGGTTCAGCAGACAAGAATTGTAATAAGAAGTTTTTTAATTAAGGTAGATTTTAGGATTTTTTTATAAAATAAGAAATCTATTAATATTACATATTATTGTGAAATAACGAATTATAAACATGCATTTTATTTTTATATAAATTTTGCCGAACTGCAAGGCAATTTGTGGCTATTACTTTACTTGATTGGGTTACATATTGCTAAGTCATTAAATATGTGCAATTTATCTAGGAGCTGAATTCCTGTCAAAAGTTTTTACAGAAACTAACGCCAATAATTTTATTATTTCTTACACAGCTACGGTATCCAGCTAGCCGCTTTTCAAACTCTCTTGGCCAATTTTATTTGTCTATGACGTCATACATTTAATTGACAATTACTGTCCTTCGTTAAAACCATCTATTTCATTGCCAACCTATTTGTATTTTGCTACGACGTTCCAAAGATAACAGAATTTCATTAATCTCACATGAGCCACAGGAATTTTGTTCTCATATTAGTTGTATTCAAGGCCATATAATAATATATGTGTTCAGATATCAACTAAACTATGCTGTAGTAAACGAGCAATACTAACCTAAAATCTGTATCGTGTGTTTTGTTTCTTGCTTTCCAATTGAAGGAAAGTGTCCATAAATATTATGGTTTTTCGTGTTTTAGTGTACATTTTTAAGTTCTTTTGCTTTGCTTTTTAAATTTTTTTTTGCTATTTGCTTTCCTGACATCACTTTTGGTTAACCCTACAGATTTACGTGTAAAAGTACTATTGTGTCTTTTTTTTCTCCACACAAAATTATATTTCGAAGTGTGCATGTCAATACCTGTTAATTTCTTGATTTAATAATTTTTACAGCTACCAGTTCAGTTCAGTTCAGTTCAGTTCAGCTCAGCTCAGTTTTCAGTTTTTTGACATTTCTACCGATGATGATGGGCCGCAGCTGACCTTGGTCCATTTCTAAGTGCTAATTTATTTTCCACTTCCAACTTCCATTTGACGGAAGAGGTAATTAATTATTATGACGTATTCTGTCATTTAAATATGCCACATACTTATAGAAAAATGCGCTCCAGAAGTAACCGCGTAACTGCATAAAATAAATTGTTTTTCGTATAGCCTGTAAGAAGTGAAACTGGCATAAAAATACGCATGCGTTTTTAGGCCAGACGTTTTATGATTGATAAAATGACGATATTGGGATATAGCCAACTGGGTTTCATTTACGAAATATGCCAGTAAAAATGCCTTAAAATAATCAAATTGCAATAAGATAGGCTGCTAAAATACGTACAGTTTGCGCAACAAAACAATTCGAGCTAAAGTACCACCTTTTCATAGTAAATTACATAATTGGCATCGGAAATGCCATAGTAAATGAAATTAAGCTAAGAACATTGATGTCTTTAGATAAAAAGTCAAGTATCACGTAAAGGTCAAAAGAAACGATGTAAACCAAACATGCTCTTTGTCGAATAATTCAGAGAGGCAAATTCTAATTAGTAATAGTACTGTGAAGGGTTCGTAAAGATATCTCGATAACAACTCGAAAACGTGGTAACTGCACATACCAATTACGAAGACATTTGTGAAACGTGTAACGTCACACATTAATATCGCGGCGCATCGTCGAACGCGTAGTCGAGATTACTGTCGCTTCGACTTATTGACACAGTCAAAGCAAATAGTAACGCAATTACGCGTTCGTAATGTTCGTGTAGTTAGTTAAAGATCCCGTTTACGACGTACTTACGAGTCAGTGCTTTGAAAGCGGGTTTCCTTCGCGAAATTCGTGTGATACTGGTTGGTATTTATTTAATACAATCTATATATATATAATTCAAAGACCTGACTGACTGATGTATCAACGCAGACGCAACGCAGCAACGAGACTTGAAATTATTTATATGTATAAATCCCATCCTACCTGCTATCCTATCAATATTACCACTATATTACAAATGAAAAGTAATAATGTTTGGATATTTAGATGTTTGTTCCTAAATCGCGCATTAACTGCTAGACGGATTTAGATGAAATTTGGTAGACAGATAGATCATATGCTGGACTATACAATACTTTTGTGTTGTAAAATGGATAACATAACATAACGCGAGCGAAACCGCGGTAAAAGCTCGTAAATAAAAATAAAAAACAATCTTTTAATCATTTACGACAGTTAATCTAGTCCCAAACTGAGCAAAGCTTATACTATAGGTACTGGGCAACGGATATGAAAAGCAAATGAAAAAAATATTTTGCAAGTAGGCCATAAAGGCTCTTTTACATGTCTGAATCTACTAGCGCTTTGGAAAATGAAAGATTCTGCTGAGAAGAGCGCCGCAAGAAACTCAGCAGATTAAAAAGTGGGTTCCTTTTCGGTGTCTTAATTTTAAATTTTTCTTCTTTTTTATATAAATAGGAAAGCATACGAGTAAGTGGTTCACCTAGTGGTAAGTGATCACCATCGCCCATATACTCGCAACACCAAGAAAGCTGCAGATGCGTTGCCAAACCAGAAGGCTAAGATGGGATAACTCTTATTTAGAACGTTAACGGGACTTTAACGCGATAAAAACATTGTTAATTTACCTCGAGATTTCGGCCATGTTTCAACGAAAATACCTCTTGTCGTAGTTATTTCACCGGCTGTCTTGCTTTCCACGCCGGAACACAACAGTGCAAGCACTGCTGCTTAGCGGCAGGATTAACGAGCAAAGTGGCGCTAGCGATCCGAATGGACCTGGCACAAGGTCCTACCACCCGCAACCCGCCTTCCTACCACCCGCTTATATTCGGCGCCGAACAAACTATTTACTTTCTTTAAATCCTGCCTACTTTTAGAAGTTTAAATGTAATATGGTTTAGATACTTTGAAATTGTTAAGTATCTTAAGCCGTAAGATCCCACGCAGAATCCTGTCTACTAAAACAATATCTTTTGCTAAAATGAATTGATCCACGCCCACGCCGGCCGAGCCACTCCGATTAGTCTATTTTTCTCTTGTTTAACTAATAAATAATGGAGCTATACAGACAAAACAAATTGAAATCCGTAAAACAAAGGCCCGTAAAAAGACTCTACTTGAACTGTTACCGTACGAAGTTGCACTGCACTTTTTAATGAAAATTATAAAATTTTGCGGTTGGTAGGACCTTGTGCACGGTCGTTCAGATCGCTACCACCATCTCGCTCGTTAATCCAGCGAAGCAGCAGTGCTTAGGCTCTTGTGTTCCAGCGTTAAGAGCAAAACAGCCAATGAAATTACTGACACAAGTGGTATTCAATCTTAGTCCTCTGGGTTAGCAACGCGTCTGCAATCTACTTTGTATTGCAGGTGTCTAGGAACTGTGGTGGTCACTTACCATCAGGTGACAGAATTGCTTGTTTTCCTTCCTATGTTATAAGGAAAAAATATATATTTAGCAACTAGGCTGCATACGTTGTTTTGTAAAGCTGATTCTACCAGCGCTTCGGAAATGAAAAGATTCTGTTAAAAACAAGCGCCGCAAAAAACTCAGCAGTATATTCCTTTTTGTAATGAATAATAAGTGTAAAATTAACATTCAATTGAGATACATACATAGATATAAAGGCTGATATTGCCCTCCTTTGCGTCGCGTAGTCGGGTAAAAAGAACAGAGAACAATTTTATCATGAAATTCGTGACTTGACTGCCATATTTGATTGTCGTTTTATATGGCCGTGGGTGGGAGTACATCAATTTCTATAATGAGACTCATATTTATAATAAGTTCCCTGATACGACCTTTTAAGATATATCGAAAATATTCGTATTTTTCTATTAAACTACGTCATAGCGACTTAGTAACACGAAGTTGAAAACTTAGCAGAACTAACTACAAGTTGAGCGATCATTTGGCGAAATTGGCGAAATGCTACGTTGAGACATCATTATTACTGATTATGCCTTTGTAATTACAAACAATTGTAGGTTAAATGACCGGATACACTTCTAGTAAATTTTATATGTATTTTACGTATACTTAACCTTACTGTTTAATACTTGGCTACGTTTTTCCTTCAAAGTTTTTGGACCGATTTAAATAAAGTTGGCAAATTTGAAGAGAACTATCAGAGTTCCACCGTTTTTTCCCACAACACAGAAAACTCAAACAGCAGGTACTACAGGGACAACTTACATTAATAACAAAATAGCCTGACTGTATCTCCGTCTGTTAAACGTTTCTTAATGTTTTAATTTAAGTTTATATATCCCTACAAAGATCATAGGATCCGTGATCGGTGCGCTCTCTTCGCAGTTGAAGCCACAGAACAACTAAGATATAATGTAATCTGGCAGGTACTTACTTAATGAACAAAATGATGCCAGTCTTCTCAATCTGTCTGTATATCCCTTTCCAGGAAGCCAGCATGCAGTACTGCTGCTTCGTAGTCAAGGGGCAGCGAGGATCGGCAGGTGGTGGCGGCCGATCGAAGGCGTCCTCATTGACCTCTGAAGCTGCTAACTTCGTCAGCTTGCAACCCATGTTCACATCGAAAGAATCCCGTAGTAGTTGAAAAGTGGCTGATATTACCGCAAAGTTACTGTCCAGTTAGAAATAATAGTACTGTTGATGGATGGACGGATGAATGCAGATTTGCAAATACACTCTACGTTCAAATTGGCTTTTAAACTACTATGTTGTAGGGACCCATCTGGGATGGGAAATCTATATTGACCAGTATCATTACATGGTATCACATCATTGTGTGGGTACCTAAGACCCTGTGGTATCGTAGAGATAATCTGTGCTTATATTCACAATCGAAGTCAATATTATAAACAAGTTTGGGCTTGATAAAAGTACTCTAACTAAACTAATAGATCCTTATTTAGCCGCCCAATTATTTTCACTTCACTTTTCACCGTATATAAAGTCTGATGTTATTTAGATTAATGGTTGTATTGAACTGAATATGAAACACTATTAAATATCGCTTTAATCTATACTACAACACATTATTGAGTTATAATGGAGTCTAGTATATTTCCACGGTTTTATATTAAAATAAATGCGGCGATCGTCTTAGTCGTTGCGAGATCTTTTTCGGACTGCGGATGGTGCACTTAAATATTTTAGTGATGGGCCATCATTGGGATAGCAAACGTATTTAAAAAACGATTAGTTAATTATTTTGCTGCGTTGATAAAGCAAATAATGTGGGACATTGAATGTTGCTTCAATTTGGAAGTACACTGGCTAATAATGGAATTTCTTTCACTTGGTTTTTCTCTTATTTTATATCAAAGTTTTGTGAAAACTTTGATAGAATTAGGACGCAAATTGTGGAATACCTTTACAGTCTTACCTTACCTATGTAATTGAAATCATTATTTTCTTTTTTTTATTTGAAAAGGGAACCAGCAACCCTAAGAATCGCTAATCCGTTGCCGCCCTTAGGGTCAGTAGGATCAGATCAGATCTCTCACTAGTCGTACGAAACGCACTAGCAAGCTACTACTTCGGTGTTCTGCTATCTTATTAAACTACTATTAATTCTGTCCTTATGTTCGAAGCCTAACTCTCTTGATAACATCATAGAAACCTATTTTACTCATTCTAAACAAAGTACAATTCCATAAGTCCAAAAACCTATTATGCTTCTAGCCGACTTTTTCATTTAAAACTAAGTGGAACAAAGTAATAGAATCATTAAACGTGTCCCACCCGCGACCCATGCACGGCCACAGTTGGACAATTTGGCCATTTTCCAAATAAAGTTTCATCCAGCAGCGGATCGCATACCTATCTACGAACTCCTTCCAGTGTTCAGTAATGGATCACTTATAGCACCAGATAAGATACAAGAGGCTAATGACCTACCCTATAATCAATGGGAGAGATAATTGTCTCGCTCCCTAGGGTGGGAAGTTGATAGTTGTTGCTTAGTTGAGAGTTGCGAACTTTCCGCCCCCCTCAGGAATAGACCCCTGCCGAGCAGTGAAGTGTTAAATTAATACAATATCAGATGACCAACTGTTCCTTGTTCCTAAATTAGTTTAGTTATTGTTTTTTTTTGTGTAGGAAGAGTAAGCATTTGGCTTTTTCCATCTAACTAAGCACTGTCGGCGCGTGTTGAACACTTTTTCTAATGACTATGTATTAAGCACGCTGTACAAAGAAAGAACTATAATAGAAAAACAATTTAACCTTGCAAATAAGCGCGTTAACTTTAAGTCACTTCAGTTTTACGGTTGGTAGGACTTTGTGCAAGGTCCGTCCGAATACCTACCACCATAATAATGCTTGGACTGTGGTGTTCCGGCATGGAGAGCAAGACAGCCGGTGTAATTACTGGCACAAGAGGTATTCCATCTTAGCACTCTAGGTTGGCAACGCATCTGCAATCTCCTTGGTGTTGCGGTTGTCTATAGGCGGTGGTGATTACTTACCATCAGGTGACCCACTTGCTTGTTTTCCTTCCTATTTTATGTAAAAAAAGTCTATTCAGGAAATGTTTCGTGAAATCACACAAGTTATAGAAAAATAAAGTTTATTATTATTGGACTTTTAAATTGTTTCCATTTAGAATCAGGAAATTATCAAAACTTTTAAAATATAAAATGTACTTAGATCATAAAATATTTTTTTTTTGGCACCAAATATTTATTACGATCCAACACTTTCACATCACTATTCCCTAGTTTTATGACGTCTGATGGCGATTGTATGATAATATTTTGATATTATGGGCATCATACGTCATTGTTCTTCGCTTTACTTTTGATGAGAATCTCGACCTTATCCACTTGTAATAAACACATTGGCATTCCGCGTTAGTAATTGAGTTAGTCATTATAGTACCATACCTAGTTAGGCCACAGGACGGGCCTGGCCATATTAATTTGCATTGTTAGGTCGGAAGCCTTTTATTTAGGAATTATTAATATATTATCTTATCTAATTATAAGGGAAAATAAAAATAAAATATAATTAGTCAACAAACTGGAACATTTACCTTGTTACTCCGAAAAACCTGCTGATTTTGCGGAGTAGCAAGGTAATTTGTTCCAGTTTGTTAATTTGGACCTCCGCAAAGTAACGCCAGAATCTATTAATTGTATGTATGTCTTCACCCGTTTTAACAACTGGCTAGCCTGGTAGTTAGCGATCCTGGCTACTTACGAAGCTAAAAGATTCTGGATTCAAAAAAAATTTCGTCTAGTACAAAATTATTCCTTAACTGAATATTTTTTTTATGAAATAGAAAGGCAAACAAGCAAGTGGGTCACCTGATGGTAACTGATCACCACCGCCTATTGACACCCGCAACACCACTGCTAACCCTGCATTGCTAACCTAACCTAACCTAACCATGCATTGCTAACCCAGAGGGCTAAGATGGGCTAAGACGGACTCTCCACGCCGGAATACAACAGTGCAAGCACTGCTGCTTAGCGGCAAGATTAGCGAGCAAGGTGGTGGTAGCAATTCGGACGGACCTACAGGTCCTACCACCCGCAAATGGCATAATGGGTCAAGAGGTCAAACAATTGTACAAGCATTGTACAAGTAATCGTCACGATAAAGTTTCTTCACTGAACTGATACTGATTGTTACAAAACCGTTACGAAAGTGATATTAATTAATTCAGTTACAGTACAAGTTTTTAGTTGTGATCGTAATAAGTTTTCGAGTAGTCATTTATGAACTTCTGAATTTCACATAGTCAACATTAAAAAATATGTCGTCAGTTTACATTGTCATAAACCATGCTTTTTTTGACCATGCTAAGTTTGTATGACAGATCCAGAACTTGTAATCTACGGTCTGATTTTTGGGGTTTAATCCGACAAACAACATCATAGCAACTGAACTATAATGCGAGTGCAATTGGCGTCTGAATTTCTTCACTATCTTCAAACACATTCTTAGTTCCATTCATCTTTGATCCTAAAGCACCTAAAAATACCTTACCAAGCTCCTAAAATATCGAGCATTTATTTATCCATCGAATTGACTGCGCTCATTCTAAAGAATTTCACTTCGTATTGACGCGAACGAAAATATTTACTAGGTCATCCTTAAGTGGAACGCAAAACTGTAATGAATTATTACACTCAATGCAGTGGCGATGCGAAGCTTTAATAGTATTTTATGCAACTGCTATATAATGAGAGGCCTTAAAACACGAGTGTGGTTTTATGAAACGAGCGTCAGCGAGTTTCATAATAGGATCACACGAGTGTTTTAAGGCCTAATTATATACAGTTGCATACATTACTTTATCTACACACATATCATAACTGCAAAAAACCGTAACAGCAAAAAAACCAAAAACGAATGACAACTAATGGCGGCCATGTATTTTAAAAAAGTTCTCTGTGATTCGATCTATCCATCAAGACGAACGTTTTTTTTAAACCATAGACGAAGGAATGAAGTCCCTATTGTCATGTCACTCGAGATCAATTGTCGTGCGTTTAAATTAAAAAAAACATACTGAGTTGACGTTTCGTATCGATAACTGTTTTAATATCTGTGGATACTAGAATAGATACCAACTTGAATTTTGACAGCTGTTCCAAATTTAAATTCATAACGTCACGAGCAGTCACGAGATATCGGTGATGTGATGACCAATAAAGAACAGATTTACCTACTACCACAGACAAGAAAATTCTTATAATAACATTGGTTGTAATAATGCTGGTCATTTCCTAGGGTTTTTGAACGCGTTATTTAGCCTTTATGATATGTGTGTAGATAAATTACATTACATTATACAAGTATCATCGTTCATCATCATCCTCTAGAGGATGCAAGTGGGTCACCTGATAGTAAGTGATCACTACCGCCAAAGACAACTGTAATGCCAAGGAAATTGCAAATGCATTGCAAACCCAGAAAGATACCAGTAATGTCACCGGTTGTTTTGCTCTCCACGCCGAAACACAACAGTTCAAGCACTGCTGCTTAGCGGCTGGATTAGCCAGCGATATGGTTATTCGTTACATATATTATATCGTCATTCATTATCATGTCCAAGGGAAACCAGACCGACAGGATTATGCATGATTAAACATTCAGTTGCATGTATATGCGGGTCTTCTCACGATTTTTGTAATGTGCCCGCACATTGCAATACCAGTTGTTTTGGTGCCGACGCACAACAAAATTACCAGAATCGTTATTGTAAGGTTTTGTCACTACATATGGCTCCAACGCGTTTGTGTTAAGAGGAGTGTGAAGCCAGCCCCAAAACCGCTCCCCATACAAACGGCGATAACGTTTTCCAACCTCTAAACCTTAACCTATGGCAATATTTTTTTTGATATGTTGTCATAAAACCTTAGAACTAGATTAAAATTGTAATGACAACACTAAGAAAAAAAGAAAATTAAAAATGAAATGATTTGAATGTTAAAAATATTTAAATTAAAAATCGAAAGAAATTTCGGTTACAAAACTTTAGAACTAGGTTTGTATGGTATGATTTTTTAAATATTCTTTCTTAAATTTGACTATATTTGCATTTTAGTGGTTTCATACAGAACTGAAAAGCGTCAACATTTTTGAAGCTGTTACGAATATTTAAAAATCAAAACATACAAACTTAGTTCTATGGTTAAGGTTTAGACGGTGGAAAACGTTATCGCGAGAGCGTTGGGTACATACTCCTCTTAACTTCTCGTTTACTGTGGAAACAATTGAGGATATGTGCCTCCAGAGGCGCAGTGTGTATTTCCATAGTAATTGGAAAGTACTAACGCGTTCGAGACGTTTGTTGTGACAAAAACTGTTACAGTTTGCAGGCAAGTGTTTAACTTTTAAACTGTGGCACTAAGGGTCATAGTTTTAAACTGAACTCACGTTCCATTTCCATACTATCATCATCATCATCATCATCATCATCATCTGCAGCCGTGATAAGTCCAGTATTGGACATAGGCCTCCCCTAGTTCTCGCCATCTTATTCTGCTGTTAGTCTCTCGATTCCACTATTTGCCAGCGACTTTCTGGACATCGTCAGACCAGCGCGCTTTAGGTCCGCCGGGCTTTCTGCACCCACTGCGGGGCCGCCACTCTGTAATGATTCGGATGATACTATGCAGGACCCCAATTCTCGGTTCATGCGAGATGCATCTCACGTGCGAGATCCGTCAAAAAGTGACAGATTTCCAAGGGAATTGACAGTTGTTTTCATGCGAGATGCATCTCGCATTAACCGAGAATAGCCCCGCTGATATGAAACTCAAACTTGACTTTGGTTGAAAACTACGCCCCTTAGAAAACCGGCGAAGTTTAGTTTATCTGAGTTTGTCTCTATGTGCGTCCCTTTCTTATGACACTAGTTTGACAGAGACACAGGGAGGTATAAGTTAAACCTGTACCGTTCATGTTAGGACCCTATACTGTTAACGAGTCGTTAGTAGTCGTCACCAAACTGACGATTAAAGTCAAATGACATATTTTATGTTACGCAACAAAACTGACAGTTTGAACAGTATTTAAATACTCAGGTTAAGGTTAACCGGACAACTTTTTAAGATAATAATGACTTCTGTGATGACATAATCCGAGGTACTTACTAATTTATCGATCGCTGTGTTCGGCGTTCCATGATATCTTGTATCTGTCATCGCATGATTGTGAACGTCATACTCGTACAGTCAAGGAAGTTAATTCCCTACCCATTTCGTTGAAATGTCGTCTGACATTCGCAATGCATTAAGGTCGATATGTAAAACTAACGTCTTGCTCTATAGCTCTTATGGTGACAGTTTGCTATATGCTATTGAACCTTAGGTGGGTTGGCAATTTAATTCCTTGACTGTACATACTACATACATATAGTGTACAGTCAAGGAAATCCAAACACGTACCACCGTAGAACCTAGTCGAAGAGACATAAGCATGACATTTGTATGACATAGCGTGGCGTTCAACGCGTCGCGTCATTGCGATAGGGTCCTAAGGTGGTACGTGAATGTATTCCCCCTACTATACCATTCTTTTTACAAGATTAAATATCAATGGTCGATAGTTTGAACGTGGTAAGTTAGGATAGGTTTGTTAGTTGCCTTTTGTTTCTCAGAGCGAAAAATAGGAGCACCACGAGGCGGGGCTCCGTCAACTTCCTTTAAAATTTGTGGTTACGTAATGTACCTAAATTAAGAATTATCGTCACTTAGTACGTTAGTTATGAATCTCAGAAGATTATAATTATTCCTTGGTAAGTATTTTTTTGGCAACAATTGGGATGTTGACAAAAAAATAATAATTAGTCCATCTTTTAGAACGCCAAAAAATAGTAGATACGTATTTTTTCTTTTGCTTCTAAAACTTAAAATAACAAAGTTACAGAGCGGCGAAAGTTCGCGCTACGTCATTATATCGTAAAATTTTTACGAGTCGAGTGACGTCACGAGCCCCTACTCCTGAATTTGAATGTGCTGTATCTTTGTCAATATTATTCGTATGGACAAGTAAAAAAATACGTATCGAGTATTTTTCTATAATCTAACTGACGGACTAATTAGAATCTTGTTGTTTTAACCCAGGAGACATCCCTATTATGTGTTCAAACGACAGTTTTAAAAGGGAGATATTAAATAAGGACACAGTTATAAATTTAAATAATATTAATTTATTTTAAAACCAAATTAACACTTTACATCGATCTTTATACGACACGTTGGTTACAACACATTCATCGTTTAGTTCAACACGTACCTTAACTAAGGGTCTGTACACAAGCTGCGTATGCGCATTCGAATCGCTCTCGTGTGAACACAAGCTTTACATCTCAATACACATAGAGACGCAAAGTCTTTATTTTTCTTATTACAGTTGCGGGGATAAAATATGCCATTACAAAAACAAGAGATGTCATTGATCTTAAATTAACGATTTGGGTTTGTTAGCGGTTAAAAATAACGAAAAATTAATTATCAAAAACTTTTTCGTTCACTGTTAAAAAGTTAAATAAAGTTTAAAAGTGATTTTTGGGTAGGATAAATACTTATTAAAAAACGAATTCTAATAAATTAAGACTAAACAAAAACGCCAATTAATTAACTCATTTTCCTTTTTGAAATAATGCATAAGTTACTCAACCCCTTTCACAGTGCATGATGTACCTTATGCATCATGGAGTAGCGCTGCGCAGGCGCGCATGGTGTGTACGGTGCATCATGGCAAAATTGGCTGTAATTCTTAGAAAAACGAAATATTTCTTTTGATCATAGTTCTCAATGCGTTTAAGTGTAGTCTTCATTGATCATCGCCATCTTGGCCCCGAATTCTCGTGTCCATTGCTAGATCGAGATATGTCAAAAATGACAGATTTCATAGGGATCTGACAGCTCTTCTGACATACCTTTCTCGACTGCTAACTCATCTCTACTGACGCGATAATTACCGCGCTATTAGCGATTCCGAATGCGTACAGAGGCAGTCCAGGTCTAAAAGTCAATGAAAATCGCTGTCCCATTGTTTTATTTTGCAGTATTCAAAATAGAACCTTGTTTTAAACAGATATGGTTACAATCTGATTACCTGAAAAAAGTGACTAGCCAGAAATATTTTGATTCGGATAGTTACAGAACGGGGCGTTTTGAAAGAAATAGTGACACTTAAATAAGTACATCTTCAAAATGACTAGTAAATTATTAAGAAAGTATTGCACCGGATACATAAAACAATAAATTAAAACGTCTTAGCGCCTCTACGGCAGCTACTTTTAGCAACGAGGAAGTCGCGATACTGTCGTAATGCAGTCGCGATGCAGTCACTATACTGTCGCGATGAAATCGCAATGTATGTACTAATCGTTGAAGTAGCAACATTTTCATCGTTGCACAAAGTCGCCATGTTTGAGGCTCGTGCAAAATAACAACAATAAAGGTTACCGCACACCACTACGTACACAATACTACCATTCCTTCAGTTTGATGCTTCGAATTTTCTCATGATTTATTCAATTTTATCTTGTGTTCAAAAAAACAACATCATATGAGGTGCTTTCTTCGCATAAAGCTGGCATAATGATGGCGATGTTCCAAAACCTCCAAACGCAATCCTACAGAGGTAACACCAGTATAAGAAAAGTAGTACAATTTTGCTAAGAATCAGGTAGGAGGTATTAGAACATCGTCGTTGATAATGCCTCTGTCATACATATGCGAGTGGAAGAGGTTAATTACCTTACATTGCGGGGTACCATTGCTTCCAACCAGACAGCGACGGAAGAACAAGTCAATGTATTACTACTTGCATGATTTTACTCGCCACGCGTCGAGGTGCGAGGTTAGGCAAGCTGATCAGTGTACTAGGTGATTGTGTGCGTCAACTTTAAAACAAGCTGATGTAAAAAGCTGAGCAATATTCATTTTTTTCAATTATATAAGTGAAATTGAATGAAATTCTAAATCGACGTAAGGGCGGATTATAACAAAATATTGCACGAAACATTCCAAAGAAGATGTAGATTGAAAGTGGGAATTTCATTCAATTTCACCTAATCGAAAAAAATAACTCAGCTCAGCTTTAGACAGCTCCGCCGCCTTAATCAATAAAAAACCATTTTGCAGTAACACGTATAAACAAAATATTCCACATTGTACCAAATATCCTTTCTTTCCATAGTAAGCCTACTAAACAGATAATCCTACGTAATACTTTCAGAAAATACGTTTTTTTTTTGAGAAATCACAACAAAAAATAAGAAATTTGAAAAAACAGTTCACGGCCTGCGCGCACTACATTATCGATTTACGAAATCGTAAAAAAAACTAACGTTTTTGGCTGGCTTTGGATACAGTTTTAGCTTTGTATGTAGGTAGGATTTTTCTCTTTTTACAAAGCTCTGTCCTATCAGCTTGTGTTTGCAATATGCATGCAAAATTGCAAGCTGCACTGCATTTTCATTTACTCGTCGAACGCCATATCTCGTGATTACCACGTATCCGAAAGGTATCTAGAGAACCGTTTGAATTTTGCAACAATTTTTGATTCTTGAAAATTCCAGATGAAACCGGTCTATGGCAGATATTTATTTCGTAAAACCTTTCGCTGTTGGTAAATGTTTATAAGAATAAATTACTAATTTTAATTAAAATTAAATTAAAATTAAAATTAAAATTAAATTAATTTTAACATTCTGTTAAAAAAGCTAGCAGCATTTTGACTGCCAACTACTATAATATAATTTTTTGTTAACCGACTTCAACAAAAGGAGGAGGTTCTCAATTCGTCTCGATTTTTTTTTTGTTTAATTGTTTTAAACTTTCGCGATTTTTACCTACACATTTTTAAAGCGACGACGCGACGTCGACGGAACTTTATCGCGATAAAATCGCGATTTAGCGATGATTTTACTGCCGTCGTTTTTATGATTAAAATAGGTTCCATTGACATTTGAAGACAATAACAACACAAAGCATTTTCTTTTTCAATAAACTTGACGGTTCCACCATAAGCGTTACACAGCGGCCATGGTTCGATACGACTCATTCGTAGAACCGTTCTTAAATGTTTCCTTAACTATTAAATCTACTAGAAACTCGCTTCAAGTGAAAACTGGGCATAAATGCATTAGTCAGTTGCTGGGTCAGCTGTGAAATGTCCGGGTGATCCGGTGGCCGGTTTAACCGGGGTCCGGAGAGTTTCATTTGGCCATGAGCCAAGAATGCCGACCGATGTCGGATTATCGAAGTTTAAAAGAGCTTAAAAAGTGTGAAAATCACTGACGCGATCAATTTTTGAATTCAGACTGTGGATGCTGTCAAGAAATCCTTATACGCCTTAAAATGATCTGAATTAAGAAGTACCTAACTGTTCTCAAATCAATTAATTTTATCGCATAAGAAAACATTGTATTCTTAACTTGAATTTCTAAGGTCGTTATTGTCTTCGAAACATTCAACATTGCCTTTAACATCTGTCTTTAAAGCTTGCAAACGATTTATCTCCATTTTGCAACAAATGAGAAATGAAAAGAATTTTCTTATTTTCAATTTACCTACAGTCTACTTTGTTTTATGATAATGTTATACCTACACTTAGAAAAGATTGCAGTGTTAATTGTCTATTAAAAAAACCCTATGAAGCCTTGAAAATGGAGCCAGTTTTATTACAACGTCTTTCTTTATTAGCCATGTAGCCGTTAATTCCAGACTTAAATCAATCATTTATAGCTACGGCTCTACCCCAAGTTTACGACTAGCCCGTTCATTACACGCCTTCCTTATATACCTAGCCATTAAATCTTTACAATTCAACCCTGTTCTCATTTCAACTGAGTTTCCAACCCTTCTCAACCAAGCTTCTGAAGAGAATACATAAAATTAAACGTCAAAATTTGACTATTTTCTTCCCCTTTGATGTTGTCTCAAGAGGTTAGAAAGTTAAATAATAATATAATATTTATTATCTTTACTGAACTCGGAGATACTGTTCCATTCTTTCAGTTTCGCTGTAATAAAAGATTTTCTTGGAAACAACGTACGCCTTCTCATTTTGAATAGCAATATGTTCTTCAAAGTAATTGCTATTAGAAAGTATCAGGCGTAGCATAAATCGACTGGTGATAATTACTTCTCATCAAAGTCGGCAACTTAATTTGGTTTATCTTTTATACGTTTACGTTGAATCCGTAGCAGAGTTATCAACAAAGTTTAAAGCTTGAAGCTTGTAAGCCGAGAAAAGTACTTTAAAAACTTAAACAAGTAGAAGTCCTAACGCAAAATTTTGCAATACAATTTAAAGTTTTCAAACTCCATCTTCTAAGTGCAATGTGCAGAAATATCGAAGGCAGAATATTTGTCGTCAATAGAATGTCCGAGACCCTTTTTATTAACGGACGTAGGTAGGTAACAACCTTTGCTAAATTGTAATTTCCTTAGATATAGCACTTCGGGCTGACCACAGCCAATTGTGATACGCACGCATTAGGCACAAATGGCCACAAATTGCAACAAATGGACCGTTCATTTCTTTCTTGCCAGATTAGCAATAAGTTATACTGTAGCACCTCATTCCAACCAAAGCAACTTGACGCTTACTAACACGTGGTAAGGCTTTGTTTTATTTCGCTCTAGTGTTTTACTTGGTAAGGAATCTTACGGATTTTCATTCCCGTATTACCCGGCCGGCGTTTTACCCAGACGGCTGTGCTCCAATAAAGGTCTTTGAGGTTGCAAACCGGATTAAGACGGTCTTAAGTGATGTACACAGACTGCTAGGAAGGCTTAGGCTTCTTTGAGATAGAATTAGCCATATTTATTATATAAGGTTTTATCTTCAGAGGTCGTCGAAGTAGCTGCTTAATTCTATTCAATGTATACACAGAATGGAAATGGTAGATCTTTGTCAGCGGTGACCATGACCAACACAGATTTCTAGGCTTCCTTACTCAAAAAAAGGAACTCTTATAAGATCACTTGTTCGTCTGCCTGTCAATCAAGACCCTTTTTTTCTGGAGGTCGTAGAGCTATCTAGTTGAAACTGATATCAAATGCTCAAGTCTCGCGGTCTCTTAGAGCTGTGATAAAATCAAATTTCTAAGTCAACGCAAACAAAAGATACGGCCATTTATACCGCATAAATATTTCATACGTTCTCAAGGAAATCAAAAACTTATAGGGTACTTTCCGTTTACCAAGAGCCATGAAATTTGGCATGAAGCAAGGTCTTATAGTACAAGTATAGGAAAAATCCGAAAAACGTTACTTTTTTGGTTAGTTAATTTTTGACATTGTTCCTAAGAACAGATCTTTGTCTGTTCTTAGGAATATCTTATAGTTTCAGACTTTCCGATACCACAAAATAAATAATAGTACTAATGTACAGAAACTGCTCTTTTACAACCGCGATTAAATGAATTCCAACTTTGTTGACACCCGCAAAAAGTTTGTATTGCTTCATACACATTCGCCAGGCGGTACGCGTCAAAAGGAACACATCGCCCGCGTTCGCCTCTGCTACTTCCTGGCAAAACATTAGGATTGCGCTGTATTCGTTTTCAAATACACTGACACAGCGAGAGCGAGCGCGTGGGTGCGCGGCATGCCGACAACCTACTGCGATTTGCCTACGCTATAGGCAAGGCGGTTGAGCGTACCTACAGTGCGGAGTGGAACCCCCCTGCCCATACTGACCAAATGACTGACCCTGTATAAACATGCGAAAATGTTTGTATGGCGAAAAGATCGCCCGCGTTTCTCCATTGAAAAAATAAGATTGGTACTAGCAGCAGCTTGTTCAAATTATTATTGAAAAGTAAGTCAAATTGCTCGAAGAAAGGTCGCAACGTCGCAACCTTTATGAGGTTGAGTTAACTCGGGTCGCCATGATATGAAACTACGTTAAAATTTCTGGATTGCCAATAATCCATATTCCCTTTAGAATGTTCAACTCTGAATTGAAGCGAACGACATTTGAGTTGTTGTTGTTGTACTGTCTTTATAAAACTACCTGTCTTACTCAAATACTAGTTATCAAAGAAAGACGTGTAGAGAATCGACAAGTATGCATAAATTTGCACAGAATAAAATTCACGATTTGGATTTCGAACTCGACAGTTGAGATATCTATAACTGTTATAAAGATTGCCGTCCACTGTCAAAGTTAGACTGTACAACTTGTGGGGCAAAAAAGCAAAGAGGCCCCTATAATTAAATTGCATAAATAGGTAAGTACGTAATTATGGTAGTCCGAGAATATTTGCGAGTAGGACAGCTAGAGTTAGAGGGGCGCTGGCCAGGGGCCCCCTAAGCTTGAGGGCCCTGGGGCACGGCACTGCCTAACCACCGGGTAACTACGCCACTGACTTTAGGATGATAAGGAAATCAAGCCTCATATCGCTTGCCAAGCTCCTACGATCTGGGACATTCTTTATTTTATTGCCCTAAGAGTGTTATGTCCTATAATAGTTTACATAAGTTACATCAGGCTTAAACTTTGGTATTGTAAAGTGTTAAGTTAAACACAAGTGGCCGACTCTTTGTTTGACAAATGGGCCAATCAACTTTTTTTAACTTGTTTAACGTGGGTACGTTAACCTGTCCGCAACATTTTCAAAACAATGGCAAACGTTTATTAGCATAAATGTTCTCTAATTTTATTTATGACGTACCGTTATTAATGCTATTTTGCACGAGTTAAACCCAAAATACAGTACAATGTATTTTCGAAAACATAATGTGTTAACGGCAAAGATGATTTTCGAACGCAAGTGACATTCTAAGTCGTAAAATCTGTTGTTTGGCCCAAAGTATCGAAGAAAATGCTTGTTATAGCACGAGCAATGTGGAAGGAAACGAAAGCTAGTTAGGTTATATAAAGTAGGCGTTATGCACAGAGAGGATATTTGGTAATTATTTCAATACCGTTCTTATGAATTAAGATTTTTTACCTTCAAGGAAACAATGAAATTAAAATTATAAAATGTTTCAAAAGTCAATTCCAAATGTTTTTCAAAATACATGTTTTCCCTAATTTCTAATTATGAAAAATAAAAATCTTGAGATACCTATACAGATATTTTGTTCCGTTTTGTCAAAAAGTTCAGAAACAATATTACAAGTATTATGTAGAATGTACACAGTTACAAATTCTAAATTACAGTTCTCTATCTTTCAGTAAAATTGGCGAGATATTTTGTTTTTTTTTATATTGTTCGTACCGTACAATAACAGAAAATGGTTTTACGTTCGATTGTATGACAAAAAACAACAAAAAACTTTGGTACGTACGCATTTAATACTAAGTGTGCAATTTTTTTTTATGTAAGTTTTATAATGTGTGCCAGAATTTTTTGTGCGGGTTACTTTATAAAAAAAAGTTAAAAAGTCACCATTACAGTTTTATGACAAAAATATTGACAAGATTGACTTGATTATTCACATAAAAATTAGTTTCATTTACATTCATACACGGAAGACGAAATTTGTAATAATAAAACATTTAATAAGCGGCAACATATTTTAAAAATAAATTCCATGGTCCAGCCATGGTTTCGAAGATAACAAGTAACAATTAACTTAGTCAATTATAATTACACAATTAGTAATAAGCATTTGTGACATTCATTTAAAATTAAATAACTAATTGATTTTATTTCACTTACGTAACCACACTCACATATCGAATATATATTTATCTACATTTCATGCTATTTCTTAAAAATAAATACTTTTGAAAAGCCTTCTAATACAATGTTCCCTGCTTACAAATGAACCTTTACTTAGTCCACCCAACCAACACACTTAGGTACGCCTTTGGAACCACAACTGAGCTCGGATGCTTTCATCGATAACAGTTGACACAACTTACTTTTTAAACGCTTTAAAATATTCACAATATACACATTTATATAAATTATATTTATTAGTCACGTCTGCACACCGTTCATAAATTGACTTCGCGCTCAAATTTTATGTTAAAATACAATTCCAAATGTTGGAATGTTGCTGGAACACCAGGACTCGTGGACAGCAGCCCTTATAAAAATTTAAAACTTTAGAATCGTCCGTTCGATTTTCGAAAGTTTGAACAGCTGATCTTCGCGTTCTGAATTTAAAGATTTGGATGTCACGATTTTTTTCTTTTTAACTTCTAGTTTATGGTAGCTCACGTTTTATTGCCAGCCTTCTCGAAGCCTTCAACTAGGGTCTCTAGGATGAACTTTATGGTGATTTTGTAGATGTTTTCGACATTGGGCGTATAACGATCGCCTAACGTCGACTCGACGGCTGCAAGGAACGGAGCCTCGATTTTCTGCAAGAAAAATAAAGTATTTAGGACAAGAAGAACAAATCAATGCGGTGATCAAAATGGCTTCGCTTTCCATAGGAAATTATCCATGTTACTATACTCTCAGCTGACTTTGTTTATCATATCTGATAATTCCCGACGAAACAAGAAGACGTTGTTTAAGGAAAGGAAGGAAAAAGTAACACGTCCCCTGGTATAAAGTGATCAGCACCGCTTATGCGAACCAGCTTCCCAATAACGATACTGATTCGTTGCCCGAATTTGTCACTACACGTGGATCGATACCCGCTCAACATTGGAATTATTTCTCACTTGCATATATACTACGACGCATCGAAGAGGGCGTACGGAGCCGGAGTTTGCGTGTAATTTACTTTGACGACTTCATTACGGAATCCAATTATGAAAGCCTCGCTTTCCATACAGACACGTTTCATTCATATCCAGGCGAATCTAGTAATTACTTGGGTTAATCCTACATGTTTCGAACAAATTTTGCAACCTGTTGTCCCTGAGGACTGTTTTTGATTTATGAGCTTAACTAAATTACATTTCCTTAATAACCACTCCACGTGTGTTTTATAGCTTATGAACAAACTAGTGACGCCCGCGACTCCGTTTGCGTAGAATTAGTAATCCGTGTCCGTCAGGGATAGAATAGATGTCTATTGGTGAAAGAATTTTTGATATCGGTTCGGTAGTTCTAGAGATTACCTCATACAAACGTCACAATACAAACAAATAAACAAAAAAACAAAGGTCACTTGTTTCTTATATTAGAATAGATAGTGTAGATGTTTTTTTTTAGGCATATAATCCATCATATGATACAGTGCTTAAAATAAGTGTTTTTAAGGCGTGTGCTTGGAATTTTTGTTACCTGTAATTTTTACCTGATGATATTTCTGTATGTATGTCTTTTTTAATAAATTTATTCTTATTCTTATTTCATTATACAGAGGGGTTAAAAAAACAAAAGTAAATTCCATTAGTAAGTGAGTAAGCAGCGATGATCACTTTCCAGCAGGTGACCCACATGCTCGTTTGCATCTCTTTCCAAAATAAAACAAATGTGTTAAAATTTTAAAATTTGTTTTGACATTGTGCAACATTTTTTTTTATGACGAGAAGAAGAAAGTAACTGACTTTTTTCATTTTCCGACACACTAACAATTAAAATAAAGGCTAACAAATAAAGTATTTAATTATGTGAAACAGGCATTCCAAAAGTATAATTTTAATTTTAAAATACTTAGAAAGTTTCTTCTTTTTTTATCTCTCATAATATCCGAAATTTGCGGATTAGCAAGTTGAAGTGGCAGTGGGCAGGGCACATAGCACGGAGAACTGATGGCCGATGGGGTCGAAAAGTTCTCGAATGGCGGCCGCGTATTGGCAAGCGCAGCGTAGGACGACCAGCCACAAGATGGTCCGATGACCTCATACAGGTGGCAGGAAGGCGCTGGTTGCATGCTGCTTCCAACCGGCCACTTTGGAAATCCATGGAGGAGGCCTATGTTCAACAGTAGACTTCTTGTGGCTGAGATGATGATGATGATGATGAATATCCGAAAAACTATTTCTTGTGTATTATCTTTCTGGCTTAGCCTAGTTTGGAGTTACTAAAGGTATTTCTTTAATATTAAGTTACTTATGCTTAATACATTTTACTTTTACAGAACACGCTAGGCACACTAGGCAGTGACAATCTTGATCAAGTATTCTGAAGCGACTCAATAACTTATTGTAACAATAAGAATTATTGCCCTTATAAGAATAACCATCCATTACGAGAGTATTCCCCGAGAAAAGATCAATCAATACGCTATACATCATCCTGGAAAGTAACGAAGTTGAGGTAATATTATGCCGCAAAATATATTGATAATATTTACCGCTAGTGCAAATATTATTGGCTTTTGTTCTGAGTAAGCAAAGGTATACCGGATGATCTATCCAAACGGGTCAGTATAGTTGCAGGCAAACAACTTGAGTGAGGGGGGTGGGCCAAAATTCTTTTTGATGCCTATAAAAACGTCCCTTGTACATTTTAACGCATATTTCTTACTTATTTTGATATTCTTAAAAGAACATTTTATCTTTAAATTCAGAATGACATACGCATACCCGAATGATGACTGTTATAGAAATATTTGAGCTCAGAATAAGAAAAAAACTATTATTTGGTAACGCAGTGGTAATTTGGGTACCAAATGAAACTTTTCTGTAATAAAAAACCCAGGATGGTGGGAAAATTCATAATAGAAATTGGGGCCCGGTTGAGAACTAACGTAATATTATTAGGAAAATATTTCGAGACATCTACAATTTTGTAAAAGTGTTTTTACATTTTCATCTTTATTTTAGGCATTAAAAAGAATTTTAGCCCGGGTAAGTTTGCGCATACACATTTGTACTAGAAATGCTTCTACGCAGCCAAGGTCAATGCTCAAGTTGTTTGCCGTGAACTGCACTAATTTCTAAATGACAGTAAATGCCGTATTAAAATCCGTTGCGTGGTTTAGCAGTAAGCGGCTGAAGATACGACGACGACAAACAGGAACGAATAGCGACTTTGTTTCATACAGAGTTTGGTATTAAGTTAATTAATTTGAATAAAATAATTTGAAACTAATTTACTTTAAAATTAATCGCAAATAATGTGCTGTCAATTCTTTTATTTAAACAAATTATCTAGATGAAGATAAGTAATCTCTTTTGTTATTAACTTTTGCCCGACAACTTCTATCTCTACATGTACTATTGACATTCATCTTTTATTTAAAAGGCCAACTAATTTATTTCAATAAGAATAATGCTCATCTAGATAAATTTAAAACAACAAATGACTGATTATTTAGTTATTCGTAAATAGAAATTTTCGCCCAACTCTGGCTTTATACTATGCAAAGATAAAGAAGAAGATAAAGAAGATTATAGATAATAAAGCTTAAATACTTATAAATAAGGAACTCACCCAAAAGTATTCGACCTTGAACCCTGGTATCCTTCTATGGCTGGCTCCGATCTGGTGGATGTAGTCGAAGAAGTTGTCCAGGTCGTCCAAGCCCTTGATGCCCTCGTCCAGCGTATTCATAACGTTGTTGGCGTGCTCTGCTAGCTCCATGGAGTTGATCTGCTCTTCCTTCGTACGGCATTGGCGAAATTTCTCGAACATACTCAGGAGATCTTGGTTCTCTTCGAACAGTCTGCGGACAAGGAGAGTTTGGTGTGAAAATACGGCAATCGATTTAAGGGTGGTAGCTTTTGTGTGTGACTGCGTACGCAGAATGTAGGGGGAAGTTTATCATGGCAATTATATTATATTTCGAAACATCATTTCGGATAATACATAAACGGTCATACATAAAGCACATTACAATAATTATAAAAGGAAAGGTACAATGAAAGAGAAGAATGGGCAGACCTAAAAGAAGTTATATTGATCAAGTGAAGGTTCGTGTCGTGGAGTACATAGAAGTCAAGAAGCTGGCAGTCGATAGAGAAGCTTGGAAAGCACTACATCGACAAGACTAAAGGACTAAGAGAGAGAGATAAAGCACATGACAAAACACAACCGTGGCAAAATCCGACTTAGGAAAAAGCCTACCAATGCAAAATGCGTCCGAGGCACCCGTCTAACAAATCATGCCTCTGTATTTATCGTATCACTTGTATCCATTCGCACGCGGGGCAATTCAATTGCGGCGACCCCAGTTCAGAGGTGAGTCGCGCTTTATATCGCGTTCAAGCTAAGATACGATACACGATAATATTATCTCGAAAAGATACAAGTGCGGAACAATCTCTAGATTGTTTATTCTCAGTAAATAGACCTCTGTAAACCTTAAATGAGAAAACCCAAAGCACGTAGCCCAACGCAAAATTGATTACAACCTTTCCACAAAACGTATGCAGCCTCCATCCATTCAAGCGAGCAGAACGCTCCTCGGGGAGTGGAAACTTCTCTTTAGACATTTCGAAGGAAGGAGTTTCCACACGGCGGCTCCGGTAAATCAATTTAGGTGTCCTGGCGACACGTTGGGCTTGTAAACAAGGAGAGGGCACCTGACTTAAATTGAGTTTCCTGGCTTCATACGGAGATAAAACAGACCTTAGCCAGATACAGATTTAAAAAGCGAAACTGCCACCGGACGGTAAAAGACTGATCTTGTAATCATGTGTAAAAATTAGCCCAAATACCAGCGTTCATACACTACATTGAGTTTAAATTATTCCAGTGATTAGATAACTGAAATGGTATATCTGATTATAATGATAATTAACTAATTGAAACAATCAATTGGTCCCTAAGGAAAGAAACGCCTGAATCTATTAATTATTAAAAAAAATTATGAATGCGATCAACATTCTATGAATTTAATCAAGTTAACCTAATATAAAAAGAACAATCAATCATAAACAAAACAAATAAAATTGCTTATGAAAATAAAAAAATAAATGAAACTAAACATTAAATTAAAATTAACATTAACGAATCATCCATTCACACTAAAACATCTCAGATGCAGACGATCGTTTTGTTGATGGTCTTTTTTTGGAGTTAAGTCATGTTACACTTTTTCCATGTTACAAATACGCTCACGCCACAAATAATATAATGTTATGGCGTCAATTTAAAGTAAAAAAAAACTGTGGTTGTAACCATAACAATTCCCGTAAAATCGAGTGAAATAAAATACCTCTTCCGTTTAGAACGACTCGTAAAAAGTTTTTAAGCGGCGTAAAGTTTATTCCTGTGACAGAAGTTACGTCGCCGTAAGTACGAAAGAATGCCGGAGTAACTCGGCGTAACTCGGCGTAACTCTGCGTAACTTCAACTGAATACTGCGAAATCGTCTTAAGTTACTCAATTAATTACGGAAGGAAAGACATTTGTTACACGTAGATATATTTTGTTTAAGATTAAATAAATGGACCCTTTGCTTGAGGTATAATTTGGGTCGGTAAAACGACACGAGGCTAAGATGCTGGGGACGTATATATATATATGAAGAATCTATAGATTTTGATCGATCAAGTACAGTCAAGGAATTAAATTTCCAACCCACCTAAGGTTCCATATCGTATAGCAAACTGTCACCATAAGAGCTAACTAGAGCAAGGCGTTAGTTTGACATATCGACCTTAATGCATTGCGAATGTCAGACGACATTTCAACGAAATGGGTAGGGAATTAAATTCTTTGACTGGACCTACGACAGCGTTCCAAGATTTTATTTGATGTTTTATTTCTATAGAAAAAAAATGACAATTGTGATCTTGAGGACACTGCATGTCGTACTTGTGTCTATAACTACAGGTCTTAATGTTGAAGCACTATATTAATTATGATTATCTCCTTTATCTTTAAAGTCGCTATCCGTTTCTACTTAGACTTTATTTAGACTGAAACCAAGTTGCAAGCTTCATAGATATTAAAATGTACCAACAATTTCTTTAAATTTACTTTTGTCTTTAAATTTTTTAATAAAGAACAAGCTTGACTTTATTACCTACCTCTAAAACTTTAGAATGCAAATACGTTTCGCTTGTTGTTTTTAATGAAACTGTCTAAATTCATTTCAAGTTTAATTAAGCCAGTCTTTTGCAACATTTCTCAAACTCTGCTAGAGTTGCATTCATTTTAATTTTAAACTAACTTTTTCCCGCGACTTTGTTGTTGTGAAGCTAGTTGTATATCCCCCACCCCCCATTCCATTCCATTTTAAGCCCCCTCAGTCGTGGATTATCGAAAAATCCTTTTCAACGTTTTCTTAAGCAACCCATATTCCAAATTTCAAGTCTGTAGGTACATTTGTTTATCAGTCAGGCACTGAAACGTTATCTACATTATCTACACTAATCTACACTAATCTACACTCATCATCATCATCAGCCTATATTCGTCCACTGCTGGACATAGGCCTCTCCCATGGCACGCCACTGAGCACGATCCTCGGCCACTCTCATCCAGCTCTTGCCAGCCGCCCTGCGAAGATCATCGCTCCACCGAGTCTGAGGACGTCCCACGCTACGTTTGCCGATCCGTGGTCTCCACTCAAGAACTCGTCTACCCCAACGGTTATCGGTTCTTCGGGTTATATGGCCGGCCCACTGCCACTTCAGCGTGCTAATGCGGTGGGCTATGTCGATAACTTTGGTTCTCTGTCGGATCACTTCTACTACCTACTACTAATCTACACTACTCTACACTATCTACACTAATATAATAAAGAGGTAAACTTTGTTAGTTTGTATGTAGGGGGGTAATCTCTGAAACTACTGACCGATTCCAAAAATTATTTCATTAAAAGAAAACTACACTATCCCTGAGGGACATAGGCTACTCATTCCACGCGAACGAAGTCGCGGGCATCTGCTAGTATATATAGAAGCCTAGCGGTTGCCCGGAACTCCATCCGCATAAGATTCAAAATCTCGCCGGATAGCTGGCGAGAATTTTGAATCTTTTCAGAATGAAAAGTATGCTCTAAACGTAGTTATTCGCATTTAGAGGTAAATAGGATTTGCCATACGAATTTTCATCCCCCATTTCACCCCTATAGGGATAAATTCTTGAAATAAGTAGCCTCTGTCCGTCAAAATTTCCCTGTAGCAAATTTCATACAAATTGAATAAGCGTGAAAGTCAGACCGACAGACAAACAGACAGACTTACGCATTTATAATAAATACTTTAAATAACGATAAAATTTAAAGTTAATCTTAAAATATAACCATCCTTTCTTCCATTTAGTATAGGAGTCTTAAATTTTCTCAAACTTTACACCCAAAAAAGCTCAACTATAATTATGTAACTGCGGGGTTTGCGGGTGGTAGGACCTTGTGCAAGGTCCGTCCGGATCGCTACCACCATCTTGCTCGCTAATACTGCCGCTAAGCATCAGTGCTTGCACTGTTGTGTTCCGCCGTGGAGAGCAAGACAGCCGATGTAATTACTGGCACAAGAGGTATTCAGGCAACGCGGCGCATCTGCAATCTTCTTGGTGCTGCGGGTGTCTAAAGGCGGTGGTGAACACTTACCATCAGGTGACCCACTTGCTTGTTTGCCTTCCTATTTAATAAAAAAAAAAACTGAACATAACCCAAGAAAATGTGAAGAAAACTATGTCAACCGGCGTATATGTATAATAATAACCTGTGCACGTGGACATAGACAGATTTTACACAGAGACAGTTTTATTTAACATCAAAATAATACAGAGTTTTTTTTAATAAAACTAAAAATTACATTAGCACTAATCCTTCTCGATCTTTGAGTACTTAACATTGAGATGCCAAGCCGTATTATTACCTAACAATTTTTTCTGCCAATTTTAGCGGGGGAGACGGGTCTAGTGTTGCCAGATGGCTGGGAAATTCGGGATTGTCCTGGAATTACGTGTCTTGTCCCGTGTCCAGGAATTACACTTTATAGTCCCGGACTTCGACTTACCTCAAAAGGAAAAATCCGAAAACTGTAAACAGTATCGGAAGTCTCCAGATGAGATATCCAAATAAAATCACAACATGCTGTCGGCAACACTGCCACGAATGCCATGATGTCAAATTTTGAAATGTTTACGTTATGTGTGTCAAAAAGCTTATTCATTTAAAATGTTTTTGGTGTTGTAAATAATAAATTAATTGTGAAGAAAATTATTTACGTGCGATAAAAAAATCCATCTTTAGTGAAATTTGAAGTTTTTGATAGCCGTTTGAAGGTAAATACAGCACGATTAACCATTTTTGCAGAGATCGCTTTCGCGATACGGACTAAAGCAAAATGACAGACGATATCGCGGCGAACTGGTTTTTAACTCACGGTTTTAAGTCATATGCATTGGCAGAGGGGAATGCGTGCCTTGCGAGGTCCCTTGGCTAAATTGTCTAAGTTCTCGATGGATGTGCGTTAACTCGCTAAGTAACTCAATGCGTCTCTCTCCTAGTAGGCTAGTTAGACAGACGCACTGAGTTACGTAGCGAAATTCGTGCTAGCTGCACAGGTTTTGTTGGTTATAGCGGATAAAGGGAATTTGAAAGTCTCATTTGAGTTTGCGGCCTCAGCAACACGGTTGGGGCAAAATGAAACATTTAAACAGCGTTGAGGTCCCGTTTTACTACTTAAAGATGGACACTTTATTATTTTAATTTACTCGGGGCTGGAGAGTCTGCTTTTTATTTTCATTTGCTGAAATTAAAAGCCTTTAACTATGGAGTAGGAAATTCATTTACAGGTTTTGGTGAGTTCACGACCGAAACTATTTTTTTTATCTACACTAATATAATAAAGAGGTAAACTTTGTTTGTTTGTTAGTTTGTTTGTATGTAGGGGGTAATCTCTGGAACTACTGAACCGATTTAAATAATTCTTTCACAAATAGAAAGCTACACTATCCCTAACGGACATAGGCTACTAATTTCACGCGAACGAAGTCGCGCGCGTCCGTTAGTATAATATAAAATAGGAAGGCAAACGAGCAAGTGGGTCACCTGATGGTAAGTATTCACCACCGCCTATAAACACCCGCAATACCAAAAAAATTGCAGATGCGTTGTCAACCCCCCAGTAGTTACATCGGCTGTCTTGCTCTCCACGCCGGAACACAACAGTGCAAGCACTGCCCTAACATGACAGCCCAGGTTTAGATTAACCCCTCCCTGTGTCTCTGTCTAACTAGTGTTATAAGAAAGGGACGCGGATAGAGATAAACTAAAGTTGGCCAGTCATGTTAGGGCCACTGGCGTTACTCTCCAATGCTATTCTAATCGCGGTCTGATAATACATATAGCGTAACTTAATTGAATATGGATATTTTCCTGAAAGCCTACGAGAGGTATGTAAAGGTAACACATTATTCGTATAAGTAAGGAGTAAAGAGTCAAAAGCAACTATAAAAAGCAGTAAATCAATAAAACCAACACATCCCTGAACTGATGTGATTGAACAGAAAGACGAAGTGGATGGTAAACATGCCGCTGTTGGTTTAGGCTCTAGTGTGTTTTGACGAACTCTGCACAAACTAAAAACTTGCCGAAGCACGGTTAAAAGCGTGATGAAAGCTTTTAGTATGCGAGCTCCTGAAACTGCAAAATCTGCTTGAATTGGTGCTACTATTTCACTATTTTCTGTGGTAATTTGTAGAACGGCATTCAACATGTTATACAAAAGTTAAGTACTGTAAATCTTACTCCAAATATTTTTCGGTGCACTCTGCTAGGATGTGGAATCGGTTACCAACCTCCATTAGGCAGTCGCCTTCCGTGGTCTCCTTTAGAGAGAACTTAAAGAAAATGTGGCTAACAACATGTTCTTAAGTTATTTTCCTTCTACTCCTTTAACTTCTAAGTATTTATTTATATCTAAGTAAGTTTATGTATTTTAGGTATTATAATAATTATTATTATTATTTGGGTTATATATTTATTATTAGTATGTAATGTGTTTATAGGTAAATTGTATGGTAATTCTCCACTGTTTTTGATAAACTCTTGGTCTTTGTCGGTCCCTGCTATGATACTCCTTTCATCCACTCAAAGGTTAACTGGAAGAGATCCCTTAAAGGGATAAGTTCGCCTTTGTACATCACTTTATCTCTTTTTGTCATTTATGTTTTTTTTTAATAATAAACAATTTACATACACACATACTAACTGAATTCTTAGCCACTGATGGCTGTTTATTATGACATTGGCTGTTAGAAGTCATTATGACTTTATTGTGAAAAGGTTCTACATTGGCCTAGAATTCAGTATGGTTAAGTGTGCGCATACGTTAGTAAATGAACATTGTAGGTTAAATTCACACGTCACAGTCAAGTGAATTAGTTATTTACTTTTATTTTCAAACCAAATTTTAGAAGTTTTTTAACTCATCAATAGTAGTGGATACCTTAAGAAAACGACTAAGGACTATTTACGGTTGTGAATTTTTCCGGTAACTTAAATACCTTATTAATTTAAAATTGTAATGACAACACAAAGAAAAATTAGGGCAATCGCAGGACTTGAACCTGCAACATCAGCATTCCGTGCCTTGCGTTTTCCAGTTTCGCCACACTGCCGCTGCCCTACCCTGCGAATTTTTCAATGTGCTTTGTCTTACGGTCATTACATTATTGATTTTAAGGGTACAACTACCCTCGGTGTCATCTATATGAAACTTTTTAACAAGTTATCATATTCAACTGGGTACCTTTACAGCTACCGTCAGCTGACGAGAATGTTGAAAAACATTTAAAATAAAAAATCGAAAGAAATTTCGGTTACAAAATTTACCTTATTAATTTTAAAAACATGACACGTATTTATGTGTGTAGCCACGGAAAAAGATGTCTTAAATCAAGACTATATCGACTTGGCCGACACAAATATACTTATTAAATATTTGTAAAACGAATTTCTTTAGATTTTTATTTAAAATGTTTATAACATTCAAATTATTAAATTAAAATGCTAATGACAACACAAAGAAAAATTAGGGTAATGGCAGGACTTGAACCTGCAACATCAGCGTTCCGTGCCTTGCGTTTGCCAGTTTCGCCACATTACCGCTAATGCATTAGCGTTGTCATTAGCATTACAAATATACTTAGATTCATATTATGAGGAACACTGTATTTAACACTGTAGGTATAATATTAGTTTTTATTAGTAAGTAATTCTCCGAAACACACCGATATACTTTTGTGTCTTGCTACGAAAACGGTATTATTCTCTTTTCAATTACCAAGTACTTGCATTGTTGTGTTCCGGCATAGAGAGCAAGACAGCTGGTGAAATTACTGGCACAAGAGGTATTCCATCTTAGCTCTCTGGGTTGGCAACACATCTGCAATATCCTTAGTGCTGCGAGTGTCTATGGGCAACGGTCATCAATTGGTCACTCGCTCGTTTATCTTCATATTTTTCTAAAAAAATACCTATGATTTCGTATTTCTAATTGAGAGAATTCGTTAAAAGAAAAACTATGTCTTTATAGAGTAGAGCCAGCCAGGTCTTGATGACTCATCCACACAATGGCTTTAAACTTAGAGCATTATTACAACCGGAGGTTAAAAATAACTCCATTGCACCCCCTCAAAAGAGGCATGTAGTAATTTCGCGTATTTCCTCGCATCCCGCCCTCGGGAAGGGGAGCGCCCATCCATCATAACCGACGAGTTACCAAGTTACGAATACCGGTGACAAGCCGAGACGACATGAGATCACCCTGTATATTTGTATGTCTTAGGAGTAGGTATCAGGAAAGGCATGGAATGCTGAGGTTCAAGGTTCGAGTCCTGCCATATATATTACCCTAGATTTTTTTTTGTGTTGTCTTTACATAGCATTTTTTAAGAATTTGAATGTTTAAAAAAAAAAGTAAAATGGAAGAACACAGGCAAACACAGGCAATATAAGAAAATAGATACAGGCTAACTGCTCACTGCTTTATCGTACCTATTTGATTCTCACTAAGAAAAAAATCCGCCGTGGGGTACCGGCTTAGAATAGTACTTCCCCATCTCTTCCCATGGGTGCCGTAAAAACCGGCTAAGGGGTTTCTTCTCCAGAAGGTGGGCAGCAGCGCCTTCTGCTCGACACGTAAATACTGCGCTCGCCAACCCGTTTGCCAAGCGTGGTGAGTATGGCAAAACCCCCTCCAAATGAAAAAAAAAAAATGATTTCACAACAAAGGACCAGGCCCTCAGTCCCCGGCGGCTTCGCTATTCCGGGCCACGGTAGCAGCCTCGGTAACGGCGGAGCAGGGGGTGCTAAGAATCCCCGGCAGACGCCCGGCTACCACTCTCAACCCAAAAGACGACTGGCCCTGGTAACACACAACATTCGGACACTGAGAACTGACGAGAAGCTAATCGAGCTGGAAGAGGAGATGAGTAGGTTGCACTGGGATATCTTGGGGTTATCCGAAGTCCGTCGAGAGGGTGAGGACACGATAACTCTGAAATCCGGCAACCTGCTCTTCTACCGGGAGGGTGACAAGCGGTCCCAAGGTGGTGTTGGGTTTCTCGTTCACAAGTCCCTTGTAAACAACATTCTCACCATCGATAGTGTGTCGAGTAGGGTAGCGTACCTGATACTCAGAATATCTAAAAGGTATTCGCTGAAGGTCATTCAGGTATACGCGCCGACCACGTCACACTCCGATGAAGAGGTAGAGGCAATGTATGAGGACATTAGTAGGGCCATACATACCTCTAAGACCTATTTCAATGTTGTTATGGGGGACTTTAATGCAAAGCTGGGCGAAAAAAGCGATAGTGACCTGAAAGTGGGGCTATTTGGTTATGGACAACGGAACCAAAGGGGTCAGAGGTTGGCTGACTTTCTGGAGAAAGAGGGACTCTTTATGATGAACTCTTTCTTCCAGAAGCCACCTCATAGGAAATGGACCTGGTTAAGCCCCGATGGTTCCACGAGAAATGAGATCGACTTCCTATTGACTACTAAGAAACAGATATTCAATGATGTCTCCGTGATCAACATGGTTAAAACCGGAAGCGATCACCGCATGGTTAGAGGCAAATTGAATATCGATGTTAAACTTGAGAGGTCTCGTCTTATGAAGTCCACGCTCCGTCCTTCTCGCGCCCATATCCAAAACCCCGAAAGCTTTCAATTGGAACTCGCAAATCGCTTTGAGTCGCTAGACAGCTATGCATCGGTGGACGAGATCAATAACAGGTTAGTGGAAACTGTCCGTATGGTTGGCGCTAAGTTTTATAAGCCCAATCGTACCAATAGACCACAAAAACTCTCAGACCATACTCTCGACCTCATGGCTGAACGACGCTTGTTGCAACTGCAGTCCTCTCACGACGCGAAGTCATATAGGCAGCTCAATAGACGCATATCAAGTTCCATGCGGCACGACATCCGAACCTTTAATACAAATCGTATTAAAGAGACGATTGAGCGGAATAAAGGCTCCAAAGTGTTTGCAAAAGACTTGTCTATTGGGCAGAGCCAGCTGATGAAGCTGAAGAGGGAGGACGGTAGTATAGCGTCGACCAAAGCAGAGGTGCTGAGAGAGGTTGAGAGGTTCTATGGACAGTTATACACCTCGGTCTCAAAACCTGTTAGCAGCCTGGCCAAAGATCCAAGAGCCAAGCTGACCCGACACTATACCGAAGATAACCCGGACATCAGCCTGTACGAGATTAGGATGGCCCTGAAACAGCTTAAAAACAACAAGGCGCCGGGCGAAGACGGAATCACATCAGAGCTTCTGAAAGCGGGTGGAACACCGGTACTTAAAGTCCTTCAGAAGCTCTTTAATTCCGTGGTGCTCGGAGGTGCAACGCCAGAAGCATGGAACAGAGGCGTGGTGGCGCTGTTCTTCAAGAAAGGGGACAACACTTTTCTGAAGAACTATAGACCCATCTCGCTTCTGAGCCATGTTTATAAGCTGTTTTCCAGGGTCATCACGAATCGTCTCGAACGCAGGTTTGATGACTTCCAGCCTCCCGAACAAGCCGGTTTCCGAAAAGGCTTTAGTACCATAGACCACATCCACACGCTGCGGCAAGTTATACAAAAGACCGAGGAGTATAACATGCCATTATGCTTAGCGTTTGTGGACTATGAGAAGGCCTTTGATTCGATCGAGACGTGGGCGGTGCTTGAGTCTCTCCAGCGATGCCGTATTGACTATCGGTATATCGAAGTGTTGAAGTGTTTGTACAATAACGCCACCATGTCGGTCCGAATACAAGACCAGAGGACAGAGGAAATTCCACTGCAAAGAGGTGTGAGACAGGGAGATGTTATCTCTCCGAAACTGTTCACCAACACAATGGAAGATGCCTTTAAGCTTCTGGAGTGGAAAGGATTCGGCATCAATATCAACGGCGAGTACATCACTCACCTTCGATTTGCCGACGATATAGTAGTCATGGCTGAATCGATATAAGACCTTAGCACGATGCTCGAAGACCTCAATCGGGTTTCCCAACGGGTGGGCCTTAAGATGAACATGGACAAAACGAAAGTCATGTCGAATGTCCATGTGGTGCCCACCCCAATAGCAGTAGGAAACTCAACTCTCAAAGTTGTTGACGAATACGTCTACCTAGGACAAACAGTCCAACTAGGCAGGTCCAACTTTGAGAAAGAGGTCAATCGTCGAATCCAACTCGGCTGGGCAGCGTTCGGGAAACTGCGAAATGTCTTCTTGTCCAATATACCTCAGTGTCTGAAATCGAGAGTGTATGATCAATGTGTGTTACCAGTGATGACTTATGGCACTGAAACGTGGCCGCTTACTATGGGCCTTATAAGAAAGCTCAAAGTCACGCAACGAGCTATGGAGAGGGCTATGCTTGGAGTTTCTCTGCGTGATCGAATCAGAAATGAGGAGATCCGCAGACGAACGAAAGTAACCGACATAGCCCAGCGGATTAGCAAGTTGAAGTGGCAGTGGGCAGGGCACATAGCACGGAGAACTGATGGCCGATGGGGTCGGAAAGTTCTCGAATGGCGGCCGCGTATTGGCAAGCGCAGCGTAGGACGACCAGCCACAAGATGGTCCGATGACCTCATACAGGTGGCAGGAAGGCGCTGGTTGCATGCTGCTTCCAACCGGCCACTTTGGAAATCCATGGAGGAGGCCTATGTCCAACAGTGGACTTCTTGTGGCTGAGATGATGAAGATGATGAAGAAAAAAATCTAGATTTTTAAATATAATGTGTTTTATGTAGAAAAATCTTTTGTTTTTTCTACTCAGACCATGGTGTGTGTATTTTTTGTATGTATTATGTTGAATACTATTAAATAAATGTTTTTTCTTACTTTCTTCTTTCTTTCTTTCAAACGAGCACGCGGGACACCTGATGGAGATGAGTGATCACTGCCGTCCATAGAAACCAGCGACCACAAGAGAATTTCTGATACATTGCCGCCCTATAAGTGACCTTCTCTCGTGCGCCCTCGAACCTCTAACTTACCGTACGAAACGCAGAAGCAAGCTACTACTTCGCGCTGATATCTTGTAAGAGTATGGTACGTCAAGTTCACTATCATAAGTATGCACTTTTCTGGATACTTTTTATGGCGAAGTGAGTACTTGAAATAGGGCACTAAATGTGCTACCCCGGTCGAGCCGGCCCATTTCTACTGCAACCAGTACTATTCTAGTTACATGTGACATGTAGAATAATCACATAAACCTCTAACGTTATAAAACAGGAGCCAGGTCCAAGTGCCCATGAAACGCAGTGCCAATATTGACCCAACGCGCTGTGTTGACACATTCTGTTGTCACACGGTGCCAGAAATAACAGGGGCATTTTGGGTATGTTTGCAGCCAGCCTCAAAAAATAAGGAGTTAAATCAATTACTTATAGAGCTAAGCTACAGAAATAAAATAACATCCTTAAAAGAACCGCAAAAATACTTTTTAAACGATTTCTACATTAGTTATTCATGTTTTTAGGGTTCCGTACCCAAAGGGTAAAACGGGACCCTATTACTGAGACTACGCTGTCCGTGAACATCTCATGAACCGTGATAGTTAGACAGTTGAAGTTTTCACAGATCATGTATTTCTGTTGCCGCTACAACAACAAATAATAAAAAACAGAATAGTATAAATATTTAAGCAGGCTCCCATACAGCAGGGATAATTTTTTTACCGTTTTTTATAGATAATGGTACGGAACACTTTGTGCGCGAGTCCGACTTGCACTTGGCTGGTTTTTTTTTTAATTTTTCGGCCTACTGGAAACCATCGACTACTAACTTAAATAATAACTTTAAATACAAAAGTAGGTAAACCTAGGTAGTCGCAAAAATGATTTTTATTGTTAGTAAGCGTTTCAACCCTAGAACAAGCATGGCCAGGGGACAAAGCTAGTATTGTATATCAGAAGCAAGGTCATTGACTGATGACTGAGTAATTTTCTTACCCATTTAGAACCTTATCCACTTCTATTACGATCGAAAAGTGGGGAGGCAATTTCTTGGTTGACTACACAATCAGTTCCTATACTCGCGGTTGTGTTAACTTAGTCTTAGTTATTTATATTCAATCTGAAATAAGTTAGGTTAAAAAAACAGAGAAAGCTAAAACGAATATGCCGATTTTTTGCACTTTTGTTCATTTCAAAAGTAATTACGTAGGTATTTTACTTTTTCAATGTCCGGTTTGAAAATTTTTCTATCTACTGTATTTAGATTAAATAATTAAATATTCAGTATAGTCAAACCCTCTTATTAATTAAAGTGTCCAAAACGTTTTTTAACTAAAACATGGTTTTCCTTTGTTTCGAAGGCAAACGTTGCAATGACAGGTTAAAATGAAATCTATTTTAAGTGACGTAGGTTTAATGGGCGTTTGACATGTAAAGATGAAACCTATTTTAACTAAAGTAGGTTTAGTGGGCGTTTGTTAGGTAATGACGAAACCTATTTTAACTAAAGTAGGTTTAGTGGGCGTTTGACAGGTAATGACGAAACCTATTTTAACTAAAGTAGGTTTAGTAGGCTTTTATGAATATGAGGGTTAAAAAAAAGCTCATGTTCAGCGTTTGTTTTCCGTCTGCCCGAGCAATTAAAACGCGGCGAAACTCCTGACAAAAATAACTCCAAATTTATTGGATAAATATAGGGCCACCAAATAAAATCCCTCCAAAGCTCCCCGCAGTCGTTTATCAAAGCACACTTGAGTCAGGGAAACGTTATCGCAACCCGCACCCGCTTTTTTGCGACGATAAAGTATTTTTGCAACGATAATAGTATTTTCGCGGCGATATTGTAGTTGGACCGTTTGAGTTGTTGAACCTTTTCACAAGAAACGCTGTAATGACTTCACTGACACTTAAAGCTATGACTTATTGCGACAGCATACACAATGAATCAAAAAACACAAAAGACAACGCTATATGCTATGCCTGAAATAAATGATTTGATTTGAAATTGAAAAGTGTAAAATAGTTAAATAAATCGTCATTGAAAATATTAATCAAAAAGCAAAAAGAAAATAACAATGTTTTAGAAATTTATAGCGAAATTAAGGTTTGAAACAAACTTTTCATATTAAAAAATGGGAGCACTAAACCACACGCAGTAATTGTAAAATTTTAATAAAGTAGATATATATCAAACATTATTTCAAGTAGGTACTGTATAATTTTGGTAATCCGAAGCTCACATTTTTCACACATTCCACTTCCTACCGTTTGGGTTTTTTTTAACTTCCGAACATATGTATAAATGGCCAAGGTATCTAGACAAAGTGACATTTCATGTAATAGTCTAGACTATTAGTAAGTAGTCTATGGATTTGGCGTAAGGATAACGATAGTTAGTTTGATAGTTTGAGCGGTTGGAGTCCCTCCACAACGTCAACTTTACGTCCTTTTGGGTGCGGGTGCCGACCAATCATCTGTCGACCTTCATGAAGTAAGAATTCTGGCCGAAGGGAGTCGGTTTCTATCGTATTCGTGGACGGTTGCTGGATACCCCGAAACTAGGTCACACGTCGCCGAAGTAACGTGCTAATTTTAATGTTATGTCTTAAGAGGAGTGTGAACCCAGCCCTAAAAAGCGCTCCCCATACAAACTGCGATAACGTTTTCCGCCCTCTAAACCTTAACTTATTGCAATGTTTTTTAGTATGTTGTTATTATGCCTAAGAATTAGGTTTGTATTTTTTGTTTTTTTTTTTAATATTCTTCATAGATTTGACAATATTCGCATTTTAAGAGTTTCATACAAAACATAAAAGCGTAATTTTTTTGAAACTATTAAGAATATTTAAAAATCAATCAGAACATGCAAACCTAGTTCTAGAGCATAATGACAATATACAAAAAAATCATGGCTATAGGTTAAGATTAAGAGGGTGTAAAACGTTATCGCCGTTTGTATGGAGAGCGGTGGGTTCACACTCCTCTTAAGTATAAATGTTTATGTTAGTTTTTAAGGTATTTTTTCGATGGGCCTATGCAGCCTAACATAAATGGTTCTATTCTATAGCGAAAGCAAACGTTAAAATGTGTCGAGTTGTCGATTGTCAATGTCAAATCCATCCATTCTGTCGTTTTGAATGGCGTTGACGCTAACAGGATGTTAGCTAGGCACCCTGTTCATTTTATTATATTTTATTTATTTAATAGGCTTACAAAACAATTTACAGTCTTTAATACAGTACTAGGGTAAAGCTCATTGTCTAGATCTGAACCATAATTCTAACTAAGTGTACACAGAAGGATTAATAACATTATATTAGCAGCAAGTGATCGCCAGAGACAAATCACATGAATACGTAATGTGTTATTTTTTTAAGGAAGAATATATGAAATAAGTTAACAAAGTTTTGCAGTGCGCCCATTGGTCAAAAACTGGATGTTATCGTAAATGCAATATTATTTCGGTGCAATTACTGGCACAAGAGGTATTCCATCTTAGCCCTCTGGGTTGGCAACGCATCTACAATCCTTTTGGTATTGCGGGTGTCTAAAGGCGGTGGTGATCACTTATCATCAGGTGACCCACTTGCTCGTTTTTCTTCCTATGTTGAATAAAAAAATGCAACCGAGCAATGCTAGAGTATCATTGCTTCCTTTACGCATATAATCGAATATGTGTGAAATGTTACTATATATATACATCTACTGTGTCCCTTAAGACGAGTGTGAACCCGCTGTCCATACAAACGGCGATAACGTTTTCCACCCTCTAAACCTTAAGCTATAGCCGTGATTTTTTTCGTATGTTGTCTGTATGCCCTAGAACTAGGTTTGTATGTTTTGATTTTTTAAATATTCTTAATAGTTTCAAAAATATTGACGTTTTTATGTTTTGTATGAAACTCCTAAAATGCAAATATTGTCTAATCTATGAAGAATATCAAAACATACAAACCGAGTTTCAAGGCATAATGACATCATACCGAAAAATCATTGCCATAGGTTTATGTTTAGAGGGTGGAAAACGTTATCGCCGTTTGTATGGAGAACGCTTTTTCGGGCTGGGTTCACACTCCTCTTAATGTGTTTCCTTTGTTACGTTACAGTGAATACGACTATTGCTGTGGTAGGAGAGGCGATTTGACTGGTCTACAACCAAACAAAGATTGCTTTTTTATTAGGTAATAAAGCACGACATTTTATTTTTAAGGCGGCCTCGATGGCAACTAGGCTGTTATGGCTTTTTCGTAAGTATCCTGGTTTAAGTATCTTGTGAAGGTTGATACGAAGGGTGCTGTTAAGATCCACTGTATCTCTTACATTATGTATTAAGTACGTTCTGGTAGGTACTCGTATATCAGGTACTTAAGTATGAGGGTAGTTTAAAAATGTTGTGGGTGGTACGTACATCTGGACACTTAAGAAGGAGTACCTTGTCGATTCAATTTAATTAATCATAAATAAGTAACGACATCGTCAAAAAGGTTTAATTTACAAGGTATTTATGAGTGCAGATATATATGACGCTGCCTTTACCATTTGACTCCCAACCATGTTATTTATTTTAGGAACCAAAGTCCAGACGTGAAATTTAAGTGTAAATTTGTGTTATTGAAATATTGGTGTAAAATATATTGATCTTAGTAACCTTTCACTTAACATAGGATACATTATGCTTACTAAGCAGTTTTTCTTTGCGACTTGTTTCCAATATGGAAAAGCAAATTAATGCGAGTTTACAGAGCGTTTATGAATAACGGTATTCATAAATGCTCAGTAAACCTACATTAGTTAACACATGTATTTTTTATATCAGCCATTTTGACGTATACGTACGAATGACTGATATAAAAAACAGAACACATTACAATTAAAAGAGGTTGGTTACATTTTATAAATAAGCACATAAAATTTAAGCAAATTATTACAGCCATCAGCAAACTGGATTCTCGTTACATAAATCTTTCGTTTAGCTTTGACTATTTTAACTTGAAATTATCCGAACGCGGCCACTGGCCCCTTTAAATATTCATATTTCGTTCATTACAAATGGAGAAGGTAGTGTGAAGAAATTTTCAAGTTTAACCTTATTCCATAATTTCCCTAATTAATTCAACTTAAGTTAATTAATTAACAAATTGCGCTCGGGGCGGCTCGTGACGGCGGGATGTCACGGTTTCCGATTTTATTTCTGAACAACAATTTCAAGTTATTAGACTAAGTCAAATACACGTATTTCTAAGGCTCCGGAGGCAAAATTTACACTTGATTCAGTCTTATAATTTCAAATTGTTGCCCACGAATGACATCCGAAGCAATGGCATTTTTCCATACAAACTTAGAATTTTAAAACAGATAAACACATAGCACATATTAGCTAGCATAGGTTTACACAGCGTTTATGAATAAGATGATACCTAAGTACCTACTTATCGTAGTTTCAAGACAACATTCTAACAAGTGAAGTAATGGTTATAGTTGTTACTTTAAAATTAAAATTTTGGAAAATTTTGTACATGTTTTGAAACCGGTCTTTAAAATGTTTGACATTGGACATTGTTAATGCTTGTGGGAAAAATAACTTTCGTTCTCAATTTTTCTCATTGAAACCTATAGTTGTTTACTGCCAACCCAGGTGCTATGTCAGAACCATGGAAGGTATATTGACAACCTACCTACTAAAATCTAGCGGTTTCCCTTAATTACCAGAGTTAGAATTTGGCCACTAGAATGGGGACAGTAGTGTGTAAAAGTTCTCTTTTCTCTTTGAACATGCTGTCTTCGGATCACGTCACCGTGAATGTCCTCTTCTCTGACCCTCTACACAGCCTTTTTCCGAATGACATCTTTGCAAATTGTGGCTATTTGATCCTAGCGACCAAGATATTCCGTTAGTTCCCAAGTCAATCGCTCCTCTGAGCTGTGACGATAGTGTGTGTTGATATGCAAATCCCTGCCTTAATATGCCGTCAATCCAGTGGCGATATGTCTATTCTATAACCCATATAAACCGATATTAGCAATGCAGCGCTGCGGTACTTGTGCATTATCTACTATTGGCAATATTGATAAAGATAGCATATTGTACAATGAATTATCTTTAACGGGCGTTTATGTTTCAGTGCTTATTCCTTAAGAGCTGCTTCAATTTAATAGTTGTTTAGAATTTAGAATTTAATTTAAAAACTATTTGAACAATTAAAACGCGATAAAATGAAGCCAATTTGAGGTGTGAATAGGATTTAAGCCGGATTAGTGGTTATTATGACGCTACCACGCCATCGTCAACCCTTGCGAGAAAATTGAACGCTTGCAAACATTGTAGATGGTATAAAAGCCTTAAGAAGGGTTTTAGTCATAATCATGACGTTTTAAATTGCATTTAAACGTAAGAAATAATGTTATCAACATTGTTATAATTCAAACAAACATTACTTAAACAAACAAGGAAGGAAGTGTACTAAACTTAATTAGTAAGACAATAATGTACCCAAATTAACTAGTGAAGTTTGAACTAAAGGAACACCTACACACTTAGCCCCTAAACAAAAGTTTACCAACCTCTGTTAGCTAAAGCTTAGCTTAGCTTTTAGCTGTCAACTAATGTAGGTTTACTAAGCGTTTATGAATAAGGGTTAACTTTAATTTTAATAGAAGCCGTAACAATTAAAGGTTATAAAACAGTACTTGACTTGTACCTATTACCCCGAAATTGGGATTTCTCAATCTACGACCTCATTTTAGTTATAAAAGAAGCAATAATTATAATAGCCATACGATAGCCGTTCGGTTAGAGCGGAGTTGTTACGGCAACTGAATCCTAAACAAATACCTACTTCATTTGGTAAAGGGACCTTGTTATTTGAACTTTATTAGTTTATAATACAAATACTCTTTATTATTTTATTATACAAATAAAGATGTATGCCTCATTAGTGAAAAGTTACATAAGGAGCTGAAATTTGAATGTTTTCATACAGTCCCATTTAACAGCTGATTGGTAAAATTACTTGTTGTACTCGTATATAGGAACGCGGCATTGAAGCATTCATCTCACTGATCTCATACTAAATATCAATGCACACTCTTACCCCCTTATTCATAAAAAAATTACAATCTTTTTAAGCTAACAAATGTTTTGTCCCTTTCACTTGTGGGCAAACGTCACAATGACAGATAAAGACATAAAACATGTTACCTAACAAACGTTTACGAAGCGTTTATGAATAAGGGGGTTAGACCCTGTTTCACCACTCTCTGATTAATTTCCGATATCGTATCTGTCATACCGTCTCTGTTTGTGTCCATAGAATAAACAGAGGCGGCGTCACAGATACACCAGTACAGTATAACACCAGGAATTTATCAGGAAATGGTGAAACAGGCTCTTAATCTTTGTTAGCAATCCGAACAGCATCGATCGCCAGCAATTTCAGTTTCAAACAAGGATTTTTGTTGAACCCGTAAACTTTGCAGGATTTTTTAAAAGTTCAAAGTATACTTGTTTCCCAACATTCCTGAGAAGTTTCTCTGTTTAATACAGAATCCTGGTTGCTAAATGAAACTATTGGAAAGCGGTATTTCTGGACTTGTGATAGGTAGCCAGTAATAGTAAAAAACATAATGTATCAGTGTCAAAATGTAACCCCAATTTGTAAACACTTTGATGTTCCGTGGAGGGTTATTACCTACTACGAGTACTACGAGCATAATTACTATCAGAGCGAAGATCAGTTTCAAAGAACAATATAGCGCGAGTTTTCGCTTGTTGCATTACATTACGGGCTGCATAGGAATAAATTCATCCACCGATCGATCGAGCTCCGCAATGTAATGCAACTATAACCCTTTACCCTGAGGGTCGAGCAGTTGGAGTCACATCATAACGTCAACTTTACATCCTTTGTAGCGCGGGAACGATCGGTCGGTAGCGAACTTCCGACCGATCATCTGTCGACCTTCATGAAACAGGCATTCTGTGCACCTAGCACGAATCATCTCTATACACGTTAACTCGCTACGTAACTCAGTCCGTCTCTCTCCTACTGGGTTAGTTAGAAAGAGACGCACTAAATTACGTAGCGAGTTAACGCGTGTCGATGAGATTCGTGCTAGGAGTGCTGGTCGAAGAGAGTCTCTTTCCGTCGTTTTCGTGGATGGATGTTGAACAACCCGAAACTAGGTCACTCTTCGCCAAAGTAACGTGCTAATTTTAATGATTGGGAAGATATAATAATATGTATGTTAGTCTTTAAGGTATCTATGGGCCTATGCAGCCCAAAATAACTGTTTTTTGGGTTCCGTACCTAAAAGGAAAAACGGAACCCTTATGGGATCACTTTGTTGTCCGTCCGTCTGTCTGTCTGTCTGTCTGTCTGTCTGTCAAGACCATTTTCCTTAAAAACGCGTGGAGGTATTGAGTTGAAATTAATATCAAATACTCAAGTCCGCTGTAAGGGACAGCGCTTGAGCCGTAAAAAAAACAAACATCTAAGTCAACGCATTAAAAAGATACGGCCGTTTATGCCGCATGTTCCATACATTCGCAAGACACTCAATAACCTATGGGGTACTTCCCGTTGACCTCATCATCATCATCATCATAGCGGCCCATTTAATGCCCATGTCTGGGTGTAGGCCTCCTCCAAACTCCTCCATTCTCCACGGTTTTGAGCTCTGGTCATCCACTCTGCACCTGCATGCCTCCGGATGTCATCTACCCAACGTTTAGGTGGTCGTCCTCGCGGTCGAGTGTGCTGCCACGGTCTCTACTCCAGCACTCTCCGCGTCCATCGCTCCTTGTCCATTCGAGCAATGTGCCCCGCCCATTGCCACTTCCGTTTAGCTATGATATGTACCACATCTTTAAATAAATTAAATTTGTGGATTAATACCCACAAAAAAAAAATTTTTGGTTTCATAAGGCATAAGTGCGATCCTAGATGTTGTTGATGACAGAAACTTTGGTGCGCGAGTCCGACTCGCACTTGGCCGGTTTTTTGTTATTATTATAAACATGTATGCTTAAAGTCTACAAAGTTTCAGCATTATTGAAACAAGAGCTGTCCCCATAATGGCGCTCTTATGGTTACTTTACACAAACGTGAAGTACCACTTAAAACCGTTTTATAACGAAAGCCTTTTATCTTGCTCCACGATTTTGATCCCTGCTGTCCCAAGCCGTAGGACTAAAATAGACTGCAAGGTTGAATGGTACTATTCCGGATAAAATACGCAGAAGTCTACGAGTGACATAAAAAAGGTTTATGGAATAGTTTGGATTGTAGGTTAATTAAAATAAATTGGGGTGACGCAATTAGGTAGATAACATATTAAACCAAACTCCGTGACAGAATAAAATTTGCAGTACATTATCATTTGAAAATAATGTAGCCATAAATAGTTTATAAAATACATAAATATACATAATATCATGGGGGCAAGAGTTATTCAAAAGTACGAAACTTGTCTAAAAATGTTTTATTTTTCAAAACGTATTTTAGAACCTTGTTTTTTTTTAAACATGTTTTATTATAGAAATAACTATACAAAAGCGCTTAGTATTAAAATAAACGCGATTTTATTTTCACGTTTCATACGCTTAAGTTGGCAAAGATTATGTTATACCTACTTACGTAAGGGTAATTATCATTCTCCTTCGTAGACGTTTTGCAAAGAGCGTTTTCACGGGGCTTGCGTTGCTCATTTTCCTATTCGCTATATTTCAAGAAATAGTGACCGTAGACAAAAACTAAAAATATAGTCTTTCGTCTTTTGATGAGTTCTTTAAACTTTGAAAATAAAAAAATATGACTCATCGTAGCTATTAGGCCTTAGAAAACATTATGTTGCAGTTTAAAACGACTACCTAACGCTCTTGGGCTATACATTCTAAGAGCTTTCTTATTCGGTTATAGACCGAACTCAAGTTCCAATTTGGTACTAATAATGAAACTAGAATTTAACTTCCGTTTGTAACTACCCCTCTAAGACACCGTTTACGTCCCCAGAGGCGTATTTAAAGATTTGGCGCTCCGGGCCTTTTAGCTTTGGCGGCCCATTAAATGACGATAAAGTATTTCATTTTACGGGGCGGCTGCCGCCCCTAGCAGCCTGGCGCCCCGGGCCATGGCCCGTATGACCCTAGGGTAAATACGCCCCTGACCGTCCCGCACCTACGTGAGCGAGACTGCATATCATCCGCATCTCGACAATTGTCAACTTTGTAAAGTACCTCCTCTTTAGCAAATGAATATATCACTTCCCCAATATAAGCGAAGCAATTAGTGTCCGGTTTCTGTCTACCCCATCCAAATACCGGCGTGAGCGTGCACTGAGCTTGTTTAGACAAGGATCAATACGTGTGCCCCTAAGGGACAATCGATAAAACCCCAGCTCCTATTTTTACCGAACACAAACAAGGCTCGGGGCTGACCTGCTTCTGCTTCTAACTGGCCAGGCAAGTAGGCACTCCAGTAGCTGTCTATTTGTCTGACAAGTCCATACCTACTCTTACAGTATTTAGTAATTATTTCTCTTTGCGTTAGTTAATACGTTTTTACTGGTGAATTGGATAGGTATTAGCAATGATTTCTAAATAGATTATTGGTGTTTATATGTATTCCATTCGCCATTCGTTCACATAGCGAACGGTCGTACTGTTAAATCAAGATGATGCCTCGTACAGAGGCGAAACCAGCGAAGATCGTATTGTGGTGCTGTGTAGTTGAGTCTGTGTGATATATGGTGTTTCGTGTGGAAGCGGAGGAGGGTGCGTTTTTGCATGAACATATATAAATGTCGCACAGGCGCAGCTAACTTGCACGAGCACGGCACTGGTTTCGCGGAGTAGCAAGGTAATTTGTTCCAGTTTGTTAAAATGGAACTCCGCAAAGTACCGCCTGAATCTATTAATTGTTTATAATGTATGTTTAGTTTTTGAGTCAATTGTATTGCGGTCTCGGTTAGAGCAAGACACGGAATGCCGAGAATACTAGAGTACGATTTTCGAATCTCACCGGGTGACTAAAGCTCACCAAAATGGCCGTTTTTCATAGAGATTCGGACATTTTGGTGAGCTTTAGTCACCCGGTGAGATTCAAAACTTGCACCTCAAGTTCGAGTTCTGACAGGCAGATTAAATTTAAGATGCTAATGACAACACAAAGAAAAATTAGGGTAATGGCAGGACACGAACCTGCAATATCAACATTCCGTGCCTTGCGTTTGCCAGTTTCGCCACATTACCGCTACCATACCCTGCGAATCTTTCATTATACTTCCTGCTTCGTCCTCGAGATTAGAGATCAATTTGTAGTAACACGCATCGTGTCGCCATTCATCCACTAAGTTTTAAGCAGAAAACACTTTTTTTTTTTTTATAAATAGGGTAGTCTGCAGTCCAGTTATAAGATAGACTTACTCCCTGAGCCCATTCGCGTTTTTGTGCTCAGCCGTTCACCACGTGTTCTCGTTCATCGCTCAAAAATAAAAAGTTAGTGTGTGTCCAAGATGCCAAAACGGAGCAGAAAGGACGAGGACAATGACGAGTATTTTCGCCGCAAGCTCCGAAAGTTAGAAAAGGAGCTGCAGCGCCGACGCAGATCACCCGTTATTTCAAGTGACAACTCATCTTCTAGTAGGTCACCGCTGCCACCATTAGAAGAAGGTATGGAAAAAGAAAAATACTTTTAACTATACATACGTAACTATGTAGTGTGCACCTAATTACGGGGTGTTGCCGTCATTGTGTTCCGTATGTTATTCTTAGTGAAAAACTAACAAGATACGAATCTACGTAGTGTACACCTAAACGGGGTGTTGCCGACGTAGTATGACGTATTATTATTACCTAATGTAAAAATAAAAATTATTACGGATTCATGTAGGGCACACCTAGGCGGGGTGTAGCCATCATGGTTTACCGTAATCATTAATGTAAATGTGGATAGTTAGTAGGACTATCTCGTTACAATATTGTGTTGTGTACATCTGCAAGGGATGTTGCCTCACAGTACTTAAATAAAATAGTCTTGTGTATAGTTGTAAGGACTATTACCCTACAAAAGACGATAATTTTATACAATCTTGTATGTTTATCTATTTTGGCCATCCCGAACCGGGATTTTACCATAATATGATGCATACGCGTCCGTAACGCCTTTTAAAAATGGTTAAATATGCTTATTCATGTAATAAGTATATTTTTGTTATGTTTATAACTTATATAAACATTGGTACATTCTATAATTTAACTTAGATATTTTAATGTACTATCCGCAGACTACGACGAGCAACCGCTAGTAGAACTGCCAGAACTGGTCAATCCAGAGGCGACTGACGTTACAAACGGAGCCGCCCCCCCTTCAACGGCTACCGAGTCCGAAGTTAAGGAATCCCAGGATTGCACACCTGGGGTGGAACAACCAGTAACGGAAAAGCCTGCTCTTGACGAAGAAATCCTGTCGCTTCTAGGCGAAACTCCTTCCAAGGAGAAGAAGTATGGCACCGAAATTCAAAACGACCTCGCTATTCGCTGGGAACACATTGCCACGTCTGGCTTGTCAAAAGAGGCTAGAAAGGAGCTATTAGAGAAACATATTGTACCAAACAACTGTAAAAAAGTAGAAGCACCAGCTCTCAACCCTGAGATTAAGGCGGCATTGACCGAGGCTTTATTAAAGAAAGATAAAGCGTTGGAGACTAAGCAAAAGCAGCAAGCGGCCGCTATATCTTGCCTCAGCGAAGCTCTTACTCTGATACTAGCTTCAGAACACAGAGACCCTAAGATACTCAAACTTCTTATAGAAGCAGGTCGTATCATGTGTGACTCTCAACACACGGAGTCTCTTACAAGGCGCAGCTTCATATGCTCAACCATAAAAAAGGAACTTAAAGATCAGCTCTATGATACGGAGATTGATAAATTCCTATTCGGAGAAAAACTAGCAGACACGTTAAAGGCTGCCAAGGCCATTAATAAATCTGCAACGGACATGAAAGTTACGGCTCCTAAGCCTTCTCAAAATCAGAAAAAATCTACACCAAAAAACTCAAAATTTCCTCAGTACAATCGACTCCAGTCGGTAGTGAGTCATGCATCGACGAACCCGCTGCCAGCACCAGCGCCTGCGCCGCAAGCGCCTCGCAGGCCGCCGCGGCCGCCGCCACCGCCGCCGCGCTCGTCGAGGCCACGCGCGCCGGCGCCAGCGACACGCCGCTAAAAGGGGTACGCAATGCGGGTAGACTCGCACAATTTTATGACCAGTGGAGACTTGTAACTGGAGATCCAGTTATCTTGTCTTGGATTAAAGGTTACAAGATCCCGTTTACACAGCCTGTTGTGCAAAATCAAATACCGGGCTTACCAAAACTGTCCGAGTCTGAGTTTTTTGATTATCAAAATTCAATTTATGACCTTATTAATATGGGAGCCATCACTGAATGTAAGCAGTGTGAAGGCCAATATTTATCCAGCTATTTTATTATTAAAAAACCCAACGGTAAAAATAGATTTATCTTAAATCTCAAGTCGCTGAATAAGTTTGTTCTAACAGAACACTTTAAGATTGAAGACTTAAGAACAACACTAAAGTTGATTTCACAAGGTTGTTACATGGCAAACTTAGACCTAAAAGACGCCTATTTTTTAGTGGCAATAGACAACGATTTTAAAAAATACTTACGGTTTCGTTGGGATGATAAATATTATGAGTTTAATGTTCTTCCTTTTGGCCTAAGTACCGCTCCATTCGTTTTTACAAAACTGCTCAAACCAGTTATGTCCTTATTAAGGTCCCTAGGTTTACTACAAACTATTTATCTAGATGATGTTTGTATGATAGGGCGAACTTATACTGACTGTGCCAATAATATTTCACAGACAAAATGCATATTTGAATCCCTTGGTTTCATCATAAACAAAGAGAAAAGTTGTCTTGTTCCCAAAACAACTTGTAAATATCTAGGATTCATAATAGATTCCAAAAAATTTCACATTAAGCTTCCAGATGAAAAAAGAGTGCTCATTAAAAAAGAATTAAATATTTTTATTGAACTAAAACGATGTAAAATTCGGGGTTTTGCTCGCTTACTGGGTCTTCTTACATCAGCCTGTCCCGCCATCCAATATGGTTGGCTCTACACAAAACAGATGGAAAGGTGTAAATACCTTACCTTATTAAATACCGAAGATTACGACTCTTACATGACATTACCTTCAAATTTGCACTCAGATTTCACCTGGTGGCTTAAGAATATAAAACAATCTATCAACCCCATCAGAGTTGATAGTTATTGTATAGAAATTTTTTCGGACGCAAGTAAAAAAGGGTGGGGGGTAGCATGTGGCAGGGAGACTGCTAGTGGTTCGTGGAGTAGTGATGAGGCTGAAAAGCACATTAACTATCTAGAGCTACTGGCAGCGTTCTTTGGACTAAAGATTTTTGCCAAAGATCTGACCGATTGTCAGATTTTACTTCGAATTGATAACACAACTGCTATTTCATATGTCAATCGCATGGGAGGCGTCAGATTTCCACACCTTAACCAAGTGGCAAGAGATCTATGGCAATGGTGTGAAACTAGAAACATATTTGTTTTCTCATCATACATAAGCTCCCAAGACAATGAAATAGCAGATGCGGAATCGAGGAGAACCCACCCCGATATCGAATGGGAATTGAGCAACCATGCCTTCAGCCAGATTGTTTTGAAATTCGGTCTTCCAAATATAGATCTATTTGCAAGCAGAGTTAACAAAAAGTGCGAGAAATATGTATCTTGGCACAGAGATCCAGACGCTTACGCAAATAATGCATTCACTTTAAATTGGCAACAAATGTTTTTTTACGCCTTCCCGCCCTTTGGAATTATTTTAAAAGTATTAAGAAAAATTATAAGCGATAAAGCTGAAGGTATAGTTGTTGTCCCACTCTGGCCCACGCAACCGTGGTATCCAATATTTCAAATGTTGCTTTGCTCTGAGGTAATTATTTTCTCTCCAGATGATAATGTACTGTTATCTGTGTCCAACAGCCACCCCAGAGTCAAGTTAATAGCAGGGAAATTATCCGGACTGCGTTATTAAGAAGATGCGTACCACCTGCTTCTTTAGACATAATGTTTGCTTCTTTATCTAATAATACTTTGAAACAATATGGGTCTGCACTGCACCGCTGGACGCGGTTCTGTAACCAGCATAATATTGACATCTACGCAGCCTCTGTTCCAAATATAATATATTTTTTAACCCAAGCATTCGACGAAGGTGCGAGTTACGGCACTTTAAGCAGTTGCCGATCAGCATTGTCATTAATTTTGGGATCCAAAGTTGGATCAGATGATCGTATATCAAGGCTGTTCAAGGGTTTTTATAGGCTTCGACCAGCCTTACCTAAATATAGCATAACCTGGTCGCCAACAATAGTGTTGGATTATTTATCAAATTTTTACCCCAATACTGAGATTCATATTGAACATCTAACCAAGAAAGTCGTAACTTTATTGGCACTAATAACAGCACATAGAGTGCAGACTTTATCTTTAATAAAAATCAGTAACGTTGAAACTTACTCAGACCGATTAATGATTAAGATACCTGATTTAATAAAAACTTCAAAACCGGGAGCATTGCAACCCTGTCTTAATATTCCGTTTTTTAGTCAACGTCCGGAAATCTGTCCAGCTGGAACTTTAAAAACATATATGACTGTAACAAAAGAATTAAGACCAGATGGTTACGATTCTCTTTTCATTAGTTTTAAACGGCCTTATAAGGCCGTAGGTTCGCAAACTATTAGCCGGTGGATTAAGGAGACGTTGACGGAAAGCGGAATAGATACGACCATATTTAGTGCCCACTCCACTCGCCACGCCGCCACCTCGGCTGCAAGCCGCACCGGTGTCAATATCGACTTAATTCGAAGAACTGCCGGGTGGAGCGGTCACTCTAATGTATTTAGTAGATTTTACAATAGAAATACTATCTCACAAGATCCAGATGATTTTGCTGTTTCGATTTTAAATAATTAAAATTGTTAAACATGAAAAATTCTAAGCAAATTTAGGAAATTTGTTATAAGTATATTTTTTTCGTTATTTTTTGTAAACAGGACAGCTTGTGGTATGAACAAATAATTAAATTTCATATTGGTTCATGACAACCTGTGTTAATATTTCACAAATCTTTCAAATTCTACAAATTGATCTCTAATCTCGAGGACGAAGCAGGAAGTATAATTGATGATTAAACGAACTTACCTTAAGTGATGTTCTATCATAATTATACGAGCTGCTTCGTCCGAAGAGATTAGATCCCTCCCTCCCTGTGTAATAAGGACCCCTATAAGGTGAAATATTAATTAAATTGGCTTAGGCTTTCAACTAAATGAGCTCAGGGAGTAAGTCTATCTTATAACTGGACTGCAGACTACCCTATTTATAAAAAAAAAAAAAAAGTGTTTTCTGCTTAAAACTTAGTGGATGAATGGCGACACGATGCGTGTTACTACAAATTGATCTCTAATCTCGAGGACGAAGCAGCTCGTATAATTATGATAGAACATCACTTAAGGTAAGTTCGTTTAATCATCAAATATGTTTCGTCTTTACGGTTATTACATTTTTGATATTTGTTTGGGAAAACTACCCTCGGTGACATCTATGAGAAACATAATCAAGTTATCTCATTCGACTTGGTCATTCATGAATGCCCGTTAGCTAACTGACGAGAGATACGCCATTTTTTGTTACATTATTGTAATCGAAATTTTTTACTCTTCGTTTTTTTTTGTTTTTTTTTTATACAGTTTATTTTAGTTTAATTTATTCAATCAATATAAAGTTACATTACAATACATATACATTCAAATTAAATTTAAAATGCTAATGACAACACAGGCAGGTTCAGGATTTTTTGTGTTGTCATGCGTCTATAATTTAAAAATTACTTTAGTATGTAATTCGCTGTATTTATGTAAATTCTTTATTATACAAAAAAGATAAAGTCAAAAAGAGATACAGTGATGTACAAAGGCGTATTTCATTTGTATTCCAAATAAAAAAAATAACCGTATGCTTCCTCACTTTTATCCAAATACATCATTCTAAAAACGATACCTAAGCGGTCTCCAAACAGGATAGCGAAACTTTATCGTGTTTGCGTTATCTAATATTCGAGAAGGGATGGAATATTTCCCCTATAAAAACGTTAGGAAGCTTTTAAATTGCACGACCGATATATCATTCACTTACTTTCTAACTTTATATCTACCCAAATTATGTAAGTACCCAAATTGTGTAGCCACCCGAATTATGTAGCTACTTAAGAGGAGTGTGAACCCAGCCCGAAAAAGAGCACCCCATACAAACGGCGATAACGTTTTCCACCCTCTAAACCTTAACCTATGGCAATGATTTTTTGGTATGTTGTCATTATGCCTTGGAACATGCTTGGAACTAGGTTTGTATGTTAATTTTTTTTAATATTCGTCATAGATTTGACAATATTTGCATGTAGGGAGTTTCATACAAAACAAAAAAGCTTCAATATTTTTGAAACTGTTAAGAGTATTAAAAAAATCGAAACATACAAACCTGCTTCTAGGGAATACTGACAACATACAAAAAAATCATGGCTTAGAGATTTAGAGGGTGGAAAATGTTATCGCCGTTTGTATGGAGAGCGCTGGGTAGGTAGGTACACGCTTCTCTTAAATTATGTAGTAACAACCCTAGGTTACGTAGGGAGGCAATCCAGCATGCGTGTCATCTGATGGAAAGGGATCCCCGCCGCCCATGGTAACCAGGGATTCCCAGTGAACCGTTGATCTGTTGCCCTCCTTAAGGGCCCCTCGTGGACCTCCGGATCTCTTACAACGTACAGAGTGCAGTAGCTAGCTTCCCACTGGTATATGGAACTTGCTCCGTCAATATAAGACAAGCTCCAAGCAAGTGTGCATTCAAGCGACTGCTTCTAAAGCACCTGCTGAACCATGACTCTAAATAGCCTCTTTCAAATTAAATTTAAAATGCTATATAATGAATGACAACACAAAGAAAAATTAGGGTAATGGCAGGACTCGAACCTGCAACATCAGCATTCCGTGCCTTGCGTTTGCCAGTTACGCCACATTACCGCTACCATACCCTGCAAATTTTTCAATGTGTTTTGTCTTTTACGGTCATTACATTATTGATTTTTGTTTTGGGTAAACTACCCTCGGTGTCGTCTATGAGAAACTTAATCAAGCTATCTCATTCAACTTGGTCATTTATGAATGCCCGTTAGCTGACGAGAGATGGCGCCATTTGTTGTTAAATTTTTGTAATAATACAAAAATCATATTACAAAAATCTAAATAGGCTGGCAATTCCACTCGTCGCATGTATGTATGTAGAGTATATGTATGTATTTGTTTGTATTTGTATAATTATATGCATTGTGCCAGTAATTGCACCGGCTGTCTTGCTCTCCACGCCGGAACACAACAACGCTGCTTAGCGGCAGGATTAGCGAGCAAGATGGTGGTAGCTATCCGGACGGACCTGCACAAGGCCCTACCACCCGCAACCCTATATCCCGCGAAATATGTAAATTCTGGGTTGAAAATCAGGTTAAACCATCAAAATTGGGACATTTAGCAACATAACCAAACAATACAAGGAAAGTCAAAAGTCAAGTAAAAATATATTTATTCAGATTAGGCTTACAGGAAGCACTTATGAATGTCATAAAATTTACCACCGGTTCGGAAAAACGTCTGATGAGAATATACCGGCAAGAAACACGACGAATGATCAGGATGATCGATGATTATGATGAGAAATGTAGTGGATCGCGAAATTGCTATAATAAATTTTATCCTTTGCAATAGGGACCCCTGAATAACCTTCAGCGTTCCTTAAGAAGTGTGTACCCAGCCACAAAAAGCGCTCTCCATACAACCGGTCATAACGTTGTCCACCCTCTAAAACTTAACCTATATAATGATTTTTTAGTACATTTTCATTAGCTTTGGAACTACGTTGCCATGTTCTGATTTTATTAATTTTCTTCGTAGATTAGACAATATCTGCATTTTAGGAGTTTAATTCAAATCAGAAAAGCATGAATGTTTTTTCACTTATATAAAGAACATAAAAAAAAAACATAAAACCTAGTTTTAAGGCATAATAACAACATAAAACAATGGCTATATGTTAAGGTTTAGAGGTTGGAAAACGTTATCGCCGTTTGTATAGAGAGCGCTGGCTACACAGTAGTCTTAATCTTGGGATATAGCACAGCTCCCTGAGGTAATACCGGAAAACGAATTCATTTTGTACCAAGCCCGGACAGAAGCAATTTAAAGAAAAAATTCAATTGTTTATTATTCCTTTGTTTGTTTTAAGAATACAAAAATTACAATCCAAATTGCACGGGGGAATATTTTGGCATTTTAGCCGCCGTCATGATTGGGAACAATTGTTATCAGGGTTTTAATGAAAGGGGTGGCAATTAACATGCACATTTGACATACGCCGAAGCTTTCCCGGCTTACTTACGGAGCCAAAACCTGGGTATTTACAAAGAAATCTTGCACCAACTAGCGGTAGCCCAGAGGGTTAAAGAAAGGAAACTTATAGGAGTACCACTGCGGGAAAGAAAAAAACGTGGCTGCGCCAAGAGAGCAAAGTCACCGATGTAATCGAGAGAGTGGCTAAACTCAAGCAGAAGTGGGCTGGTCATGTGGCTCATAAACACGTTTCTTGGTGTAAGAAAATGGTAGAGTGGAGACCCTGGGGAGAGAAGAGACCACCCGGAAAACCACAAATGCGCTGGTATGACGATATTAAAAGAGTGGCTGGAGCCAAATGGATACAAAGATCTCAAATTATTCTACTTTTGACGAGTTCTAGCGACAAACTTTAGTTACATGCCCATTGTCTTGCCACTTTACAAACCTTAGCTCCTTTTACGCTCGAAAAGTGGTAAAGCAATTTCTTGGTCCGTATCTAATACCGGTGAAACCAAACTATAGATTTCCTACTAAATAAAAGACCTCTAGCCATCCTGTCCTCCTTGATTTATCAGATTGTTCACCGCAGAATGGACTCCGCCCAATCTCCGCGCCGGAAGTAACGTGCCATCTCGACTAGCTTCCGGTCCGTGAGGGTCTCATAAAACGTAAAATATCGATAAAGTAGGTAGAGGTACTTTCGAGGGTAAAAGCGTATAAAAGGTACCCTTTTATCCGAGCGCGCAGAAGTGGGGTATGTTCGTTTGATCAAGGATTACGTTTTCGCTCTCATATGAGAAATACTTTGCAGAGTTCAGGGTATGTTTGAACGAAATAATAAAAACAAGGAAGAGCCGTAAAGAATTGTAAATAGCTCACAGCACTGCAAGAAGTACTGGGTTGATCATCAAAAATATTAATGTCTGTTTTAGTTTTCATTTTAAGATAGTATTAGTATTTGAAGGTCCCACTAAGTTGGACCCTTTTTGGGACATTCTTATTAAGTTCTTTTTCTTTTTGCTTTCGTTCGTTTTTTTTCTTTCTAAATAAACAATTTAAGATTTGGAGCTTTTTTGCGTTGAAATTCTATTTACGTAAAATTCACTTAAATTTAATATGGTCTGCACTATCATTTAGAGATTTTTTTACGGAAAGTTTTTATACCTATGCGGTGAGCTGGTCGCTAGTTTAAATTAAACGGTTCTTTGAGTATATTCAAAGAAGCTTTTTCATTGGCTGAAATTTGAGATTGTCTGAACAAAAATTAAAAATTGCACCGCAGTATAAAAATTCGAATTAATTACGTTTAGATTTCGTCACAAAATTGTGACGCATGATGCAATCTATGTATGTATGTATGTATGACTCTTTATTGTACTAAACACATAAAATAACAGATAACAGGACAAAACAGATGTACAAAGGCGAACTTATCCCTTTAAGGGATAAGGGGTTTAGTTAACCTTTGAGCGATCTAAACGTGATAAATTCAATTTTTTTACTGTGGCGTGATTTTTTAATTTTTCTTCGTGACTGTACTGAGAATAGGTAAGTATAAGTATGTTAGTTTATGACTATTTCCGCAATAAGATGGGTTCCGTGATTGGGCGAACGGGAATTGTAATTGGAGGCAATTTTGACGGTTAGCCGGTTTATTGTCCAATTAGGCAATCACAATTAATTATTACACGGATCGGGGTTTAATTTGCAATTTGCTATTGACTGTTGATATAATAATTCATTGAGGCGTGGAGGTATATTTGAGATCAAGGATCGGGAGACGGGGCATTAGGGAACCATTAGGCTTAATGGGGTATTGTAACGTGGTTTACGTTTGATCTACTGCATTACACCAATAACTTTTTAATTTTATTTTAAATACGTACTATAATTTTATTGTATGTATTCTGTATTTTTGTTTACGTCTGTGAATTTTTTTTTCTTTATTTATTTAGGACTTTTGATCAAATCTGAACATTCACTACACAACAAAAAAAAACTAACTTATCAAACACTTAAATAGACTCCTAGCTGCATCGCTTATTGGGTCGGACAAAATCGATTGCAACGATCCCAAATTGAAGGAACCAAACCCCAATTGTGGAAATAACATGTCAATAAACAGCGAACGAAAGTAACCGACTTAGTCCAGCGGATTAGCAAGTTGAAGTGGCAGTGGGCAGGGCACACAGCACGGAGAACTGATGGCCGATGGGGTCGGAAAGTTCTCGAATGGCGGCCGCGTATTGGCAAGCGCAGCGTAGGACGACCAGCCACAAGATGGTCCGATGACCTCATACAGGTGGCAGGAAGGCGCTGGTTGCATGCTGCTTCCAACCGGCCACTTTGGAAATCCATGTAGGAGGCCTATGTCCAACAGTGGACTTCTTGTGGCTGAGATGATGATGATGATGATGAAACAGCATTAGTGGTTGTTCTTGTATTTATCGCACTAGGCGAGCCCCTAGCGCACTATCGACATAACGGATACGATTAAAATATATCATTATGTACGTACACGTACATATATTCAGTTATTTTGAGTCTAGTAGTAGTACTAGTCTTAAGTAGGTAGTAAAAAATCCAAGCTTTAAATAGAAGAGATGATTTATAATTTGTTTCGATAAAACATTACAAAATTATCATGTAAAATATTGTAGGCTAGAAGATTTACACTAGATAAGAAACAGTGGTCGCAAACCTTTTTCAACAACAAATAATGTTGTAATATGACTATGTGACCAGAGGTTTAGTTAAAAATAGTTCGTGCCTGATAAAGTATCTCACAAGTAGAGTAGTTTATAAAAAAATAGCAAAGCGGACTATATTGCACCAGTACGTGGTAAAATTGTTTCTTAATCAACTGCATACCTATATGTATATAACGTAGTAGGTAAATTAACAAGGAAACCCTAACGAAAACGCGTGTTCGTCGTACACGTTTAGTACCTATAAAGGCTTAATCTAAGCATTCCAGGAGTTTACTACCTACCGCTCACCCCGTCACATTGTCATTACTGTAGGTACCAGTGGCGGATTTACCAGCAAGTGGAGTAAACTGAAGCTATATCACCCTTAATATGATAGGGGAAAGTTTAGACTCGTCCTATTTACGTCACTGCAGTCTGCTTCATCGAGTCCTACCTGTGCATCTAGCAGGAATCTTATCGATACGCGTTAACAGGCTGTATAACTCAGTGTGTCTCTCTCCTACTGGTCTAGTTAGAAAGAGATGCATTGAGTTACGTAGCGAGTTAACGTGTATCGAGAAGAGTACCTAGGTCATAAGCTTTTACGCGGGCAATTTACCAGTGACATTTGAACATTTTACGGCCAAACAAGCAATGTAATTTCTATAAAGACGCCACAATATCTAAGCAAATGATTACGCAATATAACAACCTCCAAAACACACGTCAAAGAAATTCCAGAGCTAGCAGAAATTGTGATTAGCTGCTAAGAGGTCGTCATAAAATAATAACCGAGAAGACTGAGGGTTCCGTGCCACTGCACACTAAACTTGCTGAAACGTACGTCATCTTCATGTCGCTTCCATGGATGACATTCTCTTTCAAAATCCTATAGTTAATAACGTCCTGTAGTTAATAATCCATAATAGAGTCGGGCCCATAAAAACTATGATTGATCATTGTAATCGAAATTAAATACTTTTTAATTTTTTCGATTTTTCTTTTTGTATTTTTTTTTATACATTCAAATTAAATTTAAAATGCTATATAATGAATGATAACACAAAGAAAAATTAGGATAATGGCCTAGTTTTTCTTTGTGTTGTCATTCATTATATAGCATTCTATGATTTATCATCGTGTAATCTTCACAATACAGTAAAAATAAACTTTCCCATTTTGAAATTGAATTGAAAATACTCTGTACTGAAGAGAAAATTATAAGTTGTTCTATAGTAAAGTTATAGGGTTTTAATAATTTTATTATAAAAGTGGGTTAATCGAATGAAATGAAACTAACCGAGGCACTCAGCGGAAGCTAAAGAGCTTTTGAACAGTAATTGCCTGTTTGCAGATTGAACGAGCTTATACGAGTATAGTACTTAAATATACTATTATTGAATTTTATTTAATTCAATAAAAACTAGCAGTTTTAATGCGTTTCTTGTGAACACACAAATGATTCGAGGTAGGCTTGTAGGAGTTTGCCAAAATGAAAAATTTATTTGATTTATTTATTTTATTTAGGCGTGGGTGTACACTTACCATCAGGTGACCCACTTGCTTGTTTGCCTTCCTATTGAGAGGAGTGTGAACCCAGTCCCTTAGAACTAGGTTTGTATGTTTTGATTTTTTCAATATTCTGCATAGATTTGACAATATTTGCATTTTAGGAGTTTCATACAAAACAAAAAAGCGTCAATATTTACGAAACTATTAAGAATATTAAAAAAATTAAAACATACAAACCTAGTTTTAGGGCATACTGACAGCATACCAAAAAATCATGGCTATAGGTTAAGGTTTTGAGGATGGAAAACGTTATCGCCGTTTGTATGGAGCGCTGGCTTCACACTCCTTTTAAATAAAATAAAAAAAATTGCCACGATCGACGCACCGTAGGGTATATATACCTCCGCCAGTACAGTCCTAAGCCCACGTGTCACCTACATACATAAACATATTTACTCGCCAATTATAGCAGATTAAACCAGTAAAGAAAAAGCAAATTTAATAAAACCCAACTACGGCAAAATTACTAAATTTGATATTTTATAAGAGTTTTTCATTAAATTCTAGACGGTTTCTTAATCGGCTTGTTATGATATTCATTTGGATACCCTACACCATCGGATAAGCACGATGTAATTTTTTAGGAAAAACATTTTCCATTTTAAATTTATCTAATATGAAACACGAAAATAGCGTTATTTCAACAGTGTGTATTTCAATCTGAATTCTGAGCTACTGTAGTACCATTAATCAGTAAGTTTCTCAATGGCTTTCATAATAAATGTCTTATAAAACAGCGATTATTCATTGCGACAAGGGTCTACCCAGAATTCAGACTGAATGATGGTCGAAACATAATAACTCCTCTTTTACTACTAGTCACAGATAAGATCTCACTTACTTTATAAACATACAAATGCCAGTCTTCTCCATAGCCCTGGAGATACCCTTCCAGGACGCGACCATCGAGTATTTCTGCTTCGCTGTCAGAGGCAGCCGCGGGTCGGTGGCCGGGGGAGGCCCATCTGCGAGCGCCTGCTCCGCTCCGCACCCTCCCCTCCGCTCCGACGCCGCCAACTTCCCCAACTGACAACCCATGGTCCCCTAGTACCGGAACATCACCAAACAACACACAAACACAAACACCGTCACTGTCACCACATCTGTAACAGCACTGCCCGTCAACACATTGGTAACTATCAATATACGCGTCAACACATTTGCGAATTTTTATCCTAAAAACACTTTCGCGCTCTCCAAATCCGTGTTCTAATTGATTTTCCTCCACGATGCCTCAGTCATGGCTACCCGGAATTTTGATTAATGAATTGTTATGGAAGCGATTCTCGCTATCTGAATTTCCTTCGGTACATTTTGCTCTGTTTCTTATCACAGCGTGGATTTTATCTTATCTCCGGGCATTCCGGAGGCGGCAGTCTGTGAAAAAAGAAACCGTTCGTTAATAACCTGTCCGAAATGACACCATTAAATTTTGTTACTGAAAATAGAAACCTATCAGCGAAGAAGAATAGAAACGAAGATGAAGAGATGCTTACAAAAGCTACGAGTATTTTAAATGCTAGTAATTTATTTTGTGTAACAGTTATTAGGTGAACTGCAAGATAAGATAGAACGAGTGCGTTCTTAGCGATTTTTTATTGCCATGATAGTGATTATGACATAAAATTGATACAGGTAGTACTTGACTTCTATCTAACTGAATTATATTTCATCAACATCAACTTCAGACAATCGACTTTATTAGCACTAAGTATTATTTTCTTACAAATATATTCGCTTTTACTATTTAGTTTCTTTTACGCTTATAAAATTAATAGATTTTAAAATTGTTACATTTACCTAAGTTAATTTCTAGATCTATTGTCTGTCTCTGACCTAAGATGAATATAAAATTGACCTGTAAATTCGGTATGCCAGTATATAAAATCGTATACATATTTTGTTTAATTTGATAATCGCATTCATAGTCATGAATAACCAGAATATGCTGTCACCATTTTAATTGAACTTAACGTCAAACATAATTATAACATAATGTAACAATCTCGTCAGATTACCCATAAATCTAGCTTATATCAAGGCTTATCTATGTCAGATGGTCCTGACCCGAACTGGATCTAACCGGATATTTGCGGTTTAGACCTAACTAGTTCCGTAATTGCATTTGGTTTTGGTAAATTTGATGCTCTGCTTAGCGAGTAAGGTTTTGTGACAACCCTGACTGATTAATGACGATCTGTCACTAGCATAACCGTCATATTTTATACATTATGAAAATTGCTCTAAAAATCATTCATTTTTATTTTCATAAATTGAAAATTATTCTTTTGTTTTTTTTTGTCATGGTTCTGAAGAAGCAAGCTACATTGAAATACCACACGCAAATGAGAAGTTAGAATATTACGATATTCTTTAGACAATTGGTTAGGAGTTTGATTCCCGTCCCATTGAAAATAATCACCCTGTATAAGTCCCACTGCTGGGTATAGGGCTCGTCTTACAGTGGGAAGGACTAGGTTATAGCCCCCTTGGGGGCCCGGTGCGGGCTGGGGACTGGGAGCTACCCACGAAGTTAAAAGAAAATAAATTAAATGTTCTGTAAAGGAAAAAACCTGATAAGCGACTTTTCCAAATTAGCTACACGTTCAACTTAAATGGATTTATTAATGTGCTTGTAATTTTTTTTTCAAGTTCGGATACAAGAAAATTCCAAACTTTTTAAGTGAATAAAGGCCTTAGAAAAGTTACGATGTCGTGTCGTGGCGAACTTTATGGATTCTGGAGAGCGATTCTCTAAACCCACCAGCGACGACCTCGACGCTGGGGCAGCACCCTGTCTTGCTCTAACGCGCTAGCACGAGTAAGCGAGACAGGGCGATGGCTCAACGTCGGGCCCGACGCTGAGGCGCTTAGAGAATAACAGGATCTTACTTTCGCATGTTATAATGATTGCAACTTTTGCAAAAGTAAAAATATATTTCGAGAGAAATATTGCAAACAAATTAGAAACACGTATTAAACTGCGTTGCGTTACCAAGCGTATGGAGTGAAACAATAAATTTTTAAATAATTAATAGATTCAGGCGTTACTTTGCGGAGGTCCATATCAACAAACTGGAACAAATTACCTTGCTACTCCGCGAAACCAGTGCCGGGCTCGTGCAAAATAGCTGCGTCTGTGCGACACATATATGTTCATGCAAAAACCCACCCTCCTCCGCTTCCACACGAAACAACATACGAGTATATCACACAGACTCAACTACACACCACCACCACAAAACACTAAAACTACACGATCGACGCGCGTTTCGCCTCTATACGAGGCATCATCAAGATCGACCCGTACGACCGTTTGCTACTTGAACGAATGGCGTACTGACAAACTAAAACATTTTTCTTAAATCCCGCCTACCGCCAACATTTTTGCACTACTACCCTTATTATTTTTCTTAAAGTAAATAAATAAATAAATAAATATATACAAAAAAAAATTATTTCGGTAACTCTCCAGCGTTTTTACCATTGCTCATTACCGTTTTTTAATTAATTGACGAAATTAATTTCTGCTAAAATTAGTATCAACCGAGTACAGCTTCTGTTCTTGCCTGAAGACCATGTTTGTAGACCTGTATTTCAACAATTAATGAAGGAACGATAATGAGCAATGGTGAAATCGCTGGAGAATTACCGGTTTACTAGAGCAAAAAGGAAGCGTTCGCTTGTTATGAGCCTCAATGAGCATCATATTTACGCAAGCTCATTGCTCATTGCTGAGTGCTCATTTCCTTGTGAATGCATCCAATGCTCACCGGCCACCCTCGCAGTTTAAGACAAAAAGTTGGAATGAAAAACATTTTTTTTATTTTATTTAAAAACAAGCTTTGTATTGTAGACTTCATATCAAAATTTTAAACTGTCACTCCCAATTAAGACAAATTTAACGATAATCTAACGATATCTCGCATGTTAAAAAAAATTAACTGTTTAGGCTTTAGAGCTTGCCAAACGAATAGACATGCATACGCTCGAATTATAGAGGTAATCATAATCCTCCCTTTTGGTGGTAGTCGGGTGAAACATATTTTTTATTATACAACTTAGGACGGCAAACAAGCAAGTGGGTCACCTGATGGTAAGTGATCACCACCGCCTATAGACACCTGCAACAACAAAGAGAGTGCAGATGCGTTGACAACCCAGAGGGCTAAGATGGAATACCTCTTGTGCCAGTAATTACACCGGCTGTCTTGCTCGCCACGCCGGAACACAACAGTGCAAGCACTGTTGCTTAGCGGCAGGATTAGCGAACAAGATGGTGGTAGCGATCCGGACGGACCTTGCACAAGGTCCTACCACCCGCAAATTGTTAGGTATAATGTAAGACCTTTTTTTATTTTTATTTATTTATTTATGTAAGACCGTTTGAACATCGACAAAGCGAGGCTCATACAATCTCAGCGCTTCAGCGATGTAAGTGGAACCATTTATTAGTATTTATAACGTTCATGTATGAAAATTGCTATTCAGAAGCTCAAAAACTATCGAGTCTATTTATACGAGTTATAGAACACAAGGCCTTAATCAAAATGGGGATGTTAAAAAAAATTACGACTAGTGCCATGGTGCTTAATTTTTTGTAACCAAGGACTATTTTCAGAATTTCCAAACTGGTTATTACGATTGGTTATCCACGGTATCGACCCAATAATTGGTCCTGCATTATCGACATCCAGTTACAACCATTGAAACTCATATGCATCTCGACAACTCCACGACAAAACAAAACAAAAGCCAGAGCGTGAGTGTTGCATTTTTATCGCATGGCAGCCAATAAACTTTTTCAATTGCGGTTTAGACTTCTTTAAAGATCAGCTTAAGAAGAAATTAAATTTTAAAAAAATTGTCTTTATACTCGTATGTCAGTATAGCGGCCACTTTATGGCCTGTTTCCTCGCTGAAATTTGGCTCTAGCTAGAAGTGTGTCTTTAATAGTAGTCTTAGTTTGACCGTGATAAAGGTTTTTTAAACCAAATTCAAGCAAAACATAGAGACTTGCTTAGGTATAGTAAAACACTGAAAACAGACGTAATTATAATAATAAAAACATTATTCCACAGTCAAAATTTATGAAGAAAATAGGGGAATTATTACAAAATTGCATGGGAAATATAAATAAACGTTGTGAAGGGCATTTCCATTTAGTGGCGTGTCTTTTATTGTAGAAAAAACAAATTCATAATTTAAACACATTAACATTATGCATACATTTTGAGAGGGCTGCAGCTGTGCCATTATGCGGAGAGTACCATGTTTTCCTTAGTCTAGTATTTTCTTATTAAAATGTGTACATAATTTAGTTCCCTAAGTACTTCTGAAGTTCACAGATTTTCACACCATCGCCAAATTTTGGCGAGACGGCCTTCTCAAAAATGAAGACATCGCTTTATTATAAAACTACGCTTTTAAATGGCATAGAAAGCGTCTTTTTTAACTTTACCAAAATTCGTGCTAACTACTCAGCCTGGTTTTTTGGAATGGTAGCGAAAAAAAACTGTTCGAACAGACATATTTGCATCCTTACTGAGAGTTTTTGTGAAACAACAATGTGAACTCGTAGTATCACTTCGTAATACGGGAGCTCGCGCAAACGTTATCGATTAAGCGAGCGGCTTACACGAGAATTGACGTTGAGCCAATGCTCATAAAACCTTTAATATACGCATCATTTTCTTGGTTTTTCTGCGTATAGTTATAAATAGGAAAGCGACCTTTCAATGCGACGTAATTCTACCGCAGTGTCAATAAAAATGTTGATCTCGCAGAGTTACCGTAAAGTTTACATTTGTAGCATTTCTGAAATAGACTTAAGTCATTTTGAAAGGTTTGTCTGAAATGTCGACGACCTTATCGCCATTAGCCATTACTACGTATCGGGCGATAAGTGGCCAATTTGGAAAAATTGCTATCAACATTTACTGTCCATAAGCCTCAACTATGGTAATGACTAAATAATGATTCTTCAAAGGACGGGCTCAACTGAACTATTGTCGATACTGCTGTGGTTTTATGGATACTTTAAACGGCAATTAGCTGAAAGAGTTAGAACAGTTATTTACCAATATTTCATGCTTTCAATTGATAAAATAAGTTTTTGAAATAAAACTATTTAATCGGTTTATAGCTTAGGTTTATAGGTAACTCACGACCCACCCAGCTTCACTCGAGTACGATCGGGATACATAAAAGCCTTTCGTAAAAAAATATCTAAACGACAGTGAAAACAGTATCAAAATCTGTTGCGTAGAGAAGGAAAAGGCGGCCGAAGATAACCGTTTAGAACAGATCAGGAACGGATAGAGACTGTCCTTTATACTATGTAAAGATAGCCTTAGGGGCCATTTACTCGCATGCGAGTTGCATTACATTGGGGGGCTTGATCGATCGCTCGACCACGGAATAAATAATAGTACTAAAGTACAGAAACTTCTCTTTTTAGACCGCCATTAAACGAATTCCCACTTTATGATCAGGTACAAAAAGTTTGTATTACTTCATAAACATTCGCCAGGCGGCATACGTCAAAAGGAAGGCGCCGACCGCGCCCGCCTTCCACCCGCAATGCCCTGGCGCACCGCTAGGGTTGGGCTGCTTACTATAATACTATCTCGCGCGACACAGAGTGAGCGGGCGCGAGCGCGGCAAGCCGGCAACCTGCTGCGATTAACCTATGCCGTAGGTCATGCGGCGAGCGCACCTACAGTGCGGAGTGGAACCCCCCTGCCTCGGTAGCCCGCAATGTAATGAGACTCGCATGCGAGAAGACTCACCATGTAAATGGCCCTTTAATTGCGTATACTCGTAATATGCAACAAATCAAATTGCCGTTTCACTCATTTTAAGGCTGCTTTTCCACCAGAGATGTGCGAGGATGCGTAGCGAGGGATGTGTTTGTAAGAACCAATAGAATCGCTTCATTTACCTCGCCTCGGTTAACACAGTTCTGGTGGAAACGGCTTATTGGTTCTTTACACTCTGGCAGTATTTCAACTTTTAGGGATTTCGTGTGTATGGCTTTTTCATTTTGAAGGAGATTTACGAAAAATGTTACTTAAATCAAAAAAGGTAAGTCTATTCATTCCAAGGCTCTACTGATTTATTATATGGGATTCTCTCAAACTCATGAATGTAACCACAACGTTTTACTCGAACTTCACAATAAATTGGAAATGTTAGTTAACAATTGCTCAACTGTGAACTCAATAATGTTATGGTCAGTGCCTCGAAAAGGCGCAACATCGTTAGATACATAAAGTCACGCCTGTTTCCTGCAGGAGTAGGCAGAGACCAAGGATTTCCACTTGCCTCGATCCGAACTATACACAAAAAAGAAAAACCGGTCAAGTGCGAGTCGGACTCGCGCACGAAGGGTTCCGTACCGAAAGAATCATATCTGTTGTATGGGAGCCCCCGTCAATATTCATTTTATTCTAGTTTTTAGTATTTGTTATTATAGCGGCCACAGAAATACATCATCTGTGAAAATTTCAACTGTCTAACTATCACGGACGAACGGATGGACAGCGGAATCTTAGTAATAGGGTCCCGTTTTACCTTTTGGGTACGGAACCCCAGAAGAAGGGTATACAAGATAATATAAACACTAAAAGAAATTAACTAATCTTTGCTTCATTTAATCATATGTCTTTATGCATGATCGTTCGTTTACACATATTAAATATACTTGCTGTAATGTCAGTCTGTGCGAAATCCATAAAAATCCACCGTGTCAACACGGTGACTGTAAAGTAAATTAAACGACGTGGGTACAAACTTAAAAATCCATTAAAACAGTTTATTACGAGGTTTAAAAGTCTAAAAAGTAACACCTTGCAATAACTCTGCGGGTGGTAGGACCTTGTCCAAGGTCCGTCCGGACCGCTACCACCATCTTGCTCGCTAATCCAGCCGCTAAGCAGCAGTGCTTGCACTGTTGTGTTCCGGCGTGGAGAGCAATTACTCGCACAAGAGGTATTCCATCTTAGCCCTCTGGGTTGGCAACGCATCTGCAATCCCTTTGGTGTTGCGAGTGTCTATTTGCGGTGGTGATCACTTACCATCAGGTGACCCACTTGCTCGTTTGCCTTCCTATGTTGTATTAAAAAAAAACTAAATTTAGAAGCGGCATCGCCGTGATTTCGTAAGTCGTGGTAAACAAAACGTAAAATATGGTAATTCTGTATACAATGGATTTGTTAGCTTGTCAAACGGTAATTTGTCAAAAGAATTTGGACGTCACGAGCGGAACAAGTGCTAAGAGATGCTTGTTAGGCAGTCACTTTCTGGACAGGTGATCAGGTACAGTTGAGCTCCTTAAAAGTATTTTTTTTTATGATATAGGAAGGCAAACAAGCAAGTGGGCCACCTGTTGGTAAGTGATCGCCTATAAACAGCCGCAACACCAAAGAGATTCCAAATGCGTTGCCCAGAGGGCTAGGATGGAACTTTAGCCTCCTATTACTGCAACTACTGAGGAGTTCATCATCATCACTGGGTTCCCTCGTCAGATCACGCCAAGTTATGGTACAGTTAAGGAAATCCAAACATGTACCACCGTAGAACCTGGTCGAAGAGACATACGCATGACATTTGTATGACACAGCGTGGCGTTTAACGCGTCGCGTCATTGCGAAAGGGTTCTAAGGTGGACGTGATTTTATTTCCCCTACTGTACCTTACCTATCATTTTGATAGTATGAGTATGACCTATCCGAGAAAAATAAACCGGAACAAAGAAAGAACAATTTGAAAAAAAATCGGGAAAATTTTCAAATTTTTCTTTTTATAAAAATAAAAATTTAAGTTATTCGGACTGTTACGAACATTACAAAACAAAACACAAATCAATCCAGCCTTACTTAATTACGAATATATTTTAATTTTTAGGGTTCCGTAGCCATTTAAATAGATTATGTATTTCTGGTGAAAACGAATAGGTACAGTCAAGGAAATTGAAACACGTACCACCGTAGAACCTAGTCGAAGAGACATACGCATGACATTTGTATGACATAGCCTGGCGTTACACGCGTCGCGCCATTGCGTTAGGGTTCTAAGGTGGTACGTGAATATATTTCCCCTATTGTAAGTAAGTATCCAAATACAAAAAAGGACTGTGCCCAAAACGGTATCCGTCAAAACAAGTATCAGTCTTATCAGAAATAAAGCAAAAATTAATATAATGTAATATTCATGACTCCAGAACAAACATTCATATTTGTCATACAAATGTTTGCTCCTATCGGGATTCGAAACCGAAAGCTCTAGCTTCGTAGTCCGGCTCAATAACCACTAGACGTTCATCAAATGAAATGAAAATAAAGTTTAATTTTACTAAAAGCTTAGTAACTTAATGGAATTAAATCAATAAAATTAGTCGCAATGTGATTTGAACTCAAAACAGTTAGGATATAATAATGGAACAAAGTTTCATTTTGAGTAGTAGCACTCGTCTACAATTGGGGAACGAGCTTAAGGTCTCTCTAACAGTCGTTATTGCTGTGCAATACGTTTGAGTTTACTTTAGCGTGAGGGCCTTCTGCGCAGTATATATAAAGCAGTACCGAAACTAGGCCTATTTGTTGAGATATATCCTACACTCCAATGGAGCGTTAGGGTTGTCCACTGACCTATAAATAATGGACTTCCAGTCAGCGTTTAAAAAATGGCCGCATCAAAACTCGAACAAAAAGTACAATGAATCGACAATCGCGCGCGCTGTCAGTCTGTCGGACCGACGGCGCTGCGCTGCTGTCAATACTATTATTTTGTAAAAACCGAATCTTAATAAATTATTACTATATGCAGTTTAGACGTAAAATTGTAAATCCAATGACTTTAAGTGGTAAATTAATAATTTGCCTTAGTATATTGGCTTAGTATATAATCCTAGTTTGCGGGGAAATGCCTCGCCTTAACCTGTATTCTCATATCGGGCCATTTTTCTGCTGTTATTTAATATGACACTGTACATCCATGCATTATAATATCATTGGGGTTGTCCTCTCAATTTTTGGAAAATTATTTTATATTCGTTTAGTTAGCGCTGTATTTCAGCTAGTTAGGCCTTTTTTAAGATCTAGTTAGTTTCTGCTCATTAGAGCATTAGGATTGTCACTCTTAATTTTTGTAAAATTGAAAAGTATATATTTATTATTTATTACAACGTTTATTTGGGTATGGGAGCAGCCATATTATTACGCGATACTTTTGTGGCATCTTTAAAAAGATTACGAACTGTCTGGAGCGTACGCAATAACGATAAACGCAAATCGCATCCACTCGTTTCAACGCGGCACCCGCGACTTACCGCACCGCGACAACCCCTTAGGTCGTCAGCCATCTTGTTGAGTGTGCGTCTGTGTGAGTGCGCCGGTTTCGAGCGTTTGTGCAATAGAAATAGTACAGCATAAAAGGAGTATTAAAATTGAAAGCGATATTTAATTATCTGATCTCAAAAAGAGATGACTGCATACTCTAAACTCCTCTTCAATTGACACCCTGTACACGACCAATAGACAAAATGGTCACCTTTGGCTACGGTAATGTTTACATTAAGGTAGTACACTCTACGTTTTTCTTATTATTTTGCAGGTTTTACTACCTTGACGCACACAAAGGTGACCATTTTGACAGCTTTGGCTATGTACACTTGACAAGTACTCAGGCTATATCCATGCTTTAGTCCTTCATCCAAGGTTTGTGCGTAGATTCTTTACTGCTTATATATATACTGTGTCTTCTGCCTGTGTCCCAACTATACGTGGGTAGCGATATATTTATACAAGGGCTCGTCGAAACTAGGCCACGTAAAGTGCCCCAGACGGCTTATTAAAAGGGGACAATGGGGCGGAAGGAAAAAGAGGGGAAAAACTGGGAGATCAGATAATTACAGGGAATACTCGTTATTATTAGTATCGTTAATATAGGGGTATCGTGTATGTTTCAAAGTGAACGTAAGTTAAATAACTAAGTAAGTAAACACCTTAATATATATCACCCTATTATATATAAAATTCAAAGTCCTGACTGACTGACTGACTGACTGATATATTAACTCACAGCCCAAACCGCTGGACCTAGAGACTTAAATTGTACATTAAACATGCAAAAAAACAAGATCAAAAGTAAAATAAATTATAAATAGGATGTCCCTAAAACCAATGCCAAAACTTTGAGGGCTAACAGAGCAGCCTATAAGCTAGGAATCAAATTAAGTAAATATGACTTTAGTGAAAAGTTCATAGTTTTCGAGACATTGGCACTTTTACGCAAATCGTGATTTTTGTTAGCCTGAACCAAATTTCGGAATTTTAGAAATATTTTTTTCATAATGTTACTTAAAAACTGTGCTATTGAATCCAATCAAATATTGTTTACATGCATATTACGCTGAGGCGGTAAAAAAATTTACAAAACAGATCTTTAGATTTTTCAATTTTTCATCTGAATTTTTGATCAGGTTTAATTTGAAAAAAGTGTACCGTAGTAACATTGCAGAAAATTAAAAAAAAATGCAGATTAATTGTAGTTTTTAAAATGGTACAACATTTAATAATTTTCGCAGTAGTTTACGAGATAAGGCTATTTTACTCCAAAAGGAGCTAATGCTCTTATGAGTAGCGGGGCTTTATAACGCATTAACCCAGTATCGCGGTATCAAAATACCCTGCGTCAGTGTTTCGACTGCCACCACTGTAAATTTAATTATTTTTTAAATCTGTTTTTGCAAGATGTTGCCAAAATAATTTAGTCGAGAAAATTCATTTTTTTTTAATCAAGTCATCGTAAAAATGTCGGCCGCCTACTAAACTTAAAGAGATACATCAAAATTATGTAATTAATTGTACCCTTACGAACCGGGGAAGGTCGCTAGTGAAAATTAAAAAGGAAAATGAAAAAAATATTTTGCAATATGCCATATAGGCTCTTTTATATGTCTGAATCTACCAGCGCTTCGGAAAATGGAAGATACTACTGAGAAGAAACTCTTTTCAATACAGATTACATTGCAATATATGTACATAATTATCACAATAGTGCATGACATACACACATACATAAAAAAAGATAGCAATAAATAGCACAGCAAGTGGTTTATATAGATCAATATTAACAGTTTTATTCGTCCGACTGTACAGCGTAAACAACGCGTGTCCAATGGTATTAGCATTTAACTCACGATGGACAAGCCATGCAGATTCGTTTCACACAACTAAGACAAAGCTAGCTTAGACGTGTTATACAGAAATTAACACTAAAACTCAACTGAAATGCGACTTAGCGTTTCAATGCCTGGGTTTAGTAAAGAAGTGGGTCATACACCACTTCACCCAACTAGCCACAAGTTCTACAGGTGATAGAACCTTGGGCAAGGTCCGTCTGGATAGCTGCTAACATCTAGCTCGCCAATCCTGCCGTGAAGCAGCAGTGCTTGCACTATGGCGTTCCTGCGTGGAAAGCAAGACAGCCGGAGAAATTACTGGCACATGATCACATCATGATCATGATGGCATCACTGTTTTTCTTCTTGTCATTTATGTTATTTTGTACAGTAAAGAATTTACATACATACATACAAGAGATATACCATCTTAGCTCACTACGATGGCAACGCATCTGCTAACTTCTTCGTGTTGTGGATGTTTATGGCCACCCCCCATAAACATCCAAAACACGAAGAAGTTAGCAGATGCGTTCAGGGGGCGTTGTATAGAGGCAAGCTACTACTTTAAACTGGTATTCTGTAAGAATGAGATCTATTTGTAGAGTGGCCAGCAACTCTACCAATGCTAAAAACTCTACCACTGTTATAATAGTTTTAATATCTATGCTGATAATGACCAATAACTGACAGGAAAAGCATAACTCGCGCGTTCCCAAAAAGAACGAACTATTAAGTCATCATCATCGTCATATCAGCCGAAAGACGTCCTCTTTTAGTAACGGTAAAATGATTTTAAATTTACTTTGACCTAGATCCCGAAACATACATAAATATGTGGATGAGACGTTTAATTTAATATGCCCAGTACAAACATTCATAATCATCATGCAAAAATTTGCTCTTAGCGGGAATCGAACATCATCATCATTAATAATTGCTTTTCCCTAAACATTCTGATACATTATGTATTATTATTATAGCAAGTTTCTAATTTTTTTGTGACCATGACACCCGCAAAAAATATTGACATAGCGAGACATAAAATGGCTAAATATCGTTCTATTTGTTTACACATTTTATTACCGTTTCTATTCCGCATTCAGCAATGGTTTTATTTTCCTACAAAACAAAGCAATTGTCTGAGGGGATTTTCACAAAGTATCAATTCCACGTATTGAATTTCTCTTTCACAACAAAACACTAAATAGATTTGGTGTCTTGGAACAAGAATATTTCTCCAGAAATATTTTTCCAATATTTACAATACATTCGGCGTTTCTATAACTGTCTCATGACGTCAAACGGAGTCTTTTCATATGAATAACACGGTTAAAAGCATTAACTCAATTTATAATCAACAAAATGGAACCCACCACGGAACGTGGAAATTGTTAGAAAGACTTCTAAGATAAGCCTATTGAATAACCTGTAAAATGTCCTTGTGTATTTTGTATTTTTGTTGACTTATGTGAATCAATAAAGAGTATTAAAATTGCTGTTAAAATGGAAGAGCTACTGGTCCATGAAAGAGCTCATGAAGGGAAACCTTCCAATCACACTCAAGCAAACAACTTGAGCACTGACCTTGACTGCGCAGTAGCCGTTTCTAGTACAAATGTGTATGCGTAAACATACCCCCTCCATTCGATTTATGCTCAAGTTGTTTCCTTGCAACTATACCACTTCCACGCTCAATATCAAAGACAAGCATACGTTTGTGCGAATGGGATGGAGTGTTGCTTATAGTAGTGTTTATTCGTCTATGCAATTAAGGGAGTTCCGTCACTGACTGACTGACTGACTGACAGATAATGCACAACCTAAACCCTAAAGACAGAAACATGAAAGGAACATGTGTTGTTTTTTATAAAATAAGGCATACGAGCAAGTATCTTATAGTAAGTGATCTCTATATCCCATAGACACTCGCAACACCAAGGATACTGCAGATGAGTTGGCAACTCAGAGGGCTAGATGTAATACCTGCCAATAATTTCACCGGCTGTCTTGGTCCCCTCGCCCGAAAGACAAGAGCGCAAGCACTGTGCTTAGCGGTTGGATTACCGAGCAAGTTGGTGGTAGCGATCCTGATGGAGCTTGCACAAGGTCCCCGCCACTGTGTAATGATTTATGGAAATTACGCCTTTGGAGGAGTTAGAAGGGGTTTGGAAATTAGTATATAATCTAAGTAATTCGCGGACAAAGTGTACAGGTAAAAGCTGTTATTTCATATGCCCTTACCGTGGACTCTCAGGACCCTCTGCCCGTGACAGCTTACGGGCTTTGCAAATGTGACAACTTCGTGTTCCCTCCTCCCGTTTGTATTTGTTTCACGTAATGGGAGGACACATGTTTAAGAGGATCAAGGAGGTACTATTTTTAAAACGTTACATAAAACCACGGATTTCCTAGGCTCGGTTTCTAGAGTTCCGTAGCCAAACTAAGAACCGTTATAGTTTAGTCTTTCCGTATGTGATAGTCACATTTTTTATATATACCTAAGGCTACAAAGTTTTTCAGCTTTCTGTACATATCGTCTACTCTGCGCACAGGGCGGACCAATAATAAAATTGGTACAAAGTATTCATAAGTGCTTCCTGTAAACTTAATCTGAATAAGTCATTTTGACTTTGATACTTATCCTAAATCAATTAATAAAAATCAGTTTTGAAATATTATTTATTCTTAAAAGGATGATACTAGATAAACAAATAGAGCGTTTTTTGCAGAAAAAAACTGGACTTTGAATAGGTAGTGTTTTTATTTTTTAAGCCTCATCATGAAAATAAACACCTATATTTGGGACACGTAGATCCGGTTTCAATTTAATTCCGCATAACAAGGGTGCTTCGTAATAAAGCTTTTTTTTGCCTTGTTTATATTAATTATCTACTCATTGTATTTCAGGTAGATTCCAGGTTTTAGTTTCAGGGATAATGAGCTACGTAACTTTTAAATACCGTGGATAAAAAGTTCATTATACTATTATATCATAACAAGTCCATATAACAATATATATGGACTTGTTATGGTGGTCTGAAATAAAAAAAATATTTTATTTTTATTTTATTTATACTAGATTATTTTATTAAATTATAATTTTGTAATTGAAATAAAATAAAACAGTACAGATTTGTTTCTTGAGACAGTTTATACCGATTGCAGTCCCAAACTAATACTTGTTCTTTACTTAGCAATAAATATATTTACGAGCTTGTATAGGTAATGTCACATTTAAATACATATTAACATCTACGACTCTGATACAAACATTCGTATTAACCATACAAACATTTGTCCCTCATGGGATTAGAACGGAGAACCTCTAGAGCAGCTCTGTGCAAGCAAGTCCGGTCGTCAAAATTCCATATTATTCTTACTTGGTATATAAAAAACCAGAGATCGGCTTCGCACAGCTATAATCGGGATGCAATGTATATAAAAACTGTCCCTAAAAAAATCTCTAGACAACAGTGAAAACCGTCTCAAAATCCGTTGCATGGTTATGGAGGAGAAGGCGGCCGAAGATGCACTATAAAATTTAGGACAGACAGGAAAAAACTTAACAGCGACTTTACTTTATACTAGGTACGTAATAGTATTTTATGCAACTGTTGCATAATGAGGGGTCTTAAAACACGAGTGTGGTGTTTTGAGACCTAATTATGTACAGTTGCATACATTACTTTATCTACACACATATCATAAGTACTCTGTGATGGGTTCAGACGCCATAGGGCAATGACCTGCATTGCTACTAGCTACTAGTGCTAGGTACCTATATAGACTGTACACATTAGAATAATGCAATAAAAAATGAATTTGAACAAATATAGAAACAAATTAGAAAAATTCTCATAATAATGTTGGTTGTTATAATGCTAGTCATTGCCTACGGTTTCTAAACGCATTATAGAGCATTTATGATATATGTTAGTTTAGTTTAGTTTAGTTTATTTATTCAGTCAATATAATTACATCATAAATTGCACAAAATGTCAAATTACACGTTTTTATATCGAGATCGTCAAATTTCATAAAAAGCATTAATCAATAAAACTAAAACAAAATCATATTCGAATGTCAGCATAATTAAACAAATATTAAAACTATTAAATACTAAAACTAATCAAATTAATATTGGTATGTCAACATAATAAAAATAATAAGCATTATACACTAAAACTAAGTCAAATATGTGTAGATAAAGAAGATTTCGAAATCGTATTTAATGTTTATATCAATGTAGATTATGTAATTTAAAAAATGCAACTGATTTAAACGAACAAACAACCGGGAACACATTTTGGTATCAAAGCCAACGTGTAATAGGCGGTTGTGTTACAAGGGCATTCGATAAGCAATTACAAAGAAATAGACCAATCGTATCAAATTACTTCGCCACTTCGCAAAACCAAACCGAGTAGCAAAGTAATTTGTTACAATTTACTGATATGGATCTTCGCAAAGTACGCGTGAATCTGTTAATTACAAAGAGATATGCGAAAAAGTAACATTTAATGACCCGAATGTTTCTACTGTATCGGTCATTTACTATCTCATTGCGATAGGGTTCCACAGCGGCCCAAGGTTCAAATTGTTTGACTGCACCGCACTCACTACATCTATTTTCAAATATAAACTTTTCCTTGCCCAGAAATAGCTCTCTTTCGTTATTCCCTTATTAGTTCCAGAGCATTCCAGCACGTGGGAGCATGTAATAAATTGTTGAACCTGGACACCCAATCCATTAGTGAATTCCGTGGTACCGTAGTGGTTTATGTGCGAGTGTGAGGCAAACCATATCGCCGCTATTTCGGTCGAGTACTGGGTTATTTATTGATTAGACACTCTATGTAGGTGTTAAGGTGAAGTAAGGTGATGTGCACCTAGCACAAATCTTCTCGATACGCGTTAACTCGCTACGTAACTCAGTGCGTCTTGTTCTAACTGGCCCAGTTGGAGAGAGAAGCACTGAGTTACGTAGAAATTAACGCGTATCGAGAAGATTGGTGCTAGGTACACTGGTGTAGAAGGGACAGTCGGCCACGATCCGACTATCATCCGTTTTGCATCGAAATGTCAAATCGTTTACAACGACAAAAATGTAGATTAGTGAAAAAGACGTGGGTGATGATTTACGATAATTATACACTTCAGTGTAACCTCTGTGGCCCGTTTCACGAAGCTACAAGTTACAATTTTACAAGTCTAAACCGGCAACATTGGTCAATAATGCCTGGCATTATTGACCAATGTTGCCGGTTTACACTTGTAAAATTGTAAGTAACTTGTAGCTTCGTGAAACGGGCCACTGTTAGTCGTTGGTGAGGGTGACCCAGTGGCCAAAGGAGTGACCTCGTGACCGTGTGGTGCCAAGTTTGGTCCCCAGTGGTCGCAATCCAAGATATAGTCATTGATTTTATCATACGCCCGAGAAATTTATGTCTTCTTGACAATAGATATGAATTTCATATCATTTATTGAAATGAAATGAAATGAAATGAAATGAAATGAAATGATGTTTATTCACAAGAACATATGGTTTAAATGATGTTACATGTATATTAGAGATCCATGATACATTCGGCCGTTAGGCATGTGAAATTTTTGAAAACTTAAGCTTTCATTTGAATATCTTTAATATTTGTTGCGTTTGTCAGTACTAATATTTACAATTATAATTCCATGCATGATTCTCAAGTGAGCATAATTCATTACCTATAAAATATTACAAAATATCAAGCATTATTATTATTTAGACGCACTATAGTGTCAAATTTTAAATATAAGTCAGAATCATAATTAAAACTAGAATTAGAACCGAATGCATTTCCATTAGTGATTGTGATGTCCGTTAAATTTTATCATTTGATTAGAATAGGTACATATTAAATTGAATAAAATTAGATTATATAAAATTGAATGTAATTATTTTGTAAATTATTCTTAAATACTTAATTTACATTATTGTTGCTCATACATGTCCATAACATAAATGCATTCCATTCTCAACTAAAACTTATGGTTAAAAAACTCGTCATTAGTATAAAAGCAGGCATTACAAAATAAAGTTTTAATTTTAATTTTAAATTCAGCGTTGGACAGTGGTTTTAGATTTGCCGGTATTTTATTAAATATCCGTATACACATATTATACGAACTTTTTTTTCTTAGCTTCAGTCTGTGCGGAGGTAGTGTCATCTTATATTGTCTTGCAGGCCTATTTTGCACATTATTAAAAGCAGGGAAAAGTTCTGGGTTCTGTTTTACAAACACAGCTGCTTCATATAAGTAAAGACTAGGAACTGTTAGTAAGTTAAGCTTAATAAACCAAGGTCGACATGATTCTCGATAACCTATTCCACATATAGCCCTAATACATTTTTTTTGAGCTACAAAAGCTCGATCGACGTCAACCGAGTTTCCCCACAAGATAATCCCATATCTTAAAATGGATTCAATATATCCATGATAAGTCATAATTGCTGTTCTTTGTGAAACCGTTTGTTTGAGTCGCCATAATGCAAAGATGAATTTGTTTGTCTTCTTACAGAGTCCTTCGATATGTCCCTTCCAGTTACAGTGTGTATCCAAAGTCATACCCAAGAATACAGTCTCGTTCACCTCCTCTATACTCACATCGTCATGTTTGATTATGAGTTGTTGTGGTTTGGTTTTGTACGACCTGAATTGCATAAATTTTGTTTTGCTTAGGTTGATTTTAAGATTATTAATTTCTAACCAATTTATGACATCTTTTAAGGCAGTATTTATGTCGGATTCAAAATTATTTGTTTCAGTACCTTTTATTAGTATAGTGGTATCGTCAGCGAACAGAATGCAGTCATGTCTTGTCGAACTAGGTATGTCATTGATGTAAATAAGAAAAAGTAGGGGGCCTAATATACTGCCTTGGGGAACGCCATATGAGTTAGTTTTGTATATAGATTTATATGATCTCATAAACCCCTTCTCTATCCTATCAACTTGAGTACATTGCTGTCTCTCAGACAGGTAACTTCTTACCCAGCTGTATGCTGGTCCCCTCACTCCGTTCCTCTCCAGTTTATCTAAAAGTTGGCGGTGGCAGACAGTATCGAAGGCTTTAGACATATCCAAGAATAACGCTCCAATCGGAATGCCTTTATCGATGCATTCTGTGGTCATGTTGTTTAATTTAAAGCAAGCTAGTGTAGTCGATTTGTTTTTTCTGAAACCATTTTGCTCTGGGCATAAGATTTCATATTTGTTTAGAAAGCTTTCTAGCCTATTATACATGGCTCTTTCGAAGACTTTCGATATAACAGGGATCAATGTTATTGGCCTGTAATTACTTGTCTCTTGTTTATCACCCTTCTTAAATAGTGGTTTAACCACAGATTTTTTCAGTGAGCTAGGAAATGTCCCTTGTTCAAAAGACAGGTTAATTAGATACGAAAGATGAATAGAGAGCATAACACAAATTTCTTTTATAATATTAGTTGGTATTTCGTCATATCCAGTAGAGTGAGTGTTTTTAAGTGAGCGAATTATTTTATAAATTTCATGTGGATCAGTTGGCATCAAGAAAATAGTTTGTTCTCGTGTATTTAAAAACATAGATTTTGAAACCTTGATACTTTTCGTGTATGGGGTGCTGACATTAATAAAATAGTCGTTGAATTCTTCTGCTATATTCTGTGGAGTAAGTAATTGTTTTTTATGCCTGTCTCTAATGCTTATTATTTCTTTTTTACTTTGTTGGTTAAAGTTGCCTTTGACTACATTCCATGCAGCTCGGCATTTATTGGGTGCATTTGAAATAAATTTCGTATTATAGATCATTTGTGAATGTGTAATACATTTTCTTAAAGTTCGCGTGTAATCTACTAGTTTCTTTTTATTGAAATCTTTGTTTTTTGGATTTTTTTGATAAGTGTAGTATAATTTTCTTTTTGTAGCACAGCATCGTTTAAGCGATTTGGTAAGCCATTTAATTTTTTTATTTTTATTTGAGACTTTTATTCTTATTATGGGGAAACATAAATTATGAAATAATGCAATCATGTCGTGGAATAAAGTGAATGCCTTATCTGAACATTGTTCTTCGTAAATTTCCGAAAATGATAGCGCGTTAATGTAGTTTTTAAATTTTTCTATATTTTCTGCACTATAGTCTCTTTTAGTAGTAAGCCATTCATCTATGTTGGTATTGGTATTAGTTTGAAATGTTAAGGTTTGGCCGGTATCGTGGTCTGAGAGGCCTAAGTGAAGTATATCACCTTTTGCAGATTTTATGTTGCTAATGATATGATCTATGCAATTATTTTTCCGTGTAGGCTTCTTTATATGGTTATACATTTTAAAGTTTTCAAGCAGACTACAATATTCCTTTGATATTTTATTATTAACAAAAGTATTAATATTAAAGTCTCCGCACAAAGCAATTTTTTTGTGACGTTTTGATCGTAAAAAGCCAAGTAGTTTGTTTAATTGTTCAAAGAACATGTTGATATTTGAGTCAGGAGTCCTGTATATGCAAATAATAATCAGATTATAGTCCAAAATCTCGACACCACAACATTCAAATTCCCTTTCCAGTGATAACGTTTGTAGGGTAGTTAGATTCATTACATCTAAGTATTTATTTACCATAATGGAGACTCCGCCTCGTCTTTTAGCTCGAGAGAAAAAGGAAGTCAGTTCATAGTCCTTAAATAATAGGTTTCCTTCTGTGCCAGAGCATAGGAAGGTCTCTGTGAAGCAGATAACATTAGGGGAGGTGCCTGTGGTTTTAAAGTCGTCCAAAACAATCTCTATTTCATCCCTCTCTGATAAAATTCCAGCTATGTTCTGATGGAATATGCGAAAAATATTATTTTGAGGCACGAAAGGTACTATCTTGGACGGTTTGGTTTTCAGCTTGAATTTTGTAGTGGCTGCTAGTCCTATCAGAGTGACTGGAGGGCTGGGATGCTGTGGGGCTTTTTTCATGAGCAGTTTCAGTCGCGGGTGTAGATGGTGATGAATGTTGACTTAGTTGCGTGGCGTTTTCTACTATCGAAGTCTGCTTGATATCTGGTATTTATTCTTGTCCGTTCACTATCAACTTGTTGCCTCTAATTATTGCATGATTACCGCTCTGGCGGGCTTTTGATAGATTGTCTCTTAATATTTTTCTTTCCTTTAGTGCATTGGTATCCATGTAGGCAGAAATTGCAAGGCCCGAGTTCTTAAAACAGTATGAGTTTTGTAGAATATATTTCGCTGTTCTCTTGCTAAGAAGCTCTATGATAAGTGGACGCCGGTGTCTTCTGTTCCCAATCCATCTCAAATCTTCAATGTAAATATCTATGTTAATTCCCATCAGGTCGTAAAATAGAAAATTAACTCTTTCGTATAGTTCTCGATCTGTTTCTCGGTGGTATTCTTCAAAGCCGTGAATGACAATTTTTTTGCTGTTGTCCTCGATATAGGGTTTTCCTTGTTTATTTATTTTTTCCTTCAAATCTCGCAACTCTATTTGGTGTTTATTATTTTCTAATTCCAGTGATTTAATTCTTTGATCTGCTTTTGAAATGGCGCATTCAATTTTTTTATTTTCTTGGTTTATAGAAGAGATTTTATGAGTAATTTCCTTGCGGAATTCATTTAAAGCGTTGTTAATTGCAGTATTTATCGTAGCATTCATTTCATTGAAAATAGTCATGTTGTTGTTTTTAAGTTTTTGATCTAGAAGGGTGCCTATGCTTTCCAAGGAAATTATATCCCTAGTGTTTGAACGAAGACCGGGCCCAGGTGTGGAATTTTCCTTGCTAGAATAGGATGCCAGATTATGCATACAAGCGGTGGTATCACTTTCATCTTCGGCGAAATCGTCCACGGACATTGTGGTATCATTAATAGTAGCAGTAAATTGCTTACGGACAGGGCTGTCGTCAGTTTTCCTACGTGTGATATTTGTACATTCTGGGCAGCACCAAGTGCGCTTTAATTCGTTGTTATGTTCCATGAAGTAAGCGGTCGACATATTTAAGCATAGATAATGATATGACCCCTTGCATGCTGTACATTTTATCTGGTCCATAGCGTAGATTTGTTTGTTGCAAGCTAAGCAATTCATTTTGTCGAGAATCAAGACAGCAAGTCAGATATCATACAATGTCATATCAAGCATCAAACACATTAAGCAGTTGTCGTACTAAATTGATTTGTATGGCTCACGGCTAAGTGCAGGCAGTGATGTTATTGTAGATTCAATTTGTAGCACGGAGTAGTGTTGCCGTAGCAATATGGTAGCATTCATTCACGTAAGGTGTCATCAGACGGGATCGGGTATAGGCAATGTTTAAAACGCCCGTTTTTTATGTGAGTTTACGTTTATAACTTTCTTTCACCTGGCAACAATTTTCTCAATGACATCCTTGCCAAACCGTTACTGTCACTGTCAGTGTCAGTCGTGCGTCCTATCAGCTGCTTGTAGCTCCTCTATAATATGCCGTTATTATGTCGTTTAAATACAAATTTCGGCTTGAATTTAAATATAACGATACAAGTGGTATTCTCACCGATGGAATAACTGTTCATATGCTTTTCACTGTGGTAATTTTGCGTCCTCACATCGATGAAGTTGTTACACTGAATGCCTGTGCGTATTCACCGCACAAGTAACACTATAAGTTGTAAGTTTTTTTAATTTCGAGATTTTAAATTGATAAGAGCACGTAGCACACGTGTATCGTGGGCCAGGGTTGCCAGTTATTTTTTCATTATTAATAACGTAAAATTAAACTTTTTTTGTCAAGAATACCTGAAGCATTAAGTTTGCCACATATTCATAACGTTGTACATAAAGCTTAAATAAGTAAGAAAAATTCTTATGCGGTTACGATATGATCGTGTTTACTTGTCGACTTTGATGCTCTAAGAATAGAGATAACAAATGAACGCTAAATTTTTCAACAAAGCTACAGGTATACGCAACGTTATCAGTAGCTATTATTTATTTAAATAACAGAAGATACTAACTTATTCAATCTAGAAGCACGGCAGTGCCTCGCCAAGTCGAGTCACAACTCCAAGCGTCACCGTGTACCCTTTTCTGGAAGTGTTTGGTATTCGGTATGGTATTGGTAATACCAGGGGGGTTCCACTCCGCACTGTAGGTACGCTCGACCGCCTTGCCTATGGCATAGGCAAATCGCAGTAGGCTGTCGGCTTGCCGCGCGCTCGCTCGCTCGCCCCCGCCGTGTCAGTGTAATTGAAAACGAATGCCGCACAACCCTAGCGTGTCACCGGGAGTAGCGGGGGGGAAGGAGGACGCGGGCGGACGAACTTTTTGAACGTGTGAATAAAGTTGGAATCGCGGTCGTATAAGAGAAGTTTCTGTACGTTATTTAATATGTAGTGATACGTTGATCCTTTCTTACTTTCCTTTTTAAAACTGCTTATAAACAAAGTAGATTCTTTTGTATACAGACAATTTTAACACCTACAGGCTTACGTTAAAGCTCTTACCATATTTACCGCAGCGCGGCTTATACAAGTAGTTGGTACTTAACGCGCAAGTTACAGTTATCTTAGGGTTTAAAGTGCTGTGTAAACTGGAGTAAAACCATAACGTGGTGCAAACTTTTGTGGGTTGTAGGACCTTGCGCAAGGTCCACCCGGATCGCTACCACCATCTTGCTCGCTAATCCTGTCGCTAAGCAGCAGTGCTTGCACTGTTGTTTTCCGGCGTGGAGAGCAAGACAGCCGGTGTAAATACTGGCACAAGAGGTATTTCATCTTATCCCTCTGCGTTGGCAACGCATCTGCAATCTCTTTGGTTTTGCAGATGTCTATAGGCAGTGGTGATCACATACCACCGGTTGACCCACTTTCTTGTTTGCCTTCCTATTTGATAAAAAAAAAGTCTGTGTGGGGTAAGGCTTATCTGGTGCGAAAGATAAATAACCGAAAATCAAAGAGGCATCCGTAAATGAGTGTATTAGCCTTGACTAATATTGCGTAATGTACAAAGATAGATAAGATAAGGTACCCTCCCGCTGTGGACCTTTAAATCTCTCGGCCACCTTACGAAACCTTTTTTCTAAAAAAGCACATTTTGACATTCCTGGTGTGCTACCGAGATGTAAATAATGTTGATTGATTGAAAAAACACACTTCACGCTCCTTTGAAAACAGACATGAAACAGCAAGGTCAAGGAACCCGTTTGTGTAAGTAGACGAGTGTTTTTGTTTGTCTGTCTGTCTGAAGCTAAACAGCTCGAGAACTTCACAGAATTCCTGATTAAATTGCTTCTAGTACTGATTCATTCATACTTCAAAGAAATTGTTGCAGACCGGTACACCGTGCATACGAACATAGAATGAATAGTCAAAGTTGTATTTTACCTTATGTTTAGAAAGATTTGCGTTTTAAAAAAAGATTATTAGTCCTTAAGAGAATTAGTACCAAGCCTCAAAATGTGCTTGCCATAAGTTTATGAATTAGAACTATGTTTTTTTGTATGTTACAAAAAGGAAGGCAAACAAGCAAATGGGTCACCTGATGGTAAGTGATCACCACCGCCTATAGACACCCGCAACACCAAGAAAATTTCAGACGCGTTGCCAACCCAGAGGGCTAAGATGGATTACTTCTTGTGCCAGTAATTGCAGTAATTGTCAATTGCAATTGACTTAGGCGATAAGTTGTTTTAGGTTTAGATTAATTTACTTTAACTTACTTATGATTGTATTATCTTGTAGATCTTTTTTCTTACTTGAATTAAAAAAAGAACTGTTCTTTTTGTACAAATCCGCGGTAAACGGCTACTTATATTCCTTTCTCTTGTGCTCCCTTTAAATACTTCCTCCTGCATTTTACATCCTTTCCTGGCTTTTACAAGTTGTTGTATTTTTTATTCCGTCTAGACGTCGTCTCGCTTTATTCTGCCTTCTCTGCTGGCTCAATAATTACATGCACAGGGATGTTTGGAAATAATTCCAACTTGCATTAGCGATCCTTGGCTCTAAACAGTGTATAATTTTTCTTCTTCTAACCAATTCTATCAATTTTGGAAATAAAAAAGTCACTAGGATACCGTATTGTACACAGTTCTGACAAATTGTCTTATATTAATAAAACAGATCACTCACGAATTTTTAAGTCGAGAAATTCCCGACATGTTTCGGACCAGTCCGTGGTCCTTAATCATAAGCCGTCGTCGTCGCGACACCGCCGCAGGGGCTCATGGTTAAGGACCACGGACTGATCCGAAACATGTCGGACATTTCTCGACTTAAAAATACGTAAGTGATCCGTTTTAATAAGATGTCCGAGTTTCACGGTAGTTTTATGTTAAAAATTGTCTTATCTCACAATTGTGTCAATTGTAGACACTGTAGACCTTGAAATGTGTATAATATATTAAGCCAGTGCCCTGTTACGTTTTTTTAACACCTAGTCATAGTAAAATATAGCAATGTTTGTACAAATAAATTGTTGTAAAAATGTAGTAACTCATTAATGTTAAAAGAGTTGTAAGATAACAACCATGTGCGTTTATTAATAATTCTTGTTTATGTTATTGACGGATCTCTAAAAAAATTTGAAAAGTAAACACAAACGATGACGTCTCTCAAAACTGCCCACTGTTTTATATCATAAATATTAATAAACGGCTTGTGGTGAAAACCGGTAAGTCGTAAATTTTGAAATTAATTTCCTTTGTAGTTTTATCTAATGTTGTACTGAGTACGAAAAATTTGTTGCTTCTATACGTCTGCATATTTTAGCAACTACTAACGACTTACTGAACAAATTACGTTGCTACTCCGCGAAACCTATATTCATGTTCGCTGTAATAATACTAGTAGGGCAGCTAGGATTGCCATCCATAGGGCACAGAGAATTTGGTTAACTGGGGAATCTCGTCATTGGTTTAGAGTTAGAGATAATTTGAAATTACATCTTTAGGCTGCTTTTCCACCAGAGATGTGCGAGGATTCGTAGCGAGGGATGTGTTTGTAAGAACCAATAGAATCGCTTTATTTACCTCGCCTCTGTCAGAACAGATCTGGTGGAAACGGCTTGATAGTTCTTTACAAACACATCCCTCGCTACGCATCCTCGTACATCTCTGGTGGCAACGCAGCCTAAGATACTGCACTCGGAACTTTCCTTTAAATAACAAAAAAATGGTTTCGCGGTGAAGCAAGGTAATTTGTTCCAGTTTGTTGCAATGGACCTCCGCAAAGTAACGCCTGAATCTATTAATTACTAACTACTTGTTTGAACTGTAAATAATGCAAATTCAACCTTATGAGAGAAAAAAATGTTTTTAGTTTCTTTGCAAATTGCGAAAAGGCGGTGGTGATCACTTGCCATCAGGTGACTCACTTGCTCGTTTGCCTTCTATGTTGTTTGAAAAAAAATAATGCTACGGAAACCTTGGTGCAAATATCCGACTCGCACCTGACTAGTTTTTAACCCTGTAACTATTTCCCGCCGGAGGCTGTGTGTAGGGTTAAGTTAGTGAGTGGCGAGTGTCGGGGCCGAGGGAAAGTGTGTCAAGATGAAGCAAGTTTGTGTTCTAAACCTACCCTCATAAACTAGGATTCAGAAGTGACTTCTCCGACGGGCATGGCTGACACTTATAAATGTCTGGCTTAAGCAACGCTTGCATAAAAGTGTCGATAAATCATGGTAATATAGGAATTAATTAAGTACTGCGTTTCTTACGGTGAGCGAAAAGTCCAAAGGCCCAAGGAGGTTACTATACACACTGAAAAAACAGTTTTGTTACATGTAACCAAAGCTTTGTTTACATATAACACAAACGTGACTATCGAACTATTGTTAACACCTTACCTAACTCTTCATTTCTAAATAAATCATCAAATGTTTATCAGTAACAATGTTGCTAATTTAATCGAACTTTGATTACCATTAACCAAAATCACAATTAACCAAAAAAATATACGCTCGCGTATTCGATTGGGCCGCAGCTGGTGAATGTCGGGCGCTCGGAACTCAAAACCAGTCAAGTGCGAGTCGGACTCGCGCACCGAAGGTTCCGTGATCAACACCATCTAGTAGCGCATTTTTGCTTAGTAAGACTAAAAAACAATCTTTTTTGTGTGTATTACCAACAAATTTACGTAATTAATAGATTCAGGCGTTACTTTGCGGGCTTTGGTTATACGGGGGTACTTTTGTTTTATTTTTAAATTTTGAGGGTAGGCTTTGAGAAAAATAATAAGGGTAGTTGTGCAAAAATGTTGGCGGTAGGCGGGATTAAAGAAAAATGTTTTAGTTTGTCAGTACGTCATTCGTTCAAGTAGCGAACGGTCGTACTGTTTCTTTGATCTTGATGATGCCTGGTATAGAGGCGAAACGCGCGTCGATCGTGTAGTTTTAGTGTTTAGTGGTGGTGGTGTGTAGTTGAGTCTGTGTGATATATGTTGTTTCGTGTGGAAGCGGAGGAGGGTGGGTTTTTGCATGAACATATATGTGTCGCACAGACACAGCTATTTTGCACGAGCCCGGCACTGGTTTCGCGGAGTAGCAAGGTAATTTGTTCCAGTTTGTTAACAAATTTACGGTTTTCGGATTTATTATTTTATTTGTACTATTTATTATATATTGCTTTTTGCCAGATTCCATAGTTCTAGGTCAACGGGAAGCACCCCATAGGTTTTTCAGTGCCTTGCGAATGTATGAAACATGCGGCATAAACGGCCGTATCTTTCGATTCCATTGACTTAGAACTTTGATTTTTTCACGGCTCTAAGGGACTGCACACTTGAGTATTTGATATTAATTTCAACTCAATACCTTTACGCGTTCTTAAGAAAAATGCTCTTGTCAGACAGACAGAAAGTGATCCTAGGAGGGTTCCGTTTTTCCTTTTGAGGTACCGAACCCTAAAAATGAATCCGTAGCTATAACTCCATGTTTGTGCTAAAGCAATAAATAATAACTATAATACATTTAAGCAAAACCAATGAAAATAAACCAGCACACAATAACAAGACAATTCGCTGTGAAATGTTTGCAATTTATCTGAATGTATTGGAGCTCGTTTATTATTTATTACTATTAAACATTTGGTACAAAGTTTTTGGTACTACCAACAGTTTATAATAGTCAGTTTAAAGATACAAATTCCTGTGCTATGTATTCTTATCTAATTTTCTTTTAATGTCATTTTTTTATGAAATAGGAAGGCAAACAAACAAGTGGGTCACCTAATGGTAAGTGTACACAACCGCCTATAGACACCCGCAACATCGAAGAGATTCATTTTATATGTTTAGTAATTACGAAAGATGTATAGGCATTAGCCTGCAATTTTGTTTTTAAAAAGAGAAGAATATATCTAACCCTCCCTTTTGATGGCAGTCAGGTAAAAAGAATAAATAGCTGAGTTACTTGCGGCACTTTTTTCTTAGCAGAAGCTTATTTTTTAGGAAGCAATGGCAGAATTATGTAGACTTGTAAAATAGTCTATATTAAAAATAAACATAAATAGCCACTTTTAATTTTTATTTTGAATGACTATGGAAAAGCTGCAAAGAAAGTCGGTGAGGTAACAAATTTGATATTATGTATAATGGTCACGTAGCCATTGCAGACAAGATAGAAATATTTAGTAACAAAACGAAAACACTTCACTATAATGCCCTATACAAACCTTAAGTGTAAGTCTTTGTTATAACAAACGTTTCTAACGCGTTAGCGTTAACTTCTCAATTGATACTTGGTTGCGTATACGCGCCGCTAGAGGCGCTGTTTTTACTTCCATAGTAATTGAGTTAACGCTTTAAAAACGTTTAACGCGTTTATAACGTTTATTGTGACAACAACTTACACAAAAAGTGCTGTAATAATACATTTTTTGAAAATACGTAAACATTTTTTTTGCAAACTAATCCACTAACATACCACTACATATTGACGGTACAACGACACCCCAGGGAGTGAATACACGTCATAACACTTAAGTTAAGTGTCTGAGAGCTATTACGGTATTTAATAGTTGTATCGATTGATCGACAGTAAAACAATAAGAACTATAGATGTAGAATATACAGACATACAATGTGTGCAAGAGAGAAAAGTTTGCACAACCGAGGGAGAGAAAGTAAAGAACAAACAGCCACAAACTTAGCCGACCGAAAGAAATACGACGAAGACGTGAACGACGACACGACGAACCACGGCGAAACGACGAAGAGCTGGGAGAAATTGTCTATGGTCGAAAGAGGTAGATACCTATATCACCTTTATAGTGCTATGTACCTCCCTTTCGAAAATTACACTCTCGTAGTTCCGTCTTTAATGATATTTACTTTACAAATGTGTCGTCGATTGTAACTCGTTTTGAATGATAGCTGAGTGCACCTAGCTCGAACCTTCTTGATACGCGTTAACTCGCTACGTAACCCAGTGCGTCTCTTTCTAACTAGCCCAACTCCATAATTCTCTAAATACATCAGTGTCCAGCTCGACGTCCAGGCAATGCTCTGTCCTACTCGCTCATGCCAGCGCGCTAGGACAAGACAAGGCGCTTCAAGGAGGCTAGTTATTAATATAAGACAGTTTTTATTATACTAGACAAGCATTGTCAGCTTGTTCTTGTATTTGTTTTTGGCAACGTCTAAGTGAGTCACCAAAAACAAATTTGAAAAACATTACCCTCCTTTGCGTCGCGCAGTCGGGTAAAAAGAGGCCAAGTTCGGCAAAAAAATCACTCAGGATTGTCGGCGTCACCAAAAAAGAGTTAAGATCTAAACGGGTGCCAAGTTTCATATTAATTGTTAAATCATAGCTATAGGACCTAGAAATATCTGACGCTGACTTGACGCAGTACCTTAACCGATATATTTCATTAATTTTCCAGGTCAGCTCCATTAATTATAATGTGATAAATAAAATCCAAATAAACAAAGAGATCGGAAAAGCAAGTCAAATAATAAACACTTCGATGAATGAATTTTTGTTCCGAATAATCATTTAGGTCATCTCTACCCAGTTCCGTTAAAAGTTTGTTTGCTTTGAAAACGAATCATAAATCGATACCTCCTACGTATACTGATACAAGTGACAATTTTGAGATTTTCGTTTTTTTTGCAGATTTGAGACTAAAATATTTACATTTAACTGCCACATAAATTTCGTACGAATATTCTCATTAGTTTCGGAAATAAAGTGACGTATATGAACGCATCTTACACCTTTTTGACAATCGGTACGATGTATACTGAGGCAAGTCGCTTGTACCACTGTACGTGGCGCAGATATTGTGGAGGAGCCGTGCGAGTGTGGTGTAACTGGCAGTTGCCTCAGTATGCACGCTCGCCATTGATGCGTACGGGGAGTTGTCTCAGTATGCTCAAACGACAGTTGACGACGCATTATGTCTAATACGACTTCTAAGTGCACAATTCAGTTTATTTATATTTCTTACGTTCTGTAACTTTACGTTTCTTATTGTATTTGATAACTAAATGATTTTAAAGTAAGTAAAAGCATTGCAAAATGAAGCAGACGAGAGGGAGAACTGACCTATTAACCTACTATTAGAACCATATTAAAATAAATAATAAGAAATAAATAAATAAATATCTTGGGACTCGGAAATTTCTTATTTAAATATGGTTTCAAACTTTTTGTCAGTTGGACCCGTAATAATAAAGAAAGAAAAAAACTAAATTAAAAAATACTTCTAGTGTCGCCGCTACCGCCAGAAGCCGAACCTTTACTTTCTTTGAGTTTTTGGAAAAACAAAAATTAGATTCTATAGTATCAGAAGAGTTTTCAGAAACAGTATCACTTCACAGCAGCAAAGCTGTGCTTCATCTAATTCTGCGGAGTATCAATAAATTTCTGTCATCGTAGATGTGAACCAAAATCAAGCAAGCCAAGCACAAGACCGGTTTCAGAGTCCTCGCGTAAAAAGATTTGCAAAAAGAAAAGTCTCCAGAATTAGAAAATCTTGATCCGGTGCTGTCACCTACAATAGAATTTTCTCAAGTACATGCCGATAATTCATTCGAGCTTTGTATGCACCATTACCTATTGATAAGCAAAAAAGTAAAGATCTTAATTATCTTTGTCAGACTCGTACAATTCCTGCTCAACACCATGACTTCTACAACAAATTAGTCTCATAAAATGATAAGCTAAGGAAAATGTGCTAATTTTGCATATATGTAAGATGTTCTAATGTCTTTGAAATGGGTGTTCATTAAAATTAAAAAACAACTGATTATATAAAACTGATATTTTAAGAAAATTAGAAAAATGTAGGATATTTACGAAACAGAACTTTATTTTTCATAGCATCCTGTTAAAGTTTATTTTAATTTATAAATAAGGGGCAGTTTTAAATGTAAGCTATTATCGTGTTAAAGTTTAATTTTTGTTAAAAATTAGGTCAACATTTTCTCAGTTTTGTTTTCTGTATCAATAATGTAAACTGATTGAAGTAAATTAAGAGCCAATGTTAAAAAATAAACTTTTGTGATCAAAGATGGAGTCTTTATAGATAACACGGTGGCGATACATTCCTAGATTTTTTATTAGTTGGTAGATACCAAAATTATGTAGGTAATCAATAAGATTGTTTTATCACGGATTTGTTGATATTTAATAACATTTCGCTTTTTATGTAACAAACTTGTTTTGAAATGCCATGGTTCAATATTTTTTGACTTTAATACTGAAGCAAATCAAAGTCTGTGATTATTATAAAATTGAGTAAAATGTTCTCGCCTGATAAAAGCAATGCATAAAATATTCAAATTTATTTTATTCCGTTTTTAGCGTTTTTTCTCAGCGAACTTAAAACATAATCAAGTGTATACTGGTGATATCAATTCAAGCGTATACTGGTACAAGTGAAAAATACGTTGATAAAGTAATGATGAAGGGCAAAACAGTATGTGCTTTCTTTTTCTTTTCAATTCGTATGACCAGGTCACGTAATTCTCTATATACAAAACAGCAAAATATTCAAATTCAGTACTAAATTAGTTACGCCGTATACTAGGGCAAGTGGTAGTTAGCTTAGTATACCACACAATTACAACATGTCACATACGAGTAAACAAGTGTATCTGCCATTTTCTCAGAAACTACCATTTATTTCAAAATTCCATTAATGTAGATTAAAGTAAAGTATTTATCTTACTACAAATACAAAATTTTGTAAAATTATCTTTTCAGACAATAAAGTTATGGGTTACGGAACCTTTGCACAGCTCTCCTGTAAAATCACAATTTTGCACTTATACCAGTATACGTAGGAGGTATCGAAATATCGGTTTGCGGTTTCCGTTGGCTGGTGCCAGGGGACCACTATTGTACGGAAAAGTGACGCCAATTGGTGTCAGAGGGCAGAATAGAGATAGTAATCATTGACGAGCATCCTCTTTACCTAGTTTGTGTTTAGATGTTTGCTTTTGATTGCTTAACGATGTTGTAATGGTGACTGAATTTTATAGAAATAGTTCATGTTATTTAATCTATAGCCATGTTTTTTTTAATATGTTGTTGTTATTTTTATAACTATCTTCTTAAGTTTTACCAGGTTTTTCTTTTCTATGAAACTTTTAAACTGCAAATAGAGTCAATAAGTATGAAGAATATTTTAAAAAACCTTCAAAGCTAGTTCACAGGCATACTAATAACGTTATATGTACTTCGGCTATTTCTCAGCGTATCTCTTTCCAAAGATTGTCTGGAAGAGATCGCTGCTTAGCGATAAGACCGCGTGTTGAATCCCATGTAAAAAAAAATCCTGTGTGTGTTATTTTATTTTGTTTACAAGTGTGAATCAATAAAAAGTATTCGTTGTTGTTGTTGTAATAAAAAGTCATAGCTTAAAGTTAAAGAGGGTAGAAAACTTAACTTTCGTTTGTATGGAAAGCGCTTCTTGAGGCGGTACACAGTCCTCTTAAAATTCATTTTATTCAACAAACTGTAACAAATTACCTTGTTACTCCGCGAAACCAGTGCCGGGCTCGTGAAAATAGCTGCGTCTGTGCGACATACTCGTATATATATTCATTTTATTCATTGATCGATCATTATTAACAAATTCATGAGGTGTTAAATAAAGATTATTTGTGTTGTATTTGAGACAGATCCACATACATTATGGATCCAGGTTTTCTTTGGTCTAACTAGGACGAAGATTTCCAGGTCCATGAGTTATGCATGCTGCCCAATAGGGATGGGACAAATACTGAATATTCAATATTCGCATTTGGATATTCATTCAAACGTCTATTAGGTACAGTAAACCAATCCAATTCATAGGCCACTGAAGAACCTTTTCCTAATAAACGTCATACTGACTTCTCAATAAAAGTCATGATATCTCAGCGATGACACATTGCAACAACCTTCCACAGTGGCCTATGGATCAAATTGGTTGACTGTACATCATATATAAAATTCATATTGGAGCTTTCAGATCTATTCAAACCTACAAGACGATTGTCGTGTCAGTAAAGACGAAGTCACGTTGAAATATATGTCCAAATGAACTGTCAGATGCCTTGGAAATCCATCATTTTGAAATTTCTCGAGAGTGATGTGAATCTCGATGAACGCAATAATTGTAGGCCTAGTCTGCTCTTCCTTTAGCCCTGAGCAACCATTGTGATTTAGCTGACTTCAAAAACTTCCCAAAGCAGTGCGCAGGAGTTTTTCCAATTCGATTCGACTAAGTTTTTTTTGTTGTTACGCGATACTACTGCCAGCAATTGTAAACCGATATAAGTGATTATTTTTTTCAAATGTTTACTTAAATTAGACACTTTAAAATAACGAGTAATACTTATAGTCCAAAGGCGACAAATTGCTTAAGGATTGTAATCGAAATTATTAATTTTTAAATTTTTTCGATTTTTCTTTTTGTATTTTTTTTTACATTCAAATTAAATTTAAAATTCTATGTACTACCCTAATTTTTTAATGCTACTTATTATCCTAATTTTTCTTTGTGTTGTCATTCATTATACATATAGCATTTTAAATTTAATTTGCTTAAAGGGATCTCTTGTAGCTGATTTTTGAGCAAAACAGAGAAAAGCTTATACAGTCTTTGTATAAGCTTTTCTCTGTTTTGCCCAGTACACTGGACAATAAGCTTCTAAACTCTTTATAACTAAGTTATACAATACGGACAAGATACAGTAATATTTGTTACAGGTGAAAGCGGTCATTAAGTCAAAATTAAAAGTAATAATATCTTTTAAAATACAAACTAACCAGTAAATATATACAAATATAGATAAATTGCATGGATATTGCATCTACCAAGAGTCTCTAAGGCAACCTAAACATCAATAACCTTAAAAAAAAATTTCAAGCATGAGTTTCACCATCCTGTATTTTTATGAAGTTTTATCTCTGAGTTAAAGGCAAACCTAATTAAAATTAAATTTTCATAAAAAAATTCAAAACATTTGAAAGCCGATATTCGCAGTCGATAAATATTCGGATCCAAAAAATTGATATCCGTTACGTCACTAGAGTTCAGCGCTGAATAAGTAGGTATCCTGTTACATTTCTGTGGCCATATTTGAATTGGTAAAAGGAATTTGAGACGCAATAAAGTAATTGTGTAACCAAACCGAAATTGCATTATTTTGATGGCATCTCCTTCGACACAAATACGAATGATCAATAATAAATAATGAATAAATACTAACTCCCTTATTCATAAACGTTAACCTATGTTTGTTAACATGTGTTAATGTCTTTATCTGTCGTTGTGACATTTGCCCTCGAATGAAAGGAACAAAACATTTGTTAGTTTAAAAATATTGTAAAACAACACGTATTTGTTACTGTAGACTCATATACTTGTACAATTATATACGTACAGAGTATATAATTGTACAACGCCTACGCCCTTGTACCACACATAGAGTACATATTTCTACGTAGAGGACTCACTAAATATCTAACGTAGCACAACCCTTCGTAGATTTAACATGAAATCCCTTCATACGTGATATGATATGCCACTGTTCCCCAGGCTCGTAAATAATAGATATATCCTACATATGTACATAAATATATCCTACATAGATATCATATTTACGGGCAACTGTCCAGGATTTTGTTTTGTTATCAAAGTGACACAGACTTATGGTGATACTGACTCTGATACATTTTTATTTAAATAATACGGATGACGTTAGGGTAAACGTCCCAATTGCTGGACCCCTCCAATGATGGTCAATCATGGACTACGTTGTCAAAACTACTAGTCTGTCTTACTTAATCTATTAAGGTCTATACCATGAACTAAACGCTCTGAAAAGTTAAGGCTTCAACAAACAATTCATCAAAACTGTGATACGGTACCTTACCATTTTTTTGTAACTTCCAAGTTTAATTTACTCCTCGCTTCGGCTTTGCCAAATCAGTGTCATAAGAAAGGGATGCATGTAAATTACTTGGGCGGTCAAATTGGTCCACAGTACTTTTATATTTCTTATTTTGTTAACAAACTTTGGCAGTTATGAATAGGTCACAGTCGGACCGGGGTCGAGTAAAAAGTTCAAAAACAAATCTAGTTTCGACTGGGTCTAAAGTTTTTAAAAGAATGACAGACATTTCATAGGAAAATGTACTTGGACGGCTTGAACTGGCGTTTGTCTCTCAGTGTATCTCTAGGGTAAATATCCCTTTGATTGGCACTCAAAATACCAGTCTTTGGCACCTAGGTTTTAGAGGATTGTCACCGCTAAAGCCGTAAAAACGATAACAGTTGCACATCGTTGAACGGGATGTTTAACCTACTTTGTTAGTTACAAAAAAAAGCTACTAATACCAAGTCTTAAAGCAACTCTTACGACTTCTGCAAGATCCTGAGTTAAGATTTGTACAAATACTAAGTTGGCAACGACTCAATGCCGCTTCTCATAAAATAAATATTAGAAAATGTCATTTTACACTGTATAAAGTGTTCTAAGTTATGGGTTGTCTTGTTCATTCAGTGTATTTTACAAGTTAGCAGGTGCTTAAAGTCAGGTGGGAGCTTGTTCATTCAGTGTATTTTCCAAGTTAGCAGGTGCTTAAAGTTAGGTGTGAGCTTCTTCATTCAGTGTATTTTACAAGTTAGCAGGTGCTTAAAGTTAGGTGGGAGCTTGTTCATTCTGTGTATTTTACGAGGTACAAGGTGTTCAAAGTTGTGTGTCAGCTTGTTAACACTGTTTTTTACGAGGTATAAAGTGCTCAAAGTTCTGTATCACCTTATTTAGCTTGTGTATTTTGCAAGGTAACAGGTGTTCAAAGTTGCGTGTCACCATGTCCAGAATGTGTGTGTTAAATACATGTCATAACTTCTTCTAAGGAATGTGTCAACTAGTTTTAACTGACTTTAAGAAATGGCAAATGTTTTTACTGCCTGTAAAGCTTAAAAACGAAAGGGTGAATTTAAGTGCGTTTTTTTTCACATAGAGCGCTTATTCCTTGTAAGAAACAGGTCATATCAAGTTATGACTTTACTTTCATTGTTCGGGTAAGTAACATTCTTTTTAATGTAATCCTATTTTATTACTGCATAATAAAGTAAGATTGCCCCCGTCTAGAGCAAATTCCGTATTTCCATAAAAACAGATTGACAAAGGCTCGTAACCGTCTAAGCCGGGTCTCGGCAACTTATTCAATATGCGAAACAAGAAGTGTGTAATGTTATAATGCCAACTTTTTGAGCATGTGGCGCAATTTGCCTCTTTTGTTTAGGGATATCAATTGAGCACTTTTTAACTTCTCGATCGCAGGCTGAACTTTCAATATTTTTTTGTCACGAGCAGGTTTTACAAAGCCGTTGCGTAACTGATATCAATATTTTAGTAGGTAACCTATGTTTTTGATTTTGTCCTAAACATGTGTAAAAAATCTCTAACAGTTCTTAATAAATTGCAATAATTTTCGAAGAGAAAGCAAATTCAAACTCATTAAAACAATACGTTAAATTTCAGGCAACTTGTAAATAAACAAAAGCCACAGACACAGCCGCAAGATATTTATAACATTATCGGGACTTAAGCGCGATAGAAATAAATTGTTGATTTACCTCGACGTTTCGGCCATGTTTCAATGGCCGTGGTCACGAGTAGACTCAACTCGTTTCGAGTGTCTACTCGTGACCACGGCCATTGAAACATGGCCGAAACGTCGAGGTAAATCAACAATATATTTCTATCGCGCTTAAGTCCCGATAATGTTATAAATATGTGTGAAAGTCGCGAAAGTTTAAAACAATTTAGCCGCAAGATAAACCAAAATACGTGCGCCGAGGCACTGTTCCCACCAATACCACAAACACATTAGCGAATGTTTGGTGCAGTGATCCATGATGTGGCTCATCTTAATTGGAGGGTGTGAACCTCAGCAGTGTCAGCACCACTGAGGGTGAAGCCATTAATTATCTCCGATTAAAAAGGGAAAAAATAAATTTGCCAAAGTAGCTTTTCCCGCGACTTCGTAAGCGTTGATTTTGGATGGGTATCTATACTTTCTTTTGTATTAACAATGACTCGACTTCTAGGCGGCATACGCTATATTTAAAGTTAGACCTCCAGCAATACAACTGAGAAAACGACTCCAATTTCATATAGCATTTTTTGCGTGATGCACGTACAAACATATAGCAGATGGATATTTATTTAGAGATATTCATTTGGCTTCTATTGCTTATATTAATTAGATTAGATTAGATTAGATTAATTTATTACTTATTGGAAATTACATTAAATTTTGAATGTCAAACATAACAAATTCACAATAAGATCGTCAAAAAGGTAAACAAAATAATAAAATAAAAATATCTAGAAATACGTCTAGAAAAATGTCAAAATGTCAAAAATAAAAAATTCAAATGTCACAATAAAAATAAAAATATAAACTCACAAACGGTGAAAATGTCAATACAAGCAAAAATGAAATAAAATTAAAATGAAACAAAAATAATTAGGTACAAAATAATAATCTAAAACAATAAATGAGAAAGCATAATAATCAGTCAAATTAAATTAAATTAAATGTCACAACTGTTTTCATTGTACTCTTTTACAGAGTACAATGATTTATTTAACAAAAAGTTTTTTAGTCGGGTACCAAATTATTTTCTCATTAAATTCTAATTTGGATGAGTTCTAAGTACTTTACTTTAGTCCCCGTTTTTATAGCTCTTTCCGTATATCGTTCCCTTAGACATAATGCACGAATGAGTGGCTGTCTGTCTTAATCAGATACAGGTCAAGGGGACTTGATTAACGCTTGCAATTCGTAGTGCATGTCTGATAGGGAATGCAGTACAGTCGGCCTCAGTAGTTTAACACTTAAGCACCTTGTCCTACTAACAAGAGAAATGAGCGTTGTCGGCGCTTATTTATAAATATAAATTAGAGTAATTCTGTGGGAGTTCCTTTGAATTAATGGATCGATTTAGTTTTGGTTTTAAAAGTACTTTATGTTAGACAAAAAAAAACGATGTTTTAGAAGTTATAATAGCATTACAAAATTACAAAAACAAACACATTAAGATACATTTTACACACACACACACACACACACACAACACAAATATTTATTGTGATACGGAACCCTTCGACCGCAAGTCAGATCGCACTTGGCCGGTTTTTTCAATACATGCACTTGCGTTCTTTTTGCCACCAGAATTACAACCAAAGAATCGATACAAGCCAGGAATTTCCTAAGACAATGAAATTTACAAGTCATTATGCAAATTACTTGCGAAATCACTTATTCCCCCTGCCTTCATTATTTTGGTTGTAAGTGGCTTCCAATTACTTGGCATTTTTTGGGAATATTTAGCTAGAAACTCTTTTGTCATACACCTTCAATAATAAATTTTATGACATTCATAAGTGATTCCTGTAAGCCTAATCTGTTTAAAAATCTTTTGACTGTCGACTGTGACGACACTGACGACCTGTATGCTATTGTGTGGGATCCACGAGAGGATAAGTATAACGATCGAGAGAGTGCAACGCAAATTGGCTAGGTATCTCTACAAAAGACGTTATGGTTACTATCCGTATTTGGGCCAAAATTCTTTTTGATGCCTATAAAAACGTCCCTTGTACATTTTAACGCATATCTTTTACTTATTATGATATTCTTAGAATTGATGAGGAGGGTTAATTCGCCAAATTGCGAAGATTTGGTCATGGAGTGTGTCCGGACGAAGCCTATTAGGGACAGGTTGTTTGTGCAATTGGGGTTTGAATCCTTCAATGTGGGATCATTGCAAATGATTTTAGCTGAACCAACTAGCGATGCAGCTAGGTGTTTGTACAAATGTTTGATAAAATAGTTTTTTTTGTGTTGTGGATTTTAGATGTGTTTTTGTATATAATTGTATTGTTTTCTAATGGGGCTGACATGTTCAATTCTGATCAAAGCCCCTAAATAAATAAAGAATAAAAAAAAATTCTTAGAAGAATATTTTATCTTTAAATTCAGAATGGCATACGCATACCCGAATAATGAATGTTATTTAAATATTTGGGGTCGGAATAAGAAAAAAACTATTGTTTGGTAACGCAGTGGACACTATTTTTGAGGAGTCACGGGGACTGGTAACGCAGTGGTAATTTGGGTACCAAATGAGACTTTACTGTAATAAAAAACCCAGGATGGTGGGAAAATTCATAATAAAAATTGGGGCCCGGTTGAGAACTAACGTAATATTACAAGGAAAATATTAGGAGACATCTACAATTTTGTAAAAGTGTTTATACATTTTCATCTTTATTTTAGGCACTAAAAATAATTTTGGCACATTTATATCCATCTCTGTTTGTTTCCGGCATGGTCGGTCTGGAGACTCTGGAGTTAAGACGGAAGGTTATGACACGCACTACTGCTTACTGTTACGCCTTAAAGTGGATAATCCTTCCGTCTTGGAAAATTTAGGTTTATTCGTGCCGGATCGGTTCACTAGCGCGGCGGGTCGCAGCGCGCGGCGCGTACGCAACTTATTTGCTGAATGAATGAGGGCTGCTGGAACTGATTTTTAGAAATAAGTAATTTATTGCTTGGACGGCGAGGCGAGCTACTTTGGTCAATTACTTGCCAGTGCAGTGCCATAACAGCTATCATCAAGTCTTATCCAAATTCAAACTATTATTATAAATACGAAAGTCTGTCTGTCTGTCTGTCTGGCTTTCATTCTTAAACGGCTGAATTGATTTGGATGAAATTTGGTGCTGGTATAGTTTGACACCCGGGGACAGATGTAGTCGAAACTATCCAAACTACTTATATGCCAGTAGACAAGGACAGTAACTGTCTACTGTTAAGTAAACTCGCGTTTTGCAACATGTCCTTTTAGGTTTCATCAAAGGCGGCTTACACGTACTTCGCGGAGCTATATGAATATCGGCGAACCACTGCACTGGGGCCGGCGTAATTAGAGTTGCCGCGCGTGCGAATGAATACGACTTATACGACAGACGGAGATGCATATAGTAAGACGCTTTTGACACCTAAACGCCGTTTTTGTTCGAAGTGAAACGTCTGTACTTATACTAGGTAGGTATTATGTATATTCTGTGGTGTTATCGAGAAAAAGTACTGGGTCGTGTAATTAGTTAGGAAAATGGGTATAAGCAACACAATAGACAAGTCAAGGTCTACAAATAACCTTAGTCTGTCATCTCATGCTTATTAATTAGCCTCTCTTAGACAGAACATAAGTATTACTAAGAGATAACAATCTCGGAAGAAACATTTAAAACTAGCTTTTACCCCTGTGATATTGTTTTCTATGCATTTAACGGGATTTAAGTATCCTATATTTAAACCAAGGGATAATCTATTTGTATGCCAGTTTTTATCTATATCCGTCCAGCTATATTTTTTTAAATAGGAAGCCAAACGAGCAAGTGTGACACCTAATCGTAAGTGATCACTACCTCCCATAGACACCCAATACCAGGGAGACTGTAGATGCGGTGGTAACCCAGAGGGCTAAGATGGAATACCTCTTGTGCCAGTAATTGCACCGGCTTGCTCTCCACGCCGGAACACAACAGTGCAAGCACTGCTGTGGCCCTAACATGACCCGCTCGGGTTTAACCTATCCCTCCCTGCGTCTCTGTCAAACTAGTGTCATAAGAAAGTGACACACAGATAAACTAAACTTTGGCAGACATGTTAAATTAAATTTGCGAGTGGTAGGACCTTGTGCAAGGTCGCTAATCCTGCCGCTAAGCAGCAGTGCTTGCACTGTTGTGTTCCGACGTGGGGAGCAAGACAGCCGGCGTAATTACTGGCACAAGAGGTATTCCATCTTAGCCCTCTGGGTTGGCAACGCTTCTACAATCTCTTTGATGTTGCGGATGTCTATAGGCGGTGGTGATCGCTTACCATCAGGTGACCCACTTGTTTATTTCCCTTCCTAATTCATAAAAAAAGGCTTGCTTAGTGGCTGACTTAGCGAGCAAGATGGTGGTAGCAATTTGGATTGGCCTTGCACAAGATCTTACCACCCGGAATAATATTACAGATTTATCACATTTCACTTTCATTTTGCGGAAACATTATTGGTACTACAATAGATCAGGTTTACGGTAGGACCAACCGTTTACGGAGTTCGCAGAGCAATATTTTTCGCACAATTGCGCTCAAAAGCATTCCGGGCCGTCGCTGCCCGAAACGCTTTCAAATACTAACAGAGTTTTGTATTTTTCCTTTGTACTGTAAATCAAATACAGGCTCAAACACCTTTGGTACGTTTTATGCTGAGTTGGGACGTGTGGCGCTTTTTGTCGCTATTTTGCTTTTATGTTTTCTAAGACTTAAAAACTGAGCAAGGTATGACGGGCCGTGTGTAGTGTTTCGTAGCCATTACTATAGAACATTGTTGCTTTAACAAAAACCAAGATGTTTTTATCAAAACACATTAATGGGTCAAAGCTAAAAACATTGTACTGTACCGTTCCTAAAAGAATTAACATCAGTTTCGTAACGATTTATATGAGTTTAGTAAATCTCGTTACTAAACTGATGTAAATTGTTACGAAACCGTTACGAAACTTACATTAATTATTTCGGTTACAGTACAATATTCTTGATTTTGAGCCTTATTATGCCTGTGACAACAATATTCACTGCATACTTGAACACTTTGTTCGACCCTTCATAATTGCTAACTATACAGCTATTTATTCAGGCCTGAAATTTATTTTTTGTTGTTGTTTTCTTGTATTTTTCCCTCTGGACCGGAATAACGGGACCACTCGAGCGGATAATTAGTAGAAAAACGAATTTTCACATGTTGAGGATATAGATAATTTATTATCCTTGGCATTTTAGAAGTTTATTGTATTTTTCGCTCTCAAACTCTCAATAGTCCGACTTGTCATTTTCACAAACGTTATTTTTTGATTGGACCTCCGCAAAGTAACGCCTGAATCTATTAATAATCTAGCACTTATATTCTAAATAGTATGATCCAATCTATCAAACCGGCCCGCATCACCCAAATACCAGCTTTTATAGTGGAAGAGCCACAACCAATAGGCCGGCTCAACCGGGGTAACACAGTCTCAGAATACTGTTTTCAATGAGAATATCAAACCAACATGCGAGGTCACCCAACGGGAAGTGGCCACCACAGCCTAAATGGAACCCAAAATAGTCGCTAATCCCTTGCCATCCTTCAATCCCCCCCCCCCCCATTGTTTCTGGATTTCATCACTCTCCGCAGGACGTGATATTAACCGAACTAAACCGTATAAGGCTCAGTATCCACCAGCTGTGCGATGAAGCGAACAGCTGCAAAAATACGTAGCAAAGCTATGAAACGTGAGTGTTGCCACCAGAGATGTGCGAGCAAGCTGAGCGGTGCGAAGATGTGTAGCGAAGCTGTGAAGCTGTGTGCAGATGAGCGGTGAGAAGATGCGTTGTGGACACTTCTCAGATACTTCTGAAGACATTTCTTACACATTCCTCGCACACAAGTCTTGCTAGTTTTAATGTACAAACCTCGCTTCGTTAAGCTTATTTCCACCAGAGCTGTACTGAGCTCGGATAGAAAAATGAAGTAATCCTATTGGTGGATTTTTTCCTCATGAACAGTTTAGCTACCTCGCATAGCTTTGGTGGGTAAGCACCCTAATGCTTTGGAATAGACACGCTTCGATGTACCCTAGTCATCTGACTAAATTCAGTTTAATATTTTCACAATTATCGATTCCATACCAAAAACCAAATACTTCTATTTTACCATTTTTAAGTATGTCACAAAAGAAGCCTATAACTTATACGTAGTTACCTTAAACAGTATAGGATAAATGAATATCTATTTAAAACTCACTCAAGCACATAAACTCTTCATACTACCTAAAATTATTTCAGAAATCCGCCGTTTTACACAATGTCTGAAGAACTCAACACATTTTCTCTAACATTTAACACCACCTAACTAATGACATCGTATATTTACTTTATGGCCGACGCGTTATAAACACAGATAACCATAAACAAAACACATCTTTGTTTAAGAAAAAAGAAACAATTAACAAAACAATCTGTAGAGAAAAATACTGGCCACTTACCCGAAACCTTAACAATCCAAGTCACTATAGTCACGCAGGCACTCGCGTTAGGTTATGGTTAGGTTTCAGTTTCGCGGTGTTCGCCGGCGGGCGGCCGAGCCAGACTGGGCCGCTTCGATGATAACGGCAAAGAGTAGTAAATTGAGAAAATTCGCAGATGCGTCAAGTAAATGTGAATATTTATGTTCATGATAAAGAATCTAATCTAATCTTCTAATCTTTCGGGTGTAGTCAGTCTACAAACTGAATAAGATATACAGAAAGGATATCTTAATATTCATGTCAGATATGATATATCAGGTTCGAAAACGAAAGTAATTAATAATTATCTGTAAAAATAGCGTTAAAATTGGTCCCATACGATAAAGTGCTCATAAGGCTGGCTGCATTTTCATGTTAGATTGCAATGCCAATGCGATAACAAAGAAATGGCCCGCCCTGTAGTTAGAGGAAACTTAAACCAATTTCGTAGTTATTTAATTTTCCTGTAGTGTTATTGTTGACCGTGTCGACTATAATAGTGAAATAAATTTATTTGAGCGCAATTTTAAGCGTCATTAAACATCAGAAGATTTATAGCAAACGGTGTGCTCTTAATGAGATATAAAAAACTTTGGACACATTTACGACCACGGAGAAGAACGTCTGCACTAAACATACTTAATTAAGTTATCAATCACAATATTGAAAACTTTTATGTCAACCCATTTTTAATTTATTTGCATCTTTATCTAAAAATAGTATGAAACAAAGTCAGCATCCGTTCCTGTGTGTCCTCATCATATCTTCAGCCGCCAACTCCTAAACCACACGTAACGGATTTTGATTTTTTTTTCAAAGTTATTGAGACATATTAGTTATTTACATTATTTTCTAATTGAATCCGTGCGAAGCCGTATACCAAATGCAGTTTGGTACAAAAAGTCTATGGTTACAAAGGTTTGAATAATCACGATGCATGACGTAGTGAATATAGGATTGACAAATAAAATTTATATCGTTAATCTGAGTAATTAAATTAAAGCCTATAAATCAAAAAGTTCAATTATAATACAGTCAGCGTTTAAACATCTGAGCACTTTAGTATTTTACAGCTTCAACTTCTTTATTAATTTCGTATAGTGACTTATTAACGACCTTAAAGCGACAAAGTACTATTGACGAGGGCGCAAAACTGAGAACATAAATCAAAACTAAACTTCAGTGCAACAAAACACACTGCTTACAGACTGACACCTATTCATCTGAAACCTCACAGAGCTACGTCACTCACGACACTATCTACACACTACTAATCTATGTCAAGGCTTTCTTTCCCATCCTTCTCACTCCCACTCACCAGCTATCGTCGTCTCGCTTACCCCCTCGCTCAAACGAGTGACGTATATACGCGGAAAATACTCAAGGCACCTGTTTCCCTTCAGTTAAAAAAAACCCTGATACGAGCATTACACTCGTCCCTTTCAATTGTTAAGCACGTAACAGAGAAGGAAAGAGAGATCGAACCGTAAAAGTTTCAGGAGTAAGGACGGAAAATGCCATAATTATTGAGCCAGTTCGAATGATACGTCAGTTATTTGAAGAAGCTATTTGTAGTTATTGTTTATGACATGTTGCTTTTTTAATGCGAGTGGGATTGGTTTTTAAATTAGAAAGCCCTGGTCGTGGCTATTTTGAGAGCAGTCTGTTTAATCTTGACAGGAACTTCAGTTTGTTTATTTTTTTACGCACTAAAGGATATGGAACGTTAATGTGTTTCACTTAATTGGTTTTTCGATGCCTTGGTGTACTAGTTACGTACGGCAAAATAATTTTTTTTGTTAATCGTATTGACATATCATGGAAACAGAACTGTGTAGAGTTGTATTGACTTATAAGTAATTTATTTAAACATTAATAATTCAGTTACTTTACGGAGCTCCAATCAACGAATTAAAACAAATCAACTTCCTACTGTGCAAAACCTCAGAGGAATACGCGTATTAGCAAGGCAATTTGTAACAATTCCAGATATTCGTTTTGTCAAATGCTGACAGACAGATTCACTGTACCATGTTTAGTGTACATATCGATACGTTCAGAAGCTAGTTTCCTCCTTTGAGTAACGCAAGCTTTTCGACTATCAGTCTATCACGCTTCAACTATGCTCAACTCCTTTATAACATGCAATTTAAGTTTGTACAACTCGGAAACTAACCACAGAATAAATAATTTCACAAGCGCAGAAGTCTCTTAAGGTGGAGCGCTTCAATGAGGCGGGGATTTCAACATTTTTGCCGTTTTTAATTTATTGTGGCCAAATAGAGAGACTTTTTAATAATTCAAGCAGTTATCCGGTAGTGAAACACTGTTTTTTACGTATTTGTGTTATGATTTTTGAAATTCGAGTTACTGGTTTTAAATAATGATACACTTTATGTTCCAACGGACTGTTACGAATTTAATGCACTATTATTTAAAACCAGGAACTTGAATTGCCAAAAACAAAACACAGTGCCTTAAGAAACTGTGTTTTACTGCTGGAACAGTACTTGAATTGAAATAAAATTACACTATTTAACCAAAATAAATTAAAAACTGTAAAACTTTCGAAATTCCCGCCTCATACGCAGCGAACCACCTTAATGTTTTACTTTGCGGAAGTCCATATTGATACCAATGGAAACAATTTCTTTGCTAATCCGCGAACCCAGTGTCAGCAATCGAGAAAAAGACAACGCTTGTGCTGAATACCTTATAATAAAACAAACAACACAAAACGCGACCACAACTCAACCACCAACACCAAAAATACCACACGTGTTTCACCTCTCCACGAGGCATCATCAGGAGCTATTGACCTCTCGACTGTCAGTCGACGAAACGACAAGTGGGTTCGCGGATTAGCAAAGAAATTGTCTCCATTAGTGTTTTATTCGGGCACAAACGGTACATGATTCTTAAACTTAGACGTAATTATATTTTACATAAATCAATAAAGCTACTCACTAATTCAACGATAATTAACTTAGCCTATTTAGTTAACTTAATTAACAAAAGTTTCAAATAAAAACAGCATTTACGTAAGGGGAACTGTATTTACCAGTGCTTGACAGGCGTATGACATGGTTTGAACCAGTAGTTGACATCATTGTCACTCGTTCTTACTTGTGTGTTTCCGAATCTTCTCGTCAACTGTTAGGAAACAGTCAAGGGCTGGAATCATCACCTTATAAGGAGCGTCCTTCTTTTTTTTAAAGTGAGGCAAACGAGCTCGTGTGTCACCTGACGAGAAGTGATTACTTCCGCCCAAAGGGACCAGGGACGCTAAGAGGATCGTTAATCCGTTGCAGCCCTTTAGGTTGAACCTCATGCGCGTTACGAACGCAGTAGCAGGGTACTACGTCACGTCGGTATTCTGTGAGAGTACGGTACTGCCCCGGTTGAGCCGGCCCATTCGTACGGTAACCAGCAACACGTTGTACTGTGGTACTCCGCGGCACTTGTTACTCTTGCTACTCCGCGAAACCAGTACTATGCAAAACCCACCTCCTCGGCTTTCACATACATTTCATGGAACACACATTTACACAAACTCAACTATAAACCACCACCACTAAACATGATCTACGCGCGTTTCGCCTCTACACGAGGCATCGTCTGCATCTTAAATAGTACGGTCGCTACTTGAACGAATGGCATGCTGAATCTATTAATGATTAGCAGCAAACGCATTAAAACTTTAGAGAAATACCCATTTAAAAATGTACTATTACCTACAAAACGAGTTTCAACAATCTATGGCCCCATAACTTGCATGGTTGGGGGAAAGTCTATAATATTTCGTGAAGTATGCAAAAACGCGATAACGTGCGATGAAACATAAAGGCTCGTATAAACGGGATTCAGTGATTGAATTTTTATAGGTTGAATGCGTAGCACGTTGCTTTAAGTGCCTGATGCATGGAATGCGAGTTTGATTCCTGTCTGTGATAAATTGCCAAATTCTACATTGAAAGAACTGGAAGATATTTCTGTTCAAAAGTCTTGAATTTCAATTAAGGTTAAGTAAGGTTTTTTTATGTATTACACTGTTCCCACATTCATTATTTAAGAATGTTACGGTTTGAAAATTGGCAAATATTTTTGGCTTTGATTTGTCATGTTTTGTAATATTTTTTTAGTTTTTGTCCCAAGATATTTATATTTTATTTTTACTATTTGCTTATTTACTTTAACAAGAAAGCACTTTTAGCAGAATGTATTTCCTACCCATGTTTTGCCATTATTGTGAGCATCTCGTCTGCCGTGATACATATCTGATGATATAGAATAGAATACAATAGTTCATTGTCACACACATATTATACAGACAAAATAAAGCAGACTTATACTACTACATTATTCCTAATTTTTAACAATAATACTAATAAAAATCCTACTAATATTAAAAACGCGATAGTTTGTAAGTATGGATGGATGTTTGTTGCTCTTTCACGTAAAAACTACTGAATGGATTTGGATGAAATTTGGCACACACATAGTTTATAACCTGAATTAACACACAGAATACTTTTCATCCCGTAAAAATGCATAATTCCCACGGGATAGCGATAAGTGAGTTATACGCCGCCGTGACGTCATGAGCAGCAAAGCAACTAATTCTCATTAATTCGTCCAGGAAATATTGCAGATTGCATGTTGGGTGCACGTTTGCTTGATTCAAATAAACAAGTCTATGCGGACGAAGTCGCGGGAAAAAGCTAGTAATCTATAACTGCCAGAAATAGTGTCTGTGGCACATGCTGTGACAACGGGAGTGTGCTCAGCGGGTGCTGCGCCCTCGAGCTCCATGGTGTCTTACTGCCACAGCGCTGAATTTCAGCACACCCCAATTCTCAGTTCAGCTTAACAACTTAGCGGGTAAAATGTAAAAAAAAGGTAAACACCATTTAGTTCAGTTTGTCTTCTCAAATAACGTAAATATAATAAAGATATAGGTATCTCCTAAGCTGTGATCCCTATATCTGATGATATAGCTAATGCAACTAGAGTTCAAGTGAAGATTACACACACTACTACACAGCGCGAGATAAAGCAAATCAAAAATTTTAAAATTCGAACGAAACTCTTCAGTACACACATGTTATGCACCAGTGTGCGTGACCTCACCTCTTGCTACCTATAACTTAGACATTGGACACCAAAGTATGAGTGGCCCTTCGTTAATTAAAATTCAACCACAAGATTGCGCTCGAGCTGTAAGCGAAATGTGCCTGTGAAGTTAAGCCGTTGAGGGAGGAAACAACCCTGGGCCCAGCTCTGAAAACCATTCTAAGGAGCTGTTCGGAGCCCCGCCACTTCAGATCGCCAGGTGCGCACGACCGCCATTCTATCTTGTGAATGTTAAACGTTTTTATAAATTGCTAAGTCTGAAAACCTACGTAAGGAACCTCGTAAATACAGTCCACTCAAAATCGAATCTAATCTACATTTTTTGGGTGTAGTGCTAGTGCCACATTTTTTGTGCGAGCGTGAAATACTATAGTTAATATACTTAGTTGTAGAGTCAAAGGCTTCACGTTGTTACAGCGACAAATGACGATCTTTACTCGCTGCCTGCTTCAATGATACCCATCATAAATCAACCTACCTATCAACATAACGACTTGTTATCCCCAAGACGAACACATTCCCTAACGACGTACATTTCCTCCGTCAAAATCATAGCAAACTCCTGATCATTAAATGTATTGGTGTAGCCATCGAGATAGTTTGGGCGTCGACCGCAATTTCCCCGCGTCGGAGATCTCCAGCATTATAATACTTGCCCATCCTGTTCTCATTAGAACCCGCCATCTTGATATTTCTCTGAGCTTTGTCATGTTAAGTGTGCGTTATCTCTTTGTGCTCACGTGTTACAAATTGACTGGAAGATAAATACGTATGTGAACTCTTTATTGTACAAAGCAATGTTAAGTCAATTATCTCATGGAGAAGTGTAACAATGCATTGTGGAAACGTGACGTAAACAACATTTTTAAGCACCAGTACCTGGCGATTATATCATTGTTAACTGTAACTAACAAACTGGAACAAATTACTCCGTACGAAGCGCAGTCAAATTCAAAATATACCTTTATTCAGATTAGGCTTTCATGAAGCACTTAAGAATGTCAGAAAACCACCGGTTTAGAGGAAACCTCTGATAACATTACGTTTATCGGCAAGAAACTAAACGAGGTATAATTTTTCAAAAAAACACACTTTACACACACCTTAAGTATTTAACATTGTGAGTCTACTCATACACTATTTTCGCCAATGCAAGTCGGGATTGTCCTGACAAATCTCTGTCGAAGAAATAATCATTCATTTTAAAATACGCCCCCCAGTAACAAGCTACTACCTCGCCCTAGCAAACAAAGCCGTACGTATTGTATGTATCTTTATCTTTATATTTCTTAACACAATATAAAACAAAATCTCTACCCCCTTCTGTAAGTGCTCATCATATCTTCGGCCGCTTACCACTTCTAAACCACGCAACGGATTTGATACAGTTTTCACTGTTGTTTTAGAAACTTTTTACGGAAGTTTTTTTATGTAGGTACAATTACATCCCAATTAATTTTCGTTAGTAAATTTCACGCCGCGGTGCTGCTTTGATTGGTAAAAACAAGTCTCTCCTATGTTTGTAAGTTACTTGAATACATACGAATATAATGCAGTTTCTTTGAACAGAAAGAAAGAAAGAAAGACAAAAGTTTATTCGGTGCTAAGATGTACTACACAGGGTAAACTTAGAACTAGAACACCGAAAGGGTACCCACTCAGCATAAGTCGAGGCACGGCTACGTACAGTAGGGGAAATATATTCACGTACCACCTTAGAACCCTATCGCAATGACGCGACGCGTCAATCGCCAGGCTATGTCATGCGTATCTCTCTTCGACTAGGTTCTACTGTGGTACGTGTTTCTATTTCCTTGACTGTACCACGACGCTAAAACAATAGGCCAAAACTACCCCGTTTATGCGGATATAGACCTGCCAGAAATAACATTAGACTATAGCTGATAGACCCTGTCGTCTACAGGAAACTTCTTTGCGAACCTAATTCTTATTTTGACCCATTAATTTAATGTCCAAACAAGAACATAGCCAAAACGGAATCCGTCTGAACAAGGATCTGTCCAGATATGAATATAGCGGAAAAATAATCAACCAACTAAACAGTCTCTGGATATAGTAGTATACATTTTTAAAGTGACCCCCATTTAGTTCTCTACCATGAAAAAAGGTTCTGCCAAGCATTAGCAGAACATTTACTAACAGCAGGGGGTTCCACTCCGCACTGTAGATACGCTCGACCGCCTTGCCTATGGCATAGGCAAATCGCAGTAGACTGGCGGCTTGCCGCGCGTTCGCTCGCTCGCCCCCGCTGTGTCGGTGTAATTGAAAACGAATGCCGCGCAACCCTAACGTGTCGCCGTGTGTAGCGGGGGGAAGGCAGGCGCGAGCGGCGCGTTTCTTTTGACTTGCGCTGCCTGGCGCATGGTGTATGAAGTAATACAAACGTTTTAGGCGTTTTAATAAAGTTGGAAATCGTTTAATCGCGGTCGTAAAAGATTACTTTCCGTACGTTAGTACTATTATTTATTCTGTGCTAACAGTAAAAATTGGGGAAACCTTTGAGGCTTTTTCAATGAAAACCGAACTAGTCGCAGAATTAATACAGACAACCTAGCAAAGAGGTTTTTTACCCTTTTGAAGTATATTCCACTTGAAACGGTTGGTTTATTTTTAATTGGAACATGTGACATGGCAAACGACGCGAGCAAAGAAAGTTACATGAAAATTTAATACTCAAACAAAGACGAAGTTAATTTAGTCAACTTCAAAGGGTTGACGTTTACCGCAGCCATCGCAGCCAACATCCTTGAAGATTTAAACCGACGGTAATGAGATATGGAAATCATTATTACGTTATTATGTACTGTCACAGAATAAATAATAGTACTAACGTACAGAAACTTCTCTTTTACGACCGCGTTTAAACGAATTCCAACTTTATTCACACGCTTAAAAAGTTCGTATTACTTCTTACACCATACGCCAGGCGGAGCCAGTCAAACGGAACGTGCCGTTCGCGTCCGCCTTCGCCCCGCTTGCTCCCGGCGACACGCTAGGGTTGCGCGGCATTCGTTTTCAATTACACTGACACGGCGTTGGCGAGCGAGCGAGCGCGCGCGACAGCCTACTGCAATTTGCCTATGCCATGGGCAAGGCGGTCGAGCGTACCTACAGTGCGGAGTGGATCCGCCCTGGTACTGTTAGCAGCTGAAATGGATTGACAGTAGAAGAGGTCCAAAACAACTAAGTACACAGGGCTTTAAGACTTTTGTAAACCTAGCGGTCTCCATACAAACGGCGATAATGTTTTCCACCCTCTAAACCTTAGCCTATAGCCGTGATTTTTAATTCGTTCTTATTATGCCCAAGACCTAGGTGCGTAGGTTTTGATTTTTTAATTATCTTTCTTCTTCTTCAGTCCTTCTTTTCTTATACTGTAATGAATTTCCTAAAATGCAAATATTGTAAAAGTTACGAAAAAGAACTAGTTCTAAGCCTCTAACTCTCTAAGGCATAACGCCAGCTTATAAAAAAAGTCATGGTTTAGACGTTGGATGCCGTTTGTACGAACAGGGCTTTTTTAACTCTTGGTACAAAATCCTCTAAAAATAACTTGATTCGTATTTAATAAGTGTAAGACATTTGATTCAGTTATATAGTGAGTTATATAAGAGATTTTTTATAAAAAGTACTTACATTTATTGATCTCCTTTCAAATAAGAGCATCTTACGAAACTCTTTACTTTGAATATCAAATATCAAAGTCACATTGCCTTGACTTCCACTGTGGCACGAATTTGATCTGCCCCTGTGTCAGATGCCAAAGCTCCTGAATTGCTCTCAAGACTGACACCATTAGGAGCCGCTGGGAGCTGGATATTTTAATGAAAAGACAGCTTAATAATGGTAACGAGAATTTTGTAGGAGTTTCGTCCTTCGTAAAGGAGTTTTGCTAAATGATGGGGTTTATGTTGAAGGTAAAAGCATCAAGTTTTGGACAATATCCTTTAAGAAGTTTTGTCTGCTTATATCGAAATCAGCTTTTGAACCATGTTATGTTTCTGTTTATTTTATAACTGTTTCAGACTTAGGTAAAATGAATTAAAGTCTCACTTTATTACGGTTTATTTTGGTTTTGGATTTATTTATCTACTAGATTCGGATCGCTAACACCAATTTGCTTGCTAATCCCGCCGCCAAGCAGCGGTGCTTGCACTGTTCTGTCCCGGCGTGGAGAGCAAGACAGCCGGTGCAATTGCTGGCATAAGAGGTATTCCATCTTAGCACGCTGGGTTAGCAACGCAACTGCACTCTCCTTGGTGTTGCGGGTGTCTATGGGCGGTGGTGATCACTTACCGTCAGCTGACCCACTTGCTCGTTTGTCTTCCTATGTTTAAAAAAAACTTAAATCTTTTTGGCTACTTCAAGTGTTCAGCTATATAAAATGTTGAGACTTTTTAGAAATCAGACATCGAGCTCGACATAATCTCGACGATTTGCAAAATAAAACGAACGACTGGCTCTTGGCACCGATACAGATTACCCCCGGAAAGAAATATCGCCCACTATTTATCCCAGAAAATGGGAATAAAATGCTATCGTCACTTTCCCCGGGAAAAAAACATTTTGTTTTTCTTAATTTACTCGCTAAGCTGGATGCTCATTTAGGTCGGACCCCTAAATCTTTTTGGGATAATTTAACATTCGCCGGGATAAAATATTTATAGGGAATTCCCGGTCTGCGTGTGTCGAAGCGATGTCCCGGAAAATGCGATTATTTCAATATCTGTTAGCTTGCGGGATAGACAAATAAAATGCTTTTTCATTTGAATCCTCTTCCATTATTTGTCATTCCTATACCAATAGATGAACTTTCGTATACCGAGAAGAATGAATGCCTAAGGGACCAAAACTTTAACCGACCGTAGCATACACTAGGATTACTTAAGACTATTGTGTATCCAGGGCTCTCCATACAAACGACAATAACGTTTTTCACCCTCTAAACCTTAACCTATAGCCATGACTTATTGTACGTTGTCATTATGCTCTAGACCTAGGTATGGTACTCTATAAACTTAGTATGGTGAAAAAGAACGCCTATTTTATGACAATAAAAATATATAATAAGTTGCCTGATGAGATAAAGATGTTGACAGATTGTATGTTTAGACGTAAGATCCATGAATGGCTAATGGAAAAATGTTATTATTCAATCAAAGAATTTTTATAAGATAATTTGACTCCATAATTTAAAGATTCCAATTTACTCTTGTTTGACTTATTATATGGAATTGACATACCTACTTAATTATATTTACCTACTCATTTAAATTTAATGTGAATTTATTTATGATTTGCACGCCGACAAACGGCACAATTCATATGTTCTTTTATAAATGTACCTACCATCTATTTTGTACTTGATTTCTGGCAAATAAATGGATTTGAATTTAAAATTTGAATTAGGTTAGGGTATTTATCTATGGGCCTATGTAGCCTGAAATAAATTGATTCTTGGTATTCTATTATATTTAACACAGTAAGTACACACTATTTTGGAGCCAGAGTTTGCTATTCCAAGTCAGGGTCATTTCTATCATTCCTGCCCGAGATTTATTCAATTATTATATGATATGTGTGCCTGAGGAGTAATGTCTGTCTGACGGAGTGTTGTTTCTGGTGTGCTCCATAGAAATTGCGCAAGTATGCGTTATACTATGAACATTGTTTATTTTATTTAAAACTGCGCTTTTATCAAGAGAACGAGGTTTACGAACACTCTTACCTTTTAAAGTACCTAGCTGAAAAAAAGAACTGTTTCTAATATTCAAACGATATATATTTCCTATAGAAGATGTGTTAAAATGTTACTGCTAGCAGAAAAATCTATGGTTTAAATATAGCCGTAATGCAAGAACAACTCTTTCAATACCCACGCATTGTTCTCAGTGTTTATCCGTCTGTCAACGCCATCACAACACGTGAACAGCTTAAGTCGGATACGAGAAGTTTACGGTCAAAAACAAAATCCATCGTAAACTGTTGTTTAACATAAACATTTAAAAGTGCACTTTTAAATAGTACTATGTTTCTTGATAGGTCTATTCAAAATTGAACCACAGTTTAAATACTTAGAGTCCAGTATTGATTATCGTCGAATGAAGCGTAGACTTGGGCAGTAGTGAATTGTTACGGCAGACAGTTCGAAATATCTTCGTACGGTCAACATAAACAACTCTGTAAACAAACGGTTTTGTTTATTGCGAGTTATTTCACTTGTTTACCTTTTGAAAAGCTGGAAGTTTTAACGATAACAGTCTCCTAAAGCTTTGTAATTAGCTGCTTATCATTTTTAAAGACAGTACGGGTTAGCTTGTCATTAAATGAAGAAAAATATTGCAACACAAATAAAGGTCGATTACTTACGTATAGTCGACCAAGAAATTGCTTGATCACTTTTCGACTGTATTACAAAGGAATAAAGTTCAAAAGTGGTCAAGCAATTACTTGGTCGACTATACATGGATAAACCTGAAATACAGCAATAATCTGGGTGTCGAGATCCTCTGGCCATGGGGTCCCGGGGCACTCATAAACTCATGTACATTCTAGAACCTAGTAAATTTGTTAGAAAGCATGATAACCTGTATTCACTATTAACGGATGACAAAAGAAATGATCTCAATAAAAACCAACTCAGACTGCCCCAAGCTAAATTAAAATTAGTAAAATCAAATCCGCACTACTTAACTATACAAATTTATAACCACTTACCAAATTCCTTAAAAAACATTGATAAAGCCAGACCATTTTATAACCAACTGAAAGCCTTCAAAATCACTAAATGTTTTTATAGCTTGAACGAGTACTTTAAAGATAAATATGTATGAGCAATTGATAGAAGGCTATTACTGGGCTCCAAAAAATAGCTTTTAAGTCAGAAAGTATACTGTAGCAAGTTTTGCCAAATGTATTGTAATACGTTACTTTTTATCAAAATATACTAAATAGCCCTCTGATATTGCCGTGCCCTTGCAGGGCGTCACATGTATACCTAGCTTAATTGTACCATCCTAATATGCCTGTAATGTGATATGCAATAAACGATTCTGATTCTGATTCTGGAACTCTTAAAAGTTTACCTTTATAGAGCTTTGCGCAACGCTCGTAGCAGCAGTTTTCCGCTTTGTAGCGAAAATTTTCTAACGAACATGTGACCTAGCAACTATCTATGGCATAGATTCTATGCTACACCACAGTATATAAATTCAGCAGTACCGAAACTGGGCCTGTTTGTTGAGATAGATACCTACTACTGTGGAGCGTTTGGGTTGTCCTCTTATTTTTTTTATAAAATTGATAATTTACGTTATTATTATTCATAACAACGTTTTCTTGGGTTCGCTAATCCTGCGTCTAAGCAGCAGTGCTTGCACAGTTATGTTCCGGCGTGGAGAGCAAGACAGCCGGTGCAATTACTGGCACTAGAGGTATTCCATCTTAGCCCTCTGGGTTGGCAACGCATCTGCAATCGTTTGCCTTTCTAAATGTTGTATAAAAAAGTGCACAGAGAACTCGACTGGCATCAAAACGCAGGCAAAAGATTGTCACTTTCGCACCCTATTGTAATAGTGACAAACCTTTAATTCCTAAACTGTATACACCTATAGAATAACCAATACAACCCCAGTAGCTATAAACGAGGGTCAATCGCTCCGCAAGTAACTGCCCTATCAACGCCCTCCAAAGCCTCCTTGGCGTGCTTTGTTCTAAATTCAAAAGGCTTTGCTGACCCCTGAAGTACTCGTGTACCCAAAGTCGGAACTATAGCCAATTGTGTATAAGCAAAAGTTAGGGTTGTTGCTTCCTCTATTGTTAGGTATAACGCATTTTTTAACCTACCTCTGGCGTCTAATTATAACAAAAAAAGGGTAGAACTTTCATCAGAAATGCCAACCTTAAAGTAATTAATCTATAGGTATATCTCTGAAGGCTTATAGTTACAGACTGTATTAGCTTGCTACTCGGCAAAACCAACAAAATATTAATAAATATCTTCGGACAATTCACACCAATTGACCTAGTTCCAAATTAAGCTATGGGTACTGGCAACGGATATACATACTTATATACATAAATACATACTTCAATACATATAACATCCAAGACTTGGGTACAAACATTCGTATTCATCATACAAACTTTTGCCCCTCCTGGGAATCGAACCCGGAACCTCTAGCTTCATAGTCAGGGTCACTAACCACTAGGCTATCCTGTCGTATTAAAGGTTAATTTGTAATAAATATAACAATACTTAATAAAGTTTTAAACTAGGAAACCACCCGGCTACGCACGAGTACAATCGATATGTATGTAATGTACATGGAAACCGTAAAAAAAATCTAAAGGACAGTAAAAACCGTATCAAAATCAGTTGCGTGGTTTAGAAGTAGAAGGCTGTCAAACATACACTTACACCAGAAACTTCTCTTTTACGAACGCGATTAAACGAATTCCAACTTTATTAACACGCACACAAAGTTCGTTTTTCTTCATACACCATGCGCCAGGCTGCGCGAGTCAAAAAACGCGCCGCTCGCGCCCGCCTTCCGCCCGCTACTCCCGGCGACACGCGTTAGGGTTGCGCGGCATTCGTTTTCAATTACACTGACACGGTGGGGGCGAGCGAGCGGTCGCGCGCCAAGCCGACAGCTGACTGCGATTTGCCTATGCCATAGGCAAGGCGGTCGAGCGTACCTACAGTACGGAGTGGAACCCCCCTGCTTACACATAAATTTCAGAACAGACAGGTACCGGTAGGGATTTTTTACTATGTAAAGACGATATAAATGATAGGTATTTCTTAAGTATCTTCTCATCAGAGGTTTTTCCACGTTCAATACTTTTTGTACGCCTAATCTAAATACAGATAATATGTTGAATCACCTTAGCCTTATAAGTAGTATAATTTTTTTAAGTTCATTGTACAATCAACTAAGTAATCGCCTAGCCAATTTTAACCGTATTCCTTTGTATTAAAAAGCAAGTGAAGTTTCGTAAGCAGCTATACGCTACACTCTCACTCAGAGGGCGAGAGTACCCGAGGGGTAAAAATAAGCTGTGTGCCGGCTGGACCCAGTGGCCTAGTTTACAGCCAACGAACTGTCCCACGCCGATCCATAAATGTACCACAAACGTACCTAGTGACACGGCTGTTGATTAACTGATAGTGTAAACGGAACAAGTAAATATTTAGGAAGTTAATCCTGCCGCTAAGCAGCAGTACTTGTACTGTTGTATTCCGGCGTGGAGAGCAAGACAGCTGGTGCAATTACTGGCACGAGAGGTATTCCATCTTAGCCCTCTAGGTTGGCAACACATCTGCAATCTCCTCGGTATTGCGGGCATCTATAGGCGGTGGCGATCACTTACCATCAGGTGACCCACTTGCTTGTTTTCCTTCCTATTTCATATATTAAAAAAAAGTAAAATGATAAAATGCGGTTGGTAGGATCTTGTGCAAGGTCCGTCCGGTTCGCTACTACCATCTTGCTCGCTAATGCAGCCGCTAAGCAACAGTCCTTGTATTGTTGTGTTCCGGCGCGGAGAGCAAGACAGCCGGTGAAATTACTAACACAAGAGGTGTTCCATCCTAGCCAATGGATTAGCAATGCATCTGCAATTTATTATGGTGTTGCGGATGTTTTAAGGTGGTGATCTCTTACCAACAGGTGATCCGCCGGCTTGTTTGCCTTCCTTTGTTGTATTAAAAAAAAATAGGAAATTATATTTCGAATATATTTCGTGCCAATCCAACATTTACAAACCTTTATTTATTTTATAACATAAGCAACTGTAAGCTTAATCTATACCTAATACCTACTATGTTTTACCGGTGACCTCCAATATTTCGCCTTCGTCCCCATAAATCAGTCACCCCCCCACTGCCGAAGCTAATTTTGTGTTTTCGTATATTTTCTTCGAATTTTATTTATGGTTGGAGAGGAAATTCTACTATATTTGGACTATGCACTCAGTACTGCTATGAAAAATAATATATTGACGCATATCAAATTTTCCCAAATCCATGCAAAACGATAACGAAATATAAGTATTAAGTTTTTTGGTAAAGAGAAAGAGATCAGAGGTGCAATTTTTGAATCTCACCAACAAGGTGACTAAAACTCACTAAAACGGCTGAATCTCTATGAAAAACGGCCATTTTGGTGAGCTTAAGTCACCTGGTGAGATCAAAAATTGCACTCCAGAGCCGCAATAATTGTGTACAATAAAAAACGTTTAATTCCCCGAATGCCGCCAAAAGGAAGGGTTTTATTCTTTTTATCTTCAAAAACAACTAATATTTATCTATTTCTTTTTAAGGGGAAACTTATAGTCACTCGGTCGCAAAATTATTTGTTCCCTGCTGAAAATAGCGTCCCTGCCGTAAAATGACATTTTGCTCCCTTATGATACAATCTACTATTACCGCGCAGTCAAAACGACTGCATCGTGCATCGTCAATAACCATATATCACACTTTACACGTTGATGTTACCGAAACGTTTATGACGCTATTAAACGCCATTATCGCTTGAACACTCAATTATAAAGCCACTTGATGTAAGAGCTGCTCGTCAAGTGTATAATGCGTTTTATTGGTGTTTGTTTGTATTTAGATAATGGTACCCTAAATTGCGCGTGGCCTGACGTAATTGGCTGTTTTTTATTATAAAGAGTTTTTAGTCCAATTGTGGCAATTGTTTCCGACATTGACGGCGATTAAGACACTCAAATATTCACCCGCCCGTATACAGTCTGGCATCAGACGATCGCTGAGATATCGTACTCGAGGCTTCTTGAGAGCGATTCCACTCTTGATACCCTTAACAAAGGCCAGCATTGCTTCCGCACTCAAATTACTGTCTAGTTTCTGTCGTTTGACATACTTCTGTTACCCGTATATGACGCGATATATGTGTATTGTCAACTGCGACCTATTGGGGAGATCTCCTTCTCGTACGACCACATCCCGGTTGTGCCAGCGGGGCAAGACAAAACAAGACAAGACAAAGCTCTTTGTTGAGAACCACACGAAAAACAGTAAACAAAAATGCAAATTAAAAATAATTTACAAGGTTACAGTCGAGATGTGTCAAAAAGAGCGGTCAGATCCCTATGAAATATAACTTTTGTCATATCTCGAGCGTAAGATGAATCTCGATATTGCGAGAATTGGGGGCTGATCAGCCTGGTTATTTACCACCAGCAGCTTGCTATTTCAAAGCTTCCGAATGAAAGTCAAAATATGTTTAGTCTGATTAGAGTTATGAATTTATGAATGTCAGAAAATTTACCACCGGTTCGGAAAATCTCTGATGAGAATCTCTCCACACTCTAAACCTTAACCTATAGCCAAGATTTGTATGTTGTCAGTCCGTATGCCTTAGAATTAGGTTGTCATGTTTTGTTTTTAAAATATTCTTAATAGTTTTAAAAATATTGACGCGTTTTTTGTTTTGTATGAAACTCCTAAAATGCAAATATTGTCAAATCTATAAAGAAAAAATTCAAAACCATACAAACGTAGTTCTAAAGGCATAATGACAACATACCAAAAAAATATTACCATAGGTTAAGGTTTAGAGGGTGGAAAACGTTATCGCCGTGTGTATGGGGAGCGCCATTTGTGGCTGGGTTCAGTTCGTGTAAACATGTTGAATAACACATGTAAGCTTTTATCTCACATCTCCTGAACTAGCGATCTCATTAATTTTCGCTAACGATACAAAATACACAGACTCAGCGGAACCACATTAATTAATGGAATACCATTGTTAAATATAATTGTTCAGTTAATTATCTAGAAAACATTATTCAGAGCATTTCTGTGGCGTATTTAGAGTATGCTTTTATAAGCTTTACTTTATATGATCACATAATAAATGATAGTACTAACGAAACGTACAGAAACTTCTCTTTTGCGACCGCGATTAATCGAATTCCAACTTTATTGACACGCACATAAAGTTCGTATTGCTTCATACATATTCGCCAGGCGGCTCGCATCAAAAGGGCAATCTGCAATATTCTTGATGTTGTCAACACTCACAACATCAAGGATATTGCAGATGCGTTGTCAACCCAGAGGGCTAAGATGGAATACCTCTTCTGCCAGTAATTGCACTGGTCTTACTCTCCATACCGCATGCTGGAATACAACAGTGCAAGCACTGCTGCTTACCAGGTGGATTACCGAGCAAGATGGTGATAGCGATCCGGACGGACCTTGCACAAGGTCCTACCATCCGCAAAACGCTGAGTTAGCTCTTTTTGGCACTTTTTGGCTTTTTGGCAAATATTTGTATTTTAAATATGGATTATTTTCTGGCATTCTATTCTTAATATTCCCGTTCTATGTTTCGACGGACCAAGGCCATTGACACCAATCTAAATAATTTTGGAGCCTATAACAAGCGTGAAATTGCGCAGGATTGGTTCAGGTTGCTAGACTCGTATCGAAAGCTAAGACGCACTAAGAGGTCGTTGAACCACATAGCAAAGCATAATAGCGACATGGTAAACGAGCAAGTGGGTCACGTGATGGTAAGTGATCACCACCGCCCATGGACACCCGCAATACCAAGGAGAATGCAGATGCGTTGTCAACCCAGAGGGCTAAGATGGAATACCTCTTGTGCCAGTAATTTCACCGGCTGTCTTGCGCAGCTTGCTCTCCACGCTGGAACACAACAGTGCAAGCATAAGGCATAAACATAGTGCATAGCGGCAGGATTTGCGGGTTTTTTAAAATTTTGCTATACGATTCCTGAAAAAGGACAAAAGCTATGTTTTTATTCCAAAGATTATTTTGGTTTAAATTAAGATTTCGGACTTAACTTCGTAGGAGGAAAGGTTTTTATTTAAAGGTGTCCATTTACTTTGGAGACATTCTGGAGAAAGGCTAGGTCAGGAGTACCCTAAGCCGATGAGCATGCATAAAGAATGTTATGAGAATAAGTGAAGCAAAGGTTGTATGTCAGGATCGTAGCAAATGGAAAGCCGTGGTCTTTGCGTACCCCTCCGGGACACAGGCGTGATTTTATGTATGTATGCCCTTTAACTTGCAATAGAGGTAGCCGTATCAGTGTTAGACACGCCTAGCACATTGTTTTTACCACTGGTTGTTATTATGAATTTATTTATCTTTCCGTCAATTATTAGGTCATTGTGAATGAGACTGTTACCTTATAAGGAAGAGAATCAGTAACAATCTGAAACTTTCTCTTTCCTCCAGCTACATAAAACACATCCATTTCTCATCTATACAACATGTAATTAAGGTTACATTTAGCTTAACGACTTAACTCGCAAACCGCAACGAAAGGGTTAACCAAAACCAATCTAGGACAAATCTCAGGGTACCCAATACGCGAATGTTTTCCTAAACGTTGGCTTATTTTGCTGAACAGCTTTAGCAGGGTAAGATAACATCTGAGGCTATGTAAGAATAAGTACATAGCCAGGCGAGGCAATGTAATATTCGTACAGTTTTCTCTCAGAATATTTAATATAAACCGAGATATTATCTCTCTGTTACTTGCGGGGAGATTACATAGAGTTTTAAGAAGCAACGAGTTCACTTATGACTATTTACTTCGATGTCATTTCCAATTGCTTAACTATCTGCGCTCGGATTTATTTGCCTTATAGGGAATGTGCAGAGGATGATAGAAAGACACTCAAACTATATTATAGAATAAAGTTATAATAAAAAAAGCTGTATTTACACATTAATTTACATATTTAAATATTGACATACAATCGGAACGATTAGAGAACACAGCTTGCTAGGCTAACGGCAGCAGTGCAAGCGACCGCGACATGCGCGGTTCTAGTCTGCTTCCGGTTGCCCTTAAAGCAAAACGGAAGCCAACAGTACAACTAACCTAATAACTATAATTACGTATAATACAGAAATAAGCTGTCAGCACAGCCTTAAGTTAGCACGTTCTGAGTCCAGTGGTATGCATTATATACCATGCAATAGCTTATGAAATGACAATCGCCATAGCAGTAGAGTTATCTGCAGGACTATTAAGTTCATCGGAAAATTATACGTGAAGACTAGCTGTCAGTGTACGTTAAACATTTTGTATGGGGACCGCAAAGAATTTGAACCTCTTGCAAATTTTCATAGCAAGAGGTAATAAATGGTTGTGCGGATTTTTTACTGTAATTTTATGGTCTTAAGGTCCATATTTATAGCGAGCATAGTCCTCAAATACCGAGTAATCACATTTAAAGGTAAACTTAAAAATAGCTATCTATAGCTCTTATAAAAAAGTCCTATCCCCATTTTTGGGATTTGCTACCAGAGTTAAGTATTTAAACTTTCGCTTTGTGACTAATCTGTTTTACTCTGTGTATACCAGGTAGTATATCAGCGTTCGTTATAGGTACATAGGTTTGCTAGAAATACCTAAACACTACCAAAATTATTGTACGAGTGAAATACCAGAACATATGAAGGTTTACTTTATAAAATAGAACATAACTTACCTGGTTTCGGGAACTTAAATACATTAATAAAAACTTAAAAAAACTTTTTTATATGTTTAAGATAGGCAGGCAAAGAACCAAGTCGGTCACCTGATGGTCAGTGTTCACCACCACCCATAGACACTCGCATCGCTAAAGAGATTGCAGATGCATAGCACACACGCTTCGCACTTTGCACTTCGCTTCGTTCGTGGTGCGCGTGCCGCGGCCGTTGCTGGAGAGCATCTCATGTGCGGACTTCTGGCCGAAGAGTGTCGTGTTCCGGCGATTCAGGGGCAGCCTGCCACTGGAGAACTTGACACCAGAATCGACGATAAAACGGAGCCACGCCGAATCGTCGCCGAAATAGTTTTGTTTTTTATTAGTTATATAATTTTATGTATGTTAGTCTGTAAGGTATTTGTCTATGGGCCTTTGTAGCCTGAGAATAAATGATTTTATTATTATTATTATTATAGCCAATCCAGACGACTAAGATGGAATACCTACTGGGCCAGTTATTTTAACGGCTGTCTTGCTCTCCATGTCGGAACACAACTAACAGTGCAGGCATTGCTAAAAAAATAAAACCAATATGAAACCGTAACTACCTATTTTAGTGACGGTACAATACAATCTGCCCGTGAAGGTGAGACCTGAAAAGGGTTCGAAACGTCAGGAATTATTCATTTGACATAAACCATTTTAATTGTTTTATTTCTTCGGCGCAATGTTCTTGTTTTGACCTACTTCCTTTGACTTCTTCAATAATGTTAAGCTATAAGCACATCAGATTCTGCTCCACATTCCTGGGTAACATACTCGCGTTCGACCTTGACCCGTTTAATAATTTACCTCCAGATCAGTGCCCTAATATCGCACGTAAATCGCGAAATGAATGAAATTTAATCCTTTTACTTCGTCCGGAATACACGGGGTAAGCTTTCTGTTAAATATTTTATGAGTCTCAGAAGTCCTTTGTGCCCCATTTGGGGGATGTTCAACTGGCATTTAGCCCCTATCTGTCACTGTCACACCACGCCAGCTGATAAAAGTTGAGGCATGGGAGGAAGCGGTGGCACTACTATAGTTGGAAAACTACGGGATTATTCGGAATTATTCCGTAATACTTCGAACGTTCAGAGTCCTAGTAATCCGTGGCTTAGTGGTTAGAGCGTGGCACGGAATGTCGAGGTTGCAAGTTCGTATCCTGTCCAATGCCCAAGATTTTAGGGGTAACTCTGGGTTAATGGTTAGAGTGCGGCACGAAATGCCTAGGTTGCAAGATTTTAGATTGTGTTGTTATTGCATAACATTTAAATTCGCTGCACTGTCTGATAAGGTTTTTTTTACGGAAAAGGAAAACCAACGATCATGTCAAAGTCAAAGTCAAAACCAAAATCGAAGTCAAAATATCTTAATTTAGATTAAGCTTGCATAGGAAGCACTTATGATTTTCAGAAAATTTGATGAGAAGTTACCGTCAAGCGGGAATGCATGATGATGCCTTAACACATTCAGTGCCACGAACCCGCTAGGTGGGTAGTTCGTAGAGAATTTCCACTCCAAAGTGTGAAGCTGTTGCTACGAGCTACGAATGTTGCGTAGCATTACGTGGTAGTATATATGTTTCTCGGAATTCTCTTCAGGCTAAAGAAATCTTACTGTATTATTTCTCAACACTTATACCACCTGATCTCACGCACGAACCTCCACATTAGTTACCTCGATTGTGTCGACGTCGTCCCTCTCAGTTCACTTCGCTTACAGCACTCGCTGGGAACTTTCCTTATCCAAGTAACATACTACGCGCGTAGCTCTATAGTAGCTGTATAAAGCTTTTATAGGTTTGACTGTCCCTTCGTAAATGACTGCTGTGCGATTTCTTATGACTTATGGTAAGTGATCACCACCGCCCAGAGACACGCGCAACACCAAGGAGATTGCAGATGCGTTGCCAACCCAGAGGGCTAAGATGGAATACCTCTTGTGCCAATAATTTGCACCGGCTGTTTTGCTCTTCTTAACTTTAATAGAATCTTGATGCAATTCGATAGGTTAAAAATTTTTTGCTGCAAAATCAAACTTAAGTAAACCCAAAGCTGCCACATCCATTCACAAAAAGGCCCCCGCGCCAACCACTTAACACCCCACATGCCAGCTTAGACAGATTGAATATTTCATACAACTGGCACGGTGCCAATGTGCTCTACATACTTTTAAATGTATAAGACTGTAGTGACATTTTTATGTAAATACAAGATTATGTGGGCTTGTAGCTATTTTGGTGCGATAAAGCAGTAATTTTTGATTGAATTTGTGACTATGTATAATACAGGAATATCTCATGGCAAACTTAGCCTTAATGAGAGTTTTAGACGAGTAAAAATTCGGGTAAACATTAAATTGGATTTTACAGGTGGTAAGTAGAATTTTGTGCAAGGGCCCGTCTCGATCGCTACCACCACCTTGGTCGCTTATTCAGCCGCTAAGCAGCAATGCTTGCGCTGTTGTGTTTCGGTGTGGAGAGTGGGACAGCTGGTGGAGTTACTGGCACTAATACTGGCTGCTACTATTTTATAAAAAAACAATAGGTGAGCAACACCTGGTTATCATAGAACTTTAAATTATTACAATTTTGTTGATTTTCGAATGTAATGTTTTGATAGGAAGCAGGATTAGGGACTAAAAATGAAATAGTATTTTATGCAACTGTTGCATAATGAGGGGTCTTATAACACGAGTGTGGTTTTATGAAACGAGCGTTAGCGAGTTTCATAATAGGATCACACGAGTGTTTTAAGACCTAATTATGTACAGTTGCATACATTACTTTATCTACACACATATTATAAGTACTCTATGATGGGTTCAGAAGCCATAGGGGAATGACCTGCATAGCTACTAGCTACTAGTGCTAGGTACCTATTAAATATCTATAGACTGTACACATTCAAATAATGTAATAAAAAATGAATTTGAACAAATATAGAAACAAATTAGAAAAATTCTCATAATAATATTGATTGTTATAATGCGGTTTCTGAACGCATTATAGAGCATTTATGATATATGTGTAGATAAATGAATTTTTTTTTGCAAGTAGGCTATATGGGCTCGTTTACATGCCTGAGTGTACTAGTGCTTCAGAAAATGAAAAAATCATGTTTACTAGTATTGCATGGTATCCCTCGATCGAGTTAAGTTGAAACCTCACTGCAAGTTACATATATGTATGTCAACGAAGCATTCTTAATTTAACCGGGTAATACAGTTTTCTTTTTTTCGAATGGACATCCGTTGGTAGCCTATTAGACGGCTTTGACAACTTACCGGTGAAAGATTTTTTAAATACCATCCAAGAAATTAGTAGTACAAGTCTGTTTTTTTCCTAGCAAGTGTGTTGATAAACGTCGTATGAAACGCGTGTGCATTGATCATCACACACTCTGCTCCCTTATCGCGCTCCCGTACCGTTCCCGCGAATAATACCGCCTCGTGAGTACTGGCCAACATAGCACACTCGTATCATAATGTACTATTACAGGCTAAGCGAGCCAGGGGACGTTAAATGTTAGCTCCACACGCCTCGTGATTAAGCTGTTACTACCAGCGCGTGAGAAAAGTACAACTTTGTCTACAATGATAATAACCACGGGAATTATTCCATAATTGTACTTTGCTGTTTCCATGTCTTGCTTTTCTAGTATTTGCGGCACGCGTCCGTTAATATATGCGTGTTGTTTATATGAGTAGACCATATGGCACCCCGTGATATACGACCCGCGACTACTGCCATATATCACACGCTGCAGTATACAGAAATGAGCTTTTATTGCTGAACTTCGGATGTAACCCTATATCGGGTATTTTATTGGCATACAAACTTATTTTGATGGGCAATTAACATTATATAAAACCTCTTATAGGATTCTGAATCATGTTAGTTTTTTGGACAGCTTGAACTGCAAGCTTACATTATTTAAACTATAAATACATTTAATGGAACATATTTTTTATACAAAATAGAAAAGAAAACGAGCAAGTGATTCGCCTGATGATAAGTGATACCCCCACACCTAGACACCCGCAACACCAAAAGGCTTGCAGATAAATTGCCATCTCAGAGGCTTAAGATGGAATACCTATTGTGCCAGTAATTGCACCGGCTGTCTTGCTCTCCACGCCGGAACACAACAGTGGAACCACATATAATTACTAAGTAATTTATTATAAAAAAATATACATATTAAAAAGGTATCGTACCAGTGCTAGACACGAGTAGTGCATTGTTTGTACCAGTAGTTGACATCATTTTCTCGTTTTTAGTCGTATGTTCCCGTATCTTCTCGCTGTTAATTGGGTCACCGTCAACGACTGGAACCTCACTGCTTCAAAATGTTGTAATGAAAAGCGATGCAACTTTAGAGGAGTCTTATAAGAGTATCATAGGAGTGTTCTTAGATCACCTACTCTATCACAAATTTCCATGTGATAGATGTGTGATAAATATTTCTTTTGCAGTGTATACATTTACAATTAAATTATATTTCTTCACTTTAAGTTACTTAGCTGTGAAAGTCAGAAATCAACTCACGTCCGCAATTAAACCTCTATGGATGACTTTGATTTTTTTTAAACAATGTTGATTCTTTTTATTATTGAGATGCAAAGTTCAATGCGCCAAGCATTGCGTTACTGAACACAAAAACGCAGACTGCTCAGAGATACGATAAGTAATTCCCACGGTTTGCTCTTTTATTGTTTAGTCAGGATGATCAAACGCAGCAAAAAGGCTAATTAAAGCGTAACGGCGTTTTAAAGCAAACACTTCACTTTCCAAGTTTATCTGATTGAAGATAAATCTTGAAAAAAGGCCAAGTTCTTTAGCTTAAATAAATAAATATCTCAGGACAATTCACACCAATTCAACTAGTCCCAAATTAAGCAAAGCTTGTACTATGGCTACTAGGCAACTTATATATATATACATATATGGATAAATATGTACTTAAATACATATATCTAACATCCAAGACTCGTGTTCAAACATTCATATTCATCATACAAGCATTTGCTCCTCCCGGGAATCGAACCCGGAACCTATAGCTTCATAGTCAGGGTCACTAACCCCTAGGCTATTCGGTCGTGAGAATCGGAAAGAATCTCATTGATTATTTAGAAAGAAAAGAAAGAAAAAAAGAAAACAGTTTATTCGGTGATATGATGTACTACATAGGATGAACTTAGAACTAGAACACCGAAAGGGTACCCACTCAGCATAAATGTTATATCGTATGGTATGGTATGGTATAATTTGGTATATTTACAAAAGTTTTTAAGCGTGATATTAAGTGGTGCTAGTTTTACACTATAAGAATAAAAATAATGTTCTTGTTTACCTTAAAGTAGAGTGTTTTGCAAGAGTTTCGAGCATAACAAAACAGAAGCATTCATAAAACGATCATAATTCATTGTGCTATCAATTTACGTAGCACTAAAGTGCAATATTACAATAGATACGTAAGACTATTTATATTGTTTAACACAAGTTTCTTGGTAATTTAGTACATTGAGCAAAGCAGTGTTAGTTTCAGCACCTATCGCATTTGCTTTTGTGTTTACGGCCGGCGTGAGCATAAATTATAGAAATTTACTACTGTTATAATTTATACATTAGTTGCTAGAACTTGGCGGAACCACTTCGTGGAATGACTCACGTTTAGTGTTTGAAAACCAATTAGAACTGTTACGTTCAAAATACTACCTAATAAAATATGAAAACTGGCCAAGTGCGAGTTTCGAGACGAAGGGTTCTGCATAGTCTAAGATGCCACCGCAAAATTCTGAACCTATCTGTTTTTTGATCGAAATGTGATTCATACAACGCCGAAGAGTTGCCTAGCAAAATCTTGCTGCAAGTACCTTTACCGTAATTATTTTTTATTTAAATGCTGGCAACCACCATTTTCGGCAGCTTATATGCAAGCAACTTTATTTCACAATGTAGGGGAAGACAATCGCTTGAATTTGATGTAAAAATGAAGTCGATACGATAATTACATATTATCATCTGGCAATTAAAGTTGCGGCAAATTCAGAGAAAACTAACCAATTTTTGAAATAAAACAATTTAAACGGTTTATAACTCGTGTATTGTTACGAATTTAATTCTCGACGTTTCGAGCCCTTTACAGGTTTCATGTTCACGGGCAGACTGACAAAAAAGTTAGAATACAAACTATCCAATTTTGAAAAATAATCGAAAAAAAAAAGTAAATGAAATCGTTCCAATTAACGCAATAAGACTACAGACTCTACCAGCGCTTCGAAAGTGGCATCTGGCAGTGGCGTTTAAATTGTTTTATTTCAATGTCTATAAGTCGCGAAAACATAAGAAAATAAGAAAATACTATGTAACCAGTTTTTACTAGTTATCTAGATCAAATTCTTTTCTAATGCTCTTAATTTACTTTTCAAACATGAGAGCAGTTAAAAAAAAGGTGTCAAAAATAATTTAACAAAAGATACTTGCGGCAAGATGTTGCTAGGCAACCCTGTGGCGTTGCATGACCCCACGTGTAACCTTTTAATTAATTCACATTTCGATCAAAAAACAGATAGGTGAAGAATTATACGGTGAGCTCTTACACTAGTACCACCGTACAACTTTGCGGCTGGTAGGACCTTGTGCAAGGTCCGTCCGGATCGCTACCACCATCTTTCTTGCTAATCCTGCCCCTAAGCAGCAGTGCTTGCACTGTTATGTTTCGGCGTGGAGAGCAAGACACCCGGTGTAATTACTGGCACAAGAGGTGTTTGCAACACTAAAAAAAATTCTATGACAATTTCTTTTTATTCGGTCCAATAAATTCCATTGTTTCCGTAGCACATATTTTAATTTCTCGACTGTCTAATTATTAAGTTTACAATAGAGTTCATTCTGAAATATATGTTTTCTACAAAAGATATTTCATCTTAGCCCTCTGGGTTGGCAAAGCATCTGCAATCTTGGTGTTGCGGGTGTCTATAGGCGGTGGTGATCACTTACCATCAGGTGACCCACTTGCTTGTTTGCCTTCCTATTTCATAAAATAAATCAAAAAACAAATACAATACCACCAAACACGCCGAAATTTATGGCGCTATAGTCAAATAATCGATGAGTTTTTACTTCAGTTCAGCACGAAACGATAATAATTAAAAGAAAAACTAGTACTTTCCGAGCCAGAAATAACTTCGCGACTATTTGAATTGACTTGTTTTCTGAAAAGCTCTCAACTTGAATCAAAGATATTTCTGCCCGTTATTCTTAAAGCACAAAATCCACGAGTCAAGGCATCACTCTGTCTTGTTCACTCGTGCTAGCACTAGAAGAAGACAAGACGCTGTCTCAACGTTGCGCTCAACGCTGAGCGCTTAGAGAATCAATCCCCTAATTGCACTGTATCGAGCACCACTCAACCGTAATGATTTGGAAATAATGATTTTGCGAACAAGTGGGAATTAAATTTGCCTTGTTACAGCGTCTTCGTGCATTGGTTTATAGGTAAATTCCAGGAAGAGCGTTTTTCATTTAATTTGAAATCCTCGTAACGCGATCTTCGAACGCGATGAGCTCAAATGCTCAAATGGAATTTGTACATACGTACCTTATTCTTATTAAACTCGGTAGAAATTTTGCTGCTCTGTGCTAGCTTTTTGTTTAATACCTAAGTTATTCAATCTAATTTAGACAACCGGATAGCCTAGTGGTTAATGGCCCTGACTACTAAGCTTGAGGTTTCGGGTTCGCTTCCCGAGATTCGATTTGTTTAAAAAAAACTGCTGAGTTTCTTGCGGCGGTTTTTCTAAACATAATCTTTCATTTTCCGAAGCGCTAGTAGATTCAGACATGTAAAAGAGCCTATATGGCCTATTTTCATTTTTTTTTAATTTTCATATTCATTCAGGTATGAGATAGTTTGTAGTAATAGTAGCTTGATATGTATCACATCACATACTGAAGAGTAATTCGTAACCTCAAGTAATATATTAGCAAAGATAGCAGTATTCCATGTCTCTAAGCACATAAGCCCGTATGTATACACCTGACTACTCAACTTCGGCGAGCGAGAGATGATGCGAGTTATATTTCAATAATACACGGAATGTTTGGCTTAGCTCGCTTGTTTGAATTTGTAGGATAAGGACGGACATTCATTGGCTACAATTCGGTAGCAAACTGAAACAAACCTTGCTCCCCGCGAAACTACACGCCAATGTGGTTTCGCGGAGTAGCAAGGTATTTGTTTTAGTTTATTGATATGGATCTCCGTAAAACGCTTGAATTACCTTTCATTAAACTGAAGACACACCGCGAGCAAAACCAGGTTATTTCTCATGTGTTATAGTTTTTTGAAAAAATGGTTACAAATTAACCGGTATCATCCGGTAATTATTCCCATAAAAATAATCCGTGAATTACAAATTAATCTACACTAATCTACACTAATAATCTACATCTACACTTATAACTAACAGGTAAACTTTGTTTGTTTGTTTGTAAGTAGGAAGTAACTTTGAAACTACTGAACCGATTCCGAAAATTCTTTCACTAATAGAAAGCTACACTATCCCTGACAGACATAGGCTACTAAATTCACGCGAACGAAGTCGCGGGCCTCCGCTAGTAGTATATATTTTGCTGCGATTTTCCAGTCGCCCGTGAATGGCCGACGCACAGGTCGCGTGCCGCGGATCGTTCCCGCGCGAACAAGAGGAGCCCTCGACAGAGTCACTAATAAATTTACTCAGCGCCCTCTGGTGGTGAGAAGCGGAGATGCCATCTTATTGAAATACACCTTGGCACCTCGATGAAAGCATCAAGGTGTCAATAAAATGGCATCTGTGGCTTTTCATTGTGTTTTCACAATTCAAACATTTCGCTTAATACTGAAAAAACTTGAAAGAAACCGTTGAAATAAAACAATTTAAACGGTTTATATCGCGTGTATTGTAACGAATCTAATTCCCGACGTTTCGAGCCCTACAATTAGTTTTTTATTTTTTTCAATTATTTTTAAAACTGGGTAGTTTGTATTCTAAGATTTTTGTCAGTCTGCCCGTGAACATGAGACCTGTAAAGGGCTCGAAGCGTCGGGAATTAGATTCGTTAACAATGCACGCGATATAAACCGTTTAAATTGTTTCATTTCAATGTCTACAAGTCGCGAAAACATAAGAAAATACTTTGAAAGAAACCGGTTTTCTTTTTCAATATCTGTTATTTATTTCCAAGTTTAATTCCATAAATTATTTTTTAAAATTACCTATTGGCTCTCAAGCCAGACTGTAATATTAATATTTGCAAATTTAAGATTAATCAAAAATATCTATTAATTATTGTAATGTTTCATTAAGGTATATTTTCTTATGTTTGAAATGAAAACCTGAAAGAAACCGGTTTTTTACAATATCTGTTTTGAATTTCCAAGTTTCAGTCGTCTAATAGTCAGTGCAAGTGCACAGCATTATGATAATGTATTATGAAACAAGACATGAAAAACCTATATAAAAAGGAAATAAATATAAAAAACAAAAACCCAACTGCGTAAAAAGTAAATAAAAACCGAAAAGAGTTAAATAAGTCAAATCTTTCCAACAATGGGTCCCGACTGTTAAAGTTCATGAAACTATTGCAATGGTGTCCCTACCTAGTTATTCAATATTACTTAACAGGGTTCTAGACCACTGAACTTTATTTACTGTCATGTACAGTTCAACAGATTAAGTTATTACAACATAACCCACCCGTCTGGTGACAGTCAGTTAAAAAACATAGTCTTCTCTCAACATTTCCCTCCCGTGGTTCATTTTGTTTCGCAAGAGACATTATTTGCGCGCCTCGAAGGCTTTCAAGGAATTTGTCCGTGACACACATTTCAGGAAAGGGTATTTTTGACAGCAATCTAATTCAATTTTTACGCTACGGCTTCTGTTCTTGTAATGAACGTTGATTTTTACAATGAAGTAGAAATATTGAAAGAATAGAAATGTCATTCTCCATTTGCGACTAATGAAAACTGTCCGTCCGTTGTCTGTTCTATCAAAAGCTAGTTTTTTTTTCTAAAATAGGAAGGAAAACGAGCAAGTGGCTCACCTGATGGTAAGTGATCACCAGCGCTCCTAGACACCCCAACACCAAGGAGATTGGAGATAAGTTGGAATACCTCTTGTGCCAGTAATTTCACTGGCTGTCTTGCTCTTCACGCCGGAACATAACAGTGCATGTGTTGCTGCTTAGCGACTGGCTTAACAAGCCAAATGGTGGTAGCAATCCGGACAAACTTTTATTGTAGAACCCTAAAAAAAAGATTAATCGCAGAAAGTGACTGGCACGGCTTGGAAAGGCAAGGATACTTTATTTTCTTGATGCTAAGATAAGATAGGTATTCTTAATTTCCTTATAGATCACATCCTTCGTGACGCTTAAAATATATATATTGACTTAAAACGAATGGAAATACAAGGATAAAGTGTTAAGTAGGTAATGAGATCATACTCGTAATTCAAAAGTGCGTGATTACGGAGTACTAATGGCAAATGCACAAGGTGGACCGGCGATCTGGTGAAGATAGCTGGAAACAGGTGGATGCGAGCAGCACAAGACCGACCGTCGTGGAGATCCTTGGAAAGGCCTATGCCCAGCAGTGGGCGTCTTCCGGCTGATATGATGATGATGATGATGAATGGCAAATTGGTTTGCTTACAACGTTGGTAATTTCTATTGAAACCGACTTTACGAGTATGTTGTTGACTGTATTTGTGATTTTTTCTTAAGTCTCAATTTGGTTCGTTTCGTCGTTGTTTACTCATTGTATTAAGTTTAATAATAAGAATTTCAAGAGTCCTACTAAAAATCAATCTCGCGTTACTAGGGCTTATCCTTTTTTTCAATATCTCCGTTTTATACTATATTACAATTCAATAAGGTGCAAAAGCAAATATTTTTTTGTGTAAATCGACTCTATACTCAAACAATTTCATTCACAGGCCACTAACTTTTTCGCAATGTGTAATCGCTGGGATGCTATGACGTTTATTGGGAAGGCATTACGACGTTTATTGTGAAAAGGTTTCACAGTGGCTTGGAATCAAATTGATTGACTGTACATTTAGCAGTCTAAAAATCTGAAAATGAAACTAGCTAAAGTACTTAAATATACTTCTACCAGTGTGTGGAAGTGGGCAGATTTCACAATTCAGAAACGTAAATATAACTTTTTCCCAATTTAAGTAACGTAAACGTTTGACATTATAATTTTGGAGACTAACTAGTTCTTCTCGAATACATTTTGGTAAAACTTAAAGTAATGCCCTCTAGGTTAGCTCTCTAGGTAGGAAACGCATCTGCCTTCTACTTGGTGTTGAGGGTGTCTAGGAGCGCTGATGATCACTTCCCATCAGGTGACTAGCTTGTTTGCCTTCAAATTTTATAAAAAAAATTGAAAGAAAAGAATCAATTTCAAGTTACGTCTAGAAAATTGACTCTTTGACGAATGTATTACGATTTCTCACGTCTCCAGCGGAATGAAACGGTAATACCTACCTACCTACATTTTGAGGAGGTATACTTGCACAAAAGAATCCATTTATCAATGTCCGGTAAACGTATAATACACCGTTTGTAGGTATTCAAAGATGGGCGTCCCTTCTTTACGTAAGTCAAAATAAATGGAATTATATTAAGGACTATTATCGGGTTGGTAACTAGTACCTATCTAGTTCAAAATGTTATTAAATAAAAAATAACTTTCAAGATAATAGTAACACTCGAAGAGGTCCAAAAGATGTACCTACTAATTTTTTGGGTGGTAGGACAGTCCTACCACCCAAAAAATGAGTACATCTTTTGGACCCCTTCGAGTGTTACTAGGACTTGCACAAAGTCCTACTAGGACTTCGTGCAAGGTCCGTCTTGATCGCTATCACCATCTTGCTTGCCAATCCAGCCGCTAAGCTCAGTGCTTGCTAGCACATATGAAAAGAGGAATGTATGTGGAGGAAGGTAGGGAAGTATGCCAGCGGGGCAATTCTCGCGTCATTAGAGATGAAGTCACACTCAAAATAAGCCAAAAAGAGCTGTCATATCCCTTCAAAATCTATCATATTTTGACACATCTCGAACGTCAGATGAATCTCGATGAGTGCCAGAATTGGGGGCCAGGACCGAAGCAAGTGACGTTCTGTGGTCTCTGCCTACCCGATAGGGAAACAGGCGTGAGCATGTAATAATAATATTTTTTATTGTTAACTTAACCTTATTACCCCAAAGTAATAAGTAGTGTTATAAGTGACATAAAGTATAATAAGTGTATAACTTTTAATTGATACCATTTGAAACCGGTGAACAAAAACATTAAAATATTTCACTTAATCCGTAAGGAAATGTCTTTATTAAACCTGCTCCGGGTTAAACCCGGATTAAATGTTAATTAAAACTCCGCCAGGCTTTTGGCCGGGGCCTAAATACCTGCCAATAAATTGTGTGGATAACTGCAGGAAATATTAATGGTTGAAATCGAGTACGTCTTATACACCGTTATATTCTCCCGTTCATTTAGTCATTTCGATATCTATCGACGTTTGACTAGACTTGGCTACATCGTGGCAACGCAACATTCATAAAGGCTTTTTGCAATGGTTTCATAGTATTATTAGAGTTCCGTACCTCAAAAGTATCTTTTCTTCAGAGGTTTTTCCGAACCGGTGGTAAACTTCATGACATTCATAAGTGCTTCCTGTAAGCCTCAATTTTTGTGTGTATAGCTCCATCGAATTTATCGATGATTCTGCCAAAGTCGAGGTTGAAAAAGACACTGCTGTAAGTCTAATCTGAATAAAGATATTTTGACTTTGAGTTAACAAGAAGGTACATATTTAAAAGCAGGTTACTAGCGAGCACGTAACGGACCATTACGGGCCAGACTTCTCGGTCTTATCTGAGACGGGCAGGAAAATCCCTCGAATTTCATAAAAGGGAGGATTTCGAAAACTGTTTCGACTGAAGGGATTTGCGTTAGAGAAATATAAGCTTCGCGTTTGACGATGTTAAGTTACGATCAAGTTTTAGAATCACTGTTTGCGTAACAAGATGTGGCAGGAAGTCATAATAGTCTCTGACAGTGGCCCGTTTCACGAAGCTACAAGTTACAATTTTACAAGTCTAAACCGGCAACATTGGTCATTATGCCCATTGCCATTGGTCATTATTGACCAATGTTGCCGGTTTAGACCTGTAAAATTGTAACTTGTAGCTTGGTAAAACGGGCCACGGTTGTGGAATCGATTATCAACTTCCCTCAGACAGTCGCCATCCGTGGTTTCTCTTAAGAAGAACTTGAAGAAGATGTGGCTCACACCGTTTCCTCAAATTCATTTCCTTCTACTCTTTTGAGTATTTATTTATAACTGATATATATTGTATTTAGTAGGTATATTGATATTTTATCTTTTAGGTATATGTATTGTATTTATTAGTTTATTATACTTATGTTAATTTATCTTGTTTTTACTTAGCTCTTGCTCTTTATCTGTCCCTACAATAATCCTCCTTTCACACACTTAAAGGTTAACTGGAAGAGATCCCTTAAAAGGGATAAGTTCGCCTTTGTACATCACTGTATCTCTTTTTGTAATTTATGTTTTTTGTACAATAAAGAATTAACGTACATACATACATAATAGAGAGATTCTCACCAGGCGGGTGTTGTGCCTGGGGACGTCTCTTACTCTGATTGTTTAAGTAATGTTTAGTTAATAAGTACTAAAAATAATAAAATGGCCGCCGGTTTCCTATACGATATCCAATCGATTCCGGTAAAATCCGGTACGTGAGGTATCATTCCGCTCCGTTAGCCTTCTCATTCGGTCATTTCTCTTGAGGCGAACAACTTTATTGTTACTTGAATGAGGTATGTTTTCTATATTTTTTAATAAAAACCAGCCAAGTACTATTCGGACCGAAGATTCCAAACGAATCCTACCCAAAGTTAAGAAAACTCTTTTTTTTTTATTCGGGACATCAACTTCATTGTTAAACTTATAATATAGATAATATCTGTATATTATCTATATTATAAGTTTAACAATACAACAAGCCAATAAAAGACTGAAAATGAAAATGAAAAATGTATTTTGCAAGTAGGCCATATAGGCTCTTTTACGTGTCTGACTCTTTCTTTCTTACGTGTCTGCTGAGAAGAAACGCCGCAAGAAACTCAGCAGTTTATATTTTTCTTCTACTGTCTGACTGACTGTAGATCAAAACACAATAAGCGGAACCACAATTTTTTTTAATACAACGTAATGTTACACCATGTATTAAACAAAAATAACATACAATGTATAAATAATACTAGTGACCCGTCCGGCCTCGCATGGGTACAATTAAGAAATGTACATGAAATCCTTCTTTAAAAAAAGTTCTAATTGACAGTGTAAACCGTATCAAAATGCGTGGTTCAGAAGGAGTAAGGGGCCGAAGATATGCAGACAGACTTTACTTTATACTATGTAAAGATAAAGAAAAGGAGATTAACAACTTACCCCTTATTCACAAACGTTGCGTAAACGTTTTTTAGTTAACATGTGTTACGTCTTTATCTGTCATTGTGACGTTTACCCCCAAATGAAAGGCACAAAACATTTGTTAGCTTAAAAAGATTGAATTCTCTATGAATACGGGGGTTAATCTGTATTTATGATGTCTATCTGGACTTAAACGCGATAATAAATTGTTTATTTATTACATTTCGACTGTATTACAAAAGCCGGGATCGCGAGTTACCCATGAAAATCGCGAATGTTGAAAACAATACAACTTCACGTGTGTGTTATAAGAGTTACCGTATTTATGTGTGTTTATAATTTACGTGTGTATTTTTCTACCAATGTCACTATGACCAAACGCCGGCTCTACGTACCTCAACCTTCATCGCTGGCGTGTCGTTGAACGCTACAATGTTACGACAGAATTTCACTACAGATAAAATTGTCAGAAAAGCGGACATTACTTATTATTCAGGCCAGCAACGAGGTCGGAAGGCCGCGGGCAGTAGGTTTATGAGGCCTTATTACGATTTGGACGTTTTTTATGACAAAAATACGGCAAAGATTTGCATGTGCCCTACTTAAAGGCAATTTTTCTTCTATTATATACATCATATATCAAGTTTTCCGATTTATGTTCCACTCGTCTTACCTTTACGCGAAAAGCGGGAGGCACTAAAGGAGGGAGCACTAACAATTTCATTAGGATCCATTATCACCCTCCTCTCCCCGATTTTTCCCCGTGTCAAATACCCACTCCGTTTTACACGGGGGGCAATTCTCTAAGAGCATCTGCGTCGAGCTCGACGCTGAGTTAGTGATGCGACTCGAGCCCTTTTACAACTCAAGTTACACGAGTGAATTTGCCGAACTCGTACTCGAGTGAAAACAAATTTAAGTGAATCTTTTGCACTTACATAATTTACTAGATGCCAGAGTCACTTTACTAGTCTACGTCGCGACGTTATAAACAGGTTAAACCGTTCATACCATTGCATCTAAAATTCTAAACTGACATTAGTTCCACACAGGCGTCCTTATGTCAGAGGGTTTCCACTCCGCATTGTATGTTCGCTCGGCCGCTTTGTCTACAGCGTAGGCAAATCGCAGTAGGTTGTTGGCTTGCCGCGCGCCCGCTCGCTCGTCCTCGCTATGTCAATGTAATTGAAAACGAACGCGGCTACCCTAACGTGTCGCCGGGCATTGCGGGGGAAGAATTGCGGGGGGCGAATGTGTTTAAAGTAGTATGTAGTAAAACGAACTTTTTGAGCGTATTAACAAAGTTGGAATTCGTTTAATCGCGGTCGATAAAGAGAAGTTTCTGTACGTTAGTACTTACTATTATTTATTCTGTGGTAAGACATAGCGATGCCTCGTCGTTGAGCTCGACGCTGATGCGCTTAGAGAATAACAGGGCTGACTTCATTCGCCTTTATTCTTTTATTCCCTCAGGACATTTTAATACAATGAAGTGCTTTAATGGACCTTACTTAAAACAACGGGGAACACCTTGCAGATTGCTTTTTCGTGACCTAAATGGTACCTTCACAGTAATGTGCCAACGCTGTATTTTTTTAAATAATTATTATGGGTTGGGCAGTTTCTACAACTGGTAACGCAACTAAACAACTATAATATGCACACGCCTATGTTTTTAGGCGCCTTAACACCACGTTTGGTTCATCCCACAGCGCCAGTACACACAGAAAATAAAACAAAGTTGAATATTCGAACGAAACTGTTCTGTACACACATAACATGCAGTGCATGACCTCAAGTCTCGTTGCGTTACCTACAAGAGAGTTTTTTAGGCGCCTTAACACCACGTTTGGTTCATCCCAAAGCGCCAGTACACACAGAAAATAAAACAAAGTTGAATATTCAAACGAAACTGTTCTGTACACACATAACATGCAGTGCATGACCTCAAGTCTCGTTGCGTTACCTACAAGAGAGTTTTTTAGGCGCCTTAACACCACGTTTGGTTCATCCCACAGCGCCAGTACACACAGAAAATAAAACAAAGTTGAATATTCGAACGAAACTGTTCTGTACACACATAACATGCAGTGCATGACCTCAAGTCTCGTTGCGTTACCTACAAGAGAGTTTTTTAGGCGCCTTAACACCACGTTTGGTTCATCCCACAGCGCCAGTACACACAGAAAATAAAACAAAGTTGAATATTCGAACGAAACTGTTCTGTACACACATAACATGCAGTGCATGACCTCAAGTCTCGTTGCGTTACCTACAAGAGAGTTTTTTAGGCGCCTTAACACCACGTTTGGTTCATCCCACAGCGCCAGTATACACAGAAAATAAAACAAAGTTGAATATTCGAACGAAACTGTTCTGTACACACATAACATGCAGTGCATGACCTCAAGTCTCGTTGCGTTACCTACAAGAGAGTTTTTTAGGCGCCTTAACACCACGTTTGGTTCATCCCAAAGCGCCAGTACACACAGAAAATAAAACAAAGTTGAATATTCGAACGAAACTGTTCTGTACACACATAACATGCAGTGCATGACCTCAAGTCTCGTTGCGTTACCTACAAGAGCTCCATTTTTTTTATGAAATAGGAAGGCAAACAAGCCAGTGGGTCACCTGATGGTAAGTGATCACAACCGCCTATAGACACCCGCAACACCAAAGAGATTGCAGATGCGTTGCCAACCCAAAGGGCTAAGATGGAATACCTCTTGTGTCAGTAATTACATCGGCTGTCTTGCTCTCCACACCGGAAAACAACAGTGCAAGCACTGCTGCTTAGCGGCAGGATTAGCGAGCAAGATGGTAGTAGCGATCTGGACAGACTTTGCACAAGGTCCTTCCCACCCGTAAAAGAAGCTCATTAAGAGATAGGCTGAGCAATCACAGAACAGATGTACAGTCAAGGAAATTGAAACACGTACCACCGTAGAACCTAGTCGAAGTGACATACGCATGACATTTGTATGACATAGCCTGGCGTTTAATGCGTCGCGTCATTGCGATAGGGTTCTAAGGTGGTACGTGAATATATTTCCCCTACTGTACCTCCTATAAATTAAAGGAATTACATGATCGGGGGAATAATAAAAAGTATCACTACAGCCACGGAGGCCCTTCTTTATAATAAAGGCGGCCAACGAATCAGCTATGCTCTGAAATCGTTGGTTTCCATCGGCGGCGGCGATTACTCATGACAACCCATATGCTCGTTTAAAGCAAGAAAATTGTTTAATTCAGCAAAGAATACAGATACAAAATAACACGGTTGATGTTGAAAAGGACCCCACTCAGCATTTTGCTGCTGCAAGCAGCAGCGCTGATTTTCAGTGGGGCCCTGAACTTTAAAAACTGAAACTTACCTTAACCAAAACCTAACGGGTGACGCCATGCTTGCCTCTGTTCCTTTATTCATATCACTGGTGTGGTCCCGTACTTAGTGACTCTTCTTCTTTTTTTCAAGTATAAAGTAAAGCCGCTATCCGTTCAAAGTCAAAGTCAAAAAATATTTTATTCAGATTAGGCTTACAGGTAGCACTTGTGAATGTTAAAAAATTTACCACCGGTTCGGAAAAACCTCTGATGAGGTGTAATTTTTTTAATTAAATCAAAATTACAATGTTATTTTACATCTGAAATATTTAAAATTTTTACAATTTCACACAGCAGGTGTACAATCTTTGGAGCCAGGGATCGCCAATACAGATCGGGATCATTTCCAAACATCCTTGTCCAAGATATAGTCATTAATTTTATAATACGCCCGAGAAATTAATGTCTTCTTGACAATAGATTTAAATTTTGTATCATTTAGTTCAGTTATGTTTTTTGGAATTTTGTTGTAAAATCTTACACAATTTCCCATGAACGACTTATTGGTTTTAGCCAGTTTGTAAGTTGGAACTTTAAGCTTTCCTGTATTTCTAGTAGCCTTTGGCTTATCGACGTTGGTAGGGAAATTGCATATATTTTTCCTAACGTACATGATTATTTCGTTCCTGTCTGTCCTAAATCCTTATAGTGTATCTTCGGCCGCTTTCCTTCTAAACCACGCAACGAATTTTGATACAGTTTTCATTGACAGTTAGAGATTATTTACGGAAAGTTTCTATGTACATTACATCCCGATTGTACAGCAGCGTCAAATATACCTGTGCACCTAGCACGAATCTTCTCGATACGCGTTAACTCGCTATGTAACTCAGTGCGTCTCTCTCCCACTGGGCTGGTTAGAAAGACACGCACTGAGTTACGCAGCGAGTAAACGCGTATCGAGAAGATTCGTGCTAGGTGCACAGAGCGGGCAAGGTGGTCAAAAATATCTGAACACGCCCGAGCGTATTTGACAATAGAGTCGAGTTCAGATATTTTTGACACCTTGCCTGCTCTGGTATATTTGACGCTGACTGTACCGTTGCGAAGCCGGGGTGGGTTACTAGTTTTATTACAATTTAAACGTAATAAGACTTGGGGATTCCACTCGAAACGGCGATTATTCGTTTTCGCTTAGCATAATTTAATTTCAGCTCTAATTGGATTTTGAGTTGTTATAGCCTGTATAAAACTGTGTCAGAAAAACGGTTATTTTCCTGTCAAAAGCTTAAAAAATTTACTGTGCCGAATTTCATACCTAGAAACGCTCGCAGTAAGCTTACGTTGAACACTCCAAAACTAGGTCACTTGTCGCTGAAATAACGTGCATATTTATTGTAATGTATTGTATTTTAAATACAATCAATTTAACGGGTGGTAGGAACCTATATTGATCGATTTTATTAATTTTCATACATATAAACCTTATACGTCAGAGATAATGAGAATTCATGCAAAATGAAACGAAAATCGAAAGTTGAAAAAATGATACACCCTAATATCCAGGCTATAGTTCTGCATCCAAAGTCTAGACACCTAGGACAGACGAGACAAAGTATTCCAGATTATAAGTTCTGTGAAGGACTTACTCCTCAGACTAACGGTTACATATTCCAGACACGTGTTGCGACGCTAAGTGGTCTCAGCTCGAACCTGATGCAATTTGGTGAAAAGAAGCTGCATAAAATTTCTTGTGTTTATTTATTTATTTATTTAATTTATTTAATCATTTATTCTCAGGCTACAAAGCCCCATAGACAAATACCTTACAGACTAACATACATAAAAATATATAACTAAGAATAAAACAAAATTATTTCGGCGACGATTCGGAGTGGCTCCGCATCATCGTCGATTCTGGTGTCAAATTCCCCAGAGGCAGACTGCCCCTGAACCGCCGAAACACGACACCCTTCAGCCAGAAGTCCGCACATGAGATGCTGTCCAGTAACGGCCGCGGCACGCAAACCACGAACGAAGCGAAGTGCACGTAGTGGCGCGGACGAAGCTGGAACACCCTCAGGTTGTAGCCCGGAGTTTCGTTCCGGCTCGGCTCGGTTCCGGTTCGGTTCTGGCTCGGGTGTTTATTTAAGGGCAGCCATTTTGCCTCACGCTGCCTCCATTAATTGCAAGATAATAATAAAGTGTATCCAAATATGCCAATATGGACATAAAACCGCAATATGTGTGCCATAACTTTTTTATTCTCTAAATAAAGAGTTGTTGTATTGTATTGTATTTCATTGTATAATAAAAAAAAAAATAACTAGTCGATATCTGTACATCTATGTACACTAATATAATAATCTACACTAATATAATAATCTACACTAATATAATAAAGAGGAAAACTTTGTTTGTTTGTTTTTTTGTTTGTTTGTATGTAGCGGTTAATCTTCTTTCACAGAAAGAAAGCTACACTATCCCTGACGGACATATTAATTCCACGCGAACGAAGTCGCGGGCGTCTGCTAGTATTAGATATTTAAGAAGAAAATAATATAAGGGGTAATTTTAAGAGCAACACGTTACCTACAAGCAAAAATAATTATCTTTAGAATTTTTGTTTGTCAGTCTGTCTGTATGTATGTATCACGATCACGCATAAACTTTTGCACGAAATTAGATGCGGTTTTCACAGTTATATTTCAAAGGTCTAACTTAAAATTTGATTCAAATTTCATCTTAATACGCCAGATATTAAGACATAGCAAATATTTCAATCAGGACATTGCTATTAAAAATAATAAGGTACAGTCAAGGAAATCCAAACACGTACCACCATAGAACCTAGTCGAAAAGACATACGCATGACATTTGTATGACATAGCCTGGCGTTTAACGCGTCGCGTCATTGCGACAGGGTTCTAGGGTGGTACGTCAATATATTTCCCCTACTTGACTTGACTTGTTTTAAAAGTTTAGTGTTTGTCTCTACCGCATAAAATAAAGTTTCTTTGCAATTTTACAAATCTTTTAAAAAGTGTTACTTCATACGAAGCATAAGTGTAAAAAAAACTTGACTATCATAATAATTATATATTTTCATTGAGATTAAGATGAAGAAATCAGAAAGCGCACATTGCCTGCGCACGCGGTGACCGGAAGTCGACCGGTTGCACCGGAAGCGGCGCCGGCGCCATATTGTTTTAAAGCTCGTTTAAATTTAAATCGCCTTTGGACGCGTCCTGATAAGATGTGACGATACCGAATTGTGTTTATAATGTCTCGTATATTAAGTACGAAGGTTTTTGTTCATACAACATAAGAAGGCAAACGAGCTAGTGGGTCACCTGATGGTAAGTAATCACCACCGCCCATAGACACTCGCGCAACAAAGGGATTGCAGATGCAATGCCAACCCAGAGGGCTAAGATGGAATACCTCTTGTGCCAGTAATTGCACCGGCTGTCTTGCTCTCCACGCCGGAACGCAACAGTGCAAGCACTGCTGCTTAGCAGTAGAATTAGCGAGCAAGTAGGTGGAAGCGATCCGGACGGATCTTGCACAAGGTCCTACTACCCTCAACTTTCCGGGTCTTAATTTAAGGTCCGCGATTTTATAAGATATCCGAGATCAAAAACAAGGGTTTACAGATGACATGATCTGGGCGTGTAGCGTAAGTTTTTGTCACAATAAACGCCATGAACGCGTTAGCGTTAACGTCGCAAATACTATGGAGTAAATACAGCGCTTCTAGCGGCGTGTATCCGCAACCAAAAGTTCCCATGTCGTCCGAGATGTTTGTCGTGACGAAAAACTTACACTAAGGTCTCAGTGTCTAGGTAATACTTTTACATTACTAAAAAAAATTGGATCAAACGAATTTTTACAACAAGCCAGCCCAAAAGGGCTTATTAGCGGCTTATAACGCGCAAAGAATCTAGTTCCCAAAGTTTCGAACTCTTTTCAGGTCGCTCTTTATGGGCAAACTGAGTGGCCTATAGTGGCTCTACTTTTATTAAATTTAATAAAATTATTATATACTAATTGTAGTCCAAATCCCATCAACTTTGTTCAATTTCAATCATTTCCAAGTACCTTGATTTTATCTTCGATAGGGATACTAACTGAACATAATACACCCCACGGTAATTTACACTGCAGGTGTACTTCCCACGGACGGGGGTCTATTCGAAACACCTTTTTACTTTAATTCTTAATTTTATTACTCTCGGCCAGTGGTACAGTAGAGCAAGTGAAATGTAAAATGAAAATATAAGAATAAAGAATAACCCCCTTATTCATAAACGCTTCGTAAACGTCTGTTAGTTAACATGTTTTGCCCCCAAATAAAAGGGGACAAAACATTTGTTAGCTTAAAAATATTGTTAAGTTTTTTTTATGAATAAGGGAGTAAGAATAAAAAGAATAAAAAAGATTTATTGCCATAAATGTACTGAAACTATATTATTAATACTTTACTAATGATTAATGTCACCTCGGCGTTTCCGACACCGTGAGACTGAACGCTCATAGAGTGGTCAAAATATAAGTAAGTAGTTAAAAGGTCAGTACAAACAAGTATAAAATATTTAAAAAAATATTCGTCAAACTTAGGATAAAACTCAAAAACATTGTACTAAACTGATTGTCAGTACCGTTACTAAAATAATTGATATCGGTTTCGTAATGTTTTAATAACGAATTATAGCAGTTTAGTAACTCGTCTGTTACTTAACTGCTAACCCTGTTGCTGTTGCCTTTGCACTTTGTACGATAAACGGAAAGGCATACTAGAACATCTCTTATACCTAAACGCCGGTTTTGTTCAAAGTGAGACTTCTGTACTTGAATAGTCGACCACGTTTGAACCTTATACCTTTGTAATACGGTCGAAAAGTGGTCAACCAATTTATTAGCTATACTAATATTAAAATTATTTTGTGCAAGCCTTATTGCTAGCAACTGTACACGGTCGTCCGGACAGCAAATCATTTTTATTATGGAACCGATCGATCCTTCATCAGAAGATAAATAAAGGACTGAGGTACAAACCAAAGCAATAAAAGGGAACAATACCGCAATAAAAGGGAAGCTCTGCAAATTATTATAATTACTAAATTGCTATATTTAAAAGCACCTACGCGCTGTTGTTAAAAGTTTAAAACCAAAATTAGCAGACTTCCGAATAAAGCAACAATGCTTGCACTGTAGTGTTCAGGCGTGGAGAGCAAGACAGCTGAAATTACTGGCAAACAACGCCTCTACAATCTCCTTGGTCTTGCGGGTGTCTATGGGCGGTGGTGATAACTTACTACCAGGTGACCCACTTGCTCGTTTATCTACCTATTTTATAAAAAAAGGAGAAAAAAACACGACTCGCGTGCATGGTCGTTTCCACCCCGCCTGCCTCATTTTGCATCGCTAGTAGTTAAAGATGTCTGGATAAACTGGCTGGTCTGTCCGGCTATTCAAATTTAAAATCTGGCAACCCTAGGCTTACAAAGTTTGAGTGGTTCGAGTAATTTAAGAGTGGCTTAGCCACAGATTGAATATGTACAAGTTACTCGCCTAGCTTTAAACAATAGCATTTGTGGTCAATTTACTAGCTCTGCGCTGTAAACGCATCGGCGACTACCGCGTAGACACAGAATAAATAAAAGTACTGATGGACAGAAACTTCTCTTTTACGACCGCGATGAATTCCAACTTTATTGACACGCACAAGGCAAACGAGCTAGCGGGTCACCTGATAGGAAGTAATCATCGCCTGTTAGGACCATCAACCCCAATAATTGCTTATCCGATGCCTTTAAAAGCCTTCTCGTTTTCCTAATAAAGATACCTAATATAGCAATCAACCGACCGCCTGCCAAGGTTGGCCAAATGTCCTGTATTTTACAAAACATCCCATTTTAGGGTGAATATCAGATTTCGTCTGAAATTTTCTAATTTCTATGGCGCATTTTTTTTTAAATATTTTCGATAAATGAGATAACATACCTTGTAAACGACTTAGTTACATGTATAAATATGTTATTCTGCCTTAAATAACATCAGGAGTTTTTAAGTTTTAGCATTTTGAAAATTACATTGCCAAAGAAATTAGGACATGTCCAGAGAAATTAGAAATTACGCCAAAGAAATTAGAAAAATGCAAAACTTGCGCCAAAGATTTTAGAATAATGCGCCATGCAAATTATGTATGTATAAGTTTAATTCCATTTTGTTTAATTAATTAATATAAATCAGTTATGATTAATATAAATAAATTAAAACGGCATGTATTTCGATCAAAGTGTTTATTAAAAATGAGGTACAACATTTTTTTTAGATCTAAGATCTAAATCTCACTTGTATTAAATTATTAAACAATTTCTCTGTTTTAATTTCTTACTACGTACTAAAGTAAATGCCAGTCTTCTTTTTTTTCATTGTAGTTATGATGAAACAGAGATATTTATCCTGCTGTAAATCTTTACACTAATTTTATCTTTTGGTTTTGATTTGGGTAAGACCTTAAGCAGGCATCTTTAAACTTATGATTAGGTAGTTTTTTTATTTATTCAAGTAAACATAGAAAAATAGCTAAATTCTTTCAAAAAAAATTTTTCTTAAATCTACATTTACCCTGCTAATATTCCATCTATGTCAATATTAAATAAAAACAAGTTCTAAAACTTTTTGTAATCTTTAATGAATTACGAACATTTTAGGTTATTATCTAAAAGAACAAAAAGTAGTTTGACTACACTTTGTAGTTTTAACAAGTTTAAAATATTATTTTCATAATTTATACTAAATGTCCAGGGCTATTTAGCCAAACTCTTTATAACTAATAATAAAAAAAGTATATAATTCTTTTTAAATTCTTTTTTATTGTAAAATAAAATAAAATAATTTAGTCTTAAAACTAAATTCACAAAAAATCAGTCTTCTTCTTTCTTCTTCACTTTTTGGAATTAATTTTGTGTTGCGGCTGACTTCTACTACAAAACAGTATTATTTTTGGTTTTGGCTTCATTTTAATAGCACACTTTTATTTTGGTGCCATTTTGATTTCAAATCTGTAATAAGTATTTAAATATAATAACTCTTGTGTTCATTAGGTACTAGTAGAAAACTATATAAAGATTTCACTTTATTAAATCTTTTTTTACAATTTGTAAATGAAACAGTGAATGATCTTTTTTTTTCTATTGTTGATCATGAAGAAAAGAAAACAATATAGGAAATATAATATTACGAACAAAATGCACCCTAAAATACCCAATAAAGTTAGTAAAAGCTCACTAAAGCAAAAAAAAATAAATCTTTTAGTAGAATTTTCAACCACGTCCTAATTTCTTTGGACAAAACCTAATTTCTTTGGAGCTTAATGCCAAAGAAATCCGAAGAAATTAGCTCCAAAGAAATTAGAAAAGCACCTAAATATTTTTTTAGATCTTTGAGTATTTAACGAATTGTTTTATCTTACAATTACGGAAGCGAGTAATTACAGCGTGCAAACACTAAGTAAGTTTAAAAAATTACAACTCGTGTTTAAGTATAAAATCGAATATCGAAGAAATTAGGCACTCACCGGAAAAAAACCCGCGCACACCGATAAAAAAATATTAATTCCAAAGCACGTTGAACTTAGCACAGGTCTGCACTTGTCGGGCATTAGATCTCAAGAAAACGGAGCGGGGTCGGGAGGTAGGGATTGTCCACGTAACATGATGGCCTTAAGCGAGACTGCACAAATACGTCAAAGAAATTAGGTGTTTTTGGGGTGGACAAAATTGAATTAACAATAACTTTTGATTAAATGATCAAAAAAAAATGTTGTTAAAGCTACATATAGTTCAATATTCCTAAATATAGGAAAATCCGTTCAATAGGACAATTTAGGAAAAAAGTATTAAAAAATAGGCGTTTCAAAAACAGAACACAGTGAAGGACGCGCCAAAGAGCTTAGATTTTTGACCTTTGTCATTTTTTATAAGTATCTTCTATTCGAAAAACTGTCATTTTGATTAATGGCAATAATGGTTTTTAGAATGAGCTTCAACCAAAAAAAAAACTTGACCGCAATAGTTCATTATATACGAAGTTAACATGGGTGGACAAGTGCAAAACACGAAATCTGATATTCACCCTTTAGGGTTCCGTAGGTACCTCAAAAGGCAAAAACGGAACCCTTCAAAGTCAAAGTCAAAATATTTTATTCAGATTAGGCTTACAGGTAGCACTTATGAATGTCAAAAAATTTACCACCGGTTCGGAAAAACCTCTGATGAGAAGATACCGGCAAGAAACTCAACGAGGTTTAATTTTTTAAATAAATCAAAATTACAATGTTATTTTACATCTCAAATATTCAAAATTTTTACAATTTAACACAGCAGGTGTACAATCTTTGGAGTTAGGGATCGCCAATACAGATCGGGATCATTTCCAAACATCCTTGTCCAAGATATAGTCATTGATTTTATAATACGCCCGAGAAATTAATGTCTTCTTGACAATAGATTTAAATTTTGTATCATTTAGTTCAGTTATGTTTTTTGGAATTTTGTTGTAAAATCTTACACAATTTCCCATGAACGACTTATTGGTTTTAGCCAGCCTGTAAGTTGGAATCCTTATAGGATCACTTCGTTCTCCGTCTGTCTGTCTATCTATCTGTCAGTCTCATCAAAACCCTTTTTCTTAGAAACGCGTGGAGCTATCGAGTTGAAATGAAAGCGCACAAATAAAATAATAAATCCGAAAACCGTACATTTGTAGTTAGAACACACAAAAAACAGATTTGCGATTTACAAAGCAAAAATGTCGCTATCCGTCACTAGATGTCACCCATAGACGAGGACGTGTTTTTAGCAGAACTAAACACGCTATCCGACACGAGTGTCGCTGCTAGTAGCAAACATATTGAGTTGAACCAACGGATTAATTTGCACTTGGCAAACTGACCGCGATCTACGTCGATGTATACGGACCAGAGTTTCCCAATGGCAAAGTTAAGTTTGTCTCTCAATCCAGTTTATCTTTTCGTTAGAGTATTGTTCGGTGTTTTAAACTTGTACGGACCCTCGGTGCGCGAGTCCGACTCGCACTTGGCCGGTTTTTTAGCCACGTCGCGCAATGGTCGCAACGGCAATATACCATATCATAAACACGTTGTTCCGTATTTTTCCATGAATCTTGTTATTTTAGATCACATGTCCTTTAAAATGAGCACACAGGGGTTGATCACCACGCCTGACCTGAAAGTCTAGCAACGGCGCAGACTATTTTTGATCCTCGGCCATGTTATGGCAAAACCTACGTCGTAATGGCTCGTTAGTCGGCAGCCCTCCATTAGCAGAGCCTAATTATTATTTAATCTGCCATTAGCCCACACGCAACCTAAGGTAAACTTCAGAAATGGATAATAATAAACTTCTTTCGAAATATTACTTGTGATTCTTAAATTCCAGTAATATTATTCTACAGGTTGGATACAATTTTTGTTTTAAATGCAAGAGGTCTACGCCTCTACGGACGTCTGCTCCCTAATAACACATCAGAAAATATATGCAGCAATAGCGGAAACGCTGGCATAGGCGTGAAAAAGGGCTTAACAGGTTTACACTCCAACACCTAACCCTCTTATTCATAAAAGTTTAACTTAAAATCATCGATATAAGAAGACAATAGATCTGCTTACTTGTTCGGATTGTTACAAGCCTAGCGTCACCACTTTGCGACGGGGTGAAGCAGGTGAAGAGGCTTTCAATATTTAGCCATTGGTTCAACTTTGAATCTTATCGTAAGTGAATTAAGTGCTTCTAAGTTTTCTAACTAGCAGCGACACAGGCGTCGGATAGCAGAACTAAAAATATGACGCAAACGTAAAACGTACAAAACGCAGACCTGTTTACTTGACAATTGGCACATACAGTTTTATTCAGGCTATCCAACATAGTCTACCAAATAGACTATGGTCGGCTACTCTGCCACTGCGTTGTACACAGTTCTATAGTTTTTTCATTACGGTGCTTAAAATGGTGTTCTCGATACGCTGCGCCGCCTGAGAGTCTAGTGTAAGTTTTTGTCACAATAAACGCTCTAACGCGATGGAAGCAAACACAGCGCCTCTTGCGGCGCGTATTTGCAACAAAATGTTTCCATTTAATTTAGAAGTTACCGTTGAGGTGGATCGTTTCGTTTGAGGCGGGAATTTCAAAATTTGCTCGGTTTTTAATTTATTGCAGCCAATTGGTGTGATTTTTTATCAATTCAAGTAGTTTCCTGGTAGTAAAACACTGTTTTTTATGCGATTGTGGTATGACTATAGAAATTCAAGTTACTTATTTTTAAATAATTGTACTCTTTATACATCAACGGACTTTAAGGCATTAAATGCACAATTATTTAAAATCAGCAGCTAGAACTTTCAAAAACAAAGCACAGTGCCCTAACAATCAGTATTATACTACCGGAAAAACACTTGAATTGATAAAAAGTCATACCATTTAGCCACGATAAAAAATTAAAAACAGTGAATATTTCAAAATTCCCGCTTAATAAGAAGCGATCCTCCTTAACGCGTTCGAAACGTTTTTTTTTTTTCAGAAAACTTACACTAAGGTCTTCTATACATATATTTAATAGCTCTACGTATTGAAGTCGCGGGCAAAAGCTTGTTTGTAATGTAAGTAAGATCAACCCTGGGAAATGGTTGAGAGACTGTATATTCAAGCAGCCTAAATCAATAGTGAGTGTAATTGGTCGCTTATTACAGCACTTGTACGAGTAGACGTAGCTTAATAGGCTTGTATAGTCGACCAAGTAATTGCTTGACCACTTTTCAACCTTATCCCGTTGTAATACGGTCGAAAAGTGGTCAAGCAATTTCATGGTCGACTATACGTATGAAGCATTTCTCACTTCTTTTTATGACGCGAATATTCACTTTTATTCCCTCGTGAATACGACGTAAGCCCTTTCACGTGGTTATTAAATTTTTGGCATGTTCTTTTTTCGATGAATGTAAGGTTTCGTGTTGAAAATGAATAAGGAGTACATTTTTGCAAAGGATTTTAAGACTGCCTTTATTTTTGTTAATATGCGGCGCTAATGTGCGGTGGAATAAAAATTACAAAACAGTTTTGACCTCCATTAAATAATGTTTCTGTTATTGGTTTGTTTCCGACTGTCCTTAACAAGACTGGTCAAGATTTGTTTGTAAATAAATGAAATAAAAACTAAGGTATACTAAGGTATAATTTGGATAAACTATACTTAAAATTTCAAGTCAATTTCTTTATCTCTTATGTGCGTCCCTTTCTTATGATACTAGTTTGACAGAGACGCAGGGAGAGATAAGTTAAACCTAGGCGGTCATGCTAGGGCAATGATATTAAATTATTATATGGATATACAGTGTCATACTAAATGACAGCAGAAAAACGGCCCGACATGAGAACACAGGTTGACGCCAATGTTACAAATGCAAATTATTAGTTTGCCATTTATAGTCATTGGATTTACAACTTTACGTCTGAAAGCATAAAACAAAAATTTATTAAGTTTCGTTGCAAATAGGTTTTTTTACAAAATAATAGTATTGTCAGCAGCGCCGTCGGTTCGACAGACTGACAGTGAGAGCGATTGTCGATTTGTTGGTGACAACATGGCGGGGATCCGTTGACTATAGGCATCTATGGCGACGTGTTCGCCGTAGGAAACCTGCTCTAAAACCGTCAAAACACAACGCCCTTTAGTCAAAATCTAAAAAAAAGTAGTTTTTAATAGTTTCGAGTTTCAAGTTTTCAACTCATGAACGTGACTTAAAAAAACGTTACAATTGGCTTTTATATTTCGCGTGTTTATTAAAGAGTAAATAAAAATATCCTCTGATTAGAACGCATTTATTTTACTTTGTTTAAAAACACATTTTATGTATTTTGTAACTTCACAAGCAAAACATTTCATCCAATTAGTGTGATAGGGATACTTTAAGTTAATATATTTTTGTAACAATATCTTGTTACAAGGTGCTCATTATTTTCATTTTATAATTTATTAACTACTAGCGACACGCCGCGGCTTCGCACGGGTATAGTAGACAAAGAAATTGCTTGACCTCTTTTCGACCGTATTACAAAGGGATAAGGTTCAAAAGTGGTCAAGCAATTGCTTGGTCGACTGTACATTATATTGTAATGTACATAGAACTCTCCGTAGAAAAAATCGTAGGGCACGCCTCCCCCCCTCCGCATGATACAAAACTTTGCAAATAAAGCACAATGATATCGTATATTAAAGTTAATGTCGTATATATTATACTTAGTTAATTTGGCGGATGGTAGGACCTTGTGCAAGATCCGTCCGGATCGCTACCACCATGTTTCTCGCTAATCCTGCCGCTAAGCAGTAGTGCTTGCACTGTTGTGTTCCGGCGTGGAGAACAAGACAGCCGGTGCAATTACAGGCACAAGAGGTATTCCATCTTATCCCTCTGGGTTGGCAACGCAAGATTCCTATGTGCTGTATTTAAGCATATAATTGGGCAATGAATCACTGCCATCATTGCCAATGATGATGATGATGAATAAGTAAACGTATTAATTACCTACCGTCTCAGATTCAGTTATCGTTATCCTGGATACGGGAAGCCGGTCCGGGATCCAGCCGAGCCTGCATCAATCTCAATCAGGGTATCGCTAAATCGCTGCTACCATCGGTTCTCGATCCTCTTTTTTATGAGAAAGATGCCTCGTATAGAGGCGGAACACGCGTAGATCATTTAGTTTAAGTTTATTGTGGTAGTTTATAGTTGAGCCTGTGTGATGTATTTTGTTTCATGTGGAAGCGGAGGAGGGTGGGTTTTGCATGTGCACGGTACTGGCAGTCGCTTTTCACCTTTGGGCTCGTCAACAAAATACTAACAAACTGTCATAAATTACCTTGCTAAGTCGCGAAACCAACGCGGTTTCGCGGAGTGCCAAGGCAATTCTCTGTTAAAGTTTTGCACTATTTTGTTGTAAATCTATTCTAATCGACACTATCTACATCTATAATAAAAAGGTAAAATTTGTTTGTTTGTATACGTATGGGGGGGGGGGGGGGCAATCTCTGATACTACTGAACCTGAAAACAATAATAATAATTTTGCGGGTACTAGGACCTTGTGCAAGGTCCATCCGGATCGCCACCACCATCTTGCTCGCTAATACTGCCGCTAAGCAGCAGTGTTTACACAATTGTGTTCCGGCGTGGAGGGTAAGACAGCCGGCGTAATTACTGGCACAACAGTTCCATCTTAGCCCTCTGGGTTGGCAACGCATCCTTGGTGTTGCGGGTGTTTATAGGTGGTGGTGATCACTTACCATCAGGTGACCCACTTGCTTGTTGGCTTCCTATGTTGTATAAAAAACCTAACACGCAGTTATGGACACAGAGTCTGTAAAGTCAACTTATTCAATCGATAAAACCAAATATGTATTCCAATGGTAGCACCGCTGCTTTCCAACAGTCAGGAATTAGGTTTGACGGGGTTCATTGAATTTTAATGGGAATCTAGAATCCGTAATGAGTAAAGTTCTTTATATTTATATTTCTAATGGTGCTTTTTAATTACTGGTTTTCTAAGATCCGCATACTTTATGACTAGCACAAGGGGTATTCCATCTTAGCCCTCTGGATTGGCAACGCATCTGCAATATGCTTGGTATTGTGGGTGTCTATGGGCGGTGGCAATCACTTGCCATCAGGCGAACCACTTGCTTATTTTTCTACCTATGTTGTATAAAAAAAATATGTAAAAAAACATACATACATAATTTAGGAAACCTACGCTGTTACAAGGAATTAGCTGTTTGTAAATAGCCATTAGGTACAGCTAATAGCCTACAGTCTGTAGACTTCCCAGTGGGGGGGAGACTAATGCGCAGGTTATTTCGAACGCCTACGGGAATGACTAAAAGGCCCTTCACATTTGGTACTAATCTCACAATCTTATCCCACAATCTCAAATCTACGTTAAATTATTTTTTTTATACAGTAATTGAGTGATTTTTTAAACAATTTAGGAAGGCAAACAAGCAAGTAGGTCACCTGATGGTAAGTGACCACCACCGCCTATAGACACCCGCAACTCCAAGGATATTGCAGATGCGTTGCCAACCCAGAGGGCTAAGATGGAATACCTCTTGTGCCAGTAATTTCACCGGCTGTCTTGCTCTCTATGACGAAACACAACAGTGCAAGCACTGCTGCTTAGCGCCTGGAGCAAGCAAGATGGTGGTAGCGATCCGGACGGGCTTTGCACAAGGTTCTACCACCCGCAAAATATTTATATTAATACTAGCCACTTGCCCTATCTTCGCACGGACACAATAGGATTGTAATTTACATTAAAACCTGAGACAAAAACTTTCCAGTTTTTTTTTTTTAAATAACTTTGAAAACCGTATCAAAATCCACTGCGTGGTTTAAAAGAAGGAAGTGGCCGAAGTGCAATAGTTTCATGAACTTTAACAGTCAGAACCCATTAAAATTGTAGACCGGCTCAAATCATCCCAAAAATGGGTCCCGACTGTTAAAGTTCATGAAACTATTGCAATGATGTAGTAATTTAACATTACTTAACAGAATTTCGGATTATTGGACTTGTTTTAGTATTTTCAGTTTGATTAACTTTTTATACAGTTGGATTTTTTAATTTTTAGTAAATTTTTTTTTGTAACTAAGAAATTCTCAACAATTTCTGCGTTCGTAGAATATTGTTTGCAGTTCATCTTGAAGAATTTTCTCGGTGTTTTTATTACATAAATGGAGACAGATTAGTACATAAATGTGCATTGTTTTCCGTTATAATTTTTATTTTAAGAGCTTGCAGCTTAGTAGCTAGTGCTCCTAGCAGACTAAACGCGGTTTTTTGGTAGCGGAACTACAAAAGTTTTCCCCAAATCCATAGCAAACACCAAATTAACATCTTTAGCGTAACCTAGACTAGATCACGGATGTATAATGTATAAATTTAACACAGTTCTTCGACTTCGAGCTTCGTCTTCGGCTTTGATGGAATGATAACAATGTAAGGCTTGGTGCACACTAAATTATATTTGGTGGTTTTTAATGGACACTAGTTGACTTTCTTGCCGGTATCTTCTCATCAGAGTTTTTGTTCCGAACCGGCGGTAAATTTTCCGATATTCGTATGTGCTTTGTAAATCTAATCTGAATGCCTAAAGATATTTTTACTTTAGCTTTAAATTTAAATTTTCTTGTAAATTCTCACTTTTGTTCGTATCGTCACTGTCTACCAGTTTTCATTTAGTTTTAGTTTAGTTTTTATTATCCTAAGGGTCCCACTGAAAATCAACATCTCGGTTTATCGAGGCAGTATGCTGAGTGGGGATCTTCCTACAGATGTTCATTACGATATAAATGTTTAGGATATCTCTATTCTGCCCTTAATGATTATTATGTTTATATCTTTACCTATATCTTGTTGAATAGTCTCAAATGTGTTTCTTTCTTTCTTCCTTCTTTCAACAGTGGTTAGAAATGTCTTACCACGGTATGAACTAGGCAAACCCAGATTTTCTCTAAGCAAAAACCGGTATTAACCGGTTTTTCTTAGAGAAACTAACCGGGTTTCCACTCTCTAGTGTGAACTTAGCTGTATTCGGTTAGCATGCGGCGCGCGCGTTGCGAGCTTAATGTTTGATCGTGGTGATTTAGCGCAGGCGCCCTGGTGGAATAGCAATGCCGACACGTGGTGCCAACGACTCAACGGACCACGAGGTCTGATGCTTAGCAAATCTGTGATCAGTCCACTTACCACGAATCTTCTTGATACGCGTTTATTCGCTACGTATCTCAGTGCGTCACTCTTCTTTTGGGTTGGTTAGAACAAGACACTGAGTTACGTAGCGAGTTAACGCATATTAAGAAGATTTGTGCTATGTGCGTACCAGTGATTGACGTCAAAACACTAAATAGTTGTTAAATGGGATATTGTAGTCAATTTGCTTCTTGATTATATATTTGCACACAACAGTGTAAGCAGTACCTACTGCTTAGTGATTGGATTAGCGAGCAAGATGGTGGTAGAGATTCAGGTGGACCTTACACAAGGTCTTACCACCTGTGGCCCGTTTCACGAAGCTACAAGTTACAATTTTACAAGTCTAAACCGGCAGCATTGGTCAATAATGACCAATAGCAATGGGCATAATGACCAATGTTGTCGTTTTAGACCTGTAAGATTGTAACTTGTAGCTTCGTGAAACGAGCCACTGCTATCCATTTAGGTCAGGTCCTTCAGAACCCTATCGCCCCAATCAGTATCTAGGACGACGAACTCAATGCTTTCCGCTACGTAAACATACGAGTACATATATGTAGAGTGGATTATTATCCTACTAATATTATAAACGCGAAAGTTTGTAAGTATGGATGGCTGTTTGTTACTCTTTCACGTAAAAACTCCTAAATGGATTTGGATGAAATTTGGCACACATATAGTTTAAAACCTGGATTAACACATAGGATACTTTTTATCCAGTAAAAATGCATAATTCCCACGGGATAGCGTTAAGTGAGTTATACGCCACTGTGACGTCATGAGCAGCAAAGCAACTAATTCTCATTAATTCGTCCAGGAAATATTGCAGATTGCATGTCGGCTGCACGTTTGCTTGATTCAATTAAACAAGTCTACGTGGACGAAGTCGCGGGCAAAAGCTAGTTATTTATATAATCTCCAACAATGCTTGGATGGCTCTGCGCCATACATGAAAAGGCGAACGCAATAAAAAGCCATTTTATCGGAATCTTTTGTTCTATCGCTTACTTCGCGCGTCGGCACGCGAGCGGCAAGGTTAATATAATACGCAGTTGAGTTCCTTCGTTGAAAAACCGTTAAGTAAGGGAAAATAATGACATAGAAAACCTTTTGAAATTACATACAGAACGAGGAAACGCGCAAGATAGTCAACCAAGTACCCAAAATAAGCACGCATTGCCGGTGCAATTACTGGCACAAGAGGTATTCCATCTTAGCCCTCTGGGTTGGCAACACATCTGCAATCCCTTTAGTGTTGTGGGTGTCTATGGGCGGTGGTGATCACTTACCATCAGGTGACCCACTTGCTCGTTTGTCTTCCTATGTATAAAAAAAATTGAAAGTTTGGCGATTTTTTTTTGTAAAACTTTACGGTCGTTTCCGACCGTAAAGCGTGGTCAAGCTATTTCTTAGTCGACTATACCCTTTAATATAAAAATGACAGAGCACCACCTGGACAGCTCTTACCCATATGCTAAATTTTTGTTGTGTCCGTAATTTTCGTGTTTTAGTAACTACTTAGAAATATAGATGCAGTCCCTTGAAGCCGTGAAAAGGTCAAGCTTTTATGTCAGCGCTATTAAAAAGATACGGCCGTTTATGTCGCATATTTCATCCATTCGCAAGGCACTCAAAAACCTACAGCGTACTTTCCGTTGACCGGGATTCGAATCTCATACCGGTCATAGTGCAAAAATGCTTTTTGTTTGTTTGTAAGGATTTTTCTAGATTTTTCCTGTATTTTCTGGTAATTTTGTACGAAACCATCGGTGAGCGAGTACGATTCGCACTTGGCCAGTTTTTTATTTTGCATTTGGTGACCAAAATTGTAAAGTAAAAGCAGAGCATAACAGTGCATTGATAACTCCACGATAACTTTTATTCGAAAGCAAAGCAAAAAGCACAAAACAAACACTGACAACGGCCCGACGAACAGTAAAATCGCATTGTGATACCCAGTTGTCATTCACACGGCCTTGTTCTTACCAGATCAAACCGTGAATAATATTTTTAAGAATTCCGTAGTTCCGTATCTCATAAAAAACCCTTATAAGATCACTTTTTTGTCCGTCTGTCCTTCTGTATAAATAAATACCTACAAGTACAGAAGTCTCACTTCGAACAAAAACGGCGTTTAGATATAAGAAACGCCCTATTGTATGCCTCTCTGTCTATCGTATGACTCTTATTCCTTCGCACGAGCGGCAGCTCAATCGCTGCGGCCCCAGTGCAGTGGTGCACCGAACGACGTAGCTCTGCAAAGTATGCAGCGCCTACTGCAACCAGCAAATAGCTATAGTGTGCCTCTGTGAATATAAAAAAAACCGGCCAAGTGCGCGGCTGACTCGCGCACGAAGGGTTCCGTACCATTATTTATAATAACGAGCGGCAAAATCATGTCTGTTGTTGGGAGCTTCCTTAAATATTTGTTTTATACTGTTTTTTAGTATTTGTTGTTATAGTGGCAACAAAAATACATCATCTATGAAAAATTTAATTGTCTAACTATCACAGTGACAAATGGACAGGCAGACAGACGGACGGACAGCGGAGTCTTAGTAATAGTGTTCCGTTTTACCTTTTGGAGACGGAAGCCTAAAAAAGTATACCTAAGCCCTAGCAAGCCTAGGGAGATAGACAAAAGCTTTAAACTTAATCCCCACTTTTCCCCACAGATTAAACGCACTGAGCGATAAAACAGAAACAGATAACTCCGCTCCACTACACGTCACCCTTAAAACAATCAAAACCAAATTAAAAACTCATAACCGGCTTATCCTCAATCAGTAGCTCCAATGTACTCGAGACACCTACAGGATACAAGAAAAAAAAGCGGTATGCAGAGCGTAAATCCCCTTCCCCGGTGTCACAGTAAAAATAAGAGCAGTCAAACAACATCATACGGCCACACGGTATGACCATAGGGTCATATCGAACGTGGTGTCACCCGATAGGTTTAGATTTTACGTTTAAGGTTTTAGTTTTCAGTTCAGGGCTCTACTGAAAATCAACGCTTTCAGCATTAACAGTGAATTTTTTAAACTTGTTTTTTTCTGTTTTTTTCTTCTCTTTGCTAAATATTTATTTTCTTTCTTTCTTTATTTCTTTCTTTCATATGAACGTCCGATACGACGTACTAGTACACACGTGCCACAAAAAGGTCTTTTCATTGCGACAGGGAGGTAAGCATGCAGATTACACTATAAGTGATCACCACCATCTATAGCAACCAGCGATCCCAAGAGAATCGTTGATCCATTGCCCGCGCCTTCCAATCAATCAATCAATCAAGCTTCCATGTCCCTATTACTTCACGTTAGTATTACGTTGGTGTGGTATTCCTCTGGTTGGCCCGGCCTATTCGTACTGCAACCAGCAACAGCATTGTTATTTTCCAAGAGCATCAGCGTCACACTCGAAGTCGAGGCATCGTCCTGCCTCGCTCGCTTGAGCAATCGCGCTAGAGCAAGACAAGAGCTCGTCGCTGTGGCGCTTAGAGCATCACTCCCCAGGTAGTGTAGTGCAGTGTTGCTCTCTAAATGAGCTTCGCAATGCAGTCAGTTGCGAGTGTCGCTGTGCTTATTTTTGATGACTTGGGGGGTGGGGGGGTCTAGATGGTGATTACGTCAGCAGTAGTTATTTACTTTTTTACACATATGGAACTGATGTGCATTATTCAAAATTTAGAGCACCAAGATGTTGAATGGTTCGATGAGATGAGAACGACGTAGGCATTCCAAAATCGGATAAAAGTGAGCAGACATACAACATTGAGGAGCACTTTTTAATAAAAGAAAAATGCATATACCTGCCAATGTTTACGTAAGCATGGGGGGGAGGGGTAAGAGCTTTGATTACTTTCGCTGACCAGGGGGAAGGGGGGGTAAATAATTGTAGTAAATCTGCTTACGTAATACTTGAACGGCCCCTTGGAATATAATTTGACAGTAACGTCAACACACTGTCATTTCAATAGACTTGCGTCAAGCTTCATTGCCTTCCTATTTAATAAAAAAGCTTTATTCCTATATGTATAAAATGACAGGGGGCCGACGTTGCTCTCCAATTATATTCTAATTGCAGTTTGATAATATTCGAAAATTGAATCGAATAGCAAGGCATCTTCATCGTTCACGTGTCAAACGAAGCAGTGCATCTCTTTCGCTCACCCGAACGTTTTCACGAATACGCTCGTGTTAATCCGTAAAGCATAATTAAGATACTGCTTTTTATATTTACTGTGCCAGTACCCATTCAAACCAACGTTGGTGCCACTGGCAAACTCAATAGCAATCATATTTGGACCTTGTTACTTGGCTTATAAGGGATGATTTCAGCGGTAGGAAAGAAATTAAGTTCTCATGATACTTCCTTCGACATGTGTTGTATGATTTTGCGTGCTTTAGACAGTTGTTGGAAGCGAGTGCTCGTTCATTGAATAAGTTAGTTAAAATTAAGCTAAAAATGTCATTAAGAGAAACAGGAAGGATTTTCAATCAATTTATACAGCTGTTTTAACTGATTAAAAAAAAGAAAAAGCTCTAAGAGGGTTGTGTACCTTAAAAAGGGCTCTCCATATAAATTGCGGTAACGTTTTTCATCCTCTAAACTTTAATCATGCTGTTATCATGTCTTAGAATTAGATTTTTTTCATATTCTTCCATAATTTTTCAAATATTTGCATTTTAGTAGTTTCATACAAATAAAAAAGTAAATATTTTCAAAACTATTAGCATTAAAAATCAAAATATACAAACCTAGTTTTAAGGCATGACAACATTATATTAAATCACGGCAACAGCATAATTGGTTTAGAGGGTGGCAAACGTTATCGCCAAGTGTATTGTGAACGAGATATCTACACAATTAAAAAGTCTTAATTCTGTCTTTGGTTTGTGATACTTAGTACTTTTTTTTACTTTAATTCCCTCTTTTAATTCACTTAAAATCCCCATAAAAATACTAAATCTTTTAACAATGGTTTATTAGATTTATTATTAAATACGAAATATTATTAATTTGAAGCAAATTTTTAAAACAAAGTAGATACCTAACATAGATACTACGTAGGTAAGTATACATAGATTTATCGCGCGCCAAATTAATAAAACATGCCTACGTCCACCCTCCTTTTAGGGGGGTGTAAATTCCGTCGAAAATGACGTTCTACGTAGACAGGAGCTACTGGGGTAGCTCGTAAAACCACTTACCACTACTACAGGGCCCCATACCTCAATTTACAGTGTTCCAAAAAGAACCTACAGACGAAAGATTTAGGGTTTAAGTTTGGGTGTTACAAAATTTAAAGTAGGATCTTTTGTGATAGTTTGTCCCCGATAAAGACGCGCTTCGAGATTGCTTAGCACGACACCTGCGTACGTTTGATGGAGAAAACCTTCTGATTTTTATAACAAGCATAAAGCCAGTTTTAAACTAAAATCACAAGAAAATGGACGAAATAAAAACGTCAGAGAAGCAAAAATGGACCTTGTACTCTTGGGCGAATCTTTATTCTATTGTGTTCCGAACACTGTCCAAAACGTTTTCCACCCTCTAAACTTTAACCTATAGTCATAGTTTTTAGGGTTCCGTACCCAAAAGGATAAAACGGAACCCTATTACTAAGACTCCGCTGTCCGTCCGTCCGTCATTCCGTCCGTCTGTCTCCAGGCTGTATGTTATGAACCGTGATAGTTAGAAAGTTGAAATTTTTACAGATGATGTATTTCTGTTGCCGCTATAACAAGAAATACTAAAAACCAAAATAAATTAAATATTTATTTATTAAAGATAATGGTACGGAACCCTTCGTGCGCAAGTCGGACTCGCACTTGGTCGGTTTTTTTTGGTATTTTGTCATTATGTCTTAGAACTAGGTTTGTATTTTCTGATTTTTTTCATAAATTGGTAGACCCCGCTGTGGTGTGGTGTTTTTTTAAGTACTCTCAACAAAATGAAACCCTGCATGACCCATCATGGAACTATGTCAAAGTGACGTTATAAGTCAAATACTGAGAAGTCTGTCACTATTTTACGTATTGTGTGAAATTGACACGGTTTTAAGATCAGGGTTCTATTTTTTCGATAGTACACGTAAACTAATTATTCAAATCCAATATTTTATTACTAATTTTATCGGCCTATTAAATTATTTATTTCTTTATGTCGTTATCCCTGGTTTTTATTAAAATAGTTATATTTACGACTTCCTTCAAATCAGGTGTCGCGAAATTCCGTTCGACAAAATTTATGGATTTCATTATGCTAATCCTTTGCTAGGCTATACAGTTATGTGAAAATGTCGATGTTCCCACGACGCTATGTACCTTTAATACATATAAAACATTACTTTATGTTTAAAACCTACCTAACAGAACAAAGTGCTCAAAAATATCGGTAAATAGGTACTTAATACATATACTTAGCCTTTTTGTTTTAATAGTTTTAACTTTTTATTTTCTTTGTAATTATAATAAATATGAATGACATTCTTTAAAGTATTTGTCGATTTGTACTAATAACAAATGTTTTTTATTTATTTATTATCTTATGAACACTCGATAAGAAATCTATCGATGTATTTCAAGGCGATGTTTGAACAATTTTAATTACCTGTTAAAAATATTTTTAAGCTTATTTAATTGGATATCGAGTAATTTATGAATGAATTATTTTCGATTAAGTATTTTAGATTTATTTTGATTTGAAAAACCTCAAGCCCCTACTAAAATACTGCGCACGGATTTCTTTTAAATTTTTGACATTTAATTTCAGCTTACTATACAAAATAAAATGTTAGTTGGTTCGTCTTCTATGCACATTTTCGCACATTATTCACCCAATTGCTATGCCACGAAGGTTGTAAGCACACCATAATTTCTGAGGGTCTAACACAAAAGCGGAATAGCGGAAATAATTTGCGATGAAACTTTCTTATTCCAACTATTAAGAACCTGTCAAGATTTCTGACAAAAACATTGCAACGCATCGTTCTAATAAAACTGCCTCATTACAGAAGTCAAACTTGGTCCTTTTTTTCCTTGGAATGTTTCGTGTGGATTGAATGGTATTATCATCCCTTAAACGAAACCCTCCAAAGCGTTACGGCCACAGATGACTGGGCCGGAAATGATTTGAAGTATCAACAAAACAATATAGCGATTGATTTGTTCGGTCGAACGACGGAGGAAGACTGATTCAACCACTGGGAACACTGACCTATAAGTAATATGGACATCTAGTCAGTGTTTAAAAAATGGCGTATCAAAGAAGGCTAAAAAGAAGACTAAATCTATAATCGCTCGTGCTGTCAGTCTGTCGGACTGACGGCGCTGCTGTCAATACTATTATTTTGTAAAAAAACCTATTTGCAACGAAACTCAATAAATTATTATTTTATGCAGTTAGACGTAAAGTTGTAAATCCAATGACTATAAATGGTAAACTAATAATTTGCATTTGTTACATTGGCGTCGACCTGTATTCTTATGTCGGGCCGTTTTTCTGCTGTCATTTAGTATGAAACTGTACATCCATGCATTATAATATCATTGACTGGGAATTACATAATAATATCTTTTTCTTTATAAATGTATGTATTTTTTACATAGTATAAAGTAAAGTCGCCATATGTTCCTGTCTGTCTTTAATTCCTCATCGTATCTTCGGCCTTACTCCTTCTAAACCACGCAACGGATTTTAACACGGTTTCCCTGTCACCAAATAAATCCTAATTGTAGCCGTTCCGTACGAAGCCGGGGCGGGGCGCAAGTTAAGTATACCGCAATGAAAACAGCAAAAAAACTTGGTCATCTAGGCCCAATTTCATAAACGCGACGGGCGACAGGTGACAGTGACAATTCGCCATACATTACCGTGTCGATGAGTAACGTTACAGACTTAACATCATAGTGGGCAAGCAATGTATTCCGAATTGTCACTGTCAACTGTCGCCTGTTGTGTTTATGAAAATGGGCCCTGGCAGGACCAAGAATGTTTTTATTTTTTACTTTGGAAGGCAAACGAGCAAGTGGGTCACCTGATTGAAGTGATGACCCCCAACACCAAGGTGACTGCAGTGCGTTGCCAACACATTTGGGCTAAGATGGATAACATGTCTAATGTAACATCATTTAAAATTAATTACGATAAATGAATTTTCTACGTTTATGTTGTTGTATGTATAAAAAAAAGGTGATAAAATTACTCCATCGAATGCCAAATCAATACTAACTTCACAAAGCTCTATTACAACCTTCCAAGCCACAGTGACCAGCGCTCGCGCCGCAGTCGCACGCATTGAACCGCGCGCCGGCGTGCTCCGAAAACAAATGCGTGCGCGCATGTGCGAGTGTTATTTGTGCGCGGCGCGGGAACCCGGTGAGTGAGTGTGGTTTTTTGTGTTTCCGTTTGGGTTTCTTTGAAGATAGTAAAGTTAAAGTTAAAAATTTATTACAGGTATTTTAAATATTTGAATATTGTATGAATACAGCTGGAAAAGATGGAACAATATCTAACATATATTGTTTTAAGCTTTCGCGATTTTCACACATATTTATAACGTTATATAACGTCACGGTAGAGTCTACTCGTGACCACGACTGTTGTGACATGGCCGAAACGTCGAGGTAAATTAACAATACACTTTTATCGCGTTAAAGTCCCGATAACGTTATAAATATCTAACATTACTATTAAGACATGTAACTAACCCTTTTTCTGCAAATAAACATTATCTTATATTATCTTATCTAAACTAGCAAGAATGTATCCAGTGGACCCCAAACTAAGCTAGATACAGACCTAGAAAGATCTAGGATCTAGAGACCTAGAAGATACAGATCTTGAAGACGATAATTTAGCTGTGGTTTTGTCAAGTCAAAGTCAAAGTCAAAATATTTTATTCAGATTAGGCTTACAGGTAGCAGCACTTATGAATGTCAAAAAATTTACCACCGGTTCGGAAAAACCTCTGATGAGAAGATACCGGCAAGAAACTAAACGAGGTGTAATTTTTTAAATATATAATGTTATTTTACATCTCAAAAATTTAATTTTTTTACAATTTAACAATTAACACAGCAGGTGTACAATCTTTGGAGCCAGGGATCGCCAATACAGATCGGGATCATCTCCAAACATCCTTGTCCAAGATATAGTCATTGATTTTATAATACGCCCGAGAAATTAATGTCTTCTTGACAATAGATTTAAAATTTGTATCATCAAGTTGATGAAGACTTGGTTCTAATGATTATTTAAAGTGGGTTTACTGTTGGGGGAATTATTTAATTCAGTAGGTACTCAGTTACAATAGGTAGGTCTTCCTGTTACCAGAAGTCCTATAAAAAGTCAATATGGTCGTTGTTTCCGAAACCATAAAAAAATTGCAACAACATCGTAAGTCATTGGTTTGGTTTGTTGTTGTGGTTGTTTTTGGCTTTTCCAATTTGTAATGAAACTCTACATAAGTTTGGTTCCGAAATTTCTTGACTTGACTAGTAGATATTCTTTCTATGTGATAAGCTGTTTATAAATAAGTCTGTTATGTTGTTATGGCGTTTTCATCATAACAACAAAACTTCTATTGTGTCTGTCACCCTGTACGTATAAACGTACGTACATTCTCTATTATGAGTTTAGTTTTTTTCACGGGCCATAGACACCCGCAATACCAAGGAGATTACAGATGCGTTGCCAACCCCGAGGGCTAAGATGGATTTCCTCTTGTGCCTGTAATTACACCGCCTGTCTTGCGCTTTCCAGGCCGGAACACAACAGTGCAAGCACTACTGCTTAGCGGCAGGATTAGCGAGCAAGATGGTGGTAGCGATCCGGACAGACCTTAGACAAGGTCCTACCACTCAAAAATTTGATTTGATTGTGCTTTCAAAAGGCACAACTTATTTTCTGTTATTGATACAATCATGGACTTGCCCCCTCATTCACAGAAATGTACTAATATTTTTTAACTTACAAATGTTTTGTTCCTTTCATTCAAATACAAACGTCACAATGGCAGATAAAGACATAACACATGTTAACTAACATAGGTTTACGCAGCGTTAAAGAAAAAGAGGGTAAGCCATTGTTTAAAGTGAAAACCCTGTCGCAATGACATTGACATTAAGGCATTTATTGTCAAACGGTTCTACGGTGACCTACAAATCAATTCGTTTTATTTTCAATTACCACTACATTGAAATTCAGAAATAAATATTCGAAAAATTACATTCCCTGAATCGTGGCTAGCACAACATTGACGTGCTATTAAAAATCAAGTTACTGGGAAAGATCGGTTCGTCTACGCCCTAATTGTAAAGATATTGTTCAGGGGGCATTCTTTTAGCACGCTAGTAATGATCTCAACACTGAAGCAGCGTTCTGTCTTGCTCTAGGGCTAACATCAGTGAGCGAGACAGCATGCGAATAACGGAGCGGGTGAAGAATTATACATTTACAATCTATTTTGTCCGTAATAAGTGGGTGCGGCCCTACTCTGCGGATTCGAACTATTATACTACGCATTCCGAACGAACTGGTTCAAAACAACAGCAACTAGTTACTAGGGTTTAACTTTAATAAGGATGGAAATAAAATTAACAAACCCTGGCTAAGTATAGTTTAAAAATACCAGCTCAATTTCCAACTGGAAAGCCAAGACTATAATTATTCCGTTTGTATTTTATGCTGTAGAGCCTAATTAATATATTTGGTAAAAAAAAACCATTTACAACATTTATAATTTTGTCTATATAATTAAAAAAAATCGCCCTAAATAGAAAACCATTAAGTAATACTAACTAAATGGTTTTCTATTTAGGGCTATAGGTTTTTTTAATTATATTTCAAACGGCTTACGGTTATGTTTACGGGATACGGTGACGGTTTACGGTTTTTTGCCATTTCTTTTCGATAAAATTATACTATTAAACCGGATGCTGTCGGTGTTTAGCTAGTTCCGACATCGACAAATAATCAAAAAATAAGTTTTTGTTGGTTATGATTGCTCAGTAAACAAAACATAGCTTGAAATTGAACAAGTGTCAAAATCGAGTGTTTTTTTTAATACAGCATCAGTAGGTACGTATGGTTAAATCAGCTAAACGACTTCATTTTAGTTAAGTCTTTCAGCTTTTGAAAGCTAGTGTTTGGTTGGAAATAAAAAAAGTTAAAGCTGTGGATTTTTTTAACTAGATGATATTAAATGTTATAATTTATTTTTAAAGCTAAAAACTAGTGCACGTTCTAAGTTAACGTCATTCTTGCATAAAGCGTGTACCGGAAAAAATCGTGACATAATAATAGTTACTCTTAGTGGTTACGCTACATATCAAAAAACAAATGCCTATGAATAATAATTCTTTCGTAGACAAATGCCCATATTTTTCTTCATCCCTGTTTTGAATATTCCCAAACCTACAACAGCCATGCAGTAAGTATATCGTACGTGTTTAGGCTCGACAAGACCGTTCTCGGTCGTTAAACCAAGTTATCTAACATTTAAATAACTTGAGCATATAAATAGTGACAAACTATTTGAATCCAAGGGCAATCAACCTGATTTTATGCCTTTGGGAGTAAGTTTATTAACATTGTTAATGTATAAGCTTTTAGTGTCTTGGCGATTTTTTAGCGTTCCATGATCAAAGGTCCCCAACTAAGCCAGAGTTCAATGGCATTTCTTCTCTCTAAAAGTAAGTAAATAACAGAGTTATAGAACTGATTAAATACTGTTAATGTTAACGTCTGTAGCCCTATTGAAAAAAAAACCACAAATATCTTAGGACACTTCACATTGAAATTAGTCCGAAACTAAGTAAAGCTTGATTTAGATGGCCTACTAACGGATAGAACAAAATCCTAAATACAGATAGAAAAGAAATAAAAAAAACAATTCTTGCTTATTATTGAGAAATGATGAAAAAATTACATCGTCAATAAAATCTGATTCAAATTCTCATTTTTAAATTTCATTTTGTCCAGCGACCCAACGAATGAACCACTGTGCGCGCGGGCACAATTAAAACCATGTGTCTGACACGTGCAGACACGTGCTATGTGTGTCGACACGACACGACACTCGACACAATGCCTGTCAATGTACGACATGTATGTTGATCCGATAAACTGTCAATCAGCGTTGCCATATAAAACGTCCCTCGAAATCCCCAAATTCGGGGAAATATATTCCCCACATTTTTATTTAAAAAAAACTATCGTATTAAAATATGTAATGTAAAGTCCTGTTCTATGTCATACTGTTCTGTTTAAAATAGAATATCTCAAAACTGCTCTATTACCAGACGTTTTTGCTTGTGCCAACTTATGATGTTGTAGAAATGCATCGTTCTTAAGTCACATAAAATGATTCCGTTCTAAAATTCACATCAAAACTTCGAAGTTCACCTTTATCTCGCATTAAAAGTAAAATGGCTTTAGCATTCTCATGTAAGAAATATACTCATTGTATGCTGGTTACGAAATGTACAATTACGTTATAAAACCTCGTTGTATGTAGTTGTTTTAATATTTGTATAAGACACCCCACACGCATTGCCTACATATTCCACTAATACTATTTATAATTAATGTTAAATAGTAGCAATCACAACTAAACTCATAAAAAATATGACAGTTAGGAAAAAAAAGTGATAACAACCAATTTATTTAATCAATGAATTTATCAACAAGTACCTAGTAGTAGTAAATTAGTAATGTTATAATGATAAATTCGAATACCCTATAAAGATATTTACCACATAATACAAAATTTCCTAAAAAAACCCCGCATTATTCGAGGAATTTTGTCACAAGCTGGCAACACAGCTGTCAATTCACAAGTTACGATTCTATACTTCTGCGTTCTTAGAACAATGGAGTAGTTCACTATAAGACATATTTAGATTTCATCGTCAATTCAAAACATACTGTATTAATTTGAGAGTATGGTTTAATTTCAAAGTGATGACAAAATGTAAATAAGCCTTTTGGAGATCATTCAATGAAATAACGTCAAGTTATCGCGTCATAGAACTATTGCTTGAATAATAATGACTGTATTAGATGTCAAGATAGATAGAAATTTTACAAAAAAACCGGCAACTTTACGCAAAAAAGAAATGTTATATTTAACATAAAACTACAATGAGACTCGGACATATTAATAAAACTGATCACTCACTTTACTCACGTATTATCTCGACTTAAAAATACGTGAGTGATACGTTTTATTAATAAGAAATGTTATTGTTATAATACTTGAGATCAAGCATTCTACTAAGCCAGATCATTACAGAAAAAACCGGTTAAGTGCGTGTCGGACTCGCGCACGAAGAGTTCTGTACTATTATCTATAAAAACGGCAAAAAATCACGTTTGCTGTATGGGAGCCCCCTTAAATATTTAATTTAATCTATTTTTTAGTATTTGTTGTTATAGCGGCAACAAAAATACATCATCTGTGAAAATTTCAACTGTCTATGTATCACGGTTCTTGAGATACAGCCTGGTGACAGACGGCAGACAGCGGTGTCTTAGTATTAGGGTCCCGTTTTACCCTTTGGGTACGGAACCTTAAAAAATTATTGCAAGTTAACCTTAACACCTTTACTGCGTCGTTTGATTCTGGATTGTAGTTCAAGAATTTACAAACATCGCATTGATTGGACTATTAAACCAATGACTTATGAAAATGGATCTTGAAAATATCTTCGCCAACTTTATCTCCCCACTTTAATATTCAGTGCATCTCCGGCCAAACTCGAAACAAGTAAAATCAAACTCAAGAAAAAGGATTTTCTTTATTAGAAAGCTACCTATACAAATTGCCGAAACTTCCAAGTCTACCCTCTAGAGATTACGAAAGGGCAAAATGAGTTTTTGAGTGTTCGCTCTCGTTTGGTATGGAAATGAAGTATTTGCTCTCATGCTACTTTAAAAGGTTCTTTTGGTTTTTACTCGAGCCTTCTAAGACCTATATTGAAATAGAATTTCTTACTAAGGTTACTTTAAAAATATACTAATATTTAACCGAATGTGTAACCATGATCCTATCGGTCTGGTTTCCCTGTCACATAGGTTACAAAGCAGATGTCAGATGCGTCAATGTAACTTGAGTAATTGTCAAAAGAAATAATCACCTAGATTTTAAATTATTCTCGTTCACATTACACATATTTCCAAAAAAACGTTACATATGTAGCTTAACTTAGCCTAAATTGTATTCTGTGTGGCTTTCAATCACTTCAATTAAATTATCGTTAGAAATAATTTTAAAATTACTTTTAGTGTAAGTCTTTTTACAGATGGGATAAGATAACTATCAAGTTATCTTATCCTATCTACATTTAAATATTTGCTCTCAGCGAACGATGAAACCCAAAACACATTTTAGAAGTTTACATTGAGAAAAATAATGGTTTTGTTTAATGAAGAGCTTCATGTGAACCTAACAAGATTAAGCTAAGATCTTAGTTACTGCAGTTAAATGCTAGATACTGCAGCTAAGATCTTAGTTGCTACAGCGAAGATCTTAGTTACTGTTCTTAAGAACTTAGTTACTGCTCCTAAGATCTTAGTTACTGCAACTAAGATCTTAGTTACTGCAACTAATATCTTAGTTACTGCAGCTAAGATCTTAGTTACTGCAACTAAGATCTTAGTTACTGCAACTAATATCTTAGTTACTGCAGCTAAGATCTTAGTTACTGCAGCTAAAATCTTAGTTATTGCAGCTAAGATCTTGTTACTGCAGCTAAGTTCAATTATTACAGTTAAGATCTTCAGTAAATCTGACGTCAAGATCTAAGTTAAAAAACATTTATTATGACATTACACGTGCTACATTAACTGCAGGCAGGATTAAATATCCATGTACTACTCCATTAGCACGCCGCAAGTACCTTTGAAGTTACTACCAACTCTTTAATAATATTCAGAGGTTAACAGAAAAACCTCAACCTCCTGAATACTTAATAAACGAAATGTTACCGTAATCTGTTTTAGAAGGCCCCTAACCCTGCGGTGGCAACTTGTGCGTAATTCGCTAACTCGGGAAGTTACTTGAAAGTGAATTATTTCCTTTTAAATTTATGATTTGTTAATGTTTCCCTGAAGAGCGAAATGGCGGTCACGTCGTAATTTTGCATTAAAATGGCGCACGTATGTAGTAACAAACAGCAATACAATACAATACAATCATGCAATGTAGGCCTATGGTCGGGTATTTCAAATGTTTTCTAATAATTAAAGGAGTGAGTACGAATTATTCGTCCGCAAAATGTCTACGTCTCGTAATGCTTATTTCGCAAATAAATATCATCGCAAAAATAAAGATTTGATCTTATTGATATTTAGACTAAACAATTCTATTTGACTAGCAGTTAGCCTAATCAATCTAAAATTCTTAACTAAATAACAATCTTAAATTATTAATTATGGGGAGTTAAGCTTTGTTCTCGCCTGATCTTCCACTCTTATTAAAAACTCTTAATTTGTAAGTATCTTCGTTCAACAAATTTGGACTGTTTTCTATTACTCCACTCACTCACTGCCTGCATCACTCCAAGAAGGTCTCAGACATCGTAGGTGAAGACCAAGCTTCTGAGGGTCGTGCAAGCGGTTGGAGTCCCGCCATGCCGTGAATTTTATCCATTTGTGGTGAGAGTTCCTACTGACTAGGTGTCGACCTTCACAGAGGAAGAGTTTTAGCCGAAAGGTGTCGCATTCCGACGGTTTCGTGGCCGGTTAACTGACACCGCAAGAGTGCTTACGTTACAGACTTTACGTGCTAGTAATTAAGTTGCTAATTAAGTATAATAAATATTTATGTTAGGCCTAACTGTGCGGCTAGAAATATATTAATTCTATTCTGTTCTATTCTATTACTTAAAAAATAATAGACGTTTGATAATTCTATCAACTTTTTTCCACGGTCTATAATTTCAATGGTACACTTAAACCAATTTAATTGCGTTCAAGTTCATGGTTAAGTTCAAGCCGGCAGTAAAACTAATCCCGAGCGGTTAGGCGTTACAATTACTGGCGGTTAAATTTGAGTTCAACCAAAACAGGTTCAATTTCGGGGCCTGTTAAGTGTTAACGCTGATGACTAGGGGCTCGGTCACAAGGGAGGCGATATTTTCAACTGCCTTATATGCAAGCACGTCCTTATAGTCAAAAAGAAAGAAAGAAAAAGCATGTATTTATTTTAAACTGTTTAACACAATACTCGTTCATACAAATACATACAACACAGGCGGATACAAATAACAAAACATTATGTTGAACAGAATCAAAAAAGGCCCCACTCAGCATACTGCCTCGGTAAATCGAGACGCTGATTTTCAGTGGGATCCTTGAGATTCCTAATACTAAACTAAAAACTAATAAGCAATGCCGACATGAACGAAAGTGTGAAGAAGTTAATCTAACTGCCATCATCTACATAAACCGCGAATGGTAAGACCTTGTGCAAGGTCCGCCCAGATCGCTGCTGTACCATCTTGCTCGCGAATCCAACCGCTAAGTAGCAGTGCTTGCACTGTTGTGCTCCAGCGTGAAGAGCAAGACAACCGGTAAAATTACTGACACAAGAGGTATTCCCTCTTAGCCTTCTGGGTTGACAGCGCATATGCAATCGCCATTGTGATGCGATCGTCTATGGGCGGTGGTGATCACTTACTATCAAGTAGAGATGCGCCGAGTAACACTTTTGCCGAGTAACGAGTACTGAGAATTACTCGGTTCAATTTTTTTACAACCGAGTACTCGGCCGAGTAACTCGGTTCAATAAAATTACCATTTCGCGCGCGTAAACAAGTACAAACAGGTTCGCGTTGATACACCCCTCACCCCCCGCGCCTTTCAACTACCAGTCACTTGATAGTTTGCAAACAAATACTTCACGTTGCGCGCATAGTAGATAAATAATTGAAAAAGTTTGTTAATTAAAGATGACTGTGTGTAGTACTTGATCAGTGATGACCTGATTTTGATTAATACGGTTGTTTTAATTATATCTACCTTATTTAGGTATTGCTTTTCTTAAACCGAGTATACTCGGCATTTAAACCGAGTTATTCGGCCGAGGACGAGTATCAAAAAACCCGCCGAGTACGCCGAGTACCGAGTATCAACCGAGTACTCGGCCCATCTCTACTATCAAGTGACCCACTTACTCGTTTGCCTTTCAATTCTAAATAAAAAAACTGTTCTGAATGCGAGGCATGGTAATCATCGCACATTCTTTTCTGTTATATTCAAAATTGATTTATTACTTTAGGGCCCACCGCCTGACACCTGAGGTACTCCTGAAACCCTTTGGTGCAGACTGTAGGGACACAGGATTGCTTAGCTTACGATATGAGTAACATATGCCCGCTATGCAATCCATACCGTCAGTGTCTCTCGCCGCTCATATCAGCAACATGTATAAAAAAAAATGTTAATTAAATGGAGTTGTACTGGAAGAATGCCTTTAATGAAGCGCCCCCTAAACAGACATCTGTCCTTGGCATTGAAAGACATCAAAAAGTTTCACTCGACACACCAGAAATCCCACACCATCCATCAGGTGTATCATCCTCGGCACTAACCGTCTGTCAGTCTGTCTACACCTTAACTAAGGGCTAATCCACCGCGTGGCGGACCGTTTCATTCACAAAACTGCCCGTAATTGCCCCATTATGCACTGCCCCTTACCTTAATAGTTCCCCTGTTTGGGCCATGAATTATTGAGCGTGTCTTGTTTTTGAATGAGGTTTTAAATCTAGCCCCGCGTCAGGTCCGGCGCAGGATTTGTTTTAAGTTTAGGGTGCATTGACCTTTGCAAGGTTTTCTTGATGTATTTTAATACTAGCTTTCCGCCCGCGTTATTTTTTTCAAGTTAGTTTTTGGCCCATAATCTTTTTTTTTCGATTGCTCCAAGCCCCAGTCGACTCACTGCAGCCATTCTTTTGATAACAAGAGGTTAAAAATTCAGTTTTTTATGGTCAAAAACATATTTCTCTGTAATCTTCAAATTATCACGATGTTTTTTCGTGCCATTATTTTTACCGACTTAGTGTGGCGGGGGAGGACGATATATTATTATTTTATTATATTCTGCCCTTTTAAATCCCAACCCCAAATGCAAAGAGACATGACACAGCGTGGCGTTTAACGCGTCGCGTCATTACGACAGAGTTCTAAGGTGGTACGTGAATGTATTTCCCCTACTGTACGTGCTAGATATTATTTTTGTGAAAGCCTTGGGGATAAATCTCGCAGCCAGGACTTGATAAACTCGAGGGCGTCTTTTCGCAAACAAATCGACAGGTAATCACTTGAAAGTATTTTCCGGTACACAAAAACATCTTGAAGAATGCGTAGGTTTTTGATGGGGCTTTATTTTAGTAGGGAGCTTACAAGTTTTTGTCAAAAATGGCATGGTAACAAACCGGAACAAATTACCTTGCTACTCCGCTTGCTTTTGCTTTCCTGGTTCTAGTTTGTTGAAATGGACCTCCGCAAAGTAACGCCTGAATCTATTAATTATTTAAAATGGCATGGTATTTGCAAAATAATGTTAAAATTAGAGGGCCAGATTTTTTATAGTAGATAGTTCTCATGTACAGCGTAGTCAAAGGCACAATTTTGATATTTTGTGTCTACAAGAACTTGTTTTACGTGGATAAAAAATGTTCACTTACTTCACTTTACTTTTTTTATGTGTAGGTTATTAAAATGCGGTATATGAGCCCTTAGTGTCAGTTTTCTGTCACAAAAAACGTTTCAAACGCGTTAGCGTTAACTTCTAAATTGCTATGGAAACATTATGTTGCAAATAAGCGCCGCAGGGGGCGCTACTTTTACTTCCAAAGGAATTGAGAAGTTAACGCTAACGCGTTTAAGGGTTTTTTTTTGGTTTTTGCAAGACGCTCTGAACTCAACTCAGATATTGTATTACGATTTTTTCCACGAATAAGACCTAGCTAGATTGATTTTTCGCCCCTACGTTGCACATCGCAAAATCACAAAAATCGCTTTTTATGAACGAAATTACAAACAATAAATTGTTTTAAACTTTCGCGACTTTCACACATATTTATAACATTATCGACAATATATTTTTATCGCGCTGAAGTCCCGATAATGTTATAAATATGAAATTACAAACACTTTTGTTTACTTATGATTTTTTTTATTCAAAAACGAGGCAATTAAACATGCGAGTCATTTGATGGGAGAATCACTGCTCCTCATTGAGGCAAGCAACATCAAGAGGGCTGCCGAAGCGTTGCCTGCCTTTTGGTCCCTCTATCTCTTACTATCTGGATATCATCGCAGGCCGTACGAAACGCTATAGCATAGTAGTACCCATGTAGTACCCTTTGTGTGTGGTATACTAACCCAGATCGGTACTATTTGTATCGCTGCTAATACTCTTATCTGGCTGTAGTGAAGCTCTATCAGTATCATCAATAATAGCTTAACTATTAACCATAGAAGTGATTTAAAATTAATCAGACTTTTTATCCACTAAACCGAATAACCATCAATCATAGCCAAGTATAAAATTAATCCAGCTAATTAATCGGCGTCAGATTAATTAATCATACATCTCAATTACCGAACATCCTAGAAAACGATTCTGAGTAGTTGCTAACAAGTCGTCTCAACGAGTGCGAGGAAAGTGCGCGTGGGAACGCACCGTAATGAGGTCCCTTACAGCGACGTGTCGGAATCGTGTCGTGATATTAAAAAGTTGTACATTATGGACATTAACCTGTAACCACTATGTATTTGAGGTAAAAAGTGTAAACACATCAATCTTTGACCTCTACTGTATGTACCACAGAATAAATCAATCCTTATTTAAAACACTTTTTATTTTATTTTTTATTTATTTATAGGAACAGTCATACATAACACAGATGGATAACAAACTATATTTAACATTGACAAAACAGTGCTCGCAGATCAAGTAACATTATGAAAAATAAAAACAAATAATAAATAAAACAGCCTAAACGAAAAGAAAAGAAACAGTACAGTAAAGTTATGATGTTTCTGTGTTCCAGTTGAAATAAAAATATAAGTTATCTCTTATTGTCAAATCAAATACTATTGCAGGTTAACAAAATTATTTTGTTTTTGTAATTAATTATGGTTAAAGATGAATGAATGTTATGTACATGGGCCTAGCTGTCTGAATTGAAAAAAATGGTCATGATTATGAAAATCAAACAACTTATTCTATTAAAGTTTTAAATATTGCAGTGAAATGTAACACAGATATATTCCTACTTACAAAACAAATAATCAAGACAGATTTAGATTAATAAGCAGATCTAAATTCAGTGAAACTTATTGGCAATAATAACATACAAACTATGTGTTCATAAAGCACTCTCAAACTAAACTACGCAGCAACAAGACCTCATTAAAGACATCGTCACTTATACACCATTTCAATTTAAACCTTGTCAAATTGTGTTTAAAGTCCGAAACTGGAATATTATCAAGAGAGAGATAAGCCGTTTTGAAGAGTCCCTCAATAGAGCAGTTGTTTAGCCTATATATGGCTTCGCTCGTGACTAACTCACTAACTAACGCATTGAGAAATGCAGTGATGAACGTTAGAATCTAGTGTTTGCTGTGTTTATTGGACCATTCATTTTGATTGGTTTAGATGCTGAGGAAATCGGTTAATAGGTAATGCTTCACTTGACCCTTGAGAACTTTCTACAGAATAGATTTCTGAGCGTAAACGGCTGAAAAACAATTGACATCCCCGTAATCTGTCACTGGGTGGAGTCACAAAGCATTCACATGTTTTGATTTGTTTCAAGAGGACTGTGTACCTAGCCACAAACAGCGGTAATGTTTTCCACCTTCTAAAACAATACATACGTATAACCATGTTTTTTTAGATATAGTGTTGTTGTCTTAAAACTAGGTTTTTAGGTTCTGATTTTATAAATATTCTTCATCGATTTGTCAATATTTGTATTTTAGGAGAATCATCGAGATTCATCTCACATTTGTCAAAAATGACAGATTTCATGGGATCTGACAGCTAGTTTTGACACATCTTTCAAGTCAAGCAATCTCTAAGTAAACCTAATTCTGATGATTTAATTAACCTACAATTTTTTTGTTATTTAAATTAATGTAATAATTTTGTGTCTGTTATTGTATGCTCCAATGGGCAGGTTATGTGACACTCAGACTTGGATGTATACACCATGATCCTACAATAAACACTAATCCTATTTCTATTTCATCACGACTGCGAGGTCATCTCCTATGACTCAGGAATTAATTGTCCTGCAAGTCTAAAAAACCAATTTTGTTAAAACACTTTTTAGGATGTTTCACAAAATTTGGTAAAGCGCAGCTTGAAAATGTTCGAACCCATGTCATTGTTAACCGAAGCTGTTCACACAGTCATCGTCTCCAACCCTCATAAGCCACAGTTTAAGTCGAGCCGCAGGTTGAGCCGAAGCCGCAGACCGCAGCGTCCGGCGGCGTTCGCTACCGGCCACCTGCCCTTGATTCGGTCAATCACTACCACAGAACCCATAAATAACGTTAAAATAGCATTCCGCGAGAATAGGTAACATGACCAAATTATGTCTGTTCTTAAAAATTTAAAGAATTTGTCAAAATAACAAAAATTATATTTTTAGTTTTTTGTTGTTGAAATATCGCTAATAGAAAACGATACAACCCAAGACACGTGAAAACACTCCATATAAAACGGCTACATATCTATGACGTCACGCCTTGGTATTTTTACTAGTAAATGTATGGAGCGTGAAAGTAAATTGCGAGTATAATAATAATTAGAGCGTTTATATGGTTATTTCCATACTAAAATTTGTTTAATTTTTAACAGGGTTCTGATAAGTACATTTTTAAACGAAGAAAATATATTTGGTAAGTGTTAGCTACAGTGTCAATAGGTACGATCAATACTAAAGTAAAAAAATTAAAACTTACTAGTAACAACTCTTTTACATTCAACAAATTTCTTAATAAGCTTATACATTAGTTTTAACATACTTTTGATACACCAAAGGAAACTATAAAAAGCAAATGAAAGCCTCGTAAAAAGTAGGTTAAAGCGAACTAGCGCAGAGGGAAGCTCCAGCGGTCGCGGGAATCGCTGCACAATGGCTCTCTGTGCTTACAAGGAGCCTGATTCTGATCACACTCAGCCCTGTTGTTCTCTAAGCAACAACACAACAGCGACGAGCTCGACGTTGGGGTATGAGGCACGTTGCGGCAGAGAAGCTGCCTTGACTTCGGACAACGTCGAATGGCCACCATTACGAATACAACACTATTGTCACGAAGTAGACTTAGCTGTTTTAATGAGCGAAACTCTGGGGTAAATAAAATACTTTATTGCGTGAAAGCCCCGCCCCGTTTTACCGTTTAAATTTATATGAAATTCAAGTAAATTAAAAATAATGTAGCAACAACAACGGTACCCTCTCTACGGTACCCTGTTCCAAGTTGTAGGCCGGCTCGATCAATGTAGTTTCATACTCTTTCAAAATACCGGCGTGAAGTAGTAGCTTGCTGCGTACCGTTGGTTGAATGAGAGAGGCGGAGACCTTTATAGAAGTCGAAAGGTCGGCAGCGAATTAGCGATTGACTTGGAATCGCTGGTTATTATGAGCGATGATGATCGCTTCCGATCAGATAACCGGCATGTTCATTTTCTCCATATTCCACTTTAAAAACAACACTAAAATATTGTCAATTGCAAAAAGAATTTCAAATGCTATATAATGAATGGTCTTTAAAGACGAAAGACATTGAAAAATTCGCAAGGTATGGCAGCGGTAATGTGGCGGAAACTGGAATACGCAAGGCACGGAATGCTGATGTCGCAGGTTCGAATCCTGCCATTACCCTAATTTTTCTTTGTGTTGTCATTCATTATATAGCATTTTAAATTTAATTTGAATGTATTTAAAAAATACAAAAAGAAAAATCGAAAAAAAAATTAATATAAATTATTCCGATTACAATAATTGCAAAAAGTCCATGTCTAGAATAAGGCTGCCGCGGCGTGCAATTTTCACGCTGTGAGACTACTCGCCGCTCTTTGGCCATGTTACACTCAAAGAAAGCATTAATTCACTTTAATATTTATTTATCGTTACTCTTGTCCCATGCCTTGAAAAGGAAAGAAGTCCTGCTATACTAGCACGCTAGCGTTTATCGTAGATATAAAGCACCCCTCCCTCCCTCCCATCTCTCTCGTTCAGGCGGTTTGATTAGAAAGGGATAAATGCTTTATGTCAGCGATAAAATTTAGCGGGCTAGAGCCTCTGTAGATTTAGGTAGTAGTTCACTCCGAACAAAGAAATTAACTTATGCAACATCCCACCAAATTCGTAGCATCCCTGACTGTTTCAAACTTAACCACTGTACTTATTTACCTCAACTACTCGTCTAACAAATTTTATTAACATCAGATCAAGTATCGGTTAAACAAATATTAATTCGAACGCTGTAAACTTCGCATCCAAAACCTCGCTTCACTGAGTTAAAAACAAACGATTGGAAACATTTCCGCATCACATAGCTCTTACTAGGAAAATCCAGGTATCTTAGGTCCCTCTTCTCACAACTGTCTGGCCAATTGCACCTTTAGCGTAAGTTTTTGTCACAATGAACATTTTGAACGCGTTAGCGTTAATTTCTCAATTGCTATGGAAATATAGACAGCGCCTATAGCGGCACGTATTCCCAACCAACCGCTTCCATAGTAATTAAGAAGTTAACGCTAACGCGTTCAAAACGTTTGTTGTGACAATAAACTTAAACAAACGTCTCACGAGTCATTTACGCGCTAATTAAAAAACTTTTTTATTGAAAGTCCAATACATAAGTATTCAGTAAAATTAAGAATCATATTCTTGAAATATAAGCTATTATTATAATATATTAATTTGGCGAAAAGGAAAGCGAAGAAGACAATGTAACTTTCTATAGTTTCAGTCTCCTGTCCGCCACAAAACCCGCAAACAACTCGAAGTTAGATGAACCACGATTATACTCGTACGTTCAAAATTTCATTCCAGTTTAATTAAAAAACAATATATTATATCTAACCGGTATAGTACCGGGAATTGAACCAAGCCCCCAATTCTGGTATTCTTCAAGATTCCTTTCACATTTGAGATATGTCAAAAATGAAAGCTTTTGGAGGAATCTGGGCCCAATTTCAAAACATGACAGGCGACAGGTGACAGTGACAATTCGTTATACATTGCTTGTCCACTAGGATGTTAAGTCTGTAAGTCTGTAGCGTTACTTGTCGACACAGTTATGTACAGCGAATTGTTACCTGCCGCCTGTCGTGTTTATGAAATTGGGGCCAGATCGCTCTTTTTGACATAACATATCCCTACTGTCACTCGAGAACTCTACTGACACGAGAATTGCTCCGCAGAGCGGTATCGTTGTTAGTACCAATTCCAAGCCACGCCTGCCCACAATATGTCAATAAATGACGGATGTACGTACGGTACGGACCGAGGATTGACTGCGTTTAGATTTGCCTAAATCCCCGGCGGCCATTTTGCTAAATCCCGCAAACCTTTTTGAGAAATGTCACATACGAACTGATTGATGGGTATTTAGTAAAACGGGAGGGGTTAGTGGAGTTTTCCTTCTGTTACTTTGTTGTTTACCTCTAAGTGTAGGTTCCGGTACTTTAGAATTAGTACTTACTTCTAATTATTTTTTTCACAAAAAATACCTCATGATTCGCACAGCTTCCCTGTATGGAATAATGGTTTTTGATTTCATCATACTATTCATTAAAAAAAACAATGTTTTTAACGAATCGTAAAACCACAATGTGCCTACGTATTGTAAATTCATTCTCTTTTGTAATAACACCCCGAAATAGAAAGGGACTTGGACGATCCGATAAATATTCAGGAGGTATTTTTTGCGAGTTTTTCTCTGGAAGTTATGAAAACGTTTTCCCTGTATTGAATACAGATTAGGCGTTTTATTGTTACAGGTGTTCGCTGAAGGAAAATGCAAACTAAAAACATCAATCTTAGTCTGGATCATAATAACAAGGACAGCGAGAAGGTAAGTGGGATTTTTTTAAAGATTTTTGTAACTAATTATACCTCATATTTTTATACTTAACAAAAATACATAAAACAGATATTTTTTTCGTGACAATTCCTAAGTAGTTTGATTGTAAAGATAAACCTAAAAATCAGACATAAATAAAGACAATGATATTAAAAAAAAACATGTCAGTGAATAAAGACAAATAGACCTTCGACAATTTCTCTCCCATATCTCAAGTATAAATCAATGAATAATGTAGAGCAACGAAAATACTATATATTAGTCATAATTTGTTATAAATCAGAATAATTTAGGCAGTAAGCGCAACACACGACGGATAATACAAAATAAATGGTTTATTCATTGATTTACATTAGCCCATCATTAGCCATTTATCTTGATACTTTATAATAATTTGCTTAATAGCGCTACTAGCGCCATCTATTTAATAAACAGCGTTCCTCGTCCTCCACTTTGCTAGTTAGCTCGTCCGTCTGCCGCTGCTTTCATTAATACGAACTCTATATCAGAGGTGGCGCTGCTGTGCTTAAAAGTTTATACTAGAGACAACACTCAACTCAAATTAAAGTCGAGGGACCACACTCCTAGTATGTAAATTCATCGTTACCATCGTTGCCACTTTAGCGGTTTTGTCGCCAGAACTGGTATTTTTAGGACGACGTCAGCAACTACTTTTGCAAAGGTTTCATACAGCGACTTTTCAATGGCCATTGTTCCTGGACCACCAAATGTAGCTACATTTTAACCCAATTTTACTTGAGCTAGTGTCTTTCTCAACATTTCTTGCGGCTTTTATAAGACTAAGGTGACAACACTGACCACTTATTTTAGTTTCCTTTAGCTTAAGTCCTAGATAGATTTCTAACCTCAAACTTTGTTCCAGAAGATGGGTCGCCAGGAGCCAGGGTCACTGCCCCCGCTTCCCAACGCAGTCACGGCTCCAGCCTTGGGTTCCGCGTACCCAGGTCAGTATCGCGTCACATGCAAATCGCTTCTCGCGCCGACACGCGCCGGGTTCTCTGAAAAGGTTGATTGAAGTTGATGCACAATGGAACCGTACCACATTCCATAATGTCATAATGTATCGTTTGGTTTGACCTAACTATAAAGGACTAGCTTATCCTCGTGACTATTTCCACGTAGTTTTTGGATTAAGTAGCACACACAGAGCTTTGTAAGCTCTGAATGTCTATGAAATTAGTGTCAGTTTTTCAGTGCCAGCTTTTATGAATCGACCTATACTTGGGTTCAACCTCCAATTTCTTTTAAACACCTTAACGCTTTAAAACCCAGAACGCCGACACATAATACCGCTGTCACAACTTTGCAGTAATTTGACGCACATGTGCGTTTGCGGCACCTGTAAAAATCTCAGGGTAAATGGTGGCAATGAATATGGTAATGATGAAACACCAAAATTCCTGGCAACGAATCAGCGACTCTCTTAGGTGTTACTGGTTGAATGAGCGGCGGTGATGACTTGCGTCAGGCGACCTGCTTGCTCGTTTTCCTTCCTTTTTCATAAAAAACGTAATAGTAAAGACAACATACAGCGGCCTATGAATCAAATTCGTTGAATGAACATGATGATTAAAGTAAAATTAATCAACTCTGCAAAGGTAAATTTTTCATACTTAATAGATTCAGGCGTTACTTTGCAGAGGTCTATACAAAAAAAATTGAAAAATTACCCTACTACTCCGCGAAACAACTTCTGGTTTCCCGGAGTAGCAAGGTAACTTGTTTCAGTTCTATGGTTTTGCCCTTAACAAGATCTATAACTCCGATTATAAGGTTTCACTACAGCGGAATTAACTAAACCGCTTTTTTAACTTCCAAACTACCAACTAGATATTATTATCCAATTTTACAACCTGTTCCCGTTTCCCATTGAGCTCTCCACCAAGCCATTTTAGAGCGGCTCAAAAAAAGCACCCCTCGGGCCAGCCCTGTAATATGAGACGCACCCCAAACAAAAAAATGATAGACAAAGATAATAATATATTAAAACGCGTGCAAGCGAGAGGGCTGCACAAAAACGTGACCCACGTTTTCCAGTACACGATTCGTGTGTTCATTTTGCATTAAGACTGTTCGGATCTTGGTTGTTAAAAAGATGATGTGATTTATCTTCGGTGCTATCGAAATTGAACCCAACAGTTTCTTTTACAAGGTTGAATTGCCAATGAAACGTGGGTTCAGATTTAGTGAGTCAGTGTAGTGTGTAGAGTGAATGACACTGTGTCAATAGTGTGTTGTTTTGAGTCGGGCCATTCATTCGAGCAGACACCTGCAGTGCGTGATCAGAAAACAAAACGCAGATTCAAATCTTCCTTTCATTGAATCCTGACGTTAACAAAGGTTTGAGCAAAAACAAAGGAATAAACAAACCGGTGAAAAGACTTTTTGACAGTTTTCGTGCATTTATCCTCGAAGCTGGATCCGCGACGGAAAGCGATTTTTGGATCTTCGGCGGATTTGGATTATTTGACATGTAACAACAGTAAGTTTAAAATAGTTATGAATTGTTTATTTAAGAATATGAATACAAATAAAATATGAAGAATTTAACTTAATAGTTTATACTATTATTTAATACCTTTGACTTACTAATTGTGTAGTCAGGGTCATATTTTATCTGAACAATTTTGAACATTGTCACATTAGCTCTTTTTAGAATTTCGTGTAGTGACTTGTTAATGGTGTTAAAACTACAAAGTACTAATTTGTTCATATGTGTGACACTGGCCGAAGTTTTAAAGTCATTAATTAAAATACCATACAATGTTCCTGCGACGGTCATGTAATGACTTTATTTCTTAATATTAATCGTAACTAAAAGACAACAAGTTTTAATGACGATACCTAGAGTCGAAACAAAAACGAAGATTGCATTATACTATTCTAGCACAGTTATCGATCTCATATTCAAAAAAAGAAACATTTTTTAACTTGCCATTTTTGTTCCCTAGTTGGCCACTAGAGGGCATTAGTAACAATAAAGTTTCCACAATTTTCTTGAGGCGAAAAGCGCCATCTATTGACATTTGCTTAACCATACCACTTTCTTAATAATAACTACAGAACCCTTACGACGAATGGTCTTAATAATGATTGCATTAAACAACAGGACAAATATGAATGCTTCCCATTCTTTCTATACCTCTTTATTATATTAGTGTTGACTACGATTATGAAAAGAAGATTTAAGAAAAACAATATAAAAAGCTATATGTTGGTTTGAAACCTAAATTAGGTGTATAATATTGCAAAATATAGCCAGATAATTTTCGGAACTTCATAATTGCCTCGTTAAGTTCGACGCAGGTACAAAATTCCTTAGAAATAATCGCAATTACGCGTGCGTGGGCGCTGAAATCGGCCTTTGCCTTCACCCATGAGCGGGCAGCAAATCCTTTGTTATTAATAGGTATTTTGTTAGGTTATTAGCCTTTATTTACATAAAGTTATCTTTTGAAACACTGAGTTTCTACCTTACTTTAAGGCTTATTTTAGAAAGCGCCACTAGAAACTTGTTGATAACTAGCCACTAGAAAATTTCGAATTTTCTAACGTATAAAACGAAACAACTGAATTTTTAAACGTTTATAACTAGAGAATAGCTGAATTGGTTCTGATGGAGTTTGTACCAAAATGGAATGAGTAGATGACTGATCAGGTTATTGTTTATTAAGCACAGCCGAATTATGTAGAAGGCAAAAACTAGTGTTTCTATTTCATAAAAGTGATGACACATCAATTTGATAACTTTTTTTTTATTGATAAAAACGTTTACATGACATTACAGTAAAATCAATGCGTCACGAAACTTACACTAACAATTAAAGATTACATACAAAATAATACAATTTTTTAATTCTCCTTAGAGTTAGTGGATGGCGAAATACACTATTTATAACTTTTGAACGGGTTCGGCACTTGATTGAGTTTTTTAGTTTTTGTGCTGTCAGGTTTTTACTTGCTTTCTTAAATAAATTGCTTGCTTAGATTTAAAAAAATCGATTATAAGTATAATGACCCTAAACGCATTCTTACGCTTATGTCAATGGTTGTAAAAACAGAGTTTATTGCACTAATTGAATGCAGTAGGCGTTTTCCGAATGCGTAAGCGCGCCTATTCAGGCGTCCTTTGCTCGCCGTTTAAGGGACTGAGACTTGTTATTCGAATTTAGACTTTACTGCCTATATTGTAAAGTGTAATTTGGAACAGTTAATGGACCTGTAATGAGGTCATTTTGAGAATTAATTCCATTGAAATTCTTATTAGGATTACCTCCTGAAATGGGATAATCGCTTTATAGAGACGTTGGGCTTGTGTCAGTCTTTATTTGTTTGTTTGTCTTGCGACAACGGTAAATGGTTTTATTAAGAAAATATATTAAATGTTAAGTATGATAAATTTAACGTGACTGTCTCGTACCTAGTTTAAACATAAAAGTTTCATATCTAGGCAGATTTTGAAATAGTTACGGCTTAAAAAGCATTTTGAAGGCTATTGGCTATTTAAAGATTCTTTAAATAGTATAAGCTACGTCTTTCAAAATCGTTTAAAGGTTATAAACAACTTAAATGTACGTTTTTGTCACAACAAACGTCTCGAGCGCGCTAGCGTTAACTTTTCAATTATATGGAAGTAGTTGGTTGCAGGCAGAGACATGCCGCTAGACGCGCCCTCTATACTTCCATAGTAATTGAAAAGTTAACGCTAACGCGTTTAGGACGTAAATTGTGAGAAAAACGTGTAATAAAGGTAGTGCAACACCAAAGAATACCATTTTTGTCAATTTCGTGTCTATGCACATCAAATCGTTTGGGACTCTATCCTTGCATTAGTCTTTCATCAGAGGGCATAGACATGGTTTTGTACCAGTACTTATTTATTTATTTAATTCACGGCAATACGATAAAAAACTTTATATTGAAGTGAAGAAGTAAAACCAGTGTAATTTTTTTTTATACAACATAGGACGGCAAACAAGCAAGTGGGTCACCTGATGGTAAGTGATCACCACCGCCTATAGACACCTGCAACAACAAAGAGAGTGCAGGTGCGTTGCCAACCCAGAGGGCTAAGATGGAATACCTCTTGTGCCAGTAATTACACCGGCTGTCTTGCTCTCCACGCCGGAACACAACAGTGCAAGCACTGCTGCTTAGCGGCAAGAGCAAGATGGTGGTAGCGATTCGGACGGACCGCTACCTCTGTAGGGAAGATGCTCAAAAATATCGAACGCCCCGTAAGTTTCGCGACCACAAAGCATATACAAAAAACTAAAGTCAAAGTCAAATTCAAAATATTTTTATTCAAATTAGGCTTACAGGTAGCACTTATGAATGTCATAAAATTTACCACCGGTTCGGAAAACCACTGATGAGAAGATACCGGCAAGAAACTCAACGAGGTGTAATTTTTTAAATCAATCAAAATATAATTAACTATCCCTTTCTACCCGACAAGTGGGGGGTGTGCGAAAGGGATGGATGGCATATATCCGCTATAATGCTAGTACGCTACTTACGCTGAACGCACCTAAAGCGCTTCAAAATAGAGTCCAGTTCACTTATTTTATTGTGATAAATTGCACTGTAATCTGTTTTGAAAAGAGAGGAAAAAAAATAAACTGCTGAGTTTCTTGCGGCGTTTCTTCTCAGTAGTATCTTCCATTTTCCGAAGCGCTAGTAGATTCAGACATGTAAAAGAGCCTATACGGCCTACTTGCAAAATATTTTTTTCATTTTAATTTTCATTTTCATATTTCTGATACCTTCACCTTGTCTACCAAGAAATATCTGTAGCTGACTCTACCTGTAATTAAATACATTTCGCTTCCTTATAGACAAAACGTTCAATTTACGATTACAAGATAATACAAATGTTTTATTTAACGTAATGTAATAAGCATGCAATTATTTCAACTTTAATCCGCACGTGGGAGGACAGCTATAGTTAAATCGGTTTAATCGGTCGATTAATGATTAAAAAAAATCAAGTTTCACTTCCCTATTGTGGCCTGCCTTAGCTAATGTAATAATGTAATAATTTTATTATTGACGACCGGATAGCCTAGTGGTCAGTGGCCCTGACTAAGAGCTTGAGGTTCCGGGTTCGATTCCCGGGAAGGGCAAATGTTTGTATGATGAATAAGAATGTTTGTACCTGAGTCGTGGATGTTATATGTATTTTAGTATCTATTTATCTATATAAGTACGATGTATATCCGTTGTCTAGTACCCATAACACAAGCAGCTTTAGTTCCATCTTAGCCCTCTGGGTTGGCAATGCATCTGCAATCTCTTTGGTATTGCGGGTGTCTATAGGCGGTGGTGATTACTTACCATCAGGTGACCCACTTGCTTGTTTGCCTTCCTATTTCATAAAAATAAAAAAATTACTTGTAACAAAGCATATAAAGGTGGGTATTTTTTAATGAATAAGCAGGTTAGTATATAAATACAAATTTAGCTATCGACGCATCTTGCCACAAAACCTGTAATCTAACTGCAAAGGCTGTGTACCCAGTGACCCACTGTGCAATTACCGACATTTTCTATCTCTTTATCTCAAGGTGGTCTATTACGTTATTAGCAAGCTGCTATTACGATAATCACGCGTTCGATATTATTTCGCACACTCTCGTTCGATGGCTAGGGCTGGCAATCCTACTATTTCACTAATGTTGTAAATGTGAAAGTAATGAAGTTTGGATGTTTGTTCTCACGCATTAACGGCTGGACGGATTTAGATGTAATTCGGCAGACAGATAGATCATGTCCTAATAGATTGAAAGAAAATACTTTTTATCACTTAAAAGCCCGTAATATAATATTACGAGGGCGAAGCCGCGGGGTGACTCATAATTATGTACCATCGAATGGACTTTCATCGTTGAGCCTGTGTGGAACTTTGTCTCAGTGATATTGTTTTGGATTGTTTACTAACACGTGGCTACACATTGGCAATGTAATTATGACGGGGTTCTGTGGCGGCTTAACAATTAATGCCCGATGTAGATGAATGAAGCGAACGTATCTCGTAGTTAAATACGACTAGTGGACGCCCGCGACTCCGTTCGCGTGGAATTAGTAGCCTATGTCCATCAGGGAGAGTGTAGCTGTCTATAAGTGAAATACATTTTAGAATCGCTTCAGTAGGTCTAGAGATTACTCCCTACTTACAAACAAACTAACAGTGTAGTAAGTAGTGTAGACAAGTATAGATGTGGATTAGTGTAGATGTAAATAACTAGCATTGTTCTAAAATCAATAATTTCTAAAAATATTGCAACTACGAATTCACAGAGCACTAGAGCCTCATGTATTGACAGTCAAACCTATCCGCTATTATTCACAAGATTCTGTTGGGTGAAGGTTTCCCGCGTTGTCAACCCTACACGCTGCGCAGGCGACTGTAATTAGCGATATTTTTATGATGGATAGTTGATAGTTGCGTGTCGATTCTGACATTTCGATACGTCCCGACTAGTAAGTAGGTATTAAATAGTGTGCGCTACATAAAATTACATTTGCCTCCTAGACTAAGTTTTTTTTTAAACAACATAGGACGGCAAACACGCAATTGGGTCACCTGATGGTAAGTGATGACCACCGCCTATAGACAACAACAAAGAGAGTGCAGATGCGAAGTATGCACTGAAGCTATACATAGGTAACATCATAATACGCCATTTCGCTTGTAAAATTGTTGTAGATCATCATTAGAAATATGGTCATATCTTAAGTAGTAGGTAGATAAAAAAAACTATGTTATAGAAGTTATACAAAGTCACAAAAATACAAAAAAAAAGTTTAAAACGCGATTCAGTATTGCGCTAGTGACGTCACTGGCGTTATATGCTGCGCCATGGAGATTTTTCGCGACCCTTGCTCCTACCTACTGCCTGCAGGAAGCAACAACCCCAAGATTCGCTGATTCGTTGCCGGCCTAAAGTTCTTCCTGCTATAAATTCTCGCCGGTATTATGTGAGAGAACGGTACTTGCGGGTGGTAGGACCTTGTGCAAGGTCCGCCCTGATCGCTACCACCGTCTTGCTCGCTAATCCAGCCGCTGAGCAGCAGTGTTTACACTGTTGTGTTCCGGCATAGACAGCCGGTGAAATTACTCCATCTTAGCCCTTTGGGTTGGCAACGCATCTGCAATCTCCTTGGTGTTGCGAATGTCTATAAGTAGGCGGTGGTGATCACTTACTATCAGCTAACCCACTTGTTTGTTTGCTTTCTTGTTTGCTTGTGTGTTTGGTTTAAAAAATAATTTTATTTTAAGTTTTTTAGCTAAATTCAGAATAATTAATACCTACTAATATTACATTGTTCACTATGTCACACAAAATTAACAAAATTAAAAAAATATATTACCTTGCTTGGCATTATAAATTATAGGCATATAAGTGCTTATACAAGACAAATAAACATTATTTCAAACAACATTATAGCAAAATTGAATGAACTTTGTGAACCTGTAGTTTAGCCGTTGCAACATCTGCGCAAGCGCTTGTCTGTGGTGGGGATAGGGGAGAGGGGGTTGAGCAGAAGGTGGGGGTTGCAAATATCAAGGACGAGGGGGAGTGCACCTGTCATGGCTATAGATATAGCGGAGGGAAACAGAGTAATTGTGTATTGAAGTCGACTTGAGACTTAGCTTCTTTTTTACTTCTCCGTATATTCAAACAAGATACTTTTCTAGTTTCACTATGCCCGTTAGCCTGCCAGTCTGTCACAGTCAGTGTTTCTTTTTTTTGTAACGAAAATAACGTTGTTTAGTTCAACGTTTTGACCGTGTTGCAACGGGCGTGGACTCTAGTAGACTCACTTACTATCTTCTACTATCTTCCTTTTTCTTTATCTTCTTTATGTCGGCATAGTTTAAACTTAAGTCGCAATTCGTTCCTGTCTGTCCTAAATCCTTATAGCGTATGTTCGGCCGCCTTCTCCTTCTAAACCACGCAACGGATTTTAATACGGTTTCAACTGTTATTTAGAGGATTTCTTAAGGAAGGTTTTTTATATACATTACACTCTATTTGTACCCATGAGAAGCCGGGGCAAAGTCGCTAGCAATATAATATAATAATATTATTGTAATCGAAATTATTTATTTTAAAAAAAAATCGATTTTACTTGATTAAGTTTCTCATAGATGACACCGAGGGTAGTTTACCCAAAGAAAAAATATCAATAATCTAATGACCGTAAAGACGAAACACATTGAAAAATTCGCAGGGCATGGCAGCGGTAATGTGGCGGAAACTGGAATACGCAAGGCACGGAATGCTGATGTTGCAGGTTCGAGCCCTGCCATTACCCTAATTTTTCTTTATGTTGTCATTAATTATATAGCATTTTAAATATAATAATAGTCTGATCTAGGTCTTGTGTCTACTCGTGACCACGGCCGTTGCGCTGCAGTCGAAACGTCGATGTAAATAAAGCACATTATTATCTCGGTAACTGCCAGTTGCGTATACGTATGGGTCGCGGCTCCAATTAGCTTCGTAGAGCTGCGTGATGCGTGCGTTACGCGACCGATATGGTTCGCTCTTAAAAGTCCCGATGTAGGTTTTAAATAGGTGAGTTATGAGTTTCATGAACACACGTGGTTTTGTTAAGGCTATTCTAATTTAGATCAGAGATATAAATTAAATCAACTCTAAACTGAATTTAGAACAAAAGTGAGCCTCAACAAAGCTATTAATCACCAGTTAATAACCGATTGAACACTTTTTGTACCGCCGACCTTCGCACAGCTCACGGTACTCACGGACTCTAATCATTGAGCCTTTATAGAACCTTGTCACAGTGATATTGCTTTAGATTGTTTACAAAGACGTGTTTACAGATTGGCAAAGTCATTATGACAGAGTTCTGTGGCTTAACTATTAATGTCTGCGATCGTACTGCTCCATATCGAAACGGTTAAAACGTATAATTATCCGTAACCTTATGAGATTATGGTTTAGGTTACACTCATACTATACTAACGTACAGTCAAGGAATTTAATTCCCTACCCATTTCGTTTAAATGTCGTCTGACATTCGCCATGCATTAAGGTCGATATGTCAAACTAACGTCTTGCTCTATAGCTCTTATGGTGACAGTTTGCTATATGCTATTGAACCTTAGGTGGATTGGAAATTTAATTCCTTGACTGTACAGAAACTTCTCTATTACGACCGCGATTAAATGATTAGACGCTCTCCTATCTAATTCTATGGATTGGTGTAACAATAACCTGTCGTTTGATTACGAAATATTTGTTGATCTCGATTTAATCGACACTACCATCCGACACCAAGGTCTGCTCGTGAATTTAAATAAACTAAGTACCGTACTACATACTATAATTATCATTATCAAAACATTTTAATTTATTTGATCGTTACTTTAATATTAAATTCGTCCAAGATCAAGTACAGCTCCAAAAAATAGTACTTTCACTTTAGGAGGGCAAGTCCAAAAGTGACAGCCTCACCCCCTTATTCATAAAAACTTAACAATCTTTTTAAGCTAACAAATGTTTTGTCCCTTTCATTTGAGGGCAAATGTCACAATGGCCGATAGAGACAAAAAATCTTAACTAAGAAACGTATACGAAGCGTTTATGAATAAGGGGGTTTGTGCAGTGCATCACCTTTCTAACTGGCCAGTAACTTGCTGGTGTAGTTTTTACTAAAGTATTACTGTTGTGGCAAGAATGTTGATCCTGACAGCTGTCATCCTGATACCATTTCTAACCAACAAACACGCATTCATGCGTAACTATAGAAGAATATATGTAAGACCCAATATTTGAGACTTGTCCATTGATGTTTATATTGATGAGGCTAAGGCGTGGCGATTAACGTATCTACCGATTACTAAGGGTAGCAGATTATTGCAATCGATTATAGTGACGAATTAAAAAATATTTTTATCTGAGTTAAGGCGATAGAACTTCGTGCAGGTTCCGCCCGGACTGGTACCATAATCTGATATTGTTTCGTTCAAAAATCTATGCTTTGAAAATTCAAAATTCGATGGATAAAACCATTTCTCTCTTTTTAGTGAGTCTGGTTGTTTATCTAAGTTACACGGTTATGTCAATTGCTCATCACCCTTTACAAAATATTGCTTTTCCCAATGCAGGGACGTTAATTCTTGAGGAGTTCTCCTGGAGTGCGATTTTTGAATCTCACCGGGTGGCAAAAGCTCATCAACAAACTGGCCGTTTTCCATAGAGATTCGGCCATTTTTGTGAGCTTTAGTCAACTGATGAGATTCAAAAATTGCACCTCTTCACCATCAGCCTCACTTGACCAAATGCATTGCAATTAGCATAAATTGCTTAGCAACTATGTTAAAATAGCCGCGCGTATCGCCACCCGTGAAATACCTACTTATTATTGAGTAGTTTCAGAGGCCGTCTGTATTCACTATCAGTTCCAGTTTTCCGAGAACAAAAGTACAAGTTACTTTAAAAAAAATATCCAAATCGCTACAGGTGTGCATTTTTTAAAGATTTCCCTCGATTTCTCCAGGATCCCACCACCAGATCGTGGCCTGATGAAAATGGAACCAACTCGGAAGTATACCCTTTCAATCAAAACAAGAATTTTTCAAATCGGTCCAGCCGTCTTCGAGTAATCGCGAAACATATTCCTCCTTTTTTTGAAGTCGGTTAAAAGGGGCACGTTCTTAGCCATAGGGATTTTTTTGGTTCATTTTAATGTTTGATTTAATGATTTGATATCTTTTTGATTTTGTAATAAATTAATCGATTTCAACAAATTTACGAAAATTTCATTTGAATCAAAACGAAGAACTTGGTCACTACACTAAGTTTAAGAAAAAAAAAACTTAATATGTAACTGTTTACGTGTTGAGTTTTTAGTATGAAATACTTTATTATTACGATAGAAATAAATGTAATAACCACTTAGTTGCACCTTAAAAGAGCATATACATAGCTTTTAGGTTTCTGTGAAGCTCAAAAGTTGTTGAATATTTTATTTATAATTTCAATGGATAATGCACATTTACATTATATGGGTGTTGTCATGTGTCAAATGATGGGTCTTACATATATACTTCTGTAGTACAAGTGAGTGAGTGACTGTCATCAGGATTTACTTTAATGGCGCAACGCAGAAGGGTATTATTTGTTTGCTGTGTTTACGTCTGTCTTTCTGTTCGTATCTGAGGTGCAATTTTTTTATCTCACCAGATGATTAAAGCTCACCAAAATGGCCGAATTTCGCCATTTTAGTGAGCTTTAGTCACCTGGTGAGATTCAAAAATCGCACTCCTGGCTTGGTATTCGAATCCAGATTAACTGATGTCCACAAGGTGTTATTGTTTAGTGGCTTAATTAATTTAAATACTTATTTGACCAATTTTGCAAATGCAATGAGTTACTGCTTGTCCAGAAACGCAATTTAGAAACATGTGTGCATTAATCAAAAGTTTTGCTGTGGATTTGCTACCAGAGTTTCGGAAGCGAAAGTGTTGTCATTGCATTCTCATTTTTAAGTGTAAAATGCTTGTCGCTTCCTTTGACGTTTCGGACATGTTTTAAATGTCAAAAAGCATCCGGTCTTATGCACAGAGCAAACACATTATGAGCCAGTTCACATTTATTTTCTTACTGGCCAGTTTTATTATCTTTTAATATTTTTCTCTGGCATGGCACCTTTCTTAAACATGATAGGAATTATTTAACTGTAGTGCAGTTAATTTATAGACACCGTCAGAAAATATGTTATAAGATGGAGGCCATTGTTGTGTTTGTGCGTCAGGCCATGTTTCTTTGTGTTCGTGGAATTATGGACCAACCAATTGGGATAATTTTGCGACCAGCCATGGGGTAAATTCATTTCATTTTTGGTCATTTTTAACTTAAAGACTCGACTGCACTGTTTTGTAACTGTTGTTTCTTCTCAAACTCTTCTCTTATTCGTAAACGCCCACGAAACTTCTTTTAGTTAAAGTAAGTTTCGTCTTTATCTGTCATTGTGAGATTTTCCTCCAAATGAAAAGAACAAAACATGATGATTACGTTTTACACTAACAAATTATTCTTTCAGAATTACATGAGAATTTAAAGTTCTTAAGACGCAGTAGAAATGAAAGTTTTTGCAAATCATTACAATTAATTAATTATGCCACAAATTTACAAATACCGTTCAAATCGTTTGCCACAACAAACATAACTCCAAATTCGGCATCCAACGAAGCTTGTTAAATATTTACGTGTCGGAAGAAACTTTGTTAACGATAATGATTTAGTTAAACGCTGTTATGGCATTAGAGCGGCCATTAAATTGTTTGTATGTGGTTGTATGTAATAGTTCACTTATGAAAAGTGCAATTTTGTTGATCGTACGTGTTATTAGGTTACGCAATGCGCGAGTTATTGATGTTTGTACGCTGTACTTGTTACTTTAACGTTGGTGGAACGTAGCTAACATAATTTAGACTGATGCGGATACTTGTATAATACTGCACGAAGAACAAACTGGAACAAACTACCTTGCTACTCCGCGAAACCAGTGCCGTGCTCGTGCAAGTTAGCTGCGTCTGTGCAACATCTATATCTATATGTTCCTTTACTTTCCTGAGAAAATGGGTCTTGACAGATAGACATGGGAACAAAGAAGTGATCCTGTAAGGGTTCCTTTTTCTTTTGAAATACGGAACCCTACAAATATGCTAAGAAAACTGACAAAAGGCCATCAAAAACAAAACTTGTAAAAAAACCAAGTCTCACTACTCAGTTCTTCTACCGTAAAAAGTTGTGAGATGGTTTCTTAAAATTACTGGTACAAATTGACTGAAATTTGAAACGTACCGTGTTTATACAATGCCTGCTTGGTTAGAAAAAATACAGGCTTCTAGTTTAATCCACAACGAAGTTATAGGGGGTCGAAAATGGCCTGAACTGCTTCGAGAAAAGGATGGCACGGCCATGCCGCTTTTATTTGCTCGACTTGGCGATACTGAAAGCGTCCCACAAGTACACAAAGCTCTTTTCTCACTTGCCAATAGAGTAACAGTTCAAATGTTTTTTGGTCGCGTCGTCTGCTACTGTCAGTACGACACACTTGGCCCAGTAGACGTATTCTCAGAGCCGGATTAAGCCAGCGCGGGGCCTGTAGCAAATTCTGTCAAGGGGCCCTGGGTTTGGTTTAGGTTCTCAAGTTTTTTTATTACGGTCAGACAGGCGTTGGAGCGCGGGCCCGTAACATTTGCTACTCTTGCTACTTGGCTAATCCGACACTGTGTATACTACACCGGTCATATCATCAGCATCATCACGTTCTAGATGATGGATGGACATTCTTACTCCACGTTGCGCCACGTCGCGCTCGGCGGCGCGTGGCGCGTGCGCAACAAGTGTGGACGTAACGCGGTGACCGGCGCGTCGTGTAGCACTGAATTAAAAAAAACATTATTTTAATGATCGAAATTAGGTTAATCTTGAAAATACGGATTTTGATGGTTTAGCATATTTATACATAGTAGTTACTTAACATAATTTAGGTCAATTTTGAAAATAATTATTTCTTGAGTGTTTTTGTTAAATATTTACACATAATGTTTATTAAATATTAGTTAAATGTGCTAAACAATGGGCCAGGTGAATTATTAATCCTTTTTTTCAAGATCCTCTTTTTTCAAGATCCCCTTTTTAATCCTCTTTTTTTTTTATTCGATCCTTCGTGCCCTGATCCGTGTTGGTGATTTTTTTATGTGTCCATTAGAAAATTGGTTGTGAAGTCAAACTTTTAATAGGCCATTTTCGGAAAAATTGGTATTTTACTTAGTTTTTAGATCACCGTTCCGACGTTTAGCAAAAAAATACTGCGGATTAAGAGAGTAGCTCGGCGCTTTTAGCAACTTATGAGTTTTTAAAGCATAACCTCTTTTGTTAATTTGTCGGTCTGATGACATGTGTCATATCCGACTTTATACATAAAATAATACGAGTGTACAGTATTACCAAAAATATATTGTGCCACGATGCACCTGCGCAGTAGACCAATTTTAGCAGCGCGAGAAATTTCGATCTACCAAGTAGAATTTTACGCGCGCTATACTCTTGCGCTTTTATTGGTCTATCGATTTCGTAGCAACATGGCGGCAGCCCGTGCGCCACAGTGTACGAATTGTGTAAGCGGGACAAAGCTAAGAATGCATAGCAAGCAATACTCTGCCAGTTGCGCTTGCAAATAAAGTAAAATATGGATTATTCACACGTTCGGCTACTGTCGGAAAACGGTCTGCGCTTCTCTGCGCACGAATACTGCCGATGCACAATATATTTTTGGTATAACTTGTATATATGTATGTTCTCAGGTAATGTTTAGTCATCATTATTCTTGCGATTATATAATCTAGCAGATGTGTAATTTCCATCCATAACGTTTATAAAACTTAGATGCAATGCCATAAAACGTAGATAGCTGTGCTGTTTATTGAAACTTTGGGAATATACTTGTGTATGCAAGTAGCCATAAATTTGGCTATTTAGGTTTACTTAGGCCATAAAATAAGTTACTATATCCTGGACAGGAATATTCAAAAATTATATCGACTTGAATATTGACGATCCCTAGCTCTAAGTAGTATATACCTACTCAAGTACTCACAACTGGGTTAAATGTGTAAAATATAACATTGCGACTTTTTTTCTTTTAAATGATACTTCATTGAGGTTTTTGCGGGGGTCTTTTGATCAATTTAATTCAAATATTAAAATTTTTTGCTTTGACTACCGTACTATAAAACTGTCCCAACAAATCACGAACCCATGGCGGCAGTAATAGGAACCTCATTGTAATAACATATCGAGTAGGAATCTAGAGCGTGCGAGTTTTTGCAACGCTCTACGACGATGGGGAAATAGCGTAGAGAACTTCATCTGAGACGAGCTTAGCTGAGAGTGAAATATGTGTATGAATTTTATTACAGGATATTCTATTACATTTCCTCCGCTCGAGGCAGCGTGCCCAAAATGCTTGCGGCATTACCTCGCAGCACGGCCAGGCTCATAAAAAAAGACCCGGCCCTCGCATTGTTTATTAATCTATCATCATCATCATCATCATCATCATTTCAGCCGAAAGACGTCCACTGCTGGACATAGACCTCTCCCAAGGATCGCCACAACGACCGGTCTTGTGCTGCTTGCATCCAGCGGGTTCCCGCAACGATCACCAGGTCATCGGTCCACCTTGTGCTGTTTGCCCACGCAGCGTCTTCCGGTACGCGGTCGCCACTCGAGAACTCTATTAATCTGTTTTAAGCTCTAGAACTCTATTAATCTAAAACATGTTTTAAGCTACTACTGTATTGGTAGCACACTAGCATTTATCGAGGACATAAAGCATCCATCCCTATCGCACATGCTAATTGGTTAGAAAAGGATATATGCTTTGTCTGCCATGAAAGCTAGCGTGTTGGGGCTTCTAGAGGTTATCTGAGTAGCTGTAACAATCCGGCCAAGTGCGTATCGGACTCTCCGACGGCTCAGTAGTACCTCCACACATATATGTATATGCACACATATATGTGTTATAGTATTTAAATGTGCCTTCATGCTAAACAGTGCGTCAATTTTCTTTAAGAAGCACAGAAAAATGGTTCTTTAAATGCTAAAACCATTTTGACAGGTCTCTATTGCGAGTGGTGAGATGGTGCATAAGAATATTTGAGATAACCCAATATTTATTTAATTTATTTTACTAACTTTTTGCTAGAAATAAAGCACAATATTAATATGACTTATAAAAATCTAGCCTTTTACCGTAATCCAGTAATACCTTTAACATCTAGTACTTGTCCGGAGTCAGTGAAGCTTGCCTGCGCCCGCGCAGCTGAGTGTGACCAGGGCAGGCTTCCGCCACCTCCCAGTTTAGCCAACGCTAACGTAATGAAATGCATAATTGATAATTATGAAGAAACCAAGTTAAATATGGCTGTGTTTTTTCTCCAAGACTTCTGTAACATTAATTAAAGCCCAAGTGTAATTAGGGGCCTCCCCGTGGGGGCTACGGGTAATCGCATGTTTTTAGTATAAGGTAATTTTTAGCTAAATTTAAATGAAAATGACAACACAAAGAAAAATTAAGGTAATGGCAGGACTCGAACCTGCAACATCAGCATTCCGTTTGCCAGTTTCGCCACATTAGTTGGTAATGTGGCGAAACTGGCAAACGCAAGGCACGGAATGCTGATGTTGCAGGTTCGAGTCCTGCCATTACCCTAATTTTTCTTTGTGTTGTCATTATCATTTAAATTTATTTCAATGTAAAAAAAAACACTATTACAAAAATTTTTAGTTACATCGGTCCTGGTTTTAAGTCTAGTTTTCACTGTGCATCAGTTCACCAACTTTAATGCCGCGCCCGCGCCGTTTAAAAATTATTGAAATCTTGATCTCTACCTTCTTCTTTATCTTCTTTACTTTACATAGCATAAAGTAAACTCGCTATTCATTCCTGTCTGTCCCCATACCTTCGGCCGGTACCTACTCCTTCTAAACAATTATTAGATTCAGGCGCTACTTTGCGGTCCATTTCAGCAAACTGAACCAAATTACCTTGCTACTCCGCGAAACCAGTGCCGTGCTCGTGCAAGTTAGCTGCGTCTGTGCGACATATATATCTTCATGCAAAAACCCACCCTCCTCCGCTTCCACACGAAACAACATCTATCACACTGACTCAACTACACACCACCACCACTAAACACTAAAACTACACGATCGACGCGCTTAAATCCGGATGATGACTCCTACGAAGAGCAAGACAGCCGGTGTAATTACTGGCACAAGAGGTATTCCATCTCAGCCCTCTGGGTTGGCAACGCATCTGCAATCTCTTTGGTGTTGCGGGTGTCCATAGGCGGTGGTGATCACTTACCATCAAGTGACCCACTTACTTGTTTGCCTTTCTATTTATTAAAAAAAACAGGCAGATTTTACTATTCCTTCAAATTCATACATCCTCTACACCTTCCGTAAGTGCCTCTATTGTTACGGACGTACGGCACGGTGGACGGCCTGGTTCATCACCCTGCGCCTGCGTCTTCCACGGTTCCACCTTGCGCAGCGGACCTCGACCGCACATTACCCGGGGCAGCGATGTATGACAGACGGTAGTGCACCGTCGGCAGTGACCAATGAAGCCACAGAAATGACAAGACAAGATAAACATACATACATACATACAATCACGCCTGTTTCCCAGAGGGGTAGGCAGAGACCACGGATTTCCGTTTGCTACGATCCTGACATACAACTTTCGCTTCACTTACTCTCGTGACATTCTTCATGCATGCTCGTCGGTTTAGGGTACTCTTGACCTGGCCTTTCTCCAGAATGTCTCCGATTTGCTCGAAGTACGTTCGCCGAGGTCTTCCCCTTCCCATTATCGTACTAATATTATAAACGCGAAAGTTTGTAAGTATGGATGGATGTTTGTTACTCTTTCACGTAAAAACTATTGAATGGTTTTGGATGAAATTTAGCACACATAGTTTATAACCTGGATAAACACATTGGATAATTTTTATTCCGTAAAAATGCAGTTTCCACGGGATAGCCATAAGTGAGTTATACGCCGCCGGACGTCATGAGCAGCAAAGCAACTAATTCTCATTAATTTGTCCAGGAAATACTTATTGCAGATTGCATGTTGGGTGCACGTTTGCTTGATTCCATATATATAAAAGCTTATAAAAGCATATAAAAGCTTATTGAACACTACACAGAAAATAGTTTACCAAACTTCGACTTAAATACATACTCGTACATACATACACTTCAAGAACATAATCCTTCCTTCTGACGGCGGTCGGGTAAAAAAACAGTATTAAAATGCAGCAGTTGCGAGTTACGATGCTAAAGACAGACTGACAGACAGACACACACGTCAAACTGACAAAAGTCATGACACGTCAAACATGACAGCGATGTAGAGTCAACCAATTTGATTCATAGGCCACTGTAGAACCTTATCACAATAAACGTCACAATGACTTCTGAGTACATGTCATAATATCTCAGCGATGAAACATTGCGACAACGTTCTACAGCGGTCTATTAATCAAATTGGTTGACTGTACCTGTATAGTCGACCAAGTAATTGCTTGACCACTTTTGAACCTTATCCCTTTGTAATACGGTCGAAAAGCGGTCAAGCAATTTCTTGGTCGAATATACATTATGTAACGGGTATAAACTTCAAAATGTTACAGAAATTATATTCGTTACATCATTAATTAAATCCACGTGTCATTAATGAAGACTCGGATCCGTCTAAGAGATGACGATGACTGTTGGAATTAGAACCATCTAGTATTTACCAAAATATTATAACGGCAAGGTGTCACCGAAGTTGCAGGTATTTAAGTACCTATAGACCTGGCACCCAACGCAGATATTTTTTCTGTAAACACTGACAATACGTGAATTTTAATACGTTTTGCTTTTACTTAATCGGTTCATAAATATTAAAAAAAAGGGTAATATGGCATATTTATTTATTTATTTTAAACTTTATTGCACAATAAGTTAGGCATTCTCAACCAGTCAACCATCAGGCTAAACAAGTAGTAACATATAACATACATTTGTTCATAAAGTTTACACCTCCCATTTCTCTTTGACTACTTCCTATTTTATGGTTGTTCTTAATATTCCACTCAATAAATCTACCTTCTTTTTTAAATTTAATTATTTAAGTTGATTTGTTCGTGTGTCTGTTTGTCTGACTTCCCAGTCCAATACTTACAAGTTGACTTTCACCCAGATCTAATGTTTGGATTGGCTTAAAATTTTCGTATGTGTATCCGGTCCGATACAATAGAACAATTAGGCACCGTCAACAAAGGAAAATTTATTTTAATGCCTTTACGGTTAAAAATCCCGTGATTTTCTCAGTTCCTCGTTCGTTTCCCGTCAAGCAAATAATAACTATGTTATCTATCAAAGACACGAGAAAACAATTTTGGTTGTATTTACATTGTTTTCCATCATCTAGCTACAAATCATTCCAAATCTCCATTCAAATGCATGTAGGTCAAATTAATCCGAACCTTAGCATGTGAAAAACCTTAATCCAAAATGAACAATGGCGTTATACAACCAATGTGGAAGGACGCCGTGTCTGTTTTTTCGCCGCTCTACGTAAGAAAGCGAATCTCCTGGGCCAATGTAAGCAGCGTTCAGTGTATTTTGTGCGCTTGCGCCTTTATGAGCTCCACTGTTCAAATAATCAGTTCTCGATTCCACATTCAAATTTGAATATTCGAACGCGCGGCCAGTAACCATCCAAATTCAAAATTCGAACAATGTTTTTTTAATTCGCGAGTGTAGTGTTGTGTTGCCAGTGTTATTCGGAAGTGTAATTGGATATTTTTTTGGTTTCGTAACTGAATAAATATGGTGAAGTTTCTCGGAAAGTGATATGTCGAACCGTTTGACAGTTTGACGTATTCTGATCGAATTACTGTTTGGTTATGATTGAAGGAGGCAGAGTAAAAGCCATCTTTAGCTTTGTTTATATTGAAGTTTTACATACTCAATTACATTACTCTTCAAGCTAATAGGTTATAATAACTGACAATGTCTTTAATTTTGGGTATATCACTAAAATCAGCGTAACGAATAAAGCCCGTTTTTAATTAGGGAATTTTTTGCTAATCAAACTTATTATAAGTAGGACAAAGTATGATTTCATCGCAAATAACGTAATATTTAAATGAGATACTTTATGCTATGAATTAATTGCGGAGAGTTATCGAAGCAAGAAGTATGTCGAGTTTTTCAGTTCAAGAGAATAACTCGCACTTATTTTTTACGTTATAATACTTACTTGCCTGTATTTTATTAGACCAACATAGACATCAATCCTTGAATCTGATTGGTTGACTGTCTATGACCAATCATCATCATCACCAGTCCATATACAACCCACTGCTGGACTCAGGTCTTCTCTCACAAGTAGCTTGGATATCAGGGGCCCCTAGTTTTTATCGTTGACATAAACATATATCTCTTTCTAACAAGTAAGTGTGCGAGAGGGACGGGTGCTTTAATGTACTACTATAACAGGACGCAGTCTGAATGGAACGTCACACATGCTATCAATTACTTTAAAGGGGTGTGAGCACTTTTAATCGCGATGTTTTTCTTTATTGAAAAGTTGGTAAATTCCCAATTAAATTTCGCAAATAAATTCCGAAAAACTAAGAGGGTGTCAGCCCTAGTTTCAACGGACGACCCTCTGTTAGAGAGGTACCATGGTTTGAGTAGCCACCTTGGTTTTTACGACCTTAACCAATCGGATGCACGGATTTATATTGCATACCTTCCTGTTCTAATAAACGAGGTTCGTTTGAGTTTTTCATTGAATTTCAATTTTAAGTTACTATTTAATCAATCAGGCAATAGGAATATCAACCTCAAAATAACATAACACTTTTTAAACCCAGCTTAGTCTGGGCACGCGCTACAATTTTTTATCGCGCGATATTCTTTCGTAAAAAAACGCATCGAGTTTGTATGGCAGTCGCGCACAGGTGACTAAAAAAATCAAGGAAAACAGCGATTTTAAAATCGTGTTCCAAAAATAAAATCGCACGCAGTCTTTCCCTGGTTTTAGGAATGGAGTTAGAAATTTTGAAAGTAAATCGATTTTCCAGCAAGCGCACAAAAATAACCACAAACCACAGAATGATTTGGATAAGAAATTGCTTTTTATAGTTTTGAAGGGGTGGGAAAAGTTCCAATTGAATGATTATTGTCGTTTTTTCTTAGTCTCGATGAAATCCTAGTCATTTAGAAACAAGGTTTGTGCACCGACCAAGTTCGGTTATTTAATGTACAATTTTAAATTACAGTTTTTTTCACAAATTAAACGTAAAATCTCCTTCAATTCAAACGAATACTTTGAAAACTCGAGTGCATGATTACTGCCGACTGCTCGTGCAGTTTATTTGCATATCAACCAATACGCGGTTAGCGTGCAACTGTACCGACTGCATTCGAACTGCTATCGAACCGCACGAGCAATTAGCAGTCATGTTGCAGTTGTAAAGCGGTTCGTCTATGTAAACCTTAGTTGTAAGCCAAAACATGGCCAAAACTAAATCTTGCCTAAAAAAATGTTTAATCACTGTTTACATTGCAGACACAACCACGAATCATGTTAGTATGACGATGTCGTATTTCTGTTTGTGTGTTAATCCATTTGACAATGACTTCGTAGTTTTCTTTTTACTGTTATGATTTCACAGAAAATTTTGGTGTTTAATGTCGTTGACCCCTCAAACATTTGGGTGAAGTTAAGGAACGGATTCACACCCGACTGACTGGCAACAATAGCTCAATTATACCTACACCTATTTAATTAGTCAACTGTTTAGACAATAGTGTGCTAACCGCTCAGTTAACCTCTCGTTTAGCACGTCATTAGAGAAGCATTATTAAATAGTAAAAAAACACCATCAAAATACGTTAAGTTCACGCAAAATAGGCGCTTTTCAAGTCGTCGAATTGCGGAAAACCAGCCCGGGAAACTTATATGTTAAGTTTTTTTAATGCAATGAGCGTGATTAAACATCCGAGTTCTAATTATTAGGTATATGAAAAAAAACGTTTTAATTAGGTACTTACGAAATTTTTACACTGGATGGAAAGTATTATTTAGTCACAACATTTAGTTTCATACGTAACGTACCTACAACCTTCTTTTTCTTTTTTTACATTGTATAAAACAAAATCGCTATGCGTTTCTGTCTGTCCTCACATTATTATCTTCGGCCGTCTACTCTTTGTAAACCACCTCGTAACCGATTTTGATAAGATTTTCACTGTCATTTAAAAAAAACGGAAGTATTTTATGTAGGTACAGCACTAGCAGCAGACTTTTTTTAGTAAATTACACCCATGCAAAGTCGGGCCGGATTACTAGTTTTGTTATAATTAACTTCTATCACATTCCGTGCTTAATTTTTATAAGCTTTTATGTATGCAACTTGCCTAGTTTTTTAGTTTACTTCTCGATTTATTTGTACGGTCTGGTAAAATCTATAAGTCAATTTTGGCTAGCTTCCAATGGTCAGATTAACTTAAAGTTTTGTATACAAAATAAAGAAGCGTCAGCATACAACTTTTTATAACACTTTTAACTTTCGTTTTGATTACTACTTTTAAAGTAGTCTTTAGCCAATAATAAAAACAAATATTACTCTTATGGTCAATGCGTAAAAAGGCTTTACTGGTACTTGGCAGTTTACTTTACAATCTTGGCCTTGTTGTTCACAATCACAACACAGTAAATAAAAACATTGCCTAACGCGATGGCGCGAAAATTTGCGTCATTTTTTCACTTGTCCTATAATGAGTTAGGCAAAGGCCATTCCATTCAAACTCCGAATCATCCACAAAAAAATATTTAAAAGCTACTTTTAAGGCCAGCTACAAATTTAAAAATGATTATAGCTATTGAAAATGCTATCGCTATGGGAAAGACCGCGAATTGTTATTTTCGTTATTATCGAAGAAAGTAGCTGCAAAAGGAAAAGCGACACGAATAGCGCCTCAGTTTAAAATTCGAATGTTACCTTTTATAATGCACTTTTTTTACTGTTGCAGTGGAAATGGCTATTCCGAGCTTTGATACTGGCCGTTATGGCCATAAACACTTCCATGTTTTTTTTTATTGAAAATAAAGGCTTGAGCCGCTGCACTGACACAGATTTTAAGGAGATAACAAAATGTTTTATAAATTTCCTTTCTCGAATTTGAAGTCATGTTTGAAAAAGTAGGTGTAGATAAGAAAATAGGTTACTAGAACATACAAAACAGATCGTTTTTGGTAGCTTAAAATTATTTGTTAAAAAAAAACAATGAATTAACATTATAGGCGTCAATTAGTTACGTCAATCATTATTCTCTATTTAAAAAATATTAATCAAAGACAAACATCAAGTTTTTTTAACTATTTTCATCTTATGTAAATCTTATGATTAACTATGAACATTTAAATACATAAATATGAGTCATCTAAGAGCGCAACAGATAATGTAGAGCCCCGCGTGGGTTTTTTATGCGACAAGCGGCTACCAAACGTCACCGCGAGGTTCTTTATGGTCCCATAAACCAGCAGCATTAAATTGTGGAACAACGAGCCAGCATCGCAGACTATTGAAAACAATAATGATAAAGAGTAAGTTAAATAGAAACTTGATTTGACATTCGAATGTTTACAATGATTATGCACTGACTAGCTGACTTTCTTTTTAATTACGAAAGGCCGTTTAACTGAACATAATTATAACCTAAGCTGAAATACGATAGTCATCTATGAGAGGCTAAACCATAAATTACTAGTCTTTGCACGGGTGCATTTTCCTAACGAAAATTTAACTAGAAAATTTAATCAGAATGTATATAACGTACGTAAAAACCTTTAAAAAAAATATCGAAACAATAATATGAAAACCGTATGAAATCCGTTAAGAGGAGTGTGAACCAAGCCCGAAAAAGCGCTCCCCATACAAACGGCGATAACGTTTTCCACCCTCTAAACCTCAACCTATAGCCATGATTCTTAGGTATATTGTCATTATGCCCTAGAACTAGGTTTGTATGTTTTGATTTTTTTAATATTCTTCATAGCTTTGACAGTATTTGCATTTTAGGAGTTTCATACAAAACAAAAAAACGTTAATATTTTTGAAACTATGAAGAATATTTAAAAAATCAAAACATACAAACCTAGTTCTAGGGCGTAATGGCAACATACCAAAAAATCATGGCAATAAGTTAAGGTTTAGGGGGGGGAAAACATTATCGCCGTTTGTATGGAGAGCGCTGGGTTCACACTCCTCTTAAGTGGTTTAGAAGAACGAAGCGGTCGAAGATATGAATACCTACAGGCAGTTACAAACAGTGACTTTGTTTCGTACTATGTAAAAAATAAAGAAAGATAGAAATGGCCAATGTGGAAAAATAAAGAAATTATTAAGTATTTTATAATGTCGTGTACTGTGTGATAATGCTATAAATCCAGGCCCGGTGTTTCATCAGACCTGTGCTGCGCACACGCAACTTTATTTACTTAACACAATAAAAATGGCAAACAAAAAACAATAAATATGGCAACAAAAATTGTCAAAAATAAGTCAAAGTTGTCATTTGGTTGATTGTCATAGACAACTCTATATAGCAATAGAGAAAATATTTTTGAAAATATAGAAGGAAAATTATGCCACTAGGGCAGACAGACGGATGGATGGAGACGCAACATAAAGATTCCTTTTTGTTTTACTTTTTGGCATGGAAACATGTCACGAGGTCTAAAAATTCACGCATCATATTTAAATTCATTTCTGTCATTAAGGATGTTTTATTTGAATAAAACAATGTTTTACGGGTGGTAGGACCTTGTGCAAGGTCTGTCCGGAAAGCGACCACCATCTCACTCGTTAATCCTGCCGCTAAGCAGCAGTGCTTGCACTGTCGTGTTCCGGCATGGAGAGCATGACAGCCGGTGAAATAACTGGCACAAGAGGTATTCCATCTTAGCCCTCTAGGTTGACAACGCATCTGCAATCTCCTTGGTGTTGCGGGTGTCTATAGGCGGTGGTGATCACTTAACATCAGGTGACCCACTTGCTTGTTTGCCTTCCTATTTTATTATAAAAAAAAAGAATGATAAACAATATGGCAAATACTGAAATTTTAGCACATAATTTTGTTTACTATCTACTAAAGACAAGCAAAGATTAATATGGTTTATATCAATAAACTAAACCAATAAATAATTTATAAAAAAACACAGGATAGTATTTTGTAGTCTGTGGTTGAGGCAAGTGAATAGAGTTTTGACACTAAATTGATGACGTAATATTTAGTCCTACCTATCGATTGCCAAATCAACCTGCTGGCTTAAGTTAAGTCGCTAAGCCCAAAAAACCGTAACAATAAAATGACATGTAAGGTCATGGACCACGGATAAAAACCTAGCGTATAAACGTGATACGCTCTACAAATTTAACTTTACATTCACTTAAATTACATCCAACTCTTACCAGTTTACAATAAGATTGATTGTTAAACTCAAAGAGTCTAGTGTGATAGGATTGGTAACTAAGTTTGACAGTACCGTATGTAAATTGTAAGTCAAGTTGTCAGTCAGTCTTGTAGTGTCAGTCGCCTCCTACATTGACAGGCGATTATGAGATTATGTCACATCTGGTTTCAAAGCGGTTTAATACTAAATTAGTTATTATTCTTAATTCGACTGCGTATGCTTTACGAGACCAGCTATAGCAGCACGATAGGGTTTATCGCAGACATCAATTCATCCGTCTCTCTCGCACACGCTAGCTGGTTAGAAAAGGATGTCTGTTTTGTTTCAGCGATAAAAACTAGCGTGCTAGGACGTCTAGAGAGGGACTCTCTAAGTGCGCTAGCACTGTGTTCCATCCATGTCGAGGCAACGATGACTCGCTCGGAGCATAAAAAGGTTATTTTGCAGAATATCAAAGATCCGAAATAGAAACCGTTTACTAACCAAAATGTAGCTGAGTAAGTTAATAATTCTTAGGAGTTTGTTTAAAGACATAATTAATTTAAAAGTGTTACACATGTCAGGCTCGTCTTTGAAGTTGACTTGACAAAAGGTAACCTTGACATACGTAATTGTCACAGAGTCAATTATGAAATTGGATTAACAGACAACAATAGATACAACACAGACGATGAACACGCTTGTAAACTGCTCCATATTTCAACGCTCAGCTCTACAAAAGACTTGTGAAACTATCTGTACCAACCAGATTGTCAAACTTAAACTTTATGATAAACACCGGTCCATATTTAGCCGATTTAATAGACGCCCTACGCATAAACAGATTTCCAAGAAACTTCACTTTCCTCACCAAAAGTAACTTAATATGCCGCGACGTTTATTACAACGATAAAACAGACTTCTACACGGACAATCAATTTATTCTACCTTACTCCTTAGGTCGATCAAGATTGCAATTAATTTTATAGCTGAGAAACGAATAAATACTAAGAATGTTCGCAAAAAGTGCAGTCGGAGCCGACGCAATCATCATTAGCGGGGCAGTAACAATGTAATGGCCAGCAGGACTGTGAGGAAGGTTAAACGAGGAAAAGGCAAGGAATCCGCCGCTAATGCGCCCGCGCAGGACCTGCTCCCCGCCATAGTCGTCACCCCGCCCGACCTCTCCGAGATGAAAGTCAAAGCACCCGGGACGCACACCGACGGGAAAACTGTCAACAAAGATGCCACAAAACACGACAACGTCAACATACACGAAGCATCATCATCAACATCAATAAACACCACAGACAATATGACAGAATTTAATGTCAACAAACTAATTGCGGAGCTCTCGCAGAATTCCAGAGCGTCAAAGGGCGAAATAGAAAGTATACAAAGAAAATTGTTACAACAAGCTAACGAGTTTCTCAAAGTAAACGCTTTTGCTAACCAGCCAGTGCCCGAGCCGAGAATCATAGACAGCACGCAGAAATACATCAATCAGCCTGTCTATGGGCGAATTCCAGTGGTCCTGCCTAGAAATACTAATGTACCGCAAACGTCGCAACTAGACCACTCGGAGGTTTCGCGCCAAAACCTGCCTCTACCGAACATGGCCGCAATGCCGAAGGACGCTCGTCGCGGGGACAATCAACTCAACGACACTCAACTAGTCCCGGAGAGGCTACAAGAAACTCCCGTGTTCCCTGCGGATAATGCGGGTGGAATGATATACGGCGACCAGGGAAATATGCAAAGGGTCGCCACAGCGGCGGCGAACGCGGGAAGAGGTGTTTTTTTCTACGAAACGGGTTCTGCCGCAAGCCGCCAGCCTGCCAGTGCGCGCGCCGCTGCTACAAGAGGTGAATGTCTTGTTCCGTTTGAATACCAATTCTTTTTTGATCGTGTCTGATTCTGTGTAGTTTTTGTCGGTTTAGTCACATGTGTTTTGGGTGAATCAACTGTCCCGGTGAAGGTTTGGACTTGCCTTTGTTAGCGACAGTTTTGATGTCTCAATAGTGTCGTGTGAATGCGCGAAAGCTTGTTGGAAAGCTCTGTATGTTGCGATGCCGACTACAGCTTCGTGATTGTAACCGTTACAAGTTATCAAGAGGTTCATTGTTCATTCTAGACCACCGGTATGTATCAATTATCTATTTAACTCTTATCGTCCAAAAACTTGTTTCATATTCAGAGGATAATGAATTTTTCAAGGGCATTATCTGCCATCATATTTAGTAAAGCTTTCTCTTTGGAAACTTTTTAGCCTTTTTGTTACTTTTAAAGTAAAATTAGTTTTTGCATATTTCCCAGTTAGAATTTAATTACAATAGCTATTCCCATCATGTACGCATTAAATTTATCATTGAAGCAATCTTGTTTCCTAGTACTAAGATAACCGATAAATGGCTAATTTACACTAACAATGCAAGGATAGATCCCTAAAATTTTCTACGAACGGTTGATTGTTTCAAATGAGGTGGATCGAATTATGAATTAAAACCTTAAAGAAGGGAAGGTCGGATTAGCAACAGATTTCACGGTAGTATCGTCGATTTAGACAAATTACACAACGTTTGGTGCACGATAGATGAAGATACTTTGAATGAAATTGTTAAACTACAGAAGAATCATAGAATTCTTGTATAAAAGGTAGCCAACAAAGCAATAGAAGTAGGAACCATAATTGATATGACTGCCTTCTTATATTTGACTATCACTCAAAAGTGAGAACAGATGTTTATTTAACGTGCACCTCAAACAAATGTCAGGTTGATGCACCTGCCGAAACCTGGGCCCTTGTCATTCAAATCCACAGCATGTCCGCTCTTAAATTAATAATCTCAGAGTTCAAATTGAAAATACAATGCCTCCACTTATTACTCATTCTAAATTCCCTTACACGAATTTAAGTTTTCTTTCTCACGTCTAAAGTTATATTTATAAGTAATGAAATGACGTGTGCGTGTGGGATTTTGAATGATTTAGTATAGTAATTAACTTCATTTATGGATATGTCCTTGACATTTGAGTTGTTCGGGACTGCTTTAGATCTATCTCTGCTAATTGCCTTTCAGCCTACTATTTAAGATTTTATAGTTCTTGGTTGATTTTAGATGTCTTCATCAGCATAAGATTCAGAGTCTAAACTCAATGGTCCATAATCCAATTCAATTATTAGATTAACACACTGGATAATGGTTACTGTTTTAATATCTATGTAGGTAGATTACTTTAAGTGCATTAGCGCAGTACGTTACTTTTATATATTATTATACGTTATATTTGCATGTCTTTTCCATTTCCGGGACAATAGTGTCCCAGACCTTTGGAAGACGTGTACGGAGCCGAAGCCAACACGTAAAAGCCCCTTAGACAATTTAATGAAATGTGATGGGTGCACTAGGTGGATGCTGTCCCTATTTAGAAAGTCTTTCGGGGCTTAAACGCCATAGCAAATTGTTTATTTACCTCGACGTTTTGACCGTATTGCAATGACTGTGGTCACGAGTCGACTGAGTATACACGTAAACGTAACCACGAAGTTCCGATGTCTCGAAAGACTTTATTAATATTTGTAAAAATTACGAAAGTTTTTGTCCCTGCCTGCCCTTTGTGTCCCTAAGGCAGGCTTTCCGGACACAAATAAGCAGCCCTCGCCAGGTGTAAAGACCATTGTGAATAATTGGGACCTAAACCATACCATGTGCAGAATATATGAAGGAAAATGATGAACTAACTACTAGGCTATTGATTGATTTTTATTATAAAATCACACCTATTACGCATGTTTTATTAGTTTTTGGTAAATTTTTTAATTTTACACAATTGCGATTCTTTGATAGGGTAACCATTTCTATTGTGGGCACCCCTAAAATGATGTGCACGTTCAGTTTTATTTCAAGGCAATATAATATATTTTTCACAACCCTTCAAGAACTAGGTGCCAATCTCTAGTACTTTGGGTGCCAATAAAAACCTTACTAGTTTATACAAACTATGAATAAATTTAAGTCTATTTATAAATATCATAAAACAAAGCAAACTAGTAAGATTCACATGAGTACAGTTACAACAGTTACGAATCACTATTTTTACTAATGGATACTCGAAACTGCAGTTATGTAACGAGTGAGAAAGAGATAACCGTTATGAAGACTAATCGAAAGTGTAAAAAAACAATAACGATATCAATCGAACACATTGCTTCCTGTCAGCTGGCTCTACATAGTACCTCCAAAACTCTCATTGTGTTTCTGCGTTTATTGGGAACTCAACCCATTACAGAACGCCACAAAGTGTTTTTCGCTAGCACATAGTTGAACGAGATACGAGCTTTTAAAGGTTTCTAGTCGATATATCCGCCATTTTGATCGTGTTCAGAAATCAGCCACTTTTCCCATTGTCTGTTAATTTTTATGCAACCGTACTCAATTAGCATTATCTAATAACTGCTCTACTTTTACACTGTTCAGTCTGATTTATGATTAATTCGTTTTTCCGGATTAATTCCTAATTTGGCGTTGCGTAATCGATTAATTCAATTTTATTCATCGATTCGCTCAGTGATCGGGTTGATGTACAATCGAACGCACAGTTAAGTTGTATCTTTCCTTAAAATAAAGTCGTCTACGTATGTTTGGCGAGAGAACCGTCGGACTCGTGAGCTTGTGGTCAAGTGTATCAGAATCGGAAGTAGGTTTGTTGCTTATTTTATGTAATAAGGTTGTATGAATAATGGATCTAACACCTTATCAAAATTATGCTACGGTGACTTAATAACATAAATGTCTAGAGGCATATTTCTTAGCAAATTTGCACCAAAAATTTGTATGGTCGATTTTTTCGTGTTTTCTTCAAAATGAATGTTTAAACCCAATTCGTACAGAAAACGGGGTTTCCCTCTTTTGAAATTTTGACTAACGGCATGCGATTGCTTTAATCTTTCTCGCATTCAAAATACTTCCTACTACTTATTATTATGAACGTGAAAATAATGAAGTTTGGATGTTTGTTCCTCAATCACATTAACTGCTGGACGGATCTACATGGCATCCACTCAGTCACCTGAGTTGATCACCTTGGATTATATTGGATGAATATGCCATATGAGATCCAGGTGATTCAATTGGACGCTATTCCGTGAGGATAATCTCCTGGGTGGTTTCAATCTTATAAGAAATATCAAATGTTTTAATCCAAGATAATATTATAAGCTATCTAACTATTTTCCGTGTGGGTTTTCTTTTGTCTGTCTGCCACTTTTTTCTTAATCCGTCCAGCCGTTAATGCATGGTTGAGGAACAAACATTCAAACGTCTTTAATATCGCATTTAGTATAGGATTATTATAGGATTTATTTATTATATATTACCTAACTCAAACGTCGCTGCTCAAACTTTACAAGTTTTGCTGTTTTGTAACATTGTTGGTTCGTGCTATGAAGACCAACTGATGAAGTTACGTGAAAAAGCTGCTTCTGCGCAACTTTCCATCTTTTTTAATTTGCTGTGTCAAGAGCTACCTTTGTTGACTACATTCGCACGGAAGGGGTTTTTACTGAACTAAATCACTTACTTCTGTCGAAGTTTCTTAAACAACCTTTTGTGGTTCTGTGAGAGAAATAACAACAAATTTTCACAAAAAGCGAGATCAATTTGCATTGTAATTGTCAGATTGAATAAATTTCTTCTGAGGCACCCAACGCTTTTAAGAAATGATTTTTGCAAATTCTAGACTTACCTTAGTTTAACTTTGTCACATGCCGTAAAGTTGTGAAACTTGATATCTACCATTTTAGAGGTGACGCGTTCCTTGCTTAACGTATTGGCATTGCCATTCAAAGAGATAACGCCTGCAGCCTTTATTTTTTTAAAGGTTATTTCTCATAACTATTGTCAAAATAGATCCAACAAGAACAACGTTGAACCCATTTCCCTTCAACGGACGGCCTGCGCAGGAGTGTGTGGGTCCATAAAACGTCGGCACTTCACCTCTCGTTAGCATCTCATTGATAACGTCGACATCCGGAATGTCCCGGACCGGGATTTTGTCGGTGCAACCGGTTTATTTACCGGTAACAACAACACGCTTCCGGCAAGATACGTTTTAGGTTGAGTCACTGCTTCATTTAATTAATTATAACTTAATTATTGGTCATGTTGAAAGTTAAATATACGACTGTAACAGAATACCAGTGTTTGCTATGGCTTTTTTGTCCTGCTGCAACGCAGACAGACAAATACAGGTAACGCACCGAGAGTCCCTACTCTCGTAACGTACCTCTGGGAACGAGTACGCAGCGGATGGCAGGACCTTGTGCAAGGTCCATCCGGATCGCTACCACCATCTTGGTCGCTAATCCTGCCATTAAGCAGCAGTGGAGAGCAAGACAGCCGGTGTAATTACTGGCACAAGAGGTATTCCATCTTAGCCCTCTGGGTTGGCAACGCATCTGCAATCTTCTTGATGTTGCGGGTCTATATAGGCGATGGTTATCACTTACCATCCTGTGACACACTTGCGTGTTTGCCTTTCTATCTCATTAAAAAAAAGTAAAATGCTATATAATGAATGACAAAGAAAAATTAGGGTAATGGCAGGATTCGAACCTGCAACATCAGCATTCCGTGCCTTGCGTATTCCAGTTTCCGCCACATTACCGCTAAATTTTTCCCCTAAATTTTCCTTTTTTTTCGCCTAATTTTTCATTGTGTTGTCATTGATTATATAGCATTTTAAATTTAATTTGAATGTAAAAAAAATACAAAAATAAAAATCGAAAAAATTTAGAAATAAATAATTTCGATTACAATAAAAAAAAGTGTCATATAAAACAAAACATTTTTTTTTTAATTCGAATGAAACTCTTCCGACCTACATAACATGCATCAATATGCGTGACCTTAAATATCGTTGCGTTACGTTTACTTATCTAATTTTTTCTCTTTTTTTTCTAAATTGTAAGTAATTTTAGGCGTAGTTGCAGTCCTAAATACACGTTTTATCTATCATACATATTTACATATATTGGAAACGGATGAACCTTTTTGACTAAAAACGCATCGGAACGCACCATGACAGACAGACTTTCGGCTTAGCGGTTTTACTATATTACCTAAAGTCAACGATTTGTTCGAACTAGAGTCATTTGTGTTGTTGGAATTAAATTGGTTCCTCTAGGTGCTAATTAGAAATCAAATTATTTCAAAACCCCCGAGGTCAATATTTCATACATACATCTACATATCGAAGCCATACAGCCGCGATAACTAGATAAATAAATAAATATCTTACGACAGTTAACACCAATTGACTTAATCCCAAAGTAAGCAACTAAAGCTGCTTGTGTTATAGGTACTATGGGTAACATTTGCCCCTCCCGGGAATCGAACCCGACACCTTAAGCTTCATAGTCAGGGTCACTAACCGCCTAGGCTATCCGGCCGTCCGAAGATGTTTGTATATATAGGTACATGTCTAGGCTATTTATTGTTTTGTTGTTTTCCCACAAAGTTTAACTAGGCATTAAAACGGAAACACCAAGCCTGGGAACCCTCAGTCATAACTTCATTACTTTACGTCATTAAAGCTGACGGAACTCCGCTTGCGAGAGATCTACTCCAATCAAATAAGCCAGGCTTGTAATTCGACGCAATCCTTTGTAGAAGATATAGTAGAGCTTATTTGCAATATTAAATTTCAAATGGTACCATGTTGAAAATCATTCATTTCTGCGATATTCATTATTATCTGCAATCTCCTTGGTGTTGCGGGTGGTGATCACTTACCATCAGGTGACCCACTTGTTTGTTTACCTTCCTATTTCATATAAAAAAATTGAATTTGAGTTAATTTTCTTTGTGACACTATTACAGTATTTTATCATTTTTACGAGATTAAAATATTCTGTTTTAATTCAGGACATGATCTGTGTCTTTTTTTTATGAAATAGGAAGCCAAGCAAGCAAGTGGGTTACCTGATCACCACCGCCTGTAAACACCCGCAACACCAAGAAGATTGCAGGTGCGTAGCCAACTCAGAGGGCTAAGATGGAATACCTCGTGTGACAGTAATTGTCTGTATCTGCCAAATTTCATCAAAATCCGATAAGACGTTAATGCGTGATTAACGAACAAACACCATAACTTTCGCATTTATAATATTCCATTTGAATTAAGTAGGAAACAGTTGAGTTATGTATGTTTCTCTTTACGACGTGACTGATTAGATATAATAACTTAGCTGCCGCATCCTTCTAAAGATAAGGTTATGATAGATGGTTTATTTAGTAAGTATGAGCTTTTACCCGCGGCTTTGCCCCCATCATTATATTTGTGTATTTTACGGGACAAAAAGTATAGTATGCTTTAATCCGGGATATGATCTATGTATCTGCCTAATTCCATCTAAATTCGTCCAAAGTTAATGCGTGATTAAGTAAGTATCAAAACATCCATTACTTTCGCATTTATAATATCACTTAGCAAGATGTACATAATGTATAAGCCGTAGGATTCATGGCCACAGCCCGCATAAAACCTAAGGATGGATGATGGATTCTCACAGATCACTTTCTACTCTACATCACAACACTCACAATGAACACTAAACTATAAGACTTACTATTAGTATTTAAGCACTATCCAGTATTTAAACACTAAGTTATGCTAAGTATAGCAGAGCCTCGTAAAACCCATAATTTATTATAACTTAGTACCGAGTACCTACAGATTCTCACTATAAACTCGCGCGCTTCAATAGATCATTAAGTTCTCATTATTGTTGAGACTCGAGTCTTTTGTTTCCATAATAGCTGACGAACAAGTTTATCTTCCTCCAGAAACTTTCGTTTTAAATGTAAATTATGTCCTTATTGTGCTTGGTAGACCGTCACCAGTCCTTCAATAAGTTAAATAACTGTCTTAAATAGGAAGAATAATTTGTCTAACCAACGGTCAACTTCTTTATCGAATCTCTTGTTCACTAAGCTGAGTTATTTAAAAAAATCACAGAGTTCACAAGGATTAAGCAGTTTTTTTTTTTATAAAATAGGTAAGCAAACAAGCAAATGGGTCACCTGATGGTAAGTGAGCACCACCGCCTATAGACACCCGCATCACCAAGGATATTGCAGATGCTTTGCCAACCTAGAGGGCTAACATGGAATACCTCTTGTGCCAGTAATTATACCGGCTGTCTTGCTCTGCACGCTGGAACAGAACAGTGCAAGCACTGCTGGTTAGCGGCAGGATTAACAAGCAAGATGGTAGTAGCTATCCGGACGGACCTTGCACAAGGTCCTACCACCCACAAAATAAACCCGATAAATTTTACTTAGACTTATGACGTATATTAATTTACGTAACAACTTTTTGCATACTACTGCTGGTCCTCACGTTTATCTCATTCGCAGGTGGCGTGGACGGCGTCCCGCCTTACAGGATGCCGCCGGCGCCGGACGCGGCGCTGCCCGGTGCGCCAGCGCCGTCCCCGGCCGCACTGCACACGCATTCTGCTAAATTCCCTGTAAGTATTGCTTTTAATATTTCTCGAAGAAACTTCGTGGTTGTTGGAATGCGAACAACCGGGTAACTACAAAAGGAACATAGCAAGGGGATCATTTTTTAAAATAATATTGCATTCTGACTTCATCTGTTACTTCTAAGGATAGTCGTACATGCAGAGTATACCTCGTTCTCGCCATTCGTGCTTCTAAAGTACATCACTACTAGATTTTACAATACTCAACAGTAAAATTATGAAATGTAACTCACAGCAAACTCACTTGCTCTTCACATCATTCCCATCTAGAACCATTAGTACCTACTATACTCCCTTAGCATATATGCAAGTTACATGTATATGCTTAGTAATTTATCGTCCGTCCTTCCGTCACGCTGCTTGATCCACGGACTATCAGGTTAACGACTCTGTAGCAACGACGTGTTGACTCTGGATAGATAACTAAAACGGGACAGAGAATCTACACTATGTTATAGTTAGAAGTAGGAAAGAGATGACATCTTGTGGCTATCGGCTAGTATAATAGTGGTTATATTTAGCCGTTTGGAATGCTGTCTGAATTGTGTTTAGCGCTAGCCTGCGGGAGAGATCGCTTGTCCAACGGGATCGGAGTTGTTGCTGCGCTGTGATGAGCGATTATCTTAAACATTCCTCGTAAATTGGCCTTTATCTTAGCCTTCATGGAAAAGAATGTTTTTTATTCATCATTACAGTGTAGTTTGTACACTTACTGTCACGTGTTAAATGGTAGGAACAATGTCAAGTCTGAACTTTTTACAAAAAGGCAATGAGAGGTAGTTGTTTGGATACAACTAGTGTCAGGCGGTCCTCATTCAAGAGTAAATGTCAGTAGTAGAACGATTTCGCTAAAAAAAAAACATCATTTGTTAATGAAATGGGTGAGAATTAGAATAGTTTGTGTATTCAATTAAAGCTGGTGGCCAAGCTCGAACAAATCTAACAAAACTCGTCACCAAACTTAGCTTCTTGCAATAATTAATAGATTTTGTAACCGAAATTTCTTTCGATTTTTATTTTAAATGTTTTTAACATTCAAATTATTAAATTAAAATTGTAATGACAACACAAAGAAAAATTAGGGCAATGGCAGGACTTGAACCTGCAACATCAGCATTCCGTGCCTTGCGTTTTCCAGTTTCGCCACACTGCCTCCGCCCTACCCTGCGAATTTTTCAATGTGCTTCGTCTTACGGTCATTACATTATTGATTTTAAGGGTACAACTACCCTCGGTGTCATCTATATGAAACTTTTTAACAAGTTATCATATTCAACTGGGTACCTTTACAGCTACCGTCAGCTGACGAGAGATGGCGCCGTTTTGTTATTACATTTTGTAACCGAAATTTCTTTCGATTTTTATTTTAAATGTTTTTAACATTCAAATTATTAAATTAAAATTGTAATGACAACACAACACACACACACACACACACACACACATTTTTCTTTGTGTTGTCATTACAATTTTAATTTAATAATTAATAGATTAAGTCGTTGCTTTGGAGGTCCATATCTACAAATTGGAATACACTACCTTGCCATTCCGCGAAAGAAGTGTATTGCTCACGTGCAAAACAGCTGCCTCTGTGCGACATATATATATTTTTCATGCAAAGGTCCACCCTCCTCCGCTTCATCAACAAACTTAACTATTAACCACCCCTAAACACAATCTAGACGATCTGCTCGTGTTTCGCCACTCTACGAGGCAGCTCGAGGTTTCCTCGTAGCATCTTTTGTGTATCACTGCTATCCGGTCGTAGTAACTAACATGTATTTATGATATGGCGTTGCCATCCAATAGCAAAAGTGACTGATCAAACCAAACCGTTTGGCTACCACAGTAATTCAATCTAACTGAGTATCATATTATTTACAAAATTCTCTCACTTGACAATGCTAATAAATATTTAATGGCACCTGCAATCAAACCCGAGCCGTAAGCATGTTTTGTTCAGTAATGGCGGTTTCTCCTGTTCCCATACGTAAGCGCACGCGCAGTGAAAGAGAGAAAGTGAACATTGTTCCGCGCTTTATCGGTTGCCTCCCACTATCGATGAACGCTCTTATGTTTATGTTATGCAAATTCGTGTGAAACCGCCTTTATTTCCCTATTCGCGTGAAGCAAGAAGGTTAATGCTTTTCGTGCATGTTACTGGCAGGTTTTCGTAAAAGAGAAGTAACACGGCATTTAGCTATAAGAAGCGTCCTACTGCATGCCCCTCTGTCTATTGTATAACTTGTAATTATTCACACGGGTGGCAATTCAACTCCGCCGGCTCTAGTGCAGTGCCCGGGTCCCCATTATATTTGGCAAGACATCTAGCCCTTAAAGCTCAAAGGAAATATTTATATAGCTAAAATAAAAAGCTCCAAGCTATGATGTACGAGTATAATCTAGCTTAGCCGAATACTTGGCAACCCTAAGCGGCCTAGCACTATAACCTACCTCCGCGCCGCGGAACTCCGTGTCATGCTTGCCCGCTGCCATTTAACTACTCGTGATGTGATGATATTAAAAATAATGATCATCACAAAACACAGTTTATTTAAAACTGAATACCGCTTAGCTTTAATTGTCTAGTTTTAGTATTAGTTTAAGTTTGTCTGTTTAAATACAAATAAAAAAGTATTACAGAAATTTAAAAAAAATACCATATAGTGTGTGTAATTATCGCTGGTAATTGATTGATTTCTTTTATTAAGCAATGCCATGTTGGTCCGTAGGAGTCTATTAATTGAGCTGTTAGTGGTTACAAAAGGGAAGATTAATGTCAATGACTTTATGTACATTAAGGTATGTTTGGTAACAAAGTGGAATGTTTAAACAATATGTCTTATTTAAAAAACAAATTGAAACACGGGTTTAACGGTTGGTAGGACCTTGTGCAAGCTCCGTCCGGATCGCTACTACCATCTTGTTAGCTAATCCAGCCGCTAAGCAGCAACGCTTGCACTGTTGTGTTCCGGCGTGGAGAGCAAGATAGCCTGTGAAATTACTGGCACAAAAATTATTCCATCTTAGCCCTCTGGGTTGGCAACGCATCTGCAACCTTCTTGGTATTGCGGGTGTCTATAGGCGGTGGTGATCACTTACCAGCAGGTGACCCGCTTGCTTGTTTGCCTTCCTATTTCATAAAAAAACAACCTTGTCATTCCGCGAAAATGGTTTTCAGTTTTGTTTCGTTTTCAGGGAGTCCACTGTGTGACCTAATTGAACCTCTTGTAATAATTTCAAAACCTTGTCAACAGATAGAGCGCGAGGTGATACTGTCATCAGGCGACAAGAACTCGAAGGTGCCGATACTGCAGGAGCGCCGGCGCGGGCGCCTTGGCGCCGTGGCACCCGATACGCCACCCAAGGCCCTCGCAGCCTGGACCCACGCTGATGTAAGTGAACCTTAGATGTGATGAAGTCGAAGATAACAAGACTTGGTTATGGAAATAGTGTAGCATATAAGAAGTAAAAAAAACAGAAATCGAAATTAAATTTAAATGCTACGTACTCGTGTGTAATGACAATGGCAATGAATTCGTTTTCCAATTCCGCCACACTACCACTGCCATACCCTGCGAATTATATTTGGACGGATCGTTATTGCGAAACTTTAACCCTTTGAACGCTTTCATATTTGAATAAAGTGATCACTCACACGCCAAGCACTGTTAATTGATGTAACGTTTAAACCAATAAAAACAATTCATAATAAGAAAGAAAGAAAGAAACAAAGAAAACAGATTGTTCGGTGCTAAGATGTGCTACATAGTATGAACTTAGAACTAGAACACCGAAAGGGTACTCAGCATATGTCGAGGCACGGCTACGTACCACGACGCTGGTCTTCCGTGGGCACCTTTACCTGGCAATAGATTTTATTCATGATCAAAGTACACCTTCACTCCGACCTTTTTAGTGGTTTTTGGCGTGGTGGGCACGACGACACACGACCACTTCAGTTTATGACCGCTTCAGTTTAGTTCAGTGTTTCAGATTTTTTTACCCCGAATCTGATTTTATATTTCCTTGTACATAGGTAGTTGTATTGTTTGCGTATCTCACCCTAAATATAAGTAAATCCTCTCTCTTTTGCTCTAAGGTTAGCAGGAAGAGATCCCTTTAAGGGATAAGTTCACCTTTGTAGCACTTCCTGTATTTTTCTGTGTATTTGTAAGTGCTTATGTACAATGAAGAGTTTACATACATGCATACATGCCACTTTATAGGTTCTTAGCATTCAAAGGGTTAAGGGTTCTGCTTTTGCCATTTAGCACAGAACCCTATACTAAGCTTGGCTCGACGTGCTCATGTCCGGTTTTCAGTAAGATTGTGATATTTAATGACAATAATTCCATGACAGACACTATCTTTATCGATATGAAAGAAAGTAAAGTACCTCGTAGAACGAGGACGTGCTCGACTTAACGAAAAGCTGTGATCAAGTCAACCACTGTTCTGTTAAAACAACCTGTCATTTCAACTTTCCGATCGCTTCGACTAATTTATTACACTTTTCTTTGTAAAATGAGCAAATGGGTCACCCAATAACAGTGCTGGTTAAAATTTATCTATTTACGAATAACCGGAAAGATCATGACAGGTGGTAGGGCCTTGTGCAAGGTCCGTCCGATCGCTACCACCATCTTGCTCGCTAATCCTGTCTAGCAGCCGTACTTGCACTGTTGTGTTCTGGCGTGGAGAGTAAGACAGCCGGTGCAATTACTGGCACAAGAGGTATTCCATCTTAGCCCTCTGGCTTGGCATCGCATCTGCAATCTCTTTGGTGTTGCGGGTGTCTATAGGCGGTGGTGGTCACTTACCATCAGGTGACCCACTTGCTTGTTTGCCTTCCTATTCCATTAGAAAAAAAGACAAGTAAATTATTACAGACGAAATGACTTTAAAGTAATTTGTTATTTTGAAGTTATACATATAGATGAGTAGGTATTATTTATATTAGTTGGACTTTTAAATAAAAGATGATTGTTAGTGTACATACACGTAGAGCTAGAATTTGTCGTGAACAATTATAATAATCTACAACCAAAGTAATTAGTTAATGTTTTGGAAATAAATAGACAAATTATAAATATTATGTGACTTTTAAATAATAGTATATTGTATTTTACTACTAATATTGTACTTATTATATACTATTAATAATAGTTAGCATAATATAGTAGGACTTTGTACGGATTTGAACGAAGTCTTTTTTGCTTTTCGCAACTCTACCATAAAACCGGTGAAGCAAATATCAGATAAATGTACCTATAGATACAAATTACAAATGTCTGTCTCAAGATCTGGAGCAGATAGAGACTAACGGGGCTTCCCCAACTGACACCGCTTGACAAGTGGTACTGTTACCGACGGAAGTTCAATTAAACACACCAGTTGTAATGGAAGTTTTATTTTGATGGAAACGGGATGCAAACCAGCATACGGTTACCTGATGAGAAGTGAACACCGCCGCCCTTAGGCAGCGACACTTTGAGTACTGTTTTATTTCATTGTAGCTGAAAGAATCGCCGATCCGTTGCCAACCGTTGACTAAATGGATGGAATTTATTTATGCCAATAATTTAAAAAACTTAAAAAAAAGATACTGTATTCTGGATTTTTTTAAAGTTATTATTTCTTATTTATAAAACTCGTGACTACGGCCGATAAAACATGGCCGAAACGTCGAGGTAAAATAACAATATACTTTTATCGCGTTAAAGCCCCGATAACGTTATAAATATGTGTGAAAATCGCGAAAGTTTAAAACAATTTTTTTTTAACAATTATAAATGACTATTATTTAAATTCTAACTTAACTAACATTACGCAGTTCCCCATTAACGACTTATTAGTTTTAGCCAGGCTGTAAGTTGAAACTTTAAGCTTTCTGTATTTCTAGTAGCCTTTGGCGTAACGACGTTAAACAAAATCCATGCATATTGTTTAGTATTTCTAAATTATTTTAGACATTGTTTCTGAACATTTCCAAATCGTCTGTCTCGTGCCCTCATTCAAAGCGGTCTCGCTGTCTTCCTTTCAACATGGCGATGTGCCTGCAGTGTACTCGTAATCTTAATTCCCTATTTCGATAAAAACTAAGTGTAAAGCCGTATTACAATAAATAAAATCTGAAGAAAGTCTATCCTCGCCTTTCAGTGTTTAAACCCAATGCCTACAGAGCTATCGTACATCCAAAATTCAACACATATTGTTCAACGCATTGGAATTGTGATCCAACGTGGAAATGCAGCCAGCCTTATTAGACTGGTCCAGTTTTCGGCGTTTTGCACTTCTAGCGGCATTTTGGGAAACATTTGGCCAATTGTGTTTTTTTTACTAATTCGGACCTGCTGAACACGAATATCGAGGTTGGCATTCCCGAATTTTGACCGGAAGCTCAGAATTCAAGATGGCGGCCAAGATGGCGGACGCTTTCTTACTAGTGCGATTTTTTTTCGTGTAAATGCTGTTTTCAGTTTTATTTTTATCGTAGAATGCGAAAACAATTGTTTTAGAATGTTCAACCAATTATTTAGCCCTGGCAGAAGCTCAGAATTCAAGATGGCGTCCACGATAGTGAACGTTTTCTCAATTTTTCGATTCCGGACCGACCTTACATTTTAGCACTGTTAATCGGGTTATATTTGTCGAATAATACGATTATGATAGTTACACAGTGTTTAAGCAACTACTTAAACGTTAGAGAATAAAAAACTACCCCCAAAACATGGAATTATTTTCAGTGGAATGCCCTTACATTTGACAAAGTTCATGTTTTGATATGATGTTGCATGGATAATCTTTGTCTTTTTATTGTATATATTTGCCGATATTTCTGGTTTGGCCCTTAGTTTGACGTTTGATGAGTGAAAATAGGTTGTTGAAGCTATTTATCACTTTTAGGTAAATGCAATAATATACAATATGTGCCGCGAGAACAGGTAAACTACGCTGCCCGAAGGTAATGACGAATGAAATATCTATTATAATACCAGACTTTTATAAATTATATTAATCATCATCCTCATCATCCTCATCATCATCATCTTTTCACGAATTTGTACAGAGTCCGGAACAGAAACACATTGAGGTACACTTAACATAGCCTTTCGGAATTTGCAAAACTTTATTGAAAAATCTTTTTTTGCAACCGCAAAGAACAATATTTATTGGTAGCAGCCTTTAGAATGGGTTCCAGCGTGATGAAAATGGGGATGTAGCCGTCTATTTCTTTCTTCCATTTGTCCTTAAAGACCAGCAAACAACACCGATTTCCTCCTTCGAAAGTTTTCACGATAAAGGAGACACATGAATTGTTCTGAACGCAGTGGCAAGTACTGCAAAGCAAACTGTTGTGTCTGCTACACACAATGTCTTTCTATTGCTCCATTATCAGTTGGATAAAATACATGCAAATGAAGTATGGTTAATGAGTGGAAATGAAAGAAAGAGAGTTTTTGTACCTGTTCATGACATACATAGCCAATGGAGAGTTTCTTACCAGTTGACTTACCAGTGAAGAGTTTACCGGCTTTTCAAGCGATCACCGGGAGTGATGTCACATCATGTTTACATAGTTTCTATTACAAGACATCAGCTTTTCAAGTGTTTCAAAAGCAATTCTCTGCGCTCGCTTAGCACCGTGCTTTTCAATCTGAGAAGCACGGTGCGATTATATCTTATACGACAATATTGTGCAAGGTTTGTATTACTCGTAAGTTCAACTTACTTTGTTATTGTTACCGACGTCGACTTGGCTCGTACAATTTAATTTGGTTTCTATCTTCTTTAGGTAGCTGACTCAATAGTTTCAACTAACGTTGCGCTTATTTGGTCAAGTAAAAAACCCAGAGTCTGTTTCGCTGATCATAGAACATATTAAATGAAATTACTACCAAACTTCCGAAAGGGAGAACGCTCACCTGCCAGGCCCCTTTCTGTCACCAATTACAGACTGCAGATATAAGAAAGAAATAGACGGCTACATCCCCATTTTCACCACACTGGAACCTATTTCAAAGACTGCTACCAATATTGTTCTTTGCTGTTGCAAAAAAGATTTTTCAACAAAGTTTGCAAATGCCGAAAGGCTATGTTAATGTGTGCGAAAATGAAAAGATGATGATGATTAAATGATTAATATAATTTTTGAATAGTCTACTACAATAATAGATATTTCATTCGTCATTACCTTCGGGCAGCGTAGTTTACCTGTTCTCGCGGCATATATTGTATATTATTGCATTTACCTAAAAGTAGTAAATAGCTTCAACAACCTAGTTTCACTCATCAAACGTCAAATTAAGGGCCAAACCAGAAATATCGGCAAATGTATACAATAAAAACACAAAGATTATCCATGCAACATCATATCAAAACATGAACTTTGTCAAATGTAAGGGCATTCCACTGAAAATAATTCCATGTTTTGGGGGTAGTTTTTTATTCTCTAACGTTTAAGTAGTTGCTTAAACACTGTGTAACTATCATAATCGTATTATTCGACAAATATAACCCGATTAATAGTCCTAAAACGAAAGGTCGGTCCGGAATCGAAAAATTGAGAAAATGTTCACTATCATGGACGCCATCTTGAATTCTGAGCTTCTGCCAGGGCTAAATAATTAGTTGAACATTCTAAAACAATTGTTTTCGCATTCTATGATAAAAATAACCCCGAAAACGGCATTTACACGAAAAAAATCGTACTAGTAAGAAAGCGGCCGCCATCTTGGCCGCCATCTTGAATTCTGAGCTTCCGGTCAAAATTCAGGAATGCCAACCTCGATATTCGTGTTCAGCAGGTCCTAATTAGTAAAAAAAACACAATTGGCCAAATGTTTCCCAAAATGCCGCTAGAAGTGAAAAAATGGCCACTTTTGAGAAAAGTGAACCAGTCTATATGGGCACTTTACCGCAGGGGACAGACTTAGGAGATATTTGTACATATAATTAAGTTTTTGTATTTTTTATTAGGTGACGTCATTATATTTTAATGAAGTGTCATATTATAGTTATATTTTAATTGTATAGATAAATATACATATAATATAGTATTCGTTTAAGTTTTCTATGTCAAGTCTAGTCTGGAATTTGTCATTTTGTTTGAATAACACATATTACCAATTGTGTTAGAACAACATAAGTTTTAAGTGCCATAAAGTCACCATGTTCGCCATTACCAAGCGTACGGTACAGCGCTGACACTGCACTTTTGTCGCAGACCCCGTGTCATCGTTGCAACCGTTAAACAGACCCGGTTACCGACAACGGGACCCAGCTAGGTTAATTAATCAATGAAGGTATACTTCGCAAAGAAGCACAAAGAAACACTATTCTGCTGCGAAGATTGGAACCCACTACGTGTCTGCTGATGCGAATTGTCTTCACTTTTTTTAGCTTTTTTAAATATCACATGAAGCAACGTTTTTACACCGAGAAACAAAGAGAGGTGCCGTAATTTTTAGCCTATTAAAATACCGTATTTACCTATTTTCTGTTTATGATCTATTGTAAAAACTACAGGAATAAAAGCGCCAAATTTGATGAGATTAATTATTACGTTTACCGAGTCTTTAATTAACGCGACTATTTATTTACCTCAACGTTTCGGACGTATTGCAACGACCGTGGTTACGAGCAGACTCTACGTTAAAGTAAACATGATAAGTATGTATGAAATTTGCGAATAAATAATAAATAAATAAATATCATGGAACAATTAACACCAATTGACTTAGTCCCAAAGTAAGCAACTAAAGCTGCTGTGTTACGGATACTAGACAACGGATATACATACTTATATAGATAAATATATGTATTTAAATACATATAACATCCACGACTCGGGCACAAACATTCGTATTCATCATACAAACATTTGCCCCTCCCGGGAATCGAACCCGGTATCTCAAGCTTCATAGTCAGGGTCACTAACCACTATCCGGCCGTCGAAAGCGAAAGCTTAAAACAATTTGGTGTGATTAATTATAAACTCTAAATTGTAGCAACAAACCGTCTTGTCCTGCTTTTGTGCGGTGATGCAAAATCACCTATCAACATTCTAGACTGATTCTAGCAACAAAAAAAATCTTAAAGTAGGCAAAAATAGCAACTAAGCAGTGTTCCAAAATATTTCAGAAAGAAAGAAGAATGAAAATGTTTATTCAGCTCATAAAACACACAATAAAAAAAAAATTACAGTGTCAACGCTGAAAGGGTCACTCAGAATATACTGCAGCTCGCAGCAGCGCTGATTGTCTTCCACATTTTCATTGGTAGGCTGCTATAGTTAACACCTTTGGCATAATAACTCGAATTACTCTAAAAATTAACTCGGCACATTTCTTATTAGAATCTTCTAACCTTGAGCCCTGTGTAGCGTGACGGTGTTCAGGTGTAACGGGCGTGACGAAATCATTTGTTACTGAGTAGTTTCTTGCCCTCAGCACACTGCAACACATGCAGGTGGCTACAGGTACAGTCAAGGAATTTAATTCTCTACCCATTTCGTTGAAATGTCGTCTGACATTCGCAATGCATTAAGGTCGATATGTCAAACTAACGTCTTGCTCTATAGCTCTTATGGTGACAGTTTGCTATATGCTATTGAACCTTAGGTGGGTTGGAAATTAAATTCCTTGACTGTACTAGTTAAGAGCACTGTTAACGCACCGCTCTCCATACAAACAGCGATAACGTTTTCCACCCTCTAAACCTTAACCTATTAACCATGATTTTTTTGGATGTTGTTAGTATGCATTGGAACTAGGTTTTTTTGTTTCGATTTTTAAAATATTCTTGGTAGTATCAAAAATATTGACGCTTTTTTGTTTTGTATGAAACGCCTAAAATAACTATGAAGATTATTTAAAAAATCAAAACATACAAACCTAGTTCTAAGTTGGTAATGTGGCGAAACTGGCAAACGTAAGGCACGGAATGCTGATGTTGTAGATTCGAGTCCTGCCATTGCCCTAATTTATCTTTGTGTTGCCATTATCATTTAAATTAATCTCCAAAAGTTTAACAACAATAACGCTTACACTGCATAAACTGTAACATTCAGATACGCGCGATGTTCACTTTAAGATGAAAAACATACTTAAGCATAATATTTTATGCTTAAACGCACAAACTGGAACAAATTACCTAGTAATTCTTAAAGTCTTTTATTTTTCTTTTTGCTTACTTGCTAGTGTTCTACACGTGCACAGCACTGGTTTCGCGGAGTAGCAAGGTAATTTGTTCCAGTTTGTTGCTATGGACCTCCGCAAAGTAGGTAACACCTGATATTAATTGCTACAACGCACATTAGTATTGTTATTTTATTGACACACGTTAAGTAAAAATCAAATCAAATCGTAATCAGAAGTACCCGGATCCGCCGAGCATCTATGAAGAGAGGAATGTGTGTGGAGGAAGCGAGGGAAGTATGCCAGGACCGGGTCAAATGGCGTTCTGTGGTCTCTGCCTACCCCAAAGGGAAACTGGCGTGGGCTTATAATAATAATAACGTAAAGCAAAACTATTAAAAGAGGGTCCTGGTATCAAATACCATCCAAAACCCCAAGAAGAGTTATTCTGCCACTACACTACACCAAATGGAGTTCAGACAAAAATACCTAAATAAAAACAAATATAGTTTATTTCGGATAATAGTGAAAGAGTGCAATATGACTGTTAGTTTCGCTCGTTATACTGTTGGGGGTGATTTAACTTACAAATGAAACAAAGTGATTGTCTATTACACGTGGTTTATTTATTTTATACACTCAGTTATACCCTATCAATCATAGATGGCGCGCGATCCAAGCCTGAAGCAGTGCTCTCCACGTCACCGGGTAGCATAAGGATTCTACCCGGTGACATGGCTCCCTGGGAGCGCTGCGTCAGCTGCTTACGAAATGTCCCAACAATCCAATACAAAGCCGAATCTAATCATACAAAATTTCGTGAAAAGAAAACTAATAACTGACCTAATGGTGCGTTGCATCTTACAACCTAAAGCTACAAACACCCCTATTCTGTAGCGTGTAAAACCTTGTATAACAACCAAAAGTAACAAACACCTCTGTTGTATAGCACGAAAGACCTTGTATAACAACCAAAAATAACAAACACTTCTGTTGTGTAGCGCGTAAGTCCTTGTATAACAAGCAAAAGTAGCAAACACCCCTGTTGTGTAACGCGTAAAACCTGGTATAACATCCTAAAGCAACAAACAACCCTATAATGTAGCGCATAAGGCCTTGTATAACCCCCTTTTGCGTAGCCCGTAAGGTCTTTCACGAGTATAACTTATAAAATTGACATCATCCTCAATATTGCGACATTATAAATAATTTTATAACCCCTATAAAAGTAGATGGCGGATAACTCGAACACAAAGAAAGCACAGAGGCTTGAGACCATAAAAATTCATGGTACCACCTCAGCGGTTAGTTAGCTATCGTACGCAGAAGCAACGGTGATGAGCGGTACCTACCACGCGCGCCGGCTCGCTGCGACGAATCTTAGATTTTTAAAAACAGGTTCGTCGGCGCGGGATTATTCATGCATTTTACGGGATTTTCATTTCCATTTCATTAACCGTCGGTTTCTACCGAAAACATTAACTTTTCAACACGGTCAAAGGCAACGTCTGTCTTTAATAGGTGTATTTATTTTTATTTTTTAATTTAGATATACCAACAGAATATAAACATGACAAGGAAAATACAATTGTGAGTTACAGCTCATTGTTTATGCATCAATAACAGACACGGGACAGAGGCGCGATTTGTGATGCTGATAAAGGATTAAAAGTTACCGTGGAACTAACTTCAGGTGAAATAAAAATCAGGGACGTGATACAACCTGGTAAATGATTGTCGGTCAAAAGGTCTGTACTGTGATCGGGTAATGAGCATTAAAATTGACAATTAATTAGCCATTAATTACGCTAACACTAGCACATGACTTTGCAAACGATTAATATTCTTCAAACTAATCGTTTGATCGTTCCACTTCGCTTTCACGGGCCTCCTCAGTTTTGGATCAGCCGATGATTTGCATTTTACTGACAATAAAGCACGGTTCGGTAAAGCCATCGTTGGTTAGTCAATGACCTGTCACGCCTGGTCATGCTGCGAGGTGCGCACGCGCCGTGAAAGCAAAACGTGTCGAATCGTACGATTGATGCGCGGAGGGCGTTTTACTTTCCATGTTTATGGAGATCATCGTGCTGTGACGAATTAACGTGAATTAATCAGAGTGGATGCAATGCAATAAGAGGACTGATCTCTGTTAAATTTGAGCACAGAATTCAAAGTGTTATTACATTATGGCCTGACCTCTTAGCTTGATGATTGTGTTATAACAGAATCACCTTCGGACTCATATCGGTAGATGGTGGGTTAAAGTATATACCAATGGGTATATTGTCGCTTTATTAAAGCAGTGGTGCTACAGCGCATGCAAAAATGCAGACAATTATCTTCCTTTAAAATTGTAGTGATTTGTGATTGCTATCGCTGACCAAAGCCATTAGAGTAAATGCTCCGTTTCATGGAAATAATGACATATTTTCATCTGATTCTTTGCTTCTTTTGCCCAATACCTTGCCTCTTAGACCATACTTTTTAATATATCCTCTTGACAAATATAAAACCGAATATTTTGTTCTAAACGTTATAGACATCATTTATTTTTCCTAATTCGTGAATAGTATAACATTATAATACGCTAGAAAAATCTGTAAATTGCAATCAGCCTTGCATCAACCTCTTTACCATCAAGCCAGAAACTTTAAAAGACTCTCTCACATACGGCGCTGCGAGCTGGCACCCGCTAACAATGCCAGTCCGCGCACAAGCAAGCGCGCGCGCATCCGGTCTAGCCGCCGCCGGCGCAGCGATCGACCTTTATTTTATAAGGAATTTGTGAAGTGAAGTGATGTGACGTGAAGGCTCGAAAATGGTGGAATTCGCGCTTGAAACTGTGAGTTCTTAATTATTAATTAGAATGTTGTGATTTTAAATAAATCTTTATTAAGATTGAATTAATTAAATCTGATATTAAAATTTATTCAAGCCCACCCGCATTGAAAACTTATGTAAAGCGCATACGGTAAGAGGTAGAGTAGATAAATGTTGAATTAAAGGAAATAAAGCAGATTTCGTACGGAGCGAAGTTTCATATTGCTCAGAGATCTTCACAGGCAACACTTAGATCAAACTTGTCTTTGCTTCTAAAGCTGAAATCTTAAGCATCCCTTTTATTAATACAACAATAAATAGTCAAAATTATTCTTACAGAACAATGAATATTGGAATCACTTTGTATTTTAATTTAAATCTTAATCTACTATTTATTTAATTACGCTTAAAACTAAGTGTTTAACTTTTTATTTATATTATGTGATCAAACTGGGAAGTAAAATTTTTATTATTTAACAATACGAATTCAAGTAAAATATGAAGAACAACCTAATAAACAATTACAACAACCTAATAAACTTTATCATATGTACAAATATCTCCCAAATCTGTCCCCTGCGGTAAAGTGCCCATAAGGCTTCTGCATTTCCACATTGGATCGCAATGCCAATATGTTGGTCAAGAAATGCACCAGCCCTATTCTCATGAAAGATTTTAATTAATTTGGTTTTTATTTGTCCAAAAAGTTTATGCGGGTCTGGGCTCCACAGCCCCAACGTTTTAACTGCAAAAACCGCAAATACGTAGTCTCCTGTGAGCCCTGTGTATTTGCGGCGTTTGGCAGACTCAGCTTGAGATGCCACCCCGCCAGCTCTGTTTAACGAAGACGGTAAATGGGACGGCGCCAGGGTGTCAACACATGTGGCATTCCAGACAAGAGGCTGTCCCATTTCCCAAGCTATGAGTGTCACGCCATCCAGTCTCTTTCCATAGTCACGAGCCAGGCCGGAAGGTTCCAGTATCGCTGATACGTTGATGCTGGAAAGAGCCCGGCGGATGATGTCATTCAAGCAGGCATGGCGAGACAGGCACCAGCACTTCTCCTGCAAAAAAGACCGTGTCTAACTTACAAAGCGAATCCACTTTGAAATCGAGTAGATAGCGAATTGAACACAGCATATTGAGTAATAAGAAAATACGTAACTTATAGAAGTCTACAAAGTCAGCATAATGATCCCAGGGATAGAGAAACCGACGAGCTACGACAGAGACAGATAGTGCTCTTTTAGTTGAAAGAGTCCGCCTCAAAACGGAGTAGGAAGTAGGGGATGCAAAACCGATTTTAATTTGTATGAAAAAACCGGTCAAACCCGGTTATTTTTTAGATAAAATAATTGGGTTAGCATTCCCAAGTTGGAAGTCGCAGCAGTCGGATTAAGCTGGATTAATCTGGAATGCGCCGCACAGGACTGCTATAAATGAAATAATGTGCAAGATGAAGATAAATATCAAACACACAAACTAAGTTTACATAGACTACAAACAAACAAAACACACACAAACATTATCCGTAAAATTTTAGTAGGGCTGATACCGTGTCTTAAGTAAGCAGTGGAGCTCCATTGAAACTAGAATAACACACGCATTAAAAATGGAGAGACATATTAGAGATCAACCCCCTGCCTGTATCACAAAAATTATACATGCTACAATTTGACAGAATTGTAAAGTTTTTATACAAAAACGTGTTAAATTGTAGCAATTGTAAGTTTTGTGGTTCAGGTGCCTGCGCGTGAATGTCATTCATGAACTCTCAGACCGTGGCCGAACGATCACCCGTGAGTGGATCTGTCCATGTCAATATGCTTGAATCTCGCAGTACTTTTCTATTAAAAGCTTAAAACTGGGATTAAAATTAAAGCATTATAATTAGCGTAACAAAGGCCATTCCCAAACAGTTAAAAAGCACCGTTAAGCCACGCAACCCTTTGACAGAGCGTTATACAACCTCTAAGTACGCTATCAATGCAGACATACAGCCCATTGTGTTGAGTTCCCAGCAGAACAATAAATATTTAACTGGAAACCTGACTGGAGAGTGCAGAGGTCACAGCTCGAGTAACTAGCGACGGGTCACGGGATCGAAACAGTTACGAATTATAATGAAAACTTGGAGTATAACGTTTAATAAACATAAAACATCACTTAACATCAGTGTGCAATACAATATATTTCATTGATTAACACACAGGAGACAATTTACTAAATACAACTTACTAGGCAGACAATTGACGATATTATTACTTTGTATTGAATCGGTAATTTTTAAAGTACATCAACCGTCTATCCTTGTCTATACAGGGTGTTATCGTTAAGTGTAGCCAGATTATTCTGTAAAAATGACAGATATCAGAAACCTTTAAACTGATATCGAAAGTACGTTATCCAATGAGTAAAATCACATTAATAACTTTATTTTTAATAAAACTAGTAATATTACAAATAATAAATTTAAACACTCCCAAACATTTAGTACGACGGTCTTTGAGACTGTAAGTGGGGGCTTACAGCCCCTACTAAGAATAAAAAGCTAGATCATATAAAGAGAAGGGAACGGATAACTTAACACGTTCACGTGCGCTGCCGATTTTTTAGGATGTCGTTGTTTCGCACAGTACTTCCCCGTACAAAATGCAACGACATCTATAGACTTTGTGATACAACGTGGGTAAAAATAACGCGAAATATGACAGGAACGTTTCTTAAAGTCAACTCGCGGAACAGCAGCGACGTCATAGGACGTTGTTAGTATTTGTACAGGTCCTTGCATGTATGTGCACTCTAGTCATCTTTAGTGAGGGTAAAGTTGGATATAGCGTGGCACTAGTGGTGCCAATTTTTGACATAATGTAGCAGAATGACGTAGCTGATAGAATTTAGTACGGGCGCTCAGCGTTCAGTCACGTTGTATGAGGTTTTAATGTTTTTATTTCGACGGCTATTTACGTTCTGTTGCGCCGTATATACCATTTTTTTACGTCTTATCACGTAGCGCACATGAACGTGTTAAATTTAGACGGTCATTTTAGACCACAGATTTATTTGAAATCCGATTTTACTATTTAAACACTCACATTGTGATTACTTGAAGAGTTAAAGACACTTTAACTGACCATCAAAGCCGCAATTGAGAAATGTTGTCTATGCTCAAAAAGGATAGACATATCCAGCTTTATTCAAAGTATAATATGTCCTCCCTTTTGAAAATTAACACACTCTCAGGTCTGTCATTAATGACCCCTTTTGTGTATCTTTGTCTGAACATCTGCGATATATCGAGTTGTCTTATTTTAATTACTAATGTGAACCCTTATTTCGCAGAACCAAGCGGGCACTTCCGGGGACATCAGACAGTACCATGAGCAGAACTACGGGTACGTGATGCACCAGAACCCTGCGAGACCCCAAGGTTACGACACCCCCAAACCACCGATACCGGCCAAAAACTACAGCCCCAAAACAGAAGCCCAAAACAACTCACAATTGATCACAGTGACCGTCGAAACTGGTAAAGATAATACGAGAGACGCGCCAAAGAATGCTAAGTCCGTCAGTAAAACATATCATACATTAAAAGATATGATTTCCAGTAGGTTCAAAAGTAAGGAAAGTAATGAAAATGAGAAAGAACCAGAGGCCAATTTGAATAATAGTGAAGAGAGAAAAAGAGAGCCGGAACCGACGAGAGAGACTCCAACGAGGAAGGTTGAACAAGGGATCTATGGGAGACCCATGACGCAGAATAGGCCGGATATGCAGTATAGCCATGGCATGGCAAACAATATGGCATATACGAGTCCATCACCACACAGGTAAGATTTTGAAACAGTGTCTCCTTTAACTTTATTTAATTAAACTATTTAGTACAAAAGGGTCAAAATCAGAACTAAGACTGACTTGCGAACGTCAATCAACGACTATAACCCAATATTTTTTGCTAAAATCTGCATCCTCAGATTAAAGGTCATGATCTAGTTTGGACCACAGAAGAGACAACTTTTGTTTCTAGTGTAATTTTGGTCCAAAAAGACAGCCACTAAGCTCTCATTGCATTATATATTTAACACTCTCTAAGTGGAAACATGTTCATAAACTTGTTTCTCTACTCGAGAGTTTCGATCAAGCATCAAGAAAAAAAATTACATTTGTCTGAACGAAGTAGCGATAATTTTAGTTGACATCTCAGCTTTCGCTTTTGCAAGATTATCTCGATTTGCTATAATAAATTGACTGCAGATGTAATAGTTACGTAAAAGATTTGATTGAGCTTCTGGTTAATAACTGCAACTTTATATAACGTCGTCTACAAAAATGTCACCAGGCATCGATCAAGTTTTATATACCACGTATACAGTTACTAAGTAAATACCCATACATTTTTGCTTAATATTTTTTTTATGAAGTAGGAAGGCAAACAAGCAAGAGGGTCCCCTAATGGTAAGTGATCACCACCGCCTATAGACACCTACAACAACAAAGAGAGTGCAGATGCGTTGCCAACCCACAGGGTGGCAGAGGGGGGGGGGGGGATTTCTTATGTTTTCGCGACTTGTAGGTATTGAAATTATTTAATTTCTATGAAAATGAAAATGAAAATGAAAATGAAAAATTTATTTTGCAAGTAGGCCATATAGGCTCTTTTACATGTCTGAATCTACTAGCGCTTCGGAAAATGGAAGAATCTGCTGAGAAGAAACGCCGCAAGAAACTCAGCAGTTTAACTTCTACTGTTTATATCCCCTATACTATAACGGATCTCTGACAAATAGTCAAAAATACAAAACTATGGTTCAGTTAAGTCCATAAAATTATGCAAACTTGTGTCTTATCTTCGTTTTAAACAGTTTAAGTGTACCTTCATAAGAAAATTTTACGTGCGTTAAATCTTTATTAAATAGAAATCATTAATTACTTGCCTTGAAATCGGATCCTTACTAAATTTGGACTATTTAATAGGTATAATTTATCGTTATCACGTTAAAACATGTTAGAACACCCACTTACAATGTTGTAATAGAAATAATCGGTTATGGGCTATTCTTAAACTCGGTCCAACACCTGGCACTATGAGTTCGCAAGGACTGTTACTGCGCGGAAGAAATTTGAATAATTCAGTGTCAAACATGTTTTATTCATACAGAACCTGTTTGAGGTTAGTCTAAATATTAATTTATGTATCTTTCTACATTAGTGTTTTAGAAACAACGAAGCTGGATTGAATTCTATTTAAAAAGTAATTTCTCTCTATACCGCCGCAAAACGCTTCATCTTTCAATAACAATAATTATTTAAGAGGGTGACATTCTTGTTTATTAAACACTATACATTTAAACCTAAACCACATACAAAAGTTATTTATACAATGCTCTTCTTACTATCCAATAATTTTAGAAGCTTTAAAGTATTCATTTATTTAATACGCCTTTTACCTGCGTGGTGTTACGAGATAAAAAGTATCCTATCTCTAATCCAGGACACTACGTAAGAAGTACTAAAGATTTAAGGATTTGACTCTTTCGGTGCTGTTATCTCCTTGACTTTCTTCATAACGCGAGTTCTTTCACGGGGCGACAGAATGTCTATCTCTTACTTAATAAAAAATAGTTAACTATTTCTCAGGGTTCAAATTTCTTTATTTCTCTATAATATTTTTTTTTATTTCTTCAGACAATTAATGCAGCAGCAGATAGCCCACCAGCAAATGCTGCTAAGCGCAGCACGATCCCAGGAAATGCTGGCCAGTCCTCACCGGCCACAGGCTCTTGGAGCTGATGCGTTATACCAGCAATATGGACCTCCAGGTAGACGCAGCGCGGTGTACCAGAAAGATGTGGATGTAAGGTCCATGGCGAACTTCACATCGTTGAAGACTGGACCTCAGACACAGGTATGAAAATGTTCGGATGGTGTATTAAATTTGACACCAATTACAATTATGATTACTATGATGAAGACAATTATCAAGGCATTTAAGCAGGGTAAGGTTTAGAGCTCGACATCTCTATAGCCAAAGCCGAAACTTAGCTTACATGTAACCTGTGATGATACAAGAAATTCTTTGAGAATCTAGTGAATAGGCTGGACATGAGAATATGCAATGACAGGAGTATTACATTAACTTATCTACTCGCGTAACCTGAATGAAATAATCCAGTACAAAGACCACGAAATACTTGCGATATAACCATAATTCAAAGTACAAGTGACTATTAAGATTACCAATACCATTTTCCCCGAGAATGTCGTCACAATAAGCTACCTTTAGAAAAAAACTTCTCACATTTACTTTTACTACAAAACTCGTGAAGCAACACCTTAATAACAATAAACACTTCATTATAATCGCTGACCAAAAAGCACGAAACTGCGGTGAATTAAAATGGCCGCCACTCTTTCCTACGTCCCCGTAATTCTTTGATGTTTCCCACTGAGAGTCTGGGAGACAAAGAACAGGTAACAATGAGTCAGTTCCCAGCAATTAATGCTTTCTCACGGTAGCTGCAATTATAATAACAACAGCGCTAGAGCTATCTGGCGGAATGGGTTCTTGCTCCGTAACAAGAAACTGATATACTGGATCATTGTTATGTTTTTCGTCAATACTGATGTTCACAACTTGCCAGTGATTGTCTTCCTTACACTCACAGTTTCTGTTTTCTAAATGCTGAACGTGTCAGCGCTACTGATAAGTGGTTTTTTATCAACAGATAATAATTTCAATACAATGCAATTACAATTTCAATTTGAAATCACAATGCCAGTCGGACACACGATTTCGAAATGAAAATGATTTAAATGCAGATTGGCATAGATTGCACAGTTTCATTATTCATCTCGTTGTTTTAATTATCTGAAATCATTTTTAACATTTCAACATAACTAAAGTTTTAGCATAAGACAGATTTTTTTGAAGTACTTTATTTGTAATTTCAGTTTGAATCCCACTCAAGACCCGATCTCAGGAGTCCACAACAGTTAGAAAGAGAAATCATTAGACAAAGGCATCTTACTGACGATAGGCGTTCTTCATCTCACCCTCATCTACTAGATGAGCCGCGGCAAAGACCTCAAGTCACCACTCCACAGATCCACGACAGATCAAGAAGAAACTCCCACGGAAATCTTCTAGAAGGCACGTCAGTTGACAACACGCCTAAAAGATGTGAAGAGCGAGAGTCAGATGACGGTGGGTTCAGAGCCAGGTTGGCGGCACAAGGACGGTCAAGTGTTGAAGAAAGGATCCGAACTAGTGGTAGATCAACAGAGTCAATTAGACAAGAAAGAACACAGGAAAGTTATAGAAAAACACCAGATAGCCACAAGGAATCCAGACGAACGCCAGATTCAATCAGCCAAAGACACAAAGAGGAGGCGTCTACGTCAGGGCACACAGAAAAAAACGATGAAAGTGCAAGTCAGAAGTCCGCTGACAGTGTGTACCATTCCAGTGGCAAGGCTGAACCTTACGTTCCTCAGCCGTCGTCCTCAAGACAAACACCAAATCGAATAGAAGATTTAAAAGCGCACGGGAGGAAGGGAGCTAATGGATCAGGTGCGAGTTCAGGTAACTTTGCTTATTAACAATCTCAGGTATTTGCATGCATGGTCTTCTTGGTGTTCGGTTTGCTCTACTCTTTATAACATTCACAATTTAAAAGTTTCAACGCTATTATTACAGTTTTTTTTGCTGTTTCAACAGTACCGAGTTACTATTTTACTACTGACAAAGTATATGACGTCGAACATTAGAATTTACAAAAATCTGTATCTATTCCTCTGCATAATATTTCTGTTCTTTACTTCTTCTACAAAAGTGATGCCTGACAGCAGTTGAAGCACCAAAATACCACCCTCTAAGTTACTTATGGAGTGGAAGTGCCTACCTCTATTGCCTGCACATTTTTCTCAGTAGTTAGCACGATGTTCTAAGATAAAATAGGATAGCTAGGAGGATCACACATGGTCGGGATCTTGTGACACGCATTCTTATAACAATGCGTGTTACAGATTATGACAAGAACGGCGGTCAGTCGTCGAACGTGGACTCTGGGCGCGGCAGCGTGGCGTACTCGAGCGGGCGCCGGCCGGAGCCACCCGACGCCGCCGACTCCGACGCGCGCGCGCAGCCCGGCACCAGCCAGCAGGGACCACCGCAAGGTTATTAACCTCACTGTACCTATTGTACAGAGAGTTCCAGTAGAAATAGATCAAGCTTATATTTTGGCAGCAATCTCCTTTAGACAATTTTCGCTCTAAACATTACGAAAGCTAAGTGTCGACCACCCTAACTTCCAAACAGCTGTTGTGCTGGGCTGCTATATGGAGAAAATTGTAGTCTAGCTAGTATCGCCGAATATTAAAGCAAAATTACGTGGAAATCGTGGAATGTGTCACATCGTTAGGAACAAGTAAAAAGCTGACTATTAAAGTAGTCAATAAAATCAATGGCACCAAAAGATACGTATATTTGAAAGGTTTTACAGTATACATGCTGAAGCTTATAGCTGTTCTTATCCAATTGAACGTAAGCCCACTGCAGAAAACTCTTAAATTCTAATCAAAATTGTTCTTGTTGCAGGGGAGAACGAGTGGGCAGACCTAGTGGAATGCGAGCTGCGACAGATCCTAGAGCCAAAGCTAGCAAGCATGAGGCTGGACAGTTCGGGCAGCTCCCTTAGCTCAGGGACCCCACCTCTGCCACCGCTCTCGCCCGCCTCCGACCACCACAAACGGAGCAGGTCAGTGTCACCAGCGTGTATCGCTTGATAAAGCAAGCAGTTAACATAGCTTTGGTACGCTATCGCCGCCGCTCTAACCCATCTCCATCACCATCAGATATTGTCTGAGGACAGCTGTAAAGATTTTCCTTCTTTTTCTGTCTCACCCAAAACTTTTGAACTTGTAATATGTACTTTTTCGTTTCCAGCTTACCAGGACGTGCGGAGTATTCGGAGGAGCGACGTCGAGGCCGCGACTCCCCGCGCTGGCACGCACACAAAAAACACTCTTCGAAAAAAGACCACCACTACAAGAAACATTGTAAGATGTCTAAACTCTCTCACAATATTTATGTTAAGTAGCAGCTTGCTATCTGCGTGAAGTCACAGCTTGCTATTGCGTTTCGTACAGTCAGTGGTGAGATCCGGAAACCTAAGGGGAGCAACCCTAAAGCTAGCAACGGATCAGCGACTCTCTTTGGATTACTGGTTCCCATAGGCGGTGATCCTTACTTTCCCTATTAGGTGACCTTTTTCCAACATTAAAACTACAGTCAAGCAATGTCATCATTGTAGAGCCACTATAAAACAGTATTAAAATCACCCTATTTGTAATTCCAGTATTCGGTCTGGACACGACGGACATGACATCGACGACGACGCGCAGCCTGGACCTCTCGTCGCTGCTGGACGCGCGCAGCGACAGCGATGCGTCGGGTGGCGACGCGCGCGCCATCCGCCGCCAGCTGCGCGGCCTCGAGACCATGTACGCTGAAGTGTTACAGCTGTTGGGTGTGAGGAAGCCCGCCAGCCTGCCCAAGCAGCCCGCCTGGGAAGCCAGGTGAGGAGGATCATAGGTCATTAAAATGTCAGGAATACTGTCATGGTATGTCATAAGTGTTTTGATGAACCGGCTAGCTAACCTTACTAGTATTTTATTTGGTAAGAGTCAGGAAGTTTTTTGTTACGGTTAAGTAACATATTTTGCTAGGTACAAAGTTTGCCTCATCTGCAGTATTTGAGAAATAAAACTGCGTACCTAGCTGAACAGTAAAGTTTGCGGCAGCCAAATTAAAAGCAAATAGACTAAGTAACAGACCACCTTTTCAGTAGATTAGGTTAGGTTAGAGAATATTTTTAAGCACTTACTGTTCCTGTTGGAAGATTGGTGACATATCGATCGTCTTAGAATAGTCCTTTTTTTGCTTTGTTTCCAAACAAACCTTAATTAGGTACGTACAATGTAGTATAGGAAGGCAGGAGAGGTATGATAGTAAAAGTACCTACTCGTTTTGTAACTTTACCGGGATTATTTTTCCAGGCTGACGTCGAAGCGCCGCTACGGCAGCATGTCGTCACTGCCGTCCAGCTCAGTCAGCAGCCGGCCTGTGCGGGACAAACGCCGCAGTTCCAACGAGCACAGGAAGAAGCATGACATCAAGGTAAAAAGCCAGCGCCTAAGTCAACGACCTGAATGTTACGGGATCTTCTTTTCTATCTGGCCAGCTATTTTTGACCAATACGATATCGAAAACTAGTGGGCACTCAAATATACCACTTACAAAGGGACGTCAAGCATCCAAAAGTTCAAAGATGTGAAACACTTGGATTGGTTTTGGGGCGTAAAACTCTTGCGGAGTGTCTAAACACCGACTACTATCTTTGAAAAGCATTTTGAACGATCGGTACCCATCTTTGAAATACATAGAAGTCTGTCAGTCAGTCTGGTATTAAAAAAGAAAGTAAACAGTTTATTCTATTAGGGCCCAGGAGAACACAGAATAAACTAGTACCACTATACTATGGTTGATAAGTTTTGTCTGGTTAGTGGCTTGATATTATACTCGTAGTATTTGGTTATGACTACTATTAGTGAGAATAAATCTATAAATGTATTTCCAGGGTATAAACAAGCGGTTCCAGCGGCTGGAATCCCACGTGGTGACGCTGGCGCGGTCCGTGGCTCATCTGTCGAGCGAAATGCGGACGCAGCATCTCGTCATGCAGGAGATGGATGCCATCCGGGCCGAGATCTCCGCGCTGCGGCACATGTACAAGTGAGTCAACAATGTCGTGAAACAAAGACAAATACTCTTTATTGATTTACGTAAGCAACATAAAAAAATCAAACATGAAATTTTAATAGGGTAATCAAAATGCTAAACAGCGATCTCTTCCAGACAACCTTTTTGAATAGTTATCTGGATAATTTGGGATAAACATGCTGCACCAGGTACTTAACGCTAGAAAAAAACAATCCAAAAGATCAATTTCGATAGTCTGCATGATTTAAAAACTTTACAATTAAACTTTAAAGTTATTCGATGGTTTTGTTAGACTAGGAAGGAACCCACGCACGAAAACGTTACACTTAAGCAGTAGCAGAGTGACACATGACAGTTATCTATTATGAATATATAAATCCAATTCATTCACCGTCAAAAACTGGCTAGCATAATAGAACTCAATCAAGCTTGGCGAGCCTTAGTCGTCTTTCATTTAATTTAGGCTACGCTCACGTCTCATACATAAAATAAGTATTATGCAGCATGTATGGTTTTTGGTTGCTGTAAAACACCGTACTCTAGATACCATGCACTTAAAGATACTTCTTCAACATCACCAAAGGCTAAACTGGGCTACAGCTGTACCAAAAACAACTGACTTGAATTCTATTAACTCTTCTTCTGTCCTCCCCAGGTCCCAGCAGTACTTGCGCTCCGGACAGCTGCCGCTGTCAGATCCGTTCTCCTTCAGCAACCCGGACCGCGTCAAACGGCTCACCAAGTTTTTCGGCGACGAGCCTCCTCTGATGCGGCTTTTCCTCAAGAAGTTGGGATATGAGGTCAGTATGACGCAGTATTGGTGTAAGTAAAGAAGAAATACAGTCAGTTTCATCAGAATTGTTATCTTACTCACACTTTAAAATATGTTTGCCGATGAAGCCCGACGATCTTCTTAAGATCGTCATGCTGACTTGTTCATTTGAATAGATTTTGAAATGTAACTCGATATCAACCAGATGGGGATCAAGATTGTCAGATCATTTTGTACAAGGAAATACGCTCTTTATCCGTAAAATATCTACATTTCCAGAAATACGCCGCACTCCTCGAGAAAGAGAAAGTCGGCGCAGCTGAGCTGCCGTACGTGGGAGAAGACAAGCTGCGCGCGCTGGGCGTGCCGCTGGGGCCGCGCATGCGCATCCTGAAGGAAGCCGGCGTGCATCACGACATACATATGCCCCGGGATGACCACCACAGCACCACTACTACGCTCGCCATAGTCTAGTTACATACAAGCATACAAGTGGCATACGAGGTTCAGCTCACCAGATGTCGCTTGGTTAGACGCCGCTGACGTTTTGTCAGTTCCCTTTCAGTTCTGTCAATGTCACTTTTTTGCGTCCCCTCCAGAAATGGCAAAGGAATCTTAGCGTATACAGCTGTGCCTGTCCGCTGAAGATAAAAAACCGATACAGCTGTATGGAGGTCGCTTTTTGCAGCTTGGTGGTACAAATTATTTGTTTTTAACCCTACAACAAAAGAAGTTACAAGTTGCAAACGGGTGCATCGATCAGAATGCGGTTCTTATTTGAAATCATGGATAGTGGGAAACCAGTTGTTGTCGAGGTATTAGTTAGATCAAAATTTTCACTGGTTAGGTTAAATTAAATTGCAATTTGGTGCTCTTTTCATCAAAACAACGATTATTTTACAACGAATGTTAATACATAATGTAAAGACTGAACTATATCGCTGTTAAACTTTCCAACAGTAAGTCGTACAAGAGTAAGGTGCCCAGCAGTCCCCAATTTTGCAGGACAGTCTCGTAATCGAAGTTGAACTCCCAAATTGAAATAATGAACAAAATAGTTCAGGAAAACGTCAAATGCGTCCCCGTGTCCTGTATTCCAGTAATTGTACATCTACTCGTGCCAAAAATCACAAAATTTTACTACAATTTGACTTGTAACCGAAACTTATGAACCTCATCAGAACTACTTTTCCACTAAACTAGAACAATTTTTCAAAGGCGAGCGCTTTGTTGTCAAGTATTTTACAAAAATACACTTAACAAATATAACTTAAAAATAAAAAAGATACAATGATTTATTTGTAAGTACCTTTTAAAATGTATAACTTTAATGTCCCACAGTAAACTAGTTTAGCTCTAGCTATACTAATTTTGTACATTTTACGCACTCTGCAATGGCATGCCAAAGAGATTATTCGGTGTGTGTAAAAAATACATTAATGTGTAAAGAATCTGTACATACATTTCTTGTAAATAAGTAACTAATTCGTAACGTGAACAACGAAATTATACAACATACTCAATATTTTAGGTGTCCTTGTTGTAAATAAGTAATTGTATAAGTAATAAACCTTTTCTACACTATCTACAGGATGTTTAACTTTGTATCCTAGAGTTGAAAACCTAAGAGTTCTGACTAAATATTTTGTTTATCTTTACATACTGTCTGTCTTAAATCCTTATTGTGTATGTTCGGCTGCCACCTCCTAAACCATGCAAGGGATTATGATAAAGTTTTCATTGTCATTTAGAGAATTTATTACGGTAGGTGTTCTTAAACATAGCATCCTGCCCTGCATAGAATCGCGCCCGTACGAAGCCGGGACGGGTAGCTAGTAAACGTATAAAGAGACAAGAATGAAAAATATTGACTGTGGTAAATGTTTATCAAAATAATAGGTAATCCCGAAATTGTAGATCTAGTGACGCAAATTACATCGCGACGTGTTTATCTCCTCTGAAATTTTAGGTAAAAATAATAGTGTGCTGCAGTGTTCACTAAGTAGCGATTCGATCACTTCAATGCAAACAGTAATTGACAGCAAAATATATTAAGTAAGTATTATATCGATACTAGAAATCTGAAATGTCGTAAGGGACATGGCCCTTAATGTCCCTTACGACATTTGAGATTTCCACTGTCGATATTTGCAGAAACTAATATACTTAGACAGAGCACCCCTAGGCCCTAGGGTGTATTATACCTTGTTATACCTTGTTTATTTTCTTTTAGGGCCCAAATAAAAAAATAAAAACAACCCAGTCAAAAATATTAGCAACATAGCAAGTATAAAAATATTTGAAATAAATACAAACAAAGTAGTGACCTATTTACATTCACGGAAATGTTTACATCGTAATTTCTTCCAGCGAAATATATTAATTAGCAAGCAAACCATTAACTACTTAATAAATATGGTATCAGACAATAGTTAGTTAATTACAACAACAATTTGAAGGATAGTTTAAACCATAACAACTTTCGCCATCTCTGTCGTTTTCACTCGGCTAATAAAGGACAAGTGGAGGCAACGGTTGGTTCAATTTAATTTCTTAATAGGTCCGAAAAGGTTACAGATGTCAAGTTGATAATAAGCGGTTCTCTATATAAGTGATAAGAGTACTTTGGACGGAACAAACGCTCAGGGTCCTGCTGGAGAGACGGTCACCATGTCTCGCGCTTTGTTTTGCCTAGTGGTTGTAACGTGCGTCATCGCAGCGGGCCTTGCATTGCCGGCGGCGCAACTGTCATGTGAAGGTTTGTATTGTTATTATTAAAATTTTGATACGTATTGTCTGGAGAAAGTATTCCCGATAGAATCATAGCTAGAACATAGTAGCTGCAGGTGCAAAGTTAAAAATAAATTCGGAATTTTATTTGTATCGCATTTTCTGATTACCTTTTTTTTTGTGAGGATAATCCATTTGCTGATCATTCTAATTTTTAGATGCTCTTTCTTATGTAGTTTTAAACGTTATTTTCATTACAGTTGCTTTTAAACAGTGACATAAAATGCAAGAAAGTAGGCTGTAGGTTCTTAATTAAAAGCAGGGGGCTTAAATTACAATTCCCGGGATTTTATTGCTTTTTTGTAATAAACACCACAAAGTTACATGTTCATTTTAACCAAAGAAGCTTTAAGCTCCAAGAGCAACATTTTTTTCATTAAATTTACATAAATAATATGAAAACCTTCTATATTTGACGAAAGTAACAATTTGCTTAAGAATTCATTTTAGTGCTTTGCAATTACTTATGTGAGTTTAAGACTCAATAAATCATTATTTAATCGTCGTTTGCGTCATTAACTTAGTATTTTTGTTAATGCAGGGTACATGCCTGGGTGGGGCATAGTAAACAGTCAGGTCAAGTCAAAACATCTTTCTTCAGATTAGGCTTACAGGAAGCACTTATGAATGTCATAAAATTTACCACCGGTTCTAAAAAACCTTTGATTTGAACATACCGGCAAGAAACTCAACGAGGTGTAATTTTTTTAACAGACTGTCATGGCGGCTCTTACGGTTGCTTTTAGTAAAATTTGAGGATATGATGATTTTTTATAGTAAAACTATTAGTGACAACATTGTGAGCGAGCTAATACAAACAGAAATGCGCGCATGGATGCAAGAGAACATGCCAAGCAACACGCAAGCAAGCATGCAAGCGAGCAATCAAGTATACAAGTTAGCAAACACGCATCAAACGGGCATCAAACAGTTAAGCAAGCAAGCAAGTGAGCAAGCATGCAGTTCAAGCATGCAAGTTTGTTTGGTAGCTACGACGTTTTAACAATCATACAAACGTGGCTACGTAGTGCATCTAGTACGAGGAAACTGTAGTACTACAGTCATCAAATAGATAAGACCTAACATATGTCTAGTGCATTTAGTACATTAGAACTTCTAATAATATTTTACATTAGACGTTCAAACAATGAACAGAAACGTGAACACTGGGTCAAAGGGTATCAATCGGGTCACTTCGATAACTCCATTTGCGACACAATTATCGTACTTTAACACCATCTCTCGACCCGATCGATATTTTCTCACCAGGATATAAAAAATAACTAGCAAATTGCAACAGATTGTAACAAACTGCCTTGCTACTCCGCGAAACATTGCCGATTCCACGGAGCAGCAAGTTCCAATTTGGACCTTCGCAAAGTACAAACATCAACAAACTTAGCTGATTTGAAAAGGGAATTGAGAGAAATTGTCTATGCCCGAATATCGCACGCTTAGTATTAAAGTGACTCAATTCTGAATTTGATATTTCCCAAAATTAAACCCTATGTCTTTTATTTAAGGTGATATTTTGGGACGTGTATTATTCAGAAATGGGTCACTTTAATACTAAGCGTGCGATATATCAACTGCATAGTGCATACTATGTACTGCCTATGACATTTTCTGGCAGTTCCATCTTCAATAGTGACTTAACTATATATCGACAGTGGAAATCTTAAATGTTGTCCCTTAATGATTTCAAATATCTACTGTCGATATGATGTGTCTTCGATCAGCCTCAAAAGTAGCTGAATATTATAGTACCTTGTCGCTGTCTGTAATGTGACTAATTCGAGCAACTCTTTTACATACGTTACTACGACAAGGTTCTTAAGAGGGGTGTGAACTCAGTCCCAAAAAGCGCTCCCCATACAAACGGCGATAACGTTTTCCACCCTCTAAACCTTAACCTATGGCAATGATTTTTGGTATGTTGTCATTATTCTTTCAGGCTAAGTTTGTATGTTTTGATTTTTTTAATATTCTTCACAGATTTGACAATATTTGCATTTAGGAGTTTCATACAAAACACAAAAGCGTCAATATTTTATACACTATTAAGATTGTTTAAAAAATCAAAACATACAAACCTAGCTCTAGGGCATAATGATAACATACTAAAAAAATCATGGCGATAGGTTAAGGTTTTGAGGGTGGAAAACGTTATCGCCGTTTGTATGGAGAGCGTGGGCTCACACTCCTCTTAAGTGTTAAACTTCTTCTGAGGCTGATTGTACCTTCCTCCTGAGTCTATTAATTAAGTCAAACGTCCTTCCACCCCGGGCAGTTGACACCTACGCTACGCTACTGAAATAGGCGACGTACTTTTGTTAGGTGGGACGCTTCACTGAGGTCATTGTAAATACGAGTAAAGTATCTCTATGTACATCCCTCTCTTATGATACTAGTTAGACAGTGCCGCTGGAAGGGATAAATTAAAGTTGGGCGGTGATGTCAGGGCCGCAAAACTATATCGTTTTTAAGATTCTCTGTTCTCCTTTGATACTGTCTTACCGTGTGTATAATTATTCAAACTGTTTGCACTTCAAATGAGTAAAAACTACTCAAGACAGGATTCAACCACATCCCCTTTCAGGAAGTTCATTGACGAAATTATCCTAAGTAAATGGAATTTAAATTGAGCAGATACTTATGAAATGTGTGATGATGATGTTGGTAATGCTAATAATAAATTTGATGACGTTTCAGACGCAACACAGTGCGTGGTCAGCGATGTGGACATCACTCCGTGTGCTTCCAAGAAGTCATGTCGATTCAAACGCGGTAAAAACGCCACCATCAACTTTAACTTTACGCCGGGTAAGTTCAAAGTCCGAGTGGAATTAAACATAAACCTAAAATCTGTTCATCCATATCTGACTTATTTATTTATCATGTCAGCAAAACCCATAAAGATTTCCCATCAGCTGCTCCACAACCTCGTTTTCCCCCATTTTCCATAAGAAAGGTCGCAGTTAGCGTGATAGACCAGAAAATTAATAGGTAATGTACTCGTAATGCAAGGGTTGGTGATTCAAAATAATTTAACATACGACTCTGTTTCGATAGTTGATTTATTTAAACTCACTGTTACAAAGATCACAGTTACTTTACCACAAGAGATAACAATGATCCGTGCACCATGACCAGTTAGCAAATGACAAGCACCATGACAAGTTTCGCGGAGTAGCAAGGTAATTTTTTCCAGTTTGTTGAAATGGACCTCCGCAAAGTAACGCCTGAATCTATTAATTACTAGTTGACCCGGCGAACTTCGTACCGCCTAATTATTGGAGGCATATTTGCTCACCGTTTAGACCTACCCTGGACTACGACAAACATTTTAAAACCAAAATCAGCTCAATCGGCCCAGCCGTTCTCGAGTTTTAATCAGACTAACGAACAACAATTCATTTTTATTTATATAGATTTGAACGTTCGTAGTCCAGTTCTCAGTGCCATTACCATGAGTTTCTATCGAAAATTCATATTACGTTACTACAGTCGATAGCGGTTAAATACGCTCCCATTTCTCAGTGAAAGAGTTAAACCATAGTCGATACGGTATTCTTCGATGACGTGTCAAATTTGTGACTCATGGTACCAATATTCTACGGCAACAGCTACAAAACTTTAGTCACTGGCGCTTGGATTACGATAGGTTATTTATCGTTGGACTCATACTAGCGATTTTTAGTTCTCTAAGTGAGCGCTAGAGGCGCTGTACAATTCCCCCTACAAATAGTTCACGCTAGCGAGTACGGTAACGGCTAGGTGCACTGTACTCATGGTAAGGGTACAGGTGAATATTCCGTTAGCGCTAGTCACGCGGTTTTGCTCGCATTAATAATGAACAGTAATAATATTTTTTCAGAATTCTCAGCCACGGAGCTGGAAACCGAAGTGTCCTGGCAGGGTGTCGCTTTCACAGGAATTGAGCGGAACGCGTGCTTGTTCACCACCTGCCCTGTGACCAAGGGCGTCAACCAGGCGCTGTCTTACAACCTTCACATTCAGAAGAAGCTGCCTACCGTAAGTGAGAATTCAGATCAGATCAGATCGTTTCTCTTTTATTCTCATTTCAACCTGGGGATGTCCAGTACTGAATAAATGTCTCCCCCGCCACCTTCGGCATCCACTGTGTCAGCCAGTGACATATAGGAAGGAAAAATAGGAAGGTGACCACCTGGGCCCATTTTCATAAACGCGAAATGTGACAAGTGACAGTGACAATTCACCGTACATTACCGGGTCTACAAGTAACGCTACAGACTTACAGACTGAACATCATAGTGGGCAAGCAATGCACACAGAATTGTAACTGTCACCTGTCGCCTGTCGCGTTTATGAAATTAGGCCCGAGTCAATAAAGTTTGGGCAATGTAGATAGAAACAGCTGCAAAGTCACAACAGGCGGGAGCTAATTAATAGTTAAAGCAGGGGGATCCTACTCCGCACTGTAGATACGCTCGACCGCCTTGCCTATGGCATAGGCAAATCGCAGTAGGCTGTCGGTATGCCGCGCGCTCGCTAGCTCGCTCCTGCCGTGTCAGTGTAATTGAAAACGAATGCCGCACAACCCTGGCGTGTCGCTGGGAGTAGCGGGGGGAAGGCGGGCGCGGGCGGCGAGTTCCTATTGTCTCGCGGCGCATGGTGTATGAAGTAATAAGAACTTTTTGATCGTGCGAATAAAGTTGGAATTCGTTTAATCGCGGTCGTAAAAGAGAAGTTTCTGTACGTTATTTTATTCAATATGTTTTGTTATTTTTGTACTAACATAAAATTAACAAGTATTTTACTCTTACAGGGTAGTTACCAAATCAAATGGAAGGTGTGGAATAAGGCAGACGAGTCGCAGCTCTGCTGTTTCATGACCAACATCGAAATCAAGAAATAAATGTCACACCACAAAGTTCATTGATACGTTGGCTTTTCTTTATCGTCTTTACATAATGTATAAAACAAAATCGCTATCCGTTCCTATCTGTCCTCATCATTTCTTCGGCTGCTTACTGCTTCTAACCACGCAACGGAATTTGTGGGCCTCCACTAAGTTGCGCGGGAGCGCGGAGCAGATGCACGCCTATAGAAAAATAGTAAGAGAGCGTCCGCTAAGGGCCCCCGCTAATTCCAGTTAAGAATGTGACATGGGTGATTTTCCCAAAGTCTTCTAGCATTAGTCGAAACCACAAATATGTTCGTACTTAATTTAATTTCTAGGTGCGGGGTTCGAATGAAAAAAGTATGGATTGTCAATTATAATTTTTTGCCCTCACCATACTTTTTGAATTCTAACTTAAATTACGAACAATACAACTACTCCTGTAGTCAAATTTTTGACTTTTGAGCGCTCAACACTCACCGGCTACCGAGCGCAAGTAAGAGCAGTCGAAAATCAACAATCAACCCACAGAACTGACTCTGGTATCCTGCTTATGGATGTAGTTCCAACCAGAATACACGTGAGCAAGAGGCAACGGGGCGTATTAGAATGAGAGGCGATGGACGGTCAGGAAAATCGCGATGTGTCGTGCTAGCCACCCAGCGAGATAACTAACTCGACCGTAAACAGAGTAATATAGTGCGTTATGGATAAATATAACATTAATGCATACGTTCAGAGTTATGATTGTTTTGCATATTGCAGCATTGTATTCTTAAATAAATTAAGTACAAATCGAATCTAAATCTCGACTCTTATTTTGAACAATTTCGTGTAACTTTTTAAACGTCCAAATATTGTAAAAATTGATCATGATCAAGGAAGTAACAACTAAAAGAAAATTGGCCAGTAACAAATCAACAAATTATCTTCTAAAAATGAACCAAACAATACTACGAAATAACTGGCAGCTGGTATCGCAAAACAAATGAAGAACGCGGCAAAACCATCTGTTCCTTACGGCCAATTATTGAATTAAGATCGTGAAGACGACACATATTTTCGTGTCTCCATTTGTACATATAGCAAACGTTTAGTTCTGGAATGTTCGTCGCGATGTGGGCTCGTGTTTTGTGTCTGTGCGTCTGTGTGTTGTTTGTTCGGAGCGAAACGGTCACCAAGAAATTCTGCAATGACGGTGAGTTTCGTAAATAATCATTTATCGGTCATTGACGTTATTCTTATCTTAAACACTGAGGATACTCTATTAACTGGACAGGTCACTAAGTTAGTTGAATTACTGAACAATAAACTTATGGATTTTATTAACAGTATCGTCAATTATATGTATAAAGGCTCTGTAAAATACCTACTTCGCAAAAAATAGACGAGATCTTTTCTAAAATATGTAGGTATGTTATTTACATAATTAATGATACCAAGTATTTAAATAATGATGAATTAACAAATAGCTACAGAAAGCTGTGATGGTGGCAGACTATTACGTCTGCAGTTAAACCTTCACAGCTTCATAATTGCTTCATTAATAAGTTCAGGCGTTATTGCGAGATTGCAAACAATAATACAAGCAAATATAGAGATCGGGACATACTCGATGTCAGCAGAAAGCAGGCGTTACAGTTCAATCTTAACAACCTGTAGCCCTAACATGACTGGCCGAGTTTAGTTTATCTCTATCTGCGTCTCTTTCTTATGGCACTAGTTAGACAGAGACGCAGGGAGGGCTTAAACTAAACCTGGTCTGTCATGTTAGGGCTGCTGGAGCAAATTATCTGCCTACTCCGCGAAAACAGTGTATTTAATGGATGGCATAAATTAACTAACTGTTAGATATAAGACATATCAGTTTTCGTAGAGTAACAAGATAGTTTGCTCGTATTTCTTCATTTGTTCCATAGAGTGAGTTTGCGCAAAAATGTTGCTAAAAAAACCCTAGGAGATCATTTGTAACTTGTACAACTGGCACAGATCTTTTTAATACTCTATTAATTCATTACAATTATCGCCAAAACAAGCATTACTAAAACATCTATCTCCTCCGTTATTTAAAGGGGTAATTAAAAGGGAGTGAAATAAGCAAAGTTCAGGTTTTTATTTTCAGTGGACCTCTCGCAATGCACCATCCACAACGCGGCCGTGGACCCGTGCCCAAAAGGCGTCAACTTCTGCAGCCTGAAGAGAAACAAACCCTACACCCTCACCGTTGACTTCACGCCTCGTAAGTCCTCATTCAAACTTTGGTTCTTGATAGGTCTCATTCTTCTTCAGGCAGGCAGGCAGGCTTCTTCTTGGCAGAGCAGTTATGGTCACTCCAAGGTATAGAAAAATCGCAGAAAGTTTTCTCTAAATGTTCTCGAAAATTTATCACTAGAGATGTGCTACCTCGAAATAAAGTTCTCAAAACTTATGCTACAAACCTGGGCATCCGCCCCGGACGGCAGTTTTAGTGGGCAGCATTCCTAAAATTTGTGGGTAGAATAACTAGAGTTAGGGAGAACAATCAGTCACTGTCATTCACATTGGAATTTTTCATCCATCGTGCTTGTAGGTTTGGCGGTGACACTTTGCACATCTTTAGATTTTGCGTGAGCTTTATGAACACATTCGTTAAGGAAAACGCATGTTAATACCTCGTTTTGGTCTGTTTCGCGCATTGGTGAACGGCCTCGTAATCTGAAAGCACAGACTCTATCTGGCACGACCAGTATCTACACAAAGTTTCGACCGTTGCGAGAAATGTGTCCGAAGCAGGAGTTTTTAGCGACAGCAGATACAGATCCATAATTTGAATATTTTCAAGGGTTAAAGATGAGTCCATGACATGACATTAACTAGTTTATTAATAAACGTGAAAATTTGCTAGTTAAAGAAAAAATGTGTGAACAGAGACGCTCTATTAGTATTAATGCTGATAGAGACGACGAAATGTATGGGTTTGACAATGATGATCGATGCATTTTGACGTTTGTTTTCGCTTGCTTACGTTAAATCAAATTCATACATGTTGTCATTTCTACTAGCTTTGACGTTAACAGAATATCGTCTTGTCTATACACCCTAAATATTTTTGGATGTGTTGAACTGAACAACGTATCAGAAGTATCAAAACTATGTAGATACAAATAAAGTCTAGTAACTTGTCTTGTCATTGCCTTGTTTCTATCCTTATCTTCTTGACTATTCCAGGATTCTCAGCCCAGAACCTGAAGTTAGCCATGTACGGCGACGACGACAACGACGGCACCTACGATAAGGCTGTCAAGATCCCCGGTGACCCCTGCGACCTCCTCTCGTGTCCCGTCTACGGCGACATCCCCCGCATCTTCAACCTGCACTTCACACTCGACAAGACCCTTGGCACTGTAAGTTTATGGAATAGATTTTGTCTACAATGCTATAATGTCACTATCACTTAAAGCGATTTCAGATTCTTGTAACAAGTTTTTATTTCAGTTACTCAAATTATGAAAGTCGATAAACCAAATTCCAAAGACAGGATTCACTCATTTGATACAATGCAATATCAAAGTGCCGTGAAAATAACGGTTGTGCGATTCTGATAATATATCAAATTAGAGTCAAAATCAAAAAACGTTTCCGTAACGATTTATATCAGTATAGTAATGAAATCGTAACCGTTATTTTAATACAATGTTCATGATTAATATTTTGGTTTTCTATTTTCTTTAAACGCCGTGATCTCGCGCAACTTTTCATAGCATTATATTGAGTCGCAGGTAGTCTTAAATGCTTTGTTTAATTAGATAAAGATTATAATGTCTCTTGAACCTGTTCCAGGCTAAATTCCCAGTGAAGTTCAAGCTGTGGAACGCGGACGACGAGGCGCAGGCTTGTTGCTTTACCTTCAACGTAAAGGTTAACAAATAAAAGCCTTAACACCTGAGCTGGTAGTTTATTAATTGACGTTGTTAATTCACCTTATAAAAGTCACACATCATTCCGAAATTACTGTTTAATTGGCAGAAATTACGAGGCCAAAGTTCCGCCCTGCGGCCCTAACATTACGGCCTAAGTTTAGCTTTCCCTGCGACTTTGTCTTACTAGTGTCATAAGAGACGCAGATAGAGATAAATTAAAGTTAGCTGGTTATTTTAGGGTCACCGAGATGTTTCAAAAGTACAAAACAGTTTTACAAATCAGTTTATTTCAATTGAATGGTCATTCGGGTGATCCGTACCTTTATTGACCAGTGTTCTAACTGATAATAGATACAGAACTAAATCTAAAGCTATAACAAATTCTCGTTCTCTAGCTTCCATCCATGTCACTTCGATTTAGTTAAAAAAGTAAAAACCCAGCTGGCCTAACTTGACCGGCCACGTTGAATTTATCCCTCCGCTCTCTAAGACTCTGACTAAGTCATTTCACAAGAAAGGGACGCACAAAGGGACAAATTCAACTTGAATGGTCGTTTTAGGGCCACGGGCAACTATTTATAGTATGTAGCCTTAGTTTTGTTCTTGAGCAAAACTCAGAAGCAGCTTGTTGCAGACCCCTTAGATTAGCAACTTCTTTTTCTTATACTTCTTCTATATTTTTAAATGTGACTTTTATATGTTTCTATTTTTATGCTTCATTTGTAACATGAAACGGAGCGAGATCCCGATTTTCTGTTAATACCTTAATATAGCCGTTAAATTCACTAACAGGTTGTATCATTCCATCCAGGATAGTAGTCCACACGAGTAGACTACTATCCTGTACCTTTATGTGTACATGTTTGCTAGTAATGAATAATAATAAATCTATAGTCAACTGTACCTAGTTATCTACCAGCGTTAACCGTCAATCCTCTTTTTTTACGTGTTCACTCATGAATGGAAGCCAACAATTCACTTTCGTCAAAGGGTCACGAAGTCGTGACCCGCGCAGGGGTCACAGAACTCAACGCACGTTCAGACTTTAGCTCCGTTATTCACAAACGTATCAGCGTCCAGCTCGACGGCGAGGCTAGCTGTCTCGTTCACTTGTGCTAGGGCTAGAGCAAGGCAAGCCGCTGTAACGGCGTCCAGCTCGTCGCTGAAGTGGTTAGAGAATTAACCCTCAGGATAATGTCTCGTAGATCTAGAAGCCAGTATTGTTGCCGTGGTACAGCCACACTGTAGCCAATTTCTGGTTGCAGCACGAAAAGGCTCGACAGGGGTAACACCACACACTCACAGAATACTGGAAGTAGTAGCTTGCTACTGCGTTCGTAGGGAGAGTGAAAGATCAGGGGCCGGCGGGGGAGAAGGGACCTGTAGAGCGGCAACGGATTAGAGATTCTCCTGAAATAGCTGGTTTCCTTGGGAGGCGGTGATCACATCCTGTAAGAGTTGAGCCAGGCCTCCAATTCTCGCGTTTATAGAGACTCATCTCACACTTGATATATATAGGTAGGTACCTATGTAAAAAAAATACGGTTTTCATACTCGCAGTACAGCCGAGCATGTCTCTCGTCAGTAGACATGAAGTCACAGTCGAGATATGTGAAAAGGAGCAGTCAGCTCCGTATAAAAGCTAACATTCTATGTCATATCTCGAATGTGAGATGAATCTCGATGAACGGGAGAATCGGGAGCTTAGTGCCACTAAGAAGGGCAGCCACACTGAAAAAAGAGACAACCGAACTAGTTTAGTTACTACTGATTTTGGTTAATGGTTATCAAAGTTCGGTTATATTATTAAAACTTTTTGCTACTGATAAACATTTGATGATTTACATATTTACAAATCAAGAGTTAGGTAAGGTGTAACAAATAGTTCGGTAGTCACTTTTTGTGTCATAGGTAAACAAAACAAAATTCCAAAAAACATAACTGAACTAAATGATACAAAATTTAAATCTATTGTCAAGAAGAAATTAATTTCTCGGGCGTATTATAAAATCAATGACTATATCTTGAACAAGGATGTTTGGAAATGATCCCGATCTGTATTGGCGATCCCTGGCTCCAAAGATTGTACACCTGTGGCCCGTTTCACGAAGCTACAAGTTACAATTTGACAAGTCTAAACCGGCAACATTGGTCATTATGCCCATTGCCATTGGTCATTATTAACCAATGTTGCCGGTTTAGACTTGTAAAATTGTAACTTGTAGCTTCGTGAAACGGGCCACTGTAAGCCTAATCTGAATAAAATATTTTGACTTTTGACTTTGACTTTGACAAAACTTTTGATTACGTGTAATAAAACTGTTTTTTCAGTGCACCAATATTATTAGTGTTATTTGGGGGGAGGACACTAACCTCTGTTAACTACAATTATCTTAAACTTTCGTTTCCTCGACAATGGTGCTTGTTTTATCGACCATCGTTACCGCGCGGCTGTAGGAAATAAAAGCGAGAATACACTGCATTTATTTACTACAAACCCAGATGGGTCAAAACTACAGTGAAGCCAAAAGTTTGCCCTTCCCGTGGCACCAATATGACCGATACAGGATTAAGTTATCTACATGCGTCGCAGTCAAACTACTGTCATAAGAAGGGGAGGCACATATTACATATAAACTCAGATAAACTAAGCTTGGCGGTCATAGGGCTGCTGTGATACAATAAAATTTTCATTCTCATGCTCATTATGTATGTTTTTTAACAGAGCCAAACTAGGCCAGGCGTGCATCGCACGACTTCCTTATTTAAAATACTGATCATAATAAAGTAAGGAAACGGGTTCATTTTAACACAAAATAAGTCATTACAATAGGGAGTTAATTTATACTAAAGGTTAGCTATTTGATATCTTAATGTTCGATACTACTTAAAACGTTTTCAGAAAAAAAAACGTTTTTTTTTTATTGTAATCAAAATTATTTCTAAATTTTTTAGATTTTTCTTTTTGTATTTTTTTTACATTCAAATAACATTAACATTTAATTTAACAACAAATGGCGTCATCTCTCGTCAGCTAACGGGCATTCATAAATGACCAAGTTAAATGAGATAACTTGATTAAGTTTCTCATAGATGACACCGAGGGTAGTTTACCCAACGAAAAAATATCAATAATGTAATGACCGTAAAGACGAAACACATTGAAAAATTCGCAGGGTAATGCAGCGGTAATGTGACGGAAACTGGAATACGCAAGGCACGGAATGCTGATGTTGCAGGTTCGAATCCTGCCATTACCCTAATTTTTCTTTGTGTTGACATTCATTATATAGCATTGTACGTTTTTTTTTGTCTATAAATTTGTTCAAAAACTTAATTGAGTAGTCACCCTTACCGCCTGAATTAATCGAGCAATCACAATTGAGCTGGGAGTTAATGAGCCGCGCTATCGATCGCTGATCAGTGACAGGTGACGGCAGATCGGATTTGACAACAGTCACGACTGTGCTGAGTGTCTGCAATTCGACTGGAATTTCACTAGGGAACTTTAGCGTAAGGTAAGACGGCTCTTGGTTAGTGAGTCTGTCTTCAGCATTACGGACCCAAAGGTGGAGGAATCTATTTTAATGCAGTTTTTTTTTCATTTAAGTTTTTTTTAAGTATGTAAAATAGGAAGGCTAACAAGCAAGTGGGTCATCTGATGGTAAGTGATCACCACCCGCAACACCAAGCTAACTAAGTTATGTTTTTAGGTTAGGTAAAAAAACAACCACTTTTTGAACGGTCTTCACCAATCAAGATCCGCGAATTTTACTAGTCATCAAGCGTCTCTTTGTTTCAAGTTTACTAACGTTCGAATAAATAAATAATTAAGATATATTTTAGATTAATCATTACTAGCGGACGCGCGCGACTTTGTTCACGTAAAATTAGTAGCCTATGTCCGTCGGGAATAGTGTAACTTTCTATCTGTGAAAGAATCTTTGAAATCGGTTCAATAGTTCCAAAGATTACCCCCTACATACAAACAAACTAACAAACAAACTAAAGTTTACCTCTTTATTTTATTAGTGTAGATAATTAATTCAAAGATTCATAATAAGAGTTGTTAAGATAATTTCAAAAATGTATTTTTAGTAAGTCAAAAGATTAGCAAATGTACAGGAAAATAAAGAGATAAATATAGTACAGTCACCTCAGAAGTAGCTTAACATTTAAGAACCTTGTCGTAGTAACGTATGAAATGTGAGAGATCCTCGAATTTGTAACATTACTGACTGTGACAAGGTACTAAAATGCTCAGCTACTTCTGAGGCTGATTACATCGCAACAACAACAACACGAGGGGTATTATAAGGTTCTTGCAGGATCGGCAACGCGCACGTGATTTCCCTGGAGTTGCGAGCGTTCATAGGCGGCGGTAATTGCTTAACATCAGGCGAGCAGCACGCTTGTTTGCCACCGACGTGGTATAAAAAAAAAACAACAACAACAAATATTCTTTATTGTACACCACATAAAAATACAAAGAAAACAAAGAAACGAATTAGAAAGGTAGACCATAGGCGGCTTCGCTTAAGAGCGATCTCTTCCAGACAGCCGGTTTAACAGTAAACAATAACAGATTAAAGTAGGTGGTGCCATAAACAAAACAGGAAACAACACGTAGTCTATATATACATAAATACACATAAACCTCTATACACATATAAACAAACAAAAATATTTTAAACTACATAGATTCCAATGTACTTTGTGATACCAGTAACAACTTGAACAATGACTATATAATCAATGACTATATCTTGGACAAGGATGTTTGGAAATGATCCCGATCTGTATTGGCGATCCCTGGCTCCAAAGATTGTACACCTGTGGCCCGTTTCACTAAGCTACAAGTTACAATTTTACAAGTCTAAACCGGCAACATTGGTCATTATGCCCATTGCCATTGGTCATTAGTGACCAATGTTGCCGGTTTAGACTTGTAAAATTGTAACTTGTAGCTTAGTGAAACGGGCCACTGCTGTGTTAAATTGTTAAATTGTAAAAATTTTGAATATTTGAGATGTAAAATAACATTGTAATTTTGATTTATTTAAAAAATTACAGCTCGTTGAGTTTCTTGCCGGTATCTTCTCATCAGAGGTTTTTTCCGAACCGGTGGTAAATTTTTTGACATTCATAAGTGCTACCTGTAAGCCTAATCTGAATAAAATATTTTGACTTTGACTTTGACTTTGAACAACTTGAGTGGGGGGGAACTAATGAAAGAAGGGATTAAGTGCAGTATTCGCCAAAAAACATTGTTACACGAATTTTTGTTATAAATTTAAAAAAAGCAATCCTAAACAGGTTCGCAGATGATTTGCCTCTCGCTTTTGCTGTTCTGCTTCAAAACATGTTCAACAGTCAAGGAACATTAGGTCCGAGCCCCGAGCCAGCCCGTCCAACACCGCACGGCATTAGGTGCAAGATACCCGGATGGACAGGTTGTGGCTGTTTCCACGGAACACAGCCACGTTGCCGGTAAATTAAAAAAAGTTAAGATAGAAAAAGAAGACAAAAACACCAAAGTTGTGTGACTTTTGTCAGTGAAGCGTGGGTTGGGCAACATCAGGGGGGTTCCACTCCGCACTGTAGGTAAGCTCGACCGCCTTGCCTATGGCATAGGCAAATCGCAGTAGGCTGTCGGCTTGCCGCGCGCTCGCTCGCTCGCCCCCACCGTGCCAGTGTAATTGAAAACGAATGCCACGCAACCCTAGCGTGTCGCCAGGAGCAGCGGGAGGGAGGCGGGCGCGGGCGGCGCGGTCCTTTTGACTCGCGCCGCCTGGCGCATGGTGGTGGTGGTGGTGGACAAACCTGATGGTAAGTGATCACCACCGTCCATGGAAACCCGCAACACCAAAAGGATTGTAGATGTGTTGCCAACCCAGAGGGTTAAGATGGAATACCTCTTGTGCCAGTAATTACGCCGGCTGTCTAGCTCTCCACGCCGGAACACAACAGTGCAAGCACTGCTGATTAGCGGCGGGATTAGCGAGCAAGATTGAATGTTTAATGCTTTTAAATAAACTTCATCGAGTGTCAATGGAGACCAGCGCAGGCGCCGGATGCGGTCGCCGCCTGCGCAGCGTTTTGCCATCATAAACATGATAATATCTGCACTGCTCCCGCCCATCAGTGGAGACGTGTTTCTCTTAAACCTAAAAAACCGCAATGATGTCGGTTCGGTCATCCTCTTTAATGGACACCATATAAAAATGTGTGGTTGCTTTTGCCCGCGGCTTTGTTCGAGATTTTGCGTACTAACTTCCACTCCCCTAACCTAAAAGTCCTTAGTCTATTAAAACATGGTTTATGGTATAGTGAGGAAAATAAGCAAGCGGAACACTTGATGGCAAGTGATCGCCGCCGCTAATATTTTTTCTGATTGCGAATCTATACTAATATACTTATACACTAAAAAACACATTGCCTATCCTTAGCGATTAATAGAAGTGTGAACCCCCCTCTCTCCATACAAATGGCGATAACGCTTTCCTCCCTCTAAACCTTAACCTATAACCATATTTTTTGTATGTTGTCATTATGCCCTAGAACTAGGTTTGTATGTTCTCGATAGTTTCAAGAATATTGACGCTTGTTTGTTTTGTATGAGACTCCTAAAATGCAAATATTGTCAAATCTATAAAGAATATTTAAAAAATCAAAACATTCAAACCAAATTTTAGGCATGATCAGAACATACCAAAAAACCAAGGCTATTATAGGTTAAGGTTTAGAGGGTGGAAAACGTTATCGCCATTTGTATAGAGAGCGCTTTTTGAGGCTGGGTCCACAGTCCTCTCAAGCTTCCCCAGAGCTTATTTAGGACCTAAACTGTTTTAGTAAGAGCACAGAGAAAGCCCTAGGCGCGGACAGGGCAGCAGCGGTCGTTCACCCGCATTCCTCGCATGCCGGGCCGGTCGCGCGCCGTGCTTCCGCGCTGAGCGGGTCATTCCGAGCGTTCTGACCGCCGACACCTTATTTCCTTAAAACCAAGGAGTTTTTATTTTTTATATATGTCAACCAATAAAAGAAGTATCCTCTAAGAACGGTTCAGCACCGCACGCAGCAGGAAATGACGATTAAGAGGAGTGTGAACCCAGCCCCTAAAAACGCTCCCCATACAAACGGCGATAACGTTTTCCACCCTCTTAACCTTAATCCATGGAAATGATTTTTTTGGTATGTTGTCATGATGCCCTAGAACTAGGATTATATGTTTTGATTTTTTAAATATTCTTTTGACAATTTTTGCATTTTAGGAGTATCAAAACAAAACGCGTCAATATTTTTGTAACTATTAACTTTTAAAAAATCAAAACAAAAACCTAGTTCTAGGGCATAATGACAACATATAAAAAATCTTGGCTATAGGTTAAGGTTTCGAGGGTGGAAAACGTCATCGCCGTTTGTATGGAGAGCGGTGGGTTCACACTCCTCTTAACCAATAAAATAAGAATCCATTCCGGGAATGGTTTGGCTCTGCATGTCATTCTTATGAAAAATGATCAATGGGTGTCATGAGGCCCAGCAGCAGCCCCAAGATCGTTCCTAATTCGTTGGCAACCGTTAGGACATCCACCCCTGAGACTTCGGATGTCGTTACACAACGTATTCTATAAGAGTGTGCTACTACCCAGGTGAAACCGGGCCATTGGTAGCGCAACCAGCAACTGGCTACAATGAGTCGAAATCCGTATGCGCTTACGCAAAATAGTTAACGTTCATACAGTATGGTTCAAATTGAAACTAACTATTGTGCACACAAGCTTATCCGTACCAAAAAGGGAAGAAACATAATGCGATCGAACGGACCCCATGACGGAGGGGTCCGTTCGTCGTCTGTCTGTTTCTTACAGGCGACATTACACCAACTAAATAAATAAACAAATAAGGTTACGAAATCCTTCAAAATATTGCAAAATTTTTAATCGATATCATTTTGATATACTGCTGTGACTGACGAACGAATGGACATGGATGGACAGACGCACTATAAGGCAACCTTTTTTTTATAAGGAACCCTAAAAGTCGTAACACCCGTCACAAGCCTTCGCTTTTACGACCTTTCTCCCCTGAGGCGCCGCTTAGTTTTATTGCTCATCATTAGTGTAATTAAGATGGTTATTAAATCAAACAGTCTGTCTGTGCCAACACTTTCTTCTCAATTAATTCAGCACTTTTGTTCACGGCCGACGGATCGCTGGTTTTGGACATAGACTAAAACTTTATGGAGATACAAAACGATGTTAAGGTAAGGTAAGGTAGGGTAGAGCACTTTATAAGTACGTGAACTTACTATCACCGCTTAAAGTACTTAGTACCCTAAAGGAGGCACATAAGATTTAAAATAGAGCATGGCCAAATCACAGTGGAGAATAATACTGCAGGACAAACTTAGGCCCCCAATCCTTGTGGTCATCGAGACTTGACAGAGAAGTGACAGATTTCAAAGGGATCCGACTCTTCTTTTTGACATATCTTGACTGTCACTTAATCTCTACAGACGCGAGTATTGCCGTGTTAAAAATTTACAGGGAAGGGGTGACAGAAACCTTGCAATTTTAAATGGTTCTACCAATCTACGGCCGCTCTACTCATTGGCCTGCGCATACGCATGGTATCACTTTCTCGCTGCGACTCTCACTAATTCAAATTACAATGTAATTGTAACGGTCATGGCCGTTGGATTATTGTGACTTTACAATTGGATGAGAGCCAATTAGGATTAAGACAGCTTGCGTCAGAGTTGAAATATGGATCTCTAGTTACGATTCTTTTGCGTCCGGATTAGTCGATTGGATCTTTATTATTTCGAAGATGGAGGCTGTTGACAACGAATACTTATTTACTATCCGATGGTAACATAATTGGTTATAATTGTTATATTGGTTGGTGTATAACCAACAAGATAGGTACTTATTAATCTTATTATCCATATATGATATAGTATTTTAGGTATACAAAATAAGCCTTAAAGTTCTTGATTTCATTAAATCCATAAGAATGTTGCTTGGTACATCAATATATAATGCCAAATCATCATTTTAGTTTAATTAAACTGAATATAATATTAGTGTTATACTTTTGAAAGTAGTCCGAAAGTTATAAAGATCCTACTGAAATAGAACGTTCCTGCTTTCCGTGACAATAAGCTGAGAAGAGCCCATTTTTTCACTTTTCGACACCATTTAGCAATGTTTTAGCATCTATCTAAAATTACAATGTAAACAGGTAAACGAGGAACGTAATAACTCCTGTCATGAACAATAATAAAATAAAAATCCGATTTATTTCTTTATTAGACTGTGTTTTCGTAAATTTAATTTGTCTCTTTGAAGGGCTTGAATGTAACGGGTTTTTTCTTGTATGTAAAAGTAAGGTAACAGTCGCAGTTATTGTCAGTGACCGAATAATTGCCGAGAAGATACGAAAAAATACGAGTAAATCTAAACGAGAGACAACTATGTCACCACTACTAAAACGAGACTACCCTACGACTATCAAGAACTGGATTAGTTACCTTTGTGCGACTAAAGTGATTTTTAACCGCATTTAATAAATAATGATCAAGGCGTTTACTATCACTTTAAAAAACACCAACTTTTTTTAAAATCTGCGCATCAAGTATTCCATAGCAAATCGCTTCGATGCACTCAATCTGCCCGCGCAGATAAGAACAAACAAAAACAGATAAGTCATTAGTACAGAAACACCTGCCGCATAGAAAGTGTAATTATCTAGCTGAGATGATGTACACAACATATTTGCATCTCCTTTTTTACAAATACAACGTAATGTGAACTTTATTTCAATGCGCTACAATGTATTTGCTTGGTAGTTGACGAGCAAAAAGTTGAGCACTGCTGTAGATTCGATGAATTATAGATAAGACATCTTTGAGATCTGATGAATTAGCTGATCGGTGTCGAACATAGCATCGCTTTGTCAAATTTAAAAAGTAATTGATTATTTCCTTGTAGAAGTTTAAACAACCTAGTCTTATAAATAAGAAACAGAAATTAGATCTAGAATCTCTTTCAAAATTGGTTTCGACTTGCTCCATGCAATAAATATAGTCTTGCATTTAATTCTGTAGTGATAGAGTCAGACTGTAGTCAGTTGGTTGCAGTACTAATTGGCTGACTCGACGAGATTAGTACCACGTTTTCATAGATAATTGGCGTAAAGTTAAAGTTTAATACTACAGTGTACCTTTTTTTAACGGAAAAGATTTTTTAGATTCGACTTCGTCACTGTTTTCTATCGTCTGGATTTAATTTATTTAAAGAAATGTAAGAACTTGAATTGAATATCTATCAAAATAATAAATCATACGCAATCCTCACATATATCTAACGTTTAGCTGATCTAGTTATCTTAAACAAGAACCTCACTACCGCACAAAAAATACCATCACTGTTTACAAGTATGAATAGAAAGTGACACGTCTATCACTTTTTCTATCTTTATCGGCCACACAATTATCATTACAAATCTATTTCCGAGTTCAGTACAGATGGACCGAGTGATAACATTAATTGGATTTCTTTTACGAGCTTAAAAATGATTCAAGCGATCTTCAATTACTCTGAGCCAAGTTGTCTGGCGAATTGTTCCCACGGCGAAAGTTTCTCGTGGAAGATATCATCTGCATTTATAATAGCTATCTAGTTAGCACCTTCGAATGTTATGGCTGAGCTGGCTGGTAACGTCATAGTCATATACAGGGTGTCCCAAAACCCTTCAAAAAAACATATACAGCGTGATAGAGTGAGCGATTGCGAACAACCCTATGTATTTTGTTTTCTGTTTCGTTGTGTTTGAAAATTTCGATTAAAATTAATAAATTTTATTTGCTCTTAGTGCCTCTCCACCTAAATATAACAGATGCATGTAAAATGTCATCATTGTATTACGTACCTCCTTGCAACAGCAAGCATAGTGTCATTCGGAGCAAAAAAAATTAAACATAGAGTGAACGAATGAACAAAGACCTAACAAAGACAAACTCTTATCGTCTATTGTCAAGCCGCTGTCAAGCGGATTCACATCAAAATATTTTGCTATTTTTGTTGGTTTAAATTTTGCGTGAATATTTACGAATTGGTGACTTTGTTAAAAACAAAATAACTTAAGTGTTTTTATTTGCTTTGCATGGAAGTCACTTACAATACCGAAATTAAGCAAGTTTTATGTAGATTAAATCGGTAGAATTGGCGGTGCTTTAATCTTCAGTTTCTCTTGTCCTTAAGGATTTTGAGTACCTATTATACATTGGCCAATGGTTGTTACAGTACTCCATAAGTTATCATTAAACGGTGTCGAAAAGATGTCTCGTCAGTTGGCGTCAATCCAATGCCGTTTTAAGTATAATAATCATGTTTTGTTGAACGAGCGTGGCAATTCTGACTTTCGTTGCAGCCGTATGATAATCAGCGTTATTGTATCCATAGGTACGCAGTAAAAAATACCCTTCTGAGGTCTCAGACACGGGCTGCCGTATCATAATCATACTGCTACGAAAACCATACCGAGGTGCGAGCACCACAGAGCTTACCTGTCGATGAGAGAACCTGGCGATCTAGACGTTTTTTTGTTCAGGGATATTTCGAAACGAAGATGAGAGTAAAAGGGCGGCTGGTAGACAAGAACGAAAAGCTAATAAGCCTTTAAATAGTGACTACATAGAAACCAAAGCTAAAAACGCCTTATCATACTTGCAGACACTGTTGGAAGGGATTAATTAGACATTGTAGGGAAATATTAATAAAACGGATCACTCACGTATTTTTACGTCGAGAAATGCCCGACATGTTTCGAACCAGTCCGTGGTCCTATTGTAGGGAGTGAAGAAAGTGCGCATGGTGGAAGCCTCGAGCAACTGGGTCCGGTGCACATCTCCCGTAACTTCATCCCAAAGACAGATGCCACCATGGGAAGATGGCTACAAAGTTGTAATTATCAGGAACTATTTAACCACATTACCAGTATTAGCTGAGCGTTATATGTGCATTTTATTGTAAACGAAAATATTTGTACGTATAATTAAATGAATAAAGTCTAAGTTTCAATTTTATTCACATGCAATTGGTAGATATCTGAAGTAGAGTATTGTAAGAAAAGAACACGTTTGCTGTGTTTTTGTAAGTATGCTTTTGAGTTTGTAGCTTCGTAAGGCTGCCTTTCCACCAAAAATGTGCTACGCTACGTTGTTATGGATGCGACTGATATCCACCAATCATGTTCATTGGTCCACATAGCATAGCACTGGTGGAAACGGGTTCAAATAAGCTATGACTTTTATATGGAAAGATGCGTGCTAAGGATGCGTGCTATGGATGGTCGCGAGTCATGTAGTGATGCCAGCGTCTCCCCCTCACCGCGCTACCGCTCCGCGAGCCCCTGTCGATACATCGCATAGCTCGAGCTGCACATCTTCCTCGCACAGCTTAGTATTGGTGGAAACGGTCACACAGTTTCGTAGCGTAGCTTTCACGTCTTCGCAGCATAGCTGCATAGTACATCTCTGGTCGAAAGGCAGCCTAGGCCCAATTAAATAAGTCAGTTTTAATGCCGTTAGCTTATTATAACGCTAGCTAACTAACAAAGTTTAAAAACTCTCGTGATCATAATATGTCTGCCATAACTCTCTTAAAATTTAAATTTTGTCACAGCATTTTGTTGCAAGGGCAATAAGTATTAGATATGCTAGAGATGTTTATCAAAAGCTGGCCCTCTATCTTTGTTTTTAATGACTTTTCAAAATACAGAAATATTATTATAATATCTTTAATTTTCCGGAAAACACATTTATTGGTTAGAATCGGTGTTATATCCCGTGAAATATTAAAACATACGGACACAAATCATATCCTTGTTTTTGATTCTGAAAGTATTCTCAAAATTGGTTAAGTTTAAGAGGAGGTAAAAGGGGGCAATAAAACACTGTTCTGCACCATTTAATTAACATAATTTACTGCTTAAGGGCAACTGTTCTTTTCGTGCTTAGCCAATATTACCAATCAGGTGCAGTGGCAATAAAATGCCACAGGTTTAATGGTAAAAGCAGGGCTTAGTATTGTGTGATAGTTCTTATACTAACATATAGCGTTGCGGAGGCGTCTGTGCAACCTTGGCCCTCGCCATCGACATCGGGCGGAGGCTCGGCGACTGGTGGCCGCGGTGGCTAGAGAGCTATCGCGGTCACCAGTCGCGCGACGTTTTAAACCAGACCCAACGTTGTAGACGTTATTGCCCGCAGGTCGGCTGAGCCTCACGAGTCGTTCACGCTTATTTTGGGTGCTCCCGTGCCCATGTACTGCCTTTACTCACTGGCTACATCATAAAACTGTGCGCTGATAAAAGTTGCTGCAGCCGGTCTACGGCCTCCAACACCGCTGCGCTTATATTCATCACTGAAGGCCATTCTAGTATGCGTCGCCCGTCGGGCTACTTTACTTTAAGTGGAGTGTGAACCCAGCGCTCTCCATACAAACAGTGATAACGTTTTCCACCCTTTAAAACTTAACTTATAGCCACGATTTTTTGATATAATGTCATTATGCCCTGTAACTTGGTTTGTATGTTTTGATTTTTAAAATATTCTTAATAGTTTCAAAAATATTCACGGTTTATTGAAAACAAAACTCATAAAATGTAAAAATTGACAAATCTATGAAGACTAACAAAATCTAATTACGACATAGGAGCTGAAGACGATTGAAGTTGATGAGCTGTGACGAGAGCATCTTTCATGTGGCCATTATTTCAAATGGGAACATTGTATCTACTCATGTCCTAGGTGGAACATTATCTGCATATGTTTCGCAGTAAATTAAATACCAAAATTCCTCACTGGAACTCAATCTTCTTTTTCTGATTGTTAAAATCCGATCCTTTTTGTCCCACCTTCTGTGATCCTTTTTGCCCCAGAGGTAGGTCGAATAGATATTAAATCATGCAAAAAAAATTAAACAATGTATCCAAAATCAGACTTTTGTATGTAAAACTGTATAAGTACTTTAAACCGTACTCTAAAAGAAGTTTAACTTAGTAATGTTACAAATAAAATTACCTGACAGGAAATCAGTTCCGTGTAAAAAGTTACTTTCGTGTGTTTTTGGCACCGCGACTGCGTACACTCGCACTGGTGCAAGATAGCAAACTTCTCGAAGTGGCATGCGTACTGCTGGCAGCCCTATCCTACTGCAATAACTCCACATTTTAAGAAGCGCTTAGTTTTGATTGCAGCTGTGGTGGACCTTCTTACCCACGGACCTATAAGCCCCACCCTACCCTAGTGCGTAGCCATCAGGGCAGCCTGGGTGCATATTTTATATCTTTTCCGCTCAAGCAAGACGCAGCTGCCCATCTAAAAGAATTTCTCTACATGCCGTAGGTCACAATTGTTACTTAGTGGGGCATACGAGGCCCCATGGCCCCACCAAATGTCGCCGCTGATGGCATTCTTCCTAAAACTGACACGGGGCAATTGCCTGCGCATTTGTGGGTAGGACTGCGTCGCCTACAAAAACTTGCATCTTTGCAACGAGCCTGCGCTTACTGCAGCGCCGAACGCACGGCAAAAAACATGCTAGCGCAAAGCATCCTAGTTCTGCACCCTTAAATGCATCAACAGTACTAACGTCGTCGAGGCCCTGCTCGTCTTGTAGAGGGTCCTAATGCGCTGCACTTATTTAACAAATAACCGTAATTAGCCGTACAGTGCAGTGCGTAATAAGTTCGGAACGTGTCGCTGTGAACTCAACATTGACACGTTTGTAAAATAAAACAATTTTATTCAATCTTAGACTACCGTTTGAGAGTATGAATAAACAATTTTAAAAATGTTTTTGGTGTTCTGGTCAACACATTAGTCTCAAACGCATAAGTGCATTTTTCGTGCTTGCATGCTTACTGCACTGGAAGCGTGTTCGTTTGTTGGCACTCTTTGCAGTCAAACCTGGGCCAGTGCCTTGAAACGCACAATTAAGTTTGGGGTAAGCCACATAATCAATTTTAGTAACAGCTGATTGCTGTATTACCTCTACATGTTACAATGCGCGCGAATATTTCCGGTAAGTATGCAGCTGTACGCGTTAAACGCGCTAGTTTTTATCGTGGACATCCAGCGTATATCCTTGTCTATAACTGTTTAGCGTATGCAAAGGAGGCTAGATCTTACTTGATGTCCGCTTTAAACAATAAATTGCGTACACAATCTTTTTAATAGCTTGTTGAACTTTTAACCTCCCTTGCAAAATTCATATTGAACGCACTTTTCCGTTTTGATTATCGGGAAAGGAAGGGAAAGTTAAGGAAGAAGGAACTTAAGGTAGAAGTTAAAAAGGGATAGCAAAATGGTGAACTGTATCAGAAAGGCTAATATGCGCCTCAAAATTTGTCCCCCATCAGGCATGCGCCTCTTTCACCTCGGCTTAGTTAGAACGAGACGCAAGCTCATCGTAGCTACGAGTATGAGTGCTAATCATGCAGTTTGAGACAAGTGAGCAGCAAGTAGGTTTTAAACGTTAGCACGTTTGTTTATGGTTATTGACGTTTGAACGAACGAATGATTTAGATTTCCTAACATTCATTTTAGAATCCTATTTCAATATGATTAGTGTTGAAAGCTGAAGGTCTAAAATTGTGGCCGACTTCGAAGAACTGTAGAAATGACGTTAGAGGTAATCCCTTGTAAAGCTGGGAGGCACAGGGAGCAAACGTGTTTCAGTGCATTCGTTTTTTTGATCCCACGTCGTCAAAAATTAAAATAATCAAAAAAGAAAAATACAGGGTTGTTTGTAATCACTCACTCTATCTCGCTGTATATGTTTTTTTGAAGGGTTTTGGGACACCCTGTATATCTTTATTCCATTGACATAAATTATGCACTAGAACATGTTTTAAATATAAAATTAGATTCATACATTGTAAAGTGAATGTGTTATAATCATTAATCGGTGACTATTTTATACAATTTAAATCAAATTACAATTGAATGTCAAAATAATCCTTAATAATATACATAACCTCCTCTGTAGTTGAAGTTAAATAAAAGTAAAACGTCTAATATAACTGGCTATTGCCCTCAACTTTGTCGGTGCAGATTTTCCTTTAATACTAATCACCCCTCCCACCTTTCCCCACCCTCTTTTAACCGTCTTAATGTTTCAATTTCCAAAAATCCTTTTTTAGTTTTTTTTTGCTTTCTTGGTATACCTCTACCTCAGGAACACACGTTCCAATTTTCATGTTTCTATATTTATAGGTTTTGGGTTATGTCTGTCAGTCTGTAGCGGATTGTGTAAATTATGAAGTTACTCTCTGTATTTTTTTTATTACATGACTAATAAAGTATTTCTTTTGAAGTAGAAAACATTGCATTCTAAAATGGAAATATTTGTCCTCCACTATTCCAGCAAAATTACTAATGTAGCCGAAAAAATGACCCCTCCTTGACTTGCTGGTCTTCTCTGCAGAGGGTTTTTCGAATTGATGCCCATGGCCCGGGGCGCCAGGCTGCGAGGGGCGGCAGCCGCCCCTAACACGAAATACTTTATGGTCAACTAATGGGGCGCCAAAGCTAAATGGCCCGGGGCGCCAAATCTTTAAATACGCCTCCGATCATAGACAATCTATACTTCCAAAAACTTTGCTTTCTAATTCTTTCAAACTACTCATCTACTTCTCCAAAAGCCGAATCAGTCCTTATAACTAACTGTACGTGACATTAAAGCCTTAAAACCAGCGTGACTCACCTGCCCAGTTAGGGCAGCAAGTCTACAAAGGCCTATCAGAGGCCGTCTAGTCCTAAATAGGGCTTTTATTCAAGCATCGATTGTTTTATGGTATCAGTGGGAGCATTTAATGCTCAGTGGAAGTGTAGGTAGAATAGACGGAAGCTACGAGGTACTTGTGTGCTCGCATCTTTGCTTCACATTTGTATAAAATAAAATAAATAAACATTTTAGGACAATTTCAAGCTATGGGACAAGTCTTGAACAGAATAAAGCGTTGTGAACTAAGAAGCAAAGATGATCTGCTGTAAAGCGCAAGTGCCTAAATTAAAAGACGTCACAATCATGTGACGTTGGCAGAAAACAATATTCCATTCGCCTCATAGCAAGCATGACCATCGGATATCAACGCCCGGAGGAACAGAAGTATCAGAGGAAAGTTGCCGAAGTAGTGGGACAGGAGTAGGAGTCTCATTTAGTCTATGCCCCAAGCTCCCACGCGGTGCCAGCGGAGCTTACCCTAACCAGGATTTTTAAACGGGTAAGGTAAGCCTTTCATCGGGTTACCAGTGGAAAGACTAACCAATTGGATTAAGTAAACACGACTTGCCTCTTACCAGTGCCAAAAACCTTCCTTACCATGGCATGCGGTACTTCGTTTATTGCCAGTCAACTTGCGTTCTGTTAAGATTTAGTTTTAAAAGATGTTCCTATCACACCAACCAAATAGTTGTAGAGTTGAGAGTGGAAAACAGATCATCTGTTTAAGTCAAGTATGCAGAACATGCGGCCCGATGACTATGGGCATGCAGGCCACCGCAAATCAATAAAAATTACATTTTTTTTAAGTCTGACGCACAAGGAAAAATAAGTACTTAATGAAAGCCGTCCTGAAGCTCTACACAGACGAACAAAGTCCTATTTTTTTTGGGTAAACTTTTAAGTTGTTTATAATTTGTGCGGCCCGCGTCTAGTTCTCTGCTGTAGCGGCCCCAGGTCCCAATAAAGTTGTGCATCCCTGGTTTAAGTACCTAGATCACACATTTTCCATTAAGCTTTGTCACTACTATTACCCTTCCTATTATTATTTACAACAGAGTGTCGCGACGTCAAAGGCCGGACCACACCGCACGCAGCCCACTTCGTAGAGCTGCGTTACGTACACGCAACGCAAGCGATGTGCCATCTCAACATATACTTCCCTACATTACAATGCCGTGTACGGGCGTGTCTCTGGAGCCTGCATACGCATCCGGTGTGACCGGGCCTTAAAGTAACGCGTTTCTCAAATATCGCTACTGTCTAGAAGTAAAGACTCTGTTGAATATAACTCGATCTCAAGGGAAAATTAGAAACTCTCACTATACCTAACGCGTAAGACAACAATTGGCATCGCAATGACCAACCGCTTGATTATTCCACGTGCTACCTTCTATGCTCGTCGACTGGTAATGAATAATTAGTCAGCAAATTCAATACTGGTACAGGTAAAGTGAAAAAAAGCCAGATATATCCAAGTCTTTGTGACATTGATACACGATACATATTTGCTTGGTTTATCATTTTACCTAAGTACAGTCAAGGAACTTAATTCCCTGCCCATTTCGTTGAAATGTCGTCTGACATTCGCAATGCATTAAGGTCGATATGTCAAACTAACGTCTTGCTCTATAGCTCTTATGGTGACAGTTTGCTATTTGCTATTGAACCTTAGGTGGGTTGGAAATTAAATTCCTTGACTGTACCATATTTTAGAAAACATATCAATACATCGATAAGTCGATATTATTACCCAAACGGTAAAACAGGACCCTATTACTAAGACTCCGCTGTCCGTTCGTCTGGCTGTCTGTATGTCTGTCTGTCTGTCCGTCTGTCACCAGGCTGTATCTCATGAACCGTGATAGTTAGACAGTTGAAATTTTCACAGATGATATATTTTTGTTACCGCTATAACAACAAATACTGAAAAGCAGAATACAATAAATATTTAAAGGGGCTCCCATACAACAAACGTGATTTTTTTGCACGTTTTTTTTTTCAGATAATGGTACGGAACCCTTCGTGCGCGCATCCAACTTGCACGTGGCCGGTTTTTCTATGTTATTATGTGTAAAAATGACGAAGTTAGTTTAAGCTTGACTTTCGACCCTAGCGGCCGATGCGACAGTCGCGCGCGGCCGTCGCTCGGCGACCGTCGCCCGGCCTCGCGTCAGTAGTAGTTACTATGAAACTATATGGCGGCCCATTCGTGGCTAGCGGCTCGAGCCGCGCGCGGCTCGCGTCAGTTGCGACAGTCGCGAGCCGCGCGCGGCCGTGTTCGGGTGGTCTTGTACTGACGCGTGACGCGCAATAAAAATGGCCAATATTATTCAATTTTCCATGCAAGATGAAGAAATTCTCATTAATTTGGTTGCGCAGCGCCCCTTTTTGTATGATCTCAGTTTGCCAGATTACAGAAACTGTATTTTTGTATTGTATTTTCTTGTATTTTGTATTGTATTTTCTTAAACATTTAAATTAAATTTAAAATGAATGAATATTGATGGTGTTGCAGGTTCGAGTCCTGCCATTACCCTATTTTTTCTTTGTGTTGTCACTCGTTTTATAGCATTTTAAATAGTATTCATAATATAAAAGATCTTGAAGCCGTAAAAGGGACTGAATTATAAGAATGAAAAAGTTTTAATTTAAGTGGGCACAGTCACAAATACTTACCGGAGTGTCAAGAATAACTTCTCTTCGAGACAGATTGATTGTCTACATGTTTTCGGTTTCATTTCGTGGTAAATTAAAGACAAGACAAAATTAAATTGCCTTTTATTCAATCGACAAAACTTCCGAAATTTCTCTTCATCAGATTTTAAGTGTCTTTCGATTAAAATACGATAAAATCCTTCATCACCTCTATTTATGAAAATTGGATCAATTGAACTCCTTTGCTTGTAATAATATAGTATTAGCAAATCGTCATCCTCTTTTTCTTCTAGCATTGCTAGCAAAATATCTTTTTTAGAAGCCATCAGAGATCAGAAATCACACACAACTGCACTGGACGGACACTAACATCAATATGGCGTGCTAGCGGCCGCGCGCGACTGTCGCATCGGCCGCGACCCACGAAAGTCTAACCTCCGCAAGAGCCGCGCGCGACTGACGCATCGGCCGCGACCCACGGAAGTCTAGCTTTAGAGTCTAGCTTTAGCTTTACTATAAAAGGAATATCAAAACGAGCATGCTTCATTAATCTACGGTAAATAAGGAAAAAGTCGTAACTAGGGAATAGTGGAAAGTGGAAAAGTCTCAAACAGGAGGAAATACCTTAGAAATTGAAAATTAGTTTCAAATTGAAAATTACACAAGTTCGGAAAGTTTTCACCGACACATCACAGGGCAGGACTAGTTGCAGAAAGTTCTAAGAGGCTGAAAATGTTCTCGGAAATTGTTCAAATTGAAATTTTCGCTGTTTTGGAAAGTTACCCACGTTACACGTCAGTGGCCCTAACTGGCCCAGGTTTAGTTTATCCCTCCCTGCGTCTCTGTCAGACTAGTGTCATAAGAGAGGGACCAGGAGGGAGAAAAACTCAAAAAAATTAAACTTGGCCGGTCATGTTAGGGCCACAGTAGACATATCGGGTGTTAGACCTTGTGCGAGGTCCGTCCGGATCGCTAATCCTGCCGCTAAGCAGCAGTGCTTGCACTGTTGTCTACCAGCGTGGAGAGCAGGACAGCCGGTGCAATTACTGGCACAAAAGGCATTCCATCTTAGCCCTCTGGGTTGGTAATGCATCTACAATCTCTTTGGTGTTGCGGGTGTCTATAGGCGGTGGTGATCACTTACCATCAGGTGGCACAATTGCTCGTTTGCCTTCCTATTTCATAAAAAAATAGCTACCTAATAAGCTCGATTATTACTGTTATAAATAAGTCTTCATTGAACCATTATCAAGTACTGAGTCACCGGGCGACCGTCGCTTGCGCAGGGTCGCTAGTCCAGACCATATGTCGCGCTGCTTATGGCAACTGTCGGCTTTTGTAGTACACACATACCTACCTAATACTATAGTACTAGACCTACTTTTAAACAGAACTGTGTGCGGCCAACGTCAATGATTAAGAGTCATAATCTAGCTAATTTTGACATGTTCACATGTTACCAGCTATATGAAGAAACTAGATGTACTTAGACCTAACGCACGATATATATATTTTTTTATAAAATATGAAGGCAAAAAAAATGGGTCACCTGACGGTAAGTGATCACCACCGACTATAGACACCCGCAATACCAACGAGATTGCAGATGCTTTGCCAACCCAGAGGGCTAAGATGGAATACCTCTTGTGCTAGTGATTGCACCGGCTGTCTTGCTCTCCACGCCGGAAACGGCATTAGGCTGGCTTCTGAGGGGCGAATCTATAAGGGCTTTTTGACCTGCAGCTAAGCCCCATGGATATAAAGCTACAGACTTACAGATCTTGGACCCAGGCCCCTTTATCTCTGTGCAAGTGTCCAGGGCCTCAAGTAGATTTAAAAACAGACCTGCGTAGCTCGGTTCAAGTATTTACGATGAGTCGCCAAAAATGGTACAACAGCTGTTAAGTAGGTAAGTGCTTGTTGACAGACGTGCAAAATGCCAACACTAGGTCAAGGCGGACCGGCCGATACCGGGGCAACATCGTGATGGCAACACCGACGACCACGCCGTTAGACTGCGCGGCGTTTCATTCACCGTGACGATTATATTCAGTATACATATATTACATTATACAATATTCTACATGCTCTTGGCACTATTTCCCTTTTCTACATTCGGGATACACTTTGGCCGTGATCCCAAAGGTAGGACAACTTATTACATTAGACCGACTGTCATCTGACCTCAAAACCCCTGTCACAGGGAATCCAGACCGTTAGGATCCTAGTTACACATTCATTTAGGTACATCAATATGCAGTGTCCTTATAATGTTTTGCCTAACAGTAAGATCGTCACTTGCTAACAAACAATACTTAGGTACCTAATATACATGTGAGAAAAACTCATTGGTACAACACAAGGCGACAGCTGGACCGAGCTTTGACCCTCTAAGAAACTCGCCTATCAATTGTTTATTTTCCGTTCTTTACTACAATGTACTATCAACACTCATACTGTTCTATCGGGACTAAAAAACCAAATGAAAAGATAAAAACGGCATGAAGTCACGGAATGCCTCTCGTTTTACTCTTTTACCATCCAATAGCAAACCGATTTATCAAATTGAATGTGAACCTTTCTATTATTTTACTTTCACGTGTGTATTTATTGTTTCGAAGATAATGGCGCGGGCGCACCTTTTAGGGCTGTCGACTTCACCATTTCAAGAACAGCGGCTAAACCTGCCAACTTAATTGGGGAGTTGCCGGCGGCGCTACTGTTAAACAACAAACGTCACTTTGGTATGGTTGCGTTTAGTTCCAAATTTCCTCACTGTGTCAGATAAGGTTGTGGGAATAGAAAGTGGTTCATACTGTCTGTCATAGTTATCAAGTTGTCATATCATAACATAAAGCTGTTTAAGCATCGTCAATCGGATGCCGCGGTTGTGGTTATGGCGGGAAAGTCAGCATAGCTTATGAAACTATGGTATGCGTTTACTTACAGTGCTGAGGCTTTCAGATAGTTCTGTTATCAATAAGTACTAGTTTCCTTAATTGTTCTTTGGAAATCGTATCTTAAAATATTTAAAGAGAAGCCAGCGTGTAAGTTTTATAAGCTTTACCAACTCACTTCTTGCACAATTAAGTATTGACCAGTAGACCGAAAGTTTCCAAAACAAAAACGAAAATCAGCGCTTCTAACGCACTAGCATATTTTTAGTCAAATGCCTTTTTGAGATCACTAAATGCGTTTATGTAATTTTTAGTCGGTTTGATTTTTTGTCCCTGTATTATTTTGATGTCATATAAAACTACCGATCTATGTTTGAAATTGCGAAGCCAACATGAAAAATTCTCAGAAATTTCCGAGATCATTTGCTTCCTTTAGAGAATATTCTACGATTTACAATCTGCAATCACCGTTGCTTTACGAAGTGATAGAATATCTTTATATGAACGTTATCATCAAACATTGTCATCTCTCGTAGTATTATAGTCTTCTGTTTTTTACTTTTTAGCGTTGGCGTTGCAACACCAAATGCCAATGTATCATGTTTGCGTAGGAGACTCCGCTTAAGAGAAAGGTTTCGTGAAAGAGTTTGCAGCGTGTGATGAGCTTCAATGTCAAAAACGAAAACTTGTAAAAATAATTCATGCGGCAACCCTGGCCATCCTGCCCGCGGCAGAGAATGTGTAAACGCTGTGAACAGTGCAATTGCGGTGTTTGAGATAATCGAGTTAGCCTTTAACATTTGCTTTCAGAATTTATTTTTACGAGGGTAAACGACAGAACGTCGCCCCCGGTCAAACTTCCGAGAGAATTCTTTTTGGACTGACTGCTTACTCATTTGTACTTTGGGCTTAATTTGCAAATCACAATCCGTGAGCTTTACATACCACTATTATTCTTTCGTTAAAACCCATTACAGAAGGACAATATTAAGTCAGAAGCTTAGCTTACTTACCAGCTCAAAAATGTCCCTCAAGTCAGGCGCGGCGCCCCTCGCGAACCTACAAGTCGTCCGTCACGCCTCTGCACTGGGGCCGCCGCAATATGTTGAGTTGCCGCACGTGTGATTGAATACGAGTTATACGATAAACAGAGAAGTATACAGTAGGAGTCTTCTTATACCTAATCGCCGTTTTTGTTCAAAGAGAGACTTCTGTGGCCCTAACATGACTGGCCAAGGTTAGTTTATCTCTATCTGCGTCCCTTTCTTATGACACTAGTTAGACAGAGACGCAGGGAGGGGTTACACTAAACCTGGGCTGTCATGTTCGGGTCGCTGTAGGTACTTGTACTTGATTATTTTTCTGTGCTCAGGTGCTCACATCTAAAGAGTACATTATGATCTAAGATGTACTGCGATAATAAATAGTGTCTATATTAATGACTTCTATTCTTATCTTTATTGACACTTACGTGTATGTTACATTAAATGACAGAATAAACGAATACACTTTGTGGTTTTTTTTTAAGTATGTAGGGGGGTAATCTCTATAACTATTAACTACCAACCATACTGCGGTGGTATGATACTGAACCGATTCCGAAAATTCTTTCGCCAATAAAAAGCTACACTATCCCTGACAGACATAGGCATTATAGGCTACGAATTCCGCGCGACGAAGTCGCGGGCGTCCGCTAGTTCAAATATGAAAGTGATCCAAAGTTAAAAGTACTAACGCCTATTTCGCGCCTATAAAGGAAATATCGGAATTTCATGATTCATTGACAAATATATCGAGTTACAACAATAAGATAAGTCCTGGTTGTAAAGCCATGTGCCAGATAAACGTGTATTTTAGTTCAGCGGGTATCACGCATTAGGTGTAAATAGAGGAAATAAGTGCGTATTTAGAGATATTGAAGTTGATAATACTTAGGAATTTTAATTATTGATAAGTACGAAAATACTTACGTAACATTCTTGTTCTAAAGCAGTAGTTCCCAAACTTATTTTTCTCGTGGACCACTTTCAAAATTTTACTGGTTTCGGTGGACCCCCTGCTGCTACATTTCTACCCCCAGCAAGTCTCCCGTGGACCCCTAGGGGTCCACCTGGACCACTTTGGGAATCACTGTTCTAAAGGTACCACGGAAGAAGTTTTAACAATAATGGCGCCCGATACCCCTAATCTACTTTTTTTTTAAATAGTACGTCAAACAAGCAAGTGGGTCACCTGATGGTAAGTGATCACCACCGCCTATAGACACCTGCAACAACAAAGAGAGTGCAGATGCGTTGCCAACCTAGAGGGCTAAGATGGAATAACTCTTGTGCCAGTAGTTACACCGGCTGTCTTGCTCTCCACGCCGGAACACAACAGTGCAAGCACTGCTGCTCGGCGTAGGATTAACAAGCAAGATGGTGGTGGCTATTCGGATGAACCTTGCACAAGGTCCTACTACCCGCAAAACCTATAATGAATTGGTGCATTTACCACCCAGATTATAAAATGCAATTTTTGGTAAATGCACCCAGAGTATAAATAACTCCCTGTTTATTAGAAATTCGCGATTTTCGAATTTACTAAACTTAACTTACTTACTTTTTTTGGAATAATATGTAAATTTAAAATCTTCTTTATAGAACAATACTCTTTTACTCCTTTTTTTTACTTTTTTTATTTTAGCCCCCCTGAGCTGGGTCCAGGTCAACCACTGCTAATTGTTCTAATCTCATTGATGGCCGGTCTTGACTGAACTTCGACTACGTGATCCCCTCCCTCTGACTCGAAGGCTGGACCCGCCCTTGATGTTAATGTACACTTGGCAGGAGTGTAAAAGTGAAACTGACCAGCATATGAGCGTATGACTCAATGGCTACGCGTGCGCGTGCAGTCAAATTCGTGATCCAAATCGCGCAAGCGTGGCATTCCGACAATGCTCTAGGTCGCATGCGCAGCGGGTTCGGCCGATGTGACATGCCATAACACTATAACTAGGTACAGTCGTTAGTACTATTATTTATTCTGTGGTACAGTTGGTATAGATTTTGCGGGTGGTAGGACCTTGTGCAAGGTCCGTCCGGATCGCTACCACCATCTTGCTCGCTAATCCTGCCGCTAAGCAGCATTGCTTGCACTGTTGTGTTCCGGCGTGGAGAGCAAGACAGCCGGTGTAATTACTGGCACAAGAGGTATTCCATCTTAGCCCTCTGGGTTGGCAACGCATCGGCACTCTCTTTGTTGTTGCAGGTGTCTATAGGCGGTGGTGACCGCTTACCATCAGGTGACCCACTTGCTTGTTTGCCTTCCTATGTTGTATAAAAAAAAAAAGATTGTTTTTTTTTCAAATTACAGTGACAACACGGTTGCATCCGCTTTCAAGCTAAACGGGGTTATGAATTAAAATAGTTCCCTGATGTCTAACTTAGGCCTGTAGTTGTAGATCGTTCTCAAGTTGGTACAGCAGGGTAGGTACTCAAATGCTAAGTGTGTAATAAGCAAGTCCCTTTTCACCCACTTTTAGCAATCCGATTGGAATAGCAAAAGTAAATGAAATACCTATCTAAAATGAGGTTTTGCAAAATGATTTTCCAATTGATTTTGGATGAAATGGCGAAAAAGTGTAATCATAGCTAGCAAGCTTTGCGCGTTGAGTAGGTAGCTTGAGTTGAGTCTTGCTACAATAATTTATTTTTATTTCAACACCGTAAAAAAGGTTTAAAAAATCTTTCTTTGATTGTTTACAAGCCAAAAATAAAAGCGGAAACAAGACAAGATTTCCCTTAAACCTTGTTATTTCGTTTATTCCACGCACATATTTCAAAACAAAACCTTCGTAAGATAACAAAACGCAGGAAGAACTCTTTACACCATGATTGACCGCGACGGAACCAACTAACACATTTCCTCATTTTACAACATGTATAACTTATACGAATAGTTTTAAGGTTCATAGTTGAATGATTGTCGTTTCGCTAACTGCAAATCGTTTTTTGGTAAAGTGGAAACCGTTTGGTCAAGGTTTTGACCATGGGTTTTGAATATACAGGATGTGGCTAAGCTTAATTTTAAAAATGTGGGTCAAATAGTAGTGGTGAAGTTACCAAGAACTATGTTTAAAAAGTTAGCAGATAAATTTGTCTATACACTAACTACTAGGTATAGGTAAGTAAGTACCTACCTAAATAAACATATTGTTAAGTTTATAAAACAAAAAAAAACAATTTCGATCGCAAGAACCGATGAACAATGTAATTAATAAACAGACGGCATAACAGCTGACAGAACGACACAGGCGCCAGTGTCAAAGTAGCAAAAACATTGAGTATCTAGATAGCTTCCAAAAACATCAATTTATTTCGCACTAAGTACTTATATTGTACATTACTCGTCATCGCTACTAAGACAAACAATGGTCCCGTTGAAAGCATGCAATGTATGATAAATTTGCAATAAAAACGCTTCGAATAGATGTTTTAGCGTTAAAGTTTTGGGTCGTTTTTTGTGACGCAGGTAAAGGCTCACCCAATGGCTCACCTGTCGACCATTTTATTTGAGAAAAAATATCAACATTCTTGTCATCCGAAGAAATAACCTTTTCGAATTAATATAAGTTTAGAGCGTATAAGCGGCTAGGACGAGTTGGAATTTTAAATATTTGAAGGAAGTGATGTGTTGCCAGGTAATTTCGAATATCCCGATTTGGAGTATTTTATTTATACGAGATCATAACTTTATTCTTTTTTAAATGGCGTTTAATTAAAATATTTATTTAAGATGACGATGACTGCAATATTATTACTGCTAATCATATTTAAATCCTAGTTAACCTTGATTTTTATACGCAACGACCAAAACAGAAGTATAATAATGCAATTAATCTTCCTTTAAAATGTAATGTCATGAACGATTAGATTAATGATCATCCTTTTCATATTTGTCAGGGTTCCGGCAGACGTAAAACTATTTGCGGAGGTGGACGTTTTTAACACATAAGTAAAAAACATTCCTCTTAATAATATAGAAAGAGTGCAAAATTAGCAACTTGAATTTTTCTTATGAAAAGAGTTACTTAGTTGCTTTTTATTACATAATCGTAGTTGTATTTAATCCACTCAGGTTTTTAGCTAGCGAAGCGTGAAAATAATATAAGCAAATCCGATCCTGTCCGCGATAGCACTTTTATAAATCCTAAGTTGGTTGCTAGGAACTTGAACGGACCACAACCAGAAATTAAAACAGCCCTCTTTATGTGATGCGATGAAAGTAAAACATGCAATAATCTTTATATCAATAGCATACTTATAATAAATTATTTGTTTTATGTAGGTAGGAATTACTGAAACGAAAAAATACGAAAACTAAAAAAAATGTATAGAAAGCCAGTAAATCCCTGAGTAAAACAGTTTATACTTCAAATTTCATGCAAAAGAAGTCGCAGCCAATAACAAATAAAAGTTTAAGTGCCTATCAACACCTTATCCAACCTACGGATCTCTGAAGACTAATCACAATACAGAGACAATCCCAAAATGTCCTTGATTAATTGTTGAAGATAGCACGAGTTTGGTTGGTCAAATTGGCAATATCATTTGAACCCACGCGCATTCCGTGATTACTGAAATGCCAAGTTAGTTTCTCATTTCGTAAAGATTAAATTCAAACTTATGCCAAGCAAAATAAGAAACAAATATTCAGATGGCGGCGTAAATTCACATAATATGTTTTCGCGTTTTTGGGTTCTTGAATCTCATGGTTACGTAATAAACATTTGATCAAATTATTATTTTATTAATGGCTTTAAGACGATTAAGTTACTTTAAATGGGCTATCCAAAGGTGATTAAGATGGTTTTTTTTACTTTTATTGTAATTCTTGAGTGAATTAATTTTCACATCACATCATAATATATCACACTAATATTATAAAGCTGAAAGTTTGTGTGACTTACATTTTTGTCACATTTTGTTGTTGTTTTGTTTCGCTAGCCTACGAGTATTTTGATAGACTTGGATTAGAACGAAGATAGCTTATATTCTGGATTAACACAAAAGATACCTTTTATCCTGTAAAATTGCGAAGTTGCCGTGGGGTAGCGATAAATGAATTCGACGCCGACGAAGTCGCGGGCAATAGCTAGTTACGAATGATATTCCATGTTATGTTGTTTGTTAGAAATACCGAAGTTGACCATGCGTGTATACAAATACAAACTCACACATAGTCACTTTGTGACGTTATTGTAATGGATGCTGTTCAATGGACGGCTGAGAACCTCTAGATGCGCGTGCGCTACTTCGTGAATGGCGATTTAGTGGCAGTGTTGCTAACGAACCGAAATAATTTCTACTTTTATAAATAAATAAAAAAATATCTATACTGCTATTTTAATTGTTTTAAATTGAATAGGAATAACTCTTAGTAACATTCGCTTACGTATTTTATTTTGTACTTTGCTGAGATTTTAATTATTACTTGTACTTCGAGTTTGGTATTGCCTTAAGTTCTAGACGTTAGGACATCTAGAATATAGCTATTCTAATCATTACATTGTTATCTTTTAAGATTATATCCCAACCAGAATCTTAAAAATTCTACCAGCCTACTACTAGTAACGAGTAGCATGCTATACCAACATCAAGATAACAACATTATTGTATGTTAGAATTATATGCATTTTTCTGATTGTGTCAATTTGAAATAACCAACGTTGCTTTTACACAAAAAAAATGTTTAAGTATTTTTCGGCACTTTCTTTGACATAACATCCCAGTAATCAAGGTCAAAATAATTTTTTTTCAGATTAGGCTTACGAGAAGAAGTTGTAAATGTCGTAAAATTTGCAGAAAAAACCTGATAAAATGTCTATTCATTATTAACGAGGATTTATACGTGTCCCTAGCCAATGGAAAAAGAACGAACACCCATGGAATACCACTTTACAAGAATGCTATGACATAGTTGTTTTTTTTTAAATTAGAGGCAAACAAAAATTTAAATTTTTCTATCAAAACATGATGTCTAGTATTAGTTTTTGTCCATAGGCTAGGGACACTTTTAATTTACAATTTTAAAACCGCATTTTATTGTTCGATTGTTTACTTCTAAAACATACCAATATTTCAATTTCTTCATTACTTTTTCAAAAATATTTATCTTTATGTATTTAGAGCGGGTACGCTCTTTCAAATAAAATAATACTGAATATAATTTCCGCGAAATCTCCGCAATGCGTATTGCAACACCAAATTCTGTGACAATACCTGTCCGCTGGCGCTGGCCGCTCTCGTCCGCTAGGGGCGCTAGTTTCGTCTCAATCGCCGCGTCGTGCGGTTGTCGCTACTATCGGGGCTATCACAAAACTTTACGTAAACAATCCGCGTCCAACGTATCAAAAATAATACTTGCGAAGCCGTGATAGTGAAATAAATTGTGCTAAAGTGCAACCCGATTAGTGTATAACGTATTGTGTGTGTTTCTGATTAGTTTTCCAGTGGTTTTACAAGAAAATCACTGGGTAAACTCGTGCTAACGGAACCAGTGTCGGATTTTTATTAATTGCTGATTTTATTGGATTGTCGGTGAGTTAAGTTGAGATACTAAAGATCGTTTTCATGGTCATGGTTAGAATTCTTAAATTTGAAATTTGACCGTTAATTTTGTTATTACGAATAAGGAATTGAAGGATAACGCTTGACCTAGCCTAGGAGCCTTATGCATCCTTATTCAGTCGTCGCCGATTCCCTTTTATTTTACTTACATTCAGATATCCCAGCTATTGCTTATTAAAAAGCACCTTTTATAAATAAAACGTTCGTTATTTTTCAAATCATGAGTGAAGTATTTAGGTCATTCTGGTAATTTTTGGTTAGTCAAAACAAAATACGTGTTAGAAACTTGATCTATGTTACAAATTATGAAGAATATTGATTATCCGGTTGATAAGACCCTATCGCCCGATAAACTGTAGGTAACTGTATACACTGTGCGATTACGAAAAGGCAAACTTATGTTAATTAATTTGGCCATGAAATAAATCTATTTTAACGAGTTTTGTCGCGATTTGAGATACTACTGTGAGACTCGGATAAAAATAATATTGATGAAGTAAATGGAAGACTATCTCGGCATAAAGGCCGGGCCACGCCGGATGCGTACGCAGCACGGCACCGGAGACGCGCGTGCACAGCCCGGTTGTAATGTAGCGAATTATGTTGAGATGGCACGCCGCTAACGTTCCGTGAACAACACGCAGCTCTAGGACGCGAGCTGGAGCCGTGCTGCATACGCAGTCCTTCGAGATCAATCGAAATATACCGTGAATTGTATGAAATATTTATCGAACATAGAGCCTTTATAAGCTACGTATCATTCGCAAACCTGATCCCAATATTAGTACCAAGAAACAGGATTGTCGTCGCTAGTAAATAAAAATATTTTTTTAAATTAATATGCTTTAAAACCGGTAGTAAACCGCACACATCACAAGTACCTAGGGATACCGGATTATTTTTAATTTATTTGTAATATACACATATCTGTTTTAATAATTAAACGTCATATATACCTAACATAGACTGGCAGTACCTTGAGTAGCTGTGTGGATTGAATCAGATTTTTTTATTATTATGATTCCTAGACTAATTTATATATTTCCGACTTTGCATAGAATTCGTTTATGGCGAGAATTTTTTATCTTTTCTGGATAAAAAGTAGCTTATGGCCATTTATGGTATGCAAATATCTCCCCGCCTCGTCTATTGGTCGCAACTTGTTTCAAAATGTCAGCAGTTGAGCATTCCGTACAAAGTTTCATCCCCCATTTCACCCCCTTCAAGTTTTTTTTGCGACATAAAGTAGCCTTTCTATGTCCTTCTCCATGGTTCCATTTAGCTTATTAACTAGGTATCCATCTATCTACTTATCTCGTTATTATTTGTAATTAATTATTATAATAATGATACAGATAAAATAGCATGGCAATAACCAAATGGCAATAACCAAAGATAGATATATCCGTCGCTACAGCTTTAACGCATTTACGAGTTTATGTGTTCAACCTAGGTATTATACTAGTATTTTTGAGAATAAGCTATAAAAATATATATAGTACGCTTAAAAATATAGTATTTTTTGGAAAGATGAAAAAAGGCAATGGTGTGAGTTTGTTATTTATTCTATATATTTTAATAAAGTGACAAGTGCTCGAAATATACTATATTTGTGTACTATATATTAGTTCAACAGTATATTGTACGGAGAGCCGAAATACGGTTGGCAACCCTAGTTCAACCTGTAGTGACGGATATATCCGTCTTAGGCTTTGAAAGGGTTATCTTATTCCCATCCTGTGCTATTCGTATAGGCAAAGAGAAGGGCAGTTAGATAATACAATAGGTAGAATAGAAAAAACTAAGCAAGACTTTCTTCATACCTATTTGGTTCAAGATTAACTTATAGATAAGTCTCAGTATGTTACGCGTGTTGCTATAATGCTCGTCCGTCCATCATAACATAAACATAAGCGTTAAATGAAAGTTGTTTTGAGTAATTATGGAAATTTACAAAATAGTTTGAAGTAATTACTTATCATTAGAAAAAAGGTGAGGCGAGTGGTTACAGCGTTGCCAGAATTTTTCGAGCAAAGCGAGATTTTGAAAACGTTTTGAGTTAAAAGCGAGGCTCTTTCGTTAAAAGCTGAACATTTACAAAGAAACATAAATACTTTTCTTAAGTTAAAGATAATAGTGGTTAGAACAGCTGTAGCTCTAGTAGAGCTTCTGATTTAGCATGTAATAATTAGTGGTAGGGACACACTGTAGCTATCTTCACCAAAAGAGTACCAAACTCTTACAGAACAGTGGCATCAGCAGAACATAGGTTTTAACTGCGTTTCGTAACTGCTACGACAAGATCCGAAGACCCAGGACAGATGACATGGTTTGCAACATATGAGCTACTCTCCAGAGGTGACTGGTTTCCATGGGCGACAGTAATGACTTCTCATCAGGTCATCCGCTTGCTCGTTTTCATCCCTTAAATTAGCGACAAAATGCCGAGCTGTGAGGGTCTTCGGCTTTGTAAATCCTTTTAAATCTAAAATGTAAAGCCTAACTTAGGTTTAGGTAACAACTAACGCACAGAACTGCGGCCCTAACATGACAGCCCAGGTTTAGTTTAGCCCCTCCCTGTGTCTCTGTCTAACTAGTGTCATGAGAAAGGGACGCAAATAGAGATAAACTAACCTTGGTCAGTCATGTTAGGGTCACTGGTAGGTATCTAGAATTCTAGATCCCAATCTACATATACGTGGCAACCTAGGCCCTACACTCCTACAGCCTCCAAGGCATTAATGGAGCGAAACCTGCCACCGCACCGGTTTGCGGGGTCACCCACCGCACCTACCTGCCTTGCAGTCCGCTGTCAACTATACACACCTGGCCAGTAAACCTCTACAAATACATTGTGGTAGAACCCCACTGTAGCCAGTTGCTGGGTGCAGTACGAATCCAAAGCAGATGACAATGCAAGCGATGTGCCATCACGGCATAATTACATACATTACAACCGGTGCGTACACGCGCGAGTCTACGCAGCTGTGCTGCATACGCGCACCTAGCACGAATCTTCTCGATACGCGTTAACTCGCTACGTAACTCAGTGCGTCTCTCTCCCTACTGGGTTAGTTAGTAAGAGCCGCGCTGAGTTTCTTAGCGAGTTAACGCGTATCGAGAAGATTCGTGTTAGATGCACTGGTGTGTCCCGGCCTTAACGTAACATCGCTGCGATCAATGCAGCGCCTGCGCTGTCTCGCTAGGTTCTTAAATTAAAAATTATTGCCTTAGTTCGAATTAAAAGAAATATGTTTTGGTTAAAGATACCTGTTTTTACCGTCTAAAAAGTGCAAAACCATTGCCTTTTTAGTTTGTATCACATAATTCCCAGTAATAAGAATAAGTATACCATACATATAATTTTAAATTATACTTCTAAATGCTCGTGAGAACCATTCGCAGCGCACGCGCAGCCGAGGTTGCTGACCGGTCAGCGCTTGTTCCATTGTTTATATGTATTGACATGTCGATGGGTTTGCCACGATACTGACTGACAATGTTTGACGAAACTACATACGTTGATCTAAACGTTGATCTCAGGGTGAAATTATGTGATTCGTTAATTTTATCAAAACTCAGTTACGCTGATACAGTCTTTCATGCGTGCCTTCTGGCCCGCACTAGAAAAACGATTCAACGCTTACAGAACGCTTGTGCAAGATTCTGTTTTGTGATTCCGCGCCGATCACATGTGACCCCTTTCCTTAACAAGGGAAAACTACTTAAAATGGAGGCTCGTCGTACGCTGCACCTTGCTACACTTCTATTTGGAATTATTAAAACTCAAAAACCTTCATACCTCTATGAAAAACTTTCCTTCTCCAGCCTGCCCGTCAGACGAGCCCCCCGTCTCATCTGTCCCCCACACAGAGGTGCCTCATTTCGTGGTAGCTTCAAGTATGCTGCCACGAAATGCTGGAATGATATCCCACCCCCTATTAGAAATGTACAGTCATTGTTTAAGTTCAAAAAAGATCTCATAAACCACTTATTAAGTTTGCAAGTAAGTCCAGTTTAGCACTTCTGTGTCCTAGATATAGGGATTAATCTATTTTGGGGGAATAAAAGAATTTTATGGTCTGGTTTTCTCACGTTATTATTGTTTTCAATAGATCGAGAGTTTGTTATTGTAAGTTATTATTACTTAGATTGTCATAAGTTTGAAACCGATTTTCAACGTGGGCCTGTGTCACGCTGCGTAGCGTACGGCTCTGCGTCGCACACCACCATGGATCCACGTAATATCAGCGTCGTGCCACCCTGGGTGACTCGACATATGCTGAGTGGACTCCGTTTCCACGTTTTGTATACTTATAAGCACTTAGTGTTAACTTTAAGTCCTTTCTTTTTGTGTATGTATACTATTATGTGGAATAAAGCTTTCTATTCTATATTCTATTCTATACGAAAAGATGCTGTGTATTTTCTTACTGTCGTTACAAATTACATTAACAGTTTTAAGCCCGCGTCGGGGTTTGGATAAAGCTTGACAAGGACCAGCTGAGATATCGCATGAACCATCAAACAGAAACAAAATCTACTGTACAGTAGGGGAAATATATTCACGTACCACCTTAGAACCCTATCGCAATGATGCGACGCGTTAAACGCCAGGCTATGCCATACAAATGTCATGCGTATGTCTCTTCAACTAGGTTCTACCGTGGTACGTGTTTCAATTTCATTGACTGTACCTACATATATTATGGCAAATCTTAAATGCTGTAAAATAACCATGCGAAATTAAATGGTACTGATATTTAATAAAACAATTTAAACATATCGTCTTATCTAATTCCACGCGTTTCTCTTGCTCACGGGCAGACTGATAAAGTAATTAAAAATACAAACCACCTAATTAAAATAAATGATTTATTTCAATGTTCACAAATCACGATAACTACGATGAAAATGTCAAGCAAGCTAGTGTCTCACACTTAGCTTCTTTTTGTTATTTGTTGTATTTTTTTAAAGTTTGTTGTGTTTTTGCCGTTTACAATAGAGCAAATACAAAAACAAAATACCCTTTAATAAACACTTTTCTTGTATGATGACCCCCTTAATTCGTAGTTTTTGGGTATCTGCCATAATAGCATATCTTGTACACAATTCACGTCTTAACCTATTACGGCTGAAAAGAAAAAGGCCTTTAAGGGTCAGTCGGATAGTGTAGGCTTAGTAACAGGGTTCCGTTGGCTCCTTTGGAACGGAAACTTAAAACGTGCTCTGAATCATCCAAAAATGCAATAAACGCATCAAACTTCCCCGATATTAAGTTTTGACCGCTTTCTCAATCCGCGACTCGGATCACCTTGTCAGATAACACCTTGGCGTCGATAAGCCAATAATGTACTATTTACGTCCTAGGAAGTGACGCAAGTATTTGCAGTTCTTATCACCTTATCGGGTACTTACAACCTTTTGCTATCATCGTGTGAATAGAGGCCCTAGGTAGAAAAGTTTGAGCTAAAAATAACTAAGATAACAGCTTAGTTTATTTCTTTTGTTAACTGAGGAGAAGGTAAACAAAAGTATCACGTGACTTGGCGAATCAAATCTAATTAAATAATTTTATTCAGCCAGCATGTTGATCAGCCAATCAAATTAACCTTTTGCATCTGTGGTAATAGAGTTTTATCATGTACCTACTTATTTACAACTAGCGGACGCGCGTGACTTCGTTCACGTAAAATTAGTAGCCGATGTCCGTCAGGAATAGTGTAGCTTTCTATCTGTGAAAGAATTTTTGAAATCGGTTTAGTAGTTCAAGGGATTACCCCTTTAGAAGTTTACCTCTTTATTATATTATAGTGTAGATACAACCCGATCTTGCAAACTGGATCTTACTGAAATGGAATTAGGGTGTTCATTTTACGTTACATGTGATCTCAAATAACAGGATTTAAGGATAATAATGGGACAACGTGCCATTTAAATGTCCTGTATTTTTCTTATTCAAATACAGGACACGACCAAAATTATATCCATCCAAAATTATATCCAATCCATGCATAGATCGATTCATAAATAAGCTGGCATCGAAAGTATATGAAACTGTTATAATTTCATACACATTCGGTGCTAGCTCTTGAATACCTATACAACATTTAAAAGTTTGTAGATTATATTAACGTTTTCTTACGATTTTTTAATTCGACATAAATTAAATAGTATTTTTATGTTTTAATATTGGCAGGCGAAATAAAAGATGCAGAAATAGGATGCAATGGGTACCCAATATTCTCTAACACAAAAGAACATCGCTCAAAGCAGCGCCAGCGCTCTCTGGTTCGCTCGCACTCAAATCTTTCTATTCTTTCTGTATTGGTACAGATGCTGCCTTCGTCGTTGTTGTATCGTTGATCACAACGATGTCACGCTAGAAAATGACATCACGGAAAGTCTTTCACTGCATTCAAAACGTTTGGATAGAATCGATTCACACGGGCACAGCGTTCATAGAGAATCGATTACAAAATAATATTCAGTATCCAGTATCACCCGCGCATCCAATCGGCCGTAATCCGAGAATTCAGCCAGGCAGTGTCCAATTACTCGGTTATATAAATTATTACGTTTGCATTGTAGAGCATGTCAACTTTACTTTCGATTCTTTCATCATCTTAATGGTTTGTTTAATTATGTAAATGATTGATTGGTCTAAGCTGGCTTTCGTTTACTGATAAGCATTATTAAGAAACGACCTATGATCGGAAATCTAATTTATTGCAAGCATTAGTGAAATGAAGGCCAACCTCCACTAGTTGGAGAGGCACCAAAAGAAGATCAGTGAAATACGGTAACAATGAAAAAAATATTTTGCAAAGACTCTTTTACATAAGTATCTGGTTTTGCCAGCGCTTTGGAAAATGGAAAATTCTGCTGAGAAGAAGCGCCGCAAGAAACTCTGCAACTCGTCCTTTTTTCTTTCCTAATATTTTCAAAACAAAATTAAAGAGCAATAGAGTCTAAGGAACACTTTAAATCTCTCTTCTGTTAGTCGACCCCTGCTCTGTCTTACAAGAAAGGGACGCACATAAAGATAAATTCGACTTAAGCGGTAACGTTAGGGACACAGAGTGAGGCAATTTAAGTTACGTAGACGACATTAAGACTGACTTTAAAATCCAAGCAAAAAGTACACAGCGGGATATCGTTACATTTGCAACATGATTCCGTAAATCATGATTTGCCGATGTTTACGGATTTTTGTGTTACTCCAATCAATGACGGGACGAACAGATCATTAAATTACCTTGAAGCAATGATGGCGCTTGTAGTATGTCACTTTTATCACAATTTTACGAATTTTGTAGTTCGATACTAATCGATACCTCGCCCAAATAGCACACTGAGAGTTATATAAGCTCCACAGGATCTGTATAGAATAAATAGAATAGAATAGAACCATTTATTTCAGGCTGCATAGGCCCATAGAAAAATACCTTAAAGTCTAACATACATGTACACATTTATAAACCAAAACATTAAAATTAGCACCTTAATGGGCGACGTGTGACCTAGTTTCCGGGTTGTATTTCGGGGTGGTATAGAAGTGTTCGCCTCTATACAGCTACTAGACAGCGTTTATAGCGCTTCTGTGCTACAGGTAACGCATGAGAGTTAAGTTGAACGAACGCACACGACTACACAGTGCAAAACAGAATCAAAACAAAAGTTTGAAAATTCGAACGAAACTCCGGTCGGCTCACGCATGACGTGCAGCAGTCTGCGTGACCTAACCTCGTTGCGTTACCTATGCATGGCTTGCAGACTATAGAAAATGCAACAAAACTTAACTAAAGCTACATTAAAGCTGCAATATGCCACTCTTAAATTGTAAACAGCCTACTAGCAATATCCTAACCCTAGAAAACAACGCGTACTAGAAATACCACAAGTACCACAACCAATAGTCTAATGCGACCATAATTTCTCCGTCCGGTGCCAGCTCGGTGCTCGCAGTGAAAGAGCGCCGGTTCGAATCCCGCGGGTACTTTCGCCATCTGTCACATCTGCATACAATTGCCGTGTTATTCGTTATCGGGGCCAGGAAAGCAGCGAGGAAATACAGGAGGGCGTCTGTCTAAGCGCAACAGCAACGAGCCCAGCTTTGGGGCAGCATCCTATCTTGCTCTAGCACGTAAGCTCGAATGAGTGAAACAGGGCGATGCCTCGACGTCGAATCCGACGCTGATGCGCTTTGAGAATAACAGTGCTGGTTATCTTGTGTTGTGAACGAGGCGCGAGTGTAGGATTGGACTAGATTAGGGCGAAGAGAAGAATTATTACTATATGTTAAATTATTAGCGTCTCGCCCCGGCTTCGCATGGGTACAATCCGAATTGATTGCACATAAAAACCTTCTGTAAAAAATCTCCAAATGACAGTGACAAAGGAGTAGGCGGCCGAAGATATGAGGCAAACAGGAACGCATAGCGACTGTGTGTTACATATACTAAGTACTTATATTAAGATAAATATTAAAGTATGATGTTCGCCAATGGGATGGATAAATGTAAAATAAACTAAACTCAATTACATTCAATTTTATATAATCTAATTTTATTCAATTTAAAATGCATTTTAATCAAATGACAAACAACTGACATCGTAATCACTAATGGAAATGCATTTGGTTCTAATTCTAGTTTTAATTATGGTTCTGACTTATATTTAATATTTGATACTAGTGCGTCTAAATAATAATAATGCCCGATATTTTTTAATATTTTATAGGTAATGAATTACGCTCACTTGAAAATCATGCATATAATTATAATTGTAAATGTTGTACTGACGAACACAAAAAATATTACAGATATTAAACTGACAGGTTTAATTTTCGAAAAATTTCACATGCCTAACGGCCGAATGTATCATGGATCTCTAATATACATGTAACATCATTTAAACCATATGTTCTTGTAAAAAAAAACATTTCATTTCATTTCATAAACCTGGCTGGTTTTGTTAGGTCTAAATACAAGTCAGCGTCCGCTGATCTCCTAGCCGCACCCAATACTACGTTCTCAGTTTCTCGACTAGAAACTGTGTCACGAGATAACCTCCCGGCTATTCATTCACTGGCAGGTGATTCAGGTTTTATTTTGACCGGTAATGAGTTAGATGTTCGATTAGTTTGACGCATGGCTCGAGGAATGACATGATGAAATCTGGCCTAGATTGAAGCAAAGGCATTAATCGGTTTAATAAATTTAAATTTTAGTTCAATATTTTCTTTATCAGAAAGATTTTTATTAATTGGAATATCTAATATGTGGGTACCGGTACCCGACTGCCGTCGGCAAGGAGGGTGATGTTTTTTTACTTTAGTCTCGAGCAGAACTGGCCCACGGTACTATTATTTATTGGATGAATTTGAAAGTTTTCCCTTCCTAAGCCTCAACAATGTCTAAATAGATATTTTTACATGTTAAATGGAATTTCATTTTATTTTGATATAAAAATGTAATTTACATCAAGGACACAAAGCGCAATGTAGGCAGTTTTTTTTCTATTTCTATGAAGACTTAAAAATTACAAAAACCTCACCGCAATAACAGACCATTTTTTTATTAAGCTGTATCGATTTCGGTGCCCAGTTACTGGCTGAAATGAAGGATTCAAACAGTTCAGAAGTACCTAAAAACGCTAAAATATTCCAAGACCATTTTATAATCCTTAAACCAAAGAGCACATCACAAGATCGTCAAACAAATGGTCTAACGAGGACACCCGGAACGCCTGAAATGAGCCTATGATGTAATTTGGATCCTTTGTTTGGCCGCGGACTAAAAACTTAGCGCCATCATTGTTGTTTTTTTAAATTCCCGGTGGCTCAATGCACTGCGCCTGCGCCTACATTCAGCCTACACTTATACACAGACATGCTAGGGCTGCCACTACAATAATACGGTATACCTATGAACGCAAAACGCAAAATTGAAAAAAATCTATCAATCCATTCTAATTGTACTTCAAAAGATGAAAAAGTGTGTTTTGATTTTTTCTACGTATCTTTTACAATTAAATTGCGTTTATTTTAATACTGCCAGATTTTAAATCATTGCATTGCTCTCATAATAATGAAACTGTATATTTATTATCAATATTCTAATGATCGTTACTTGAAACATGCACAAAAAAAAAGATTTACGAAGAATGTAATTTTATGTTATTTATATTAAATTATACGATTAAGTAAAATTTATTGTTGTATATTCATCAAAACCCGCAACTTACCTATTCTTTTTTATTGATATGCAGCAATCGCCTTTTTTCTATATTTACCATGCGATGTCATTTCCGTTAAAATAAATCAAGTTTACCATTTTAAAACAAGTGACAACCCTATCAAACCGTCACCCATGTATCTTGTCTACACGCCTCCAATGTGTGAGGCAACGTGCGCACCCGGCGACGCAGTGACGTAACCAATTTATTTAGAGCCCCGCCTTCACCCAACTCCCTTACATCTAGGGGTCACACGTGCTGGATAAAGAGATTAAACTTTGATACCACGACCGAAGGTTTTTGGTCTCGTTTTGATTCAGGTTTGTGCGTAAGTAGGGTTCGAATATTGTTGTTATGTGAACTTGTAATTTCACATTAAAGCGTCATGGGTGGTCTATATATACTCTGTTATAAGCCAAAACTACGCCAAATTGTGCGATACATGTTGAGCCAGCTTATTGGATCTGCATGCTAGCTCATCGTTTATCGAACATTGTAAAAATTACTAATTTGACGATGAAATGAAGATTTTTAGAATCTATACTCGTTGATGTCTTTTTTACTAGAATTAACAATGTCGAATGAAGGTCGCAAGTTTAAACTTGACGAGCGTTCGTAGATATTGAATTTTATGCTTAAGATTTTGACTTTGAACATGTTTTATTAACTTATCCTAAGTGTTTAGGTACTCCAGTAAAAATACCGCTACTGAAAACGCTGTGATTACAATGAAAGTCGCATCAAATCGTTAAAGGCACTTTAACCGTACCGATGCTCATTTAATTTGTAATCAAGTTACTCGTTTTGGGATCACTTGAAATAAAATGATCATGTTACAGTTAGGGCACATTGTTTTCGCAAATTTCATTACAGTTAGTAGGTTATGCGTTGGTCGAATCGTAAAAGTTTATTTCCTGGTTACGGTCCGCTGCCGTTATCGGAACGAGCGATAGTGTAGTGTTACTGTGCCTTTACAAGTTATTACGTTACTAAGAGATTAAATAATGTTTATATTTACCTAGTGTTGAGGCGAGGCCGCGAGGGCTTCAGAATAATCTTCCGTGGGCCACATCGCACCGCCGAGCGAACGTCGATTTAGACAAAATGTAGTTTAAAGTATGACCGAGAAAACATGTCGACCTTTCCACACAAAAAAATTTGTGTATTTTACATTACATAAAATTAAGTATAACTCCTATGGTATGAATTAAGATTAGAAATTAGACGATTTTTGACGACGAAACGGCCGGCGTAATTTGGATAAAGCATTACAGAATAACTTATTAACAGTTTTTTGATATAATACAATTTAATCGTAGCATTACATGCGAAACCATTCCAGTTTCAATTTGTAAAAATGGACTTTCACAAAGTAACGCTTGAAATCAACAAATTAAATTGCAAGTAATCTAATTCCCTACGTTTCTAGTTATTTTCAAGTCTCACGTTCCGTTTTAATTATTTTATTTTAATATCTACATATTGCGAAAACATCAGAAATTATCCTAACTTAAAGTTTTTAGAATTAAAATACCTATTATAAGTTTCCCTCTTCGAAAACCACTTTTTCAGGAACACGCTCGGTAATGCTGGCTTTTAAATCTGCTGGTCTAATTGTCGTATGAAAACTTACTACCAATGAACGATTTAACGGATAGCCGTGAAGTTAGCCACCCCATTTCGTTTGCCCGCAAATGGCATATCTACATCATAGTTAGCCAAACAAAGGTGGATACTTTCGTGCTCGCGTGTGTCGCCGTAGTGTTTTAATGAACAGCGTGCTTTAGGATGATTTATCAAGGAAGCCACAGAAGCAACGCTCAGGTTAAACGCTCCGTAAGTGCACCCAGTAACAAGAATGCTAAAACGGCTTTCTCTGCATACAATTAGTCTAGAATTCTAGATCGCAATCTTAGGCGTTGCGACAGAATCAATGACACATTCGGCCGAGGTCAACGGTTCATAGATAAAATAACAGTCTATCAGCAATTAAGTGGATTGCGTTCGCACGCCCATTGTTTTTGCCTTTTTAAGCGCGGGCGCAGCCGGCGTAGCGTAGCCTTTATTCACCTGAGAATAAAGTCGTAAAGACAATGTTATGGGACATTGAGTTAGAGTGACCATTCAGGTCATTGATAGATTGTAAAAGGTGGTCGATTAGAAATATTATTTTCTCAGTTATGAAATGTTTCTGAACTGTATCAGATTTTTTCAAGCATTTTCAATGCGCGAGGCAGGTACCTACTGCAATTGTGAAAACCATAACTCTGTTGCCGAATGACTCTTAATTTAACAACCAACAACATATACGGATGATTCACTAAGTAAAGAATTAATAAAAATACTCCATACATAGGCTCTTATACAAGTCTGAGTCTACCAGCACTTCGGAAAATGGAAGAGTCTGCTGAGCTTGCGCCGCAAGAAACTCGGCAGCTTACCCCTTTTCCTTTTCATAGAGAGTATTTGTTATAGTTTGTCTGTCGTGTTGTTGCAGAGTGTCGCGATGCCCGTCTGCTAACGGCGTGATGATGAGGCTCGACGCTCCGGAGAAACCTCACCGCTACCACAACCTGCTCCACGACGACCATGCCAGTGAGTACACCACCGGAAGCCCAGGCGCCAACTATTTGAATATTAACCCATTTTAAAACCTTATCGCAATGATATCCCGCGGGACCAGGAGTTATTAGGCCCTTAAGAGCTTCCGCTAACTCGCGCGAGTGCTCATACTATTGTTTGATAGGCGTGCACCCGCTCCGTGCACCCGCGTGACGCGCGTGTTTAGCCCGTTTGTAATATATGGAAGTATTTGTTGAGACGACACATCGTTTGCGTTGCGTGCACGTAACAGCTCTACGAAGCGAGCTGGAGCCGTGCTGCATATATACGCATCCGGTTTGGCTCAGCCTTAGCTCGTTGACAGAATAATTACGTGTCTAACAAACTTCATTGCTTATCTGTAACCACCAAAACATTAAACCAAGGCTTCCCACTTTGTAAGACATTTAAAATTTTGACGTCCAGTAATTAGTGGAAACTGCGGTCTTTTTCTATTAGTGCCTGAGTAAGAAAATTACAACGATTGTTCTTCGACTCCCGGTTCTCATCGTTATAGTCGACGATGATTATTCATGAATTATAATTAATGTATTTAACTACGAATCCGGTTTCCTCCAAGTATAATATTCAATGCCATTATCATAGTTCAACTATCATTGATGACTATTTTATAGCGTCCAAATCCGCTTTTGATAGAACCGATACAGGTAATAAATAAATTGCTCATCTATTTTACGATGCTGATAAGGTGCCGCGTTATGCTAGATGACAAATTTTGATAATGTTGTTTTACAGATTAATATTTATTCGTTTAATCTAAAACTTAACACAGAATCTAGACTTTTTGGCAAATAGGCATGCCGGGCAGAATTACGATAGCTCAAACTTATCTTGACATAATTCAATCCCAAAGTTGTTCAAGTTCAAATTGTTACTACTTTGAATGTTGAATACGTCAGATTATTTGATAAAGCTAGCGCATACCATATCCGTAGCATGCAGGACTTTGAGTGATCATAGACGGATGTTACTTGTTTCACAACTCATAAGTTGTAAAATATTTTACACTGGGCTCTTCTGTTCTACTATTGTACAATAATAGTACATATCACTGACAATAATCTGAAATCCTAAAATAAGTATCAAGCAGATTACATCCTAACTTTTGGTGATTATTTTCCAAGAAAAAACTACACCACCTGATCATCAAGCAGGTGCAGGAATCCACATATCGATCGATTGATCAATGATCCATAGATCCCGCTTGCGCACGCGTCACGTGGGCGCCATGTTGGCAAATGGCCGTCAGGGTCGCCTCGTAATTGCACATCACACGGCATGTAATTGCATCCCATTGTGCAAGTTGAATAACGGCAGCCATAACAAACTCGCTTTGCATAAGCAAAACATTAGGTAATGAAGGATGATTGAGAGTAGTAAAGATGGAGTTTTATGCATGGGTAAACAAGGAAACTGGAGATACAGATAACTATATTATTCATATAACTTCTTTGACTGACTGTCAGGTAATGCATAGCCTACCTATTGAAGACAGAAACATGGAGACATGTGTTAGGGGGGTGTATAGAGATGCACTATTTACAGGAAATTAATTTCGGAAATTCTACGTAAGTTAATTAGGATGTAATTGAAAATCTAAGTGAATGAAGTCACGGGTAAAAGTAGTAATATAACTGCTTGGTTCAAATTCAAATACGATATACAGCTGCGTTAGGTAGTTTTACTTCAAGGAAGTTCCTCAGGGACACGTCCTAGGCTGGGAAGAATTTCTTTGATATCCCAAGTTCAAATTAGTTTATTAGAGTTGGCATCCACAGAAGGATCTGAGCACCCACCACTCTGCTTGCCTTTTGTCCGATAAAACATTAAAAATTACCCTTCTATGGATTAAATCCTGAGTCTATTTTGGATGGAACTTGTTCAATTTAACATTTTTAATTTTTAAAAAAATACACCGCCAACCCTTCAGCAAACAGCTTAATAAACCGCCAGCGAAGCGTGACGTCATATAAAACGCAGGAAGCGCGGCCGGAAGGCAGGTGCGCCCGCGCCGGTGAACAGCCCTCTGTTCATTGTCATGTCTAACATACATGCTATATGCATGTATAAGTCTTGTGATTGGTTCGTGTGTCATGTCGCCGTATATTGTCGTTGCTTATTTGTTAGGATACATTTTTTTGTTAAAAGTAAATAATAAAAAATCGGTACTGATGATAATAGATAAATACAACAGATTAATTACAACTAAGGCAGCCAGAAGGCATCCACTCTGCATAATGCCGAGGCACGGATAAGTACCCTGATGTTGAATGGCTGTTTTTATTCGACTGGCGCCACTAGGGTTGGGGGTGTTTCTGGTTTTTGGTGAGATCAGCCCGGGTAAGCCCACTTTAGTGTGAATTACCGGACTACTTGAAACCTTGTCATATTCATTAACTGACAAAAATTTTAACACTTGTATGAGAGATCTGAGTAGTCGACCAAGAAATTGGTTTACCACTTTTCGATCGTATTACTTGTTTAGCCTCCTTTGACAATTTTTTGGTCTAACACTGAAAGAAAAATAATAAACACATCAAATGAAAGCCATGGTGTCATTTCCTCGCTCCCGCAAATCTCAACGCTGAACAATAAGGAATAAGGTTCAAAAGTGTCAAGGCCAGTACTTGGTCAACTATGCGTCTACAATTGTACGCTTATAGCTAAGTTTACTTCCCGATTTCGATTTACTGCACTTACAAAGGTCTTTAAATCTACCAATTGTTAGAAAAAGTCTGTTAACTACCTTTTTAGTACGACTGCCTTTATCTACACGAAATGCATGCGCCGGCGCTTGGCCCACTCCTCCGCGCTATTTATAATTGCTTAATACCCACTTAGTAGGGATTACCATTTAATGATAGGCTTACATGACTGTTATATTTACTGCAGGGATTATCATAACTTGATTTATTTGAAGGTAAACAAAGATGAGCGTTCACACCAACTGCACGCGCCTAAGTTACTTTAGGTGTTCTTGGTTTGGTTACCCCTTTTGAGGCGTGCAGTTGAAGAGACCGTTAATTAAAACAAACAGAATTTAAGCAGCGTTTCCTAAAGTTGGTTCCGCGCTGGGTGTTCCGTTGACAGATCTTTAGGGTTCCATAAGTGAAGATCTATATAAATTCTGATGAAGGCTGCCAAACGGGAGGGCTATCGGAGGAAGGTTCTGTAGGTCACTGGGTTTCATCTCGTAATAATAAGAGTAGGTAGAAATTTAGGAATCCTGCACGGTAGACGCATTTTTTAAGGAGGATGAAGATGAAAAAATCTATCAGAATTAAATATAATTTTTGCAAAACCAAGAGCCAATAAAGCATACAACGTTCACAACATTGAAATAGCCTGATGGAATCAATTCGCGGAGCATCACGCGTATCATCTCGACAGACCGCACACGTATCTGTATTGATACTGATATAATGGAAGCCTCAAGGCAACGTGAATCTAATTTATAATTGTGTACACTAAAAGACAAGCACGTGGATTAGAAGATTAGAGATACTGTCAGGATGATAGTAGACGTTCTGTGTATATTAAGGTAATTTCAAAATCGATGAGTTTGATTGGTAATTTAGTGATAAAACTTAGCTATACTTTGTTGAAACTTTCTTTCTATTTGTACTAAACGGAGCTTTATCGCGCAAAACATTGTAATTAACAAATTGGAACAAATTACCTTGCTTGCTACTCCGCGAAGCCTTTACTCCTTGGTTTTAGCAGCGTAGTAAAAAAACGCCTAAATATATTTAATTGTATTGTATTTACCTCAACTTTGCAATACAACCGAAACGTCGGTAAATAAAATGGTTGTGTTTGTTGTCGTTTTGCTATAACATAACTTGGCTTTTCGGATAGTTTATTATATTGCAATAGAAGAATGCAACTGGATGCAAATTGCGATACTAGTTCTTAGTAAGTTTGTCCCAAGACATGTACAATAGTGTACAAAAGTCATGTACAATAAAGGTGTCCAAAAAAAGTTTTATTTTTATAAAGGACCATATGTACATTTTTTTCCTTGATTATGTCTATTAGGTATAAGCATAGTTTCAAACCTCGCCCGCCCTTCAATTTCGTCATCATTATGAAAGTTACATTTAATTTTGTGTGTCACAATTTACAACACAACAGTAAATCACAGTTGCAAAAACTAGATTGATTAATTTACAATTTTACGAACATTAAAAAAAACGCCCTTAACACAATTGCAAAAGCTCACATCACCAACCTACGTTGACGATGGCATCGCTTGATGATCGTATGTTGCCCTGCGCATGCATTTCGAAACAAATAGATCCGATGATTGAAAAAATCAACATTTAATTACGAATCGCCTTGGTAATGGATTAACGTGCAATGGCGTAAGAAGTTGGGCACGATGAGAGAAACTGACTTTTTAGCGTTATGTCTTAATTGAGGCCTGGTTGCGAAGGCAGTGGGTTCGGTGTCGACAGTGAATTTCTACGTTTGGTAGAGAAATTAACCCTTTAAACGCCAAGAACGCTTAAAGGTGTTGAGCTATCGTGCCCATCAGCCACCGACACATAAAGTTGACCAATGACAGTGCAATAGCGACCTACGAGCAAATGTTTAAACTTCAAATTCGCGTTTGACATTATAGCGACCTGTGGCCCGTTTCACTAATCTACAAGTTACAATTTTACAAGTCTAAACCGGCAACATTGGTCAATAATGACCAATGGCAATGGGCATAATGACCAATGTTGCCGGTTTAGACTTGTAAAATTTTAACTTATAGCTTCGTGAAACGGGCCACTGGCGTGCTTGTGACAACTTTTGTTTAATTTGTCGATGATGAAAAGGTTAAACTTGTAAAGTACTTTTACTATTCTATTCTAAGCCCAGTAAGCTCTTTTCTTCGCTAATAGGGAGTTGAAGACCAACTGTTTTTCACTCTTCGTTAATGATTAAAAAATACAACAACAACAATCTTGATGCGGGGAAGTGATCACTGCTACCAAAATAAACCAGTAAACCCAAGAGGCTCGCTGATGCGTTGCTGATTTTAAGTCCTTCCACCCTTGGATCTTCGGATCTAATCAATCACCTTACGAGACGCAGTAGTAAATTACTACTTCAAGCCGGTATTTCTGACTATAGCGTTACCACTGTAGTAAAGTGGTTTAGAGGTACTTAGATGAATTGTATGTCTAAAATTTTATCAGTCATGCACACATATGCCAAGGATCGTGTGTCTAAATCAAAACATAAACATTGCGAGTCCCATTTGCCTACATAGCGCAATAAAGTTCATTGTCGAAGATAAACTATCTTATCTTATCATTCGAGAATATATTAAAGGCCTTGGTTCGTTTACGTTATCACCGTTGATATATTTGCCACGTTTTATTCTTTACAGGGATACAATGATCTTGTACCTTTTGGGGCTTTATTTCTTCGAGTTGTGTTGCAAACTCAAGATTTACGAGACATTCATAAAACTTAAGCTAACAAGTTTTTAAGTTTACTATCGGAACAGAACTCAACGTCACTCGTTACTATAAACATTTGCTTTTTGTTGTTAAGGAAGCCGTTGTTTCAAGCCTTGTTTGAACACATGCTACACAAAATAACCTTAAGCGGCAATGTTGGTGTTGCCTTCTTACTTTTGTAAAAGTCGCTAGAAGTGTTGAATTTGGCACTAGCTCATGTAAAAATGTGACCCCGAGCTTTCTCAGGCAATTGAACTGCCTTGCCTTAATCAATTAACGAAATACATGTCTACAAAGATGGGATACATGCAAGAACAGAGGCTGTACTCGAAGTTGACGTCCCAAAAACCGTCTGGATAGCTAACAAGACACACCGCTATAAAACTCGCTTTTTCGCGCAGTACGTCTTTTTCTAACTAGCTCAGTAGGAGGGCGTACAGAGCGAGAAACTAGAAAATAAGTACATGTGCTAGCTGTTTTGATCTAGCGACGAAGCAGCTAAATTGGCAACGCTATAAGCAGTTGTATATCAAGACCTCCGAACCGTGTCGAATGTGTTGCGACACAACATCGCTGTCACATCACGACGGACATAGGTCTCAAGGCTGATGTAACCGCTGATTAAAAATTACCCTCAAGCTGTTTCGCACGGGTTTAGTGACGGTTGCAGCACGGAGGATGCAGTTTTCACAATTCTCAACACGCTTCCTGTTGCATTAGATTGAAATCCATATCCGCTAACATAGTTCAGATCAGAGATATCAGGTTTCGTCGGTTACGAATGGAAATCAGCTTTCGGGGGATCCGCTTCTTCACAAAATTCACGAACCGACTTAACAGTAATGTGTGGTGGAGTGAGGGTCCGTGATTAACTGATGTACGGTATACCTGTTTGAGCTGAGTAGATATCAATATTAGACAACTACGACCTGTAGTTATAGGTCATTCTCAAGTACGACCGCGTACTCAAGATCGCAATTGACGTTTTATTCCTATAGAAACGAAGTTATAATGCAACCTTGAGTACCTACTCAAGGAACGTACCTACATTGCTTATAACTACAGGCCTACCATACATCAAGTGACATTTACTATGATGGTTACCTAATTGGGTTACCTGCTCGGCATAAACGGGTATAACTTGGTATTCATCGGTTAATAGCTCAGAGTCCTTATGGCGCCTCGCATTTATGCTATGTTGACTTATTTTTCCATATAAATAAAGCGTGAAATATGTGAAGTGACGTAACCGTAAAGAGGCTCCCGTTAGGCTTTGCTTTGCTATGAGTTTCGAATAGGTTGTTTCGCATAAGGCTGTTCACGGCTTCAAATGAACAGCTTGGTTTGCCCTCTCCTGTTTTGTTAGTTTACTAGCTTCTGCCCGCGATTTCATCTGCGTAGATTTTGGATTACATACTAACTTCAACCTATTTTTTAACCTCCTTCATGGTAGAATTTCTAAAAATTCTTTCTCAGTACACTACACGTAAACACTTTATAAGAAACACATTTCTTAAATAGGAAGGCGAACGAGCAAGTGGGTCACCTGATGGTAAGTGATCACAACCGTCCATAGACACCGGCAACACCAAGGAGTTAGTTTGCAGATGTGTTGCCAACCCAGAGGATTAAGATGGCTATCTTGCTCTCCACACCGAAATTCAACAGTGCAAGCACTGCTGCTTAGTGTCTGGATTAGCGAGCAAGATGGTGGTCGCGATCCAAATTGAACTTGCACAAGGTCCTACTATTCGCAAACATGTTCCAAGTGTCATTTTTCTATCTTAAGTTAGTAACTGAACTCTTTTGTTATGTGTAGAAGATTCTACGCTACTCCTTATCTTTCTATTTCTTTAATCCCCTAACCAACGGCGTTTGTAAACCTACGGCATTTTGAACAGAAGCGTGCAAAAACCAAAACATCCTTCTGTGCATTTGGCATTATTGACTGTCAATATCCAAAGAGACTGGGCAAACGTTATCAGATAAGTCACGAAGCTATCGGTGAGATGACATCGAAGGTCAGCGGCGGAATAGCAATGATGTCAATATTACATCATCGTTTTACCTGGACAGGGGCGACGCATTTAAATCAGACGGGTGTGGTCTATTGAAGGATGGTGAGTAAAAATATATTCATTCTACTGTATTTTCTTTTAAATGGGCTCGCGTTTATCCGTAGTCTCTGGTAGGTATAACAGGATCGAAGGTGTAGCAATGGTAAGCCATATTAGATGAAAGAATAGGCAACTATTTTTTCCTGTAAAAGTCGTCTAAATAATATCTCTAAAAGTTCGAAGTTTTAGCAATAAGATTATTAAGACAAAAACTGCATTTGTAATAAATACACATTGTTTTTGTGAAGTATTGTTAAAAGTTAAAAAATGTTTTCATATAAGTACCTACATAAAGGCAACATTTTTGAAAGTAAAGTGTTTCATGATTTTCTGTTCACTCCTCTCAAACTTGCAGGCCATTAAATACAGGAGAAAATACAATTTCACGGGTCCGAAATGGCTTTTGATGGTGAATAAATATTTTTTTGGGAATACTCACTTCCCAGTTACGGTAACTTATACAACTTAAAGTAAGTAGTAGCTGCACAAATATATAGTAACTGAAACACGACTTAAAAAAATAAAATAGTGCCCGAATGAATTTGTCGCGACAATCATTCACAGCACAAGAGAATGGAAGTAGTAGAGTTGTAAAAAGTGGGCATAATACGGAACTGTAAAAACTTGTCTGTCTAGTAGCCAGTCCAGACCAACTAACGTCACTTTCTTTGTTGTTTTATTTAATAATACTTAGCCAATTATTAATGCTTCACGCTTGAATTAACATCGGGAAAATCTTTCGGGTTTTCCCAAGTTGGCGTAAGTATTTGTACCCAAAAATACTTGAAACGTTTGCTTTGTATGTCAATATGCGCGGAATGCGCCTCTGTAGCTTCTTCTAACCTATCATCAAACACACATTATGTACTCAAGTGTTCATATTTCCTTGGTTACTGTTTGTAAATCTTGAAACAAATTATTTCAAATATTTACTACTTGCTACAACGCAAGCGCTATAAAATCAGCCTTTTTACTATACACTTAACTGCCTCGGTTATAAGGTGTATATTACAAGGAAGATTCAAATTTTCAAACCCCTTTGTGTCCCCCCACGCATGCGCGCAGCCTTCGTTCCTTACTTAGACACGGCCCCAATGCGTTCAGCAAACTCTACTTTCCACTTTCCCTATCAGATGTTAAGGTTCATTTCGACGTTTCTTCTCTAACTCTGGAACTGTGTCGCATTAGTGTTTAATCAGCTGTCTGGCCGCAATTGATAATTCAGTTAGTGGAGCTCAGGCTGCCGGTGACCTGGGTCTAGATTTATAATTAAAAAAAAGGCTTTTTATACTGCCAAGGTGCTAAGTTCAAAATGCTGTGATAACTGTGATTTTGGAAACAGAAGCGTTAACTAAAGTGGATCGCAGTGTGATTTTTTTAGGTTATGCTCGACCATTTTGGGGTTGTTTTTGTTGTTCTCGTGTTTGCTTCTGTGATTAATCTGAATAATTATCTGAAGACGTGTTTATTTGTATAATGTTACATCATTTCGCGTGTTTAGAGACGATCGTGCTAATCTAATTTGTGAGCGAGTCGGACGCGAATAAAAGGGTTGGCCAACTATTATTGTTGATAAGGTTATTGCATCTATCGATTGGCTCAGAAGTCTTAAAATACGTCCAATTAAAGCGGAAAATATATTAATATCAATTTTGTAGTCAGTATAAGATACACTTAAAAGATGTAGTGACGTATCGATGTAATAAAACGGCAGTTTACGGGACTACATCCCGTTTTGGAGACATTTAACTATCATTAAAATCCTCCGTTAATTTTGCTCTTTAGAAACAAATCGTTATTAAGAAACGAGAGAACATCAGTTACTTATTGCTAATTTTATTTCCTTAAAATTTAAGGCGAACATTTGCTTGCTAAAAATTCTATTTTACATTGCCATGGCAACATTAAGCTTGTTTCAAGCCAATCTGATGTCTAAAAGCTAAAATAAATTCACATGCAAAATGTTAATGGAATGTTTCATGATAAGCGCCATAAAAACTAACTCATAATTTTATTTTAACATACATTTATTTACACAGCAGTAAATTAATACACTGCGAAACTAAATGATTAAAGTTAAACAAAACAACATCAACTAGGACCACTGAACTCTCTGTTATCCATCATCTCACAAAACATCAATGTGCAATGACGTTATGGCATGCGATGATAACATGCAAAAGCACAGTAGCTGTCCTCGTGAGGAGAATAATGTTAATTTGTTATTTTTATGACTAAACTAATGATTGACATTAGTCTACGATCGTCGACGGAACCCCACCTTGTAGTTTGCTGATGTAGCGGTTAGTCCAAGAATATATGTAAACAATGCAACGAGGTCATGCTAAATGATAGAACAGTAATATGTTGAAGTATCAGAAATCAACAAAAAAAATTGCACAAAGAAATTAGTGGACAAGCGGACGAACGATATACGAGGATCGCGCTACCTGATAATCGGTCGTTGTAACATCGACGTAAAAATCTATCTTGTGACCCTAAAATGACCAGCCCAGGTTTAACCTATCTCTCCCTGCGTCTCTGTCAAACTAGTGTCATAAGAAAGGGACGCACATGGAGATACACTCAGATAAACTTAACTTGGTCAGTCACGTTAGAGCCAGGAGTTGCTTAATAACTTGAATTGACGTTTATGACATATGCATTTGTGCAAAGTGTCTTATCAGCCTACCCATTATGACCTATGGGTCCTATGGAGTTGACGCATGGATAGTATCTGTAAAAATAACCCCACAATTTAAAGCTATGGAGTGAGTTATTCGCGAAGTTTCGTTAATAGACAGTTCATTTTGATCAGAGTACCTATACTGCAATATTTTATTAGACTTTGCATGTTATACCATTGACGAGCGCTTCCAAATAAATGTAGTCGTTAAATAGAAAACAATTATTGTAACATTGTAAATCTATAAAAAACATGCAAGCTATTATTTTTAATAATAAATATCTTGTATCTTGTATTTTGCAAGCTGTTTTCTCTGCGCGAATACGGTAAGTCCATTTTTGGTCGGGTTTCACCTTGTTTTAGGTAAAACATTCCGCCATAAAACTATTCCAGTATAATGGACACAGACTATCGTGGGTTATGGTTTCACGTTTTGGCAGTTAGACCAAGGTTAATGAGTTGTCATAAGTTTACTAGTTTCGCTTAAAGTGAGGAAAAAGCCTTGGAAATGGCGAATGTGAACGTTATTACTGGTAATTTATGCTTTAAATTCGTTCCGTCTAAGGATATAAAAATAGATAAAAGTGTGGTAACGATAGTTTAGTGGGAAAACAATCAGGCTCTACAATGTGAAATTACAAAAAAATCTTAACATTGGAGTATAAAACAGTAGGAAACGACTGAACCAATTTTATTACAGCATTCTTTGAATTGTCTCAAAAATACCTTAGACGTACATAGTACAGGATTGACAAACAAAAGCTTCAAAGCAGCACCCATCTTTTTCTCCCGGATTTAAAAAATTACCGTCTTCGAAATAAGATTCCTGGAACTTTCAAACTAGTCATACATCGTACCTTCACGGCTACCAGTGGTCACCGGCTTAGATGATTTAGCCGACGCAATTAACTGCAGTACAATGCGGTCCAGCGGGCGTAGAGAATCAGTTTCAATACCAACCGAGCGAAACGAGACGTCAGCTATAGCACGTAATATATCTAAACATACACTTTTTTGCTGACTTCTTTCTTCTTTGCTACAGCCCAGGTCTTCGCCATCTTCTTTTTTGAGCCATATTTGCCTCTCTTTAATTGTTTGGGTGATTCCAATTAGGTTCACAGATCAAGTTCAGTTTTTTCTTCAGACACTATTTCGTCATTCAGTTCTTTCTTTAATGAGGGTTTACTTACTGAGGGGGTATTCCTATCGGTATCTTCAGGTATATTCTTTTTTGTGTATGTTATATCGGATGCGTTGTTTTGATTTTCTATTGGACTGTTTCGTGCGATAGCATTACCTTTAGGACCAATTGCTTCCTTTTTTTATAAAAAGCATCCAGCTTGTCTTGGGTATGTTTTTTCTACAAATCAAATCATATTCAATACAAAGTCCCTATTTATTACGTTCATCTGACTAAAAATGTAAAAAACAAAAGTCCAGGATAAAAATTACTTTAACATGAAATCCTTTTAAATGTTAGATGAATATTTCTGCTTTGCTCGTTATTGTTGCTGTTTCAAATACCTCGCTATTCCAAAAACTATTTTGAAAGTAACCTTGAAAACGGGCCGCAAGCGAAAGTGTGGTAACGCTAAATTAATGAAAAATAAAACTTGCTAATTGTACATCGGCGATTTCTAGCACTTGGGCGTTACCAGGCTAACCATTTATTAGCCCAATAATTTATTCGTCAACGAGTCGTGCGCGCACAGGATTTCAATGGATTCTGACGTATTAGAAAAACAAAATGGCACGATTACGTCACACCTTAGTTGATCCGACACCAGATATTGGCGGTGGCCTTTGAGACATGCGATACTGGCAGAAACTGGATAGCGTGTGTTTGGATCTATTTAGTTGTATGTTAATATTGGAGATGTTGCTATCGGAAATCTATACTGGAGGTTGATGAGGGACACTTTCCCACTTTCTATACACAAACATGGTATGCAAGAATATGCACTAATCAATCAATCTTCACGTATTTCTTGCATCTCGCCTTCTTTACAATGATATATTACCCTAAGACTTTTCTAGAGTTCCGTATCAAGTTTAATGATTTACATTTATTTATTTATTTATAATTTAATAAACATTCACCTTGATGTCAATCTGTCTGTCTTTCAAGTCTCTTTTTTCTTAGAAACTTCTCAATGTATCAAACGGAAATTTGGCATTGCTGTAGTATTTGTCAGGAAAAAAAAACAATTTTATTTAAAAAAAACTAAACAATTTTTTAATTGTTTAGTTTTTTTTAAATAATATTGTTTTTTTTTCCTCAAAAAATATTGATGTGCTCGTCTTGTGTCTCATACGAAAATCATAACTTTTAATACATAAAATTTCAGATTTTTAATATTTATTCGTTTAAGAGTCATTCGCGAAACAGTTAAGCCATAACCTTACCCTGCCGCCTTTTATATCAGAATCTTAAGTTATGAAATGAAAAACTGGTAAGTGAAAAACTTCAAAATTACATTTTGTATTGACATTCGTCAAAACAAAAAAAAACTGAATCTGAAAGGTAGGAACGTAGTGCGACCCTACGGAACCCTCTGAATGCAAGTCCGTCGCGCACTCGACCATTTTTTCACGATCTAATGAAAGCGATAATGTTATTTATTTAAACTAAGAATGCAACGCCAGGTCCGACTCCCACGCAGCCAAACAAGGTGTAAATTCTGCAAACAGGCAACAATGGCGCGTGAGACGCTCTCCTCTGATTTTATCTGGCACGGTACAGTTAGCAGAAAGAGCGTTGTGTAACAGTCGTGAAATAGTGCTTGGATAGTCGGCCATATTAATTTTGGCAGCCATTGTTATTTGAAAAGTTCACGAATGCTTTTTGAGGCGAATTAATAAATAATCCTATAAAACCGTTTAAGAACTAGTGGTAAGTAAGAGCCTGCTCGATCGGGCAGTCGCTTATCCTCACAAAATACCGATGTGAAGTAGTATAGTTTGCTATGCTTCATACGGTGAGTAAGAAATCTGAAGGTCTATTTAGAGAGGACTTAAAGACCGGCTTCAGATCAGCGATTGTCTGGGGTGGCTGGTTCGTATGAGCAACGGTGATCACTTCCCATCAGGTGATCCGCATTCTCGTTTGTTTCCTTCTTTCTATAAAAAAGATTATTAATAATAACAGTTATAGATAATTTGTTTTTATTTCTCAAAAGCCAAACACTACCACGTCGGTTAGATTGCACAAAGTGTTAATTTTCGACTTACGCAATTTCACCGAGCGACATTCAAAATGTAACGTTTTATTTTATGTAAGAATCACCGGGTAACCTATGCCATGTCATGTAACCCGGCACGTTAATGTCACAGGCCTTATGCCGAGGTGCTAAAGTTCACAATGGCACGGGCCCAATTACAGTAATCGTCTTTTTCTAAGTATTTTCTCACGACCGTTAACTTTCTCACTCGTGGGAATACACTTATATTTATACGGTAAACATGAGATTTTGGGGTTCCGTCGGGACTCAACTTGATTATTGTGTTGTTTTCTATACGATTTTAGGGGTTCCTAAAATGTATTGGCATATAAATCCGGGGCACTTCTGAACTCTGAAGCTTCACTCGTCTTCATTTTAATGTTATTCAATTGTTTCTTTTACTACTTTTTTACTTATTTTCTTTTTCTTTTACTTTTTGCGGGTGGTAGGACCTTGTGCAAGGTCCGTCCGGATCGCTACCACCATCTTGCTCGCTAAGCTAATCTGTTGTGTTCCGGCGCGGAGGGCAAGACAGCCGGTGTAATTACTGGCACAAGAGGTGTTCCATCTTAGCCCTCAGGGTTGGCAACGCATCTGCAATCTTCTTGGTGTTGCGGGTGTTTATAGGCGGTGGTGATCACTTTCCATCAGGTGACACACTTGCTTGTTTTCCTTCCTACTTCATTAAAAAAATACATCATTTCTCAATCGCAGCATAATTAACACAGACCACTGACTTCCTAAAATACAATAGTGTGCTATAAATTCCAAAACTCCTTTATTATAACATCTCTTCCCATGCTAAATGGTTGTCTGGAAGAGATCGCTTTTAAGCGATAAGACAATTGTTTACTTTGTAAATTGTTTTTTTAATTAATGTTTGTTAACTATTTTCCGTGTGGTTTTTAATAAAGAGTATTTGTCTTGTCTTGTCTTGTCTCTTCCTTATTATCAGATTATTTCTCGTTCTTTAGCCGTAGCACCAGCTTATTTAGCTGACGGAACCCTCGCACTATAATTCTAGACGACATCCGATACAACTTAGATTTCCCTTCGTGCACTTGATTACTGATGGTGAGGCCACTTGCGTGGTATACCATCTGATAACTTTATCTGGCAGATAAACCTGCAGGTTGTCGTCATTGGCGTCCTGTTACACTCTCGTATAATAGTTCTGTAGTATGGGTTATGACAAGGTTATGACTATTATGAGTAGAGGCCGGATTATATGCATTTGCATATTTTACCTAAGATCTAGTTATGATGCATATTATCGGTACATTTACAATATTTTCCACTTTTCTTTCACCTTTTTCCACTTACAAAAATATTTTAAATGATCGAAGACACAATCTTACCACTGAGCATTTGGAGCAATACGTGATTGTTTACGTTTTCAAAAATATTAAATAATTTTAATGTCATGTATTGGTATTGTACCTATTATCGCCTATCAAAGGATAATTTACTAATTGTATGCTGATTTTCATGTAAAAAAAATGAAAACTTACTTTTCTTCCTTTTTTAGTTCCTAAAATGTATCATTTAATTCCGCATATTCTGCCAATTTTCGAGCATATTTCAAGCATTTTTTATGCATATTTGCATGCATATAACAAACTTTTTATGTTGCATATAATCAGGTCTCAGGTTTGAGCATATTGTGTGCTTGTTGTCAGCAGAGTCCAACATTTTTAGATGTGTGAGGAGGTTAAAAATTCTGTACGTCGAAGCCAAATATAAAGGTCACGTTTACTGCGAATTACCTCTACTTCATTTATTTAGTTTTTGAATGCAAATATCACAGATAGAAATACTCGTAGAGCAGTTCAAACATTAGGTAGATCCTAACTTTACTTACTGGTAAATAAGGGATCCTGCAACAATTTATTTAATTTAATTAGGTACATCAGGCGCCTAATTACCCTTGTCTTCTTTAGCGTCTGTGAGTTAGACATAGTTTAGTTTTTTTTAATGGTAAATAAAGCTGTTATAAATGGTAACGCTCCTGTGTCATCAAAATTGGTAAACTACTCTAAAAGATCAGGTGTTTTCAAACATTTCTCGCCTCAACTTTCGCAACACTGTTAAAGTAATTACACATGTTTTCAATTAAATCACACCAATTATATCACGTCTATATCAATTATCCGTTTATAGACTTTACACCTTTCACCCAGACTCAACCAATTAACAAATTCTTCGAGATTTTTCATTTGCACTTACTTAGTCGGTTGCTGTTTCATAAGAAATCGTGTAAGTGGGTTTTTGTTGGATTCTCGTAACACTCTTATCCCTGTGTTGTCACAGGTTCTAATTGATCTGTTTGTTTATGGTTCAAGATAAATATACTTAAAGAAATTGTACTGTTGACAGTTCTATTCATTACCACAACAAATCAGTCGTTTTGTTTACAAACGTCACAGATATACCGTTTCACAGTTTTTGCGCACTGTTCATGCATTTTACGTTCAACGTTGTATGGTTTCGTTCATAGATTTTATAGTTTCGTTCCTTGTCGTCAAGTCTCCTATTTTTTGACACGTCACTATTAATTTCATGTTCCCGCTCGCCATTATCAAAATCATACATTATAACTTCTTAGTGTATGATTACGACTTAAGTACACTTAGTTTCTTTTCTCGTTGACTTTTCTTACTAGAATTAGTTTTTGTCTTAATATTCAATTCCACGGAAATCTTAATTTAAAGACATGACGGAAACGTCGTTTTAAATGGTACACATACTTTCGCCGTTTAATCCGACGGAACATGTCAATACGTGTGAAGATTATAACATTCTAAAATTTGTAAACATCGTTAGCTAAACACCGTAGGGTATAAGTTAAATAGTACATGTACTGATGTAATAACAGTGGTTAACAGAACGCTTAATAATCACTTAACCTCTCTATAATTATTGGTAAACATATTCGATTATGTACACAATGTCGCAAGCCGTTATGAAACTCAAGCTTTAATAACTTCAGTTGAATATTACAGAGTTTATGTAAAGTGCAAACTAATATGGTTATTGGGGTTTGACCTAAGGTAATTAGTGTCAAAAAAGCAAAATCCGGGACGAAGGACCAAATTCCTTTGAAAGCAAATTTCTGATCACGATTTAAAACGTAATATGGTAGTTGTAGGTTAATTGATGTTGTTTCAATTATTAATATAATACAAGTATTGTAAACATAGTCAAAATAGTTAGCATCAGAAGTAGGTAGAACACTCGAAGAGGTCAGAATCTGCACAAGATCTAAATCTATGACAATAGACTTGTGTCTAGAATTTCGACCTCGCCTACTGTGTTTATCTTCTGAATTTGCCCCTTGTGGTAATCGCATACGTTTATTCGCCGTAACTTCTAGTCTCATAAGATCACCAACGGCTAGGCTATTCGGCCATCAATAGTCCTTATAACAATGCACCTTTCAAGAAATTTTCGCGAAATCTTACTTCGACATTTTCTTTTAAGTAAATATTTATATAATCGCGATATCAGCCGGAAGACACCCACTGCTGAGCATAGGCCTTCCCCAGGGATCTCCACGACGGTTGGTCTAGCGCTGCTCGCATCCATCGTTGTATGTACCTTTAAATTGAAAATAAAATAAAATAAAATGTATAGGAAAGTAGTATACCTACTATAAAGTCGCTATCCGTTCCAGTCTGTCCTAAATCCTTAAACTTTGAACCACGCAACTGATTTTGAGTTTCCACTGTCATTTAGTGAATTTTTTATGGAAGGTTTTCACTTTTCATCTACATTACATCCCGATTGTACCCGTGCAAAGCCTGGGCGGGTCGCTAGTGATCTATAAGCAGTCAATGATATTAAAAAAGGTAGATAGGTTGCAAGCGCTCCGGTAGCGAGCTCCAAATTGGAGTTAAATAGCACCAGTGTCCTCAGTCGCAAAGCAACAAGCGAACGGTGCGCATGTTAACCTAAGCTCTGTGTTTGCGGTCAATTCCAAATTCCAAAACCCTGCAAGGCCGTGAATGGTCCGTTGGAAAAAAATATTCGCAACAGCTAAATACTGGCTGTCTTCTTTGTTTCTATGGTTTTAATTACGTTGTCCCTTTTACACAGTTCACTATGTGTGCGTAAAAGTAAAAACGAAACATTTTGCATGCGTGTGTTCGCCACTGCATTCGGATCATTTTTCTTGGAGTTTTTGTATGGGTATAACCTGTCTATTCATAACAAGTCACTGTAAGCCGTCAGAAACGGAGTACTCGAGCTGTCAATTTGGCTAAAAGTGATAAAAGAGCCGCCTTTAAGTACAGTTAGGGACGGATCAGGTTTCAAATGTTTATGCAAATCGCTGGCTGCAGATGTACCGCTAAGCCGAAATTCCTTACGTTATTGGAAAGTAACACAAGTGGCGCTTTGCTTTCCGGCTAAACAGTGTCAGTGTTTCGTTTAAGGGTTACTACCAACGCAGAGTTACTTTTTCTTAATTCGATGTTTTTCTGCTCTCGTTAAGTAGACGTAGATGATTCCAATATATTGTACGTTCAATGGTTGCCTGGGACCAATTTCATAAACGCGCAGTGACAAATTGACAGTGACAATTCGCCGTAAATTACTGTGTCGACCTATAACGCTACAGACTTGACATCATAGTGGGCAAGCAATGTATACCGAATTGTCAATGTCGCCTGTCGCCTGTCGCATGACTTTGAAAATAATTATTCACATAATAAAACTGTCTACATATTTTATCTGGATTGTAATAAATTTATAGTTTTTTCTTTCGACATAAATATTTTTAGCGACGATCTCCAACAATTTTACACTTTTGTGCCAATTGGTTTATACGTTTAATGTGTAGGTATATCGTATTGCAATGAATGAAATGTTATAAATAAATCTTTACATAGTACGAGTAATAAACAAGTTCGCTATCCGTTCCTGCCTGCCCTCATGTCTTCAGCTGATTACTCCTTATAAACCACGCAACGGACTTTAAAACTGAGATTTAGAGCTTTTTTACGCTAGGTTTTTATAGTATTTTATGCAACTGTTGCATAATGAGGGGTCTAAAAACACGAGTGTGGTTTTATGAAACGAGCGTTAGCGAGTTTCATAATAGGATCACACGAGTGTTTTAAGACCTAATTATGTACAGTTGCATACATTACTTTATCTACACACATATCATAAGTACTCTACGATGGGTTCAGAAGCCATAGGGCAATGACCTGCATTGCTACTAGCTACTAGTGCTAGGTACCTATTAAATATCTAAAGACTGTACACATTAAAATAATGTAATAAAAAATGAATTTGAACAAATATAGAGACGAATTAGAAAATTATTATGAGAAATAATATTGGTTGTTATAATGCTGGTCATTGCCTACGGTTTCTGAACGCATTATAGAGCATTTATGATATATGTGTAGATAAAGTATATTAAATTTTAATTGTACCCGTGTAACGGTGGGGTCACTACTTAGTAGGATATAAATAATTATTCTTTTTGGTTATACAATACAGTTATGTGCTCCCCAATCATCATGTCAATTGAACCGCTTTAAAATCTATATTGATAAGTGATAGGACTATCATAGTGAGAGAGTGTAAATGAAAATGTGGTGAAAGTGACAAGCAATGGATAGCCATGGCGACCGGGAGTCCAGGAGCTCCCGGGCGAGTGACTCCCCGGGAGACACCATGAACGATGTCTATGCAGCTTGGCGTAAGTTCCTGCATTTTTGAACTGAGTTTTTTAATCTAAGTTAGATACTGAGACCTGAGGCTGTTGTCTATCTTTCTAACTAGTGTTTATAAAAAAGAGATGCTTTGCGAGATATTTAACTTGAAGACCGTCAGGAGCACTGATTTATGTATCTGTAAATCTGTATGGGAAGACGGCACTGTCACATGTTTTATTAAAAAAAAAAAACAAATATACGGGTCGAATTGAGAACCTCCTCCGTTTTTTTTTCATCGGTTAAAAATAAGTATACGACTGCAAATGGCCAGCAATTTTTGAAATGATAAGTTACTGCAATTTGTACCTAGTTAATAAAAAAATATTTTTTGCGACAGTTTACACCAATTCGCCCTATATTAAGTATCATAGCTTGTTCTATGGTTACATACAACGAATAAATCTAATATTCAAAATTTTAATTAGTAGACTATCTCGTTCAAGATTATTAGCAATTACAATCAACAAGAGTAGGCTTTATCTATGAAATTAAAACTATAGAATGTATACTATCTTGCTCCATTTCTTCTTACTTATCAAAAGAAGCATTTCTCACTACAATGTTGCATTCTTTATTTTATGTTCTGAGGTTGCATTCAATTGCAACTGAAGAATGCAACCTTCAACGCTTGAGACTAGTTCACAACGGAGCCGGATAATCATTAACTTCCCTGATATCACAGGAAAACTCCAAAAAAATTGTACTTTTCAAAATCATGAACATCTGAATGCAACTTGCCTCGTAGACTTGCTAATTAGGAGTTGGCTACCAAACCATCATCCACATGTTTTGCGGGTGGTAGGACCTTATGCAAGGCCCGTCCGGATCACTACCACCATCTTGCTCGCTAATCCTGCCGCTAAGCAGCAGTGCTTGCACTGTTGTGTTTCGGCGTGGAGAGCAAGACAGCCGGTGTAATTACTGGCACAAGAGGTATTCCATCTTAGCCCTCTGCATTGGCAACGCATCTGCACTCTCTTTGTTGTTGCAGGTGTCTATATAGGCGGTGGTGATCACTTACCATCAGGTGACCCACTTGCTTGTTTGCCTTCCTATATTGTGTAAAAAAATAATTAAAAGTAACTATTATCTTAGCCGGTGCAATTACTGCCGCAAAAGGTATTCCATCTTTGCCCTCTGGGTTGGCAACGCATCTGCAATCTCTTTGGTTTTGCGGATGTCTATAGGCGGTGGTGATTACTTACCATCAGGTGACCCACTTGCTTGTTTTCCTTCCTATTTCATAAAAAAAATGTTGATGCGACCAAAGAACCAAACCTAAACAAAAATTAGGGATAATAATGAACTATTACATCTACCCTAATTTAAGCTTCAAACTATTTCAAAGCTCCCTATGTCTCTGTCAAACTAATGTCATTAGGAAGTGAAACACACGGAGAAAAACAGATAAAACTAAACTTGCCGGTCATGTTAGGGCCACTGGATCTTTTAATTTAACTCTTCAGTCCAGGGTGAGAGGGTGACTGATGGATGATGACGACATCATCGTATTTAGCAAACTATACAACGTCCTTGATGCATTTTTCGTCACCATAACGTCTCTTTACTGCCCTCATTACAAAAACGTGACACTAATACCCCTATTGTCTATCGATAAGACTCAAAGTCGCGTTTCGCACATGTCGCCAATTCGACAATAACCGATTGTTCCCAACACAATAGTCACTTGGTCAACACTCGTGTGACGCTAACCTGAAAACAGTTTTGCAATGCGATTACGTTTTAATTCTGTAAAAGGTCGCAATGCTGAAACCGGTTTGTGCCCATTAAAAGCCTCTTGCTCGAAAACATCGGGCATCCCTATATGGCTCCCGTGGCAAGGTGGACGCGTGCGCATGCTTCCAGTGCTTAATATTGTGCACGTGACATGTTTACTGCATCTTCATCCATAAACAGAAAGCGTTGATGCTCGCCATCGTTAAATTCTTTACTTTGTAGACGTAAAAATTCTTCTCTGGTTTTTTGTTTGTCTTTTACGAGACAGGTACTACTACCTAATCAAATATAAGGTATCGGTTCCAGTCATTGACAGTGATCCAATTATTGACGAAAAGCTACGGCAACATACGAGTAAAACCGAGAGACAATGATATCAAGTACGGTACAGTTCCTGGCAAACTTCTTGAGCACTGGCCTTGACTGCGCAGTAGCCGTTTCTAGTACAAATACGTGTGCGCAAACATACCCTCTCCGATTTATGCTGAAGATGTTTGCCTGTAACTATAAAAACAATGTCTTACGCACTAGGGCGGTTACCTTACTCAAAATAATGATGTTTAATTCTAAGCGAAAGTGAGACTTTAAGAGTTGAAACATCTAAAATTTTATACATAATCTGTACTTAGACAATCTTGATCACGCCTCTCTCGTATCGGTTTTCATAGCCACTAAATGCCGCAAGGTCAATGTAAAGCCAGCTGTAGAAGATGTACAGATGGCACAGCCAGATGACAGTTATTGCAACGAACACCTTCGCTGGCCACTTGTGCTAAGCATAATCCAACTAGACTTATTCAAAGGCGTGTTTTGTTATTTTTGAACACCGGTTATGATATACAGGGTGTAAGGGACAGCGTACCGAAAACTGGATCCCTGGTTTAGGCCCATTATCCTGAATTGAAATAAAGTGGTTATTTTCCGCAGAAACTTAAAAATAAAGTCTTTCTTATTAAAATATTATTGTTGCTACTCAATGTATTGCGTCCAACGCTCTGTCAGACATCACGGGTCGGTACCCCCGATCATCTAACGTAGATACTAGGCGCGTAGCTACCGCCGTATCAGCCGTATCAGCGATACGGGACCCCCGAGTTACAGGGGCCCCGACTTGTAGACCCATAAAATAATTACCCTCCATTTGGGCTTCGCCGCAGTCGGGTAGAACAGCCCCCCGACAAACTTCGATACGGTGCCTATCCCGGGCAAGCTACAACGCTGGTAGATACTATATCTTATGTATGCCCTAAGGAAATTTACTCATTAATCTGTACCCTATCGTTTCTCCTTTCCCAGATGAAATGCTAGAGGGCGAGGGCGCCGGACTAGCGGCTCGAGTAGCCGAGCTGGAGGTCCGATGCGCCCGACAAGCCGAAGAGCTGCTATGCCTGCGGTCCACCCTCGCCGACGCGCTGCGGAGGCTCAACGCGCTCGAGGGCAGAGCTCCCACTGCGCCACCTGCCCAGAGAAATGGTGCTTACACAGGTGAGAACAGATTGCGATATTTGGCGATCAGATCGCATCTTCTGTTACCTCACTCTTGCATAAATCACTGATGAATGATGATTCTATCGATCGTCGCATTCAGTCTTATTTGGCTTTTGTCGTATGGGACAATTACGCAGGTGTCAGAATTAAAGTTATGTCATAATCTCTCAAATACCGAAAGGAACAAAAACATGAAAGTGTAATAAAACTCTTCAACCTTCATCTTGATACATATGGAATTCTATGGGCGTCTTAATTCTTACGGAACAATTTGCTGCTTGACAGCTGTCTATCCCCAAAGCCCACACGCTCGGTGTTAGTTTGTAGCGTTGGTTGTACGCGACGATCGTGCGATATTCTTTGTAACTGGGATGATGCTGATGAAGTTATTTTCACATTTCCAGGGTCTTCCGGCACGCCGACGCGGGAACTGCGGTTGCGACAGCCCTCCTACAGGGAGACGGCTAAGCGGACGTCCAGTTACGGCTCCACAGCATCCTCACTACCGCAAAGGTTAATATTTTCACCTTTTGCATAGTTAAATACATACTAACTCCTTATACATAACCTACGCTCAATAAACCTAAAACCTATTAGTGAACATTATGTATCATCTTTATTTGTCACTAGTGATTCGCCTCGACTTCGCACGGATGCAAATCCCGACTATCCCGGTGGATTAAGAGAAAAATAATACAAACCTTGGCTTGAAAATTACGAACATAAGAAAAAACAACCAAATCGGTTGAGCCGTTCTTAAATGATGCTCCGTCAAACATGTGGCAATTGATTCCTATTTAAAAATATAAATTGTCATATCTGTGTATATCCAAAGTTCACCCGTGTAAGGGCGAGGCGATTGATATTTAATTTCAAACCTAAATCACAGTCAACGGGTATCACTTAGGCTGATTTGCTTGCATTGCACCATTAAATATGTATGTTAGTCTTTAAGGTATTTTTTCTATGGGCCTATGCAGCCTGAAATAAATGGTTCTATTCTATTCTATTATTTTGACGATCTGTATGGCACAGTGGCACATGTGTCTGCCTACTGTGCAAGAGGTCCCGGGTTCAAATCCTGGTATGGGCAAATATTTGTGTGACGAATACAAATGTTTGTACCTGAGTCATGGATGTAATTTGTATTTGTATTTAAGTATGTATTTATCTATATATGTATGTTTATCCGTTGTCTAGTACCCATAGTACAAGCTTTGCTTAGTTTGGGACTAGGTCAATTGGTGTAAATTGTCCCGAGATATTTATTTATTTATTTATTAAGTGAAATAAGTTTCAAACCCTAGTTCTTATATGAAACTGGCTTGTAATACAATACGATAACTTTTGATTGATGACATGATGTAATGTAGCGTCTTTAACGTATTATTTCAATTTTCAATTTATCGTTTATGTATTACACTACACTTCAGATCCATTACTCTAATTATTAATACTTCCTCCGTCGATCCATTAACCGACCCATTGCTACAATTGTCAGTCCATCAATTTGGTTTACGATGAGTTGAATCAATCACTGATTGCGTCATTGTTTTTCGGTTTGGCAACTGCTAATAAAGCGATTGAATGCTACTAATCGTTAATCTTATAGTAATTTTTCAATGCGGTTATTCTACTGGCCACCCGCGATTTAAGCACTTTTACTTTGCAATATATCCTGCAAAAGTATAAAATTAATCGTTGACAATGTGAACGAATAAGATTCTTGTACCTATAGTGAACACTGAGCAATGGATCTGTATATTCACGTTTTAACGTATTACCGTGTCTTTTACGATGGCCAACGCAAACAGTCCGTAAAGTGGTGGTTGTATGTCCCATAAGGTCTGGCATATTCGATGAACTAAATTTGCAGTCCTCTAGCAAATTCAAATGCCACCATGATACACAGTACGCGATGATAAGCGAGGCCTAAATTGTGTTTACCTCTCACTTACACCCACAGCTATTAGAACATGACATGTAAATCCATTGTCACTCGCACCCCTAAACATTTACCTCTTTGTTACTTATGTCTAAACTAAACAAAACCTTTTCTTCTTTCAGACGCGGACCCCAGCACCAATCAACAGGTTCCCTACAGTCAGACTCGCCGGCTTCCTCGTCGTCGCTGTCCCCTGCGCCCTCCCCCTCGCCCCGCGCCACCCCCGCGCCGCACGTCACGCATGCGCCGCAGCCCTACAGGTATACCATGGTTGAGGAGTCCGTAGCATCTGTTACACAAGAGTCTGAGACAGTTCATTGTGGCCTCATTTATGAATTATGACGAAGGATGTAGCGCTACTTCTTGCTATTCGATTGCGATGATCGTTGTTGGTGTGCTGTCTTCCAACTATGTAGACTCTTCAAGCCATATTCAACGAAAACATACATTGCGTACCTAAGGGAACGCAGCTTTAGGATTTTATGACTTCCAGTGACCCTAACATGACTGGCCAAGTTTAGTTTATCTCTATCTGCGTCCCTTTCTTATGACACTAGTTAGACAGAGACACAGGGAGGGGTTAAACTAAACCTGGGCTGTCATGTTATAGCCGCTGAGTGATTTTGACCCACGAGGAAATAGATTGTTTCCGAGGTCCAGTTAAGATTTGAAAAAGCTGTTAACGGAGGCTCTAGTCGAGCTACAGACGTTCTTAGGCTGATATGGTGATGATAACAAGGGACAAGAAGACTGTTTATCAGTTGGAATGAGGGTCTTGAATCTGATAAAAAGTTCAACTGCGAGCATAGACACTCCTCTGACTGAAAAGTGTAATAGTGTTTCGCTTTTGGTTCACATTAATCATTAGATTATACATATAGGGTTAAAGAGCAAAGTATCAACGCGGATATTACTATCTTATAGTCTGATCGAGCATTAACAGCTGCTGAATCTCCGAAAGCAAATCCCTAAGCAGAATAGCATGAAACTGAGCTACATGATTATTTTTTAATTTATCAGGGTACCGTACAGTGAACACTATTTGGAAAATAATTGATATGTCTCTCTCTGAGAACCGGTAGTTCACTTTCAAGACTTGCTTGTTTCGACGATTCCTGTCTTGTTTTCTTCTGAGACTATGTTGCGTGCGGTCTATCAGTCTTTAGTGTTTCTTTTGCCTTTGTCGTTTAGAAACTAGTGTATGTTTTTTAATTTATTCTTTGAACACTTTAAAAATGCTATTTGTACATATTGTAAGCTAAGCTTTCCACCTTCTCTCTCTCTATCTTCTCCGTGTATACGTACTACATAAGATTCATATCAAGCTTTCTTGCTGTAGCGCAGAGACATCAACCTAACCTCAGACGAGAAGTTGCCTTATGCAAATTGTCAGTCATTAGAAAGAAATTGTTTTACATTGTTAACATTCATAAGCTCTTTGTTTGTCTATCTATCTATCTATAACCTAGTATAATTATATACTGAGTTTATGGCTAGTATTCTTTTTATATTCAAGTGTCTAATTACTGTATCAATGCGATTATTTTAAAAAAAGCAGTTTCTTAGGTTGATGTCTATAATTCATTGTGTATATTGTACGTTAGTTGCTAGTAGCTATACAGCAGTTTATCGTAGATCCCGCAATAACTCGACGTCGAGCAACCAGAGCCAGTCTCCCGGAGGCAACAATCTCACCAAGCGCTGGAACTCCACCGGAGACTTCAACGCCCAGGGCTTAATTCCCAACATCAGGTAGGCTGCTATAAAATGCTATGTGGCATAAACACAGATCCTATAACCTCAAGACCCGCTAAGTCTAATTTTTGCGGGTAACCCAAGCTGGCGGGATACGGCCGGACGTTCAGTTCGGCGTGATTGATGCGTTCGACTGTAGTTGTACGCGGATAGAAGTTTGTATCGAAGGCTTGATTATTTGTTTTATTTTAAACTTGGCTCGCGGAGGCGCCCGGCTATGCGAAGTCTCGAGGCTATATGATCTGTGAGCACCATGAAGGTTTAGCAAGGCTAGTGTTTTATATATATCACTGTTATTTTATAGATTCGGCGATTACACGTAGTCTACTAGCATGGTACGAAAGCCTGACTAGTGAATTATTGCGTCGTTAACTATTTGAACATAGTATAAAGGCTATAGAGTAAAGTCGAACAAGAAACGACTCTGCTGTAAACTGCGAAATGTAAAGGATATTGTCTGAATGTTCCAAAGATTATATTACATCAAGTTACTGGAAATTCGGATATTATTGCACTAAAATGGAACTCCTCACATTAGCCTGATAGACTGTTTAAAACACTATTAAGTTTTAAACCTTGAAATGTCCACGCCACGCGCCATCAGTTTAAGAACTAACGACTGCTATAAGTACAACACATGGATGCGGCGAAACAATTTGCTGGAAAGCCATTCTAACCGTGTTCATGTGTTCTATAGATATAAACATTCATTTTGTAAACGTTAATAATTGAGCTTCTGACAATTCAATATAAATATCGAGGTTTAAGATTTAAAAGCTTTGAATGTGACAGAGAATTATTGAAATATCTATAAATAAACAATCAAGAGAGGTCAACAATCTTATTATTCAATGCAACTCCTTAGCATCCCACACGATGATAAATTGAAAAGTAAAAAATATTGCCTTCAAAATGTTTGTTAAATTGTCTAAAAACGTATAGATTTGACAGTACAATAGATGATTTGCATATTTTTTTGCAGTTTGAATAGTAGCTAAGTAAAATAGATTTAAATTTTTGTAACCGAAATTTCTTTGGATTTTATTTTTAAATGTTTATACATTCAAATTATTATATTAAAATTGTAATGACAACACAAAGAAAAATTAGGGCAATGGCAGGGCTTGAACCTGCAACATCAGCATTCCGTGCCTTGCGTTTGCCAGTTTCGCCACACTGCCTCTGCCATACCCTGCGAATTTTTCAATGTGCTTCGTCTTACGGTCATTACATTATTGATTTTAAGGGTTCAACTACCCTCGGTGTCATCTATATGAAACTTTTTACAAGTTAATTTTTCAAGTTGTTTTTTTTTAAGTTTTTTTTTGTTAAGTTTTTTTTTCCTAATTTTTCTTCATTACAATTTTAATTTAAAATCGATTTAAGTTTTGTTATCCTTTGATCTGATTCGCTTAGTGTCTTGGCAATGATTCAACGAGACTGCGAGCGCTGCACCTGGATAGGGTGTGAAAACCTTCCTTCGTTACTTTTGCTGAAATCGCTGTCCCCGATGCGTATTGCTCCCACACGAATAAGAGTTCAATGAGTGTGAGCGGGACAATACGAACATTCGATAATTCGCTCCCACACGACTAAGAGCTCTGTCAGTGCAAGCGAGTCAATACGATCATTTGATTCGCTTCTACACGACTAAGTGCTCTGTCAGTGCAAGTGGGACAATACGATCATTTGATGATTCGCTTCCACACGACTAAGAGCTCTATCGGTGTAAGCCCGACAATACGAACATATGATTATTCGTCACGTGTTTTGGTGACCGTGGCCATTTGTGAATTGACCAATTTAATCGAAATTAAGATTTCATGAACCTTTGCACATGTTGCGTCTGCTACGATACTTTGGCGAAGATAAATCGGATAGTTTTCTTATTCGTTTTAATGGTCGGCTCCTGAGTGGAATCCCGCTCTTAAATTGAAACTTACTGAGAGATTAATTAAGGACAACGCTACTCTTAAGAGCAGACCACTTGACACAATCACATCGGATTTATAGTCGACCAAGAAATTGCTTGACCTCTTCTCGACCGTTTACAACTATATAAGGTTCAAAAGTGGACAAGCAATTACTTGGTCGACTGTACTTGCTAACGTTATCATTAGTACTTAGTGCACCTTTTTTTAAACACCATATTTAGGTCACAATATGACCCGGGGCTGTTGTAACTATGGGGTTATTGAAACCGCCATGTCTCTCTTTCCTTTGCCAAGGACCTAACTTCATGATACGACATTACATTGACTTTCTCCTTTACTTGAGTCAACAGTAACACACAAAAAGCTATGGAGCTAGGAAAAAATATGTGACTGACGATTAGAGTTTTGCATTAGTTACAATTAAGACGGACGATAAATGCGTTAGTAGTGGTATGAAGGCAATGACTGTATTGTTTATGGAAGAAATTAATTAAAAATGGTGCAGTTAGGTACTCCATAGTTACATTAACCCCGAGTCATCTTACATAGAGGTAAAACTTTCTAATTATATCCCTCCTGCCCTCAGACGATAGTTTTAAAGCCTGATTCGCATCCAGAGCGCAAGGCTAAGTTATTACTGTATGTACAAGTGTATGCAAGGCACCCATGCGAACAGGAGGGATATTCTTATGAAATATAATTTGAGCTGAATCTATGTTTTAGCCAGTTTTGTTGTTTTCTAATGTTTTGTTCGTTCCCTCTAGATTTACAACCACAAAGTCGTTGCTAAATTTATATTCTAAGCCGTCGCAAAACGGGCCTATATTGAAACACGGGTAAGTTCTGATGGTTTTCAAGTTTTCGGTGGTGGATTTGGGTCTTTAAGGGTCAACATTTTTGTGGTGGCGGTATTTGTTCTAATTGCTTGTGGTGGTTTTCAGATGGTTTTCAGTATGGTGGTGGTTTTATTTCAATTCATTTCTTATAATAACTTCCAAAGCATCTTCCATAGTGGTAAATTCCTTAATGGGTTTCTTGATAGTTCTTAGAGATGTTTAATAAAAAGTTTGTTGCTAGTTTATTGCTAGTTTGAAATTGATTTCTTAAAGGATAAGATTAGGTAAGTAGGGTTTTTGGCTTTGATTGGATCAGTTGTTTATAGTTTCTAACTGTTTTAATCAGTGATGATTTTGATTTATATATATTTTAAGTAAAAAACAAAAAATAAACCATTTTATTAGTTTGAGAATACTTTAACATTGAAAGTTTTGAAATTTTGCAAAGTTTTTCCGACACATCATAGGGATAGACAAGTTGTAGAAATTTCTTATAAAGGTGAGCATTTGCTCGGAACTTTGTCAAATTGAAATTATTGCAATTTTTTTAATTTCCGCTGGCACAAACCGTGGAGGCAGCTACAGAATTTGTTATAAAACCGCGCAAACGATTTTAATTATGCTAATACTACTCGGAGCTACTTAGTAACATGCCTGACAACGGTCAGATAAATGATCTCACAGCCTTCGACTTGTCGGGCTGACTTGACAATAGGCCGGCAAACTGACATCATTATCATCAGTGTGTACGCGGCTACGCGCACTCGGTTAGCAAAATACTCTACATGACTACGTCTTAGTGATATAGAAGCGACGCGAAAACCAGATAAATCCAGGGAGGAAACAGGGGAGAACGATTACGAAAAATAAATGTATGTAAACGAGACTATTTAAACAGGAATATCTATCTACAAGAATGAAGTCTTAAATAAAATAAATAAATATTTTTGGGACCATTAACACCAATTGACGATCCCAAAGTAAGCAAATAAAGCTGCTTCTGTTATATGTACTGGACAACGGATATACTTGTATTACAAACTTATATAGATAAATATATACTTAAATACATAATATAACATTCAAGACTCAGGGAATCTTAAGTAACACGTACGTGCGAACCAAGGGTGTGCAATCTTAAAATCTAGATTATTAACTCGTGTCACGTAATAAGCGGACAACTCGTACCTATCAGAGGCTGTCCTGATTTCCTTATTTGGACTAAATCCTCCAACCACCAACACATACTTTGTTATATAACATTTTTCCCGGTCGTCGAGCTGCAGATGTTTTTCTCCGTTGCTCGAATTAATTCTGGGCCCAAAAACATTTCTATTGATTCAATGTTGAAAGCAGCTTCATATGCATTAACCCCAATTAGTTTAAAAATGACTGGTCCTGCTAAGCCTAAAAAAACATAAACAAACTTACTTCTAAACTATCGTGTAGTCTGGTTGCCGGCTGTTAAGAGCGTCCGTGATTCACAGTTCACGGTCACCTTTCGTCTAAACGCGAAGTTCGCCGCGAAACCAATCACCGGCCTATTAAGTCATACGGGCATTACAAACATAAATATACTTTGTGTGCATAAAGTGAGGTTATCTGCACAAATACCTTAATTGAAAACTCAATTCGCTAATGGGCATTCTATTTTCTTGCACGTCCATTGATGCTTTTGAATCGCAGATGTTGAAAAGAGTCTAACAAAAGTGGTAATGTACGTCGTATAATGTGAAATAGTTGTGCGATCAAGAGGCGCGGTGCGTTCCGCGGCCTGCACACGCCAGTCTGCCGATGTTTTTCTCGGACGCCGGCTGTATGACTTGAATCTGTGCCTCGAAAACTCGTTTTGCACAAAAAGGTGCGACGCGCATCGGTATTCGTGCCAAATTCGGAATTTAAAAAGTTAGTTGTACATTTCCCGCCATGGATGACAGGTAATTTACTAGTTTTTATGTCGTTTATAAAACAGTTTTGTTTATTAATGCCTATTATTTTCTCTTATCTGATTCTAGATAATAGTTTCGTTGTATCATAACGATCTGTTTCATTTAAAAGCTGTGTAACAGGACATTTATTTTCATTTTAGTTTCGCGTTTTAAGTTGGTAGAAGGATTTGGAAGCTTACCGCGCGGTACTTTTTTGGGATCTGCATTTTTAACTCCTTTTTAAGGCGGCACGATGTCGTTCACTCCGATGTAAGTTGCTTGGGTATTTTTGGATTCGCTTTTTGAGGTTTTTGCACAAAAAAGCATGAGAATCATCGCATGAGCATTTGTAACTAACATCATTAATCATTGGCCGTAATTACCCACAATACTAACATTAAAACATTAACATAGAATTGTTTTTTTAAGGATGACTAGTTGTAATTGCCACTTGTAAGTGGGAAAGACCTCAAGTTGTTGTTTCTTTGAAATGTTACTAACTCTACTATGTTTTGTCATAAGTAAAGATAAAATATCCGGTTTACAAAATAAAATACGCACCTATACTGTACAAAAACAGTAAACAACGAGACTTAAGTATTTTGTTTTCTAAATAATCTAACAATTGCAATTTAAAACTATCGAAACGTCTTCGCATCACCTACTGGAGACCTTGACTGCTGTGATCCGATAGAATTAAATAATTGAGGTAAATTGCTGGTCATTTTTTGCATAATTCTGTCGCCAAGCGTTCTTGAGGATGATGTAAGACTGTAATGCGCCATTATTATCTTGACTTTGGTATGTATTTTTTTAGCATGCCGGGTTAAATGTGTTACTTGTGTCGTATCCCACATCATTGTGAGTCACATATAAACTCCACAGTTTCATGCGGGTTTGATCGATATGAAACAAAGCGATGAACCTTTACAAATCGATCTAAATCATTTAATCATGGTTCCATAGTGTCTTAACTGTTATTAAATTATATTTTTTAAACATTTACAAGCATACATATCCATGGTAAAGTAAAAACTCCCTAAAAACTGGTCTCTCCTTGCAAATCCCTTTAATTTCTGATAGTCTAAATAAAGATCGTGTATTAACATTAAAAAAAGATATCCTTGCTATAGCCCAGGTTTACCTATCTGTACCTAACCATGGCTGCTATTCGACTCTATATATCCACAGTTTCTTTCCTCTTAAGTGATTAAGAATTAGCGGAACGAAAAACAAATGCATATCCCATTAGGCATAAGAGATACAGCATCTGGTTATCGCTCCGCTTCTGTATCACTTAAAAATTGTTAGAGACTCCAACCGACTTACAATTCAAACAGCCGACAGATTCCAAAACTCAGTTCACTCGCTTCTCACAACTTTGCCTACATCATCTCTTCCTTCCAGCACGCATACGTGCCAATACAACGAGGAAGATGGTTCGATGCGTATGTACCTGCGCGGGCGCCCCGTCATACTGTATGGGCCCAGCGACCAGGATAGCCTGGACCCTGCCAAGGTGGCGCCGCCGCCGCAGAGCAAGCTCAAGCTGGAGTGGATCTATGGGTACAGGTGAGTTGACACCTCAGACCAGCAATTCCTAAATTGTTCCTCGTTCCTTTGACGGGTGTTTATTAATGAAGCATTTCTTTTATCGAACTTGGTTCATATTTTGTTAGTGACTTTATTTATTTTATGACATGTTTAGGGATCCGTTAGTGCAGAAATATATCGAATTCTGATGAGAAACGAATGGATTTTAATAAAATGTAGTAATTCATTGCGAGCTCTACATCTTGATTTTTTTTTATTGAGTAGACGTGTTCTTTCCGTGGAGTATTGATTAAAATACTTCGCTAGCAGAGCTTTTGTAACAATTCTCTTCAAGTAAAAGATGTCTCTGAACCCCTGTTCAGGAAGTCCTGAAGTCTTATTTGGAGCTCCAGCTCCGAATAAGACTTCAGTAGAGTCGCACGCTTTCTGCAATTTCAAATCGCATTCCGAAGCAGTGTGGTACGGTCAGTATAGTAGTGTGAAGGTTTGAACCATCCAAAAATGCTTAAAATCCAGGCCAAATTCCAGGAATTCAGTATTCAGTATTCATTCATTTATTGCTTTAAAGAATATCCATGCAATACATTTTAATACACAATTATCAATGAACAATTAAACATAAATAATCCTCCAGTCACACCTAAATAATTAAATTAATAAATAATAACAATAATAAGAATTATAAAAACATGTTTCATTCGTTTGATGTCATATCTATTATAAGTAAAATTATAACTATAACTAAATGATTAAAAGTCAATTTCGTATAATAAATGTCAATGATTTTAAATTCAGTTACAAGTACTTACATTCTAAGCAATAATATCAATTAGTTTATGAAACAGTCAGTCAAATATTTTGGCGAATAACAAGTCCTAGCTCAAATTATTAAACGAAAAACGTGTCAGGCTATCAACCCACTGTCCTTCAGTAAGTTTAACGTGAGATACAAGTAATACAAGAGATACAATTTTAGTACCTTTTGAAATGTTATAGTAGGTAAGGAATAAGACCACCCAAAGTGCTGGAATTTTCAGTGAAAACATGATATGCGAAATAACAAATATAACGTAAGAAGTTTTAGCAAGGGCGTAGCGAGGTACGGGCAGGGTTGGGCAGTAGCCCCCCCATCAAGAAGATATAGCTGATTAGCAGGAATACTCACGAACCGTTTTAGGTGTGTGTAGGTGTGTGTTGTGTAGGTGGTGTAAATTTTCTTCAACAAACTGGAACAAATTAAAAAAGGTAATTTGTTCCAGTTTGTTGATATGGATTTCTTCGCCTGCCCCTCTAAACATAGTTCTGTCTACCCCCTTGAGTTTTATAAAGAGGGCTTAAAAGGGCGAATTGCGTAGATTTAGTGCATGTGTCTTAATGCCATCCATGAGCTATCGTGGGACCTAAATTACGATCATTTTTAGTGTAAGTTTTTAGATTGAATGGTTGGTTTCCATATTTGATTAAAATCAATTAAGCCATTTCAGAGATTGACAACTTTTAAGACACTAGGTAAAAAGTTCAAAGTTGTTTCTTGTTAAATCTTACGGTTGTTTTACATAATAGTGTAGGAATCTAAGGACGCTACAATTTTATCTTATGGTACAGTCAACCAATTTGATTCATATGGCACTGTAGAACGTAGTCGCACTGTGTCATCGCCGAGATATTAGGACATTTATTTTATTCGGAAGTCGTTATGACGTTTTTTTGTGAAAAGGTTCTACGGTGGCCTGTGAATCAAAGTGGTTGACTGTACATTCTTTGTTGTTTTAATGATTCAACAATACACACAGTCGGAGGGCGTGGGTTATTTATTAAATAACGTTTAATTTTCCCTTTACCTACTCGTACAGTATCGATTGTAGTTGATAAGCGTAGCAAGGTCACTTATGCCGACTGACGGACCGACGAATAACTATATTTATACCAATAAATATTGAGTATTGATATTTTATTTTTATGGAAAAGTAAGACAAACGTACATACGGGTCACCTGATGATACCTAGCTTATTAATAATTTAATTATATATTTAGAAAACAATATAAGCCCGCCTTTTGTTTATTTTCCTATTTCTAAAAAATAAAACGAAAAAGGACTTAGCTAAGCTATGATTTTAATAAGGGCTAAAGGGCTCCTTGTCGACTGCGGAACCCTAAAAATGCGCTAACGTATAAAATACCTTAGTAATGAACCAGCATTGAAATGCCCTCTTTCAGATAAAAAAAACCAGTCAAGTGCGTGTCAGACACGTACTAGATCATTATTAAATATTGGCAACTTAAAATTTCGAATATGTTATGAACTTGATGACACATCGTGTTAATTACATATTTGGTTGGATGAGTTTATTAATTTCTACGACCTATCTAATGTTTTTTCAGAATTTTTCTTCCCATACTTTAAAATTTGACCCACGCATAATTTTAATATCTCTAGGAGCGATTATATTAGCTACAAACTTAGAAATTTGGTTTCAAAACTGAAAAATAAAGTTTTAAAAGATATTAAGTTTTAGTGCTATTTACTGCAATTAAAACAAAGAACGTTTTTTTCTTCATTCTCTTTAACACATCTGAGACTATAGTCGTAGGTTAGAATGTAAAATTCCATCTAAGATTATTTCCTCCTAGTTAACGCTCTCGCAAACGGCTGAAATGGCCCACTTTACCAATTGCCTGATACCAGGCAATTACCACCCACGGAGTGCCCAGGACTCCTTGTACGGGCAAATATAACCCTTTAGTATTGAAACCATCTGGACTTGACTCATTTGTACTCGATAACCTAAATAGGGAATGTTACCAGGCTATTAAGCTTCAGTTTGCTTCTAATCTTGCTGCCAATTTTAACTCACTTCCAGTAGCCGGTTTGCTTTGAAATTTAGTACTCAGGCGTAGTTATTATGGGACTTCAATACTAAGACACCCTTAGCATGAAAGGTCATGTCAAAACTGTCATTTTTGGATAAACTTGTTTGAGTAGTTTGAAACAGTTTTGGCAAAAATTTACTACTGCATATGTAGACGATCTAAGGTAGCGATGTTATCAAAGTTCAGATGAAAGATCTTGGTTTTCTTATGTGATATAATATAACTACAAATTAATGATTCGCGAATTCTTTTCTTGACCACATAATCCTTTAAAGACTCGCGTGATCCTACAAGGGTTCCTTTAGAGATTCGGAGCCCTAACAAAAACCTTTATAGCCAGAATTAATTATGTAATATGTTCATATTTACCTAGTCAAGTCATCATCATCATGTTAATAAATAAATGTTCACGTACTTAATAGCCAATGTTGATTACACATTATCAAGTTAATGGTCTCTTAAGTGATTAATTCTAAGGTGTGACAGGTGTTTCAATTAATAAAGTGTCCATCGATGCTTTTGGGAATAGACGACCCCCATAAAAGTACTTATTAATCGTATTAATGTTAAGTACATGAAAGTAAGTCTCTTACTTCGTAACTTTTGACTGAACTGGCATTGTGCAAGTTACGGAACATCCCTAATGAACATTTCAAAAATTATTGAGATATTTGAGATAATTGTTTTATTGGAAAAGTATTAATATTAAATTTACTGTTTAAAATTATGTTTACATATTGATAATAGCAAATTGAAAATGTAAAGTAATTTGCATATGAATTAATATCAGGAAAGAAGCGAGACATTCGCCTACGAAATACTCGTTTTGTATTTACTTTTGTGTAATGAACTGATGAAGCATTCTTATCTAAATTTCTGCAATATGTATGCAAGTATTCAAGGAATTAATTGAAATCTAAGCCGAGGTGGAGATGCCGGGATGATCTGAACGCATTCTCAAATGACCGGCCAGAGATTGCTAAAGATAAAGGAAACTGGCAATCCGTGGGAGATGCCTTTACTCAGCAGTAGGACACGATTACAGGCGTACATATAGAAAGAACTACGAATTTGTAGAGAAAAATAATTAAATAGCACCGTCTAGTTGAAAATAATTTAACCACGCTCGGCTAATCAACCACCTTTCGTTTCTATTTTCTATTAACTAATTATTCTTAGTTGCTCATAAAGAGCGAACAATAGTTATGTTCTAGTCTAGACAAAAATAATTACCCAGGCAATTAACTATTTAGGCCACTTCGCTAGCTACTGAAGGCTTTTGCTACTTATATTCGTTGGTATTCGACTATGTTTTACACGCACCTGTTTATTCAGTCACGCAGTAAAACGATTAGACATAGGTATATTTTTGATGTTTCAAGGTCTCGATATAATATTAATAAGGTTTTGTAACTCCATTGTTTTACGTGAATATTTTGAGTTTTTTTTGACGAAAAATATTGATCGAAGGCATGAAACTTTCAATATTTATGTATGCTGGAAACCATGTGTCGTTTGGTTGTACCGACTTCAAAATAAGGAGGTTCTCAATTCGACTAAATATTTTATGAAACCAAATGAAATAGTTATGACTTATGATAATCATTGTTAAGAAATATTCAAGTACTTAATTATTACGCTGCGTAGCGTACAATCAGCCGCAGAAGTAAGATCTACACAATTGCTCTCTAGATTGAGTCGAGTGTAGATTTTCTCGATGGCTTGAATTGTCTAGATAATATAGATACTCGTATAACTAATGCTGACTGTTTGACCTCAATATGTTGCAAAGTTCTCGGCTTTCATTGTGATCTTCAGACAGACTCTACGTGTTAAGTTTAGTAAGGTACGCGACGGTACCTAAACATTCTCAATTTAAGATCAACCCTACCATTCAGAACAAGGAAATCCTACAAAGCAAAGTAAAACAAAGCGCCGGCCAAGGCCGACGCATCTGGCCGCGCATGAGTACCCAACTGTGGCCTGACTCACGCTGGTTTCCCGTCTAATGCGCTTTTTTATTCGTCACCTTCCTTAGCGGATTGGGTAACGTAGCAATCATCAAATTCGACACTGTCTAAAGTAGGCATTTTGCTTCTGCAACAAAAGTGTCGACAGGCCGACCAAGTGTTAATCGAAACTGATCAACGCATCTACTCGTTCCATGTTTATGGGCCGTGGGAACTGCAGAATAACAGTTTGGATGCAGTTTTTTTGCGGTTGGCATAACTGCATCGAAACTGCAAACGAACTGTGCAGTCGGCGTGCAGTTGTCACGACTGCACACCGTCTGTAGTGGTGCAGTTTGTTCACCACATCAACGAACTAACCACCCATTGCAGAGGCAAGGACTGCCGCAGCAACCTCTACCTCCTACCAACGGGCGAGATCGTCTATTTCGTCGCCGGCGTCGTCGTTCTCTTCAACGTCGAAGAGCAATGCCAACGCCATTATACCGGACACACAGACGACGTCAAGTGTCTCGCTATACATCCCAACAAGCTCGTGGTGGCGAGCGGGCAGTGCGCGGGCCACGATCGGCTCGACGCCAGGGTGAGTAAAACATCATGCCCGCTTAAACTTGAATAGCTCCTAGGTCTACAGAAATGTTGCCAATGTTGTAGATTTGATCTATGCGCATAGCTAGTTATGATAGTCTAGTTGTAATGTCCCTGAGATTTTTACAGGAGCCAGGTTGTCGGTAGACCTGTTTGAGTTTTGTACACAATAGCAAACTGTTTTAATCAGTTCCATACTGCCTGATGCTGATACTTCCTGTTAAGTGATAATTTGTTTACCTACATGTGATGAACCTTATTCAAAACAGAGTACAACTTGAATGGCAAACCCAAATAACCATGATAGCTTATTGACGATGTTAGATAGGACTCAGCTCTCGACCCATCGAATAAAATAATACTTTTTCCAGCCCCACGTTCGGGTATGGAACTCAGTATCCCTCGCAACGCTGGCGGTGATCGGAGCGGGACAGATGGAGCGCGGCGTGGCGGCCATCTCGTTCTCTCGCGCGGACGGCGGCGCGCTGCTCGCCTGCGTGGACGACGGACAAGACCACACCATCTCCGTCTGGGAGTGGCAGAGAGATAAGGGACACTGTCTCGCTGAGACCAAGGTAAACCTACCCCCAAGGTACTCGAGCTACTCTCTTAACTGACGAAAAACGAAGTACCCGACTAGGTTCAGCCATGTTCTTCATTGCTCCACATGCAAACTTGAAAGATGACAAATAAGTCCAGAATGGAAAAGCTGTTTGGCTTGAACTTAGGTATTAAATTACCCCACAACTTAACTCGCTCAACAAAATTCATACGTTTGTTAAGTTAATTGGTTTGCACTAAAGTTCCACTTCATTGCGGTCTTTCCCTCGGTCTTTTTATCCTTTTATCCGAAGTAATCTCTGGTCAAAGTTGCTTAAGTGTCCATCATCTCGGCATTGCCGCCTATCGGCCCTGCTGCCGACGACAATCTTGTAGCACCTCCTAAGTGATAACGCGTACCTATCTCAGAGTACATGCGATTGAAAATCAATTCCCTTTTACTATGATGATTGAATTTAACTGTCATCTTCCGTAGTGCTCAGTGGATACGGTTGTAGCCGCGGAGTTCCACCCTCTGGACCGCAACCAGATCGTGACTTGCGGGAAAAACCACATCGCGTTCTGGACGCTCGACCACACCAACATGCTGTACAAACGGATGGGCGTCTTCGAGTCCCGGGACAAGCCCAAATATGTCACGTGTCTCGGGTTCAATCATAATGGTGAGCTGTTACCGCATTTTTTGTACTACTGAAAACTTGACTTTGCCCAAGAACGCATTTTAATGTTCCGGAACAAGACAAGACAAGACAAATACTCTTTATTGAAAACCACACGGAAAATAGTTAACAAACATTACTTAAAAAACAATTTATAAAGTAAACAATTGGCGGTCTTATCGCTTAAAAGCGATCTCTTCCAGACAACCACCGGAACTGTCGATCGTCAAGATTAAACTCTGAATTATAAAGGTAAATCATTCTCCATGTATATGACAAAGACAGTTTTTTTTTTTCTTTATTTATTAATCAAAAGGGTTTGACCAATTGGACACAAGTGATCATGCCACCCCTATTGTGGCGGAGTTAAAGACGGAGTTAAAGCTGTCACAGGACACAGACTCTTCGTGTGCATACAGTGCTCAGCATCAACATGAATTTCCGATTTCTTCGAACAGCCCAGTGGTGTTATTGATTGATTTTTTTTGGCGCGCCGTATCACGTTTCCTCGCACATTCTGTTGGAGAGCCACCACACCCACTCGCACAAACGCGTCATGGCCAATGTTTGTGTTTACGGGTTTTTAAAATGTTCAGTTGTTTGCAGGCGACGTGCTGTCGGGCGACTCGAACGGCAACATCATAGTGTGGGGCCGCGGCACCAACACCGTGGCCAAGCTGGTGCGCGGCGTGCACTCGGGCTCCGTGTTCTCGCTGCTGGCGCTCAAGGACGGCGCCGTGCTCAGCGGCGGCGGCAAGGACGGCCGCGTCGTCATGTTCGACGCCGACCTCAACGCCATGGGCCACGAGAACGTGGTGAGTGCCTGAGCTGCTTATTCGCGTGGGTAGAATCAAAACTACAGTCGAGGAACGAGCAGAAGGACCGTGTCTGAATTGCTTTGGTGCTCTATTTGTCTGATTTTGTTTTGGTGTTGGAGCCTTCCGCTCATTCACCACCTATAGATGAACGTCCCAACAAGGTCCCTAGCACTCTCTAACTCTGAGCTAAAGCGCGGTGTGCTGTGCGTTGCCAGATCGAGGGCCACTACGGCGGCGTGCGCGTGCTGGCCGAGGGCCGCGGCAGCCAGCTGCTGGTGGGCACGACGCGCAACTGCATCCTGCAGGGCGACCTGCAGCTCGGCTTCTCGCCCGCCGTGCTGGGTAAGGACTCATGAGCAACGTTGTCGGATTACAGCTGCCGTGATCTCCACGATACGAGAAAAAAAACTATCCGCAACGACGCTCTAAACATGGTTTGAGAACCACTCTATCCTTACTTATAACGTTATCGGGACTTTAACGCGATAAAAGTATATTCGTGACCACGGCCGTTGAAACATGGCCGAAACGTCGAGGTAAATCAACAATATACTTTTATCGCGTTAAAGTCCCGATAACGTTTTAAATACGTGTGAAAATCGCAAAAGTTTAAAACAATTTATCACTCTATCCTTTGCATTTTTCTTTACATAATGCGACTGGGGCTCCTTGAATATTTTGACGATCACGGCTTTCTATCTATCTAATGATCTGCTTACTATCTTTTTAAATAAAAATACGCTTATTAAGATTGCCGCGAGCGCACTCAGTTTATGCTACCCGCAATGATATTTGCCAAGACTTGAGCGTATGCTTCGCAAACGTGCAACTCGAAAGCAAAATCGCTTGAAAAGTCAAGCCCTTACTGTGATAGCATCTGAAACCCCTCACGTGTGTTGCGTTGTCCGCAGGGCACGTGGACGAGCTGTGGGGCCTGGCGGCGCACCCGACCCTGCCGCAGTTCGTGACGGCGGGCTGGGACCGGCTGCTGCAGCTGTGGGACGGCCTCAGCCACTCCACCGTCTGGAGCAAGGACATCGAGGTCACTGCACCCCCCAGATCTGGACTTTCCGCACTCGTTTTGAAATACAGTTCGACTGTTGACTCAAATTCTCACATTTTGAGACTCTCCCTCTTATCAGCCATTTTTTGCAGCAAGATGCCCGTAGGAAAAGCTTGTGTTCTTTGCGGACGAAAATCAGCAGGATGGTTTGAGTTCATCGAAGGAAAACCGGACCTTCATCTTGGCTTGTTTATCCAAGAACTGGGAAAGACCATTGTCAGAGATGTTAAATAGACGTATTTCTTTTGATTTATACAGGAGCGGGCGCAGTGCTGTGCGTGGGCGCAAGACGGCAGCGCGGTGGCAGTCGGCTGCCTCTCGGGCAAGTGGCTGGTGTTCGAGCCCAACTCGCGCGAACTGCTAGCTTCGCACCAGGACGGGTGAGTTAATAGTCAATTTGTCAGTAAGTTTATCTCTTCAAGGCACCTAGTTCCATTCCAAGAAGAAGACAAAAGGTATGGTTGTCTTAGTAAGAAATAACAGGTGTAAAATCTTTCAGTGCCTTTGATGTTAGTTTAGTTGTTAGTATTTATGCCGTTTTAATGTGCAACTTTTAACTCTGTTCTTCTCGGCGCTGAATGGCCTATGTTCTACCTTTCTTTCTAATAGCTAACTTGCCTTTGCAGCACGGAGCCAATCCAGACGATCCAGTACTCTCCAGACAATAAATACGTGGCGCTCGGCTCCCGGGACAACTTCATCTACATCTACCAGCTCGACGACGCCGGCCGCCGCTACACTCGCATCGGCAAGTGCTTGGTAAGACCATCATACCATCTACAGATACAATTTAGTTAGTAAATATATTGGGATTAACTTTTTAAGTTTTACTGTTAAAGAATGTGGTTTCGAATGAAGATTTAGTGAACAAAATCAAAGAATAATATAATCAAACAAAATGGTTTTTTATACTAGTTTTAGTTACCTAGGAACTTAAAATATTTACTAGTATATATACAGTATAGTTTAATAACTAGAAGAAACAAAAAATATGTTTTTTAATTACGACGTGTTGACCAAAATCGAGAAAGGTACAGTTGCCGGCAAACAACTTGAGCACTGACCTTGACTGCGCAGTAGCCGTTTCTAGTACAAATGTGTATACGCAAACATACCCTTTCCACTTGATTTATGCTCAAGTTGTTTGCCTGCAACTATATGTTGCGGCTTGCGATGGTCGCAACATCACATCGCCGGCGCTATTACAGACGGACTGCATTTATGTAAACTACAAGTCGGCGAGATTGGGTGGTTCCATCACATTTCGTAGCGTTTCTAGAGTATTAAAAACTTTGGTGGTTTCATGCAACAGTGCACGGAGCGAAAGCGTAGAAGGGTAACACATTTTATGCTGCACGATCAGTTATATGCTATATTTTTATCGCCTCGCTCTGGCCTCTTGTCGGCTGATTATGGGAAGAAATACATAATAATAAATGAATCAAATAGCCTTTAAAAAGTATCTGTTAACATTTACTTTACTCTCTTTAAAGTTTTCAACGCCAAAGACGGATATATCGCTCGTCATAACGCTCTTTTTCTTTTTCTATCAATGGTTAAAACCTTTCCTACTCAGCCGATAGAAAGCGCGCGAAATTTCTTTTACAGAAGTCCTTATTCAATGCTAGTCTCTCGACAGTTTATACTAAACAAAAATAATCTTAAAAATGATTTTTGAAGGCTACATTGAAAGTGGAATTCTTGTGCAAACTAAGCTATTGTAGTATCATAATTTCAATTATTATCATTATAAGCTATGTAGGTAGAAAGCTTTAGTATGTAAACGCTAGGACTTAGATTGTTGTTAGATCTATAATTTAGAAGCTTGTAACGTTGTGTAGGACTTTGTATTAACCAATCAGCAGCTTTGTAATTTATCCGCATTCCGTATTTACTTGAATCCCTAATTATTTTTGTTGTAAATATAAGGACTGGAGTTTATCTGAGCATTAAATATTTATAGGTGCTTTGTAGAGTAAATAATTCAACAAAAACAGTTAAAGGATGACGTCTCGTGATTAACTGTTTTTTACAGAAGAGACAACGTACATAGCAATGTTTAGGGCCATTGCAGACAGACTGCATTTTAGCTACAAGCTAGCTGCAAAGCTGCAGTTCGGATGCAGTTATTATGTGATTGGCATAACTGCAACGAAACTGCAAACGAACTGTGTAACCCGCTTGCAATTCTGATAGCAACAGTCGTTGTGCAGTAGTGAGAACTTTACACCGACTGCAATGACCCTTGAGATCTACATTTCAATGCTTTACTTTGTTGTACAGTAAGTTTCAAAAGTATTTATACTTTTGTAGCTCTTAAATACTTAAAAAATTCAAAAAAATCTAGATATGTTTCTACTAGAGATGCGCCGAGTAACACTTTTACCGAGTAACGAGTACCGAGTTTTACTCGGTTAAATTTTTTTTAACCGAGTACTCGGCCGAGTAACTCGGTTCAATCAAATTCCCATTTCGCGCGCGTAAACAAGTACAAACAGGTTCACGCCGGTCGAGCGGCCGGCTCGCGTTGATACGCCCCTCACCCCGCCCGCGACAGTTTGCAAAAAAATACTTCAATTTGCGCGTTATAGTGGATAAATAATTGAAAAACTTTGTTAATTAACGATTGACTGTGTGTAGTACCTGATCAGTGATGACTTGATTTTGATTCACACTGTTGTTTTAATTTTATCTACCTAAATATATTGTTTTTCTTAAACCGAGTATACTCGGCATTCAAACCGAGTTATTCGGCCGAGTACGAGGATCAAAAAACCCACCGAGTACGCCGAGTACCGAATATCAACCGAGTACTCGGCCCATCTCTAGTTTCTACAGTCTTGACAATAGTCGTGTGCAGATCTTAGACCTCTTCAACAGTGTGTAGACATATCTGCCCTGCCTGAAATAAAGTTTTCTTAATAATATCTCCTCCTGGCGTATGGTTGAAATATTTAATTATATATTTTATTTTGATATATTAATTTATTCTAGGGTCACTCCAGCTACATAACGCATCTGGACTGGTCTGAAGACAGCCAATACATCAGAAGCAACTCTGGGGATTATGAACTTCTGTTCTGTAAGTATTTTATTAAATATAGATCTGCCGCATAACCTCCCATGTCACTCTTGGCACATTTCTCATTTCACCCCTCTCTTGCCCCGCAGGCGATACGTGAATTAAACAATTGCTTAGTAATTAATGAGTATGCCTAATTTCGGGCCCTGAGTTTCTTTAGTAATCAGCTGGTTACCATGCCAGTTACGTAGTGTACGTCCCTGTCGGAACGATCAGTGTTGGGCGAACGCCAACTGCAGCTGCTAACGGCTGGATTAGCGCGCAAGACTGTGGCAGCGATCTGGACGGGCCTTCCACGAGGTCCTACCACCCACAAAAGGCATACGTACATGCAGCACTAGGGGTCAGCTTCTTCGGTCGTATCATTAGGATGTGATAGCGACGCTGGCGCTCCGCAGGGAACGCGACGACGTGCCGCCAGGTGACGGCGGCCAGCAGCCTGCGCGACGCGGCGTGGGCCACGCACTCGTGCCCCATCACGTTCCACAGCGTCGGCGTGTGGCCCGACGGCGCCGACGGCACCGACATCAACTCCTGCACCAGGTACCACACGCGGGCTGACATGCCAGACATTAAGACAACATTGTACACGGTTCTACCCGAGCACAATGCTGAAACTCTTGTTTATCTCGAGTCCATAGACTCCTTTTTAACGCCTTCAATCGGCTAGAAAAGGATTAAAGCATATGTATAACGTTGACGAGCCTTTAACGCGATAAAATCATTGTTAATTAACCTCGAAGTTTCGGCCATGTTTCAACGGCCGTGGTCACGACTGAAGTGAAAGGTATTACTACTGTTTAGCCGCGCGAAGCCACACCTGCCCCTCTAGCACACTAGCGTTTATCGCTGACATAAAGCATTCGTCCCTTTCGCACACGCAAGCTGGTTATAACGGGATAAATGCTTTATGTCATCGATAAAAGCTAGCGTGCTAGGCCCCTTGGTCTTGTTTATTTTCCACCGGCATACACTGCACCGACACACAATGCCCACAATATCTGACGATTTACCCGAAGATGTGCCTCTAAGCTCACACTGCTGATTACAGGATTCCATGATGAAGAGAGCTTGTATCCGTCTTTTCGGTTAAAGTTTGGGATCAATGTTGCTGCAGATGCATGTTGATGCAGAACAGAGGTCCAACATGATCAAAACTAGAACAGTACAGGTGTTGCTATGTTTAAGGCCGAGCCACACTGGATGCTTATGCGTAAGCTGCGTTACACATGCGTAACGCAGCTCTACGAAGCGAGCTGGAGTCGTGCTGCATACGCATAATTACGCATGAATATCTAAAATGAACGGTCTGTTGCAGGTCTCACGACGGTCGACTCGCCGCTACGGGAGACGATTTCGGAAAAGTGAAACTCTATGCGTACCCAGTCACACAGCCCAAGGTCGGTATTAGTTAGAATGTTAAAGTAGGTAAATAGAATTTTGCTATAGTTGTTATACCTGATGTTTAAAACACACGTTCTAGTGGGGTGTCGAAAGATTTGTCTTAACTAACCGACAGAATAGACAACACTCTATAAAATGTATGAAACATGCGCAGCAAATCCAACTTAACTAGCATCTTAAGCGTTGTTATTAGTCAGGAAAGTTGAGTTTGACTTTCTCGTGACCGGTTAATCTAATTGTTCCAAAAACCGCCAAAATGGCGAAATGCAGGGTGTCACTTAATCCGCATATGTACAGTCAAGGAAATTGAAACACGGACCACCCTAGAACCTAGTCTAAGAGACATACGCATGACATTTGTATGAAATAGTGTAGCGTTTAACGCGTCGCGTCATTGCGATAGGGTTCTAAGGTGGTACGTGAATATATATCCTCTACTGTATGTTAGTTCAAATCTTGCAAGTCAAATTTAACTCACTGTATTGAACGGATCGTTTCCAAAGGTATATATATGTATGTAGATCCGATCCGTGCATAAAAGTACCGACAACACAAAAACTTAAAAAAAAAACCGTAATAAATACCAAACTTCTCCCGCAGTCGCTGTGCCACCAGTACGGCGGGCACTCGTCGCACGTGACGTGCGTGCGCTTCCTGCCGGACGACTCGCGCCTCGTGTCCACCGGCGGCCTGGACACCAGCGTCATGCAGTGGGCCATCGACTAGGCCAGCCTGAGCTGGACTGCCCACCTTCAAACCTCAGCCTCAACACTTCCACGAGACAACCCAGCTCTAGAGCACGCTAGTGTTTGTCGCGCACATAACCGCATCAGCTCACTGGTTTGAAAGTGATACCACAGAATAAATAATAGTACTAACGTACAGTTCGTATTACTTCATAAACATTCGCAAGGCGCCACCCGCGCCCGCCTTCCACCCGCAATGCCCTGGCGCACTGCTACGGTTGGGTTGCTTACTATAATACTATCACAACGCGCGACACAGTGAGCGGGCGCGCGCGCGGCAAGCCGGTAACCTACTGCGATTAACCTATGCCATGGGTAATGCGGCGAGCGCACCTACAGTGCGGAGTGGAACCCTTCTGGTGATACATGCTTTATGTCAGCGATAAAGCTAGCGTGCTAGGGCCCCAGGTCTATATTGCAACACGAAACCTTTAAGATAAAGATCAACCTTTAAACCGCCATAGTCTGAAATTTAAGACACAATATATAACTCGTTTCGCCGCAGTCTTATTATTCATACAGTTTTCGTATGGGTTACGATGGGCATGTCCGATAAGGGAGCGCTTTTTTGAGGCTGGGTTACCACTCTTAAAGCGGAAAACAACAATATTAATTAAACTGATTGAAGACACCGGCGAAAAATTTGGGAGAGACCGGAAAGAAAACTAAGACAGTACAGTCGAGGTCATAAATATGTATACACTTTTTTATCTTACTCTCTTGCATTATTTAAGGTGATAACTATATACATATTTTTGCCCTTGACTGTAGGTATTGCAATAAGTTATCAAACAGAAAGATCATGTGAATGTTTAGTGCAAAACTTACTAAATACTAAAATATTGTATTTATTGGTAGGTTTCTACACTATGGTATCGATATCAGTGATTATCATGTGATATATGCCCCAACATTCCATTTTTAACATGTTTTATCAAGACTATGTACGAATAGTCATATCGGTACAAACATCGAGTACTTTTTTTGGAACCAATTGGATAAGTGATCATGTGATTTAATCGTTATGTAAGTCTAACTTGCACGAAGCACTAAGGCCTAAACAAGTTACATTTGTGTCATTTTACATTAAGATACTGAACAGGTTCGGTTTTGTCGTATGCCACGCCGAACTTGTTGGTAGAATTTTTTAAATACGAGAAATTGTTGAGATCTGTGTGATGTTACAGGTTTAAAATAATGGCTGCATTTTTATGTTAAGTTTAAAAAGTAGTCAAATTACATTTACTGGCTATTTGACAGTAAATTTGAGGAATAATAAGCTTTATACCAATCTCAATAAATGCTATTGAAGTTACGTTGAATCGATGAACAAACTGTAACAAAACTTGCTGTAATTTGTTCCAGTTTGTTGTTTGCAAGCCCATCCGTAAGTAGCGTTGCTGAACTATCGATAGTTAACTTCGAAAAATAGTCACAATATCGATAATATTAATACGTTTTCAACCAATACTATCGATAGTATTGGATTTGGTGACTATCGATCCTATCGATAGGCCTATCGATATTGTGATTATTTTATGAGGTCGGTACTATCAACAATACTATCGACAGTTCGATATATTGCCGTAACGCTATCGGTAAGTACTCTGCAAAGCTTTCGCCGCCGGTCATCTGAACAACTTAGTAAAGTTGTTTTATTGTTACAACAGCTATAGCCGTTTACTATCGGCGAAAGTGTTAAGTAAAAAACTGGCAATCATTTTTCCTTTCTGCACGGTTGTGACTAAATCAAGCAAATTAATTAAATTTAATTATCACTTAATCCGTGACACTAATTTAGTTTAAGCGTATGGCAACACTAAACTTAGTGGTTTTACACTTGCAACACTACGAATATTGTTTGTATGTACAGTAGGGGAAATATATTCACGTACCACTTAAGAACCCTATCGCAATGACGCGACGCGTTAAACGCCAGGCTATGTCATACAAATGACATGCGTATGTCTCTACGACTAGGTTCTACGGTGGTACGTGTTTCAATTTCCTTGACTGTATGTGATTGAGCTTTGTAGCAGATTTTAGTGTAAGCATATAATATTTTTGTGGCACGTTTTAATCAATTACTATTATAATAATTATTTAAGCCATAAAGATCAAGTTTTACAAATTAGAATTAAATTAATTATTTTAATTTATAGAATGTCACGACGTGGTTTTAAGTGATTTAATTCAAAGTTTTTGTTTGAAAGTACAAATAATTTGTATTTGTAGTGTGTACAACATAAGTAATTATTACGTATTTTATTATCAACTTAACGTTTCATGCTTATTGCCGTCCTTTTCACTCTACATTAAGAGGGACGGGACACTTTAATAGTTGAAATTTAAGGGTGATACTGCATATCCTTTTAAAGTATATAATAATAGATAGCTATCCTCTTAAGCCACGTTTGTTATTTAATATTTTGTACGTTAAGTATCAAAAGACGCAATCCTTTTGGTGAAAATCGAACGGTTTTTTAACAGCCTAGTCACCATAGTTCATTTCATTTATTAATTATTCTCATTTTAGTTAAGCACTAATGTAGGTCTGTGTAAATAGTGTGAAGGCGTACGTCCGTCTTTTTGAATGTGCCTCTAATAAAAACTTTTATTGAACATTGTTGTTTTATTACGCGACCAATCGGAAACATCGAAATATCGATACTAGAAATCTCAAATGTCGTAAGGGACATGTTCCTTAATGTCCCTTACGACATTTGAGATTTCTGGTATCGATATGTCCAACGCTCGAAAAAAAGAGATCTACTCTCGAAAATACAGCGGGACATTTCTTCAGTCAGTGGAGATGACGTCACATTATCAAATGTCAGGCTCCCAATTCTAATACTATTCGAGATGTGTCAAAAAATGACAGATTTTGAAGGGATCTGACAGCATTTTTTGGCTTATCTCGAGTGTGACTTCATCTCTACGGTCGCGCGAATTGCCCCGCAGATCCCTTCAAAGTCTGTCAATTTTACATCTCAAATGCGGGATGAATCTTGAACGCCAGAATTGAGGGCCTGTAACTGACTACACAGTACAGTTCAGCAATTTGATTTCCAGAAGTGACATCGACTTGCATCAAAAATGCCATACTAAAATGAGCAGTCATTCTTAAAAATTATGAGCTCCTCTTTCGATCCCTTTTCACAGAATAAATAATAGTAGAAGTACAGAACTCTTTTAGAATAAGAACGGCGTTTAGGTAGAAGCAGCGTCCTACTGTATGCATCTCTGTTCATCGTATAACTGTTATTCATTCGCACGGGCAATTCAGTCGCGGCGGCCTTAGTACAGTGGTGCGCCGAACGACTTGTTTTTTTTTTTTTAAATAAAATAGGAAGGCAAACAAGCAAGTGGGTCACCTGATGGTAAGTGATCACCACCGCCTATAGACACCCGCAACACCAAAGAGACTGCAGATGCGTTGCCAACCCAAAGGGCTAAGATGAAATACCTCTTGTGCCAGTAACTACACCGGCTGTCTTGCTTTCCACGCCGGAACACAACAGTGCAAGCACTGCTGCTTAGCGGCTGGATTAGCGAGCAAGATGGCTGTGGTGACTTGTGGCTTATACGCCGCACCTGCCCATTTGCAAAGAAACTAATGCTTTTTTGTCTTTTGGTGCATACATTATGAAATCATTTACAAACAATGAATAAATAGAATTTGATGATAAGCATATTTATAACATTATCGGAACCTTAGCGCGATAAAAATATATTGTTGATTTACCTCGATGCCATCATCATGGCCGAAACGTCGAGGTTTATCAACAATATATTTTTATATAATAATATAATATGTGTGAAAGTCGCAAAAGTTTAAAACAATTTGATGATAAGCAATTAAGTAAAAGTTGCTTTGCTTTAGCATTCTGTTTAGGCTAGCTAGATCTTAATGCGACGGAAGGGAATCCTACACATTGTCATTGAAAGAAGTAAGAAAACGAAAAGAGTTTATATTATAGACTACCTACTTTATATCGATAGAAAACAATGACCAACTATAAATAAAATTAAAAATAAAACAATTTATTAAATTAATAATAAAACATATCAAATTAAACTAAACGTAATTACAAAATAAACATAAATTATTACTCAAAATTGCTGAACCCGGGTACTCTCATGCTTCTGTTTACAGAATTATAAGCTTAATAACATTGAAATATGGCTATTTTTTCCAATGCATTATCTTCAAATAGCTCAAATTTATCAAGGAATTTATTTTTAGAGAATCGCAAATAACCATTTGACAGCGATTCTCATTTTATTCGAACCTTTTTAAATAAATCAAGCATTAGAATTGGCATTGCAAGAGGATCCCTCAGGGCGCAGCAAAACAAAAATAACAAATACCTAATTGGGAACTTAAGAAAGGCTATCGCAACAAAACGCTATTTCACTTCTTGGCTAAGAGAACCTAAATAATTGCATTGTTTCAGTTGTATTCGAGCAACATTGTCAACAGGCACCACTTTGAAAGGCGAATGGTCATTTACAAAAACGCTGTCATGTTTCTTCGTTACTTGATCAACAGAGAAATCTTAGATCCAAATATTATTCATGCTTAGTATTTATGCCGATATAAATAGCATTATATTTCATTTGGTCCAAAGGGTCACAGGACAGGGAGGGGTCACCGGAGGGTCCACTGAAAGATGTCGAATCGTCCAACGATTTAATACCGCTATGTACATACACGACTACGCCTATATTAATTGTTCCACGCTATTCGCGGACAGTTCGAGCAGCCTCCAGGCCGCTTTGGGGTTCAGTTCCTGCGGATCCCGACACAGAACCCACACGTAGTTGACCCGCATGACCTTGTCGGGGTCACCTTCGATGACGTTGTTCTTCCCGTCTCTGACGCACATGATCTGCTGAGACTGGAAGGTGATGACTAGAACGGGTCCCTGGTCCATCATTTTACCCATAACTAGTTCTATCTGCTCGATGTCCAGGATCTTGGAGTCGAGACGGTAGCCCAGCTGCTTGCACTGTTTGATCGGAGTGGCTAGTATGTTGAACACACCCTCGTAGCACCAGTCTTTGAGTATGTCCAGGTCGCCTCTGACCATTGCTTCAAGTATGTTCGGGATGATGTCATTGGAGCAGTCGTCAAGGAACTTTTGGGCGGTGAAGTTGGGATCCACTTTGCAGATTTCGGTGAGCGTTTTGGACAGTTCCGTCTTCTCGAACAGGTTGCCGAACAGACTGCCGACCTTTTCTGTGACGAAACGCGACGCGCGGACCATCGGGTTGTCGGATTCCTCGTATTTTATTTTCCAATCTAATACCTGAACAGAAGAAAATTGTTACAATCATTTTTAAATCGAATATTCCGTGACAAGATTTGAATCAAATGAAATAATAAAATAAGTTAAACTACTTTGGTAAATGTTTATACAGACTATCACATCATTCACTAAACATTGAAGTCTTATTGGACTAATTTTGTCTCTTACGTCAAGCAGGGTCGGCAACTTGCGAGAGATACTTTTAGTGTGACAAGCGTCTATAGACTGCGGTATTTGCTTACTCCTAGACGAGCCGCATGCTAGTTGCCACACTCGTATAAAAGAACTTGGTTATGATCGGCGTACACCGCTGGATACAAAGGCATACGACAGTGTACGAGGTCCTCAGTGGCCCTAACATGACTGGCCAAGGTTAGGTTATCTCTATCTGCGTCTCTTTCTTATGACACTAGTTAGACAGAGACACAGGGAGGGGTTAAACTAAACCTGGGCTGTCATGTTAGGGCTGCTGGACACAGAATAAACAGTATAAGCGAAGTCACTTCAAACAAAAACGGCTTACAAGTATAAGAAACATTCTACTGTATGTGCCTCTCTGTTTCTCGTATAGCTCGCATTCATTTGCACGTGCAGCTACTCATTAGGGATTATGGATCATGATGAGAATGGGATAAGCCCGTCAAGCAATGTATAACGAATTGTCACTGTCACCTGTCGCCTGTATGAAATTGGGCCAAGTTACAAAATGTTCAGTTACTTCTGAGGCTGACCTTACCAATGCAGAGGTGAATAATTAATAGATACAGGCATTACTTCGCGGAGGTACATATCAACAAACTGGAACAAATTACCTTGCTACTTCACGTACATACATAATGTACGCCATTCGTTCAAGTAGCAGTCGTACTGTTTGATCTTGATGATGCCTCGTACAGACGCGAAACGCGCGTCGATCGTGTAGTTTTAGTATTTAGTGGTGGTGGTGTGTAGTTGAGTCTGTGTGATATATGTTGCTTCGTGTTGAAGCGGAGGGTGGGTTTTTGCATTAATATATATATATCGCACAGACGCAGCAATTTTGCACGAGGACGGCACTGGTTTCGCGGAGTAGCAAGGCAATTTGTTCCAGTTTGTTAATGCAGAGGTGCGCCGAACGGCTTGCAGCATCGCAAAGTGCGGCGCGCCACTGAGGCAGAGAAGGCTGGAAAGGGCTGAGTACCTTGTTGACGTACTGGTTGTTGTTCTTGAAGTCCTCCCACTGCTGGTAGAACTTGGAGTCTCGATGCAGCTCCATGCCCACAGTCTCCGTGTCCGGGGCGAACGTGCGGAACTCCTCCGCCACCTGCCCGGGGGAAGCGGCAAGATACAGATGCGAAAGGTTGTTAACGATTTTAACTGAAGGGTTACAAATGCATTTATCGTTATTAACGGTTAATTAACTGCATTTTTCCGACTGCTGCCAGTTGGAAGGGTATGTACAGTCAGCGTCAAATATATAAGAGCGGGCAAGGTCGTCAAAAATATCTGAACACGTCCGAGCGTATTTGACAATAGAGTCGAGTTCAGATATTTTTGACACCTTGCCCGCTCTGGTATATTTGACGCTGACTGTACGATTCGCACTTGGCCGGTTTTGTACAGTGTTAGTTTGTATTATTAATATTTTAGTTACGTTTATTGGTTAATGTTAACGTTTGATGACTTAAGTAACAACAAAAATAATATAGTAGTAGTTAGTTATTAGGTGCATTGTAACGGTAGTTAAATAGACATTTGGTTAAATAACGGTAGCTAATGAGTTCTTAACAACTATACGACAAGAGTTGAAGAGCGCTAGTGATGAAGGTTCATGTGAATGCAAAAAATAATTATAAATATTTACACACAGAATTTAAAAAGTTGCTTGCCCAATGTAAAAACAAAACTCCATTTTTTATGACGCCAATCAAAAGAATAAAAGATAAAGAATGATTCCCTCTTAAATAACAGAATGTTAAATTTCAAATTTATACTAAATATAACGTTACCTCAACTCGTTTTCGTAAGGAGAGGGGCGACGTGTAGACCCTGCCTTCCAACCCTCGGGGCGCTATTTCGTTTCTGACCACTTCCGTTGCCTGAAAGATAAAATTTTACTTTGTCAAGAAAGATTATGTGTTTGTTTATGGGCAGGCTGTAAAAATAAGATTATGCTCATCTGAACCCTAAGAATTAATATCACTCCACTTTTTTTCGGCCGTGGTCTACTCGTGACCACGGCCGTTGAAACATGGCCGAAACGTCGAGGTAAATTAACAATATACTTTTATCGCGTTAAAGTCCCGATAACGTTATAAATATGTGTGAAAATCGCGAAAGTTTAAAACAATTTTATCTACACATATATCATAAATGCTCTATAATGCGTTCAGAAACCGTAGGCAATGACCAGCATTATAACAACCAATATCATTAGGAGAATTTTTCTAATTTGTTTCTATATTTGTTCAAATTCATTTTTTATTACATTATTTTAATGTCTGCAGTCTATAGATATTTAATAGGTACCTAGCACTAGTAGCTAGTAGCAATGCAGGTCATTGCCCTTTGGCTTCTGAACCCATCATAGAGTACTTATGATATGTGTGTAGATAAAGTAATGTATGCAACTGTACATAATTAGGTCTTAAAACACTTGTGTGATCCTATTATGAAACTCGCTAACGCTCGTTTCATAAAACCACACTCGTGTTTTAAGACCCCTCATTATGCAACAGTTGCATAAAATACTATATTGATTCATTCATAGCTTTTGGATAGTAAAAATAAATAGATGAATAATAGAATAATTAAATATATGATATAAAAAAAAAAACTCATAATCTGATGATGAATAGTGACGCCGTAGGTAAATGAAGACTAGACCAATAGTTTACAAAAAAAACTATGCTTATTTGTATTGGTCACAGAAGTGTTACAGTAAAAATATAGCAGTACATTCTAATGCAACATTTAAATACATACATAGGCTGCTGAAAACATAACCCTTCCTTTTGGCTTTGCCGTAGTCAGGTAAAAAGGTACATAACTCTGTTCCCTGTTCTTGTAACATTAATTTGTTATGCATACATTTTTCTAATTAGAATCAATTCACTCTCCATCTGTCTTTTTGTCAAACAACCTATAGGATGTGGTCCGAATATCGTTAATTTGTAGTTACATCACATTAAAAATATTACAATTTGACATATTCGTTACAATACATAAAAAACTTACATTTGCAGTTGGAAAAGTATGCATGACTTACATTGATGTATGGGTGAATACTTTTTCAACTACAAAGTTAAGATTGTCTTTTAATCCAACAAACTAACAAAAAAAATTAAGGTACCGCAGTGCACAAGTCAGCCTCGCACTTGTCATTATCGTCCAGAATGCATCTACTACACTATAGGCCTGATGAAATGTAAATGAAGAAAATAATTCATACAAAAATTTTTTTATAGACTTAACCTGACCTGCCAAATCTGGGATCATGGTCAAAGCATACCCCAATTTAAAAAAGGGAAAAAAGGGCTAGGAGAATGAATCATAGTAATTTCAAATTATTACCTGTGATATGGTTTTAAATGCTGATGTCTGCCCAAGTTTCTGACTTCGGTCAGCTATACTCTCCGCGGCGTCTTTGGCGGTTTTCGAAAAATCTTCTGTAAACTTTCCTGAAATAGAGACAAAGACGTGTGTCAGATGAAATTGACCTTTTGACATGTCTCTGGTTGGCACAGAACACAACAGACAGACAGAACAGTGAGAAATTACATAAAGAGTAATGGACGTCTACATTAGTTACATAAAAAACATGAAATACAAATTTTAATGATAATGACAACCCTAAGTAAATTCTTGAGCATCTGGCGATACTCAAACCTGCAACCCCCTACCCAAAAGGGAGCTACATAAAAAATTAAGTTAAATGGATTTTATGAACAAATTTTCCATTGACTATACCCCAGTGCTAATTACAAAGGAAGAAACTAGTGTCTAAGATGCAGTATTTCATATTTTATTATTAATCATATGGTTGAACTTTTAACTTTCCAACTTTTTGCCAATGTTTTTGATGATTTATAATTTTTTTAAGCACTTAATAAACACAAAAGATACAGGAATATTCTAAATCAGCTGTTCCCCTGCAGCTTTGCTCACATGATATTATTCTCTTTACATTTTACAGGCTACAAGTATCCTATTTTATTATGCTGGTACAGTGGTCGGCAATCATTTGGCAGACAAGGGCCACTTAGTGGCAAAACAAAGTAAAGGCAGGCCGTTCTTGTTCATCATTTTTGACGCAATGTGGAAGCCTGTGGACCAATTTATAACCATAATATACTAGCATATAAAGTTTATTGTTAAAATTAAGATATAAAAAAACTCATTTGCTTGCTATGATCTTACCAGCTTTCTTAGCGATCTCAGTCTTGCCTGCCTCCTCCAATACATGTCCCATCTTCCCTTTAATCCCTTCGAGGGTCTCCTTCAAGACCTCGGAGCTTTTGGAAGCTTCTGACTCCACAGCATGGAACTTCTTCCGCGCCGCCTGCAGCGCTTCAGAGTTCTCCAGCTTCTGAGCTTCTTCTCTGAACTTCTTGATGTTATCCTTCATTTCCTTATTCTTTGCAATGTCATCTTTTATGTTCTCGATGATGGAGGAGAAGAAACCCTTCCGTGCCGAATAGTGCCGGCATTCTTGGAAGCGGGTTTGATACTGCAATAATTAAAGTTTTGAGTCATGTTAAGCTTTGTAAAAGTTTTTTTTTAAATCAATGTTGGACTTTGGCAAAGATTCTTACTTGGTCTGTTTTGACGGCGAAGGCTGTTGTCTTGATGTTAGCCGGCAGCACGGTTTTCCACCGCGCCGGACTGTAAAGCAATTGTCTACATGCATGCTGAAACATTAAAACACCCTCTATTTGATTCACAAGGACACTAGCGCATAACCTAAAAGAGGTATCTACTTTGAGGGGACTAAATTTACCATTTCGTGACTATACGGTCAAAGATCACTGGTTGCGGATTATATTGGTTTTATTAAATCTATTGTAATTGTATTTGTGTTTCGGAAAAATCAAATTTTATCAAGACATTGAAGACGATTCATTCATAATCCGTGCTATCTCCTGTCAAAAAGACCACAGACAATATTGATTTGACAGACAGCTATTTTGTTTGAGTCGTTCAATGAAATGTGGTATTCTTTAATTTAAAAAATACTGCTGTTTTTTGCTATTTGTCATTGATGAATTTAATCGAATTTTATTTATACAATAATTCTTGTTTAATTTAATGAATTATTGAATCTAATTATTTATACATTTACACTAACACAAAAAAAACTACGGAGTAACTACCATAGACAACTTATTGTAAGTTTACTTATTTCCTGCTTTCATTTTAAAGATTTTTGATAGTGTCTCTTTATTTTCCAACATTAGATTACCAAATTAAATTTTTCGTTACTACTCCGCGGTCAAAGAATTAGAAATGCTATATATTCTCAGCCTAAATGCACTCAAACGAGAAGTAATTTTCTCTGTTGCAAGTTTAAAAAAATGCCTGTTTCCGGTGTGATTCAGTTCTAGAAACATAAGAAAGTGTACATTTTCATTTATTTTCTGTCGTCATTTTTAGCCACGGTAACGTGTAGCGTTTGTTGAAATTAATTTTACTTTATGTTCGTATCGTACGTAGCCGATCGTAAACCGCGTTGTAATTGCACACGTTCTCTTTTCGGAGAGGATTCGCGAGGTGCTTCGTCATAGACAGTGGAAGGTACGTAAAATCGAAGCGAATTCGCAGACCATGTTGCTATGGTAGATTATTTATGTAGGTATTCTATCTAGATCCGTAGCGTAGACCACGTTTTTGCCAGCTGGTGCGTGCACTGCGGGAGGAGAGATTGGTTAGAATTAAATGATAGTGTTAGAATGATGGAATTAGTTGTTTTGGAGTGTCGATCGCGGTTGTTATACGAGTGTTTTGTGGATTGTGCCAGGTTTGCGCAGCCGGCGACTTCAGGAGCAGTGTTTCTGGTGCCAGCTTCAGTGAAGCCAGGATCACAACGATTCATCCAGTCTGTCAGCTCTCGTCCAGTGGGGCGTTACCGTTTTATATGACTTTAGCAAGATATATAGGTGAGTTTATTAATTACATATTTTGGTAATTGGAAGAAGCTTTAATCCTGCATGTATAGTAGCTGTAGGACTTAATGAGAATGCAGTTTTTTTATTTGTTGTCAAGCTTGTTTATCACGAGCATTCTTATCTTTGAACTTTAAAATTCTTATTGATGCAACTGATGCTTAGTGAATTGCATTTTGTAATTTTCTCATGTGAAATATAATTGACAAACTATTCATGCATCAGGACTAATCATTCTTGTGATCAAATATTGTGAAATAGCTTAACTAGACCATTTTTTTTTCTCCAAGTCATGCTTTTCCAATAAGTTTTATTTATGTTTACATCAAGGAAGCACAAGCCATGAGTGCACAACCAAACTGCTGCATAGGGGTTCAGACCTGGCCCAAGGGCCAAGGGGTACCAATTAGGCCAGTAGTAGCGTATAATTTAAACGTACAAAGCTATATTATGTTGGTACAATGTGTTAGCTAGCTATATCGACTTGGTACATTAGGTAAGACTTTAAAGCCAGTGTGGCCCCAGGTTTCTATTTAATTATCGTGAGAAGTGCTACAATTTGACATAACTTATTTTATTTTATTTATTGATTAACCAACTTACATGTACAGACATGCCACACATGAGAGTTATTGGTTACATAGTTATACATTTTGCAATAAATTATTTTGAAACATAAAAATGACCATACAAAATAAACGTTTTATCCATCTCACTAACAATACATACCTGCGTACATAAATGTAAAGTATTGGTTCGATCATAATTGTCATATTTTAGTATGCAAAAGCTTATTTATGCCAAACTGTAGCACCTGTAGCGTTTTTTAAATGGGGCTGGTTGGGAGACCCTTTAGAACATTTGATTGTAAGTTGACATACGTACATGTGTCAAGTGGTGCAGCTGTGCTGATAGCCTGTAGCACAACACACTGCGACAGGCATTATCAATCAGTGTGTCTCTCCCTTACTAGGCCAATAGGAGAGACACTAAGGTACAGTCAGCGTCAAATATACCAGAGCGGGCAAGGTGTCAAAAATATCTGAACTCGACTCTATTGTCAAATACGCTCGGGCGTGTTCAGATATTTTTGACCACCTTGCCTGCTCTGGTATATTTGCCGTTGACTGTACAAGATAATAAGTATGTGTGGTAGCTGTTCTAGTTGATATACCAATACAAGAGCAAATATAAGCCTATACCCAATTTTTTTTGTCTGTATTTTAAAGGAAAGTACAGAGATTCAGTAGAAAAACACTTATATTTTATCTTGTCTGTACATTGCATAGAACATGCACAGCTGTTAAAAAATTTAAATGACATTTTTTAGTTCCTAAACAACTGGATGGATAATTGACATTTTCAGCGTAGAGATGATTTTTGCTAATGTCTATTTAAATAAGCTTTCAAGTAAAGTAAATTCAGCTTGTAGCTTGATTAAACAGCTCATTACATAAAATAACTTCATCAAATACATACTCTTGTTGAGAATGAGCATAAAGCAAAAGCAAACTTGAAATAGGGCCTTTAATATGGGTCTTCCACTTGGTCAAAGTCAAAGTCAAAATATATTTATTCAAGGCTTACAGGAAACACTTATGAATGTCGGAAAATTTACCACCGGTTCAGAAAAACCTCTGATGAGAAGATACCGGCAAGAAACTCAATTAAATTCTTTTTTTTACATCTTAAATATTTAATATAGTTGGTATACAACATTTGGAGCCAGGGATCGCCAATGCAAGTCGGGATTATTTCCAAAATTAACTGTAGACAAGTCAATGAAGTCAGTCGTTATTGGCAAAATCCATTTCAACCTAGAGATGGGAAAGCCGTAATAAAAAAAAGTCAACAAAGGTTCCACGTTATAATAATATGAAGAGCTATATTTAATGCTCATGGGTGCCGGCAAAAGGGTGCAAGGGGAGGGGTGCGCTTACAACCCCCGTCGTCAAGGAAATTCACACAAAAAAAATGCTTTTTATTACTTTATAGTAGAGATGCCACGAATATTCGGCAACTATTCGGTATTCGGCCTATTCGGCCACTTTTTTTGCTATTCGGTATTCGGCCGAATAGTATGTACTATTCGGCCGAATACCGAATAGCAAATCATGTAAAAAGAGACATGTTGTTTTACTCAAAATTATGTATTTATTTCCAAATTACAACATTTTAGTAGTTAAAATTAATCAGTGGTAAGTTGTGATGGATAAAAACGAGCTTTTCAGCATTTTTTGGTAGCAAACGATTGCGCTTTTCATCGTAAACGTTACCAGCCTCAGAAAATAACCTCTCACTATAAACGCTACTTCCAGGCGAAGAAAGATAAACTTTTGCAAATTTCGAAAGGTTCGGGTATTGTTAAACTTCTTAGCAAAATAGTAATTAAGTTTCACTTTACGTATTATTTGTATACTAACCATAGAATTAACTAGAAGGAGTGTTCAACTAAAATGTCATACCCGGCGCGGTGTCCAAAAGCAATGCGCACGTCCCGCGCAAGCCCCGCCCCCCGCCCGCGTAATGTTGCCAGCTCGTAAGCAGTTCCACACTTTTTGTGGAAACATTGCACCCACCCAGGACACTTGTTAAAAATATTTAACAAATATATTTATTTAGGCATAGGGCATAAACTAACGTTGTATACAACTAGTATTCAATCATTTTACCCAGTTGCTTTAAAATCGTTTAGTTAAGTTTAGTTAGTCATACAAATAATAAAACATGGATTCAAAGTCTAAGTCTAAATCTTTTTAATTATTCTTTCCAAAAATATAAATATTTTATTTTTTATCTGCCACTTTGAAAGCTCCGTGAGAAGAAGTGGCAAGAACTCTACGGCATTTTTAAAGAAAAATCGGTATAATTAATAACAAAATAAACAAACTGGAACAAATTACCTTGCTACTCCGCGAAACCAGTGCCGGACTCGAGCAAAATAGCTGCGTCTGTGCGACATATATATATATATATATATATATATATATATATATATATATATATATATATATGTTCATGCAAAAACCCACCCTCCTCCGCTTCCACATGAAACAACCTATATCACACAGACTCAACTACACACCACCACCACTAAACACTAAAACTACACGATCGACGCGCGTTTCGCCTCAATACGAGGCATCATCAAGATCAAAGGAACGGTACGACCGCTCGCTACTTGAACGAATGGCGTACTGACAAACTCAAACATTTTTCTTTAATCCCACCTTCCGAACATATATATATATATATATATATATATACACACACACATATATATATGTCGCACAGACGCAGCTATTTTGCACGATTCCGGCACTGGTTTCGCGGAGTAGCAAGGTAATTTGTTCCAGTTTGTTGATATGGACCTCCGCAAAGTAACGCCTGAATCTATTAATTAACAAAATAAACTTAACAAAACTAATTCAACATACTTTGTTGAAACAGCTTGATAGATGAGCAATTCACTCCGAGGCTTTATCTTTAAAATACCGCACCAGCGGATAGAGGACGCCAATAAAAAATAAGTAAAGGGTACACATTTCTGATCTTGGGGACTTTAATAGTAGATTGTTTAACGAGGGGTGAAAGACACCTATTACATATGAGATGTATAATGGACTTTCTTAATGTTAAATAATAATAATTTAAAATGTGACGTGTAATGAATGATTATGATTATGATTATGATGTTTACTTACCGCAAATGTGCCGCCAGATATTATATTCTGCTGGCTTATCAGCTATGTAACGCTCCATTTTCCGAATATAAGAGATAAAAATATTTTTCATATAATGTCCCCTTTTTTCTTTGCAAAATCAATTTGAATGTTCCTTATATTGAAAAGCTCTGTTTCCCGCCTTTTTTTTCATTTCGTGGTACTGTACTACCAGGCCGCATGCAGCTGAAAATCCGGATTTTTCGGTTATTTTCGAATTTCGAAGAATCCGGATCGCAATCTCTACAGCTAACAATGATATAAATCATCCTCTTTAACAATTCGTCACGATCTAAATTCGAATTCGTACACAGCGACGGTCGATATGTTATTCCCAGTTGTTGTATATATTCACATACACACGGTATTTTCACCCTCTTAATCCAAATTAATATTTTTGAAAAAAAAAATGTTATGGAATATTAGTTTATGCAACTTAATAATGAAAATTGGTGGTGGTCCCTATCTCTGAACAATTTAAAAAAATGCTAATTAAAATATTACCATTTAAAGCGACAATTGGATGTTAATATTTTTTTACCAATAAACCTAAGTTACTTACGTATTCTATTCAAGTTTCATAAAAATCGGTTCTGTAGTTTAGATAAAATAAAATAAAAATATTTTTTTTCCTCATAAACCTGTGGCATTTTAGGGTTAATATTTGGTGAATCAGCATCTTATATCTGGGCCAATAAATCTGGGCAATCAATTGACGTCTGGGGACGATTCCCCATACTTACACGGTTGATCCCATTTTTGACTACACTGGCAACACAAAATGGACGCCCTATTTTCCAAGTCAATCACAATAAGTAAAATTAATTAAATAATTAAATAAATTCACTTTTAATAGAGCTACTAGCAGATGAAATGTGGTCCTATCCTGTTTTTTTGTATGTCCAGCAGCATTTTTGCTTGAAGGAACGACACAAGACGGCATTTTACAATTAAAATTGGCATTAGTACAATACGTCATGACGCGCTACTTGCAAAGGAGCGACTAAGCGCAATAAAGTGCAACCACTCCATTTAAGAGTGGTTTTAGTTGCCTCAGTTTTAGGCGCGCTGGTGGTTTCTGGTTAATTCTATGATACTAACAAAGCGCTCCGTGACGCGACGCAACGAGAAAAACAGGTTGTGACTTGTCTTATTCCAGCTAACGCGCCCCCACCAAGCATGTACTTCGCGCCGAATATTCGGCGCTTCGGCCGACAGCGTTGCCGAATATTCGGTATTCGGTATTCGGCCAATTCACTATTCGTGGCATCTCTACTTTATAGTACAGTATGTAGATGCAAATTCATATAAAAAATGCTCCCCGAAATCATACATGGTCATATGTGGTATTACTTCTAATTCATTGCCACAGGGACTGAAAATTTTATTTACCAACTCTAATGATATTTTCGTCTTGAAACCTGTTTATCAAATAAAACAGACCTTTAATTAATTACAAGCACTTTGTGTGATATAAATTGATTTTTAATGCATACCAAATTTGGGAACAATCCGACCACTGGAAGTGATTTTAAATTTGTCTTGCAAGATTTGAACTAAACTAAAAATACATACACGTGAAGTTAAAACTAGTAAAAACATGTATGTATGCATCTATGCAAATTCTTTATTGTATAAAAAACATTAATGGCATGCTTCTTGAAATTTTATAAATCATCATAAATCATGTAACATTATTTATCTACACACATATCATTAGTGCTCTATAATGCGCTCAGTAACCGTAGGAAATGACCAGCATTATTACAACCAATTTAATTATGAGAACTTTCTTGTCTGTGGTAGTAGGTAAATCTGTACTTTAATAGTCATTACAATTAAAACACTCCTGTGAACCTATTATGAAACTCGCTGACGCTCGTATTATAAAACCACACTCGTGTTTTAAGGCCTCTCATTATATAGCAGTCGCATAAACTACTATTATGGATGACTCCCTACTACTGAGTAGATTAACATATTCTGATCATATTTACACAGTTTACCTCTAAATAACCACCGCAAACCTTGGATTGGAACATGAGAAGTAGTTATTTAATAGCCTCTGAAGGGAAACTTGGGGGGGCGTACGTACCCCCACCGCGATCGATGCGCATTTTGCTGGCTGCAAATGGGTATCTATTCGTCTCTTAACATAATTCTATGCTTGATAAATAATCGATTTATTTAAACCCTAAAAAAAATCATACCGCGTTAATTACTTGGGGCATCCCTAAAAATTTCCACATGACAGAAATCAAATCAAATGTTTATCAAATCAGCCTACCTACCCTGCTTCAGACGGATGCGTGAAACATAGCTTGTACTAAACTTAGTAGCGCAAAACTTGAACCATGCACCGTGTGAGGTACCAAATGTGGTACACGGTTTATCACGATGGGTACTGCAGGCGTGGTTAATGCTGCTGTGTGGCAAAGTTTTATTTAGCTCTACTTTTGTTGTAACTTATAAAAAAAATGGGTTATGGTTTTGACCCCACTTGTTATCCGATTGGCCTCTTTATACTAATTTTCTGTATAAAGGACTTATATACGGACGTCGTAAACGTAACAAATTTATCGTTTATTTATCCAAAATAGGGTAAAGTCAATCAGGGGAATATCTCAGCGTTAAAAAAACTTTGGAGTATTCATCTCTTTCGCACACGCCGACTTGAAAGGGATATAGAATTTACGTCCCTTCAAAAGCTTGCAAGACAGGGCCTTCAGTGTAGTTAAATAGAAGTAGTAAAAACTACAACTTTCCCTATCATGATGCGACATGCAAGCAGAGTACCATATGTGGTACACTACACCATACTGGCCGTGACACGTGTTTAGCTTGGTCCCAGTAACGTTGGTGCAGTGCTCCCACCCCGATCGATACGCATCCGCCGAGCCTGCAAATATCGCGTTACTACATTAAATGGCGGATGGAAGACTGTCCCGTAATAGGACGTGGGATGCTTTGTCGTCCAGCGAGCTATTTCAAGTTCCAGCCTTTAGCATTTGAAATGGTTACATACCAATTTCTTACGTTGTGGCGACCTGTAGACGTTGAAACAACAATCAAAACTGTTTACATCACGTTTGTCGTAACGAATATGACCAGCCACAAGATGGGCCGATGACCTCATACAGGTGGCAGGAAGGCGCTGGTTGCATGCTGCTTTCAACCGGTCACTTCGGAAATCCATGGAGGAGGCCTATGTTCAACAGTGGACTTCTTGTGGCTGAGTTGATGATGATGTAACGAATCTAATTCCCGTAGTTTCGAGCCCTTTTGAGGACTCATGTTCGCGTTCTTTCGTGCCCTGAAAAAGACTCTAAACTTCGGGAATTAATTCATTACAATACACACGATACAAAACGTTTTAATAATTCAATTTCAATGGTTCCAAGCCACTAAGCCCAAATGGCTTGTGCCTTTATCGTTTGTCCTAAAGATTTCTTGTTGCAGTGGTAATTATCTGGACGGTTAACAATAAACGTAACCTATTGAGTTCTTCATCATATTTAAAAAAACATAAAGTTAACATTTAGTTTATAATGAAGTTTCGGGCTTGTGATAGGTAGAGGTAGGATCCTGTTTGGAATAGTACTTTTTGATCACCGACAATTCATTTTCGACTAGCTGCAAAATTATTCTGCCGATTCTAGAATATGTTTTTCTGCTGAACAAAACTTCAATATTCTGCCAACCGTTCTAACGAAGCCTTTATTTATCGACGGCTATTTGCACGTAAACCCTTGTACCCACAGAAATGTCATATTCTGATATCGTAGCAAGATATGTCATATCGACAGCGTTTCTCTAGAGTAATTCGATATTGCTCATTTTTATCGCAAATATACGAGTTGGTCCTGTCTGTCACTCGGGGTGATCCCGGCGGCATGATTCCATTACTTACGCCGCCTCAACTGGCTTTGACGTAAATGCCGCAGTATAAAAACGAAAAAATATAGCATTACTGTGGGAATGTAGGTTTTGTTCACATACTAATATAATAAATTGCCTTTCTCCAAGAAAACTGACTTGCACAGTGACGTCTAGTGCTTTCCATCTACAGTAATAAGGGATGAGATCACGGTTTCGAGTTCAAGCTCCTTGACTGTTGCATGATAATGGGAAGGCACTATCATTTGTTTGATTTTAGTAAGTAAAAGGTTAGCTCAATTAGTAATTTAATTATTATACACTCGCACGGGTACAAGTAGGATAGAATGCACATAACAAAACTTTTCTAAAAAGATCTAAATTACAATGAAAACCGTATGAAAGTCCGTTGCGTGGTTTAGAAGGACTAAGCGGCCGAAAATATGAAAACAAAAGATTAATCCCTTTAAAAAACCTGCCCCTGTCGATGTTTTTCCAGCGAGGAAAAGCGTATAAACAGGTTCTTGCTGGGTTGGCGACCAACTCAGCAAGAACCTGTGCTGCTGCTTGCTGGCCTGGTCTGGTTTTGCAACTTGCAAGCGTCCATAGGCGACGACAATTGTTTACCATAAGGCTAGCCACATGCAAGTTTTCCAACGACGTGTTATAAAAGAAACCTTGTGTCTTATTTCGACATGGTATCCATCCATAACGAGCGAATCGATTTGCTAGAAGAGATTCAATCAACGTCTCGTTGCGAAGTTATCGACGACGGTTGATTAATTATTAATTAAACAACGCTGACCTTGGGAAAACAATAAAAACGGCTAAAAGGAAAATCGTACGTTTAAGTACACAATGTGTGTGTCTGTTTAGAACTAACTCTACGCTGAGAATTATTTTAGTTCAGGTTCGGTTTGACGTAATTTGTTGTTTGACTGGTAGAGAATGCCTTAAAGCATTGAGTCCACCTTTTGTACATGTTACTTTTCATTTCGTGCAACATAGTTTATTTTAAAACGTAAATATATCTTGAATTCTACTTAAATTCCAAGCTGACGCATTCTTCAAAGATGCTTTGAGAGGAAGTTTGGTTTTGTCTAGCCAAATGATAATTCATTGCCGGCAACGCTCATATGTAATGCAGATTTGGTTCTATCGCACGTGCTGCTGTTACAAGTTTGCAGTCATTTGAACGCACTTGTGCGTTTTCAGCGACTGGCGTTAGTTCGAGTAACAATGCCGACATTGTTTGCGGTAAACAGTCTAGCTTCGTCGAGGGCGCCGAGCTTCTCTAGGGCGTAGTCCACACTTGTATCATAACCGCGTGTCAGGATCAGGCGTATCGTATCGAGGACTCTTATCCTAAGGGCCCATTTACACGAAGCGAGTTGCATTACATTGCGAGGCTCGATTTATCGATCGACCACGCTATACCTCGGTAGACCGCAATATACCTAATGCAACTTGCGTACGAGAACTTGCTCCTTGTAAATAGCCTTTAAATATGGACGCTCACTTTGGTCATAATGTATCACAAGCATTGTCGTGAAAAACACGTCCATACTTAACCCATTTAGTCGTAGCCTAACAGAGTTTCGTATCTCACCATTCGCAACACCTTATCGGTAAAACTTGCTGTAGTTTGGACTCTACAATTTTTTGTGATCGTCCGTCATTGTAGAGTTGCGTTTTGTTCCAATGTCTTCTCTTGTGATTGCTCAACAAATTTTTAAGATAATGTGTGCATGTCTTACAGTATGTATGTATGTATGTAAATTCTTTATTGTACAAAAAAAAACATAAATGACAAAAAGAGATAAAGTGATGTACAAAGGCGAACTTATCCCTTTAAGGGATCTCTTCCAGTTAACCTTTGAGTGGATGAAAGGAGTATCATAGCAGGGACCGACAAAGACCAAGAGTTTATCAAAAACAGCAGCAGTTTATAGTGATAGCAAAGAGAAAAAATTCACGTTATGCCACGAGATCGCCCGAATCGATCGTGCTTGTAGCACCGCCGCGAAGCACGCGGAGACGTAATGAGACCTGTGTGCTAACTTAATGCTAGACGCGAAAGGTAGTTCGTTGACCCGCGTGACATAACCGCGATTCGGCAGTGCTCGCTACATTTGGTTAACTCTGCGTTTGGGTTCGAACTCGCTTCACTTCACGCGATGTTCACTCGGTCCTTACTTGTCATGAATGTTTCATTCAACATGTTAGCCGTGATGGTTTAGCCTTTATCAAGCCCTTTATCATCTTGGGTCGCAGTAACATTTCCCTGTCTCTATTTTGTTCTCATATCATTCGTTGCATTTGCCTGTATTAAGGTTTGTTTTAAAGAAAATTTACTGTCTTGCGAAGCCAAGTAATTTTTAATTTATATTAGCTTTTGCACGTGGCTTAGTCCACGAGGAGAGCTTTAATTTGATATAGTGTCCTCCCTTTATCCCAGTTAGTTATCCGCCTACCTAATCCTATCATTATCAAACTCTGGGATTGGGGAATATTCTAACGGAGAGTCACAATTACTTTCATAATAAACAAACGTTATCGTTCATTCAAGATAATTATGTGTTCGAAAGCTTTGTTACTATAAAAGATACCCGTACAATCTTTTGTAGATAGTTCAATTCTTGGACGATAAGCCTCTTGTTGTCACTTGCTATTCGAAAGTGTCTGGCTCCACTAATCATTACGAACGTGAATGTCAGTTATGCAATTACTGTTTACGCGTAAGCTTTAACGCGCATGTATAATAAACCAATGTATTTATATCATGACCTAAGAGAAGCTCTTGATCAGAAAATTACGGTAATCTTCGGTCATTTCCAGACGGGTTCTTCCCCAATAAAATGACCTCATCTCTTCTAAATTGTTAGTATTCTTCAAATTCAGGCTGTTCTTTAATTACTGTTCTCGAATAGAAGACTACTTCTGAAAAAGTACAGAGTCGTGGATGGACTATAAATTTTTCTGAATATTCTATACTAGCTTTTACCCACGGCTGTGCTCGCATGACTTTATGTACGTTTTTCGCGTTTATAACATTAGTAGGATTAATAGTAATCTAATTTTTAAAGTAATGTAAGTCCCGCCATCTCATTCCGTTTATAATTGGATACACTACACTCGCAATTTCAATTTCACGCAACGTGTAGCAACGAGGCTGTTCAGCGTAAAGGTCGTGCACGCGACACGCACCGTGCAGCAGACACGCCTATCGATCCTGTCCCCCGTGATGTCATCCCCGGCGCAACATCTACGGGAACGTTTCCAAACAAATGTAGGGACCATTTTGTAACCCAAGCTGCGTATAAAACCAGTTCGGTTATAGCATTGAGCTCTGGTTTTGTTAACAGATATGCCCTCGATTTGACATCCCTGTGGCCTTTTGTTAGATTACTCTGGAACTCCCCTTTCACCTCTGGCTTTGAACTGTTCACGCCAATATCTTAATGATACGAATCGTTTCAATGAATCATCTTCGTGATGAAGCAAATCTTTGCAAATCGGTCCTAATTCTTTTAAGTATTTATCCAGCTGCGAGAACAATTGACCCATGCGCCGAGTTTCTTCCGATACTAAATGTGTATCGTCAAATTGCTTCATTATATCCCCGTCTGCGATGGGAATGCCTATTGTTCCCGGACTTTGTCTTGCGTCTATTGTTCTGGCTTTTTCGGCTCAGCCGTTTTAAGTATATCCCAGATTATGCGATTAATTTTATAGCTCCATTACTTGCGGATCGCGTTTTGTTAATCACATAAACGAGCCGTTTTAATTATGAATTTCGTTGCAACCGAGGCTCGGTCTAAATCGCAATTTGCGTAGCTCTTGAAATTTTTGCTACGTTTTATTTCGTTCCAGTAGGTTTCGCAGTCAGGTTTGAATTAAATTTTGCCTTAAATATGCGAACATTTCTCTGCAGCCATTTAATTTTACGGCTCTGCTCATTGACCCGTTTTTCCTCGTGTCAGGCTCTTAAAGTCCTGGTCGTTCAGTTTTCCACTTCTACTTGAAAATGGTCAGTGTTGTTTTAATTGGATTTAACACTGCATTCCCTTGATAATTTTCCCAAAAAAGTAGGCTAGGAAAGTGGTGGTGCGTCAGCGTTTGTGGGGATGTTAATTTTTTTAAAGTACGTTGCGCTTGTCTAGGGGCTCGGGGCCGACAATCGATATCCCGCGCCGCGCATGTGCGGCCCACCGTAGGCCTTTAGCGTCCACAGGCCTCCCAGGCTCCAAGCACATCGAGAATCATTTTAGACATCCATTGTTCGCTTCGGGGCCTTTTTTCCTTTTTCAAATAAAGGGGTTTGAGGTTTCGCTCTCTGACTCGAGTGGTGGTGGCTTTTGTGTTTCGACCTTTTGAGTTATTCTACTTTTGTAACCGCTGAAATCTAATACAATGAATGGCGAGACTTAGCATATCAAACTACAACAAATGCTTGGGAAACACGAGACTTTATTTACAAATGACGCTATTTACTGGGGTGCTGAGAATTTCCTTTTTCTTTCATTGACATACTGAAAATAAAATTGATCTGTTTGTTATTAGGTCATGCTAAGCGTTAAATTGCATAAAAAGCCAGGTACTCGCTTCGAGTAATTAGTCATTCATTAGAAAACCTTGTAACTGCCTCGGATCGCTTAACGCTTCTTACTTGTAGGTTTCAATATTGAATTTGAATTGAAGTCGATTTTTTTTAATGTAATTTAAAGGTGCTGTAAGGATAGGTTTTTCTACATGGAGACTAAATGTTTTTCGGCAATCCAAACAGCTGGTTTTGTATAGAACGTGACTCGCTTTACTTTTACTTGTGTGTAAGTAAGTGTACCTTGAAATCTTGAAATGTTGAAGTAAAAAATTCTACATTTGATACCGCAGTTTTTTTTTTAAATTTGAATATTTATTGCGTAATGTCGCTGCAGTATTTAATTGAAACTAGGAAACTAGGCCCGCAAAATGAATGCTAACGTTCTGATAGATTTCCCAATTCCCATTTATCGTGGTCTGGTCGCGTCGTGTCACTCCTAAACAGGCAATTTTTTTTAAACAAAAATGCACTTGTATGACAAACTTTAACATAAGATCCTACCGCTAGGACAGGCCACCTTTTTTTTATATAAGTAGCAAGTCGTCTGTTTAGCGACTGGGGTATGTTAACTGCTACCTCTGCGAACTCATTAACTGCCGGGAACGCTTAAACGCGTCTACGTTACGTTCACTCAATTCCGCTGTCACAATTTTGATGTCATTTGAACTCGCATTGCGTCTGTGGCGTTTGAAAGTTCAAAAACCGGCCAAGTGCGAGTCGGACTCGCGCATCGAGGGTTCCGTCATCAAGAACATCTAGTATCGCATTTTTTTTGCTTTGCGAGACAAAAAAAAAGTATGTTTATTTACAACAAATTTACGGTTTTCGGATTTATTGTTTTATTTGTGCTGTGAGATCTTGCTTCTTGCCAAATTTCATAGTTCTAGGTCAACGGGAAGTACCCCATAGGTTTTTGAGTGTCTTGCGAATGTATGAAACATGAGGTTTAAACGGCCGTATCTTTTGATTGCGTTGACTTAGAAGTTTGATTTTTTCACGGCTCTAAGGGACTGCAGACCTGAGTATTTGATATTAATTTCAACTAAATACCTCCTCGCGTTCTTGAGAAAAATGGTCTTGACAGACAGACGGACAACAAAGTCATCCTATAAGGGTTCCGTATTTCCTTTTGAAGTAATTAACCCTAAAACAATGCGCACGCTTAGTATTAAACAGACTCAATTCTGAATATGACATTTCCCAAAATTAAACCCTATGTCTTTCAGTTAAAGTGATATTTTGGGACGTGTATGTTTCAGAAATGGGTCGCTTTAATACTAAGCGTGCGAATGGCAACAGCGAATGCTTCAGAACCGTGTCGGTGTGATGAAAAATGATAAAATCTAATCACGTATCAAACTTAGGTATCCTGCGTAAGAGAGGCGCGTGGCAGCGCAGCATCCGATTTATGCCCGAGTGACAAGACTTATCGATCTGCGGTTTACTCTGCTCGAATACTTTGCTGCCACGTGTTTTATTTACGCCCCATACATATTTTAGCTTTGCGGTTGGGAGAACAGTACGTGCTTGTGTTTAAATCGACAAGCAGGAGTTTGTATTAGGTACAGTCAAGGAATTAAATTTCCAACCCACCTAAGGTTCAATAGCATATGGCAAACTGTCACCATAAGAGCTATAGAGCAAGACGTTAGTTTGACATATCGACCTTAATGCATTGCGAATGTCAGACGACATTTCAACGAAATGGGTAGGGAATTAAATTCCTTGACTGTACCTAAACAACTTACGAGAGATAATGCGTATGAAATGGTTATGGGATTTGTATCGTTTCTTTACATACTTAGTAGGTATCGAACAAAGTCGCTTTCTGCCTCTGTTCTCATCGTATCGTCGGCCGGCTAGTCCTTCTGAACCACGCAACGGAACTCAAAAGGGTTTATGTGCAGTCAGTCTCAGAAGTAGCTAAACACTTAAGAACCTTGTCGTAGTAACTCATGAAATGAAAGTTGCTGGAATTCGTCACATAACTGTCAGCGACAAGGTACTAAAATGTTCAGCTATTTGTGAATTGCACCCATGCAAAAAGCCTCGGGTTGCTGGTAGAGTATAGACTTACCCCCTTATTCATAAACGCTTCGTAAACGTTTGTTTAACATGTTTTATGTCTTTATCGTCATTGTGACATTTGCCCTCAAATGAAAGGGACAAAACATTTGTTAGCTTAAAAAGATTGTTAATATTTTATGAGTAAGGGGGTAACAAATTAACTTACTTAAAGGCACTTTCAACATAATGGAACTCGACATTTTGCAAGTTCAAAATTTTAAAAATTCAACACTAGGCCGGAAGGCACTCAAGTTACAGCCTGTTAATTAGTTACAGGTGTTTAGACTAGACACTACGAAGGATGTCAAGTAGAACAAGCTACTTAACGGTTATACATATGTTTAGCTTTATAGGGATATTTCGAATAAAAGTCTAAGAAAGTATTTAGAATTCATTTGTTGTATCAGCAACAAGGTCTCAATTGAACCACTCCAGATTCAAATTACAGACGCAATACCAACGCAAAGAAAAATCTTTGGCAGAACTTTAATCTGCAATCTAGGCGTTTCGTGTCTTGTCTCGCCAATTGAGCTACAGGTGACCCTGCCGGGCGCTGGTAATTTTTCACTGTAACCTGTTTTTAGGTTTTTCGGTCCTAGCATTCTTGGTTTTTGAGAGTTTACTACTCTCGTTTCAGTCGTCCTGGTGCATAACATGTTTGTTCGAACCGAAGCAGATTATCGTACCAGAGACGGATTTTATGGAAAGTTATCAATAATCTTCACACCCTCTGAAGAACACAGCGCCATTAACATTAAAAAAAATCCCCTGTCTCTAGGATTTAACTATATTTTGTATAGATATTCCGTGTTCACGTAATATATCCGTTAGTATAGAAATAGAAACGTCTATACAGCAAAATATCCTAATCTAGCTTAATATCCAAATGAAGTAACGTGCCAATTTTATCCTTTTAATGTTTTTTTGTCTTATAAATATGTATGTATGTCTTTAAGGTATTTTGTCTATGGGCCTATGCAGCCTGAAATAAATGGTCCTATTCTATTCTAAAATTCAAAACCGCAAAAAAAGCTGATTGACCATCGAAGTAGCACATTGTCAAATCATAACATTTTGATACCTACTTACTCTTTAAGATTGAGCTTTTTGACCGACATTAAGTATTTTTGTTTTGGTCTTTTGAATGTTCGAAAATTTACATATTTTAACATGATGAAACTATAAGCTAATAACTAGATTTTTTACGGTTTGGGCATGTTCACATAATGGCAGTTTTATTTATAGAGACATTTTGCTGCATAGACCATAACTATTGTGTTGGTCATTTTTGTACATAGACGTTTCGTCAATACTTACTATAATGCTATCGTATTTTCCAAATATGCCCCTCGTCATTAGCGAATGGTGGCACAATGGTATCATCTGATGGCGGCATTGGAAGCGTTGCGCCGGCGACCGGAAGTCTGCACGCGTATCGATGTTTAGACACGCCGCCGGATGCTTGGCGTGACGCGATACCAGAAAACTGTTTGCACTATGAGGGCTTTATCGGATTCGCGTTTTTCGCGAATTGTTATGTGGAACTGTATTTCGTTAGATATTGTTGTAATAGTAAATTTTTGTTCACTTTCGACAACAAAATTCGTAATTCTGGAAAGCATAGTTATATAAATTGTTATGAAAAGAGTGCTTTTATTTGAGGTAAAAGCGCTCTGGAGGGTTTAGTTGAGGGCACTCTTTACCTTCCCTCGTTATTAAGTTAGAGCGATACGCCAGCGAGGGGATAAGGTAATTACTTACATATATGTGTTTAGTATTTACCTAAATAACAAATTAGTAAATCAGATTATTTACCTAAATAACAAATTAGTAAATCAGATTTTTTGGGAATTACGACGGTCAAGAAATGAGATGAAAATGAAATCTTTGGTTTTTTTTTATAGTATAGGGGGCAAACGAGCAGACGGTGTGCCAGTGCTAGTCACCGTTGTATTGTTATGATGGGCTTAGTGCACCATTACTGTAAATACACTCCACATTTTACGGCGGCGTTAAGCTCTTTGCCTACTTTTAAATTCACCAAACTTGTTTTGTATTAACTTAAAAAATGACAGTCGAATTGAGAACTTCCTCTTTTTTTGAAGTCGGTTAAAAATAACTGGCTCTACTACTTTGTACCCTTTTAGATTTTACTCAGATTTGAAAACACATTTGATTTGAGTGGGAGTTGTATCTTTAAAAAAAGAACCTTCGGTCGGACGATCAAGCACAGTTGAACCGAGCCGTGGCCAGCGGCCCTAACATGACAGCCCAGGTTTAATTCAACCCCTCCCTGCGTCTCTATCTAACTAGTGTCATAAGAAAGGGACGCAGATAGAGATAAACTAACCTTGGCCAGTCATGTTAGGGCCGCTGTAGTAAATCAGAGCACTACTGCGGTAATATGACACCGTCGCTGGCTCGGGAACCTTAGCCGGGATTAGCAAATGGATTATTGATTGTGTCAGTCTTACGAATCCATTAGCCTAGGGGCTCTAAGACGCGTCCATTAGAAGCTGTTACTTGAAATGGTGGAGTCTGGTAGTGGTCTTCTTTTTTAAACAAAATATATAAAATTTAAGAATAAAAAAAAAGGTTATCAATCCATCAAGTTTGTAATAAACAAGTTGTGTGACTTGTCAATTATCAGACGTCTCACCATTCCGATATTTTTGATAGCCAAAGATTAAAAAAGAACCCGCAGTCTCTTATCACTCACACCTTAATCGTACGAAGCCGTCAATGAAATGTCGGTCGCTGTACACGGCAAATAAACAACGGATATTGTCGCGTAACGTAACCGACACTTTGTTGTCTGTCGTGTCACGTAACATCCTGCCCGCTGTTATCGTTGTGCTTTACCAGCGTAAATTGCATCGTTGGCTTGACACAGCGGCCATCTTGCTAAATCTAATATTGATTGGTTATAATACCGGTCTCACACACGCGCGGTTTGCCATGGGTTCATCAGTCTAATCAGATTGACACAAGTCGGTTCCTGTTATTCACTGATCCATGGCCAGACTGTCAGATTTATCAATATTGTAATATTTTCATTGGTCCGATTGACGACAGAGTGAACAACGGTTTTTATAGGATGCCTGTGATTGGAACTTGGCGATGCACGATGTCTGAATGTCGCTCTAACTCTTAGACTTCGCCTAGATTTGAACCAAGTAGCGGTTTTTCTAGGATTGACGGAAATGTAATCCGTTACTAGGTTTTTTTTTTTTTTTTTATAGTATGTTCTGTTTATTTCTAGTTAATTGCTTCGTCTGCGAGCCTGTTTATCTTTGTCTTATTTTACCGCTCTATCGGCCGGTCGGCGTTATCGAGAGTTATCGGTTCTGCGCGCAGAGTTAACAGTAATGCTTAGGCGTGGATTACAGTATTCTTTCTTAAGTCGTGAGCTTTCCTGAACTAACGTTAAACTAATCACTCCTAGTCGATCCCCTCGGTGGCGACGATTATTTGAGAATGTTCGGTCAGTGGCTGTTCATTAATATTGGACAGTACGAAATTGCGATTTAAACCTCTGAGTAATTAAATGACGCAAGTTACTTTTATCCTAATCCTTTTACCACAGTTTCATTACGGCGTTTTTAACATTAATTGTCTATCTACTCTTCACTATCATTTTTTTTTAAGTGCCCATTGAAATTGTCCACAATTTCAGTTTTCATAGCCGTGAGTTGAAAGCGGTCCATTCAGCCGTGCTCCACTTTGTTTTAGCCGCGGAGTGGCGCAGTGCGGGCTCACATTAATTGGACCGCAGCCGTCTTGACACTGGCTCGCTAGTCTCGCTACGTTGGCAGACTTGCTTTTGCCTCTCAAACAGTCGGAAATAGGATGGCGTTGAGAGATAGCTCTGATGACACGGCAAGATTATTAAAGTTTTCTCTATTTATAGAAGTTCCGTGTTAGGGGTCTCCTGACGCGTGCACAAACGTGTAACCAATAATTCGAGACCAAGCTATCATGTTTGCTCGTCTCAGTCGTTTTTGGCCGATTTCGTAATAATTAGCCTCGTCCTGCCACTGCTTCCTTTTGCATTCTTTGCATTAGTTGGTTGTAATTTTCTTTGATCACATTCGTTGTTCGTCTCTTACGTTTAACGTGAAAAGCGAAAGAAGAAATGGTTGAGTAGATGTGGGTATAATAAATATCTGCTCTCCAGTTCTGAAGTCTCCTATTCTCAAGACCGGGATATACCGAGTGCGCATGCAGCATGGCTCCGAAGGTCCGCGTGTACAGGCCGTGTGTGCCGCAGGTGTTCTGCTTACGCATCCGGTGTGCCCCGACCTTTAAAGCTTTATTGATGAAGGAAAACACGATGAATAAACGTTTAAAGACGTCATTCCGCGTTTGGCTTGCGAGAAGGGTTTATGTTTGTGTTAACATAAGAGGCTTTTGCCTCCCAGTGGGACGCATATAGGCCGACTTATATCCTCCAAATTAGATAAGAAATGCCTTTTATTTTTGTCGCCGTTACGTGTTTCTGACGCGGCGAAATTTCATGTTGCGATGTTATATCTATTCAAGTGAGGACAAGGCGGGTACACGCAATGAAGCGTTGCTGTTTGTATAATGTTCTATTATTCAACGACACTCGCCACTTGTCGCCATCCTATTTGTTTCACATTGTCAGCCGTGGCCTGTACCTTTAATTTTTTCTTTTAGATTATGTAGTGATACATAGGATAGAGACAAATAATACTAGACAACGTTGATTTGTTAGAAATGTTTTTTTTTGCCTATATTAAAAAAATTGTGTCATAGTCATAGCATTCCTGAGAAGTGGTGTTACACGAGTGTTCACAGTCTGTCCATTGTTATATTTGCTTAATGCGCACCTAATCTGTAACTTGCACCACGCGACTGGCATTCAACAATTTGCAGTCCACTATAAAATCTACGAATATTATTTACTCATAACGCGCGTCTCAAAGCGCGTGAAACTCGAGTAGCTGTCAGCCAATCGCGCGGCTCCTCTCAAGGCCTTCGCTCACCTCCCCACCGCGATTGTGGCAGTATGTGACAAAACCCAAGCGCTTCTGTAAACCTGCACCGGAAAGAAAAGTACTATTCTTATTTATGGTTTAATTATGCCAGTTGGAGCGCACAAGGTATGCAACATTTGAATGATGTTTTGCCTATCAAAGTAGATCCTAAGGGTTTGGAGCTATGGGTTAATGCCAGTTGCCAATCTTTAACTACCATATATAAATTAAGACATGTACCGAAAGAATTCCCTGTTCTTCATGCATAACCAAATTACATTACCAGTAATGTACGAGAAAATGTTCCTGTTACAATCCAGGAACTCGTTAGGTTAAGTAGAGCCAATAAATAATTCCTTGCGGAACTATAAGGTACGAAATTTGGCTTGTTGCTCCCATTTTTATTATTATTCCACCTGAAGTTTAGAGTTATTTAATAAAAAAATGCTAATTCCTCTTCGATGTTTTTTTTAATGGAGTTCTTATCAAATAATTGCGAGTGCGATTGTATGTTCCCGCGAAGTGGTTTTGCAACGCCGTGAAACATCACAATTCGAAGCAAATCTTGCTGCTATTTTTATTAATTCAAATAGTTTTTCGTTTTTAATGCGAAGGATTTCGGAACCTTGGCGCCTTTCCCCGCTCGCCGGCATAGGCGCGTCGCGTTAACGTCACACGCGGAATTTTTATCAGACTTCATGGAAGCCTCGTTAACAATCAGGTCTGTCAACATTTGCTCTGCGCGTACATCGGCTTTGTTCGGATTTAATATTCGAACCTACGTCACTGAGAGAGAACGATTGGTTCTGTGTTGCCACTGAACTATGATAATTTTAGTTGGCAGCGCAAACAATGGGCGCACCACCCCGATAACGCAATCAAAGGAAAGCACTGACCCAATGACTGTTTGCATCGCAGATCAGGCGAACAAACAATGTCGGAGATAAGCCAGGGCAAAGCTAAACAGAGGGCACGGGAATAATTTATCTGTCTGCTTAGGATCCTTGGACGAAGCAAAAAGAAAATAATGTAATACATTTGGTGCCTCTCATATCTTAACTGCTCCATATATTATCACGAAATACAATTTAGGTTGAGCGAGACGTCCATTTAGGATTATTTCGTGATGTTATAGTTATTTTCTTGTTGGAAATGGGATAGATGTCATCTATACGAACTCTACACTCGTTTAACAGGGGTCTAAAAATGATGATTAATACTAGCAAGTCAGTTTTAAGTCTAGGTATAATATAAATACATATGTTGTGTTAGTAAAATAAAGAGTACATACTTACATAAAACTATCCTTTTTCCTTTGTGGTATGCTGCAAAGTACACGGTTACAAGTTATCTGAACATCTTATTTATATAAATAAGAATAATAATTTTCTTTTAGCTATATCTGAATCTGGTAAAGTAAATGGCAAAAAACAGAACCTTTATAATTTTTTTCTGTCCATATGTCATAGCTCTTTTACTCGTGGTCTTCTATGAACTGTTATGGAATGGAGTAGGGAAGCAATGAAATTTCTTTTAGTGCATAGGTATAAGCATTTTATCTCTCAAAGGAAGAGAGGCGTAGCTTAGCTGAGAGGCCTGCAGGAAGTAATGCACGGTCGCACGCGTGTGGAAAGTAATTCAAAAAACTTAGTCCATAGATAGTAGTGGCACACTACGTATGCAACCTACATAAATGCTTGATAGTATTGTTTCAACACACAATAAAAAAAAACAAGATGGTGCATAACATTTTGATAAAAAAATCGTCACAGGGTGTCAACTTCATGTTTTTGAGACACGATAGACCCCATTAAGACAGTCTCGTGTGTATCTATCTCTTTTTGAACAATCCACTATTCCTGTTGGCGCTGTATACCTGTAAAATAAACTTAGCCTATGAAACTATGTAAATTAACCTAAGGTCTTACGTAATCTTAATTTAAAATATTATTGTTATATTGTAACTAAAAAATAGAGATAATTAAATCTACTTACCTGTAATGCCATCTGTTGCTAGCATAAGGTATACTACAAAATTGTTCTATGTGTGCGCGCGGCTCCTTTAATAGTATTTTAATGCAGTCTTTTTCGCACACCCAAAGCGAGCACACACGCATATGATCGTTCGCTCATAGTTTTCGATAGTGACAAAAATCATCGCATTTCTCATTTTCCCGCCTATCCGTTACAATTCCATTTGAGTCAATAGTTACTGTGTCCCGCTTGTTACAGAGACATCAGTACAGAGCGAGGAGAGCGGTCGGTGCGTCGCGGCAACGGGAGCGGCCGGCTGCCGTCGAGCGTGCATGACGCTGCAAACACTTAGCAACACTGCTCGCAGGTACCCGCGCCCGCGCGGCCCACCCGCGGCGGCCCTATTGCTGATTTCACACGGGGGCAGAGGCAGTAGAGTCAGGGGGGTTCCACTCCGCACTGTAACTACGCTCGGCCGCCTTGCCTACTGCATAGGCAAATCGCAGTAGGTTGTCAGTGTAGTTGAAAACGAATGCCGCGCAACCCTAACGTGTCGCTGGGAGTTGCGGGGGAAAGGCGGACGCAGGCGGCGCGTTCATTTTGACGCGCGCCGCTTTGCGAATGTGTATGAAGGAATATGTACTTTTTGTGCGTGTCAATAAAGTTGAATTTCGTTTAATCCCCCTTGTAAAAGACAAGTTTCTTTACGTTTAGTAGTATTATTTATTCTATGGTAGAATGAACAGCACAGTACTAGTACAATGTGAATGCGCTGAACAGTACTGTATAGTCGACCAAGAAATTGCTTGACCACTTTTCGACCGTATTACAAAGTGATAAGGTTCAAAAGTGGTCAAGCAATTAATTAGTCGACTATACTGTCTCGGCGTGCGCGTTCAAATTGTATCAGTACTGTGCTGTCCACTCTACTGATTCGCTGTTCTGCGACCGTGTGGTATCAGCACACCATGACCTCCCTGCGGCTGTGTCCAACTAATGCCAATATTGCCTTGAAATAGGGGCAACTTACGTGTGGACATTCTTTAAATCTTAGAGCTCTAACGCTAGCTTGCTGCTATAGCTGAGGTGGACAATAGAGAAACGTGGGGATTACTTGAACGATGAAAGAGTACCTATAGCTCTAAGATTTAGAGTCTCCACAGGTTCAGCTGTTCACAGGTAGCGCAGTTGCCCCTAACATTGACCGTGAGAATAGGGGAGTTTATGATGATGATGATATAATGATAATGCATAAGATGATAGCTGGAAAATACATGCTTCTATCTCCAACGATTTATCATCAAATAATGTAAAGGCCAAGTTCTTGTCGATGGAGAGATCGCCATAACACTATTCATAAATCTTGAATTTTGTTTCTCAATAGTATCGCGATCATGGCGTTTCGGGTTACCTTTTTAATGACGATGTCCGATCACGTTGGGGTTCAGGTTTCATTGCTAAGTTTCATTTTGGACTAACAGTACTTACGATAAACATAGTTTCAGGTTTATTATGAAAAGCCGTTTCGTCCGGTAGAGAATTGCGTTTACTTGACAATAGAAAATTGCTCTGACAGCAATGCTCGTTGGAAATGCTCGTAAAAGTCTCGGACAGAGCTTTTTTCCATTCAGTTCGTATTTTTAGCGTTCCCGAGCGTTCGCGGCTCGCGACGCAATTCCAATTTACTGTACAGCCGAAGGAAGATAATTGAATGAGAGCAGAAGAGATTTCTTTATATTAAATAGAAAAGGCAGCGTTTCGCCGTCTTGGTTGGAGGAAAGAGTTATTATTATATGAAACAACCAGACAATTCGACAAGAAATCTAGAAAAGTCTTGATGATCAATTTTATTGTCTTCCTATTTCTGATTGTGATGATCTTCTTTTAAGATAACTTCAACCGTTATTGACTTGTTTACTAATTCCTATGATGTTTGCTTAATTTTTGCGCGTGACATGAAATATGATTTTCGGCTTCAGCAAGTCGAGATTTAGAAACAATTTTGGTTGAAATTTTGTCGCGCATTCTAATTTCACTTTCTGTTTACGGCTCGTGGACGGGAAAATCACTTATGTCAGAGGTGCGGGCAGGAAGTCATTCATTCAATGCTGCAATGTTACAATGCCCATCCAGCGAAAAATTGCGACACGTTTTTTACAATAACTTTCGTATCTCGACGCCGGAATCAGCGGCGAACTTACTTTTTTGCGCCCAAGTTTAAATTATTTCTGTACTTCGCTCTTTTGGGTACTAGTGAGTCGGAGTCGCAGCAAGGGATAAATAAAACTTCGGCGGTCATTCGAGGGTCTCTGGTCGGTTTGTTACATAAAAGAACATTCATAGCTCAGTTACAAACGGTCGTAGTCATTAAACAAAAATGATCGCTCCTTGCGAGAATCGAAGCCGCAATCCCTAGCTCCGTAGTGAGGGTCACTAAAAACTAGGTTGTCCGATCATCGCTGACCTCCTGTCAGCCGTGACTCGCCGAGCGCGCCGCCGGCCCGGCGCGTCCCGTTGCCGTACGAAGCACCCCCGGTGCGTGTTCTGTTTCAGAACGTCAAAATTTTCCAGTAACAGGCACCGGAAGCTGCTGCCGCTGAGGCAGACGTGACTGGCGCGCGCCGCGGAGCCCCGCGCCCCCCGCATGCGGCCCGCCCGCGCCGCCCCGCCGCACTAGCGCCCCCCACCCGGCACCCGCGCCGCCACAGGTCGGTACACGCGCACACGGACACGCGCACACGGACACACACCCACAGAGAGACACACAGACAGACAGAGAGACAGACAGACAGAGAGACAGCCAGACAGAGACAAAGAGATAGACAGACACACGCACTCACACAGTCAGACACGCACACGCACTCACACACTCAGACACGCACACACACACACGGAAATGCGCACACGCAACACACAAGCAGACAACACAGTAGGTGAACAACGCGTCTGAAAGCTTCCATTTCGGTGTGAAGCATTGACCTTAGAATTTAGCCTCTATCTGTCCAATAAGTTGTAGGAACAGCGAAAGGTCTACCCCAACCAGGAAAAATGTTATAATTGTCAAATTTTAAGCAATCTACTAATAAGTGCGTCACAGACTCCAGAAGATACTCTGCCGAAATACATAAATTATATTGACCCTTTTGTGTGAAGGGAAATATCGCGAGAAAACTTCCATAAACCATACGACGGCATAGAAATTGTATGATGTTTGTAAAGAAACTTACGGCCAAGCCCTCGTTGTGAGAGGAGGCATGTTCAGTGGGACACGTTATGGCTAGAGATGATGATGATGATCATGTTAAAAGACTCCCTGAAACTGTCACAGCCCAAATTTTAAACAACGATTGGTCTATGCCCTACTTTTCGTTGTATACCGACGCCTCGTGTTCATGTTTCCCAATTGACACCAACCTCGCCAACTCACAACTAATTTTAACTCTCTGTTTCAGATCTAGCGTATAGCAAGCCTGGAATAATTAGTTAGTTGTATAGTATAAGTAGCATCGGCCGCCATGGGGACTCTGAACGTGAACCGCAACGTCGCGGACGCGTTCTACCGCTACAAGATGCCGCGCATCTGCGCCAAGGTCGAGGGCAAGGGCAACGGCATCAAGACCGTCATCGTCAACATGCCCGAGGTGGCCAAGGCGCTCGGCCGCCCCGCCACCTGTGAGTACCCAATACCATGTGACCCGCTACACTACAAGCACCTCCACTGGACTGCTTCAGCACTGTGTACTACTCGCAGAGCTGTGGTACCGGGCGAACGTCGCCACTGACAGCGCTATTGCCTCAGTAAAGTGAAGGAGTTTGTGCTAGGTGTTACCACGCCAGCCGATTGATGCGGTCGTCAGCGTTGATCAACGAACCATCGGGGTGGTAGCTGTTTCTGGTCGACGAATATTGATGGATCAAACAATCGACCGATATTTGTGGACCTGTCAAAGGTGCCACACCAGCCGATCGTTTTACGATCGATCGATGTCAAATATTTGACGACGACCGATCGATCGGTATGGTAATCGCTCCATCAAGCAATCGAACAGATCGATTTGGTGTAGTAGGAACTACGATCGATGTTGACTCGTCTGATTCGACCATCGATTGGTTGATGTGGTAACGCCATGAGCCGCCTAAGTTGACAACGTGCTCAGTATTTCTAAGCGCTGTGGGTGTTGACGAGTAGTTTGTGGTTTGGCGCAGACCCGACGAAGTACTTCGGATGCGAGCTGGGCGCGCAGACGCAGTTCGACCACAAGAACGAGCGATTCATCGTCAACGGCTCGCACGACTCCGCTAAGCTGCAGGACCTGCTCGACGGGTAAGTCGCCCACGCTACCGCAACTCCGTCGACAACGATCAACTCGCACAGCCGACGACGGCGGCCACTGCGTGAACGCTAAGTTACCTACGAGACTCGCTAGACTTGATGCTATCAGCTAATGTGCTTTGTCTCCTTGGTCTAAGGATACCAAAAATAGCTTAGTACGTGAGCGTGCCATCGAGGATAGCAGTAAAGCGGGCTCGCCTTCTGTTTCTCCAGATGTCGCCCGTGTCAGCCGCGATATCGACCCAAGTTGTCTTTCGTACCAATGAACACTATGCACTTAATATACCAGTTACTGCTTCGCAGCAGCAGAAAGTTGAGTTAACAATACGCCTCAGAGCCGCCTCAGTGATCTAAATGAAATGCGGTGTTTATGACTCCCACTTAAGGCCTACATGACGCCTAGAACCTGATATCGGGATCTCAGTTTTCCCTGTAAATGCTCTTAGTCTTATAGGTAAAATTCAACTTTAATGCAATAAGAACATCTTCAGCCAAGAAAAATCAACAACCGCCGGCAATAGTTTCAAACGTGTACCTATAGCAGCTATAGTATATCTAAACGGTGTTTTGTCGTGCAGTTTCATCCGCAAGTTCGTGCTGTGCCCCGAGTGCGACAACCCCGAGACGGAGCTCATCGTGTCCACCAAGAGGAACACCATCTCTCAGGTACATTCCGTCTTCCCAACATTCTACTTTATCTTTACATAGTAAAAAACAATGTCGCTATCCATTGCTGTCAGTGCTCATGTATTCGGCTGCTTACTACTTCTAAGCCGTGCAACGGATTTTAATACGGTTTTCACTGTTATTTAGGGAACTTTTTAAGGAAGTTTTTTAAGTGCATTGCATCTTGATTGTAGCCGTGTGAAATCGGAGCGGGTCGCCAGTATGAAGCAAAGTATATGTCAGACCTCTAGTAAATGCCGATGAGATAGGTTTTTATTACCTGCTGAAGTTGGACAAGTAAGAAAGAAAAAAAAACGATGCCTTTGCATCCTGTTTTGAATGACAGATCAGCACGAGTAAATTCGCTTTAGGATTCTAAATCGCATCATTTTGAACCTGATAGCATACTTTAAGAGATCATTAATTGTTACTCGCCACTGAGCTTTGTTAATTTATACGCTAATTATACTAGTTTATGGATATGGATATGGATGATCAAAGTAACGAGTGACAGCCAAGGCCCGTATGCTAATTAAATAGTTGTATGTCTGTGTGTTCGCAGGGCTGCAAGGCGTGCGGCTACCACGGCACGTTGGACTTCTCGCACAAGCTGAACACCTTTATATTGAAGAACCCGCCCGCGCAGGACCCTAGCACGCAGGTACGTCCACACGCGAACTGCCGTTCTATTTCAATTCAAGTCATTCAATTCATGGTGAATCCCTTTTTGAAGGATTTACAACTAGAGAGTGAACGGAAGGGCTCTGCGCCAAAACAAAATCCAATGTATTGTGCAGCAAATATTGTATACGGGGTCAGTTTTTGTCGCACGGCTTGCCGAAACGCGTAAGAGTAAGATGAATATATGTAATGCTCAGTGTGCCTCAGGCTCTGGTTGCTCGACATCTGGTCCACGCGCACTGGAGCCATTGCAATTTGATTGACATCCAGCCATTATAGCAGAATCGATTATGTTTAATTTATTTTCTTCGCTTATGTTACTATAGTTTTTATGTAAATGGCTCGGTAATTTTGTTTTAAATAATGGATAAAAAAGGGATAAAGTGCTGATAGCCTTAGAGACATGTAAGAGAGCCTAAATGGCCTATTTGCAATGTAATTCTCGTTTTTCGGCCTTCAAACTGTCAATAGAATGCGTTCCGTAAGGGTTTGTCTGCAGCTTGCGATCATTATAGTTCCCGGCAAACTTCTTGAGCACTGACCTTGACTGCGCAATAGCCGTATCTAGTACAAATGTATATGCGCAAACATACCCCCTCCACTCGAATTATGCTTAAGATGTTGCCTTTAACTGTAACCGTGTGCTTGTGCAGGGCTCGTCACTGACGGAGGGCAACCGCGGCAAGCGCTCCAAGCGCTCCGGGCCCGGCGCCAACGGCAACCACGACGCCGACAACAACGAGGCCAAGCCGGTCAGTCGCCGACACTCGCTCCTCACCTCTACTTCATTCATCCCTCATTTACTGATTTTATGTTCGACGGAGCCCCATTATTAGCCAATTTTCACTTCGGGCGTAAGAAGCAATCTAACGAGTCTAAGGGCCCGTCCTTTAATCGTGTGATGTTTTTTAGTATTTTTAACACCCTCCTCTTTAGTGATACGTGGTGAGATTAAGATTTAAGACTAACCCCCTTCCCCTACCCAAATCACGTGTATTTTTTAGTATAAAGTATTTTAAAATTTTTCGCTCACACGCCACTTTTCGGTTTAGAAACCGCGCGTTCAACGAAAAATAAACACGTCATATCTCACTACACCTCCTCCCTTGTGATATTTCGTGATTTTCGCCGATCCCCCTCCCCACCTTTCAAGCCTCACGTTATTAACCCTTTGAACGCCAAGAACCTATAAAGTGGTCGTGTGTCGTCGTGCCCACCGCGCCAAGAACCACTAAAAAGGTTGGAGTGAAGGTGTACTTTGATCATGAATAAAATCTGTTACGAATTGTTTTTATTGGTTTAAACGTTACATTAATTAAACAGTGCTTGGCGTGTGAGTGATCACTTGATTCAAATATGAAAGCGTTCAAAGGGTTAATGGACGATGAAGGCTGACGGCTGGAGATGGTTTAAAGATGGTTTAACGGTAAGTCGTTCATGGGAAATTGCGTAAGATTGTACAACAAAATTCCAAAAAACATTTCTGAACTAAATGATACAAAATTTAAATCTATTGTCAAGAAGACATTAATTTCTCGGGCGTATTATAAAAACAATGACTGTATCTCGGACAAGGATGTTTGGAAATGATCCCGATTTGTATTAGCGATCCCTGACTCCAAATATTGTACACCTACTGTGTTAAATTTTCAAATATTTAAGATGTTAAATAGCATTGTAATTTTGATTTATTTAAAAAATTACACCTCGTTGAGATTCTTGCCCGTACCTTCTCGTCGGAGGTTTTTCCGAACCGGTGGTAAATTTTATGACATTCATAAGTGCTAACTGTAAGCCTAATCTGAGTAAAATATTTAGACTTTGACTTTGAACGTTGCGTTCCGGCAGGAGGGCGAGGCGCCGCCGGCGGTCCCGGCGGCGCGCGCGCGGCGCGACAAGAAGGCCGCGGACGACGACGACGACGGCACGTGGACCGTCGACGTCAGCGAGGCCGCCGTGCGCGCGCGCATGCAAGGTGACACGCGACAAACGCCCACTGGCTGCACTCCGCTGAGCCTTTCCCACGCCCGACGCGGGTATATCCGTCTACGGGTGCGATATACGAGTGACCTACGTGCAATCGCACAAGGTTCCACTTGACTTAGAAGAGAAGCTCGGCGTGTGAATTACGAGTTTTGTATTTGAAGTGGCGTTGGAAAGGTTAAAGTAGGCGAACGTTCTTTATGAAATAAAAAACACATTGAAATTCGGACGTCTAAATTTCAAGGTGCTACAGATGCCGGTGTAATAAATAAATGACCCTGCCTTTTTTTATTAGCAAACGTCGGATTCAAATTGTGTATAATCTATAATATCAATCCCACAATCGTGACGAATCCGATGACACCATATAGTCGACCAAGAAATTGCTTGACCACTTTTCGGCCGTATTACAAAGGGATAAGGTTCAAAAGTGGTCAAGCAATTACTTGGTCGAGTATACATGAGTCAAGTCCATCAAGCCGTTTAAGCTACAGAACGTGTAAAATAGTAAACAGATGTGTACGCTCGCATAAAATATCCTTCCCTCCTGAAGGCAGTCAGGTAAAAGACAGCAAAACATTGAAGCGGTAATTGTTCCTGACATAACTTTCTTCGCAGCTTTACGGCAAATACTGAAAAGGCCACTGATTAGGAATCGACATCTGAAACTTGTCCGCGTTGATTAAATAGTACAATTCTAAACGCTATGTTGAACGTACGTTGCAGACTTGACGGAGGGCGCGAAGTCGATGACGCTGAACGAAGATCTGGAGAAGAACGAGAAGCAACGCATGGACCTGTTCTATGCCTTCCTCAAGCAGAAGCACGCCGCCGGTGACGTCAGCCAGCCCAAGGCCGCCGCCGAGCTGTTGCACGAGGCCGAGCGGTCAGTGCAATACTTTACTACTAGCGGACGCCCGCGACTTCGTTCGCGTGGCCATTAGTGGCCTACGTCCGTCAGGGATAGTGTAGCTTTCTATTAGTGAAAGAATTTTTGGAATCGGTTTGGTAGTTCCCGAGAAAAAACATAAAAAAGAAAACAGAACGTTTAGTACGCGTGCTTTTTGTCTCGCTTATCGCTCGGTGCGTCTCTTACTCGGCTAATTAGAAGGTGACGCACTGAGTGGTAAAGCTACTGGCACTGTGTCGTGCTAGCCACACAGGTACTATAATAACGCTCAAGGGTACAAAAGATCAGCCGTGGTTGAAGTACCTAGTGTAGCAGTTAGACCCCATTGAGTATCATTGTCGACATTTCATTTTGGCGAATCAAGGAGCGATGAGATGATATGAAGACAAATGAGGAATAACTATACACCTTTTCATAATCAGAATTCGTTTAATCGTTTTTCTTATAAGTGTATTTCTGTCTAACAAATATTATTTTTGGCCAGTGTGTCTAAAACATATATTAATTACGGAAATGACTGGAGCATCAAAGCTATTATTATTAAGCGATGTACACTGGCAACACGCTCGGCCGCAGATTTAACATTGTATGCAAAGCATCTCAGTTTGAATATAAAGGCGGGAAGAAACACTCACACGACAGCCATGATCGTCACGCGCACCGCGGCGGGTCGCGTTACCGCGCGAGAATCGCTTTACATCGCTAAACAAGATAACCAGATAGTTTTTATCTTAAATTGTCTACGTTTCTAAATAAAATGATTAGTTTATTGTAGAGTAGGAAGTTGTGAACTTGGGTTTGGTCCTCAGGCTGGAGGTGAAGTCGAAGGCGCCGTTGGTGCTGTTTGAGGTGCTGGTGCGTCCGAGCGCTCTGGCCGGCGACGTGCGCAAGTACCGCGCGCTGCTGCTGCGGTTCACGCGCGGCGACCTGCGCGCGCAGCGGGCCGCGCTCACCGCGCTCGACGCGCTGTGCGCGCTCGACCACTCGCTGCTGCCCAAGGTCGCCGGCGCGCTCAAGGTACCACTACAGCCGTCCGTACGCTACCGATGCCACTCAAAGTCAAAGTCAAAATATTTTATTCAGATTAGGCTTACAGGTAGCACTTATGAATGTCAAAAAATTTACTACTGTTACACTGTAGCGTTTATAGTCATTCGGATGCTTTCATACATTGAACTGAAAGTAATGCGTGAGCTCATGACTGATAGCTTTATTTTGAATAAAAGTAGCTTGGAATAGTGGCTGTAGATACGTTGTTTCCTTTATTCTACTCCTAGCGACCCGCTCCGGGTTCCACGGGTACATTTAGCATGTACGTAAAAGTGTCCCCGTCAAAAAATATCTATGTAATTAATAGATTCAGGCGTTACTTTGCGGAGGTCCATATCAACAAAAAATAAATAAAAAATATTGCTTAATAAATATTGGTTTCGCGGAGTAGCAAGGTAATTTGTTCCAGTTTGTTAAATATCTAAGTGACAGCGAAAACTGTATCAAAATCCGTAGCGTGGTTTAGAAGCAATTAGCGGCTGAAGATATCTGGGCAGGTAGGAACAAATAGCGATTTTATCTAGTTTATACTTTAAAGATACTGCCGATCCTACCGATTGCGCCAGACGTGTAACCAACCGTACTTGGCACAGTCCGTAGGATGAAAGCGTCTTCCGTTGGGTCTGTTAACTGCATTTAGCACGACTACCTGAACAAATAGAAGTTACTAATGCTGCGTTATCACCAGTTGCTGTACGACCTGGACGTGGTGGAGGAGAAGGCGATCGTGGAGTGGTACAACAAGCCGTCGCGCAAGACGCTCAGCAAGGAGGTCATGGCGGACGTGCGGCGCCGCGCGCAGCCGTTCCTCGAGTGGCTGCAGCAGGCCGAGGAGGACAGCAGCGACAGCGCCGCCGAGCTCGAGGTATGCCAGCTGTACTGACTCACCGACACACGCACCCAACCGATAGACGTCCATTGATAGAAGAAGCAGAGAACGGCTTGCGGTCTAGCTGCATTGAAACGAACCAGTGTTTCTGATTCACTTTAATGATCGACGCCGGGCGGATAAATGTGAAATTAACAAGTGTATTAACGTTGTTAATACACCTGCATGAGTATAGCGATGTAGCGCATCTTTAGACTGAATAGAATCGACAAGACTGCTATGAGTCAATCGGTATCAGGATCGTATAACGTGTCAATAATTTCGAATCAATCTGGATGGCACACGAGCTCGAATAAATAACTTCAATGATGAATGCGACAACGCTGACGACACACGTTTCTCGCAGCAAAGCCAGCGCTCTCCTTGATTTTGTCATTCGCGTGTTCCAGATCGAGTACGACGACCGCGCCAAGGCGACGCCGATCAAGGCCGTGCCGGCCGCGCCCGCGCCGCGCCGCGCCGCCGACGACGACGCCGAGCTCGACGTCGACATCGACGCCATATAGACCCCCCCCCCCCTCCCCCCAACACCTGGGCCGCCCGGGTGCCGCTGCGCGCTCGCGTCGGATACGGCGGCCCGCCCGGCCTTCGATTCTCGCGTCCATCCAGATGCGTGAAAAGATGCCAGATCCCGAAAGGATCTGACGCCCCGTGACGCGTCTCGATTGTGACTTCGTCCTTTAAACGCGAGAATCGCCCCGCAGCCCCCGCCGCTCTGAGGAGCGAGCCGTCTCGCCCCTCTGGATTGTGTGACCCGATTCGGTATTCGTTGATGAACGTACACTTTTTTTACATTGAATTTGTAGCTTTTTGCGATGAATCGTCCCCGTTTTTGATCAATTTCTTAAAAAAATATTATAGAAGTCAAATTATGTCGCCGCGTTAGACTCGCGCGGCCGCGGCGCCGCGGCCCGAGAGGCATTTAGTGTGTCTGTGAGTGTCCGCTGCCGCGGCGGCCGGAGCGCCGGCCGGCCCGCGCGACGGCCGGTACCTAGCTAGGCTAGATCGCTAACGTTTACTCTATTACCGAAACCTCGTTCCTGTATGTATGTAGATAATTTTACTTGATATTTTTAATATTATATTTTTCTGATTTACACGCGGACTGACCGCGAGCGTCACAAATTGACTACTGCGATGAGATCGAAGGCGATGCATTTTTATGGGATGTATGAAATTGGATTAAATAGATATCGGTTTAGAATTAATTGTAAATCGAAAACGGTGGCGCGCGGCGTTCAGTAAGGAAGACTGCCGGAGTGCTTGGCTGGGTTTGAAACTTGCAGAGGTCGTACGAGGACAGTTTAGCTAAGGGCCGCGCTCGCGGGCGCCATCATGGCGGTCTCGTATCTAAACTAAATAATATTATCTCGATCCATAAATTAGAGTTTCAACAATTGTTACTGGGCACCGCTCGCTCTCGCACTATGTAACTTAGGTTAGTTTATTTGCTATCGAGCCTCGATTAATTCCGCCCTACGTGTACAGAAGCCGCGGAGCATTTAATAATTACGCGTGAATAGTAGCTACCTAGTTTTGTCTGTCCATTGGTGGTGTTTCCCGCTTGATTTCCTCGTGAGACTTGGGCTTACAGCAGCCTGGTGCATTGAAGATAACACCTGAACGATCTGTTACCGCTGAAGCTAAGCAAAACAATACGGTAAGCCATCATTAAAAATGTTTAAGTCTAATGATGAAAATAAAATAAAAACCTATATTTAAGAAGTTAATATTAGGTTACAAAAATAAAGAGCAGGTTTTACTTTTTTTACAAACTTTGTTCATCGCATTTAAAAAAGGTAATGACTAAAAAAGCTGAGGGTAAAAGTAAACGCTGTATACATTACTACACCAGTGACGTCAAAAGCGCGTGCTTTTCTTGTGTAGATCGCGAGGTAACGTCTACCCGAGGCTTGCCCATTGTCACTTTACCACTAGTGATATTTCAAGAAATGAAGATCATAAAAACTTGCAACACAGTTTTAATTTTAACGACTTCTCACTTTCATCATTAAAAAACAAAGATATCGCGTTTGCCCCATTCCATAGTCTTAGCGAATAGTAAAGTGGAAACAGACCTAAAAATTCTTCATTTTGAAGCGAAAAAAATTGTATTTGTCATCCTGGTTGCTGAAGAGTTTTAATTTACAAGGACAGCAGCAAAAATTCTCTCGGAGATCAAAAGGACACATCCTCTTACTCCCTTGATAAGTGTTGAACTTTTGCTCCTTCGACTGGTGAATAGGAGTTCAAACAGTGGTTGGATAGGCCAGTCGGTTAGCTCTCAACTGGAAGCGCGCCTGGCCGGCGTTTGTGCCCGCAGGGCGGAGGCGTAATATAAGTTAAGGGGCCTCGGACCCCGCTCCCTAACTATTCATTAAATAGACTAAATTGCCACCTGACGACTTTATTAGGTTTGTTTTGTATTCAATACATTTTTGGATTCTGAATGCTGGTGTTTTATTTAATTACCCCCTTTTTTTATTGGTTGCAACTGGCGGCCCTCGAAGCTACAGCGCAAGACTGCGACGCATAGAAGTCCCTACTCCGTGCTCTGTGCCCCAAATGCGGGTCATCAAGAAATCGTCATCAACCCAAACTTTTCCACACTTTGTTTTTAAACTTTAAATTGATATTTTCATAATTGCGCGAGAATTAGGTCTTATCGGGCTTTGTGCCAAAGAAAAATAAAAATGGTCTGGTCTTTATAAAAGTATATTTCTCTTGAATTTGTAACTAAGAATGGAATAAGGCACTACGTTGGTAACGTTTACATGATAGCGTGAGCCAGGTGTATTATGGAGGACGACAAATTATCTCCACAAGTGCGTGTCCCATGTATGGGGCATCAAAAAAAGTTTAGAATTAATTATAAAAGTAAGACACAAGAACCGATATATGGATACCTTCAACTTAAATTGGCGTGAAGCAGAAGTGATTACAGTTTTTTTACGTCAAGTACCTATCGGATATAGTAATAAATTATAAAAGTACCTAAATATTGACAATATGCGTGACGTAGGAGAATATTTAAACATTTTTATGGGGATTGTGAATATATTGAATAGCTAAATTAGCACGTCATATCCGCATCAGTCCAAAATGTTAAATTGTGTCATAAAAGATTTGTATCTTATTCGGATCTTATTGAGATTTCTCAAGCCCCAAATAATTTTTATCGCTGGTCTAGCATAAAGCATACATCCCTTTCTAACCAGTAAGAGTGTGCGAGAGGGACAGATGCTATTATGTGTACGCGATAAAAATACGCCAGCGTACCACCATAGCAGGTACGGGCATGATTTTTTTTTTAAATTTATTCGTGACCATGGGTACAAAACATTCAGCCGCCGTCATTATGTGGGTTTTAGGGGTTTTTCCCGTATTTGTTCACGGCATGGAATCTAGCCATGATCGAGCCCTCTAGCCGGCTGTCTTAATGACTAGCGTAAATATTGCCAGTAAAAGAAATAAATGCATAATAATTCAGGAAGAAATACTAGGGCGAGGGTTTCAGAAACTCTGATCGGGCTATAGAAACATGTATAATTAATGACATGGAAATAAGTTAATGAGATCTTATTCTGGTACGTTAAAACATGTTTTTTTTTTCATCTTAAAAGTAAAAGGCCTAAGACCCGAGATTTCGATAGCACCAATCATAACAATTTTTTTTAACCTATTACACCGAGTATAAAATAACTTAAGCTTAATTTTAAAATAATATCATTTACAGATCTCTCAATCAAACATAACATCTTAAAATAAGTACATTAGGTACGTAATTCATTGACTCATTATTATCATACCAACTTAAAAAGTAAAAAAAATACAAAATACATTGTGGTAGTGTTATCCCGCAAATTCGATATTACATGCAGATTAATGTAAGAACTTATTCATATAAATGCACGAGTCCATAACACTTCCATGAGCTGATTGGGAATAAAATCTAAATGAAAAACAAAAAAAAGTGACCTACGATCTAGAGGCAGTATATTAGTTTGTTAAGGGGGAAAGTGGTGCGCTATTCGCTATGCCTTTTTATTTACCCCATGGTTTTTGAATCCCCCCTATGTTCCTCCTGGAATTTGGCTAGATAATTGCGTTTTTGGTTACATGTCTTTTATTTGAAATGGTATTTATATTATTGAAATATAACAAAAATAAAGTTTCTTTTTTCAAACAATCAAAGCATTATGTGGCTACGATCAAAATATGTAGAACGTAAACAAGCCCTTCTAGACAGCTTCTAGGGCTAAAATCCAGGGAAGAAACGGGCGATAGATATTTGCTGCAGAATACGTTTGCCTTTGTGTTGGCACTGGGACCTTTCGATCATTCTCCATTTATAGGTCCCCTAAGCTAAATGGAAGCAACGTTCAAACATTAATTAAAAAAATAGATGCGACACTTTGTCCTCTCCACGCGCTTATGTCATTCCATCTCCAAGAGCACTAAATGGTAATACTAGATTAACGAAGGTTTTTAGAAGTGTTGGTCCTCTCCACGATGTCAACATCAGTGGAATAACACGTGTTGGGGACGATCAGTCGCGTCTAATGCTGATTTCACACGAGGGCAGAACAGCGCGGCAGCAGAGTGGACAGCACTGTACTAATACAATTTGAACGCGGAGAACAGTACTGTTCTGTCTCGGCGTGCGCTTTCCAATTGTATTAGAACTGTGCTGTCCACACTACTGCCTCAAAGCACAGAAACTTCTCTATTAAGAACACGATTAAATGAATTCCAACTTTATTGACACGCACAAAAAGTTGGTAATTACGTCATACACAATCGCAAGGCGGCGCGCGTCAAGAGGAACGCGCCGCCCGCGCCTGCATTTCCCCCGCTACTCCCGGCGACGCATTAGGGTTGCGCTGCATTTGTATTTAAATTACACTGACACGGCGAGAGTGAGCAAGTAGACGCGCGGCAAGCCGACAACCTACCGCGATTTGCCTACGCTGTAGGCAAGGCATCCGAGCGTACCTACAGGGTGGACTGGAACCCCCTGCCTCAATATTCTGTCCATGTGTGAAATCAGCGTAATAGTGTTTAACTCATGCAGCCACCAATTCACTCTAGTCCAGCGCTCTTTACGTTAAGGTGAATCGCTCCGTATTAGGCGGGATTTTCGACGTTATCACAGTATTGTTTATTGTGGCTAAATGGTATGATTTTATATCAATTCAAGTAGTTTTCCGGTAATGTAACACTGTTTCTTAAGGCATCTGTTTTATTTTTGAAAGTTCAAGCTGCCGATTTTAAATAATGTGCATTAAATGCGTCAAAGTCGATTGAAACATTAAGTGTACCATTTAAAATTTGTATCTCGAATTACCAAAATCAGAACACAATCGTATTTAAAACAGCGTTATACTGCCGCCAAACCACTTGAATGCATAAAAGTAAAACAATTTAGCCACAATAAAACAAAACTGCGAAAATTTCGAAATTGTAACCTTATTCGCAACGATTCACTTTAAGTATGTTAAGTATGCAAGCTTTTAAAAATTGTCGTGTTATCCCCCGTTGGCAACGACCGGCGTGTTGGGCGTCGCGACGCTGAAGGACGTGATGAAAACGTTGACGATGGTGACCAGGAACACGCCTAGCACGGTCATGTTGTTGATCTTGTCCGCCTTGCAGATCTCTTTCTTGTCGTTGACGTCGTACCGGCTGTTCATTATAAGGCCCACGCCCACTGCTATCTGGGAAGTAAAACGTATAAGTAAGTGTAGTCAAGCAATCTACATTCTGCCATTGTAGAACTTTTCGCGATTTTCACACGTTAAAGTCCCAATCGACGTAGAACCTGTAAATACTGTAGAACCTCTTCACAGTCAATGTCATAACGACTTTCAAAGTGAACTTATTGCGACGAGGTTCTACCGTGGCCCGTTTGGCTAACTGTAACCGTGTACATACACGTCGCAGCCGTATGGCATACTGCTCCGGATTATAGGTCTCTTAATGCAGCGTTTCCATGATCCCAAAACTTATTTAACTATATGAATGGATTTTCTAACACGTCTTCGAAAGCCGCTGAGAGGCGTCATAATAGGGGGCCAGGATGATCAAAACGCCGCAGGTCCGATTTGATTTGCCATGGGCCTCAAACGCATATAGTTCCACTGACAACTCCTCGAATTACCTGCAGCAGGATGCTAATGCTGATGAAGGCCAGGCTGGGGTAGAAGTAGGGGTGCGTGGAGGAGGACTCGAGCACGTATCGCAGCTGGTTGGCGTTGGCCGAGAGCAGCGCCAGGTCCATCATACCCTGCGCCAGATTCTTCTTCTGCTGGTACGTATTCACGTCTGGGATCGACTGCGGACGTAATTGGTTACGTTAGGTTTTTCACTCTCTTGCCTACCATTCTATGGGCACACGTTTGCTCTAAGACGGTCGTCTATACCTATTTATTGCAGCATCATCAGTTTTTTTTACATACAACATAGAAAGGAAAACGAGCAAGTGGGTCACTTGTGTTGAATTTTGTCATATGGTATTACTGTGTATGCCATTATAATACCGTGGTATTTTTAATAGCGCGTGTGGCAACCCTCAGGTTTGCTCCCCCTCTTGCTTCCCGGCTCTGTCCGTGTTAACATCGATGTATAACGTATGTACGATTATATTAATAATATTGTATTGTTTATCGTATGGATTGTATTTCCCGTGTATTGTGGCTAATACAGGACCAATCTACAGTGCCTATTGTGTTATTTCACCGCCTTATTACTCCTGCTCTTATAACACGCGATTACCACCCACGAGGTTCCTCTCAACAGGCTATGCGCCCAGAATATTTAAGAGCAGAGTTGTTGGAGTTTGGTGATTGTTTACACACAACATTCGTTGAGATCTCTGTATTCGCTGATTGTTTGTCATGCCGCTGCCAAACGAAAGTGAGGTTAGTGGGGTTATGCATATGCACGCCGCCGACAATTTGCCCGCTGTATCTGCAGGGCCGCCTGCAATGGTTACTGCTGGCAGTGCAGGAATGCAGATAGATAAGCTGGATGGCGTATTAAACTATAATACATGGAAATTTACCATGCGAATGGTATTAACACTCGAAGGGCTTTGGGGCTGCGTCGAAGGAACGGATACGGACCATGCTCGTGATCAGCGCGCACTGGCGCGTATTTGCCTTGGGGTCAAGACCACGTGCTACCAATACGTTCGCGAGGCCAAGAAGGCCAAAGAGGCTTGGACCAAACTTTCACAGGTTTTCGAGGACAAGGGACTTTATAGAAGAGTGCTTCTACTAAGAAGGTTGCACAAAATTGAATTCGGACAATTTACGTCCATGAGTGAATATATTGAGTCCATGATGACGCTTGTACAACAGTTAGCGGACATCGGAAAGACCATTGATGATGCTGAAATAGCAGAATTATTACTAAGTGGTCTTCCTAATGAATATGATGCCCTGGTATCCAATTTGGAAACGGCATGTATGTCTAACACTTTATCGAGTGAGATTGTCCGGGCCAGGCTTTTGCAAGAAGAGTTCAGAAAAAATAATAGCTACGATGGTGTACCGAACTGTGCATTCATTTCAAACAGTAAATTTAAAAAGAAAACCTATGTGACGTGCGACTACTGCAAGAAACCGGGTCACCAGAGATCAAAGTGCTTCAAGTTGAAACGTGAAAAGAAAAACTCTAGTGCTAGTGGTCAAACATTTATTGCATCTGCATTCTTGGCTAAGCAGGAGTGGTATATTGACTCTGGTTGCTCTGCACACATGTGCAATGATAGGCAGTGTATGTCAAACTTTAAAAAATCTAAAAATGATTGCATAATAACCATTGCAAACAATGAGAAATTGCAATGTTGTGGTATAGGTGACATTGTCATGGACACTACATCGGTAAGCCATATACAAAATGTAATGTATGTTCCTGAACTTTCTGCAAACCTTTTATCTGTCAGTAGATTAACTGAAAAAGGCCTTACTGTTACTTTTGATGCTAAAGGGTGTTTTATTTATGACAAATGTAAAATAACTGGCAACTATATAGCTTCTGCTTCTAATCAAAATGGCATCTACAAGTTAAATGGAGAAGTGTGTCGGTCTAGTAGGTCTTCGCCAGCAGTGCACTCTTCCATGCTTCTGCGTAATAGGCAGGAGGCACAGAGTGCTAATGTTGCTGCTGTGCCAGCTGATATTTGGCACAAAAGGCTCGGTCATTTAGGTCTTAAAGGTATTTGTTCATTAAGAGATGGTGCTGCAACTGGTGTTCTGTTTCAGAATGATTTACAGGCCCTGAAGGAATGCGTGCCCTGCCTGGAGGGGAAGTTGAGCGCTCAACGTTTTCCCGTGGGAGAGGCCACGCGTGCCTGCAAGCCACTCGAACTTATACACACAGACGTGTGTGGGCCGATGCAGGAAAGCAGCTTTGGAGGGGCGAGGTACTTGGTGACGTATACGGATGACTACACAAGGAAAACGTTCGGATACCTGTTAAAAAGCAAGTCTGAGGTAATGTCGAGTTTTCTTACCTTTAAATCTCTTGTAGAGAAGCAGTTGGGTTTGCCAATTAAGAAACTACGTTCCGATGGGGGAGGAGAATATTGTAATAAAACTTTTTCTTCATATCTAGCTAAACAAGGCATTGTTCATCAGACCACCGTACCATACTGTCCTGAACAGAACGGTGTTTCTGAACGACTGAACAGGACTCTTATAGAGAAGGCGAGGTGCATGATGCGGGGTGCTGGTCTCTGTAAGCAGTACTGGGGTGAGGCAGTTCTGACTGCAATTTATTTAAAGAACAGGAGCCCCACATCTGCTTTATCAGGGCAAACACCAGAGGGCATGTGGACTGGGTCTAGGCCAGACCTCAGTCATTTACATGTATTTGGCTGCGTTGCATACTCGCTGGTACCTGAACAAAAACGACAGAAACTAGATGCCAAAAGTAAAATGTATGTGTTTGTTGGATATAGTGAAACTTGTAAAGGTTTTAGATTATCTGATCCCCTTAACCCTAAAAAGGTTGTTTTGTCTAGGAATGTTGCCTTCTTAGAAAATAAATTTTACAAAACTATTGACATTAATAATACTGAATTTTATAATTTTGATACTGAATTTATTACTTATGAATGGTCATGTAATAATAATAATCAATTTAATTCTAGTATTTATGAGAATAATTCTTCATGCAACAATAATGATCTGAATTCTAGTCATTCTGATACTGCTGAAGTGTCTAATTATAATAATAATAATTCTATCTCTGAAACTTTACCTTCTAGAGATAGTGATAATAACTCTAAAATCAATTTGAGTGAAACAAGTGAAAGTAATCAAAATATTTCTGTAATTTCAGGACTGGAGGAGTACTGCACGGGTAGCGAGACCGAGGCGGACCCCGCTGACTCGCCGCGGCGTGACACGAGCGCTGAGCGCGTGACGTCACCGTACGAGGCGCCAGCTGGAGGGGAAGGGGTTACGGATCCCGTGTCGCCCGTACTTTCTTATTCGCGCCCAGTGCGTAGTACCCGCTCTAAACTACCGCTCAGGTATGAGGATTACGAAACCGATTTTTCACTCATAGCACAAAGCGTCGCATTCGACGAGCCACAAACGTATGAGGAGGCCATGTCTGGCCCCAGCAGCCCTCAGTGGCAGGCTGCTATGCAACATGAGTATGACTCGTTGCTTTCTAATAATGTTTGGAAAATAGTGGATCGACCTCCAGGTGAAAATGTTGTAAAGTGTAAATGGGTTTTCAAAACCAAGCACGATGCTTCTGGCAAGTTCGATAAACATAAAGCTAGGTTAGTTGCCAGGGGTTTTACACAAATCCATGGGGTTGATTACACTGAAACCTTTTCCCCAGTAGTGCGTCACTCTAGTATGCGAATATTGTTCTCCCTTGCAAATAAATTGGATCTAAATATTGATCACATTGACGTCACTACTGCTTTCTTAAATGGAGACCTTCAAGAAATAATTTACATGGAACAACCTCCTGGTTTTGAAAATGGGGACCATAGTAAGGTTTGTTTACTACTGAAAGGTATTTATGGATTGAAGCAAGCCAGCAGGATTTGGAACAAAAAGGTTCATGACTTGCTTTCTTCCAATGGCTTTATACAGAGCAAATGTGAGCCCTGTGTCTATACTAAAAAGTCACAAAATGATTTAATAATAATCGCGCTTTATGTTGATGACTTTTATTTATTTTATAGTAAAGACAGTAGTAATTATAAACAATTATTAAATCTTTTAGAAAGAAATTTCAATGTAAAGAATTTGGGTGCTCTCACAAGTTGTTTGGGTATAAATGTCACTCGAGACCGATCTAGAAGCATTTTAATACTGGATCAGTCAGAGTATATAAGAAAATTACTTATTAAATTTGGAATGCAAAATTGTAAGGCTGTGTCTACACCCATGTTGCCAAATAGTAAGTTGCTTAAGCCTGAAAAATGTTTAGATGTTGAAACTTACAACTATAGGCAATTGATGGGATCTTTGATGTACTTATGTGTGTGTACGAGACCTGATATAGCGTTTGCTTGCAGCCAATTGTGCCAATTTAACAATGGTTTTGATATTACTCATTGGAATGCAGCAAAACGCATATTACGGTACTTGGCAGGGACAATTGAATATGGTTTGTATTTCACAAAAAATGACAATTGTAATTTGTATGCCTATGCCGACGCAGACTGGGCCAATGACCATATTGACAGAAAGTCCTACACAGGTTTTGTTATTAAACTTGGTAATGACGTCATTAATTGGGAGTCGAGAAAGCAGCGCTGTGTGGCACTTTCTAGTACCGAAGCCGAGTATCTGGCGATGTCTGACGTATGCAAAGACATTTGTTTCATTAAAAATTTTATGTCAGAAATTGTTGATGAAAAATTTAACATAAATTTGTATAATGATAATCAAAGCGCTCAAAAGCTTTTACAAGTTAAAGAATTTTGTCACAGGAGAACAAAGCACATAGACCTTAGATATCATTATGTCAAGGATTTAGTTCAGAATAATTCTATATGTGTCATGTACTTATCTACTGATCATATGATTGCTGATGTTTTTACAAAGCCATTAGGGTCTATTAAACATTCCAAATTTGTTGAACAGTGTAATGTTAAAAGAGTTTAGCATGTGTTAGAGTACTATATAGTAATGTAATGTAAATATACATGTACTTGCCTGCTATGCATGATAGTGTTACATAGATATAATGAATGTGCCTACTGTGCTACGTCACTCTCTCATGCATGCCTTAATGTTATTTCTGTAACGTTATTATAAGGCATAAGGGGAAGTGTTGAATTTTGTCATATGGTATTACTGTGTATGCCATTATAATACCGTGGTATTTTTAATAGCGCGTGTGGCAACCCTCAGGTTTGCTCCCCCTCTTGCTTCCCGGCTCTGTCCGTGTTAACATCGATGTATAACGTATGTACGATTATATTAATAATATTGTATTGTTTATCGTATGGATTGTATTTCCCGTGTATTGTGGCTAATACAGGATCAATCTACAGTGCCTATTGTGTTATTTCACCGCCTTATTACTCCTGCTCTTATAACACGCGATTACCACCCACGAGGTTCCTCTCAACAACTTGATGGTAAATGATCACCTCTGCCCATGAACACCCACAACACCAAGGATATTGCAGATACGTTGCCAACCCAGAGGGCTAAGATAGAATCCTCTTGTGCCAATAGTTTCACCGGCTGTCTAGCTAGTTCTCCACGCCGAAACTAAACAGTGCAAGCACTGCTGTGTTCCGGTATGCACTAGGTCCTACCACCCGCCATCATGTAATCAGCATCAACAACAATAATGCTGCATCTTAAATGTCATACAATTTATCCTTAAGCTTACCCCTGGAGGAAGCATGGGGGAGATGGGCCGGTCACCGAAGCGAGGGTCGAGCCCGCCTCCAAACCCGTGAACACCATCTGAAACCATCACACCTCCGTCATCATCATCATCCCCCTTCATCATTACTTTTGGAAAACATACACTTTCATTATTCTTAGAGTGCTGATACACTTAAACAATGCTTAGCTTGAACATTCACTTGTATTGAGCATACGAAGCTCATTAAAGTAATTGGAAAGCACAGCGCGCAATATGCTGGCGTTTACAAGCGGCGAATGTTCGATGTTCTGGTACAAGCGAATGCTTAAATCTAGCACCTTTATGGGCAGAATCACAGCGAATATCCACTGCGGTAAGGTAAGGCAAGCCACGTCAACTGCGTTTTTGAGGTTCCGTAGCCATAAAGCAAAACTAAACTTCACGCTATAAAGAGGGTCTTTGAAATACCAATTACGTAACAAATTGTGTGGCGTTGAGATGGAACTCTCTGTGTGCAATTTCGTAAACTACTTGGCCGGATTGTCTTAAGCGGAAACACAAGGGCCGTTTTTCCATACAAACGTCGTCCCCTGTTTCCTCTCTGGATAATGCCAATAGAGCAATATTTTTTTTCCAAAAAATCGATGGCCACTATTATGCATGTCCCTACGTTTTCCTTTTTTCAATAAATTATTTACTAAAAGAGATATGAACATTCAAAAACTTAAAAAATTCGCCAGATTTTCGGCTGCGTTCATACATTCAGAAAACAAATTTTACTACATTATTTAAAAAGGAAAAAAATAGGAACACTGCCAAAGCCTTTCTTTAATTTTTAATGAAGAAAGTAGTTAAATCGGTTAAGTTTTGGAGAAGGAATCAGGGGTCTACGAATGGTTGATTTTGTGTACTTTTAATAGGTATTTTCAGTCCAAGCTGCAGCTGTCTCTATTGCGCTCTGCGGGGGGAGGCTTGATAGATGGAGGCAGCAATAGATTTTCCAAATACCTATTTTTCCATTCTCTTGGCCTTGAGGTTTCCTCTTAAGCATGCGTCGCGATGAGCTTTTGCCGCAATGCCTTTGTAAATGACTAGTGTATTGGAAACCGAAACGTAGATCTCCCATAAGAAGGATCATTGACCCTAACATGACTGGCCAAGTTTAGTTTATCTCTATATGTCTGCCTTTTGACACTAGATTAACAGAGACGCAGAGATGGGTAAACTAACCTGGGCCGCTCATGTTAGAGCCACTGGCCCTGGAACCCACTGGGCATACTTAGGCAGGGTGTCCACATTCTGAAAAGTCAGGGAGAGTCAGGAAAAGGTCAGGGAAGCTCAAAATGGTCAGGGAAATCGAGGGGGTCACCTGGAAAGTCAGGGAAAACGTATTGTTAGCTCTACAAAATTCCCAATCTTCGCTCATAAAAGTTCAGTCCTTTTACATAAAAAAAGCAATTTTTTCGTCGTCTCGCGTACTGTACTCACGTAAAGTAACCAACAATTAATGAAACTTTTTTTACAGAGAGGTCAGAGAAATTAGACGAAATGGTCAGATAAAGTCAGGGAAAAGTGAAGGTTTTTTTACTGTGTATACACCCTGTTAGGCTTAGAGGATCCATACCTCTAAGCTCTAAGAGGATGTTCTAAGTTGTTAGGCCGTAACATGACCGACTGAGTTTAATTTAAACGCGGGTAGTCATGTCAGCCGGTGGCGAGCATTGAGGCAGAACTGTGCCCTACCCTGTGCTGTGTATTAAAACAAAATATTTTCCGTAGATGAATCATGCAGCATGCTAATCGTGCAACAATAATCATGACAATTTATACCAAGGTAATCAAATTATCGCCATTATCAAAAAGACGATCTCTTAATAATTCCCATATAAACGTAGCCCTAATATGACCAAGTATAATTTATCTCTTTTTGGGTCCTATTGACTGGCTCCACTGAAAACCAGCGCTGTTGGCATTGCCGAGCTGACAGCATTGCTAAGTGCAGGCCATTTCGACCATACAATGATGTCGAGTAATTGTAATATGTTTTTTTCATTTCTGTTTTGTTTTGTATTGCAAGCTGAATTAACGATTTTTCTTTATTTCTTTCATATTATGATATGACACTAGTTAAATAGAACCTTAGGGATAAATTAAACTTGAGAGTCATACAATATTTTCCCTCTGCGTTGTTAGGACTGAAGTCCGTGACTTTAAAAACCACAGTGTGCTTATTCTCTAAAGTCCCAAATACTTACCAGCTTTACGTTCATGCAATAAGTACTTTAAATATCACACAGCGGCAAATCATATGTATTAGTAAATATTTTTGTTTGTGACTGTATAACACGATGTCATTGCAATTTCCAAAAGAGCCGGAATAGAGCTCATTTAGTGCGATACGTGAAAACTGTGAAAACCTGGTCAATGGCAGATTAACGTGTTAAATTTTTTACCATAAAATAATTAAGTACAACCCTTTAGATCTTTAAAATTCCTTAGGCTTTCGTCGGCAAACAATCAGATAACCAAAAAAAAATCGTAAACTCTCCCAACTATGAGTAGTCCAAAAGACTCATTATAGTGTCGCTTTGTAGGTATTATTAATTACCATTTCCCAGGCTATGTCAGTTTCTGCTATAACTTTAATTCGTATATGGTTCAAGCGCATGTACACAAACACACACACAACATGCTAGTTGGGACTATAGTTCCGCGATTTCAATGATAATCAGGAAGTTTTACAATAGGTACCCGTTTATTGGCACATATGCTAGACATTGGCACTTAGGGGATGCTGATAGTATAAATAATAGACAATCCTTCGATATTTTATAAAGGAAGAGCTACAGTAACGATCCTTTTCGACGAGAACCGATGGTATTTTAAAGGTCTCATGCACTGGAACTTAAACTATAGATGATCCCCAATTAAGTGTTAATAGAGCACTATAATCTGCTATTAAGCAGGTGTTTCACTATTTATACCAGTAAATAAAGCTCGTAAATATTTGATGACATCATAGTTCACACTTCAATCCAATGTTGCGCTTTTATTTATTAGTCAACGACTTAGCTAGAGTGTTATTCGATACATGCAGTTCAATTAACACGACATGACAGCGATTAAGTTTACACACGATCAAAGAGTTACTATACTTGTCCAATTAGAATTAAACATGATGTTTCTACCTGTTATATGTATAAACAGCGCAAATCTAAACAAATCTTAGATGAACGCAACGGGTTATCTTTACTCGTACTTTACTTCGATGTTTTTTCTGTTTTTGGGTACTCTTCGATTGTAAGCTTCCCGTCAATATTTCAGAGCGTCTAGTGTAAGTTTTTGTTACAATAAAAGCAACCAACGCATTAGAGTTAACTTCTCAATTACTATGGAAGCAAAGACAGCGCCTCTTGCGGCGCGTATTTGAAACGAAATGTTTCCATACAATTTAAAAGTTAATGCTAACGCGTTCGAGACTTTTTTTTGACGGAAAACTTACACTAAAGACTTAGGAACATTGAATGAATATAGCTCAGACATATTTCACTTTAATTGATTTACTTTAATTTCTTTTAATTGATTTTAGAGCTTTGTATTAAAAAATAAAAGCATGAGCTCCGTGTGTTACCGCTACGCCTGTACGGTGCAGTGAGGCGGGGGGAGGCTTGGTTAGAATCCGTGACGCCACAAGAGACGGTATTACATGTTGCTCCAACAATAGTACTGTAACCAGCAAAGAGGTACACAGGTAGCTCGAACAGTCTACCGCTACAAGTCACAATGACTCATTTAATCAAACGACTGGTCCGGGACCCTTGGCCGGTGCACGAGGCCCTAGTTAATATCACGGCCCAATTTTAATTTATCTGTATCTACGTCCTTTTTTAGCGCACTAGTTAAACAGAGCCGCAGTATTTAGAGGAGGGCCTGTGATAATTAATTAATTGACTGAGTGTAGAGAACAGTTTTAGAAGTTTTTTCGTTTGCGACTCTAGGAAATGCTTGTAGCTTAAGTATGATGCATCCACATTGTTCTTGGTAATGTTGTATAGTTAAGTTAAACTTAATTCTTTGCTCAATCCTTCCTACTTCCGAATATTACAAGCAATTTTTTGCTTCGCATTCTAGACATTGTGTCTGGAAAGACACGATGCTATGGCTGCCCTGTGCACTTAGCACGAACCTTTTCGAACTCAGTGCGTTTCTTTTTAACTAGCCCAGTAAGAGAGAGACGTACTGAGTCCGTAGCGAGCCAACGCGTATCAAGAAGCTTCGTGCAAGGTGCACCGGTGTCAGTTTTTGACATGTTTTTCTATTTAAGTTCCTGCAGGCAGATTTTTGACTGTCAAGCGCTCAAAGTTCGTCAGCCGCGGGCCAATCACGAGTGTGTATTTTAGCTGTCAGTTACTGTCAAGCACTTGAAAGTCAAAATGACCCTACTGCTGTTTTTCTTGAACAGATTGTTGGTAATAAACGCGTGTATAATCGCTGTCAAGCTAGCTACGTCGTCGGCAAGTGCGACCAGTCACCGTAGGGATAATCAGGCTCGTCGGACCCCGCGGGCCACGGCCATTTACCGTCGTCGCCGTCCGCGCCATCGAACGTGCTGGGCGGCTCCTTGCTGCCGTGTTCAGACCCATCTGAAAAACAACAACTTATTCTAAATTATTGAAGAAATGACAACACAAAAAGACTAGCGAGTTGATTTTTGACTTTTGAGCGCTCGACGCTCGCCAACCGCGCGCCAATCAAATACGGGAGCGTTATTTTAGCCGGCACTGATTGGCGAGTGTCAAGCGGTCGAAAGTCAAAAATCATCCCATTGGTCATTCGGAAGGACTCCACGCTTACCGATTAAGCCACAGGGGAGCTTTATCCTCGCATATTAAGACCAATCAACTAAGTATTTTAGCAACACTTTAGATGTCTCTGGCGATAAGTACCAAAATTGTGTCTGGCGTTATAGCAAAAGCATGAATAAACGTTAAATTAGACAAAAATAGTTTTTAACACTAAAAATCTGCTATGGTTTTGAAAATGCTTGAGGGCGATTAGTGAGGGTAAAGTTGATTGGCCCAATATTGTTTTTCCTATAGTCTTTTGCTACTCTTCTAGATATCTGGAGTAAGTCCACCTCATTTATTAACTACATTTTAATAAATATTGTAAGTAATTAAATATTTAATTATCATCATGACCACAACGCATGTTGGTTAAGGCCACCGTTATCTGACTGGCAGCAAATGGGTCACCACTTCCCGACCTCAACGTGATATACCCTCAATACACTGTTTCGTCTCATTTGGTAGGTTACATTCTGAGGTTATCAATACTATCGAAGTGTCAATTTTAGCAATACTTTCTTGTTTAGCGCTTAATGTGTCTCTATTATTATAGTATCCTAATAAAGAGACGACTAAAGCGCTAAAACTAAAACGTGACACAGTGGCCGTAATATCAACGGCCAACAGTGGCGTAGTTTGGAGATCATAGACCCTGGGGCATAAAAAAATTGGGGCCCTATAGTCAAATTATATAAAAAGGTATATAATTCTGGTAGTCGGTGGATATTTGCGAGTAGGACAGCTAGGGTTAGAGGGATGTTGGCCAGGGCCCCCTGAGCTTCAGGGCCCTAGGGAATGGAGTTTGTCTCTATGTGCGTCCCTTTCTTATGAAGTTATGATACTAGTTTGACAGAGAAGCCATTAGGGATAAAGACGTTTATTTAAATTTTTTGTAAATTTTATTTTAAATTTTTGTGCAATAAAGATTAGATAGATAAATAAATAAATAAAAAGGTAGCTGCAGCATCCCCTCACCTCCATCGTGTTCCGGTTTTTTGTCCGCCGGCTCGAGCAGGCCGTCGTCGATGCCGGGGAACGGCGCGTGCGCAGCCGGCTCGTCCAGGTCGTCCACCTCGGGACCTGCGCAGTGGAGAATAAGCGTGCGTGGCGCAAAATTAACTCAAAAAGCAATAAATATAGAGAAGCAGCTAACAATTGATAAACTAAATTTAAATATGGAATATAGGAAATATGGGTTATAGAGATGCAAGGTGATGATGAATACCTGCAGTGGTTAATCCGGTGCGTACCCGTCGTTACTCCGTTTTTTTTTACCCGGCTATGCAACGCAAAGGAGGGTAATCTACATCTACACTAATATACATCTACTCTATTTCTCTATTTGTAATTAATAGATTCAGGCGTCAGGAGGTCCATTACAACAAACTAGAACAAATTACCTTGCTACTCCGCGGAACCAGTGCCGTGCTCGTGCAAGTTAGCTGCGTCTGTGCGACATAATTTGTTCCAGTTTGTTTATATGTGTACTTTGAGTGCACAGCTTCGTCTAGAGCTGCATTACGCATGCATAACGCATACGTATTTCGTGGATCGGCCAGAAGTACATTTATTTGATTAGTACAAAAGTAGTAGGTACATACATGTACGTTAGTAAGTACCAATACCAAATACCGACAGTTATTGTTCGAGTTACAATTGTCAGCACTGATATTAGCGATAAGAATCGAGGTCGGATAATTCTTCGTCCTTGTTTAATTGCACGCAGCACGCGACCGCAGCACATCTTTGTGACCATTGTCCACCCAGCGCTCTCCATACAAACGGCGATAACGTTTTCCACCATCTAAACCAGTGATTCCCAAAGTGGTCCAGGTGGACCCCTAGGGGTCCACGGGAGACTTGCTGGGGGTAGAAATGTAGCAGCAGGGGGTCCACCGAAACCAGTAAAATTTAAAAAATGGTCCACGAGAAAAATAAGTTTGGGAACTACTGCTCTAAACTTAAACCAATAGCCATGATTTTTGTACGTCGTCATTATACCCTAGAACTAGGTTTGTACGTTTTTTTAAATATTCTTTGTAGAGACTTAAAATGCAAATATTGTTTAATCAGTTATAGGGCATAATGACAACATACCAAAAAGTCATTGCCATAGGTCAAGGTTTAGAGGGTGGAAAACGTTATCGCCGTTTGTATGGGAAGCGTTTTTGGAGCTGGGTTTACATTCCTCTTAACATTGCTGATGTATGTGACAAGAAAACTGAATACTTTTACTACTAAGATTTTTCTTTTTCAGGCCCTACTAAAAATCAGCGCTACTGCTTGCAGCAGCACATGCTGAGTGGTCCCTTTCAGTATCAATAATATAATTTTGTACCTTTACTTTTTCTTATCTGCTTGCTGAATAAATATTTTCTTTCTTTCTTTCTTTATGTGCGTGATAAACGCCAGCGTGCTACTAAAGCAGGTATCTATTTCTTGCCTAATTAAAAACTTCCATTGTTCATCGATGTATGTATTTGATTGGATGCAAAGTAAATTCGCCATCTTCACTGACTATGGACACAGAATATGTTAATTACGTGACGCATTGCATCACTGGCGTTGTTGGCGAGGAATAGGAAGCAATACTAAGACATACAGTAATATATGGATAGTAATGTATTTGCTACATTCCTGAGAGACGAGACTAGAATGATGACGAGATACTTGCATAAGCATTCGAGGAGATACGAGTACATTTGTATAATAAAAACGAGAGTTGTAAATCACTACCTTAATAAAAGGACTTGCTTGTCGGAGCCTAAAGGCTGAACTAGTAATCTATTAAGACACGAAAGGGAAAGAAAGCTAAAATTCAAAGTAATCCTAGGGTATTCTTAATACATACTTATTAACTATAGGTAGCATGATCTTGGTTACACTAGACCTCTAGCTCGCGCCTTACCATACCATTATAGTCGCAATGATTCCAAAGTGGTCTCAACATGAAATGTCGTAACTGTGACGGCGTGAAGCGTCTACTAGGGATACGCGGTAACAAGAAGTGGTAACAGTTCGCACAATACGTAACCATATGCACTTTTTCTAACAATTTGACGCAACTGTAGCTTGTAGAAAATATGTCACGTATAAATTTAACTAAAATGACAATTCCTGATTTTATTGCTACGTCTGACGTAACTGAAACCGAAATATGACTAAAACGTTACCAAAAAAGTTCTATTTGGACACAGTAGATGCACCACCGATGTCGACATCGTATAGGAAGTGTGACAAATAATATAGCTATAGTATGTAACGGTACGGATTGTGACGATGTTAATGTGACATGCATGTGAGGACAAAGATAAAGGTAAAGATAAGTTTATTTGTCAGAAACATAGAGAAGCTCCTCTCACCAGCGAGCGGGGGCTTCTGCGGCTCCAGCTCGGGCTCCAACAGCGGCTGCGACGCGGGCGCACCCTCCGCCTCCTTGTTAACGTGCTGCAACAAGACGTTAAATTTACTTAAAATTGTATGTATTTATGTAAATTCTTTATTGACAAAAAGAGATACAGTGATGTACAAAGGCGAACTTATCCCTTTACGGGATCTCTTCCAGTTTACCTTTGAGTGTGTGAAAGGAGTATAAAAAAAAAGTCATGATAAATTAACAGATATTAATAAACTAATAAATAAAATACATATACCTAATAGATAAAATATCAATATACTAAATACAACACATATATACTAGTTATATAAATAAATAATCAAAAGTCAAAGGAGTAGAAGGAAATGAATTTAAGGATGCGGTGTGAGCCACAGATGGCGACTGTCTGATGGAGGTTGGTAACCGATTCCACAGCCTTGCAGAATTGTTTTAAACTTTAGCGATTTTCACACATTTTTATAACGTTATCGGGACTTCAACGCGATAAAAACATTGTTAGTTGACTTCGACGTTTCGACCATGTTTCAACGGCCGTGGTCACGAGTAGACTAACCACTCGTGACCACGCCATTGAAACATGGCCGAAACGTCGAGGTAAACTAACAATGTTTTTATCGCGTTAAAGTCCCGATAACGTTATAAATATTATATTTACTTTACTTGAAAAAAAAGAAAGACTCGGAATGACATCAGCTACTCTTGTTGTCATTTGTACAACTATTAGGTGTTTGTGTGCGGAGATATTTGAAAAATAAATGTCGAAAACACAACATATTAATATATTTTAGCTTCGTATATGTATTGAACTAAAACTTGCGTTCCTGGGTGAAAACAAGTTTTAGGTTAATGTAAATAGAATATCACGATTTTGCACGAAATATGTAGGTACTCGATAAAACAATAGTACAGTCAGCTGTAAAATTATACAACCACAGCGTCAAAATATATATCGTCACTTGGATGGTAAACCTACTAAAGCGACATGTGAGTAAGTGTCGCTTTAGTAGTTTTACCATCCAAGTGACGATATGTACACATCGACCTTATGTTTAGTGGCATAGAGGCGTGTAGATATTTTTATGTCTTGGTAACGTATATGTATATGTATTTATGTTGCTGACCGTACAAGGAAACAGGCATGAGAGTAGAGTCAATAGATACTACTATGCTGTGCCCAAATATTTTGATAACAATAACAAAGCCATTACCCACATTTTATTGGTGTTAGCAGGACAATTAAATAAACCTATATTTATGTCAATTTAATTTTAATAACCAAATGTCTTTAGCTTACTTATAAAGTTATAATTTATCAACGACCACCGGCCCTAGTATATAAAAGACCTTCCAAGTATATAAAGTTTATCAGAAGTAATTTTCCAGAAACTGATTTCTTATGAAACCATGACTATTTTTTTGGAAAGTTTTTTTTATGAAATAGGAAGGCAAACAAGCAAGTAGGTCACCTGATGGTAAGTGATCACCACCGCCTATAGACACCCATAACACCAAAGAGACTGCAAATGCTTTGCCAACCCAGAGGGCTAAGATGGAATACTTCTTGTGCCAGTAATTACACCGGTTGTCTTGCTCTCCACGCCGGAACACAACAATGCAAGCACTGCTGCTTAGCGGCAGGATTAGCGAGCAAGATAAGCGTTAAAGAGGTTTGAATCCACTTTTGAACCTTACCCCCTTGTAATACGATCGAAAAGTGGTTAAGCAAGTTTTTCTTCGACTATTCCTCACAATACCTATATAAGATTTGTTTTTACTGTTTATTTTTCTCACAATGTCATCATTTCGAATGTTTATTAGTGACGTACCGTGGGAGACTGGGTTTTCCAGTCCGCGGCAACAAGCAACACAGACAGCAGCTGACGTCGATGACTCAGTTCCAGTTTATTTCGATTCCGTCCGGGAGGTAGGATGCCTTCCCATTGATAAACGCCGTGTTCATGCTCTCCAGACCATCATCAAGATTAGTCATCACTTTTAAAATAGTCGTCTTCCTTAGATTGTAACATAGAACGGTTATAAATTCTTTTTTTGATAGAAAAAAAATTTGTCATTGAATTTTTTTCTAATTTTCAACGAAGCACATTGAAAAATTCGCAGGGTATTGGTAGCGGTAATGTGGCGAAACTGGAAAACGCAAGGCACGGATTTTTCTTTGTGTTGTCATTATATAGCATTTTAAATTTAAAAAAATCTTTAAGGGGGCCGCATAGGCTCTTTCAATGGCTGAATCTAATAGCGGTTCGGAAAATGGAAAACTAAGCAAAAGCGTCGCAATAACAGCCAATGAGCTAGCGCACTAAGTCATTCTTTCTTAACTTTTTTTTATGAAATAGGAAGGCAAACAAGCAAGTGGGCCACCTGATGGTAAATGTACACCACCGCCTATAGACAACTGCAATATCGGAGATATCTTATATCTAACACGTTGAATGATTAGAAACCAGCCCTGAATATTCTGCGTCTTTGTCAAACTAGTGTCATAAGAAAGAAACGCACATAGATATAAACTCAGATTAAGTAGCAGTACTAATTCGGTATATTGTGCTAAATTATTAAAAAAAAAAATTACGTACTCTGCTCTATACGCACCCTTTCGGTTCTGCCTACTCAATCTGTGTTAAAAGTCTTGAGCATACGTTATCAATTAAATTTACGTTTATAACTGCATTTGGGTCAATAGCCCCATTAAGTAGCAAATCTGACACAACGTGTTATCACTTATCGGACTAACTTGACACAGTAGGAAGGAAGTCGTTTAATTATAAAGTATTTCAAAGCTTGGAAACGAATCGTTTGACCGAAACCTCGAGGTAAACAATGTACTTTGCTGCGCTATACTCTACATATAGTTATTATAGTACAGTAATAGTGTATTAATAGTTATGTATAATAAATATTTATGTTAGTCTATAAGGTATTTATCTATAGGCCTATGCAGCCTGAAATAAACTTCTTCTATTCTATTCTTAATTATTAAAATTAAGGCTTGTTTGGTAGATGTGTTATCAAGACGCCAAACTACGTATAAATCAAATGTGATGTTATCTTTTGCGGAAGACGATATTAAATCGACTTGGACGGATTCGATTAAAACAAAAGTGGTTTGTTGTTAAAAATGTTCCACACATACACAAATAAATAAATAAATTCACCCACGAAAAAAAAAAAACTTTTAAACAGTGTGCTAAGCAGCGTTAAATCCATATCCGTATACCGAATTGTCACTGTCACCTGTCGCCTGTCGCGTTTATGAAATTGGGCCTAATGAACCTCGTTAGACTGTGCCGTACGGAGGGATAAATTAGCCTTGGGCAGTCACATTAGAGGGTTTTTTTCTACCGTGCAGCCAGCACGTCGTGTTGACTTTGTAAATGGCTAGCGGCTCGAAATCAATGAGGAAACACAAGATTTAAATAATAAACAATTGACAAACGTCAGACTGGAGGCATTGCTAATGAGACTAACTGCGCAGTCGGGTTCACGGGCGTTTACTAAGTAAACAGCTGGTGATGGTGATCATCGTAAACCAGAAGATTTCGGACACTAATCGCAATCCTAGAAGTGGACAGCGGATCTTGAATATAATCATGCGACAGGTGACAGTGACAATTAGCCGTGTCTTACTGTGTCCACAAGTAACGCTACAATACAGACTTAACATCATAGTGGGTAAGCAATGTATACCGAATTGTCACTGTCACCTGTCGCCTGTCGCGTTTATGAAATTGGGCCCAGAGTTTTGTTAACCCATCCCGGTGCTCATAGCTTAAATCTTATGAATATGCTGATATTCGCTTTTTCAATACGCTGAAACTAACTTCCTACTTATATCAGTGTGTCTCATTCTAACTAGCCTATTATTTTGCGGGTGGTAGGGCCTAGTGCAAGGTCCGTCCGGATCGCTACCACCATCTTGCTTGCTAATCCTGCCGCTAAGCAGCAGTGCTTGCACTGTTGTGTTCCGGCGTGGAGAGCAAGACAGCCGGTGTAATTACTGGCACAAGAGGTATTCCATCTTAGCCCTCTGGGTTGGCAACGCATCTGCACTCTTTTTGTTGTTGCAGGTGTCTATAGGCGGTGGTGATCACTTACCATCAGGTGACCCACTTGCTTGTTTGCCTTCCTACGTTGTATAAAAAAAAATATTAAGAGAGACGAATAGGTCAGCCTCGGAAATAGCTGAACATTTTAGTACCTTGTCGCTGTCAATGGTGTGACAAATTCGGGCAACTCTCATTTCATACGTTACTGCGACGAGGTTCTTAAGTGTTTAGCTACTTTTGAGGCTGACTGTAAGGTCGCAGGCATTAATTGCTAAGCCACCACAGAACCCTGTCATAATGACTTTGCCAAGCTGTAGCTACGTGTTAGTAAAAAATCCAAAGCAATGGCACTGTGACAAGGTTCCATAAAGGCTCAACGATTAAAGTCCGTATGTGTATACTGCAGCTCTGTCTTACTAGTGGCATAAGAAAGGGACGAGAATAAAAGATAAATCGCCCTATGTGACTCAAAAGTCTCGAAACGCATATTATTTCATTTTCCATTTGGTGATACATGTTTCGAGATGTAGGTACCTAGGTATAGTTGACCAAGAAATTGCTTTTTTTTAATAGGAAGTAAAACAAGCAAGTGAGTCACCTGATGGTAAGTGATCACCACCGCCTATAGACACCCGCAACACCAAAGAGATTGCAGATGCATTGCCTACCCAGAGTGCTAAGATGGAATACCTCTTGTGCCAGTAATTACACCGGCTGTCTTACTCTCCACGCCGGAACACAACAGTGCAAGCACTGCCGCTTAGCGGCAGGATTAGCGAGCAAGACGGTGGTAGCGATCCGGACGGACCTTGGACATGGTTTTACCACCCGTAAAACACCTTGACGACTTTTCGATCCTAATACAATGGGATAATGTTCAAGCAATTATTTGGTCGACAATACTTAGCAAAAACTATACGTGGTTAATGAATTTTGTTTCTTAAATTATTGTCTAGTCTATAGTGCTATGTTTAGCATTCATACTAATTTTTCTCTTGTATTTACCACAGTGGAGACAAGAAAAGTTTTCCTGCTGGACAATAGCCAATTCTACGATGTAATGTACAATTTTTTTTCTCAAAATGAACGTTATTTACGTAGCTGTTACAATACGAAGAAGTTTCATCTTCTCCTTTAAAAAATAACACTGCAATTAGGTACAAGTACGCCAAAGATAAATAGGCTCTGTTCGATTCTCAGATGACTCAAGAAATCGTTGAATGCAGCAATAAATAAGGCGGCGGAAATTACAAGGTAAAGATAAACTCTATTATAATCATACAAATCCTAAGGCTTCTTAGGTGGATAATCAGAGATGGTAGGACCTTGTGCAAGGTCCGTTTGGATCGCTACCACCATCTTCCTCACTAATCCAGCCGAGTGCAGCAGTGCTCGCACTGTTGAACCTATTCCGTTGTGGGGAGCAAGCCAGACGGTGAAATTACTGGCACGAAAGGTATTCCATCTTAGCCCTCTGGGTTGGCAACGCATCTCCTTGGTGTTGCAGGTGTTTAAGTGGTGATCACTTACCATTAGGTGACCCGCTAACTCGTTTGCCTTCCGGTTGTATTATAAAACTAAGAGATTAGTCTGATTAACCTTCGTTCAGGTTTGCAGAAGTCTATATTTTGGGCATGATCAAAGAGGGGCATCGACCCCGCCTACACGTGTTGACTCAACTATTTATCATATTGTATGGCGGCCTTCGTACTAACAAAAACTGTACTGACTCTATTGAAGGCTTAAAGTTATTGCGTCACGGTTGCACAGATTTGGTAACCAATGAACTGTCTATTTCCTAGAAAATGTACTACTGAATTTGCAAACTAAAATAATAATACAAGTGCAGAAGTCTCTTTTCGAACAAACACGGCGCTTAGGTATAAGATGAAATTTTTAAACGATGATTAAATAAATGACAAAAAGTAAAACTTTAGGTTGGAACTTTGTTACATAATAAGACGAGTTATATAGAACGGACATTACGTATAACTTGCTATTATTATTTTACTAAGTTTATGGTAATTACAACTTATCTTTGCAATAATTAGTAATCTAAGATGCTACGTCATCCGTGATAACGTGTAGGTTTATAAGGTTTTACCGGACATTCATAGCGTCGCGCGCTAACTGGCCAGTCAACTCCAGATAACCGGTTCCATTTATGTCAAATACACTAAACGTGCGTAACTCAATATTAAGAGCCATGAAACCCAAGGGCTAGGTAACATGGGATAAACCCGAATTGGATCTAAAAGAAAGCTATGTATGTCTAGTCTATACTAAGCTTGGCTACGGCATCACAAATAATTGAGGTGATCTCAATTACTCTCTAAAGAAGTAAGCAGTGAAAGAGATGCTCGTTGAGACAGTTAAGTGTTCAAAATACTTATTGAATGCAAAATAGGTTTGTAAGTCGAAATGTTAGGGACAATGGTTCACAGTTAAGTGTGCTTGACTGATATTCCTAATTGTGTAGGCGTTATTTGTAGATGTACATGAATAGATACTAACGTAATGTAATGGCTTTTAGAAGAAGGTATATCCAGCACTGCATCATGGCTTGATTTATTAAGAGGCTTTGATTGAAATTGGACATATTTATCAGCCTTACTAGAAAACAATTTGACTAAAAACAACACGTAAAAACCTGAACCTAACTTATCTTATCAAACACTTTCAAAGACTTTAATTACTTTACTTTTGACTTTTAAGACTTTCGCCATTACTTTAGCGATGGATGTAGCTCAACACTGTCATTTAGAATATAACTACCTACGCTTTAAAGTTACAGTTAACACTAACACTAGTTCATAAGTACTTATTATTGTAATTTTGTGTTCCATGTATATACTAACCCCTATGAATGCTAGTAGTTTGGACAAACTCGGCTACGATCCCACTTTGAAGGAGCAAATGTTCTTTATGTTAAAAAACCACAATTTTGTTTGTTGCTTCAAGGATAAAATGGACTAGTTTTCGGGAAAAGAACGTCAAGCAGTCAAATTTGACAGCAATTCTGGTATCATAATTTCCGGTAGCTCGTTCTGCCGGTAGTTTATTTGTAAGGTTTAAACGAACAATGTTTATTGTTCTGCTTAAAAGCTTAATGATTCATGCAACAGAGTTGTGCCGGGCGCCGCTTATAAATCTTATAATCTGCTGTTTAAATGGGACTTTTACTACTTTGCACGAAAAATTAAGAGAGTAAATATTAGGTTAGAGAAATGATTACATTTTATCAGCAGGAACTGTTTCTGATTGTGATGACTGAAGTTATGAAACGAATATGAAAGAAACATTTTACAATTTGGCCATATAGGCTCTTTTACATATTTGTGATGTCTTGACTTATCACTGATAATTTCGGAATAATTTCGCATTCATTAGAAGTAAACAGGACAGATTACTTGTAGCTACTATATGACTAAAAGTCCCAGTGTTTCCTCAACAACATAATCAATAATTAGTTAATTACAACAATCTGTTTCATAGAAATAGTTAAGGCAGGTTGTGGTCAAATTGTGGTCGATACATTGTGCATTGCAAGGTTTTGACCTATATTCCTTGACCAATATGACTGTCAGTCTTTGATGCAGATCTGCATATCCTTGATGCAGTTTACCCTGAGTCATGTTCTGCGATCCTGGTTGATGACGCGACGGTATGGTAAATGCTCAAGGTTGGACTCCATTGACTAAGATACTCGTACATTACTCGGTATAAACCTCATCATGAATTACTACTAAAACTAGATGATAAGGCTAACCTATTATTAGGAATATTGCTACGGATTTTGTGAATAAATATATTATGTTCTTTGTTTTCCTATACGCTGATACTTTATTGATTTGTGAATGGTTACTGTTCGTTAAACTAGGTTATACTTGTAGAAAGCTATTTAATTTTTTATGTAAACGTTCAAAGGCAGGAACTGCACTTTGTAAGCTGCCAGCGCTCAAAGTATTCCCTGCAATCCACCGTTTCTCTTTCATTGTGTAAATTTAACTTTTTCCAAAAACGACGTAGACAATTAGTAAAAAAAAATGCAAATGTATATTGGGACAAAGTGCTTACGGAATGAGTACACTAGACAATATTAATAAAAAGATAGTGTTAATCTTCAGGAAAAGTAGCGGATTGTTTTTTCCATGCAACACCATGTTTTGACTTCAATTGACATACTAACACTAACAATTATCGGAGCTGATATGTTCAGTTTTGATTGACGCCCCTAATAATGACTTCAATCAGTCAATCAGTCACTTGATTAAAAAATCTTTTAAAAAATATGTTAAATTGTACCATTGTGTGTTGTATTGTAGACCGTCTTTTGAATACCTAATTATATTTACGATTTATCTGCAATTCTGTGAAATTGTTAATGTGGTATTTAATAACGCACATTGTATTGTATTACCCCCTTATTCATAAACTCTTCGTAAACGTTTGTTAGTTGACATTTTTATGTAATTTTCTGTCATTGTGACGTTTGCCCCCAAATGAAAGGGACAAAACATTTGTAAGCTTAAAAATATTGTTAAGTTTTATGAATAAGGGGGTTAATTTATAACGGGTTCTAAGGTCGAACCAAACAATACAATTGCGCTCGTTCAGTACATTTTCTCGCGAGCTATTCGCTGCTCTCTCTGCTGCATAATGTGATGCATGAGAGAAATAAGTGCATACAGACATGCACCTGGATGTCTGCACGCGCGCTTATTACCCGACGTGGGAGAAAACTAGCAAACGCCGGACAACACGTCCACGTATGCAGCACGGCTACAGCGCGCTGCGTAGGGCTGCGTGCTGCGTTGCGTGCACGTACATAACATTATAATTCCATACAGTACAACCGGCTTTGTTTACATACGATAATACCAAGTCTCTGCGTAAGTTTATATTGTACGTTTATTCGTACTGAATTGTGTTATTCTTGTTTTCTTAAGTCACGATTTAACCTGATAGTTGATTTTTAGAGAATGCAATAAGTTATTGAGTCCGCTATTTGTACATGCATTTCTGTGTCGTGCAATAAAGTCTCCGGGCCGTGCTGCATTATGCAGCTGGTGTGCCCTGGCCTTAACTCTTCAATTCAAATTAAACAGTTTATAGTAGGACTAGAATAGTTTTCATATCCATTGGTAGTATAGTTGAACAAGAAATTGCTTCGGCTCAACTTGAAAAACTTGTGTTCGGTTTAACTATGACCCTTAGAGTCTATGCTTTGTAGAGTGGTAGACCTGAAAAACTTAGTCTGAATTTACTCTTATTGTGTTTAAACATTATCCTACACATGTACCTCAATAGCAATCCCAATAGCCCCTTGAAATAAAACAGAAGCGAAATTAGTGGAGCATAAATCATCATCTATAAGTATAACTCTATCTGGTAATCGTTGACTCCACGAATACGGCAGTGCCGATGCGCGGGAGTTCGTGTAAACATTCACGTTTTAGGCTTTTCTATGGTACTTTGATAGTTTGAAGATACTTCAGGTATTTAGATAGTAAGAGGAAACGAGAAATAAGTTTAAAACACAACAAACAAACGGGAAATTTATGGTGCTAGGGATTGTTTACCGAGGCTTAAAAAGGCTCTTTCTTCATACAAAAGGCAGTTTTTACGTACTCAATATCATGACTAGGTATAGAGTGATATTATAACATCGTTTGTATATAAAGCGCTTGATACAATTTATGTAGCTTAACCACAGTTTATATACAAGTTGCTGTAATTTTAAACAAATCTAGAAAATTCATTTTGACGCACTTAATAGTTATCCAATATTGGTTTCAATTTAGCATCCCTATGAAGATTGAATTTAAATGCAACTAGTACTAAAGTTTAGTGAACAAAAACCTTGTATGGTTTTTATTATATACGACCGACGACGACTTACGAGGACTGGATTGCCTAGTGGTTAGTGACCCTGACTACAAAGCTTGAGGTTCCGGGTTCGATTCCCGGGAGGGGCAAATGTTTTCATAATGAATACGAATGTTTGTACCGTAGTCGTGGATGTTATATGTATTTAAGTATATATTTTCTATATAACACAAGCAGCTTTAGTTGCTCCCTTTGGGACTAGGTCAATTTGTCTTACCTGACCTAAGATATTTATTTATTTACTTATTACAATGAACTTTTAATTTTCACCTGTCAGTTTTAACTCAATTCCAGCGATCGGATTGACTTATTTGGTATCAGTAAAATATAAGTACCTAATAGTATAACTTTGCAATATTAAAGTACCTAACATCAGCAATAAAGTTTGTATTAAAAATGTAATTTCTGTCAAAAGCTTATGTACATGTACTTATACATATAATGTGGAGTCTCCAATTCTTAAAAATATGTACTACGGTACAAAATTGGAGGAGAGTTGAAAACTGGTTTCGCAAAGTTTCTTGAGCCGTGACCTAACGGGACAGGACGTCAATATTAAAATTATGATTGCCTGATCGCATGGAAGTCTTCAAACACTTTTTCTGGTAATTTAACTTATGACTTCCAAAGTCAAAGTCGAAGTAAAAAATCTTTATTCTGATTATGCTTACGAGAAACTTATGACAGTAATGAATATCAGATAATTTACCACTACTTTTACACGACAATACCGCCAATTGGTTAACTTGTGAGTTATTTTTGCATGTTGAATTTTGTAAGTTATTTTCTGTTTAGTGTTAAATAAAGAGTATTTATTCGTCTTATCTTGACTTTTGGGAATACAGTATATTGAAGTGGCTTCAGTAACAAGGTTTCATAAAGGAAAGTGTCCATAGGTTAGGAGCTAAAAATGCACCCATGAAAGTAATGAATACACGAATATTGAATATCCTTTACAAAAGTACACAAAACTCTTTTTAACTTTATTAGGCATAGTTGAAAAACAAGCGGAAGGTCCTTACGCAATCGCAGAATCCAACTTATTTTGCATTACTGCATAGCAAATCGTGGTTTTCAAGTTTTTCTCACTTTAGTTTTAAAAACCCCGTGTACCCAAAATCCAAAATAACACCCGCTACGCCACATTGTGTCTGTAAATTCTCAGCAAAATGTGATGTCCTAACTGCGAACCAGCCACTATGCAGTTTTTTTTTATTTAGTTTTTGTAATCGTAATTTAGTTCCGACTTTTTTTTACATTTATTTTAGTTAGTAATGTGGCGAAACTGGCAATCGCAGGAAACGGAATGCTGATGTTGCAGGTTCGAGTCCTGCCATTACTCTAATTTTTATTTGTGCTGTCATTATCATTTAAGTTTATTTATTTGTTTTTTTATTTAGTTTTATTACTTCTAAGTAATGTTTCTATATTCGTTGTAATGATGTTACTTTAGTTTAGACTCTTGGGTTCAGGCGCTGACCATGATAACTATTCAACCACACTTAACTTTGATAATTAATTCTCATTGTTTAATTACCCATAAGTACCTAACTGTTGTTTTATCAATGACTACGACTACATTGTCATTAAAAATACCTTCTGAGCCAGAATCAGAATGTGTGCAAAATTGAAATGTCTTTCCTGTGGCTGACATGCCAGTTAAAGGTCTATAGTCCAACATATTTTGATCTACTTCTAATGGTGCCTATACTAGTTTTAGCCAGGTATACATAGAAAACATAAATTGTATGTACAGTCAAGGAATTAAATTTTCAACCCACCTAAGGTTCAATAGCATATATATAGCAAACTGTCACCATAAGAGCTATAGAGCAAGACGTCAGTTTGACATATCGACCTTAATGCATTGCGAATGTCAGACGACATTTCAACGAAATGGGTAGGGAATTAAGTTCCTTGACTGTACCGACTTAAGTCGCTAACTAAAAAGTAAGTAAACAAGAAACTTTTGACCACTTTTGGCCCTAACATTACCAGCCAAGCTTAGGTTATCTGTGTTTATCTCTATGTAAGTTCCTTTCTTATGACATTAGTTTGACAGAGACGCCGAGAGAGATAAATATAACAAAGACCGGGCCATAAGAAAGATAACTTTTGTTTTGATCGTGATTTAGACTTCTCTAAGTACGTACCGGCACCCTGTTATTCTCTTTATCGTGATTCCCATGGACTTCAGGCTGGAGTTTTGGTGAATTCGGCCTGCCGAACACCATCTCGACAGCATCTCGGTCCAGGGGGCTACCCAACTTCGGCGCCGGTGACCGCCTCGGCGACTCCGAAATGATATCCAACTTAGTTTCGTTAGACATCTTCCAACACTAAGACACTAATAACTTAAGTCAGTTTAGTTCTAACGATGTAGTTTTGTTCCGTTTTGTTTGAGCGCGCGACGTGCGGACCGCTAAGCGGTTGAAACAACACTGTCGAGTTTTTTTGTTAGTTGTTGGGTTGGATGCTGGCGTTAGTATCATTCCGTTGATTTAATGAGTTGATCGCTAAAAATAACCAGTTACTATTAAGTAATAGACGATAAACGTAACGATCAAGATGCTAAAGTACTTCGCGAAATTTTACGCTGTTAAACCTAATTTAAAAGCGATATACTTATTACGTTATTTAGTGATGTATTCAATAATTCCTAATTATAGAATAAACTTTGACCGCCGCACTTACTCACAGCTGTTTAGTTAGGTTAGTACATTTTTATTTTTTTTAAATAAACGCGATGGTGGTTTAAAATGAAGGTTCATGGCTGCAAGTCCGGGCTCGTACTGTGAGCAACAAATGTTCCACTTTGAAACCGTAATTAACAATCAATAGCATCAAACAGTGGAAGACTACTATTTTGCTTGCTGTACCTCTCAGTTTATTTAGAATTTCTGTACGAAATGTACCGTAAGCTCTTCGGTGCAGGTGAAACCTCCATAATATTACAAAAAAAAAATAATGTGAGTGAAGTTCCCAGTCCGCAATGGGCCTCGTAGGAACAACGCCCAAGCCCACTTATTATAAGAGGAGGCCTGTACCCAGCAGTGGGACATCTGTAGGCTGGAGATGATGATGAGATAATGATTATGTACCTACCTATGCAGTAACGCCACTAATTTATAGGAGCGGCAGAAATCACGAATTTTTTTTTTTCAAATTCATATTTTTTACGTTTATAAACTTATATTTGCATTTGGTAAACTTGCGATGTATGGGGAAACAGTATTCCAAGAGCAAAGTTAAGTTTGTCCCTCAATTAAGTGTATCTTTTCGTTAGACCAATATACGTAGAGGTATTCCATCTTAGCCCTCTGGGTTGGCAACGCATCTGCAATCTCTTTGGTGTTGTGGGAGTCTATAGGTGGTGGTGATCACTTACCATCAGGTGACCGACTTGCTTGTTTTCCTTCCTATTTTATAACAAAAAATACGTTCAGTGCTTATTAATTTTGAACGGGAGGGTTCCGAGGGTGTACGAGTTCGACCCGCACTTAGCAGGTTTTAGGATAGGTATGTTTGGGACGAGTTCATTTACATTAAATCTGGTTAAGGTATAAATTACTTGAGGCCTAACAAGGCTATATACTTAACAGCCGAAAATAAAAGGAAAATACTTTTTGCTAACAGAACCAGAAGCAAAAGATATACTTATTGCTCTAAAATATTATGACTAATAATTGACAGGGGGAAACCCAAGGGATCGGATTTATCCAGATTTTCACACTTCAAAGGTCCAAACAGTTAGTTGCGCTGACGCACAATTACTTGCAGGTAGCTTTGAATTGACCGCAAAATTAGCGACAATTAAATTTATTACAAATACATTGTCAGGAAACTGCACACTAAAATGATGACTAATGACTGTTTCAAATGATTTTATTTAAATTATGTATATCACTTGTTACTCTCTCCTATCGTATGATATTATTGTGGGTGAAACTAAAAACTTGCTCATTTGACTTCCCTTCCTATTATGTATTATATAAAAAAACGGCCAAGTGCGAGTCGGACTCGCGCACGAAGGGTTCCGTTAAAAACGAACAAAAAAAATTACTTTTGTTGTATGGGAGCCATCGTAAAAATACTTATTTTATTCTGTTTTTTAGTATTTTTTGTTACAGCGGCAACAGAAATACATCATCTGTGAAAATTTCAACTGTCTCACTATCACGGTTCATGAGATACAGCTTGATGACAGACGGACGGACGGACAGCGGAGTCTTAGTAATAGGGTCCCGTTTTACCGTTTGGGTACGGAACCCTCAAAAGATTGTCGTAGGTAACTCTACTGAAATGAATATATAAAAATGCATACAACATTTGGTTGCGTGCTCCTTATCGCACTGAGGTAAGAAATTGCTATAATTATTCGTTTTAAAGCAATCCCTATGCCAGTTTAAGTAATTTTAAATAGTTCTCATAATGTTTTTATACTAACTGCCTAGTATTAGTAATGTATTATACTACCTAAGCATGTAATGACCCATTGAACTATTTTTCTTAGGTGAAAACTTTGTTAAGAGGAGTGTGAACCTGGCCCGAAAAAGCGATCCCCATAAAAACGGCGATAACGTTTTCCACCCTTTAAACGTTAACCTATGGCAATGATTTTTTGGTATTTTGTCATTATGCCTTAGAACTAGATGTTTTGATTTTTTTAATATTATTCTTAGACTTGACAATATTCTCATTTTAGGAGTTTCATCAAAAGCGTCAATATTTTTGAAACTATTAAGAATATTTAAAAAATACAATACAAATACAAACCTAGTTCTTGGGCATAATGACAACATACAAAAAAATCATGGCTGTAGGTCATGGTTCAGAGGGTGGAAAACGTTATCGCCGTTTGTATGGAGAGCGGTGGGTTCACACTCCTCTTAAGGGTTGCATTTATGACCAACGTGTTTAATTAGGAATTCTCCTAATTCATTTATTTTAGGAAGGAATTCTACTACCTCAAATATTGTGAAAATGGGTATTTATGTAAAAAATAATGCGAAAGTTCATACTAAAAGGGACTTATTTGGAGTGGCCCTATAAGTAATAGGTACAGTGGTCCTAACACGACCGGCAGGTTTAATTTATGCCTTCCTGCGTCTCTGTCTGTTGCGGGTGGTACCTTGCGCAAGGTCCGTCCAGATAACTACCACCATCTTGCTCGTTAATCCTGCCGCTAAGCAGCAGTGCTTTCACTGTTGAGTTCCGGCGTGGAAAGCAAAACAGCCGGTGTAATTACTGGCACAAGCGGTATTCCATCTTAACCCTCTAGGTTGGCAACGCATCTGCAACCGCCTTGGTTTTGCAGGTTTTTATAGGCGATGGTTATTACTTACCATCAGGTGGCCCACTTGCTTATTTGTCTTTCTATTTTATATATAAAAAAACTAGTGCCGGTTTTGTCAATTTTAAAAACACATGTCAAATCAAATTTGCTATTTAATTCGTTTAGGAGTCATTATATCGTCCACGTAGAATTAATTTTGTTTTTTTTTCGGGATAAAAATTTATAATAATATTCTCGATATACAAACTCTCTCTCTCGATATACAATCTCCCCACCTCACCAAGATTATTCTGTTGCCCACAACTTCTTCCATTAAAAAAAAAAACAGTATGACTGTATGTATATATGTAAATCTATACTATAACAATACGACTATAACTTTGTATAGGAAATGCACATCCCATACTAAGTTTCAACCCCCATTCTACCCTCTTAGGGGTCAAACTATTACTGTACCAAATTTCATTCAAATTGGTTTAGCCATTTAAGAGGAAACACAAGGGCCGTTTTTCCATACAAACGTCGTCCCCTCTTTCCTCTCTGGATAATGCCAATAGAGCAATATTTTTTTTTCCAAAAAATCGACGGCCATCTTATGCATGTCCCTATGTTTTCCTTTTTTTCATAAATTAATTATTAAAAGAGATATGAACATTCAAAAACCTAAAAAAATAGCCAGATTTTCGGCTGCGTTCATACATTCAGAAAACAAATTTTACTAGATTATTTAAAAAAAGAAAAACATAGGAACACTGCCAAAGCCTTTCTTAAATTTTTAATGAAAAAAGTAGTTAAATCGGTTAAGTTTTAGAGAAGGAATCAGGGGTCTACGGATCGTTGATTTTGTGTACTTTAAATATTTATTTTCAGTCCAAGCTGCGGCTGTCTCTATTGCGCTCTGCGGGGGGAGGCTTGATAGATGGAGGCAGCAATAGATTTTACAAATACCTATTTTTCAATTCTCTAGGCCTTGGTGTTTCCTCTTAAGCTTGAAAGCCGGGGACAGGCAGGCAGGTAGACCGACATACATATAGCACAAAGTGATATAGATAGATGGACTTTCACATATAATATTCAAATCATCACAGATTGTAACGAAATGTGTAAAGGAAACAAATTTATCGTTAAACCGATAACAAGAAACTTGTGACGGATTTTAAAAAAACTTTTTTCTTCCGTTAATACGTTTCTTTGCTTGTATTCATTTGTATTGTGTTCGAACGGGAGGAATCTACGACTTTACTATTGTACCGTTTCGCGTAAACTTGTCAAGTGCCTTTTCGTGATTGGTCGGTTTTTTATCAGTAGAATATTTTCCCGTACTGCCGGCCGCGGCTTCAGTTGGAAAAACCAAGCAGACAGACAACGCGTCTCAGTTCTATTGTCAAATAAAAGCAAAAAATCAAGATGGGGTGCGGTGAATTTCTAGTTAAATACATCTTGTTCTTCGCAAACTTGTTCTTTGCGGTAAGTAGGTATTTCTAGTTTCAGATAATCATAAATATTCGAAAGAAAATTGGACAGATAGACTTTGTCCTGTACAAAAAGTTGTTTTGCGATAAGATTGAATGGATTCGAAAAAAATTGTCCTTTTTTCATAGAATTTCAAGCCAAGTTAAAGTTTATTCAACTTTAATTGTTCTATTTTAAACGATTACGGAAATCTATCTCTTTGTTCCTAAATCTTGCTTCTGGCCACACTCTGTTGTAAATAAATTTTTATTAGATACAGAGGCCGCACCTCGAGGAGTTATTAACCCCAAAATAACTAAAAAATAAATTGAACTATTTTTCTAATTAATTGTTGCAATATTAAATTTTTAAGTACAGTATCAGTATGTGGTCTAACTAACATTCTTAATTCACGTTTTCAAAACACTTGCACAGTTATATTAGTATGAATGATTTTTCTCTAATTGATTCTATGGCGTATGTTCATCCGTGCTATCCTACATGAGTTAACCTATTATACAGTAAAGTATATTTTTTTGTTTTAAACTTTCGCAATTTTCACACATATTTATTTCGTTTATCGGGACTTAAACGCTGTTTATTTATTTACCTCGACGTTTCGGCCGCATTGTAGCGGCCGTGGTCACGAGCAGACTCTGCTCACAAACAGTACGAGTATATTATCGCGTTTAAGTCCCGATAAACGAAATAAATATATTTTTGTCCTAATACGATTTTGCGGTAACGCTAAAGATAATTTTAGTAACGTCAGTCAGAGACATTAAAAATATGGGTACTTATAAAAGATTGGCTCATATAGCACGTGTACTGATTTAAACGTATAGTTTAGTACACAGTCAGCGGCCAAAGTAGCTAAATAATCCAGGTCAAAAAAATCACACATGTTCTTACTGTCTTGGCAATAAAGTTCTGTGTTTTAACCGCTTCGGCTGTCTAGAACATCTTCTGCCGCCTGTATAAGACTTCTTTTCGTCTTCATAAAAAATTCTCGAAAATTATCGATTTATCTGCGTAATAAGTAATAGTTTTTCAGTAATAACAACTTTGCAATATAAAGAACTTATACCATTTCCAGGTATCGTCGTTTAATTTATTTATTATTCGATTAAATTGTCCACAAAGTTTAACAGTTAACAACGTTTTGACACCTATAAAGGAAAGAAAAACATGAGTAACAGAAAAACGCACATAGCATACGGTCCATCTATTGAGGACGGTCGCCCATCCATCTTCTTTGAACCTATGTACTTAATGATTTTTAAAAAAGTATCATAAAATGCATATTTCAAAAGGTGTGGTCCCATTATTCAGGGCTTAGACGATAGCCCGATAAGATAACAGCGAATACAGGCTCGATAAGAGATAAGCCCGTACACCAACAGTTTGGTTACACTGGCCGTTAATACAGGCAAACATCATTTACAGCGCTTTATGTTGTCATGAAAAATTTATCATTTGCAAATTATACTCGAGGAATAAAAACGCCATTTTGTATGATTGATTTGGACGTATTTGCCAAGAAATTGCTTTACCATTTTATGATCTTATTACAAAGAAGTGATAAAGCCAAGATATTTAACAATAATTTGTATCACTTGGCAACGGCCATTGGTCTTAACTGTCGAACAGAAATTCGGACGTCAAGAAAAACTGTTTTTGAATGACTGGTAAAATGTAAATGGATTGTACATACACAATTGTATTCTTATTTTGCAATGTTACACCCACCACATGGTTAGGTTTGGTCATCCCGTGTTGTTGGATGTTTTTCGTATAATCCTATCACAATACATACATATCGAATTCCACGTATAAATTGATACAATATGATTTTTGAAATGCTTATTTGACAGTGTTGTACGCGCCGCACCTGAAGTTTATAGGCAAATTCATGACCAAACAGCTGGGTAATTTCGTCATTTGATCAATTTATTTATTATTTCCTTATATTATAGGTAGGGTAAACACAAACACTTCTATTGGAAACCAATAATGGGTACATTTTCAAACTCCAGACCTTTGATGTAATTTGTATGGCACTCTTTTCGTAAAACAAAAAAACATGGAAACGGTGATAATTTAAGAGTGTTCCTGCCGGTACACGCTTAAAGAACACACATTTTCGCAGATGCGCTTACCCTCTATCATCGATACCAACATTTAGTAAACAAAAGATATGCCATACAAATTACACCAATGTTGACCAAAGGTCTACATTTTGAAAATATACCCTAATACATAACCAATAATATATAAGATTGAATGAAAGGCACTAATGTGCAAAATCTAAGTAAACTTATTTCGCTTTACGTATATAAGTAGGTATTCTGAAGTGATTGAGACATATGACATTATCTCGACATCCTTTAGAATCACTGTTTACTTGAAAACAGTTATCTATTGTTGAATCATGAAAGTTGATGAATCATTTTTGGTGACTATTGGCAATGTAGCGGATGTCAAACTAGGCTCAAATTTCGGACAATAATATTTATGATACATGCATATTTGTTTTTACTTAAGTGTGTTATAGATAGATAGATAGATAGATATCTTTATTTGCGTAGAATAAGTAGGTACATCGAGTCATTAGGTGGTACGGAGACAATAGGTAGCTTATTCTGCTATCTGTATTATTATACTAGCATGCAAAAGTCTTAAAACTTTATGGGAATTTTCCCTCTAAGAGGAAGTCCTTTACACTGTAGTAGTTTTTATCTGACAGTATTTCCATTAACTTATTTTTAAACTTATTCAGAGGTAGCGCCTGTATATGTTTTGGTAGATTGTTAAAAATTCTCATACACACATTGTAGCAATGTTTCGCGTATAATGCTGTCCTAGGAACACAATCATGTACCAGTCGCCCTGGATTCCGTCTATTTCTTTCAGAAATCTGTTCAGCTGTCTTAAAAAGATACATGTTTCTCTTTACAAAGATGCAGATTTCCAAAATATAGAGGCAAGGCAAAGGCAGTATGCCAAGCTTTTTAAAAAGTGGCTTACATGATTTGTATGGGGCTGAACCACAGATAGCACGTATACATTTTTTCTGCGCAATGAATGGCTTATTAAAATTGGAACAGTTTCCCCATAGAATAAGACCGTATCTTAAGGTCGAGCTAACATATCCATGGTAGGCGGCCAAGGTAGAATGCAAGCCTGAAATGCGTCTCAATCTACGTAATACATAAACAAATCGGTTCAGTTTACAACAAACTTTTTCTATTTGTTCATGAGTAATTGCTGATTTTGCATACTGATGAGTCAGCGGAAACTTTCCGAAATTTAGAATCTTTCAAAATTAACATTAACCAAGAATATTTGTCCTTTTCAGGAGCTTTCTGCAATTTTTCCATCTCCATGTGCATTTCCAGAAATTTTTGAATTTTGAGTATTTGATTTTTCTCGAAATTTAATAATTCCAATACTTGAAATGCCAAACATTTTTAAAACTTTATGTAACTTGTTTATTTCTGTCCCTATATCTGATCTAACTAACGGCTACTCCACAGGTGTTTCTTACCATGGAATATTCTAGCATGATATAGATAAAGATGTAAAAATTATGAAGCTGATCACCTAGGAATGTAAAATCCCTCCAGTTTCCATTAAAGTCTTGAGTTTATCTTTGATGTTTGTCTTCTTTTTCTAGTTATCAGGTCTCGCTCTCCTGGGCATCGGCGTGGCCATCCAGTTGAAGATCAGCATCGTCACGGATGTCATCGACGGCTTCTACGAGTTCGGCCCCATCGCCTCTATGGTGGTGGGCTCCGTGGTCTTCCTCATCGCCTTCCTCGGCTGCTGCGGCGCCATCCGGGAGAGCAACTGTATGCTTGTTACTGTAAGTATAAAGTAGTACAAAAATAACAAACACGTATATTTTTTAGCTGAATCCAGAAGAGGGAGGGCTTGGAACAGCCAGATAAAAATAATGTGATTCATTGTAATTGAGAGCAGATTCATCCTTTCTTTAATTAAAGAATAACTGAACACATTTGATTAACTTCAAGGTGTTACAAAATGTCGTTTGTTTTGATCATGATTTAATTAAATTCTCTAATGGGGACAGGCATTCATTTTCGGCTGTAGAATAAACGAATTTGAGTACGAATCGATTACCTATTAATAAAATAATCAGCAAGGCCTGTTTTGGTTTTGATAGTACATTTACCTACATAGCAGTTACGATAATAATTGTGATGTAAATGATTTTATAACATGGAAAAATACGTGAGTTGAGTACGTTTAAAAGTTACCAAGTTGAATGAAATAACTTCATTCTTCATTCAATTTCTCATAGATGACACCAAGGGCAATAATACCTTAAAAAAACAATAATGTAATGACCATATAGACAAAGTACATTGAAAATTCGCAGGGTATGATAGTTGGTAATGTGGCGGTGTTGACAAACGCAAGGCATGGATAACTGAGGTTGCAGGTTTGAGTCCTGCCATCTCTAAGTTTTCTTTGAGTGGTCCTTACATAGCATTTGAATTAACCATAATAGTGACTGGGTTTACATTCAATATAATTTTTTTAAAGGCGGAGCGGATGGCGACTAAAGCCAGCTTACTCCGGTTGCGTACACGATCCGTTTGCAACACGGTTCCAACTAGCTTCGTAGAGCTGGATTACGCATGCGTAACGCAGCTCTACGAAGCTAGCTGGACACACAAAACTATGACAGCTGAGTAGGCTTTAAGAGTGGTTCAACGCACTTGGCCAGTTTTTAAATTTGTCAACGCTTTGTCATATCCAATACAACGGCCGTCACTCCCAATTGACTGGGCTTCTGCAATGAACGAATACTTTGAATACGCATACTTTGCTCAGCAACACTAACCTATTATCACCTCATATCGTATCGTCACAGATTATCTTCCTGGTACCTTGATATCGTACGAAAACAAGTTAGGCAGTGACAAGGGTACAATTTCCTTTTTGGCAATAATCTGCTTTCTACTATGCAGTGGGGGGGGGGGGGGGGGATTTCGGTCTAGTGCTAACCACTGCTGGGTGTCTGGACAAAGTGACAATCTATTTAGCGTCAACGCTAGTAGAAAGAGATAAATGCCTGAATTTACGGGTTTACGGGACCGCCGATACTTTTTGACGTTTGCTTTCGCCAACTTACATCAAGTCCGTATAAGTTGTCGTTTCTACTAGCGTTATCGCCAACAGCATACCCGCATCATAAATGCTTGTCTTTACTCTTCAAACCAGGCTCTCGACGGAAGAAAGAAAGTAGAAAAAAGAGAGGTTTCATATTTTGTTCATAATAGGAAAAAATTGGCTAATGAGTGAACATACACTGGGCCTTTTGGGTCCGTAGGCATATTACAAGTACGAATTGTTTCGTTACAAAACTTACTTTTAACTTCAATTTTTCTTTCTTCCAGTACTCCATCTTTATGATAGTGCTGATGATCCTGAAGATCGCACTGGCAACGGTAGTGTTCGTGAACGCGGATTCGCTGGTCACCTCCGTCAAGTCTGAATTCAACAGGACTTTTGTCAACGACCAGACTAACTTCCACAAGATCGAAACCTCGGTAAGTTTAGGAATAATAATAAACATGGATGGTAAGACCTTACGCCAGCTGCAAGTTGCAATTTTTATGCAGTTGGCATAACTGCATCGAAACTGCAAACGAACTGTGTAGTCGGTGTACCTATCTATAGTTCTCATGATTGCACACTGACTGTAGCTATAAGAACTGCAGGCCGACTGTTCAGTTCGTTTGCAGTTTCAATGCCAACGGATATCAATTTGATCCAATTGGTGTACCGTATTCTTCACGAAAGCTGGCACTTCATGAAGTAGAAAGCATAATTTCTGATTACAGTTTTTTTTTATAATAAACTCTATTCTTCTGTCAGGGGTTAATGGCATTAACTGAAATAATCAGTGCTGTTCTGGGTAATCTTAGTTTGCATAAGCGGAATATATTTATAAGTTTGAGTAGGTCGTCATACAGAGCGTTTTATAAAATGTTTACTATGCACTAATCTGGAAACGCCGCGTCGCCTGCTGTATAGTCGACAAAGAAATTGCTTGACCACTTTTCGACCGTATCACAAAACGATAAGGCTCAAGCAATTACTTGGTTGACTATACATATCAGGCTACATGTAGCGGGAATAGTATTATGTCTACAATAGTAATCTTTAATCCGTAGTTATAAAACTATCCTTCTTATTCGTCCAAAATTTCAACAGAATCGGATGATTAAGTTCGAATATTTTTTACTTCGAAATTTGCAGGTAAGGCTTAGCGTATGTGTTCTTAAAGTCTATGTGGAATTTTTCCAGCTGAGCTGCTGTGGCCCGGATGGTCCCATCTCCTACGGCCTGAACATCGTTGCGCTGCCCCCGAGCTGCTGCGCCGAGGGTGTGACCACCTGCCACGCGCTCAATGCGTTCCCCGGCTGCAACTCCCGCGCAGAAGACTTCATCCACGCCTTCAGCACCGCCATCGGCGTCGTGTGCATCGTCGTCGCTGCTTTGGAGGTGAGGCTACCGCCAATATTGGAAAATATTTTAAAATAAAATACCCGACCATCCATCAAACAATATACCTGACTACATACATATCTATTGGATTGGACTATTAGCTTATTTATAAGGGAAGTAATTGAGGTTTTAGTGATATTATTCATTTCTTTATAGATAGCTCATTTCTATTATTAAACGAGCGTTATGTGTGGGATTCCTAGGACCATCCTGTTAAGGTTTCAATACGATCTATACTGCGATCTAGATAAAAAAAAACATATTTTCACCATCAATATAATTTCTAGTTTGCTGGCATGTCTAATTTAGGTGTAAACACACAGTAGTTTTCGGTAGGGAATGCAAACCCGGTTATTTTTTCTAAGGAATAACCGGATAAAACCAGTTAAAACCGGTTAATTCCTTAGAGTTCGGTATTTTCCAGTTTTCAGTTGACAGTTATTTAAAATTTGAAACATCTGGAAACAAAACATTCTCCGTCGTCACCGCTTCAGCCGCTTTAGATTAAAATGACCTATCTCGCAGATAATAAAACAAAAATAGTGAAGATTTCGTAGAATTATTGTTTTATCGGTTAGTTTGCAGTAAAACTTATCAGGAAGTCGTGATCCACAAACATGAAATTGTAAATTCAATTATATACACACTCGGTTTAATCTTAAATGAAGTCTTAAACAAATATTTTGATAAAAATCCCACGTGTCTATTTTGCCTAATAATTTGTATCGCAAAATTCACAAGAATGTTTAATTTACCGAAAGCGAGTATCGTAATTTTTTGATTATAATCTTTAATCAAACTTATTTGCTAAATTACCTACCTACGTGATAGATAAAATAAACAGTTTGAGTAGAAAACATCTTTCGCTGAAATGGAATGAAATGTCGGCCAAACGAAAATTTGTAAAATGATAATTGGCGGAATTAGTGTTGCCAGGTCCTGACCACAAATAGCCGACAGTAAAAGGCCGGTAAAAGGCCGGACGTCAGCCTTACGTTGCATCATCATATAACGTGAGGCAGGCGGAGCAGGACCGACCACGTGACTAGACAGATGACAAAAGCCTAACAAAAGTCGCGGCGGACAACGTTTAATTTGTCCAGACACGCCTTCAAAAAGCCCATGTCCGGCTTTACCACCAGAGATGTGCGAGGATGCGTAGCGAGAGATTTGTTTGTAAAGAACCAATGATCCGTTTCCACCAGAGCTGTGCTGACCGAGGCGAGCTAAATGAAGCGATTCTAATGGTTCTTACAAACACATCCCTCGCTACGCATCCTCGCACATCTCTAATGGAAAGGCAGCCTTATCCGGGAGCCTGGCAACGCTAGGCGAAATGATACTACCGGTCACTGGTTGAAGTGGCATATTAATTCAACTGTGTTTTATCTCTTTCCAGCTTGTCGCAGTGGTATTCGGACTCTGTCTGGCGAACCACGTGCGGAACAGAGACAGAAGAACACGTTACTGAATGTCAGTATCCTACTTCATATTAAGACGGAACAACACCCGAGTAGGACATCGGGTTATTTAATAAGCAACGAGTACTATTCTGAAGACTTAAGACCTGGTTTTATAACAGTCTGTAAGTCAAATAACAGCCTAAATTTTTGCAACTCGGTACAATTTTTTAATATTGAGCGTTTTAACCGCTATTGGTTAGCAACATCGTGATGACAGAATTTTGAAGGGATGGTGCGTATTGAATCATTTGTGTGACCAAACCAAGTATGTCTCGGGCAAAGCTGCGGACTATGTCACATGTGGATGTTAATTGCCATCTCTTTTTTCAAATTTCTGATAACAATTGTCGCCGACAATGACGGCGGCTGAAACGCCCGTTTATGTACATTCACCTCTAATTAAAGCAGAAAAAATTGACAACAGTTTAAACCACTTTGATTCAAAGACCAGCATGAACTTCATGACGGTATGTTTACGTACAAATATCTATTTCTATTCGATAAAAAATAAGTAATACTTTAAGAAAGTTTATTTTGTAATTATTTTTAATGTTGTAAGTTTTTTATAAAAATAAAGGTAAAAAGAACGAATTGTTTGTATAACTCTTAAAGCTATATGTTAAGCTAGGCTATTTGCAACATTCAACATGGAAATATTTCAGTAGGCTATTAAGGTCCCCTACCTCTGACCTTCCTTTGATCCACTCCTCCATTTACACCCTGTATATTCCCATTATAGGCAATATTGGTGGGAATAATAATAATTCAATTAAGGAAGAAAAAAACAGGTATTTCTGATTGCTTTTAATGTTCTCGACTATTGATTCACATTTTTGTTTTTAAAGAGCCTATTCAGACATTACTTGTCACAGACGTCAAATGATATCTGTCGTTCTGGCTGGCTTGTAGCTAATTGCAACTGATCCATTTCAATGTGTGTATGGTTGTCTTGTAGATTGTTGTTAGCTACTAAACAATATTCATCAGAAGGCAGCTTTGGACTACGGAGCAGGTATAGACTGGCGATCAAGGCGACAGCCTGAAAATAAATATAAAGAAAGGAGTCAGTCAAAACAAAACATACTTAGAACCATTCTCTTACTATTATCCATGGCTCTAACGTGATCAAGCAATTTTAATCTATCTTCCTTTCTTACGACACTAGATAAACAGAGTCTCACGAGGGATGAATAAAACTTTTGGTGGGCCGTTAGCATAGACGTCGCCAGCCTCTTTGGCCCGTGCTAAGTGAAAAGTTCATATTTTTACCAAAAACATGAACTTTTCTCCCAGCACGGGCCAAGGCGGCTGGCTGACAACTGATGAAAATGTGCTGGTATATAGATTACACGGTTATTGAAGTTCTAGCCCCCCATTGGCGACGCCCATGGCCACAATGTTCTTTTATTTTGTGATTATAAGCTATAATTAATGATAAAATAAGGACAGGTTTCTGTGACTGGGTCCTGGCATACTTCCTTCGCTTCCTCCACCCACATTACTCGTCTTCATACATGCTCAGTGATTCTGGGCAATTCTAATTTGGCCTGTCTTCAGGACCCATTTGGTCGATAAACGCTCTTTTACTCGCTAGTTGAACATTCCATCCTACCGAATCTTAGAGTAGGTACTCGTCTGCAGTATACCAACCTCTACAGCAATCGCGTAAAAGAGTGTGGAGTCAGCGACACCGGCTAGTATGGACAGGTGAGTGGAGACGATTGGTGCGCAGCCCCCGTACGAAATCCCGGGGTGGCATAATATGCTTTCAGGACGTATTATCATCTCTGGCGCCTCGCAGCATGACGGTGGAATAACCATGTCTAACTCAGCGTAAGATAGAGCGCCGTACGTTCCACAACATTTCAGCTGGAATTGGATTAGAGTATAAGCTTATTATACTACTTAACTAGACAAGGTGTTGCGAGTTTGGATGCAAATGACAATCCTGCTTTCGATATACTAACTGTTTATTAAAGAAACTAAGTTTTTATCGGGTAACGTATATGAAGGTATAGGTGCACATAAACACTACAGGACATTCAGAGTAAAATAAGAAAGAGAACATGACGCTGTAACCATTTTAATAGACGAGTCAGCCCGAGTAAACTAGTTAGCGCCAGTATAAAATTTTACATTACTAGGAAACTCGTATCACACTTTAGCAGATCAAAAAGCTACTGTACCTCTACTATTGATAGTAACTTTATGCATTAGAGTTAATAACACTCTGAAATGAGATCTGAGACTAAGAATCTTCATCTGTCTCATCAGAGAGACTCATCAGGTGACAGCCTCCACGCCACATGATTTAGCTTCTGGTCTGACCATAACATTCACCAGATCATGGCATCTGCACTCCTCACTTTGATCGTGGGTGCCTCCGAGTTTAGACAATTATTAATAGCAAGGAGCAGCAAAAGCCCTATACGATGGTCCAAGCACATCCGCAAGTGTATTTAATGAACACAAAGGACTATATACCCGCATCTTTGCAATGCCTGACCAATCATTCGCAGATACTTACAGAGATTTCAAGCAGATGGAATGTCTCCCGCAGCTTCTCGTTGAAGAAAGCGTCGACCACCCACTGGTGGGTCATTGTTTCGACCCTGTCCATCATGCCCCACGTCGCCACCTCCACGCAGCCTTGGGATACCACTAGCACCGCCATGCAGAGAGCATACTGCAGTATAAGCAATAAACAATACAGGGACAAGGGAGAATATTGTTACTAGGTTTCTACAGTTATTTTAGACGAATCGGCTGTAAAATGTTTACTATTTATCAACCATGCTGTGCCATGGCACGTTGTTTTAATTAAGTTGTAGCTGATGCCACAGCTGATGCCTGCAACTTCATCTGCATTTATCGTGTATTTAACTTTAAAATTACGCAACTTTCATACGAACTTCCATTTCACCCCAAACCATGAATGACCATGAATTCCCAAAAATCCGTTTTTAGGTGATGTTTTTGTCATGAAAGAAATGTACAACCTGCCTCTAAATCTATGCATAATTTCAAATACATGGGATTTGTAGTATTGTAACTTTCGTAGTGATGGATGATGAGAGAGTAAATAGTTAAGTTTTATATCGCCTTATTTTTATGTACTTAAACTTAGCTAAAGTGTAATCATGGATACATGATTGTTTATACAATTTAAGCTGTCTTCGTGTCCAATTACACATCGATTATTTTAAGTCAACGCTATAAATAGAGTCGCTAATAGTTAACAACTTTTCTAAATAAATATCATTGGCATTGAAACTATCAGAGCTGGTAAGTTTCTATTTTAATTTGTAGCATCATCTCTTTCACTTTGCCATTAACACGAGTGCTCATGACGATGACACCGATAAAGGTGTCTTAAATGAAATTCATCATCAAACCAAAGAGTCTCATTCTCCGCAAACATCTCACCAGTACGAGTAGGCTCCGCCACTGCTTCCATGCGCTGAAGAACCCTAAAGCTGTGATGACATAGACTAGGGCTCCGATGGTTAGAAGTGGGACTGCGAACAGGTTTATGCTGAACGGCAGCAGAGCCAGGATGGTCTTCTGGAGGAGCAGAAATATCAGACCCAAGCCGATGAAGGTAAGGCCCGTAATCTGGAAATATAAAGTGCGAGAAGAGTAAAAGCTTTATAAATATGATTCAATAACCATACTTACGTTTATTATACCAATAAATTATCCAGGATTGCTAAGCTTTTTAGATAGAACAAAAACTGCATTAAAAAAAGTGTCACAGTCTAGTCTACATTAGTACTATCTAGTATCTACCCTTCGCGAGGACTACGACCAGCAAAAATAAAAGTCTTAAAAAAAAAAAAAAAGTATCTACATATTCTGTGTCTATATTTTAAAAGTGATGAATAGCAGAAATAATTAACATAAGACAAACCAAAAAACCATTTGTAATGATTGACTTAAATGTAAATTTTAGAGTTGTACAAACAGCAACAAGCTTAGCCGACCGTTATAAAGAGGTAACGGTAAAGGGATAGATATATCAATTTATAGTGCAAACTATGTGCCTCCCTTTCGAAAAATGACACTTTCTCGCAGTTCCGTCTTTAATGGTGACTTATAGGTGTCTTCGATTGTACAAGTTGTATTGTACTAGAATAATAAAAAAATAACAGCAATTTATTCAATCCTTATGTTTACAACGTAATCACATCTGTAACCACATCTGCATCTGCAATCTCCTTGGAGTTGCGGGTGGCCCACTTGCTTGTTTGCCTTCCTATTTTAGAAAAAAAAATATTGGTAAAGCCACACCAGTAGGGACAGGTAGATAGGTAAGAAACAAGTCGTCCAAGTTGGTGCAAAGTGGCATGGACCCCCAGAACGCTGGCGCTACCCCTATGGCAGGACTTTGTGCGAAGTAGCTCCACCAGATCACCAGAAGCGTTGACCAGCTACTGATATGTATCAACGTTTTTGTAATGCTTGGCTAAATATGCACAAAGTCGGTACCGAAAACCCAAGGAAATAAAACAAACTGGAACAAATTATCTTGCTCCTCCGCGAAACCGCGTTTGCGGTTTGCGCGTTTGCGTTGGTTTCGCGAAGTAGCAAGGTAATTTGTTCCAGTTTGTTGAAATGGACCTCCGCAAAGTAACGCCTGAATCAACCCTCATGATTAGGAACTTACCAAAAACACAATATTTGCGAGGAACAGGACATAGGTCGCTATCAATCTCCAACGGTTTTCTTCAGACCGAGGTAACATGCCCATACAGATTTGTATTAAACACATTGATGTAAACTTTAATACTTAATTATATTATACTTAAAATTATTGTACTTAGTAACTTTATGTTACTTGTTACAGTGAACCCATAAGCGCTGCTTTTATACTGCTAAGTGGCGGAAATCATGCTGATTATTATAACACTTCAGTATGCATACCTATATGTAAGTATAGCATTCCCGTGGGATAATTAATTATAATTAGATTTCTTTATCCTGTATCAGATAAATCTGCGGTAATCGCGTTAACGATTGCATAGAGGAGGATAAAAATATCGCCATGGCCAGTGCTTGCGAGTGGTAAATAGGACTTTGTGCAAGGTCCGTCCGGATCGCTAACACTTCTTGCTCGCTAATCCAGCCTTTAAGCAGCAGTGCTTGCACTGTGTATTCCGGCTAGGAGAGCATGATGACAGCCAATGATATTACTGGCACGAGAGGTATTCCATCTTAGTCCTCTGAGTTGGCCACGCATCTGCAATCTCCTTGGTGTTGCGGGTGTATATGGGCGGTGGTGATCACTTTTACCATCACGTGACCCACTTGCCCGTTTGCCTGTCTAAGTTGTATGAAAAAAAGTCCCAGTTCAAAGTTTACAAAAACCCCAGAAAGGGCGTCTCGACGTGCTTATTGTACGCTTCCTTAACCATTATTGCAACCAATCAAAGCGATTTTCTCAAGCATGTTTGAGATTTAGCTAAATTTTCTGTTCAAACTGTTCAAGGTAATTTTTAGAAGGTATTAAACATTTTAGTGGCCTATGAGTCCAGAACCGGTGAGTTAATATCAGTCATGCGTAAATCCTTTTAAATAATAAAGATCTCATTTAAGCTATATTCTATTCTATATTTTAGTTCTTTTAGTTTTGGCTTTACTTCACGAAAATTTTCCATTTAGAGCATAATAATTCCGAAACCTGAGAACCAAAAATTGATGATACCTATTTAATGATTTTCAAAGAGGTATTAAACAATATCTTACTCAATTTGGCACGGTAAAATAACTTTTTTTTTTAAATAGGAAGGCAAAGCAAGTGGGTCACCTGATGATAAGTGATCACCACCGCCTATAGACACCCGCAACACCAAAGAGATTGCAGATGCATTGCCAACCCAGAGGGCTAAGATGGAATACCTCTTGTGCCAGTAATTGCACCGGCTGTCTTGCTCTCCACGCCGGAACACAACAGTACAAGCACTGCTGCTAAGCGGCAGGATTAGCGAGCAAGATGGTGGTAGCGATCCGGGCGGCCCTTGAACAAGGCCCTACCACCCGCATAGCTAAAGTCCCACTTCTTGACACACACACATTGTTTTTACTCGTATGTGTGTGTAATTCTCGTCAATAATTGGATCACTGTCAAAGGCTGGGACCGTTACCTTATTTCCCCTTTGATCTAAATCGGTCATGTCAAGCTCGCGGACCCGGAGTGCGATTTTTGAATCTCACCGGGTGACTAAAGCTCATCAGAATGGCCGTTTTTCATAGAAATACGGTCATTTTGGTCAGCTTTAGATACCCGGTGTGATTAAAAAATTGCATTTGAATCTCACCGGGTATCTAAAGCTGACCGACTGCTGCTGGCTGACTGAGGTGACTGAAGCCCGCAAAAATGGCAGTTTTTCAGAGACATGCGGCCATTTTGGTGAGCTTTAGTCACCTGGTGAGATTCAAAAGTCGCACTCCTGAGCGTTGTGATCCACGGCCACTTAATTTCAACAGCATGCAATATGATGGAAAGTGTGTATTTGCGCGTTCATAGGTTACTAGGTTCATAGGTTCATTTAAATCTGACCTCAAAACCAAACCAGCCCTTTAATTAATCCAGTTCGACACCCCTGCTCTGCACTTTAACGTCAGTGAGATATGTTTGTTTATATGTATGTATGTATGTATGTAAATTCTTTATTGTACAAAAAAAACATAAATTAAAAAAAAAAGAGATACAGTGATGTACAAAGGCGAACTTATCCCTTTAAGGGATCTCTTCCAGTTAACCTTTGAGTGTGTGAAAGGAGTATCATAGTAGGGACAGGCAAAGAGCAAGAACTAAAAAAACATTTAAAATTAACATATAATAAACTAATAAATATAATACATATACCTAATAGATAAAATATTAATATAATAAATACAATACATATATACCAATTATAAATAAATACTGAAAAGTCAAAGGAGTAGAAGGAAATGAATTTAAGGATACGGTGTGAGCCACATCTTCTTCAAGTTCTCTTTAAGAGAAACCACGGATGGCGACTGTCTGAGGGAAGTTGGTAACCGATTCCACAACCTGGCAGAGTACACCGAGAAGGATTTAGAGTAAGATTTGGAAGAGTTAGAAGGACATGCTAAGAGGAGATTAGCACTCGACCGCAAGCGATGCTGGCTGCCGGCAGCCAGGTAACTAAAACGATCAGACAGATATAGAGGAGCGGAAGGATTGAAAAGGACGTTGAAAAGTAATGACAGAATGTGGATGTTCCTACGATCTCTGATAGGTAACCATTTGAGCTGCGCACGGAAGGCAGATACATGGTCATACTTACGGAGCCCGAAAATGTACCGAATGCACACATTCTGTAGGCGATCCAACTTGTCAAGCAGTCCCTCAGTGAGATCCAGATAAGCGATATCACCATAATCGAGAAGTGGAAGTAAGAGAGATTGAGCTAGGGTGACCTTAGTTTGAAGAGGAAGGAAATTCTGGAAGCGCCTGAGTGAGTGCAGTGAGGCAAAGAGTTTCCGGCTGACTTCAGTCACATGGGCTGACCAGGAAAGAGTCTGGTCCATGGTAATTCCCAAATTCTTAACAGTAGGAGAGAAAGGAATCACTGTCCCATCAAAATATAAATTAGGGACTACCGTATCAGAAAGCTGGGATATGAAATATGGACCGCCAACAATAATCGCTTGCGTCTTCTTAGCATTAACCTTAAGTCCGTAATTTCCTGCCCAATCGCGTATGGAGGCAAGGTCAGCATTAACGCGATTAATCAGTTGAGGCAAATCATCAAAGCTAGCGGCAGAGTAAATTTGCAGGTCGTCGGCGTAGAGGTGGTATGATGAGGTTATAGAAGCTGTAATACCGTTAATAAAAATAGAGAAAAGGAGAGGAGACAGTACACCCCCTTGAGGGACTCCAGCTGAAAGATCACACCAACTTGAAAAGGTGTCATCAACTCTAACCCGCTGTCGTCTCTCGAAGAGGTAAGAATGGAACCAAGATAGTGCAGTTGAAGATACATTAAGCGTGTTGAGGATACCAAGAAGAATATCGAAATCGACGGTATTAAATGCACTACTGAAGTCCAGTAGGACAAGGACAGTCAGCTTTCTGTTCTGAATATTAAGACGAATGTCGTCAGTAACCTTAACAAGAGCAGTGACAGTGCTATGCCCGGGGCGAAAACCAGATTGAAAAGGATTGAGGAGATTATGTCGGTTAAGGTGAGAGGAGAGACGCCGGTTAACGAAGTGTTCAATCACTTTGGACAAGAGTGGGAGAATTGATATGGGACGAAATTCAGAGAAGGAGGTGGGATTCGAAGTTTTGTTTTTGATATGTTTGTTTATATGTAGGTAGATACCAAACCCCTTATTCATAAATGCTCCGTAAACGTTTGATAGTTATTATGTTTTATGTCTTTATCTGTCATTGTGATGTTTGCCCTCAAATGAAAGGGACAAAATATTAAATGTTTTGTCCCTTTCAATATTAACAATCTTTTTAAGCTAACAAATTTTGTTACCTTAAAAAGATTGTTAATTTTTTATAAATAAGGGGGTTAGTTTATAGTTTTTTCCAATTCTTTTGTTTCTATTGAGAATGTGCAAATGATTTACAATATTAAAAATAATTTTTGAATTACAAAATTCAGAAAAAAAATACGTCATAATGTTATGAATATTTATTTTTGCAAAAATACTTATAAATATGTCAAACTATCCTAATATTTAGTCTTAAAGATATACATATAATTACTTAAGTATTGCTTAATATGGCATTCGGCTAAGCACGTTGACCTTTTGTAATTTTTTTTATACTGAATCTTTACATAGGCATTTAGCCACAGCCTGACACTTATACCAGTGTCGCAACTAATACTAGTATAACAGAGGGATGCACTGTGGGATAAATTCTACTTGGGCAGTCATTTTATATCTAGACAAACTGACATACTATTGGGGACAACGGTAGTAGAAATTATAGTATGTAAGGTTTTGACATTGGCAATTGTTTGCCACCTTACGTCAAGTCTACGTAGACTTCATCTTCATCTTACATTTCGGAGTATTGTGTTCTCGGAAATGAAATCGGAGATCAAAAGTTGGGGTTTGCAGATGACACTATAAGACACCGATCTAAGATCTGTCTTGTCCGAGAGGTTTATCAGATGACAAGCCACATGATATTGCTCCTGATCTGACTATAACATTCGCCAGATCATGTCATCCGTAGACCCTCAGGGGCCATTTACATGGAGCAACTACTCGTATGCGAGTTGCATTACATGGCGCGGCTCGATCAATCGATCGGTCACATCGTACCGCGGTAGCCCGCAATGTAGTCAAACTCGCATGTGAGAACTCGTACCATGTAAACGGCCCTTTAGTCTTGATCTAGGATTCTATAACAAAGTTTAGCTACATACTGTATTGTTGTTTCTCTTGACAAGAATCATTTTTTTCGAATTGTATCGTTTATCCCAATTTAAATATGACCTAAAGTTGTTTGCTGCAAAATTTTTCAGCAAAGCGATTGGATTCTATACAATGATCTGAAATCCTGAAAGTATCACGGTTTCAGGAAAAATCTTGAGTCAAATGAAACTTGTAACACTTAAAACTTTCTTTTTCTTCCTTTTTTTTTTACCCAAAATTATTGGCAATAACATTTGTATTTATTACGTATATCGCGACTTTAACGCGTTAATTACTGTTTGTCTTGTCGGTGTGGTGATATGACGGTAAAAATAAACAAGACCAAGAGCGGGTAGTTCGTAAAACTCGCGCGGCTAAACAGCGGTGACACCCTCCACTTCAGTCTGCTCGTGACCACGGCCGCTGCAACGCGGCCGAAACGTCGAGGTAAATAAATAAACAGTATATTATCGCGTTAAAGTTTCGATAAACGTAATAAGTATGTGTGAAAATCGCGAAAGTTTAAAACAATCGTTACATATTCCTGCCTAAGTTAAGTATATTCATCAGGTTAGATCCTGTGCTTAGCTAGACTGCTCATGCATGCTCACCTGAAAGCGTTGGGATAAATGCTTAAAAGCCTAAGATTGCGTGTTTGGCGCAAGTCCAAATCTTACATCTTTTGTGAACTATGAGGAGAGAATTCTAATTACGTACGGAATTTTAGAATTGAGGCCGGTGTCGCCGGCATTAGATACAAAGTATACGCTTTATAGTTAATGTACGAGTAGTACGAGTTTGTTCCAAATTAGCTAGAGTACTCTGCTAGCTGCCTCGTTTATTTTTATGTATTTGGTAGCATGACCGGTCAAAGTTTAATTTATCCCTCCCTGTGTCTCTGTTTAACAAGTATCATGTGAAAGGGACTCAGCTAGAGATAAATAAAACTTGGCCGGCCATACTGCGGCCACACCGCAGAAAAATTTACAAGGTATATCTTAAAAGGATTAGATCACAAAATGACACTATCTATCATTAACCTTCTAATATGCCGTGTACATAGCGTTCGCCGGCCGCTGCCGAGGCACACGCGCTTCACGAACTTAGAGAGAAGCGGAGCTTTGCGGAGGTCGCAAAATAACTAACAAACAGCTCCTCGCTTCGCTCATTGCACCTTTTTGCGACCTAAAGTTCTGGAATTTAGACATTTTGAGATATGGACTAACAGTAACATAATCTTTATGCGACTCGGATATCTCGAGACGTTGGCATTTTGCGATCTAGTCATTTTACTACCGACGTTTATGTTCATTGATGTACCTGTTAAATGTTCAGTAGGTGAACGTTCGTCTACAAGAATGTAAAGATTGAAATGGAACCGTGTTTGTTATCGAGCCCGCGATATGTTGCAGTGTTTTCTTGAAATGACTGTTTTTGCTAACTCTTTAGTAGGTGCAAATCTTACAGTAAGTGCAATTGCATAAAGTAAAATCGATTCCAATTTGATTCTTCTTAATCTTGGACAGCATCCATCCAGATCGATTCATATCAATCCATTTCACTATGCGCAATGTGAAGAGTAAAATATCAGCTAATTTGAGAGTTGAGGCACTCTGAGATTTAAGATCTACATAATAAGGCACACGTTTTCCTCAGCACGACACTCAGTAACGGCCCTTGTACTTGTTGCCGACGTGGTTCGCAAGACAGAGGCCGAAGATCACCAACAACAGCTGGAAGGAAGAGAAAATATTTTAGTGAGCAAATTCGGTGAGAATGGTTAGGATTAGAATGAATAAATGAAATCATCAATCTTTTAAATTTTATTCCAGTTAATAGAGGGTGTAATGCAATTTATGGAGATTAATTGTCTTGCCATAATAAAATCCAGGAAGCAGACAAATGCGCCCTCACGCGTAGCACATTGTTTTTACCAGTAGTTAACATCATTGTCTCTCGTGTTTATTCGTGTATTTCCGTATCTTTTCGTCAATTATTGGATGACTGTCAATGACTGGGACCATACCGCACTTAAATGGAAGTATCTAACCACACACTGATACACTGACCAATGGTTGGATCAATTCATGTGAGAGTGAATGTGTTTGGAGAATGATGATCGAATGAGAAGATAAAACAGAGGATAGAGCGAATGGGAGAGTGGATAAAGACGTACGACGTGCAAGCAGAAAGACGTGTAATATTCATTAGGTGTTAAAGTCATATTATACTGGTGCTATAGGAATTAAAGTCATATGCTAGTGTTAACTTAATACGCTAGCGCAAATAAGGCTCTTTCACAGCTTTGGTCGCACAGCGTGCTTTTTCGAATGCCCCATGGCATCCCCCTCACCTCAATGGCCACTAGCGCGAGGCACAACGCGGCCACGCCGACGCTGCAAGCGCGCACCAGGTCATCGGTGACTCCAAGGCAGCCGGGGTTGGAGTTCTTCATCGTACAGAGGCCCTCGTCGCAACAGGTCGCCGGCAACGGCCGAAGTGACGTCAGGTAGGAGGCCGCGCCCGCGGTGCCGCAGCAACCAAACTGGAAAGACATTATATAGAAGAATATATGTAAGACCCAATATTTGAGACTTGTCCACTGATGTTTATAGTGATGAGGCTAAGGCGTGGCGATTAACGTATCTACCGATTACTAAGGGTAGCAGATTATTGCAATCGATTATAGTGACGATTTAAAAATATATTTTTATCTGAGTTAAGGCTTAGGCTTAGGCTTAATAGAACTTCGTGCAGGTTCCGCCCGGACTGGTACCATAATCTGATAATGTTTCGTTCAAAAATCTATGCTTTGAAAATTCAAAATTCGATAAATAAAACCATTTCTCTCTTTTTAGTGAGTCTGGTTGTTTATCTAAGTTACACGGTTATGTCAATTGCTCATCACCCTTTACAAAATATTGCTTTTCCCAATGCAGGGATGTTAATTCTTGAGGAGTTCTCCTGGAGTGCGATTTTTGAATCTCACCGGGTGGCTAAAGCTGCCGTTTCCCATAGAGATTCGGCCATTTTTGTGAGCTTTAGTCAACTGATGAGATTCAAAAATTGCACCTCTTCACCATCAGCCTCACTTGACCAAATGCATTGCAATTAGCATAAATTGCTTAGCAACTATATTAAAATAGCCGCGCGTATCGCCACCCGTGAAATACCTACTTATTATTGAGTAGTTTCAGAGGCCGCCTGTATTCACTATCAGTTCCAGTTTTCCGAGAACAAAAGTACAAGTTACTATAAAAAAATATCCAAATCGCTACAGGTGTGCATTTTTTAAAGATTTCCCTCGATTTCTCCAGGATCCCACCACCAGATCGTGACCTGATGACAATGGAACCAACTTGGAAGTATACCCTTTCAACCAAAACAAGAATTTTTCAAATCGGTCCAGCCGTTTTCGAGTAATCGCGAAGCATATTCCTCCTTTTTTTTGAAGTCGGTTAAAAAGGGCACGTTCTTAGCCATAGGGATTTTTTTGGTTCATTTTAATGTTTGATTTAATGATTTGATATCTTTTTGATTTTGTAATAAATTAATCGATTTCAACAAATTTACGAAAATTTCATTTGAATCGAAACGAAGAACTTGGTCACTACACTAAGTTTAAGAAAAAAAATACTTAATATGTAACTGTTTACGTGTTGAGTTTTTAGTATGAAATACTTTATTTTTACGATATAAATAAATGTAATAACCACTTAGTTGCACCTTAAAAGAGCATATACATAGCTTTTAGGTATCTGTGAAGCTCAAAAGCTGTTGTATATTTTATTTATAATTTCAATGGATAATGCACATTTACGTTATTTGGGTGTTGTCATGTGTCAAATGATGGGTCTTACATATATACTTCTGTAGATCTAAGATTTGGCTGCTGTCACCGTCACGTGTCACATTTACTCTGTCAAAGTCAAAGTCAAAGTCAAAACATTTTATTCAGATTAGGCTTACAGGTAGCACTTATGAATGTCAAAAAATTTACCACCGGTTCGGAAAAACCTCTGATGAGATGATACCGGCAAGAAACTCAACGAGGTGTAATTTTTTAAATAAATCAACATTACAATGTTATTTTACATCTCAAATATTCAAAATTTTTACAATTTAACAATTTAACACAGCAGGTGTACAATCTTTGGAGCCAGGGATCGCCAATACAGATCGGGATCATTTCCAAACATCCTTGTCCTTGTCTGTATGTTATAGTAATTAACTCGTGCTAACATGCGCGAGCGACACAAGATGCAGCCAAGATGTCGAGTTTGTCGCTAACAAACGAATAAACAGGGGAGGACTCCTTCACGCGCAGACTAAGATGAAAAAAAAAAAATTATTTTAATTCAGACTCTGCCAGTGCTTTGAAAAATAGTATCTACTGAGAATAATGTCGCAACATTAAATGTTTCAAACAAAAATTTATCAAAGAAACCTACAGTAGTAAATTTAGAAACATTACAAATCGAAATACATACATGGACAGTTACTGTACAATCGACTGATATTTTTAATTTAATTAAATCATCTGTAGCATTAGTTACTCAATAGCCATACTTACAGAAGTTTCTATATCGTTAAAAGCCGGCGAGTTCTTGTTGAATAGCTCCTGGAATTCTGATTTGACCAGGTTCACGAGCTGCTCCGTCGCCACGAACAGCACCGTCGCCAGCGCCGTCTTGACGTTCATCAGGATTATCAGCAGTACCGAGTACTGAGGGAAACGTCAGGACTTTATATTGGCAATTAAGCCTATATTTAGAATAGGGGCTATGAGGGCTTTCTTTGCTGTTATTTATTGTAGTAACACAAGGATGTCACAGTTACAACATGTCGACCAAAATGGTTGTATGGGGTAGACCTATGGTGTCAACGTCAATGTGCACTTACAACGACGAGCATGCCCTTGCTCTCCATGATGGCGCCGCAGCAGCCGAAGAAGGCAATGATAAAGGTGACGGCGCCCACCACGACGGCGGCGATGGGCACGGCGTCTGCGTCCACGCCCTGGAATCCATCCTGGTGGAGCGACACCAGAACCGCCGCGCCTATGCCGGCCAGGCACAGGCCTGCCAACTGGAAATATAAGGAAAGTGGGTTGTAGATACTGGAGCCTAACTGGAGCAATATAAAATATAAGGAACTTACGACTGTAATGTTAGCTGTCTTTTTTGTCCTTTACGGCAGATCGGTTCGGGCGGATTCGTTTTAGCCAGATTGGTTTTTGGACAGATTTCGACTTCAACAACAACAACAACAAATACTCTTTATTGATTCACACAAGTAAACAAAATTAAAGAACACACACAGGGAAATTTTACATGGGATTCATCACAGTAAAATCAGTCCATTGGTCACAGATTACATAATATTTTAGTTGGAACTTTGGTATAAAGGTGTTTCAATCTTTTTGTTTGATATAGGTATTTAGTAAGCGAAACCATACGTCTTTGTACTTTTGAAATTGCAGTTTTGTCTAAACAAGAATCTGGCCAAAATGGAATCCATCCTAACAATTAACGTCGCAGACATCCAAAAAATTTAATAAACAAACTTAAATGCTTGCCATCAGGCAAACCTCTGTATTTACCACCGACGTGATATTAAAAACAGACATTTAGTTAGGTACATACGGTAACCGTCTCATTGCTAGACACGCGAAAACATTGTTTGTACCAGTTGTTGACATCAATGTCTCTTTTTTACTCGTATGTTTCAGCATCTTCTCGTAATTATAGGGTCACCATGGCATAAGCAAGCGTTATAAATGTCGTCTATGCATACGTTTTTTGTGGCAAAAGCTAGTGTGTTAGGTTACCGAGTGTTCTACATTGGACGAGCCAGTAGCTGTGTTGCGATTAATTAAATCAGTATCAATGAGGTCATCCCAGTTGATGATAATTGAGACGCAGCGACGCAATTAGTCGAGGACCAACGGCAGCCGGGGCGCACTTAGCAAAGCTACAAGTAGTGCGTTGGACCTCTGCACTGGGGCCACGGTGATTCAGCGACTGAATAAGAGCTATACGATAAACAGAGAGGCTACGGGACGCTTCTTATGCCGTATTTTGCGAAAAGAGACTTCTGTATTAATACAAACGGATCACTCACGTATTTTAAAGTCGAGAATTGCCCGACGTGTTTCGGACCAGTCCGTGGTCCTTAATCATGAGCCCCTGCGGCGGTGGCGCGACGACGACGCTTGTTGTTTGTATTAATATATCCGAGTCTTCTCGCAAACTTCGGCAGGTACTTGTACTATAATTTATTCTGCGGCAATGGGTTGACTGATTTTTAATGGATCATTCACTTACCGCATAGCAAAAACTACTACTTCACGCCGGTATTCTATGAAAGAGAGATACTACATCGGTTGAGCTGACCTATTTGTATGTCAACCAGCAACTGGTTATAGAGGGAGTCTACCACTACTATACATTGGATTTCAAACCCGCGCCCTAATTTTGCGAAAAGAAAGGTTATATTTTATTCTTGCCTTTTTTCCGGTCTAGCTTTACTAGCGGTTTTTTAAAATAATAATCAGTCTAATTATTGTCAATGACAGAGCATAACAACCACTAATTCACCTTTTTAAGGCCCGACGGTTAAAAGTTAATTAGTCGTTATTGTTATTGGCAACAATTATGTGTTCAAACAACGAACGTTATAAGCGTTTATAATAATCATTCTAACGTGTGCCAAAGAGCTCGAAACTTTAGGACTTAAGATTAGCTACGATTATTAACAGTATGCTAATAAACAGAGGGGTTTACAACACTATAATTATGAAGGGGGCAGTCATAATGTTACCGCTAAGAGTGCGGTACTAGCCTGATCGAGCCGGCACATTCATAAATAGCTAAAATTTGGTTCTACCCATATAAAAACACGAGATATTGTAATTTAGTTGAAAAACTTAGAAAATGCTGCCAGCCTTCTGGGCACTTTCCCTATTGGCGGCGATTTAGTATACATTTTTTACCTTTAAGTTTAGAATAAGATTTTATAGTTGTTTTTTTTTATTTAGAATTTCACTAAAACTAGTATTAATAATTCATTGAATTCATTGAAAAAATACTTATTTGCTAAATCCACTATACTCGGAAATAATATCTGAGATCAAAAGTTGGAGTTCACGATGACATTATCTGATGCCTGGGCCTATCATAAACGCCTATCATTGTCCCAAGACATTTTTAACATCATAGTAGGCAATCGATGTATAACAAATTGACACTGTCGCGCGTCGCCTGTCGCGTTTATGAAATTGAGCCCTGATGTGGTCAGGCCTTGATCTGTCTTGTCCTAGAGATTTATCAGGTGACAGCCTCTACACCACATAATATTCCTTCTGATTTGACCGTAAAATCCAATAGATCATGTCATCCGTAGAACGTGACACTTGATCATGGTTTTCATTCCCAAGTTTAGAGCACGATACTATTTAAAAAAAACTACAAAAAATTGTCAATAAAGAAAAAAATCTGCACTTATTGTTTGTGCCGATTTCTAATAATGCCGATAAAATTACAGGGCTGAACTATACAAAGCCGAAAGTGCTGTCAGCTCAGCATAATGCTATTGGTCTGGGACTTCAACACAAATTTTTAGCAGTAACTGAAAAATAAATATGATATTTTGATGGAATAATAATACATAGTTTACAATTAAGGTGCACAATTAACCGTAATGCGTAGTGGGGGTTGTTAATCGCAATTAAATGTATTTAAAGCCTACAATGTGTTGATCTAATTCTGGGTATAAATATGGGCATGAGTTGGTGTCACGCACACTGCGGCACGTCATGTGTGTACAGGAGGGTTTCGTTCGAATTTCAAAATTATTGTTTTGTTTTGTATGGTACTGTTTAGTTGTGTGTGTAAATTCGCCTCAACTTTTGTGCCTATATCTATCTAGACTACACATATAATAAATTGTAACTATCCGAATTTCTGTACTGTAATCAAAATCAAAATATTTTATATGAAATAGGAGGCATTCAAAAAAAACCCTTACGAAAAAAAAAATAACAAAAAAATTTAAAAACAAACACCATGATTCAAAAAAGGTTGGGCAATGTAGACAGAAACGCCTTGAATAAAGTCTTAAATTTTATAAAGGTATTGCCACCGGGCCAAACAATAATTACAAAAGACATTCAATACATATTTGACTACCACCATACTTTCGTCTCCCTTCTGGCGGAAGTCTGGTGAACCCTACCTTCTGGTGGCAGTCGGGTACACAGTTGTTTTAGATTTTTTTTGTTTGAATGTTTATACGCGCATCACAAAAAAGGTCTCCATGAAACTGGATACAGTTTTGACAGTTGTATTGCTGAAGGTCTAACGTAAAATCTGCATATTTGATCTTGATATGTCGCCTAGAAGCCATACATTTGCGAATTCAACGCATACTAAGTTGGGTGAAAAAGTATCTCGTATGACATATGCCTACAAACGGATCACTCACGTATTTAAAGTCGAGAATTGCTCGACATGTTTCGGACCAGTCCGTGGTTCTTAATCATGAGCCCCCGCGGCGGTGGCGCTACGACGACTGTCTATCTAATATGAATAGGAAATATTGCGAAAATGGGCCAGTGGCGCTCAAATAATCCTCCAAGTTTAGTCAAACTGATTTCCAACTATAGTTAGCCAAAAGATAGAGCTCAGGGAGGTATAGGTTAAGCTAATCCAGTCATTTAAGAACCGCCGTGATGCTGAATGGATTCATAACGAATGACTTCATTCGGATGGATATCCAATATTTGCGGTTCACAATCTACGCGGGGTAGAGTGTGATCGATTTTATTTTCATACAATTCTCAAATGCCGCGTTGAGCCGCACACGACTGGATCTGTACCGGAAACTTAAAATAGGAAAATATTTACGCTAGTAAATTTCCACGCCTGAACAGGGAAACGTTCAGGAACGGCCTTGGGACCTGACCGCCGCCACCGTAAATACACTCTAGCTTACTAGAAATCGAGAGTAATTGCTATAAAAAACTATTACTCACCGCAAATATTACGTTGGCGATGAACAATATGTATTTGACGAGTGTCGCACCGCAACCCATTTTGTATTTTCGGCGCGCGCGCTTGGGTAGGTGTTCCCTCGAGCGCGGGCTATTTTCGACTGAGCGCCGCGAAAACTATTACGTGATCAAAAAATCTGTATTTCATTAAGTATCCAGAATTAACGGTGATCAGACGCAGGACAGCATTAAGCGATGACGATTGTAACGTAGGAAGACAAACAGTCAAGGACAAAGGGTTTTATATCCGTCTGCATGTAGCAAAAGGTTCATCATCTTCCTAGACTTTCCCGTTTGTTAATTCGGGGTACTTACGCTTTGACCATAATCCCAGAATTAGCAGTTCCGCTTGTTACCTAATAATTATAGCCATCTGACTTTACAAGGATCACAGACAAGCTAGAGAAACCAGACCTATACTTAGGATCACAGTCACACATTAGTTCGTACTAGAGATGGGCCGAGTACTCGGTTGATACTCGGTACTCGGCGTACTCGGCGGGTTTTTTGATACTCGTACTCGGCCGAATAACTTGGTTTGAATGCCGAGTATACTCGGTTTAAGAAAAACAACTTATTTAGGTAGATATAATTAAAACAACAGTGTTAATCAAAATCAGGTCATCACTGATCAGGTACTACGCACAGTCAATCGTTAATTAACAAACTTTTACAATTATTTATCTACTATGACAAGCAACGTGAAGTATTTGTTTGCAAACTATCAAGTGACTGGTAGTTGAAAGGCGCGGGCGGGGTAAGGAGTGTATCAACGCGAGCCGGCCGCTCGACCGGCGCGAACCTGATGTTTGTATAGTCGACCAAGAAATTGCTTGTCCACTTTTCGCCCGTATTACAAAGGGATAGAGTTCAAAAGTGGTTAAGCAATTACTTGGTCGGCTATACTTGATAACGCGTGCGAAATGGGAATTTGATTGAACCGAGTTACTCAGCCGAGTACTCGGTTGAAAAAAAATTGAACCTCGGTACTCGTTACTCGGCAAAAGTGTTACTCGGCGCATCTCTAGTTCGTACCATGAATTTGCTGCCTTTCTCATCATGTTTATGTTTATCCCCAAGTCATAATAGTAAATGGTAAAGAAGGATTATATCACACAAACCGGTAACCCAAATCTAAAGAAGGTAAAGTACTTTAGTCAGGTCATACATTTGTAATGATAAATTAGTTGGCTCTAATTGAGAGACTAATTACTGGAGGTAAAACACCACCAGTGTTATACATATATTTAAAAATAAGTAAGTATATTAACTGTTGTGCCCTCCGAGTAGAGGTGCCCATCTCTTTTTAATTTTTATCTATACATATATCATAAATGCTCTATAATGCGTTCAGAAACCGTAGGTAATGACCAGCATTATAACAACCAATATTGTTATGAGAAATTTTCTAATTTGTTTCTATATTTGTTCAAATTCATTTTTTAATACATTATTTTAATGTGTACAGTCTATAGATATTTAAAAGGTACCTAGCACTAGTAGATTAGTAGCAATGCAGGTCATTGCCCTATGGCTTCTGAACCCATCATAGAGTACTTATGATATATGTGTATATAAAGTAATGTATGCAACTGTACATAATTAGGTCTTAAAACACTCGTGTACTCCTATAATGAAACTCGCTGACGCTCGTTTTATAAAACCACACTCGTGTTTTAAGACCCCTCATTATGCAACAGTTGCATAAAATACTATTATATTATAATTGTATTTTTTAATTTCGGTAAGTAATAGTATTTTTTTATTTTTAAAATTGTAATTAGTTTTTAAGACGCAGCAACACCCTATGAGGGAAGCATATATTTTTAAGACCCTAGTTTGTACATACCAAACCCATTTACTGTAACTAGAAATACATGCATGCTAAATGATCATAAAAAAATGACGTCAATAGGTATTCCTAGCATCAGGGGTAAGCCCTAGAAATACGCAACTAAATCGCTATTGTTGATACATCAGAAAAACTGCACTTTGATTAGGAAAATACCGTATCTCTGATTTTCCCTTGATACATAACCACTAATTAGTTTTTATTGCGGTTCTAATTATCCTGAAATATAATATATAAAGGGATGAATTAACTTATCGGTAACAAGTAACATAAAGTTACTAATCACTTAATCACTTAGATTTAAGTTTATTATTAACATATTTATATTATTAACGAATCAGATAAATACATACTTTTTTAAATGTGTCTGTGTTGTGGTTTGAGTACAATAACTGCCTGCTGTCGACTAGGTGTGACAGGAACTCTGGTAAAATGGCTGATGATTTTGGCGAATATTCTTCTATCAGTAAGTATATTGGTCACTTGTGCGGGTGGTAGGACCTTGTGCAAGGTCCGTCCGGATCGCTACCACCATCTTGCTCACTAATCCTGCCGCTAAACAGCAGTGCTTGCACTGTTGTGTTCCGGCGTGAAGAGCAAGACAGTCGGTGTAATTACTGGCATAAGAGGTATTCCATCTTAGCCCTCTGGGTTGGCAACGCATCTGCACTCTCTTTGTTGTTGCAGGTGTCTATAGGCGGTGGTGATCACTTACCATCAGGTGACCCACCTGCTTGTTTTCCTTCCTATGTTGTATAAAAAAAAATCCCAGTTATACTACACCGATTATAATTTGCCGTGAGCATTATTACATATTTACAGTATTTGCTGACTTATCTACTATTTGAAATATTAAATATTTCCAAAGTTGTGAAAAAAACGTAATATAAACAGAAAACGCATTAAAAAAATCTTTAAAAATGGTCGGCAATTACCATACTACACAAAATTGCCCGCAACAGAAATGTAGGAGCATTAAATTGCTTGGAACAGGAATTTGGATCTAGACCATAATCGTTGATATTATAAGTGGATTTGTTGTATTTATGTAAGTGCCGATAGGTGAGTATTCACAATCTTACATAATCATCAATATGCAATCCCTTAAAACTCTCATCATTTGTTATGGTCAACTACCATTCACTTTAAAATGTTACATATAAGGTAATAAGTAATATTCAATATATCAAACGCTCTCCCCCTAGTTTTCGGGGCTCCTGTTCATCGGTCTTGGCGCGGCGTTCCTCCTCCTGGAGAGACTCCTGGCTTGGATCCCGTTTTGGAAGGTGACCCTGTACGCCGTGCCTTTCATCGCCACCGGCTGCTTCATCTATGTCGTCACCTTCTTGGGCTGCTTTGGCGCCTGGAAGGAATGGCGGACACTGCTTGTTGGGGTAGGAATGAACATGACTTTAGAATCTCTCAAACTAAGCTATAAAACCTAGAATATAAGTTCTTCCAAATTGACTTCGAGCACTGAAAATTGAAAAACAAAGAATATAGTCTCATTAGGAACAGACGCCCAAGTTCATCTATCTTTGTACCTGTCCTACTACCTTCCTAGTTATCTGTACATGTGCATAAAAAAACAATACCTGACTGAATGGCGATCGTCGTCCAGCTGAAACTACTGAAGCTAGTCAAATATATAAGCAATTTTGGTTAGTTAGATCTTAACCAAATGTGCAGAGGTAAAATCTTTTATAAGTGACAATTTTTCACTCTTCTTCTCTTTCTGAACCTTTCGCAGTCTCTAAGATGTAGGCCTCCTTTCTGCTCTTGGTTAAACTCTTCGCATCCATTTGGCTCGAACCACTGTTTTTATATATATCGTCATACTGCAGACTATCAAACCGCATTTGCGTTCTGCCGGGTGGTCTATTTTCCACTACTGCTCATTATCATATTGTTACTTCCAGTACGTAGTAATCCTGACAGCGCTGTTGCTGTCACAAGTATATTTAGTGGTAGTGACTTGGGGAAAGATGGACCAAGTGCAGAGCCTGACTGAGACCTGGGTGCACAAGTCGTTCAACAAGCCAGAGATGAGGGAGCCATTCCATCTGCTTGAAGTTTCTGTGAGTATCTGAAAATATAAACTTATGCTTAACATTTAAGAGTTGTAGAGATCAGAGACTTAACTGTGTGTTTATTAAACATAGCTGTTTTAATTTTAAAGCCGCGTGCCTGTTTGCGTCGGTCTATTTAAGACACGATAGGCGATAGGGACTTAGGGTTCATTGAATTTAAAAAGTTGAAAGATGTTTGCGATTGGCAGATGTTTTCCAGGTAAACCAATATCGGTTGGATTATTCAGGGGACCTACTTGCTCGTTTGCCTTGCTATTTTATAAAAAAACTGATGAGTTGTTTTGGGTATTGTCCAGATGAAATGCTGCGGCGCCGATGGTGCCAAGTCCTATGAAGATCTGAAGCTAGAGCTGCCGTCATCATGCTGCGCAAACCCTGTTCCCTTGGAAGATAGTTCGGTTCTCACCTGCCGCTCCGGAGACGCTTACGATGGCTGCGCGGAAATTGTCCCCCCGTACCTCCAGAAACTGTCTGACTACGCTGGCTCTAGCATCTATTACGTCATGGGTATTGAGGTGGGCATTTATGTCGATGATACATTTACAACTTTTATCTGGCGTTTTATCTTTCTTGTTTACGCACTTACGAGGAATGGAACGTTCTCCCTGCCACAGTATACCGGATAGATAGGATTCGGGCATTTTTAAAAGGAGAACATGTAAATTAAATAGGCATTTTTCTGGGTAATCGCGTTCCACCTTTGGCCTCGTGGAGGTGAGATTGTAGTCAAGCAAAAACCTATGATAACCCATCATCAATAAAAAAGGGCAGACTTAAAGTCTTAAGGAATTCTAAACAGAATCGTATCCGTTTTGAAGTTTTCAACTTCTTTTCAACATTTATAAACCGCATCCGATGCATGCAGTCAAATGAACTGAAAGAAAATAGGGAAATATTTGTGACAAACGTCCTAAGTGAGTAGTTGCGCAAACGGCTCGTCCCCATAGCGCAAAGTAAACAATGGTACCTAAAAAAATGCATGCTTCGTCCATAATATTATTTTTAGATATACTTAATTATACGTCAGTGCTGCGTAGGGATTCGCAAGACCTATACAGTTGAACCCTACCAAAGGTTATGGCTAGGGGATTAATTTAGTGGGGGAAGTAGGTGCGCTGGAGTCGAGTAATCCGTCAAAAATCACTTATAGGGTCCAAAATAAAAGATTAGTCCCTTAATGAATTATTTTCTTTGCTTTTTCAGCTGCTGGCTATTATGGGTGCTTCGTGTCTGTTCCGTGCCATATCACCGTGATGTGATGATGATGAGTCTTGGAGGAGGTCACCAATATTGCTCATCGACGGTTAATTTGTATCTTACCCAAGAATAAAATCAAATAATAAATTGTATTTGAAAATGGATTCATTAATTGTAATTTCATTATCTGTTTTAATTATTTGCCAATCTTGCCTGTAAATATCTTGTCGCACGCTTAGAATTAAAGCGACCCATTTCTGAATTATACACGTCCCAAAATATCACCTTAACTAAAAGACATAGGGTTTAATTTTGGGAAATGTCACATTCAGAATTGAGTCGCTTTAATTCTAAACGTGCGTTGTGGCGCTTTTCTTGACTTGTTACACATCCTGAAATATTTATACATTACAGTGTAAAATATACATAAATACGATTACAAATGCTTCAAAAGCTCCAGCTTCAGTTTATTCTTCAAATGTGGTTCTTCACGCGACACGCTCACGAACGACGTAGGTTTCTACCTACTGTATACATTTTGTTATAACGCCTGCAAGACTTAGAACAGCAGATTTCCCTATTCATGTCTTGGCATAAATGAGTAGGTAATTGACAATCAGAGATATGTCTTTGTTGACCATCGGTGTACTGTGGAGAGAATCGAGTAGCCGCGCCGCACTTCACGAAGCTACAAGTCGTTTGGCCCACCTCGGCTCTGGGGCCTCCGTAATTCAAATGCAATTTTTGAATCTCACCAGGTGACTAAAGCTCACCAAAATGGCGGTATTTCTGTGAAAAAGGGCCATTCTGGCGAGCTATAGTCACCCGGTGATATTCAAAAATCGTACTCCTGACGTTTAAAAGCAGCGAATGCTTAATGTTCTGTTACAAGTTAATGCTCAAGTCTGTCAGCACCTTTACGGGATGCCACCTTGTCTAGCTCTGGTATTAATAAATGTGCCATTATGTCCTCGTTAAGTTAATAAAAAGTTCAATGGTAGGTAATTGTACCTTGTCAACTAAATTAATGGAAGTTAATTTCCACCTTCTCAAATAAATTAATCGTAGGCTCTATTTTGTCTTATTACTTCCGCGGTAATTCATTCGTCTATATAAAGCAACTGTCTCAGTGGTAGACATGTGTGTGCAAGCACTGCTGCTTAGCGGCAGGATTAACAAGCAAGATGGTGATAGCTGTCAGGACGAACCTTGCACAAGGTCCTACCATCCGCAATACTATATGTTTCTTGTTTTCATAAATAAGTGACGTTGCTTGTTGAAACACGGGCTGAAACTGAGCCTGAGGACTTCAGTGATCAGGAGGGCGATTCTATGAACGCAACAGTTATAGTTGCAGGCAAACAACTTGAGCATAAATTTAATCGAGTAGAGGAGGTATGTTTGCGCATACACATATGGCTATAAACGGCTATTGCGCAGTCAAGGTCAGTGCTCAAGTTGTTTGCCGGGAACTATACCATATCATGCTCTAGCACTAGCATGAGTGAGGGAGACAGAGCGATGCCTCGACGGCGAGCTCGACGCTAAAGCCTTTAGAGAAAGAAGTTCACTAGTTTGAACTCATGGATAGTTTAAATATTCTGACTAATACTTAATCCTGCCATTACCCTAATTTTTCTTTGTGTTGTCATTCATTATATAGCATTTTAAATTTAATTTGAATGTAAAAAAACACAAAAAGAAAAATCGGGAATAAAAATTTGAATAAATAATTTCGATTACAATAATAATACTTAAATTAACCATGCTAAACTCTGTCGCATCTTATGACTTTATGATGACGTGGTATACGAAGAATTTCACATTACCATTAATTATCTAGGAAAAACCGATTTCCTACTTATCACGTAATCGAATTATTTATTACTCAGAAACATAAATATTGTTATCAGGTATCAGTGGCGAGATATTGTTGGCAGTGTAATTCCTGTATTGCGCGCTATTGTTTGAACACTCGATAAATATCTTTCCACATTTTTCAATATTAGTGGGTTCGTTACCTACTTTAAGCGGTTTGGATAGGGATGGCTATGAAAGAGATAGATAAGCAGGCTTCGGTTGGAGATTTTTTGATTAAGTGCTTAGATTTAAATGCTATATAATGAAAACGCAAAGAAAAATTAGGGCAATGGCAGGAGTCGAATCTGCAACCTCAGCATTGTGTTCTGTGCCTTGCGTTTGCCAGTTTCGCCACATTACCACTACCATACCTTGCGAATACATAGGCCATCCTACTGTGCCCTAGCGCTTTTCAGCACGCGAGTGAGACAGACTGACATGACCGACCAAGTTTGGTTTATATCTATGTAGACATGACGCCTATGGACATTAGTTTGACAGCGACGCGGGGAGGGGTAAATTCATAGAAACCTGTGGGTGGTTTTTTGACTTCCGAGCGCTCGAAATTTGCCAGCCACGGGCCAATGAAATACGCGAGCGTATATTTTAGCCAGCACTTTACCCCACTGGGCCGTCATGTTGGCCCCAGTTTAACTTCTCGAAGACCCACTGTCCATGGATGATGATGACAGGAAGTGTTAATAATAAACCAACTGGTGAATCATCGTAAATTACGCCAACTCACTGATAAGTGACAATGATAGCCTATCAGTAAGTTTATCTTTATTGGGGAAGGGAATGTGCAGCCAATCAGCGGAGTTCCGAGAGGGTGTGAGGCGAATAAATAAATAAATAAATAACAAATAAATACTTTATTGTCTGACAAAAAATGTGTCATAAAATATCAGTTTACAAATTTTCATAAAAAAAGGGAACCGTCCCAGTTCTTGTCACGCGTAGTACATTGCTTGTACCAGTAATTGACGTGTCTCGTTTATACTCGTATCTTCTCGTCAATTACTGGGTCACTGTCAAAGACTAGGACCGTTATCTTAATTAAAATAGGATTGCATTATTGAATTGAAATGAAATGAAAGAGTTTTATAGAAGATCGGCGTATACATGCTTACCATACCTTTTTCTTTAGGGTTGTCTCGTCACCCTCCTAAACAAACCACTGAATAGCTTAAATGTATGTATGTATATGTATATGTAAAATTGTACAAAAAGGACAAAAATTACAAGAAGAAATACAGTGATGTACAAAGGCAAATTTATTCCTAGCTCTAAATTATGATTAGAGCTGACGATATATTTTGGTAAACAAATATCCGATCGGGAAAAAAGCTGTCGTTTTGTATACAAACATGACTGATAAAATTGTGATAATTATTGTAATCAAAATTATTTATTTTAAATTTTTTTCGATTTTTCTGTTTGTATTTTTTTACATTCATGATAGTGATAGTAAAAAAAACATAATAATATTGATCATAGCGTAAAATACAAAAAGTAGGGGCCATATTTTGTTTTTCAGGCTTCATGCACGGGATCCGATCATTATATAAATAAACAAAGCTTTTCAAAAACTTTTTAAAATTACTGTTAAGAGAATTATGTTGTTTGCAAAAGAAAGTAGAGCGTTTAAGGATTTGTTCAAGGACAGGAATATCAGTTAAATATTGGCAAATTAATTAAGTTTTTCATAAGACAGTTCAAACAAGTCAAGACTTCAGACTTATTAAGTACTTAAACTTACTCAGTGTTCAACAATTGTTTAACGTTTAACCAAGAGTGCGATTTTTGAATCTCACCGGTGACTAAAGCTCGCCAAAATGGAAATTTTTCATAGAAATGCGGCCATTATGGTGAACTCTAGCCACCTGGTGAGATTCAAAAATTGCACCCCAACACGTTCAAATGGATGAAAGAGAGAACCATCACCATGTTATAAATACTATGAACATAATTGTTTCCTCTCTTAGAAATAAATTTTCATTAACTGCTCCGATGCATTTCCTGATAATTGTAGCCCGTTTACGACTTCGTTATTTTGCAGAAAAACATAATTAATCAAAGAATAATAGGTGTTTTTAACTGTTTAGATGAGGGTTTTTATGTAATACCGAGGGCCATTTACATTGTGCAAGTTCTCGCATACGAATTGCATAACATTGCGGGCTACCAAGGAATGATGTGACCGATCGATTGATCGAGCCGCGCAATGTAATGCAACTCGTATACGAGAACTCGCTTCATGTAAATGACCCCTTATTCGCGTAAATTTCATCGCACCTTTAAGGGCAATTTACATGGTACGAGTTCTCGCAGGCGAGTCGGATTACATTGCGGGCTACAGAGGTACGATATGAGACCGATCGATTGATCGAGCCGCGCAATGTAATGCGACTCGCATACGAATACTTGCTCCGTGTAAAAGGCCCCTTACCCTGACAAGACAATTCCTCGAATGAAGATAATTTTGCTGATAGAATTGTAGTGGAAAAATTAATTTCAAAATATTGATATATATATGTTTTCAGCGGACATGGCATTACGATCGTAACAGATAAGCTACATGGAGAAGATAACAAAAGCTGACCGTGTTTGGTTTTACCTGATAAATACACACTATAGTGCTCCGGTATCAGTAGCACCCAGTGTTTCCGAAGACGAGGGCCAAATAGATTTATTTAATTCATAGTGAGATATATTACAATATACTAAAATGTGTTGTGTGACGTTTATAGTGAAATATGTCCTGTTCTTTACGAACGTTGTGTTTTCTGTGAGTATCTTTGGAAGTATTCGTTCGTAAGTTGAAGGGCCTAGAATATTTTGTACCACGCATGCCCAGTTAGGGATGGGTTATACTTGCTAAATCGCGTACCAGGGCTTAAAAGTACGTCCACCTTCTCATACCAGGTGCAGAAACCAGGTATCAAAATACTTTCAAAGTATTTTCTGTCCGACGCAACGAGTCGAATACTTGCTTCCTTGCAAGTTTAAACCTTGTTATTATACAGATAAGATTCAAAATATATATTCCAATCAAGGCGTAAAATACTTTAAAAGTATTTTATTTCACATATAAGCACAATCTGAACCTTATGTGTATGAATATAAGATATAATTTTGTACTACTTTAAGTAGTACTAACTTTGAAGGGACAGTATACTTTAATGGAAAAATACTTTCAAGTCTTGCAAGTATATCAGGTCAGTACCTGGTTGGTATACTTGCAAGGAAATACCAGGTATCAAAACCTGGTAACGTAAATACGCACCATCTCTATGCCCAGTTTTGTGCGAAGAAGTAATAATAATAAATAATAAATCATTTATTATCAGGCTACAAAACGCCCATACATATACCTTACAGACATACATATACCTCATATACATAATGATATAAAACACAGGAATAAAACTGTATAGTAATAGCATAAGGTTCTGAGAGTACAAAACGAAGTACGAGGTACATCATAAATTTTAGCTATGAAATATCTATTTTCCTTTGTGGAAAAATAGACTCTAGGTACGTGCCATTCGTAAGTGAAGTGTTCAAGTAACTATGTTCGGGGTGAATGAATGTTTGTCCAAAAAAATATCTGGTATTGTTTCAAATTCGAATTCATTGGTTATATGCTGGATATATTCAATATATGCATTGGTTTCGCGAAGAAAGAAGAAGTTAATTTGTTTTAATTTGTTAATATAGATCTCCAGAAACTAACGCATGAGAGTAATTGAAAAACGCACCTGGATTCCATAGAGTTTCTAATTACTACTGACTGGATTAAATAGCTTTCAGTCACATACAGTTTTTTCCGGCTTTCATAATGTCAACATTTCAGTTTGCCTTGAGCCTCACACCTACCTAACACAAACTAATGACTTAACCCCAACCTTGGCATGAAAATTTTATTTGCCCTGATAATTGTATCGCTAAATACAAACCTAAGTGTTTCCCTGATATTAAACCAAATTTAAACAAATTGGAACATATTACCTTGCTTATTCCTACGTATTGCTTTAGTTTGTCGATATAGACCTCCGCCGAGTAGCGCCTGCATCTATTAATTATTAAAATTTATGTCGTTTTATGAACCATCACGATTTTGTTGCACATAGTTGAAGAACTTACTATGAGTAATGAGTATAGTACTTTTTACGGTAATAAATATCATACTGCACGAGCATTACCATTAATGGTATTAGTTTATAGCTAACTTATTTAACGGCAACAATTAACCATCTTGGATTACACATTCACTCACGAAGTCGCGCCTTCGCCGAAAATTATTATATAAAGATTCGTTAAGGAAAACGGGCGCAATTTCATGAATGAACCGATCTGTAACCTGTAATTGAAATGGGCTTTCTACTCCAGCTGGCCGGAATAGCCCTGATAGGGCTGGGCATAGCCGTGCTGGTGCAGATCACCGAGGTCCTGGAGCTCATCCCGGTCAACCTGAACCTCATCCCGATCTCCGTCATCGTGCTCGGCTCCATCATCTTCCTCATCGCGTTCTTCGGCTGCTGCGGGGCCATCAGAGAGTCCAGATGTCTGCTCATCATGGTAAGTTGTATAATCTAGGATTGTATAATTCATATCCTTAAGACGATAAGGCAAAGTTAATTAGACTCCCCCTATTAGTGAAGTTTTCAAATTATTTTTAGGTACAATATTTAATACTTTTAGTTTTTATAATAAAACAAACAGATAACAAGAGATATCCTTATGTCTCGTAATGTGGTAAAAAATAGGTTTCGTTTATTGTTTTCAAGTATGAACGATGCCGGTGGCACAAAATTGCGTATATTATTGTCTATGTAATAAATAAATTGTATTTGTAAGGTGATTTAAACATGTACAAATTGTTACATTGTAGTCGTATTTTATTTACTTACTGATCATTGTACTATACATATAGAGGTATATTGGATATTTCTTAGAATTCATTTATCATTTCAGTTATCAGGCTGATAGTTAACAATATCCACTTATGGAACTGTGTGGCCTAATGTTAGCTATGGCTTACAGTCTAGAACGCCTACAAAATACATTTTGTACCCATAGATTTATGTCGACTTCCTGCTTAAAATCATGACTATAGCATAGAACAAACATTGAAAGCGACATTGCTGAAGCTAACCTCTTCCCTTTCAAAGGCGAAGCGAACTCTATGCACAGTTACTTGGATTTTTTTGAACGTACTGAAAAAAATGCTGTGGCTCTACCATAACCAACGAAGCTCTATGAGGGTCATTTTCTTAGCACACGAGTTAGACAGAGGCACAAGTAGGGGATAAATTAATCTGAGGTCATCATCAAACTGGAACAAATAACCTTGCTACTCCGCGAAACCAGTACCGTGCTCGTGCAAATTAGCTGCGTCTGTGCGACATATATATATATATATATGTTCATACCAAAACATGCACACATGCATATGTCGCACAGACGCAGCTATAACTTGCACGAGCACGGTACTGATGTGGTCGGGCCTTGATCTGTCTTGTCCGAGAGATTTGTCAGGTGACAGCCCCCACACCACACGATATTGTTCCTGATCTAACCATAACATTCACCAGATCGTCTGTAGACCCACTTTTGATCTTGGATTCCATTTTAGAGTTTACATAAAACTTTTCTCCAATTCCCACCTAATTCTGAAACGTGTTAATTCCAGTACTCGGTGTGCATGCTGATCCTGGCTGCTGCCAAGATCTGGCTGACTGTGGTGATCTTCCGAGGCCTGAGCAGCATCTACGACACCGTCGAGGACTGGATCCAGAACGCCTTCAACAACCCCAATCTGAGGGACCCCTTCCACCTCGTTGAGGTCGCTGTGAGTATCTCAGAGTTTAAAGACCTGTAGGTATAGTTATTCATAGAAAAGCATTTACAAAAAAAAACGTAGCGTAGGCTTCGTTTTAATGTACCGTTTTTTTTATTCGAAGGCAAACGTCACATGACAAATTATGACGATACTGTGTTATGTAATGTACTGAGCGTTAACTGAGCGTTTACGAATAACGGTGTATCACAATAAAATCTAATTATTTACATCCGGTGGAAATTAATCAGTTAAATAATCAGCAATGATTGAATCTCCATTCCACCATCTTGTTGCATCATATTGTGCAATCGAACTTGAAAGTACCGTAACCTATATCTTTTTTGCGAAACGAAATAAACAATAAGAAACCGTCTACAGAAGCAAAAAGTACAAGTTATTATTACACATACATTTAAGAAATTCTTAAGTTCATTTGACTTTTAGCCTTACCCTCAACCCTTGCCCTCAGTTCCGTTGCTGCGGCGTGAACGGCCCCGGCTCGTACGACGGCGTGAGCGCAGCGCTGCCGCCCTCGTGCTGCGCCAACCCCTCCAGCGACGGGCAGGGCACCTGCGCTCGCGAGGACGCGTACGGCGGCTGCGCCAACATCGTCGCCGACTACTTCGAGGTCTTCGGGGACATCGTTGGCGCTATACTGATCATTATTATTATCATCGAGGTGAGCGACGTTTTATTTTGCAAGTTAGGATGGCCAGTAAGACACAGCGTGATAAGCTTTGACGCTTGCATCTCTTTGTTACTAGATGAGAAAGAGAGAGAAAGGAGCACGCATGCTAGCCTTTTAGGTGGGTATCGGGACGAATTCGTACATATACATGTCATAGGTGATTTTTGCACAGACAATATGCAGCCTTTAATTTCTATCAGAATGTATGTCAGATTATAGCAGGTTGTTTTATAAAAGGATGGTACAGCTTTATTACAGTTAAGTAGATAAGTAAATTAAGCGCCAAGTGCATTATTTTGGCAAAAATTTAACTTTAAATCGCTCTCCTGTAAAGTTATCAAAATGGCGCCTGATTGAATTCGCCTTTTAACTGTCGAATGTCGATATGGCTTTCTCTAAGTATGCTGTTTTACTCTAAAAACTTACTCCTTCATCTAATGCTACCTACAATGATCAATATTTAGTAAGAACTCATTTTATTTTGTATGAGTTTGATGGTTTTTCATTAGGTATGGCTTTTTTTCTAGTTGGTGGCCATGGTCTTCGGATTGTACCTGTCTAACAACATCACGAACAAGAAACGCGCTTATGCGTAAACTCCAGTCAGCGTTCCTCAATAAACATCTCAAGTCCTATTTTAAGTAAGAATATGCAAATAAAAATGTTTTATTACTAAATTTAGTGTTTTAAAGCCTATCTATCACATTACATCACATACATCACAAAATAACAAAAAATCAAAAAGAAACAAAAAATTTGCTTGCCATTTGCTCTGGTCCTGACAAACTTCCCTCATTTCCTCCAGACACATTCCTCTCTTCTATGGATGCTCTAAGCTCTCTTCATATCTACATGCTCGGCCGTTCCTGCTACTTCTAATATTCATACATAAATTCATTCACAACATAAATTGACTAAAACTAAATTTGTGTCTTCTGATTTGCGTTAGTTTATGAAGGGTTTTCAGTATGTATTCATGAAAATTTCTAGAGTTTCTGACTTCTCATCTCTCACGAAGTTCATTACGTAACGCAGTTAGTCCTTAAAGCGATGATTTCACGTTAGAAAGTCAGGGAAAGTGCTTTCCCCGGTGAAGTGACGCGGCGCGACTTTGTTGTGGTAAGTGATAACGCTGATAACGTGCTAATCCAATTATCGGTTAAGTTTACTGCCAGTATACGCGGCCGGTACTTTTTTTACAAAATAGGAAGGCAAACGAGCAAGTAGTAACGTGATGGTAAGTGATCAGCACCGCCTATACACACTCGCAACACCAAGCGTATGTGTTGCCTACCCAGAATACCTTGTGTTAGCAATTTCTCCGGCTGTCTCTTCTCCATGCCGTAACACAACAGTGCAAGCACTGCTACTTAGTGGCTGGATTATAGTGAACAAAACGTACTGGGAACGCATTTTTTAACCTTTTAATTAAGAAATGGGGGTTAACCCCCGTTGACTGAATTTAAGACACACTAACAGTATCGGCCTTATTTTTACGCAGTCTTAATATAAAGGCAAAATAATGTCAAATAGTTTTGGTATAGGTGGTGGCGATGGACACGCAAATGTCTTATGAGAATGTGATATTTATTTTATTTATTTATTTTATGAAATAGGAAGGCAAACAAGCCGCCTATAGACATCCGCAACATCGAAGAGATTGCAGATGCGTTTAACTTATAAGTTTAAATTGGTTCTAAAAATGTTTTAATTTCGATTCACGTTTTCAACCGGGTCATTTACAAACGAGAATCAAACTTATTCTCAATTATCACTATTCTGCGGGTCGATTAAAAAATCTCGAAGAGTGCTCGAAAGTTGCCAGCCGCGGGCCAATCAAATACGCGAGCGTATATTTTAGCCGGCATTGTTTGGCGCGCGGCTGTTGAGTGCCGAACGCTGAAAAGTCAAAAATCATACCACAGGTTCGGATTGCTACGAACTAATAAGGCAACTGTGCTATGCTGTGCTGCAGCATAATGCCGCGTCAAGCTACTTTTTGACATCACCACTATAATAATAAAATGTCATTTTTAGTTTACTAAATTTTTGTCTCTGTATTATTTTGATGTCAAATAAAACTGTCTATGTCTATCTAGTGTTTTCTGGAATTGCTATACGAGATACCTTACGGGGATAAGTTCACTTTTGAATTTATTTGTACCTATTGCTATGCTGCGTGTTTTCCGTATAGTCGACCGAGTAATTTTTTCACCACTCTTGTACCTTATCCCTTTGTAATACGGTCGAAAAGTGGTCAAGCAATTTCTTGGTCGACTATACAATAAGGTGTTTATTTTAGCCTTTGCCTGGTCTGAAAGTATAAGGTCTAAGAACTTTAGAAAAACAAGAGACAGGGCACAAAATGATAACCACTGGGAATGCATTTCATTTGATACTCAATATAAAGCATGGGTGCTTAGTTTGACGACCTGTATGGCACAGTGGCACATGTGTCTGCTTAGTGTGCAAGAGTTCCCGGGTTCAAAACCTGGTATGGGCAAATATTTGTGTGACGAATACGAATGTTTGTACCTGAGTCATGGATGTCATTTGTATTTAAGTATGTATTTATCTATATAAGTATGTTTATCCGTTGTCTAATAGTACCTATAATACAAGCTTTGCTTAGTTTGGGACTAGGTCAATTGGTGTAAATTGTCTCAAGATATTTATTTATTATTTAGTTTAATTCCGCCCGTTCTATTGCACTAAAAAAGGGACAACTGAACTAGTTAGTTTACTCATGATTTTGGTTAACGTTAATCAAAGTTCATTTAAATTAGCAAAACTATTTGCTACTGATAAACATCTGATGATTTATCTACAAATCAAGAGTTAGGTAAAGTGTAACAAATAGTTCGGTAGTCACTTTCTTTGTGTAATAGGTAAACAAAACTTTGGTTACGTGTAACAAAACTGTTTTTTCAGTGTGAGTATGTAATATTTAACCTAGTCTTAGCCGGGAATCGAACAAGGTCAACCGGCACTACATCCATCAAATATACATATACCTACTTGAAGTCTGTCTGTCAATCTGGATATAGCGTGTCCCGGAGCCTGCGGCGAGTAGAATAGACGGTGAAGTTAGTGCCCGCCGACTAACGGGCCGCGGACCGGTCCGGCGAACGGCCGCGACCGGCCAGCGGCTACACAGCTTCAACATTATTAACACTAAGCTTTTCACCTCGACTTTGTACTCATAAATTACATACCAACTAACTTTTAGCCCCCTTTTAACGGTCAAATTTTAAAAAATATTTCTTAGTGCACTTCTAAACCCTTAAAGAAGACATTCTTTCTTAACTACATATATTCAGCCTTTCTTGCCTTAAATAGTAAATAACATTCTAACCAAAAAACGGTTTGTTTACACGATAAGACAATATAAGTGTGGACAAACCGACTTTCGAGTTAAAGACGGGTGTTTCTAGCTACAAATAATATTTTCGCCCCACTATTTAGTTAGTAATTCGGTCGTCATAAGCCGAGGTAAGAACCTATCGAAAATTAACATTTCAGTACATAGTATAATGTACATGACTGTAATTACTAAAAAAATATTTCATAACATGTACGGTTATAAAACATTAAAATTGGCTCGTTACTTCGGCAATGTGTGACCAAGCTTCGAGGTGTCCATCAACCGTCCGCGACAACGACGAAAAGGGACTCCCTTCGGCCAGAATTCCTGCTTCATGAAGACCGACAGATGATCGGTCGGCACCCGCACCATAAACGGCGTAAAGTTGATGTTGTGGCGGGACTCTAGCCGCTCGACCCTCAGGGTACTAAACTTCACTCTGAAATACCCTACATGATGGTAAGTGATCACCACCGCCTATAGACACCCGCAACTCCAAGGAGATTGCAGATGCGTTGCCAACCTAGAGGGCTAAGATGGAATACCTCTTGTGCCAGTAATTGCACCAGCTGTCTTGCTCTCCACGCCGGAACACAACAGTGCAAGCACTGCTTAGCGACAGGATTAACGAGCAAGATGGTGGTAGCTACGGACCTTTCACAAGACCTAACCACCCGCAGGTAATAAGGTTCTAATGCCTCAATAAAAAAATTGACTCGTAGATCGCTTGAATGTACAGTGTGATTCCTCGCTTCAGCAGCTGAGCGGTCACCGTCGTATCATAAGCGACGGAATCGGATCTTGGCGCCATTGATTATAAAAAACAAATTCACACAAAAAGACTCGGAAATGTAGCGCCGAGCTAACGGGACGACTGTGACACGCGCCGGCGCAGGCAGGGTCATCAGATACTAGTTACTTAGTATTTATACAGTTTGAACTTCGAAAAACTAGCATTAAAAACCTAAAAGGGCATAATAATGACAATGACAATGACAGACAACAAGTCGTAAAGTTTTATTTTATTACAATAACAACAAGTACTCTTTATTGATTCACACAAGTTAACAACAGCAAAAAAACTACATACAGGGATTTCAATCTAGATTCCGATTTCTTTTTCATTTGTCTGATCTGTGCACTTATGGAACTAATGGCCAACATTTTGAATTTATTTAAAAGTTGCACTTTCCCACTTGCTTGTTTGCCTTCCTATGTTGTATAAAAAATAAAAAAAAGGGACACATTTTCATGCAAATTAAAGAAATGTCAGAAAATTTACCACCACAAACCTCTGATGAAAAGATATCGGTAAGAAAATCAACGAGGTTTCATTTTGCCTTACTCTGATCTCTTACAGATTCATTATTTGAAGCATCCTCCTTCTTCAAAATCAAAATATTTTATTTTTATTATTATTTTTCTTTACTAATAATCCACTTACGAAATAAAAGTCTAGAAACGGCTGTTAATTACTACGAAAATTTTTTTGCACGTTTTTAAGTAAGTTTCAAGCTCTTTTCTGCACTTTCTAGAAAAAAATAGTATTAGTTTTTGGTTTTAAATTCACAAGTTGAACAGCGGTAAGTCAAACGTTGCACCATCCTCTCCTGACTTCCAACTCTATTACATAATAAAAACTTATTATTATAAATTATTGTTTCACTTGAAAATCCCCTAGTTCGGACTTCTGTACCTGATCGGGTAACACCAGTTAAGATTGTAATTTCTTTACAAAGTCTGAAATTGTTGTGGAACATTCTGGAGACGTCGGTAACCCTGGCTGCAGGTGCAGCGCGGGTCAACGACCAGCTTCATAACATAAGCTCTAGATGGAGGTCGCAGTAATTAATGTAGCTTAATGTATCGATGCTGGTGCGACCAGCCCCCTACACCACAAGGCTTACAACTGCTTCAATTTCATAGATTTGTTACATATTTTATGTTTGTTACTAATGGAAACAATTTCTTTGCTAATGTCAATGTCTTTGTAATTCAATGTCTTTGTATTTTTGGTATTCAGCACAGGCGTTGTCTTTTCCTCGATTGCTGACACTGGGTTCGCGGATTAGCAAAGAAATTGTTTCCATTAGTATCAATATGGACTTCCGCAAAGTAACGCCTGAATCTATAAACATATGTTTGTATAAAAACTCAATTGCGTCAAACTATAACACTTGTCATTTTTGTGGTATAAGAATCGTGGCCCTAACATGACCCAGGTTTAGTTTATTCCTCCCGCGACATAAAAAAAGGACGTCTATAGAGGTAAAATCCACTCAAAGGTTAACTGGAAGAGATCCCTTAAAAGGATAAGTTCGCCTTTGTACATCACTTTATCTCTTTGTGTCATTTATGTTTTTTGTACAATTAAGAATTTACATACATACATAAAATTAGATAAACAAGACTTGTAATGGTAATGTTTGGGCCTCAGCACAGATGACCAGAATGAGATTTACCAAAAGTTACGAGGTATTTTTATTTAGAAAAAGAAACAAAGTTATCAAAGAAAATAGAAAAGTTAAAAATCTAATTAAAATTAAAATGATAAATGTCACCTATAAGCCGCTGTTCTTGGGTAGAGTGCCCAAAAGGCTGGCGGCGTTACCTCTCTGAATGGCAATGCCAATACGTTGGGCGATGAACGCGCCAGCCCTTGGGTCACCAGAGGTGTCGACTATTTTTTTCTTTATTTTTTTTATACAACATGTGGGCGTCGGGTCCCCATGGGCCCAGGGTCTCCACGGCGAAGGCAGCAAAAATAAAATTGTCACCAAGACACGCATATTTGCGATGTTTTGCTGCCTCCGCCGTAGCAGCCGAGGTATTATACATATTATATTTTGTTTAAATCGTATTCCCGAAATCAATTTCAATGTTTACAACATGGGGTTTACCAGGACGCCTTCAGCCTTCAAGTCAGGAGGGGTTACGTAGTCGAAGTTCAGTCAGGACAGATTCTGATGAAGAAGAGGATAGGTATATTAGAAAAATTACCAGTGGTCGACCTGCGGGGGAGGCATGACCTCCCACCCCCTCCCACCCGGGATCCGCGCCCTTGGGGTTTACGGGAGCGAACACCAACACATTACAAACCAGTGGCCCTTAACATGACAGCCCAGGTTTAGTTTAGCCCCTCCCTGCGTCTGTGTCTAACTAGCGTCATAAGAAAGGGACGCAGATAGAGATAAACTAAACTTGGCCAGTCATGTTAGGGCTACAGGGAGTGGGATTGGCTGACTGACATTGCAACCTTGCCCAATCAAATTGACGAATTTCTGTTGCGTAATTGCCCTTATATGTATTACAGTTCTGTGATGCCACTGCCTTTGCACTAACAAGTAGAATACATTCCAGCCTTGGTTGGCAGATACCCAGGGTATTTCGTGCGGTACTTTAAGTGTGTCCTGCTAGTCTAGCTACGTAACTGTTTAGGACACACGTAACCAGCACATTTCGTGGCTGATGTTCTATTTACTTTATAATACGATATTTAAAAAAAACATAATTTAAGGTATTGGCTATAAGCCAGCCGCCCGCCGCCATACCCCGGCGATTTTGATAAAATCACTTTGTCACATACTAACCCAAGTAATAAGTAAATTACTAACACTACGGATTCAAATTCTAAAATAAATTATTTGTATTTGTATAAGAAGAAAACCGTGCTTTCGTTTGTTTTTTCTACAAAAATGTGTTTATTGCCACGAGTAGTACAGCACTAGTGATGTCAATATTGTATGGAGCGCAGCACTAAATCGCCTTTTATTAATACCGCCAAAATTATAGCATTTTTATCTATATTGTAAGTAAGGTGTTTAGACACAAAACAAAAAGTATTTCATGTGTCATTTTTGTAACTTTCATCGCATACTTTAAAAAGTACAAAAAAATATTAGTCCTTTATGTTTAATACAAGTAATAATATTTTAATCCAAGCATCTTTGTTTTGGGAAACCCTAAGTACCTAAATAAAATAAAATAAAAAGTTAACAACGCTATCCTTTTTTAACGGTTCACCGACACACGACGACGCTTGAACCAAAATATTATTATGTACGTATATTAAACTTAAAGGACTAATTTAATACATTTCTTTTTTACTTTCTTGATGTTCTAGATTTATAAATGGAGGATCGTCGTGTTTATAAGTCCTACACCGCGTTTGGTATACCCAATGAAACATTTCAACTCTACTGACATCCATCGCCAGATTTAAAGTGAAATTAAACATTTCTAACTAGTTTTATAGCGGTTGTAACGGTTCCTTTATTGGATCAAATATTTACATCCCATCAAGTTTACATTCTCTCCGTGAATACATTTGAATATTTCTCCTAATGAGAACAATTAATTACACTAAACGAGGAGAGACGAGGTGTCTGAACTTTTGAAGGCAAATATTCGCACAAAGCAAATGTTATAGGCATGTTATTTGCAAACGATAGAAAAACTTGTCAGCGCAAGCTTACTCCGGTTATGTAAGGTTAACCACCTGAGGCCGTGACGACCGTCCACGTTCAATTCATCCCTCTGTGTGGACCTTTCTAGTGACACTAGAGAGACGCAGGGAGGGAATCAAACTTGGGCTGTCGCGTGAGAGACACTGAGCTGGTTATAACCACTACAGTTTAGGACTCTTTCGTAACTAACTTAGTAACTAAAGCATCTTATTGTGTCTAATGTTGGTATCATAGCAATGGTCCCAGCATTACCGGTGAAGTTTAATTTATCTGAGTTAATCTCTACGTGCGTCCCATCTTTTGTGACACGTGATTGATAGAGACGTAAGGAGGGATAAACTAAACCTGGGCCGGTCATGTTAGAGCCACAAAAGATAGAAGGTATCGACAATTTGAGAATCGGTATAGATTAAATATTTGTCTAATGAATTAGTACAAATATTTTTGTAGTGCAGAATCGAAGGTTTATCGTCAGCCTGTTACCATTAAAATAATAGTATTTTATGCAACTGTTGCATAATGAGGGGTCTTAAAACACGAGTGTGGTTTTATGAAACGAGCGTCAGCGAGTTTCATAATAGGATCACACGAGTGTTTTAAGACCTAATTATGTACAGTTGCATACATTACTTTATCTACACACATGTCATAAGTACTCTATGATGGGTTCAGAAGCCATAGGGCAATGACCTGCATTGCTACTACCTACTAGTGCTAGGTACCTATTAAATATCTATAGACTGCACACATGAAAATAATGTAATAAAAAATGTATTTGAACAAATATAGAAACAAAATAGAAAAATTCTCATAATAATATTGGTTGTTATAATGCTGGTCATTGCCTACGGTTTCTGAATGCTTTATAGAGCATTTATGATATATGTGTAGATAAAATTACAATAACTTACTGAGTCCCAGTTAATAAGGTTTATAATTACTATTATTACTGACTATGCTTAAGTTTAAATTTATAAACAATATCTTAACCTGCCTTGGAGCAAAAAATCATGCGTTTCTCAGGATGCTGGCGACCACACTCGGTTGGGACAGGCCATGCCCATTGTGTGAGCGAAGGCTGGTAGATAAATCACGAGCGTGCCACTTTTCCTCGCACTCACCTTCCTAATACGGAACCCTGAAAAGCAATCACTGAGATGGAACAAAGGACTTTCCCTGAACCTCATGAATATGCAACCAACGCGAACTCTGACCGCTGCAGCTAAACACAGGCCTAAGAAAACGAAAGTGCGCCGACAAACAAGCGTCTATCTGAAGTTATACACATGCTGGTTGTTATAGTCATTCGCATCCCGAAAGAATTAACTATCAGTTGCATTGCTATGAGTATAAAGTAGGTTTTAAAATATTATCACTATTTTGTTAACTCGTTAAATGTGTCCATTTCCACCAAAATGCAGAGTGTTCAACCAAAACGGTGCCAAATTTAAATATCCAAAACAGGAAGAGAGTTGTCGACGTTGCTAAAGCACATAATTAAGTCCATACCATAAAACGACAGATAGAGTTTAACAACAACAGTAATACTAGAAACAGTTTGAAATACAAATAATGACAGGTATATTTAACACGGAAAAAGTAAACATGTGCGCGGAGCACCGTTATGCGACGTATAAAGGCGCAGCCCCACCCGGCGGCCGCAGTCCCGCGCCAGCCATGCGACCTCACGTGTGCCTCCTGCTCGCCCTCGCCGCGCTGCACGCGCGCGCCGCCACCATCCCCGCCCCGGCGGAGACCAACTTCGAGAAAAAACTAGCCGAAGCCGTCAAAGAGGTGCTAGAAAAAGACGCGGAACTGCAGGACGTCTCTAGCGAACTAGAACTTGATCAAACGAATGTCGTTAAGGACATCGACAATAAACTGCTAAAACAAGTCGGCGGGGACGCTATACCTGTTAAAGTCGTCGTTGAGGAAGTCAAACCGTCATTGAAGGGCAGCGAAGAAAAAATAGATTGCGTCAATACCGATATTGACGACGACTCAAACATCAAACGAGTCGAAATCGATCTTAAACACCCCGGGGAACCCCAGCGACAGGAGCATGAGACCCAGAACCCTGAGCACTTTGAAAATGAAAACGTCGCCCTCACCTCTATTAAGAAGATGATCAATGATGCACAAAACGTCTTCAACAAGGGCTTTTCGGATGTCACCGATGGCATTAACGACTTGCTTGTCGATCACGATCCTGTAATCTCGGTCAAAGAGAGCATAGACCATCTACGCGTAACATTCACGGAGAATATCGAGAAGCTGAACACCACTATTCAAAGTTTCTGGAACCCTAACGCAGTTGAAGATAAACAACAGAGCGTCAAGAATGTAGAGTCCGGGCTCAAAGTTCTGGAAGACAATTTCGAATCTGGTGTAAAGAGCTTGTCGACCGGTGTGCAAGTACTTTCTCTGCTGAAATCGGAAATACGGGAAGAAGCTTCCAGTACCACTGCGACGCCAGGATTCAACCCATTGTTCCCGTTCTTCCAAAACTTCCAGAACACCATCACAAATGGTTTTGGAAACCTGACGACATCAGTGCAAAACTTTTTCGTCAACCAGGGAAACAACAGCACAGCGGTAGCGGCAGGCGCTCAAGCCGATGAAGGTTCCAAGCCTTCGACTTCCAGGCCGTCAGTATGGAATGGTATCCAGAACACCATCCAAGGTTTTTTCAATCCTGGTCAACAGCAACAAGCAGGCACTCAAAACGACGACTCGTCTCCGGTTGGACAGTTCGCACAAGTAATTCAGAACAACCCTATCGTGCAGAGCGTCTTTAGCTTTATCCAGCCGAAGCCTCAGCAGTCGCAGACTCAGGCCGACCAGCCGGCTCCTCCGAAACCTGCCGAGAGCACGAACAGCGAAGGAAGCAACGCCGTACCTGCAACTGAGGACAAACCAGCTGACGAGCAGAAGGAAAAGCCAGTGCAGAATGCTCAGCCAGCACAGCCCCAACCCGGCCCAATCCAGCAGATTATCCAGAGAAACCCCATCGTCCAAGGAATCACTGGCGCTGTTCAGAGAATTCAGCACACGATCACCAACCCCGAGAAGCCGCGAGACGAGCCGGCGGAAGAGAACGAGAAAGCCGGGTTCTTCCCGTACGGCGGCTACCACCACGGGGGACACAGACCTGGGGACGGTATGTATTGAATCATATTTAATACAAGCACAGACATCAGTAGCCCCAACGCGTCACCGGGCCCCAGGGGCACAATGTTTAGTTTATCTCACAGAGCAATCCTTTTTAGGGCGTAATTAGTCAGAGCTGCACGAAGAGATGAACTAAACGTGGACGGTCATGTTAGAACCGCTGGACCTAAAAACTTTCTTTTAGTCTAACAATAACTTTAGGAGTAATTCCCGGTTTATTAACAGTTAAACTAATATTTATCACATTATTGTTTTATCAATTACTAAGCTAACATATTTCTATTATACGTACGCTTATAGATCTCTAAACCTATTAAATATTCAAAAATATTTATGACTAGCTGACGCGCGCGACTTCGTTCACGTAAAATTAGTAGCCTATGTCCGTCAGGAATAGTGTAGCTTTCTATCTGTAAAAGAATTTTTGAAATCGGTTCAGTAGTTCCAGAGACTACCCCCTACATACAAACAAACTAACAAAAAAACAAACAAAGTTTACCTCTTTATTATATTATTTATGATTTATGATTACCTTATTTGTGGAAGAGCCCACCACAAAGATTATACATATAGGATCGAGGCCTTGGAAGGATTGAGAGGAGATCATTTCCTAGCAACTCTAGGCTCTTAAATAAAATATACAAAAACTTATAAACATCATTCTCCTATATTATTATCGATGTCATTTTTATCGAGTCATTTTACTCAGTACATTACACTATCTTTACTACACTTTCATTTACATTATCCTATACATTTACTCGCATGTGCACTTTACCGTTATTTTTCCCATAGTGGCAGCTTGGAACGCATTCGTGACCGGTTTGATAGGTTCCATAAGTGCCACGATAAATGGCACGGCACTCACTGTGTCCAACGCGGTGAACAGTGCCATCAATACCCTGGGCACGAACATACAGGTACCGGGTGGGACAAGCTTGTCTTAGATGAGTTAGATGACGCTTTGTTTGTGGCCCGGTGCAAAGCTTTTATCTGTATTCAGTGTCCCAACGTCTTAAGAGAATTGTGCACCAAGCAAGCATTAAAAAGCGCTCTCCATATAAACGGACAGACGCTTTCCACCCTCTAAACCTTAACCTATATCCTTGCTAGCTTGATGTTTAGAGGAGGGGAAACGTTATCGCCGTTTGTATGGAGAGTGCTAGGTACACAATAGTCTTATGAATCATTTACATTAGGCAAGTGCTTACATGCAAGTTGCATTGCATTGCGGAACTTGTTCGATCGATCGATCACGTCAAACCCCAGTAGCCTGCAATATAATGCTACTTGCATGCAATAACTTGCTAATTTAAATGGCTCTTTACATGCCTAACTATATAAATAACTTAATTTTAAGCTCTAACCAAACGCTCACCAGTTATTAATCAATGTTTTAGAGTTCACTGAAACCAGATCTGCAAGTTGTAAATGCGTCGAAGTGGGGACCTTTGCCAGAAAAAAATAAACGACCAGATTTTTTTATCAAATTTCCAAGTCGTTGTGCTCTTTTGATTTAAAAAATACTTCAAACGTGCGTATTTGTTCACCACTGAAGTGAAAGATAGGCGCGGTAGACACAATAAAGAAATAATAGGACTGATCCAAGCATTGCATTGTAACCATTATCACGAAATAGTAAAATATTACGTACCTAATTGTAAGTAATTGTAATTCATTAGCATTGAAAGTTGTTAGAAATTTGACAGTATAAACTAATACTGATTCGCACTAAAAAGTTAAATGTTTCAGACACACAAATCATATCAGATTCATACATAAACTGTCAATTTATTTGTTACTTTTTTGGTGCTAACCTAAAAATAAAAGAACGCTTTGAGATGTGTTAACCGCGTTGTAGACTTAGATACTAATTTCCGTGTCGTTTCTGTGATTTATCAGTATTAACAAAAATTATAACAACGTAATTTTTTTACAGAACATAATAACGACGTCGACGGCAGCGGGGTAGTCAAAAGCGCTCCAGTAGAGGCAGAAAACATCGAGAAAGTCTCTGCTGAAGAAAAACCCGAGAAGGAAGAAGCCCCGAAAGAAGAATTCCTGAAGGCAGAACCCCCGAAAGTAGAGCCCGTAAATGAAGAACCCCCGAAGGAAGAGCCCTTGAAAATAGCACCAGAGAAAGTAGAGCAGGAAGCCAGCCCAGAAGCTCCCGTCAAACAAGACTGAACCAGTCACAGTGTGATATAAGCTAGCCTATTTATTAATAAGTGTTAATGTAAATAAATTGTAAGACGAACTGATATTTATTTATATCTGAATGAAAATGTTGTTTAATTTCGTCCGCTATTAACTGACACGTAAAAACAAAGACTTATATGTTTACACTAGATACGCTGTAGGTACGGAACAGAAACGTTCTCATACTGAGTTGCAGTACATGGCTGCAACTCAAGTACGCAAACGTTAGACGCAGACGCTTTTATGTATCACACTTAACCAAATATGTGAAAATTCTTCAAAGACACAGCATTTCCTGGTTCAAAGGACAGCCGCATTATTTTGAAGCCGCAATTGCCGTGTTGAGTTGCGGCCATATGTATAGTCGACCAAGAAATTGCTTGACCACTTTTCGACCGTATTACAAAGGGATAAAGTTCAAAAGTGGTCAAGCAATTACTTGGTCGCTTATACAGTGTTACCCGGTCAGGTACAGAAGTTCGCCCTAGGGGATTTTCGAGTGAAACAAGAATAAAATTTTAACAATAGGTTTTTATTTAAATAAAAGCTCCCTAGGACGACTAGAGACTCTAGGTCGTAAGTTCGTAATTCTTGTGCCTAATTCCTAACTTGAGTCAATTAACGTGATCGCTCGCACTCCCCTGGCCGTGACCCGACGTGTAGTAGCGTAGGCTTGAGGTTCGGCAGGTCTTCGTAGGCTGCAGGGCGTAGAAGGCTCGGCAAGGGTACGGTTGTCCAAGTAACCGGCTGGTAGCAGCTCGGCCAGGGTACAGTGTCCAAGTAACCGGCAAGAGGTGCCCTGCAGGTGGCTCGAGGATATGCGAAGCTTGGGGAACGTGAGCCCGTAGGTAGATGGGTAGCACGTAGGTAGTTATTAACCCGTAGGAAGTTTGGTAGCCCGTAGGAAGTTTGGTGGCCCGTAGGAAGTTGCCCTGTAAAGATTTAGTGCTTTACAGGCTGGCCACTAGCGGGAACTGATGCCATACTGAAGCTCGAGGAGACGAGAGTCCAACCAGGGAGCTAGAGCTCGCCAAGTTGTGGTGTGGCATCAGTTCGAAAGGTTTACAGGTGGCAAGGTAAGGAAGAAAAGCTAAGTTACATTTAGAAAGAAAGAAATAGTGAAGTTAAAACTCAGTGACGGTTACGGTTTGAAATTACAAGGTGCGACCGTTGAGCAAGTAGGTTGATTTTAATATTATAATAAAGACTTAGAAATTTACAGAAAGAAGTTAAAGAAACGGTCGCAGGATTTAAGTTAGAACAAATTAAGATAGAAATAAATTAAATACAATCTGAAAGAAACACATACACGAAAAATACAATTTTATAAGAACAATTTAGAACAGTTATTAGCAGAGAGAGAGCTTACCAGTTGGGCAGAGGTTTCACCGTTTAGAGGTGGTTGTAGTGATGTAGAAAATATGAGCTCTCTGAGAGCTGCAGGGGCTTTTAAAGCCCAAAACCTAGGCAGCCCTTCCAAAGGAAAGGGGTTGTAACTAATTCAAACAAACCCCGCCCCTAACGATTCTAAATGTTGCCAGCGCTTATTTATACCGATTGGTAAAATAAACGCTGGCTTTAGCAGCGCCCTCTAGTGTGGCTCGAAGTGATATAGCACAGCGTAACAGTTCCCCTTTTCCCCGGTAAAGAAAATTAAAACTCATTTTAATTTTCGCTAAAGATCTTACGACGTCGCAGCATTCATCAATCGCCTTTCTTACTATCCACATATATACATCATTCTTTCAGAGTAGGTCCGGCTATAGGGCTAGTCTGACCTTCGCGTCTGGTAGCAGAAGGCGCGGGGCGTGCTCGTAATATATTTAATTTGTCGCGAAAGTCCAAGGATTACCATCCGTCCTTGATAGGTTAACATCCAGATAGGATATGGCTTTTATTTAACGGGTTCCAAGACCGCCCGAGAACTGGATGCTAACATTAGGGCGTTTTTAAGAGCAGGCGCGACCCTACTGGTATTTAGGCTTTTAATTTTAACTATTTGCGACTATTTTTAATATGAGCAACGATCGGTGGTACTATGTTTTACTTATGTGTTGTGTTGCAATATTAACATGCAGCATAGGTTAAACTGGCGGTTTAACGCAGTTTATTATTTTATAATTACGTATTGCGGAGAATGCGCGCGCGCATTTGCTGCATGAATGAATTAACTTAACATGGCGCGCGTGCAACTCGCTCGAACGCGTCGGCCGACTGAACTTTTGAGGTCACTGGGTCATCGCAGGAGACGCCCAGCGTGTTACGTAATTAATAAGAATGCTAACGCTTAAGAATTAATGCGACAGGGTTGTAGAACCTCGCCGTAGAAACTTGAATTTTGTTTTTTATTTAATTGAAATCATTTAGGATTGTTTTTACGTTAATTAAAAGTACTCAATTTGCATGACCGTTCTTCATTATGTCGTAGGGTTACTATCCGCCCTACATAAGTTAACAACATTACAAAGTAGTAAGCATGCCGTTAGGGTAGGTGAATTTAGGCTTATTTAACCAGTCTTCAGAACCGCTGGAGTAAAAGGCTTTAGTTTTTAACATAATGGAGTTTTGGTGCATTAAATATTTGTTAAATAATCAAATTGAGTGGTAGTAGTTAGTTAGATTATAAAAAATTTGATTAATAAAAATAGTTAAGAGTATTTTTAGGTTTTATAAAAGTTAAAGTTGATATTAGCAAGTATTGAAGTTAATTGTTTTTACTATTTAGTTATGCGAGTTTTTAGTTGCTATAGAGAGTGGACACTTTCACTTGTAGTTTGGTGTTAATTTCAAATCCTTAATGTGCCATTCCCCGAGATTTTTCCCCGCTAAGTCCTGAGGTACGTAGACTAAAGGAGATCGTTTAGCTATTATCTTGCATTATATAGAACAATATTTTTTCCAAGGATATGTACGAGTATTTAATATTGTTAAGTTCCATGACGAACAGTAGTTAATTTTTGCCCTCTGTAGTTAAGTTAAACATTTAAGTAGTCTCAGTTATCGGCGCGACTTTAAGATTTACCCGCTTTAAAGAAATACTACCGATAGTGTATAGTGATCCTTAGGCGCGCGCGATAAGGTCTTCGTACAATAGAAGAGTGCCTATGGCCGGAATGCAGGTGGTTGTTGAACACCTATGTGTTCAGTTAAAATGTTTAGTGAGACGCGCTCACAAGGAAGGTGATAACTTAGGATGTAGAACTCTCTCTGCTAACACTGGATGCTAGACCGTATGAGTACAATAGAAAGTGAAGTATAATTACAGAGTTACAAGTTCTGGATTGGATATCGCAGTAATAGTGCAGTGTTATTATATAAAAGTGAAGTTACGTTAACAAAGTTAAAATTTAAAATAATTAAAAAGTGAAGCTACTAGATGTTAATAAGATTTAGTGGTTTTGCCGAATAAATCCAAACTAATTTTGATGAAATGTCGATATTCAGTGGTTGTTGTTTCAAGATAGAAGAGTAATTTTAAAGCAAATTGTAGTGTTAATTAAAAATATATATACCGTCGGTTTTTAAGGATTATTAAATAGTTAGGTACACTTCTGTGCAAGTCGTCTTTTTAGAAGAGCGAAGTTAGTTGTACAGAGTGAGATAGCTGTTAGAAAATCGTTGTAGTTAATTTAGTTAACTACAGCTGATTCTTAGGCGCTTAGTGGCAGTTGAGTTTTTTTTAAATTCGAACCCGCGGTTAATTGTAGTTGACGGTTACTGAGTAATTTAAATTAACAGTTACGCCGTTAGGATTTAAATTGATCGCGATAGTGCGATAATTTAAATTTAGTATGTACGTTGTGTTGTTAATTTAAATTGTTTTATGTAGAATAGTTAAGACAAATTTGGAGTATAAGCGATAAAAATTTGGAAAAATAGACGTTAAAATTTGGAAAAAAAAACCGTTAGAATTTGAACAACAACCCTGATTTTCGGCAAAAACGCCGTTCATTCGCCTTTTACGAATACCAGGCCGGTTTTGCGGTATTCTTGGCCCGCCACAAAACGGGTGAACAAGTGAATTTAGAATTACTGCGGTATCCAAGACAAGAAGAAAAATTATAGAAAAATAACCAACACCAACAACTTTAGCGTAGCTAGCTGACTCAAGCAAGAACTATAGCACAAGAAAACCCGTTGGCGCCACTGTTACCCGGTCAGGTACAGAAGTTCGCCCTAGGGGATTTTCGAGTGAAACAAGAATAAAATTTTAACAATAGGTTTTTATTTAAATAAAAGCTCCCTAGGACGACTAGAGACTCTAGGTCGTAAGTTCGTAATTCTTGTGCCTAATTCCTAACTTGAGTCAATTAACGTGATCGCTCGCACTCCCCTGGCCGTGACCCGACGTGTAGTAGCGTAGGCTTGAGGTTCGGCAGGTCTTCGTAGGCTGCAGGGCGTAGAAGGCTCGGCAAGGGTACGGTTGTCCAAGTAACCGGCTGGTAGCAGCTCGGCCAGGGTACAGTGTCCAAGTAACCGGCAAGAGGTGCCCTGCAGGTGGCTCGAGGATATGCGAAGCTTGGGGAACGTGAGCCCGTAGGTAGATGGGTAGCACGTAGGTAGTTATTAACCCGTAGGAAGTTTGGTAGCCCGTAGGAAGTTTGGTGGCCCGTAGGAAGTTGCCCTGTAAAGATTTAGTGCTTTACAGGCTGGCCACTAGCGGGAACTGATGCCATACTGAAGCTCGAGGAGACGAGAGTCCAACCAGGGAGCTAGAGCTCGCCAAGTTGTGGTGTGGCATCAGTTCGAAAGGTTTACAGGTGGCAAGGTAAGGAAGAAAAGCTAAGTTACATTTAGAAAGAAAGAAATAGTGAAGTTAAAACTCAGTGACGGTTACGGTTTGAAATTACAAGGTGCGACCGTTGAGCAAGTAGGTTGATTTTAATATTATAATAAAGACTTAGAAATTTACAGAAAGAAGTTAAAGAAACGGTCGCAGGATTTAAGTTAGAACAAATTAAGATAGAAATAAATTAAATACAATCTGAAAGAAACACATACACGAAAAATACAATTTTATAAGAACAATTTAGAACAGTTATTAGCAGAGAGAGAGCTTACCAGTTGGGCAGAGGTTTCACCGTTTAGAGGTGGTTGTAGTGATGTAGAAAATATGAGCTCTCTGAGAGCTGCAGGGGCTTTTAAAGCCCAAAACCTAGGCAGCCCTTCCAAAGGAAAGGGGTTGTAACTAATTCAAACAAACCCCGCCCCTAACGATTCTAAATGTTGCCAGCGCTTATTTATACCGATTGGTAAAATAAACGCTGGCTTTAGCAGCGCCCTCTAGTGTGGCTCGAAGTGATATAGCACAGCGTAACAACAGTAACTCAGTGTGACAATGTCACTGTTCCGTACAGCGCAGTGACGGATTTATTTTTTATGAGTGTCATCACATCATCACATCAGCCGGAAGACGCCCACTGCTGGGCATATGCCTTCCCCAAGCATCTCCACGACTACTTTATGAGTGTAAACCACTTTATTTCCGCCGTCCCATGTCCCATTTATCCCTTGAAATCGAGTTAGCGTCCTCTGAAATCTGCCACCTCTAGGCCACGGCCTATACGGCCTACTTATTAACAAATCCAAGACTGGTATAGCGAGTCTAATATACATTGGAGTCGTTGGCAAAAAATTTCAATGTCTATTGTTTACAGATATGGCTAAAGTGCTAAACCCATTTTGAAGTAACAATGTCAGGTCGGCTCAATAAAACGACAAGAACTTAAATTGAATAGGTCCTTTATAATATGGATAGGCTCTACGTGTTATATTTACATAAACATACAGAGGTTTTGTTTGCAAATGAAATTTGATTTGTAGGCCACTTTAGAACCTTTTCACAATAATCACCATAATGACTTCTAAATAAATGTCATATCTCAGATGACACATTGCGGCGACGTTCTACAGCAGCCTATGAAGCAAGTTGACCAACTACAGAGGCTAGACTTATATAGACTCTAATAAGCGAACAGTGGTACTATTTGATTCAGATGATGCCTCGTATAGAGGCGAAACGCACTTAGATCGTGTAGGTTTAGTGTTTAGTGGTGGTGGTTTATAGTTGAGTCTGTATATATGAATTGTTTCGTGTGAAAGCGGAGGAGGTAGGGGTTTTGCATGAAAAAAATGTATATCGCATAGACGCACCTCTGTCTTGCACATGCACGCACTGGTTTCGCTGAGTAGCAAGGTAATTTGTTCCAGCTTGTTTTCTCACCGTACGAAACGCAAGGCACTAATTCACGCCAGTATTTTATAAGTGTGGAACTACCTTGGTCGCACCGGCCCATTTGTATTGTTTCTAGCAGCAGCTGAATACAGTGTGGTGCTTTACCACTATGACGGCCTTTGTAACTGGAAAACCAGCACGATAGGATCGTAATTACACATTAAATTAGGTACAGGGTTGTGCAGGTTCCCTAGTGATTTTTTTTAATCACTGTAAGTACCACGACTACAGTAGGTACTATTTACTTAGGTAATGCGTACCTAAGTTAGGCAAACTCATAGGTTATATTAGGTACTTAATTATATAAAAATGGCAACCGCTGCAAATCGAATTCGGTGCGAATCAACGATTTTTGTATAAACTAATAGGTACAGTCACTTACAAAAAAATGTGTGTATTTCGATGCACCTATGCGCCGCAAGCCGTTTTTCGAAACTATTAGTCTAATCGTGGTCTAATCCGTCTAATCTAACGACTTCCTAACTAAACACTGGCTAGTGTAGTTATTATAGATCAAAGTATCAAAGACTTAGATATAGAATTATCTGAGATCTAATTATTTTATTTCATTTGAGATCAAAGATGATAGATAGTATTTATTCCGCGTTTCTGGAAACGCAAACGAAACGAAACGCAGTTGGCAGCTGAAATGTCAAGCAACTGAACTGTCAAATCACATATGTTGCGTGTATGTTGCGTTGTGAGGTTATGTTGTTATTGCCAGCAACGTGAATAGTTAGTTGTTTTACCAAGATTCATGGGGAAATTACTGGAACCATGAACGACTTGAACTTGAGGGTCAGTGGTGGGATCGGCGAGAAGGTGAAGAAGCCCGTAGCACCCATAACCATGCCAGAATGGAACACTGACAAGCCGGGTTCGTATACTTTGTTTATTGTTTCTATAATAACTAATAAAGAGCGCTGATGGACCATAATTTGTTTAAAAAAAAACTAGATCGGCTTAGGTAGCCTAATGTTACAGGTGATAGTGATAAACTCTATCCTTCAACTGCTTATTAATCATCATTTTTAAGGCACACTATGTAGAATTTAAATTGTAAGATTTTAAAACAACATCTTAATTCTCTAATAAAGAAACGAATTAAATTGATTTAACTGATATTCGAAATCAGGATTGTAAACCATCGAACATTTTATTTTGTAAAAATTGTATTCAAACCCAAAAAGTCTTATTTATACCATCATACTTACAATTAAAAGTTAATATGTACATGTTCGTTAGCAGCCAGGGAATGTATGTATGTAAACTCTTTATTGTAGTTAACCAAGTAATTGCTTGACTACTTTTCGGCCATATTACAAAGGGATGAGGTACAAAAGTGGTCACGCAATTTCTTGGTTGAATATACAGAAGCACTAAGCCAGGAAATCTGGCATAATCATCCAGGTGCACTCAAACTTCAATAAAAAAAAAAAAACAAAATTAAAAAATATGTATAGTAAAAAAAAATTACAGTCAAGAGAGAAACTGTTCACCCGTTGTGTTTTTACTTGTTAATGTCTAGTATAATGTTTGTTACATCACCAATGTTTGATTTTTCAGACATCGCAAACAAGTTTATTATGGAGTTCCTGAATTCTAAAAGTGCAGATGATCAATTGAAATTATTGAAGCAGTATCTAAATAAAAACAAGGATGTTTATGATGAAGAAATTATTAAGTTCCTCGTTCTACTGTTTTGGCATGCTGATGCCAAACACCCTGTGAAAGGGTTTTTAAAGAAGTAAGGGTAATATAGGAATCTGTAGGCTATCAGATGGTTGCACACTATTTTGTAATATAGTACAAAATACTAATGGGCACATTTTTTCAGTCCTTAAATAACTTATTTTTAAACTAGAAAGACAAACAAGTGGGTCAGCTAATGTAATCACCACCTCCCATAAACATCCACAACACCAGTGGCCCGTTTCACGAAGCTACAAGTTACAATTTTACAAGTCTAAACCGGCAACATTGGTCATTATGCCCATTGCTATTGGTCATCATTGACCAATGTTGCCGATTTAGACTTGTAAAATTGTAACTTGTAGCTTAGTGAAACAGGCCACTGGGGGACTGCAAATATTTGTCTAACCCAGAGGGCTAAGATAGAATACCACTTGTGCCAGTAATTGCACCAGCAGCCTTGCTCTCCTAGCTGAACACAACAGTGTAAGCACTATTGCTGCTTAACAACTGGATTGGCGACGGACCTTGCACAAGTAGAACCCTGTGCATGGTCCGTCGCCATTCGCACCGTCGCACCACTAGCGCATGGATCCCGGAATTCCGAGATTTCGTAACTCCGGAATTTCGGATGATTTTTTACAATATTGCAATTCCGGAACTGAAGTAAATATCGCAATCCGATACTCATATAATTATTTGTAAGATAAGTTACCACAATAATTTACATATTTGTACTCTCTTGCGAAATGTACCGTACCGCGCGCAAACTTTGAATTCCAATCATCATAATTTTATTAGATACATCATCAAGATCATAAATTTATTATTTAATAAGCTACATTGCAATTGCAAATAGCTAGCACACATTGATTTTGATATGATGTATATTATTGTAAAGTTGATTATTTTTTGTTATATTTACTAAGAAAAACCTAATAGAAGGCTGTTTAATTGATCTCAGTCAAGAGTTTTGTCGATTTATTTAGTTTTTATAATAAAGATTTGATTTAACAAAACAATGCCTATTTATTGTTTTTTTTTTCCTATACTTTTTTTCTAATTCCGGAACCGGTTCCGAAATTCCGGAATCGAACCAGTAGTGTCGTAACTCAATTCCGAAATCGAAAATCATCCGATATTACATGCCCTATCTACCCACCCACTAATACCCACTTGATTAACAGCAGATCAGTAACAATGACTTCTGCTTTCATGTGCAATTGTCCATACCAATGCTGGCCAAACCCAGGCCCTCTCAGACATTTAAATTTGCCCGCAAAGCCCGGCCAGCCGCAACTCTACTTCCACCTGGTTTTTTTACCATTTACATCTGGTATTATTGGTGAACCGGAACCACCACCATATGAAGAAATTTGCCCACTCGGGAAACCTACTGGGCGACCTACGTCTAACTGAACGGCCTCTTATTATTCCAGGCACATAACAGAATCCAGGACACTCCGAGATCCATTTGTCAAACGTCTAATAAAAGTTATAACGGATGAGATTAAAGAGTCTGCTGACTTGCCTTATGAAAACTACATTGGCGTGGTGACACGACTTGACACCTGCATTGACAAGTTCCCGCCAGGAGCAGCTGCTGTCAGTGATCTGGAGATTGCAGTGGCTACATATCTTCTTCACTGCTTAGAGTCCTGTGTTGCAACACTAGACAAAGAAGATGATAATGTTCATCTGTAAGTTTTTATCAAGAAAAGGATAACAAAATGCAATTCTGACATAGGGGTATTGAATAATGAAAGACCAGTAAAGATAGATTAGAATCAACACTTCGTCACATCCACACGCATATTGCTCTTTAAGAATGTCCTCTGGGAGGCCTAATGCATGCTAATCCACATAACTATTCCTTACCACTGATGAGAGCCTCATGTCTGTTTTCCACCAACATGGTATTTTTAAAAAAAGACTATTACAGCTATCACTTCAACCTCCTTCATGCAGTCAACATGAAAAGTAGAGGGTTAGGTCTTTAATAATATTGTATGTTAAGAGTATAAATCTGAATAATGTTAGCTGGTTTAAGACGTGAGGCGCCATCTATCAAGAGTCTTAAGTCACCTCTACTTCTGATTTAAGTTGCGTTGAAATTTTTCTGAAATTATGTAACCTATTGTCAAGGAGACAATTTTTTCTTGGGCGTATTATAAAATCAATGACTATATATAACTTGGACAGGAATGTCTGGAAATGATCCTGACCTGCATTGGCTATCCCTGGCTCCAAATAGTTTACACCTACTGTGTTAAATATTTAATTAAAATTACACCTCATTGAGTTTCTTGCCGGTATCTTCTCATCAGAGGTTTATTCAGAACAGATGGTAATTTTTTTTACATTCGTTAGTGCTTCCTGTAGGCCTAATCTGAATAAAGATATTTTTACTTTGACTTTGAGTATGTTACCTAAATTGATATTAAATGGTTGAAAAAACGTACTATTATTATTTCAGCGGTAAAACCAAAGTGGAGCCCCTCTCGCCGACGGAAATAAACAAAATATGCGACTTGACGCACCTGGCTCTGAGGCTTCTGCTGTACATGATACAAAAAGTTACGGAACCCAACAGAGGCGCACTAAACGCCATGTTCGGAAGGATCAGATCTGTTACTGCTGGCCTAACGGGGGGCCTAAAAGTGCCCATGGACACCAAGTCAGTGAGCGGTATCATCACATTAAATTTGTATCTGTTCGAGAACGGACCTGACTCTTGGATTGAGGTAAGTTATTCTATTAATAAGAGGTGAAAAGGAGCTAAAATGCACATAAAAACCTTCCCTATAAAAATCTTTAAATGACAGTGAAAAGCGCACCAAAATCCGTCGAACGGATTAGAAGCAGAAGGCAGCTGAAGATAAACTATAAAAATTTTGGACAGACAGGAAAAAATGGCGAGTTTACTTTATACTATTTCAGAATGATAGTAGTTTATGCAACTGCTATATAATGAGAGGCCTTAAAACACGCGTGTGGTTTTATGAAACGAGCGTCAGCGAGTCAGGATAACTCTCGTGTCATACATTACTTTATCTACACACATCATAACTCCAAAAAGCCGTAACAGCAAAAAACCAACAAACGAATGACAAGAGTAATGGCGGCAATTCAATCATCTGTCAACGTAGGTTTTTTTTATAATAGACAAACGAATGAAGTTACCATTCTCATGTCATTCGAGATCAAATTTCATGCGTTTTATATTAACAAAACATACTGGATTGACGTTTCGTATCGAAAACTGATTCAATATCTAAGGATACTAGAATAGAGACCCACTTGAGTTTTGACAGCTGTTCCAAATTTACACTCATAACCTTAAAGAAAATGATACTGTAATGACCATTAAAGTACAGATTTACCAGCTACCACAGATAAGAAAGTTCTCATAATTAAATTGGTTGTAATAATGCTGGTCATTTCCTACGGTTTCTGAACGCATTATAGAGCAATAATGACACGTGTGTAGATAAAAATAATTATAATCTTATTTATTTTCAGCTACTGGAGAAAACCTGGCTCGGGGACACGGTGGAGCTGTGTATGTGCTCGGCGATCGCGACGGCGGTCCCGCGCGCGGCGCTGCTGGCGGCGCCCGGCCGGCCCGCGCTGCTGCGGCTCGCGGACAGGGTGCTGGCCATCGGGGACAGGTAACCGCGGGCACACGGTCAGCCCTGAACACATCAACGGTTCTGCGGTAAACGGTGACTCTCCAGAGTCTTCACCGTTGCGTCATTAATAATTGAAATACAGTTATACTAACATGGACTTCGGGCAAGAACGAAAGCTGTACTCGGAATTGATACTAGTTTAAGCAGAATTTGGTACTAAACGTTAGATTTTTCGTCAATTAATTAACGAACGGTACTCTCACCCAGTGCTGCTGTCACGATTCTGGTCCCTGATTTGCCAAGGTAACACGTGACGATTGCGGCAGATATGGCTACCTCAAAGTTTTTAAATTGCCGAGCTTTAATAGTGAATGGCGAAAGTTGGAAAAATATAAGAAATGACTAAATTTTTTATAGCATGGGTAGGAAAGGAAAACTGGTATACGGATCACCTGATTGGAATAAGAGCCAACGAGGGATTTGTTGGAGGGGGGGATGGGAGTTGGAACGAGAGCTCAGCTAGCTAAGGCATATACACGCACCTCGGACGAGGGTACGGACGAACAGACATAACAACAAAATACTAAAAATCATGGCTATCAGGGTAAGGTTTAGGGGGTGGAAAACGTCATCGCCGTTCGGACGGAGAGCGCTGGGCGCACGAAAGTCTCGGTTGTTTCATTTCAACGTCGAAACGTTCCCGTTCGCGCAGGTACTCGTCCGAGCCGAGCCACACGCTAGCCGTGGCGCGAACGCTGCTGGCCATCAGCAAGGCGCTGGGCGGCGCGCAGCCGACGCTGGCGCGGCCGCTGGGCGCGCGGCTGGCCGGCTACTGCTGGGCGCACCTGGAGCACCACATGGACAGCGTGCGCCACCTGGCGGCGCAGCTGCTGAGCCACGTCGTCGGCGCTGCCGTGAGCATGGACAAGGAAGGTGGGTGACGAGAAGATTAAATGCGGTCCGGACGACGGAATCTGTTTCGAAATCCCGAGGTCCATGGGAAGGGAATCTAAAGGCGGTGGTAATTACTTCCTATCCTTGTATTCCTGGGTGACCCAGTCTTCGTTTGCATCTCTTTTCAAAAATGTATTGATTAGAATTTGTATTTGTTCCGTAAACATATCATCCATAAAAAGAGTACGTAATAAATAGGAGGAAATAGTATTTGTCAACTCTTCTTAATTTATGGTCCTTTTAACCGGATAATCCAGTTCGAATGAAAGAATAAAAATATATTTTGCCCATAGACGACATGAATCTTGTTCGCGTCTGGTTCAACCGTTTTATAAAGTAATAATTGCTTTAGAGGAATTCAGCAATTGACACGAATAATCAGCAGAAAATTAATAGATTCAAGCGTTACTCTGCGTCCATATCAACAAATTGGAACAGATCACCTAGCTGGTCCCCGAAACCAAACTTGCACCAGAAAGTGGTTTCGCGGAGGAGCAAGGTAATCTGTTCCAGTATTTCAGCGAGCGGCAATCAGAACGAAGTCCACCCCTCGTTCGCAGGGGACCCGTCGGCGCTGGACGAGATATTCTCGGCGCTGGACGAGCTGGGCTGGTCGCGGCGCACGTGGACCGCGCTGGCGCTGCTGGGCTGCCGGCTGGGCGCGCGCGTGCTGGCGCGCCGGCCCGGCCTGCTGGCCCGCGCCGCCGCCGCGCTGCGCGACCAGCCGCAGCAAGCTAGCGTGAGCGCTTCGACCTTGTCGAACCAAATCGAACCTCGAAACTGTAGTCTGATCCAGCCGCTGAGCAGTAGTCCTTGCACTGTTGTGTTCCGGCGTGGAGAACAAGACAGCCGGTGACATTACTTGCGCGATAGGTATTCCGTATTAGCCCTCTGGGTTGGCAATGCGTCCGCCGACTCCTTGATGCTGCGGGTGTCTATGGTAGAGATCGCTCACCATCAGGTGACCGATTTGCTCGTTTGCCTTCCTATTGTATAAAAAAAAGAGAAAATGCTCTTTGGGAAGGATAGTTCTCGAGAGGCGGCAGCGCACGTGATGTCCCGCAAGGTGGTATGTCTCACAGGGGGAACGGTCAGCGATTTTCCTGGGGTTGCTGATTCCTATGGGCAAAGATCCCTTCCCACCGAGTGACCTGCAAGCCCGTTCGCCTCCCTTTTTCAAAATAAAGCTTTGCTGATGACCTGCCCCCTAAACCAAAAAAAATACAAGTACTGCAATTTGAGATAGTAAACTTTTCATCCAAAAATGCCAATGATGTTATAACTTTGATGCTATAAGGGGCTGGTCACAGTCTTTGGCCTTTGGATGCGCTCGTCGAAGAAGACCTGTATACAGCAATAGATGGTTTCTGGCTAATGCTGACGATTTGCCTTCACAGGCCACGGTATTTCTGGAGACGCTGTTAAAGCGGTACATGCAAGAATCGAGTCCGGAGACGGTGCACCGCGAGTACGTGCAGGTCATCCTGGAGGCGGCCAAGCAGGAGACGGAACCCTCGGCGCTCGGCATCCTGGAGAACCTCCTGGCCAAGGCCGTCCAGTGGGACAGCCAGATACTGGAGTACATGTGAGTTGCTAAACGGTTTACAGATGCCATGGAATACAGTTGGGGCGAAAAGGAAACCGAGGATCTTGAATGGAGCAAGGGCAGATCCAGGATTGGTCCAGGTGGACAACTCGGTGTTCTAATCTTATTGATTTTGCGGGGGATAGCTCCCGGATCGCTACCACCGTCTTGCTCGCTAATCCTGCCGCTAAGCAGCAGCGCTTGCACTGTTGCGTTCCGATTTGGTGTAATTACTGGCGCAAGAGGCATTTCACTTAGCGCTCTGGGTCGGCAACGCATTTGCAATCTCCTCGGTGTTGCGTCTAGGGTGTCTATGGGCGGTGGTGATCACCAACCCGCTCGATCGTGTTACTATTTAATAATAAGAAAAAAGTTTGCGCACGCATCGCCGTTGCACAGTGTTAGTTTTTTAACACATTAGTGCTGAAGAAGATAATTTTGTATATCCAGCATACCCGACCGAAGCCAGCTGCAGTGGTACCGCGGCGCTGACCTGAAGTGCGCGCTTCTGGTGCTGGGCGTGGCGCGGCGCGCCGGCGCTGCCCCCGACGGCGCTGCGTACGCGCAGCTGCGGCACGCGGCGTACGATGCGGATGATGAGGTACGCTCGGCCTCAGAAGTAGCGAAACACTTGAGAACCTTGTCGTAGTAGCAGTAATACAGTTTTTTTTTTCGCTTGGACTTGCGCTGGTAGCCTCCGACGGCTTCGACAGCTCACCGGAGAGGCTTTTTTATGAAATACCAACGAAGAAACTGATAACAATACGAGTCAGTTTTTTCCTCGCAAGCGTATTAAAAAACGTAGTATGTGACGACTCTGCATTGAACATTAAACACTCAACTCCTGTAGTGTATGTATGCACCTGCGCCTCCCGCGTGTGTAACACTATATACAAGTTAAGTGTTCCCCAATAAACGTACAGTCTACATCGAAACCTGAACTTGTCACTTGCTAACGACTCGACACATCACATGGCGACCCTGCCAGTGCTGCCTTCGCGCGGCACTGGCGGCGCGCCGCGCCAGACAGAAACCTCCCTTGTCACGCTCGCGTACCGCTCGCGCGAATAATACCGTCTCGAGTGCAATGACCAACATAGCACACTTGTATCATAATGTCTTGTTGCCGCCTCGGTATGGAAATAAAAATAGTTGTCGTGGACGGCGGCCAGGTCCGCGTGCTGGCGCTGGCGCTGGCGGCCGCGTGCCCGCGCGCCGCGCAGCGCCTGGAGGCTGACGAGCTGCGCTTCGTGCTGCGCTGGCTGCGCTACAACCTCAACGCGCAGGCGCCCGCCTTCCGCCAGCTGCTGCTGGCCAACATGAAGAAGGTACGTCTTTCTGCTCCACGATTACGTCAGCATACAGTACTAGATTGTGTCTAGGAGGGGGGGATGTAATATTTACGGCAAAGTTGTGTATTAAATACTAAAAGCGAAAGGTTCTAAAGTAGACTCCACGCGGATTCGAGCGATAGGTTTTTAAATTTAGTCCAGATATTTTAGTCTTGCACTTTGGTAACCCTAGAGGGAGGTCGCCGAGGAAAACGGTATAATGGGAGCTTCTGTTCCTTTGTTTCAGATACTCAAACGGCTGGAAGACAGCTTGAAGGCCCATTTGAGAACAGACCGATCTATGGACTCATCACAAACGATAGCGTATCGGGATTTCGTCATGAATTTCCAGCAGCTGTGCTTCGACAGCCTGGTCCCCGGCGCCAACTACGGCCGGCGCTGCTGCGCGCTCCAGCTGCTGGCGTGGCAGCGCGGCCTGCTCGAGCTGCTCGGCGTCTGGTCAGTGCCAACTGCAGCGCTGACTGCCGCAGCCCAAAACCTATTACGAGCCCTTTGCTTTGTTATGATCATCAATGTATTAACGAAATATCTCATCGTAGATTCCCTTAAAAATCTCGCGCGGATCCGCCTGCGGTATTGCCTAACGAGTGTCTTTTATCTAAACACACATAAAAAGTTCCATTACTGACTGAATACCAGATAAACGCACAGCTTAAACTGCCGAAGATAGAAACACAAAATTTTGCAACATGTGTTTCTCCGGGGGGTGTTGAGATTCACTAAGAAAGGATTTTAGAAACTCCACCATTAAGGGGGTTAAATTAAGCTGGAAATTAGTATGCTATCCGAAATGTAGGCTGTCGAAATCGCAGGGAAAGGCTGGTGTAGTGTGGCTTGTCTGTCAATATGATTGTCGACGTGCATATTTCTATGTGTTTCAGCCCGTGGACCGAGGAGCGCGCCGAGGTGTTGTACAATGTGTTGGAAGACACCTACGAGAATAACAAAGCTCTTGCTTTAGAAGTGCTAAAGGACTGTCCTCCGAAGTACATATCGAAGGTAAACAGAACTCTGGTGATTACCAGTAGGCGCTGCTGGGAGGTTGCATGCCATAAATTTTGTGTTATGTTGGTAGTTTTTTTTTTTAAACAACATAGGAAGGCAAACAAGCATGTGGGTCACCTGATGGTAAGTGATCTCCACCGCCTATAGACACCCGCAACACCAAGAAGATTGCAGTTGCGTTGCCAACCCAGAGGGCTAAGATGGAATACCTCTTGTGCCAGTAATTACACCGGCTGTCTTGCTCTCCACGCCGGAACACAACAGTGCAAGCACTGCTACTTAGCGGCGGGATTAGCGAGCAAGATGGTGGTAGCGATCCGGACGGACCTTGCACAAGGTCCTACCACCCGCAAAAAAAGTTACTTATAAAAATATTTTTTAAGATCGAAGGACCTCCAGAGCCCTACTTGGCGCTGCTGCTGAGTGCTGCGAGCTCAGTGAAGCCCACGGAGTGCGTGTCGGCTTCGTACAAGCTGCTGCTGCTGTGCCGCCGCACCGGCGCCGTCCCGCTGAGCGCCGACACTGAGTGAGTGGGATGTGGTGCGGCTGCTGGGGGCTCAGTGAAGCTCACTGAGTGAGTCACTTCAACAGTAAGGGCCTAACGAGCGTGTCGTGAGAGGTTTGATCTAAGCTCCTACTCTAAAATCTTAAAAAAATTGTTTCTTTCGGGCCACGACGCGATCTAGTTTCCACTTGAGAAGGGGAAAGGTTATCGTCCTCAGGAAATTAAAGGTGCGGAGCTTGAAAGCCTCTTGATTCGTTCGCCATTTCGCCCTTTTATGACACTTATTTATTGTTCCATGTAGTCCAAAATTGTTGGCAAAGTTTAGCGACTTAAATAGCATGAAACAGGTTGCACTAGCAGTGATTTGAGGGGTCCCGCGATGAGAAAATGCACAGGAGGGAGTGGTGACATGACAGATCTTCTGGGTGCGATGAATGGGGCCTAACGCTAGGGAGTGAAGAATAAACGAGATTTGAACCAGGACAGTATTGAGCTTCTCATAGTTAAATTTGAATATCTGGCAGCTATTTTTAGATAGATTTCACCGCAGCCTCCCAATGGCCACCATTGGGAGGAAAATACGCTGGGATAAAATGAAAATTGATTTCTTCGCTGGCTGCACCTTCAGCGAATCACAGTTCTCTTTCAGAAATTTCGATAAATTAATCGCGTATTTTGTCGACTCAGGGCTTCAGTAACTCGGTACAATTTTTAACATTACTGACCGAAATTAGGTCGATCGTTTATGAAACTCAACTTAGGAATTTTGGAGGTCGGGCTTTTGTTGCAGGGGCTACCCGGAGCGCACATGGTTCTGCGTGCTGCGGCGGCTGCTGCGCGCGCTGCGGGCGCAGGCGGCGCGTGCGCAGGACCTGCTGCTGGCGGCGCGCGACGCGCCCATGTTCGGCCTGCTGCACTGCCTCAACAGGACCGTGGGCTGCATCGATGCAAGGTCGGTATGGTAGCTGGTTTTATGTAAACCAGGTTTTTCCAACCTCTTCCAATGACCCTAGGGGGTATGTGAATTGTGAACCTGATCCAGGGTAACCGCGGACAGAATAAAATTTAAAAGTAAAAGGTGAATGGGCATTTTTGTATGGGCGCTGTCCCAACCCTTGTATACAATAGTGAGTAGTATGGACGTGTAGTACTCGGTGTAAGGATCATCATAGGCTATGTTTCGAAGACCAGGTGTCTGCAGCATTAATAATTTTTTTGTATGAAAAAAAAAAAAACAGCTAATTAGACCTATGCTCCCATTACGTTTTTTACTTCTAGTGGCCTCAGTAATGCGTGGTTAAAATCTTTCGGCTATATCTCGAACATGATTTTACAGATACTTTTCATACAACTGCTAGTACAAAGTGAGGTATAAAATGGGCTGTAGCTTTTTCCCTGCAAACATCTCGGTTTTGCTGTCATATAAAAAAATTAAGCTCTTATTGAGAGCTTTCAAATAAGATATAACACAACTGTATACAGCACTTGGGACAATTTGCCCATTCTCCTTTATGACGCAATAATGGCGCGGCTGAGCGTTTGATGGTATTGCAGTTATCGTGAAGAGATCAGAATTTTTAACGGGCGGCAGGGTAAAAATATTGTATTGTTAGCTCCGCTCCGATATGTGTGTTTTTAGGATTATTTTAACCTATTTTAGTTTTAAATGACGTTTCACAACAATTCTACACTTTCACACCGTTCGGTGTGGTTCAAGTATCCAATTCTGCCAAAACTATGTAATAATTTCTGGTACTTCGGGTGTCAACAAAAGGGGTCATTATCCTAGTATGAATGAATTAAGGCACTTCTTCGATGATTTTTCTGCTTCAGGGCCATAGCGGGCCACGATGCATGGGCGCAGCTGGTCCGGGACATCATAGCGGCGTGCGACGACGTCAACGCGCGCGTTGAGTCTGTGGTGTGTTCTGCGTGCCCCGAGGGACTGCTGCCCACAGATCCTGATGACGGCGGGTAAGCACCAGCATCCCTCCAACTTTCAGCCTCGTTGAGTTAACAAACCGCGAAACCATCGAGGTAATTTGTTCCAGTTTGTTGATATGCACCTCCGCAAAGTAACGCCTGAATCTATAAATTACTCGTCGAGTTTCTTGCCGGTATCTTCTCATCAGAGGTTTTTTCCGAACCGGTGGTAAATTTTAAGACATTCGTAAGTGCTTCCTGTAAGCCTAATCTGAATAAAGATATTTTGACTTTGACGACAAGTCGAAAACTTATTTATATGGACTTTCACAAAATGACACCAGACTCTACTATTGATTTTCTGGATTATTTCTATATTAGTCAGTTTCCTATTGTTTCTTTTGTAGCGACGCATGCTTGGCCGACGGCCGGCCTGTGACAGCTCAGATGGTGCTGCTGTGTGCTTGGCGCTCCGTCAAAGAGGTCCGTATGAAAATCGCATAACTACAGAATAAATAATAGTTTCATCGTACAAATCTCTCAGTTTCCGAGTGCGGTATACGAATAATAAGTTGATCGACACAAGCAAAAAATTCGTATTACAGATTTTACCAGACGGCACTTATGATTGTGCATCTCTGTTTATCATATCAGCTGTATTCATTCGCACGCGTCACGTGTCACGCCAGAGTGGAACTTAAAGTTCCACAACTGCAAACATAATGTAAATTCTTCGACCGAAACAGCTACACTGTCCACTTTTCTGAAATGATTAAAATGGCGTATGACGTACGATGACAGCCCAGTTTGTCGCGGACGGAGAGCTCAAAAATCTGTGACGTCAACCATCACTAGCGGGCGGGAGGAGAATCTTCAATACCTACTTCGCTCTGTCACATCCGCATGCTAGTAGTTTTTATCTGAGAATGTCCGTCTGCGCTCGATCCAGACGTCACTGCTGCTGGGCGCGCTCGTGTCCCGGCTGGCGCTGGAGGGGGAGGAGCAGCCCTGGACGCTCAGCGCCGCGCAGGTGGAGGAGGTGGGGGACACGCTGCTCCGGCAGCTGGCGCGCCTGCGCCACCGCGGCGCCTTCGAGCAGGCCTACGTGGGGCTCACGGCGCTGCTGGCCAGGTACGCCTCGCACCTAAAACTTCCCCGAAGGTCCGTGTAAGTCTTTGCGTCCATCGGTTTCCGACGATTTCGAGTGATGCCCGACCGCCGCCGCGTCTCCCTATCCGCGGTATGTCACGTCGGTGACTGATCTTCGGAGCTGCCGGCCCGTTCGGTCGTCCCGAGTTCGCCCTAGGTACCACTGTGAGAGAGGAACGAGGTCCAGACAGATCTGTCGGATCTCGAGTCGACGGCTGGCGAGAGCCGGCCCGAAGTCGCAAGGCGTGAGCTCGGGTCGAAGGCCTATTTACTTCGCGTCCTTGCGCTAGCAAGGAAGCAAGTTTGGTATCGCCATCCCTGACGCGACACGCAGTAAATATACTCGTATAGTTAGAGAGCTCACACAGACACATGCCGCAACGAGAGTTCCATAAGGTTCGCTGGGAAGGACGGGGGAAGGTGAGCGTAACAACTGTATGTTTAAAATGTAATTGGCAGTGATTCGCCCGGTGTTGCAGGCTGTGGCGCTGCAGCGCGCGGCTGCACCGGCTGCCGCTGCAGTGGTTCGCGGCCGTCGAGCGGGACCTGCTGCTGCCGGCGCCCGAGGGTGAGCTGCTTCGGTCGCTTCTGAACTATCGCAACACAAACACTGGCAATACGCACTAATCGAACACCTCGATTTTGAGATGCTGATGTATTTTGTTTGAACGGAGATTTATCTTTTTATATATGTACTAGCTTTCGCCCGCGACTTCGTCCGCATAGACTTGTTTAATTGAATCAAGCAGACCTGCACCCAACATACAATCTGCAACATTTCCTGGACAAATTAATGAGAATTAGTTGTTTTGCTGCTCATGACGCCACGGCAGCGTATAACTCACTTATTGATATCCCATGGGAACAATGAATTTTTACGGGATAAAAAGTATTCTATGTGTTAATCCAGGTTATAAACTATATGTGTGCCAAATTTCATCCAAATCCATTCAGTTGTTTTTGCGTGATTGAGTAACAAACATCCAAACATACAAACTTTCACATTTATAATATTAGTAGAAAGTAGGATATATAGTGTAAGGAGGCGAACGAGCAGACGGGTCACGTGATGGTGAGCGATGACCGCTACCCGTAGTCATCTGCAATGTCAAGAAAAATTTGCCGGCTTCTAAGAAAAAATATTTGCACCGAAGTTGTGAAGGCCGTCCGTGCAACACTCAGTTCTATTTAAATCTGCCCCCAGACGGGACGGAGTTTTGCGCCACGCGTCGCGGCGCCGGTCTGCCCTTTATGGTCCAGGTCAGTCACGTTTATGATAACAGCTCGTATCGCATCCGTTGTATCACTGTGCATTAATCAATAAGCGTATACAAGGGTCTTGTGCCATTCTCGGCGGCCCTGGCACTTGCTTGACGAAATTAAATTTACATGTTTAGAAATTAAAAATTGCCATATTTATTATTTATATTTTATTCTGTAATCTTACCAACAGACTGGGCATGCGGCGAGACGTGACCACACCGTCCTCTCTCCGTCCGCGCTTCTGTTTGATTTGTGGTTTTTTTTGTATTTACTTAATTAAGTTTTCTCAAACATTGTTGGAAATGTTGTCATTTTACTCGAAGAAACAAACCGCGAAGGACGTTGTTGCCGACTTTTATCAAACTAAAAAAAAAAAACTCATTGCTGGACCGCTAGCGCTCCAGGAAGCTCTTTTCTCGGCTCTCGACTTTAAAAAGGTCGAAGACCTCTGGCGTAGTACATCATACGTACGAATACAAGGCGGATCGGCCGATATTATAAAACATTCTGTATTTTTGTCATACCCTGCATCCGTGCAGCGGAAGAGTCTATAATGAGACGACAGCGTGCGCGGTTGTAAAAAGCGTTCGGTCCGCCAGGCGCTGGTGACGACGGAGCTGGCGGCGTCGTCGACGGAGCCGCGCGGGCGGCTGCTGGCGCGCGGCGCGGCGCTGTGCCTGCGCGGCGCGCGCGCGGGCGGGCCGGCGGCGGCGCGCGCGCACCTCGTGCTGCGCGCGCTGGCCCTCCACGCCGCGCCCAGCGCGCCCGCGCTCGCGCAGGCGCTCGTCGCGGCCATCCGAGGGTTCGACGCCGACGACTGGATGGTGAGAGCGAGCGTGCGGGTGTTCACGACCCGTCTGTGCCGTGCACCCGGACGACCGAATCGGGTGACCGCTATGCTCCGGAGCGACGTCGCGGCTGCTTCGATTTGAATGCTGTGCGGTGACAGCACGAAGAAAAATCTCGGGTGATGCCGGGGCGCGAGCCTGCCACCTCGGCATTCCGTGCCTCACTGTTTTCGAATCTGATCCATTAAACGAGTCTACGCGGCCGAAGTCGCGGGCGAAAGCTAGTAATAATATAAAAATAAAAATGGAAAAACTTCGATCACAAAAATAGTCTGCGCGACGCCGTTGTGACGCGGCGGTCCGTTGCAGGAGCGCAACTCGTCGACGCTGCTGTTCGCGGCGCTGACGGTGCGCGTGTTCGGCGTGGCGCGCGCGCGCGACCCTCGGCGCGCGAGCGCGCGCAACAAAATGACCGGCCGCATCTTCTTCCTCAACTACCCCGAGCTCTACGACTTCCTGCTGGTCAGTGCCGAGCTCGGCCCTCACTTTTCTTCCGACCCGACCGGATATGTTGTCATTGTACGTTGACGATTGCAGGAGCAGCTGCAGGCGGCGCGCGTGACGGCGCTGCGGCCGTCGCTGTTCCCGACGCTGCTGCTGCTGGCGCGCCTGTACCCCTCGGCGCTCGAGGGCACCGTGTCCAACCTGAAGGTGCCTCATACGCCCCGACCGCGGAACAGAAATTACTCCAAAAAAGTCGCTTCCTGTCGTTTTCGCGGACGGATGCCGGACACCCCAAAACTAAATCTCCTACTAGATTTTGACATTCATAAGTGCTACCTGGAAGCCTAATCTGAATAAAATATTTTGACTTTGACTTTGATCACCCGTCACTGAAGTAACGTTGAAATTTAAATAATTTTGTTATATTTTTAAATATCACAAGGATATTGTATTTTATGCAATTTACGAGCGATCTGACTTCCGACCGATACTTTATCGTGACTTGCTTTTTCTTTAATAATTATTAGGCATCCTGGGCCAATAACCACTTGGAATTTACCAAAAAAACATTTAATAAACACATTAAACAGTAAAACGATAAGTAGCCGGGTTCATAGCAAAAAGTTGGAGCAGAACAACCACGATTTTCTCTTTTGAAATACTCTAAATGACAAAGGTCACAGCGCTCTGCCGCCAAGTTATATATAAAGTTTCTATACCATAAGATAATAGTGTTAATAATCTCCATTAGTTCTGGATGTGATTGTGGCTGCTGTGTACAGCTGGAGCGCTTCCTGCCGCTGCTGCAGGCGCTGGCGGGCGCGCCGGACGCGGCCACGCGGCGCCTGGCCGCGCGAGCCGCCCGCGCTCTCGTCGCGCCGCCGAGGTACCTACTGCAGCCGTCGAACGAACACATTACAAATTTACCAATAGTAGTTTATGCGACTGCTATATAATGAGAGGCCTTAAACACACTCGTGTTTTAAGGCCTAATTATATACGGTTGTATACGTTACTTTATCTACGCACATATCATTACGGCAAAAAACCGTAACAGATAAACCAACAAACGAATGACAACAGTAATGGCGGCAATTCGATCCTCCGTCAAGACGAACGTTTTCTTTTAATCATAGACAAACGAATGATCTCCCTATTCTCGTGTCATTCGAGATGAAATGGCGTGAGGTTTATTTTAAAAAACATACTGGAATGACGTTTCGTATCGATAACTGTTTTAATATCTATGGATACTAGAATAGAGACCCCCTTGAATTTTGACAGCTGTTCCAAATTTAAATTCATAACGTTAGCAATATCGATAATGTGATGACCATTAAAATACAGATTTACCTACTACCACAGACAAGAAAATTCTTATAATGACATTGGTTGTAAAAATGCTGGTCATTTCCTACATTTTTTGAATGCATTATAGAGCAGTAACGATATGTGTGTAGATAAAAATAATAAAGACAAACGTTTCTTCGCGCTCTATTAAACTTTTGTAATTCCGAGACGGCCTGGAACCGTTCTTTGCAGGTACGTCCCGCATCTACAGTCGTTGTTCGAGAAGCTCAGCGATCCCGAGATAAACAGGAACCTCTGCCACGGAATACTCTGTCAGGTATTTTTGAATCTTGGGATTAATCTGTGTACCTTTAATTTTTTTACATCAGAAGGATCTGTACAGAAATGTGTTCGAGATGTTTTATTAGACACGATTTCTTTTTTTTACGAAAAGGGAGCATACGACTAAATATGCGGATCACCTGATAGAATATCATTACTACGGCACTTAAGAACCAAGAATCAAGGGGATCGCTAATCCGCTGCCGGCCTTCAGGTCTGTCCCCCCTAGTGCTCGGGTCTCTCGCTCATCATTCGATACGTAGCAGTCGACTACTCGCGCTGTAATTCTGTAAGAGTGTGGTATTACCCTGGTCGAACCGGCGCATTCGTATTAGGCTAGTGTGGCTTTGCCGTTGATGCGCATGCTCGTTTTTCAAAAAACATACGTTGAAAATGAAAATAAAAAAAATATTTTGCAAGTAGGCCATATAGGCTCTTTTACATGTCTGAATCTACTAGCGCTTCGGAAAATGGAAGATACTACTGAGAAGAAACGCCGCAAGAAACTCAGCTTTCTCACTCACTTTGGTAAAGGTAGTTTAGAAGCTGCGACAGGATACATTTATTAATATCTCACGAGAGAACAAGTCATTGTTAAATAAATCATTTTATTATTGAATAGTTTAATTCTGGGAATCAAGTAATCTGCGAATCGATACATTCCGCGAACTGTTTGTCGGCGAAATAAAAAGTTCCACATCTCATGGTCCGTAGGTACCGTACCGAGTGTACGGAGTGATCGACGAACGATGCGCTCGTTCACTCTGCTCCTGGGGACTTTAACGCGATAGTATACTATTTATTTATTCACCTCGACGTCCGCTCGGGACCACGGTCGTCGCTATGCGGCCGAAACATCGAGGTAATAGTAGTTTATGCAACTGCTATATAAAGATAGGCCTTAAAACACGAGTGTGGTTTTATGAAACAAGCGTCAGCGAGTTTCATAAATACACGAGTGTTTTAAGGCCAACTATATACAGTTGCATACATTACTTTATCTACACACATATCATAACTGCAAAAAATCGTAACAGCAAAAAAAAACAACAAACGAATGACAACAGTAATGGCGGCAATTCGATCCATCCGTTAAGACGAACGTTTTTTTTAAATCATAGACAAACGAATGAAGTTCCTATTCTCATGTCACTAGAGATCAAATGTCGTGCGTTTTATATTAGCAAAACATACTGGATTGACGTTTCGTATCGATAACTGTTTCAATATCTAAGGATACTAGAATAGAGACCCACTTGAGTTTTGACAGCTGTTCCAAATTTAAACTCAGAACGTTACAGAAATCAGTATGTACAAATGGTACAAATTTTACCTTCTACCACAGACAAGAAAGTTCTCATATTGAAATTGGGTGTTATAATGCTGGTCATTTCCTACGGTTTTTGAACGCATTATAGAGCAGTAACGATACGTGTGTAGATAAATAAATAAACAGTATATTATCGCGTCAAAGTCCCAACGAGCGTGCGAAAATCGCCATAGTTTAAAACGAGCGACGTGCTGCCGGCAGCTGTCCGAGCTGCTGGACGGCCCGCGCGGCGCGGCGGGCGCGGCCGCGTGGCTGCCGGCGGCGCTGCGCGCGGCGCGCTGGCTGGCGGCGCCGCGCGCCCGGCCCTGCTACCTCGTCGCTGACGAGTTCCTCAACGTGCTGCAGCTGCTACTACTGAGGTACCGCTCACTGATTTTACAATGTGTTTCGTAATCATAGACTTCTGAACGGCTAGCTCGCAGGCCGTAAGCGGGCGTGCAAGGCGAGCACCGCACGCGGGCGGCACGTCCAGGGAGGCGGCAATTCTTTTCTTTTATCACACCCTTATGAGACAATAAACCATGTTCGTACCCAGCTTCTGGCCTAGGGGGGGGGGGGGCAAGTCAGATGTTAGATTCGGTAATCTTCGACCGCCATCGTCGCGCACGGTTTTTTGGCAATTGCACCGTGCATTTTGCCAGTGTCTACTGCGCGGTTTAGTTAAAAGTTAGAGCATAAGGCCCCGTTTACACTTTGATCAGTAATTAGGCGAGTTCATACATGTTCTGCGAGATTTCCAGGGGGGGGGCAGCTGCCCCTCCCTGCCCCCCTGGGTACGCCCATGCAATAAACAGCCTTTCTGACAAGCTCAGCGTGGGCAGCCGTAGATAAACTGGGGCGGCATAATCGGTATTGCACACGGGCGTTCAAATATCTAACGGCGGGCCTGCTAGCACGCGTACTCACTATCTAGCTTGTGTCTCCCTTACTGAGCTAGTTAGAAACGGACGCACTTGGCGACGAAGCGAGTCGCGGTACCTCGTGCTAGCTATCCAGACCTGTGAAAGTGTTAGTAGCTTTTGTGCAGTTGGCAACGTCGCAATTAGCTGTCGAATTTTTTGATCCATTTTTCAGAAATATTTGGTAAGTGGAAATATGCCTAGAGTAGGTTTCATTATATTGAAAACGACCCCACTTTTGTTATAATGTATTTAGAAACAAGCAGTCGTACATTGTAATAGAATAATATGGTATGTAAGCTATGATATGGTATGGTGTTTATTTCGACGGAAATGTGTACAGACTGTGATCGATGACCGAGTAAATTGATAGTAGAAAGTGGAGGTAGGGTCGACTATGTTAAAACTTTGGTACGTATTTTTAACGCTTTTCAGATTCCCTCAGCCTGGGCTTCTGGACGCAGAGCTGACTGCAATAGCGACGCACCTCGACCACGCTCTGTTCACTCGCTCAGCTGCGCCCGTCACCAGCGGACGCGAGGTGTACCTGGCCAACGCGGCATACATGTACCTCATCATCCTGACAAGGGTCAAGAAAGAGGACATAGCTCGAGTGACGCTGCGATGCCTCTCGCATCCCGACTATGAGGTGCAACTGTCAGCCCTCAATTACCTCCTCATGCTGCACGGGCATTGCGACGAGCCCTGCGGCTTCCTCCAACACCTATCTCAGATCTCGAACGCTGATGTGCTGCGCGGGATACAAAACCATCCAGCCTACATACATAGTTTGTGTGACGCATCTAAAAGTGGTTATGCTGAATGCACGCAGAAAGCGCTCAAAGTAATAACGCTGTCGCCCGGCTGTCCTGAAACGCAACGTTGCCTGGTCCGATTGAAACTCGATACAAACCAAGCTTTGAGTATAGATAGAGTTGTAGCAGAGCTGCTTGACTCTGCGCTGAACGGGCCGGAGAGTTTGAGCCATATTTACTTAGAGAGCGTTATAGAGTTAGTGTCGCAGGATGACTATCGTATTGAGAAGATGTTGCCAGTGCTGCGAGCGCTGCACGAGCAGTGCTCGGCCGCGGCTGACGAATGTTCGCGCGCCGCCGTCGTCACATTCCTTGAAAAAAACTATGCGAGGCTCTTAGAGGAGTCGCCGGGAGAAGAACATGAGAGATGTAGGTATAATTTGGTGCATGACATGACACTTCTACAGTCCGTGAGATTCGAAAAGGGTCTTCGGGTTTGGATAAAATTGATTAGATTCGTATAAGTTGAGGAAAGCATTGCGAGCTCTGCGATTTGTTAGTACATGGCCTAGACTCTTGGGCTATTAAAAAGACTTACCAAGATTGTTTACAACATTTCTCTCATCTTCTTCCAAGACCTGTATGTATACGTATTCTTGTAAAAAAACGAGGTATAGCTCATCTTGGGGGGTCGGCAACGTACGACTTTCTAACGTCTAGGCTGCGGTAGTTATTTAGGTACCAGACGAGCCTTACCCGTTTTCCACCGACGTAGGATAAAATAATAAACCGTTGGCAGGCGAGCGGTCGGCCACAACGCTAGCGCTGGCGGCCATCTTGCTGGAGGACGACGCGCCGGAGCTGCGCGCGCGCACCGCCGCCGCCGTGGCCGCGGCGCACGACACAAGTAATGTGTCCATACTTTTTTCTTTATTTTTAGGCATTTTTTTTAAATATCACTTTTTTAATTAAAAGCTGACTTTATGCACTTAGTCTTAACAGCATAGAACCATTTATTTCAGCGAAAAAAATATCCTTTAAATATTGTCATATATATTTATTTATACCTACTTAAAACAAAACATTAAAATTAGCACGTTACTTCGGCAACATATCGATGCTAACATAGTGCAAATATATGTTTTAGTTAGAGAATTGTCAAATCGCTACATGTTTGCTGACATTTGAGGTGTTCTTGATTATGAATAATATATATGAAACCAATTTGGAAGTATACCTCGTCGAACAGAAAATATGTTTTCAAAGCAGTGATCTTCGAGTATGGTAACCGGACAAATAGAAAACATCGTCGTAGGCAATAAATAATTGTCTTGAAACTTGAATCAAACATTTAACGTTATTCCTTTCTTTTAAGATACTACGTTACCTCAGAGGAATTATTGTTTTTTAGCCATTCTTTCTATTAGCATCATAAAAATACGGGATGTTTTTTTTTCACATTTGAGTCGTTTCTATTCCCAGACAAAGCAAATAATTTTTAGAAAATCTAAGAATGCAGTATCACTAACTTTTAAAAATAAAATAAAGTCTCCTTTCAGCAAAATATCCTATCTACAATATTTAAGGTACTCTCCATCCAAGTCGCATAGTTTTGGGACGCCCTGTATACTATATTGAATGTTTCATGTAAAGAAACAGAGATGGCGCGCGGCGTGCTGGCGGCGCGCGCGGCGGAGCGGCTGCGGCGCTGGGCGGGCGGCGCCGGCGCGCTGCCGGCCGTGCTGGCCGTGCTGGACTTCCGCGCCGCGCTCGCCAGCCCGCACCGGCTCGACGACGAGGTGAACAACGACATCAACTACAAATATTCTTTATTGTACACCACATAAAAAACCGGCCAAGTGCGAGTCGGACTCGCGCACGGAGGGTTCCGTACCAACTTACCAGAACCAAGTACAAATATTTATTCTGTGCCAGAACATAAATTGAGTCCCTTAAGACATTCAAACTGCCTTTTCTACATTTAAATGTATTTTTTTGCGCAATTACATAAAAAAAATTAATATATAAATAACAAAGAGGATAAATACAAAAAAGCAAGTTAGTTTACTACTTGTCCCGCTAGATGACGTGAAACTTTTTTTTTTAAAGTCCATATCTATGAGTGGTGACATCTAGTATCGAATAGCGACATTTTTGCTTTTTACGAGAAAAATTTTTTTTTGGGTGGGTTGTAACTCTACAAATTTACGGTTTTCGGATTTATAAGTTTATTTGTGCTGTGAGACCTTGCTTCTTGCCAAATTTCATAGTTCTAGGTCAACGGGAAGTACCCCATAGATTTTCAAGTGCCTCGCGAATGTATTAAATATGCGACATAGACGGCCGTATCTTTTGATAGCGTTGACTTAGAAGTTTGATTTTTTCACGGCTTCAAGGGACTACAGATTTGAGTATTTGGTATTAATTTCAACTCGATACTTGCACGAGTTCCTGAGATAAAGGGTCTTGACAGACAGACGGACAACAAAGTGATCCCTTAAGGGTTCGTTTTTTCCTTTTGAGGTACGGAACCCTAAAAAGAAACTAATTAGTAGGTAAAACGTCGGTCTTACTGCTTAAAACCAATAACCATCTTGTATATAACAACACTAGCTTTTACTCGCGGCTTTTCGCGCCAGGGTCGAAAAATATCCCACAAGAATTACTCTTTGAACCGGAATAACGCGACCCTTTAACGTTTTCAACGCCATGGACGCCTAAAGGCGTCCTGAGCTGTACCGACTACCACGCCACTAACCTTTATAGTCGTCCGATTACACAGTGTACAGTTAAGAAATTTTATTCATAGGGCACTGTAGAACCTTGTCACAATAAAAGTCATAATGACTTCCCAAGGAGTGTTATTTTATCTTGGCGATTGTGCAATGCGACAACGTACAGTAGCCTATGAATCAAATTGATTGACTGTACCCGAGACCTACGCGCATACGCCTAAGGTTCAAGTTCGCACTTGACAATTAACGTCAGTGACAACTTATCTATGCATCGTTGGCGTTGAAAATTGTCTCCCTATACAATTTTGACAGTCTTTTGATGTCAGCAATGATTCCTTCGCAGTTTCGAGTGTTCGATCAAAACGAAACGCACAACGTCTACCTAGAAGAATTCACGTGGACCAGAGAATGCGCCAAAATAATCAAAGACAATTATAACTTACGTTACGGAAGCTGCCAGCACGACTCGAGTACCCCGACCATAGACGAATACGTGGCGTCACTGGCCAAGGACAACAAGAAAATTATAGAGCAGTTGTGTATTGACGATGCCTTCCTCTGCTTGACAACCCGCACAAAGTCGCATCATCCAAAAATGGATTTATTCTGGAAAATTTTGCACCAATAAAATAACAGTAAAAACATTCACTATTTTATTTACAATTCCAAACAGTTATGCCGCAAATTTCAACTTTGGACCATTCATCACTGCGTAAAGGTACTTAACTGATTTTTCGCAACTAAATAAATTTCGAACATCCGCTGGTGATTCCAAAAGTCGATAATCACTAAAATACACAGGAAATTGGTATGTCAGGTTCTTGGTCATGATTAATCAAAGTCGGTTCAGCCGTTTTTCACAATTTAAACAAATTTAAAAGTATTAATCTTTGTACCTGTGGTGTCAATCACTGAAACGTAAACTATTTTTTAGTATAAAATAACATTTTAAGGAATATGCTATTTCAGATGAATAGCACTTTAGTGACTAAAGTTAAGTCTTCTAAAATGTTGAGGAATAATTCAATGGCTTGCGTCTACACGCAAATGCAATCAAATGTCTCACATTTTCAATAATTATAATCTAAAACTGTTAATAGTGTTTATCGACTTTCGGAAGTCAGCGACCGAAACTAGATAACCTAAACACTCAAACAATTTTGTCCCGTCGTATCCTATACACTTCACTCGCGACTTGGCTGTTTTTGAACTTTATTCTCTCCTTCTTGTCACCTGCGGACACCGTGACCTCTTTCATAGTCTTTTCCTTGCTCTCCTTTTCATTCTTCACTAATCCCTTCAGTTTGTTCTTAACACTACTCGCAGGCAGGTCTTCGTCGTTAGCGAATAGGTCTTTAACCGACACAAGCCTCTGCGAGTTGCCCACGCGGAGGAGTTTCCGGAGTCCTCTCGCACTCTTCTTTTCTATCAGCCCCAGCAGCCCCCAGTCTTCCGTCTTGTCCCCCTCCAGCGCCGCCTCGAGCTGCCAGGCTGCGTTTCTCACTTCCATCTTCAACCGTTCGCACTCCTCGTAGCTGACGTTCCTGCTGACGTTCAACGCTTGCTCCAGAGGGTTCACGATGTACAGCGGCTGAGCGTTCGGCTTCCGCACGGCCGCGCCCTCGTTGAGCGACACCGCCTTCTCCTGGAAGTCGAACTGCGCGTAGAACTCGAAGAACTGCAGCAGCAAGCTCTCCAGGGACGCGTCGTTCTGCGAGTAGCTCGACGGCGGCAGCTTGTTGAGGTCGCGGAGAAACGTACAGTTCAGGTTGTCCTCTGCTATTCTCACGTCTTCTTTTCCTGTAAATAAAGTACCGTGTCACTGTAGAACTTCAAAAAGATACGCTAAGAACGCACGCACACATCCTAAAGTATAAAAAGGAACCTGGATACTCTTTAAAAGGGTCAAAAGTTTTATCAAAACAAAAATTGACTCTCCTGTGGTTAAAAGTTAATGACTTAATCCAAAATATGTTTTTTTTTCAAATAGGTCAAAACCATTCCACGGACCGTCCGTACTGATGTAGACTTGAAAATATTGAACTATAGACTCTCAATTGTCGTACACGGTACACACATTTGCGAATCTAATTATGATTTTTATTCAAACCAAGCGGCGACGCGTCAACTGTAAAAAAGCGACGGAGACGTCTATGGATGGCAATGAAACGAGTTCATTACCGATCCTACAGCCGCTCACACCCGCGACAGGCACTCACTTGCTCTCTGCACGAGACAGTTGACGGTGGGCAGCACGGGCCGCGCGCCGTGCTGCAGGAAGAACAGCACCAGCAGCGTCAGCGGGAAGTTGGTGATCCAGCGGCCCGGCGCCGCCGCCGTCAGCCCGGCCGCGCCCGCCCAGCGCCGCACCGCCAGCACCAGCGCGCGCACCCGCGCGTCCAGCGCGCCCAGCCCGTGCAGCAGCGCCGACATGTGCACGCCCGACCTGCCGGCACGCCTCGTATACTCTACATTTAAAAATCTACCAATATTTGTCACCGATTCACCAGCAAAGGATGAACCTCCTTTCTCTAACGCAGAACATGAGACACCGAACGGGATCGACAGACACGAGCGGTGCGGGCCGGCACTCACATGTTGCTGTAGCACAAATCGCAATCCACGTCGGCGATGTGGTGCGCGAACTTGACGATGGGCACGCGCGCGTGCAGGATGCGCTGCACGCGCGCGGCGCCCGGCACGCGCAGGTCGATGACCTCGGCCAGCAGCTCGAGCTGCCGCTGCGGCCGGCCCTCCGCGCGCTTCTCCTGGAACACCAGCCGCTTCGACCCGTCCATCTGGGGGGAGGCAGCGCAGTCTGGTCAGAGTCAGCCGTATCTCAATCGATTAGGGTTAGAGCGTAGGACCGAACACCGAGGTTGTAAAGAAATCTATGTCATAGCATTTCAATAAGAAATGTATGTTGAGAAATTAAATTCGAATTCCTAGGTGAACTTGCACCAAAAAGTAAATCAAGTCAGTTTCATACAAGAACTAAAAATTTACCACCTTAAACATTTTCAACTTTATGTTTCGAGCAACAATTAATTCAATATGACCCCAGACAAGAGAAAACAAATACCCTTTTATTGAAAACTATACAAAGAATAGCTTACAAAAACTAATTACTATGCTTTCTTTCAATTAAAGTTTTGATTAAAATACAAAACTGTAATAAAATGAGTCTCCAAAATGCTGTTTTAAATTTCGTTCTAAAAAGTTCAATAAATCAAAGAAGATATCATATGCAGCTTGCCACCTACCATTTCTTTCGTTAACACGTTGGAGAGCACGAGGTCCAAGTCACAGCCCATCCTTCCAAAGCCATTGACCGACGATCCGAAAGGCCGGACCTCTATGTTTGCATACAAACTGCCTAAGATCACTTCTAGCTGAAAAAGAATTAAATTACTGAAAATCATATATGTATACACAATTATTGGGAATGCAGATTCCTACTGGCAGGAGTGACCACATTCCATTGAATGACCAGCTTGTTTCCCTTCCCATTTCTTATCTCGAATTCACTTTTATTTGAAGAGAGGTGAATAAGCATGCTGGTCAGCTAATGGGAAGTCATCACTTACCACTCCCAATAGGACTTGCTCAAGAGAATCCCTCTTCAGGTCCCCTTTCCCGATGGACATGCTTCTCTCTCTGTATAAAACACATAGCAACCTACTACTTCACACTGGTATTTCGTGGGAGTGTAGACCCTTGCCAACTTCTTACTGTAACTTTTTTTATATCCGAGTATTTTTATCTTACTGTAACTGACTACAGTATGGCTCTAACATTATTTAAAAAAATACAAACTTCTATTTAAAAAATATACAAACCTCTCTAGCCACCAAATATCGTAACCTTACACCAAGATCATTTAATGTGGTTCTATCGTACAAGAGCTGTATCTGATCGGACACCGTGGCAGCACTCATCAGCTCCTCAAACAGCTTATCTTCACTTGGTGATGAACTCCCGTCTTTCGTAACAAGGGATTGTGAACAGGGTGCCGTTGGTTTATCTTTCTTGCCCGGTGCAGCTCGAAACCAGAGGAATGGAGACTGTAGGGACATGACATCAATCTCTTTTTGGTGTGAGCTGCAGGTATGTAACACATCTTTGAGGTTTTCTTCTGTGTTAAACTCAATAAGCATAAAGTGCTGAAATAATAGGCAATAAATTAGCTATTGTTGGAAAAGTAGTATTGGAGTTGTTAAACAGGTTCAATCAAGTAGTAGTTTGCATTTTGTTAAAGTAGTCATAGGTTTTGTCATCTTAGTCTACTCAAACATGACCCCTAAAAATGACTTGAGTTGATGGAAATCAATTTTAAAATAAAACAATTTGAACAGTTCATATTGGATAATTTGTATGTTGTAACTGCAATGTCATCTCAGTCTGCTTAAGACCATGAGACCTAAAATGTGCTTTAAACATTGAGAATTAAATTAGGTCTTTTCAGTATACAGGATATAAACCATTTAGTTTTTTTTATAACAATGTCTACACAAGGTAACCCACAGCATAAACTGATCAGTCTAAAAATGTGAAATTTTGCATATGACGCTAGTGAGAACTTAATGGATTCTTGAAAATGCATTTCCTAAGGGAAATAAACAGAGAACGAAAGTGTGTATGAAAGTTCGTCATTAATCAGACCTCTCCACTAAGATTCTTGTAGTGGTGAATCCCTTGAACATCGCCGTATTTCGAGCAGTACGAGTGTAACTCGCTGAATGACGCCTCCGAGTTGACCTGCACGACCAGGCTGCGGCGCGCCTCCGCCCGCCGCGTCTCCACGACCTCGTCAAATGCGACAAATTTTCGTGGAACATCTACAAAATACACATAACCTTAGCACCACCTTCACCACAACAAATACGTTTATAAATAACACGCGAGCTACCTGACACTTTTCGGACAAACACACATCTGCAAGAAGATACAGATTTCTTTAAATTTCTGTAAGAATATAGTTTCCCCGTATTTATAACTGTTTGAAATAACACAGACATTTTTAGGAAAAAACTAATTGGCCATTTGAAAAGAAAACGTTCTGAAACATGAACCGAAGAATGACAAATGAGATAGTAAATCTCCTAGTAGATGTTTTTATAAACTAGATTTGTAAATCGCGAAAAGTATTAGTACTGAAGTCAATAATTCAATTAATTTAATTCGATTTGTTTATGATTAAAAAACTAAGCAATAAATATTTTTCACAGGATATTTTGCATATATTTTTTGTAAGATACATGGAAATGAAAGTATTTCCTTTCGAACGCAAGTGTCAAATGCGTTTCAGATTCACTAAATCTTAATCTTAAATCTACAAGCTCTTGACATTTTTCAACGTAAAGTAATTTAAAACTTTATCATCAAATAATCAAAAACTTTATTTTTTTTGACCTTTTGTGAGTTTCTTTCATTTTTATTTCTTATTACACTTAAATAAATAAGACACTGAGCTGCGTTTAATTAATTTATTTTTTGTCCCACTGACATACACTACACAACTTTTAAGGTTATATTTAGTAACAAATTGATATTTAATTATTTGTCCAAATATTTGAACTGTATTTTAAAATGAACACCCGAATACTGCAGCGTTTAATCATACCAGTATATGTTAATTCATTAAAATCTGTATCCAGCCTAAACGCTGAAAGGGTTTTAACTGCTAATAATTTAAACATTGCGGCAGTTCGGAACTATGCAAAGAGCAAAGATAAAGGAAAGGAGAAGAAGGGTAAGGGTGGCAAGGTAGACATCAACCCGCTAATGATGTCAGAATTAGTTGCAGTAGATAAGCTCAAGGAAAGATGTAAAGCAGCTATAGAAAATATGAAGGAGGACTTCGCCAAAAACCTCTCGTTACGTTCTACGACTGGCTCTATAGAATCTCTGCCAGTGAAATTTGATGGTAAGCAGTACGAACTTCAAGAATTGGCGCAGATAGTGAGGAAGAATCCAAAAACTTTAGTCATAAACTTTGCATCTTTCCCCCAAGCTATTCCGGACGCTTTGAAAGCTATACAAACGTCCGGTTTAAATTTAAATCCTCAGCAGGATGGCACAACTTTGTTTGTGCCTGTGCCTAAAGTCACAAAGGAACATAGAGAGCAGCTGGCAAGGAATGCTAAAGCCTTGTTCATCGAGTGCAGAGATGCAATCAAAGACGTACAGAATGATTATTTAAAGAAGGCTAAGAAACAGACAGGGGTCTCTGAGGATCTGGTGTTCAGTGTGAGCAAGCAGATTACAGCAATGTGTGAGGTTTATCATAACGAGGCCAAAGGGATCTATGATATTAAGCATAAAGAGCTTCTTGGTGAAAAGTAAAGGCATAATACATTTAATGGAAGAACTTAAGAAATATTCAAATAGTTTTGTAAATAATGTATAGAAATACTAAAGATGTCAATGCACATACATATGTCTACAGCTTTCATGCTATTGTGCAATTAGCTTATGTCAATTCAAAGCAAGTGGAAATCTGTAGTCTCTACCTACCCCTCTGGAAAACAGGCATATTTTTATTTTATGTATGTGTATGACATGCATGCCACCTACTTGTACAAAAGTATGCAAGGTAAAGGCACATGTATATCAGGTTTAATTCTAATAAAAGTTAATAAAAAAATGTGCCATTAGTTGTTTTAATCATTTATATAAACACACTAGAAAAATGCTTTGTACACTGCAGTGCGCTGCTGAAATGTGTGAAGTTAAAATTGTGTGCTCAGTTTGTGCACCTTTAAAGCAACAACACAAAAAGTCTACACACTGTTTTGTTGTTGATTTTTTTTATCACTTTGACAATGTCGATTATATTCTGCTGACTGTACTCTTCCAATGCTGGCCAATTACAGTGTGTAAAGTATGTTTAAAAGAGACATCTTTTATTTGGCAGTCAGCATGTCTTTAACATTAGAAACACTATTTCCGATGCTGGCTGGCCCTATCTATTATGTTAATATTGTTGATTTTAATCATGGTTTAATAATAAAGTATAAAGAGTATTCGTTATTCCATCTGTTTTTTTTTTACCTGGGTATACGTAGTCTTTGTTAGTGCCGACAGAAAGAAACTTTAGTGCTCAGTTTCTTCTCAGCTCTTATTTACAACTGATGTGCCTTCCTTTTTGGCTAAATTACTGAATAAATGACTGGGATTCGTTAAATAAATAAATAATTAGTATTTTTTCTTTTCGGCTTTTTGGCGTTTTGTTTCTGCTAAAAATTTAAATTTTTTTGTTGTTATCTGTACCATTTGACAGCTCACCTGCTCGCCTCACCACAGCTGTCACAACAATATTTCTGTTTTGAAATCTAGTCAAATTGCTATTCGTCAACGCAAGTTACTTTATGGATTCTACTAAGAAAAACAGAAATAACTACGGCAGAGTGATGTCTCGCGTATTCAACCGGTCCCGGTCCAGTCTAAAATCTGGTTCTAGCGTTACACGACACCAAGTTCCGTCGTCGGTTCGAGTTGGCGCGAAACCATCTGTTTCAGTTTCGGCCGTTAGGTCTGGTGTTTTCAGTGAGCTTCCGACGGTTTTAAATGACTTTGTGCCCGATGTTGAACGTGAAGAACAGGTTAAAAAGCGTTCAGTTAAACCCAGAAGGACTTTAAAGTCTTTAGACCCGGGTAAAGCGAAGTCGCCGCTTCGTACATCTAGAGACCGCTCGATTGAATACAGTCGGAATATTAGGGCTCGTGTGTCAGCGCCCGCGGTGCTCCACAATGACGAGGAGGAGTGGTCTGAAGAGCACTTGAGGCGATGTCATTCTAGCAGGTCTCACACCAGACTGCAAGAATTAAAGGTGAGTACCTTTATACTTAATTAATAAAAGTAAAAATTACTTACTGTTAATATTAGCATTTGCCCACGACTCCCTGCTTACATAGATTTAATATACAGTCCATAATCTATGCAGGTGGAAGTTCCACCCCCCTTAATGGTACATTTTCTAAAAATCCTCTCTTAGTGCCCCATCATACCCCTTAAGGAACTCATGTTCCGAATTTCATGTCTATCCTTAGCCATTTATGCTGTGCATTGTCTGTTGCTCAGTTGTTAACAGAACTCTTTTTATATGTGTAGATAACTACTCAAACTTGTTTTGCGATTCATTTTTGTTTACTTCAGTGTGGGCATTGCCAACCAAACTTGTACTACTGCAATTTTTGTTGGTCTCCTATACACACAGTTATTCAATCTCTCTCTCACTTAACCATCGACCATCCACTGCTGGGTGAAGGCCTCCTTATGACACCGCCAAAACTCTCTAACTTAGGCAAGCCTATTCTATTCTATTTTAAGTAGGATGTGTGCAAGCTCTGGAAATTTGTAACAGTGATGTAGTAGCTAGTAACTTCCAAAGACCTGTATAGCCAGACAGTGTGAATTATTATTGCAAAAAAACTTTAACAACTTTTTAAGGTCTTGCACTCGTGAAAGTTGCTTGTGAATGTTTGTCAGACTTGGACAAATAAACTCTGCTTGATAGTGGCCATACAGTTTATGGAAATCCATCCATGTTGTCCATTTATGTTGTTGAGTTGTGGATATGCAGTTTAAAATAAATATAAATATAAATAACTTTTTTGGGACGTTTTACACCAATTGCCCTAGTCCCAAACTAAGCTAAGCTTGTGTTATGGGTACTAGAAAATGGATAAACAAACTTAAATACAAATAACATCCATGACTCAGGTACAAACATTCGTGTTCGTCACACAAATATTGGCCCATACCAGGATTTGAACCCGGGACTTCTTGCACAGGAAGCAGACACATGTGCCACTGTGCCAGACAGGTCGTCAAAATATAAACATGTTAATTAACAATGTCTTACTATTATTACACCCATAGGATGAAATCAAAGCCTTCAGTGAGACAGACAAGCTGCTGAAGCTACGGAGCCACCTGTACAAGAGCTGCGGAGTGGTGCTGGATGATGTGGGCCGCGTGGCACGGGACCAGGCCGTGCAGGTGGAGCCCCCGCCTGGTGAGACACATCCTTCTGCCACTTCTCCCGTTGCTCAGTCAGGGTTTCCTAACCACAATCTCGTATTATGCAGGACAGGTTATTTATTATATTGCTCAAGTAACTTCTATCTGACCTGAGTTAAACTTTTTATATTTAATTTTTGTGGGTAGATTTTGCTTTTCTTTATGTGAAGTTTATTCACTCAATATAAACTTTTATTTTTTTTTATTGAGATCATTGATTCTATTGCTTACTATTATTATTAATCAGAACGGCTAGCACGCCTCGCCATTTTCTCGTATTCCGCTCAGTGAGTCTCTCTCTGACTGGGCTAGTTAAAAATAGGCTCAGAAAGAGCCAATCGCGGTGTTGTTGGTCAAATAGATTTTAAGTTGTGGGGGAGATAAGTAGTCAGAAATGGTTAATGTAATTATGCAGGGCCGGTAAGTAGTCTCTTTTCGCGTTTGTGTTCCCTAGTCAAATTTTATATGGACGTGTTTAGTTTCGAGCGTTTGCCGCTGGGGGCGCTGTTTAAATTCCTATGTAAATAAAAATTATAAATTCAAATGATACACAGCATATCGTTTGAATTTATAGCCTACTACGCCACACTGGAAGTGGAGTACTGTTTGTTTATTTCCTTTAATATCCTACATTGTCACAAAAAGATAACATTCCAGCCAAGCTTATTCCAAGCGCCATTCATAGACCAAGCGTTTGCAGTTCCTTTGAAATGTCGCTCGCAAACGTTAGCTGCTGGTTCGACGACAAACCGGTAGATGGCGCCATTAGTATCGAAGCTAATCAAAACTTCAAGCATTGATTTAGCTTCACTATTCAATGTTTTCAACTCAGAAAACTTGGCAAAATTTGAAATGAAATTGAAATTCATTATAATAGTATCATGTTTTTGAAACGAACAACATTTTTGCTTGCTTATGGAATGTGACCGTGATTTCGGTACTCCCACCAACTGGCCGAAATAGCTCAGTTGGGAGAGCGTTAGACTGAAGATCTAAAGGTCCCTGGTTCGATCCCTGGTTTCGGCAGTCTTTTTGCATTTCTTACTTTTGTCAATGATACAAGTATTCATGTGCTAGGTACTAGAAGATTTATTTCAATTTAATATGAATTCAAATTAACAATATTTTTTTCTTGCAGATAAAGACACCACGCCTATAAGGTATGTTTTCAGTTTTAATAAATAATGTTTACAAAAACAGTACTTAGGTACTTACTTTATATTGTTTACATTCAAAATCAAAATATTATATTGTATGACTAGTTTCACTAGTAAAAAGTTCTTATAAAAAATACTGAATGAATAATAGGATAACTATGATTCTATGATATTTTATATAATAATTGGCATGTATTAAATTGTGTTTTATCAAAAAAATAAGCTAGTTACGCTATTTATCGGTGTCATCTAAGCTCATAGAATGCGAACAAATATTTGGCGAGTGTACACATCGCCTCTTTAGCTCAGTGGTAGAGCACTGGTCTCGTAAACCAGGGGTCGTGAGTTCAATCCTCACAGGAGGCATCATTAAGATTTATTTTTGTTTTTTTTGTATTGTATGCCGTTTAAATCGGATATTTTTTTCTGGAGTAGTTTTGTTAATTTAATAAAGTTAGTACGAGTTCTTTAAAAAACTTTTTTTTTAATTTTAATTACATCTAATTTAGGTACTTAAGTTTTATATCAAACTCGTTTGAAGTAAAAAGTACCAAATTTTTTTAAAATCTATTTTTTTATTTGGAAATCAGAATAATTGTCATGTGAGACCTCGTGAGGTCTTTGACCAAAGGCTCAAAGTAAAACCGGCCCTAGTCAGTACAGTTAGCCCAGTTGCGTTACCTGCATCTTACCGTTAGGTTGGTATCGTACAAATCTGGAAACGAGTCGCACACAACTTACCTTATTGACTAGTTCCGTTTAGTCCGGGATACAAAACAATATGTTTTATTGAATACCACATTGCAATTTATCAGAAACTTCAACGGGTTTTTTAATTTTCACGGGTTTCTAGTTCCTTCGGGAATCTAATTATGATGGGATAAAACATTACTTATGTAAGTAACTTAATTTGGAAGGGGGAGATAATTAACTCTTACTCAACATCTTTAGCACCTTAACGGGATCTTTTCGCTAGTTTAGAGTGTGTACTGCTAAACCACTTTTTCTATGAATTAGCAGGTTGACACTATAATCCCCTTATTCATAAAAAATAACAATATTTTAAAACTGACAATCATTTGAGGGTAAACGTCACAATGACAGATAAAGACATAGCACATGTCAACTAACCTAAGTATGCCAGCGTTTTGAAATTGCGCTAGGATGACCAACCCTGAGTGCTCTTTTTACAAGATATATGATCTAAAATTACAGGATTCATGGAAAAATACAGGACCGAGTTGTTTTTGGTATGGTATGGTCCTGTATTTTTCTTAGTAAAATACATGACATGGCCAAAATGATAGCTGAAAAATGGGACATACTGTAAAATACAGGACAGCTGGCCACCCTGAATTGAGCACAGATTTTAAACTAGGTTTAAAACCTACTTTAACAGATCCCGCTCGTTGTTTTTGATAATCGTTGATTTAACCGTGACTTAATTGCGACTCAATCACGGAATCGTGTTTGAACGCGACTGAAACGCGATTCTCGCGGCTAAATTGAGATTGTATCGCGACTGAACTGAACCCCTAGTGAATTGCTTTTAATATGGCTGCAAAAAGTCGCCGCCTGCTATGACCCAGCCGCGCTTTGACAATCCAGAAATTGGATTATTGGAATACAATCTATCACGACAGCTAGAAGCGTACACAGTGCACCTAGCATGAACTTTTTCGACACGCCATAACCCGCTTTGTAACTCATTCCGTCTCTCTCCAATCAGTCTAGTTAGAATGAGACACACCGAGTTACGTAGCGAGTTTGAAAAGAGTTCGTGCTAGATGCACTGGTAATAACAACGCTATCAAGTTTATTGGCGTCCGGCGTCATTTCCGTTTCCCGCTGGCAACGCGCCAACGCTATTCTCGGCGGCGCGGACAGACCGACCGACGGCCGAGCTTGCGTCTGCCTCCACATACACTGCTCCTATACAGCTGAACCAAACCCCACTGTAGAATCTTGTCACAATGAGCTGCACAATCACCAGAAGAAGTAGCTACTTCTGCATGTGAAGATTTTGACTTCTTCCAGTATTCAGCTGAACACTCGACATCTCCACGGTACACACACTTTATTGTAACAAAAACATACACTAAAGGTACAGTAGGGAAAATATATTCACGTACCACCTTAGAACCCTATCGCAACGCAACAAGTTGAACGGCAGGCTATGTCATACAAATGTCATGCGTATGTCTCTTCGACTAGGTTTTACGGTGGTACGTGTTTCAATTTCCTTGACTGTACACAACGTCATCATAAACAGCTAATCCATCAAACGCCAGCTAGTTGGCTCGTCTCCACCAACTTTTACTTTACCATATTAGCGCATCCATTGATTCGACTGTGACGCAAGCGCATCACATTGAATGAGACCGGCGTCACGAATCTTAAATAAAATAAACAATTACTTACCTCTAGTCAATGTGACACCCATCTCTTTTATATGCAACGGTCAGAAGGAGACAGTTCATATTTAGCGAGGAAATACCTACCAGAGTATATTTGGCAACTGAGTCAGGTATGGTTCCCGGCAAACTTCTTGAGCACTGACCTTGACTGCGCAGTAGCCGTTTCTAGTACAAATGTATATGCGCAAACAGTCCTCAAGATGTTTGCCTGCAACTATACGCCGCTGCGTTTACGGCGTAGATTCTTGAGATGCTAGAATCGATTTATAAGCTCGATGCACTAGGTGTTTACGTTTCCGGATGAAGAATGTTCTTACGTAGTAATTATAAAGTGCTATTGTCGTTTTGCGAGACGTTTGTTTTTCTTTAAATATTGTTTTGTAAGACCAAAGCCAATTTTATTTCTAACTAGCGACGGCTTCGCACGGCTGCACGGGTACAATTAGGATGCATCATCATCATCATCATCATCATCATCATTTCAGCCGAAAGACGTCCACTGCTGGACATTGGCCTCACCCAAGGATCGCCACAACGACCGGTCTTATGCTGCTTGCATCCAGCGAGTTCCCGTAACGATCACCAGGTCATCGGTCCACCTTGTGGTGGGTCTGCCCATGCTGCGTCTTCCGATACGCGGCCGCCACTCGAGAACTCTGTGGCCCCATCGGCCATTTGATTTTAGCCATCTAATAATTAGGATGATTTGTATAGTCGACCAAGTAATTGCTTGACCACTTTTGAACCTTATCCCTTTGTTATACGATCGAAAAGTGATCAAGCAATTTCTTGGTCGACTATACATTAAAAACTTCGGTTGAAAATCCTCCAAATAACGATTAAAGCCGTGTGCGATGTCAATTGACTTTGTTATTAACAAAAAAAATATCACAGTTGACATGTGAGTATAGAAATCCATGTTGTTCTTTGGTTCACCGTGTGTGTTAAGTTTTACTGTCTGTCGTCATCATCATCATCATATTAGCCGGAAGACGCCCACTGCTGGGCATAGGCCTTCCCCAAGGATCTCCACGACGGTCGGTTTTGTGCTGCGCCCATCCACCGGTTTCCAGCGATCTTCACCAGATCGTCGGTCCACCTTGTGGGAGGTCTACCAACACCTCGTCTTCCGGTACGTGGTCTCCACTCGAGAACCTACTACTACTCCCCCTATTGCCACTACTACTATTACTGTCTGTAATGCTGTGACAATAATTGTTGTATAAGACACATGTATGACACCATAAGTACTATAAACAATCAAGAAACGGCATTTTTGCTGCTAATTTAATATGTCGTACAGCCCATATAAGTCCGGTTTAAGATAAATACGCGTGCATTTATAATAAGCCATTTACAACGTCACAGAAAATAACCATATCTAAAGGCTGAAGCGATGTAACTAAATACATAAATGCAAATGAATTATTGATGACACAATAAATACAGCATCTGGTGTTTTGCCACTTGTAATACGAGTCATTCCGGTGTGCTGGAGGTACGTACTAAAACTGGTATTTTACCCGTTGCACGAGGACAATTTGTTGGGGTAAAGATGGATTAACAATGCAATTTAGCAAGCGATAAAATACAGCTATTTGCCGCGCGCGACGCCATAGCGCTATCTTTGGTTGGTCGAAGCGAATAGATTGCTACGTTTTTATCGCTTGCAAGTTGCATCCTTTTTATGGAAAAGGGTCAAACGAGCATGAAGATCACCTGATGGAGAGTGATCACCGCCTCCCATTTAGGACCCCAAGAAAATCCCTGATCCATTGCCTAGCTGCCCTATATAGGTCGCCTATAGGCTTTCGGATGTCTTACTCACCATATAAAACGCAGTAGTAAGCTATTACTTCACGCCAATATGTTGTTATTGCCGGTATGGTCTCTGTCACCTGTCAGCTGGCTGAAACAGGAGCCAGTTGGTTCACCAGAACCAGTTTGACCATCTGTCAATCCAATAAGTCATTTCCAATTACTTTAATTCGTATATTTTACTCTTTATACCTGTGTATAACAATAGAGCTATAGTTGCCTTCTCAGCTGCGTTGCCTTATGCGCACGCGCAGTCCTGCAGGACCGGTCAGATCGGTGCAAATACTGCAACAAGGCTGACCAGATGTTCACTTGAAAATTCCTGACAACCGGATTAGCATAGAAATAAATAAATAATAAACAATATACAAATAAATCCTTAGTCAAAAAATTTATATATTTGAAGAATTTACATCAATCTACCTAGTCAAAGATTAATGGAACTACCTATAATAAAGCTGCTTGTTCTATGGGTACTAGACAACGGATATATACATACTGACTTATTAAAAGATAATAAATACATACTTAAATACACATGTGCTGTAACATCTATGACTTGAGAACAAACTTTCATAGGTACGAATGCTTCCTCCAATCTGGATTCGAACCCAAAACCTCTAGCTTCGTAATCAAGGTCACTATAAACCACTAGTATCTGATTGTCAAAATTGAAATGTCTTGACATCGTGCCACGAGCTTACAATAAATCCTCTATCAGAATTACAATTGAATTTTCCACACCAAATACCCAATATGATGCCCCTTTCATCGAGTCAAAGGTGACTGGAAGAAACTACTTAAAGTACGCCTTTGTATACCTTTTTGTCGTTTATGCTTTTTGTACAATGAATCATTTAAACATATACATATAAAACATACGATAAAAAATATTTGTATGCTATTTTAAAGGTGCAGTCGTCCTTTGAGTTGTATGATAATTGTTTACATGTGCAATTTGAGCCCATTCTGGCAAGTTTGGTGTCTAGTGAACCTGTTATGTCGGGACAAATTCCGACGTCTGGTAACCCTAAGTACGAGATCGAAGGGCGCGGTCAGCGACCGGGTCGCCGCCCTGCGCCCGCGCAACTGAAGGTCTGACACGTTTTACTCTTGTTTTGTCTGGCCTATGAAGTTATGATGGAATTCGTGCCACAATGATTACAAATCGACGCCGTCAACTGATTTATGGGTGGTATTTTTTCAAGCCTATGCTGTTGACGGCAATTTATTTTTTATCAAAATGAGGTTTACTTTTGCCTCAATCTTCCCTGATGGTAAGTAATGACGATACCGAAGGTGTAGCTCGCGCATCGCTCACCCAAAATTTGCCTAAGTTTTATAAGTATACATTTGGATTGAAAGTATCTTCCAGTTCTTAGTGGTCGTTCTCACAACGAGGACTGTTTGTAGCTGAGCCATTTTGTATTGCGATTCGCCAAAAAAGGAACTGCTAAAATCATAACCGTTTCTTTTGCCGGCTTTGCCGTAACTTAGCAAAAAACGTTTAAGTGTATCGTATTACAAATTTTCATTTCGCAGAATTTTTATCGCGCTGAAGTTTAAATTTCAGAATTTTCAGATATTTGTCCTAACTGAGAAGTTTGTAACATGATACTTTGCTAACCGCTTATTATCAAGTCCCCCGAGCAAATCACTGGATCTTCAATTACAACTCTATCGTCATCTCAACCTCTCCTGAAGGGGCTCAGTCGCGGTGTACTAAGTATACTTAGGTACGATTACCACACAGTACTAAGTGGATTCATGATACCGACCTCATACTTTAAAGAGTACAGAACAAAACGCTTCGATTTGAACAAATTCTTGCGGTAGGATGGTAATAGTGACTCCATTGCGTAGCAAAGAGTATTCCTTGGTAGGTAATTGAAGCACTACTTAAAAGCAGTAGCTCTGACATGACCTGCCCAGGTTTAATTTATCCCTTCCTGCGTCTCTGTCCAACTAGTTTCATAAGAAAGGGACGCGTATAGAGATAAGATACACTAATCTAAACTACACTTCACAACACTAACATAATAAAGAGGTAAACTGTGTAATCTCTGAAGTTACTGAACAAGTTCCAAAAAATATTTTAATAGCAGACAGCTATTACGCCCTGACGGGCATAGGCTACTTATTCTATGCGAACGAAGTCGCGGGCGTCCGCTAGCCTGAGATAAACTAAACTTGGCCGGTCACGTTAGGACCACGATCCGGTAAAATCGCGCGTCGTACCGTCACGTCCGTTTAATTCTATTTACGGTGCACCGCGGCCCTCTCCCAAACTCGTGCCGTTTCCATACACAATTCGGGCGAAGTTGTCAAAAAGTCCACTCACGTAAACGCCACGTGCCCTCAAAGCTGAGGGGTGATTTAAAGCGTAACAGCGACGACCTGGTCTTATGTCTTGCTCTAGCGCGAGCACGCATGAGCGAGAGAAAACGATGCTTCGACATCGAACTCGACGCTTAGAGATTAGCCGGGCTGGGCAGCCGATTGTTCCCACCGCTTCACTCCGTGCGAGTGGCATGTGCGAAGTTTGATTAATTCCTTAATTTCTTTTGTTGAATGTGTTCGGAACGGTTTTTGAAGAGGATACACGGAGTAACTCCTGAGAAAGCTCTGGAGAAGTGTGTTACAATAAACCTTTGTCAGTACGTCTATGTGTGCTTGATGATATGCTTTCTAATTTTAAGTCTAGATTTTCAGGACGGTTTTTTGTTCAAAAGAGCTTAAAACCTCCTCTGCTGTTTGCCGTTTCCAAGATATCTCAGTGTCATAAAATGCCGCTGTTGTTTTTTCATAAAACTACTAATTACCGGACTGACTAATCATAAATCATTGGAGTCAATTATATCCCTGCTCACTGGGTACTCCTTCGCAGTTTTCTCTTACATGTTACTCCGGTATTCAGCAAAGATATTGTGTTCAAGGCACACCAACAAAATCAGAAAATTTTAAAAGTACATCATGTTATTTGTTGCATTAAAATCAATCTAATAAGAAAAGATCTTGAAACTTGCCGTTTTTTCACGGCAAACCGACAATGACCATGGTGCTGCAGTGTGTCGCGGCCAGGCGCGGCGCACTATCCAAAGCTACAAGTACAGCGGCGTACCTCTTCTACGGGGCCGCCGCAATCGAGTAGCCACGTGTCCAAATGAATACGAATTAACACGATCAATGCATACAGTAGGACGCTTCTTATACCTAAACGCAGTTTTTGGTCGAACAGAGACTTCTGTAGGTAACTTGTGGTCGACGGCCAAGAGATGTTTACACTTTTTCGCCTTATTCCATTGAAATAAGATGAAAAAGTTTTAGCATCTCTTTGTCGTCGTCCGTAATTATTTATTCTCTGCCGCAGAACACTGTTTATCTGTTAGCAGGATCCAAACTCCAAAATTATGTATTGAACCAAAGCTCAGACATTAGTTCCCACCGCTCCGTGCCAGTGTCATTACCACTCGCATCGTAAATCATCATCATGACTGGGTTAGATAACACCAACAATGGGGGGCACGGGGGAGTCACGATCAGGAATGTGACCGCCTTTCACTCCAGCGCTGTAATGTATTAGACTTTTGAATTGATACTTAAACTAGTTTTCTTGCGGCCAATGCCTTAACTATTTTCACACGAAAGACGCAGTTTAGTTAAGAAATCGTGTCATATTTTCAAGAGTTACGTGAATTCGTGCATTGTTAAAATAAATTAAACTGCAAAATTTGATGATAAAACTAATTTGCTCGTTGCAGTACGACCGAAATGTCGAGATAAATAAAATATGATTTTTGCTTTGGAAAAGGTTCTCGATTCAGCTGATTTTTTTAATGTATATGTTACACGATATCTTTGCCAATGGTGAACCGATTTCAATTATTATTTTCATAATTGAATTGATTATGCTCGAGGTTGGTTCGATTTTTTGGAGAAATTATTCCACGTCTAATTATACAAAACTAAGAGATTAATCGCAATCGCATTCATTTGAAAACTTCGTAATTCAAACGTTTATTCTGCTAATACGCCACAAATAGACGCTTTTACATGTCATTTTTATTTAAATAATATTACAATATCAAAAAAAATTGATAAATCACAATAAACACACTATTATACATAAAAAACACATTTAAAACAATGAAGAACAAGGCTATCAATGATAGGTATAGAAACAACTTATTATATGTAAAGGGCCTAAAAGCCATTTTGTCCTCTAAAAATTCATTCACACTGTAATAAGCTCTACTGAGCAAGTGGCGCTTAATGTGAGACTTAAATCTATTCAAAGGCATAAGTTATAGAATACATTTGTATACCATGTGTATCATGAGCATGTGTGGGAATTGCTAAAGTTTAAAACAAAGTGGGTTTATTACTTGAATCAGAGGGTATTGCAACAGGACGCGAGTTGGTGTTATCGAATAGAATAAAAATGCGGGCCAAAACCAAGGTTGCTGCCGAGCCGGCTTCCGGCTTCGACTAGCTAATGCCACAGGAAGGAAAGAAACTAACATTAATTCACCTAATTAATGCAAGAACAAACAGCAAACTTAATTAACTGATAAGGAACTCTTGTGCTCTGCCAATTTGAAAGAAATCAGAAGTCATAGCTGGGCCCTGGGCCTGTGATAATTGAAACGCAAACACGATGTCATATGTATTTGGAAGCAGCGTTTCAAGGTAGGCACTTCAATTATCTATATTATACATAGAGGAATTCCGTTACTGACTGACTGATAGAAATAATAGATAACACCCAGCTTAAACCGTTGAAGATAGAATTGAAATTTGCAACATATGTTGATTAGGGGATGGAGAGGCACTAAGAGAGATTTTTTAAACATTAGACTTCTAAGGGGATAAAAACGGAATAGAAGTTAATATGCAATCCAAAATATAACGGACGAAGTCGCGGGATAAAGCTATTCATACATTAAGTCATCTATATTTTGAGACTTTCATTGAAACCGTGATAAACACCATTACCAGCACTATTTAGTATAGCTCCTCGATCGGAGCATTTATTGTTTGCTTAGTAGCGCTTGCGCCGCCCTATCAGATTTATTATGTAAAATTTAATGGCGAATAGACCTTGACTTTGACATTGCTTGCATGCAAACAGCCTTAGCCGTCGCCAATCAGTCATTCTCAGCTTATCAGGAGAACTCGTGATCACCAATTGGTTCCCATAGAGATTTAATATCAAACCCATTATGTTCTTATCGAAAATCATCAACGTAACCTTACAAAACAGTCTCAATATCAACGCCGTTTATCGACCGTCTCCTGCACTGCACTGTATGCTATGTTTTGCATAAATCGGTTTTCTGAAAAACTAGACGTAAAAACATGAAATTTTATAATCTCTACCTTTATAAACACAACAAAGCGTAAAATCCACAATTAAAATACTCGCCATTTGAAGAACGTTGCGACATTGCAATATGCGACGGTCAAAACTGCGCAGTTTTTATTAAAATTTATATGTTTTGTTGTACCAAAGCGAAGTGGCAATCGTCAGTCTAAAAGCATCACGTGTTCAGATAATCGGCCCCTGTGGGGGAATACCAATAGACAGTTTGCACCGGGTGCACGTAGCGGGCTTAGCGATGCGAGTGTCGCCTGACTGCCAATGAGTGGCCACAGGGTCTGCCACAGCGGGCTGATGAGGGCTGCCATTGGTCGGCGCCAATGTGCAGTCGACAGTGATTGGAAAGCATGATCACGTATCGTTGCAATTGTGCCCTTTATTGGAACCTAAAGCTGCTGACTAATTTGGTTTGCTGTTAGAAGATGGACACGTTTTTTGATCGTGAGCAGGATATTTCTTAGCTACATAATGTTGTTCGCATATTGTCTTATACATATTTCTTCTTGTCTTTAAGAATCTTTAAAGCTTCTACGTTTTTATGCCACCGCTAGTTTATTCGCATTGAATCCTGCTCCTTAACTTGGCTCCGGTGCCAAAAGACGGTCCTTGAAGGATAGTGTGGTTACCCGTTATTGTCCTGTCGCTTGCCATGCGCACTTGCCGAGAATATTTAATGCATTTGTAAAGTTTAAGTACCAGTCGCTGCAGACAGCTAAATTTTTAAAGGGATGCTATTTCGCTTTGTGCTTTTGAATTGCTGCATTTTGTATCCTTGTGTTGTTAAGCTTAAAGTAGACTTCTTTCTCTATATACTTAGTGTTCTAACTCTCCCAACATCATACAGCATTTTCGAAGATGTGACGACAATTCAGACTTCTGACTAAAGTAAGACATTGCTCTTAAACTATCGTTTTATCTCCTGACTGAACTATCATCTGTAAAGATCTTCAACGTAGTATTATCAGGTCGATTTTTCAGCAACAAAACTTTTAGCCATAGATAACACCCAGCTGTGATTTCTATTTACTACGTTAATTTTTGTCGACGTTGTTAAACTTTTCTGTTTTTCTGTTCTAATTTCCCCTTCTTCCTCTACGTCGTTTTTTCTTTCATTGCGTAACATCATCTTCATATCAGTCTTCCAAGTAGGTACCTAGTTTTAAGGCTAACTTAAACAAAAGCCTGACTAGATGCAAGCAGAATCGATATGGCCCCATCGCATTAGGATGCTAGAGGCGGCGCGGCGTACAGAAGGTTGGCGCAAAGGATACGAGCTATTGCTATTCACGACTGGACTGTTCTGCTACTTCCGAGGATTGGTAATTGCTTCTGGAAATGCCCTCGGTGCTGGCTGGGTGGGAAGTACTACATACATTAGAATATTGAAATGTTAACGCTTGGTTTGCATAAGTAATAGATTCAGGCGTTACATTCCGAAGGTCCATATCAAATTGGAACAAAATTACTTTATTGCTACTCCGCGAAATTCAGGGTAATTCTATTTACTAATACATACATATTTGTAATAAAAACCTTCCCACGCATATTAGCGGTTATTGGGACAGAATTGTCCAATCACTGAGATATTACGAGTGCTGAATGCTGCTTGATGACTTAAGAATGATATCAGAATTTTTTTCACTTTTAACCTTTGTAATTTTGATTTCTAGTGTTCTAACTTATGGTTTCATGTTTTTATTTTATATCAAACCTTGACTAAATACCAGCGAAGCATATCGAAATGTCTAATGATAATGAAGGTAACTTTCTTTGTTTGTAAACTTACGACGAGTATTTAATTAGTTTGAAGTCTTATTATGGATTATCGGGAAGTTCTGTGCCTCATCACACTTTAGAAAAATACGCATGTTAATCCAAAAACAAATTAGTGTTCATTCAGCATCTACTTTCCCCTTATTCATAAACGCTTCGTAAATATTTGTTAGTTCACATTTTTTATGTCCTTATCTTTCATTGTGACGTTTGCCCTCAAATGAAAGGGACAAAACCTTTGTTAGCTTAAAAATATTGTTAATTTTTAGGAATAAGGGGGATAGTCTTTATCCTACGATCTTTATCTTCTTTACCTTTACAACAAAGTCGCTATCCGTTCCTGTCTGTCCTCATCGTGTCTTCGGCCGCTTACTCCTAAACGCAACGGATTTTGATACGGCTTTCACTGTAATTTAGTTTTTTTTTAGAGAAGGTTTTTATGTTCATTAGGTACATATTAGGATGTACCTAATGAACTCCCGTGCAAAGCTTGGACCGGTCGCTAGTCACTTAATATTTCAGAAAGGTACAATTTGCAATGGGAAATATGGCCAAAATAATTGTACAAACTTTATCGAATATTTGGGGGTTGGGGATATCAACCTGGTTGATAGTTTAGTAAACAGATCGGGTGATGTAGGTGATTCTAGTGGACCAAACAGTTTTGGTGAAGAAGTCTCTAACGCTGCAGCATGAAACAAATAAATCAACAGCCAGACACAATAATGATAACAAAACATGACCAATTACAGTTTCTTTTTATTTAGCCCACACCCACCTGGGTGTCCCACTACTTGACAAAGGCCTCTTTTGACTTCCATACCTCCCTGTCCAGATGATAACCTGGCAGTCCTTAATTCTGTTCCCAGCGGGTTGAATTTTGACTTTCGACCGCTCGACATTCGCTAACCGCGGGCCAATCAAATATGCCAGCGTATACTTTAGCCGGCATTGATTGGCGCGTAGCTGGCGAGAGTCGAGCGCTTGAAAGTCAAAAATCATCCCAAGTCTCGCCATCTCCGTCTGGGCCTGCCTGTATTTTCATAATATTGTAATAAGGGCCTTCACACGGTTTGGAACACTGTCCACTGTGTGTCCTTAGAGACAATAAACTCGAGGCAAGAGCCTTAGAGACAATATGTGTTTATCAATAAATGAACGTAAAAGTGATAATGAAGTGATACGTCTTTAATTAAGTAACAGCAAACAGTAGAAGGATCCCCGTCGAGCTGCACCACCCACTACAATATTAAGAAAAAAATGCGAAATCACCGGAGACCTGCGCCTGCGCTCTCATAAACGGAATAAGTCGTTAAATCGCCAGCATGAAACCATAAACGTCCACGAGGCTGGTGCAGGATCACGTTGCGGCGATGATGATGTAATGTAACGTTATCGCTGGAATGCATCAAATGCAATTTGAACGTGTCGATGCGTGACGAATCGCCTTATCAGTAACCTTGGCAATGACACAGCACGAATGTCGCGGCCTACGTGTAGCAGGCGGGGCGGGTGCGAAACAAAACGTCGTCTTTGGATGGGTTGTTATTGCCCCGTTTATACCACCCCAAAGGCACCACCGTTGCTCATAAACGCTCAATAAACCTGCATTACTTAACCCATTTGTGATTTGTTTCCATTTAAAGTGGATATTCATTTTCCTGATTACGAAGGGGGGGCAAATGTTTGTGTGATGATTGATGAGTATGAATGTTTGTACCTAAGTAAGTCTTCCATGTTATATGTATTTAAGTATGTAATTATCTATATAAGTATGTAAATTCGTTGTCTAGCACCCATAGTATAAGCGTTGCTTAGTTTGGAACTGTATCAGTTGGTGTAAACAGTTCTAAGATATTTATTTTTTTCCATTCAATCAATAATCGTGCGACCCTCCTTTTTTTTCATTCTGACTCCAGATTAGATCTACATTTTGTTTAAATATAATAGAAAGTCAAACGAGCAAGTGGGTCACCTGATGGTCAGTGATCACCTCCCATTCGCAACACCAACGAAATTGTAGATGAAATGTTAAAGTAAAAAAAAATTACTCCTATCCTTTATTAGTGTGTAGCGTCAAGTGTAAAATACTATTGCATGGTCCACATAAAATTTACTTTCTTGCTAACTTTTGCAACTTTAAACATTTTATGACGGTCTGTCGAGAATTTTCGAAACTTCACTACGCAGCGACTGCACTATTGCGCTGCATTAAATAAAATAATAAAATGCAGTAAACAGTTTTATAGCTGCACACGCCGCATTTTTATACGTTTACATAGCTAATGGAATGGGTGTTTTTCCGCTACGTATACCTATTTCAAATGCTCTTAGAGGGCCATTCATCTTGTTTAATTGGTTCCTACTTGAGTCTGTTTGATGGCTGAAGTCGGTAGTAAAGTTTATGTTGTTAATAGAAAACGTATTTACCTTCCATCCGTGGTAAAGGAACGGTAACGGAAACTAAGGCTCGTTCATCATCATCGTATTAGCCGGAAGACGCCCACTTCTGGGCCTATGCCTATACTTTCCTCGAGGCTCGCCACGACGGTCGGCGTTGTGCTGCTCGTATCCACCGGTTTTCAGCGATCCTCACCAGATTCTCGGTCCACCTTGTGGGACCTACCAACACTTCCGGTACGTGGTTTCCACTCGAGAACCTTTCCGCTTGTCAAGTCGCTCCTTTAAGGCTCGTTGTTCATCTTGATTACACCGACTGCCGTCAAACGCCTGTCTGTTTGCAAAATTATTCCTGTAATGTGATTTGATTAGCCGACGTTGATGGGAAAATTGGATTTGATGGCGCCGTGCTGCTCGCTGGTGGCGTCGCTTAGTCTTCCTAAGACGACTTAACTCGGAATACTGTGTTGTGCATAGTAGGTTCTATAATTTATATGTAATGACAAGGGGTAAATACACAAAAGATCCCGCTGGGTCGAAGTGTATCCGAAAGGACCCCTTATAAATAAGATAAGATAAAATAAGATATATGTAATGACAACACAAAGAAAAATCTAGGGTGATGGCAGGACTCGAACTCGCAGCCTTATCATTCCGTGCCGTGCTTTTGCCAGTTTCGCCACGCTGCCATACCTACCCTGCGAATGTTTCAATGTGCTCATGCTTGTACTAGAGTTGTTGGTGTTATACATATATATATATATATAAATATATATATATGCTGCTTTATTAATAGTAGGTGTACAACAAAGTCACTGGCTATCTGTTCCTGTCTCCCTCAATCCCCATCGTCTGTTTAGCAGTATACTCCTCCTAAACCACGCAACGGATTTTGATATGGTTTTCACTGTAATTTTTAGAGTTATACATAACGTTCTATCTAAGAAGTCGGGGGGAGGGGGGGACTAGTTTATTTATACAAGTATGTATACCCAAGTAGCAGAAACAGCATTATAAATAGTTATTTCCAGTGGTTACTTCGTTTGGAAACTAGGTTGTCTATCTCAAGTTATTTTTAATTTATGTATTGTAATAGATAAAACAATTCTAACTGTTCATATCGCGTATATTGAAACGAATTTAACTAGTGGAGAATTCTATTCGTTGCGTGTTGGTTTACTACATTTACATTACTTGACAACAACGCTAACAAAATTTAGTATTTCAATTTAATAAATTGTTATTTCGCAAACTTCTTATTTCCTGCTGAATTCTAACTTTTCAGAATTGTCAAATACCCTTTGGGGTATATTAAATAATGGATCCCGAATAGTGAACGATTTTAGTTGAAAATAAGAAGTTTTAGTTCGTGCTATTTTATGAACGCCTGTTAACGGAATGACTGAAGTTATTTTATCCGACTGCCGCCAGAAGGATGGTTATTTTATAATGCAATGCAGTTATTAAAGTGATCAAAAGTGGCATAACGGACGTAAAGTGGGTAACATAAAACACCACAAATTTTAATGATTTTTTCAGCTGGCGAACGACAAAAAGGTATCTCTAAGTATCGAACAATTCAACATTTAGGCTTTATATTATTATTTGCGGTAAAATTGGTCAGCTAAATTAAACACAATGGGCGCCACAAAACTCGTTTTCACCATCTAGTATGTTAAGACATTGTGTTGTCAATATGTAGAGCGGTAGCAAGCAACATATCGGCCTGAATCTACATTGTCTGTCAGCCTCCGCTACACGCCTCGGAGTAAACAATAGTCAGCCTGCGGTTTCACCATTTTCGACAACACGTTTCGTCAACAGCTATCGCTAGCGTTTCTGTATTTAGCATTCCATGTGTGTTTTTTTTGTCGCCGTTAATTGTGATTCTCAACGCATACTGGCGGCTTATTTAGTTATGCTTTTGTCACCATCACGGTATTGTTCGTCCCCCACAATGCGAGCCTCTTTGTCTTGGCCAAGGTCACGCAGGTGTGACTCATGGGCTACTCATACCATACTTTTATATCAAGACTCGCCGCAATTTTACAAATGACATCGCCAAATTCCATCTGCGCGAATGTCAGCTCTATTCCATCGAACAACGAAGCATTACGTTGCGAACCGCCATCTGTCGTATGCAAATTAGGGTTGTTCGCACACACATCGTAGCCACGAGGAAAATAAAACAAAGCGCCATTTACGAAGGCTGTTGTTTTATCTGTAAGGCACCAGTAATTGCCTAGTGAAACTTGTGCTGAATATCAATAAGGTGTTTTTATATTTTTTCAATTTAAGTATGTGTCGTGGGTACGTGCGTGTATTTTCTGTGGCTCATTTGCACTTGTCGATAGTAGGTTTGGTGTCCACATGTTCAGTTTGTTTTAATCAATTTCTGTTTCTGTGATGTATGGTTTTTGTGTCGACGACTTCATTGAGACTTTGGCTCTATCGTCGTTTTTTCGGACGAGTTGATTGTCAAACGGTTTAACTGTTGCGACGGCAGATTGATCATACGCGGCAACAGCTTTAGCGTGACGCCTTCATTTCACTGCATGGTCTTTCGATTACTCAACACCAATTTCGTTTTCCCCACCTCTGTCTCGTATCCCGCACGTGTAATCGAGGCGAGCGTACGGCGCGGCGTACACGCGTGACCCTATTTCATTGAACTAGCGAGCGTTGGAGCGAACGTTCTCAGTGGCGTTTAGAGGGGAGCCTGGGCCCCTTCACGTCACTCAACTGGGCTAAGGTCGGCCAACGACCGGCCAGACCTGTCCGCAACCCCACCAGCCACTCTAGACCTTCAACCGAGCACATAACTCGACAAACCCCCTTAAATCAAGCGAGAGGCAACAACCAGCGCGTGTCTTGTTATAACGGTCCCACGAAGGATAGTGACTGGTATTTTTGAAGTGCGTGGAATGGACGTGAAAGGAACCGAGTGCAGCAAAAGAGAAAGGAGAGCTGCTCGAACGGTTAAGCTGGTCATAACATTTGTTTTCGGAAGCCTTTAATTAGAAACTTGCCGCCATCTTTATGCTCCCAAATCTTAACGGTTTATGGGCATGTTGACTTTGTATCCGGATGTTGTTGTCAAAGTGACTGTTGTCCGGGTTTTCCCTCGAGCAAGTGGCAACTTCGATTGATATTTCCCCAATATTCCTTTCTTCCTCAAAATTTTAAAAACGTATTTTTTGACCATGGATTCACTAGAAACAGTGATTCCAACAGCAACCTGTGTTTCGTCAAGTCTAAGAAGTAGTGCACTAACGGGTTTCCAAGAACGCCGAGCATTGTCGTGTCATACAATCCTTTTGTTTTCGTGACGGACAAGACACGTCGCCGGCACAGGCTAAGTGGCTTCTATGAATACAGGCATCACGCAGTCGTTAATGCTAAACACCGAATTACATCACCCCAAACTACAATAACTGTATCTTAGATCACGAAAACACGAAAACTATTTGAATTTTCTTACTAGTAGTCCGAGAACTTTCTTCAAAGTACCTTCCCTTAAGAACTGTATCAGAAGCATTGGAAAAGGCTGTTTGATACTTATTAGCATTATAAAAAAAAAAGGAAGCCTTTGAGTCTGTGAAAGGATTTTTATTTGACCCAATCTAGAAAACATTGTTCGTCAGGTACCGTATCGTCATTTTCGACGACTGACGTTTTCTTCTCGATCTGTTCAAAATGTTCAAATGCGTTTTAACTCCCGTATATAAAATATTCAAAGCTGGCGTAGGTACCTGTGTAAAGGCTTGAGCGTAAGTGTTATGCGTTGCCTTGTTTCGGGCAATGAGGTAAGGTGAAACAGCTGGTTACGTTGGCGCGGACGTGTCCGCTGCGCGAGGCCAGGCTGGTGCTGCGGAGCCAGGGCTGTCGCATTGATGCAGTGAACAAGAAGCTGAGAATTAGTGACATACAGATTTTGAAAATAACTTAAAGTCGTGTATTTTAGAGCGTTTAGAGCTTTCCAGCGCACTTGGCACCAATCTACGCGACACGCGTTAACTCGCTACGTAGCACAGTGCGTCTCGTTCTAACTAGCTCAGTAAGAGAGAGACGCACTAACTTACGTAACGAGTTAACGCGTATCGAGAAGATTTGTGCTTGGTGCACAGGTCTCAGGTTTACGGGAACACTGGGATGACAAGTATAACAACAGCCGTGGGCTAACAGTAAAAAAAATACTATCCAATTTTGATTGTCTACTCGTACGTTACTTCTTTGATTTTCCTGGTCTGTCATTGTTCTCCATAAAATTAGATAAGGGGATTATCAATAGATTTAATTTTTATAAGTTTCTGCTTTGAGCATAGCATCTAGTTCTGAAGCTGATGCTAGTTGACATATTTTTCATTTCGTCATCATTTGATTAAGACAAAGAATCAATTCGAAATACTGTAGATTAGGTAAGTTTAAGAAACGTAGATAGTTTTCGAACGCGAATGTCGTCAAGCATTGCGCATCTTTCATCAGCAGTGTATACGTTGTTTTCTCTCAGGTAATTCTTGCTAAGTTTTGGGTTACCTACATGAACGCTGGATTATGAACGGTGTTGTATTTTACAAGTGTATGAGCCCTTCTACGAGTTTGATTTCCAGGGCTTGGTAAACCGGCATTTACTGAAGAATTGTCGCAAGAAAGTCTGCCGTCACGCTACAGAAATGTTTTGTATGCGTACTTATGTTTTGCGATATCGCTATTGCATCTTTGATTTCTATTTACAAAAAGTCGATGCTAGCTTCACGTATGATTCAAAAACCAAAACGTATGTTTTATTAGGAGGAGGAGGAAATTTATTAGGAGTATTATACCTTAGTGATAACTTTGAAGGAGCAGCCCTGTGCGCGAGGGCATCGACCCGATGCGTCGTGACGTAAGCAGCAACTTTCTAACCGAGACGTCAGCGCAGCGGCATTTTGGTTAAGGCCGCGCCGTGGCCGCAGCTCGCCGAAGTCGGCCGTTGCTCCCGGATGGCGTTTGTTTTGGTACAACTCTAACCTTATCTATAATTGCTCAAGTCTCTGTGAATTTGTCATTGTTGACTGTTGCTATGGCCTTATCAAGTGTGACTATTAAAAAAAAATCTCGCATGACTCGTGACGATAGCGAAACGTTAGCTTCAGTTGAAAAATATCACCTTCTTATTGTTTTTTTTGAAGTGACATATTGTTCTAGACATAAAGATAAAGTCAATTAAACCGGAGTTGTTGAATCGTATTACGAATCGAGGACAGCGGTACGTGACCGCCGGACCGTCCACTATACGTCACGGACGTAATGGAGTGACATCGATAGAACGTCACGATTATTTTAGAATTTTAAAGTATCCATGGAGCCATGGACGTGTAATCTTGAATAAGATGGGACGGTGACTGTACAAGTTATCCAGGGAAAAGTTATTTCGATGGCTCATCTACATGTAAATTCTTCTGAAATCGTTTTACTTTTAATGAGGGTATTGAGATAAAGATAATGTCTTCTCTGATCTCAATTCCTACCGTCTGAAAGGTGTAGATCGTTTTCTCAATAATTGAAACGAAAATATTCTTTAATGTGGTGCATGGGACGGGATCACTATTCACACTACAACCTCTCTTAACCTGGATGGGTATTCTATAGGCCAATAACCTTCCACTAGCCAAAAGGACAGTGAGTCCAATATTTGTTATGAAAACTCCAGTCATATAGTGTGTTCTTTGAAGTAATGTTCTTAGCAAAATATTGTTTTATTTCTTTTTCTAATTGTCTCAAGATATTAATAAATCTTTTAGATTCCGTTGCGTTCCGATAGCTCAAGTCTTTAAAACGCGCTTTACTTTCGTTATGAAATCATGCACAAACTGTTCTTACTGACCAGTGCTTATCTTGCTGCGTTCTAAATTAAGATGGCGAGCTCAAGTGGAACATTTTCAATTAGGATTAACTGCGTACAATTCGTTCCAGGCCTGCGGTTCCGACTCAATGAGTTGTAATTCTAACTTTAGAAATAATACCTATCGATATTTTCTAAGTACTACTTGGAAGAAATGTAGAACAGCCGCTACAAGATATATCGGAGCTGACTACGTTGAAACACGTGGACAGTGTTCAGTGAAATGTAATGAAAACGTTTATTCTAAAGGCAGTTGGGGTTCCTGATGGCGCTTTGACAATCGTTGATTTATTACGGGTAAAACAAACTAATGTTTTCTGCAACTGAATAATCTACAACTGTACCAAACTACTTTTAGTTTTCATTTCACTGATGGGCAGTTCTTCCTCAGCCATCTTTGATCAAAGCCTTAGGCTACCCAATATAAATTAAACTTATGACGTTAAAGTATTTTTATTTCGTTTTAGGCCGATTATTCCCAACAGCAGTAAACTTCTGGAGGGATCAATCAATTCGCCTTTGTATTTACATCACTCTATTTTTTTTTGTTGGGGGCGGATCTATAAAAAGGTTTTTTTGTTGGAGTCCAGGGCCCTATAGATATTCCTATTCCTATTTAAGTCAATTGCCAATATTGTGAATAAAAAACTAGCAATTAGTTGATGAATTAGGCAGGCCCTCAAGCAATATTAACCTAGGCCCTCACAAACTCGCGGTCAGCCCCTGCTTTTTGTCATATATACAAAACAGTTACATACATACCAACAAGCTCGGCACGACTACGACAGAACGTGTTAATCGATGATGCGGCCGTCGCGTGTCGCAAGTTGCATCCCTCGCATCTGGGTCGACGAACGGTGCGCCTGACTTTCTTTTACCGCCCACGTCAGCGATGCGCCCGCGCCGCCGCGCCGCCGCGCCGCCGCAGTGAATCAGCCTCTCGAGATTTCCAATTCGGAATCGGGTTTTGGAACGATGATGGAACGTGGTTAGACGGGTTGTGGTTTTATGGGAGGTTTTTTGGTTATACATAAAGTTCAGGCTTTAAAATAAAATCTATCCGTCACTGCTATAAACAGACTTTATAACGATCAAGCGAATAGGTCGATTCCAATGCAGTTTTTAATTGAATATGGTGATTTCGGCGGAGCAGAGGGTATGACATTTTAAAATAATCAGGAGCATTTTTTAATGTTTATTAAATGGCGTGATGAAAAATGAATTATTAGCCATTGACTTAATCATCAATTTAACAACATCGTTAGCCCATGTCTAGGCAGTCTCAAATGAAAAAGAAACCAGAAAAACAAGCTGTACGGTAGCTAATAATACCTAAGTATCAAAACGAGTTACAAAACATTATAAAGCCACATTATATAATCACACTCTTTAAACATTCTCAAAATATTATAAAACTAGCAATTATCTAATGTGTTTAACAACTTGTTTGTCTTACTCGAGTATATTAATGACTCTATAATTATTCGGTGACGTAGTGTCATCATGTGATATAACTTTAGATAAAGACCGCACACACCCGAATCCGAGGGACTTATAGTCTCAATAGAGGCCTCTGCTAGAGCTATAATCCGTATAGAGAAAGATCGTCACCTCTTTCCCATAGAACTCTAACGGCCGGTTCCTATATTCATACAGCGAATCATTTGGCCTACCAGCTGTAAAATTTTGACAGACTTACTGTGGAAAACGTGTCAAAATTTAATAGTTATCACTTTGTCCACCTTAGCACAAACCTTAGTAACCTTTTTTTCTTTGTCATAATTGCAAAGGTCTTAACATGTCAATCAATAGTCGCAAGTCCTGGGGCTATACACAAAACTTTTGTATGAGAAACTTTACTATTATGTCCAACTAGTGGACGCCCGCGACTTCGATCGCGTGGAATTAGTAGCCTATGTCCGTCAGGGATCGTGTAGCGTTGTTTTAGTGAAATAATTTTTGGAATCGCTACTCTATCAGTACTTCCAAAGATTACCCCTACATACAAACAAATAAACAAACTTTACCTCTTTATTAAATTAGTGTAGAAGAGTAGATTAGTGTTGTATTTTTTGGTGGTATAGGGCTGGGCTTTCCGAAAGTTTTGAAACATGCTATGTTCTCTCCAGGTGCTAAAGTATGCTATAATATGTTTTATGCCTGTGCGTCTATCTATGCTTGATTGTCGTGATACAATGTTTGATTGTGTCGCGACAAGAGTAGCGTTTGTCGCGCGTCAATATTTGCCCCGCGAATGCCGACGGGCTTAGTGACGCGGAGGCTGTTAATCATCAGCTCGCCTCGTGCTCGACAATGTTTGCAACGTTCTGGTGTTTTCGCCATTACTATGGCCTAGGCCTGCGACTTCGTTCGGGTACATTTTGGATTAGGTACGTACCTACTAACTTCCACTCCCCTTTTAACCCGCTTATAATTCCTAGATTCACTTATTTTATTTTGCGTTACTTTGCGGAGGTCCATATCTACAAACTGGAACAATATACTTGGCTACTCCGCGAACCCAGTATTGTGTACTTGCACTACAGCTGCGTCTGTGTGATTTATTTTATCATGCTGAAACCCATCCTCCTCCGCTAATAAAGTTAATCCGCCAGTAGCGAGCTTTGAATTGTGTGAGTACGTTTCGTTTTTCAAGAGTTGAGGCTGTGCTGGTCTGATGTTGAGGCGTTGTTGTGTGAGTTGTACTTAAGAGCAGTGTGAACCCAGCGCTCTCCATACAAACAGCGATAACGTTTTCCACCCTCTAAGCCTTAACCTATATAGCCATGATTTTTTTGTATGTTATATCATTATACCCTTGAACTAATAATAAGTTGCCCTCTCGTCAAAAGTTGCTGTGCCCGACAGGGTCCACGATGAACACATAGCTTAAGTTAACACCTGTAACATACACATTGTGGAAAAGCAATAAAATATTGAGTATTGAACTAGGTTTGTATGTTTTAATATTTTAAATAATCTTAAAAGGTTAAAAAATATTGTCATTTTTGTCTTTTGTATGAATCTCCTGAAATGCAAATATTGTCAAATCTATCATGAATAATCAAAACATACAAACCTAGTTCTAAGGCATAATGGCAACATACTAAAAAAATATTGCCATAGGTTAAGGTTTAGAGGGCGGAAAACGTTATTGCCGTTTGTATGGGGAGCGCTTTTAGGCCTGGGTTCACACTCCTCTTAAGACTTGGTAGCTCATGTTGGGGCTGCTGCAAAGTATAGCATGTGACATATGATATGGTATAAATTAAATACATGCCTATTGACTGTCACTTATCGAGCAATCATTGTAAACCTTGAATCCAATCTATTAACGCGACACGTTATCAAATGGGATGTGTTGTCGATTTGAAAGTCATCAAATTGGATAATACCGGTTTGAGCCAGAAATTCGTACGTGGATTATCTGTTGTCTGTTTAGGACCTAATCCGCTGTTACTATAAAGTGTGGTTATAAAGTTTAGTAAAGTTACATGAACTGCTCACACGTCAGGCGTGAGGTCGAGGCTTTGTCGAAGGTTCCAATCTTTATTAGTGGCTTTGGCAAGCGAGGTGTGTTTTGAGTTGAAGTTAAATTTCACTGCTATAATATACAATGACAACACCGACAAAATTAGCGTAATGGCAGGACTCGAACCTGCAACATTAGCATTCCGTGCCTTGCGTTTTCCAGTTTCGCCACATTACCACTACCATACCTTGCGAATTTTTCAATGTGTTACGTTTTTTTGCGGTTATTATATTATTGTTTTTTTAAGGTATAACTACCCTCGGTGTCATCTATGAGAAACTTAATCAAGTTATCTCATTCAACTTGGTCAGTTGTGAATGCCCGTTAGCTGACGAGAGATTGCACCATTTGTTGTTAAATTTTTGTAATCGAAATTTACCAATTAATTTAAATTTAATCTGCATGTATGAAAAATAAAAAATTGAACGAAAGTAAATTTCGATTACAATTATTTTTTGAGTTGTTTACTTCACATCAATTTACACTTAGAACTGAATGCATAGTCGAATGCATTCAACCTTGAACCCTGTCGCACTGAGGTGACGTATTGAGTGCGACATCACTTAAGTTTGAGTGATGCGCCAGCGCATTGCGCCACATGCGCCTGGCCGACATTGGTCGATGCTATTGTTCGATAGAAAAAATGATGGTCAAGCAGGTCAAGTTCTTTCGGTAATCGATTTGATCGAAGCGACTAGTCGGATCGTCGCGGGAAATAGCCGAAAGAGAAGATGCGACGGACTCGTTTTTTTACAAGTTTTTTATGTAACTTGCTTTATTAGTTAGTGTGTGAGTCAAGTCAATTCGGATGTTTCCAAATTTGGTACCTATGTGCATGACAATGCTATGGGAAACTAACGTCAACAAAAAACTTGTTTTAATTTTACAGCCAGCGACTGAAGTTACTGAAACAGCAGTCGTTTCTTTGCCTTCTTCGACTGCATGACGTGAACTTATGCTGACGACTGTATAATATGTAGCTTTACTTACTGACACTCATTATTTATTTATGTATTATTTTTATTAGCTAGAATCTCGCACTGCTGGGCAAAAGTCTTCCTGTTACCCTTGGAAAAAACTCGATTACAAAAAAAACCTTAGCGTTATTTTTTCGGAATTCCGAATCGCTGACTGAACGGTCGGTAACTGCAGAACGTATTAACAATTTAATTAGGGCCCTACTACGTAACACGTGAAACACGAATACGCCAGCGTCAAGTTCATTCAATTCGATAAAAACAACAACAATTATCCCAGTATCTGGCAATCTTATGCAAATGTAAAGGCGCGTTCACACGAGTGCAGCGGAGCGCGGCGGCGGCGTCACGCGCCGTGACGTCGCGCTCGGCCGCGCGGCCCGTTCGCCGGCACGATGACTCGCATTCGCTCGTTTATTGGTCATTTTTTATCGCAACCCACGCTATTACGGTCGGAGATCTCGCTTTTTAAACCCGCAAGCTCGCCAAGTTTTTACATTGTTAATTGTTATCTCGCGCTGTACCTATACGCGTTCCCGTCCATACCCATTTGTGTTAGTAAAAATGCTGTCGCTTCAACATTCGCGTATTATGTAAGTTACCTAAACTTCATAGTGCGTGAATACTGATATTATAATTATGATGAACATTGCACGCTATTCACTCGCCTTCACACTTTTATGATTATACAGACGTAGCTATTAGCATAAGGAATATGATATGCAAGGTTCTAGTACGAAATTCTTGATAATTAGACTTAATTACCGAGAGTAGCCGAGCGTGACCCGCGTGTGAAGACGCTGGAATAGAATATATCCCACGGTCCGGTTGTGTTTCGAAACGCCTTTGTTCCGCAGCAGTATTCTGCTACGCCGAAATTAATTAATAACGCATTCGCAGACAGCTTGACATAAATACCCTAACACCCGTTGCAAATAAAACAATAGTACAGTAAAAAAAAGCCTTTTCTATGAGAAGCTGGATGCTTGCTAACAGTTCATAAGTGATGTTACACAATCCATATGTTAAAGGCCTTGCTTTCTTGACATAACCATTTAGCGTGCCATAAATAAATTCTACAGCCACATCCCAGACGCAAATGTGAGAACGAACGTGTGCCGGCCGGGCGTGTCTAGAAAGCGCGTCGTTCACGCTTGGTCCGCGGAGCGCGACGCGACGTGCACGCCACTGACCGAGAGTCGTCGGCGCGTGACACGTGTGGAAACGCCTTTATAGCGCCTTTCCTTATACATTATCTTGGACTTCTTTTTTTAATTACGTTTTTGTGGTAATCGTTTATTCTTAGAGCGTATACGATGATGAACGTTAAATTGTTTCAAGCAGACTTACAGTCGCATAGCATTAAGAGTAAAAGATACGCCGAATATGGAATTTTAGAAATCCTATTATTAAGGTAGTTAAAATGGGGGTGGAAGTCAGTATGTAGTCCTAAATCTACGCGGACGAAGTCGCGGGCAAACCCACTGCTGGACATAGACTTTCCCCAAGGATCTCAACGAAGGTTGGTTCTGTGCTGCTCGCATCCATCCCCCTTCGAAGTCCTGCGATTTAAAACAAGGCTACACAGTACATACAAAGGAGTGACATGAAAAATATGTCGATAGACAGCTGTTTTAACGTGCGTACCTATAGAACACTGGTTTCGCGGAGTAGCAAGGTAGTTTGTTAAAGGGTATACTGCCAAATTTAAACACCGAACTCCGTGTCGAGTTACTTACGGTTCGTATTACCGGTCTTTTTTTGGGAAACTAGCGCGGTACTATAATTTTCCCATCGGCACTAAGTGCCCCTCCATAAAAGGGTAGACGTGTGAGGGAGAGGGGGACAGGGACAAGTGCCACAGAGCAGAGATGACAGCGAGCGCACTTTATTCCAACCGTTACAATGAATAAATTCTTATGTTTTCGTGGCTTGTAGACAAAATGAAACAATTTTAACGGGCTATATATAGTCCCTTAACATGAACATAAGACCTGAAAAGGGCTCGAAAAGTTAGGAATTAGATTTGTTACAATATACGCGATATGAACCATTAAAATTGTTTCATTTTAAAAACCTACAAATGTTAATGCTCGTCATCAGTCGGAATGCTCGTCCACTGTTGAATAGACCAGAACAAACGGTCTCAAGTCTTCCGCATTCAACCATAACCCAGCGACTTTGACCAGCTCTCACCTTGGGAAGGCCTTCCAAAGTCAAAATCAAGCATATTTTTTCTTTGAATGCGAATTATGAAATCAGGTTTTAAAATAAACGTATCAAAATCCACCCAGCGGGTAGCAGGGCGCAATGCTGAAGAAAATAAAGCCGGCTGGCGCCGGACGTATCTTTGTCGCTTTAACTAGTTTCTATCTAATGACAATATACGTGAGTCGTCGCACAGAACGCGTCACGGTCACGCCGCCGCCGCGCCCGATATTTAATAAAACCTTATCTTAACACCTAAGTCGTACCAGCAGCCCCAGCAGGGCAATTCTGGTGCCAGTAGAGATGAAATCACAGTCGAGATGTGTCAAAAAAAACTGTCAGAGCCCTATGAAATCTGTCACTTTTTGACATCGTTCGAGCTGGAGATGAATTTCGATTGATGCGAGAAATGGGGGCCAGCAGTAGTGCGGAAACGTCTTCTTAACTAGAAACCTGCCTAGATAACAACCGAAAGCACTAAACAAAATCTGGCATGTTTTAAAAACTGAATGGCAACAAAGGGACAAAAATATAAAGTGACAGCGCTGCGGTCACAGCTCGGTTTACTCAGGCGCATCTGCCCGCGCGGCCTTCGCGCGACGCGCCGGGAATACCGGCCAGGGACGGACTAGGGGACATTGAAGAGGTAAATTCTATACGAGATTCCAAAATCCTCGAAATTCTTGCTTGTTTGTACTTCTGGTATCAACAGACGTAGGTATTCTTATTGCTAACAATAAAATACCCATTAGTTAGTTTCTGAATACACAACATTCACGTACGACTATTTAATGTACTTTTGACGCGTAAAACGGCCAATAAAATAGTTTCATTCAGTACTAGGGCGAACGGTATATGAGCCACCCACAGGATGGTTATCGCGGCGGCGTCGGCGAGCCAATCACCACCCACGCCCATCCGTCAGTGTATCAGCTCGATAATAGTGTTGGCACGCGACTCTAAACATTCACCTAAACAGTCAAGTCCACTATTAGGGAAAATCCCATTTAGAACGGAGCTGTTGAACGAATTTAAAGATTTAAGAATTCCAGTCATGCCATCCCAATGGGTCAGAATGAAATCTGATGTAGCGGTAGACCTCGGCGTAGATGGCGAGACGAGCTTCATATCTTTCACAAAGACTGGTGGACTGCAACAAATTAAAACATTCTAAAGGAAATTCGTACTTAGATGTGGTGACGCTGGCAAATGATATAACTATTCGCGGTTATAGTTGTGTTTATTCTGGCCCTTGTTAACTAACAATACGCTATAATTCTAATAGTATATTAGAGTGTGCGTGTGGCGCTGTACACTACACAGATCTGCTCGTAATATGTCGTATTTTAACATTCAAACACGTGAGTGATTTTGCTTTTTCTTTATTTGGAAGACCTGTACGTACGAGCTCAACACGTGCGGCTTATTCATAATTTACTACTAAAATATTGTTTTTCGACCTCACTGGTAATTACGAGCGTAACATAGAATAAGCGACTAAATATTCAACGACGAAAACAAGTATTTAATTAATACGCCTGACGTTGAACAATCCGAAAACTACTTAAAACTTTGTGATTTATCCCTCCCCGGCTCGGCGCGTCAGACAAATAATATGAACTTTTCCAAAAGAATTACACCAACTTATTTTCTTAGATGTTACTGCTTTTGTAAGATACTAAATCAAAGAAAACTTGTCAGGAAGCTGGACGACTGCTGGACGAGTGTAGTATAATAAAAATGGCGACGGGAATTAACCACCTACTTTTTACCGAACTATGACCGGATATGTCACATCCCAACTAACCAAGACATCAAAAACAAGTTAATTAGAAGCGCAATCCGAAACGCGACTCGTCATCGCACGATCTGATCACATGTCATCGACACGAATGTCATCACGCACCGCATTAACACAAATATCCCTGGTAATTGGACATTCGTTTGCTCGGGCATAGAACCGCAAGCTTATTTACTATTTGCCATGTAAATGTTGCCAAGAAACGCTGATTTGCGTCAGTTGTTATGCATGCTATTTAGCGGGTCGACGCGAACTAGCCTAACTTCTCTTGCAAATGGTTTTTTGCGTCAATCGTAATGAATATTCAACGCGCCACTGTCATCATGCGCTAGAATATTTCAAAACATACTTTCACGAGGGCACTGCCTTTGGTTTGACATCAGCAAATGCCTCATTGTCTTCTTAACTAAACAACGTTAGCCTAACCTCAATTGTTACGTTTAGACAGGAGAAATTTGCATAAACCTTCATCTTTAATCAGTAAGCGTTCAACGAACTGTACCACCATCTCCACTTCACTGTTTGTCATATGTGTTTGTTCTAACAACACAAGCATATGTCTACTTAGTTTTTGGAATAAATCAACGTCATAGTCTTTAATTTTCGTTAAACCTCTCGACTATTTCTGAATTCGCCCCTGCTGTACGCTCGACACGCTCCGCACAGCAATGACGTAGCGTCGCTACGTTTCGCGACTGGCAACATTGCACCCGCAACGCTTACTGATGAGGCCAGGGTCTGAATGCCGATGGCTGTGCCTACGTGGTCCTTGGTACGCGCCCGGCGTGCGCGATGCCTCCGGATGATGGATGGTGCTGTAACGAGACCCGGCCGGAATACGAGGCGTTGTGAAATTTGGAATAGATTAAGCGTTTAGATGAATTTAAGATAGGAAACTCGTTTTGACACTTTTGATTTCAATCAAGTCAAGGTGCGGACCAGAATTTAAGTGTGTTAAAATTGTACCATGGATTATTAGTAGTGGTATGTTTAGAGAAACTTTTGCGATTTTTTTCACTGGTACTAAAACAAACTCGCAATAGTTCCTTTGAAGGTGGTGCCAAACGAACTGTTGCGATAACTCTACTATTAGGTCTAACATAAAAAATACTGGAAACTACTATTACTATAATTAATTCATTTATGCGTCACTTTGCGTAGGTCCATATCAACAAATTAGAACAGATTACCTATAATATTGGTTTCGCGAAGTAGCAAGATAATTTGTTCCAATTTGTCAACCATCATTCATTATTACAATTTGTTTACACCAATTGTGTTAATGACCATTGCTTCCAATCATGAAGTTATTTTTGGTAAAAGTTTTCAAACGCATTCATATTTACTGCAATTAAACATATTTACATTTAATATACACATTGTAGTTATGGATAGCATTCTAACATGATTATCTATCTAATTGGCGCTGTTGAAGCATAGATTTAGATTTGGCATAGTAACAAGCGCCATTGCAAAATATCATTTACAATCAGATAAAAACAAAAAAGTCGGTTATCAGATCAACTTTGTCATTCTGAAAGCAGAAACTAAAAGGAAACCAGTAAAAATTCTGTTATTTTGAGGATAATCTAATTTAGAAAATATGGGCAACATTTTCATGCACTCAAAACATTGATAAAACTGACTGTGGCAATGATAAGTTTGATAAGGCCTGTCGTCTTTTGGTTCGCTGTTGACTATCATAAAATCCGTAATATCACTCAGACAGATTGAATCGATGATGTCTCACTTGTGATTTTTATTGCCCGATGTTGATTGAGGGGAAATGCTGGCGGCTTTTTCTCCATAGAAACACTTTCGCCTATTTCCTCCCTGTCTAGGAGTCTAGAAGAATGTTTTTTTACAGTATATATCGTTAAATCGTAGGCATGTCATTATGTATTTTTTTTTATCCAAAACGTAAAGTAAAAAATCATAATTCTACATCCAGAACTAACGGAAAATTGGGAGAAATCGAAATATATATGGGATATATTAGTTTGCTTACAATCGTGACAAGCCTTCCTTGTTTCTCAAAAGTCCGATTGACATCAATGATACCTCATTAAATATCCATAAATGTCATCCTCAAATAAAAACTAGCACCGATTCGAATTCATCCCTTCGGGAACAACAGTAAATAATTTACTGCGGGCAGGTGAAATCTTCCACGTTGACCCTGTTCCCACGATCCCAGCAAAAAGTTACCTGACAGCGTCATCCCTACCCTACTAACAAGGTTACCTTCCTGACCTTGAAGACAGCTGCTCGCCAGATGGCAACAATCGCCAACTGTCAAGGGTTGCGCCGGAAAGGCTCTAAAAAATTGGAAAGGGTTCAAAGCTGAGATACTATCGTGTCGTGTTATTATGTTTCAACCTTTTATACATTCGTAGAAAGTCGTCAACATACAGAGCACATTTTGTATTAGTATAGTATGAATATTGGAAATGGTCAATGGGTTCTCAATCTCAAATTCTTAATGTAGCTAGTCAAATGGAATTAAACTTAATGAGAAAACCATGTCTCTCTAAGCCTTAGCTGTTCATTAAAGATTATGACAGAGGCTTTTTAGTGTTCCAGAAAGGCTCGATGTGGGACGCTTGTGTGCTATTTCCAAACCCGAAAAGTAACCCTGCACAATGACTATTCCCTTCCTTTACATTTCCTGGAAGTGGACGAAATATAGTTGGTTATCTGCTTGTTGTCGTTTTTGCTTTTAAAGTTCCATTGAAAGTCACTTTAAGATATAACTTCAGCGAATTGATATTCCTGTTTTACCGGTAAAAATTTCATCTGCTGAATTATACATATCACCGTTGCCGCGTTGCTACTACATGAACGAGTACATAACACTTCAATTTTTATTTTTACATTAGTTACTTCATGAGTTGCTTTATCACACACGCAATTCCATGTATGTAAATAAATCTGTTTCATTTTCATCAAGTTCGAGTTGTTTATTTCAAGTCACGATAAGCAGAAATCTTTATCTTGAATAGTGACCAGTCATAAGCCGTTAATAATATGTCTAAGGTTATACTCTGTATGCTATTGCGTATTTCACTAATCGTTGCAAAGATAAATGATCTTGCTGACATATACATAAACTATTATTAACTATCATGATTAAGGCATAAGATAAAATAGCCATGAACCATGATGTGTGCGTTGCGTGTACGGAAAAAAATCTCGTATTCACATTGACCTTTTTATATAAATAGTAATTGAATTGAGACCTTTACTTGAGAGTGTCAAAGGTGACGCTACTTTTGGTATTGTACTTGATAACCGGACGATAATTAATAAAGACATTGAACTATTCGGTACACGTTCACTTGCAGTCAAGTGCCACTTCGAATATTACGCTGAGTTAATTAAGGTTGTTAAAGATCAAATATCTAATTTGAAATATGAACTGACACTGAAATTCTGGTCAAGCTTTCAGTTGGTGCGAGTAAAGCGTTACACGCTGCAGCTTCCTGTTACCTCAATAGCATAATAATGAATGAATGAATGAATGAATGAATGAATGAGTCGTTTATTCACAAGAATATATGGTACATTATCAATCTTAAGGCCAAGATGGCAAACAGTGCTTCCCACAATATATTCAGCCAAGGTTAGCATGTGAAAATTTTGTCTTAAAAAATAAAGCGAGTAAAAGCAAGTAAAAGCAATTTCAACCATATGACATTCCATTTCAAAATAATTTCATTAGTCAATACATAACATGTCAAAATTTTTAAATATTAAGTAAAGCAAAATCAATAAAAACAGAGATAAAAAGGAAATGAGAGAATTAAACTATTATAAATAACATTTCAAATCAAAATAATATCATTATTCTATACATAGCATGTCAAAATTTAAAATAATAATAAAAAAAAAATAAGTAAAGCAATATCACTAAAAACAAAGAAAGCAAATGAGCAAATTAAACTAAATAAACATTTCATTTTAAGTAATATCATAAGTTTGTATATACAGGTGTCAAAATTTTAAGTTTAAAATAAAAGTAAAACAGTCTCATCAAAACAGAAGTATCATTAAAACAAATATCAACGGCATTAGTAAAGCAAAATAGAACATGTACACTTAAATTCAGTCTAGATGCAGAAGAAAACAAAATAAAATAGATATATTCCGTAGTAATATTCAGTAGTAGTGCTTTTTGTCCATGTTCATGATTCAAACAATAAGGACAGTAGGTACATCTTATAAAATTTTGCTGCGCTCTTCTCCAAGTTGTCTGTTTATCTGTTTACCTGACCTTCTAACAACCACTGGCTGATGCAAGCATCCTTGTCTCTTCGTGTCATTACTTTGTACCTAATATTGCATCTTCGTGCATCTCTTTATCTGTGACGCGTGCCGTGATGTAACCATCAGACGTAACTGCTAAAATGAGCCTTAATGCATAAGCGTAAGGTGCTAGTGTGTTGCAACCTGTCACCGTGTCAACGAGGCGCGCGTGAGTGCCCCGGCGTGATACTGATAAAATCACTTAGTCCGAGTTCAGATTTGTAGCTTTTTGGTTTATCGTATCTTCGCGTGTCACCGAAGTGGGTCGAGATGGCTAGTGTGGATACAAAATGCTGCACGCCGTTAAGTTTCTCCTAACGGCACTGTAACACCCTAGCTTATACGTGCCAAATGACTCCATACACCAGAATACTACTAATGTAGACGCAGCCTAACGTGCTTTTACTGGGCACCTTAATATATCAAGGCAAGCAAGTGCAGTGACTTGTTTGGATGACTTGCGTGTTTTTGTGTATAAATTGAGTTGCGCGTGAGCGCCTGTTTGGCAACAGTGAGTGATGATTGTAGGGCCTCTTGCTTCGAGGGGCTTGTTGAGTCGAGGTTAAAACCGTTCTCATTATGACCCTCGTTTATACATGACGTCAACTCATACGTCGCTGCTATTTATTTTCTCGCCGAAGTATTGCGGACTTCGTCGACGGTGACTTAATGCCTTTCAATCAACTGAACTTTATCTCCGTTGTTACCTCATTCATTGTTTTATGTAATGAAGTTGGCTAAGAACTATGTGCTTACTTAGAAATGGACGCTGAGTTCTGCGAAACTATTGGTTTGAACGTCACGTCAGTCGGACAGAGTGAAGCACATGGGGCCGCAACCACGTGACACGGTTTCGCGCAAACAAGGATGTTGGCTCAGGTGCGGTTTACGTAACGCTGTATACAGCGCGCCCTGACGGCAGTTGGACGAATACAGTAGGTTGGATTTTCGCAACGTACGAAACAGTTCTTCAACATACTAACAACTGCTTGCACCTTTTTAACCCCTAATCATTTAGCGAATTGTTGTTCAAAGCATAACATGCTCGAAACATTTTGATAATCTATAGGAAATGATCTGAAAAAACATCTTCTCAGCAGTCTATTTTTCTTTCTTTTTTTTACAAAAGATAAAGATAGTACTTACAGGCTATGTTAGTAGTAAAAGTCAGAAATTAAAAAATGTTATAAACATTAACTCTGGACTCCATATGAATGGAGTTCCAGTGTTTCCAACACGCGCAAGCAGGGTTTTTAAATCCATGAGAATGCTCCTATTGAGACCTCGGACTTAGACTTGGGATACTAAACGAGGGCTTAATTTTATACGTAAAGTAAATGCGGACATTAAGTGTCCCACGACGCCGTTCTCCGCTGTGGCTCACACTCGGTACACAGAGGTTTATTGCGGGCGATAAGTATGAATCACCGGTAACCGTTGGGAAATGTGTAAAAACATACCGTCTCCGTGTTGGTGCAACGCTCCATTTTAACTCAACTAGCAACCAACTGAAATGCACAGGCGTAGAGTTCTCTGTGAGTTGAGTGCTTGTCATGTTTGGAGCTTTTGAGCAAATAAAAATGGTAACCGCCGTGCTTGCAAATAATTTAGTATTAAATTCGGTTCTGGAAATCAATACCAATGTGATTAGCAATTGAGTGGTCAGTGCGATCCCGGGATTGGCCATTCTAAAAAACCAGGGATCGAATCCATCGATCAAATACGATTGCTTTAATAGTAAGTTTTAGAAAGAAATTCTCATTTCGTTCGTTTTCTTCTAAACCTCATGGTGTCTTTAGTGTCTGTGTATTTGCTTTGCGTTATTTAATTTGGGTTCACCCCAAAAACTTGTTTCTTTGTTGTTAAACAATCGTGTGTTCGTGTTCAATAGGTACCTGGAGCAGTAAAGCCCAAACTAAAAGTGAAAGTCGGGTATCGTAAAATGTTAATTTTGTAACAGTTTCATTAACCGTTATCCTTTATTGGGTCCCGGCCACTTTGTCGGCAAATGAATTATAGTTCAAACGTGGTGGCTGGAGCCGCTTGGAATCTAAATTAGAAAGGAAACCCGTATGAAATATTGTGCTGGGGTGCTATTACGTTATCCTAGTTCGAAGATCATACCCTGAAGCTGATAAGTTATATTATTCCGGTTTCATGTGATCGTACTTTTTTATGGTTTAGGTGATCAATAAAGTCGCTAAACAAATATATTTATTAAAATTATACAGGAACACTTATGAATGTCAGAAAATTACCACAGGTTTTAGTAGTAAAATTGTATAGGTTTTTCCTTACATGTATGACTATTTCTAGTATCCATGTACTTACTTATACATTATTAAGACTCTTGACTTGGTATAGTCGACCAAGTAATTGCTTGACCACTTTTGAACCGTATCCCTTTGTAATACTGTCGAAAAGTGACCAAGCAATTTCTTGGTCGACTATACGTATTCACTTTATACGGTTTTTCTCTCTATCAATCAATCAAATCAAAAACGTTTATTTCGCATAGGGGTTAATAAATCAAGGAACAAAAAATTACAATAATAAGTACTTACGAACTAATGTTAGTGCTAACTTTAAAGCGTAGGTTGGTATGTTCTAAATGACAGTGTGGAGCTTCATCCATCGCTGAAGTAATGGCCATGGGTCTATAGTACTATCATTTAGCCGTAACGGATGAACTGATGTCACAGTTTTTTTTACCTCTAACGCCACACAAAGAGGGGTTTGGAGCCTGTCTGTCTGTTGGTCGACCCGCCTGTCTGTGATCTCGTAGATCCGGATTAGGTAAACCATTTTCGACATGTCTTTAGCGATTTCGAGATATTGATGTAACGTTTAAAATTTTTGCATTGTGTAATTTCCAAGATGTCTTGAAGTCAGAAGAAGAAATCTTCCTTATCGACAGACGTTTGTCAAACGTTTTAGCATTGGCATTCTTCGTACACATTAACATTAATTAAGGAAGCGGTTATGCCGCCACATCCCATTTCGTTCGTTTCTTAGAAAATTAACGGGTATTTAAAACGGACAACTTTCGCTTGTCCTTTGTCCTTCAGGACCACAGAAATGTAAATAGTAAGGCAACTATTCAGAACTATTGGCAGTTTACAGAATTTCCTTTGTTCCTTTGTTACTGCTTGTTTTTTTTATGTGTCTCTGTTGGTGTTATTGGTTGTTCGATATAACAAACTAAAATTGGGTCATTGTTTTGTGCCTTACCGTTATTGGAATACTTTCGTTTTTTTAGGGTGCAGTACAATCTTAAGCTACAGTTATTGGTGAAAAAGGACTTGAATTGCGTACTATTAATAACACTATGTAGCAGACAGAAGTATTGTTAGTAAAGAAGATTGTTTAGTCGATTTAAAAAGAAATTGAATTCCGTATGTAGTACAGAACACATGAATTAGGTTAGAAAGGCTATTCACTGTGATTTGTATTGAAACTGCAGTCGCCGATGCATATCGTTCGCACGCGATTCAGGGTGGTGACAGACTTGAGCATTGCCTGAGCGCCTGCACGCCGTCGTCGTTTTTTCCCCATTTGTGAGCTTTGTAACATTCTTTACAATGCTCATTTCAAGTGAATTCTCCAGTCTATTAGCACCCGAAGAGCCGCTATCAGTGTCAGCATATCCTATGAAACTATCATCACTTGTTCGTAATGTATTGGCGACACAACAAATAAGGAAGGTACCTATAACGTAATAAAATTTCCGCATTATCTGTTTGTGGTAAACCTTGCTTTTATTCGTTATCTCGCGCAAACGTTTTATGTCTGAATGTCAGTCCTTGTTATATTTCGTAAAATTTACTGGAAAATATTGTTGAACTGGTGTTTATATTCAGCTTCAGCGCGTGTCTCTCTGACGTCATAGCCTCCGGTCAGTGCCAAGGTTCCAGATACTGTCGGTCACTCCGCAACTCGTAAAAATTCGTTGATAATGTGTGTTATTTATATTTCAAACCTTGAAGGATTGGGAACAAAGACTTGTTATCTGTGGTGCGTTGCTTTGAACATGATGTCACTGTATCTTCGCCGCTTACAACTAAACTGTCGTCCACGTATGTTGACATTCATTTGAATGAAAAATGTATAGACGGAAGGTATTTCGAAGAATCTAATATTCAGTTTCAGTTAATGAAATCTGGACTAAAATTTTATTATGTTTCCAGTCCTAGAAAATAAAACTTAATTGTGTATTTCTATAGAGTATGTGTCTATACAAGATGAGGTAGCTCTCCTGCAACTATTTGAGACGGGTGGCTGATACTAATGGGATGCGGAAAGCAGAAGAATGTGACGCACTTCGGATGAGACCTAAGTATGTCCAGCATTAGATTGCTGAACATAGCTCAAGTAGCTAACAGTCAGCGCTATATAAGCTGTATAGGTGGAGAGGTGATCACCTCTATATAGTTTTTGCGCTACTTGGGAGCCCACTACCAAACCTCCCAACCTCACCAACGAAAACCACATGATGTCGGGGCGACAAGTAAATCATTGTTGTTTAAAAATATTGTGGGAGGGGGAATGAATAAGCAGGTCGAAGGAATCGCAGGCGCTTTCCCAGTCTGAAGGACAGGAAGAGTGGACGGGAATTCGAATCTCCGCTACAGCATAAGCCAAACGTAATACAACATAGGTTCTGCTTGTACGTCGATGTTTATTCACTTGTTTTATCTTTTTGCAAAAAGAAATATTTGACCGTCCAAAGCTCTATGTTCTGTGGAAGGATGACACTACCCCGACCGAGCTGATGCATTCGTAGGCTAAGAGCGAGTACATGGTCTTAGAGTCCTTTTTCCCGTCGTTTTTACACGACAGCAGTACCGCTACAAAAAGTAGTGTGTAGCTTCAGCTTGCATCTTAAACCTACCTAATCGTCGATTAATCATAGTGTTGACATTTCCCGGTATGCTACTAATCAAAGCATGGGTGTGCAAACGGAATGGCATCTTGCTGCTGACGTAACCGGTGATTAACCGGTGCTCGCGACCGGTCCACGCTGATGCCGCCGTTGCTCAATACCGCTGCGCGCTCGCAGATTCTTACCGGTTACTCATACACGAGCTTCTCATGAAAACGGGAGGCAAACTGGAATGAGGGTCACTTGATGGACTTCAATATTCCATCAATCATTTTGCGGAATGATTGATGGAATATTGATGTCCATCAAGTGACCCTCATTCCAAGAAAATCGCGAGTCCGCTGCCGGCCTGTAGATTTTGCCTGGATCCCTGGGCCTCTAGAAATACAGTAGCAAAGAAAGCTACTATTTCACCTCGGTATTCTATGAGAGACCAGAACTACCCCGGTCCAGCAGGCAACAACGGCCTTCATTCTGGCTCAACACCACTTTTGTGGTTCTCAAATGGGAGCACCGATTTGAATGCGGGTTTTTTAATTTAAAAGTCAATTTCAATGCGGCTGAATTAAGCCATGTTGGTGATAAACAGGTAATACCTTGACAAGCTATGTAATAAATTAATTGAAAGTTTGTCTTTGGTAAAGTCATATCCAATATTATATAATTGTCAAGCAGTTGTTACTAACCGAAGCTAAGTGTTCCCGGAATTAAGAGAGAGATAATGAGGCAGACTTCACCATGTTGCTTTACTTCCGAAACCCCTCCTTTTCCTGCGATTTTAAGCCTTGTTTCACGAGGGTACAATCTCGAGAGACATTTCACAGCATTTGCATTCCCTATACTCAAATGTCTGCAGCGTTCCTGCGATTACACGACACCCCGTTCGTGTCACAAAGACGCGGGACTTAATGTCCTGCACTAGTAACACACTTGCGTTTATCGCAAAAGCATTCGCCCCTTTCGCGCACGCTTATTGGGTAGAAAAATATATACATATGTCGCGACAGTCGCGACAAACGCTAGCATGCTAGGGCCTCTGGTGAATACGAGGCTTCATACAGCCTAATCTGACCTTTGAAACGCTATCGAGCTAAGTGAATTAACGCCGTACTATAGATTACGCGTATAAACGGCGGTGGCGGTCGCAAATAGCAAGCGTTGACGTCACGCAGCGCCAATGCCAAGGGCGGGATCTGGATCGATCTCTGCTACAGCTATCTACTAGGATCACTCGAGGCCGTCGTGTACTGTGACAACAAGTCTAACCTCTTTGTGGTTTAAGTTATGCAATTGTATATTTTGCGCTTAGTTGATAAGGCAATACTCGTAAGTACGACACTTATCACCACCTCGCGACAAATTCAGTTACAGACCCCGCCACGGACCCTTGATTGACAGAAAACTGTCGAGTTTCAAGGTGCTGCCAGACTGGAGCATTCACTTGTAACAAAACATCAAGCGTTCGCCGTTATCAAACGTCTGCACGCAGCTCGCTTTTTTTTCCTTTTTACTTTGCGAGCTTTGTAACATTCGTAGAATGCAGATTCCAAGTGAATGCTCTCTATCTAGCACCCTCAGGGCCTCCGCGAAGTCGCGCGGGTGCACACCTATCGAACAATGAGCACTCGTGCGAGTTACCCGCTCCGTGCACCCGCTTCATGCACCCGCGCGACTTAGCGGAGGTCCTTAGCGGTGGTAGTTATACATAGATCGTACTCAAGTTTGAGTTTAGTATACAGATCCAGCATTAAGTATGACGCGCACACATAGCATAGACAAGCCTCACTGCCCGTATGTTCGTGTATATAGTGGAAACTACGCGTATTTTGTATGTCGTTGCCGCCCTAAAGACATTGTTTCACCTAAAGACATGTTATTCTAAGGTCACTGAGCAATCCCTGTGGTAGGGAGAACATTTCGGCAGTACCTATACTTCACTAATGTTTGTATACTGCTCTGACTGTAATTTTCTGTGTAGATATGTTTAGGCCATTATAAATCATTTTGCTACTCCTTGAAACCGATTAATAAGTGTTTTGGGTTTCGCGGAGTAACAAGGTACCTACCTAAATGTTCTAATTAGTTGATATGGACCCCCGCAAAGCAAAGCCTGAATATATTAATTGTTTTAACTTTTTTATTTCTTTCTTCTCTGAGGACTTTTTTATTTCTTTCTTCTCTTAAAATTTCTCAAAGGTGTCTTTAATAAAAAGTAATCAATGTTTTTTCACTTCGCTTGAACTAATTTAGCAAATAACATTAATTGCCATTTGCATGTCTCAATAATGCCATTCACAAAGTTGAGTTTCCGGCATATTACGAATACTTATTTACAGCTTGTTTATCATTAATTGGAATTAATTAATAATCGGACGGAAGGCGAATTTGTTGTTAATCTGAGACGAGGCAAACTGGCAAATAAACCGGTCGCAGTTATTTATATTCGCAACTGTATTATTTAACATTTAATTTGATAAGACGCTATCCGTATAATGAGCTACTGTTCAGAAAACATGTTTCATTTAACGTTTACTATTATGCAAAACTCCGTTGTTAAAATATCCGCTATTATTGAATAGCGATACCTATTCAACTTATAGCTGGGTATATTCAGACACATAAGTGGCCACTGCCCAGGGACCAGGCATTGACTTGAAGTTCCCTCCCCTTGTGATGTCAACCTTCATATAATCCGACAGTTGAACTCGAAAATCAGTTGAGATATCGAAAGTTCCATCGCTAGTTACAATACTATCGGTTGTCGTTGCATCCATTTGACTCGCTTCTACTAGTAATGCTGCCCTCTCGATAACCCTGCTATCGATAGTTGTCCTTGAAAATCAGCCAGGATATCGAAAGAACTGTCGGTAGTTTTGATACTATCGATAATCCTATTAATATCTTGAACGATTATGTGGTCACCGATGGCCGGATTGTCGGTAATTCGGCATTACTAGTAGAAGCCCTCCAAATGCATACATCGTCAATGGCGTAATACAGCGAGTGTTGTCGTAAGTTTCTACGAATAAAAAAAAGAAATAAATATTATTGCTAATCATATGAATAGCTATGTGCAAAAAAAAACATCAAAACATATTATTATACATCCACGAACTACTAAGTATGCCGACTGAAAGAGCTGTTTTTTAAACCCATTATTCTAAACTAGTGCTTCCCAAACTGTCAGACGTATTCTTAGGGGACCACGGAAAAAAGATTTATTTATGTTTTTAAAATTTAAAACTTTAAACAAATGGGGACGTTATACCTATAGGCATTCTCTACCAGTCAACCGTAAAAGAAAAACATTTCATACGGTTTCCCAAACAAAGATACGGTAAAGTTTACGGAAGTAAGTAATTAAAAGAAAAAGACTTCATGCACTTAGCCCAAGACTTCCCAATCCTTTTCAGCTAAATAGTTAGGTTATTAGGCAGGGGTCCACTGCTAAAAAAAAGGTTGGGAACCCCTGTTCTAAACCATCAGTTTCCTCTCGTGACCTCCGTTCTGACAAGCATTTATAGCAAAAAACCTGTCCTGTATTAAATAACACCAAAAATAGAAACCCAATCGTCGACCTAGAGGCCCAAATGACGCCACCATTATGTACTATATTTGACCATGATTTTTTGCCCACGAAGTAAATAAACTGCGAAAATGTTTTTGTGGCAATGGTAAACAGATTTTGCAATATAAATTTTGATTTTACCCATGATATCGGTTAAAAATCGGTTTATTTAGTAACCGTTATTGATTGGTGGGAAAAGAAATGATAGCTTATTTACATGATAAGGTAGCCATAACAGTGAAGAAGTAAACTCCCTTTTCAACATGCTGTATGGTGGAATAGCAGTTAGTCATTAATCAATCAGCTTCTAACCAGACATAAGTTGTATTGGTACCAGAACATGGCAGCCGATTCTAACTAGACCGATCTTTTTTTACCAGCGCCTCGGAAACAAGTTTTTGTCCACATAGACGGGCGAAACCGCCTTTCATTCCACTTGCAAGGACATTTTGTGATGTTGCAACGTTTCTACGGGATTAAAACTAATAATTATTTATTAAGACGGTATTTGAGTAAGGAAAATCAAAACTATATTAGTGGAGTTAAACTTCTAAGTAAGCCAACAGTGGAGGAGAGGAAATGTGGCTCTGGTAACCAATTTGTAAAAAATATTACAACTTCAGCACTAATAACATTGCGCAAGATTTCCGTGAAACACTACGTATCCTACATCTCAACCGGCTTAGAAAAATACAAGCCCCGTCTCAACGTTCTGCACAGTGTTATAATAAACACGTAGTAACAAAAATAAATAAAAGATTTTAAAACTCGTGATTTACAAATGAGTGCCCCATCTGCCAAATGACGTAAGTGCGCGTACGCAACTGCCGTTCAATGGGAGCATATGGTTCCTGTGCCTCAGGCCAACTGGAGAAACCATCAGTTATCGCCTTGGCCTAATGCCATCGACAAATCGTGGCAGATCATTTGAAATCGAGGAGAAGTTATGTGTTTATAACATCTCTGTGATGTTTGCTTGCGTAGTGAGATAGGTAGGTATCTAAAAAGTGTGGATTTTTTTCTTGTATCATCACGAATGCTTAAGATTGCTCTTAAAAAATCACGTGATTGTTAATAATAATTATGGGGTTTGACGTTTAAATAACGATCGAGGAGAATGCCCCTATAACAGCAAAGTAAGTAATACTCGACACAGAAACCAATAAAAAATAAGCACACCATTCCACCGAAACTACGCAAATTTGCGTTAGAAACCGGCGGACCGGCCGGACCGGTAAACAAAGGCAACGCTCGTGTACACGTGTCCGCCACCACCTTGACTCCAGCCGAGCACGCCGACTTCCATCAATGTTTATCCACGCCGCGCCATGACTCATTGTTGTCAGCGATGTCAGCCCCGAATCCGCAGGTGTTTGACAAATTACTATCATTACATTAGATTGCTCTTGGATAATTCAAATCTTCATTTATACTTTATTCCTATTTTTAGACAAACCGTGGAATATTTCAACGACTTGTTTGTGTGTTTTTATTGACTAGACGTACCAATAACACGCTGATTCAACAAGATTCATAAATTAGTGTTCAATTGTACAGTTCTGTTTATGTTAGCAGTGCAGTACGTTACGGCGGCGTGCCGACGAGTAGGCTATGCCCACACATTGCAGTGCGATTATTTCTGACTGATGATTCATGGATGCATTGAGTATTGAGTATGTAGGTGGTCTGGGGTCTTTACGATCGTCCTGTTTGATGTAACGTCCGCTCTTGATCATGCTTGATGAATTTATAACTCTACGCTCACTCTTACTTTACTTTTTTGATGATCAAGTGGACCGCTTGCCGATTAGTCGGGTTTAGAATAAAACAAAAAATAAGTATGTATACTTCTCAAAATTTACCAATCAACTTTGATAGTTTACTGCCAATAATTTAAATTCTAACTAGAGCACTAACTGTTGATGACATGATGACTGAAACAGTAGTGATAAATGACTATGTAACGTACCATGACGGAAGGGGCGCGGTGGAGTTGGCACAACGCCAGTCGTGGGGTCCTGATAATGCGGAACAGTTTTATCAACAAGCCATTGACTATTTTTAAATAAAAAATATAATAGGAGAACGTTGGTGGTCTAGCTAGAGGTATAGTGTAGTGAAATGTAGTTGTCTAATTGTGAGCAGTCTACTTTTTCAATATTCCAATTACGACTACTAGCTGACGGCATAAAAAGCAAGGTTGTCACAAAATTAGGACGTTATCAACTTTTGTCATTTAAATATGGTCTCTGGCCAGCTATTATACTAAGATAGTTAAAGATATTAAGGGTCATCACTCATCAATAATTTGCGGTATGCGGCAACTCTTCGGCGCGGTTGCGGCCCGTGAGGCCTAGCGGAGCCACAGTGAGTGGCTCGGCGCAAGGCGGACACCTAAGGAGCAGAAGCTGTTCAGTAGGAAAGCTGGCTTCTGCCAAAAGAAGGCTTGAATGGCTGTCACCGCACGGACTTAAGTTGAGATAGGGCGTCCGGCGCGAAGTGACAGGACCGCCTGGTTGGAACACTGGCGGACAGACTTCGGTTACCTGACCCGCAAGCCCCAGGAGAAATTCCCACCACCTTCTCGAAAATATAGGAGCCGCAATTAGTCAAACCCTCTAAAAAATCCATAGAAGGAACAGCGCTAAGTTTGCCTCGCGGGGGGAAGAGTCCTATGAGCAGTCTAGAGGATATATTATAGACATGATACGTCGTAATAAACTCTTAATTTTATGGACCAAAAATTAATTGTAAACAGTCAAAGGATGTCAACGAACAATTTTCATTAACCCAGTCAACTCTGTTACTCATATTGACCAATAAATTATCTTTTATTTGTTGACAAGATCGCAAACATTGAAATTATTGAAACCGCGTGGGACAGTTTCCAAATATTTGTTTGATCAGTATTTGGATACAAATCGATGACCTGAACTTTGTTATAAACGAGTACCTGTTCCACCCACTACAACTGCGTCAGGATGACGTCAAACGTTTGTTGCCAACTTTCTTAATCTTACTTTTGTAACATGATAGGTCTGTTTGTAATCTTCCGGAAGACTCTTTCCAGGGTCCAGTTACGATGAAACAAATGCTTGTTATAGCTACAATGTTCCAGGTAGGCGAATAAAGCAGAAGGTGGATTCTCAATGCAAAGTTACTGCCATATCGCTGCGGTAAAAACGCTCGTTGCTACAGCAACGCTTGTGCTGATTGGCTGTAGCGAACAGATCGCGCATTTTGATCGTTCGTTACTTCGCATCCACCTTTAAGGAGCAGTTTTGAACGAGCACGATGAACCCTCATTATTGTACCCTTTGTACTTATCGTCGGGTCGGTTAGAAGCGGAAAGCAACTGCGCTAAATTAAAATCAAACGTTATAGTAATGAGCAGCAAAGAGCGACTTTGATAATGACCTTCTACTAATTCCTTGCCTATTGATTGGTTTAAATTTATATTACTTACATATACCCTTCCGCTTGGTTCAGTCTTGGTAACGCATTCTCTTATATGTATAGAGTAGTAGACAGACAGTTATAGATGAGGTTTGAAGGCTTGGCACTAAAGACAGATTTAGTGATAGAATTGCATTGCAAACCGACGTTTAAGGCAGCTTAAATAACAAAAAAATATACTACTTGGTTTTTCAATCAAAACCAAATACATTACTAGCTTATGCCGACACAGTACAAATTTTCTGCTGGTCCAAAAATCTTTTCTGCTGACCGAAAAGTATAAGTATTACGTCGACGGAATATTGTATCTTATACAAAATATGAATATCTAATTCCAAACCTGCTACCAGCAAATCTTGGGATCCTCACACCAAAAGTCGATTTAGCAGTAAATTTACAAAAGCGTACCAAATACTTTAATCTATAAAAAGACATTACGACGTGTTGTTAACTTATCATACCCACTCGAATGTTTTTGCAATATTTAGTAATCTACGACGAGCTGTTGACCCCTCAACATCTCTATTTTAATTAAAACGGCGATTATGAAAATACGCGGCAATTTGTTTACGTAGGTACGTTTTTTGGAATGATAAAAACTACCGATGTTTAAGAAACAAGCAAAGACAAACGTCATTAAAATACCAACTGTAAATCTTTATAAACAAATAAGAAGGCATCTGATGGAAACTCTTAAAACTATCTTGAGACTTCTGCTGTTTTTGAATGAACATCATAAAAATAAACAATAACCGGACGGTATGGGTTCTCTAGCCATTACTACAACCGATAAAAACGATTTTCTCAAGCTTTTTCAAGTTATAGTACTTTCTATTGAAGTTATTTGGTGCTAGCTTTCACTTGATTTTAAAAAGGCATTAACATTTTAGTCCTCTGCGTTAACCTTTTCTTGAATCAATGAAATCTACTTAGTCGTGATAGCACCCTATGAAATTTTTTATATGTGCTTACATTCAAAATTTTTTTTTTGTATTTTAAAGGGTCTGGGTCGTGTGTACACAGCTTTTTAACTACACCAGTAAAACTTCGTAGTATATATGCATACCATGAATCGCATACGTACCAGTGCTGATACAGTGCTGAAGCAATAAAAACAGTAAATTTTACTTTGAAATAAAACAATTTATACGGTTTATATCGCATGTATTGTAACGAATCTAATTCCTGACGTTTCGAGCCCTTTACAGGTCCCATGTTCACGGGCAGACTGACAAAAATTTTTAGAATACAAACTACCCAATTTTGAAAAAAAAATTGAAAAAATTAAAAACTAAATATGAAATCGTTCCAATTAACGCAATAAGACTACAGACTCTACCAGCGCTTCGGAAGTGGCATCTGCTGAGAAGAATGCGCCGCAAGAAACTCAGCATTAAGCCTTTTTTCAACCAATTAATTTAAAAAAAAGTTTTTTACAAACTAGAAGATACATAAAAAAAATAGAGAATAAATTACAGAAATGGTAATTGAATGTTTAGAATACAAAAATAAAAATACCAACAGTCATACAATCTAATGTCGAGCCTGAGATTTAACCAACTGTAGTACTGGGTCCCAGGCTGGTGGTACTGACAAGCCATGCTCTCTATTGAAATTTGGGTATTTCTTAATTTCAATTGCCTCGCGTAGCATTCTCGGGAAATAACGGTAATCGCGTGATTTGGCTTGTCCATGTCATGCTCACAGACTGTAGACTTGTTGGCCCGAGGATGCTTGACATCCGCAACATGCTCCTTTACCCGAGTAGAAATGCTTCTCTTTGTTTGACCAATGTAAGAGAGACCACACTCACAGTCTAGCTTATAAACACCCGCTTCCTGTAGGGGAATGTTGGACTTCAAAGGTCGCAGATACTGGGTCATCTTCTTCAGCGGCTTAAAGTAAGTTTTAATTGAAGCCCGCCTCAAAACGTTCCCTATTTTATCTGTGACCCCCTGTACATAGGGGAGGACCGCAGGTCTACGCTCGACTGTTGGTGGCTTCACACGGCGTTTGTGACTGAGGCGTGGGGTTTTAAGCTTGTTCGCCTACAGAGCGCGATTAACATGCTGCAGTTCGCCCGCTAGGTGTTGGTCATCACAGACACCCCGTGCTCTCTGAAACAAAGATTTGCCTACGGCAAGTAACTGGCTCGGATGATGGTGGGACTTACCATTAAGGTACCTATCTGTATGTGTTGCCTCTCTATACACAGTATGGGCTAACGAATTATCAGGATTCCTAATCATTAAAATGTCTAAGAAAGCCAAACTATTATTGTGTTCTAGCTCCATGGTGAACTGGATTATTGGAGTAAATTTTACTCTTGAAAATGAGCAAAAAGCAATTGCAATTCAGTATAATGTCATAAACATAAATGGCCACTTGGGTTGGTATGGTTGGTAGGCCTCCCACAAGATCCGACGATCTGGTGAAGATCGCGGAAAGCAACAAAACGACTGTATCGCAGAATCTTTGGGGAAGGCCTATAACCCAGATTAACCTCTTGGCTGGTATGATGGTGATAAAGGTACATCAGGGCAAGTCAGATAGAATTAAAACTGCGCTGTATGTGTATTTGCTCTCGTTAAATATTTTCCGAGGAACAAACGCCTTACAAGTGTATTGATGAATTTATGTAATGTAATAAGATGTTAATTTTACAATCGAGACACCTTAGCTTTTAATGAGTCCTGTCGATTCTAAGATAAAGCTGGTTCCTTGAGCTCTATGTCATGACATTGTTCTTTGCCGACGCCTAACCTAAATAACAAAAGGAAACTATTTAATTAAACGGACATGTTCAATGGTACAGATTCACGCACATGTTATGTTAGAATTTACCTGTCCAAGAGCTTTTCTATTATCGTCCTCTTGCCGACGAAAACCAGGAAGATGATGAGTCCTAGTAGCAGATTGTAGGAGTCACTGATATACCACACGGTAAGACCCGGGTAGAAGAAGCTCACCACCTCCAGCACCCAGCTTATACCCATCACGGCTGACATTTTCAGGTACAAGGTGATACTGGCAAACAGAAAAGGGCACTATTGATAACAAGGCAAATACTAAATAAGTAACCTCTAAAACTTTTAATTGTTTATTCTTTAATAACACAAATGAAGAAGCGATATATGAAAAAAGACGGTTTGAAGTTATGATAGAAGTACGAGTATGTTCTGCGACAAAGACTGAATAAGATTAAAAGTAAAGTGTGGAAAAAAAACATGTTATCACGACTGCTTCAACGACTTAGCTGTAGAAGAACGAGCGAAAGGCACCTGTCAATGTCGCTTTTTGGTGTGAAATACGTTTGATTTTGCTTTGGCGCAGGAGACTTCTGCTTATTGTCCAACTAATATTCAAATTCAAAGTCAAAATAGCTTTTATTTAGATTATACTTACAGGGAGCACTTACGAATGTCAGAAAATTTACTACCGGTTCGGAAAAACCAAAGATACCAGCAAAAAACTCATCGAGGTATTATTTTTAAAGACATATGTATTATACATGGACTGAACCCCGATAACGGATAACTCGCCAGCTGCCCCATAAACGTAACGTGCTAATTTTAATGTTTTATATTACTTATTCAGTCTTTATGTATGTTAGTCTTTAAGGTATTTACTCTATGGGCCTATGCAGCCTGAAATAAATGGTTCTATTCTATAAACCTCTTGCCTGAATGTTTTTTATTTAGGTTGCCTGCATTTTTTACTTACTTGAAATTTGATTTAGTCTCCATCTTTTGCAGCGGGTTAAACTCGAAGGTCGATTTCTGTATCCTATATATGTGTATGGAAGTGGCGAGAAACATCATCCAGTTGACCGCAAGCAGTATCAGCATTGGGCAGTATAAGTACAAGAACTTCTCTCCACCTTGGCCAGAAAGTACATAATTTAATAAACTTTACATTTACAAAGTTATCAAAAAATTCAACATCATCTTGTTTAAAATTATGTTCTTGAAATAAGCTCAACGCTTGGCTGTCACAGGAACAATAGTAACAAAATATAAATTTTCACAGTGGTAGAGCCACACTCTTACCAGTTGCTGGCCATTCAGATGGTTCAGTTTGCAGAAAATCGACATGAAGTTGTAGCTTGCTACTGCGTTTCGTACGGTGAGTGATGGGATCCGGAGCCTCCAGATAGAGCTGGGAGACCTTAAGGCTAGCACCAGTGGTAACAATGGGTGGCAGTGATCACTTCCCATCAGTGGACACGCATGCTTATGTGCCATCCGTTGCCGTAAAACTAAACAATTCTATAGTTATTTGTTTACCATCAAGGAAACAAGTATTTTCGTCTATTCTAGGTGCGATGAACCAGGGCATGTGTCTCAAATTCATAGAATTGAGTGCAGCTAAAGCTACAGTCATCAACATAGGCACGCCCCACGCGTACAACATGTGGGTGTGTATGTTCAAAGATTGGTTTGATCTCCGGCTCAAAGATCTGGAAAATGTTATATTCATAAATTAAAGAAACCTTGGAAAATACAAAGGTAACCACGATTATTTTTTGAATTGTTTTACCGAAACTTCTTCCAAATATCGAACGACATGACGTTCATCCAAAAGAAACTTGCAAGCAACAAGAAGTAAATGGTATATGCTGAAAATAGAATTACAGTGCTGTTTGTTATCTGTTAAGTATGAAGTAATAAAAAGTCGGGCAAGAGCATGTCGGGCCGTGCTCAGTGAAGCTATACTGTGACGTCCGTTTCCGTAGTCCATTACTAAAACCATAAAAACGATTTATTCAAGCCTTTTAATTTAGTGCTCAATCATTTCTATACTAAACGAAATTTTATAAGAAAAACTGTGCCATCTATAATATAACTACCGACCCGCCCTGGCTTCGCACGAATGCAATTTACGAAGGAAAACTTAATTAGAATGTACATAAAAATCTCTAAATTGCAGTAAAATAAATATCAATTCCGTTGCGTGGTTTAGAAGGAGTAAACAGCCGAAGATACGATGTGGGATGTGGACAGACGAAAACGAATAACGTTTTATGGTGTGTGAAGAAAAGATAAAAATAAAGAAGAAGAAGACTATATACAAATATGAAGGTAAGAACACAAACATAAAAAATACAGGTTAAATAAAAAACGAGTCATTATGTAAACTTTCAGTAATGATGACTAAAACACTGAATATTACTCCGAAATGCTCTACAACTTACTGTTGCGTTAGCACGGAACTCGAAGTAATATAAAGAGCGTATAAGTATTTTAACGAAACAAGCGAAATATAAAAACTGCTTGACGTGTGACATCTTGCTTTATAATAGAGTCTTACAGAATCCCAAACATATCGCCTTCGTTTTATTCCCATTGATGATGATGAGATGGAGGGTTGCCAACATGAGAAAGGCTCCAAACAGGGTGGCGGCATACGCCATGGTAATAAGTCCCGGCTGGTTGCGCATCTCCGGCAGCAGGCAATACACCACCAACACCAGCACCAGGAAAAAGCAGGATATCAGTTGAGCTGTCCGAAAATGTAACAGTTTGCACATCAACCAAAAATAAAGTAAGCACACTGCAAGACTTATTTACATTGATCTAGTTATAGATCCAGCGTCACTGAATTGAAAACTAGGAACATGGTTCGATTTAGCGCTGAATACCGGTCGCCGTACTGGATTATGACATGTTCCCAGTATCAATCCAGTATTGCTATCGAGTGTGCTTCGAATCTTGATCCAGCTACTAGATAAGTATAAATCGGCCCTTTAATCGACCACCTGGGAAAGAAGCTACCGCATTTACTTATGATCTGGCTCACCGCATATGGTAAAAGTAGCATTTGAATAACTCTGTTTCACTTCGAAGATTGCCTTAAACCTGGGCTCCAGCTTCGGAACCCCGCTGTCTGTTGAAACGGCATAATCCAAACAAAAATGGTTGTTTTGAAACTTGGTCCATCTGTTATACGCGTTTGGTAGTTCAACGAGTAGATTGCCATCCTGGAAATAATATATATACTCCTAAACACCTCGATCACAACCAATGTGGTATGGAACTAGCCTTTTAGGACCCGATGCAGAGCTATGAGCTTCCCTGCGCTCTTGAAAACTGTTGCCAACTACCGTGCTTGACCCAAAACTTGGTCCTGGGCATTTCTGCGCCCCTCCCAGGGCCTGTGTCTGTTCTGTACCTGGGCGGGGACCACTGGCACCGCACTAATCACGGCTCTGGTCATAAGCACGGCAACTTTTAGTTATTTCTAATTTCCTGATTCATACCTCGGTTAAATAATAGTTAAACTGCGCACCGTAGTAATACGCATCATGGCGGCTAAAATTCAAAAACTTTCCTGCCACAAAATTGAAAACGTCTGACACGTTTTTATCAGTTTTCTGCATGTGTTTATCGTATACTGGCACATCGTAGAAACCATTGGTCTCATTCCCCATGTTTCGTACACAGCGATTTATCGGGTTTAAGTAACCGTTTCTTGGGCAACATTTTATAATACACTTTTTTTCACACTCTTTAATATAACTTTCTGCACTTTTAATCACATCGTCACTAAATTCTGTTATTTCGGTACAGTTGCTCTTGATAATGTTAATAAATATGCATAATACAATATGTTTTGAGTACATAACGTCAATAATGTTTGCAGGGACTGAAGTCAGGAAAACAACAAGAATAAATTGATACGAATTGCCCGTTAAGGCTCTTAGAGACATTGGGTATACCTGCCGCCCGTCTTCGCTCGTTAAGCAAAACCGGCCGGGGATTTTTAATTAGTTATTTTAAAAAAAAGCATAAGCCGATTGGATAAAATTAATGCACCGTTCTTAGATACGTGGATGACTTTTATTTACCTGGAATAGTCGTGCAAATATCTCTTGTAGTCAGTGCTAGCGTTGGTTTAATTAAAATGTTCTTCTTTTTAAAGATTGGTTATATGTCACTCGTTCAAGTGGCAAACGGTTGTACCCTTTAAGAATAGGCCAAATGCGCGGAGATCGCCTAGCTAGATTAAGTATTTAGTGGTGAAGGTCATTAATTAGTTTGAAGAGTTCAAAAAACAATTCTGTCAAGTGCTCTTTTTAAGTTTTATATTTCAATTTTATTGTGATATTTTATATTAACTCCTCCTGAGAGTTATAGGCCTTTACATAGGGAGGAAAAATTATATTCCACGGCCTTTACAAATAGTCATGGAGAACATTGAAGTATTTTGCGGTTTTGCATGTGGTTTAAATAATTTAAATATGAGTTTCTCGTTACAATTAAAGAAATATTCTTGCTAGACTAATTTCCTAAATCTACTTTGGTATTACGGTAGTCAATTGACGACCTCGTGTTCCTTAACTATTGCTCCACGACAAAGTATGTCTCACCAGACCAACTACTGGCTCAAATTTAAAAATCATCGAGGGGCCTCACTTTTAAAGACAAACGTCTATATGCACAGCCAAAAAAGAAGCATGCCTCAATTACGAGTATTGTGATGTTATTATTTTCCACTTCTCCATTGGATAGCGGTTCAAAGAAGACACCTACCTTCCAAATTTCATCTATACATTCGATGCAATACCAAAAAATTATAGGTTTTTTAGTTCTAGCAAACTTCCATCTATATAAAAAAAAATACTGTGACTCTTTTGAGATCATAAATTATTAGTTCTTTAAACAATTTACAAGGCATTGACCATCTGTGCAATATCAAAATTTCATAAACATTCTGTAAACAAAGTTGATATTATTTTATTGAAGCGAATTACGGAACCATGACGTCAATGTAGATAATCTACTCGCCCTAAATTAGCTGATATATCTGGTTCAGTTATAAAGCCAGTAATCATCGTAAATATTGCCGCATAATGACAATATGCCCAAGAAGGGTGTCCCTTAATATTATATATCAATAAAAAATCTTTCTAACTTTAGGCATTCTAAAACATGAGTTGGATAATTAAAGGTGTGCATACTCTACAGAGGATGCAAATACCTGATCTTAAATGACAAACAAAATCAGGAAAGCCGTACCGTTTGGGCGCAAGAATAGTCTTGTATTTTCAGACTGATCGAACAGAAACGGCAGAGTGAACTAATGGCAAACTGCAGTGAGCCCTACGTCTTGTCTTACACATTATATTGTTAACATTGTAACCAATAAGAACAGAACACGTCATCCCAGTACTCTATAGTAAAAAAAAAAACAATATAAGCACATGAGTTTCTGGTTTGACGATCAACGTGGCCCTTCCACACGGAACCAGTTAAGCAGGACATACTGAGACAAACAAGAAATGGCTTGTCATGCTAGCCATACTGGCTGGCAAAAAACTCGTGTCTATCAGGACGGCATTCTTCTTTGTTGTGGCCAAATTTTTCACATATTCCTTCTCTAGTGTCAAACTTCAAATTTCCGAGGTAGCACCGCACTCTCACATAATACAACTTCGATGCACAGGCGTGAAATCGATGATGTCGATGTCGATGTCGATGAATCGGTGATGACGATGAGTGAAATCCGGAGGCTAACTAAAGGAAACTTAAAGCCCACAATGGATTAGGCGATTCTCTTGTGGTTGATGGTTGACATGAGTGGCGGTGTGCATTCTCGTTGCTTCTCTTCTCCAAAAATAAATGTCCTTCATGACTATGATAGTTCTAAAGCCAATCAGCCCTGTGGTGAGACCTGTTTAGTGCCGGACGTCATTAGTCATCCCATTGTCTCAGCGGCCATGGGACCGACGAGGGACAACGGCCCCGAGATGTCGCCACTGTCAAGGGCAGGAGCGCTTGTAAACGAGCTACGTTTTACGGCAACGTGCGGCTCTAATTGTCTTGATGTCTCGCTCTAGTGAGGGAGTTGGAGCAAGACAGCAATAACAATACCGAAGAGGCAATACATTGCTTTAAATTGTTGCTAGTTTGAGAGTCCCTTTATGCCTTGATTGACTTATAATATTGGTATACGGTAGCTGGTTTCGGTCTCTTTAGTTTGTATGGGATCTCTCAGCTTCTTACCTATTTCATCAGCTTGTTCACTCTTTGGTTCTCTGTGTTGGTTGCTACCGTTAACTAACTTTCGTACATAAATAAAAATAAAGAAATACAAAGGCGAGAGTCTGATTTCGAACTCACATCCCTCAGTTTGTGAGGCGATAGGTGAGACCGTTTGGCAACCATAGCAGATAGTTAGATTCATATATTCTTTATTAAAAACTATATCAATTACATCAATAATTGTAGATATTATTAAGGTGTTTATTTAATTTATGTTAATTATATAATTATTCTCGCAAATCATTCCAAATAATAGGCTAGTTGACTCATATCAAATTTGGCGCAATAATTAAATATTTCCGGCAGTGTTTAACTTACGAAACTGAAATATATCGATTTCAGATAATTTAAGTCCACGATGGTAAAACAATTAAAATTGAAAAATTGAATTTTTTATTTTATTTTTTAAACGCATTAAACCCTTTCGGACATGTTGTGATTTCATTAATCTTGTAAACAAACTAATGTCAATGACAGTGTTGCCATTGCTACGGCAATTGCCGTGTTCTACGGTAATTTGACATAATTAAAAGGAAATCTACGGCCTACGGCAGCAAATCTATTACCGTAGCAAAGTCTACGGCAATTTTGAAAGTCGTATTTTGGTTAGGTTCCAAGCCAGAAAACGCAAAAAAAAACAATGCGTATCTTTGACACGGAAATCCCCGTTTGTTGTTTCATAACTAGCCACAAATTTAGCTTTACAGTAGCGCGTTACTATCGCGCTTGTATCATGTTATTTGTAGGTACTGAAATTCTATAGTTCCTTTTTTCTCCGCTGCTATTCGTAAATAAGTAAAAGTAAATAATTAAAAATGATTCAATACAATTCTAAAATAAACATATTTTATTCAATTTATTTGCTACAGCAGCCGAAAATAGCTTTTCCTTTACAACACGGCAATTTTCCTTATCGAACACAGCAGTAAAAAAATTGTCGCTGGCAACACTGGTCCATGATGTGTCAGACGGACGTTTAACCTATGCTCGTCGTATATATTTCTGGTGGTTGTGATCGTGATCTTGTTATTTTCGAAGTAAAAATCTCGTCTACGTTTTGCTATTCCTATTTTGCCATTTAATCTATAAAACAATCATGCATTCATGAAAGCGGAAAGTACAAATTTGCCAAGAATCGACGCACTAATGGTCGGTAATTTTTTTGCTTTGAACTCCGACTTTTGTTCCGCCGCTGAGGAATGTCAAGACTTCTATGTAAGTACAGTGTACATACAACAATGATAATTACTATACTTTTCGCGTAAACTAGTGGAAGCCATGGTGTTTAATAAAAAATTGCGATTTCTAAAATTGTGAATGTTGGATAAAATGTCAAATGATTGTTTACAAGACGTATGAAGCCACAGCACAGATAATATACAGACTAATATGGCGGACGCCGTTTTCTCCTGTTTATGAAAAGTTAACTTTTAAAATAAAGTTTTGCGGTTTTGTAGGTCCCAAAAAAATATGGTAGTATTTTTTTTGATCTAATAGAACAATGAACAATTATATTAGGGCTACTTTGAAAATCAGTAAACTAGCCTATTAAATATGTTGTGAAGGCTTATATGTGTATTTTTCTTTCGCTACTAATAGATTAATACGTTAATACATCCTTCACTTCAGATAGCGCAGCTAGTTTGTTGGCCAAGTACCGCTTCTTCTATATACGCCTATGCTCCTGTTTTACAAATTAGGCACTATTGTTAACAACATTATCGCCCTGTGCTGCAAACGGAACTTTCCCTCATGCTGATTTCATATGGGGCAGTACTAATACAATTTGAACGCGCACTGCGCTGTCCATTTTTTTATCTTATTTTAAGGAGCTTGGTTGTACAACGATCAAGTCCCTCTATACGTCTTGAGACACAGTTTTGGTTAATCTTAAACTAAATACACAGTTTGTATATTCTGTACAAAGCCCTGGCCTGATCTGATGGCGGATCGGTTAACACTGCGTTACAATGTCCCACATCGTAGGTATACCCGATGAGATCGGCCCCAAACACACTCCGTCACCATGTTCCGCTAAGCAGCAGTGCTTGCACTGTTGTGTCCCGGCGTGGAGAGCATTACAGCCACACGTCACCAATTACGGGCACACGAGGTATTCCATCTTATCTTAGCCCACAGGGTTGGCAACGCATCTGCAATCTTCTTTGTGCTGCGGGTGTGATCACTTACCATCACCCACTTGCTTGTTTTCCTTCCTATATCATAAATCATAGTGTGCTGCACGTCCTCACAACGCCACAGTCATGGCGTGTCCGGAGCGGGGTCTCATTGCCACTACCAGATGTTGCCGACTTTACTGCCTCACTGTTCTGCCCCGGTGTGAACCCAGCATAATCGACACAAATTCACCTGTCTGTGAAGCAATGCGTCCCAAGGTCTCCGATCGGACGGAAAGAGGTCACTTTCCTCTTTCTATAAATGGGCCAGCCGTCACCTGGTGTCGTAACTGTTGACAGCGGAATATTCCCGCTGACCCGGGGTCACCACTGTTGCGCTATTGACATATCAGCCCGCGGCCAGGGTTGCCAGCGGTTCGTTTACTTTTTCCCTAAAAAAAAGGATAGCCGAACTAGTTCGGTTAATCGGTCATCAAAGTTCATAATCAGCAGAACAATTTGCTGATGATTTTTTTTTTGTTATTTATTAGCTTTTTCCCGTGACTTCGTCCACGTGTATAGATTACACTACGAGCAACTTTTACTCCCTTTTCACGCTCGTAATGTAACTAATGGTGGAATTTCCAAAATTTCTTTTTCAGTGCGTCTCTACGGTCTCTCAGGAATACAATATGCTCCAAATTTCAAATTGTCCGTCAATAAGTCAGAGAGCCTTTTACATCTAAAATATTTATATTACAAAGAATGAGTTTGGTAAGGTGTTTTACTAGCTCGGCAGTCACTTTTTAATTTTATATCAAAAGTAGTTGTAGCTTCAGTTTCCTAAATTGTTTTTTCACTGTTGTTTTAATTGCGAAAGAACCATAAATTTCTTAATCCTTTCCGCTTTTCTTAATCTCTGCCCTTATAGACGAATAATCGTATTATACTGTTTATTTATAAAGTCTTTCTCCGTCGGTGTTTCCAATTAATTACGACTTAGGGACCAGCAAGAAACTTGCCTATTCCTTTTCTTAAAACCGGTAATGCGATTGCAATTCTTATAATATAGCAGGTGTCTATGTACGGCGGTGATTGCTTAACATCTCGTAACCCGTCTGCTCGTTTACCCCCTTCTAATATACAAAAAAAACTCAGTTATTGTTAAGTAAGTCATACATATTGTATGTATACGTGACTAGACTTTTGCGAAAGTGTCAATGACCAATTGACATCATTGTAATTCTTTGTCAACTTCCGTCATAGACGACGTGCTCTATCTATGTGTTCTGGTTTGTCAAGCCATACACACTGCAAATACTGCAACTTCATTGCAATCGCAAGCGCCGCGTGTCTCCGAGATATATAATTGTATAGAGACTTGACAACCCTGTGTGACAGCCACGTTCTCGTAATACAGTAAACTCGGTTAAATATAGTGCGTCATGTCATGTCACAGTCCGTGTGACAAGTCTGACTAATTGTGGTCGGATGATAGTCGCATTACGTAAACGGCCAGTTCGTGATGTGCCGTTAGGTTATTTACCTGGTCACAGCGCTAATGAAAACAATGGCGGCGCTGCGTCTAACTAACCAATTTTACGAATATATCAGTGACTTCAGAATACGGTTTTTTTTTCTAAATTGTATCGAATACGTTAAAAGAAAAACAGTGTTTTTAGTTTGTTTCTACGATCATTATTTTCCGAAATATCACGAGTAGTAAAATGGCGGGCAAGAGTCGCGAATACGATCCATTGTGCTCTATACAACAGTGACGTCACTAGCGCGATAATGTGTGGTGCCAACAGTAAATCACGTTTATTTTAATATTGTTAGATTTTGACTAATTACTCTTGTACCAAAAAGCTTTATATATGTAGTTTTCCAAATTTGCTGTCTGCTGCTGATTTGGCGATCTATAAGGTCTAGTAGTTTTGGTTGTATACCAAAGCATAACAGCATAGATTCGCTATTTATTAAAAAGATTTTTCAAAGTGTAAGTCAATGTATGTGTTGTGTTACAAACGTGATCAATACCTTAATAAAGACTTTAGTACCAAGGGTTTTAGCACCATGGCACTCTCCCAAAAATCTAACCCTAGTGACCCTACAACAATTTCACATTTTTATGCCATCAAGTTTGTAGCTAGAACGCCGTATTGTGTCGACACACTTAACTGCCGCACTCAGAGACTCTATGTCACCTATAGTCGATTCCCAGACGTGACTATAAATACAATTTTAAGTTATTTGTAACTTAACTTGCGTCGCCATTGCGTCTAACAAGGTATGCGTTTTTTTAATTGTAAATAATTAAAACATAAAGTAATAAAGATGTCTAGAGCTTATTGGGTTGTAGTGTAGACAGTAAAGGAACTTTGATTGCTGTCTACATGAAAGCTCGTCCTCCAACACGCGAGAGATACTTTTCGTGTTACAAGCGACTATAGGCTGCGGCAATTGCTTGCCACCCGACGACTTTATATTGAAAAATAACTTGTCTATATTCAGTAACAATAAGTAAACAAGTATCCCAAGTACAGTCAACCAATTTGAATCATACGCCACTGTAGAACCATTTCAAAATAAATGTCATAATGACTTCTGGATAAATGTCACAATATCTCAGCGATGACACATTGCGACAACGTTCTACAGCCCATGAATCAAATTGGTTTACTGTCTAGCACACTAAGAACTATATAAGCTGTATAAGCTACTATAGAGCTTTTGTGCTACTTGGGGTCATGTAAAAGCCACTATTTAAAGCGTTCGGTATTCGTGTTCATTGTCTGCTCCTCATATAAATTGAGGCCACCGAGCGTCCCCCGTGACCGCACGCTGCACAAAGCGCGGCCTTCTTTCCGACAATAGCACTAATGAATTAATTTTTAAAGTGTAACCCCAATCGTCTGGCTGACACGAGATCGATTATGGTTCTGAAACCTGCGCCGTTCTAAGTGCTTCCATCACGCCACGGGCGAGACACGAAATGCCAGATTAAATCGGCTCGGAATATAATGAGGTTGTATTCGGATCTTGTTGCCAACATGGACTGGCTCGTCACGCCTTTCTATGATTTGCTTTGCCCTTCGTGCACGATATCTCCGCTGGTCTGACGCATTCATTCTATTTCTAATCCTCGATTTAATCTTGACTTCTATAAACTGTTTCAACGCTACTTTGATTTACTCTGCTACTTCCGGAAGGCGAAAAGGTATCACTTTTTAGCTCACATCACATTTTGGCTTAGGTTCAAGTAGGGTGAGGATTTCAAATTTAAATCCAAATTCAAATGCAAATTATTTCATTAACAGACAACTAATTGGTCCAGATTTGTTAGTAACACAACAAATCTGGATTTCGAATCGTTTTTCAGCCCTCAAACATTTTTCGTTTGCCTTTGTTTAGTTTATGTAAGTAAAGAAGTATATGACGACCTGTATGGCACAGTGGCACATGTGTCTGCCTACTGTGCAAGAGGTCCCGGGTTCAAATCCTGGTATGGGCAAATATTTGTGTGACGAATACGAATGTTTGTACCTGAGTCATGGATGTTATTTGTATTTAAGTATGTATTTATCTATATGTATATGTATGTTTATCCGTTGTCTAGTATCCATAGTACAAGCTTTGCTTAGTTTCGGACTAGGTCAATTGGTGTATATTGTCCCGAGATATTTATTTATTTATTTATATGAAAAGTAGTTCACACACATGTGACAACGACACACTGAATTCTGTTTCACTGTAGAACGTTTTCACAATAAATGTTGTAATAACTTTCATAGTAAATGTCTTAATGTTATTGCGATTACTCATTGCGACAAGGTGGGCATCATTGAGTATCGTCTGTTTCCGTGTACCGACAGTTTGCTCATACCTAGTTTATCACTGCTCGTAAATAGCATCCTTTACTCCGTAAAGGCCAAGTCAAGGGGACATGTGCTGAGTGCCTGATAGGCCTCCAGGGCTCACGCGAACAGAAACTTGCCTCTTGCCCTTAGTCCACGATACAAACAATGAGATTTTTTACGTCTTCCTGCAAAATGTGACTTAAGCCAGCGTTTTGAAATGTCGGCTGGTAAATAAATGCTATTTGTACTAATCAGACAAAAGGCAGTTACCATTAAAATACCGAACCTTTTAATAGCAAAAATACTTCGAAGACAACTATTCCCATCCCATACTACCGAATTTACTTATTTATACATTTAATGTAAGATATGTAAATTTATATCAGCGATGTTCAACTAGTAGAAGTTTCACCTAGTTTTAGTAGACTACGTTACAATATAATCCAGACATGAAATCTATAGATCTATGGTAAAATAACGGATCTATTGTTTGCTGACATCTAAATGTAATTTGCAGAGATTTGTGGCTAGTTGAAAGTGATCCCTTTATGAGTTTTTTTTAAATAATACGCCTGAATAGCAGTCAATGCAAAAATAAAAGCCCGCCACGAAAATAACTACAAATTCTCTGTATTGATCCACTTTATTCAAGAAGATAGTACCTCGCTCTGTGCAGTTTTAAAAACCACGTGAGCTGTATTCGCTCCCCTGGGAACGCCCATAGACATGCTAGTTCCAGGAATCCTCAGGCACGTTGATGGCCCGGAGACACGGCAGGGTTCACAAGTTCATCTTGTAACTTGCTTACGAGGTTCCGTGCTAGGGAAACATTAGTTTCATAAAAGGGCATTAATTTTGATTAGGTTGGAAATCTTGCAATGGTTTGACTCATACATGTCCATTGATCCATTTTTTTGCTGGAGTCCCCTGAAAATCAGAACTTTGAATGAATAAAAGGCATTAATTAGCTGTTGAACAGCAGCAGCTGCAAATTAACGCGTGAAACACGTGAAACGTGTTGTGCCCAAAGTGACCCTTTGTTTTTTTGGTAAACAGTATGAGTCCTTATAAAGTCATTTAACTTTTATTTTTGAGGCGTGTAATTAGGACGCCATGCCAGTGGACTCTTAAATAAACTTTGGTTTGTTTACATTTGGAGTTGAAGTTGGAGAATTCTAATTAGGGACGATTTAGTTAGTTAGTACGGTCCAAATTATGTTAAGAACAGAATCAGTAGTATTAAGTTCATCCGTGGTATCAAATGGGAGGTACCTACTAATGATTTTCCCTTGCTGTTACCTTATCATCCTTAACTAAACATTAATGGAGCATGCTCATTTGGAAAAGAGGCTTAATTAAATTATAACTTCTTATTTAACAAGATCTAACAATAAGTACAAACTGCAAAATTAACTACCGAAAGCAAATATACCAATGATTATTTTAACAACTATAATACTTAAAATAACTTTATTTTATATCCCGAAATGATACAAAGCGATAACCTTGACTTGATTAAAGTAAATCTTTCCAAGTCTTTAGCCAATTCGCTACTACCATTGTTCTGATAATATTTTATCCCATATCCTCTTTGCTGTGGCTGTTAGCTTCTGTTCGGTTGCCTGGCTTCTCCTTCGCCGCTGTTATCGCAGTGTCCCAACAGTTATGCATGTCCACCACGCTTTCTAATGGGCATCGCGTGACCGACGTCACGCCATCGGCTAATTTGTTCGGTCGCGTGTTGGAGCATAATGCCACGCGGCACGCTAGGACCATCCCCTCAGATGCGAGTGTGAAATCGTGAATACCCAGAAGTGGTTGTAAAAGTAATTTGAGTGGTAAAGGAGGGGAGGAAGTTCCGTTGAACATGCCGTGAGGAATTATGCTATTGTGATATAAGGTGTGGATGAGGTCATCAGATAGTGATTGCTTGCGCTTTTCCAGTTTCGCCATTCTGGAAATTTCGGGGTACGCTTTGACCATGTTCCCAGATTTGACAGATTTAGTTAGTACATTGGAGCCACTGCCATTTGACTTCATTACCCATGTGATGGGAAAACCAGACCGTCATATCAGGTCATCAAATTAGGAGATATAGTTGACGTATACAGTTGCTGACGTATTCAGCTACGTATACAGCTGTTAGCCTACGAGAATGAAATAGAGGCGATTGGTTTATTGTTTCTTCCTCTAATATGTAGATCAAACTACAAAGAAACGACCGATTGATTAGTGTCTCTAATGGACGTATATCCGCACGGATTTGTATTAATTGAACGCGCTGTATTGAGTGAGACTGATACCTCGACACCCACGTCAACCAAATGAACTGACCTTGCTAACGGCTCAATTTTAGATTCACTAGAACTCAGTTTATCACAAGATACCTCTCAGAAGAGATAGAGATCTGTCATGATATTACGAGTAAAAAAATTATGGATGTTGATGAAAAAATGATGTAATGGACAAAGGTCGGCATTTTTGGGGCAAAAATGTTTTTTTCCATTGGTATAGATTAATTTCGTGTATAATGTTTGAGACGTTCAAATTATTCACTAGCGATCTTTTCCGGCTTCGCATGTGTATAATTAGAATGTTATGTATATGATATATAAACTTTCCGTCAAAAATCTCTGTCAATGTCAAAATGTTGTCATTTAGAGATTTTTTTTTAGTTTAGTGTTATGTATGGTGGTTTCGGGTAGTTGTAAGTGCATGCATAGGAGTGGCTGGGACCACCGTTAAGTTGCTTGCTGAATAAAGGAGTTCGTTAACAGCAGCGTTGCGTGTCACTTGTGTTGCCCCTCGGTCTCATATCTTACAAGTGACAGTGAAAACCGTATCAGAATCCGTTGCGTTGTTTAGAAGGAGTAAACGGACGAAAATATAAGGACAGACAGAGCCGGATAGCGACTTTGTTATACTATGTCAAGAAAGAAGATAAAGATTTAGTAATTAATCAAAATCATTATCATTACATTAAGTATAGACAATTTGATATGACTTTTGTAGTCATTGTTGAGTTTTTATGCATTGTAACAGCTAATAACTAGTTTCTAACTTTAGTGCTCTATTCTGAAAAATATCCATTTATGGTCGAAAAGCACACACAACCGTAAACAGACCAAGAAAATTATTAAGTATAATGGTTGTCCAGGAGTCGCAATAATTCCGCAAAAACGGGATCTTAAACAATTCAAACCCAAAGGAAGTGAATAACCGTAGTTTTGCATAACACATTTTAATGCAAGGCTTATCTTGTGAATAATGAGAGCAGTTCGTGGGTAGAAATGCGGCGGTGACGTGCCGCACGCGAGCCGCAGGCGCACGCGACGGCACCGGCGCGGCGCGGACTCGTAATTGTTGAGGTATATCTGCTGGGTTTCTTTTCCCCGGATCCACTGAGCCAACTGCGGTTTGAGTCACGCTAATGTTGACAATGGCGAAGGGCCATGCAAGTATTTGTCTTCTACATAAAATAAAATATAGAGGTATATATACCTCGCAACTCATTGTTTATTAAACAAATCTAAGAAACATGTCGATTAATTTCAGCTAAAAAACGGCGTCGAAATCGGTTCTTTGCGTTACGTTAAGGGTTGAAAAACTAATGAAACGTGATTCATCAACGCCGTAAAGGTGAATTTTGGATACTTTGATTTAACACTGAAATTAAATAGAAACATTCTTGAAGCAACATGAGCTGATGTTAGAAGCCCTAAATTATTTCAGCCAGCAATATAAAGTTAGCAATAGGTTGGCTAGATTTAGAAGTTGATATGAATAATTCTCATAACGGTACTAAGACACGAACATTCGCAAGAAATGTCACCCGATGACTCTCACAGGCAACTTTAGATCGGAATATGCAAGTGCAGTCAAGTTACGCCTTGACTCAAAATAAAAACTTTACAAACACTTTTTTCGGACATTCAAATTAAATTTAAAATGGTATATTATAATGAACTAGCTTCTGCCCGCGGCTTCGCACGCGTGGCCTACAGAAAACAAAGGACAATTCTTTTTTTTTAATCAAAGACTTGCTCTCACTCCCTCTCATATTTTCACCGCGCATCCAAATCCAAACAGCCTTAAACAAACGGACATTTTGAAGTTTCTATTTTTGAATAAACCGATACCTCCCCTCCATACAAAGTTTCACCCCCGTTTCCCAATCCTAAAATGCAATAGTCGTAAAACACTGAAACACATAATTATTTATTTATGATAAGTATCTAAAATCAAATTTTCAAGTTCCTATTAAAAACCCGATACTTCCATACAAACTTTTATTCCCCGTTTCCCCCCTACAAATTTGAAAATTCAAAAACCCTGTGCCAAGTCATTATTTATTTACGATAAGTAGCTGTATTTCAAAATTACAAGCTCCTATTTAAAAAAAACCAATACGTCCTTACAAACTTTCACCCCCCTTCTCCCACTTTAAATGTAAAAACGCAAACAATCCTGAAACACGTTATAATACTTATAATCTATTTATGATCAGTAGTTTTAATTCAAATTTTCATGTTTATAACTTCAAACAACAAAGACTTTCATACAAAGTTCAACCCTCACTCCCCGTTTTCCCCCTGAAGGTAAAAAATACCTAAAATTGTTTCTTCGCGGATGCCTACGTTATAAAATAACCAATATTCCAAAATTCAGCTTTCTTGTTTCAATAGTTTCGGTTGGACGATGATCGCAAATCAGTCAGGACACGTTTGCGCGTGGCAGACAGACAGACAGACGGATAGACGGGTGGCAATAGAGGCTTAGCAATAACACAGCGGGTGGTAGGACCTTGTGCAAGGTCCGTCCGGATCGCTACCACCATCTTGCTCACTAATCTTGCCGCTAAGCAGCAGTGGTTGCACTGCTGTGTTCCGGCGTGTAGAGCAAGACAGCCGGTGTAATTACTGGCACAAAAGGTATTCCATCTTAGCCCTCTGGGTTGGCAACGCATCTGCAATCTCTTGGGTGTTGCGGGTGTCTATAGGCGGTGGTGATCACTTACCATCACGTGACCCACTTGCTTGTTTGCCTTCCGATTTCAAAAAAAAAAAACATTACCACGTACGTTATCTTTACTTCAATACAAAAAAATGGTGAACGAACAACTCAAATACAAAATTTCATCCCCCTTTTCACCCCCTTGAAGGTATAATTCCAATGAAACCCGATATACCCGTTGCGTTATAAGCCTAAATAAGAAATGTAGTGATTTTTGCTGTGAAAATGAAGGTTTTTCCATACACAACTTTATCCCCCTTTTCACTCCTGCAGGGGTGGAATTATCAAAAACACTGAGCCCCGTAAATTTTTTTTTTTTACATATGCCTAACAACAAAGTTTCAAGATCCTAACTTCAAAACTGACGGACTTTCATACAAACTTTCATCCCCTAATTTACCCCCTTAGAGGTGTTATTTCCAAAAATCCTTTCTTATTGGATGCCTACACTATATAAGGTACAAAATTTCAAGACTCTAGGTCCAGTGGTTTGGGCTGTGCGTGATATATCAGTCAGTCAGTCAGTCAGAACTTGGAATTTTATATGTATAGATATAGTAGAGGCTTAGTAATAACACATTACCACGTACGTTATTTTTACTTCAATACAAAAAAATTGTGAACGAACAACTCAAACACAAAATTTCATCCCCCTTTTCACCCCCTTAAAGGTTGTAATTCCAATAACACCCGATATACACGTCGCGTTATAAGCCTAAATGAGAAATATAGTGATTTTTGCTGTGAAAATGAAGGCCTTTCCATACACAACTTTATCCCCCTTTTCACCCCTTCAGGGGTGGAATTATCAAAAACACTGAGACCCGTATAAATTAATTTTTTTACGTAAGCCTAACAACAAAATTTCAAGATCCTAACTTCAAAACTGACGAACTTTCATACAAACTTTGATCCCCTAATTTACCCCCTTAGGGGTGAAATTTCCAAAAATCCTTTCTTAGTGGATGCCTACACTATATAAGGTATCTATGTACAAAATTTCAAGTCTCTAGGTCCAGCGGTTTGGGCTGTGCGCTGATATATCAGTCAGTCAGTCAGTCAGTCAGTCAGTCAGTCAGGACTTTGAATTTTATATGTATAGATGACAACACAAAGAAAAAATAGGGTGATGGCAGGACTCGAACCTGCAACATCGGCATTCCGTGCCTTGAAGAAGAAATGATATTTTATGTTGTTATAAATAAATTTCAGGACTGACCATTGAACTTGGCACCCATTTAGATCTCACTTCTTTTGTCGTTGAAGTCATCAACCAAGGCAGCAGGCAAGGTGTGGTCAGTTTCGCCACATTACCCCTAAAAAAAAATACAAAAAGAAAAAATCGATTACAAAAAACTAAAACCGTTTTCAGACTCAAAAAAGTTTCAAACTAAAAAGGTATCAATTTAAAAGTAAAAGACAGTACACTAAAATAACAGTATTATGTCTTCATACAAACGGCCGAAACGGCGCGCTTCGATATATCGGTAAACTTCGGTACTCAACAGTCGCGAGTGCGCCGCAGCGCAGTTACGTACGGACGCGGACGGTGTGACAGGCAGAGCACGTTTGCTTCCTGCCGTGAAATAGGGATGGCACGAAGTTACCGACTATATTGTTCAGTGTATGGATGTTTGAATTCATCCATATCGAACCCAGAAATGACATTTTTTAAATTACCAGCTCAACCGGCAAGGTAAGCCCATAAAAGTAACATTATTTTTAGTTTTTATTTATTTTTGCGTTATGTGGGTATTTCCACTGTCAAATTTTGTTAAAGCGTAGCGAGCTTAACTTCCTTGACAGGAATTTAGTAGCTGAGTAGATATTTTTCTTTTTCCGTGGCATGAAGTCAACTATCGATGAAAAACACGGTCGTAAAGTCTAAATTATTTGATGTAGATAAGCTAATTTATTTCGACAAGGATTTAACATTCTTAGGTACATACTTAAATTACGATGGTAGCCTAAAGCTCGAAACGCACTGATAGCTGTAGCGGCGCGGCGCGGTGTGGTACCGGTTGTCATATTCGTGTTTGTATGAAAGTTTTTTACAACTTATTTCTGGTTTTTGTTTTTTGTGCTTTTTGTAAGGATGAGTGCTGCAGAAAAAATAATTCCTTAATGTCTCTTAATAATTATTCATTTCATATATATGTCATCGCGGACTTTTTTATAGGGTCCATTTTATGCTCTTCACTTTTCTGTAGAAAGTAGGTATTTTATATTTGAACCCGAATTAATGCATAGTAACCATTTTTATTTCAGATTATCCGAATGGCTTCGACTGATGTGTCGAGATGATGTAGAAAACAAACTTAACACCACAGGCTACCGGATTTGTGAAACACATTTTAATATACAGGACATACTACCTACAACAAATCGCAAGGTTTTAAAAAAGACTGCTCTCCCAACATTAAACTTGCCGGCCTTAGAAAGTACACTCCAAGGAGGTTCCCTGAAAAAAGATAAACAAACTCAAACCGAAAATGCAGTGAATGATAGTCGTGCTCAAACCACAGAGAGTCTCTCTTGCAGCACTGCAAGGAAAAGAAAATTAAAAACGGAACTCTTTGAATGCAGAAAGACATTAAAACGTCATGATACTGAAAATAAAATAGAAGAAGATGACGAAATTATCTTTCATAGACTGTGCGATAAATTTTTAAATAAAGAACTAGCTGTCCTAGTGAAAGCACAGACTAATTTAAAACTCCTTGAAAAAAGAAAATCTATTTGAGACGGACTACATAATTTTTTGGTTAAATTTTGTACTTCGCCAGTCCATAAGCTTACCGGTTTCTGCAAAGTGCGCTATTTCTCCCATGTACTACAACATTGTATTAACATTTTTTCCCAATCACAATTGAAATTAATGAAAGAACTATGACTATTCTTAAAATGAAAGTTGATTAAATGACAGAGATGAAAAAAAAGTTCTGTTTTGAAGAATGCGATGACTTTAAAAGCAAATATATATATATGATATTAAAGAAGATAAAAATACTGGATTCCAAGAAGTTGAAAGATGGCAGTCACCCGAACCAGCTAAAAACGCTATAGTAATCATGGCATTTTTGTTAATTAGAAGCAGCCAATATGCATATAATGCTTTCAGAGTGTAGAAACTCTGATGAAATAACTAAATGGGTTGATTAGCAATGTTATTTGAAATTTGACTTAACATCCGAACTTTTGTGTCTGACCAAAGGTCTGATTTGAAATTCTGCCAAAAAAAATATATATTTCTTTTGAAACGCCTCATTTCTTTATTAATGACAGAAAAAAATATTATATTTTCGCTGCGCTGCATCTTATCAAAGACGTTTGGAATAACTTGATGCACTATTATTTTCATTTCGAAAACTCCCTCGCGAAATACAAGCATATTGTAGAGTTTTACAATCAAGATATCAAGAAAAGTTGCAGGCTTGCGCATAAACTAACCAACAGCCATATTAAATCGACAAATTTTGACAAAATGAAAGTTTGCTACGCAACACAACTTCTCAGCAGATCTGTTGCGACACACATTTCTACATGTATAGATAATAACGTGCTTTATATATAGTAATGATATTGATAAATCAGGAAGAGACACGGCAAAGTTTATAACGATAATGAATGATTTTTCGATTCTTTAAATTTATCAAATTTCTGACATGATTATGAATATAAAAGAGCGTATGCAGGCAGTGAATCACAAACGACATTTTTCAGAGAGATGTTATGCTTTTTTCAACACTTGAAGTCAATCAACCCAAAGAATGGCCGTGATGTTACATCAAATGTAAGATTTATTGAATTCAAAAAACAATCACATCTTTCTTGCTTTTGTTTGAGGACTTGCGTTTGGAAGGACATACTCTTTTCAAGAAGATTCAATCAAGATGCCCTGGAAAAATTATTTGGCAGGATACGGACAAAAAATGGCTTGGCTATGAACCTAACGTGCAGACAGTTTGTTTCGGCGTTTAAAAAAAAAAATTCTCCAACATCATAAAATTCCCACAAGGAAGAAATTGTGCAGATAATCTAGGGAAACTTCTTGTTCAAACAACTCATGAAAAAGGTGTAAATAGTTGTGCAATACCTGAAACAATCAACGAAACATCCAACAGATAATGAAGAATCCGATTCCAGCATTTAAATTACGAGTTCTGATTACAATCAGCTAGATATGCCTAGAAAAATTCCTTTTCTATATTTATGGTCATCTTCTCAAGCGTTGTAGCGAAAAACGAACGATTGTCAGGCTTTAAAGTCATACATAAAGCCCATCAAAGAAGCCACTATTTCAGCGCAGAAAATCGTTATTTAAGGTACAAGGACTACAGCAAGCACAAATTGCAAAATTTGTTACCATGTGATGATTTTGTTGAATACGTGGAGGAAATGGAGAAAATATTTCGAACATCCTTTAAAAGAAAACATGTTAACTACAAAATGTCTGCATTAATGTAGGATCAAATAAAAGAAATTAGTTTTACTCCTCCGTGTTTGTTTTCCAAAAAAAATTAATGAAGTTATTTATTAGCGATTTTTTTACACTCTGAAGTTCAATAACAAAGCTTTTCGTACATCCCAAGCGAAGCGGGAATATTTCTCTGTACCTAATTCATAACTAATGAAGAATTATCATAATACTTCCTAGAATTTCAATTGTTTTTGATTAAACTAAGCAAAAAAAAAATATTTTTATTTAGAAAAAAATATCAAAAAAAAACCTACAAAATTTGCAGTAAAAATGAAAGATACCTTTATACCTAAAAAAAATAGTTGCCTATAGAATTACCAAATACGTAACACCACGCACTCGGAAGGCAGCCCTGGTGCGTGTTATCCATCGAGCGGCCGTAGGTAATTATTTGAAGGACACTCCCGAGACAAAGTACTGTTACTTTAGTGTACTGTGGTAAAAGCCTATGGTTTCGTTATCTCGTCGCACATCGTTTCCGAAGTGTCAGCCATTGTTAAAAGCACCATTATCGGAAACTCGAGTTTGGCCTCAAACCGATAGTTCCGTTCAAGACTACCTAACTGTTAATTTTTGGGCCGGCTCTAGATTGTAAGACCACCCACCACATTTCAACATGTTTTGTTTCGTGGCCTGCAAAAAAAACTTTTTTCGACGACCCGGCCCCTATTTTACCAAGCTGACAGGTGATCACGACAATTCTGTACACAAATTACTAGAACAATTTTTGTATTGCCAGCAATGATATTATAATGATATTATTTGTAGGTCAGTGATTGCCAGGCTTAATAGTGGATACGTCATGTACTTATTTGTCGTTGTCACCTGACATATGTTAGTCTGGTGGGCTTGATGTAAGGATTGCTGTAAGCTGGCTGACTTGCTGCTTAATCTTCATTACCGATTCGCCGAATTTTATCTCGTTAGAGAATTGTTCAGGTTCTTTTGTATTAGGACCATTAGTGGTGACCTTTTTGCTAATAGACCCGTTATACTTATTTTCTCTTTATACTTACGTCAGTACCATTTGTTATATGGCATAAACATTTATAACGTTTCTTTGATGTCATTGTCTCAACGTCTCAAAGATTAAAACTACATTGTAATTTGAAGAAGCTTGCGCAACTATTGTAACTAGTGGTGTAACAATGACGATGCGGTGCATCTTCCATTAATAATGATACGGTTCAACTCGCGAAAATAACGATTAATCGTGTATGTTTTGTTTTTCTCTCTGGATTAATCATGTCACTTAGATTCATCATTAACGAAAATTTAAACGTGAATCAGGACACAAATTCCTTTCACCATAATTTAAAAATTAAGTGAAACTAATGTAGTTATCCAGTATCTAGCGTGGACCAAATATCTATCCCAGCGTCGTCTCAAAATTCATAGTCCGAGGAGTCTCGGTCATTTTGGAATCAGTTTCTTTAACACAATAGTAAGTGAATTTAGTAATCTAGCCATGGTGATACGATGTGTCGCTTAATGAACTGCATAATTAATAGATCCAGGTGTTACTTTGCGGAGGTCCGTTTCAACAAACAAATTATGAGAAAAACAATATAATCAAAAAGCCATTCTTTATTGTTATAAACCTTATAAATAACAATTCGACCGTAATAGGACTCGCCATAATGAAACGTTACATATCTTACTTGATTTCTGTAATCTTTGGTTTAACACAATCATTATTATTCTTTATTAGTCTTACTAACCGGAAGTTTGCAAAGTATCTTATCTAAGTAAGTATCTTTCCTGTTATTTACATTCTAATCCTGCTAACGGTTTTTTATGATTGGGATATGTTAAGTATTGCTTAATAATGTGTTTCTTTATGTTCTAACGTTTTGATCTCTGTGTTCCCTTGGTTGGTATAATATTTTACTTTATACATATACATACATTGTCATGTAATCGTGATTTCGTTTACCACAACTTTTTTGTCGCACGTACGTCATTTCACAACTGAATGATGCCTTTCTTTGGCGCTATTTGTCGCTTTAATGTCACTTCCAGTTTTTTCGCTGCGCAAGAGGCTTAGGTAGGTGCTGAGTTTAATCACACTTTTTGTAGATGGATTCTCAAATTTATGAAATTTTCAGATCCGGTTTTGAATGATGATATGAGTTTTCCGCATCAAATACGAGTACTTTATTAGTTACACTTAACAGTAAATGACACATTGTCGTTAGAAACCTGAAATACGTCGGGTAGAGATGAAAGTAACACAAACGCTTTGTTTTGAAGATTCTCCCACTAGGTTTATTAAATCCCTGCCCTCATGCATACTGTTTTTCAGCTACTAACGTCTACATCGTGAGTATTTGTCAAAAAGCGCAATTAGGACGTTGATATGTAATTTTTTTGACAGCAAATGCTCGGCAATTTTTCTAGCACTTGTTGTACATTTCTTATTATTTGCTTTTGAAAGCTAGTAAATGAGAGTTCATCTAAAACATCGAGATAAGACGTCTCGCTCTCAGTTTTTTTTTAATTTTACTGTTTTCTTTTCCATTCAGGGTTTACACAAGCAAAATAATTTGAGGCATATAACAATATTTTTTACTAAAAGATTTTATATCTACCACAACAACTTAGCTCTGCTTTTGATTTCCATGAACGTAGCAACAATTCCATCGCAAACTATAAGTCAATTGCCAGACTTGAAATCATTGTAGTTCAAACAAAGCTCTTCATAATGGCGTACCAAATCCTTTCCATAAACCGTAAACATGTACATAAAAACTATTCGTAACGTTCACATCGTGGCATAACGTCACGTTCCGCGCGGTCACGTTTCTTTATTTTTTAATACATAGCCGAATAGAGATGTTTGCTTTGTCCGAAACTGGTCCGGCGAAGGTCGACCACTATCGCGCGGCTACACGCGTCGATAGATCACGCTGAACACAGTCTAAAAACTCCCGACGCAAAGGTTAAATCAAGTTTTTGTGCAAAACAACCCGACGAGCGGACTCCGTGGCTCGAATTTTAAATGCCCCTCGTACCACTGAACTGAGTCGGAATTTAAATGCTGACATTTACCGCGTGCAACTACAAACCGTATTCGCAACTTTAGCGTTAGTATACACAACAAGTTTGTGCTTGAATCTTCTTCGTTTCAATCCGTGGACGTCTACTGCTGAACAAAGATCTCCCTCAAAGACTTTCACAACGATCGGTCATACGCCTTCTGCGTCCACCGGTGTCCAGCTACCTTAACCAATTCAATCTATGACTACAAATTATAATACCTATACGTACTTGCTAATAGTACGTCGTGTGTAGTCAGTGTAGTAGAGTTATCCAAGCGTTCAGTTATGTATACAAAATCGCGCATTAATTACTCGCTTCAAAACAACTTAATTCATTGAATACGCCACTTTTAATCTTTAAACCAGTCAGTGTTTTTCCGTATATATATAGATACTGCGTCCTTAAATGTATCGAAACAGGTTTACCCATTGGATATACAGAATTCATTAACAAATCGTTTAATTCAAAAATAGATTACAGATGTAACGCACATACATATCTAGATTTTGAAGAACAAGGTGCTATTTAATGATAAGTTTTTACTATGAGCTCCGCAGAGGCCGCAGATTTGCATAATTTCACATGCTTGATTGAATTACAACAGGTATAGGGGTACTCGGGTAGACAAGTAACACGTTTCGTCATACAAAAAATATCCTAAGAGTGCCCCTCCTCTAGCCGCAGGTTGTTGGTAGTGTAGCACCTCACCCAGAGCGTGGGAACCTTCTCACGGCGTTTCGTATCTTCATGGAACCACCTGTTCCACACCACTTCCTAACCAACCCAACATTATATTTCTTTGTTCCTCATTTCAATTATGATGACTTCTGTCCAAAGACATTAAAAATTATATCCAAGTCGTGAATGATCACAACCATGAAAACAGCTCATATCTGTTCATCAGCTCATAGCTTTTATTGTGTATATATACAGACTGGATTTTCCGGAATTAATGTATCGACCGATGTTATGAACGATCTTGACTTTTTAGTGCCCATTAACATGATAAAAGTAGCAATATAGCTGCGAGATGACATTATAATAATAAAGACTGACTCTTATACGAATATAAATAAACCGGCGCGCAGATGAAGCCAGCTCGAGATAAAGTAAATATGCAAGAATAATATTCCGCTCACGTTAATGCCAGACATAATGATAATGACAACAAGCCGTATCCCGAGCTACGTCAGACCACTGGTGCGGCAACACTTCCTAATGGCGGCGCTAAAGCGTCCAATTGTCACCGAAAAAAATTAACCTGGTTCGTTTCGAGTGTTAATTGCTGTAATATTTCCAGTCGGTTCGCTTCTCACAATGGCCTAGGGAACGGCGTAACATTTAACACAATCAGCGGCGCTTGCGTGACGTGAGAAATCATTTAGATCGACCCATTCAAATGATTCGCGCTGTTAAGTCAGACTGGTGGGATCTTCCGACACGACGTCGCTAATGATACGCTTGGATTTCGTAGCGGCTTGGCGTGATTCGCAAGTTATGTTTGTTTGAATAAATCACTCATTATCGTCATTTATGCCTCTCTCATTGCAGCGCGTGTTTGAACAGCAGCTGATTTATTGAGTAGATCGTTCGTATGTACGTCGCAAGCGTCTATCGCAATTTATTCGTGTTTGTCAGTATTTAAAGAACCGTTACTTCCGATTTATTGTTGATGGCTCAGCCCGTTTCCGGCATCTTGACGTTAACACCCACTCGTCAATTAACGCCTACCTTTGTACTTCTTACGGGTACTTACCCTAGTAAAAGTTTCTTCTTTCATAGTTATGTAGCAGATACCTATACTGAAAAGTTTGGTGATCAATCATGATTGTGATGGAATAATTACTTTGTTATTCGTAGACAATTTAATAACTGAAGTGTTTTAATAATAAAGTAAGTAAGTAGGTATTACTTATTCATGATATAATGTTTACTGATTCGTATGACCGTTGAATTTACATCATTTCTGTAAAAGGATATCCTGTATCGATGAGTTGTTTCATCGACACGTCATCCTGAGCGCGGATGCTGCAATGCTTTGTTGTTTACCATCGTGTTTTGTCACATTTGTCACTCCATTGTTCGTCTCAAGGTCAGGCAGTTGAGATAGGTCAATTAATTTAGAGTTTATAATTGGTAACACTTGACTTATGATATTAAGCCTAATTTAGTTTGTCCTCTTTTGTAATCAACTATTATCGCGTTTAAAAATCTTAGCGCTATCTTTAATGTGCTCCACTGCCGTTACTGTACCTGTATAAGTACGTTTATAAGCTTCTTTCTTTGTTGCATAACAATTAATAATAGATTAGTTCTGTTTTTTCTCTTTTTTGTAAACAACCAAAAATATCCACAGCGCCAATAAATCTCCAACTCAATCTAGATAATCTCGTAACGTATTCTGCGCCAATGAATGAAAGTTCGCATTGATTGTGCGCCCGCTCCCGCGCAGTGGTCCGTGTCTCCCGAGGAATAAGGTCCAGAGTTGCGCGGCGCAGCTGTTACGTCAGGCGATGCACGGCCCGCAAGATGGCGGCCGTGACGTCACCGTGCGTTTCCTTTCGCGTCGCCTTCACCTTGACATTTGAATTTGAATTTGACTCTCGGACGTGTCGCGGCGTCGCGCGTTGCATAATTACTTACCTATATAGTTATTTGCGATAGTTATGTAATAGCTATCAATAGTCGTCGCGAATTAACCCCGATAGTGTGAGAGCGAGATGGCGTCAGCAAAGCAACCGCAGGTCGTGTTCCTACCAACTTACTCGTAAGTCTGTGGATGAGGATTTCATTTGTAATCCTGACTTTTGGACGCTTTTCTTTTAGAAAAATAAAGGTGCTCGCTATTTCTAATAACCATAATTATGTATCCCAATAACGAAAATGACGTGTTATATAGTAAGTTGTATTCTACATCATGTGACCTGACCTCATCAATCATCATCATTCGTTAAATGCCTAACATATAAAAAAACCCGCAGTAATCTCTGCCAAAAATAAATTCGATCAGGAAATACCATTGCTATTTAGTTTTCCTGGTTATCGTATGTTTGGTGATTTTGTTTAAATAAGCAAATTCATGACCTCACGCGTTGATTGATGGCTATTTTATCTCATTCATTTATTTACTCAGTTTTAGTCATGGGTTATGAAAATGTTTGTATTCTGATATGATATGGGTTAGTCTCATATTATGCAATTCAAATGTTTAGATAACTCATAATTTCAAATATATCAACACTGTGAAATATTCTGAATTACGACATGAATTAAATGAAAGCGTAGACTGAAATGTTAGAGATAATCCGCCCACGACGAAATCCTTGCGCCTCGATAAGAACTAACGAAAACGAGCTAAATAAAGGTCTCTGACATCAACCCGATAGTTGGATCTAGATAATATTCAGGTGATCCGACTGACGCAAATGGCGATAATGTTATCGGCTTACGTGCCAGAGTCTGAACCGAACATGACAAATACAATCCGGATAGCCGTGCTGATAAAGATCGGCTTTAAAGCCGCGTATGTACCCTGACACGAAAAATATGTACACGATGCAGTTTTGTGCGCTCCGGGCCACTCACAATGCAAGCTTTGAAGACGTTTTACTTGTAATTAGTTATAGGTTCTACTTATCAGTTAAGAAGTTAGACAAGAAAGTTAGGCCAAATGCCATTGTAAAAAATAAGTATTTGATATTTTATAAATTTTGCCTATATTCACTACTTTTGATGTATATTTAAGAATGTCGGAAACATTCGCAGTCGTCAGTATTTCACATCGAACAATACGTCTTAGTTAAAGCAAATTGGATAACATAAATATCTCCAAGTTTTCAATGTTTTCTCAAATAACATTACCAAAGCATAGAGGTATATTTACCTTCCACGTTAGAAACGTCTCGTCAGTTCTAGCATAATTTAAGTTATGGAATTTCATTTCGTTCATTCATTTATTCATAAAATTGCGTACATGTAGTATGTAATTAACTTGAATTTGCATTTAGTCATGCACAAATTTTCATGTTTATAAAATTATGTGATTTGAAGTTACGCAAATGATTATAAAAATAAAATTAACATACAAGCGATATATTGTTTTGTAAAGAGAAGAAATAAAAGCTTTTAAAAAGGGTTAAGCTACCGAGTTTCTTGCAGCGTTTCTTCTCAGCAGAATCTTCCATTTTCCGAAGCGCTGGTAGACTCAGGCATGTAAAATAGCCTATATGGCCTACTAGCAAAATAAATAAATTCATTTTAGAATATTTAAACGTGCAGAAACAAAGCGAAAACTACGTTGTTGAACTAAATATAATAAAATGATCTACCTTTTTCATATTGCCATTTTGTATGAATATGCAATAAAAATAGTAAACTTAATCTAATTTGAAACGTTACACAACCAATCCAGCATTTGATTAGATGAAGCGTTTGCGTGAACAGATAGTGACATCGTACGATCGATATTATCTGAATAAACATTTTCCACGGCAGCACGGCAAATCAATCATCAAGAAACGATAACGATCCTACTAACGGCTATCTTTTACCTTATCAAACTGAAATCAGTCTATATGTATATTTAGATTAGACTCTTGAACGACCTAACGTCTTATTTACGTCAGTAGATTTGATATGTAAAAAACTTGTTTATCCAGTTGTATGAAATCAGCAAATGCACTTGAGGATATGAATTGACAGCTCTCTTCGGTATCACCTTGGCAGTTATTTTCTAGTTGGTACTTCCTATAAATATGTCTATTAGTATTTTCATAATTTTCTTAAGGGTTGGTTAGGATATCGCAAATGTTTTATTACTCCTTTTGTTAAGCTTAATCATTGGGTATAGGTTTATTGCCTATTAATAATCGGTTCATATCAGCATAGTGACATTACAAAGACAGCCTTGTTGCTATGTGTCAGCGTGATAATGTTTACCATTTGATTGCACAACATTTTTAACGCAATTCAGCCTCAAGTCCGCCCCAGTTTATCACTCGGTAGATAGTTACCGTCGAAGGAGTTGTTGCATTACATGTAATCTCTATATTTTGTATGGCACGTTAGATACAGTATCTCGTATCATAATCCTATTGACGTGCGGCCACGTGCACTTATCGCGATGGAGCGATACGGGAGTGTGGTGCAGTATAGTGTGCTGTTACACAAACAAGTGATAAACGGTATCACTTATCAGCAGAGATAGCGGCTGACATCCATTTGCTCAATGGAATGTGTTGAAAAAATAACATGACAGGCGTAATTCGTGGTACTCAGGTGATGAACTAAGTATACACCGGCGAGTCATTGGAGGTGATGCAAAGTCTGCTGAAGTGAGTTGTTTTTGCAAAATATACGAATAACACGTTAGATCACGCAGGCCCCAAACGGGTGAAGGTACGAAGCAGGGAATGTGGAAGAATGTAGAGCATTGTTATCTCTAAACACGGATGTTATACTAGCTCTAATGGATTGTACATAACATACGTACCTATTGAAACACTAAAAGTAATCACTGAATCTGTTAGCTAACGATCACATCATTGTCCTCTACGCATATCATCATTATTATGAATAATTTATTCGTTGCTTCCATAGCTACATTTTCAGTTCGTAACCTAAAATATTTCCCAACATAAAACCCTTTTGAATGGTAATTCAGCAATTTTCCATAGTTCCGTTCCAAATTGAGAGACAACACGGCGGCGCTGTCATAAACTACCAACTTATTCTTGTAACTTATTGTTATTATATTGACTGATCAGTTTTCGTGACTTCTGTCAAAGCATTTACGTAATAGTTGATAGCTATCATATTTCTTTAAAAATAAAACTGGAATTGACATTAATTCCACTATCTTAATAACCTTAATATGCCCAAGCGCTGCATTTTCGTAAAACATTGTGAAAACTAATCAATTTGGTGATAATGGCGACGATAAAACGCATGTTTTATACAAACTTCTGATACTTTTAATAGTAACAAACGTATCTCACACTTCTAAACATAAATATTTGGATATGTAATGAGGAGGTTTTATAAACCCTTCCCTGAGCTAGTTATATTGAATTAGCGCGTAGAGAAGAACAGCTTTTTAAAAGATGTCTCGAAGCCGGCTAAAGAGTGACTCTCCTTTCTTTCGCTCGACCCTGGCCTTATTATTAAACATAATCAATCATTTATTACCAGGCTACAAAAGGCCCATACATAAAGATAAAAAACACCTAAATAAAACTAAATTATTTCGGCGACGATTCGGCGCGGCTCCGTTGTCGATTCTGATGACAAGTTCTCCAGTTAATACAAGCACAGTTGAAATATTTCCATATTTAAACGGCTTTGAACGGATTTTCATAAAAAATTAAGGATTAAAAATAACTGAGTTCAAAATTCAAATTCAAAGTACAAAAGAGTTGCTCCCACATATTGCTCTCCCGTATGAATTTTTCGGATTCGCTTACCCTGCAAGACGAGAGGATGATGATGATGACGAGGATGTACGCAGCAAAAAAGTCCTTTTTAATACTGCCTAGTTTTAACAACTCTTAGATCTCTAGAAACACTAACTTACCAGCAGGACCGTTTGAAAAGCAACGTGGTTTATCTTCTGCCTTTTTCTGACTATGGTTGTGTTGTTGTTACCTAATTCCTGCAAATCCCGCTTTTATTTTTCCAAATCGTCCCGCCGCCATATTGTTTGCTTCGGAGTTTGTTTTTTGATGCTGACAGACTGGAGCATTCACTTCTAACAGAACATTGAGCTATCGCCGTTTTCAAACATCTGCTTTCGCTCGCCGTTTTTCTACGTTTCATTTTGTGAGCTTTGTAACATTCGTTACAATGCCCCTAACGAGGAAATTTTCAAATTTATCAGCACCCTTAGAATCCAAGTGATGGTGAATATGATCTACAAATCTAAATTTATAGGTTTATAGACTATAATTTCTTTAACCTTTTTAACGCCACGTATATACAAAAGTTGTTCCTCATTCAAACACCAAGCCTTTTTTTGTACTTACGTACGTTACGTACGATTTGTAAGTACCTTACGTAGGCCATTTGTTGCTGATGCGTTGACGAAAATATCCGTCCTTGGCGCTGAACAGGTTAATTGGTTTATTTTTCTTGAAAACCCCTGTTCTGTTTGTTACAATTTTGAACAGGACATCTGAATGACTACGAAACCGCGAGTTATTTGACCCGTTCGCTCTCATTACGGTTTATTTTTAGTTCCTATCGCCATTGTACTGATTACACAGAAAAACACTGTAATTAAACTTACATTTTTGTGCACACGTGTAAACATCGCAGAGTTCAGTTTAACGGTAATTAAAATGTTGCCGTTTTCTTAATGGTTTATGTAATTAGCTTAGTATTGGTTGGCTTCTGTTTTAAATACCAAATCTAATTGTCTACCTACACCACGTACTTTAGCTGCGTCTCGTCAGTCTCGAGTAACGGATAGACTTTCATGTTTTAGCCCTATACGGGTTTTTTTTACATATTAATACTTGTCTTGTTCTAGGCATTCCATCTAAATAAGAAAATGCATAATACGAGACGAGTTTTAAAAAGCAAAAATAAATAAAAATGTGCATGCGAGTTTATGAGCAAATTAAATATATCAAATATGCGCAGTCTGCAAAAATCCTATATTTCAATCCAGTGAATGAATGAGGCAGATTCCATGAATTCCGTAAATAATACATTCTAGAATATAATAAGTATATTATCGCAATGTTTTGTAAATAGTTTACAGTCAGAAGATAAGAATACGCATTACGTTATCGAACTACTTCATCATTTACGTCTTAAATTAACCGGAGCTTGATTAAATTACACCACGTAGCAAGTAAGTGTAAACAATTAATAACTTCTGTAACTATTACATACTTTTGACTCTTGGCCTTTTTTTTAGCAAATACAGCGTTTATATAATTGTCACCGTCGATTTTCACTTTACTTTCAGAATTAACATTATTTGATACCAACAGGGTGTCAGTTAGTAGTCCTTATTTGAATAAGCTGACATCGCCTCGTGGCGATGCAATGACGAGGCGTCAACGTTGTGCGTTGGTTGCTACCTTTTATCATTTCAGACGAAATGTGCAAATAGTCATGTCCGCTTATCATGTTTTTGTAAGAACTTCTTGTTCACAATCTAGGAAAAATACAGAGGTTTTTTAATCAACAGTATAGTTAGTTAGATAGGTACACATACGACCTGCAACTTTATAACAACTTGTGTTTTTTGTTTATTACTCTGAATTAGGTAGGTTTCCCTATGTTATTTCAACACTAGTGAATGTCTATCCGGTTTTATTAGTATTAATACCTATACATCAAAGTAAACAGTATTATCAAATTTATCACCCACGTACCGCCACTATCTATATTACACTCATTATGTGGTATCCAAGCGGACTGCGATAGTTTCACACACTTAATATATCGACACTTAATACACATTTCCTTTGCTTTTGCTTGCAACAACTGTTAGAACTATTGCAATATACCTTAAAAAACAGGTAGCATAAAGATTCAATACCTACCTATCAATGTCAAATTTCGGTAATATAAGAAAATCTTAACAAACATCCACTTACAAAACCAACTTCAAGTTTCAATCGCCGTTGTCTAGTATCATCCTACAAAATTCAAATCTAATTCCGTCCGAATCATAGCGGTAGTATTCGTATTCGTTATCACTTGTTATTTGTGACAAACATCGGGTCAGCCAAATCACACCAGTCTTCAGCAAGCGTCGTTCAAATACGCGATAGGCTGTGGAAAGTTCCTGCGCACCGAGATAGGTTATCGAGCACGCGGGACTGGCGTGAGGCGATCTTTGTCACCAGCCACCACGTCATGTCTTGTTGGGGACGCTTAATCTTACATGACTACAGTGCCTTACAACTTGCTAAGTCGAAGGTCCGGCAAGCGGGGGAAGGAGGTGATGTGATAGTATCAAACAGTATGCTTTTCCCATAATGTGGACCAGTCGCGGTGATCCAGTGAAGGTTGTGGGAAATTTGCAATTATGGAAAAGACGAACCTTAAGAAAAGTCTTTATTTGCAGTGAGCGTCTTTAGGCTCATGAATGCGCCTTTCAACGATGAGTCCTTTTGAATCGGCACATTTAAGCAAATGCCTAAAAATAGAGACTTATAGATTGGTCGGTGATCTAATCGACACCATCGAGACGCTGAAAAACAAAAGTAAAGGAATTATATATGAGCCACAAAATCGATAATAGTACTAGGATAAGCAGAATTAACTTATACCTACTGTAAGTGGATACGTAATTTGATAAGCATCGAGTAACGCAACCTAACAAGCTACATGACCCGGATCGCTCGAATTTCGACGCCATACGAAAATTACGTCAAACATCGTGCGAGTCATCGGAGAGAAGCGAGGCGAACTCTCGGGCACTCATTAGCAACAGAACAGGCCCATTCACGCAAAGCGCCCATCTGCTGATGAAATACTTGATGATACACACGCGGATCCTGCTCGCAGTCTGCTCTGCACGCTTTGTTTACTAACCGCGACCACAATTTGCATATTTTATTCGTTTTCTGCTATCGGGCAATCCCGAGTAAAGGCTAAAAATTAACATGTTTCTGCGAAAGGCGTGTGCAAAACTTATCGGTTATCAGATAACCACGCAACAATAAATATGTGAACACTTTGTTTTTAAGTTATTTTACGCTGTTGTCTTGAGTTACCTCACATGATTTGTTCACTTAACAGAGCTGATAGCGTTCCTGTGGTATTTATTACATTCGTTAATACCATGTCTTTGCGGTGTTGTCTTATCGCCTACAAATGTATAAGTAACAGGCAGTGACACATCTTTGAGTAACAATCATTAAAAACTTTGTTTGTCTACTATTTGCGACAGAGCAACCGCGTGAATGTTCCACCAATTCTAACTTTAACTGTGGAGCTGGGATCTCACGCTTATTGATGATTTTTGTAATAGAGACCTAGAGTTCGGCATGTGTCATGTAGGTTATCTACGAGCCCACGCCTGCCCTTGAGCGCGCAAACATGGGCGGTCCGGATCGATAATTCCGATCACTCACAACTCACAACGTAACTATTTTGTAATGTTTCCCGATATTACCTTCCACACACTGCATCTGCGTTAGGTTCTAGATGAGGAAATGTTACGGACTTGGAAACGCTCCCTTATAATTTTATGGGACAAGTTCTGCTGGTGTTTCTTGTTTTTATGTTACTTACTGCCGAACTATAACACCTTCGCTTTGTTGTTTCTTTGTACCTTATAAGTACTCAATGAATACGGTCTGAGGTACCACAATCACATGTTCCGAAGACTTGTTTATACTCGACGCCATCACCAAAACTTAAGCATCCACTTCAAGGCGCTAGGACTTTTAGGCGATTCCTTAAACTCCAAGATTACCAAGGACGCAAGTCCTTCGCACAATTTACTGTAAAAAACAAAAAGTAGTATTTATTTGGACTCGGTCGTCTGCGTGATTTAGGCGTTTTGTTAGTATGACTGCTAAGGTTTCCACTGCTTTGTCTTGTTACAATCAGTCTACCTTACCTACCTACCTAATTGCAAGGAGAATGAGAGGGTATTTACAGTAAATACTGAAATTGAACGACATATAGATAGATTGTTAATACAGGTACTCATTAACGTAACCCTCAGAAGTAGCCGAACATTTAGTACCCTGTCGTTGTCAGCAATGTGACAAATTCGCGCAAACTTTTATGTCATACGTTACGCCAACAAAGTTCTTAGCTACTTCTAAGGCTGAATGTACCAAACCAGCATATTTGGCGGGTGGTAGGACCTTCAAAGGTCCAAGGTTTGTGCAAGGTCCATCCGGATCGCTACCACCATCTTGCTCGCTAATGCTGGCGCTATGCTCGCTAATCCTGCCGCTAAGCAGCAGTGCTTGCACAGTGGTGTTCTGGCGTGGAGGCAAGACAGCCGGTGCAATTACTGGCACAAGAGGTATTCCATCTTAGCCCTCTGGGTTGGCAACTCATCTGCAATCCCATTGGTGTTGCAGGTGTCTATGGGCGGTGGTGATCACTTACCATCAGGTGACCCACTTGCTCGTTTGCCTTCCACTGTTGTATAAAAAAATATATAACTGGCTCTGACCAATTCAGTTCACATCTAGAAAAACCTATCGCACCATTCAATAGTAAATTTTGCATGACTATTGGTTAATTTAAACCTGGAATTTTATTTGCATTATGTCCGCACTGGCATTTTGAATACGGATAAAATATGAGTGACAACGGTGACAACGGTGACAACTGACGAAACGATGACAAAGCTGGACCGCGTGCCGCAAAACAACACTCCCTAAGTTTTACACTCCGTTGCGCATGAAGCGCCATGTAAACAACGCTCGTATGTGTGTGTGTTTGTGTGTGTAGACCAATTTGGCTGTTTATTCCTAGTGAAACTTTGTGTAATTATCGCAGTTATCTGGTATATTTCACGTCTGATCCTGAATGTAACCGATTTAAATCTCAGAACATCACTCTATTACTATTCATCATCATTATTGCTAACATGATATGGATAAATTGATGTCAGATTTTTTTATTATTCTGGCTGAAACTGGGAATTTGTATGAAGATGAACCTTAACCGGTGAACTCTCACCTGAAGAAAGAACATATCTGGAACATGTAATCTGTAATGGATGTAAAATAGAAGTAATAAAGTATTTTGGAAATTCCACCAAAGTTGGAGAAACGCTAGTAGTTATTTCTAATTACGTAATCGTCTAACGGCTTACAATAAGATCAGTGGGACGACTTTTGCCTTAGCAGCGCTAATTGACACTCTACAACCGCGCGCCAATCAGTGCTGGCTAAAATATACGCTCGCGTATTTGACTGGCCCGCGGCTGGCGAGTGTCGGTGCTCGAAACTCACAAGACTTCGGTTACACGCTAATTCCGGCGTCAGTTCAGTCCATCATTCCGGTATAGTTTTGACTGATGCCAGAATGATGACAAATGGACACGGTTACGATCAGTTCAGCCTGACTCGATACGAGACAGGTTACACGATAATTCTCTCGTCATTCTGACCAGAATGATGGACTGAACTGACGACAGATTGAGCGTGCAACCGACGTCTAAGTCGTCCCCAACTTATCCAACGCTGTTAGGATGCATTGTGTAAAAGAAGTCCTAAAAATTGCGCATCGAAACAGACTGATAATTAGCCTCAGTTCCAACTATCAACGACTCAAGGTTTCGCTCAAGTACAAACTTATCGCTAAAATACACAACGCACCTACACAAACATTGTCCTCGAGTGTTCCTCGTAATCCGATATGCGTTTGAGGAAGCGAGGCGGCGCCGGCGCAGCTAATAGTAGGGCGGTTGTGCCGCGACAGACAATGCGGGGCCTTGTGGGAGCCAGCGATATCGGTGCGCTTAAAGCCCAAAAAATGGCGCGACTTTGAATTGCCGGCGCGGGCGACACTTGAGCTACAAAATTCTGAAAAATAACTCCCCGTTGAAAATAGAGCAGTTTCAAGTTTAAAGCATGTATGCAAAGACCGACTATGTACCCTATACACTAGTCACGCTGTACGGAATAGAAACATTATCACACTGAGTTACGGTACATGGCCCGCAACTCAAGTGTACGAAGCAGACGCTTTTATGTATAACACTTAACCAAATTGTCACACCTGCGACGCCAAGGAGACTGCAGATGCGTTGCCAATCCAGAGAGCGAAAATGGAGAGAGGAGTTGTCTAAATATTTAAGCTTTAAAATATGTTCAAGCAAACAAATGATTTTACAGTTGTATTTGTGTTGTAATAGTGAAACTGACACCACTTGATGTCTCATAATTAACATTTCAAATGCACATCATTTTAAACGCAGCATATTTCTCACATCGGACTGACCGGACATCTGATATAGCACCATATTTACATACAACGTACACGCAGCTGTATGCTATATAAATACTGATAAACGACACGTCCGTCTGTACGTAAACAGATACATCCTTAAAACGGACAGTCGTGCAGATAACCTTATCAATAATGTCAACACTTGGTGGCGGTACTTGGACGAAGCTAAAGCTCAAGGCACGTGTAAATACCAAGTGCTAGCTAAACTAGACAAAAAGACGCCAAAATATGTTTAAACACTAAAACCATTAAAAAGCAATGTAGGAAAACGGTTAATGGACAAACCCAAAGCTTTTGCCGGGAATTAAGGCCGCTAAAATTTACGCGGCCTTAATCACAGTGACTTCCAACCATTTCTTTTGATAATGGTGGAATTTCCAAAAACCTTTCGAAGGGCACAAGAGGTCACTTGTGTGGCGTGCACGTAACGCAGGTCTACGCAGCGACCTGGAGCCGTGTTGCATACGCCTCTGATATGCCCCGGCCTTAACTTCTGGAACTACGGATAGCATTTAACGCTTCAACTCATCGACATCACAAACAAGATCGCTAATTGATAATTTCTCGGGATATCCGGTGCGATCGGATTCCTCGAATCATGAAAGGTAAACAATATAACAATAACTCACCATCGTGGGCTGTTTACGGCGCGGTCATGCCCCGGGCCGGGAGCCTTGTCAACTGCCAAGAATTCAACACGGTAATCATTTAAAAAAGCCGCTGAAAATATTGATGGTCGAAATTTTTCCGAGTTACTCCGGAAATTCCTCTCTCGTACGCTTTTATGATGGTGTTAACGCAGATGTGTGTTGACATTGAGTCATTCAAAGAATTTGTGTTATAGATTTGGAAACCGCGAGAACTGATATCATAAATGTAACTTTTTTGTTATTAGTATACGAATCGCAGCATGATTTTAAGTGCCACACTGTAGCACATTGCTGGTTGCATTACGAGTGTGCCGGCTCCACCGAGATAATACTACACTCACACTAAATACCGGCAGAAATAGTAGCTTGCCAAGAAATGCGTTTAGTAGATCTATAGCCCCAAGGGTGTACTTTTCATAACGCATGTACAAATGAAGCTTTATCAAGCCTACAATTGACTGGTTATTGAATCAACGTTTTCCAAGTGGCAATTTTCCATCGTCAATGGGTAGCGGTTCTGGCGACAGATTGGTGCAATGGTGTCATGGAGCACCTGGTTTCGTACCCTTGTGTACCCTTCAACGGCCAAGTCACATAACATTAACTTTAATAATAAAGAAATCGCAGTAAGAAACCTGAGACTTGGCACGACTTTGTCTAGATTTCATTACTTTTTAGAGAAAACAAGCAGCTCCATCGAGACTTGGCTAGTTTTTTACAGAATGTTTTTGGTGGGATTATTTATTACTTTAAAGCTTATTTTTGACCTAATACAAACATTTAAAACCACTTCTCTCTCTTTTGTAAATCAATTCTGTTATTTGCCTATAACATAAATATAACTGCTCTTTTAGCTACGCCCTTGTTAATTAATAAAACGGTTTTTGCGCATGTACGATATCATTTATTTACTCATTTTCCTTTTAAGTCATCGTACTAATTCTAATTAATTATAACGTTTTTCCTTTGCAAGGCTCGGAAAGAGTAAACAGGTAAACCGCAAACCTAATGGAATTATGTCTCAGGCCACGTCATGTTCATGTAGGTACGTGTGCATTGCCATCTATGTACATTTGATGTTTTATGACATAAAAAGTATAATCCCAAAGGTATAACCTAACCTAACCCAGCCGTCGGTGCCCAAACATGGTTTGTAACCGGCATTCAGAAGTCTTAAGAGAAAGTGTACCATAGAGCTCAGCACTTTAGGTGTTGCTCAAAAACTCATATAGCTGACGTAGGCAAAAATACCACCAGGCTGAAATGGGATGGAGCTGGCCATGTCTGCCACGTACACCCAACGAGATGGGCATCTGTTGCCTGCCACCCAGTGGGTGCCAAAAGTTGGTAGTAGACTGCGCGGCAGACCGAGGTGGAGATGACGGGATGATCTGAATACATTCTCAAATGATGGCTGGAGATTGCTAAACATAGAGCGAGCGTAAAGTCTGAGGGAGAATCTAGGCTTTTGCTCGGCAGTGAAGCACTATTTCAACATAAAAAAGGAATAATATTTTAGTTACTGTCGGCGTTCACGTGGCCGGCCACAGACCATTCAAATTGTATTTGCAACTTCAAAATACGAAAGTCATCCGGATAATTCTGCTCCTGTAAGCAAAGTTCGTTTGAATCATGTAACACTATCTGTATAAAAAACTTTACTTTGGGGAATTTTAATGGGTCTTATTTGGCATTTGACGGCGCAAATTCCCTTTTAGTCATCGCTTTCATTTATAGCATTGGGTTGATGCTGCGTGTCATTTTCGATGTACATATTTTATCGTGTTATTGAAGTAACGTACCTAACTAAGCTTCTAGGAAAATCGACCAAAATATGACCTAATTTACCACAAATATTGACAAACAACGCTGGTCGTAAAACTTCCCTTAACATACCTTAAGTAAGTTGGGGAGAAGTTCCGAAATATAATTCGACACAAGTGTTTGTCTTCAAGCTTCAAATGATTTTCGCTTGCGACTTCGTCCGTAAAATTCGTGGAAATGTGATGAAAAATGTTTATTATCCCATAACTGGCTTCGTCTGGCCTCCCTGTTGTAAACTTTACAAAAACCTGTTCAATTGTTTGACATACATAAATAAACACGTTTAAACAGAAACGTTTCCAAAGGGAAAATTTCCAAATACATTGTTTTGTGTTCTGGAAGCCTCAAATTTGACGTTCTCTTTTCATCTGATAAAAGCGTTGATTAGACTTCATATCATATATAAAAATAATAATATTAACAATGCATCTGACTTGTTAGGGCCAGAGACCCGGTAATGTCTGTCTGAAATATATTATCAGATCGTTTCTTCATGTTCATTCATTTTCATTTCATTGCATGTTCGTAATATGGTATTACAAACTAAATTGCATGAAAGCGTAAAGTTCTAATAGATAGAACACCATTATAATATTTATATCGAAACAAGAAGTAAAAAAGCGTCAAAACAGCCAGCATTTTAATCTTCAGACTATGTCACGACATCTTATGATTTTCAGATTCTTCTAAGGCTTCCAATCGCATGGGAAATTTGGTATTTATCGTCTTGCAACATGCGCTGTACTGCGCTCTAAGTTGCTGCGAGTTAACAAATAAGATGTTAAATAAAATAAATCCGTTCTGCACACTCAACCGCATCACAGTATAGATATAACCAGTAAGGAATCTACGTACAAACTAAACGCTCGGAACCAACGCACTCACACAGACGCGCGCTCTACGAGGCCGCTAAGGTTGCTAAGGCTTCGTCAGTCGCGGCTGCCGCGTCGAGACGGGTGGACACGTTATGCATTTGTTTATCGGGTCGCTTGCGCCCCAGACAGTCCGCGAGCTTATCAAAGATGCCAGGAAGGCATTGCGTTGTATATGGCTGCTTAAACTCGACTTTAACAAAGCCAGAGCTTTCATTTTTTAGGCTCCCTCGTGATGTTAAAAGGTAAGAATTATTTATAATTATTAAATAATATGTAGGTATTTTCTTAACACGTTTTTATTAGATCGAGATCGAGATGTACTATTTATAAAATCTATGAAGCCGAATTTCGCTTACTTCTATTTCTTGTAATATTACGAAACTTGTCATGGATATGATGTTTACATGACGATACAATATTATGGTACCATCGACCTGTTCTGATAATGGAACTCGGAGATGGGAGACGGGTCCATGGAAAGCTTACTAGAAAATTTGTGCTAATTAGATTTAGGGTAACGAGACCTTATTTAACCTGACGATGAGTACCTGATGATGGAACTGGAAGGTGGCTAACGGAACCCTGGGATGCCTACTGGGAAACCCATCGAGTTTGGGTTCATTTGGTTTGAATTTACGAGTCCTAGTAGTCCGTTATAGGTACATTTGGTAAAGCGTGTTTTCAGGTGTTTTTTTACTATTTATTATTAATAAAACCTTTGGCTCTTTTGGTGAGGTACCTCTAATCGCCGTAATTTTTTTTGCGTGCGTGTTAATGGAGAAAATTATTTAAAAATTATACGGAACTTTCATCGTTATTAAGCTTGTATCAATAATGTACCTACTATTATTGAGTAGGATGTATTGTTTTATTATGCCTACTACACACTACGCCGACGGCACTGACGGCGCGGCGCACCCCTCAAATGACGCACCGATTGCTTTCAAAATCGATATCAGGGGATCTATGTAGTCTTTGATCACGATTCCGTTAAGAAAATAAGAGAAAGCAGCCGCCATTTTGAACTTTTTTGCTATTAAACCGATTGCTTTCAAAATCGATATCTAAGGAACTTTGTGGTTTCCGACAACAAATCCGTTAACAGAATGAGAAAATATAGTCGCCATCTTGAAATTTTTAGTAACTCGACCGATTGCTTTAAAAATCGATATCTAAGGAACTTTGTCGTTTCCGACAGCAAATCCGATAACAGAATGAGAAAAAGTAGCCGCCATCTTGAAATTTTTAGTTACTCGACCGATTGCTTTCAATATCGATATCTAAGGAACTTTGTCGTTTCCGACAGCAAATCTCGACCGATTGCTTACAAAATCGATATCTAAGGAACTTTGTCGTCTCCGACAACAAATGCGTTAACAGAATAAGAAAAAGTAGCCGCCATCTTGAATTCTTTATTCATTTGACCGATTGCTTTAAAAATCAATATCTGAAGGTTTGTGGGGTATTTGATAATGAATCTTTTAACAGAATGAAAAAAAATGCCACGAAATTAGTGCTCTCATGCGGCTTTTGTAAGAAATACATTTGTGTCATTGATACTCCGGATTAAGGAACTTAATATGGACGTGTTTAGGTTATTACCTCACTTTTGGATTTTCTTGCTCTTAGGTCTCTGTTGCACCGGGTGTGCGAATGACCAGAGGACTCGTCAAGATACATCAAATGAGCCCAATCTAGACCTTTTCGCAAAATTTTGCTACAGAGTGTCTATGACCTCTTTCCGACTGCATCTTATGATGGACCAGCTCAAAAAACCATCATATTGCATTGTTATCGGTTTACCACATGTTTGCCAAATTTCAGCACAAGCTGTTATCCGGCATTGGTTGAAAACGGTTTGCAAATTTTCGAACGGATCACTTACATACTAATAAAAGCTTATAAAAACAACCTAATATGAGATTATTTATTGAAAACTTTCAATGCTTGTGTATTTTTTTTTACCTGCTTTTATTAAAATATTTTGTAATCTTTTTCAGACGTTCCGAGTGGCTTCGTTTAATATCTCGAGAAGATTTGATAAACAAGCCGTCGCTAAGCTATTCCGTCTGTGAAGAACATTTTAATGCTGTGGATATTTTAGCGGGACTGCATCGCAAAAAGCTTAAAACTAATTCATTACCATCTGTCCATCTGCCAGATTTACAAAATGAAGATGAACAAACAACAACCGAAGTTCTAACTTTAGTTGAAATAGGTACACAGACGGAAGAAAATATAATTTTTTTAGCGAGTGACAGTGCTCAAACTCCCAGGTCTCTTTCATCGGATACACCACGGAAAAGAAAATTAAAATCCGATCTTTTAGAAGCTAGAAAAGCAGAGAAGTCATATAAAATTGACAATATAACAGGAAAATATCAAAAAGATATTTTCTCCAAATTGTGTGACAAATTCCTGTCAAAAGAGCTAGCTGAATTGGTAAAAGCACAAACTCACTTAAAATTTAATTATAGTGGAAATAGATATCACCAAAGTTACAAAATCTTCTGTTTGAATTTGTATTTTACCAGTCCGCAAGCTTACCGGGTACTAGAAAGTGCTCTTTGTCTTCCAAATCCAAGAACATTAAATAAACATGGAATACCTGTAACATCTGAAATTAATGACAACCTCTTCTCAATCATAAAAACTAAAGTTGATTGCATGACTGAAATGGAAAGGAATTGCTCTGTTGTCATTGATGCCATGAGTTTAAAGGCTAATTTGTTTTATAACTTAAAGCAAGATAAAATTATTGGCTTTCATGAAATCGATGGAGTACAATCGCCAGAACCTGCGAAAAATGCTTTAGTTGTGATGGTTCGTGGGATATTTATCAACTGGAAGCAACCCGTTGGATTTGCATTGCTCTCCGATTGTAGAAACTACGACGACATAGCTAAATGGATTGACAAACTTTTGAAAAAGCTATTTGAGATAGGACTTAATATCAGAATATTTGTCTCCGACATGGGATCTGATTTATTCAATGCAGCAAAAACGAGATCTGTTACCATAGAAAGACCTTATTTTTTTGTCAATGACAAAAAAATATATTATATTTTTGATGCACCTCATCTCATAAAACTGGTGCGTAACAATTTGATTTCTTACGACTTTCATTTCCAGGGTCGTGTAGCTAAATATGAGGACACTGTAAAATTTTACGAGAATGATAAACAAAAGAGCTTTAAACTTGCACACAAATTGACGAACAGCCACATAAATCCGACAAATTTTGAAAGAATGAAAGTCCGCTATGCTACACAGCTTTTAAGTAATTCTGTTGCCGCTGGTATATCCACTTACGTGGACTTTAATATTATTCAAGAATCCGGGAGGGATACTGCTGTACTTATAAAAATGATGAACAATCTATTCGATGCATTGAACTCATCAAATTTAAAGGATAATCAGGAATACAGAAAAGCCTTTTGTGGCAAAGAATCGCAAATAGCTTTTTTCAATGAAATGTTACTTTTTTTTCAACATTTGAAATTAATTAATCCGAAAAATGGAAAAGATGTAACGTCAAAAGTTAAGTTTATACAAGGCTTTCAAATAACAATTACCTCTATTTTGCAACTTTTTGAAAATTTAAAATCGGAAGGATGCTCGTTTTTACTTACAAGAAGGCTCAATCAGAATGTGGTTGAGAATTTTTTCGGGCAAATACGAACAAAAAATGGCCTGGCCACAGAGCCCACAAGCAGACAGTTTATATCCGCCTTCCAAAAAAATTATTTTTCCAATATCATAAAGCCTCCAAAATCAGGTACTTGTAAAGACGATATGGGAAAACATCTAATTCAGGCCAGCGCGTTGATTCAACGAAATGACGAAGTAATAACAAATGAGGAAAAAGAAGTCCCCGGTACAAACGATGAAGAACCATATAGCAACGTTGGCATTATAAGCACAGATTATAATCAACTGGATATTCCCGAGAAAAATTCACTTTTTTTTGTTTGCGGCTATCTCCTTAAGAAATGTGCCGAACGCCACAACGATTGTCAAATTCTTAAATCATATATCAAACCGAATCAAACCGTCCACAACTTTAGTTCGGAGAGTCATTACATGAGATACAGAGAATACAGCAAAGATACTAACCGAAGTTTACTAGTTGTACCACCGGATGATTTTGTACATTATGTCGGGAAAATGGACCAAATGTTTCGCTGTTGTTTTCAAAGAGAACACATAAATTGTAAAGTAGGTGTATTCATTTACAAAGAAATAGAAAGCATCAGTTTTGTAGTGCCGTGTCCATGTTTCCCGATAGTTTATTTAAAAAAGCTTTTCATTAGAATGAGAATTTTTTACACTATAAAAGTTAACAATAAAGCTTTCCGAACGTGTCGTAGCAGGCGAAAGTATTTTTCAGTGAGTAATTTGTGATTTTGTATTTTGAAATAAACGTTTTAATTTAAAAAACTTTTTAATTTTACAAAAATTAAAAGTGACACCCCTAATGTAAAATGTAATGTAAAAGCCTTACTAATTGAGATACAGTGCTAAACAAAAAAACACAATTTTACAAAAAATAAGGGGACAACCCTAACGCTCTATTGGAGCGTAGGTATCTAACTCCACAAACAGGCCTAGCTTCGGTACTGATGTATTTATATACTGTGACCGCATCCTGCATACAATACATTCACAATTCTGTACAGTTAAATTAAAATATTACAAGCAAATTCGCAATAATAATGTCAGAGTAGCGGTACAGCTGTTGTCACACTATTCCAGGATTTTCCTACTACACGTTAAAAGGCTATCCACACGGTACGGTTCTCTGTTGCGAATTGCAGTACATTTCGGGGCTCGATCGATGGTTTGAATACGCCATACCTTGGTAGCCAGCAATGTACCTACTGCAATGCAACTCGTATGCGAGTTACATTACATTGTGGGGCTCGATATCGATCGACCATATCATACCCGGCAGCCCGTAATGACTGCACATTGCATACGAGAACTCGTACCTTATAAATAGCCACAAAATACAGAAATATGATAGATTTCGATTCGATTTCTCGTGTTAGTTCTGTATTCTATCGTTTACAACAACACTGAGTCCTTTAATGGAAAACAGTATTTTTATCAGGGAACTAGCTTTTGCTGACGTCTTTATCCGCGTTGATTTTGCACTACATTCTAACTTCAAACCCGATGGTGGAATTCCCACGAAACCCTTTCTTAGTCTCTCTTTCTCTACGCCTAAAGAGCACATATTCCAAATTCATGCTACCTTCAGCGATTTAAGCGTGCGTTGTCTTTCTGTAAAGGAACGTTTTTATAACACTTTTTTATTCCATCCATCATCCACCATCTTGCTCGCTAATCCTGCCGCTAAGCAGCAGTGCTTGCACTGTTGTGTTCCGGCGTGGAGAGCAAGACAGCCGGTGCAATTACTGGCACGAGAGGTATTCCATCTTAGCCCTCTGGGTTGGCAACGCATCTGCACTCTCTTTGTTGTTGCAGGTGTCTATAGGCGGTGGTGATCACTTACCATCAGGTGACCCACTTGCTTGTTTTCCTTCCTATGTTGTATAAAAATAAAAATAAATAACTTTATATAGTTACATAGTATAAAAGAAAGTCGCTATCCGTTCTTATCTGTCATCATATCTTCAGCTGCTTACCCCTTCTTAACCATGCAAAGGATTTTGATACGGTTTTCACTGGTTTTTATGCACAATGCATCCTAATTGACCCGGGGCGGGTCGCCAGTGTATACATAAGCGCTGGTTTCAGATTTGGTAGCCCCACAGCGCAGGGAACCGGGCCAAGGATCGCGCCGGGTTATTGATCCCTGACCCGCGATGCTGCGCCGCGGGCGGAAAGTTCATTGTTACTATTCGGTATATCGCTTATTGATACGATATCATATTTGCACGACAACACATTTTGTGAACTGTCAATTGTGAATGAAAGGCTCGGCTAGTCCATAAGTTCTACGCAATGTTGCTATCGATCTGCAATGTGGTTAAAAACGCAAAGTAAATGCTACCTTTAATATTGTTAATACGAAAGTCTGTCTCGCTTTCAAGTTGAAACGGATTTTCAAAAAACTTCGTACAAGGATATTAGTTTAACGACTGAGGACTTATGCTACTCTTTTTTCCAAACTACCTCAAAGGGGATGAAATGGGAGATGAAAGTTTGTATGTATTGAAAATGCTGAACTGCAGATTTTTCTAACGGAAGACGTTGTGGGCAGCGGAGAATCTTGATGTAGCGGGAAGATGTTTACTATTGCATATCGAGAACAGTCGTAGGCTACTTTATTGCCCGAAAATATACACAATTCTTGCGGGACATAAACGAAGTCTACGCGGACAAAGTTGCTGGCAACAGCTAGTAGAACATCTATTGAAGAACTGTGTTAAAATAGTTTCGATACCGTTAATATTTATTATCTACCTAATGCGGCTACATTTACCATTTTTAAGTTCAAAAATTACCTTCAACATCAATTGCAGAACAGATGGTTAAAGCCCGATTTATACACTATGAACACTAGGTTTATTTTCTGTTGCGAGCGTTCTCTTTCTTTTTAGCTGTATAAAGACACGGGCAACAGATGGTCCATGACGTTGCCACTTATCAACGATTGGTCCAATTCGGTGAATTGTCATCGTCTGCGGGAGCCGACAGTTGCTGCCGCGTGATCGAGCCACTTATAGAACTGAATCATCAGTATAACCTTATTCAATTGAGGCTAGGAAGCGACCTGGATCAAATCTGTTGGGAAGGATTTAGTTAACACTTAGCTGATAATAGCCTATCTACAATAACATATTCGTTTTCTTCCTGTTTTAGTCAAATCAAGTCAAATCTCTCTATTTGCCAGAACACAGTAGCTATCAGGTCTTATTATAAAATATTAGTGCATTGTATTCATCGAGCATGCTGGTGTGAACATTTTAAATTGTAAATTTCGTGTAGTAAGATACTTTCGTACCGGTTATTTAGTATTTACTAATTTATCTTTATATTTCCTGCATGAAGATAAACTGTGTAAGTACAAGTACATGATTTTGACGATTCCACGGCAAACTATTATCTTATCTCTCTTCCTTTCGTTATCTACTATAGCTAAACCAATATGTTATGATTACTGTACTCTGTAATATTATGGATATTCCTGTGCTTTTCAATTCAAAACAACCAATGACCAACGTAGCATTTTGAAGCAGCATCTCTTGACAAACAGGCCAGCTCCCTGAGAAGTTCCAGAATCAATAGCGGGATCCTTGGCCCCGTTCCCGGTGACCCGGTCCTTCCCCTAACGAACTCCCGCCAGCCTCACGGGCTGGCCAATCTGGGTTGAAGTGGGGACGGTAATTTTGCTCTAATGATATATTATACCAACTTATACGAGAAATGCGATCCGCGCGCTTCTGATATTTACATTTGCACAACTTAAAAGCCAAATAAAAGGATGGATCTGAATCTATATGGGAAAGGAAATTCAAACTCTTCCAAAGCTATGCCCATTTGTGTCTTTTTTATGAAATAGTAAGGCAAACAAGCAAGTGGATCACTTGATAGTAAGTGATAACCACCGCCCATAGACACCCGCAACCCCAAAGATATTGCAGATGCGTTGCCAAAGCACAGGGCTAAGATGGAGTACCTCTTGTGCCAGTAATTTCACCGGCTGTCTTGCTCTCCACGCTGGAACACAACAGTGCAAGCATTGCTGCTTAGGGGCAGGATTAACGAGCAAGATGGTGGTAGCGATCCGGACGGAACTTGCACAAGGTCCTACCACCCGCGTGTCTAGAAATAATGCAAAAACTGGTCCTTAGCTATATTTTTGAATGATGTCTCCTCTGCTCGACCTAATGCTGCCTTCAGTAACGCAAAACTTGTTACCCCTGATCAAGTCCGGTCGTTTTGTAAATTCCATTGAACATAGTGTCTCTAATGAAGAATACCCCACTTACAATAAAACTGGGCCACATAATCAACACGTGCAAATCCAGTAGGAGGCCGCGCGGTATCCTTGGCCCGGTTGCCTATTTAGCAGAGACCTTCACCTGTTGAGCCTATATTCCAAAGCACCTGGCGAAAATGGTGACATTATCCTTCAAAACCTTTCTGGAGCGACATTACTTCCAAAATTTACTGCATCCTGAATGAGATCTCCCTAACATGGGCGATAGTTCCGCTGAAGTTTCCTGATGGAAAATGAACTCCCTCATTATTATTCACCTCAGGAAATTAATTTCTACCGCCGTAGGAAATTAAGGTCTTACAGATTAAGTCGAGACGTAGGATGTTGAGGCATACATCTTAGTTAGGGATGGAAACTGCTCGAAGAGCCCTCCGGGAGGGCCCTCCCTCTTCAACGTAGAGTATATAAAGATCCCGACAAGCTGTCTGCCTAATCCACGCTTTTACGTAGAACATTCAGACCAAGTAGAAGTATATGTAGTACAGACGCCGTCAAAAACTCACAAGACAGCCGGTGTAATTACTGGCACAAGAGGTATTCCATCTTAGCCCTCTGGGTTGGCAACGCATCTGCAATTTCTTTGGTGTTGCGGGTGTCTATAGGCGGTGATGATTACTTACCATCAGGTGACTCACTTGCTTGTTGGCCTTCCTATTTCATAAAAAAATATATCGGGCAAGCTTAGGTGTTCAATAATAACTAAAGACGACCGAATGCATTTGGCAATAGAGTCGTATTCAGATGTTTAGAGCAACTTTTCCGGTCTTATGTGGCGACTGTACTAGTACAGGGCAATTTCCTTAAAATAATAGATGCAAAGACGAAAATCTTAGTCACCTGGCGGGACTCAAATCTGCAACCACTCTCTGTAGCATTGTAGCTCCGTGCGGGTAAACTGATTAAATTGTAGGTTTTGGTAGCTGGATTAAAGCTAAATAGTTCTCAGCTAAGCTAAACTTAGCTTTGTCAAGATATTTATGTTTTACCCGACTGTCAAAGCCAAAAAACGGGATTAAATGTTTGCACTGTTTGTTTGTTTTCTAGGTCTATGTTATCTGCGTAAAAAAGACTTAACGAATTTGGTCTAAGTGTCATTAGATTCGTCTTAGTAGTTGAATCCGGGTCGAACTGGAATGAAGCAAAAATAATTGAGAATAAGAGAATCTACCTTAGATGAATGATTTTGTTTTATTGTAACTATTTTTAGTTAATCTGCTTTTAGGAGCAGGGATTATGAGCAATGCTGTCGAAAACGGTAAAGTCCGCGCGTTGTTTTGTTGTTTAGCGAGTTAAATAAATGTTTTATGCCTTTTTCTCTTGGTGGATATTATGTAGTATGTTATTTAGGAACGATACTTGATCATAAAATAGGTATTTACTAGTAGCAGTCTTTAGATGTTTATGATTTTTTGTCTCTTCATGTTAATGGCTGCGCAGTTGCGTTTTAGAATTTTCGAACCTAATCGAAATCGAATTATGAATTCTCAGACAAGGACTTTATGCGGTGTCTGTGCTCTTGAGTTCTTTTTCAGATTAGCAGCAGTCGTCTCTGTCTGTGACACTTTATCTGCTACAAAATATTGTTTGATTAGAGATGGTAAGTCTATAACAAGAGTAGAAGGTACGAGTGTAGCCTTAGTAGATTGCCTGTTCTCTTCTGTTGGACATATTGTTTTTATTATGATGAGTCTTCCTTCTATAGTTTCCCTTAGTCCTCTCACCGCTATCCCGGATCGATGTGTCGGCGCCTGCGCAGTGCGGCGTCTCCCCGTTCAATACCGCGGTGATTAAACGTCACCCCAGCAGTGCATTGTCTGGGGTAAACGACCAGAGCGCGTTACGATAGGTCTAGAATTCTCAACAACGCTGCACTATACCACTAGGTTGATAAACCTTGCAGTCTTTCGTTTATATTGTTGCAAGTGTCGCAACAATCACAACTATATCATCTCTTGGTCACTATTCTTTTTCATCTCAAAGGATATCACTGTTCTATTCGATAGTGACAGCTGATGTAACAGAATCAATACTGTCGTAACTTTGTTCAGTATACTTTGTATTAGTAATTGATATTGATTCTCCTTGAAGCTGTCACACGTCAGTCACGCTGGCGTAAATTAAAACGACGTGCCCGTAATTGCGGCTGACTCCGTCGCTGCAGTCATCAGTGTCATCGTCGATCACTTAGAGCTAACCGGCTCCCGCGACATTCCTGCTGATCTAGACTCCTCCAATTAGTGTCAATTCGTGTTTACTATACTATTCGTCGTTTGTAATTGGGTAAATAGGAAGGTACATTTCCTGAATGAATAGCCTCTACGACACGTTACTCTTTGACACACTTTGCGAGATAAGCAAAGTAACACAGGAAAAATGGTTACTGAGAAGTATAAAGAGATATTCGAAATCTTATCTTATCTTATTCGCGGGAAATGGTAGTCTGCTTAGTATTATTTACAAGTAAACAATGATATAAATTCCTTACGCAAAGCTAAAACTAGCTTCCGGTCTATAATCGCTTAGCGGTAAACTATCAATTAAAAATTGACAGACTAGGCGCTAAGCTGATTGATTTCAGGGTTATCCAAATTCAAACGACACCAAACCCTAATGCCGATTTAGAACCTAAGGCAGAACATTAAGGAGTACAGTACTAATACAATTTGAACTCACATACTGATACAGAACAGTGTCGGCGTGGCCCTTCAAATTGTATTAATACTGTGCTGTCCACAGTGTCCACTCTGCTACCTCACTGTTCTGATCCAGTTACAACTTTGCCCTTTTCAAATACTTTTGGTGAAGGTTAGGAACTTTGCTAAATCGTCTCTACCATCAATGAAATACCTTCAATTCAACATTTTACTCTCACTGCGGAGGGGATGTATGTATCGATGTTATTTGAACAAAATTCGGAAGTGAACAAATGCCAGTGTGTAGCAATGAGCAGGGCCCACCGGGCGTGTGACGTCACGGATCAATACGCTGCACCCCGCCCCGGGTGATGTAACCCTAGTTTCGGCTCTATGTACACGCAAACAACCGTTTTACGACTATGACAATTTAGTTCGACTATAAAACTTAACATTGACCTTAAAGCACCTAATCCTATTTCGGTTGAAGTCTGAGTATGTTTGCTCTGCGTTATCACCTTACTCTACTTTTCATTAAATATTAACTCTACATTATACGAAATATTTTATTTTTTTATAAATTACTAAGACAAACGAGCAAGTGGGTCACCTGATGGTAAGTGATCACCACCGGACGTAAACACCCGCAACACCAAGAAGATTTCAAATGCGTTGCCAACCTAGAAGGCCAAGATGGAATACTTCTTGTGCATTATTGGCACAATGGCCGGCTGTCAGGCTGCTTAGCGGCTGGATTAGTGAGCAAGATGGTGGTTGCTGGTAGCGACCCGCACAGGCCTTGCAGAGGGTCCTACCACCTGCAAAATCTACTTTAAAATAAGTTGGGTATTAAATTACCTTGTGTATGTAGGTACGCTGTTTACAACATCATTTCCTTAGTATACAATCACTCTTCCTATACATATTCATACAATACTAAATTTCGACGATATCAATATTCATTCATGTTCATTTTTCAAGCGTCAATCGCAAAAATAACATTTTCGAAGCAAAAAACAACCTTCCAAATTAATACACCCGAATAACGGGTTGCTTTATTATTTAAGCAAATTTATGGGGCCAGTCGTGTCGAAGTTATTTTGAAACTCTACCATTCTCGTTTCTTGATTACTTGAGGCGTTGCCGCATGGCTGACGTCCGTCGAATACGTTACTGGCCGTAAATAACTTGGTGTTGGTGTTACTGACTCTTGCGCATTATATTCTCAATCTGGTTATATGTTTTTCGATTTGTTAATTGCCGCGGCTCCTATTTTCGGAACATCACGATTTGCCACCTGTTAGGTTAGTTGTTTATAAATGGAATTTTATAGATCCATTTGTGCATATATAATTTTGTTTCTTGTTTCAATATAATGGACTGGTGGTATTTACAACATGTAAATCGACCGGTTTTGCGCTCTATTAGATTTTACACCAACTCTAAACTTAACCGGGAAGACCTCTTTGACCCTGCCAATTTAATGGCTTCTATGAAAAATATAATACATTTCAATGTTGAAAAGTCAAATTGTGAATATGGCTAGAACAGAGACTAGCCACTCTACATGGAATCGGTACAATTAAATTATATTTGTTAAATAGTCGGTGTGTACTATAGCTGTACACCTAATAGATTATTCTCGACACAAAGAACATCATTGCTCATGTGGCGCGAACGCAAATCTAACACCGATACTTCACGAGTTCATACGAAACGTAGGTATGTATAATCCCAAGCGCGGTCCGCGCCACGGGGCGAAGCCTCAACATAACAGCAACGTTAATGTTAGAAATGACATAAACCACCGTACGTGCACGGAACGTAAATAAACATTGACACGTGCTCAGGGTGCGAGCCGGCGCAGGCGCCCCGCTGGCCGCCCTATCGATCCTGTCGGCACAATGTACGTGATAGGTGATGGAACTGATGGACCAATGTTTTCCGGACTATGGTCCCAGCGACATCAATGTCTAAACATTAAAGTAACGAATGCTCAGTTCGAAGTTTCTCTCGATACGTAACTCATTAGGACAAATTGCCTATTATTAGATTAATTAGTTTCGTTGTTGACGTGGCCTGATGTAATGCCTCAGTCGAAAATTGGATCGAATCCAATTGTTTTGATAATGTTGACCGTACGACGTAATTGATCAAGCAAAGCATACAGAAACATTAATGTAACTGTTTGTAGAATTAGTCGTAATTGATTCGCCGAGGTAGCTTGTCATTTTTGATCCAATTCCAATTCGAAACGACAATGATGACGCATCCTAAAATGTAATATTCAATAAGTCATCTATTAGAGTACTAACACTCACTGATATGATAAAGGAGGTCAAGTCTAGGACAAATAAAATAACTTATTGAGTATACCATCCAGAATATTAATAATCAGAATTAATCTGGAAGCTTTGGTACAACTGTCGTGGAATGCGCTTATAAAGATTACCGAACGCTGATGAGTATTTCGATGTAAATAAACAGATTTGGCACGTGACAGCGTCCGGGGGAACCTCGCGCAAGCGTGCTGTAAGAATTTTAGGACGCGGACGTTTGCGTCCTGGCTCCCGAGGTCGATAATGTCCGCAGCCGAAATGTGCCTCACTCATGTAATCACTGAATCATCTGAAACTGTTGCCAGTGCCCTCGCCTGTCCTCCTTCTTGTAACATTATATATATATGTTTCGTGTGAAGTGCCGTTTTCTTTCTTTCTCTTACGCTGCTTCTATCCCACTCCGTATGTACGTGACATCGTATCTAGCTAGAGCTAGAATGTGTGGTTGTATAATTGGACAGGTTTTTCCAACAGAAACCAAATAAAGTTTCGAGACACCTGCCCGAATTTGCTTTAGCCAAATCGAATTATGTCTCCATCCGCGACGTAAAAACCAGACCAAACTCAAATTGGATTACTTGATTGCAAAATTCGACGTCATGCAAATTGGTAAAAGGGAAAAACGGGGATTAACTGCTTTGGGACTTAGTTCATTCTCAAACACAATTTAGCCCTCATTACTCTGCACAGCCTTTTACAATTGCGAATTCACAGTAGCCTTGATTTGATTCTGCCATTGATTTTGTTGTTTGTCTCGTTTTACGATCGGCATTATCATCATCACTAAATTTAAACTTCGTTAAAATATCTGCAGGTACGTTGACTTCACGTTATCGTGGCACGCTTATCTCTCGGCGACAGATCGTCAGGGAATGAATGTGTTGACACAGTTTCAATATACGCCGAGTCGCATTTGTGCCAACAAATACGCTGCAACCACGCTGTTATTTATCCGCCCGAAATTCGAGTGTATCACCCATTCGTCAACCGCGGTTACCTGCCCGCATAACTGTTTTTTCTCCAATCCTCAGTGGCATACAAAAACGCGATAAGCTACCTCGCTTCGTTATTACTAAAGCACAATAGAAATGAGTGGCAACGTAGCGAGAGAGCAAGCCGAGCGGAGTGCGACGCGACGTTGCCGCGCCGCACGCTCGGCTGACTCGTCACGTGACGTCACGTCTCAAGATGGCCGCCACACCGGTCGCGTCCCCCTGCCCGGCCGCCGCCCCCCGCCTTGGCATACCCCGTTCCCGTCTTCCAGCCAGTTCCGTTCGTGGTTCTCAGTAATAATAAGTAGAATGCAGCCGTCCGAAAGGAAACCGACCGAGAATAGATTGAAATTTAATGCGTTGAGCTCGACGAGTATAATACGCGTTAACACTAATTGTTATTCTACAACAGCAGCTGTTTACTTTCGTTGAATATAGACTTGCTTAGCGGAATTGAGGCTCCGACGGAATGCGCGGCTCGCGCGTGATTCACTTGCACAATAGCCTTCACTTAGATTACCTATTACTGATGTAATTTCAAAGACAATTCCTCTCTTCAGCCCTATACTTTGGATCGGAGGCGTTGCACAGAGAAGGGTAATTTCGTAGCTTTGTCCGAGGCGTTGTTGCAAGAACGTGACTCTACATACCATACTAGCACTGTATGTAGAGTTATATTTTACGTATTCTCGCTGAAGTGCATTCAGCAGCAGTTATCTCTTCATAGCCGAAGAAGTCACCAAAATTATTGTCAAGAGAGCAGGCGGTTATGCAGCTCTTTTTGAGTTATTCGAGTGTTTCTGTCCAGCTACTTCTGTGCTGATTGTACAATTTGACTGCTAGGTATAACCACACCAAGTGAATGCCGAGTTTTTGCAACGTCAATTTTTGTTTTATTTTGATACCTAGGTCTGATTAGAATAACAAGCTATTAACATTAACTTGGTGTGTCTGACTGAACGTTATGATCCCTTGCCATATTACTCTGATACCGCAGAAATATGTCCTTACAAGATAAGATAATGCACTACTATCTGAAAAGTAAAGGGTAATAAGTAGGCGGTCTTTTGTACTCCTCTCTTTCTTTGCCCTGATAAACCGCATAATATCGGCGGGCGGTGCATCTGGAAAGCCAGCGAATGCTGGTGTAGTGTACACAATGCAACGGTCTCATTATCGTACGATAAGGCTGTTGTGTTGTGTTGTGCGGGTCGGGTCGCGGCTGCGGGCGCGCTGCGGCTGCGGCGTGGCTGCGTGGCGGCGAGTACATCCGCGTCGCGGCTAACGGCTCGTCCTCGCGGCGCGTCGTCGCGCTGCGCGCGCTGACGTCACCGCTCGATAATGGCCGCGCGCCGCGCCCCGCGCCCCGCCGCCCTCGCTCCCGCGCGACGCCGCGACCCCGGCTCAGTCTCTCCTCGACCTGCTCACGGAGCGAGTGCCTCTCTCGTGCCACCACACCGACACCCGGCATCCGCGGAAACGAATGTGAAATTTATGTGCCCGTGTACCATGGTGACAGTGTTTTTTCTTACGAGTTTAATAAATCTGTGACAATTTACAAGAGAAACGAAGACAACCGATCTCTCGCGCTCCGCTCGACACCCGGCGGCGAGATGTCGGTTATGCAGAAACGGCAGCACTGCTACTTGTGCGACTTGCCCCGCATGCCGTGGGCGATGTTGCACGAGTTCACGGAGGCGGTGTGCCGAGGGTGCGTCAACTACGAGGGCGCCGACAGGATCGAGGTGGTCCTGGACACGGCCCGCCAGCTGAAGCGCGCCCACGGCTTCCAGGAGGGCCGAGGGCCGACACACGCCAAAGGAGCGCACAGAGCGCCTCTGGAAGCCCACCAGAACGGAGCCGAGACGGCGGTTCGGGGGCAACCGGCCCCGCCGGCCCACCACGCGCCGACGACCGCCTTCACGCTGCACCACCCGCGGCCCACGGCCAGCGCCGGGCTGCTGGCGGAGTACGGCGGGCGCCGCGACGAGCACGAGGGCCGGCGCCTGGCGCACCTGCCCGCGCACCACCTGCCCACGCACGGCGGCGCGCGCCTGGCGCCAGGACTTACGCTCAAAAGACAACTGGATGACGACGACCACCAGAATCACCACGAGCCGGCGAAAAGATTGCTGGAAGAGCACTCTCGACCGCCTCTAACTCGTGGTGATTCCTTGCCCGCGGTGTCTCTCGCGGCTCCCTTCGCTCCTGACCGCGTGTTTAAGCAAGAGAAACACCCCCATCGCACACCGTCTTTTGATGCTTCTTCATTCAAATCAAACGGTAAGCTAGTCTTCTTCATTTTTTAAAGTAGTTACCTACTATACATACACTACAAATCGGTATTGTTGGAAAAACAGTGAAATGACAAATTGTTATCTTAACACCTACACTCTGACTCATCAGCACCAAACAGTTACCCAACTCATTAACTATCCTCGTGACACATCCCTGCAATAACACATTTTATTTATCCAACTTAATTCTTAAATACTGCTTATTTTTCTCGCTTTTCAAAACCTGAGCAGAAAAATTACATTCCAATTCATACGAAACAAACAGTAGCGTTATTGGAAAGTATGTTTTTCTTAACCTGCCTGGAAATATTTCAGTGTAAAAAAGACCACTTCAAATTCAGTGCCAAAATCTTTCTTAAATAAATTTACCAAGAAGAGAGACCATTGCAACCACAACTTGAAAATTGTGTGGATATCTTATTTTACCAGGCTATAGCTTTAGCATTTGCTTTTGTAGATTGAGAGCATTGGCTGTTACCACACGGCCAGCTATGTAGAGTTCTTATTGCTTTATTGGAAAATGTCACTCGTATTGAAGCTTTCTTGTGTTGCTTCCTGCTTTTATGCATAGTTATTTAAAGATTCATATATCTTCTAAAACAAGGCATTTACACTTCCTTCCGCCTCCTTCCTTACATTGTTGTGAATTTTTGCTTGGACCTCACTATTATCATTGATAATAACAATTATCAACATATGCTGGCGATTTAGGCGACTTCCCTAATTGGATTCCAGTATTAACGTTCATTGAACACATTACAAACAAGTCCCAAGAAATTACCAGAATTCGTGAAATAGAAATAGCAATCATTTATTTGCAAGAGAAGCTACGATTAAAAGTATGCTAATCACGCGTATAAGTGATGTCTGATGTAACACAACAGACATTCCGTTGTTTACTAATAACAATGTAGGTTATTATTGTAAAAATAGAGAAGTCACGCGTAGAGCGATAACGCGAACGATAGCGATTGAACGTGAGCGCGGTCGACGGGCAGTTTGCGCAAGCGCTGGCCGCGGGATTCATATCTAGGTAGGTGCATTAACTCGGTCCATAAATACGAAACCAGTCCTACTGGTTGAGCGTTCTCGAAAGCGAGCCCGCTCCCCGGCCTCTCGCACACCACCGCGCGCCGCACCAACACCCACGCAATGCGAACGCGGCACCGTGCCGTGAATGCATGCACGAAACGGCGGTATGGCAACGTCGCGTGACGACATTTTCGCTCGCGTACGTATGTAGGTAGGCCGGCGGGCGAAAAAATATAGCGCCTGCCTACGCTTGCTTGGCAGAGTCGCTCGACCACATTCCGACCGGGCGTGTAGCTAGCGCGCCGCTGCCGCCGGCCAAAAAGGTCACAACGCGTGACGTCACTGCTGCCATATGGGCCGTGCCTTCACACCGCGCGACTATCGGACCCACCATCACTCACGCGCTCGCAACGCTATCGCAGCGCCAATGAAAAAATCACGCTCTAATACTATACTCTACTTTATTCTCCCGCAGAGCTGTAGTTCCGACGTCGTCTCTATAATGTATTTCGCTTTCCTGCTCTTGAACTTGAAACGCTCTAAGAGTATTCACGATACGAAATGATCGTGTAATCTTAAATTGTCACGTAGTATTACAGCATCGAACGGCTTCGATGTGTTCGTTATGAAAGTTTTCAGAAGTCGATCTATACGTGTTTACAATATGCATGTACGTGACTGACGATAAACGTTTCAAAAGTTAACAACGAGTGAGTGAGCGCACACATGTGGGCCTCATATCGCGGCTTCTGGCAACGTCGCCGCGGTCTCAGCCACCGCGCGCTCGAGTGTGCCACTATCAGCGTCGAATTTATTATTATGGACGTACTTACCTATCCGCCTACGAGCGCAGTTGGCCCCAACGTTAGCCGCCACGTTGTGTCCAATGACACATCGCAGCCCGCTACGTAACAGAGTATTAACATACAATACTATTTATAAGACATTATATGCGTGTGTGAACGTATGTTTACTATCCGTCGGTCCACCGCAAACGATGTGTCATCCAACATTGAATGTGAGGTTATTCGGACGAGTCGCAATGAATCTGCTTCGCTCGCCGAGATACACACACTCGCCTACACGTTCCTTAACGACACATATCCTGTACACTCTACATCCCATCTCATGTGATATGCCTATCATCATGTTTAACACTGCAACACATTTGAAAACAATATCGATGTTTGAAGCTACTTACAAGTTTTACACACCAATGGTTTAATGAAAGTTGTCGGCTCTCCGCAGGGTATGGAAACAGTGCGCCGCTGACGAATGGGTCTGCGGGCTCTCCGCTGGGCCGCGCGGCCGGCTCGCCGCCGGTGACGGGCGCGCCCGGCGCGGGCCCGTCGCCCATGGCGGCGCTCATGTCCGTGGCCGACACGCTGCCCCCCGGCTCGCCGCGCTCGGCCGGCGGCTCGCCGCCGCAGCCGCCGCAGCAGCGCTCCGCCAGCCGCTCCAGCCAGCACTCGCCTAACTCGTCAGGTATGCACATGGGCATCACGAGCCACGCACTGTTTATTGTAAAGAATTCAAAGCGAAATTACGTAAATTATTGCCGATACCGGTCGACATCCTCGGACGGTTCTGAAAGACTTAGTGACTACAGCACGAATCTGAACAGCGTTTGACTGTCGTACCGTTGACGGGTCGGACTCGGGCGGGCGTCCGATCGCCGCGCGACAGCTCCGTGGCGTGGCGCCCGACGACCGCTCGCGCCCAAGCCGTCCGCTGCAGTCTGCTGATCTCGTTCCCATACTGGCACGTTCCTAATAGTTTTACGCCCCATGATATAAACGCGGTTGTTAACTAGCAGACAGTAGCTAAACATTGTCCTCCGGTCCGGCAGGCTCTAACGGCGGACGGCGGTCGTCGGGCTCGCGGCACGTGTCGTCGACGACGTCGGTGTCGTCGACGGAGGCCACCGAGGGCGCGGAGGCGGCGGCGCCCGCGCCGGCCCCGCTGCTCAAGTGCACGCTGTGCCAGGAGCGGCTCGAGGACACTCACTTCGTGCAGTGCCCCAGCCAGCCGCACCACAAGTTCTGCTTCCCCTGCTCCCGGGACTCCATCAAGCGACAGCAAGGATCTGAGGTGAGTCCCCGTCCTGTCCGCCAACCGAACACGGACTCTCATGTTTTACTAGTCGGCGACTCGAAAACGCGAACTCCTTCTGTAACGCCGTATCCTTTTTTCCAGGTGTACTGTCCAAGTGGAGAAAAGTGCCCATTGGCAAACTCGACAGTTCCGTGGGCGTTCATGCAGGGCGAGATCGCGACGATCCTCGGCGAGGAGTTTAAGCCGAAGAAGGAGCGGGAGACCTAGGGCAGCGCGGCGCCGCCCCGACTCTACCTCTTGTCCCTCTCGCTGTAGCGGGAGCGTCCGCGGCTCGCGGCCGCGCGCAGGCGGCTCCGCGGAGGGCGTGGCCAGGCCACCGCCGAACACTGATCACTGCTGTATATAACGTTGTAAATAGTCCGTTTTGTCATTTAGTTCGCTCACTGGGAGCTGTCGAAGATTCTGGATTGGACTCCCGCGGCCCGACGGCCGCGGCTGGATGGTATGGCCCGTATTCAGCGTATTGGATTCGTGTTCTCTTTATTAATTTATTAAGAGTTTGTACGACACGAAGGAGCTTGGTAGCATTTTAAGACATTTTTAATTCTACGATTTGAATGGTGCAATATTCTGAATATAGTACATATCCATTTTAACGACTTTTCGATGAAGTTTTGTCGCGATGTTGAAGTGAGTCGGCAGCGGCGCGCGGCGCGCGCGTCGCCCGCGAGCCGCGCCGCGCGGCTTGGATCTCTTGGGATGCCATTTTCTTAGTTACCTGTAGGTCCGGAACCATAGTGAACTTGGCATTTATTAATGTGATGATTCTAATTATTCAGTACGAGTATTATGCGATAAACGATCATGACATATTAATGTAGTCGAGAGAGGTGATTGTATAAAGTAGTCCGAGAGACGGGAGCTCTCCGCTCGCCCTGTCCTGTCCCCCCCTCGCTGTACAGTCAGCCCCTAGCTCGTGTATATTTGTATCTACCGCATATGACGATGCGGAGTTGTCTTTTATCTTTGGCGATTTATTCAGAGTGGCTCGAGTTCCGTTACTGTCTTGCATTCGACGACAAAATTCGGTCTGATGATGAATTAATAAATAATTTTAGCGATGCTATCGCGGCGTTCGTTTTGCGATTGGGAGATCTTTCAAAATTCTAGTTTTGGACGTTCTGGCTCTGAAGAGCTTTCGGTGTTGAGTTGATTATTTTGTAAGGATAAGTTGTACGTTAGGGAAGGCAGCGCGCGCGCAGTATTGAGCGGGATCGCTGGCAGTGTTGGGAGCGTACCTAGTCATTTTGTGAAATGTCAAATTGTCAGAACCGCGAACACGCGGCCGTTATAGGAACTCTTAAAACTCGCTGCTATAATTGTATAAAGTGAAATAATTATCATTGTATGTCATAATGTTAAACAGTTTGTAGTGTATGTCAATTTCGAAGGCTATCAGACGACAGCCACGTAACATAATCGCAAATCGATTGTCTTGACAATTTGCGATGTTTGTGCATATTGATATAGTCTTCTCGTGCCTCCCTACAGCTAAAACTTCAAGTTGAATGCGGCTATTACGCCGAGTTTCACTATATCAATATGATTTACAATTCTTTCGCATTTTCACCGTTCGAATGGGTTCTAGCGATTTGATCGTGTCTTGATTTATAGTCGTTGATCTAACGCCGCAAGCGCAAACCTGCGCGCGGGCAGCTTTTTGCCCTGCTGCGTTTCTTGCTTAAATCAAGCGCGGGACCTGTTACAACTGATCATAGAGCATTCAATTAAATTGATATGTCCTTTATTTATTTTAGTCAATATTTGTGTACATATACGTACGTTGTATATACTTTAAACTTGTAAATATTATGTAGATAGACGGAGTAGCCGCAAAGGATCTTGAAGGCTTCCCATCCAGTATTACTAGGGACTTTCAGCCTTTTAGCCGTTTAATATTTTTTTAATGATTTCTCCAACGTTGTGAGGCACGCGTCGTGTCGGAGCTGAATCGATTCTATTATTAATAAATCAATTTGTTAACAGTTTGTGTATTGTGGAGCTTAATTTTAAAACCGCGCGATTATTGTACGGGCGCCACGCCCATTTATATATCTGCAGAAATATTTATATTTTCCATATCGCCGTTTGACAAAGTGTGCTTGGTAATTAACGTTTTCTTATTACTTCAACTGATTGTGATAGTATTTTAATGGGACACGATTTTGTCAAACGACCCTATGTACTATTTTAACGTTGTGTATCTGATAGATTCGAAATTGATAATAATCTAGTATTATCAGTGGAAATCGCCGGAATGCGGGTTCGGCGAGTATCTAGTTCTCGCCGGACGGCAAGCGTTATTTGTAAGCACAAAGTGTGCACTTCTGTTACTCCGCAGGCGTACTTAACTTGCGTGCCATCTGCGAAATCTTCCAACGGACACCTTACCCACGTTTTAATGCGTTATAACAGCTGAATTGTTTTATTCGTTTAATTCGTTTGCAACACGGCATTAAAGTAATCATTATGTTCTTTCTTTTTTATGTACCAAACTCACATTATTTAGAGCTATATTTTAAAATGTGGGGGTTTTCAGGCGTTCCCGCGGGAGGCTTGCTGGGCCTCTTATTGTTAAATGTTTGTATTTTGAGCCTTTGTTTCTAAGTATGTATCTGCCCCTTCGGCGCGCATGCTCAGTACGCCGGCGCGTGTTAGTCCGCCTGTACTCATAGGCTTGTTCTTAGATGTCGGTCAGACACGGGATTGTATAATTTTCGAGACTCGTCTCTTTCTTACTGTAAGCAAGTGAATGCTTCGATTAAGATGTTAATATACATGTTGGTGAAATACAATTGATGTGATTTTGTATTTTTGTACTTTCATTTTATTTCCCTAATCCTTTATCCTTGTAACAAAATAAAATGGCAGTCCATTACGCATTTTGATGCTTTTGGTGAACAGCCTTAACCACTATCTGTAAATTGTTTGACATTATCTTGAAATATATAGAAGACTGTCTACGGAAGACATCTATTTACTTTAACTGGTTTCAAAAATGTCTTGAAACCAGAAAAAGCTATTTAAATCACGCCTTCAAACTTCACGTTAAAATGCTTATAGTGTCATTTGGTGTGATGATGATGACGTCACATAACAGTCCCGCTCGGCGGTTTATCTTGCAGCTATGATGGAAACAAAAAACGTCTTTTGAAATGGATGAATCAACGTATTTGTCACTTTAAGTAAAAATACGATAAACCCTACGCTATAGTTCAAGAAAATACGATGAAATCCCACACAATGGTCGCCAGCTTTAAGTGTGTTTGTTACGTGACATGCAGATAACAAAATTAAATACTGAATTTAATATACAACTATAAATTTGTTTGCAAAAAAATCAAAGATAAGAAATGATTACTTATCGCTTCCTAAGTTACTCTTATATAGTCACTTTTGGTTGTACTATCAACCACCATACGGTGGTTCTATAGTGGAGTACACACGTTCAAAAGTTTAAACTTGATATTGTCGTGTAAGTCAGTGTCAGATGTAGATACTTCAACTCATCTTGGCTCGTGGATTTGTGTGCGGGAACTTGTAACTGTACAGCTTTGGCTTTGACTTGTGTGTTGCACAGACGATGGCTGCCGCGTCACTGCCACACAAATCAAAGCTGCATATATACAAGCTCATGCACACAGCACCAAGCGCCAAAATAAGATGCAGTACCTATGTATACCTATGTGATAGACAAGGGATTGACCAGCAGATTTGCTGAGGAATTATTTTATTTGAAATATTATTCAGATAGGTACACACAACATTAACAGTATAAATTCAGAAAAATGGGCAGCTACTATGTCAAATCGAAAAAAACATTACCCTTTTTTCAGGCCTCATTGATATAAAATAGGCTAATAACACCTTCCCCCCTATGAAAGTGACGTGTTTTAAGGATAACTCCTTGATATGATATAAATTCTAATAAATAGCAAAGTTGAAAGTCTAATAAATTCATTAAATAAATCAATGTATGTATGTGGTCCATAAAACGCCACTAACTAATAAAGAGCTAACCTTGGTACTGTAACTTATACTTACGTAAACTAGGTTTAATAATAATTCTAATAACGCGGAATTCTAAAGTCTCTTGAAATTACCTTGTCCATTTCCAAGATCAGCTAAATTTTTTGCAAACTGCGAATAATACACGTTTATTCACCGTGTATGTATTCGTGAGGTTTATAAGTTTTGCAAAAATCAATTAATGGTATAGCCATGGAAACTAAATGGTAGTTTCCAAAATGGGTCTCCGTAGATCGTCGGGAACAGAGGAATAATATTGGTGAAAGCTATAGGGACGAAGAAAAAATGCAAATTCTAGTCTAAAATAAGGGTAAGGCTTGCACGTATATGTAGAGTCGCTAAATGACGCGAAGGCGGTGGTCACGTCGAAAGTTGCGCAAACGAAAGACTTTATTTGCTGATCACGTACGCTAAAGTTGAGCTAGGCGTGGACAGCCAGAGAAGTCTTAGATAAAAGATGCTTAGATCTAAATCGTCTTGCCAGAGTTGTCAGCAAGAGCTGATCCAGCCTTCGAGCCAGATGGGGAGTCACATACTGGAGGTCCAATCAGGACAAGCTCGTCAATAGAGAAGAAAAAGTATCATTGGTCGACCTAGACCCAGCCCAGGGCCGGGCCAGGGCCCCAGTCAGTCTGATCATTGGGTCTGATAAACGTCATTGTTTTGTTACAGATCGGAGCGGAGCGGCGGAGAGGATGCCGGAGCCGTTGTGCCTGACGAACAGATGAGGTCCGGCGGACCGCGGTACCCCGTCGATCGATATTTGGTTAGTATTACTTCAACAAACTAGGTGAACTCACAGAAGCATTAACAATATTCCAGCTAGTTGGCTAGAATATCTCATGCAAAAAACCGATGTGAAGTAGTAGCTTGCTACTGCGTTTCGTATACTGTGTGAGATATCCAGAAGCCTAAAAGCCGGCTACGGATCAGAGATTTCCTTAAAGTTGCTGTTTCCTAGATATAGGTGAATCCTGCTTAAACATCGAACCAATTTAATGAGGTTTTAAATCAATTACAGGTTGAGAGCAGCAATAAGATTGAAATGGTAAACATCATAGATGACGATATCTGGAACCCGGAGCCAGCGCTCCGGCCGGAAGAGGAAATTGTATTAAGAAAGTTGCATGAAATGCTGCAATCGACTGCAGACGACCTGAAGCTGCTTTCCGGAGAACTGGCACGGACCCGCGAGCCAGGGATACAGGTGCGGGCGGCGCCAGCGCCGCTCGACGAAGAGTTCAACGAAAAAGTCCACATCGAAGAAGTAGTTAATGCAAAATTTCACGGGTACAAAATTGTCGATAAAGCCCCTAAGGTAAAAGAAACTGAACCTAAAATCAACAAGCCCCAGAAGAATGTCCTAAATGAAGGCATTCAACTTGATTCACAATCGATAAATAAAAAACCAACTGTCACAAAGAGGCTAACTATGTCACGCACGAACGTAGTTCAAATTAATCAAGCTACGCAGCGCACAAAGCATGATAAAGTAGAAATCCAAAAACCTATAAAACAAACCGTAGCTTACAACGAATTTAGCTATCGATATCCTAAACCTAAAGTAGATAATTTCACTAAAGACCTGCAGGTACAAGCAATGCCTTCTATAAATATTAGAAGTGAGCTAAAAACACAAAAAGTTCTTCATTTAGACATAGTACCTGAAGTTGTAAATCCTGTTATCCAACCAGAAGAAAAAGCCAATGTTGCCGTCATTACAATGAAACATGAAATACCTCTATCAATAGCTCCGACAATCAAAATCCAGCAAGATCATCCACAGGCTAATTTAGTTTCTAAGAAACAAACGAGAAAAATTACACAAATGTTAACCTGTGAAAGTAGCACATCCACTAATAATGTAAGCTCTGATCCTCCATGTAATTTAAATATACCTACGCTTAAGCATACTAGTGCCTCCTCAAAAAAGTCAATTAGATTAGATCGGAATAAAATTAAAAATAACGCAACAATTAAAACCGAACCAGCAAAACGAACGCATCTCAATTTGGATGAATGGAAGAAAAAACTGAATTCTGTTTACGGCCAGCCGTCAAGTTCCAGGAGTAACAAAGCTCCTTCAAAATCTAAAATTAATTCTAGGAGAAGCTCACCAAAAAAAATCAATATCCCCCCGTCAAATGTCACAAAACCGCAACCAAAAATTTTGAATAACTCACAGTATATTCCGTATTCACAATTAACTATAGGAGGGGTAAACGCCAGCGATATTGAAAGAGAAATATCAAATATACCTAATAAGAGCACTATACCGTTGAGTCCTATTATAGATAAAATAATTAGCAGTAGGGAAAATTCATGTCATAATAGTCCTAGGAAAGATAAACAAAGTGACAGCCCGAAAATTTTGACTACTTCCGATGAAAACTTGTTACGGGAAGTAATAGATATAGAAAAAACAATTAGTAAAACTTTGTCTAAAAGTGTAGTGTCAAAAATAAACGATGCTAAGACTGAAAAGGTGCCGAGTGATAGTACGAATGAAGACACAAATGGACCTGATAGCTATGCTGACGATTTTGAAGATGTGAAGTCTGACAAATCTGAAAAACAAAACCAAACTGATGGATCACATTCGGATATAAGGTCGTCGGACAATATAAACAGCAATAATGAATCCATAGATATTAACATTGAAGATAATGATTTACAGGCAACTAAACATAAAACCAATGATTATAAAAGAGATGCAAAAGTTCCTAAACTTTCTTTGAAAAACCGAGTTGATGTTTTTGAATACGTCCACGCTATTAACACACAAGATACAGCCACTCAAAGCCAAACAACTAATAAGATTTCCTTAAAAGAAACTCAAACATCGCCTAGAAATGAAAGTCCCAATAAACAAGTGCAACCTATTCACAACGACTTGTGGCCTTCCATGGACCCTAGCATGGAAATCGAGAAAATGTTCAAATTGGAGAAACATTTAATCAAAAAATTTATAATGGACGAATACGGTGATCTATTACAAAGCTCAATCGATAAACCTTCCACTTCAAAAGAAAATCAGGACTCTCTAAATTCAGGTTTTAATTTAGCAGCCTCTCAGAAGGTAACCCAAACGTCCCCAAAACACGTTAAGAGCGTGATGACCTCGCCTACAAAAACTAAAACCAGAACTACGTCCCCTTTCCTGTTGACTGTTCCAGTAGATCAACAAACCAGCCCCGTGATACTCGTTACTGACGAGAAGGAAAAAAAATCCGAACATGAGGACCCTGAAGAGCTAGGGATATCTATTAATATGTCTTCCCCGCGGTTCAGTCTACGCTTACCAAATACATCAGGAGAAGTTCTATCTAATTTAGAGATATGCAGCCGATCGCCTTCAAACTTCGATCGAAAAAAGGACACAGACAGAAATAGAGGAAGCGGCGTTAAAGTAACTAATATTGTAAGGAAAAATGAAATAAGCTCTACATCCATAGATGCTGACAATTCCTCATCGGAAATAAGTAGTTTAGGAGAAGTAAAATTGAAACTTAAAAGGCGATCCAAGAAAAGTCGGGTATTTTTATCTGAAAGTAGTTCGTCATCCAAATTGAGTGTAGATTTCAATTTCGCTGGCATATTGCCTTTAAGAAGTGAAGGAGAACTAAGTTCAACTCATAGAGCCAGAAGCAGAAAATCGTCTATAACATCTAGTAAAAGCGATGGTGAAATGAGCTTCGGTAAACGATAAGGCGTTATTGAAATGTAGTGTAGATTAATTAAAGAGTTCAAATAATGATGGTTGAAGTATACGAGTATAGGGTTTCAGCGTAATAATGCAGCCTCTTTCCTTTCATTAATGCACTATTATGTTTTTCTTTTAAATAAATATTGGTTTTTCCTTACATGTTGTGTTACGATACAATAAATATCGAATGAAATTCTGTGGCTATCGCAAATGACATATCCTTATTCTTTTGAAATCGTATGGTCAACAAATAAATTGATGACGTTTTTATACTTTGTGTCTAGATACTGAACTGACTCTTACATTCTTCTTTATACACTTTTTATTACAACTCCTTTTAAACTATGCTCGGATTGTCCTTTTGCTTTTAAAACAGGTTTAATAATCTTTGCGTAACTATTATCTGGACTCACTAATATCTATATTGTTAATTATAATTGTATTGCATGTTATTCTAATACGTATTTCTTATTCAAAGTTGACAATAATACTTAATATTGAAATTTGGAATTTCGGCTATTATTTTTAGTCAAATAATTATTGTTGATTCGCCTAAATATAGTACAAACTTCACAACCGCTTGTTGTATCGTTGTGTGGTGATGAATTTTTAAGTACATTATGTGGTTTACCTTGATTTTGTGACTAATCGATACATTTCGGTGTTTGAACATGTTAATTGCATAGTTATTTTAGGGCGTTTATGTTTTGTTGAATGAAATGTGAAAATCTTTGAGAAAATTTTAACGTGCTTCAAATCGTCAAGTTTATAGTAAGTCGTTTGAGAAACGTAAATTGTTAAATATTAATTAGCATAAGCGTCTTATTTTATCGCAATGTTTTGTGATATTTTTATACCTAACCAGTGTAACGTTTGTAAATATTGAGATACATACTTAACTAGTTATTTTAATTAAGTATGCCATTTAGTAATATTTTATTTACGAATTATATTTGACAACTGGATTAAACAGATGTTACTGACATATGGTTCCTTTATTTTTCTCAAGTTGAATCAGTATTATAGAGAGTTTATCAAATTCTATTTCCCAAGATTGTTCTGTGCACACCTTGCCGATTCTGCATACATTTATAGGGTTCCGTACCTCAAAAGGAAAAAAGGGACACTTATAGGATCACTTCGTTGTCCGTGTCTGTCTGTCTGTGAAGAAGAACTATATTGACCAACCGTAGCACCATACCTTAATTGCTATAATACGCTACTCACAAACCAATCGCCTAAAAGCGTAGAATTGTTGAAGATCATCAAATATTATTTTATTAAAATGAAAAAAGGATATTTTAGAAAATATAGCGTTACAAACTTAAAAAAAATTTGATAAAAAGTTTTTTTATTAAACTACAGAAACTACTTTTACAAATCAATACACAAAATAACGATCTTTAAAGAACTATTTATCTTTTGGAAATAATTTAACAGTTTCAAAAATCATCTGAATCCCGGTCTAGGCACTTACCGCCAGCTTAAGTTATGTTAGATTACTAGCTTGCAACTAATTAGTGTTGTATGCATACTTTACAAATAACATACGCGTACATGCCAGCTAAAAACACATACCAGAACGCATTCGCTGAGATTACGATACGATAGTCACTGGCCTCGTCTACCGGAAGCGATATCCAATACTACGTATTACATACAACTTTATTCATACAAATAAATTTTAAATAGGCTGCATGAACCATTGTTTGTTTTTTAAATATGGCTTCATTCCAACTCGGAGGCGTCTACTGCTTTACATCTTCCTTAAAGAATAGGTACCCATTACGAATGCTTTCGAACGCCTTTTGCATCCAACAGTGTCTAGAGACAGCCCCGGATCTAGGGGAAGGGTAAACCGGGGCCTATGCCCTGGGCGGCAAGTTCAGAGGGCGGCCAAATTCACACTTTACAAACGAGTGGACATCATTTACTTAAATTTTAATAAATATAAAAGGGCAGGGGCGACATTTTTCAGTTTTTGCCCAGCCTAAAAACAATCGAAGATCTGGGACTGTCCAGAGACCAGACTGCCAATAACGTCATCTTGTAAGCGGCCAACCTAACCCGGGCCCTCTGCCCGAGCTCTCCACTCAAGGAAGTTTACTCGCCCATCAGTTTTCGAGCTAGGTCGAAATCAAAATCGCTTTTCTGGAAAAAAAACCCTAGTGAATTAAATTACATAGACAGCTGGTAAAATAAAATATTGTTACATCCAATCCCTGCAACTTGGGGGTCGCCTGCTTCAATAAGTGTGTAATGATGTACAAAAGTCCCTTTTCATCAGTTGTACCCACCCCAAATTTCAGAATATGTTATAGTACTGGATTCCAAAAGTACGAACTGTACGGGCCAGGGTGACTGGCTGGCGACGCCCATGGCCGGCAAGTAGGGTTGCCAGGTCCAAACCCCGCATAGCCTGACAGACCAGTCAGTTTAGCCGAATATTTGGGTAAAATGGCCGGACATCAGTCTTACAGACAGGGGGAGCATTGACCGACCACGTGACTGGTTTATGAAAAAAGCCTAACAAAACCCGGACACCGTCAATTTACTCGGAAACGCATTCAAAAAGCCTATATCGGACGCCTGGCAACGCTACCTGCAAGAAGGTCAGTCAGACATTTATTTCATAAATGCAGCGCTGATGCGGTTCATCATAGTCATGAATGTATTGGTACAACTGTATTTTTGTGTCAAACATATTGTAAATTTTTACTGAAGTAAAAAATCATAAAATGGACTATGCGATATCAGTGAATTTATGACATAAAAACGCCATTTCGCTGTAATTCCATTCGGTTTCCAGGCGTTGAAGTACCTACATATATGTTAGCATAGCACTAAAGCACAATGAATTGATAATAGGATATCGCAGCGACGCCAGTGCTCGTTCATTTCTCGTTTAAAAGCGTTTGACATTGATAAATTTTAGTTATAGTGAAGTAATTATGAAGTTATTTTCATTATTAATAATATTTATATTGCTAGGGCTTGCTCAAGCTTTACAAATAATAGAAAGTGTTGTCCCAGCACCAGCGTATTTGAATAATGACTATTATCAGCCGGAGCAAGTACGAATCTCTTTTGGAGGTAATTCATAATTTGCGTGTGAAGTTTTTGTTGATAATGCCACGTTTGATGACTTGTAAAGGCGGAATTTAACATTGTTACATCTTAGCAACAACTGAAGAGTCAAAACTCAACAATAAATGAACTATGTACTAGCTCTGAAAGCCTAAACCTGTACTTTGGCGGCCCTAGCCGATATGGGAGTCATGTGCTCATGCCCTCGAGTCCTTATAAAGACGCTTCAACTGTCGTAAATCGCCAACAAATCTGTGCAGCAAGTACAGTCAAGGAACTTAATTCCCTACCCATTTCGTTGAAATTTCGTCTGACATTCGCAATGCATTAAGGTCGATATGTCAAACTAACGTCTTGCTCTATAGCTCTTATGGTGACAGTTTGCTATATGCTATTGAACCTTAGGTGGGTTGGAAATTTAATTCCTTGACTGTACCTAATTCCTAAAGCATCTCATGTGTCATCGCTTTCAGAGGCTCTAAGCACCAAGGGCCGATCCAGCCTTCGAATCAGAGGGGTGACGTGGTCGTCCTGGACCCAGCCCAGAGGGGGTCATGACCCCCGCTCTCTGGATCCGCGCTTGCTAAGCACAGGCTTTTGTAGCGGATATAAAGCATATATCCATTTCCTACCAGCGGCCCCGAGATAATTGAATGATGTTAGTGATACGTTATCCTTCATTGCAATTCTATACTACTAGTGTCATACAAAGGAACGCATTGAGGCTAACTTAAAGTTGTGGCAGTCATATTAACCCCGGCGGTCTGTTTAACAATGCTGTAGAGAACTGAGGTACTATAGTCATTATGTCTCTACTCGATGAATTTAATTTCAGAGAAATCCAACGACATTGTTGTAACATGGACAACGTTTAACGAGACGCGTGAATCGACTGTGGAATACGGAGTAAGCTATATGAACAAGCAGGCTTCTGGAAATGCGACTGTGTTCACGGATGGTGGTCAGGAGCAACGCCAGCAGTACATCCATCGCGTTTTGCTGCCTGACCTGCTTTATAACACCACATACGGTAATTTAACCATATATTATGCTGGTGTTTTACTGCAGTTTTCAGCCAACGTCGTATGCTGCGTATTCGTTAAATGAATATGTGAAATGCAGTTCAGTGTTGTCGTCAGATAAGATCGTCGCTGAATCCTTGTTGCTTTTAAGGACATTATTTGGTGTTCGTTCCAAGCCTTCTACAATAGCTAGGCTGAAGTCGGCAGGCCAAGTCAACCGCTTGCATCCACAAAATAGGGCTGGCAGCGTGCACGTGCTTTGCCGCCGGCAACTGGCGGCGTGGCAAGCCCAGACGAAGATAGTGCCATTATCTCTGGACGCGTACTTTGAAAAACTGGTCTAAGACGGTCGGGATCAATGGTAGCTTTGCCTAGCAGTTGGACACTATCCTGCTGCCCTAACATGACAGCCCAGGTTTAGTTTAACCCCTCCCTGTGTCTCTGTCTAACTAATGTCATAAGAAAGGGACGCAGATAGAGATAAACTAAACTTGGCCAGTCATGTTAGGGCCACTGGGCTGTACAATAATCATAATATTAATTATTCTCATATTTGTTGTTCGTGCTACTGACTGGTTACTTCAGCTCACCAACATCCCTAAGCTGATCGATAGGATGCTGCAAGCTAGCAAGTAAAGTGAAGTTTTTATATGTCTGTGGCTCTTACATGACCACTCAAGTTTAGTTTTTCTAAGTTTATCTCCATGTGCCTCTCTTACTTATGAAACTAGTTTACCAAAGACGCAGGGAGGGATAAATTAAACCTGAGCCAGTCATGTAAGGGCCATTGATGCCAAAAATACTACGTATGAGTTCACCAATTATTACAAGTTCTGTAATTCTTTGGCGTTTCAAAACGGCTTCGTAGGTATTAGATGTAGGAGGATGGAAGGATGTGTAATACTTTTGAGGACAAACACCGTCTTATCCCAATTCCAAAATATATCACATCAGTATTTATTACTTCTATATGTATATAATACAGCTTCTTTCAGAGTTTATGTGTTGAATTGACATATAAAATATGTGCTTTTATAAGTTTACTAGTATATTGTTTATTAGTATTATTGATGGCATGTAGTTGTCCATCAGTGTACCACGCGGGCTCAGAGTTCGGGTGGTCGGAGCTGTTCTCGTTCCACGTGCCGCCGCAGGGCACGCACTGGCCGGTGCGCGCCGCCATCTACGGGGACATGGGCAACAAGAATGCACGCGTGAGTATAGAGATCTACGGCATATAGAACCCGGATGTTACATTCGTTAGACTCTTCACCTGTCAAGTTCCAAAACTTTATGAATGAGCAATAGTCAATAGCAATAGTAGCCTTTATTCCAGACCTAAAGCACTGAGTGCCAATTCGCACACGCTCACTGGTTAGAAAGAGATATATTGCCTGAGGTGGAAAGCTTTGAACTATTTGTGTAATTTTCTGTAAAAGCAAACCTTGCTTAGCAGTCTGACTGTCATAACTTTCAGTCTCTCTCATATCTGCAAGATGAATCAGAGCGAGGTCACTTCGACCTCATACTGCACGTGGGCGACTTCGCGTACGACATGCACAATGAAAACGCGAGACGCGGCGACCAGTTCATGCGCCAGATACAACCCATCGCAGCTGTGGTGCCCTACATGACCTGTCCTGGGAACCACGAGGCCTCCTAGTAAGTAATCAATGCCTTCACTGTATTCCACAAAATCATTGGCTTGTCACCGCCATTTCCCAAATAGCACCTATTACTTACATGATAATCTTTCCGTCATTTTTGTCACTAACACCACCCTACCTAATACGGCTTTTAATATAATGAAGTATCTTTTACTTAATATCATAGGTAGGGGCAACTGCTTTACCTGTGAACAGCTCTGTGGATACTCTCTCATCGTTGGAGCAATTCCCATGTTTCTCTATTTCCTGCCTTCAGGAGGTCAAAGAAGAGGCAAGGAAGAGAAAAGCGTATTGATTGCTCCAGAATGCTCCAACAATGAGAAAGTACAGCTTTGAGATTTTAGAGTGTCCACAAGTAAAGCAGTTGCCTCGAATAACGCCATTTTTCATCATCATCATTCATATAATCCGTATGTCCTCCATCATTATCATTATCCTTTCCATCTTCATTAACCTTGCTATTATCACTGTCATCCTTTCCTGGGCCATCATCGTTGTTTTATTTACTTGTCCTCGTAGCGATAGATTTTGGAAACATTATCATATAAGTAAATGCTTTAAAGAAATAGACATCCTTACAGTAGCTTCACAATATATATATGATGTAATTGTATATACGCATAGGAACTTTAATTCCTTCAAGAAACTGTGTGATGTCCATCATTTCAACACACGAAATAAAAATAAGCTTTTTGTACCCAAATTCCGCTTAAAAAAAGTTAGCAAATCCTTTCTAGGGAACTGCGTGAGGTTCTATAATAAAGTGCCTGTGGATGTATGGGAATTACCTCTAAATGCATTCAAGAGGTATATTAAAAACACGCTATTGAAAAAAGCTTATTACAAAGTCGACGAATATATATGCGACGATTTGACTTGGCCAGTTCTAAAGGCGTGAATATTTAATTTAAATATCGGCTGTTCACTATTTAATTTAAATATCTTTGACTTTAATAAATAATTGTATGTTTGTGACATTTCTAAGCATTAATCTTTTTTTTTTATCACTTAATTTTATTCCTATTAATTATGTATGACATCCTATTAAAGTGTAATTATTATTTTGGAGCACATTGTGATGTTTCTCGCCAGACGAGCCGTATTCAATTTCTCTTTTGTAGTCGTACTGCTTGAGTATGTCATGCTCGCTTAAAGGGCATTGCTTACGGTGGCGTCGTTGATCGGGTCGCCACCTTCCCTGCAATATGGTTGAGGGAGACGATGGCTGAGATACGCGTCATACTCGTGATCGGGTGCTGTTTGTGGGGTCCGGACTATTCATGCTGCAAAGACTAATGTAATTCTCAAAAAGCCTAAAATGTAGGTACTTAAATGCGGTTTGATGTGGGAGACTTCATCGTGTTGTCTATTTATTTATATTTATATATATAACTAAATATAGACATATATTGAGTTGTTATTGTTATATTACTGATTTTGTTGGATTTTCACCAATTTTTTTTTTTTGACATGAATATTTTTATTCTTATATTCTTTTGACATTCGGAGACTATACATCTCCAAGTAATATTGTACAATTTGACCGTGGAGGCGTTTTACACCTCTGCTAAGCATAGATTAAGGTAATTAATTTGTTTTGACCCTTAGAGACTATACATCTCTAAGTTAATTAGACTAAGTATTTGATCAGGGACCACATACATCCCGACTCTAATTTCTTTGACCTGGGGACCCTATACATCTCTTGGTCAATCTGTACTAGTGCCAGTTCGTTCAATTTGCTTAAAGCTTGCTGTGCTATTTATTATCTTTTTTTTTTCACACTTTATGTGAACTATTGTTATGATTGTGTATATTGCTCTGTAATCTTGTTTTCAAAAGAGAAGAAAAAAAAAGATAAACTGCTGAGTTTCTTGCGGCGTTTCTTCTCAGCAGATTCTTCCATTTTCCGAAGCGCTAGTAGATTCAGACATGTAAAAGAGCCTATATGGCCTACTTGCAAAATAAATTTTTCATTTTCATTTTCATTTTCATTTTCTTCAATATCCTAGTCAATATGAACTATTTCTGTGCTCCTAAGCAATAATAATGTGTGTATAATGGTGTTCAAATAACCAAAAAGCCCCCAATTTTTTTGTTTTAGTCTATCCAATCCAGTAACAGGCCTAACCGACACTGTTAGGTACCTTAAGTAAACGTCTTATAACTATTATATAGTTCTTATTCAGGGGCTTCGCTTTACGGTTTGTATTTCTTCTACAGCAACTTCAGCAACTACAAAGCCCGTTTCTCGATGCCAGGCGATACCGAAAGCATGTATTACAGCTTCAATCTCGGGCCAGTGCATTTCGTTTCCGTATCCACTGAGTATTACTACTATCTGGAGTTTGGTAAACAGCAGTTGTACAACCAGTTTGCTTGGCTGGAGAAGAACTTGGCCGAGGCTGACAAAAACAGGTCTGTTGGGTGTATTTAAGTTTTCCAACTATTGCCACATGGTGATGCCGTCAAGAGTAGATACTTGAGCGTTGATGGCTTAGTTGGTTAGGGGAGTGGACTCGTGATCGGAGGGTATCGTGTAAGAGCCCCATCGATCACCAACTACCATGAGTTTTTGTAACTTATGTACGTTACTTACGTTTAATAATAACGAACACTTTTAAGGTGAGGGAAAACAAAGTAGAGAAACCAAAGAATGTTAATCAATGCGTAACCATGATCCAATCGGTCTGGTTTTCCGGTCACATTCGTTACCGATATCAGATGGCACTGGGAGTAGCTTCCATGTATTAACCTGACCTGCCAACTCAGGAATCAACAATCAAAGCGTACTCAAAATGAAGAAACGAGAAAAACGGTAGGGTAAACGAGAAAATATAGTCTAGGTTAAAGACATCAACTTAGATACCCCCTTTAATTAAAGCGATACGTTTAGGATCTGAAGTTTCACACATCACATCACAATTGACATGGTCTCTAGCACAAAAACCAATCTTGAACATAATAATAAATATTGACCTGAAAAGCAATTTCATGGATGGAAAATTTGGGGTCATGTCTGCTTTCGACATTATACATTTTGGAAATTTAGATATGATATTTAGGCAACCACGATTCTAATAAATTTCCTGACCCGACTTCCCAGGGCCGAGCATCCGTGGATAGTGCTGATGGGACACCGTCCCATGTACTGCAGCAACAAGGACGACGTGAAAGAATGCACTGAAGAGTTGACGCGCTTTGGCGTTCCCGGCATCGGGCTGAGTGAGCAGTTTTCTTAATACCATTTGGTATAACTTTCTTTGGCTGTGATGCGAGCAGCGTGGCATAATATAGGCTTCTGTTGCGGCTTTTAGTTTTTTGTTATAAAACATAGGACGGCAAACGAGCAAGTGGGTCACCTGATAGATATAAACACCCACAAAACCAAGGAGATTGCAGATGCAAGGAGGTTGCACCCAGAGGGCTAAGATGGAATACCTCTTGTGCCAGTAATTTCACCGGCTGTCCTGCTCTCCATGCCGAAACACAACAGTGCAAGCACTGCTGCTTAGCGGCTTGATTAGCGAGCAAGATGGTGCTAGCCATCCTACCACCCGCAAACTTACCGCAACGCTAAATTTTAGCTAACTCGAACCCAACCATAACTATCTAGATGGAGTGTTCTAAACTATCACTTTGTCGCATACAACTGCAGTGCCGGCACCTAATCTCACTTACACTTACTTGAGGAATTGCAATTGCGTTAGCTCCGTTGCACGCGTTGGTGGGCGCGCTAGTGCCACTTTGTTTTGTATTTGTTTGAATGTGCCAGTCTAGTATAACCTTTAAGCCAACGCTTGAAACTTAATCTGGACAGGTCTGGAGCCGCTACTGAAGAAATATGCCGTGGACCTGGTGATCTGGGCGCACGAGCACACATACGAGCGCACCTGGCCGCTGTACGAGTCCAAAGTATACAACGGGTCGCTAGCGGAGCCCTACCGCAATCCTGGGTGAGTGCCCTCACGCCGTACCTTCTGATCATGTATGTCCTCGAAACGCCCTAGGCACTACACAAAGTACTTATAATAGTTAGGTAATATTTGGAATGGAATTTTGAATTATTTGTTGTAATTACTTGTCCACCCTAACCACCCCAGATCTAATGTGACTTGGCTCTACATTCGATGTGTCGAATTTTTATGGTGTACAGGTTGCAACGCGATGCTTCGTCATATTTTTCTATTTCTATGTATCTATTTGATGACAATACTAGTATTAACATTTCAGCTATTCTTGTTTCAGAGCTCCAGTTCACATCATAACGGGTTCCGCTGGCTGCCAAGAGAACCACGACACATTCTTCAGTAAGCAATGTGTCAACATTACTTTGACCTTGGCTAGTACCTCATTAGTCACTGTGACCTCCCAAGTTTTATGTCTATCTCTGTACGTCCCTTTCTCATGCCAGTTACACAGAGCCGTAGGGCGGAGTAAATTAAACCAGGATAGTTAGCACGGCACACCGCGACTTGCTTTGTCGCTCAACAAAAAAAAAGGAGTACGCGTGCTATCCGTACTGGGCGGTCATATATACAGGGTGTTACATTGAACGTAATACAACTATAACGTATTTTGAACTCATCTCTCTGATGCTAAAACCCTCTGCTAGGTCTCGAGTTGTTAAAGTTATTTTAATTAATTAATATCACTGTTTTAATTATTCCTGATTTTTTGGTCTCTCTACTTAGAGAGTTAAGAGAAAAAGTTAATATCTAGTTTTGCAGTGAACACTTACCTTTTTGCTTGTCTGGGCCGATAATTTTATGAATAAAATGCATTCTGACACATTATTGAAGTTATTTGTCTAGTTTTTAACATGAAACTACCGTGAGACTCAGACATATTAATAAAGCGGATCACTCACGTATTTTTGCGAATTTTAATCGTGATGGTGGATGGTCGGTGCCATCCAGTGGCCCGTTTCACGAAGCTACAAGTTACAATTTTACAAGTCTAAACCGGCAACATTACGCCCATCGCCCATTGCCATTGGTCATTATTGACCAATGTTGCCGGTTTAGACTTGTAAAATTGTAACTTGTAGCTTAGTGAAACGGGCCACAGCTGGAAAACGGTGTTGAGTACTACGTCGGAGACGGGTGTGTCCGAGCCTTTAGAGAGTGATGTGGTTAGTGTAGTGTGCAACCCTATATTTGACATTAAAAATAATGAAGCAAACGAGGGTAGTTGTTCGCCGCCGCCCGAAACGCCTGTGCCGAGTAGCCGAGCTGTCAGGGCTTCGGTACGCAGTCGTCGTCGCGCCACCGCCGCGGGGGCTCATGATTAAGGACCACGGACTGGTCCGAAACATGTCGGGCATTTCCCGACGCAAAAATACGTGAGTGATCCGCTTTATTAATATGTTTATTTGTCTAGGCCGCTGGTGGAGTTTAAGGTGTCCTATGTATGATTAATAGTGAAGATTAAATTAATCTTGACCTCCCGAAATCCCAATTCTGCCCTACGGGGTGAAGCTCAGCGACGAGTTCAACGCCGAAACAGCCCGGCGGTTTTTATCCCGTTTTCTCGTGCTAACGCGCACAAGCAAGGGAGCGAGACGGGGCGTAGACCTCGACTATTACGCTATGCTAAATAAATAAGTGTATATCGGACATCCTAAGTTTTATGTTTGTCCACAGAAAACGCGGCAGATTGGTCTGCGTTCCGGGCGCGAGACTACGGGTACACGCGCTTCGTGGCGCACAACAATACCCACATATACATGGAGCAGGTGAGCCAGCCGTGACAACTTTGTTGCTTGGTGTTAGAGCCATACAAGCAGACAAACTTGTACTTACAGGGTACTTTTAGTCAGTTCTAAAAATACCCTGCACGCTACGAATCATGTACGTGACATCTTTTGTCGATTCCCTTTTATTTAATCTTTGTAAATTTCTGGTAAAAACGGAATGTTTTCTGAATCCTTAAAAAAACATAGACAAAACAAAATCCGTCTAAAGAAGAATTCAGGGGTGCGTGCCGGGTTTCCTCCTCGTGTGTCCAAGTGCTGCGGTTCCTTTCTTTCCTGGGCATCGGTCAATGATTTCTTTGCCTATTCGGTGGGACATCATTGGGCGATGGTTAATTACAGTAATTACCTGTCGGGGGAGGTGGGAAGAAGGGGGCTTTTGACTCAAATCGTACAATTTTATTTTATCACTGACCTTGGCACAAGCCACGTGGCCGCCATTAAAGAAAAAGAAGAAGAATCATCAGGAATAAGTTGGAAAGGGAATCAATCTCTGTTCGGACCTTTGATGACCTAGGGTCTCTGGTTTCTGTTTCAGGTGTCAGTGGACCTGAAGGGGAAAGTGATAGACTCCTTCTGGCTGATCAAGGACAAGCTCTCCTTCAACATGCCATGAACTGGCTATCATTCTCTAAATTTTTTAGCTGTAGACTTGTGAGGAACGTCATTTAACTGCGGGTTGATGCAAAGCCAAGACGAGTTGACACAACTTCGATAATCTCGACAAATGTAGGCACCAGCTTTTGCCCACGACTTCGTATGCATGAAATTAGAAAGTAGATTTTTTTTCGTATTGCTAATAACTCGGCTTCTATAGGCAGCGTATTAAGATGAACCAGATTTTAAGTTATAACAGCTAAACACTGTGAAAATCGCATTCAATTTCGTACAGGATTTTTTGCGTGGTGCGCGTACAGACATTCAGACAGACAAAAACATAAATTCTAATGATAATTGTTTTGGTTTCGGCTTCTGTTGCTTACATAAAGACCGCTCATGTTATTTTTTCTTAACGATCTCACGTGTATAGTTGACCAAGAAACTGGTCACTTCACAATCGTATTACAAGGGGATACGTTTCAAAGTGGCTCAGCAATACTTGGTGGACTGTACAAACAGCAACAAACTTAGCCGACCATTAAAGAGGGAACTGAAAGAAATTGTCTATGCTTGCAAGGGATAGAAATACCAACTTTATAGTGCTTAGGTACTATATGCCTCCCTTTCGGAAAATGGCACTTTCTCGCAGTTTCGTCTTTAATAGTGACTTAAATATGTCTTCGATTGTACGACGGCTGCCTACGTTTGCCGAGGCTGTAAGTTGTGTCTTCTTTTTGTGTCAAACCCAACTAGGTTTTCTTCTATTTTATCCTCGAAGTATCCGAGTAAATAAACGTTTCTTCCTTAATTAGGTAAATACTTAACAGTATGAAGCTATTTTTAATATAAGTCGATCATGTATAATGTATAAATGTACTGTAATAAATGTTACCTAATTTAAATTAAATAATTTACTTGCTAAAATGCACGTCAGTCTTTTTTTATTAGGTACCTCTAACTTTTTGGTTACTTTTATACAATATAAGTACGTTTATGAGATAAGTATTTGAAATGTTTCGTTAACGGACTATGTTAGCGCTTCCTAAAATGGGCTTTAACTAAACACTATAAGGTTGGAACCCGATATTCTACGGAACTTGGTCGGCTTTTGTATGTTTGGGCTCTAGTCTGAATTACTTTTAAAATGCTAAGGCTATCTTTAAGACTCAGGTTAAACTGTTCTTAAGTGGGGCAAATTATTCGTATTTGATGATTATTTTCATTGAAATAAAACTCAAAGAAACTTAGTGATGACTGGTGAGGGATATCGTCGTGAGGAAACCTGCATATTTATGCAACTGAACGTGTAATTATGATCCTATCGATCTGATTTTTCTGTCACAGGGGTTACGGAGGTCAGATGGCAGTTGCTCCCATATTATAACCTGTTAAATGTGTGATGATTGTAAAAAGCTAACCTCGAATAAAGAAACTGGGAAAAGCACTAGGAGCATGATAACGGTTTGATGACGGCGATGTTTATTGGAATGAAGCAAAGATTGTATTGTTAAATTTTATAGTTATATATAAATATAAATATTGTTAAATTCTGAGAGTCGAGGTTTCTGAGTAGAACTAGACTTTAGGACTAATAAGCATAAACTTTCGAAAAGGTTTGATTTTTTTATAACACTAAAAAGCTTTGACATTCAGGTTTGGCTGTATGGGTATAGATCGACCATTATTTCTGTCAGATATTCTTCTAAATAGTCAGGGTATTTCATTATTATATTTTCTTCCAGTTCACCATTCAGATATGCAGTGGTCACATCCATCTGGTTCAGTTTCAACCCTTCTTCTATAGCAATTCCAACAACAGATCTGATCGAACTTAGTTTCGCCACTGGAGCGTATGTTTCATTGTAATCAACGCCTGGTCGTTGAGTGAAGCCCCGTGCTACGAGTCTGGCTTTCCTCGTGATGGAGTTATCTGGTCCTACTTTATTTCTTAGAACCATTTTATAGTCCACTATTTTCATTTCTTTAGTTTTTCTTTCTATTTTCCAGGTTCCGTTCTTAACATGTGCTTTTATTTCAGATTTTATCGCATCATGCCAGTATTCATCATCCTCATTTTGATCAGACAGGTAAGATATCTCCGAGAATAAATGACTTTCTTCTGTTTCATCTAGTACAAAATCCCTGGTCCACGCTGGTGGATGCCTCTCTCTTTGTGGCCTCCCATTTTCAGGTGTTTGTGCGACCTCGGATGCGTCATCGTAAGACTCTATTTCATCTACTGAAGAAACGTCATCCTCTTCATGGTTTGGATTTTGCAATGTGTTTTCATTTTTATTGTCTATCATTTCAATTTCTATTTGAGGTATGTGTTTGTTTTTGTTTTTAATTCTGTTTTCTTTTTCAGGTATTTCCGAGCGCTGTCCACTTTCGACTACAAGTTCATAGTTCTGATCTCCTTCTTCGAAGTACATTTTATCTATGACTTTTACGTCCCTGCTTATCACTACGTCATCTTCATCAGGTATGTATACTCTGTAAGCCTTCGAAGTCATCGAGTATCCCATAAATACACCTTCTTTGGCGTTTTGGGTCAACTTTCCTCGTTTGTTCTTTTTCAGTACAAAAGTCTTCCTACCAAAAACGTGAAGATGATGTCCGCATGGTCTTCGGCCTACCCACTTCTGAAATGGTGTTGTGCCATTCAGGGCTTTGGAAGGGCTACGATTTATAAGGTAGTTTGCGGTGGCAACCGCTTCCGCCCAGAGTTTCTTGGGTGCATTGGCCTCAATCAATAGACATCTGGTTTTATCGAGCAAGGATCTGTTCTTCCTCTCGCTTATCCCGTTTTGCTGTGGGGTATAAACTGTAGTTAACCGTCTTTGGATGCCATGCGATTTGAGGTAATTGTCGAACTCCTTATTGCGGTATTCTGTACCGTTGTCTGACTGCAGGTATTTTATCCTTTTGTTGTGTAGCGTCTCGACCTCATTCTTATATTCTTTGAATATGTTCAAAACGTCACTCTTCTTTTTAATGAAATAGACGTGACAGTAACGAGTATAATCATCTATGAACGTTACGTAATATCTTGAACCTGCTGGTGTCTCACACTCGAACGGTCCACACACGTCGCTATGAATAATTTCTAGCTTGTCCGTTGTGTACAGGTCATCATGTCTTGTGAATGGTAATCTTGATAGTTTTCCCTTAATGCAGGTCTCACATGTTTCTAACTTTTTGTCAGTAAAGTTTAAGCCATACATAAGTTCTTCTGTAGCCATCTTCTTTAGATCCTTTTCATTTATGTGGCCAAGTTTACAATGCCATTCCATGATGTCACTATCTGTTTTCGGTGTATAGTGTGCAGTCTCTTTTCCTTTAAATTCAAGATAATAGAGTCCATCCTTTCTTTGTGCTGTCAGTGCCACCTCGCCGCTTTTTTCTATGACGTAGGCTTTGTTTTTCTCGAAAACAACTTTATTTCCTCTGTCTGTTATCTTGCCTACAGACAGTAAATTCACTGACACATCTGGTACATACAAGGTATCAATAAAGTTGTAACCTTGTTTCTCTGTACTGACTGTGACTCTTCCTTTTCCTTGAATTTGAGTTGTATGTTTGTTTGATGCCAGCTTTAGAGCGCCATTTTCAGGGATCATGGTAGAAAACATCGATTTTTCGCCGCACATGTGAGATGAACAGCCGCTATCTAGACACCAGATATCTTCTTTGGTATCTGAAGCTGCAGTGCTAAGACAAACGTTATAGTTTTTGTTTATTTTTCTGTTGTCTTTCTCATTTGCGTTTTTCTTCTTTCCCCAACACGTCTCTGTAGTGTGACCTTTTCTTTTGCAACTCTTGCAGTACAACCTTTGCTTATTTTTCTTCAGGTGGTATGCTTCAGAGCTTTCAGGTTGTTCGCCACCACTCCTGGCCTGGTATTCTTCAAGAATTTTTACTTTCAGGTCCTCAGGTTTTGGCAATGTGTCACGAGACTCTATGGCTATTCTAAAGTTTTCGAAATTCGTCGGCAGACTATACAGAAGCATTATACTGAGCAATTCGGAAGGTATTTTTATATCCATATCTGCCAGCTTATCTACGACATCCATGAAGTTATTTATATGGTCACGAATGTCTTCTTCTGCGGTCATTCGCTTTAGAACCAGCTGTTTCAACAAGGTAGCTTTTCTTGCAGGCCCAGTGCTTTGGTAAGTAGCTTTTAACTTGTCCCATACTGCCTTAGATGTCGTGCAGGCTTTAATTTGTTTTAATTCAGAAGGCGATAACAAAAGTAAGATTTCAGCCCTTGCCTTTAAGTCCTCTTTGTTGAACGCCGACTTCGCCGCCGCATCCGCATTTGGTAACAATATTTTCTCACCGCTTACGATGTCCCAATAGTCATTTTTAATCAGGACCGCTTGTGCTTGGAGGCACCAAGTATCGTAGTTTGACTTGGTCAACGGTTCTATATTACGATAACTCGTAGTTGATGTCATTTTTCTTATTTGTAGATAACCACGCTCTGCTACCAATTTGTGAGGGTTTTCTACGTGTACGTCTACATCAATAACATCACATTATATCAATAAATAATATAATTAGTAAAAGCAACCGAAACGAATCTTTTACGCTTTGACACAAACATTCAAGTCGCTAGGGCGACCGTACGACGACAGAGCGGTGCCGGCCAGTACTCACACCTTTGCCTTTCACGGCGAGGTAAAATTTAAAAAATTGCTCTTGACAGTTGTAAAGTTGCCAGTATATAGTTAATCCATAAACTTGGGGTAATACACATTAACTTGCGTATAGATAAACAAAGAACTCATTGGCATATGACTGGTTAGTAAGAAATATCCCTTGATTACCACGTTTAAGAGTGAGAATTCTCAAACTTGTATACTAAGATACCTATTCTAAATGTATGAAACATAAGCTCGGCCCCATTGTAAAAAGGTTGTAACGTTGTAACCCGTCTCGTGTTTCATACATTGAAAACATTTTGTTTTTTTAATAGAGGTTTGCACCACACTGAATTCCAGTTTAAATTCTAATTGCTTAATATGCGAAATTTTAAGTCCTTTAACTGGTATCCCCAAGTAATTGATGGTTAGTTGACAGATAAATGAGGATATTTGAAAATAAGTTATGTTTTCATTGTATCCACTGATACTGCCCTTGTTTTGTTATTGCTAATAGGTCGCGGGCATGCGTCGTTTCACTTGATTCGCAGCGTAGCCAGCGTGCGTCCGTCATTGTTTTATAAACGGTTTACATCAATTTGCATTTTTAGTGGACTAATAATGAAGTTATTTTTATTGCTGGTGGCTCTTGGAGCTGCTAGGGCTTCTTCGAGTGATACGTTCATAGATTCGCTCTCTTCGTACGACTGCCCCTACTGCCAGCCGGAGCAAGTTCACATCTCTTTTGGAGGTAATGTATTAAGATAGTATAAGCGTTCGACCTAAACTTCTGCCTGTAGCGTAGCGGTTTCATATTATTAAAATCCTATTTTAAATTAAATTATTTTGATTTGTCCTACAGTAATTTATGACATTAATATCTTGCCACTATCAACTATAGAGTAATCATATACAAAGCCTCAAAAAGCGTTCTCTATATAAATGGCGTAACATCTCCACCCTCTAAACCAGGGGTGTCAAACTGGCTTATTAAAAGAGCATCTCAACCAAATCGACATATTACTTTGGGGGCCAGATTTAAATCGAAAAAAAGTCTTACCACCTATGAAATGTTTGTGTATGAAGTAGCTAAAGCCAGTGCCGGATTAAGCCAGCGCGGGACCTGTAGAAAATTTTGTCAAGAGGCCCTTGGTTTGCTTTAGGTCTCAAGTTAGGCGGTAAGACAGGCGTTGGAGCGCGGGGCCCCCAAATTCGCAGGGCCCGTAGCATTTGCTACTCTTGCTACATGGCTAATCCGGCCCTGGCAAGTGGTTGTGGGCCACAACATGGGCCGCAGTGTTCTGTGGGCTGTATATGGTGGTTTGTAGGTAATTCACTTGCTCTTTGCCTTCCTATGTTGTAAAAAAAAATCTGCTTTTAACTTTAACCTACAGCCATGATTGTTTATTATGTTGTGGTTATGCAACTAGATTGGTTGGGCTTCATATTACAAGGTTTAACAACTGGCTATGAATCAGCTTCATTAAACTATTGAGGAAAACAAGTATTGTTATTCAAATAGTGATTACTGCCATTCCCCCTTTTAAACTGTGCTTCCTAGAATTTTTAAATTGATTTAAAAGGGTGTTTTTCGTAGTGAGTTCATTTTAAAATTTGTATTCTAAAGAAATTATCAGAACTCATAAGTTACCAGCTCATCCCTTTCTTAATGGTATGTATTAAAGTATGGGCTTTCTTGCTAAAAATAAACATTAATTATTATTATTATGAATACAGTAAAACTAGTAAGGGTTAAATTCTAAGTGATATAAAAAACCGAGCAATATCCAGATGCTATATAATTCATATGCATTATAGGAAGTTTTATTATAATTGAGATGTAATAGATACTTATAACATCTGAGCTCATGGACAAACATTCATGTTCATCATACAAACATTTTCCTCTTATGAGAGTCAAACCCACAACCTCTAGCTTCAACTCAGGGTTACTAACCACTATGCTATCATCGTTGATGTCAACATGAAAGTTAAACAATTACTTATTCTTACCTAATAATTTAATTGGGTTGAATAAACTTGCGATAAAGCAATTAATCTATGCTTTGACTCGAGTTTAATAAGTAGGCAGCCTATTTGAAAGTATTATCAGCATTTGCAATGGGCAAGACTTATTCAAAATACATTCTGAACAAACAGGACTTACATATTTTAGTTTTGTAACCAAAAAGACATGGTAGAGCAATAAAAGCAGCTTACTGTCTTTGTTATTCTGTAGTAATCATAGGCGTAGATGGTCTGGACCGGCCCTGTATCAAAATTGGTCGGGGGCCCTTTTACCCGACTGCGGCAAAGCCCTAATGGCGGTAATGATTTTATGGTTCTACAAGGTGGGGCCCCTGTAGCTCGGGGGTCCCTTATGATATGGCTGATACGGCAGTAGCTAAGCCCCTGGTAGTAATATTTTTTTACGACATAATTTAGTCGTTTAGGCAGTAAAATCGTAGACTTTTCGTGTCTGTACATTAACAACTCTTTAAAAAAAATTGGGAGACTTGAGAAATAAGTAATAGAACTTTTTTTTTAATGTTTGTCTCTTTGTTGGTTTGTTTGTTTGTGCGCGTAGCACGCGGAAGCCACTGGATTCAAAATCTAATTACTGTAAAATGTGACGTTCTATTATGAGTAACATTTAGTGTTTATTTCATTAAAATCGAACTATGGGATCAAATGATATTACATTTTTAAGTTTAGTGAGAAACTCATAGCATAGAGCATTAGCACATTATGGATCTAGATCCACGTGGAAGAAGTAGCGGGCAATACACAGTAAATACTCTTATCCATAGGGCACTCAGGGCCCCGCGATCAATGGGGCCCCCTATCTATTCCTTTTGCCTGTTCACAAAATAGTCCTTTGTCACGTCATAGTCATGGGGCCCCATTACCCTGAAGGATCCAGGGCCTCTACAAGTTTTAAGATGGTACTGTCTCACATATTCATCCATCCACCCACGTGGTTTAGGCTAAATACACTCGAAAATAACAAGTTTCGCAAAATTCGCATTTTGATGTTGACATTCTTTATTTACTTTTATTGTTATTTCTTTTAGAGTAGGTGAAGATCAGTATTTGTTTTATAACTTCAATACCAATTGTTTTGGCGTACTCGTAACACAATGGTTATTGATTTACTGGCAAAATGAAACGAATAAAGGGCCTTACTCTTAGGAAAGCGCTGAATTGATGATTGATGATGTAATCTCGGTTCACAGTTTGTGGCGGCCTTTCATTATTAAAATACTAGCTGCTGCATGTGAGTTGGTCTGCGCAGAATTAGTTTGAATACCGCGGGAGGGTTGATTCCTTTTGTTTAACAATTCCCAGTAAATCGCTGATCCATTAGTTATCCCCTTCCGTGGGCCTCCGTGTCACTTTCACCGTACAAAATGCTGTAGGAAGCTTCTACTTCACTCCGGTATTCTGTGTGTGTAGTACTGCCTCGGTTGGGCCCATTCATACTGCAACCTGCACTCTATAGTATCGTTGTAACTATTCCAGGATGGAATAGATTCTAGATGTCGTTTGCAGTTTCGTCAGGGTCGTAGCTACCGCCGTATCCCCGAGCTACAGGACCCCCACTTGTAGAACTATAAAATCATTACCCTCCATTTGGGCTTCGCTGCAGTCGGGTAGAAGGGTCGCCCGATAAATTTTGTTACAGGGCTCGTCCAGGGCAAGCTACGCCAATGTATGATATTAAATATAATATATTGTGGAATAGGAAATGAATACTCCGTTTACGTTAGACGCCATCATGTTTATTGTCAGTGTTGCCTGTCCCAAGCTAAATCTATATAATAATTTAAGCCTGTTACACATTATATGATACATCCCCCCTATGTACAGCCACTAAGTTTAGTCGTGTCGTGTGCCATTCGCACAAAAACTGCATCTAAATTTCAATTTTGCAGCTGACTTGCAGTTTAAATGCAGTCCGTCTGTTATGGCCTTTAATCTTTTCAACTCCAAAGATGGATATATCCGTGAACGCGTACAATATAAAAGAGACTTAAGGGCATTCGCGTAAGGTTCAACTTCGTTACTTATAAAAAAAGTTTTGGTAAGTGAATGATGAATGACGACGTTTGTAAACGTTAACGGGACTTTAATGGGATAAAAACATTGTTAATTTACCTCGACGTTTTGACCATGTTTCAACGGCCGTGGTCACGAAAAGACGAGGGTGTCTACAAAAAAAAATGCTAACAAACCTAGTTTTAAGACATTAACAACAACATATAAAAAATCACGGCTACAGCACTTTTAGACGGTGGAAAATGTTTTCGCCGTATGTATGGAGAGCGCTGTCTATACAATAGTGTTAAAGCTATCAAGTAACTAAATAATTAGTTAAGTTAGGCAATGAATTTCTGCGTAAACAATATTTTATAAGATAAGGATGTTTATTAAACAACTGCACAAGATAACTCTTATCAGCATTTTAAAAATTAAACAGCCAATCAAAATAGCTTCATCCATCGCCTTATATTTGTATTATTCACATTGCTAATAGTTTTTTTTGTATGTAAAAGACATGCAAACAAGCATGCGTACCACCTGATGGGACGTAGTCACCGCCGCCCATAGGTACCAGCGACTCCAAGAGAATCGCTGATCTGTAGTCGATGGTAACGGACCTTCAGATCTCTCGCTCACCCCATGAAACACAATAGTACGCTACTTCTTCACGCCGGTACTGTAAAAGTGTGATATTACACTGGTAATGCCGGTAGCGCAACCAGCAACTGCAATGGCTACCATTAAAGCTTAGTACGTCATTAACTTATTTTCTGAATTTTGTATGAAAGAGTTATTTAACACAATCCACGCATATTCATAACAATGGCTAGATACAAATACAGAAAGATTGTGTTGAACAGAATCAAAAAGGATGCTGATTTGTTGGCAAAATCTCTACAAAGTTTGTGGCATGTTATTGTAATATAAATTATGTTAGTTATAATCACATTTACTCAGAATATTGACGAGAGAAGACTAGATTACATTGTTTTAACCTACATGTGTGCAGTATGACATCATGTTGGTATCAAATAAATGTATTATCTATTTATTCGTATTATACATACATTTGATATTTAGTTAAATCTATCTATCTATCTATTTGACGACCTGTATGGCACAGTGGCACATGTGTCTGCTTCCTGTGCAAGAGGTCCCGGGTTCAAATCCTGGTATGGGCAAATATTTGTGTGATGAACACGAATGTTTTTACCTGAGTCATGGATGTTATTTGTATTTAAGTATGTATTTATCTATATATAAGTATGTTTATCCGTTGTCTAGTACCCATAACACAAGGTTTACTTAGCTTGGGACTAGGGCAATTGGTGTAAATTGTCCCAAGATATTTATTTTATTTATTTATCTCTGTGCCCACGACTCCGATCGCGTACAGTTCATTTATCTACAGGAACTATCTATTTTCTATATGTGTGCAAAAAGTATCGTATGTTTTAATTTATGACATAATCTATACGTTAATCCAGAACAAACATCCTACATCTTCACATACTTTTACTTTTGTTTGATTAATTTGGTAGGAAGAAAATGAAATGAATGACATATCAACCAATCACATGTTTCTGTCGAGTTTTCGAAAAGAGTTAAGAATTATGTTTGCAAATGTATTTCTAGTGGACGTCTGTTAATTTAGGGTCTAAAATCCCATATTTGTTTGACATTGCTGCATAGTATACATCCGCATGTAGATACATATGGTGCCTGACCTATTCAAAGAAAACATGAATCTTATGTAGAAACGTTTCATGTTTTCTTGGGTACCTACCCAAGCTATGGCTACCTAGCCATAGCGTTGACTTATGACAAACGGAAACAACTTTTTTTACTGTGATGTTGTCTCATTTATCTTCTAACGTCACGCGAAGTCCAACGACATCAACCAATTCGTGTTTGTGTAGATTTGTAAACGAGGTTTCTATCTTATATTGTTATAGAGAAATCCAACGACATCGTAGTGACATGGTCAACGTTCAACGACACGGCGTCATTCGTGCAGTACGGCGTTGGGGCCATGACGCAGCAGGCGGCAGGCAGCAGCGCGCTGTTCCGCGACGGCGGAAGGGAACAGCGCGAGCAGTACATACACCGCGTCACGCTGCCGGACCTGAGCTATAACACCACTTACGGTGGGTTTTACTTTACAACTTGCTCATGCCCGTGTACATCAGCAATTCGCAAAGCTACTAGTCGTTCGGTGGACCTCTACACTTGGGCGATCGCAATTGAGTTGGCGCGGGCAAATGAATTCGTGTTACACGGTATACTGAAAAGCATACAGTGGGATGCTTCTTATACCTACCTAAAGGCAGTTTTTGTTCAAACAGAAACTTGTATGTGTGACCCAGGCTAAACTCCTTCGAGATCTAAACGAATATGGGGCCCCCTCTGCTTGCGGGACATGCACAAGGGATCACACGGGCTTTAGTGTCACAGAATAACTTACGAGAGGGTCGGTAAGGTCGGAAGGTTAATGCTTGGTTGGTGTGTCAGTGTACCACGCGGGCTCCGAGTTCGGGTGGTCGGAGCTGTTCTCGTTCCACGTGCCGCCGCAGGGCACGCACTGGCCGGTGCGCGCCGCCATCTACGGGGACATGGGCAACAAGAACGCACACGTAAGTACGGCTTGATATCCTCTATCTTGAAGTTTCGCTAAGAGGACAAAGATGGTATTCGAGACCAGAATAATTTTATGCTACAATATTCCCAACCTAGAATTGTTCCGAAAGAAAATTCAATAAGCGGTCTTTATTTGGAAGGCCGCCTCGCCTTAACGTTTCCGCTCACATCACCCCCTTAAGTATTTACGACTTCGACGGTGTACAAATTTGTGTGAGTCATTAGTGCTGGCGGCTACTTCTTTTGTCTGGGCCGGGCCGATTACAGTAATGGCAGGGTCCGGTCTAGTGAGCGGAAAACTTTAGGACTGATATTTTTAGGAGTAGTCAGATCAGCATCACCCAATTCCGTGTCCAGTCGCTGTCGTACTTGCAAGACGAGGCGGAGCGCGGCCACTTCGACGTGGTGCTGCACGTGGGCGACTTCGCGTACGACATGCACGACGAAGAGGCGCGGCGCGGCGACCAGTTCATGCGCCAGATACAGCCGCTCGCCGCCATGGTGCCGTACATGACCTGCCCGGGCAACCACGAGTCCTCCTAGTGAGTCAATCGTCATTTCTCGCCTTCCGCAGCCAATGTAGGCCGAGCCTTCTGTACCTACTTTCCACCATTCCATTTTTTTAGGGGTCGCTTACATCCAGTTACTACGCGCTGACTTCCTCGAGCCCCTATTGTGGGGAAATTGTATTTTTCGTCTCCTGTGCCAATCAATGTTGCAATCTTTATATCATCGTTTCTACTCGCATTTGGCATCAGCTTAACAAAGGTGTTCAAAATGCACCGCGACTGTTCATTTACCCTGATTATACCGATTTTGTAGGACGCACTGTAGAATGTGTAGCTTTCGCCTAAGATGGATTACTCGTGCTCGTCTAGCGATCGTCCGTCATTCTGGATTTGAAGACTACCCGATTGTAGCATTCAGAAAATGAGGCGCGTACGTAGAGACTTCGACTCTTTCTCCTTAGCTGTCTGCATAAATCGCATAATAAAGACAAGCGGTATCTCTTTATGCGAATTAAATGGAACCTCACAACACGTACGGTCAGCTTCAGATGTAGCTGAACATTTTAGTACCTAGTTGCTGTCACTGATGAGACAAATTCGAGCAACCTCATTTTCATACGTTACTACAAGGTTCTTAAGTGTTTAGCTACTTCTGAGGTTGAGTGTACTTTCTACCCGAGAAAGATAGGGAAGGCAGAATAATGAGTGGTAACTCTGTCGGCAGTAACTTCAGCAACTACCGCGCGCGGTTCTCGATGCCGGGCGGCACGGAGAGCATGTTCTACAGCTTCGACATAGGCCCGGTGCACGTGGTGTCCATCTCGACGGAGTACTACTACTTCCTGCAGTTCGGCGCGCGCATGCTGTTCGAGCAGTACGCCTGGCTCGAGGCCGACCTGGCCGCGGCCAGCAAGGAAGAGAACAGGTGAGCGCGGGCCGCCGGGAGAACTGGGTAGCAGGACGTAGTGGAACCTGATGGGAATATTAATTGGCGAATGGCAGGGCTAGTGGGTAGGAGGATGGGTGAGTAAGGATATCAATGGTTTGAGAAACGTGGTCGCCAGGGAGTGCCGACGGTATTTCATCAGCATTTAATTCATTGTGTCTATGTTCTCATGATTATGAACCCGGTCATTTCTCACTCTGAGTTTTGCAGATGTAAAGTTAATTAAACGAAGTCTTATTTGGTCAAACGACTTCAGAAATTTAACGCGTAGAGTTGCAATTCCAGGCATAAAAGTCACAACTGTCCTAGTAAAGTGCGTTTATACATGAGCTTCTAAACAGAAGAGATTATTTATAACTTGTTTTAGAATGTTTTAATTGTACAAAGCACAATATTTTGAGGCCAAAAACTTAAAGTTTTAGGTTAGAATGTTGCTTACTGTGTTACTAAAGAGAAGCGAAGATGAATATGGTTTAAAGTTTTACAACTAAAATTATATTATTATATTTTTATTGCGAAAGTGAAGATGTAAAATGAAAGTGTGTGCGCAGGTCGGTCCGTCCGTGGCTGGTGCTGATGGGGCACCGGCCGATGTACTGCAGCAACTCCGACGACATCGACTGCAGCTTCGAGTACACGCGCCGCGGCCTGCCCTTCGTCGGCCTGAGTGAGTCTGCGCTGCTTGCGGGCCGACCGCACCCGCCTTCCGCTCGGGCTCATAGAGATCCAATTTTGCGTGGAAAAACCAGTGAAAAGGGCCTCTTCTGAGTACGCGTGTTCCATTTCAGACTAAAGCTTAGTTGGGCATTTTAAAAACTAGTATATTTATAACGTTATCGGGACTTTAACGCGATAAAAACATTGTTAATTTAGCTCGACGCTTTAGCCATGTTTTAACGGCCGTGGTCACGAGTAGACTCCCAATAATAAAGTAGTAGTAGTAGGAGTGAGTAGTAGTTCCAATGACGTTATAAATATCTGTGAAAATCGCGAAAGTTTAAAACATTCCCAGTGTTCCATCTTAGCCCTCTGGGTTGGCAACGCAGCATTCTCCTTGGTGTTGTGGATGTCTGTGGGCGGTGGTTCCCTTTATTAGAGTTCCGTACCTCGAAAGGAAAAAACGGAACCCTTATAGGATCGCTCGTGTGTCTGTCTGTCCGTCTGCCACAGCCAATTTGCTCCGAAACTACTGGGCCTAAAGTTTTGCAAAAAATACAGAACACATTTCTTTACCTGTAAATTACAGGCAATCTAGAGGAAGTGTATATCATTTAATAAAGGTATTTTTGAAAACCCCTCATCCTCCAGGCCTGGAGCCGCTGCTGCAGAAGTACGGCGTGGACCTGGTGATCTGGGCGCACGAGCACTCGTACGAGCGCACCTGGCCGCTGTACGACAACCAGGTCTACAACGGCTCGTTGCAGGAGCCCTACCGGAACCCTGGGTCAGTACACACCTGCATGGGGGGGGGGGGGGGTCAATGCCCAAACTAGAAACCCTGCTCACCCCAGCCCCGGACTTAGGGGGGCAAGCCGGGGCCTATGCTCCGGGTGGTAAGTTCAGAGGGCGGCCAAATTCACACATTTACTTAACATTGAATAAATATAAGTGAGCGGGGGCGGCATTATTCCGATTTTGAAAGAAGAAAGATTATTACTAATTATTTGACGCATAGGACAACAACATCACATAATAGTATTTTATGCAACTGTCGCATAATGAGGGGTCTTAAAACACGAGTGTTGAAAAGGTTGTTGGCCAACGTCAAAAAGGCCGCAGCTCAGCATATGTTGTAACGCGAGGCACAGTGCTGATTTTCAGCTGCGACGCTCTTTGAGTGACGACGGATGGACAAGCGAAATTACTACATGACTAAATACATACATTACAACAGTTACGTACAAAGTTAGAAAAAAAACAGAAAAATACAAATAGGTATAGAATTAAAAACATACCACAAAGAACAGAGCTACAAACAATTACAATTTAACATAACCACTTTTGCTCAGACTAAAAAAAATTGAGATCCGGGGCTGGCTCACCCTAGAAAAATTACCTCCCGTTAAAATACTGTAGTTCAGCTGGACGGCTGCCTGCCCTCTAGACAAAAAGATTAGCTGTGGCATTGGCCCTTCGTTTTTGTCCCTTATTTCTGCAACATGGCGACCTGTGATTCTTCACAATGAGCCACTTGTCGTTTTCATTTTGAACATCATCTTATGAGAGATGGCACTGAGGTTTTTGTTACATGCTGTATTTACAGCCCCATATCCTTTGGGCTTTAATTGTTTAGCGTTTTTCTTCGTCTTAAAATATTCATTTATTATTTAAAAAAACTTCTGCAAAAATAACCACAGTTAACTCAAAAATGACAACTCGACGAAAGAGTCTCGTAAAAAATAAAATAAAATTGGTCCACAAATTAAAACATTACTCAAACGAACGTAGTTATAAATACAACCAATGTTAATAAAAATTTACTAGAGTTAACCTATTTATTGTCCCCCGTTCTAAGGTACCAAATATTGGCACCTAGTTTTTGGAGAACTGCCACTATTCCCTTGGAAAAAGATTTAACGCGCCTATAGTTGGAAGGGTACCAACAGTAAAATTATTTACCGTAATCCAGGGTTTCACAACCTTGGGTCTGGGGCCCCCAGGGGTACACAAATGAAATAAAAAAAATTTTTTTGAAGTATTATGCCACGGCGTCGCATTTTTAGTTTGGGCTTAATAGATTATTGCAAATAAAAGCATCAAAGCGGCTTTTTGTTGTATTTTTAGGGGTCCACGAGCATTACACTAGGGATCCGCCCTTAATGAGGTTAAGAGGGGTGTGAACCCAGCGCTCTCCGTACAAACGGCGATAACGTTTTCCACCCTTTAAACCTTAACCTATGGCAATGATTTTTTGTTATGTTGTCATTATGCCTTGGAACTAGGTTTGGTTGTTTTGATTTTTCTAATATTCTTAATAATTTTAAAAATATTGACGAATTTGTGTTTTGTATGAAAATACAAAAATGCAGATATTGTCAAATTTATGAAGAATGTTAAAAAAAACAAAACATACAAACCTAGTTTCAAGGCATGAGGACAACATGCCAAAAATTCATTGCCATAGGTTAAGGTTTAGAGGTTGAAAAACGTTATCGCCGTATGTATGGGGAGCGCTTTTTCGGGATGGGTTCACACTCCTCTTAAGAAACTTTTCCCTATTCTAAAGAAAATACTTGTCACGGTAGTGTTTGTTGGTGTTGAAGTTTAACACATTACACAAAAAATAAAAGGTAAATTATATAAAAAATATTAACTTCATTTTCATTGTGTTGGTTTATCTCTAATTTTGTATGTATTTCTTTATATTATTTAGTCAGCGCTTTTATTTTACACGTTTATTGACATATTCATTTTACACGTCATTTTTATGAAAAGTACTGAAATCTGAATGAAAAATACTAAAATTGTTTTTTTTTTTCAGTGCCCCCGTTCACTTGGTAACAGGCTCCGCCGGCTGTGAGGAGGAACACAGTAAATTCAACGGTAAGTTGCTAAAAGGAAGGTTCCTTTTTAAATCTGCCTTTTTTTCTTTTCTTTTTTTTGTAGCCCCCTTTGGCTGCTTTAGCAACTAAGTTTTGCAATCAGTTGTCGACTCGTGCAACTTAGTAACGAAAACTTCATTATAATGTATTATACCTACTTATATCTAAAACTTCCGTATAAAAATCTCTAATTGACAGTGAAAACCGTACCAAAATCCGTTGCGTGGTTTAGAAGGAGTAAGTGGCCGAAGATACGCGGGCAGACAGGAACAGATAACAACTTTGTTTTGTAAAGAAGATTCTGTATGCTAAGTATAGTCGATCGAATAATTGCTTGACCACTTTTAAACTTTATCCCTTTGTAATACGGTCGAAAAGTGGTCAAGCAATTTCTTGGTCGATTATACTTACTATAAACATATGAATTACTCTGTGTTTTGCGGGTGGTAGGACCTTGTGCAAGGTCTGTTCGGATCGCTACCACCATCTTGCTCGCTAATCCAGGCACTAAGCATCAGTACTTGCACTATTTGTTTCGGCGTGGAGAGCGAGACAGCCGGTGCAATTACTCTCATAACCTCGTTGAGTTTCCTGCCGGTATCTTCCCATCAGAGGTTTTTCCGAAACGGTGGTAAATTTTCTGACATTTACAAGTGCTTCCTGTGGCCCGTTTCACGAAGCTACAAGTTACAATTTTACAAGTCTAAACCGGCAACATTGGTCATTATGCCCATTGCCATTGGTCATTATTGACCTATGTTGCCGGTTTAGACTTGTAAAATTGTAACTTGTAGCTTAGTGAAACGGGCCACTGTAAGCCTGATCTGAATAAAACTATTTTAACTTTGACAAGAGGTATCCCAACCAGGTGGGTTGCCAACGCCGCATCCTCCTTGGTGTTGCGGGTGTTGAAGTGGTGATCACTTACCATCAGGTGACACACTTGCTGGTTTGCCTTCCTTTTGATAAGTCGTGGTTGTTGCAGCGACGCGGCCGGCGTGGTCCGCGTTCCGTACCGAGGCCTACGGTTACACGCGGCTCGCGGCGCACAACCGGACGCATCTCTACATCGAACAGGTACGCCTCTGCCTTAGTATCATCGTCATCATCATCGTCATCATCATCATCATCATCATCATCATCATATCATTGGCGGGTGGTAGAACCTTGTGCAAGGTCCGTCCAGATACCACCATCTTGCTTGGCACAAGAGGTATTCCATCTTAGCCCACTGCGTTGCCAACGCATTTGCAAACTCCTTGGTGTTGCAGGTGTCTATGGGCGGTGGCGATCACTTACCATCAGGTGACCCACTTGCTTGTTTGCCTTCCTATGTTGTATCGAGGAACAAACCTTACATATCAAGCAGCATATCCTGTTCTTTTATACAAACAATTATAGATTAGTCCTTCAGGGATAGTGTAGCTTTCTATTGGTGAAAGATTTCTTGAGATCGGTTCATTAGTTCCATAGATTACCCTCTACATACAAACAAACAACAAAGTTTACCTCTTTATTATATTAGTATAGATTTATTTGTTTGTTATCGCATTCTCGTAAACGGCTCTAACGGTTCTGTATTTTTTTTTTGTATATTAATTTATTTTATTATTATTTTGTTTTAATTGCTTCAGGTGGACGTGGAGCAGCTAGGGAAGGTGGTGGACAGCTTCTGGCTCATCAAGGAGCGCCACGGGCCTTATTACTACTAGTTGGTCTGTATAGTCGACCAAGAAATTGCTTGACCACTTTTCGACCGTATTACAAAGGTTCAAAAGTGGTCAAGCACCTGGTCGACTTTACATTTAGGGAGAACTCGCGGGGTTCCGCGCCGAACTTGTACGGAGTTCATTACAAAATTCGTACAAAATGGGTTCATAATGTATAAAACGTCATCATCATCCCCTTAGCGTTTTTCCCCCGTTTTTTTATATAAAACTAGCGGACGCCCGCGACTTCGTTCGCGTGGAATTAGTAGCCTATATCCGTCAGGGATAGTGTAGCTTTTTATCTGTGAAATAATTTTTGAAATCGGTTCAGGCGTTCCGGAAATTACCTCCTACATACAAACAAACAAAGTTTACCTATTAATTATATTAGTGTAGATTAGTGTAGACTAGTGATCCGCCCGACTTCGCACGAATACAATTAGAATGTAATGTACCTACATAAAACCTTCCGAAAAAAAGTCTCTAAATGAAATTGAAAGCCGTATCGAAATCCGTTGCGTGGTTAAGAAGCAGAAGACGACAAACTGGAACACATTACCTTGCTACTCCGCGAAACCAGTGCCGGGCTCGTGCAAAATAGCTGCGTCTGTGCGACATATATATGTTCATGCAAAAACCCACTCTCCGCTTCCACACAAAACACATATCACACAGACTCAACTACACACCACCACCACTAAACACTAAACAACACGATCTACGCGCGTTTCGCCTCTGTACGAGGCATCAAAGCAAAGTAACGCCTGCATCTATTAATTATTTAAAGCAGAAGACGGTCAAACACACTATATGAATTTAGGACGGACAAGAACGAATAGCGACTTTTCTTTAACTATGTAAAGACTAGCGACCAGTCCCGACTTCGCAGTAATATTATTATAATGTAATGTATAGTCGACCAAGTAATTACTTGACCACTTTTGAGCCTTATCCCTTTGTGATACGGTCGAAAAGTGGTCAAGCAATTCCTTTGTCGACTATACATTAGAACCTTCCATAAAAAAATCTCTAAATAACAGTGAAAACCGTATCGAAATCCAATGCGTGGTTGCGCATGCGGCTGGAGATACGAGGACAGACCGGGACGGATAGCGACTTTTTTATACTATGCAAAGATAATAGTATTTTATGCAACTGTTGCATAATGAGGGGTCTTAAAACACGAGTGTGGTTTTATGAAACGAGCGTTAGCGAGTTTCATAATAGGATCACACGAGTGTTTTAAGACCTAATTATGTACAGTTGCATACAATACTTTATCTACACACATATCATAAGTACTCTATGATGGGTTCAGAAGCCATAGGGCAATGACCTGCATTGCTACTAGCTACTAGTGCTAGGTACCTATTAAATATCTATTGACTGCACACATTAAAATAATGTAATAAAAAATGAATTTGAACAAATATAGAAACAAATGAGAAAAATTCTCATAATAATATTGGTTGTTATAATGCTGGTCATTGCCTACGGTTTCTGAACGCATTATAGAGCATTTATGATATATGTGTAGATAAAGATGTTTATATCATACATTATGGACCGTCGCTCTTACGGCGAGGGAAAACATCGTGAAGTAACCAGAACATTCATGTAAATGAATGTGTAACTACAATCCTATCGGTCTGGTGTTCATGTCTCAGGGGTTACGGCGATCAGCGGGGCAATTCTCGCGTCAGTAGAGATGAAGTCACACTCGTGTTATGTCAAAAAGAGCTGTCAGATCCTTTCAAAGTCCAACACTTTTTACACATCTCAAATGTGAGATGAATCTCGATTAGCGCCAGAATTGGGGGCCAGATGGCAGTCGCTATGATGTAATAAACCTGACCTGCCAAGTATGAGATCATGGTCAAAACGGACTTCTGATTAGGAAACGGAAAACGCGCTACGAGGATGATGGATGATGTAGCTTTTAATAAAGTTGTTTATGAATAAAATAGTTGTACTGACAGTAGGGCGACCAAGTCTGAGTGCTCATTTTACAGGACATATGATCTAAAATTACAGGATTCATAGAAAAAATGCGGGACCAAGTTGTTTTTTGTATGGTCCTGTATTTTAACAAGAAATGATAGCTGAAATGACATCCTGTAAAATACAAGACAGTTGGCCGCCCTAACTGATAGGTTTGTAAGCGATCTCTTTTCGTCAGATCTGATGCCATAAAACAGTGATTTTGGTCATAGTTTAAGAAATAAAACGTACGCTATAATGATTCTTGTTTTACTTTTAACTGTCTACCTAGTACATTATTCACATCCAGTGGTCCAAACGTGACCGGCTTTTAATCTATCCCCCCCTGCGTCTCTGTCAAACTAGTGTCATAAGAAAGGGACACATAGAGATAAACTCAAAACTTGTAGCGACTCTAGCGCCATCTAGTTTAGAATGGAGGAAACTAACGGACATGCGCTACATCACGCTGACGAAGAAGTTTCCTAACACGGATGAAAATATACAACCTCCAACGTTCATCCTTCGGCCTTTCCGAACCGACCGTAGCATAAAAATAATTTGCTATAAATTCTCCCTTGGCGTCCAAAGTCCGAGGTCGGCTCAATAGGAGCACCCTTTGGCATGCTAAGTAATACTCCCCTTGCTGAGCGCCCTTCTAGTGGCTCGCCCCTCTCTGGTAAGCTGACAAAGCCGGTTTCACTCTCTTGACAGTAATATTAGTAAGACGACTGACAGCCCCTGTATGCAAGCGTCCTAGTATGAAATAAAATGGCGACTAAATTACCGTTAAATTTACCTCTTTTAACATGTTTAAATCTAATTAATTCTAACGGTGGGCTTGTCGCAGTTACCCTGGTTGACTGTACTAATAATAAAAATATGTATAACATCCTCCCTTACCCGGAGTGCGGCTCTATCTGACTAAATAGTGTCATAAGAAAGGGATAAGTACGCTGCAGGCTAATTTTAATTTAGGAAGTCATGTTGGGGCCACACGCGTCGGTAACTAAAGGATACCTACTTGAAATAAAACAAAAGGTTTTAGGTATATCGGTAAAAACCGGTCCACACGACACCAGCTTATGCTTGCACAAACCAAGTGCAAAACGGAACGTGTAAACGCCAAGTTTGCAGTTGGCGCGAAACAGATATTGTTTGCGTCGATTTTTTGATACGAAATAGGTACAAATAAGCACACTACGCTGATCGCACCAGAACCTAGCAGTGGCGTAGCTAACCAGGGGCTAGGCGGCGCCGTGCCCCAGGGCCCTCAAACTCAGGAGCCCAGTGGCGGATTTACACATTTGCCGCCAGTAGGCGAGCCAATTTTCGCCACCGGCCGGCGACAGGGCAGGCCAAGGCGCAGATGGCGGCATGATCTGAATGCATTTTCAAATGAGTGGCCAGAGATTGCCAAAGACAAAGGGACCTGGAAATCGGCGCGAGAGCCCTGTGCTCAGCAATTGGCCACACTTGCAGGCTAACATTCCATTATTATTCCTAGGGTCGTTTTCTCCGTGTAAATAAGGTTTTTTTTTGTTCCTGTAAGAAAAAAAATGGACCCAATTTGCCGCCCCCCAAAATCTACCGCCCTAGACTCCAGCCTACTCAGCCTACTGGTAAATCCACCATTGCAGGGTCCCCTGGCCAGAGCATCCCCCTGACTCTAGCTATCCTTCTTGCAAATATTCTCCGACCACCACAATTACATACCTATTTACATAATTTAACTATAGGGACCCCATTTTTTTGACCCAGGGCCTACGGTCACCAGGCTCGGAAGTGCGGCGTCAGTATAACCCGATTCCCGTAGCCTTACCAAAATGTTCAGTCAATGCAAACGTCAACTGACAGTAACCGTCACACTACTCCTAGCTTTACTAAAGTAACATTTCACGCCACGCCACTGCAAGCACAGAATAAATAATAGTACTAACGTACAGAAACTTCTCTTTTTCGACCACCATTAAACGAATTCCAACTTTATGATCAGGCACAAAAAGTTCGTATTACTTCATAAACATTCGCCAGGCGGCATGTGTCAAAAGGAAGGCGCCGCCCGCGCCCGCCTTCCACCCGCAATGCCCTGGCGCACCGCTAGGGTTGGGCTGCTTACTGTAATACTATCACAACGCGCGAACCAGAGTAAGCGGTCGCGCGCGCGGCAAGCCGGCAACCTACTGCGATTAACCTATGCCATAGGTAATGCGGCGAGCGCACCTACAGTGCGGAGTGGAACCCCCCATGCCGAAACTCCAATTTAACCCTTTTTCAGGCCCCATATCAAAACTTCCCGAAACCGAATCTGAAAGTGAGCGCAATGGGCTATGCAATGGCTTTACCTTACTAAAATGGGTTTCAGTGCTCCGGTGCACGTGGTGACGGGCTCTGCGGGCTGCCAGGAGGGCCGCGACAGGTTCTATCGTAAGTTCCGCTTTTTACTATACTATATATTGACAACACAAAGAAAAATTTGGGTAATGGCAGGACTCGAACCTGCAACATCAGCCATTACCCAATTTTTTCTTTGTATTGTCATTATACAGGGTGGAAAGATGGAATGCCACATGGATGGCAACTACCTTAAATAATGGAAATAGCACATTCTGTATAAAGGAAACTTTCCTTTACACACAGTATTCAAGGTAGTTGCTACCCATGTGGCATTAAATCTTTTCACCCTGTATAATGAACGTAATAAACATCGTTAGGAAACCTGCACATTCGTCTTAATGAATGTGTAACCATAATTCTGTCAGTCCGGCTTCCCTGTCACAGAGGTTAAGGACAGGTGACAGTCACTCCAATAACCTGTCCTGCCAAGTCTGAGATCATTGTCAAAGCGTCCCCTGAACTAAGAAACGGGGGAAAGCGCTAGGAGAATGATGGTACAGACCCCCTTCATAAAACTTAACAATCTTTTTAAGCTAACAAATGTTTTGTCCCTTTCATTTGAGGGCAAACGTCACAATGACAGATAAAGACATAAGAAATGTTAACTAACAAACGTTTACGAAGCGTTTATGAATAAGGGGGTAAGACACCTAGAATGAATCCTTGCGAATCTCCGTAACTCGCTACGTAAAGGGCTTATTACACTACGCGGTATTCAGACAGTCTTACTAGGATTTAGCATAGTGTAATAAGAGTTAGCAAGTTAGCCTGTCTAATTAGACCGACCGAATGGGTTCGGCCGTGCTTAGACAGTCTTACTAAGACTGTTTGAATACCGCGTAGTGTAATAAGCCCTTTACTCAGTGCAGGGGCGTAACTAGGGTGGGGCAGGCAGGCATGTGCCCTGGGCGCCAAATAAGGAGGGCGCAAAATACGAAATTTACTAGCTACCTATTAAAAAAAATACAATCCAAATTCGTATACATAGCCAAATAAAAGTCTTTTGAGGATCATTTAATCGTTATTGTAGGTACATTTATTCCAGACGGGGACCTATTGGTGGTATGTTGTTTGTTTTACATACATTACATTACAAAATTAGTAAAATAATAAAAAAAAATGTGTAGGCATCTGTTTTTAAAATAATTTACAAAGGGAAAGGGGCGCAGTTTGGATGCGAGCCCTGGGCGCCATTTTACGTCGCTACGCCCCTGACTCAGTGCGTCTCTATCCAACTTGCCCAGTAGGAGAGTCTCAGCACTATTTCAATGCAAGTGATGGGTGCTGTTCATTAGTGACACAACACTAATTATTTTCGGCATTATATAACCAATGTAACCGCTCTATTAAGTATGTTCGTAGTGAATCGGTGTCTTAACATAGTATAGAATAGAATAGAACCATTTATTTCAGGCTGCATAGGCCCATAGAAAAAATACCTTAAAGACACACATTTATAAATCAAAACATTAAAATTAGCACGTTACTTCGGCGACGTGCGACCTAGTTTCGGGGTGTCCAGCAACCGTCCGCGAAAACGACGGAAAGCGACTCCCTTCGGCCAGAATTCCTGCTTCATGAAGGCCGACAGATAATCGGTCGGCACCCGCACCACAAAGGACGTAAAAAAAGTCGCAATTTTTTCCTGAAATTTTATTGTGCATCTTCGGCCCCTTATTCTAAACCACGCAACGGATTTTGATGCAGTTTTCACTGTCATTCAAAGACTTTTATAGGGAAGGTTTGTATGTGCACTTTATCCCGATTGCACCATGCGAAGCCGGGCGGGTCACTCGTTATTAACAAGTCTCCTTGTTGCCAGATAACCCGTACAAGTGGTCAGCGTTCCGGTCGCAGGACTACGGGTACACGCGTTTCGTCGCACACAACAACACTCACATATACATGGAACAGGTGAGCCAGCCGTGACAATTGTCATGACAATGTTGAAGAGGTGTGATCCCAGCCCCAAAAAGCGCTCCCCATGTTTTCCACCCTCTAAACCTTAATCTACGGCAATGATTTTTGGGTATATTGCCATTATGCCTTGGAACTAGATTTGTATGTTTTGATTTTTTAATTATTTTTCATACATTTGACAATATTTGCATTTTAGGAATTTCATACAAAACAAAAAAGCGCAATATTTTTGCAACTAATAAGAATATTTAAAAAATTAAAACATACAAACCTAGTGCTAGGGTATAATGACAACATACAAAAAAATCATGGCGATAGGTTAAGGTTTAAGGAGTGGAAAACGTTATCGCCGTTTGTATCGAGAGCGGTGAGTTCACACTCCTCTTAAGGATCCCAAAGGGTAAAACGGGACCCTATTACTAAGACTCCGCTGTCCGTCCGTCCGTCGCCGGCTGTATATCACGAACCATGATAGTTAGGAAGTTGAAATTTTCACAGATGATGTATTTCTGTTGCCGCTATAACTACAAATACTAAAAAACAGAATAAAATAAATAAAATATAAGGGGGCTCCCATACAACAGACATGATTTTTTTGCCGTTTTTCATAGATAATGGTACCTACGGAACCCTTCGTGCGCGAGTCCTTCACTTCGCCGGTTTTTGTTGTGTTTCACAAATGTCACTGTCGGCGCTGCATCTCGCTAGCTCTATCGCGCTCTTACTACGGTAGGCGCGCGAGGACCACAATCTTTGTTTGAATATGCCACTCTAGAATAACCTATAGTTCAATGGTTACTACAGAAAAGTTTAGGTAGATGCTTTTACCTTTTTTCTTCTTTTTAGGGTTCCGTATTTTTCATGAAATAGGAAGGTAAACGAGACAGTGATTCACCTAATGGTAAGTGATCACCAACGCCCATAAACACCCGCAAAACCAAAGAGATTGCAGATACAGTGCCTACCCAGAGCAGACGGCTAAGATGGAATACCTCTTATGCCAGTAATTGCACCGGCTGTCTTGCTCTCCATACCGGAACCACTACTGCTTACAACCACTGCTGCTTAGTGGCTGGATTTGTGAGCAAGATGGATGTAGCGATCCAAACGGAGCTTGCACAAGGTCCTAGATCTTACCACCCATAAAACTCTACCCTATTTGTGAACTAAGGTTTTAAAAAAACTTATTTCTGTTCCAGGTGTCTGTGGACCTGAAGGGGCAAGTGATAGACTCCTTCTGGCTGATCAAGGACAAGCTCTCCTTCAAACATCCTTGACTTCAAACCATTTATTTGTTGCACTAGTCAAAATTATAATATTTAATTTATGTAGAGTAAGCACTCCTGCGGTTCAAGATCAGTTTATCCCTTCCTGCTCTGTCTAACTAGTACGTGTCATAGGAAAGGGACGCAGATAGAGATAAATTAAACTTGGCCGGTATGTTAGAGTCACTGCAACCCTCCGATTGGGGCAGATGACATCTTAAACCAAATGGCGTGAAAGTGTGAAATTGTAGTAGATTGTCATTTTAAAATAATATGGACACACTCTTTTTTAAATACATATAATATGGGGGCTGTAGCGATTTAGATGAAATTTAATTAAAAAAAAAATTTTTTTTTTAGTTAAATTATTATGTATGTCTTTCCCATTCACGGGACAATAGTGCCCCGGACCTTTGGGAGGCGTGCGCGGAGCCGAAGCCAACACGTAGAGGCCCTTTAGACAATTTAATGAAATGTGATGGGTACACCGGGCGGATGCTGTCCCTGCCCGCATCATAGGGACACGAGCAGAGGCAGCCCCCGCCAGGCGTAAAGACTATTGTGGAAAGATGGGACCTAAACCGTACAAGACTATAGGGGGAAAACGATGGACTAATGACTGGGCTATTGCGTGAGACATCCGGACGTCTGCCAAATAAAAATGTCTCAAATAAAAGTGATCTTGGCAGACGGTGACTCGCCCTCCGCTAGATGGGCCCCCTTTAAAAGCGACATATTAAATGGGTCAGAGGCAACACCGGTGCGGAAGGCTAAGGGTAGAGAGGTGTCACTGGACTTTAAACTTATCGCCAACTTATTATTAGAACACTGATACTAAAATTAAATAAATTTTACCATCAAAGGTACCATTAAATACTTTTAGTATTATAGTAAACGTGATTTAATTTCACGCTTCATACATTTGCAAGCTCAAATACCAAGGCGTGACGTCATAACGTCGAGCCGTTTCATAAGGAGCGTTTACTCGGGGCTTGCGTTGCATGATTTTTCTATTAGCTATATTTCAGCAAATAGCGATCGTAGACAAAAACTAAAAACACAGTTTTTCTGCTTTTGATGAGTTCTTTAAGTTATAAGAAGGAAAAATATTACTCATCTTGCCTATGGGAACTTATTGAATGAAAGTAACAGTGGTATTCTGCAAAGAGTAGGTGCCAATGACTGGTACATTTGGTGACGATAAAAGGGGTGTTTACCATAATTAAACTAATTTGCTGCTTTAACAGAAACTGTCCATTTTTTTACATGATCATGTGTTAGTGGCAAAATATTTACTAAACAAAAATCGCTCGTATCTCAAATCAAAAACTTCGATTTAAAATATGTTTATTTTTTGTAATACTTATTGACAAGTTATGTCAAACCAGGGTAGTCATAATTGTGACGTCATAACATGGCCAAGGGTTGAGTATGACGTCACCAACCCTGACTTATCCGATTCTCTTTTTTATCCAAAGATGTAGTCTAGTTTAATTTATTCTTTAATATCATTAGTATTGTTATGTCATAAAAACTTAATAAAAAGTTACATATTATGTCAAATTATGTTGATTTATGTTGAAGTCGGCATAGTGGATAAATACGATGCTTTTTCAGCGTCTTCTGTTTGCGTAACTGAGGTGCAATTTTGGAATGTCACCGAGTGACTAACGCTCACACAAGATGGCCGTTTTTCATAGAGATTCGGCCATTTTGGTGACCCAATGACCTTTAATCGCCTGGTGAGATTCATGGCACGCCAGAGCCCAGAAGACGCTGAAAATTTGCTCATCTGTATGAGCATGTCATTTTTTAATTCCAATGCAATTTCTCATTTGATCCGTGGAGCAAAATAAAAAAATATATTAAAAAGGTTTTTTCTTGTGGCTTAGTAATTTTCAGCTTTCCTTGTACCAACGCACACGTAACCAGGAAAAATTTCATAAACGCGACAGGTGACAGTGACAATTCGTTGTACATTACTGCGTTGACAAGTAACGCTACAGACTTAAAATCGTAGTGGGCAAGCAATGTATACCGAATTGTCACTGTCACCTGTCGCATTTATGAAATCACAAACAGAGAGACATAATGTAGGTCGCTTCTTAACTAGTGAGAGGGTTTGGCCTTCGATATAATTAGAAGAAAAACTAGCGGACTGTAAATACTGGTTTAATTAGAAAAAAGAACAAATAAAATCAATTGCGCGTGCGGTCGCGGGCGCGAGAGTCGATCGAAGTGAGCGGCGCGGCGGCGCGCTGCGCCTCAGCTGTTTTCCCCCCGCTCCCCGCGGACGAGGGTGCGTAGACATGGTCCCCGGGTTGAAGGGAAGACTTCAAAGGTCCAGGTCCAAGGGCAAGGGGCAGAGATTGTTCCATCCTCTTCTCAGCGTCCCTCTCCTGGTCTTGATTTCAGCCACGCGGCTGACCCCGTCGGCACCTGGGTAGATGTGGGTCACTCGCCCGAGACACCAGAGCAGCGGCGGAGTGACCTTGTCTTTGACTAAAACAAGAGTGTTTATTCTCAGGTCATTCATGCTTCTGTGCCATTTCATTTTCTGTTGGAGCGTACAAACATAGTCATTAGTGAATCTGCTCCAGAAGTGCTGCTTAATGGCATCTATTCGCTTGTGTCTCTGAAGCAGGTTAATGTTGACGTCATCGGCGATCTGTGAACATGGCACGGAGGTAAGAGTTCGTCCGATAAGGAAGTGAGCAGGGGTTAATACGGTAAGGTCTTGGGATTCAGTGGACAGAGGCGTAAGAGGACGAGAGTTTAAAATAGCCTCAATCTGAGCGAGACAGGTAGACATTTCCTCATATGTCAGATTAGTTAATTTTAATATTCTTTTTAAATGGTACTTCGTGGAACGGACGGCCGATTCGGCTAACCCGTTGAAGTGGGGGGAATATGCGGGTGTAAATAAGAACTTGATGCCTTCATCGGCTAAATCGGAAACAACGCTAGAATTTACAATCAGAGAATTAATTTCGTTACGAGCGCCGACAAAGCAGGTGCCGTTATCAGACGTGATCGTCTGTGGCTTGCCACGACGTGAAACGAAACGGTGTAGCGCTGCAATATACGCTTCCTTCGTCAGGTCCGTGACGAGCTCCAGGTGTACGGCCTTTACTGCGGAACACACAAATATGCACAGGTAGGACTTGATTAATTTACAACCGCGACCTTTCTTATTAGCTATTAACACTGGCCCGGCATAGTCTACAGAACAATGAAGAAACGGAAATTCTAATGTGGTTCTAGAAGTAGGCAGTTGCCCCATGATAGGTTGAGCTGTTTTTACGTTATGTCTAAAACATGTCATACATTTTCTTACAGTAAGTTTTGCGAGGTTTCTGCCACCTAGCGGCCAGTATCTGTGACGAATATCGGCTAATAATAATTGAGGCCCGGCGTGCATTAGTTTTATGTGTTGTGAACGAAAAATAATTTTAGTCAAGTGGTGTTTGCTACAAAGTAACATGGGGTGCTTCTCATCATACGTGTACGGAGAGTTATCAAGCCTTCCCCCGATTCTCATAATATTATTGCGATCTAAGAATGGCGTTAAAGATAGCAATCTATTTTTTGCCGGTAACGGTTTTTTAGATAGAAGAATGTTGTATTCTACAGGAAACATTTCTATTTGACTATTTTTTAGAATAACGTTAAGTGAATTTTGAATTTCATTTAAAGCTAAATTACCATTGTTCGTATTCTGTTTATTTTTGCAATTAAAGACGAACCTTAGAATGTATGCGACTACATGTATCAAACGAGTGAAGTTTGAATGTTTGTGTATAAGTGATGAGATTAAATTAACGTTAGAGCTCTGCGCTAAGTGGCAAATTATTTCTGACGGATCTTGCTTCTCGTTAGTGTTGGGCATCTTTGGCCAAGCAGATTCGTCCTGCAACAAAAATCGTGGCCCCGACCACCACAGCCAGGAGGAGCTGATATGATCAGCCTTCACCCCGCGAGAAACAAGATCCGCAGGATTGTCCGCCGACGGCACGTAGTTCCATGAGCTGCCGGCCGTGTTCTCAGCGATTTCATTGACGCGGTTACGAACGAAAGGCTTTAATCGATGCGCTGGCGTTGACAGCCAGCCCAACACGATTGTTGAATCGCACCAATAGTATCTGCAATCAACATGCAATGTTATTGATTTTAATATTTTTTCACACAATCTCGCGCCTACGAGGGCACCACATAACTCGAGACGTGGTATTGTTGTGGGCTTCAATGGCGCTATTTTATTTTTTGAACTGATTAATTGGACGTGAATCGAACCGTCACTGTTTACTGAGCGGGCGTAAACGCAAGCCCCATAGCAAAGCTCGCTTGAGTCAGAAAATGTGTGAATTTCAACCCTTTTATAATTATATTGAAGTATCCATCGTGGTATTTTGAGATTGTTTAAATGTAAAAGTTTGGATGAGAATGAGGTCCATAGTAATTTGATGTCATTTGGTACCTCCTCGTCCCAATTTGATTTTAGTTTCCACAGTTTTTGCATAATCACCTTTGCTTCAACTATTACAGGACCCACGAGGCCGAGTGGGTCAAATATCTGACTTATTACAGATAGTATGTGACGTTTTGTTACCTTTTCGTGCAAATTGATACCGATCGAGAACGAAAGGGTGTCCGAATCACAGAGCCAATGAAGCCCCAACGTTTTGGGGGCGCTGTTGTGATCGGTGTCTGGAAACTGTAATATGTTATTTATTTCTTCCTTGTCATCAGTTATAGCTTTCAATATTTCTAAGTCGTTTGATTGAAATTTTCGCAAGTTGAATTGCGCTGATGACAAAGCAGAAATTATACCTTTGCATTTGTTTATGACCTCTGCTTTTGTGTCTCCCCCACCTAAATAATCATCGACATAGAAGTCTCTTTTAATGGAATTTTTTACTTTATCGTCGTCTACAGTGTCAGCGAGGCTAGTCAAACATTTTGTTGCTAGGTAGGCTGAGGATGCGACACCGTAAGTAACTGTATTTAATGTATATGATTTTAGAGATTCGGTGGGATCGAAACGGAATATTATTTGCTGCAGAGGGCGCTGTATGGGGTTTATTTCAATAGCTCGGTACATTTTTTCTATGTCCCCAGAGACTACGAATTTATGCTGACGAAATCTAATAAGAATGGATAAAAGGTCGTCCTGTATGGTCGGCCCGACTATTTGTAAGTCATTAAGTGATAAACCTGAGGTCGTCGCTGCGGACGCGTCAAAAACTGAGCGTAACTTTGTGGTCGTGCTCGACTCACGAAGTACGCCGTGGTGGGGTAAGTAGTACGAAACGATTTCGTTATCCTTATTACCTGACGTTGGCGGTGGAGTAGCATTTAGAGTCATGTGACCTAATCGTTCGTATTCTTTCATAAAATCCATGTATTTTTGCTCAAAAACAGGGTCTCTTTTAAATTTGCGTTCTAATGAAAGGAATCTAGTTTTGGCTAAGATATAAGAATCACCTAATTCACAGGGATCTTTTTTCAGTGGCATAGTGACTACGAAACGACCATCTGAGTTACGGTAGGTATTTTTAACAAAACTTTCCTCGCATGTTCGTTCTTCGGTCGTTAATAAGTGTTGAGTAGGAATGCTATTCAACTCCCAGAATCGAGTGATGACTGCATCCTCGTTAATGAAGTGACAATGATGGGTCGATGAATTGGCACGTGCTACGTAACCCGACACTAACCATCCTAGTTTTGTTTCATATAATTTAAGCTGATCTTTGCCTAAGTCAATGGAATTGTTACCTATTACGCTCCAGAATATTTCTGCACCTACTAGAATGTCTATAGCAGAAGGTACGTTGAATGTAGGGTCAGCCAGCTCCACACCAGAGGGCATCTTTACGTTCTCGATTGGTATGAATTTTGACGGCAAAGTTTTAGTGATTTCGTCTAAAATGAGACAGCTGAGACTGACCTTGTAATCGCTATAGAGAGACTTTAAGGTAACATTGCATAATTGGGTGGTTTTACATGATTGATTGCAGATACCTGATACAGTAGACCGTGTACTGCGTCTTGACAGACCCAGCTTACCGCAGAGCTCGTTAGTTATAAAGTTGGCGGTGCTGCCATTGTCGAGCAGGAGCCGGGCTGTGTGCGCGCCGCCATCGGAGTCGTACACTTTCGCCAGCGCTGTGGATAAAAGTATTTGTGGCGCAGTAGTATGCTGACTAGCGCTGGTGGATAAAGCGACGTTGTCCGTGGCTTCATACGCGGTGGGAGAAGTATTAGTTGGCAGAGCAACACTTTCGTTTGTTGGTATAGGGTTATAATCATTTGAACCTGAAGATTCTCGTTTTTCTAAATGCAGTAACGTATTATGTTTATAGCGACAATAACGACAATTTGGTGACTTACACTTGCTATGATTATGACCAGGACGTAAACAATTCAAACATACTTTAAGTTGTTTCGCCTTTGTTATGCGATTTTCTGTAGTTAATTCTCTAAAATTACTACAATAAAATAATGTATGATCACCTTTACACATGGAACAGCTGTTATTAATTTTTGACGGACCTTGTTGGCCGTTAGAAACAACTATGAAACTTTTAGACTTTGTAAATTCTGTCTTGGGGTGCTTAGTTTTATTATCCTCCAAGCTTTCTAGCAAATCAGCCCGGTTACTTAAGAACGTAAACAAATCTAGAAGTGTGGGTGGTTCAGAGTTGTTTGTACGTTTCTCTTCCCACTTCCGGTTTGTAGTTGCATCTAATTTTGTTGTCAGCATGTATATAAGTAGTGTGTCCCAGTGCTGTGTAGGTTGTTTCAAGGTAGTGAGCGCTCGAATATTCTTTTTCGTAGCATCTAACAGGTAGCGAATGGACCTACTGGATTCTTTGGTAATAGTATCAATATTGAATAAAGCCTGAACATGGTTATTTACTAGCAATCTTGAATTATCATATCTCTCGCATAGTAAACTCCAAGCAGTTTCATAATTAGTATTACTGAAGTCTATGTTTTTAACAATCATGGCAGCGCTCCCTTGAAGAGAAGCTCGCAGATAATGAAATTTGCTAATATTATCCAGCTCGTTATTATCATGAATCATTGATTTAAATGTATCTCTAAATTCGAGCCAGTGCTGATAGCTACCATTGAATTGCGGAATATTTATTTTAGGTAAATGAAATCTCTTAGTGTGTTCACAAGTCCCACCTGATTTAGCATCGTTGAAGCTCGAAACGGAACCTGAACGCTGGCTGTCTGCACCGGCTTTGTCGGCGGCTGCGGCGAGGACGGTGCGCGCGGTGGATACCAGACGGTAGTACTGATTTTCAAACTGCAACCGGTCCTCGTACTGGTCGTCGGGCGGGTCGCAGAGGGACTCCAGTTCCGACTGTAATGCGTCAAATTCACTGATTATACTTTCTATCCTTGTTAAGCGGCATTCTAATTCGGTGGAGTGCAAATCGCTTAATTTTTCATATGACTTTGCTGTATTTAAATAAGCCTCAAACTGCGTAAGCTTTGCTTTAAAACTAGCCTTACTTTTCTTAAGCTTTTTAATTTGTTCTTCTGCCATCGTGCGTATTGACTAAATATATTGCAATAAGCGAAATAAAGTGGCGTTACTTTATATTTACAAAGAAGTTTACAAAAAGAAATAATGCAGTTGTTTATAATATAAAGAAAAGGCTCGTGCGAGGCGAAGAATGCAGCGCGTCAGCAAAAATGGGCCGGGATGCACTTTGGACTCGAGCCGCGCCGTGCGAAGTGAATGTAACGGTAAACTGCTGCGCGTGGCAAGTAGCTCCAGAATGCAAGCGGAATGATCGCGATGGATCAATATGCGATATTATTGAAAGGTTGTTGAGAAAGCGCGTTTGTAAAAACTATAATTCGATGAAATATTAATACGAGTAAATTTTAAAATGCTGTCACGCTCAGAAATTGACTAGAAGCGGATTTAATTGTGAAATGTTTTCTGTATAAGAAACGTTATTGTTAGGAAAGGGACGGTAAAATCGGAACGAACTCACTGTTTCCAGCCAAATTCTACCAGAATGAGATTTCTTTGCCTCGATGACCACGTCGACTCGCTGATGTCACGGGATAAGATGGCGGTGCTCGATGACGAAATTATTATGCTCGTAGTGTTGATTTCTTGAAAATCTTGAAATGCTAAACTCGTGACGTCACGTCGATGCTTCTCGAAGTTGCGCTTTGCCTGGCAACTCGCTGCTGTGACCGTTGCGAACCGTTATTTCTTGCGTAGTCGTTGAATTTACGACGCGCGGATGCAGCAAAATGATTCTACTTATTAATTTTTGAAGGTTTGAAGGACCATTGAGAGGGTTTGGCCTTCGATATAATTAGAAGAAAAACTAGCGGACTGTAAATACTGGTTTAATTAGAAAAAAGAACAAATAAAATCAATTGCGCGTGCGGTCGCGGGCGCGAGAGTCGATCGAAGTGAGCGGCGCGGCGGCGCGCTGCGCCTCAGCTGTTTTCCCCCCGCTCCCCGCGGACGAGGGTGCGTAGACAACTAGCGAAGACTTTATTTGTTATTTATTTACGGCCTTACTGCAACGACATAAAAGCGATAGTCGTTTGGGCTGTTGAATGGTCCCATTATTAGACTTGACTGCACATAGACGTAACCAACAACATTTATGTTACCATTAGACACGCTGTATGTAACAGAAACGTTGTCACACTGCGTTACGCTACCGGTAGCGCAACTCGTTCAGGCTGTCTTTTGAACCCGCGAAAGCTGTGCTGTTGTAGAATTTACACATACTTAATTTGTGTGATTAAAAATTGCATGCGCACATAATTGTCGGGATCTGAGGTTTATTTTACGTAGGTAACAACTAATTTATTTGCTATTTTTCAACGAAACAAAATTTGCCAACGTCGAATCATTTAATACAAAATGGTAATATCAAAAAAGGATAACAACAGAAAAAGGACACAACTAAATCAATCAATCATTGAAAAATAACATTTCAATAAATTATTTAACCTACTATCTAGTAATACTTAATTAAAATACATTTCAACAACATTCTATTATTACGTCAGTTCTAAAAGCATCGCCATGTTGATATTGCTATCTCGCCTACTTTTTACTATAATTCAGCGTCCGCTCTCCCCAGCACCGTTAGCGCGCTCCCGAAAGATGACATAGTCTTTATACTGAGGACCTTGTCTAGTAAAAACATAAATGTCGTTGCTCCTAACTAATAATTGTAATTGGATAACGTAACCCCCCTTTCTGGGGCCAGTCGGGCAATGAATGTCACATACTGGGTCAATAAGACTGGTACTCATCTGTATTCCCCCCGAAAACCATTTTCCTCCCTGCTAACTCTACTACTAAGCTCCATAGTATTCAATTTAAATGCTATGTAATGACAACACAAAGAAAACTCTGGGGTAATGGTAGGACTCTAACCTGCACCCACAGCATTCCGTGCCGTGCGTTCGCCAGCTTCGCCACGTTATTATACCCTGCGAATTTATCACTGTGTTTCGTTTTTACGGTCATTGTCATTACATAAAAAAATCTAAATCAAAAGCTATAGTGTAATTTTTAACATGAAACTACCGTGAGACTCAGACATATTAATAAAGCGGATCACTCACGTATTTTTCACGTAGCTATAGTGTAAATCCTGAATAGAATAGAATAGAATACTTTATTTGTGGAACATAGGTGTACAGATTAGATCTTAAAGATATGACATTTAGGAATTTCTATGTTTTGCCATTTAAGCGTACAAATGTTTTGTTTCCTTCTATATTCAGGGTTTTATTATTTAGTCCCTACCAATCATGCTTATCGCCTGGTAGGCGATAATGTCAAAATACATAAAGAAGATACATAACAATACGTAGCTAATGATACCTATATCAACACTGCTTACGTGTTACTTCACTTTGTTACGCATTGTAATCTAGACGAAACTCTTTCAAAGGACGTTTCTGGACACCTTCCGCGTCGAAGTTTCCTTCATCCAGCCAGGCCTGAAGCGCCGCCTTTTTCCGCGGCCATTCACTGTCCAGCATCGAGAACCAGTGCATATCGCACGCCCGGCCTTTATAAACATCCGTTTGCCGGAGAGTACCCTCGTACTGGAAACCTAACCTCTCAGCAGCTCTCCGGGAAGCCGGGTTGAGGGTGTCAGCCCTCCACTCATAGCGGCGATAACCAAGCTCTTCAAAAACGTACTTCATCAACAAATACTGCGCCTCCGTTGACATTCTGGTACGCTGCAATAGCGAAGAAAACATTATGCTCCCGATTCCTATCTTGCCGTTCGCGGGATCGATGCGTTTCAATCCCATGGTACCCACGGGCTGGTTTCTTCCATTGATTACAGCATAGTGCACTTCGTTGGGTATGGTTTCTAATTTCTGCACGTAAGCCATGAAATCTCCCTCGGAGCTGAAGGGACCTTGGAATATGTAGGTCCAGTCGCGTTCGTCTGGGGCCAGTGCGTAGGCTTGGTACAGCATCAGGCCATGCTGGGCAGCGCTGACGGGCTCGAGGCGGCAGTACCGACCCGACAAGATGACGCGAGCAGGCGCGACTCGCGGCGTCCACCCCGCCACTTCCAGCCCAATTGACTGTCCGTACTCGTTCAAGCGATACGACATTTCTCTCCTTCAGAAGTTAAACGACCTAAATGAAACGCTAAAATATTATAGTAGAACAGTCAGTCGGCAAATAACGATGATTCGGTATCGGTAATAAACCGAAACTATTAAAGTATTTAAGGTTGGCACCAAACCAAGGGATCCGCAATATTTTAGCATGTTTCGTTAAGTTTCTCTGAGCGTGCCTGTAAAGCGTTTTACTTCAATATTTCACTGCATTTTAGACCGATGCCCTGTCTAACACGTCAATAAGTTAACAATAACGTACAGTCAACCAATTTGATTCATAGGGCACTGTAGAACCGTCTCAAAATAAACGTCATAACGACTTCTGAATAAATGTCATAACATTCCAGCGATGACGAATCATAAGCCACTGTAACGTCGTCGCAATGTGCCATCGCTGGGACATTATAGCATTCATTGAGAGCCATTATGACATTCATTGTAAAAAGGTTCTACATTGGCCTATGAGTCTTCAGCAACCCTATGGCTGAATGGCATTGAGGTTTGCCTCCACAATAGGAATGATGAATGTTACCAAAGCACCATGTCTGTTTCTGTTATTAAGTAAACATCGTTAGGAGTAGCGTTTTCAAATAGATATATTAAAAAACCTTCAGATATTATCACAGTAATATTTTCGCTCGCTCTGACAGAAGAAAACCAAAACATTCTCAAAATCGGTTCTAATGATTTTAATAAAATTTACGACGTTTACGGTTTGTGGCTGCGAAAAACCGGTCTAGCTATATAAATATCTTGGGACAATTAAGAGGATGTGTACCAAACCTCAGAAAGTGCTCTCCACACAAACGGGGGTAACGTTTGCACCCTCTAAACCTTATATCTATCTAAATAATATGTTATTGTTTTGTCTATTAAGACTAGCTTTTTATGTTTTGATTTTTTAAATATTCTTCATAGAGTTCTCCCAGCGGGTCAAGAAATGGAAGACAGCTAAGCGTCGCTAGAAACTCAGCAGCCTATCCTTTCTGTTTCGAAACAAAACTGAATTATAGAACAATATACATAAATGTCTAGGCCATAGGGGTATGGTCAGCCTCAGAACTAGCTGAACATTTTAGTACCTTGTCGCTGACAGTGATGTGACAAATTCGAGCAACTCTCATGTCATACGTTAATACAACAAAGTTCTTAAGTGCTTAGCTACTTCTGAAACTGACTGTACTAAACAAAAAAAAAGAATTCAAGAAAATATGTAACCAAAATATTATATCTGGGGTGCAATTTTTGAATCTCACCAGGTGATTAAAGCTCACCAAAATGGCCAAATCTCTATGAAAAACGGCTATTTTGGTGAGCTTTAGTTACCCGGTGAGACTCAAATGCAATTTTTAAATCTCACCTGGTGACTAAAACTCACCAAAATGGCCGCATTTCTATGAAACACGGCCATTTTGGCGAGCTTTAGTCACCCGGTGAGATTAAAAAATCGCACTCCTGAAGCTCGTCGAAGGAAATAACTTAGAGTTGGAATAGAAAAACTAGAAAACTACTTCGTTAAAACTTGAGAATCTATATTATTTGTATAGCAAAGCGTAACAGCTACAGGGTAAGGAGCCCTACGCTGCTCAAGCCTGCCAGGACGGTTTTTTGCTTTCACCAGTAAAAAAAAAATTTAAACTGATTTTTCTGCAAACGTTCCGGTGTTACCAACCAAACTCATGCGCGTGACGCAATAACTGTTTAAAGTCTAATATTGACATAGTAAATAACAGAATTTAAGCATTGTCATGAAGGCTATAAATAAATGTTAATAATAAAATAAGTATTAAATAGAGGGTTTTTATCGAAGTTTCTAATCTTACTATGTATCGTTTTTCCTACGGGAGTTTGTACTAAAATCTCGTTTTATTTTACAATTTTTTTTTCAAAAATCTTAAAAATATTATACGGTTACCGCAAATAATATGTGTCCCGTAGCACAAATTATGATTAGGACAAACGTTATTAGGAATTCCGAATGGGTACCTCAAATAGTATTTTAAAGGATGAATTAAAATTTTCTTGCAGGGTCGACAACGCAAGCAAGATTACCCTGGAGTTGCAAGCGTCCAAAGGCTGCAGTACCTAACTACTTAACATCAGGCGACCCGCATGCTTGTTTTTGCCACTGACGTGGAATGAAAAAATGATCTCGGTGTAATTTTAACTTTAGTATTAAGTAGAATCAGTTTTAAAATATCATCGCCTTCGGCTCGGCTCGCGCGTCCCAGCTGAGCAGAGTCGAACGACTCCCTCTTATTGCGTAGAAATAAAATGACGGTTTTTTGACCGGTTTAAACCGATTCCGCGCCGATAGATGTGGTTAGAACTTAAAACTATTGACATACTCTTAAGTTATCCCTCAGTGCATCCGATTTTGAAGTCTTCAGTTAGAGACGCAATGAAGGATAAGTTAAAATGTCAGTCCTTTTTATTGATTCTCATAAGAGGCAGATCGGTTTTCTCCAATTTTTTGTTAACTGGCGAATGGTGTATTAAGTCAGGTATTCAAAAAACTTAAAAAAAAGTCAGGGTGGTTTTTATTGAGTATCACAATTATAGATACGATATTCGTAATAAATCAAAATAACTAACAACTAGATCACAATTTCAAAAAAAAATTATAATCATCGGCTTCCTTGATTTGATTATTTCGTTAATAAAAAATCAACTAAAATGCATCACAACGGGTGACACATAAAAAAAATACACAAACTAAAAAAAGTCAGCTCCTTATTATGAATTAAAATATTGTCGACTATCTCTTCCCCCTCTGCTTGCTATTCATTTGTGCGTACAGCGTGTGTATATTGTTTTGCAAGTTCTTCTTCAGATTCCTGTAGTTTTGGTTCGGCCTGTGAGGTTTCACCACTTTGTTGTGGACCTTGGTCTTTTTGCCTGCCGGGACAGCGGCCGTCTGCGGCTGCGCCATCAGCAACGCCCTGAGGAACCCTTCGTCCGTCTCTTTCTCATACACTCTCGCGGCCAACCGAAAGTATTCGAACATTTTCTGCGCCAACTTGGGGAAAACCGCTACTGTACAGTTCCTGCTGTGATCAAAGGGGTCCTGCACACACATAGCCGTGTCCAGCTTCAGAGGCATACACATCCTCCTTCTAAAATTATCTTTGTACAATTGAAATTGCTCCGGAACATCAGTCAATTTCCTAAAGCTCTCCCTAACAATAGAATAACCTAGGAACGGTGAGATTATATTATCTTCGAACTTATATGTGCTGTAAAATGCGAAGAATCCTCCGACAACCTGTAAGAGAGACCATGGGTTGTTATTCGGATGGTCGTTTTCATCGAATGACGTATCCCACCCATCTACTGGATCGTCCGGCGCGGTTTCCTGCAGCTTAGCCACTGACGGCAGGATGTCCAACTGCTGAAGGTAGAAGATCACCAGCAGTGTCAAGGCATAGTTCGGCATCAAATTTGTTCCTGTCAAACGATGAACTTTGGACCAATACTTCACTAGTATCGAGAGGTCCTGCGCGCGCTTGTCCAAGTGCAACAAATAGCATATCAACTTACTATTTCTGACACCAGACGGGCTTTTGAAGCTCAAATCGCAATTCCTGCTCGTCGGGATGTGGTAGAATTTGACGATGGGGACCTTTGCTGTTGTGATTGCAAATAGTTGTGTGAAGAGGGCGGGCCGCCTCCGGAGGCTGTTCCTGGCTGTTATGACGTACTTGTCGCCGGGCGTCTGGTGCCAGGGGGGGATGAACACGTAGCAGTCCACGTCGCTAGTCTTGATCCCCATGCCTGTGACGATGGAGCCAAATGGTATGACTTCACATCCTGAAAAGAAAGATTTTGATTTTGCTATAATCCTAACTCATATTATAAATGCGAAAGTAACTCTCTGTCTTTCGCGCTTTCACGCCAAAACCTGACTGAACTGATTTAAATGAAATATGGTAAAAAATTTGCGGGTTGTAGGAAGTTGTGCAAGGTTCGCCCAGATCGCTACCATCACCTTGTTCGCTAATCCTGCCGCTAAGCAGCAGTGCTTGTGCTGTTGTGTTCCGGCGTGGAGAGCAAGACAGCCGGTGCAATTACTGGTACAAGAGGTATTCCATCTTAGCCCTCTGGGTTGGCAACGCATCTGCAATCTCTTTGGTGTTGCGGGTGTTTATAGACAGTGGTGATCACTTACCATCAAGTGGCCTACTTTCTTGTTTGCCTTCCTATTTTATAAAAAAAAGCAGCTGTTTTGAATGTGCACAGTACCGGTTTCGCGGAGTAGCAAGGTAATTTGTTCCAGTTTGTCGGGGATGGCGTACCTGGCCAGTTGTGCGCCAGCGTTCCCTCCACGTCTACGAACAGGCGGCGCAGCGCCTCCACCTCGTCCCTGGACAGCCGCACGTACCGGAACAGCCTCTGGACTTGCTCCTCGAAGCTCCCCTCCAAGCACATCCACGAGGGATCCAGGATGTCATCTAATTTTTTAAATCTTATTACCTAAATAGGCTTGAGCAAATATAGACATCGTGCAGTTTAAGTGGTTTATAGTTAAGTCTGTGTGATGTATATTGTTTCATGTGGAAGCGTAGGGTTTGCATGAAAAAAAACGCTCAAATGCAGCTGTTTTGCACGTGGTGGTTTCGCGGAATAGCAATGTAATTAGATTCTGTTTCTTGATATGGACCTCTGCAAAGTAACGCCTGAATGATTTTGAGCAGATTTATTGTGGGGTTGACAGGGCCTTATGTCAGTGGTGCCCAGGCGCAGGGCGCAGGGCGCAGGAATTACCAAGTTTTGGGCCGTGCATGGTTGTTAGTGGCATTTATCTGGGGTGCAGTTATTACAATCTTTCCAAAACTAACACAAACAACGAATATACTATCAGATATAAGAGGGAATGAGGTGTATGAACATAGCTAAAAGGCATTAGTAAACTGGAAGTGCTGTAGTGGTAGTCTTCAGGAAGACTTGAAGTTGTCTTAAAACTATGCAACAATTTCATCCATATTACTCTGCATACTCAGCACAAAACGGAACTTTTTTCCTTTGAGCATAATATTCTGATAAGTTATATTATTGATGCAGAAATGGACCGTGTGAATTGTGTTTCTAAAATGTTAAAAAGATTTTTTTTGAGTTTAAAAGCAACAACAAGTACCTAGTAAACATTTTCAATTTTTAGTCAAATCTGTAATGTGATCAACAAAATGAAGAATTGACATATTAAATATTTGCAAGCTCATCTAAGCAGCAGTGTATGTATTTGATTTTTTGTCATTAACTTATTGTAACTCATTCTCAGCAAATAAAAATTTCTTAATTTTTTCTTCTTCTTCTGAATTTGATTTATAGATTGTACAGTCAAGGAATTAAATTTCCAACCCATCTAAGGTTCAATAGCGTATAGCAAACTGTCACTATAAGCGCTATAGAGTAAGACGTTAGTTTGACATATCGACCTTAATGCATTGCGAATGTCAGACAACATTTCAACGAAATGGGTAGGGAATTAACTTCCTTGACTGTACAAAATACGTGAGTGATCCGTTTTATTAATAATATGTCCAAGTCTCACGGTAGTGTCATAGATTGTTTTAAAATTTCACTATTTTCACACATATTTATAAAGTTAACGGGACTTTAACACAATAAAATAATCATTAATTGACCACTATGTTTCTGCCATGGTCACGTGAAGTGGCATGGCCATTTAATCATGCCCGCATCGTAAAGTAAATTAACAATGATTTTATCATGTAAAATCCCGATAACATAATAAATATGTGGAATTTGTAGATTTCTTATAATAGTAATTTTATGTCAATGGAATGAAATTACTTTCATTTGCAAGAATATGGAACTTAGCAGGATGTTAAAAATATAATTAGGTCATGCATATGCAAAATGCATGGAGCCCAAAACCCTTTGGCTCTTGTTTATATCCTGACCCTGACCTTCTTTGGTTTACCTCAAAATGAATTCTTATTCAACAAATTTATGACAATTTACCTTCTGTTGCCATTGCGTAGACGGGTGTAAGGTACCATGAAAGTCAGTCAGGCATCGCACCCTGAAACATTAAAACACATGTTGATAATCTTTGTAACTACCTCTTCTTGAGCTATAGACCATTAATTTACAACTAAATTTTAAAATTCTTAAAAGTTTTTTCTTCAGGAGCTGGGGCAGTTTTCTGGGCAACATAAATAATATTGTCTAGGTTAGATTTTATGATTAATTTAATTATCACTATTAAACACGTTTAAGCCAATTAACTATGCACTGTACATATTAAGCAAATCATCACTAAATCAGTTATTTACTACATAAAGAACATTTGAAATACGTGTGCTTTATTTACAAAAAAATATTATGACAATCATACTTTTTCAATTGTATCTAATTAAGATTTTAACGGTTTGTTGTCTTTAATTAAACTAACGAAATCAATGAAATACATAACGTTACCTGGTTGCAAGCATAAACACCACTTTAATAACAAAAAAACGCCATAATCTAAATCACAGCTGCATTGGAATGACTTTTGTTTACCTACCTGTTATAAAATAAACAAAACTTGGCATCTGCTTCTTACATAGGCTGTTTATTTATTTGCTCTAACTTAGTTCAGTATTGTTGTTTGTTTGCATATTTAATTGAGCAATGGGAGGTAATTAGTTAATTTAAAACAACTCATTTACACAAACCACTATCATCTATCACCAAAGCCAGAGAAAGAGAAAGATAGAATTTAACATTTTTCTTCTCTATCTGTTTTCATGCACCATTTACACAATCGCGCATTCATGAAAATATTCGCGTGAACGAAAGAAACACACTATATCGTTTGTGCTAGTTTGTATCTCTTTCGTTCGCTTGCGTGCGTATGTGCACGCATACACGATTATGTGAATGCTGCACTAGTAGTTTGTGCAGTTTAATTATTCATATTTATAGGTAAAGTCAGACATGTCAAAGTCTATATTGCAATGATACAAGATCTATTTTTGCTTGATTTATATTGAATGTTTTCTCATCATTGGTATATCCGGTTTTCTTTTCCACATGATAAACCACAGATAATTTACATAGACTAGAAAAGATCACTCATGCCCGTAGAAAGAGAATAATATCTATACTATGTCTATGTCTTTTTGACATAACTCGAGTGTGACTTCATCTCTACTGATGCGAGAATTGCCCCGCTGGCACCTTTGAGTATTTAACCAAAGGAGATGGCAGGCCGTATTATCACCTAGCAATTTTTTCTGCCAATTTTAGCGGGGGGAGAGGGGTTTAGTGACTAGTGTTGCCAGATGGGCGGAAAATTCGGGAATGTACTGGAATTTTGCGTCTTGTCCCGTGTCCAGGAATTACACTTTAGATTCCCGGATTTCGAATATTACTATATTTTTTAGGGTTCCTTACCTCAAAAAGAAAAAATCCGAAAACCATAAACGGTATCGGAACTTTTCAAATGAGATATATCGGAATAAATCACAACATGCTGTTGGCAACACTGCCACGGATGCCATGATGTCAAATTTCGAAATGTTTGTCAAAAAGCTTTTTTTCACTGGTGCCCAGCCTTGCTTTTGGTGGACTTGGCTCTAGAAGTGGTACAGGTATTCATGAGGTATTCTTAGAAATGTCAAAATTTACAGGAGATTAACGTCGGATGCGTTATTTCCATTGAAATATAGAATTGGAATGTAAATAATACAGCACACCTCTAATAAATTGAAAACGAAATATTTATTGCATTGTCACAGGTACGTCACGATTTGTGAGGATGTCTATGTATAATACGTACCAAATACTTGGTGTTCGTCTTACATGTACTTACCATTTACCACCATGTAAACTTATTTAAAATGATAACTATACTTAGGAATTGAAGTTCATTTATATATATGTCAAGGAAGTATCTCAAGATAGAGAACTACAACAGATAACAAAATTCGGAATAAAGTTAACAAAATCAATAGGTATACATAGGTAATAATAGCAACAATTTATTGTTCAGAACGGCACTGTTCCAAAGAACGTTTCTGACCACCTTCGGCATCAAAGTTTTCTGGAGCCAGCCAGGCCTGTAACGCTGCTTTGTTTAGTGGCCATTCACTGTCCAGCAGCGAGAACCAGTTCGTGTCGCGCGACCGACCCTTATAGATCACTGCCTGACGAAAAGTTCCTTCGTACTGAAAACCCAAGCGAGCAGCAGCACGGCGTGACGCCGCATTTAAACTGTCGTTCTTCCACTCATAACGACGGTAGCCCAGCGTCTCAAAAACATATTGCATTAAAAGGAAGTGACTTTCCGTCGCCATTCGGGTTCGCTGCAATTGAGGAGAGAATGTTATATGCCCGACTTCAATTACGCCATGTGTGGAATCGATGCGCATCAGTGACAATGTACCTACGGGCTGATTACTCTTCTTGTTGATGACGGCAAAGTGCATTGGATCCTTGCTGGCCTCTAATTTTCGCGCGTAATCTAGATAGTCGCTCTCAGAGTTAAAGGGACCTTCAAACATGTACGTCCAGACGCTGCCATCACCCTGCGCGTAAGCTTGGTATAACATTGGGCCATGAATGGCGGCATTTATGGGCTCGAGGTGGCAATACTGACCTGTCAGGGTGACACGTGCTGGTACGGGTCGCGGCGTCCACCCCGGCACCTCGGGACCAATAGGTTGTCCGTACTCATTTAGGCGTTGAGACATTTCCATTCTTAAACTGTTTTGGTTTAGGGTATGAAATAATTCAGACTGAATTTTGGAGTAGAAAAGTGACGAAGGATAATTTATTAGTAAAGTAAATAAATAACTGTTATTTAGTTAGCGGCTGCTACTTTTACAACTTAACAACGAGCAGCTTCGCCCTTCAGCTTCACATCACACTAATATTTATTATGAATTAAAGAATGAATGAACGAACTGAATTACACACACATGTGTACTGTTCAGTATACGACAGATACAAAAAACGCTTGATTCCTTGATAATCTGATAGCGGCGCCACCGTCTATGTAGAAGAACGTTTGGTAAAAAAACGCGCGAATTTTAAACGTCAAATCAGTATCCTCAGGCTAATCCTTAAAACCCCTAAATCTCATTTACGCCATGGCAATAAATCAACTTTTTTATTTCATGTACATATTGTTTACGTAGTCGGTAAAAGATTGGTAAGTACAAATATAATAAAAATAAGAATAACAATGTGTTTAACATTTAAAATGTAGAAAGGTAATTTTATGTAAAATTAACGTAAGTTTAGATGCGTTAAAAATGTTAAAATAGTTAAGTTATTTTAGTGTTTTTGGTCTGCTATATTTTGTTAAGTTCTTTATAGATATCATGTTGCATTGCAGGTGAATAGGTTTCCTTAGCAATAGCAAAGTGTGGCTAGCCAATTTAGTACGTCTGTCTTTCCTTGTCTATGCTGACCTTGGATAAAGATGCTGTACTGTTTATTTGGTGCTAACCCTCTTAAATTTTTATATGGAATGCTTGAAAGGGATAGATACCTATACCAATATCATAGTGATTACTTGCCTCCCCGAAAGTTTTGAAAAATAAAATCCCTCTCAGTTCCATCTTTACTGAGCACTTCTGTTTTCTTTTGACTCTACCAACAAAATATTGGAACAGCTTGATACAGTTGAGTGCAACTTTTTGTATGTGTAATTAGTGTATCTTAAGCATTGTAATTGTTTTGATCACCCCCACTGGTACCGATACTTCTTTGTTGCTTCTTTTCAGTTAATTATTTTTACACAGAGAATACTTATTTCGATTGATAGTTTTTATGACCAAGTTGTTATCTTCTCATTACCTACATATTAAAAAAAAGGTAGGTAGGTTACAAGCGCTCCGGTAGCGAGCTCAAAATTGGAGTTAAATAGCACCAGTGTCCTCAGTCGCAAAGCAACAAGCGAACGGTGCGCATGTTAACCTAAGTTCTGTGTTTGCCGTCAATTCCAAAATACTGCAAGGCCGTGATTGGTCCGTTTGAAAAAAGTATTCGCAACAGCTAAATACTAGCTGTCTTCTTTGTTTCTATGGTTTTAAGCACGTTGTCGCTTTTACACAGTTCACCATATGTGCGTAAAAGTAAAAAACGAAATATTTTGCGTGTGTGTTCGCCACTGCATTCGGATCATTTTTCTTGGAGTTTTTGTATGGGTATAACCTGTCTATTTATAACAAGTCACTGTACCTACAAGTTATTCACTCAATCCTAACAAGCGACAGGTATATCAACAAAACAAACCAAATACTATAAGAAATAAATTTTATTATCGATTAAACTTGAATTCATTCATAGCAATCTACATAATATAAAAGAACATAATAAAGAAAGTACTAGCTTAAACAAGATTCATGTAAATAAGTACAACACTGTGTCACATCTATATTTTAATTTGATTTTATATCAAGTTACATAACAGGGCTCCGCAGGGGCCCACCTGACATAACAATCCAAACTTGGAAATTGCAAAAACATTAACTCTATGTCAAAAAAACATATTGCTACCGCACAGTGCACAGAGTATGGGAAGTTAACTTGTACAAAGCTAATCTTGGCAACAGTTAAAAAAACAGATGTTGATAAAATATGAGCAAGGACCAGAATGTGGACCACAGTTTAAGAAAAAAACATTTAAGCCTGCCAGTAGTCGGCAAAATGCATTAGTGTCAAGAAGTCCGTTTGACATATCTGTTAAAATGTCACTTTAATTTTAAGATTTCCCCCATGCTAAAGTAAGGAGAAAGTCTTAAAATTGAAAACGACTACAGTCCCTTGTCTATTGTAACAAAATTATAAAATCAATTCTTAATGTGACAGATATATGCCATCAAACGAATGTCTCGACTAATGCCATTTGGCCATTTTCCAATCCTTGAAAACCTTGCTTAGTCATTCCTATATCCTGGCACTGCACTTCACCATTCTAATTCTATCATTGTACTTCCATTGTTTACATGAATAACGAAAAAGATGGCAACACTAATAATCGGCACAGAAAAAGAGGCAAAGCTTAAAAGTTATGTCCCTCTTTCATTTCAGCACTGCCTGTAACTAGCGTATTGATTTTACATGTCAGTGTACACAAAACGATCTTATACAGCTGCCATCTACGGCATACAGACTTGTACTTCAGCATGTTATCTTATACAAAACAATAAGTATTAAAGAAAAGAGATGTCCCAAGAAAGCATTTGCGAAACTTGGTGGGCCACAGTTGAATAAAGCTCCTAAAGCAACTTGCCGTTTTCAAGGGCACTGTTTGATTCCTCACTGTTTTCGCTCTTGTCATTTTGCGTTTTATCACTACCACTTTTCAAGTTACATTTGTCCTTTCTATATTCAATGGTGTCCATTTGCGAATCGGCCTCGTCCTGCGGTTTGTCCATGTTGCAAATATACATCGGAGTTTTGTCAACATTTGGATTTTTTACAGCATCATTCGCCTTTTCTTTTTTACTCTTCTCTGTATCACTTCTGGTCTTATCTTTGTGACTCTGTGATTTGTCTTTGACATCATCTGGCGTTTTTTTGTTGGAAACGTTGTTCGTTTTCTCTTCTATGTTTTCCTTGTCTGCATCACTTAATGTTTTGTTTGTGTCGTTTTCATCAGATTCAGCTCGTGCGTCGGGAACTAACCGTTCATCCTCATAGCTTATATCAGTGTCGGAATCACTGTTGCTCGTCCCGTCAATCTCTCGTGTTGTCATTTCGTTTACTTCTTCAGTTTTAGCCTTGTCATCGCTCGACACGACGTTTAGTTTGTCGTCGCCTTCAGCTGCCGGTTGTATCGTCTGGGGCTTCTCATTCTTGTCCTGCTTCTTTTCACAAAAAGGTCTGCTTAGCACCATAAACCAGTGCAGCATGACCGAGCTGAAAAACTTGCCGAACTCCTTGAAGGTCTGCAGCTCGGCCGAGCCGGGCCGCACGAGCAGCACGGCGCTGCGCGGGTAGCACACGTAGGTGACCACCAGCTGGAACGGGATGTTGATCACATTGTTGTCGGTCGTCATTATCTCCTCGGTGATCTTCTTCTCCCGCTCGAGGAACTTGAGTCCCATGACGCTGTACAGCTTGGAGAACTGCTTCCTCTTCCAGACGGCCCGCGTGAGCACGCCCTCGTATTTGACTCGCTCCCTGTTCTTCTCCCCGTCGGGCAGCAGGTCGGCGTCGTCCTCGTCCGTGTCGGAGTCCTCGTCGGGCCGGAGCCGCAGCTGGAGGATGGTCTCGAACATGGTGTGCACGACGTGGCGCACGGCGCCGCGCCAGTCCGGCGCCGTCACCTGCGCCATGGTGTGCGGGTAGATGTTGACGCGGAACTCGGCCTTGCCCTTGACGCGCGGCAGCTTCGGTTTGTCGAGGAGGATCGTCCGCAGGAAGCCCACGCAGCCGCTGGGCCTCTCCCTCCTGTAGACGTCGGCGGCGAACTTGAAGTGGGCGCGGATGTCGGCCGCGAGGCGCGAGGTGACGGGCGAGGCCACGTTGTGGCTCTGCTCGAACGGGTCCTGCACGCACATGGCCGTGTTGAACCTCATCGGCAGCACCACCCCGGCCGTCACGTTGATCCTGTAGCGCTCGTACTCGGCCGGGAGCCGGTTCGGGTCCTTGAACGCGTCCTTCTCGATCGCGCGGCCGAGGTACGGGCACACCGCCATCTTCGCGAAGTCGAACTCGGAGTAGAACTCGAAGAAGCCCCCTATCAGCTCGGCGATCGAGGACGCGTCGCAGGTGGGCGGCAGGCGCTCGCGGTCGGCCATGAAGCCGGTGTTCCAGCCGTCGACGACGAAGTCGTCGGAGCCGTCGCGCTGCAGCCACTCGACGGCCGGCAGCAGGCTCGCGGGCGGCTGCTGCAGGTAGAACACGATCAGCATCGTGAGCGCGTAGTTGGTCAGCTTGCCGGTGCCGGTGAGCTCGTGCACGCCGGCCCAGTACTTGAGCACGACGGCCACCGGGATGAGGCGCGGGTCGGCGTACAGCAGGAAGCGGATCAGCTTGCTGTTCTGCACGCCCAGCAGCGTCTTGAAGGACAGGTCGCAGTGCGTGCGCGTGGGCAGGTGGTAGAACTTGACGATGGGCGTGTTGGCGTTGGGGATGGCCACCAGCGCCGAGAACACGTGCGGCTGGTGCGCCAGCAGGCGGCGCGCGCGCGGCACGGCGCTGGCGGCCGCGGCCGGCCCGCCCGGCAGCAGCACGAAGCAGTCCGCGTCCGACGCCTTCACGCCGAGCCCCGTCGTCACCGAGCCGAACGGGATCGTCAGGCAGCCTGCGGAGCGGGACGCCGTTACTGGATTTGTAAAGGGGATAGGACGTCGCCGGCCCGCGATGGACCGCCGCGATATATTTTACCGGTTCCGTGATGACATTCGGCTATCTTTTTCCTACTGATGATCGTGATCACGCTCGCTCCCGCATCTGTCAGTATATTTATCAGATTGCCAGTCGCTATCGAGAAACTTAGAATTTTGCTGTGTTAAATAAAAAACCTAAAAACACTGTTTGTAACACGTTTCGGTCGATAGATAAACGCTCCTATGGCGCTTCTCCGATGATCTTATTTCGAGGCAACAGCGGTGTAAAACGAACAGAAACTAGGTGCCGATAGCTGGTAGTTTAGGTGTCAATCAGAGGGACGTTTAGTCTACTGCAACTCTATTCGGTTCTAGCCATCGACCCACAAGACTGTCGGCATGCGGCAGACGCGTCGGGCCCGTGGCTCCTAAAACATGCAATAAAAATAGCGGCAGGGTCTCACCAGGCCAGGTGCCCTTGAGCACGGTCTCCAGGTCCTGGTAGAGCACGGCGAGCCGCTTGATCTCGTCCTGCGAGAGCCGCACGGCCGCCAGCAAGGCGTCCAGCTGCGTGTGGAAGTCGCCCGCCCATGAGATCGTCGTCGGGTCCACTGTCGGCCCTGACATGTCCAACAGAACACATATTAATTGGATACAGGACACCTTAAGTCAATTGCGTGATTTAATTTGAAAAAAAGTACATTAAAAAACCACTCGTGACCACGGCCGTTGAAACATGGCCGAAACGTCGAGGTAAATTAACAGTATACTTTTATCGCGTTAAAGTCCCGATAACGTTATAAATATACATTAAAAGAGTTCTAAAAATAGGTTTTTTTTTAAATATACTTATTAGAACCATTATCTTTACATAGTATAAAACAATGTCTATATTCGCCTCCGTCCTCTCCTCAATCCTCGGATGCTTACTCCTAAACCACGCAACGAATTTTGATACGGTCTTCACTGTCATTTAAAGATTCTTTTAGGGAAGATTTCTAATACAGTCTCTTTAAGTTTCCTGTAGTAAATGACACCCATACGAATAGGAAATACCATATGCAAACGCGCATTACCAAACCCTAGTAAGCGAGTAAAGCCAAAGCGCACAAAACAGGAACGAACAATCACCTTTCGGCTTGCTCTTCTCCATCTCGCCGCGATGGTTTTTCACGACCCGCTGGTACTCCAGCGCGCGGGTGTAGGGCCGCACGGTGAGGAACTCCCCGTACAGGCACACGGTGGTGGACGCGCGCACGGCCGCCGCCGCCTGCTCGGGCTCCGCGAACTGCAGCGCCGCCGTGTTGCCGATCATGCGGTCAACCTTGGCGGGGCCGAACTCGCTGAACGCGTGCACCAGGTCCTGGGGGCGGGTGTAGCCGGGGAACCCTGCGAATTAAGGGGAAACCTTTGAGTTGCTGTGTCAAATTAAACGACAGAACGACGACGGTTAGGCCTATTCATAGGATTCAGAAAAATAATTTTTTTGTGCATTCGTTTTCTCCTAAAGTATACACCGATTTTACACATCGAACGTTTCTTTTAGCAGAATTTGATTAAAATGAAATACGAAGATACATGACGTCCTAACATTCCGTCCTGGAACACTGGCTATGGTGCCACTACAGATACATTTACTCATACAAACTAAAGGGCCATTTATATGGTACGAGTTCTCGCATGCGAGTCGGACTACATTGCGGGCTACCTAGGTACGATGTGACCGATCGATTGATCGAGCCGCGCAATGTAATGCAACTCGCATACGAGTAGTTGCTCCATGTAAATGGCCCCTAAGGGTAATATTACAGGTCAACAGAGAGAGGTGGCGCACGAGCTAGACGAAGTATCCCAGTTCGTATAACTTTGTTGGCACTCGTTTCCGTGTACGTATTGTATGTCTGTCCCATTCTAAAAAATGGCGAACAAAGAAAACAAATAGCTGCATATTCCAAATTTTAAATTACTAAGTACTAATGAGTTAGCAGTTGGTTTAATGGTCTAATTAACGAGTACAGTAACACACGAAGACATACTGGTACCTCTTTGCCGCCTAATATTACAAAAGTGTTTAAATCACGCAAACGTGTGATGTGATCGCCGGTCGGATCGCGACTGATTCAATCAGGCGACGTTAGCCTAGTTTTTGATGTCCATGTATTTTATTTTAATCAAAGTCAGGTATCAAACGACTCACCGACGGCTTGCACCATGCGGGCGTAGCACTTCTCCTCCTTGGGCTCGGCCGCCGCTTTCTCCGTGCGCCTGCGCCGCCAGTTGTCGCGCGTCTGCGCCGGCGCGGCGTGGCGCGGCGCGGGCCGGGAGCCCTGCGCCACCGGGCGGCCCGGGCCGGCCAGGCGGGGCTCCGGGCTCGCGGGCTGCGGCTGGGGCAGCAGGTAGACGGGCCTGGTGTGCGGGGCGTGCAGCGGCACGTGTTGCGGCACGTGTTGCGGCACGTGTTGCAGGAAGGGCGGGCGGGCGAAGGGCGGTTTGCTGTGGGGCGCGCGGGAGGGGACTCGCGAGGGCACGAGGGGGTGGGCGGGGCCGGCTTCCATTTTGAGCTTCACGGGTAGATAGTAGCACCTGTTCGTGGGAAAGAGATCGTTAGACAAGAAAACAATATATTTATTCGATACGTATAATAAAATAGTAGATTTTCCGTGTCAAGGCATTAATGGTTTTGGCAAAAATGACTGGGAGACGCGAGATATCCTTACTTCCTTACTAATCCTTACTAATTCCTTACTATCCTTACTAATATTATAAATGCGAAAGTAACTCTGTCTGTCTGTTTGTCTGTCGCGCTTTCACGCCAAAACAACTGAACCGATTTAAATGAAATTTGGTACACAGATAGTCTAGAGCCTGAGAAAGAACATAGGCTACTTTTTAATGCGAAAAAAGGGTTGAAAGGGGGGATGAAAAATTGTATGGAAGTATCGTCATTTTTAAAGCTAGATGCTTGAAACTTATTTTTTAGGCTATTGATTCGATATAAATAAATATGAAATTCAAAGTTTGTAAAAGTTTTACCCTCAAGGGCGTAAAATAACAAAAGGGAATAGGGGATGAAAGTTTGTATGGAAATATGTAAGGTTTATGTGAATGTTTTACAAGTTGCGACGACTATTCTGATGTAACATTTACGGAGTCTTTATAGTGAGTTTCGGTTTGATTGGTCGTTTGTTCGCGCGTCACGCCATTAAAGCCCCTCATTGGATACAAAATTGGCCTGACTTTGGCCGCTTCCTGGACCCTGAGGGCCTTTAACAAACCGATACGCACTGTTCTTCTGCGACCATAGCCAGAAAAATCAAATATTAGTTTCAATTAAAAATAAATATACACTGTAATTATTTTTGAAAATAAAACCTAACTTTACGAGATATCACAGAAATCAATGTCTATTTTATTTAGTTTTAACTGTTCTTTTTTTGCTATCGAAATTTCTTTAGATTTTTATTTAGTGTAGAACATTGAAATTGTTAAATTTAAATGATAGATGTAAAGAAATGAAAACAGAAAGACAAATTCTTGGCTATCTCAGGATCTCAAACCTGCAACTTCTACATTCCGTGCCACGCTCTTTTTCAATTAAGCTACATTGACCCTTTTATTTTAAGAAAAACCATATTCCTAATTATTGGACTAGCTTCGATTTAAGTAAATCGTTTGTACTCCAGAAGACATATAAAAATGAACCCCTATTTCCCATGGTCACGCTATACCTAAGTTGAGAACGGCTTTACCGATTCCATTCATCTTTTTTTATGTTTTCTAATACTTTGTAGAAGCTTCTCACATTAAAAAAAAAAGAAAATTGCGCAGAAATTTGGAGAGCGACAAACGAAAACTACGCGGACGAATTTGCGGGCAACAGCTAGTCACAAATAATTTGTTTTAGAACAAGAGCTTCATATAACTTACTTGTGTTTCATAAACAGATTAATAAAATTACTAAGTTGAAGGAACAGTTAGTTTATAACTAGATAAATAACCTAAACTTCGTCTATTTACAAAAAAAAACCATTACTGTTAAATTCTCAAGTACTAAAATGAAATATACATTATTTGCAGTTACAATCAATAATTAAATCAACGTGACAATGAAACAACTCAAACGCCGCAAACTCCAAATAACGCTTCACGACCAATTTTTTCACAAACACTTTTCAACAAACTAAATTCACTGAGCAAAGTAAAAAAAAATAATTCCACTCACCAGTAGCAACTTGAACAGCTTTCTCGAAGTATTTGGGCTCTAACAAGCCGTTGTGATCGCCAGGTGTTAGAATGACTCCGTTGTCAGACTCGTAGAACTTAATGCCATCATTCAGGGCCTTCTCTATATTGATATAAATGTGTATTTGTGCGTTGGTTCTCAGTCCGCTGATGGTTGCGTCGTCCGTGACTTTCGCGAGGTGAATGTGGCGTCTGCGCATGCGACTCAGCCCGAGGTGCTGTATCCGCGGCCAACACTGCGAGAATGTGCCGTGAACCGCCGTAGGATACCTAGCCTGCAAACCAGGTGGGGATGATTAGGAATTAGCTAATGAACACTTAACGATGGGTTGGTGATCAGCAGGTATTAGGCTTTCGTTGAACACTTAATGATGGGTTGGTGATCAGCAGGGATTAGGCATTCGTTGAACACTTAATGATGGGTTGGTGATGGTGATCGGCAGGGATTACGCACTCGTTGAACGGTTAATGACAGCTTAGTGATCATTAGGGATTACGCGCTCGTTATTTACTAAGGGTTGTTATTATTGGTCTCTAGTTACAATAATTGTTATAATCGATAATTGCCTTGTTTATTACGCTAAATGGTTACGTGGTAAGTCATTATAAGTTGATGATTTTTTAATGAGTCACATTATCGAAATTACATTGTCAATTTCTTTTATACTGAATTTCATGGATATTATTAATAAATGTATGTCAATTCTTTGTTGTACTAAAAATAAAATGAAAACCAAACATCAAACAGTGATACAAAAACGGACTTATCTTTTCAAGGTGTCCCTTGATCTATGACTTATACCAAACTAGCGTTCCGCCCCTGCTTTGCACTGGTACAATCGGGATGCAATATATATAAAAACCTTCTCTAAAAAAAACTCTAAAGAACAGTGAAGACCGCATCAAAATCCGTTGCGTGGTTCAGGAGAAGGCGGCCGAAGATACACTATAAAAATTCTAGACAGACAGAAAAAATAGCGACTAAACTTTATATATATATGTATATGTAAAGATAAAGATAGCTTTTGCCCGCAACTTTGTACGCGTGGAATTTTGAATTCGGTATCTAACTCGGCTTCTAGGCGTATGAAAATGAAACAAAAACCAGACTTTAAGTTAGACCGACAGTGGCCCTAACATAACTGGCCAAGGTTAGTTTATCTCTATCTGCGTCTCTTTCTTATGACACTAGTTAGACAGAGACACAGGCAGGGGTTAAACTAAACCTGGGCTGTCATGTTAGGGCCGCAGCAAAGTTTTAGCTTTGCGGGTGGTAGGACCTTGTGCAAGGTCCGTCCGGATCGCTACCACCACCTTGCTCGCTAATCCTGCCGCTAAGCAGCAGTGCTTGCACTGTTGTGTTCCGGCGTGGAGAGCAAGACAGCCGGTGTAATTACTGGCACAAGAGGTATTCCATCTTAGCCCTCTGGGTTGGCAACGCATCTGCACTCTCTTTGTTGTTGCAGGTGTCTATAGGCGGTGGTGATCACTTACCATCAGGTGACCCACTTGCTTGTTTGCCTTCCTATGTTGTATAAAAAAAAAAGCAATGCAATTGAGAAAACTGTATCCAATGTCGTGCAAAGTTATTGCATGATACGCGTACAAACATAGGCAGACAAAAATCTACAAATAATTGTTTTTGCTTCCATTGCTCTTATAGATATAAGGTTGGGCCCAGACCTAACGTTTCTATTCTGATTTCTAGACCTGAATAGAAAAGAAACAGAACAGAATTAATGATTAAGAGGACTGTAAATCCAGCCCGAAAAAGCGCTCCCCATACAAACGGCGATAACGTTTTCCATCCTTTAAAACTTCATTTTTGGGTATGTAGTCGTTATGTCTAGGAACTAGGTTTGTATGTTTTGATTTTTTTAATATTCTTCATAGATTTGCCAATATTTGCATTTTAGGAGTTTCATACAAAACAAAAATCGACAATATTTTTGAAACTTTTAAGAATAATTAAAAAATCAAAATATCCAAACCTAGTTCTAGGGCATAATGACAACATACCAAAAAATCATGGCAATAGGTTAAGGTTTAGTGGGTGGAAAACTTTATCGCCGTTTGTATGGAGAGCGCTGGGTTCACACCCCTCTTAAGGCTGGGGCCAGACGTGCCATTTCCATTCTGTTCTACTAGAACAACATTGAAAACAGAATAGAAACCTTAGGTCTGGGTTCAGCCTAAACCCCTCATACTATTCTTTCTGATATACATATCTCTTACTAGCGATTCGGCTCGACCTCCCACGGGTACAACAAGTATGCAATGTACATAAAAAACCTACTGTGAAGAATTTCTATATGACATTTAAAACCGTATCAAAATCGGTTGCATGGTTTAGAAGGAGAAAGAGAAATATGTCTACAGACTGGAACTGATGGAGACTTTGTTTTATACCTACTATGTAATAATAATAAAGAAAAGATGTATCAACAGACTTCGGGAAGTTACAATTTTATCATGTGTGTTAATTTTACTCCAACAATTTTAGACATTGTCTAAATTAAACAGTTTTTATTAACAGATCACACACGCTGTCGAACATGTCGAGCGATAACTTCAATTAATAAATACAACACACGTCAACGGAAACGTGTATCAATATGAAAATTAAAGAAAATATTTTGCAAGGAGACCACATAGGCTCTTTTACATGTTGCTGCTGAGAAGAAACGTCGCAAGAAACTCAGCAGCTTATCCCTTTTTTAATCGGTATCATTCATAAATCTGTCGATACGCTTCTAAAGAAACGTAGAGCAAAAGGGAAATTAGTTTTTTATATTTGTAGATATAACAAAATCGAAGGCCTTTAGTGTCTGAACATATGTACCAGTATTTGCAAAAAAACTGGGTGACGCGAGAAATAAAAAACAAAAATAATTAATTTCAGACTTCATAAAGAATTGGAAGAGGAACAGGGGGAGGTCTTTCTTTGTTTAAGGTCCATAGCTTGGTAAATAAGTAATATAACAACTCTGTGTGTCTACTCGTGACCACGGCCGTTGAAACATGGCCGAAACGTCGAGGTAAATTAACAATGTTTTTATCGCGTTAAAGTCCCGAAAACGTTATAAATATAAGTAATATTATAACGTAAATAAAAAATGCAAAGTTTGTCTGTCTCTCGGTTTGTTGGTTCGTTTGTGCGCGCGTCACGCAAAAGCCACTCTTTGGATTCAAAATCGAATTACGGTAAAATGTGCTTTAGTCTGAGTAACATTTAGTGTTCATTTCATTAAAATCGAACCACAGAATCCAAAGAAATATTTTTTTAAATTTTAGTTAGAAACTTTATACATAGTACAGAGCATTAGCGTATCCATAAATCTAAGGCCCGCGCAGCCCGCCACGAAGTCGCGGACATAATCTAGTCCTACAATATTAAGTTATCGTAAGATAACTCTTTAAACATACAAATACTCCTAAAAACATAAGCCTTCCTTTTGGCTTTGCCGCAGTCGGGTAAAAACATGCCAGTGTGTGATAGGGCAGACATATTTTACAATAAAAGCTCGGCCAAGTACGAGTCGGACTCGCGCACCGAGGGCTCCGTCATCAACAACATCTAATATTGCATTTTTGCTTTGTAAGACCAAAAATATTTTTTTGTGTATATTAACTATAAATTTACGGTTTTCGGATTTAATATTTTATTTGTGCTATGAGATCTTGCTTTTGTCAAATTTCATAGTTCTAGGTCAACGAGAAATACCTCATAGGTTTTTGAGTGCCTTGCGAATGTATGAAACATGCGGCATAAACGGCCGTATGTTTTGATGGCGTTGACTTAGAAGTTTGATTTTTTCACGGGTTTCCATATCGCTGAACGGATTTTGATGGAACTTTCACAGATCTATTTCAATAAGTTCAGAATAAGACTTGGGTATGAAAAAGGGAAAATGTGGATGAAGTTTGTATGGAAAAAAATGTTCTAGAATCATGAAACTCAGAATTCATACTTATTATTGAAAATAATGAAATACTTGTTTTAGCATTATTTCAAATCGCTTTCAGAAAAGCAAAAAAGTGGAGTTAGGATTTAAAAATATTGAAATTCATACAACTAAATTTTAGAAACAAATGAAGCGTGACTTTTGAAACTTGCCATACATAATCAACATCTAATAAAGATGAATATAATTTCTCAGTTTTCGCGAAATATGCTTTTAAAGGCGATTTTGAACAAAAGAGTGGAATGAAAAAAAAACAGTTTTTCTCAGTACGCAGTTCTAAATGGCGATAGTGAAATCGTTGATCGAATCGATATTTACTAATCATCCTTAATTAACACAGGATCATTTGTAGTCCGTAATTTCACTTCGCACGAATAGTTAAATAATTAATAATTAATAGTGTTCATTAATTATGGATTAAACAAAAAATAAAAAAAGAGAGGGATAGCTTCTGCCCTGAATTAACATACATAGCATACTTTTAATTTCGTAAAAATACATAGTTCCCGCAGGATAACGACTAATGAGTTGTGCGCGGTAACTTTTTCACCTTAAAGCGGCTGACCGGATTTCCACGAAATTTGGAATGGGGATAGCTTAAACCTTGGATTAACATCAGATCTTTCCGATAAGATGCAAAATTCCCGTGGGGCAACGCTAAACGACTTCTACGCGTTATGAGCAGGTAATAATCTTAATGTATATTGGCAAGAAGATAGGTTGTATCTTCCTCCTTTAAGCTCCTCGGGATCGCTTGAGCAGGGTTAAAGATAGGGGGACGTTAACGTTATACTGATGCTCGCTCTCCGGGCTCGCAATCTACTCAAGAGTATTTCAAACAAAGGGAGGCTTCGTCGCACCCGCCTACACGGAGCTCGCTGGGAGGGTTAAGATAGGAAGCATGCTTGCTGCTAACTTCACACCGCCGCTCGCCCTCCCAGCTAGCAAGACACTCAGGATTATTTAATCAAAAGGAATGCTACGCGGACGAAGTCGCAGGCAACAGCTAGTTTCTTATTAGTTATCAGACGTACGGAGCTGTGGGTAGGCTTAAATTATCGAAAATTTAATATACTTTCAAAATGCAATTAACAACTAATGTCAAAAAACCATAGTTTATGAGTTGAACGGCAAAAATGTAAAAAGTCCGAGCAATTTGCAGATTTTCACGTATTACGCAGGTAGCAGAACTTTTAGGAGGAAAACTATTACGACTAATAGGGCTTCACTGGTCTTTCAGTTATGTCATAGGCAGCTAAAATGTTAATAGCTTGATACTGAAAATCATAAAATGCACACCAGATAACTTCGAATAATAAACTAAATCTTGAGCTTGCGAAAATACACTTAGTTCCTAGCCTGCCTTTGTTATGCAGATACCTCTTAAGGAAAGGTTAATACAGGTTTCTAAAAACTTTTAAAAAGAGGCACCAACTATGCATTGGAAACTTTCACAACTGTTACTGAGATAAGGTTTTTTATTACCAGCTAAGGCATCCTATACTGCGCGGACCCCGCTAAGCACTTGCGTGTTTTTTAGTGTTTCTTACTGTTTCTTACCTCAAAAAGAAAATGGAACCGCTATAGGATCACTTTGTCTGTCTGTTGGTAGGTATTAAATAACTTAAATATGTTTAAGTGTAGAAATCCAAGGTCAAGACTGCAATCCAAGCTCGCTAACGACGTTGTATGCCCAAAATCAAAATAAATCGGCCTTTTTTTCGAAAAGTGTCATGTGTATGAGTACAAAAATATATAATAAATTGCCAATTGACCTAAAAAATCTACCGCCCTCGAAATTTAAGAGAAAACTTTTTAACTGGCTTGTGAAAAAATGTATTTACAATATGTCGGATTTCTTATCTATTTAATTAAGCTTGGCTTGTTGTGTGTAATGAATCGTTTTTCTTTAAAGTGATAGGGTGTTTTTTTATTTATTTTTTATTTAATTGTATAAATATTTCATTTGACAATTGATTGTAATTTGATAATAGAATTTAATTTAATTTGGTAATATAATTGAATTTGATACTTTAATTTAAATTGATAATGTAATTTAATCTGAAATTTTGAAAATGTTGCTTAATTTGATAATATTGTGATAATTATTATTATTTAATCTTAAATTCTACTGTAGAATTAAGTTTAAATATTGCACGTCTCCCAGAGGCAGGACATGATGAACTGTAAACTAAACTTAATAACATCTGTATAACTCATGACCAAGCAATAAATATTTTGATTGATTGATTGCTTGGGTCAAATACTTAGGTCTGCAGTCCCTTGGAGCTGTGAAAAACTTCTAAGTCAGCGCAATCTATAGATACGGCCGTTTATGCCCCATATTTCATTGATAAGTAAGGAAAGGAAAAACCTTTAGGGTACTTCCCATTGACCTAGAACCTTGAAATTTTGCAGGAAGCAAAGTATCACAGCACAAATAAAGGAAAAAATCCGAACACCTTAAATTTGTAGTCACATCCTTACATCACAACTTTTTTTTGCGATAACAAACTTATATTTACACTTGATATATATATGGGGATTGGGGACAATCAGTTTTCCAATGGCAAACTTAAGTTTATCCTTTCATTAGAGCAATGCTCTGTGCTTCAGTGCGCGAGTCCGACTCGCACTTGTCCAGTTTTTTTAAATATTGACTACTTTACTGACCGTCAAAATTGGAGTCAGCTCAGCATCAGTGACGGCACTAATGCTGTGCCCCTGGTTGGCTTTGATTTGCAGGGCCCTCGTGGCGGGGTGCTCTCTCAGCTGGAACCTCTGCTTCGCATTTTCGCGCACCGCCCGCTCTACGTCGCAGCGGGTGAAGGCGCGGAACGAATTGTGCTGCAACACCGTGTCTACATCAAGGTATCCTTCCGGGCTGGTAGAGGACAAGAAACATTACTAATTATATTTAAATAAATTTTGCAGGTGGTAGGACCTGCAAGGTCTGTCCGGATCGCTACCACCATCTTGCTCGCTAATCCTGCCGCTAAGCAGCAGTGCTTGCACTGTTGTGTTCCGGCGTGGAGAGCAAGACAGCCGGTGTAGTTACTGGCACAAGAGGTATTCCATCTTAGCCCTCTGGGTTGGCAACGCATCTGCACTCTCTTTGTTGTTGCAGGTGTCTATAGGCGGTGGTGATCACTTACCATCAGGTGACCCACTTGCTTGTTTGCCTTCTTATGTTGTATAAAAAAAAAACTAATATCAATCCAACATTGGGATTTACACGAAGAGATAAAAAACGCGCCATAAACTTAAGGCAGATTACAAAATGGGAAGATGTGATAAAAAAAATAAAAACGCTTAAATGGAAATGGACTGGCCATATGCTCAGAGAACAAGTAACAAAGTGGAGCAGGCTGTTGTGTCTGAGGGACAGGCTAATTAGGAGTCCAGACTATTTAATTTAACTTTATTATGCACAACTTTGTTCTTATATTAATAAATAAAAGGCTTTGAAATTGAAATTGAAATATCAACCCACCCCAGCTTTGCATGGTTATAATCAGTATGTATCCGGACAGTGGCACAGGTTGGTGACCATGCCCTGGGGCAAAAAAAATTGAGGCCCTAAGGTCAAGTTATATAAATAGTTATGTAATTTTGGTGGTCGGAGAATATTTGCAAGTAGGACAGCTAGAGTTAGAGTGACGCTAGCCAATGGCCCCCTGAACTTGAGGGCCCTGAGGAACAGCACCGCCTAGCCCCTGGTTAGCTACGCCACTGGATACAGATGCAATGTACATATAAAACTTCTATAATAGATTAGCTAAATGACAGTGAAAACTGGATAAAAAATCCGTTGGGTGGTTTAGAAGGAGAAGGCAAGTGATGATACACTATAAAAATTTCAGACAGACAGGAAAAATAACCTTACTTTACACTATGTAAAGATAGTACCATCAACAAAAACTGTTGTTTCAAAAATTACAATTTTAGTGACAAACTTATTTTTTAAAAAGAAAAAGGAGGGAAAATAGCAAGCAGGTCGGTTGATAGGAAGTCATCACAGCCACCTACAGGAACCAGAGACTCCAAGAGAATCGCTGCTCAGTTGCTAGCCTTTATCCCAGTAGGCCTAAGGATGTCTCACTCACAGTATGAAGCACAGTAGCAAGCTACTACTTAACAGTTAACACAGTATTGTGTGTCAGAACAAACATTATTAGGGATTCTAATATATTGTGTTTATCTAGTAAAATGGTGCATGTTAATTATTTAAACTTAAGTGACTTTTCAAATAGTTGTTATGGCCCATCAATTCTACCCAAACTATCGTCATTATGTTACAGGAATGTTTATTGTGTACAATAATAGGCTGCACAAAACCATATTTCAAAAGTCAATAGAAGTTAGTGAACAATAGTGATAATACTTTTTTTGTAGTATATCCATAGAGATAAACGCGACCAAGCGACTGGACGCAAACAAAAAGCCCACGCACGCTGGCGAGGCATAAAAAATACAAGCGATGCTTGGCTGTAATATTGACGTAAACAAAATGGTAGCCCTCTAGTATTAAACCACACAATTTGCCTTTTTAACTTAAAACTCATAAACATACTGTTTAGGAAGTTACTATAAACTGAAATTTCTTAAAAGCACACTGTAAATATATATGAAAACCGAATTCGAAAGGCTTATATATGTGCAAGCATATTGAAACCTAAATAAACAAGCTGGGATATTACCTTAAGTTCAACCCCTCTTGGACCGCGCCGTGCCGTAGTAGCCACGATAATGTCTTGCTCAACCGAATATCTTTATTGTTCCTGTAATAAACACCACGCACCGAACATCAGGGAACAGGTCAAACAACTATTGCTTTGTCAACAGACTTAACTCGACAAGTGTAACACAACATACATTGATTGTTGCGGTTTAAAGTAATGAGAAGATACTGAAAATGTCTGTAAACACTTGTTATTTCATTAAAATTTACAAATTTCGATGTATTGAATGCAAAGCTTGGGTTTTAGAATTAGAAAAGAAAGGAAATAAAATACGGACTGTCCGGACAGTACTGTACGAGGAATGTGGGGAAAATGTTGCCATGTTTTATTTATAAATTCCCACAATAACGGTGGTGAACTGTTGGGATTCGGTACACAGATTAGACAGATGTATTGGAAATATTAGAATACTGAGAAGAAAATGAATTAAAAAAACTGATGAAATGCGAGTTGGACCACTGGACTAAGAAATGAAGGGTTCTATACCATCCTACTATTAAAACTTATTATTGTACATAGTGTAACTTATTTTTTAATGGTTTTGATGTTATCTAAAACTGTTGAAACTACAAAGTTCATATATACTTTTACCATATTTATGTTTAATGTCTTATTTTCTTAAGTTATTGTTTGTCCATAAATTAATGTTCATAAATATCTCTTTTGTATTTCTTATTTTATACTATTTAAATAATTAACACATTATCTCTTTTGCATTTATTATTTTGTACTGTAAATAATGAACACATTATCGGTTTAACTGAGAAGTAAATACTTAATTTGTTAAAACGTATTTTATATTGTATGCCATTTTCTCTAAATTATATATGTATGCAGACTCTTTATGTACATAATGCATAAAATAACAGATTACAGGACAAAACGGACTTAAAAAGGCGAATTTATCCCTTTGAGGGATCTCTTCCAGTTAACCTTTGTTATTATTATTAATAATATATGTATAACTTGAACCATTTATTTAGAGCAATAACGAATTTGCGATCAATGAGTGATGAAGTATTTCGCGAGTTTCACTGTTTCAGGTATGGTTTTGTAATATCAAGAGTTTTGGGGAGATAAAACTAAACTGTATGCTGGCAATGACGTAAAAAAATTAAGCGTCTATCTAATCCAAAATATTTTTGGAGTAAAAAACTTAGCTTTGAACTTCTAGATAAAAAATCGGAAGTCGTGCTTACATAAAACCATAGCATGAAATAAATTAAATCACGTATTTTTTTTTTATGTAATACAAAAATAAAGCTTTCATAACGTCTGAGTAAAAAAATAAAATAACAAAACGCAAAAATCAATGAAGTGATTTACCATAGACAGTAAAGCATAGACAAAGTTGGTCAGCTGACTTTACTTTTATCATTGGTCTTGTGATAAGTTGTGCTTCTCCGCCATTCTCGGCTCGACTTTTCTATCTTTCCCGTCCCGTGAGTCTTATTTAATTATTTTCCGCTGCATTTTAGCTATTCCTTGGTTTGTTTTAAGTCGTGCTTGTGCTATTCGTTTTGGATATTTAAGTAACAGTCCTGAAATTTGGTAAGCTGTCGCCCGTTCTGCCATTGTCAAATTTACTCCCAAATACTGAGCAGTGATTAGGGGTTGGGAGTTTTGGTGCGTTTCTCATTGATTTTACAATTTTCCACTGTAATGTAAGTTATTTTCTAGCAAGAAAACTGATATAGAGCAAATGTGATACGTTAAAAATGTGAGATGTTATAATTTTTGGTCATCATGTGATCAATCAGAAGTAGTTAACTGATTTACAACCCATTCCAGCTCAGTTCCACCTCATTCTCCTACTCCTATTCGGATGAATAGTGTTGTGTAATATATTGAAATTAAATCACAGCTGAATTGAATGAATTAAATGCCAATTTCTAATTAATACTGAAATTATTTTGTCATGTTTTTCATTAGTGTAAATTTATTTTCTACATATGAAACGTATGCTTTCGTCTTTAAAATGGTATGCGAATAAATTCTTATTAGAACCAGAAAGAACCAAACTCTTAAATGTAGACAAAATTTTATATATAGCTAGCTTTCCGCCCGCGGCTACGCCTGCGATGTTTTTCCGTGAAATAACATATTCTTTTTTAAAAATAAAATGCCTCTAAACTGGTCAGTACTCTCTTTTTTCGATTGCCACAAACCCCATTGAAATTCTTGCAGCCAATCTCTAGGTGTTCAAAAATTATGATTTAAAGTTTTTTATAGTAGAAGATTATAATTAGCAGGATTGGTTATTATTATTATATCTCTTATTCAGAATGATTCTCCTTTTGATTATAAAATGTCAGCAATTATGTAATGAGCTCATTTTCATTCATAAAATAAATGTAGCCCTAAAGTTATTTTTATCTTTTTTTTTATTTCTTTACATAGAATAAAGCAAAGTCTCTATCTGGTCCTGTCTGCCCTCATATCGTCAGCTGCTTATTCTTTCTAAACAATGCAATGGGTTTTGATACGCTTTCCACTGTTGTTTAGAGATATTTTATGGAAGGGTTTTATGTATATTACATTCTCATACCCATGCAAAACGGGCGAGTTGCAAGTCAAATATAATTTGCAAGCAATATTACACCTCATGACTAAAATTTTTAGGTCATGTGATGCTCAAAAAAACCTAAGTTTATTCCATCAGGTGACCAGTGGCCCGTTTCACTAAGCTACAAGCTACAATTTTACAAGTCTAAACCGGCAACATTGGTCAATAATGACCAATGGCAATGGGCATAATGACCAATGTTGCCGGTTTAGACTTGTAAAATTGTAACTTGTAGCTTCGTGAAACGGGCCACTGCAATCCTATTTTGTACCCTTTTCCATAAATAAAAAAATATATAATATATAGGAGGTAATTTTAATTCCCGTATACATTTCCAAAATTGACAGTGACTGATGGTCACCTTATCAGCAGATAAGAGTCATCTGATCTGATAGTTGCTCATTTCAGATGGTTAGCCATTTGATAGACTGGATAGAGTGTAGGATCTCTCAGATTTAATTTACTGGTAAGTTTTATTTTGAACTAGCCTTTACTTGCAACTTTACTATAATTCATTGATTGCTAACCATTCATTGTCCTGGAATAAAAATAATGTTATTGACATCCTTAATTATTAAATTTCATCTAGATCAGTGTTTCTTAACCTGTGATCCACATACCCCTGGGGGCCAGCGAGCATATGTATGGGGGTCCGCAGTTTTATCTATGGACCATTTAACAATCATAAATAAATGCCACCAAAAGTTTTTTTTTTTGTAATTTGTAGTACTAAAATAAATGGTCCGAAATTTATTGCTGCTTTTTTGTTAAGGGGGCCCATAAAATTGTGTTTGATTTCCTAAGGGGTCAGTGGACAAAAATGTTAAGAAACGCTGATCAAGATCAATTTATTAGTTACTGTTATGCCATAAAGAGGTAACAAACAGACAGAGCTATTTACAGATGTATGATATCAGTAAGGAAGGATTGTGTGAATTACTTGGCAACCCTGAAAAATGTGACAATGGCAGAATAAGGAGCAGCATGGTTTTGTTTTTTTAATATTTATTTATTTAGGGGCTTTGATCAGAATTGAACATGTCAGCCCCATTAGAAAACAATACAATTATATACAAAAACACATCAAAAATCCACAACACAAAAAAACTATTTTATCAAACATTTGTACAAACACCTAGCTGCATCGCTAGTTGGTTCAGCTAAAATCATTTGCAATGATCCCACATTGAAGGAATCAAAGCAGTATGGTTATTGAACCCTTTTTCAGGCAGAAGTGTTTTATCAACCACATACATTTATTTAAAATTTGAACTTTACTGTCCACACAACATGATACAATTTGGAATGGACTTATTTAAAATTTTAGTTTCTTGTAGAATGAAACATTATAAAATAGTCTATGTGGCCTACAATGATTTCTGTGGATAATGACCAATGACAATGGGCATAATGACCAATGTTGCCGGTTTAGACTTGTAAAATTGTAACTTGTAGCTTCGTGAAACGGGCCACTGGTGGCCTACTAGCTTAAATATATTATTTTTTACATTTAATTCGTGGTTATACTGCACCACCATGCAGCTTTCAATATCAATGGAGATCTGTCAAAAAGGTTTTATCATTTGGGAATGTTGACCTATTGTTTGTGAACAAGATCCAGGAAAAATTACTATACTATGTTTGAAAAGAAATTTGATAGCTTGTACTTATTGTAAGAGGCTCTTCTATAAAATGTTTTTTTTTTTTATAACTACTCGGTTTAAACATTGTCAATGTTTGAATTTTAGTATCATTCTAAACATCGATAAAGATTTTGGTATATTTGATTGCTTTGCTGACTAAAGTTTTTTTTTTACAGATATAAGAATATAAATTCAAAATGGCGGCCAGGGGCGGTTTGAAGACGATCGCCTACGAGGAGAATGAGGACAAATTCGGCTTCGTGTTCGCCGTGTCCGGCCCCGGTACGTCACTGTTCCTTTACCTACTTAGCTTTGGTACAGTAGCCTCAGATGTAGCTAAACATTTAAGCACCTTGTCACAGTAAAATATGAAGTAGGAAACGCTCGAATTTGTCACTTTACTGACAATGACCAGTGGCCCGTTTCACGATGCTACAAGTTACAATTTTACAAGTCTAAACCGGCAACATTGGTCATTATGCCCATTGTCATTGGTCACTATTGACTAATGTTGCCGGTTTAGACTTGTAAAATTGTAACTTGTAGCTTAGTGAAACGGGCCACAGGTACTCAAAATGTTATTAATACTTCTGAGGCTAACCGTACAGCAGAATACTTATATAAGAGTATTTACGTCACTTCAAGCCGTAACTAGCATTTTTCGCAGGCTAGGCAGACAGAAAAAGCCATTTGTCAGCCAGAGAAAGACGCTAAACTAGGTACACACCTCGAGCAGTCATACAGAAAGCCTCGCATGTTTATCGTCCTCGCCTTCGGCTCGTGCGTCAAGTGCCCACGATTTAGGACATTCTTTATTTTACCGCCTTAGAGTAGTGTATAAAGAATGGCTTCTCACCGTTCCATTCTGAATTCATATAACATAGCCGCTACTGACCCCTGCACCTGTCCTATACATAGACGGAAAATTGACGACTTATAGTATGGCAAGTACACAAACGGCTCCTTAGAATCCTTAGATAAACTATACAGTTCATCAGCTAATGTAATAAATGTTAATTTTAAAAACTCGTACTAAGGGTTTTGATTCAAATGCCTGCGCTGCGCTATCTTCATTTGATTGCCTCGCCGTCAATGTTCCTAATTGTCTTTTAAGCACCAAAATAGTTAGTTTATCTTTTAGGAAAGGTCCAGAACGGTTTAATAAGTTTCCGGTCATCTCTGATTCTTGACTTATTTCTTATAGTTTTAAATGTGTAATTTTCATCAAATCTATCAGTCCATTTTGATTAATTGTACCAAAACATTGTACAACATTTTTCGCCCCCCCTCCCCCCTTGCACAAGGGCCAGGCAGGCAGGCTGGCGACGCCCACGCAAGAGGCAGGCATTCCTTAACTATTTTAAAACCACGTCAAATTAGACAAGTCGCCATTCAGACGCCTAACTTTATTTTCTAAGTAACGTAGTTGAACCTTATGCGGATATATCCGTCTTTGGTGTTGAACTCTCAGCGTGGATATATCCGTCTTTGGTGTTAAACTCTTAGCGCGGATATATCCGTCTTTGGTGTTGAACTCTTAGCGCGCATATATCCGTCTTTGGTGTTGAACTCATAGTGCGGATATATCCGTCTTTGGTGTTGAACTCTTAGCGCGCATATATCCGTCTTTGGTGTTGAACTCATAGTGCGGATATATCCGTCTTTGGTGTTGAACTCATAGTGCGGATATATCCGTCTTTGGTGTTGAACTCTCAGCGCGGATATATCCGTCTTTTGGTGTTGAACTCTTAGCGCGGATATATCCGTCGTTTGGTGTTGAACTCTTAGCGCGGATATATCCGTCTTTTGGTGTTGAACTCTTAGCGCGGATATATCCGTCTTTTGGTGTTGAACTCATAATGCGGATATATTCGTCTTTGGGGTTGAACTCATAGTGCGCATATATCCGTCTTTGGCGGTGTTGGCGATAGATTCGGAATAACGTAGGCGACACGGTTTTAGATGAAAGACTGCGTATATTAAATAGAAAATGGAACAACATTGGGTTCAGATTAAGTAAACGGAGCGACTGATCGGCTGCTCGCTCGGTGGCGAAATGAAGTGAGACGCGGCGCTTTAAAAGACTTAGTTTTTGAACTGTATTGTCGTGTTGCCGGCAGTGGTGACGGCGGAGAAGATGTCCGGCTCGGCTATGTACGAGCTGGTGCGCGTGGGCTACAACGAGCTCGTCGGCGAGATCATCCGGCTCGAGGGAGACATGGCCACCATCCAGGTAACACCGCACACCGCACAGAATAAATAAAAGTACTAACACACAGAAACCTCACTTTTGCAAATTTGCAAACAAATTCCAACTTTATTGGCCCGCATAAAAAGTTCGTATTACTTTATGCACATTCGCCAGGCGGCTCGCGTCAAAGGGCCCGCGCCGCTCGCGTGCGTTCTCTCCCCGCAACACCCTTGCTATACGTTAGCTTACGAGTAAACTTAGAAGTGCTACATTTTAAATATTTGAGACATTTTTGTATGAAAAACTCTACAACTATGTCTAATGGGCACAATGACTAAAATTTGTCTGTTATCAAAATTTAAAGAATTGTATCGGTCTACTATCACTATTTGTTGAAAAATCGCGAATAAAAAACGATGCAACGTAAGCCCCGCCAAAAACCCTCCTTACAACAGAATGAAAAAATATCAATGCATTTTGCTGGAGTTCATCTCTAGGGAATTCCGTAAGAGTGTACTGCGTTTCGTGCGGTAAGTGAAAGTTCCAGAAACCCACGGGGGCAAAGGGACCTCTACAGCGACGATGAATCCGCTATTTTTTCGGGGTCGCTGCTCTCTATTCGTATTAGAGGCGGCGATCACTCGCCATCGGGCGCCCCGCCTGCCCGTGTTTTCCCCTTTTCCGCAAAATGTACACAATACGGTATTCTAATGACTTTTTTTATTTCCAAAATCGATAGAGTTGGTTAAAAGAAGAAAAACTGTGTTTTTAGTTTTCGTCTACAGTCATTATTTTTCGAAATATCACGAGTAATAAAATGACAACGGGTGTGGGTCGCGAAAACGCTCTATCGCGCTGCATACAGGACCAGTGACGTCACTATAGTGATTTTGTATGGAGCCAACACTGAATCGTGTTTATTTTAATACTGTAAGCTTTTAACTAATTACTCGCATACTAAAATTTTCTAAATTTTTAATTTGGATTCGAATGACATATTTCGAAAAAAAAATTCTCTTCATCATCTTTGTAACTTTGTATCACTGTAACTTCTAAAATATCAGATTTTTTATCTACTCCCAAAGAAGTAGTATTACATACAACAATTTTGCACTTTTATGCCATTAAGATTTTTGAGTGGAATACCATATTGCTAGCGCTGTCGTGGCCCGCCAGGTGTACGAGGAGACGTCGGGCGTGACTGTGGGCGACCCGGTGCTGCGCACGGGCAAGCCGCTGTCGGTGGAGCTGGGCCCCGGCATCCTCGGGTCCATCTTCGACGGCATCCAGCGCCCGCTCAAGGACATCAACGAGATGACCCAGTCTATCTACATCCCCAAGGGCGTCAACGTGCCCTGCCTGGCCCGCGAGGTCTCCTGGGAGTTCAACCCGCTCAACGTCAAGGTCAGGCTTTCAGTTATTCATGGACGTTCGGTGAATGGTCGGTTTTGCTTCATTTTTAAACCCGCTACACACCACAACGATTATCGCAAAGATTTATCTGCCCGGGTCGGTTTGCGCAGAATTATGGAACGTGTGTATGACAATAATCTGCGACAATTTGTCATACACACGTTCGATAAATGTGTGCAAATCGATCTGCGCAGATAAACGGCTACTGCGATGATCGTCGCGGTGTGTAGCGGGCATTACCGGTAACCGAGTGAAACTGACGACTCCGTGTGCTCGGCAGGTGGGCTCGCACATAACGGGCGGCGACCTGTACGGCATCGTGCACGAGAACACGCTGGTCAAGCACCGCATGCTCATCCCGCCCAAGGCCAAGGGCACCATCACCTACATCGCGCCCGCCGGCAACTACAGCGTCACCGTGAGTATACCTACCGGGCACGATGTCCTTAGGTCTAAATGTCCAAAACACGAAATGCTGTGGAAGTCGATGTGTCCAAGGAACGAGTCCAAGAAGTTCCAGGAGTCGATATGTCCAAAGAATAAAATGTCTAAGAAGTTGTAGTCGTAGGATCAAAGTGTCTGAGTAGTCAAAATGTCCAAGGAACATAATGAGAAAAAAAAATTGAGAACAAAGTACGAAAAAAAATACAGTAGGTAATATCCTATGGACCCCAAACTAGGCTGAGCCTGTATCTTGGGACCCAGTGAGGCTTTTCGTGATACTTTCCTGCGGTCACAATAAATTAATGTGGTAAAACTGCTTTCTGAATACATACGGTTTAACATGACGTGCATACGGACGTAAATTAAAAAATTCTGACAAAGATTACTTGAAGGAATGTTTTACTTTGAAACTTAATTATTTTGATATTGTGACATCAAACGAGTCATTTTGATATTTTTATAATATCCAGACATTTGACATTTAGTCATATTGACATAAAATTTTGTCATTTCGTCATATTGGTCATATTTCGTCATTTCAACACTCGGTAATATTGACCCTTAAGGCCCTTGCTCAAGTTAGTAGTACCTTGACATTTCTCTCATTGACACTATTGTCATTAAAACCTTTTTACGTTTAGTCATAACGACAAGAATATTTTACCACATAGGCACTGTGCTCCCAGGAAACCCAACCCTCGTGTGGTATTACCCGACGGCTCCAGAACAGGTCACGTTTGCAATTGTCTTAATCGCAATTCCCTCAGGATGTCGTGCTGGAGACGGAGTTCGACGGCGAGAAGAACTCGTACAGCATGCTGCAGGTGTGGCCCGTGCGCCAGCCGCGGCCCTGCGCAGAGAAGCTGCCCGCCAACCACCCGCTGCTCACCGGCCAGCGGGTGCTCGACTCGCTGTTCCCGTCAGTACCCAACCCTGTCCATCAGCTTTACACACTGTCCATCAGATCCAACAGCATCTACCCGCAGCTAGGATCCCCAGCATCCAGCCTCGTCGCTTTGCTGATAATAGTCTGCCCGCTGATCGCTGAGGCATCACGGCATATAAAAAGTATATGAATTTGACGAAGACTTGTACCCTGAGGTATCAAAAATTAAAATTAGTTTAATACACATTATTAGCTGCTCTATCAGCCCTCATAGTTTTGTTGTTGGTTTTAGGAAAATAATTGAAGATTTTTATTGATTTTATTTAAATAATAGAGAGAGACAAAAGAATATCTTTGGACAATTCACATCAATAAAGCTCTATTGTACCCTAAACTAAACTTGTAATATGGGTACTAAATAAATAAATAAATAAATATCTTAGGACAATTAACACCAATTGACTTAGTCCCAAAGTAAGCAACTAAAGCTGCTTGTGTTATGGGTAATAGACAACGGATATACATACTTATATAGATAAATATATACTTAAATACATATAACATCCACGACTCGGGCACAAACATTCGTATTCATCATACAAACATTTGCCCCTCCCGGGAATCGAACCCGGTACCTCAAGCTTCATGGTCAGGGTCACTAACCACTAGGCTATCTGGTCGTCAACAAACATCTGGTGGTGGTAAACAATGAATAAACTTTAATATATCCAAACACTCCCAGGAATCAAACCCGTAACCTCTAACAGACTATCCCTCCGTCGAATAAAATGCACCGTTGCCAGTTCAGTCACATAAAAGACTTCTTTCAGTCTTCAAGCATGCTAATGAGCTTGTCCCCGCAGGTGCGTCCAGGGCGGCACCACCGCTATCCCCGGAGCCTTCGGTTGCGGCAAGACTGTCATCTCACAGGCGCTATCCAAGTACTCCAACTCCGACGTCATCGTGTACGTCGGCTGCGGCGAGCGCGGTACGTACCGCACACCATACACGGCCGTGCTCACGGAATGGCGGCTACAAACACGCTCAAATGTCACGCTGTTGTGAATAATACCTCAGCTACGTTCACCATGGCAGCAGGGAAATGAGCATGACCATTGTTATAAACGTACTCGCGTTGCCCACGGCCCTATAAAATGCCTGTGGATGAGGGAGTAAGAAGTAGCGTGTGCTAGCAACGAGAATGTCCAAATTATCCAACGATTTTCGTACAGGCTGGACTCGCGTACTATGGTGGTTTGCCGAATTGAAATTCTGTTGTTAAACTTCGCCTTCTCCGAATAGTCTGCCTTTCTTTCACGACGGTATGCGAATATCTCATAAGCATGGCGCAATTCGTTCAGGTAACGAGATGTCTGAAGTACTGCGGGACTTCCCCGAGCTGACCGTGGAGATCGAGGGCGTGACGGAGTCCATCATGAAGCGCACGGCGCTGGTCGCCAACACGTCCAACATGCCCGTGGCTGCCCGAGAGGCCTCCATCTATACCGGTGAGTTGTTGCTACGTACTCATTTATAACTGGCTCACAGTTGACCATGGAAATGTGACAAATTCATCCTGAAACTGATCAACTTCATTGTGAAATTTTAACCAAGTCCATCATAATACTGTGGTTATGTCCATAGTTACATTTTGATCAAATTCATCTTTAAATTGTGACTGAATCTGTTATGAAACGTTTACTAAAGCCACTTTTAAATTGTAACTGGATCCATCATGGAATCTTGATCAAATTCATCGTCAAGTAGCTGAATCTATCGTAAAGCCGACCTATTTGGTTACATTATCACATCTGTATTAATATTTTTATATTGTGGTAGCCTTATGCCTAGCAATGGTACTTTGAAGTACCGTTGTACTATTGGGACTATTTTCCGTGTGGTTTTCAATAGAGAGTATTTGTCTCGTCTTGTTGAAGGACTGGAAAGGACGATTTGCACCGTAAAACGTCTGCCCTATAAACACTTAATCGACCCACGCTTGTCCCTCAGGCATCACGCTGTCCGAGTACTTCCGTGACATGGGCTACAACGTGTCCATGATGGCCGACTCCACCTCCCGTTGGGCCGAGGCGCTTCGTGAGATCTCGGGTCGCCTGGCCGAGATGCCGGCCGACTCCGGCTACCCGGCCTACCTCGGTGCCCGTCTGGCCTCCTTCTACGAGCGCGCCGGACGCGTCAAGTGCCTCGGCAACCCGGACAGGGAAGGTGAGTCGGCATGTACACCATAGGTACGATACAAACTCACGTTCCGCTGGGCTATGCGCGAAATTTTGGGCCTTTTAGCCGAGATACCGGTCGATTATCTCGACCTAAAATATCTACTCGGGGTATCAGCTGGACTCCCATCAGGGCACGGAATGATCAAACGTATCCATTTCTTGCTGCGTTTTATCCAGCAAGGGTGACCGAACTACGTTCCATATCGAAAGTTCAATATATCCCTATAAGTCTCACTACTGAAATACGTCTCAACAAATATTCTCCAACGATTCAACCGTGATTCTAGATGATACGAAGATGAACAATAGACGTTGGAATGTGCTGGGACTGTAATGTCGACAGTGAATGTTGGAAAGTTCATTTAACTTGTTCGTTCCTACTAACATTAGATGGATGGAAGGAATGGAAGTTTATTTAGATAAATAAATACGACAATAAATCGCCTTAATGTAATTGCTACTTTGAGTACTGTTGCGGAACAGTGCAAAGAACGCGGTAGTTGGTCGCATTTGGCGGTGTTTCGAATCGATCTACATCGCTCAAATCGCTCTTTCGTTTTTGGACCGAATCACACTCAAAAGACTACCGTAACGTCATTGACGACGTTATGGATTTGGCTCACATCGCTAACACTGTCAACCGTAAACAATTTGAACGTAAACGTTCACAGTGCTGAGCAGTAAACGTTTACTGGGCAGCGTTAGTTAAAGCCGAACCCATGACGTTACGGTAGTCTCGAGAGCGCGATCAAGTCCGAAAACGTGAACGATGTCAGCGATCTAGAGCGATTCGGAACACGGCCAAGTATCGCGACCGATGCGAAGACGACGTTCGGAGACCGAAGTAGTTCTAAACACGTTCGGCGACCGCATCAGGTGACCGAAGTAGCGTGATTGCCGTTCAACCTCGAGTCAGTGTTAGCTAACCGTCCGCTCCGCGCGCAGGCTCGGTGTCCATCGTTGGCGCCGTGTCCCCGCCGGGCGGTGACTTCTCGGACCCGGTGACGGCCGCCACGCTCGGCATCGTGCAGGTGTTCTGGGGGCTGGACAAGAAGCTCGCGCAGCGCAAGCACTTCCCCTCTATCAACTGGCTCATCTCCTACAGGTATACCTCGATAACTACTCCACGTCCTGGCGCCAATACGATTGAAAATGCAAATGAGACGTTCATTTTTGCAAGCCGGTCTCCTCGCCTAGGAAAATTTAAGGTTTAGCTGAGAAGAAGTGCCGCAAGAAACTCAGCAGTTTATCTTTTTTCTTCTCTTTTAAAAATTAAAGTTACAGAGGGATGTTCATGAGAAAAATAGATAACGATAAATAGCACTACAAGTTTTAAGCATGTTGAATTGAATGGCACTTATTAAGATTGACCAGATAATGTTTAGAGTCCTCAGGTCAAATAAATTTGATAGGAATGTATATGGTTCCTGAAGTAATAATAATCAAATACTTAATTTAAATAAAATAAAGATGTATGTGGTAAACGCGTTGTGTTGCCGTCACAGTCATCATGGGCAGTCTTGTGATTATAAAGTTTGAATAATGACTTCTTGGTGTCATAGTGACGGTTTTGTATCATTGAGTTGTCAGTGAGTCATTGATTTGTGGAAAAGAAGAGACATTGTTTTAACATACCCTTAACTTAAATTCCGAAAATGCCTTAACAACCGTATGGATTCCGTTTCGTTAAATTCCATTTGAATTATTACTGTTAATGATGTCATAGAGTTGTTAATCTCTTTGCAGCAAGTACATGCGCGCTCTCGATGACTTCTATGAGAAGAACTACCAAGACTTCGTGCCCCTCAGGACTAAGGTACAAACCACAAATGCTAATTGACTCTACATTGCCATAAATTACATACAATATCTGCCAGCACTTAATGCAAGAGGCCGTCCTTTATTTATTAATATCACAAATATCTTTAGTAGTTTACACTGCATTTTTTGCTCGTGTTAGCAACAATTTTGCTCACTTCATCGAATTATGAATCAAAATCTACGGAAGATCCGCTGGCTGCTAATTTCTTTTTGCTAAAATGTTTCTGTTTCAACAATAACAAAATGCAAAATGCAGATAAATATGAAATCATACCTCATGCGGCTGCCTCATAAAGCGTCCGTTCTAGGCGATGTCATATTCACTTCTACCAGACACCTTTTAGTCAAATCATAATATCTTTATTCAGAGTATGGGCTCACAGGAAGCATTTATGACTGTCAAAAATGATGCCCGCCTCGCTAAGGTCGCTTCAACATCTACTAACCAAGCTAATCCCCAGGTCAAGGAGATCCTGCAAGAAGAGGAGGACCTGTCGGAAATCGTGCAGCTGGTCGGCAAGGCCTCGCTCGCCGAGACCGACAAGATCACGCTCGAGGTGGCCAAGCTCCTCAAGGATGACTTCCTGCAACAGAACAGGTCCGTTGGGGGGGAGGGGGGGGCAGTCCTTGCTATGGCTAAGGATACGTTAGGTCTTTTTTCTAGTTCAAAAAATACTGTACAGGACTCTAAATGTAGGACAAATGAGGAATGATGGTCAATACGATGGCTGATCGGATCATCTGATCTGATGATAGTGGATCATTAATTTCCGTCATTCTTAAAATACCATATTTTCAAAATACCTGGTTCACAAAATACCAGATTCTTAACGTATCATTCTAAAAAACTAGGTTACCAATAATTGTAGATCACAAAATTCGAAGACGCTGCAGCTGGTAGCTAGATTGTTTTGGCAAATCTGGTATTATTAGAATCTGGTGGTTTGAAAATCTGATGTTTGGGAATGAAGTTTCAAAGGAGTAAGAGTCAGACTGAGGAGATGGCAAGATGACGACGACCCGAACGTGTTGCATCGGTATCGGTAGGAGCGTGCGCTCAACTACAGAGAGGAGTGGCGGACAGAGCCAGCGGTAGACTACAAAGGCTAGGGAAATAAATAAATGTTGACGATGTTGCGTTGCAGCTACTCGGCATACGATCGCTTCTGCCCGTTCTACAAGACCGTGGGCATGCTGAAGAACATGATCTCGTTCTACGACATGTCGCGGCACGCGGTGGAGGCCACGGCGCAGTCCGACAACAAGGTCACGTGGAACGTCATCCGCGACGCCATGGGCCCCGTGCTGTACCAGCTCTCCTCCATGAAGTTCAAGGTACGCGCAGCCACGCGCCGCTCGTGCCCCGTATGTGGTGCACGCCGTTGGCCCCGACCCACGCGGGGAGCGATTCTATTTTGTCCTCTAATAACTCTCTCCCATCTGTTGCAATTTTGATACATGATCTGATTCACCTTTTTAACGCCACGTCAAATACGATAATTCTTTTTTTAAACATTATTTTTTGTTGACTGTACCTTAAACTTTCTTCATAATGCATAAAGACCGAGCTACGCCGGTTGCGTACATGTTGCGTTTGCAACACGACTCCAGCTAGCTTCGTAGAGCTGCGTTACGGATCCGTAACGCAGCCCTAGGAGCTGAATACGCATCCGGTGTATCTCGGCCGTTAATCTCATGCCAATCTGGTATAGATAACGCAACGAGAATTGAGATCATGCACATTCTGCATGTGATGTGTGTACCAGAAAATTTCGTTCGAATTTAAAAAAAAAAATGTTTTGTTTTGTATGGCGCTGTGTTTTAAATAAATCGGTCTACACACTAGGATATATCCGTTGTAAAGGTTAAAAGTTATGTTTAAACACTTTAGTAATACTGTTAAATGTGTTTTCAGGACCCCGTGAAAGACGGCGAGGCTAAGATCAAAGCTGACTTCGACCAGATCCTGGAAGACATGGCGGCCGCCTTCCGCAACCTCGAAGACTAAGCGCGCGCCACTCCGCAAGATGGCCGCCGCTCGGCCTTTGTTAATACGTTTCTAGACCTAATTTATATCTATGTAGAGAGTGCATAGGTTGTTTAAGTAACTTGTATTACTCGTGTTCTAAAGGTTTACACTCCGCTTGTAAATATATCCGGTAAATCTATTTTGGCGCGCGTATCGCGCCATACAGTTGATTAGTTGTTACTGTACTAATAAAATATACTATTTATATACATTAACGATGAATTATTTTGCCCATTGATATTTTTGTGTGTCGCAATCAATGTATCGAGTACCCTCTTGCATTCCACGTTATTTAGGTTTTAATCGGAAATTTGCTTCTCTTACCGATGTGTCATAGCCGCGCTGTGGCAGCGTGTTTCAGTATTAAGTTCTCGGCTGCACGATCCGGGTCGTGACGGAGTCGTGACGGATTCGTGTCGCTTTCCAGTCGTGTACAAATCAAATAGTTGCTCGAGAAGTTTCCTTGTTCAGGCTCTGTGACGTTAAGTGTTGAGAGGAAGATTATGATAATAATAAATATATTAAATTTATATCAGTGTATTTATTGAATAGGTGTCCTAGTAGACGTTTAGATAACCTCCGCCCTAGATGATCTAGTACACTCCCTATCAGGGTCTAACCCTACGGTCTAACCGCATTTATCGACGCGGAATCGGCTTAAGTCGGTCAAAAAAGCTTTTCCGCGAAACTAAGAGCGAAATAGATGCCTAGGCTCAGCTGCCGAACAAAGTCCTGTTCGCTGGATGTGGTTGGATTCCGTCGTGAGTGTAAGTACATTAGTAAAGTCTGCTGCTAAAGTGACTGCTTCACCATTTTGAAACTTATCCCTTTGTAAAATGGTCAAGCAATGTCTTGGTCGACTACATGTGCAGATGTACCTACAGGTTTTTTGGAGGGTTAATTTCTATCTAAGTACACAAGGCGATTATTCTGAGAACTGGCCTTTAATGCAAGACGTCGGGAGAACTAGACTTCATCCTAAATGTTAATTTCAACTGGGAGACGCTTACTGCTGGGCATAGGCCTTCCCCAAGGATTCCACGTCGCCTTGGCTGTTCGCGTTGCTCGTATCCATCGGTGTTCCGCGTTCCTTATCAACCTCCCTTCTGTCTTGTTAGCACAAGCCACTTCGCCATTAATTAAGAAGACATCTTTGACATTTGCTAGAAAAGTGAAACGTGTCAGCGTTCTTCGTTGGCTCTAGTTTCGATATCTTTACTGGGAAATTAAAAATAATAGAAAATGAAGCCGTTAGGCGACGAGCCGTGCATGAGCGACCTGACTTTGCTCGTCAGCGTCGAGGACCTCATAAACATGGCCATGGGGCCGCAGGATGTGAGTATACCGTTTTTTTTGATAATGAACTCGTTTATATGAGCGAATGGACGATAGTGCTAGTATCTAAGTGAGGGAGTATAATATACGGAATAAACCTACAATGATTACCTAATTTCAAAGGTGGCAAGCCCGCCGCTAGCTATTTGAACGCCCGTGTGCAATACCGATTATGCCGCCCCTGTTTATCTACGACTACCCATGCTGAGCTTGTCAGGAAGGCTGTTTATTGTCTTATCAGGGTGTGATAAAAAAAAGAATTGTCGCCCCTCTGGATGTGCCGCCCGCGTACGGTGCACGCCTGAAAGGTAGATATAGCAAAGTATAGATCGGGGATCGGGTTTTAGCGTAATTAATTATTTTACAAACATTCCAAAATAGTAGGTAATGGTTTCTAACGAAATAGCATTTTAAGAAACGAATAATCGTTCTGCGAAGTCTGTCGGTGAAATAAAAGGTTCCCGTAGAAACCGCGATAGCAGTCGGCAATTGATCCCTAACGGATTTGAAGGTTTCTATCAACATAGGTAAAAAAATCTTTGGTTATTTATTAACGCAGTCGGGTTTTTTTAGGGAAACGTGGTCGACTTCAAAGTAGTCCAGACGATCCTGCACATCTTGGCGCGCCAGATGCGTCTCCTGGAGCAGAAGGTGGTGTTCGAGGTGGGGGAGTTGCCCGTGTCCGCTGCCGCCAAAAAGAAAGGCGACACTTCCACTTCTCAGTCCACTTCCGATGATTCGAAGAGGGCCGGGCGCGGCAAGAAACGGGATATTGGCTACATAAGTGAGGAACCAGAGGGGAAGGTAGGGTATAACAGGTCTCTATAGATAGAATATGGAGGGCCAGCCGTGCTGGTGGTTTAATTAACCCTGGTATTTTACAGGGAAGGAGATCTAGTGTAGACAGGGGCAAAAGTTCTGACAGAGGCAGAGACCAAGACCCGGACAGAGGTCAAGCCACGGGCAAAGGTCAAGGCGGAGGAAAGGGTCAAGCAGGTGGGAAAGGTCAAGATGGAGGGAAAGGACAAGGGGGTGGCAAAGATCAAGGGGGAGGCAAAGATCAATGGGGAGGAAAAGGACAAGATGGAGGAAGAGGTCAAGATGCAGGTAGAGGTCAAGATGGAGGAAGAGGTCAAGATGGAGGCAGAGGTCAAGATGGAGGCAGAGGTCAAGATGGAGGCAGAGGTCAAGATGGAGGCAGAGGTCAAGATGGAGGCAGAGGTCAAGATGGAGGCAGAGATCAAGATGAAGGCAGAGGTCAAGATGGAGGCAGAGGTCAAGATGGAGGTAGAGGTCAAGTCGGGGGCAAAGGTCAAGAAGGAAGTAAAAGTCCAGGGGGTGGCAAAGGCCAAGATGAAGCTAAGGATCAAGTAGCAGGCAAAGGTCAAGATGGAGGTATAGGTCAAGATGGAAGAAGAGGTCAAGATGCAGGCGGAGGTCAAGATGGAGGAAGAGGTCAAGATGGAGGAAGAGGTCAAGTTGGAGGAAGAGGTCAAGATGCAGGCAGAGGTCAAGATGGAGGAAGAGGTCAAGAGGGAGGCAAAGGTCTAGAAGCAGGCAAACGTGTAGATGGAGGCAAAGGTCAAGAAGGAGGCAAAGGTCAAGAAAGTGGCAAAAGTGAAGATGGAGGCAAAGGTCAAGATAAAGGCAAAAGTAGAGATATGGACAAAGATACTGAGGTAAGCACAATAAAATTCAAAGAGATCTACGTGACGTCGGTAGGTTGCTCGAAGTAGGCTCGAGGTCGATATCGGCTGAAATTAACACTCATTGAATTATAGGTTACACTAGGTCAGCACATTAGAACAATGGTCGTAGCCCTCGCGTGTCCACCAAATAGAACGCCTTCCGCAAGTAAAAGCGAGATAGCTTAGAACCTAGTGAGATAGATGCTGAAACTGCAGTTGTGTGGAACATAGTGATGGTTTAAAATACTCAGTCTATTAAGTAGGTACACAGGTATATCGTTGGAGTTCTGCCTGGCTATACTTAACAATTTGGTACTATATTAATCTCAGTACCTAGGTACCTCAGTATATCAGTCTCAGGTTAAAAATGTAGTACTAAACTACGAAATGAAATATGAGATCAAAACTTGGGGTTTACAAATGACATTATAAAGCCTTGCTCTATCTTGTCCTACAGATCTATCAGGTGACAAGTTTCACACCTCTTCATATTGTTCATGATCTGACCATAACATTGACTAGGTGTCTGATTTTTGAAGGTCACCAGGTGACTAAAACTCACAAAAAATAGCCGTTTTTCATAGACATTCGGCTATTTTAGTGAGCTTTAGTCAGCATTTTTTATGAATTAAAACTTTCGATTTCAAAGGCTATTTCACGAGATGGGCAAAAGGGAGGGAAGAAAGGACAGGACATGGGAGAGGGCACTGGCAAGTCGGGGACCGGCACGGGGAAGGTACAGGTACAACAAACAAAATATATTTTGTAACTATTTGTAGCAACTGATGTAGAGTACATACTCCCATTTTCTTAAGAGTAGTGTGAACCGAGCCCGAAAAAGCGCTCACCATACAAACGGCGATAACGTTTTCCACCCTCTAAACCTTAGCCTATGGTAATGATTTTTTAGTAAATATGTTGTCATTATGCCTTGGAACTGGGTTTGTATGTTTTGATTTATTAAATCTTCTTCATAGATTTGACAATACATATTTGAATTTTAGGAGTTTCTTACAAAAAAAAGCGTTAATATTTTTGATACTTTTAAGAATATTTAAAAAATCAAAACATACAAATTTAGTTCTAGGGCATAATGACAACATACAAAAAATCATGGCTATAGGTTAAGGTTTAGAGGGTGGACAACGTAATCGTCGTTTGTATGGAGAGCTCTGGGTTCACACTCCTCTTAATAGCTATCGACAAACGTGTGATAACTCGTGGCACGTTTGAGGGATTTGATATCGATAAAAATGATATCGATATTTTATACAGATGTACCCAACGAAAATCCTCTAAATAAAGATTGCCGTCTAGCTGAAAATCTCACTATGGTATCGTGTCTTTTTATACTATTAGATTAGAAATCCTCTACTAATCTACTAGTATAAAGAGGCACGATATCATAGTGGGTATTTTCAGCTGGACGGCAATTTTTTTTACAAAACCCTTTCAAAATAAAAATAATAACACTTTTTCATTTAAAATGCTATGTAATGACAACACAAAGAAAAATTAGGGTAATGGCAGGACTTGAACCTGCAACATCAGCATTCCGTGCCTTGCGTTTGCCAGTTTCGCCATATTACCGCTTAGCGCAACGCAAGGCACGGAATGATGATGTTGCAGGTTCAAGTCCTGCCATTACCCTATTTTTTCTGCGTGTTGTCATTACATAGCATTTTAATTTAATAATTTGAATTAAAATTTACTTTTTCATTTGTTTCTTTGATTTTGTTTAAAAATGTAGAGAGAACGAATAATATTTATTATTAGAATAACATCTTGATTTTGACAGTGAAGCTGAATTTATCCCTCCTTTCAGTCTAACCAGCGTTTAAAGAAAAGGACCCATAGAGAGATACATTTTCTTGAGTGATCATGTTAGGGTTTATTGTCTATTCAGAAGGGTCATGTGGATTAGCCTCTACTCTACAACCCTGAGGGTTCCACCGCATGATATATTAAAACCTTTCCTAATATGATTACATACATTTACCTAAACATTTTCTGATATGTAACGCGTGCCTGTTATTTTTCAGACTACCATGGGCATAAAAGGTTTGTATTCGTTTGCGAGTTAGGTATCAATGAAGTATTACCCTTGCTTTTTGGTGACATTTATTACCGATTGTTTTTAAAATAGAGATCAGAGGGCAAGACAAGGAGAAGGTGTTGGTCGGTAAGTAAATAACACTTAATAATTGTTTATTGTACCTACATAGGTACAGTAGGGGAAATATATTCACGTACCACCTTAGAACCCTATCGCAATGACGCGACGCGTTGAACGCCAGGCTATGTCATACAAATGTCATGCGTATGTCTCTTCGACTGGGTTCTACGGTGGTACGTGTTTCAATTTCCTTGACTGTACATTTTGCAGCTTTACTTGGTAAATCTATTTTTTACATCTTCCTTTTCACATTTTACTTTTTGCCCTTTACTTTTTAGTTTAATATTAAGTAAAATCAACCAAGAAAGTGCTTAACTAATTTTTGATCGTATTACGTGGGGATAAGGTTTAAAAGTGGCTAAGCAAATACTTGGTCAACTATAATTAACTAAGTACTCAGAATATCAAGAATTGTTGTCTTTTTAGGGTATGATAGTCTAGACGAGGAACCCTCCTCTGTAGTTTCGCCATGTCCGTCCGTCCGTCCGCAGCTTAGCTCAGAGACTAAAATTTTAGTACTACTTTTCACGCCGATTGATCAAAAGATTTGGCCAAAAGGCCAAAACTAGCTTCATGTTATATACTCGTAGGTATATTTAGTTGCAGTAGAGCCACATTGTAGCTATAGCTGGCTGCAAAATGGGTTGGCTCAACTGGTGTAGTACCACACTCACAAAATACCAGTCTGAAGTAGCTTGCTACTGCATTTCGTACTGTGAGTGATCCGGAGGTGAGGGAGGAGTCAAAAAAGACCGGCAATGGACCAGCGAGTCTCTTATTGTCGCTGGTTTGTATGAGCGGCGGTGATCACTTCCTATTAGGTGACCCGCTAGCTGCATGTGGTTTGTCTTTCTATTTTCATAAAAAAGTGTTGCCGTTTTAATGTTTCAGTTGAAAAAGGTCCTACGACGCGTGGAGCCGGTATGTTTACATACGTCATTTTAGTATTACGTATTAAATAATAGTTTTACATGCATTATTTAGGCAATGGTTTGCGGTAGTTCAAATTAGAAACAAATTTGAACGAATAACTACAATTTTGATAAATTTTTTCAAAAAAAAATTACACCTTGTTGAGATTCTTGCTTTATCCTTCTCGTACAGGAGTGCGATTTTTGAAACTCACCGGGTGACTAAAGTTCACCAAAATGGCCGTTTTCATAGAGATTCGGCCATTTTGGTGAGCTTTAGTCACCGGTTTTTTCCGAATCGGTGGTAAATTTTCTGTAAGCTTAATCTGAATAAAGATGTTTTGACTTTAACTTAGAATATAATATAGCTGTATGGCAGTAATGGTTTCTCAGTAGCGGCCCTAATATAACTGCCCAAGTTAAATTTATCCATCCGTGCGATCATGTTTAATTCGTGTCAAATAATAATTCCGAATATCTCGTAAACGTGATGAGAACGTCAAAAAAAAATCTTTTGTTCGTTCGTTGAAAAACTTTCTAAGATTTCTACAAAAAATAAGGATTTATTTCGTCTTCATGGGTATCTTTTTTTTTGAGTGATCCATAACGTTACGTTAGTCCATCTATGAATGTACCATTATTATGGGCTTATTTAACTTAATTACACATAAATACAAGGTAAATTAAGATTGTTCAGGACAGACAGTGTTAATCGTGATATTCGGGACAGACATAGTGTATAGTGATTTATATAGTGACAGTACATAGTTAATTTATAGATATTTTGTATCGCAACAGACAGTAGGAACATTACGTACATAATAGTTCATAGTTTACAGTACCTACTTTTGTAGTTCATAGAATACGTAGGTAATGTTTCCCGATGTAAAAACAACTATGTACCGATTCGTACAGTTTTAAACAGAATTGTATTTTTGCTTTTATTATTTAAATAAAGGCTTTCCAAGTGAGCGGGGCCAGAACATTCGAGACTTAGGGGCGTGGCCGGAATGTTCTAGAATATGTGCTTAACCTTTTGATCGAATATTCTAGAATAAAATAGTGGGGATAGATTCTGGTATAAAAGCCGCGCAGGTAGCACGCTGCGTCATTCCAGTTCGGCATTCCAGTTTAGCATTCCAGTTCAGTTCCGAAGAACAAACAAATAAGAAAGAAGAAACAGTAAACTAAAGGAAAACAGTAAGAAAGGAAGCAACAGTGAATAGTAGTGAAACAGTACCCGCTCACAAGGAAAAAGTTGGTGTTTGACGACAACCCAGTGAATAGCATTCTGGTGTAACCGTCCGGAATAAAGATAATGATTATTTTCAGTGTCATTACAGGCAATTCATTAATTTCGGTTATACTAAGTTAATAAGCTAATAATGTTAATAGACTCTAATGTCATTTCATTACAAGTAATTAATTAAATAATACCAATTAATAATCATTATAATACGTTGAAATCATTTTAATAAAGTTTAGTAAAAGTTTTTTTTAACGCAATTGAAATAATACTTTTATTTCATTTAATGTGGTTGCTTCTTTTAAAAGAAAATGTAAAAAGGATAAAAACAATAGACACACCTAAAACTTGACGTAAAGAAAATGAAAAAAAAAAAGCTATAAAAAGGTTTTTTTTTTGTGAAAACTGTACCATAATAACTGTACCATGCATGGCATGGTTTAAAAGGAATAAACGGCTGAAGGTACGATGTGGACAGATGGAATGGATAGTGATTTTCTTTACAACCTACTATGAAAAGAATAAAGAAAGATAAATATTTGCAGCAAACATAAGTTTTCTGAAATTATAATCTGTTTAAAGTACACTCGTATGTCAACCAGACTTCCGGAAGTTTATTAAGCAATTTTGAAGCCGTAACCAGATTGCTATCTTGATTTATTTCACTTTTTGTTTTGCACAGTAGTCGAATCACATACAAAAAGTTATGGTCTATCTATAGGCAACGCAACGAGACCTGAGGTCACGCACACTGCTGTATGTCATGACTGGAGAGTTTTTTGTTTTGTTTGGTGGCGCTGTGAAGTCGTGTCAATAATTCACCTCAACACTATTTGCGTTACCCTATACCCCAGCGGCCCTAACATGACAGCCCAGGTTTAGTTTAACCTCTCCCTGCGTCTGTGTTTAACTAGTGTCATAAGAAAGGGACGTAGATAGAGATAAACTAAACTTAGGGCCACAGGAGATGGCTCGTGTATGGAGATGGCTGTCTATGTCAAGCTGAATTGGCAGTCTTCCTTATGGTGCATAATTAAGTCGCGCGTGCCGCGCGTGTAACCGTGCGAACTGCTGATGCTGCCCTTATGGTGCAATATGTAAGTGGTACAAGGGTAGTGAGACATTATTGGCAATTTTTTTCTCCGAGCGACAGCGTCGGGCCGGCGCAGCATCGAGGTGGTGACGCAGTCGCAGTTCGCGCTGCTGGAGGCGGCCGTGCAGGCGCTGCGCGAGCAGGCGGGCCCGCTGCCGGCGCTCACGCTGCCGGACAACGCGCAGCTGCGCAGCGACCTGGCGCGCGGGACCGCCTCGCTCACCGACACCATGCAGGCCATGCAGGTAACTCGACGATACTATTTAAAATCTACTAGTAACCTACTTAAGTTATACTTAAACTTGTGACCCGTCCCGGCTTTCCACTGGTACCATCTGGTTATAATGTGTATAAAAAACATCCGTAAAAAAATCTCAAACTGACAGTGGAAATTGCATCAAAATCCATTGTGTGGTTTAGAAGGAGAAGGCGGCCGAACGTATACTATAAGAATATAGGACAGACAGGAACGGATAGCGATTTTACTTTATACTATGTAAAGATACTGTTTAAGTCGACAATGTCGGTTTTGTTACGAAACTCACGTCATTTGACATTAATTGCCAGTTTGGTGATGTCACTAACCACTTGTAAACGGTAAAATTTTAAACATAAATGTCCAACTATGTCCCCTACTTGGAGATGCAAGTGGTTCAAACGTATCGTCCCAAGAGCAATTATCAACTAGGGGAGGATAAGGTTCTGGCAGAATGCTGACTAAATAGACGTGTGCTGACGCCGCAAGCACGCATTCTCCACAACTCTCCTCGCCTGACTTTGAGTATCACTAGTATACAAAAAGCCAACTCTGTTCAATCGGCTAGAAGACGCCAGCGAGTAAGCTATGCCTGCTCTGCAACTTTACCATACCTGGTTTGCCTACGTGCTGCTCGTGGGACGCTGAGAGCAGCAACTGCTGGTATCTGAGCGAGCTGAAGCTTTGGCTTTACAGATTTACAGAGGCGATCAATAGCAATTGTCGTTTTTAAGTGATCGCGAATCCAATGAAAACGATTGACAATCGAAACTATATGCTGGAGGCGATTAATATCTGTGTATGTATGACTCTTTATTGTACGTGACATAACACATAAAAATCTCAGATTACAGGACAAAAAAGATGTAGAAAGGCGAACATATCCCTTTGATTTTGATCGATGCTCATTAGCGGGCGTCAGCGAAACACATCGTCAATTGACATCGATCGTGTCGGAGCCTCTTTAGAGCCATGTCTGTGACGCACCCCTGCAGGTGTCGGCGCGCGTGCAGGCGGCGGAGCAGGCGGTGGCGCGACTGGGCGGGCTGCTGACGCAGCTGGCGGCCGCCGGTGCCATCCCTGAGGACGCGCTCGCCCGCGCCGCCGCCGTCGGCTTCGATGGCGACGAAGAAGGTGGCGCCCAGGTATGCCGGAACCCCTTTTGTATGAACTTTTGCTTTCTTTTGAATCTTCTTCTATTATTCTTATACACTAAGTTTAGGGGTCAGTCAGATACCATTCGTCTTGTACATAGTAAGTACACCCTTCCCGTACACAACTACTGATGCATGTTCCCATAGCCGTATATCGCCATTCCGCTAGACCCATCCACTCGGCACAGCAAGATCGCCCAGACGTCTTCCTGAAACGACTGACCAATGCACTGACTGTCTGAGGGAGATATCTTTTAAGTTTGTTTTCAGGCCAATCTAATGTCCTTATCGTTAGTAGTTTAGCGTGAAAACGATAGACAACCTCAGTTTTGCGTGATCCTGGCAGGGGCAGGCGCGCTCGCGGCCTTCCACCTTCTCCAAGTCGGTAGCCATCCACCCCATGGCCAAAGACTCCTCGGGGCACGGGCTCCCCGGCGCGGTCTCCGGCGAGATGGGCCGCCGGCAGTCGAAGGTCTCCAGCCGCCCCTCCACCGCCTCCAGGGTCTCCGTGCCGCGGACGCCCGTCACTCATCCTGAGATGAAGTTAGTTGACCGCCGAGCACTTAGCCTCAAGCCCGTCTCTCAATAGACGGCACGCGTTAAACTGAAGTTGCGCTCGGCGCTCGGTATACGCGCAGCATGCTGATCGGTTGTTGCTATACATTTTGTATGACCACTCGCACATCTTTGACTCTTTCTGCGTGTGAACCTCACGGATTTGTGAAACAACGTTGTAACACTCTTAAGGACATACGGCTGTGGGTATGGCCTTTATATGTAGTTTAAAAAAAAGGTGTCAAGTTTTAAGGCCCTGCGTGCCGTCATGGTATAATATACGGTATGGTCACGAAGGGGGTTTACAGACTCGAAGTTTTAGATTTTGTATTATTTTATCAACAAAATTTTAGTTTTCTTTATGTTCCTATACTATACATATAGCTTAATTTCGACTTATTGGCTTTAAACTATGATCAATAAAAACCTTTTTAGTAGGTACTCTAATTTTATTGAACACCGCCTCTAATCTTCAGAGCCTAGCTACTTCTCTTGCCTACATTGGTCACCGCAAATCCCAGTGAAATCGGTCCCGTCTGATTTTACCGCCAATGTCTTGTTGTAGCGATGCATTGAGGAGTCTCCGGGAAGACCTGACCAAGGAAGCGCAGAAGCTGATAACCAAAGCGACAGCGGCTTCAGAAGGCGCCGTCAACACCGCTAAGGCTGTAGGTTAGGCAAGCACACATTGTTATACGAGTAGGTACAGTCAAGGAAATCCAAACACCGTAGAACCTAGTCGAAGAGACATACGCATGACTTTTGTATGACATAGCGTGGCGTTTAACGCGTCGCGTCGTTGCGACAGGGTTCTATGGTGGTACGTGAATGTACTCCCCCTTCTGTACACATTTAGGGGAAGGTTGCGATGATCGAACCACTTAACTTTATGTCCTTATATCTCATGAAGTTTCAATGTTAGAATTTTTTTTATGAAATAGGAAGGCAAACAAGCAAATGGGTCACCTGATAATAAGTGATCACCACTGCCTATAGACACCCGCATCACCAAGAAGAATGCAGATGCGTTGCCAACCCAGAGGGCTAAGATGGAATACTTCTTGTGCCAGTTATTGCACCGGCTGTCTTGCTCTCCACGCCGGAACACAACAGTGCAAGCACTACTGCTTAGCGGCAGGATAAGCGAGCAAGATGGTGGTAGCAATTCGGACGGATTAAAATAATGTTGAACATAATTCATGACCTTAAACACAAGTTAATCAAGTAAATAGTTTTCGAAATAAATCACGAACAAGATTTTTTCGGTAGTTTCCTTTTTTTGGTACACGGTCGCGATGATTGAACCACTGAGTTCCCATCAATCGGACTTTATACTGGTGGTTGAATCAAGGTATTTCTCCTTCGACATTCTGAAATTCGAAAAAAGTATTGCTATGATTGGACCAGTCCAAAAATAACCACACTCATGCATGTGGGACTTTTTGTATCACCGACGTCCAGAACGTTTTCGTCACTCATTGCCGAGAAATGCGCCGCGACTGAAGTTTAGGTGGGGCCAGTCGGGTGACCCAAGGTCACTTTGTACCATATTGGTGTCTGTCTATCGTGTGTATAGTTTGTGAAATATGTAGGTGGTCCAATAAAAGCGCAGGTCCAATGATCATAACCTTTCCCTACCACGCGGTCCGGTGATCAAGAAACAGACCGTAACTACCAGCTGTTAAATCTTGACAAATTTCACAACATGACTTTTTTTTACCGTAATACTATATACGCTCTAACGCTGGCTGGCCCAATATACCGAGTTTGTACTTCACAGCTGAAAAGTTGGACGTGGCGTTGAAGCTAAACGAGCGCATCACCAACCTGTATTCTATGGTGGGCGACTACTCGGAGCAGCTGTCCGGGTTCGACGCTGGACTTAGCTCGCAGGTCGCTTAACAAGTCTTGCAAAATACTGTAGATTGTAAAATAGCACAGGTTTAAAAATCCTAGGTATTGTATTACCGACTTAAAGTTTTGTTTCAGCAAAATCTACAGGTTCTTGGGTGCAAAGTGCAAAGCTGTGGCGTACAGTGGATACGCCAGGGCCATTTGCCATAAAAGTTAATACTTAACACAAGTACATTTTTTCCTCGCAAGTATGTTTAGAAACGTCTTATAAAACGCGTGTGCATTGATCATTACGCACTCGGCTCCCTTGTCGCACTCGCGTACCGCTTGCGCGAATAATCCCGCCTCGAGTGCAATGACCGGCATAGTACACTCGTATCAAAATGCCCGTGGTACAAGCCGAGCTGTAGTGGCTGTCTTAAAATGTCCGCAGATGCAAAGTTTCCAAGAGCAGATGGTGCAGATGCGCGCCGACTTGCGCGGCGGACTCACGCAGCTCGAGAGCGCCAACAGCAACGCCGAGAGCGCCGGTACCGAGCTCAAACAACTGTATAGTCACCCTCACCATTATTTAGCGTGTTATCTTATCTTATCGCGCTTAAAGTCTAGCGTGTGGATTCTAATTGAATTGAAGTTCTTGACAACTTCTAGAGTATTTTCACCCTTTAAACGCCAAGAACGCTTAAAGATGTCGCGAGCTGTCATGCTCATCACGCCACCGACACATGTAGTTGGTGACCACTTTTGTTTGCGTTGTTGACGGTGGTTAATAAGTAAATTATATTTTTTGTAAGCTAAATGACATTATCGTAGTCAGGATACATTGATAATAGTACGTAACTCTCTATGATTTCAATATATTTTGGATTGATTGATTGACGCCATGTGTCTCACCAATATGAGTATTAGGCTGCAGGAATTTGCAGAGATGCTCTTTTGGAAAAGTCTGCTGACACTAATAGGCGGACAGAGAGATCCTCACCAAACAATCTCTTAGAGTCTTTGAAGTGTTGTTGTCGATTGCAGCGGTCATGGAGCTTACGGAACGCTACGAGCTGCTGGTTGCAGACCTGGAGCAAACCATGCAGAGCCACCAGGCGCTCACCAGCTTCCAGCAGCACCTCGACGCAGACCTCAGGGTACGTAGCGCTGGAAACGCGTCTCACCCGATCATGAAATGGTTGAGGAGGAATTAATCTTTTCAAATGATAATAGTGTCCGCTTCGGGCTTGTACGGGTTTGGAACCATACTGATCAGTTCTTCCGGGTTTACTTTATGTCTTTTTCTTAATTATGGTGCTATTTTTTTTTAGAGGTCTGCTATCTTCAATATCATCATGCATGGCTATCTTAATGTTGGGCCTGCTAACCGGTGTAGCTAAATCTCTGCTGAACTCATTGGACTATGTTCTAAAAGCGAAAAATCTGTAATATGGATGCTGTGTATGTTTTGTTTGTAGTCGTTGATAGAGTGCGTGGAGATGCTGCGCGAACAGAAGGCTGACCGCGACGAGGTCCTTGACGGCTTAAGAGACAAGGTTTAGTTGAGTGTTAATATTTTGTAGATAGATTCCTGCACATTTTGACGATGAAAGACTGACACTTGATCTGTAAGAAACATATTGGTTTTGTACAAATATACGTGCAAAACGGTTAAGAATAAATGGAAATGGATTTCCGATGGTACTTTTTTAAACTCCACTGTTGGCACATGAAACTAACGAAGAAAATATGAATCAATGGTGTCTAATGAATTTACCACAATTGCACAAAAAAACGTTTTACAAAATATTTCAGGTTTTATATAAATTATATGAGTATTTTACACGGTGGTCCTGAAATAAATCCTGAATAGTTTACAGTTTCGGAATAAAAACTTTTTGCCTAATAGGTGATCAGTTTGTGAATTTTTTTTTGTGAAATGATTGGTCACCTGTTAAATAGTATTCCAAGAAAGCATCTCTGTGGAGAAGGTAGACTGGTATATCCGGTGGTTGCCAAACTGATGTTGGAAAACTATGGCGCCTATGTGGAACTCCTGTCATAACTAATGGTGTGGGCGTCAGGCGGACAACACGCGGCTGGCGGGGCTGCTGCGCCAGGAGGCGTTCGAGGAGTCGCGCCTGGAGCTGGAGCGCCGTCTCGAGGTCTGCCACGACAAGTTCCACCGCCAGGAGCTCGTCTGGATGGTGAGGCTGCGAGGGCAAGACCATGGGTTCTAGCCTCAGAACAGTTATTTAACATTTCGCTGACTGTAAACAGCTGTTATGACAATAGAATAAGCTATTGTCTCTGGGTCACCGGCGGCGAAAAGTTTATTAGGTTTTATACGAAATTGATACGGCTTTCTTCTTCAAAACAAGCAGAAACAGTTATAGCTTCGTTACCGACTACATGGAACAAAAAAAATATAAAAGTAAATTTTCACCCTAGGTTATATTCTGTGCATCTTTCTTACACATTATTTTCAAATTTATTTTGGATAACACAAAGAGAGAGAAACACAAGAAAACTTAAGTAAACTTAAACTTAAGATTAATTTGGCTGCTTACGTTAGACTAGCAACATGTAAGGTCCTGACTGCAGGCGGCGTTGAAGGAGCTGGCGGAGGTGACGCAAACGAAGGCGGAGCTGATGGACCTGCTGAAGATGCGCGACGAGTCCACCGCGCAGCTGCAGGAGCTGCACGACAAGATCAAGAAACTGGCGCTCGTGCTGGGCGAGCCCAAGGTACTCCTGCACTTCTTCAGGATCGCGGATTATCCTTTAAGCAAACTAGGCACATGTCTAGAGGCGCATTACTACAAAAGGGCGCGCAATTACAAGAAATCATACTTTTCATAGAGATCTAGCGCAACGGGCGCCTATGAGGTGATAGTGCTAAAATGGGGTCTATCGTGTCGGTCCCATTCTGTCTTGTGGGAATTATGGTATTTGATTAACATACCTTTCTGTCATACCATAGTATCTATCGACTAAAGATCGCCATTTTTAAACCGTATTTAATTTTTCGTTTTTTGGTAACCCCTATCCTTATCTAACGAGAGGGACATCCTATCCGTTGTTTAAAATTACGTGTTGAATTGTTGTTCCATATGAATGCTATTCATGTGGAACTAGCATTTTTGATTGGAATTGCGAACGGATAACCTTGGTCCGTCGCAGGCGGCGGTGCTGACGCGGCAGCTAGCGCGCGGCGCGGTGTGCGGCGCGTGCCTGGTGCCCGCGCTGATGGACCCGGCGGACGCCACGAGCGGCAAGCCGCCGGCGCTGCCGCGCGCGCGCCCCGAGCCCGCGGAGGAGCCCTGCGAGCGGGAGTGGAAGCCTGACGAGCCTCCCGACCTCCGGTACGAGGGTGTCAAGGGAAGAGAGAGATCGTACTGGGCGAAATAGCGAGAACCTTGCTTCTCGATAAAGTTTTAGAGAAGTTTGGTTATCTGGGTAGACGAGCGTCTTGATTTCAGTTATGACGACACCACTCCCGGTCCCACTCACACGTTGCAGCTGTGTTCCAGCTGCTGTTACTTCTTATGCTATGGCCTATGTGCCGATCTATCTATCTGTCCATCCATAAACGAAGAAAAGCCCCTTAGCCTGAGATGAGTTAGACGATTTTACTGTTGGACTGTGATTTTTGTTCCTGTACAGACAAAAAGTGATATCGCAATCGCTTGTATGAAATCTATTATTCCTATTATATTATTACGTTAGCTTTGAAATTAAGGAACTACGCAATGCTGCTATTAGAATACGCAATTACAAACGAAATCATTCTTATATGTGAAGGTGTAGGTATTCTTTACATACAAAACATTAAAATTGTATTGCCTTACTTGTTGACGGAATTAAAGCCAATTTAATACTGGACCCCAATGCTCGGTTCATGCGAGATGCATCCCACCTGCGAGATACGTCAAAAAATGACAGAGATCTAAGGGATTTGACAGTTGTTTTCGTGCGAGATGAATGTCGCATAAACCGAGAACCGGCCAGCTGACTTGAAGCGGCGCTCGCGCAGGACGCACACGTGCCACCGCTGGGCGGGCGGCTCGCACACGCTGCTGACGTTCGCGCGGCGCGCGCAGGCCGGCGCCGCGCCGCCGCCCGCCGCGCCCACCAAGAAGTACACCGGGGTCGGGAACGACGGACGGGTATAGCATCATATCATACTAGCGGACGCGCGCGCCTTCGTTCACTTGAAATTAGTAGCTTATGTCCGTCAGAAATAGTGTAGCTTTCTATTAGTGAAAGAATTTTTGGAATCGGTTCAGTAGTTACTGATATTACCCCCTAGATACAAACAAACATACAAAGTTTACCTCTTTATTATATTAGTGTAGATGTAGATTGTAGCATATATCATTTACTTAGGAGACATCGTCACGTCATACAGATAGTCTTCAACTTTTCTTCAATCTAAGGGAAGTCTGCGGGGGTTAGGGTCTGTTATTCGGTGCGGGGCGGCAGTGCTATTCTGTATGAAATATGATAATATCATGTTGTACCTACCTAGCTGAAAAACGTTCAGCTCATGGATCTCATTCCACTGTCGTAGTCTACATTTGACAGTGGATTGAATAAGTAAGCAAGCAAGGTTTTAAACCGAATAGTAAGTACGCGACTGCAGCATAATCAACTGTCATTGCAGCCACGGTATACAGTATAGCTGGAGCAGTAAAACAAGATTGAAAGATACTTTCCGCAATAAAGCATATGCGTGTAAGGCTTATTTGAGATATTGTTTTATATATTTTTGCGTTGCAGCTGTACCAGATGGAGACGGAGCTGCAGCCCTGCGTGGAGTGCAGCACGCTGGAGCCCGCGGCGCCGCCCGGCGCGCCCGCCGCGCCCGAGGAGGGCGCTGGCGACGGGAAAGGCAAAGGTACGCTTTTAACCTATGTACTTCTTTCTTAACAACCCAAAAAAGCGCTCTCCATACAAACGGTGGTAACATTTTCGACCCTCGAAACCTTAACCAATAGTCACCTTAAGGCTTTCACTGCCGGCAAGGAAAATTTGCTTTAAAGAAATACTATTTTGGAAAAACCGTCTTACACCGATTAAGAACATTAATCATTAGAGTATTTTTGTATTTATACATAGATATAAGGCGACGCACCCTGACTGCGCCGGCCGCCGTGGACCCTGCTGCTTACAAATGATTTATTTATTTATTTATTTGCGTCTTGTTTTCAACATTTTAATAAATTTACTATTTTGTTTGACATTTTGTTTGTTTGTTTGAACTAAGGGTTTGTTTACATTGATTTCGCTCAATTGGTGATTGTTCTGTTTGATATGTGCTGCTTAAGATAAATAGTAATATAGGTAATGACATAGTTGGTAATCTTTTCAAATGTAAGTTTTAAATAGTGTAAGTCGTCTAGATGAATTATTAATACTAAAAAATATTATATCTGTAAGTCGTCCGCAGAAAATGTCCTGAAAAATTAATAATTGAAACTTACGTTATTAGGTTAAAATCAATAATTCATTGTTCTGGAATGATAACAAGAACGAAAGCAAAGAAATGTAAAATAGTAGGTTAAATTAGGAAGTTGGTGTTATTTTTTAACCGACAAAGAAACGGAGGGGTTCTCAAGTCGACTTGCATATGTGTTTTTTGCAGTAAAAATTTAATTGCAGAAATTCCCAAGAAGACAAAGCTTCTTTGTCAAAGCTACAGTAAATGAAACAAGTAGTTAATTTTGATTACATTTTAATTTGTAATAAATAAATAATTTACAATTCCAGATAAGCAATATTTACAACTTACAAGCTTTCTAGTATAATTTAAATAAATAATATTTCTTATCTACTTATGATATAGTTAACGGATAACTTAACTTTACGTCCAATTCTGGAAGAAGTCATGCTATTTTCATGACATGCGTTTTTTCCGTCATGGCAAATTCGTAAACCATCACGACGACGTGTCGTGACCGTGAGCGGCAGTGAAGGTGTTAAGTTTGACAGATATTTCTTAAAACTGAATATAGTAAAACTAATTTAAAACTTGAAATAATTATTAACTTAGGAGAATAAATGACAGAATAAATAGTTATTTGGTAACAATAAATAAGTAACTAAACAAATAAACAATTAAATGTGACAGAGGTCTTACATAATTTGACAAATACAATGCAGTGTATTTAATATAAGATACAGAAATTATATGAATAATGTACACATTTTCTGGATATATTAAAGTTGTAATGACAACAGAATAACAGATAAAAAATTGAAAAGACACGTTTTAGGAACCATTTAAATATGGCTGACAATAAAAGGTTAACGTGATTTTATTTAATATTACAGAAATAATTGTTGATATTAATTTAACTATAAGTTATTTATTATTGCAGTACAATTCATGTAAACAATACACATTGAGTTTAATAGCATTGTATGTATGTCTGTATGTAAATTCTTTATTGTACAAAAAACATACATTACAAAAAGAGATACAGTGATGTACAACGGCGAACTTATCTCTTTAAGGGATAGGTTCGCCTGCGGGAAGTGGTTCGCATTGTGTGAAGGGATCAAATTTAAAAATAATTTATTTATGCTTTGAAATTACGCTTTACCTTAAAATTAAGGAAAACTAAAGCACAGTAACAAACGCGTACTACCAATATATTTGATTACTGTGCAGTATCATAATTATAATGATTATTATATGTAACAAAGGTATAAGATTTGTCAAATTTTTACGGTCTAGTGGTTGGGACACGAAGTTTTTGATGGGTTTCTTATGACAGTTGACTGTCATTATTAAATACCTGTTTATTTTTTACGACCTGTATAAAATTAGTTGTCCGGTTCTAACCCTAGAATTTATTATTTATATGAATTGTACTGTTTTTGTAAATAAGGTATATAAACATTCACTCCCTCAACGGATGCGTGTAGCGGTTTTCGCACATATTACTGGACCGTACCGCACATGTGCGTTTTGTGGCACTTGGAAAAATCTTAGGCGAAAGGAGTGAATGCTTTGTGATTTCCTTTGTCAATTATTTGTAAAGACACGGCCGATGTAAATAACAAAAACCGTTGTATTTTTTACTTTTTCTTAATTATATAAAAAGTTGATTAGCACTTATTTTAAATACCCTGGCCCGTGTAGTCGTTTAATGAACGTAGTAACATTACACAACCGTAGGTAATAACACTGTATTCGTACTTTCTTTTGGCTCATAATACATCGTCACATAGTCCCATTATATTTTGTAACATCCGCTTATTACTTTCCTACTCGTATTTAATAACTGGATTTGCTTGGACTTGGCGCTATTTTCCCACATTACATTTAAAAAACGCTGTAAGTAAACTGTACTTGCGGAATATCGTTTTGTATGTCATATTTAAAGTGTAGTTAATAAAGTAATTTTCTTTAGGCCTCATCAAGTTAACAGTTCAAAATAGAAGCCAAAGTGTGGAGGCTACCGAGGTCTAATTTCAGTCAGGTTACTTGAAACATGTAATATAGTCTACGTAAGTGGCATACTTACAAAATATTTTTTAATTTATTTTTACATTTTCCAGGATAATCTGACATTAATATGACACAAGGTAGAACATCCCAAACCCAAAATCTCTATCTGTATGCAAGGTCTTAAAAGTATATTCATACAAGAAACAACGTTTTTTTCTGAATAACCACACATTTTCTGGCCCTTTTTTGCTCGCGTTAATAAACTGGGTTCAATAGCATATCTAATGGAAAATTAAATTAAATTGACTTCTCGGAATCTGTGAATTGACTTCCACCGGTTTTTTCTTTAGATAAAAAATCGGTTCTGCTCGGATTTTGTCCTTAAATACAACAATGTAGTTTTTTGACGCTGACGTCCTTGAACTCGCACACTCATCGGAGACTATACTATCGATTAACGCTGTCATCATTCGATACTGATCTAAATTTATTTCCCAATGGTTGTGACATAAAAAAAGATCCGACAGGACAATTGCGTGATACAATTTTCATAAATATCGATTACAGTTTGCTTTATATCTAATCCAAAAAACAAGCCGATATAAAATTGTAATATAATACTCATTGTCTTGCCAAGGTGGCGCTAACAGCTCATCCTAATAACTTATCTCTCGTACGGTTATTTGTTTTTAATGATACACAATTAAGTACATAATCTACTTGAGCATTATCAAAGAACCATTGTACAAAAACATAACCCTTCCTGGCGGTAGTCGGGTAAAAATCATACTTCGCCAATCAATCATTAAAGCATTTGCCATTGCATTCTTTCCTTATTATTATCGCATAGTACATATCGTAAATAATGCTGACAGGTCCAAAAGTTTCCATTTATTATAAGTATTATAAAGGCATGCTGCTTTTTTCTAATTATCTAGTAGGTCACTCTGTACCTCCCTCTTCCAACTGGCTAATTAAATGTCACGAACGGACAAGACAAGCGGTTCTATTTTTGAATTTCACCAGGTGACTTGCCGTTTTGGTGAGCTTTAGTTACCCGGTGAGATTCAAAAATTGCATCTCAGGTGACTTAAGCGTACTAAAATGGACGAATCTTTATGAAAAACTGCCATTTGGTGAGCTTTAGTCACCCGGTGAGATTCAAAATCACACTCCTAGTCGTTCAGTGGCTCTAACTTAATCGGCCAAGTTGAGTTTACCTGAGTTTAATTCTATGCAGGGAGCAGGACGGGACGCAGGGAGGGATAAATTAAATCTGGCCCGGTCATGTTAGCGCTACAAACAAGGTGTTATTTTGCCAGCGTCAGTGCTAGTAGAAACAACATCTATGGACTAGACGTAAGGTAGCGAAAGCAAACGTATAAATTTATTTATTTCATGAAATTCTTTATAGCATAATTGTAAAAACTAAAGCATCATAAAATTCACTTTTAAATAACAAATGGCGACAACCATGTCTAGTGTCTCCGGAGCGTGTCTGTACGTTGACTGACTGTTTTTGTCACAGCAACCGTGTCGAGCGCGTGCGCGTCAACCGTTTGATGTGACAAAAACTTACAGCCAAGGTGTTGCTAGCTTGTGAGGCCCTAGCACGATAATTTTTATCGCTGACATAAAAGCATATATCCCATTTCTAACCAGCTGGCGTGTGCAAGAGGGACGTTTGCTGGTCCGTGATAAATGCACGGGGCAATTCTCGCGTTAATAGAGATGCAGTCACACTCGAGATATGTCAAAAAGAGCTGTCAGATCCCCTCAAAAGCTATCATTTTTTGACATATCTCGAATGTGAGATTCTCGATGAGCGCCAGAATTAAGGGCCTGGTGTGCTACTACAGCAGGAAAGTGATTCTTTAAGCGTAACAGCGACGAACTCGACGCTGGGGCAGCGCCCTGTCTTGTTCTAGCGTGCTGGCTCGAGTGAGCGAGACAGTGCTAGTGTTATGCTTCGACGTCGAGTCCAATGCTAATGCGCTTAAAGACTAACAGAGCTGGAGTGCGATTTTTGAATCCCACCGGGTGACTATAGCTCACCGAAATGACCGTTTTTCTAGAGATTCGGCTATGTTGGTGAACTTTAGTCGGTGAGATTCAAGAATCACACTCCAGGTGGCAAAAGCTTACATAAAATGGCCGACTCTCTATGAAAAACGGCCATTTTGGTGAGCTTATAGTCACTCACCCGGTGAGATTTAAAAATCGCACTCCTGGACTGTATAAAAAGGCACGAAACTTTTGAACCTACAGCTCGATTAAAACGATATTTAAGTGTGTACGTTATGACACGGTCAATGTCGGTCGCAGAGGAATCGCGAGCAGTCGTGGTCGCGGCTGGCCGCCATGACGTCACCTAGGTGTTGCGCCACTGTCGCTGCGCTCGCGCCGCCGCGGGATATCCTGAAAATAGAGACGCTACATTTAAATTGGTCTTTTGTATCACCTTAAACTCTATTCTGTACAACAAACAATAATAAAACTACAAATGAAACGTTTGGCAAGCGGCAAGTGTAATTTCTGACTTTTAATAAGACCCAGGTAGTAGACCGTTTCCAACACAGCTGTTCAGTCTTTGCTCATGGCGTGTAATATTTCAAAAACATTGTCGGTCTATAACTATGAGTAGGTAGTTAAATTATTTATTAACCTGACCGAAATATGAATTGAAATGCCTGTCGACGGCAATGCTGGCATTTTAACAAGTGGCCTGCCTTATAAAGGATCTGGTTTCGTTTAAAGTCTCCTGTGAAAATAAAAGGTTTATTTCCATTATGGATACTTTAGACACGATTTAAAGGCAATTAGGAGCCAATTTAACCTGGCATTTAAGCTTACCAACTGCAATAAACAACCTTATCTTAAACTTACAAGGTTTAATTACATAAAATTGAGTTTAAATTGTCCCTAGTCCGACACATTGTATAAATATAATATTAAGGATAATGTAATGTTTCGTTTAAAATAAAGATAAGTACTTAAAAGTTGTCGGTGCTCTGTTATTTATTTTTAGGCGTAGGTAATAAGTTACTAAGTAGGCCGGCTGTTACACGTAATTAGGTTTGTCTATAGCTTTATAAATGGAGGTTCTCAACCCAAGCTATGTTGATTTGTGAATACCATAATAATTATATAACAAATGATTTACTAAAGTATGTATTTTAAATGCCAACCATGGAACCAAAACATTACATGTGAAAATTTAAGACAAGTCTCGTGACTTTGTTACCAGACTGCCTTCAAAAGGAAGGGTTCTACTTTTTAAAAAATATTAAAAACTGTTTATACATACGAGTACTACATGATATTAGAGTATCAAACTATTATAATCTGAGAAATTGCTATTATTTACTTTTTGTGGAATGATTTTTTTTCTTTTGTAGGCTCGTTTTGTGAACCCAGTCTTCAGTACATATATTTCTAGATAGGTACTATCTGATTTTTTGTATAACATGTAAGTATGTACTGAAAGTAGAGTCAAAACAAAGCTACCCCAAAGGATAGTCACGTTGTGACTAAATCAACAAATGTTGGAAGAAAAGTTGTTCCAAATACAATTTTGAAATGAAGCCTCTTTTTTCTAACTGCGCAACGTAAAGGAGAATAATTTAACAAGTCTTTATTAACTATTTCACTTGTAGTTACTAACAAATTCATCTGCGAAACGTTCAAATCTTTGTTACAAACCCAGCTCTTAAAGACCCAGCTACACCTGACTTGTTACTCAATTCCGTTGTAACAACATGATTTTGTTTTGACTATCGGCAGGTACTTGACCTCTGAACCGACGGCAAATGCCGGCGATTACAACCAATGAAAGCGCTATTAAATGTCCGACAACGCCGTTTACAAGCAACCTGTCGTGTCGTGCCCTTTTGTGGTTTTTATGTCGGGCACGATTGGTACAAGTTGTTTCGATTGTGTTTTGATTGCGTAATGGTATTGTTATTTCAGTTATTTTGATGTGTAGGTGGGTTTGGGATGATTCAAACTGTACCTAATACTTTTACGCCTGTACATCAAAGTACATTAGTAGTAGGTTTTATACAGTTTAAATGCTATAGTGTGAAAGAACAATTGTCGTCAAAATTTTGCCAATGGAGCTAACAAGTGCAGACTAACTTTTAGTAAACCTAGGATCTATTCCAGAACCAGGTCCTGATTAAAGAGTTGCGGTGTCGCGAAGCCTTTTATGCGAGCTTCTATAATTGTGCCCTTGAAAATTGCTATTACTACTATGCGTGACCCAAAACATAGTCTTGGTTATTAGGACTGCACGGTAATTTTTTATAGAGATTCGGCCATTTTGGTGTTCTTTAGTAACCTGGAGTGCGATTTTTGAATCTCACCGTGTGACTAAAGCTTACCAAAATGGCCGAATCTCTAGAAAAACGGCCATTTTGGTGAACTTTAGTCACCCGGTGAGATTCAAAAATTGCACTCCATGTTACTAAAGCACACCAAAATGGCCTGTGCCTGTCCCTCGAGGCCGCTGGCTCCACCTTAGTGACAGGAAAAGAGTTGTCACCGACGGTTGTTAGTTGGGGCGGTGCAAATGCTCCTATATTCTCTCCATTATGCAATATGCAAGGCATGAAAGAAGTCATCAATCAACGTCACGCATATCACAGCCCGCATCAGACAGCAAGTCGCGTTATCGCTACATCAGCAACATCGCATTGTTAGCAAATGATCAGTTCACGTCGTGCTGCGCCGACACGAAGCTTTTTAAATACGAGTTTATTAAAAGTTTTTATCGACAGTGTTATAAAGTTGTAATGGAAGATAGGTACTTGTGTATACTGTCAATAAGTAATGTTAATGGTTGCCACCGCCGAGCATGTATAAAGAGAGGAAAGTGTGTAGAGGAAGCGAGGGAAGTATGCCAGGACCAGAGCAAATGGCGTTCTGTGGTATCTGCCTACCCCAAAGGGAAACAGGCTTGAGCTTTAAATAATAATAATAATAATGGTTGCCATTTGAAGATTTCGGTATACAAAACTAGTATCTTTGTATACAGGAGGAGTGCCAAAGTCTTACCCCCTTATACATAATCGCTTCGTAAACGTTTGCTAGTTAACATTTTTTATGTCTTTTTCTGTCATTGTGACGTTTGCCCTCAAATGAAAGGGACAGAACATTTGTTAGTTCAAAAAGATTGTTAACTTTTTATGAATAAGGGGGTTACAGAATACCGGTAAATAATAGTAACTAGCTATTGCGTTTCGCACTGTAAGTGAGAGGTTCAAAGTCAACTAGGTTTAGACTAAGTATTTGATCAGGGACCACATACATCCCGATTCTAATTTCTTTGACCTGGGGACCCTATACATCTCTTGGTCAATCTGTACTAGTGCCAGTTCGTTCAATATGCTTAAAGCTTGCTGTGCTATTTATTTTCTTTTTTCTTTTTTGTTTTTTTCTTTCACACTTTATGTGAACTATTGTTATGATTGTGTATATTGCTCTGTAATCTTGTTTTCAAAAGAGAAGAAAAAAAAAGATAAACTGCTGAGTTTCTTGCGGCGTTTCTTCTCAGCAGATTCTTCCATTTTCCGAAGCGCTAGTAGATTCAGACATGTAAAAGAGCCTATATGGCCTACTTGCAAAATAAATTTTTCATTTTCATTTTCATTTTCATTCATTCATTTTCATTTTCAAAGTCAAAATATCTTTATTCGGTAGTTCAAACATGATCGAGCAAGTTTAGTTTGCCTGCAGAGTTTATCTCTAAGTGCTTATCCGTCGTATGATACTAGTTCACTAGTTTGACAGAGCCGTTGGGAGGGATAAATTATTAAACCTGGGCGGGTCATTTTAGGGGCACAGATTGGGCTTACAGGAAGCGGTTATGAATGTCAGAAAATGTACCGACTATAACTACGAAGAGATTTGGAAGCCCAAGGGGGGGGGGGGGGGAGCTACAGGTCGGTAACGGACCGACGGTTCGCTTGTATAGGGTCGCGGGTTCCCGGGGAAGATTAACCCCTCCACATGCCCGTTTGCCTCACTGTTCTAAAAACAACCTGGTATCGTGAAATAGGGTGAAGTAATTTTTTTTCTGTCAAGTTCAAATTCTTGGTAACGTTAAAGATCAAGGTAAAAGCGGTTTTTTTACTCTCCCAGTTTCCTAAGGCGCTGTTTACACGTGCGTCGTAATGCGGCGCCTGCGCAGCACTTTCACCTGACGCTGACGTAACAAGCGAGGTTATGTTGCCGGCGCAGTGCACTGATCTTAACAGTAATATAGCTTAATCATTTATTATGTTTTCGCGACTTCTAGACATTGATTTTTTGAGTCTAGTCTAGACTTTTAAAATAAAACAACTTGATCGTTAAAAAAGTTAAGCTTATTAACTGGAATACATTTTTTTAAACAAACTTATATTCTAAAAATCCGAACAAACCAAAAACAAAATATTTTTGTGTTTGTGTGTATCGTTAATTTTTTTTTTTTAGGAAGACAAACGAGCAAGTGGGTCACCTGATGGTAATCGATCACCATCGCCCATAGACACTCGCAACACGAAGGAGATTGCAGATGCGTTAAATTGTCAACCCAGGGGTTAAGATGAAATGGTGCCAGTAATTTGATTGGCTGTCTTGCTCTCCACTCTGGAACACAACTGTGCAAGCACTGATTATTGAGCTCGCTGGTGATGATGGCTGAGACAGCCGGTGAAATTACTGGCACAAGAGATATTCCATCTTAGTCCTCTGGATTGGCAACGCATCTGCAATTTCTTTGGTGTCTATGGGCGGTGGTGATCACTTACCATCAGGTGACACACTTGCTCATTTCCTTTCCTATATTTAATTGTAATCTATGTAATTTTGCGTTACTGTTTACACGTAGTGTGCTGCGCCCACGCCATGTTTTTTTGGCGGCATGCCGTCTGACCGGCAGGTTTGTTGGTAGTTTTTTATGTGGCTTAGATTCGGTGATGCAACTGACGCATTGATTGTTCCGAGATTGCGTCGGATTTTGTCATTGTGTGTCTGCGCTGTTGTATGTTTGCTGAGAGCACTTTGGGAAGATAGTTATTTTTTTTATAAACCAAGGAGGAAACGAGCGTGAGGGTCGCTTGGAAAGTTATCACCTCTGACTATGGAAACTAGCGATCTAAAGAGAATCGATGAGTAGTATAGCTTAGTACAATGACTTAAAGACCGGTTGTTGTGATGTTGGAACCCATTGTAACCCCACAATGTGACCTAAATGATCCCACTAGCTAGCATGTGGGAGCTATTATAGGCATTTTTAAGACGAAGATCCATAAAACTCTCAGCTGCTTCGTGAGAATAGTGAAGCATTCACACAGAATAACACGTAATATTTTATGCAGTGACCTAGTCATGCTTATGACATGTTTTCTGTCATCCTCTCAGCCACAAGAATTCCACTGTTGAACATAGGCCTCCTCCACGGATTTCCAAAGTGACCGGTTGGAAGCTAGATGCAACTAGCGCCTTCCTGTCACCTGTATGAGATTATCGGACCATCTTGTGGCTGGTCGTCCTACGCTGCGGCCTATGTTTTCTTTATAGTTGATAAAATTATAGAAATAACAAGTTTTAAAATGCTGATGCTGTTGGCAATAAATGATGGGCATTGCGTTGTATGGCGGCACTTTACGTGCTTAAAAGGAAAGTCGCAACTTGAAGCACCTTCTAAAAGGCTGTGCTAGATTCCTCAAGGTCTTCAAGTAGCGGCAAGATAGTGGTGAAATTATTTCTATCGGCTTAGAATAAACGTCGGGAAGACCGAGCAGTTTGTTGTCACTACTTGTGACGTTGAAAATTGCACCTTTGTTTGGAAAACAAACTAAGTCTTGCTTGTTAATTCTGCCGCTAAATAGCAGTGCTTGCACTGTTGTGTTCCGGCGTGGAGAGCAAGACAGCCGGTGCAGTTACTGGCACAAGAGGTATTCCATCTTAGTCCTCTCCTTGGTGTTGCGGGTGTCCATAGGCGGTGGTGATCACTTACCGTCAGGTGACCCAGTTGCTTGTTTTCCTTCCTATTTTATTAAAAAAAGGAATACTTTTTTTTATACAAAGTACTTAGGAAGGCAAACAAGCAAATGGAGTTGTGAGTTCCTTTTTGAGGAAGTCTGCACACACTCACAATTTTGCGGAGTGTACGGGTATGTAATAACTTGGATAGTCGGAAGGAAATTATAGTATCAATTACTACTGGTACATCCTGATCCGCTCCTTAAAAACATAGCGTGACGATACGCGTCACGCTCTGGCGTGCAAGTGTACTGCGTCATATAAGGCGTACAACTTTAGTACCTTGTCAAGTATAAGTACATACATATAAGTTGTGTGCTGTAGAGGTCACCTAAGCTCTACACAGCTATTCTACAGCGTATAACGCTTGTGTGCACCTTGGTTTGTCACTTTAACATCATTACTGAGTCACTGTACTAAATGATTAAAGGAGTTAAAGTGGGAGGTACAAAATTTTGCAGATATTTATGTCGCTGACTGTACTATTTGTAGGGCAACGTGGCATTATTTACTTAAATACTTTCAGATCTCTCGATCACCGTAGGAAACGCAGTATCAAACTACTACTCCAGGCCGGTATTATGTGCTACTCCAGTCGAGCCAGCCCGTTTACACTTCAACCAGTAGGTACCTAATTGCAGTGTGGCTATACTGATATCAAAATTGGTATTATAAATCGATAAACCAAATCAGACTAGCGCGTTTGTTGGCTTTCGCTTGTAGGCAAACGGCGTGTTAATTACTGGCAAATTTATACAAGACACGCTGTTAATTGCTGTAGTTATTGGCTGCTGAATAAAATACGTGACAGCGCGTGTCCCATCGACCCACACACAGCTGGCGGCCACTTAATTGCTCGGACTTTGAGCAAATTGCTCACAGCAATTATGAGAGTTATAATTTCGAGAATTATACAGTAATCTTTCGATTTTAGAATAGATTTTTCTTTTGACTAGCTTCGTGATATTCGTGTGTATTTTAGGGATAAAAAGTATCCAGTTTTATTTTACATTCTCCCAAAATTATGACCATCAGAAAGACACATCTAGAGATGAATTTAACTTCAGCGGTCATCTTAGAGCTTCGGAAGAGTGTCAGCATGCGGAGTAGTGGCTAGATCCGTCACGATACTGCGTGCGCGCCGCCGGCAATTCCAACAGCGGCGCAGTCCCTCAACTACGAGTATATTCCGGAACTTCTGGGCTGAAAAGTCTTGCGAGTTGACCCACAAGTTTGGGGTAATCCGAATCTCAATCGAGCTACCCCTTTGCTAATGTTTAGATAGAGTTAATGCAGTATACTGATTTAGCCGGAGTAGTGACCCCTACATGACCAGCCCAGGTTTAATTTATTCCCCTGTGTCTCTGTCTTACTAGTGTCATATTTCGTACGCACATAGAGATTTATTTATTTATTATTAAAGTACATCCACATCACATATATTACAATCAAGAACTATTCAGCTACAGACAGGTACATTAGTCCGATATATACGACAATTACGGAGTACGTAGTATTGATTATACAGCGAGTTAATAAAATTCTATTACAAAATGTCAATCAAAATTAGATGATGATGAATTTGAGATTAACTCAGATTAACTACATTTGGCCGGTCATGTTAGGGCCACAGATAGAATATCTCGCTCTTGGCTTTAACCTGGGGAAACTATATGCACTATGACAGCATTATTCAGTATGAACCTTAGTTACGGCATGCGGGTATCGAGTGGCGCGGATCATCGACTTTCACTGCTCGCCACTCACTTTTACACTCGTATCTATATCGATTACTTCTGTGTGTGATACGTAAATGTCAGCATTATTAAAGTCTACAAATGTTTACTGTTAGTACTTTATACACTTATTTGGTAGAGAGTGATGCAGCAAGGAGAGACATTTCACAGTGCTCAAAAGATCTGCCCTCTACTCAGAGTTCATAACGTGCTTGATTTCTAGATGTTTTGAGCAGGTGACAATTCATTTACTGCTCAAGAAAGTCGAGGTTTAACCTTGTAGAACCCTGTTGATATATAGTCGGCTTTTTAAAAAAAAATACTATAAAAAATAAAATCCCTCACTGATAGCACGATTTTTCCTGTCCCTAGTCAGATTTTTTTCTGAAACTGCTTTATGGACTGAGAGCCGTAGCATGTGTTACTGTAGTAATGCATACTCATAAAAGATAAGCAAACAAACGAGAAAGGTTCTAACGTGTATCTTTAAACAATATTAAAGCGAAACCAAACGACGTGACACAACATCGTCCACGTAGAGGTCACTGTTTACTATTCCGTGTGTCGCCACGCCGTTTATTTTGTAAGGAAAGTTTATGCAACTCGTTTGTATCTCTACATTGGCAAGTGCGGTTGTTTTGTGATGCTGCGACCTTTGGAAAGTGAAACGGGGCCTGTTTGCGACGTTACGCAATGCCGAAGACAGTCATGTGTTTTAATGGGGCCGTTAATATTTGCTGTAGTTTGAAGCCGCCGTGTAAAAAGTCCGTGGGAAAGTCTGAGAATCGTCTTTTTAAGTAATCAGAGCAGTAGCGTAACTAACAGTGTGAGATCATTGGGTGATATTGAAAAAAAAATCCTGCCGCTGAGAGATGTTTAACTGAACTAGGATTAACTTTGTTTCTTAATTGTTGCTGCAAAATGATTTTGGGATATTAATGAAAAAAATCGTTGGTTTAGTAATCTGACATTTAGGGTACTTAAACAGTACTCACATTTTAAGTAGTGATTCCATTTTCTTCTCCATTGCGAAGATAGAGTCTGACGACTGCGAGGTGAGGACCCGGCAGAAGGTGAACTTGGCACACTGTGCGTCGCGCCAGTCCGTCTGTCGCACCAGGTCCATTGCCGCCGCCGTCAGGGACGACGCGCCCGGGCGTCCATCTAAGTGCTGCAACTCCTCAGGCATATCTTCAGACAAAGACCTCCTATGTCTCCTCTTTACTCTCTTCAAACCTCTACCTTCAAAACTAGGATCTTGGTAAAAGCTCAACACGTCACGCTTCGTCCTGGTAGCTTCGCTGCCATCAGGGGACATGACCACGTAAACGTTTTCACTTGGCATTTTGTAGTTGTCGTCGTAGACCGTCTGTCTGCTGATGTATTTTCGGTCGATATCGTAAGGGGCGCCAGCTAAAGATCGCTTGTGTTCTTTTTCTAACTGGTCTTTAATATCATCCTCGCTAAGACCAGCGCTGCGCATCAAATTAATGTCAAGCATTCTGCCCATAGCTACCGCGCCTAGACCTAGCGCGGCTCCTCCGGCCATCAAGCCTAGAGCTGGTAACATGGCGGGTGCACCGGACGCAGCTGCTGCTGCTACGCCAATCTTGTCCTGAGCATATCTTTGGGTTTGTAGTGAGTTGGGAGAGTACAGACCTAAATTGTGTGATATTTTATGCGTTGCTTCGACTAGAGGATCGAAAATTGGCTGAGTCACTTTGGCTATAGGATCAGTGATGGGTCTGGTTAGTTGTTGGACGGTTTGACTCGCGCTGTGCAGGGTATCCTTCATGGAGTCAGTAAACTTCTTCCATAGGGAAGGTTCTGGCATTCGTTTGATGTACCCATAGCTGTATGGGTACCTAGGGCTGGTGTGCCCTTGGTCATAGTATGAGAACTTATTGTATTCGTCTTCGTAGTATCGGTTGGCGTTGGTGTGGCCTTGGGAGCGCTGCTGGCCGTATCCGTCGATGGGTTCCATGGGATAAGGGTGAGCGCTCTTAGGTATATTCGTGGTGTAGTATTTCACTTTACGATCCTTGTTCTCGTAATATTCTGGATTATCTCGGGTGACTTTTGCGGGTTGGACACCTAAGTCGGGATGTGCGTACTGCAGTACAGGGTTCCTAACACTCTCATCGAAACCAGGTTTGGAGTTTTTTGGAGTATACATTAAAGAATTAGGAAAGTTAACTTCACCGGGGTGCTGCAGCATACGTCGCTGGATATGGCTCTCGGCATACTCCATATCTCCATTGTGGGCGCGTGAGCTGCGGCCACTGAAATAGTCACGCTTAGACTCTTGGTCGTTAATCTGCTTTATGTATTCAATTAGTTTCGAATTGGCGACTTTAGAATTATCGGCCTTGGTAAAAGGACCGTAGCCGGATTTTAAATAATGATTATCTTTTTTATGTTTATACGCATATACTGGGTTGTCGCTGGTCTGGTAAGGACCGATGCTGTCACTGTCTTCGAACTTGATATTGTCAAATTTCGTGAAAGGCCCATCTTTTGGTTCAAAGTTGTCGTCTTTCGTGAAGGGACCAAAGCTTTGTGCCGGGTCAGCAGCGGCAATATCGGGGTACACGTCAGCCTCTGGTATGGCCTTAGGTGGAGTGTATCCTTCGGGGTATGGTAAAAGTTCACCATTGACAACCCTTGCGTTGCGCCACGTCTTCTTATCCGACTCGTCGTCAGGCATTCTCACACCTTGAATTTCCGGAATTCCATCGTCACCAAGGGTCAAGATGGATCTACCACGCTTATTAAATTTCTCAATAGTCTTCTTTGCGTAGACAGGATCCGAAGTAATAATCACTGGATCAGGAACTTTGGAAGACCTGGCCTCTCCATCAGATACCTTTGTACTAACAACTTCGATGTAGACAGGGTTTCTGTCGTTCTTTATAACGGGATTATTGGGATCAAATCTATAATTCTTAATAGGTACTCCATAGTCCATGAAGCTGGTTGAGGTTATATAAACCCTTTTGTTTTCAGTTCTCTTTTCGTTGTCATAAGTGGGATAGTAGCTGGACGTTTCTGGATCCGCTTCTGGTTGCTTGCCATCCTCTTGAATATGTGATTCTGGGTAGACCGAAACGGGCGACCAATTGCCGTATTCCGCTTTAATATCGCTGGGCTCTTCAGTGTTTTTACGATTTAAGTAATAATCGAAGCCAGCTAAATCGCTGTTCAGGGTTCCAACGAAATTAAGTTTCCTTTGATCCCTGCTCTCTGTTTTATTTCTGTTATCTTCTGTAACATTAGCTTTCACTTCTTCTTGGACGGTGACAGTGGTGGGGGCAACCGTCGTGCTAGCTTGAGTAGTGGTTTTGTCTTTCTTTTTGACGATGAGTTGGGTCATGTGACCGGAGCGGGTCCTGACGTTGAGGGTTTGGGTGGAGTCAGGGTTGAGGCTGCGGGAGACCTTCAGCTCGGTGCGCGTAGTACGCGAGGGCAGGATGGTGGTGCGGATGGTTTTGGTGGTGGTGGTGTTCTGGTCACGTTCCGCGCCTGCGCAGCACGCGGCTAGAAGCCAGAGGACGGCGCACGTCCTTATTACGGGAGTCATCTGAAACAAGAAGAGTTTAAATTATAGTTAAATATGAGAGAAAATTACACTGTGGGAGTAATAATTTAACGCTTGCTTAGTTATAAAACCAAAGATGTTACTGTTACACCGTGGACTATGACGTCAAAGTCTATGTCCGCTTTGTATGGAGCGTTTTCATGAGTCTTGCTCACTGTTAGTTTTCTATTTGTAACATTTCAAAAACTAATGATCTTAGAAAAAAAACTAAAGCACTGCTTTTATATTTTAACGACTTCTTTAATTTTTGAAATTAAATAGTCCATGGGTTTTGTCTTCGACACTGACTGTCTGTGGATCCGACTTGCCAGGGATAGAGAGTTTTGGCGGCGACGCGAGAAGGCCTTCATCCAGCAGTGGATGGTCAACGGCTGAGAAGAAGAGAGGGTTTCGTCTATTGCTGGCGAGCTGCCCTATTTCATTACCATCTTTACATAGTGTAAAGTCGCTATCCGTTTCTGTCTGTCCTAAATCCTTATAGTGTATGTTCGTCCGCCTTTTTTGTAAACTACGCATCGGATTTTGATACGGTTTTCGCTGTCATTTAGAGATTTTTTAAGGGAAAGTTTTTACATACATAACATCTCGGTTGTATATACCCGTACAAATCCGGGCGGGTTGCTAGTTATGAATGTTGTAAATTGTGACCGTTTTCATGTCAGTATCTGTGGTTAGTATCCATATCCATCCATTCATATCCATTGATTTCCATCCATTTTCAGTAACTCATTCTACCACAGATAACCTATCTTCTTTAAGTGTCTAACGCGTCGTTTGGTGTGGTTAGGTTAGCCTGCGCAGGCGGCACATCAAAGCGGCGCACGCGCAGGTGAAACGCGGGAAACGCGTGACTCAGTGGAAAAACACCGTCCAGTGATAAAAGTGAAACGGAGATCCGCGAAGAAACGCCGAGTGATGAGCGAGTGTGAGATCTAATCGCGTTTTTTTTTTAATTAGGGAAATTGGAAACATTACGACCAAAGTTTACTATGGCGGTATTTATTTTAACATTTATTTTAATTTATTGCAGTCTTACAGATTAGTAGTCAGGATATTCGCCATATTTTACCGGTGGAAGGACCATGTGCAATGTTCGTCCGGATAGCTACAACCATCTAGCTCGCTAATCCAGCCCCCTTCATCCCCCTTTGGGCATAGAACCCCTTAATACTGAAAACAGTTGCTAAACTACTAACAGGTTTTCAACATGAATAAATTTTAACTTTTCATAATAAATATTGCAGGGCAATATCAACATGAAGTTGTAACTGCTACTGCATTTCGTACGGTAAGTGAGATCCGGATGCCACGGGGGTGTTACCTAAAGCCGGCAACGGATCGGCAATTCTCTTTGGGACGCTGATTCCCATAGCCATCAGATATACCACATGACCGTTTGTCACCCAATTCTGTAGAAAAAAATTGTACGGCCATCCTCGGAAGTAGGTAGCTGAACATTCTAATACCTTGTCGCTGTCAGTGGTGTGACAAATTCGAGCAACTCTCATTTAATACGTTACTACGACAAGGTTCTTAAATGTTTAGGTGCTTCAGGCTGACCGTACGACGGCAGGTGGTTTCTTTCACTTAAACTACCAGCATTCATCAATGCCCGATTATATCTCCCAAGCGACCTCTGAACCCTGAGAGAAAGTTAATAAGCTCATAATAAGGGTGAGATGACGTCACCAGCCACGGCACGTACTTATGGACGTCAATAAATCTAAAAACTGCTATTTCTTCACGCCTCGCCAATTAAATTACCCTAACATGGCTGACCAAGTTTAACGTATCTCTGTAAGTCTCTTTCTTTTGACACTAGCAAGACAAAGACGCAGGGAGGGGTAGGTACCTATATTAAACTTCCCACATGTTAGGATTGCAGAAGACTTTACTGACTTGGCTAGAAGGCTTAAGGATCAGCGTTGACAATTCGCATAGAAATGCTAATCGGCCCTACGTGCACCTTTAATATTTATCTAAACTAATATAATAAAACGGTAAACTTTGTTTGTTTATTTGATTGTCTGTATCTAGAAGGCAATGGAACTACTGAAATGATTCCAAAAGGAACGCTTATTACGATGACTTTGTTGTCCTTCTGTGTCTGTCTGTCAAGACCCTTTTGCTCAGGAACGCGTGGAGGTAATATTTAATAACAAATACTCAAGTCTGCAGTCCCTTGGAGCTGCGAAAATATCAAACTTATATACGACCGCTTAAGCAGCATATTTCATACATTCACAAGAGAGTAAAAAACCTATAGGCTACTTCACGTTGCCCTAGAATCATGAAATGCAAGAAGTAAGTTCTAACAGTACAAATAAAGAAAAAAAAATGAAAATTGCTGTAGTTACATCACATTTTTTTTGCGATTACAGACTTATATTTGCACTTGGTATGTATAGTCGACCAAGTAATTGCTTGATCACTTTTGAACTTTATCCCTTTGTAATACGGTCGAAAAGTGGTCAAGCAATTTCTTGGTCGATTATACATATGACTGAAATTGGATGCGGATTTCACAATTGTATTGCTGGAGCTCTACCTTAAAATCTGGTGCATGTTTCACCCCTTACTGAGTGAGACAAAGTGAATGGGGGGGAGGGGAGCGAAAATGGGGGAAATTCAAAAATCGAGATTTCCTACTGAACAAGGATTAATTTTATACTCTGGGCGCATTTACCAAAAATTGCATTTTATAATCTGGGTGGTAAATGCACCCAGAGTATAGAATGACTCCCTGTTTAATAGATAATCGCGATTTTTGAATTTCCCCCATTTTCAACTTTACCCTAATTCACCTTACCTACTTCTAAATTCTATGCGTAAGAAGTTGCACCCAAAAGCTAGTTTTGAGCATTGAATTCGGAACAAAACACTCTATCAAAGAGGGATGACCTCCAGTTTTACGCCTACGCCGTGTAAACTAACATTGAACCTTGAAACTAAAACATAGCTTTCATACCGCATTAATATGTTAATAGTGTTATTGTGTATCATTGAGTAGATGGCGGATAAAAGAGTTATCAGAGCGCGGCTAATGCGGGGCGAAGGATTATTTGATATACGTGTTTACAAATGATTTGATATACATGTGGTGCCGTATAAAAAACATACCGAAATCCAGGCAAAATGCTGATAGATTATATGTTTTTAAAGTTCCGTACCTCAAAAGGAAAAACGGATATAGGATAACTTTGTTGTCCGTCTGTTTGCCTGTCTGTCTGTCTGTCAAGACCATTTTTGTCAAGACCGTGTGGAGGTGTTGAGTTGAAATTTATATCAAATACTCAAGTCTGCAGTCCCTTAGAGCCGTGACAAAATCAAACTTCTAAGTCTACGCAATCAAAAGGTACGGCCGTTTATGCCGCATGTTTCATACATTCGCAAGACACTCAAAAACCTATGGAGTAATTACCGCTGATCTAGAACTATGGAATTTGGCAAGAAGCAAGATCTCACAGCACAAATCAAACAATAAATCCGAAAACCGAAGTAGACATACGCACAAAAAAAAAATTTTTTTTGGTTTTACAAAGTTAAAATGCGATACTAGATGTTGTTGACGGAACCCTCGGTGCGCGAGTCCGACTCGCACTTGGCCGGTTTTTTTAGAAATGGAATCAACTTTAAATTAGTATACCAAGTTTGTGTCAACATATAGGTATATGGTTTGGTATGTCTCGGGGAAACACTGGATCGAATTGATGCTTTATTAATTACTCGATTTGACACATTAAAACAGGTTGTATTTTTTTTTGTTTAGCCTTTCTGGGTGCCGCTTTGCTGGACCAAGGCCTCTACTTTTGACCTCCACATGTCCATAAAATGTTTGTTTTGAAGGAGTTTTGAAGATAGTTTGATCAGCCTTATAATAAGCGTTTCCAATTGAAAAACAAGTCAAATACTTATATTGATATCTATTACGAAGATCAGAAACTACACTTTGAACTAGAAGGTAGGTAAGAAAAAATATTATTTTTAGTAAAGGTAATTTATTTTTCTTCACTCCACAGAAGTAGGTCATCATCGAAACGTGTTTGTGCTCGTAATATTAAATCAAATTAATACGAGGTTCGTATAAATACTGCCTTTGGTGTTAAAAAACTAATTCGATACACTTTTTAATTTGATCCAAGTCTTTTTTCGCACTCTGTTTGCTCTAAAACACATTTCTATGATAATCGCATCTATAAGTGTACATAGTCTTTGCAACTAAGCAGGGTTGTCGATTTGTAATATGTTTTTCTTTACTTCATCTCTTTCAAACATGTTTCTCATAGAGTTAACCGCTGTGGCGTTATTTGAAGAAAAAAAATGTTCAATACTCTCAATTCATGATAGCAGCTACAGTTAAAATAAGATCGAATACTTGGATTTTTCGTTAGCACTCAATATGCAGAGTAATAAACATCGAGACCATTTCGATTTCACCTTTTATATAAATACGCAATAATATGTACAGTCAAGGAACTTAATTCCCTACCCATTTCGTTGAAATGTCGTCTGACATTCGCAATGCATTAAGGTCGATATGTCAAACTAACGTCTTGCTCTATAGCTCTTATGGTGGCAGTTTGATATATGCTATTGAACCTTAGGTGGGTTGGAAATTTAATTCCTTGACTGTACAGATTGGACAATACAGAGTACATTGATAAGTGGACAATAATGAATGTAGTTAGCATTTTTGTAGTGTATAGTGTAATAATAACTAGTAGCTACACACACACGGGTGCAATTTGCTAACGAAAACTTACATAATTAGAATGAATACATAAACAAACATCTATAAAGATATCTCTAAATTACAGTAAAAACCTTTCTTTTATGTCAAAAGTAGGCATGATATTACTCTTATTTCTATTTCTCTTTAATTCCCAATTATTTAATACGTTCGTATAGCTCTACAATTTTGTATTTTACAAGATAAAAAAGAAAAACTGCTAAGTTCCTTGCGGTTCTTCTTCTCAGCAGCATATGCCCTTTTCCGATAGGCTGTTAAAATTAAATTAGTAAAGTAAAAGAGCCCATGCAAATTAAATTCATTTTCATTTTCATTTCTTATACACACAATATATTTTGTGTAGAGAATTGACAGCATTTCAAACGTCTGTGGAAATAGCCGTATGTATGTGTACCGTATTAATTTCATCATGCATACGCACAGTCAAGGAAATTGAAACACGTACCACCGTAGAACCTAGTCGAAGAAACATACGCATGATATTTGTATGACATAGCCTTGCGTTTAACGCGTCGCGTCATTGCGATAGGGTTCTATGGTGGTACGTGAATATATTTCCCCTACTGTACTTTTAATAGCGGTGTTAGAACCCGCAACCTCTAGATTCATAGTCAGGGTTATTGACCGACTATATCTAGTTGTCAAACTTCGATAGTTCCATGAAATATACGTAGAAAGTTTAGAATTTTTCCTCAACCACGGGTCGTTTGCAGCCCTCGTGTTATTATGCACTGCGCCGACGCAACTGGACCGTTCGGTGAAAGAACAGCGGCATTATAATTACGCAGTGCTAGACAAAAAGTATAGAACACGACAATAAAGTTTGCAATTGTATAAATGCTTTGTTTGACTTAGGGTTTAGTTACACTCGCATGATTTGTGTGCGATTGACGTCAACAAATTGCAGATTGATGAAAAAAGTAAAATAATAACAGTAGTCATAACATGACTGACCCACGGGCAAGTTAAGCGCTGGCCCCTATTTCACCAAACTAACGTATGACACGTAAAAATATCAATTTAGAGTACATTAAATACGTATCTATTATACCAGAACCAGGCGATACAAAAACTATTTGAGTCAGCGAAATTGGTCTCGAGAGCCAAGAGTTCGGAAGTTAAATTTTTACCAAAATAACTTTTTTTAAGGACATTGAAGTTTAGGTCAGCTTTCAGACCATCTAATCATTTTATCGCTATATATATTTTATTAATCAAGTTAGTAAATAAAAACGATTAAAATGTTAAATAAAAAACCTATGTATATTTAAAAAATAAAAACAAAATTGGCTTTCGTCAATGTTCGCCAGAAGCTTTAGAAGCTATCTTTGACCATCTCTAAACATAACACCCGTATGCCTATGACCTGCATGTTACATCCGATTCACTCAATCCATCATTCTCATCTGACGTCAAGAGTTTTATAACTGACATCACAACAATAATCAATCAATTTACATAAGTAAATTCGCTTCCCGTGTGCTCATTTCTCATCTCTCCGCAACGGGGTCGCGACTTTCCGCATTTTCACCAAGTTTCCATTACGACGGCAACAACCGTCATTGTGCAACAGTCTCACAGTCTCTATTGGAAACGCTGACCTGTTTAGATTACGACATTAGGTTTTGTCGGTGCTTCCCATGCACTGGATCTAAGAATAGTCTTACATTACGAGCTAAAGTTTCATCATATAACTGAATGGGATTGAGTTTAATCGTGTGGTTTGTCACTGCAGATATATCAAAGATAATCTTTTAAATAAATTAACTTTCGCGATTTTCACACATATTTATAACGTTATCGGGACTAAAAACATTGTTAATTTACCTCGACGTTTCGGCCATGTGTGGTACTGTTTTTATCGCGTTAAAGTCCCGATAACTTTATAAATATCCTTTAAATAGATGTTTCATACTCTTTATTATCATCAACATTATCGTTCAAGACGAAAGATCCACTGCTGGGCATAGGCCTCTGCCAAAGATCGCCACAACCGGTCCCGCGTTGCTTACATTCAGCGTGTTCCCGCAAGTGTCACCAGATCAGTTCAGCTTGGGGCGGGTCTGCCCATGCTGTCTTCCGGTTAGTGGTCGCAACTTGAGAACTCTTTGGCTCCATCAGCTATCCGTTCTACGACAATGTGTCTCCCACTGCAACTAAAGTCTTGTAATTCTTAAGGCTTTGGCGGTGACCTTGATTGTTGTGCGGATCTTTTCATTAATGATTCGAGAACGCAATGAAACTCCGAGCGTAGTCCTCTCCATTGCTCTTTGATTGTATTTCTTTACTGTTATATTTTGGTAAACGCAAAATAGATCTGTTTCACTAACTCTCCACTCATTGGTTGAATTACGTCATTAGTCAGAATTTCGAGATGAATTGGATTTTTCTTTTAATTAATTTAGGTAAGTTCCTACTCTTGTTACATAGGAAAGAGCTTAATTTTTGCTTTTGTCGTATTCTCTAAGCTACAGGGAAAAAATAACTTAATTCCTGAACGATTGACACCAAAAGATAATAAGCATTTCTGATTTTAGAGTAATTGTTTTCCGAGATTTTAAATTACGCATGCATTATTAAAATGGAGTTATCTCTTGAATTAACTGCTAATTAATTTGATCAGCACAGTGTAAGCGTTGCATTAGAAACGCCGTACACTCGGGCACAGTTTCACTTTCCATGGTGGCGGGTCAACGACCGCGCCCGCAATCAGCTGGCCGCGCTAACTGAGCTTTAAGTAATTAATTAGACGTTGGTATAACAGATAGGTTTAATAGTAATTAGCGTTACTTTTAAGTCATTGTGACCAACTGGACAATCTTGTTAAGTGGATTATGTACCTAGCCTAAAAAGCGCTCTCCGTACAAACGGCGGTAACGTTTTCCACCTTCTAAACCTTAACCTATAGCCATGTTTTTAGTATACCGTAGAGCTAGGTTTGTAGATTTGGATTTTTTAAACATTCTTCATAAATTTTATAAAATTTGCATGTAGAAGTTTCTTTGCGTCTATATTTTCAAAACTGTAAGGAAAATGTAAAAAATCGAACCTACAAGTGCTACATACTTTATCTTTATACATATAAGTCGCTATCAGTTCCTGTCTGCCTTCATCACTTCATCCGCTTACCCCTTCTAAACCACGCAACGGATTTCGATACGGTTTTCTTTGATATTGAGATCATTTTTGAGGAAGGTTTTGATGTACAATTTATCCTATATTATACCAGTGATATTTGTCACATCTTTGTATAAAAAACTTTACAATTCGTTGCGCTTGTAATTTTTGTACATTTCATTGAAAACGAGGAATAATTTGTTATTTTTATCCTCAATTTCCTGAAATAATTATGTTTCATTGGGCGTTATTATTCTGAAAAATAAACGAATCACTGAAATAGTTTTCTTTATTCAAGACAAAATTGCCACAATTCGAAATGAAACCCGTCACGAAATCACAGACGTAGACTGCGCTAATATAAATATTTTCGTGCATTACAAAGATAGTGTAACGTAGAATCCGGTTCTATAGAAAGTACAAAAATTTAGCATGAAATGGCTTCTTAATGCGAAACGTCTAAGTCGCACTCACTAGGCTAAATAAAGCAGAGGATCCCTAAACCAATTTAGTTTTATTTAGAGCGCGCGCGCTGCACGGATTGCATACATTGTATAGGGTCAAATCCTGCCAGATAACCAAGATTTATCTTTTAATAATTATAAGTTTTTTAAAAATAATTTAAAAGTTCTACATTCAATTAAATATCGAAATTTCAGTTATGAAATTTTTTACTAACTTTTTCTATTATATCTACTGTTAAGAAGGGTACAAACTTTCATTTTTTTAGATTTAAGTTGCATCATGAAAATGCTTAACACTGGAAAAAATCCGATTTTAGATTGCTTTTTTGTTGAGCTGATCCGATAGAACCCCATTATTAAAACACGTTACATAAATTAACAACTATTTTTGTCTGGTAAAAAAAAAATGGCTACTGTAAAAATCGCCACAAAGTATGGCATTCAAGGCGGCGACAAGCCGTAATATTCTGAACTGAGTCTGAGGCGCTCCTCCATCTGACAATTTGGAGTACGAAGACAGCCAAAAAGCAAGTAAATGATCCACCATTGAATTGTTGTCCTCGTTAACGTTTCCCATCAGACTACCACGGCCTAGGTCGCACGTGATAACGTTCATCCGTGCTAACACAGTTTAATATTGAAATACTGCTAAACTGATTTCAATAACTCTTTCGCTCTGGGTACAAACAAAATGAAAAATGTTATTTAAATGGTAAAAAACTATGTTTGACTTTAAAAAGGTATTTTAACGAATAATGATTAGTATTTTCTTATGTTTTCGCGACTTTGTTTCAACGAATAATGAATATTTAAATTAAAACGTAAAAGGCGAAATAAATAAGCTACACAGTGTAGTTGGTCAGCATTAGCTTTAGTTTAAATTACCTTAAAGATTTGGCATGTCAAAATGTGGATGAACATGTCTTGTCTTTATTTATTACTGACATGTTTTAACTGACTGCTATGCCGGAACAATGAGTTTTCAATCCTATTTTTTAATTAATTACTTTGCTATTCCGTGAAACCTGTGCACCTAGCACGAATCTTCTCGACACACGTTAACTCGCTACGTAACTCAGTGCGTCTCTCTCCTACTGGGCTAGTTAGAAAGAGACGCACAGAGTTACGTAGCGAGTTAACGTGTGTCGAGAATATTCGTGCTAGGTGCACAGTACTGGGTTAGCACGTGCAAAACCACTGCATCTTTGCAGAATATTCATTTTTCATCCAAAAATCCATCGTCTTCCGCTGAACATGAAACAACACATAGACTCAACTATTTTTTAACATTTAAAAGTATAATACGAATTCTAACCATCTAGTATCCCAGCTTTAGCCTAACCTAACCAGATCAGATGATTTTTCTTCGTGTTTTCTTAGCGTCTACCATTTAAATTTACCCATTCAATTGAAAGCTATAGCGAAACGAAGAGAGTAAATCAAGGGATGTCTCGCTTGAAATTCAGTAGATCCCAGCCTAGCATTCATTCATCACTCATGCATTATGCATCTGCTATCGATCATTAAATGCCGCTGGCGCGGTGCGGCGCGAACCGCCTGCGCACCTCATGGCATATAATTTTTCACCATTTTTAGGATTCGGTACCGCAAAAGGAAAAACGGAGGCCTTATAGGAACACTTTATTGTCTGTCGGTCTGCCTGTCTGTCGAGACCCTTTTTTGTCAGGATCGCGAGGGATATCGAGATGAAATTAATATTAAATACAGCAATCCCTTGAAGCTGTGAAAAAATCAAACTCTATAAGTCAACGTAATCAAATAATACGGCCGTTTTTACCGCATGTTTCATACATTCGCAAGGGGATTAAAAACCTAAAGGGTACTTCCCGTTGACCTAGAACCATGTAATTCGGCAAGAAGCAAGGACTCACCGCACAAATAAGGGAAAATTCAAAAAACCGTAAATGTGTAGTTAAGCACATTACCCACATTTCTTTTGCAATTAAAAACTGATTATTTGTACTTTATATGTATGGGAACAACAGTTTTCCAATGACAAAGTTAAGTTTATCTCTAAATTCAGTTTATCTCATCGTTGGAGGAATGTTCGTTGCGTATTAAATTTGTACGGAACCTTCGGTTCGCGAGTCCGACTCGCACTTGGCCGGTTTTGTATACTACATACATATAGTTAAGATGTAGAGGGTAAGCCTTGATATCACTTACCAGCTATACTAAAACTAGAAATCAGAATTAATCATAAGTTAGAATTAACACAACATGAATAATAATAAGGAAGTTGGTAAATAATTAGGAGGTTCCAAAAGTCTATACTAAAACTCAAGTACTAACCAGTGCCAAGGTTTCAGTAATTAAACAAAATGGCCGCCGCTAATCGCATTAAAAGCGGAAGGAGTTAAAATTAACATCCGCAATGCGTATTCGCTAAATATTTATTTATTAATTTAAGAAACTCGTTTACTCATAAATGTCATGTTATGTCATGTTATTCGACTGATGCAAAATAATCCAGTTACTTGATATTTGAATAAGTGAGAGGTTGTTAATCATATTAAATCAATGATAATTAAGGTGGAGAGTTAACATTTTGTATTTATAGTTATGATTTGTTTTTTTTTTGGGGGTAATGACCTTTCGCACTCGGAATACTTTTATGAACCTCTAAGTAATCCATTCCTTAGGCTGCGTTTCCACCAGGGATGTGCGAGGATGCGTAACCAAAGAGCCGTTTCCACCAATGCTGTGCTGACCGAGGCGAAGTAAATGAAGCGATTCTATTGGGTTTTACAAACACATCTCTCGCTACGCATCCTCGCACATCTCTGGTGGAAAAGCAGCCTTAGGCAAAGAAAAACTAAAAACTTCTATGAATACTGCAATTCGTACCTAACAATAGATTACAAAACAAAATTTTCCAAATAAAAATAACAGTTCAGTTCATAGTGTCCGCTCTATCTGTATTCTATATTAATATCAACAAACGTTAGCGTTAGGTTTCGCAGAGTAGCAAGGTAATTTGTTCCACTTAGTTCACTAAATAGTTAGTTACATTTCAGTAACACACACACACTCAACCACACAGTGTACTTTGATTGAGTATTTGCTACTGATAAACTGTTGAACCATAGGTACAATGTACAGTGGATATTAGCGATGATCAAACTCACTTACATTGATGTTCATAATGAGCAGGACAAAGCGCTGGCTACCGAGATTTACAACCAGTTTGACAACTAGGTCACATAATAACGAATCTGTCACCTGCGGGTTACCTAACGACGGCGGCAAGTGTGCTAATATTATCATAATAAGCCAACCCCGAACGGAAGTGGGCGAGCATAATCAATCGATTACGACACCGCGGAAACCAAGTCGAATCAAAATAAGAAAGCATCGCGCATTCCGATATAATTACAAAATCGCTCGTGTTTGGGTGCTGGCGGTGAAAGCCGTTGCGTCATCCCATTGGCCGGCGTGCGCCGACGACGCCCGAGCGGCCCCGAGCGCGCCCGATCGTCGGCGACGAGCGCCGAACGTTCCCACGATTAGCCGTTACATACGATTGTCTCTGCAATTAGAGATCCGATGCGTCTTGACATAATATCTCGTTATAATACACGATAATAACACATTTAATAGGTAATTAGTGTTAACGGATAACGGCGCGAATATATATTTCGATTATAATTCGGTGATGCAACCGTCTTAATTAGAGATACGCATCTTGCATAAGATGCGAAGTTCTTAATTTGTAAAATTATGCCTTTCCTCAAAGGTCGGTCAGCTACATTAATAATTAATTAGCTTTTTCTTTGCAGAATTAACTGGCCTAGATTATGTCGTGCGTGTAGTTTACCTTCTAAGTTAGAAATTTGAAGTTATTACACGGAAAGAGTATTTTAAGATTTTGTTCATATCGTATTACGAACATCATTTACATTCACACTGAGTGATAATTTCCCCCGCTTGTTTAGAGAAGGCATTTTTTAAATGAAAAGTGTAGTTTTTAATGCGTTAAACAATGATTTGCGAACTACAAGAACAGAGATCCCTTAAAAGTAAAATAAAGTATATAGGTTTTCTTTTAACAAGAATGTTTTTAGACATAGCTCTCAACATTGACACGGTAATGCTCAATGGATTTCACACGCACAGACATCCGTTGAGTGAGGACAGAACCGTCCATACTTTCAGCTTTTTAGTTAGTGCTTATAAGACAGTATTAAAATTTCGACACCACATATGTGAGAACTATTTACTTACTCAGTTTTAAACTTCACTTAAATATTCCGTGAACTCATCATCGTGGTTCTCTACTTACACTTTCCTATAATTACACCTCGTAAAAATGAAAACGAGCGTACTTGTTACCGCCTCGCTTATCGGATCAGACCTACATCGCGACCAGATCCGCGCCTCCCACCGGCTTTGTCTCGACAGCTCGTCCACCTTCTGGCAACAGGTTCTATCTGCCATTGTCTACAATTGGGCCATCTTTAGAAATCGTATGACTTTGCTACTTTCCTTGTAATCAATTAGTTATATCAACTTTGACTGATGATGCGGTTGGCTCAGGTAGTTTATCGTTGGCTGATCTGATGGCATTAGGAAAACCATTTTTTTCTACTGTTTTATTGTTGTTGCCCATTCAGGTTATAGGTACGAGTAATAAATCAGTCTTAGATAATGAATCGTATACTAATATTTAAGTTGCAATTTCATAATTTGTATCTAAGCCGTACGATAGACAAATAACAAAGCATTGCCTTGGAATGTATCGAATCGACAGTATGGAAAATATTTTTATTGATTTATGTACTCATAGGTTTCGCTTATAGGTAGCATTATATTGTTAAGCAGAAGTTTATTTAAAATAGCTATTACCCGTCAGGATGTTTAGCTAGAGCTCATTGTCTTGTTAGAGCTAAAACAGGGCATGAAGACGGGATCAGAATAAATCAATCTAGAATCAGTTCATTGAAATGCATTCTTTCATCCCATTATTGAGGCGGTTATTTGCAAGGTCCAGTTTGTGGCCATTTGAACTGGCCGCGATGCACATTGAGGATATTTTATTTCGTTTTTGTTAGTTAAAAACAACATATTGTTTTTTATTACTCAGTTGTAATATGTTTATGACATAATCAATCTAAACTGTAGAGATTAGTTTTATTTTTAGTTTTCTTAAGTTTTGTGTTCCAGAATTTGAGTTTTTGGTAAATAAGTATGTTTTCAGTTAGGACAAAAACTTGGAGAGTATAAGTAATAAAGTTCAAATGGTTTTATTTTTTGGTTTTAATTTCATTACACAATGAAACAGTTCATTCTATTTATTCACATTTGACGTACATTTTTGTGTTAGTTTTAAAAATTTCAGATCGGATTTGATGCAAACTTTTAACTTTAAAAATTGACAAGTGTCAATTGGCTGGTTTTAAACTAAACTACCCATTGTTAAGAGCTTGTTAACTATATGTTTAAGTTAAACGATGTTTTTACTACTTAACACGGTGTTGTCGTGGTGACGACCATTAAACGCAATTGTCGGGTTTATTGGAGCGCGACGCGATAATTCTCGCGACTCGATCAGCCCGCGCTATTTGGGTCACTGGCCATCGTCACAAATGACACACACTTAGCCACTTTTTCCTTTATTTTTGCCGGCTTGAGGAAGTAAGCAGGTATGTTGTTTCTTGTTAATTAAGTGCTTGATTGCGCGGAAGTACGACTGTGGTTTCATACACGAACTATTGGATACTATTGTTAATTTTTTTGCTTAAGTACATGAATTGATTGTACATGATTGTACGTATATCTGTTGCATGCTGTATATTCGTATTGAGCGCGTGAGAGTTTTATAGGTTTTTTCATATATATTTGGAAGGTTTCAACTTGATATCTCAAACTTTTGCGAACAATTTTAGTTTGATAGAACAAATTTGAAAATATTTGTTGTTAAATGTAAAACGTCAAACGGGACTTTAACGCGATAAAGTCATTGTTAATTTACCTCGACGTCTCGACCGCGCTGCAATGGCCGTGGTCACGATTAGACTCGTCCCGTCCCTTTTGACTTCATAAATAATGTGTGAAAATCGCGAAAGTTCAAAACAATTTATGCTTGTTGTTGTTGTTTGATAAACATGTAAATGTAAGTCGAGTGATCTAACATGTTTAAAAACTGTTATAAACATTCCAGATATAGGTTTGGAACCAGGCTGTCAGTTTAAGCTGACATTGCAGATCGACATCTCTCAGACTGAAAAAAACTCGAATTTTTAAATCCTTATAGAAAAACATTAAGTGCAGTTGTTTGTGAGTGTTTAAAAGTATAACAGCTTTGCCGTGAAAACTAAAAAAAAAAGTCTTTCAGAGATTGAGGATTTTTAAAAAACCTGCCTTTTTTTATTTTAGACTAAACCAGCATCCAGCAACGATAGTACCGATTTTAAATTTAGTTGTTACCAATTGATTTCATGTGAATTGTGTTTTAACGTCACAATCAAAAATGTATGGAATAGTTTATTTTCTTACGGAAACGGCTTGTACCTAGTTATTGGGCAACCACCATGGGTTCATTGCCATTGTACTAAATACAGTGTACAGTCAGCCTCTGCTCCAGGTTAACACTTGAGAACTTTGTCGTAGCAATGAATAAAATGAGAGTTGATCGTATTTGTCTCATCACTGATAATGACAAGGTACTAAAATGTTCAGCTACTTCTGTCGCTGACCGTACTATTGCTACAGGTGCTTTTACTGTAAGGCACAGGTCAAAGGTCCATGTTTACAATAACGAGTTTCAATAAACAAAAATAGCATGTTTAAGTTAAAGAAGAAATGAATATAAATGGAAAATGTAGAGCTAGGATGTAGAGCTATGAAAACAGAATTTATTTTTTATTATTCGTCCTTTTGCCATATCTAAATTATTTTGTAGATACATATTGTTATTTCAAAATAATTTAGGCAGCATAACTGTAAAAAAGAATCGATACATAATCTATTTTCTTCATAAATAAAATTGAAATGCTGTTCGCTGGTAAGCGCATCACTTGAGCTGGACCGATTTGAAAATTTTTATATTAAATTGTTCGTTATATTTCAAATTATGGCATTCCGGGCATTTTTAAACTTCAGTTTTTATACGCATATGAAAAATAAAGTTGTTTCTTTACAAACAAAATACAAACTGTTCTTGGTTGTCGAATTGACGTTTCGTATGTCTTTGGATAGAAACACTACGTCTGTCGGGTCAGCCAGCACACAGTACTACTACTATGGAATCCTAAAAAGTTGTTTTATGCATGTTTGTAAGATTTTACTTCCGCTGTTGTTCTATTCCCACCTGGTGGGCCGACACGTAACGTGGAGAATACCGAAATTATTGTGCGCCGGCGCACGCGACGCTGCGTGTGCGAGCTTCGGCATTCTTCGCGCAATTGCATTTCTTCAGGAAAAACACAAGCGTTTGTCGTAGCCTGGTATGCGATAAAAAGGTATTTTGAAATAATAATGTTCTTGTAAATGTAGTGTAAAAAACGTTGAAACCTTCGACATACAGTTTTTCTCTTATAGAAATGAAATGAAAACAAGCATGCGAATCATGATAGGAAGTGATCAGCGCCGCCCATAAGAAATAGTACCCCAAGGCTTTCGCTGATGCGTTACAAGTGATCTCTTACTGACGGTATTATTACACTTTGTAACTGTTTCACTTTGGTGTTCTAAGGGAGTGGTACTACTGCGGTTGAGCCGGCCTATTTGTTCTGCAACTGGGTACAGTTGTTATTACATTTAGTAAGCATTTTGACAAAATTAGCTTTAAATCAGCTTTATGAGGAGGAAGATCAGTTTTACAGTATTGGACAACTATCCGACAGAAATGGCAATGAGCCGGGCACTAGATCAGATGTCAGGACGATAAGTACTTCTTGTAAGCCTATTCTGAATATAGATATTTTGACTTTGACTTTGATGGATGGAGCCGAGCCATTACAGAGTGGCGGCCCCGAGGTGGAAGCCGAAAGCCTGGGAGATCTAGCGCGCTGGTCTGACGATGTCCAGAAAGTCGCTAGCAAATAGTGGAGTCGAGTCCAGCAAAATAAGCAAAATAAGATGGTTTGAATTAAAGGAGGCCTATTGCAATCCTAGAATTATACGACTGCCGATGATTTATTTGTTATGCAAATAATTTACACAGTATGACAGTGAAAATGATGGTGATGCCTAACTGCATTCAGCACGAATCTTCTCGATTCTCTCGAATCTCTCGTTAAGAGCTTATTACACTACGCGGTATTCAGACAGTCTTACTAAGATTTAGCATAGTGTAATAAGAGTTTGCCTGTCTAATTAGACCGACCGAATGGGTTCTGCCGTGCTTACTTGCTTACTAAACTGTCTGAATACCGCGTAGTGTAATAAGCCCTTTAACCTGCTACGTAACTTGGTGCGGCTCGTTCCAACAATAAAATAGAGACGCAGAGTTACGTAGCGAGTTAACGCGTATCGAGAAGATCCATGCTAGGTGCACAGACTCTGTATAAACTCGATTTGTGGGCTGTGTCATTTTCAATGCAGTTTCAATAGGTCAAACGTGTGGCGCACCGGCATCTACGTATATTTCGTATGCATATTTGGTAAACAATGATAATATTTACGTTGCAGGTACGATAATGTTGAATGCCGTTAAAAGGTCACGACACGACTGCATTCCTGCGAATATTTAGACAGGTGTGTAAAGGGCTTATGCCCCTTATGATGGTCAAAAATGACACCCCAAACGGGTAGTTTTATAACAATTCCATGGATATTATTTCCATATATCATCATGGTCCTCCTAGCGCTTATTTCCTTTTTCTTAATTCAGGGTACGCTTTAACCATGATACCGGATTTGGCAGGACAGTTCAATACATAGGCTGTTACAGGGACACCAGACCGACAGGATCATGGTTATACAATAATTTTCACGAATGCGCAGGTTCTTTACGATGTCATTCCCGCTGTAGCGTTGGTTACTATAGTGGGTACTTAGGTAAACACAATTTCGAAAAACTCATTGGTACATAGCGCCCGCTGGGAATCGAAGTCGGTACCTCACGATCATGAGTCCACCCCCAGCCACTAGGCCATCAACGTTTTTCCATATAAAATATATCAGTGTTCTCCAATCTGTGGGTCACCGCCCCAGGGGGGTCCCACAGGATTCCTAGGGGGTCAAGAATTGATCGCCAGAGCGGATAGCGCCTGCCCGTTTTCCGTATTTTTACGGTCCTAGCCTGAATTGTTTGACTTATAAAGGGTTCGTTGTATTCAAAATTACTGAAATAAATATTCCATAAAAAATAAATACTCGCCTTTCTTGGCTACGCCGTAATCGGCTAATATTTAAGAGCCCACATGGCCTACTTGCTTTGAAGGTTTTCATTTTAGTTAAATGTAAAACTTTACTCTGTGTCACAACGTACGCGGGCGTCATTAGATGTATTACATAATGTCATTGGTGCGCACGCGCAGCGTGCTGATTGAAAACTAATGATTCCTGACAGCGGACACGAATGATTAATGACCACGTTGTTGACTTAATCGAATTTAATTATAATTAAGCTTAGCGAGCTGAACGACTTGTCGTGAAAAGCTTTCGAGAAAGGTTCAAAAAGTCTCTTTGAATTTTCTTTAAAACAAACAAATTGGAAGATTTTTGTTAAACAGTTTATTGTTCCGTGCTTCAGATGACAAGACAAGACAAATACTCTTTATTGAAAACCACACGGAAAATAGTTAACAAACGTTCACTATATAGATAGATGAACTATAGCTATTAGTTCATTTACAGTTAAATGCACAAAATGCAAACTTAATATCTTACGGCGTTATCTGCCAATAGACCAGTCAGTTTATTGACTTTTGTTAATTCAAGTTATTTTTCGACTCTTTACATGTGTGATGGTAGTGGACAGAAAAGGTAGTAATTTATATATTTCTAGTCCTTAAAGATACTTTATTTTAATAGTTTTTATCATCGCGTAAGTGTTTAAGACTTATTAAACGATCGTAACTTTATTATCCTAACTTATATTCTACCTTTCAAGATCTTAGCATAATATTAAGCGCCCGTTGTTTGCTCCGTAGTTAACCCAACTAATAGTTAAAAATCTGTCATCTATAAAACAAACTATGGAGATGACACCATTGATTACGTGGTTGCCGTGGTTACCAAGCATTAGCTGAGTTGACTACGGCTCCAACAACGGGCACTATACCACGCTGACGACCCCCCGAGTTTCCCGTCACATGTTCCGACCTCCCACTTTTCCGGCCGAGTTACTCCAGGTCAGCAAGCTTTCATGCACTTTCTTCAAGCATTACGCAAACGCAGTTAAACTCACCGTGCAGTGTCCCGGCTAGAAAGTGAAACCTGAACGCATACTCCGCCTTCCCACTTTCAAAACACTCCACTTCAAGTACCAAAAACAAAACACTGCACAGAATTCGTTGATTCGAATTTGAATTTTTCGAACGCGGTCTTGACACTTCGGTATTACAGTCCCTGATTGGTCGGGTGTGCGGGTCGGCGCGGCGAGTGCGACTGCGCACGGAGAGAGCGGCGCGCGCGCTCGCAATTGTGTAAGCGGTGGAAATGGTTGCCGAGTAATGTGCGATCTGTTACAAAACACCTTTTTTATGTGAAAAGTATGTGACATGTTTACATTAAGATGACTTGTGAAAAAGCTGGGGTTGAGGGTGGTTGCTTTTCAGCTGAAGCAGGCTGAGAGAGGTATGGGGTTGAGGGTGGTTGCTTTTCAGCTGAAGCATGCTAAGAGAGGTATGGGGTTGAGGGTGGTTGCTTTTCAGCTGAAGCAGGCTGAGAGAGGTATCAGCTAGAAACAGTTTTACGTTCCAAAAGATGTCAGTGGCCCCAGACGTGGCTGGCTCAGGTTCAGTTTATCCTAGCGTCTCTGTTACATTAGTATCATAAGAAAGGGACGCACACAGAGATAAACTAAACTTGGCCGGTCATGTTAGGGCCACATATCGGAACTAAGGTTCCTGTAATGGCGGCGGCTGAAGATAAAAGCTTTCAGGCTTGTAGAGTTCAGGGTTTCTTTTCTGATAGTTTAAATTAGTTGTGAGATTGGAAAAGTTAAAAAAGATAAAATTGAGTATTTGCTTATATGTAATATAAGGCATTAACCACAACTTAATTATTCTTTCATTCATATTTACTACTTATTTTTTGTTGAATGGAAAAAGTGATAGCTACCGCAAGGAACCAACAACTCTAGAGTCGCTGAAACTTTGCCAGCCTTCAGACTTAGCTGGATCACTTTATCTCAACACTTACCGTACGAAAAGCAATAACATGCTACTACTAGTTTAACTCCCGAGATAAAAAGGGGGTTTTATAATTTTGAAGCTATGTGTGTCGGTCTCTGAAATGTGGACTGATTTAAATACTTTATTTGTTTAATAAAAATGATATATAACAAGAAAAGTCTTGGGCATCCGACAGGACTCGAATCAGCATTTTTGTGCGCTTTTATTTATTTGAAAGCAAGTTTTATTTTGGTGCTGTGCTGACAAACGGGTTTGCGGTTGTCTATTCAACTTTAAAAATAAGTATCTACTTATGTCGGAGCTTAATTCTCAGTTTTCTTTGGTTAGTTTGTATGGCAGTGATTGTCATGAGTGCGTGCGCGCAGGTGATCTGACGCAACAAGGTAAGGTGTAAAGAGAAATTGTGTAAACGGACGGACGGACGGAGAGCTGTTGAGAAATAAATAGAGGATGTCAACAATTCTTAGAAGTTGTAACTCGGTTGGTTTTATTCTTGATTTATTAAGGTTATTCAAGGGATGCGGTTAGTTAGAAGTTTGCGGTACACACTAGCTAGGTAATTACTCGGTTTATTGGGTCAACTGTTCTGTAAACTAAACTAGTTCATTCATTCAATGTTTATTAGTTAGTATTGATTGAAAAGTTTTACTTTTCGATTTTTTTTATACATTCAAATTAAATTTAAAAAGCTATATAATGACAACACAAAGAAAAATTAGGGTAATGGCAGGACTCGAACCTGCAACTTCAGCATTCCGTGCCTTGCGTTTGCCAGTTCCGCCACATTACCGCTACCATACCCATTTCAATGTGTTTCGTCTTTACGGTCATTAAGTCTCTCGTTAGCTAGCGGGCATTCATACATTACCAAGTTGAATGAGATAACTTGATTAAGTTTCTCATAGATGACATCGAAGGTAGTTTTCCCAAGTAAATATTAATAATGTACTTAGTTTAAAAACTGTGCAAGTAGTACCTAAATGATAAAATCCTAAATACCTATTCGTACTTAGGAAACCTGCACAATCGTGTAAGTAAATGTGTAACCGTGATCCTATCGGTCGGGTTATGGAGGTTAGATGGTAGTCGCTCCAATGTAACCTGACCTGCAAAATCAGGGATCGGTATGGTCCGAGAGTACCCCGAATTAAGAAACAAGAAAAAGTGTTACGTCCAAAGCGTTATGTATTTATAATTAGACTTCATGATCATAAAACAAAATAAAGTTTAAATAAATAAATAAAAGAAACAGTTGCACGCGTTTATGTCTTTTACACTGAATTTTTCAAAGTCAAATGAAGGTCACATAATAAACTTGAATTTGATTACCTTTTTAATGTAATGTGGAGGCAAAGGAGCACGTGGGTCACTTATTGTGAAGTGATAACCGTCACTGATTATTTTACATATTTGACAAAATTGAAAATTGACCATTTAAAAATGATTCAGAGAAGAGAGTTTCAAAGTTTTCAAAAGTAGGGCATTGTACAGAGTGATTAATCTCAATTCTGGATCCACGTGTAATGTAGGCCGCCGATCATGTCATCGCTTTCCCCTTCGCTGGCCATTGCGCATGCGCATTGTTACCTCACGCGCTCAATTGATTTTATTGCTTCTCCGAGATGTGCCATAACAGCTGTAAAGAGGTGCCAATTGGGTCTGAACGCTGTGAATGGATGCGACGCTGTTTACGGTGCGTGTAGTACACAGATTTGTGAGATAATACATACTATGTCAGTAAAAGTGCTAAATATATTTGGAAAGGTAATAATGACCGTTTGACATAATTTGTCATGATGTTTTTGTGATTATATATACAGTGATATAAAAGTTGGCTCGAGGAAGATCTTGTTTAATATAGTAAATTTACGGTTTTCGGATTTTTCCCTTTATTCGTACTGTGAGACCTTGCTTCTTGCCAAATTTCATGGTTCTAGGTCAACGGGAAGTACCCTACAGGTTTTGATTCCCTTGCGAGTGTATGGTATGAACTATGCGACATAAATGGCCGTATCTTTGGATTGCGTAGTAGGCGTGCACCCGCTCCGTGCACGCGTAGCGGACGCTCCTTGACGGTGAACCAGTAGTTGACGAGTAGATACGGAAACATACAAATAAAAACGAGAGACAATGATATCAACTACTGGTAAAATAAAGTTCTACGGGTGTCAAGCACTGGGTCGGTTACCTTATGACCGTTATGTATGATATTACTACATTTCTCTGTGGGTATTTTTATTCGTACACAGAACTTGACTAATTATTAGCCAAATGAGAAAATAACTAGTTAGGTAATAAGACCAACTAAGATGCCGAAATAAGAATATTCCCTTGGTCCACTGTGCTATACTTTTATGGTTTCTCGTGAGGTTCTATAAATAAGTATGTAACAAACCCCCCCCTAAGCGCTATTTCTGACCTGCCTAAATGACCTAAATGTCCTAACCTAAATTTAGACCTATTAAGACCTAGGTTATACTACTGCTATAGCTATGAAGCTATAGATGAATTCCACTCCTAAGCACCATAGATCTAGGAGTATATAACTAGCTAGCGGCTTCTCTGATGGTAAGTAAATATCAAATACCTAGTCTAAAACTCATGTCCTATGTAATGTACGCCCTAATCTATACGTTTACTCATCCCTAGTACTATACTGACTGAATGAATATACATACGAATGATTTGGCCAAGTGATCGTCTACTTACCCTGCGTTGTGTCCTACGGTAGTAATCCAAGCTCTTTGAAATGTATGTAAGATCGGTTCACTCGCTATTCCCTAAACTTAACCTACCTTAACCTATAATACGTGCTATCAAATACTAATAAATACCATGTCCTAATTGTCCTATTATACTGACTGAATTATGAGGTACTGCGATTTAAGTATTTGATATTAATTAAAAAAAAACGTTACTGAACTAAATGATACAAAATTTAAATCTTTTGTCAAGAAGACATTAATTTCTCGGGCGTATTATAAAATCAATGACTATATCTTGGACAAGGATGTTTGGCAATGATCCCAATTTGTCTCCAAATATTGTACACCTACTTACTGTGTTAAATTGTTAAATTTTCAAATATTTCAGATGTAAAATAACATTGTAATTTTGATTTATTTAAAAAATTACACCTCGTTGAGTTTCTTGCCGGTATCTTTTCATCCGACGTTTTTCCGAACCGGTGGTAAATTTTATGACATTCATAAGTGCTACCTGCAAGCCTAATCTGCTATGTGTTCCTGAGAAAAATGGTCTTGACATACTGACAGACAGAAGTACAATATTGTTTGTACCCAAGTAGCTAACTTTTGACTACAGAACCCCTTACATGCCCGGCCCAGGTTTAATTTATCCCTACCTGCGTCTCTGTCAAACTAGTGTCATAAGAAAGGGACGCACATAGAGATAAACTCAGATAAACTAAAGTTGGTCCGTCATTGTTATGCCATTGTTTATATTTTTATATTTTCGTAGCCGAAATTTCCTTCGATTTTTATTTTAAATGTTTTAACATTTAAATTACTAAATTAAAATTCTATGTTTGGACAACACAAAGAAAAATTAGGGTAATGGCAGGACTCGAATCTGCAACATCAGCATTCCGTGCCTTTGCCAATTTCGTCACATTACCGCTACCATACCCTGCGAATTTTTCAATGTGCTTCGTCTTTACGGTCATTACATTACTGATTTTAGGGGTACAACGGTTTAAGGGTATTTTTTTATTGCAAGAATGTGAGTACAGGAGTGTGATTTTTGAATCTCACCGGGTGACTAAAGCTCGCCAAAATGGCCATTTTTCATAAAAATGCGGCCATTTTGGTGAGCTTTAGTCACCTGGTGAGATTCAAAATTGCATTTGAATCTCACCGGGTAACTAAACCTCACCAAAATGGCCATTTTCATAGAAATGCGGCAATTTTGGTGAGCTTTAGTCACCTGGTGCGATTCAAAATTGCATTTGAATCTCACCGGGTAACTAAACCTCACCAAAATGGCAATTTTCATAGAAATGCGGCAAGTTTGGTGAGCTTTAGTCACCTGGTGAGATTCAAAAATTGCATTTGAATCTCACTGGGTAACTAAAGTTCACCAAAATATCCGTTTTTCATAGAGAATCGGCCATTTTGGTGAGCTCTAGTCACCTGGTGAGATTCAACAATTGCACCCCTGATTTTAAAGCTGAACAATTTATTGCGCGTCACAAGCCGCCAGGATCTGGTATGCAATATTTAAGAATAAGGTCTAATCCAAAGGCACAGAGTATCTATTTGCAGTCACATATTTTTAGTAAAGAATCGTGTTAAAGTATACTTATGTTATGTCAAACTATACCACACCACCACATTTTTTTAAATATTTTTGACCCAGATATTACAGAAGATGGCAGCAATGCATCATGCGCGACCTCAAATGTGGTTAACGATAATTAATAACGGATGGCATTCTTGATTTACTCTATTGAAAAGAAATATCATCTACAATATTAAAGGTTATCATGAGATATACGAGTGTAATGTACCTATTTAGGAACTTAGAAACTAGCTGTGTCCGGCATGCAATGGTTTTTAGGGTTCTGTACCTCAAAAGGAAAAAACGGAACCCTTATAGGATCACTTCTTTGTCTATCTGTCTGTGTGTCTGTCTGTCAATACCATTTTTCTCAAGAACGCGTGGAGGCATAAAACTGAAATTAATTCCAAATACTTGGGTCTAAAGTCCATTGGAGCTGTGAAAAAATCAACTTTCTAAGTCAACGCAATCAAAAGATACGGCCGTTTGCAATTGCAAAGTTTTTGAAACCTATAGGGCACTTCCCGTTGACCTAGAACCATGAAATTTGGCAACGAAGAAGGTCTTACAGCACAAATAAAGGAATAAATCCGAAAACCATACATTTGTAGTTACATCTTAAAAAATATTTATTAAGTATTGTAGGTACTCCAAACGAAACCCTCGGTGCGCGAGTCCGACTCGCACTTGGCCGGTTTTTTTTCACTCAATTTTCGTTTCTCGAAAAGCATAGCGGGCGATAAGTCACACCGACGCGTCAAAGTTTCATCGCAATCAGACGAATTGTTTAGGATCCTTAAGACGAACAAATAAATGTTTTCCATTAAATTATTCAGTAATAGAGACATCATGATTGCCAAAAACCTTAACTAACTTGTCTTCAAAGCATTTCAACATAAGATCATATTACGAGTACGTGTGCTTCGGTTCAGAGATCGCGCCAGGCTGGAGGCAAAATATCACCGACATAATGTAACATTTAATGGTTCCTTTGGTTGCAATAATTACATTTCAGACTTCTGTCAAATCATCAGTTTGTATAATTTCTTAGCAACTTTCGTTTTCTATTTGTTCGGGAGCTATTACTTATCGCCATAATGCGAATATGTGAACGGAGTGTTTATTTAAAGTATTTGGACACTTGGGCAGAGAAAACTGTTTTTCTTTCAGTAGGTAGTGTAACTTTATAAATGTGAGAGTAAACAAACTGGAACAAATTACCTTGCTACTCCATGTACCATGCTTCAGGGTTTAAAGGTTTTGCTTGCCTTTGGTTTCGCGGAGTAGCAAGGTTATTTGTTGCAGTTTTTTGATATGGATCTCCGCAAAGTAACATCTGAATTTAATATTTATTTAAATTTCTTTCTTCAAACATCATTACTTTCAGTAATGATGTTTGAATGTTTTATTGTTTCTCATTCACGCATTAATTCCTGGATGGATTTAGATGTAATTTGACAAACAGATAGATCATGTTTTTGATTAAAACATAGGATACTTTTATCCCACAAAAAAAACAGAAAATAATCTCCCGCGGGCAAAGCCGCCAGTAGAAGTCTGCACATAATAAAGTTGTGAGATTCATACATCTCCCAATGATTGCCTGGAAAAGATCGCCTTTTGTAACGTATATTTAGGATTGTTGTTTTTGTACAGTCGACCAAGTAATTCCTTAGCCACTTTTCAACCTTATCCCCTCGTAATACGATGGAAAAGAGGTCAAGCAATTTCTAGGTCGACTATATTTGTGATAACAGTCTTTCCACTATCCAGTGTGTAAGTTGACAATCAATAACATAAAAGATCAGTGACAATATTTAACTTAATTCTATGTTATTAAAAAGGTACGCGTGTCATGCTTGTCATCACTTACTACCTCTAGTCATTCACGGATAATTAAAACCGTCAATAGCTACGAACAGTTCGCATTATAATATAAAGTGACATATACACAAACTTTCAAATTATATGACACGCTCGCACCCGGACGTCCGACGCAAATATTTTGCACGTAATACTAAAATTGAGTAACGTAACAACTGGACACATTAACTAAATAGTAATCAAACAAAACTGGACCTTTCTTACATTGAAACATGACGCACGCATGAATTATGCGCACGCAAAACGGAATGGTATAAAATATCCCCTAAAAAATGGCGCGCGCAAGATTTCAAATACTGTTTTGTGACCACTTTACCATTACGCCTAGGACATACAGAATTACATTTTATCGCAATGTAGTAAGATAGGTGGAATTAAATGTACTATTTCTTTGATGCTCGCGGCCGTGTCTGTATCGTGAAAGCTTTTTGCTAGTGTGTGTGAGGTAATAAAACGTAACCTTTGTTTGTGATTTCCATCAGCGATTTGTGTAAATGTAAAATGTTAAAAGAAATAACAAACACTCTTTTGTTTAACATGTTTGCATTAAAATGTATGCAAATAGGGAGAAACTGTCGTAGAGTCGTATCGATGCGTTTTGGGTTAGGCAACTATACTCGTAAACAGAAACAATGCGGAAAGTGCTAAGTGAATTGTAATTAAATTTGACGAGTTCGCAAAGATAGTGACAGCTAGTGTTGTAAGATTTTAACATAGACCAAAAACTCCTTTCGACGGCTAATGTTTACATTTTATTAATACGTAGGAATAAATCTTCGCAACCTGGGGTCTGAGGACCTCTGCAGGTCTGCAACCCTATCCCAGGGGGTCCGTGGACAAAATAAAAAATAAAAGTATAAATGAAATAAAAATTTACTAAGCTTGACGACGCGGTCGAGCGTTTGATGACCATCGCATTATTTTGTGGCCCTTGGAATAAAGTTGGGAAACCCTGCCCTACACGAATAAGATAATTTTGGACGACAAAAGCTCTTCAAGTCATAAGTCAGATAACCACGCGTCAGTGTATCGCCCCTTTAAAAGTGCGCGCAGGCATTCCCGGCGGCGCGGACGCTGCGCAAGCGCATCCGCTCGCTAATATCCGCTAATCGAGCCTAATCGATTTGTCGGCAATTATGCCACTCTTTATTTAATGCCTGCGGGTTTCGTCGGCCTGGGATTGTGGGATTCTTGGACAATTAGACAAGTTAAAGTTGGTGGGAACTTAAATTTAGGAAAAAATCTGCCCGCTCTTTACACTCGGATTTTTAGTACCCTGGAATCCTGACAGATGTCTTCCCTCAGGACCTGCCAGTGGTTGAAGCTTATGTGTGTTCAGTGTGTATTTCCGTGGCATCATAGCTTTCAATCAGGGGAACAGATTTGAATACCATTTTTTAAATTTGAAAGTAAGTTTGTTTGCGGTGGTTTCCAGCTATATTTGGTAGAAAACGGATTAGCTGTGGTCGATATATTTAACTTTAAAAATATTGGGCCTGATTTAATGTTTTTTGTGATTAGGTTATTTTGGTAGAGCCTTAAATGGAAGAATCCTGACTATAGGCCTCACGTTTGTGCTTAAAAAGGACCGTGAATATTGTTTGTAAGCCTTTTGCGTTTACGGTTTGGTCTCGTAAGGCATCGTAATACCAAAACGGGCAGTTGATTTCAATGCATCGTTTTTTACTTTGCAAACTTTGTTTATGACATCGTTCATTCACCTTCACGATGTACCTATGTACTTCTTGGATTTAACAAATAAAAATGTCTATTTTTATCAAACTTTTATGTAAAAACTGGAAAATTCGTATCAAAATCGGTTGTGTTCGGGCGGGCGGTCCAATAGCCAGCGTAGCGCTTGCGCGAGCGCCGCCGGCTCTTCGCACCGTAGCTTGTGACAAGCGCGCCCGCGCCGCGGTGAGCTGCGGAAGAAAATTCAATTATTGTTTGTTGTCTGTTTCTTATATTTATACATCTGTCATTTTTGTTATATGTATAATAGGAAGGCAAACAAGCAAATAGGTAACCCGATGGTAAGTGCCGCCCACAGACACTCGTTACACCAAGGCGATAGCAGATGCGTTGCCAACGCAGAAGGCTAAGATGGAATATCTCATGTGCCAGAAATTTCGCCGACTGTCTTGCTGTCCACGCCGCAAGACAACAGTAGCACTGCTGCTTAGTGGCTGGATTTACGAGCAAGATGGTGGTAGTGATCCGGATGGACCTTGCACAAAGTCCTACCACATGTAGATTATTTACTAGCTTGTACACAGGACAGCAAAGTTTATCGTAATTTCTTTTTCATAAATTTATTTTATTGATAATTTAGTATTCTATATTTTACTAATTAGATAAATCAGGACATACACTGACCCATCAAATAATATGGCAGTGTACACCTAATTTAAAAAACAATTAAATCAAATATCATCTTCTTACCCGACTGCCTTCAGAAGGGAGGGTAATGTTTTTACATAAATGAAAAATGAAATGAAAATGAAAAAATTATTTTGCAAGTAGGCCATATATAGGCTCTTTTACATGTCTGAATCTACTAGCGCTTCGAAAAATGGAAAATACAACTGAGAAGAAACGCCGCAAGAAACGCAGCAGTTATTTGTTTTCTTCTCTTTTCTAAACAGATTACAGTGCAATATACATAATTATCACTATAATACATGACATACACACATAGGTACACAATATAAAAAAATTACAACAAATAGCACAGCAAGCTTTAGCATATGAAATGGTACCTCTGGTCGTGATGATAGTTCTTGTCGGAGTGCAGCTCGCAGAGCAGGCGCCGGCGGCAGGGCTCGCTGATGGACGGTGGCGGGGGGTGGTGCGGGGAGGAGGGCGGCGGCTCGGGCGCTTCGTCCGAGCGGCGGTAAAGGCGCGGGGGCAGGCTGCGGTACGAAATAAATAATAAATGATAGTAATTAAATAAATGTTTCGGGAAAACTAACACCATTGACCTAGTCCCAAATTAACTAAAGCTGTTTGTGTTATGTGTAGATAACAGCGGGGCAGTTCTCGCGTCAGTAGAGATGAAGTCACACTCGAGTTATGTCAAAAAGAGCTGTGAGATCCCTGCAAAATCTGTCACTTTTGACACGTCTCAAATGTGAGATGAATCTCGATGAGCGCGAGAATTGGGGGCCAGATATACACACTTATATTCATATATAGATAAATATATACTCAAATACATATAACATCCAAGATTCGGGCACAAATTTCATATTCATCTTACAAGTACAAGTTATTAAGTTATTTTCCTGATGAGTAAAACGAAACATCCAACCCATGCATGCGTTTTACGCGATCGTCAATAAACTTTGGGACCGTCACCGTATCCAAATTCAAAAATTCTGACGAACGAAAAGAACAGACACTAAACCTAATCTGAGGTGAATACCCTATCGACAGTGGCTAGGGTTGCCACCTTTTTTTAGGGCGAATAAAGTATTTTTCATTTTAGTAGAACAAAAGTAAAGTACACATCATAAAAACAGAGTATTTATAACTTTTTCCATTATTTGTCCACGAGCCATTAACAATCAGTTTTACGTACATGGAGTATTTTAGCGTACTTTATTGGCGTCGTAGATTAAAAAAGTACGCCTACATAAAAAGGGGACAGTACTGTACTTAGAGTACGGGTGGCAACCCTAACAGTGGCTCTACCACGACCGGCAAAGTTTAGTTTATAACGACCGGATAGCCTAGTGGTTAGTGGCCCTGACTACAAAGCTTGAGGTTCCGGGTTCGATTCCCGGGAGGGGCAAATGTTTGTATGATGAATACGAATGTTTGTACCCGAGTCGTGGATGTTATATGTATTTAAGTATATATTTATCTATATAAGTATTTATATCCGTTGTCTAGTATCCATAACACAAGCAGCTTTAGTTGCATACTTTGGGACTAGGTCAATTGGTGTTAACTGTCCCAAGATATTTATTTATTTATTTGATTTATCTGTATGTGTGCGTCCCTTTCTTATGACACTAGCTTGATAGAGACGCAGGGAGGGATAAGTTAAGTGTAGATCTTTCATGTTAGGCCACTGGGTCTAAGCAGTAAAACGACCTTTTGCGGGTGGTAGGACCTTGTGCAAGGTCCATCCGGATCGCTACCACCATCTTGCTCGTTAATCCTGCCGCTAAGCAGCAGTGCTTGCACTGTTGTGTTCCGGCGTGGACAGCAGGTGTAATTACTGGCACAAGAGGTATTTCATCTTAGCCCTTTGGGTTGGCAACGCATCAGTAATCTCTTTGGTGTTGCGGGTGTCTATAGGCGGTGGTGATCAATTACCATCAGGTGACCCATTTGCTTGTTTGGTTTCTTATTCCATATAAAAAACCTAGTTTTAATGCTTTTAGCAACGTTAACTTGGGGTCTTGTAACATGGACCAGTCGGCATCCGCCTTTCTCGTTGTGCAATACCTCGCTGTGCGCGTGCGCAACGTGTCAGGATATCCTCCGGAAGGTGCGCTGTGGCTTAAAGGGGATCGGTTAGAGGCTAAATTAAAAAAATATAGCAGTATTTAATTTATTGCGTTTAAATTGTGATTTTTTTAATAATTCAAAACTATGTCTAACGGGATTGTGTTTTATTTTGGAAATTTGAGTTACTAATTTTATAATTGCACATTTTATGTTTAACCGACTATCACACATTAAATGTACAATAATTTAAAATGTGATTGATTGAGAGTCGCTTGCCCGTTTTCCCCATTCTCACGTAAAAAATATAATTTGAAAAGACACGCATATTGCGCCAGTCAAATTTATCAAATGAATGAAACGTTATCCAATCGCGTGCGCAGTTGTATCCGTGTCCACCATTCACTCAGACATTCGGTCTTCAATTGTTTATCCACATGCGACGCACTGGACGTAATCGCGACGATTAAGACTAGTTCGTGATTAAATTGCTAACAAACTAAATTAAATTAATAGTTTTTTTTAATTTAATTTTGCGGGTGGTAGAACCTTGTGCAAGGTCCGTCTGGACCGCTATACCACCATCATGCTCGCTAATCCTGCCGCTAAGCTGCAGTGCTTGCTTGTTACTGGCACAAGAGGTATTCCATCTCAGCCCTCTGGGTTGGCAACGCTTATGCAATCTCTTTGGTGTTGCGGTTATCTATAGGCGGTGGTGATTACTTACCATCAAGTGACCCACCTGCTTGTTTGCCTTCCTATTTCATAAAAAAAATGAAATTTAATCTTTTTATTTAGGGCAACTTGGATCAAAGTGTTAGCTTATAACTTTGCCTATTATTTAGTTTATTTCGGAGGGCTAACCGGCAACGGATCTGCGATTGGGTGGGGCAATTAATTACGTGAGACGTTAAGGGGGTGGGGAGGAGGGGTTCTCGGCAAATATTACTGTTTTCCCGCTAAAAACCGTGTATAATAGCGCGAAAACTGAGTAAATTAAGTAAAATATATTCCTCCACTAAAATATCGACTCCAGAAATCTGAAATGTCGTAAGAGACATGTCCCTTAATGTCCTTTACGACATTTGAGATTTCCACTGTCGATATGTCTAAATTCTTCACAATCGCAATATTTATGGCGATTATGCGAACGCCATCAAACACAGATGATCTCGCGTCATATCACCTAGGTAGTAATATATAGTACATCATTCTGTAAACGGGTTGTCCTGTATTTTTTCCAATTATCCTGTAATTTTAGACCACATGTCCATGTCCATATAAAATGAGCACACAGACTTGGTCACCCTACCTAGGGGCAAAACACCGCAGAAATCGCCTCACGTAATTAATGGACACACCATTAACCTTGGGGCGCGAATACAATATACTAGTTGTTTATTAGTTTAGGTTTAAGTGATTCATTAAATTGTTAGTTTTCGGTCCATTTTCCACGGTCGAACGATGCCTCTTGGTGGGAAATGTTCTAGGATATAGAGTGTAGACTATGGTTATTATTATTTAATTTGTGTTACCTTTTTTTTTTAATTAATAGATTCAGGCGTTAATTTGCGGAGGTCCATTTCAACAAACTGGAACAAATTACCTTGCTACTCCGCGAAACCAGTGCCGTGCTCGTGCAAGTTAGCTCCAGTTAGTCGTACTGTTATCTCCAGATGATGCCTCGTACGATCGTGTTGTTTAGTGTTTAGTGGCGGTGGTGTGTGGTTGGGTCTTTGTGATATATGTTGTTTCGTGTGGAAGCGGAGGAGGGTGGGTTTTTGCATGAACATGTATATACATTTCGCACAGACGCAGCTAACTTGCACGAGCAAGGCACTGGTTTCGCGGAGTAGCAAGGTAATTTGTCCCAGTTTGTTTACCTATTTTTGTGTCTGTATCTGTTTATTTACCAATAAAAAAAAATACTCTGCTGAGCGAATCTGAAGTTTTCAACTCATGTATCATGCTACATGAAATTTAATGTAAGAAAGCATAGCGCTGAGCGTGTGAAGGAACGCTTCCTTAAATATTTATACCTATTGACTTTGTAGCGCACCCTCTCAAGCGGGGGAAACTCACGGTTCATTGACCCCGGAGTACCCGGGCCCGGGGCCGGTGTCATGGACGGTGATGATGTTCGGGGTGAGCGCTGAGATGATCAGCCCCACGGGGATGAAGGCCGCGAGCAGGTGCAGCAGTCCCTTCCACGGGTTTCGGCTGGAACAGACCGGGGAATTCCAGAATCTTCCAATTTCTGAAGCGTTTTTGCATTGCCAGATTTGCCGGACTTAAATAGTGGATGCAATGTACTCTGAATTGTCGATGTCACCTAACAAATGTTAGTTTGGTGCAATAGGGTCCTGGAAGCAGTTTAAATTCATAACTCATAAGCTTATGACATCTTTATGCTGCAAACTATGTTTAATTCAACGGGAGTCTAATAATAACGACCCGGAAGTCAAATGTTGTTTGTCCATCACTTACAATGCAAGGCGGGTCAAGTGATGCTAAGTAGACGGTTAAATAACATACGCTCGCGCATCAGATGGGTGCGTCGCGTCGGACAGTAATGCGACGTGACCCATCACACACCGACCAGGCCGGGCTGACCTACAGTTGTAGAAGCAATAAGAATAGAAATTTTTGAAGCCATAGGTCAAGGGTTGATGGTTACAAGTGGTTCTTGTGAGTGGGTAATAATGTGGTTGTTGGGAATGTCCAATTGATGATGGGTACATACGAGTATACAAGACAGGTTTAAAATGTCAAAATGTCAAATTTCTCAATGTATCTTTAAGACTTGCCGCCAAATTTTTGATATTAATTCGATTATTGAAACAATAATGAGCATGGAACGAAGGTACATTTTTTATAACTCTTGTAAGTTTTGGGGTTTGTATCCATTTTAAAAACTACTATGAGCTTTGCTCAGAGTTTTTTTAGGCCTTCGAACATGCCTTTTTTAACTTTTCCCATGCATTAAATTTTATCTAGTTAGGATTGATGTCTTTCATTAATCTTTAGGGTAGTCTCCTATATCCTGTTTCCTGAATGTTCTCACCGTAACCTTCAAATGTGTTACTTTTGCTATTCAATATCAGTTGCTATATATAACTTGATAATTGTGAGATTGTTATCGGCAAAGCTATTTTTAATATCCGGCGACGTAACTTTGGCTGCTAGAAATCTGGTATGTGTTCTACGACTGGGTCAGGAGTCCGGTTCCGTGCCGGGCCGGCAGACCAGGCGGTGCCGGCTGCCAGCCCGGTGAATCATGTTTTAACATAACTCATGTTGATGGACTTTATTTAACTTACTGCTGGTGAAAGTGTCGTAATCTGGTAGTACGGGAAATTACATGACAAGTTTAAAATAACTGAGTTTGACGAAATTATTTTGATAAGGCAGTATAGGTACGTATGTTTACTGGAGCAATTATTTTATAATATTTAACTGACTCCTTGTTTTATAATCTTATTTTTGTCACTTTTGTCATTTATATAACAAAAACTTATTATCACAAAATAATATACCTACGAGTATGAACTTGTAACAACGATATGCAACAGATCAGTTACTACAGATTAAACTTCTTCGTTTGTTTACGTAGACGACATCATGTTCACTAAACACATGCTAACTTGCTAACTGTGCCGTCAAACACAATGCAGTGAAAGGATAACGCTGGCAGCGTCTGCGCCGCCAAGAAAGCACACATGATCAGCCTCAGTAATAATTATTAAGACTTTCCATTGCAAAATCCGTTTATTCGAAATCGGTCGTAAAATGGATGGAAAAGTTCGCCGGTTCGAAAGTGGATTTGGAACTGTTAAAAAGGTCAAAGGTTCATGAGATTTTGGTGAAATTAAGTGATGTGCACTTTGAATAGCCAGGAGGACGTAAGTAGTAAGTTCTATAGCAGATTGATATAAAAATGGTGATAGCAAAAATGTCTTTTAATCAAATCTTTTAATCGTAAAAAACTCTCCACATCTGCTGCTTGGCTTGCAGGTACCAACGTCTCTTAGCCTTCATTATTTCAAGTTCCTTACCGTTTCTTAACAAAGGTCTCCTTTTCATCATTGAATTCCAGTCCAAACTCTTCGTCATCAGCTCCAATGCCTGGCTTATCCTTGAAGGCGTCGGGTTTCTTGTACAGCCCTCCAGCGGGGACCTGCACGGGGACTTCGGCAGTAGGACGAGACTCCAAGCCGGGAGTCGGCCGCCATTTGCTTTTGGCGCGCGTCAAAATGGCGTCCTCGAATTTATAGGGGAACTTCTCGTGGGATTTTGGCTTGTGGATCAGTTTGAGTTCGTCTTTTTGTGAGCTGTAATGAAAAAATATAAGTAAACATTTTTACGTCAAAAGTTAATTTTATGACGACCGGCTGGCCTAATGGTATTGTGGCCACCTATAATGCTAAGTGGCTACGAAGCTAGAGGCCCTGGGTTCGATCCGATCAATGCAAAATGTATGTTTGTTCTGAGTTGTGGATGTTAGTATTGTGTTTTACTAGGCATATTTACATATTATCGAGTAGGCAGGTACTCATCTATAGTACAATCTTGGCCGAGTTTAGGACTGGTTTCAATGGTGTAAATTGTCCAAAGATCATCGTAGATGGTCAAACAACATGACTTTTCGTTATTTAAACAAAGTAACGTCAATTAAGTATAAATTATATCCATTTAATTTATGCACGCGTTAGCGCACTTCCTATTACAAGGGATGATACTAGAGACAAAGAGAGAGAGGGCAGTCCTGAGCGAGTGAGAAAGCATTATCCCCGCTACGTTTCAATCCTCACACCTTTCATTTTGACTCTGCTTTCGTCTCACAACCCTATTTCCTAAACTACAATAATTAACATATATGGCATCATTTTACTTTGTACTTACCCAATAAAAGCAGAAGGCGGTTTCTTTAGCGGTGAGAAGGCATCAAAGCTCGGCTTAGTTGGCAGTGGAACTGTCCCAAAACTGTCTTCATCAAAGAAGTCCCCCAAATGCACACTCGGCTTAAAATCCTTACTATCATTCTCTGGCTTTTCAATCACTGGCTCTTCCTTAGAATCTGTCTTATTCCTGTCTTCATTCAAAGTTTCTGTCAAGCTGGTGCCTGTTTTCCAGGAGTCAGATGTGGTTTTGGCGTGCGTAGCATTGCTGGTGTTGTTGAAGGTGATGGGATAGAGGGTGGTGATGTTGTCGGTCTCTTCTTGCGTCTCGGTGACCTCGTGGCATGATGTACTAGAGAGGATCAGGAGCGTCCATATTATGAACTGCAAAAAAAGCTAATTTTCAACATTTAGAAGACCATCCGGTAAGATTCATGTCAGTCGGTGTTTTGCATTTCGTTGTTTGTTTCTACTTGTGATAAAATGAAGGATATCGATATTTAAAAAATAACTTGTGTTATACAAGGATCAAGCTTTTTCCAGTGTACCTAATCTTGCACAGCTCCAAGGATGGATTGGAAGGATTCCAACTACCAACATCTAACCTTTTAATAATCGCCCAATCTAATCTAATCTATTCTAGTAAATGTAATATGTGTATAATCTCATAGTGTATAAATACATATACAGAGACGGGATGCTGCCACCATCTTCAGTACTATGCCACAATGGGGTATTAGACGGACTAGTAAACTTCTAGAAGGGAGGGTCATTAGTTTAGTACTTATTTATTTTTGATTAAAAAAAGGATGAGAAATTCTATCTAAATCTCGACAATTTTTAGTCCATCGCAAGTTTTACAGTAGGTAGGTACTTTTGGATTTTTCTCATAAATCATAAAATACATATATGTATAGAAATTGGTCCTGTCAACTACGAGTATAGCGCAATATCTTCTTTTACCATATTTTTTTTTATTTAGGTGCTCTAGAATATAATTATTAGAAAACAAGTGAAATATGAATAACTTAACATAATAAAAAATACAAAAACTTAATTATTATGGACAAATATCTCCCAAGTCTGTCTCCTGCGGTAAAGTGTCCATAAGGCTTGCTGCATTTCTACGTTGGATCGCAATGCCAATGCATTGGCCAAGAAATACACCATTCTTTTAGCTAATGGATTTATTATCAGAGTTAATTTCTAAAGTTCTCAGTGGTTTAGCTTTCGAGCTGGATTCTTGACAGTGCAATGGTAAAGGGCGAGGGGTCGAAGCTCGTTGGCTGTCGATTTGATTATCTCGTGAGCTTAGGGAAAGGGAAAGCTCAATAACAAATAGGTTTACATAATGTGAGAGCTTTGTTTAACACAACTAAAATATGGCTAAATACTACACAGTAATATATATATATATATATATATATATATATACATATATCCCTGTTATGCCAACGCTATTAAGCACAAATTACTGTATTTATACTAAAAAAATCTCACGTGAGCTTAAGGGAGTTTGAGCCAAATCTCACCAAGGAGTGGGGGGGGGGGGGGGGGGTACTTGTTAATTAATAATTTAATGTTAAAAAATTACACCTCGTTGAGTTACTTGCCGGTTTCTTCTCATCAGAGGTTTTTCCGAACCGGTGGTAAATTTTTTGACATTCATAAGTGCTAACTGTAAGCCTAATGTGAATAAAACATTTTGACTTTGACGACTGGATCTGGATATTTTTATCTTGAATTTCCTTATACAAAAACTTATTTTCTTAATTTCCTTATACAAAAACTTAACTAGAATGTATTATACATAAAACCTAACAAAAAAAGTGAGAATCTATATCAAAAATCGTTGCTAGGTTTAGAAGGAGTAAGCGGCCGAAGATACGATGAGAACAGACAGACGCGGATAGCTATGTTTTATACTATGTAATAATAATAATAAAGATATGTACGTAACGTATGCATAGTCTGTCCGCGTCAAGTGCATTTGGCAAAACCTGAACGCGTGCAGGAATGCTGCGCGCGCGCAGCGCGACTTACTGATTTGGGTGAAAGTGGACCCGGTTGTGTAACGTGGCGGCGCGGCTCCATTGTGCGACGACACGATCACGTTACGATTACTACAAATGACAATCTATATTAAAAGGTTCTTATGGTACAATACAATGTTTTAACCAACAAGCGCTCCTAATTTATCTCTCCTTATTTTTTTTTTATGAAATAGAAAGGCAAACAAGCAAGTGGGTCACCTGATGGTAAGTGATCACCACCAACCATATACACCCCCTTCATCAAGGAGAATGTAGTTGCGTCGCCAACCCCTCTGGGTTGGGTGGGGCCATGATGGCATTCCTTTTGTGCCAGTAATTTCACCGGCTGATGTTTTGCTCTCCACGCCGTAACACAACAGAGCTGGTACTGGCCTAGGGAGTAAGATGGGAGTAAGGATCCGGACGGACCTTGCACAACCTACCCGTAAAATCACATGACGTTAATAAGGCTGGAGATGAAGTAGCTTCCACCTTGTACCACAGAAAATTTACTGTTAGGGGAGACCGGGGATGGTTGACCAAATTTTATAGTAAGTTATAATAGTGCTTGTACGTCAAATCTCGTGGGTCCATGGACACGAGCAGGACATATAAGGTTATCGGAATTTTACTTGATCATGTCATAAGTAAGATTACAGATAACTTTGTCACCGCCAAGTTCTCGACGGCTCTCGAACCTGTGATTTGTATGTCTTTCTCATTCATGATTGTCTCATTCAATGGGATGACATAAGTTTTTTAAACCCGAATGCGGTTTGTATGTTTTTTCTTTATTTTATTATGTTTTGTTTAGTGGTAAAAGTTTTTTTTTAATCTGGAGAATAAAATAAACAGTTAAAATACAAATCTTTATCTTCTTTACATAGTCGCAATTTTTCTTGTCTGTCTAGAATTTTTATAGTGTATCTTCGGCCGTCTTCTCCTCTTAAACCACGCAACGGATTTTGATCCGGTTTTCACTGGTATTTAGAGATTTTTTAAGGAAATGTTTTTGCATACTTTTCATCCTGATTGTACTTGACGCTAGTTTACATATTAAAGAGTTCCACTGCTGACTGACTGTCTGATTGACTGACAGACAAGTCATCACATAGGCTAAAGTGCTGAAGATAGAGACATGTGTTCCTGAGGGGGTGTAGTGGCCCTAACATGACCAGACTGACTAGTCTAGGTTTAATTTATCCCTCCCTGCGTCTCTGTTAAACTAGTGTCGTAAGAAAGGGACGCACATAGAAATAAACTCAGATACACTAAACTTGGCCGGTCGTGTTAAAACGTGTGTTAAGAAAGGATTTTGGTAATACCACCATTAAAGTTTTTTTAAATATATTTATAAAGTGGTAAAATGGGGGAATGTTAAATTTAGTATGTAATCCAAAATGTATTTTTGGAAATGAGGCAAAAGGTAGTTTATCTATCAGTCCGTAATATCAAAAAAAAAGTCGAATTGAGAAGTCGTTCGTCGTCATTTTTGAAGTCGGTTAAAAAGGTTTAAGGCTCGACTTGCATGCCGCAAATACTAGTAAAAATAACACTTTAATTTTAATTTATTAATAAAAATACATTTCGTTGAATTTCGCCGGTATACAATCAGAATTTTTTTCAGAACCGGTGGTAAATTTTCTGACATTTGTAAACTTCCTATTATAATCTAGATCTGAGCCCAATTTCTTAAACGCTACAGTGACACAGTGTACAAGGTGACAGTGATAATTCGGTATACATTGCTTGTCCACTATGATGTTAAGTCAGTCTGTAACTCTGTAGCTTTACTAGTCGACTAAGTAATGTACGACGAATTGCCACTGTCACCTATCGTATGTCGCGTTTATTAAATTGGACCCTGAATAAAGATCAGCCTTTGACTGTTTACTACTATTTTTTTCAATATCTCAATGGTATTTCATAGAAAGGTGTGGTTTTGTTATCTACTATGTTTAGTGCGGGTAACTGAGTGAGTAGAAACGAGATCAGATTGTCGCCGAGTACACAGATATAGCTGTGTTATCTTTCTAAAATTATCAGATTACAGCCTTGAGGTAAACAACAAAACTATTGTAGGTTAGCGATTAGGTTTAGCGTAAAAACGTTTCGCCGAATCTATTTTTTTTAGAGTACTTAGGTCTTATCATTTCGTTGAATGTAATTTTCTAACTAAGTCGTTTGTTTAATGTCTTGGTCACATGCGTGGGAGTGGAATAGGTCAGTTATGTGACATGGTGGGTAACTATGGCTTCCAACTAGTGGCCCTAACATGACCGGCCATTTAGTTTTAGTTTTTTTTATGAAATAGGAAGGCAAACAAGCAAGTGGGTCACCTGATGCGTACGCCATCGCCTATAGACACCCGCAACATCGAAGAGATTGCAGATGCGTTGCCAACCCAGAGGGCTAAGATGGAACACCTCTTGTGCTAGTAATTACACCGGCTGTCATGCTCTCCACGCCGGAACACAAAAACACTGCTGCTTAGCGGCAGGATTAACGAGCAAGATGGTGGTAGCGATCCGGACGTACCTTGCACAAGGTCCTACCACCCGTTAGTCTATGTCTATAAGTTAATGGGTCGGTAATGTAAGGACTACATGTATATAGTTAAGACTATTGTCTGTAGGTTTAGAGTGTGGAAAACATTACGGCCGTTTGTATGGAGAGCGCTTTTTGAGGTTGGGAACACAATCCTTTTAAATGGTGAGGTGATGATGAAACACGCCTTCATCTGCGCTGCATCGCAGCCGCATGACAAAGCGCGTGCTGCGCCGGCGCCGCGTGGCAGGTGGCGGCGGGAGAAAGTCGGCACGAGCCGTGGGAAACTGACGCTTCTTGCCGCCTTTATTGCCGAAAGCTATGACTAGGGCTGCCATTTTGGTCAAGTTTATTTGTTTAGTTCGGACTGGTTTGGATAATAATACATTTTATTTATTTATTAATTACTAGCGTCTTATCCGGTTTGGCACGGCACAATTAGGGTGTAAACTTTATGTAAAAAATCTTCAAATTACAATGAAAACTGTACCGAAATCTTTTGCGTGGCTTTGAAAGCAAGTGGCTGAAGAAATGACAATAGATAGGACTGGTAAACGGCTTTGTTTTATACCTACTATGTATAGTCGACCAAGTAATTGCTTGACCACTTTTGAACCTTACCCCTATGTAATAAGGTCGAAAAGTGGTCAAGCAATTTCTTGGTCGACTGAACATATCAAGATTATTCCCGGCGCAAGCGTGCTATTAGACACTGAATATTATAAGTGTACTCGTATGTGTGTGTTGAAAGGGGTAATAAAGAAAATGTGTTTTTGTTAAAACTTGGAAGTACCTATAAAACATAGGATACCTACTTTTATCCCGTAATATGCATAGAAAGAATATCAAACGGGCACAGCCGCGAATCAAAGCTCGTATGTACATGAACTCTGAAAACATTACTCCTTTTTTTCGGCAATAGGTAGCGTAAAAAGAGAGTAGATATTTGTGTTTCTAAACTTTCACCAGAGGGGTTCCACTCCGCACTGTAGGTACGCTCGACCGTCTTGCCTATGGCATAGGCAAATCGTAGTAGGGTGTCGGCTTGCCGCGCGCGCGCTCTTTCGCCCCCGCCGTGTCAGTGCAATTGAAAACAAATGCCGCGCAACCCTAGCCTGTCCCCGGGAGTAGCGGGGGAAAGGCGGGCGCGGGCGGTGCGTTCCTTTTGACTCGCGCCGCCTGGCGTATGGTGTATGAAGTAATACTGAACTTTTTGAGCGTGTGCATGAAGTTAGAATTCTTTTAATCGCGGTCGTAAAAGAGAAGATTCTGTAGGTTACTTATGCTGTGCTTTCACACTTATAGTGGGTCTGACGACTTTGGCCTTTAGTAAGTTTTTTAAATAAATGAGTAATGTGGCAACCCTAGGCTTTAATAGTTATGTAACATAACGAATTGATATCGCACGCTTTGATGCATTGATGTTCCACGGACGCGTCTATATTCGAGTGGCCAAGCAACGAATTCTCAACCTTATGCCAATAGCTCTGGGAAGATTCTTAATTGTGTTATTGAAGTAGAATGTAACAGCTTATTTCACACCATTATTTGATGAGTTGAGATTTCAATTATCACCGTTTTGTGATGAAAGTGGTTTAGAAGTATTAAAGGAAATGATAAAACTTTTCTAAATTTTTTTATATTCTAAATTCCATTGTCGATGTAGGATTCAAATAGCTTCGATTATTTTAATCTCCTAAGATTAAATATTCATTTGTCTTTGTCTTCATGAAGACTCTTCTAGTGAATACCGCCAATAAAAAACAGGGTGATCAAACCTATTTACCAAAATAGGTCAACTTCCATGGTTTCAATACTACAATTTTTTTAATGAATGAACAAACAATTTCGAAACGACGTTAAGATTTCATGATGGTAAAATAGTCATGATTGAACTAAGTACTTATTGTCAAGAAGACATTAATTTCTCGAGCGGATATTTGGTCGTGATCCCGACTTGCACGCGATCCTGGCTTCACCAAATAGTGTAGGTACAATCAGCCTCAAAAGTAGCTTAACACTTAAGAACCTTGTCGCAGTAACGATTGAAATAAAAGTTGGTTAAATTTGTCACATCACTGACAGCGACACGGTATTTAAATGTTCAGCTACTTCTGACTTATTACACCTACCATGTTAAAAGTTTATGGTATAATAATTAGGTTTCTGTTCAATACACCTACTTGCGTTCCGGTATTTTCTCGTCAGAGGTTTTTTTTCCTGGTGGTAAATTTTCTAACATTTGTATGTCCTTCCTGTAAGCCTAATTTAAATACATTTTCACTTGGTTTTTTTTTACTTTAAGGTAATTTCCTAAAACGGCAGCGTATCTTTAAAATACTTTAAAATAAATATAAATTCACTCACCATCATGCACAGCACTGGACAACTGCGCGCCTCGCCCGTCATCTTATATTTATAATCTCCCATTGTCACCCTCGAGGGACGAGAGAAAACGGCGATTTTCCGCCCGAGGGCTGCGCGTGCGCCGCGCGCATTGTTCGCGCGCTCTTAATGAGCGATTACATGACTGCCGGGTTGTGTGGTGAAAGATGGTCGGGTATTTAAAATGTAATGGGTCTGCCTGATGTTAAAAAAACAGAAAACTATGCTAACGAGCATTGAAAGTAATTCTCTCTTGTAATTATGATTTATAGTAGTTGACACTACTTTTAGACGTTTGGCCGCCAATGTTGTAAACATTTTCTGCCCTTTTTTAGGGCCGCGAGTTTTATTTAAACTAGTTTACCGCTTGGGGATAAGGATGTTACAACTAGAGAAGAACAGAACGAAATCTCCAAAGTTTTATTTGATTATTACAAGTTCAACTGGCTGGCAGTTCCAAAGAACACCAGAGTAGCTGTTTGTATAGACACCAGTTCGAATGCACATCACATCACTTTGTTCAACCGAGTATTGTTTCTGATTTGATTTTGTTGTTTTGATTCTGCATCTTGACTTGGGTTGATTCAAATAAATATCCCTCTTTGTTCTACTATGTTCATAATATCTTGTCTTCTCCTCCGACTTGTCTTGCTCTGACTAGAGATCGACTAGAGCTGGCGTTTCGTGCCCGCTTCCCTTGCTGACTCAGGCAATACAAACTTCTGCCTCTAAACGTAGATGTTTTCTTTCAACGCCACAGGCCTCATGAGGCGTTTGCCGGACTGCCATTTTAGTTCATCCATTATTTCTTCCCGTCGACTCCTCACCACAGTGGCAAAGTAGAGAAGTACCACTGGAAAAAAGAGATTTCATTTAGCAAGCTCGTAAAGGTGTTTACGGGCAGGCACAATAAAGTTGTAGAACACCATCATCCTTAATTTTCTAAGTTATGATATCTGACTGCACTTTGCATTTAGAACCGCTTTTACAATTCAATGAGTGAAAGGTTAACTGGTGTAAATTGTCCCAAGATATTTATTCACTTATTATTGATTCGAACTTTGGAGCCTAATTATAAGTTGCTAATAATATCAGCATGAATTACGTCTGCTGTAAGATTTGGCAAACGACATAAGGTTTTGAAAGAAGAATAGAGTTATACGCAAATGAAGCGTAAAAGCTTGAATGTATACTCCAACTTTACTGGATTGAAAGCGTTTCTGGAAGCAAGACTCACGCGCATAGACGACGTAAGCTGAAGAGACGTAGCTGGTGCGCTGGACTGCGCGCTCGTCGATGTACAGAAGTACGGTGCCTGCGCAGGACAGCAGCAGCAGCGCCGCGCCCGTCACCCACGAGATGGTCAGCCACGGCCACATCAGGGCTGGACGCTTCTGGAAACACCAAGGTACAAACACCATTATAGCCTTGCTATATACTTTCGCGATTTGCAATCATACTCTTAACATAATGGTAACTAACGACATTCTTCATATTACTTCCTTCCCGTAGACTTAATTCATCTAGATTTATACACTTGTGAATTAAGTGTACTATTTAGTTAGAATGAGGCATAACTGACCTACCTTTTTTGGTATGTTTTATTCGCCTAATGACATTAGTAGTCATCGTACCATTTATAAGAAATTACCCACACTGATGTGTATATATGATGTGTATGTATGATATAACAATTCAACGGTGTCCTCGTGATCACAATCATTCAGAGATATTGAGTCGGTTTTCATTTTGCAAAAAAGGGCAGTTAGAGCAATTTATAATATGGATACTCGTGAGTCATTAAGGGAATTTTTCAAGGAAATAGACATCTTAACCCTACCGTCGCTATATATTTTTGAAATAATCATGTACGTTAGGAAAAATATATGCAATTTCCCTACCAACGTCGATAAGCCAAAGGCTACTAGAAATACAGGAAAGCTTAAAGTTCCAACTTACAGACTGGCTAAAACCAATAAGTCGTTCATGGGAAATTGTGTAAGATTTTACAACAAAATTCCAAAAAACATAACTGAACTAAATGATACAAAAATTAAATCTATTGTCAAGAAGACATTAATTTCTCGGGCGTATTATAAAATCAATGACTATATCTTGGACAAGGATGTTTGGAAATGATCCCGATCTGTATTGGCGATCCCTGGCTCCAAAGATTGTACACCTGCTGTGTTAAATTGTTAAATTGTAAAAATTTTGAATATTTGAGATGTAAAATAACATTGTAATTTTGATTTATTTAAAAAATTACACCTCGTTGAGTTTCTTGCCGGTATCTTCTCATCAGAGGTTTTTCTGAACCGGTGGTAAATTTTTTGATATTCATAAGTGCTACCTGTAAGCCTAATCTGAATAAAATATTTTGACTTTGACTTTGATTCATTGATGGCGACCACTCGAAAGAAAATCGCCTCACTTTTGCAGCGTGCGCAGGTTCTGACAACAGCATTCTAAAGATGTTGTCAAACCGGACTGGTTGCATCATTTAAAACGAACGGAGACAAATAATGCTGGGACTAGCCTGAATGTCTTATCTTATCTAAAATAGGTCCTAGCATAGATGTTAACGTTTCCGTAACTAACATTTTTTTATTGGCTTGTGGCCTAAAATAAAGGTTTATTTAATCTAATTTTATTGCTATTCATAAAACGACCGAAATAGAAAGCAAATTTAATATACTCGTACGTTTCGTCGAACCTAATAGGGAGGTTAAAAAAAAGACACTCTTAACACTCTTTACTACTGTACGTTTATCACTCATCTATAAATAATGGACTTCTAGTAAACGTTTATAAAATGGCCGAATCAAAAGTCGGACAAAAAGTACAATAAATCGATAATCGCTCGCGCTGTTAGTCTGTCGGACCGACGGCGCTGCTGTCAATACTATTATTTAGTAAAAAAACCTATTTGCAACTAAACTTCATAAATTATAATTTTATTCACTTAGACGTAAAATTGAAAATCCAATTACTATAAATGAAAACTAATAATGTGCATTTGTAACATTGGCGTCAACCTGTATTCTCATGTCGGGCCATGTTTCTGCTGTCATTTAGTATGACACTGTACATCCATGCATTATAATATCATTGATGTTTATGCATGCCTTGAAATATTTAATTACTTTTTTTTCATTTAGTTGGGTTTGTGGGGGAAAAAAGGCTTTTTAATAAAAACAAATGATGCCGAACAGAACTACTTCATAGCTATTTGATGTCGTACGATTCTGACGCACTGTTGCATCTAGATGCGTATACAATACAAACGTATTGCAGACCATACTCTCTACGCTTTTTGTATTACGTCAGTACTATAGTGTTCGAACAGGGGATGCTGGTGCCTATGAGGGACCGTGCTCGCTTCACATCAGGTCACCCACCTGCTTGTTTATCTCCCTTTTTCATAAAAACATATTTGAAGAATTCTAATCTGTAACTAGCCGGAAACTCTTAACCTTACCGTTAACTTTCGAACCATATTTACCTGGAACAGTCCGATGATCATCATGCAGCCGGTGATAAACTGCGTCGCGCAGGTGATGAAGGCAGTGCTGTAGAACATCATGGTGGCTGGAGGCAGCTGCACCAGGGCCACGGGGACTGCGTACAGCGCTGCTGACAATGCGGCGAACAGCTGCAAGAAGGCAATTCCTTTAGAGTTGCTTGACTTTAGTAATGGTGAATCTTTAGGGGTCAAATATCTAGATCATGGGTCAATTTGTAACAGAGGTAAAAAAAGGAGGAGGCTTTCAATTCAACTTGTTTTATGTGTGCGTTACGCGTGATATCCGCCAATTGTGAACTGATTTCAAAGATTCTTTAATTGATTAAATTGGTTATACCTACTCAAGGCTGGTTCCATTTATATTTATATTTTGGAAAAAATATTCTGCCTCTAAGGAATAATTAAGGGTTGAATCGCCCTCTACCTTATAATTGTTGAGTTGAAACCTATTTTTTTATTATTATTTATAGATACAAGGCTCTTCAGAAGCTCATTGTTTGAAGCCAAATTTTAAATTAAAAAGATAACACTGGTAATCGTTTGTTGTTTAGGCAGTCCAGACGCATCGATATCACACACACACACACACACACACACACACACACACACACACACACACACACACACACACACACACACACACACAACACACACAATAGACACACACAATAAAGTTCTTCTCATTCTCATACTCACTAGTAAATTCTTTTTCACTACCAATAGGTTATTTAGATTCGAAAAGGTGTAAGAGATTAAGGAAATTATATCACACTGATGATATCTATCAATATCACAGTACGTGCATTTCCAAGGCACAAATGGCCAACGAAAGAATGTCTAATTATCTTTTAAATCTATGTAAATTAGATCTACGTTTCTATGTAAAAATTAACTACTAAAGTACTAGGTTAGCTGAAAGAACTACTAATTTATTTGTACTAATTTATTTTACTTACAATAATCGAATCTTAAAATAATGCGTATTTTACGTACAATAACTTGTTTACAACTACTTACTTGCTTACATAGTTACAAACTGTTATTTTTTACTATAGAACCTGTAAACATCCATTGAATGTCTTCAAACGCGATAGATAACAAACAGATTCACTTTAAAAAATACTATTAAGTAATTAACAAAAAAAACATCCGGATTAAAGTATTCTACTTACAGTCCACACAAATCCTATGATCTTAGCCCCAACATCCAGATTTATGAAGCAGCAGCAACTATCCACTCGACATAGACCCATTTTTATCTGTTTATTTGAGGAAAATGTGTGTTAACACCTGAGTAGACGGTGAAGTAATGGCGCCAGTGTTAAATCAGTTATCATTATGGTTGCTATGATTAATTTTGATGACTTCATTATCACGACGTTGATAACGGCTTGAAACACTAGAATCGATTGTATTGACGGTTTAGTTGCACGACGAGTGGGTACCTACGGGTACCACCAAGTACCTCTTAACCTACATAGTTTTTTTTTAAATGAAATAGGAAGGCAAACTAGCAAGTGGGTCACCTGATGGTAAGCGATCACCACCGCCTATAGACACCCGCAAAACCAAAGAGATTGCAGAGGGCTAAGATGGAATACCTCTTGTGCCAGTAATTGCATCGACTGTCTTGCTCTCCACGCCCGAACATAACAGTGCAAGCACTGCTGCTTAGCGGCAGGATTAGCGAGCAAGATCGTGGTAGCGATCCGGACAGACCTTGCACAGGGTCCTACTACCCGCAAAATAAAATAAATTATATAGATTAATATATACTTAAATACATAATAATATAACATCCACGACTCGGGCACAAACCTTCGTGTTCATCATACAGAGTATAGTCGCAGACAAACAGCTTGAGCATACATCGAGTGGAGGGGTATGTTTGCGCATACACATTTGTACTAGAAACGACTTCAGCGCAGTCAAGGTCAGTGCTCAAGTTGTTTGCCGGGAACTGTACCTAATGTAACACTTTAATTATGATGTTTCTCAGCGACCAGCCCCAGTTTCGAACGAGTACGATAGAAATGTACCTAATGCACATACAAACCTTCCATATATTTTTTTCGAAATGACAGTGAAAACTGTATCAAAATCCGTTTAGATGGAGAAGGCGGAAGATATTCTGTGCGGTGGTAGGACCTTGTGCAAGGTCCGCCCGGATCGCTACCACCATCTTGCTCGCTAATCCAGCCGCTAAGCTGCTGCTTGCACGTTGTGTTCCAGCATGGAGAGCAAGACAGCCGGTGAAATTACTGACACAAGAGGTATTCTAGCTTAGCCCTCTGGGTTGGCAACGCATCTGCACTCTCTTTGTTGTTGCAGGTGTCTATAGGCGGTGGTGATCACTTACCATCAGGTGAACCACTTGCTTGTTTGCCTTCCTATGTTGTATAAAAAAAATGAGGACAGTCAGGAACAGATAGTGACTTTGTTTTAAAATACTATGGACAAAAGATAAAGAAGACGTAATGAAGATAAATAATAAGTTCCACATTAAGATGGGGATCTTAGAGCTGGCTGCTACTTTGCCCAAAGGCTAAGCCTCGCTATCCAGCGGGGCAATGCAGCCAGCGTTCTAGGGGCCTTTCCGCATGGCGCAAGCGACAACGCAGACGGCGTGCTTCCTTTTAAGATATATATTTTTTATGTTTTGTGTATAAATTGTATTTTAGTTTAGGTTTCTCTTTAATTTTTTTTTATAGGCATTCATCATTTTAAGTGTAAATATTTTGTTAAATAAATTATACTTAGAAAGTAAACTTCCTTCCAAAGCTTCCCAAACACAAGATAATATTTTAAAATTTATAAAATAATAAGAACAGGTCTTTTATTAATGTTCCTTTTATTAATTTTAATATCTAAGTAAACTATTTTGAAATCACATGCCCCCTTGCGGATGGAGGTGTGGAGAGCAGGGTCTTTCACAAGGGGGTCACGACAGGCTCAGTCCCCACCAAAAGATTGCGGGTGGTAAGACCTTGTGCAAGGACCGCCCGGATCGCTACCACCATCTTGCTCACTAATCCAGCCGCTAAGCTGCTGCTTGCACGTTGTGTTCCAGCATGGAGAGTAAGACAGCCGGTGAAATTACTGACACAAGAGGTATTCTAGCTTAGCCCTCTGGGTTGGCAACGCATGTGCAATAACCTTGGTGTTGCGGTGGTGGTTATCACTTACCATCGGGTGACCCACTTGCTTGTTTACCTTCCTTTGTATTATAAAAGAATTTAAATTATTGTCTTGTTCCCTAGGCGACTTTGCGGCATTCTTTGGGATTTGTCATAGCTAGGTACAGTCAAGGAAATTGAAACACGTACCACCGTAGAACCTAGTAGAAGAGACATATGCATGACATTTATATGACATAGCCTGGCGTGTAATGCGTCGCGTCATTGCGATAGGGTTCTAAGGTGGTACGTGAATATATTTCTCCTACTGTACCTTGAAACACTTATAGTTTGTTGACATTAGTCGATAGGCGAAAGCGTCATAACGTTACAATGCCTTATCATGGATGACTGAAGCAGTGGGTGCGAGTATAAAAAATACCATTTTTTTTAATTGAAAATGTAAACAAGCACACGGGCTGCCTAATGGCAAGTGATCAGCGACCCCAAGACAATCGCTGATCCGTTGCCGATCTATAGGCCCCTTTCCCCGTGGGCCTCCGGATTTCTTACTTACCGTACGAAATGCAGTAGCAAGCTACTACTTCACGCTTGTATTTTGTGAGAGCGTGGTACTGCCCCGGTCGAGCCGGTCTACTCGTACTGCAACCAATGATTGATTACAGTGTGGGTTTCACTGGAAAATGAAAATTAAACATTTATTTTGCAAGTGGGTAGGCCACATTTATATGCCCGAGTCTAACAACCAGGTCCCAATTTCAAAAACGCGACAGGCGACAGGTGATAGTGACAATTCGCCATACATTACTGCGTCGACAAGTAACGCTACAGCCTTACAGACTTAACATCATCACTATGATGCCCGCTGACTTGCCCACTGGCAAGCAATATATACCAAAATGTCAATGTCACCTGTCGTATGTTGCGTTTATGAAATTGGGTCCAGGGCTTTGGAAAATGGAAGATTCTGCTGAGAAGAAGAACCGCAAGAAACTCAGCAGCTTATCCATTTCATTCTTCTCTTTTCAAAACAAGACTACAGAACAATATACATAATGTACATTTATAACGTAACTTTTGAAACCAACTATACGAACTGTAACATAACAATATCTAAACATACGAAAAGGGAAGAAACACTTATGTGTCTGGACTAGGTTGTTCTACTGTGTTCTACTGTTGTATCTACTTACATTACTATCTTAAATTATCACTTGCTAAGAACAATTGTTCTTAATAACTTGCCTAAATTACAAAACACTATAAATAAACAGAGCAATAACAAAATATGCCTCTATAAAACAATGTTCACTTCACTTCAAGACAGTGGAAATACTTTACCCTAGATCTTAAAACATATAGCATTTTTTTTCTGACTCTACGATTGACATTTTTGATGGTATATGTGAAAAACAAAATTAAGTACTACGGCAAACAACGTTATCGGACTCAGTAATAGCAATGTACTATGATCCACTTAAACACGAAAATGGTTTTGGATGTTTTGCGTGTGATACAAGGTAAGTACCTTTATATCTGGCGTTTACACGCATTTCAGCTTTTCAGGGTTTGATAAGTATGAATAAATAATCACTTGTAAGTCTTAAGTGCCTACGTATGAGTTATTCCCCGTTTAAAATCATTATGATGATTGTTTTGTATGCTAAGACACTTGTCGGAGATAAGATCATTCTAAAGCGTTGCCACTTTGTGACGAACGGACAGTGTAGGGGTGGGCAAACTACGGCCCGCGGGCCTGTTTCGGCCCGCGAATGGTTGCAATCAGGCTACAATTCTGGCGTTCATCGATATCCACCTCACATTCGAGATATGTCAAGAAGTGACAGATGTGGAAGGGAATTGACAGCTCTTTTTGAGATATCTCTACTGTGACTTTATGACTGACACAAGAATTGCCCGTCAGGCCCGCGACCGTCTTAAAAGTAGATAATTCTAACATAAATCACGAAACAAAAATATTGCAGTCAAGAATTCTAAAACTTGGTCTCCACAAATTCTGTTTATAAATATTGGACCAAGTAGGAAAAAATTGCCCATCCATGCACTAGGACTTAGGCTATAGTCTATAGTCACCAGCAATACCAAGGCTAATGCAGATGCGTTGCCAACCCAGAGGGCTAAGAGGGAATACATATAGTGCCAGTAATATCTTGTATGTTGTAGGAATATTATGTTCCACAAGTTTCCAGGTACATTGTGCATTGTCAGTCAGGAAAGCTCTTTAAATGTACAGGTATAAATTAACTAAAATAATATAGTTAGATTTTTGGAAATTAATGTGTAATCATTACTATTCATATTTTTGATCACATATTCATGTCTATGGGCGGTGGTGATCACTTACTATCAGGTGGCCCACTTGCTCGCTTGCCTTTCTATTTAAAAAAAAAACTTAAGACCTAGAATTAATGCGTATCCGGTTTTCCTTTGATAGTGACTCTATTATTAGGATTTACAAATAATTTCCACAATAACATTGTGTAATTTGTACATTCCTGTGGCTACTGATATCGGTTTCATATCAGATTTATGAAGTTAGTGTATTAAACTTATACATATAGGTACGTAACCGTTGCTGGTAGGCAGGTAGGTACAGTCAAGGAATTAAATTTCCAACCCACCTAAGGTTCAATAGCATATAGCAAACTGTCACCATAAGAGCTATAGAGCAAGACGTTAGTTTGGCATATCGACCTTAATGCATTGCGAATGTCAGACGACATTTCAACGAAATGGGTAGGGAATTAAATTCCTTGACTGTACTTAACTACCTGTATCTGTGGACGACAATCTTTTAATCTGATCGTAGTACTGATAGCGGCTGATTTGTCTATTTTCTTCAAAAGATATGATAGATAAAAATGTATCTATGCTTCATCACGAAATGTATCTTTACTCAAGTGTGTCCACTAAAACTTTTGATAGTGAGGTAATTACTCATTCCTGTGAAGGAGTGACTATTTTCGGCAATAAAGTGTGACATAAGGTTTGGTTGTAAAACAAAGGATTTGTCATACTTATCGATTTATTGCTAGGTGGCATAGAAATCAACAACTATTTTGTTCCCTTGTGGTAGCTCTAAGAACAGCCGCGCTTTGCGAAGCTACAAACACTGGAGCCGTCGCCATTAGGTTTCCGTGCGAGCGAATGTTCTACGATAAACAGAGACATGACATTGTAGTATAAACATAATTAGGTAGGTAGTTAAGGAGATAAAATCTCAATTTAAAATTTGTACGCCTATTAATCGGCAAAAAGTGGAGATCTTCTAAATTGTGACATAACACCTGTTGTAACATTACCTACTTTTTGAACAAATAAACGTTTGACTTTGAGACGCGTACTGTAGGGGGCTTCTTATACTTGTATGTAGAGTTAAATGAGAGGTCGTTTTTAATACCTGTGCGAACCATTGCACACCATTGCATTACCATTGGCGACACAATAGTTATTTGTGCAACAAGGGACCAAAGTTAGTTATTGCTGCGAGTGTTGATTTTAAAACCAGGGTAAGCGTAGGACGCCATAATTGAATAAGGAGCGTAGTGAGTGATTCTAGGTTAGAATCCTGAGCGTAGCAAGGGATTCAAAGACACGAGGCGCAAATAATTTTGGTCTCGTGTGACACAAACAACTTTTCACCTCAGCAGCGAGAACATTAATATTAGCTAAAGGTAAAAAAAAACAAAATGGTAAATTTACCTACATGCATATTTGTAAAACAAGTGAAAGTGACAGAACAAAGTAAAGTTCAAATCTTTCGAAATTTGTGAGTAGACCCAGTCAGTGCTGTTATTTTTTTTTAATTTATAGTCTCGGAATAAAAAAAAATAGGTAATTAAAAAGTTACTTCGTCTCACGCTCGCATCAAAATCGAATTTTGCCAACTGTCTTTAAATAGCAAAACCGCTTTCTTGCAAATTGGAACTGACCTGCTACTCCGCGAAACAAGTGCTATGTACGCACACGTACGTCCTTTTCTTGCCCTTAATATCGGACATCCTGCCGGTGATCCTCTGTTATTATTCTGATAACACTCAGACATTACATTTATTCCCGTCGATGACATAAACAATCTTATCATGTCTACCAGCTATTTAATAGTATTTAACACCTTAGTCATAAAAGGTAGCAGTTATTTAGGACGTATTAATTAGTAACATAGGTACCTATTTAATGTAAGAGATTTTGAGAGCCATATTTAAAATCTTCTTTACAAACTTCGAAGAAATAATAAGTCAAGAACAATAACTGCCGTCCAAAAATATCACGTGAAAAAGGAGGTCCGACTAGGCGGGGCTTAAAAAGGAGGTCCGAGCAGGTTCTCAGTGTCAAGATTGTCATTCTAGCGAGCGCACTTATTATTTCTTCGTAGGCCTCCAACTTCTTCTAAACCACGCAACGGATTTTGATACGGTCTTCACTGTCGTTTAGAGATTTTTACAATCGGGTTTTTATGTACAACACGTCCACTTTGGACCCGAGCGAAGCTGAGGCGGGTTGCTAGTAAATAATTAACAAATATCTTTGGACAGTTCAAACGAATTCACTTGTTCGAAACACAGCTTATACTATGGGTATACCAGGCAACAGATAAACATATAAGTATACATTTAGATAATTACATAATAAATAATATTACAGAATGAAATATAAAACTTACAATTACACATTAAAATAAAAAACTTAAAATCTAAATACTTACATCTAAAATAAAAGCTAAATGTAATAAAACTATCAATTAAAACGAATCTAAATTAAAGTATAACATTAAAACTAAAACAGAATAATAAATTATTAAAAATTAATTAAAAATATCCCCAATCCGTGATGCAGCTGGTTCAGATGTTCCCATAATGGTAGCAGCGTTTCCGCGCTGTATGGCAATGGACATTCGTTGAACGAGCTACGACCCATCGGGGATCATAACCCCTGTCTCGCAGTATTACATACTTACATATATGTTACATCTAAAACTCAGGGACCAAAAAACATTCATATTCATCATACAAACATTTGCCCCTTGCTTGTGGGAATCGAACCCATACTCTTCGTAGTCAGGGTCACTATATAAGGTAGGTAATTCGGTCGTCTCAGATATTTCTCCAAACCTGCGTTTTGGCTTTGCGGCGAACCGCGGGAAGTCCCCAGATTACACACATGACCTCTCGCCCTAAGCCTCTACGACGTCAAAGATAGCCAAACACACACAAAAACAGCACCGGATCTGTCTTTTCGAACTGAGGCAAAATATTTGATAATGGCGCCCGCTCTCTCCTACGTTTGAGATAAATTAGGATATTGACGATCCTATCGCCGAATATTGTATTATGATGTTAGTGCCCCGGTTTGCCCTCCCCCCTTTGGTTAATACAAACACACTTACAAAGGAGCCGAAATAAAAAAAGCACAATAGGATAGACTTATCCCTTTAGCCTAAGACTGAATACCATGACTTATTAAGCCTATAAACTTTAGCAACGCAGCGATACGACGATACACAAGACCTAACCCGTATCAAAAGATAAAACACCGTTTAAGGTGTCCATATCATTCTACGTAACGCCTTATCATTGCGAATCATGGCCACGGTAGCGCATGCGTACAAGTCTCAAAGCGTCATGCTTGTAAATAGAGAAATTGCAACACAATGTCGAAGATAATTTGAATGTTAGTGACATTTTCGTCGGTTATCGAGTTTAGTTTGGCAAAGTGCGATGGGGGTGCCTATGCTGAAGAAGTGTTGCTGCTGCGCCAGTTTGCAGACAGGGACTCTTATTATCGCGTATTTGTATTCAGTAAGTATATGTATTTGCTTGTATCTGTCACTTTTTAGAACTAAATGCTTGTAATTTCTAAATGGAACTGATGCTGTGGTTATAGTTTAGCCTGTAGATGTGTAAAAGAAGTGATACGAAGGGAATATAATGAGGATAGAATGAGCAGGTACAAAGAATTATAGGTTAGTATTAGATGCCAATAGAATAGGAGTTCTCATATGATAACAATACCCATTTGTACGTCAAATGTGTGATGTTGTGATAACCTTGGCTTCAATCTATAGGTATAACGCCTGCTAAACCTAAATACATCTTTAAGTGACAGTTGACTACCATAGTTCTGTTGTATTTTTATACAGCATCAAGTTGAGATTTAAGAAGTTTAACTTTTTTATGAAGTATTAAATTACTTTCTTAGCGATAATTTGCAGCAAGGCAATGGAATTCCAATTTAACTTATTAAATCCTCGTAAAGCCTGTAAGAAACACTATAGTTTCCAAGTCGGAAAATATGTTGCTAAGAGAAAATATTGAGGCGTTACTAGCAGCGACTATCTACTTTGACCACCACTCTTTTGAGTGTATAGAAACATCCAGCGATAGAGTTCTTTCCCATCAATATCACATACCAGTTTTATAACTTTTATAACTATTTCAGACTCTAATCGTTTCACTTTACCTTTAGTACCTAAGCCATACAACATACTTTAACGTAGTTTTGTTTTACAAAGAATTATATACATTAACGTCTACATGGACTCCTTCTGCAACAGACTGCTTTTTAAGCCTATGTCACATACCCAAAAGTACACCGAACCGAGTCTTGGATGGTTATTTTGCTGTTAAATTGCTTTTAATGGAAGCTTAAAGTACTTCAAACCTTTTTCCAGGCATGGAACCTTTTGGAATTAACAATTTACACACTCCTGGTGACCTTCGGCCCGATGAAGAAGAACGCAGACAGTGACACGGAGCAGGTCTCCATGAATAAATATGTGCTGTACGTGGCCACAGCAGGAGTGAATGGCGTACATCTGCTGTGCTCGCTGCTGCTCATAGTGGCTGCTTACAAGGTACCCAGATACTGATCCTAAGTCTGAGTGGCCTTCTAGAGGCTTCGGCTCGATAGAACGTCTAGACCAAGGCACAGAATAAATAATAGTACTAACGTACAGAAACTTCTCTTTTTCGACCACCATTAAACGAATTCCAACTTTATGATCAGGCATAAAAAGTTCGGATTACTTCATAAACATTCGCCAGGCGGCATACGTCAAAAGGAAGGCGCCGCCCGCGCCCGTCTTCTGCCCGCAATTCCCTGGCGCGCCGCTAGGGTAGGGCTGCTTACTGTAATACTATCACAACGCGCGATACAGTGAGCGGGCGGCGGCCGCGCACGCGGCAAGCCGGCAACCTGCTGCGATTAACCTATGCCGTAGGTAATGCGGCGAGCGCACCTACAGTGCGGAGTGGAACCCCCCTGACCAAGGCCGGCCAAACACAGGCCGGCGGAAATCTTTGTAAGTCTGCTAAAAAACAGCCCAGTGACCTTAACATGAGCGGTCAAGTTTATTTTACCTGACTTTATCTCTATGTGCGTCCCTTTCTTATGACACTAGTTAAACAGAGACGCAGGGAGAGATAAATCAAATTTGGGGCGTCATGTTAGGACAGTTGGAGTAACTGGACCAACTATTTCCCCTCCACAGAAGCTGCCGTACCTCACTCTGCCTTGGACCATAGTGACGGGAATCATGGCGGCTTTGTACTTCGTGCTGTGTCTCACGGGCATGAGTCTCATGCTGCAAGACAGCGGCTCCTTGCTTGCCTTCGACTCTGTTCTGATCTTCCTCAAGTTTGCTAGGACGTGTAAGTAATGCAGGATCTGTTAGGGCGATGTCATTGGGATTCTATATTCTTCAGTAATGCCAGCATATATTTATAATGTTCAGCACAGGATTCCGAAGTCCACAGGCTGATTTTTGACTTTTTGCGCTCGGCATTCGCCAGCCGCGGGCCAAAGAAATACGCGAGCGTATATTTTAGCCGACACTGATTGACACGCGGTTGGCGAGTGTCAACCGCGCGAAAGTCCAAAATAACCCCACTGCAATTACTCATTTGTTTCAGGCTTCTCAGTGTACTGCATAATGGTGGTCCACAGCCGACACAAGCAGATTATGCTCGAAGAGGACGAGGCCCGCTTCCAGCACTCAGGACGCATCTACTCGGCCGTCAAGACTGAAGAAAACCCCATTTAACATAAATTATAGTGGTTGTTTCATTTATAATTGAGATTTTAGTAGCAGCGTCGTGGACATTATGCAGAAACGAAAATCCCAACGTCAGAGCGCAGCAAAACAAAATGGCAAACAAGTGCAAAACTTTTTTTTCTTTTTTTTTTTTAAGTGCGAAACTTTATGGCGCGAAAATCAAGTGCGTTTCGTTTCTGCATTGGCGAGTCCATGTAGTACTGGCACTGTGATATGGCATAAAGTATTCGCTTTTTAAGTATGTATTGTTATTTGTTTAATGGTAAAAGATGTTAGAGACGTGTCAGAAGAAATAAAAAGGGATTTAGTAGTGTGTGAGTATTTTCACTGCCAACGAGGGAAATGATCTATTTTGATTTTAAATTGCCGTTGTGTTGGACTTTAAATAATTTTAAGAACTTATGTTATTTATTTCAATTTAATTAATAGTAAGTCAATGAAATTATTGTTTTGATTTGTTTTTCAATGTTCCCTTTTCAATTTTATAAATTTTCTTTTCTGTTACCTGGAGCTCAGCGACATGAAACCAAAACTAAATAAAGCCTTTAATAAATACCTACCTAAACTATCGAAATCTACAAACTCACACTAAATTTTCAGAAATTAACCTTCCTTCAACAAGTTATTTATTGAATTGCTTTTACAATTTCGCCTTGTTGACGGCCGGATAGCCTAGTGGTTAGTGACCATGACTATGACTATGAAGCTTGAGGTACCGGGTTCGATTCCCGGGAGGGGCAAATGTTTGTATGATGAATACGAATGTTTGTGCCCGAGTCGTGGATGTTCTATGTATTTAAGTATATATTTATCTATATAAGTATGTATATCCGTTGTCTAGTACCCATAACACAAGCAGCTTTAGTTGCTTACTTTGGGACTAAGTCAATTGGTGTTAACTGTCCCAAGATATTTATTTATTTATTTATGTATAATAGATAAGGCCAAAACGGCACTAAATAAAAATAGGTATCTACTAATAAAGACAATGATAAAACAAACAAGATGCCAACACGTCAATAATAAATGCTTTTGGCGCCAAAACAGACCTCTATTCCATCCTAATAAGTTAATTCTTCGTATATTAATAATAATAGTAATACAAGGCCCCAAGTACAACGTACTACTTATTTCCTCAACTTCCCATCATTTGATGTTTTCAATACAATGCATATTGTTTTTACTGTGTTGCATAACCGATTAAATTAGTCACAGAGTATAATTACATACATTCTAATTAAACGAAACGCTTCGAGGAACAAAACGCAACGAACGTCATGCGATTCTCTAGACGCCACTGCTATACGTCATCATGACGTTTCAATGTTCTGTTTCTTTTACTCACAACGAGCGGCGGATCACTTATCTCGTTCTACGGACGAGAGGGGAATGGTATTTCATCAATGAAAGAAAAACCTTTGATTTGTTTCCTCCGTCCTCTCTTCTACTGATCTCTTCACCCTCATTCCAGTCGTCACGTACGTACGTCAGTTCAGTATCTTCATAAATTTTAAAGGAATAGGATATTGTCCCGGTGCTTCTTTAATTAGTAAGTGGAATTAAACTGAAGGACAGTGCCTAAAATCAACAAAAACTTGAATTAGTTGCGAGTGTTACTGTTATCAGCCAGTGTCATTTAGGTAAGTAATTTAGTATGTTTACATTCGCGCAGCGATCGATTGGTTTATTTTTATCCTTTGTTCGGCGTTTTTTCGGCAATTTGACCTTGTATTACCTAATGTTTATTTCAACTAACAACTGCATATATGACGTATTTGTTTAGCGCGAAATAATATAAGTTATAGCGCTCCACGTTTAATATTTCGTTATTTATTCAACATACTTACTATAGTTTCGAATTGGTAGAGGTAAAAATTGTAATAATGTAATGTAATTATATAAAAAATAGGAAAAATATTCACTCCATGCTAGTATTGAGACACCAAAACAAAACACAAGCATATTCCTTGACAGGTAGAAACAAAAAAAAATATATACAGGTCGACTTGAGAACCTATTATCTATATTTTCGACAGTTAATAATGTATTTAGTGGTTGTGGTTATTTCGAACAGTTGTGAATTTTGCTGTCACTTCATTTTTTTTATATAAATAAACTAAAGATAATAAACTTGACATTAGAGCTTGCTGAACCAGTGTTGGTTCCTTGAAGTACTAATCCGGCTACCTGCCTATTAGCCAGCTTTATTCAGTTGCAAAAGGTTTTTTAACTTGTAAATATGTATTCAGTGTGTCTGTTTTTACAACCTAAAGATAGGTATTAAATAAGAGGCTGGCCAACTCTCCTGTATCTTACAGGACGTCCTGTTTTTCAGCTATCATTTTAGCCATGTCCTGTATTTTAATAAGACAACAGGACCGTACCATACTGATAAACGCGTTGTCCTGTATTTTCTCCATGAATCCTGTAATTTTAGAATATATGTCCTGTAAAATGAGCACACAAAGTTGGTGACCCTAGAGGGAATATTCATTGTATAGCCCAGTTTGTGGTTTGGAGTGATTTTATTATCAGTGGCTTTAAAATATGTAGTTTGTATTAAAATTACTATAATATAGTAGCTAGGCATAATTAGTGTAATCCTAACCTGTTATACAAGCAATATTAATTTATCTGTTTGTAATTGTGTTCTCAAAAATTGCTCTAACTATTTTAATAAAATTTACAGTCCCATAACCATTTATGGGATTTCAAAATCTATCTAATTATTTCTGTGAAAGTTTTTCATTTGTTTTTTCACCTGAGCTTGGTTGCCCAAGTACTGTCAACTGGAACAGAATATAATCGCATCCTATTTTTACTTACACAAAACTGGTAAAATCTGGTTCCTATATCTCAAAACCGGTTCTAGACAAACTTCCAAATACCTAGATTTTCCTCATTATTTGAGAACTGGGAAAACCTTGAAACGAGCCCTAATCTCTGAGCCTGCCAGATGTCTTTGTTGAATGATTGCTTGAATCTTCTTAATTGAATGTAGAAAATGATGATTAAATAAATAATTTAATTGAAAAATTACACCAGTAAAATTCGCCGAATCCCAAGCTAAGCAAAGCTTGTGTAATTGGTAGGGTATGAGACAGTGGATACAGAAACTTATACAGATAATTATATACTTACAGTCAAAACCTGATATAACGACATTGAAGGGACCGTATAGTTGCCGACGTTATATCCGATAGTCGTTATAAACAATAACAGTCATATACACAAGTACAGTAGTTATACATATTATCTATCTAGAATAGGTATAGGTTATGCATGTAAACGAGTCAAAAAAGAAATAAAAATATTTATTACGAAATAATTACATAGAATACAAAATGTACTTAGCTGCTTACAGTTACGGGTTATAAAACTACACTAGTTTTTAAAATAATCAGTCATTTTGGTCTGTTTTTTTTTAAGCCCAGTCTCAAATATTTTTTGCATTTTACGTTTCATACTCCTCAAGGTAAGAGTATCATCAGTATGAAACTGTTCGTTAAATGCAACAAATTTTTGCAAAACTGTTACAGCGTTAAGAGCCTCGGAAATTGATGTTGGTTGAAACTGTTCTTCAGGGTCTTGCTGGTCTTCGTTTTCTTCGTCAGTGTTACGGTTGTTACTTTCAGCTTCTGCAAGAATTTCTTCCTCAGTAGCTAAGGCGCACACGGCGACACTGTCGTCTATTCCAATAAATTCCTCTATCTCAATTCTTTGTTCTGCAGCAGTAAATCTTTGCAAGTGAGTAACCAGCTCAGCAAGTGGTACGTTGTCATCTTCATCTGTAAATTGTATCAATCTCGCTAGCGGAATATCATCGTCGTCCTCCGCTTGTGATGGAGAGAGATCTTTGAAACCTGCATGGCGAAAGCAGTTGGCTATAGTGGTCTGTGTGACCTTTTCCCAGGCTTCCGATATCATTAGAATTGCATCCAGAACAGAAAGACTTTTAATATCTTTGCTGTTTTCAATATTCTGTATCATTTGTAACACTTGAAGTTTTCTGTATTGTGTTTTTAAAGCTTTTATCACTCCTTGGTCCATGGGCTGTAAAACGGAGGTGACATTGGGCGGTAAAAACACAAGCTTTATGCATTTCAGATTGGAGACTACAGGGTGAGCGGGACAGTTGTCTACTAGGAGAAGAATTTTATTTCCTCCAGACTTCAATTCCGCATCCCAGCTACGCAGCCATTTCTCAAAAATTTGGGATGTCATCCAGGACCTTGTGTTGTTTTCATAAGTAACAGGCAAAGATTGAATGTTCTTAAAGCAACGCGGTTTTTTAGCTTTCCCTATCACCAAGAGTTTTCTTTTACATGAACCAGTCATGTTGGCCACAACCAATACTGTAATTCTTGTTTTGGACAACTTTCCGCCCTTGCATTCCTCGCCTTTGAATTTAAGTGTTTTGTCAGGAGTTAAATTGTAAAACAATCCTGTTTCATCAGCATTAAAGATTTCCTCTGGCGTGTATCCTTCGCACAGTGCAGGCCACTTATGAGAGAGCCACTCTTCAGACACTCCTTCAGGAACGCCAGCCGCTTCACCGCAAACTTTTCCTGCCACAATGTTATGACGAGCACGAAAACGTTGTACCCAAGACGACGAACACTGAAAGTTTTCTTTACCCATAAGACGAGCAAAGTCATTGGCTTTTTGTTGCAGAATCGGACCACTTATTGGGACGTTGTTTGCCCTCTGATGTTTAAACCATGTTAATAAAGCATCTTCTATAACTTTATGTTCACTTGTCCTCGCTCGTTTAAGTTTTAAAGAGTTGTTTTCGAAAAGAACTTTTATTTTATCTCTATTCCTCCAAATCGTTGATATCGTCGAGTGCGAAACTCCACATTCCTTTGCAATTTCACTATTCGACTCGCCATTTTCTAATCTCCATATGACATGAGATTTTTCTTCAATAGAAAACACTTTCCTCTTTTTTTGCGACATAATAACACATAAATGCACAGTCTAAACAACACCAACACTTTTAAATCAAGCCGTTACTCACGCAGTCAATTAGCGCACTAAACAATTGGTGTAAAATATGCAAGGTCAAATGGCCGGGAAGAGGTTCGGATGAGGTGGGAGAAAGTGCGTAGGTAATAATATTATTTAGGCATATGCCTAAATATTCCTTCAATGCTTATTAATAAGATTTAAAATCGTTTGTATTGTTTTGTTTTGCTGAGACAACAAACGGTTGGTCGTTATAGCCGATGAATATCGATAAAGTTTCGTCGTTGTAAGCGATATGTCGCTGTATCCGATGTTGTTATAAGCGATTTGTTTACTGAATAGTTTACTAGGGATTCGGACGGGACCATACAATCTGGCTGTAATAACCGATAGGTCGTTGTAAACGATGTCGTTATAAACGGTTTTGACTGTATTTATATATAACATCCATGACTCAGGTTCAAACATCTTACGAATGTCTGCCCCTATCGGGATTTGGACCTCGGGCCATCACAAAAACTGTTTTATTCCAGTTTAATTACAAATTTTATTGTAGACAGTTTACCTTTATGGATAAAGGACGCAAACCAGCATGCAGGTCACCTGATGAGAAATTATCATCACATCACCTGCTGAATTCTTCTTGATTGCATTGTCATCAGGGGTGCAATTTTTGAATCTCACCAGGTGACTAGAGCTCACCAAAATGGCCGAATCTCTATGAAAAACGGCCATTTTGGTGAGCTTTAGTTACCGGGTGAGTTTCAAATGCAATTTTTGATTCTCACCAGGTGACTAAAGCTCACCAAAATGGCCGCATTTGTATGAAAAACGGCCATTTTAGCGAGCTTTAGTCACCCGGTGAGATTCAAAAATCGTACCTCTGAACTACACATTGTGAGTACTGGCACAGAATAAATGACGTACAGAAACTTCTCTTTACGACCGCTATTAAACAAATTCCAACTTTATTCACGCACGCGAAAAGTTCGTATTACTTCATACACCATGCGCCAGGCGGTGCGAGTCAAAAGGAACTCGCCGCCCGCGCCCGCCTTCCCCCCGCTACTCCCGGCGACACGCTAGGGTTGCGCGGTATTCATTTTCAATTACACTGACACGGAGGGGGCGAGCGAGCGAGCGCGTGGAACGCCGACAGCCTACTGCGATTTGCCTATGTCATAGGCAAGCCGGTCGAGCGTACAGTGCGGAGTAGAACCTGGTACTGGCCGGCACCACCCTGTCGTCGTACAGTCTCCTTAATTTATATTAAACCACGTCACGGATTTTAAAATGGTATTCGCTGTCGTTTAGAGATTGTTGTACGGGAGGTTTTTATGCATATAATATCGCAATCGTAAACTATAAATGAACAGAATTAGCTTTAGAATCTGATAACACGTTACGTGCGCGGCAGGTGATATGTGATCTGGTTTTAATTTATTGAACTTGACAAAATCGAAATCAATCTAAGCTGACTAAAAGTGTAATTTTATCTAATTTTAACATAACTCTTGACATCTTCGCGTTTAATTTTAAGCTTAAGAATGCATTGTAATTCAGGTGAGTCTGACTAGACTAAAATTTTCATTTAATGTGACATAACATTTTTCTAACATTTTTTGAAATTTTTTGTCATTTTTGCAATTTAATTGAATTCCTGGAATAACATGAAGTTTAATGTCTGACATAAATACGAAATTAATAAATTTTATATGTTAAATACTGTTAGCGTTCAAATATTTTATGTACACATAGCATGCACTATCAAAAATTGCAACGCCCTGCCAGGGCTTCATGTACCGACCAACTACTAACCACTAACACCTTATGTAATGAACATGAGAGCAATAAACGAATATGAATATGAATATGTCCAAAAGAGGAAGAATGAAATTCATAAGACAACAGCAAAAAACAAAGCTCTGTAGAGTGTTGCCAGTCTGTTTCGTAATGGTAATAACCATAAATTTAACAAAATCAAGGTCACCCCTATATCAAGTAATTGACACTAATTTGTACCAATTAGTCAATTACAAATTATGTGCAAGATGCTTTGCTATTTACTTGCATGAGTTACATGCTTACATGGTAGAAGGCCCCCCGACCAAAATTGATACAGGGCCTGTCCAGGGCAAGCTGCGCCACTGCACGTTAAGGACACAGGTTCAGTTCAGTCGGAAAATAATGAGTTACACATAATGATATGTATTGCCCTTTTACGCCGTTCTTTTGGAGCCGCAATTACAATACAATGCGAACATTTCAAGGTCTCGTATAATGTGACATTGTCAGTACCACGTGGTATCACTGAGTATTGTCAGTGCACTCTCCTAACGTTTCACGAACTGACTAGCTTTCGCCTGCGACTTCATCCACGTTGATTTTGTATGACAGTTAGTCTTCTTTATCTTCTGTATTTTTATCATGACATAGTATAAAATAAAGACACTACCCGTTCCTATCTGTCGTCATATCTTCGGCTGCCTATTCCTGTTAAACCACGCAACGGATTTTGATAAGTGTTTGGGCGCTCCTTCAGGCCCGTTCAGGATAAGCGACGACGGTAGGGGTCTCTTCAATAATTGTAATCCTCTTAATTTGGAGATGGCGTATATTGTTTCAGGTTTACAGAGACTTTGAATAAATTAAGCGAATATAAAAATTAAATAAAATCAGTAGCGACCGTTAACTCGAGAATCGGAAAAGTACGAGTCATTCTTCGTTAACGTATTTTTGACGGTAATTGTCCAGTCGTTAGTGGCGCTCCCTCGCGGTGAACATGCGCATCCGCGCGACTTGAAGCGACGTTGTCGATCGGAACTTTTAGATGGCATTAGGAGTCACGTTCGTTACTGAACATGCCCCCGGCCTTGGGAGCTTCCTGCTTCCCAAAGTGAGTGTGTGATGGTAGCATTAGGCGTCTTCGTCTTCTGTCCGCACTCGTAGGGGGCAGATTTTTGAAAGTAGTCGTCTCACGAGCCCTGAAGTGGTGTAGATGCCGGCCAATGAAGAAGTGTGCTGGCGTGAGTGGGCGTAGATCGATCGGGTCAGTAGACAAAGGGGATAGAGGACAGGAGTTTAGGATGGCTTCTATCTGTGCCAGAACCGCGCCGAACCCTTCGTACGTTAGAGTTGCGTTACCCATGACCTGCTTAACGTGGTACTCACATAAAGAAATTCCTGATTCCCGAATCCGACCAATATGGGAGGTATAGAAAGGGATAAAGTTAAATTTGCAGGTTTCGTTTGAGAGATCATCAATTACCTATATAAGCAAAATTTTATTATGTTAACGAGTGCGTGATCAAAGTAAAATTAATAATATTTTTAAGCGGGGAGGTAAGCTTCCGTGGACATAGAAGTGACAGCCTCCAAGTGTACATGTCGCGTACTAAAATAAACAAACATATCAAATATAAATATTTTTATTTTATTTTATTAAGCACCCCTTGCTTTACGGCTTAATATTTCGAACGGACCCGCGCAGTGGCCACCGACTGTCCCGGATAGTACTCAGTAGTAACAGTTGAGCACCTAGTGTGCAACAGGTTTCGCTGCGAAATAATAATAAAATAAAATGTTTCTTGTTGCATAGTAATACGGGATGCATTTTGCTAAATCTAAAATCCATCGAATTTTAATGCTCCTTACACGCAAAAATGGCGTCTTTGTCTATATATAAAGATAGACTGGAAAGACTCCGTGACAGTTTTAAAGACTGATTACGTAATAAGTTGATATTGCTTAGGAAAAGATTGCACTTGTGCTCCCCGTATTAAATAGTTAAGCGCGCCGACTAATAACAAACCGGTTTTGCGCTCGTGATAGTTTTAATTCGTGTATAAAATCGCAATATTATTTTTTGTATTCTGGAAAACGTGCCAGTTTACGTTCAAGCGAGTAAAAATTGTTTTTTTTTTTTATCCGAATACTATCGCCTAATGAATGTATCAGCTGATTTGTTTAACGAGATTCGAATTCAATACCTACCGTCGTGGTCGCGTTGCCTTGTATTCATGAATCAAGCGCGTTCATCGACGGTCAGATTATTACTGTATTTAGTGTTTAATGATTTGCTGAAGTTACTTGTGCTCGATTAATGCGCGAGCTATCATTATTATTATTACATACGACCCCAGAAATTATATAACCCAGTTTCGTATTTTGAAGATACGGACCCCCTGGTAACCGAATTTTACCATCGCATAGCAATTCCCAAAACTTATCAGCTCCTATCAATAAATCAACGTTTGACGGACTTAAAAAGTTGGGATTTGCTAATTTTATATCGTTAGGAATACGCAATGAGTCACCGCTTACACCTAAAGATGGTAGCTTTGCGGTGATACTTGGTAAAACAAAACATTTCAAGCGAGTATTGTAATTATTTATCTTTGATTTTACATTGATTTTACATAATTGCGTCGATTGCGTCACAGATTGCCCAACGCCGGTTATTTGAAGAGTGGACTGTATCGTTGGGATTTTAAGTTTTTTGCGAAGACAATCTGTAATAAAGCAATATTGGCTACCGCTATCTAGTAATGCAACAGCTGTGTGGAAAACATTGTTAGCGTCAGCTATGTCCATGAGCGCCGTCGACAATAGAACCGGTTCCAAAGAGCTAGGCTGCTTCTGCGCCTGCGGCGCGCTAGACTCGAGCGGGACGCCGCCGGCGGCGCACGCGACAGAGCTGCTAGGAGTATTATAAATTCCTGATGAAGTCGCGGTGTTATGATTATGTGATGTGTTTTCAGTTTCACCTAATGATGTAGTGGAGACGTGTCTGTTAGCCGTCAGTGGATGCGACACCGATGCAGCCGTCAAAGATAATGCGCCGTCGTTATCACTACATTCGCTGTGAATCAAAGAATTGTGTTTTTGACTGCATATGCGACATGGCCCGAACCAACAGTCAGTCGCTGCATGCCCTTGTCTAAAACAGTTACGACATAACCTTTTTTCGTCGATAAACCTAACCCTTTGCTGTACTGACATATTTACGAAGTTAGAACATGCATAAAGAGAATGGTTTCCTTTGCACATTACACAGCTACGGGGCGCGCGCTTATGCTCAAGTTTTTTAAAGTTAGTTTGCGACGCGACGTAACTATGCGTGGTTTGTAGGTTATGTTGTTTTTTACTATTTTCCGCGGTCGGCTTTGCTTGATTTTGATTGACCATCTCTAACATATCCGCCCGAGTCGAAAGAAATTTAATTAAATCGCTAAGTTTTAATTTTGATAAGGAATCCTCTTGTTTTTTGTTAGTACAAATGGTCAGTTTATGTTGTTCCCATTCGCGTTCGGTGGTAGCATCAAGTTTAGAAGTTATAATATATATTAATAATGTATCCCACGAATTGACGGGCTCCCCAAGGGTTCCTAGAGCACGTAGGTTTTTTTGAACGGTGTCCGTCAATTCGTGTATTTTTGAAGGAGATTCCTTATTTAGTGATTGCAACGTAAACAAAGCTTTAACATGATTGTGAATTAATAAGTGCGTGTTATTATACCTGTTCTGCAATAACTCCCAGGCAATCGTGTAGTTAGTGGCAGTTAATTCGATGGATTTTATGACCTGTAACGCATTGCCGGTGAGTGACGAACGTAAATAGTGAAACTTTTGCACATCACCTATCTCATCACTGTTGTGAATCATGGAGCAATATATGTCTCTGAACTCTAGCCACTTGTCGAAACAACCGTCAAAGGAAGGAAGTGATATTGTAGGGAGCTTTACCGGGCAAGATCCGGACTTTGACCCTTTAGAGTTTGTCACTTCTTTGTCTTCACTAAGCTTGCATGTAACTAAAGCCATAACTTTATAATAGTCATTTTCGAAGGACTCGCGTTGTTCTAATAATGAAAATAATGCCTCATCATCCGACGAGAGTTCCTCGAGCTGTGACTGAATTATGTTAAAATCATTTATAAGAGACTTAGCTGCCTGCATACGCAACTTAAACTCCGCTATTTGAAACTCGGACAATTGTGAGCTCTCAAATGAATCTACAAATTTTATAAAAAGTGTTAATCGGCCTTTAATAGTGCCCCTAGTTTTAGTTAAATCACGGACTTTGTCCTCGGATCCTCGTAGGACTAAGGTAAGAGGGGACTTATTACCGCCGGTCATAGTGGTGGATTTAAGAATAGGGAGTACTTACGGTTTTGGCGTAGCACGTAGACAGACAGTAAAGTAAGAACAGTCCAGCACAAAACTAGCACAATAGAAAACTCGGATAGGTTTAAAGGATAGAAGGATAATTATGACCCGACCGTCTATCTTCTTCTTTTCTGGCTTCCTCGTAGCGAAGCTGACGATACGAAGCTCTCCGGTGTTCAAGATCCGAAGAGTCGGCTCGATGGACCAATGTTTGGGCGCTCCTTCAGGCCCGTTCAGGATAAGCGACGACGGTAGGGGTCTCTTCAATAATTGTAATCCTCTTAATTTGGAGATGGCGTATATTGTTTCAGGTTTACAGAGACTTTGAATAAATTAAGCGAATATAAAAATTAAATAAAATCAGTAGCGACCGTTAACTCGAGAATCGGAAAAGTACGAGTCATTCTTCGTTAACGTATTTTTGACGGTAATTGTCCAGTCGTTAGTGGCGCTCCCTCGCGGTGAACATGCGCATCCGCGCGACTTGAAGCGACGTTGTCGATCGGAACTTTTAGATGGCATTAGGAGTCACGTTCGTTACTGAACAATAAGTCAAAGTCAAAGTCAAAGTCAAAATATTTTATTGCATAAGAGCACATGTCAAAAATGACGATTGATATTGATACGATTGTTACTGTAATTTAGAGATTTTTTACTAAAGGCTTCTATATACATTACATCCTATTTGAACCCATGTGAAGCCGGGACCGGTTGCTGGTATGTAATAAAATTAATTTCACCTTTAAGAGGGTTAAAAGGAAGCTAGAAAAGAAAATTAATAAAGCTCCAAATTCAAATTAACTAAATGCCTTAATAATTTGTGTAGCGCAGGTATTGTTCAACTCTACGTTATATGCGACTTTCACCTACAATGTTTATCTATCTTTTATTTAGCCAGCTTATCTTCACCGTAGAGCTGATAGCGCCGACCTGGGAGCTGTTCTCTCTGTCTCTACACTGAGACAGTGGCCTTGAGCGATTATTCGCGTATTGCGAGTTGTGGGCGCTCTAACGGGACTTAATTAAATCGTCTGGCGGGGACCAAGTCATAAGGTTGTCTATATTACAACCATTATAAGCTTTAACTAAGTTGTGCGGACCTGTCATTTCAAAAAGGCTTCTGGTGTCTGGTGGCTTCTGGTTGTTCTTTTCGACTTTTCGTGAGTGAAGATTTGAGAGTGAGTCGCGTTGCTTTGCTAACGTTTACGGGTTGCGTTAATTAATTTCATAAGTCGTGACGCACGATTATTTTGCATCGGGTTTGTGTAAAAAAACTCGGCCAACTGCGTTTTGGACTTGCGCCATCTTAGAGAAAAGACGTGTTGTTTGATAATTCTTTACAATGTTATCATATTTTTTTATGTTTACAAACAGAGCTGCGAAACGAAAGACAAATATTTATGCACCCAATCTTTGGATGCATAAACACATGAAACTGTCGAAATGTAGAGTACTTTAGTGTATGCCAAGATATGTTTGACCTAACTTGAAATTAGTAAGGAAATCGCACACCAAAATTACGTTGTTCTATGACGGGGAATTTCACAGATTTTTGCAGAGGCCTATAGAGTTTTGCAGAAAAATTCTACACAATAATATTTGTCTATGTTTGGCACATTGAATTACTATTTTCGAAGCAAAGAGATTATAGCTACTGAAATTTCGCTTTCTATTTTCACCTTCCAAGCCAGTATCTCTGATTCCTCCGGAATCCAAACGCTCATGGCTTGGCCGTCCTGTGAACACGTACACATTCGCCAACAGGGTTTAAACAACCTTTTTATGCCTTACTGCGAACCGTACGACAACATAATTGAGATGCACGACTAGTGCATCCTTGAGAATGGCGGCGGACGCAACACAGTGAGTTTGGTCGTTAAAGTATCTCATTTGTATTCGCGATTTTCAATATTATCAAGCATTGGAATTTAGAAAATGTCATAAAAAAAAATCCTGACGTTTCTAGTCTTTAGCAGAATTTTTTATACTACGAGGTGGAGGTTTCCGGTTAAATATTGATAGGGACAAAAATTTGTAAAATGAATATAAATGTTTACTTTAGTCATGGATGTTATAACAGTGTATGTATTTAAGTATGTATTTATCTTTTTAGGTATGTATATCAGTTATTTAGGACCCATAAAGTAATTAGATTAAGTTGTTTAATTTGGTACTAGATTGATGTAATTTCTCCCAAGTTTTTTTTGTTATTATTCGAACGCTTTCCTTCCTGTTTTGATTAGTTTCATTTCGATTTTTTTATTCTACTACGAAATTAGTCCGTGCAATTTGAGATATTTAGACCCGGTCCCATAAGGAGGTCGTTCAACACTCAACCCATACCTTCAATTCAGTTTGCCTCCAATTTGTTTTTATTTCTGGAATGGTTCTGTACTGGAGCAGCCCCGTGATTCTCTACGCGCATCAGCAGTGAGTTTACTGTCGAGCCATCGCTCTCTCGCTCGCTCGTGCTAGCGCGCTAGAGGACGCTGCCCCGGCGTCGAGCTCATCGCTGTTGCTTTTACAATTTTAGAGAATCACGATCCATGTTTGAGTCCATAAGTTTTGCATTAGCGTTTATTCTTAAAAGTTATTGTTTTCAGGGAGTCCTCTGAGAACAGCAAGATGGGTCTCCCACATATCGAGTCATTCTGCTGGTGCCTCGGCTTGGAGAGCGGCGCCCGCGCAGTTGGAGTTATGCATTTAGTGAGTGCCACAAACACGCTTACTGCCTTTTGAATTTTGATTATCAATATAACTCAACATGTCCAGATTTTTTATTGTGTAACCTCGGATAATAAGAACTATTTCTCATGTGCATCGGCGACAGCGGTTTCCGTACAAATCATGGAAGACATTCTAACACCATGCCGTTCTTAATTTTGGAGTGTACGTTCCAGGTGGCTTCAGCTTCATTCCTGGTGATCTGCTCGCTGTTCGCGCACGACGCGGGCTCGTACGTGGGCACGGTGGAGGACGCGGGCGACCACCTGTACTCCATCTGGTACAAGATCGCCGTGGGCGTGGCCGTCATCGCGGTCGTGCACGTGCTGCTCGCCGTGGCGCTGCTGTATGCTGTGCAGAAGGTATTTCTTGTTCTACTTACTTAAAGTTACTTGTTGTGTGCAGCCTTAGATTTCCATCGAGGCGGAGAAGAGGGCACCAAAGAAGGGAATTTTGAAGACTTAATGGATAGAGGACAAGATTCCTTGCTGTTGAGAAAATATTCTTAAGTGGGGAACAGTATCTAGCACTGGTTCTTGTATTTTGTATTGTACAATTTGCTCATTTGTCTCATGCAATCTACCAACACACTGAAGGATACGTTGAGGCTGAGAACAATTCAGTTCTCTAATATTGACAGTATTGACACAAAAAGAAAATGCTATCATTCTACGATTCATCACTGCTTTTTGTCGATGTTTTGTGCTTGATGGAGTGCGGCCGTAGGTATCATACCCGAGCACAGGTCCAAAATGTTCAAGTTCAGGCGACGAGTTTGATGGCCGAAGCGATGTGTAATTGTAATGTGTAATTTCTTTAATTACTCAAGCTATTCAACTTTTTGTATGACTTGTGTTGCAGCGTCACGTGAGCGTGCTCCGCGCCTACGTGTACATAATGTGCGTGCTGTACGTGGCGGCGCTGCTGTACATCATCATCACGGCACTGCTGCGCGGCGTGTCCGGCTCCGGCTCCGACATCTTCCTCGCCTTCCTCGAGGGATTGGTCATTTTCGGTATGCTACCTTGTCTTTACTCCTACTTCCCATATACCTCCAAAACAAGGAGGCTTGATGTTTAGAGTTAGAGTTATTTTCAAAAGAGCAAATTGTTTTACGTATGTAAGATTATAATAGCATTTTATAGTATTAATTAAGATACCTTCTCACACGTCTTTGATCTGGGGCTGATGATGATAAATCTACAGGCACTCTCGTTTCAAATTAGCAAAGCTCCGGCTCTGCCTTTGTCCATATCTTTCTCGTGGACATAATCGTCTTCGCTATGTAGACATAATTCGGCTTGTATTCAGTCTTTCTAACAGCTTCCCACATGCCTCCTTAATATGGAGGATTAGAGACAGTAGAGTTAAGCGTGGAGTCTGTAATTTTTCTCACTTTAGTTAAAAAAGTGCTTGCCCCGCCAAGTATATTACCTGTATTTAATAGCTTCTAACAACTTCTGAACTAAATTTCATATTTCAATTCTCGTAGAGCAGCTTTTCGCGTGATACATTAATTTAGATGTGTTTGCTCCTATGACGATTGTTTTGAACCTTCTATTAGCAAAGACTGCCACACCGTGAAGCGATTTTCTTTCCTCGGTCTTCGGTTATAGGAGTTATGTGCTCAGCCGATTGTCAAGATTTCAAGAGCTGTGAATAGGCACCACTCTTCAAAGTCTTCAAATTAAAGTGCACAACTTGACACATTGATCTGGTTGTGCTACGGATTTTCTTAAAAAAAAATAGGAAGGCAAACGAGCAAAGTGGGTCACCTGATGGTAAGTGATCACCATAGCCCATTGATACCCGCATCACAAAGGCGACCGCAGTTACGTGGCCAACCCAGAGGGCTAAAACGAATGACTTCTTGTGCCAGTAATTTCAGCGGCTGTCTTGTTCTCCGCGACAGACGACAACTGTGCAAGCACTGCTGTTAAGCGGCTGGATTAGCAAGCAAGATTGTAGTGGTCTGGACCGCATCCGGATTTATCTGAAACTCATTTTTGATGTTCCAGGTTTCCTGGCATACTGTATCCTGTGCGTGCACAGCTACTACCTGCTGCTGAAGAGCGCCGAAGACATGGAGGGACCAAACAAGGCCTACTAGACGTCAGTGGTTATCCGCTAATAGCAACTGCTGAAACCCGAGATATTTTGCGCCTTTATGGCTTATAGAGACATCTTATGTTATTTCCATCGGTATTTAATACTCGAACAAGTCAAAAAGCTTTGCAAACTTGAGTTGATGCACGCTCCGGATGACGAAAACTACGAATCTGGAATCTTCTCCAAACACTGCATTTTTTTGAATACGGACTATGAATCAATAACGTTTTATTTTCTAGACGTTTCCTTGTTCATGGTTTGTTTTTTGGTGAACGAGGGACCATTGTAAGTGAAGATTATAAATCGATGTGGGCTCCGAAGCATGTTTTTGCGAAACTTTTAGTAGGTTGTTGTGACAATTTTTCTCGTAACAATTTAATTTTCTTGTATCATGCATACATGAAACGGTATTTATAATGTAGTGTGATAGTCTATTCTTTTCACACATGTACATTCCTTACTATTCCTAAAATTACCTACAGGGCGCCAATAATAAAGAAATAAGGGGAAAGGGCATTTATAATGTAATCTTGAAAATTTTGCACATTTTTAAACTCTAGGAGGTGAAAATGATTTTTCTAGCATTTACTAAGGCTACAATAAGAGATTACAATATACTGTACAAATAATCACGTGCCAATTAGCTGTACGTACCTATTTGTATTGGGCTGTGCTAAATTCCAGAATGCAATGACATTGAAAGGGACAAATTTGCTATGAACTCCAATGTGTTTAGTATTTACAAGGAAAGGTTTTAAGGAGTTAGTACAAAATGCAAACTAGATGTTAATATTTCGAAATGTTTACCGTACGATTATAAAACCGGACTCATTTGCTATCTGTGCCAAGAACAAAAAATTGAGACAACAATGGTCGACAAATACGCTGTCTTTTTAACGTGCTTTTCGAAGCTTTAAATCGGAATTTGTGATTCAAGGAGAAATAGCAAAATTATTACGTCCTAGTAAGTTGGTAACAATAATGCAATTTTATTGACTCGTGGTTTAAGATATCTGCATATTTATAGAACCTAAATATTAGAATGGCTATACTTTACTGTGAAAATAAATTCTGCTAAGAAGCGCCGTAAAAATCTCGGCAAGTTAATTCTATTTCTGCAGGTTAAGTACTTAACGTAAAAAAATAAGATTTACAGAAAAATATAAAAAAAATGTGATGGGTAAATGACTGTGAAGGTAGAAGGTGCCTGTATTTTGATGTAGGAAACTATTGTGTTATATAAACTGTGTTATATATGTGTCTAGTGATATGCAGAAACATTTGGCCAAAATCACATGGAAACAAAAGTTGTCTCTCCTGTGGTCGACTGTTAATTTAGGTACATTAAGCCTTCACTTGTCGTTTCATGTAAACAAAATTCTAACCTAAAATTTCACTATTTGTCACCTAAACATCGTTTATCGCCTAAATAAAGCAAATCTGAGCTTTAAAGGTGAGGTGTTTTATGTTTTTGTTGCTTTGTAATATATTCATACAATAAACAATATGTTGACGACAAAAACTGAAATTTTTGGTTACAATGTTGTATTTAAGACATGTGAGGATGGATATACGTTACATACAAGTTATATAAATTCGGGTACCGTTTAACTTGACCAAAATATAAATTGTTTTGAACTTTCGCGATTTTGACACATTTGTAACGTTATCGGGACTTAAACGCGATAAAAATATATTGATAATTTACCTCGACGTTTCGGCCATGTTTCAACGGCCGTGGTCACGAGTAGAGTCTACTCGTGACCACGGCCATTGAAACATGGCCCAAATATCTTGTTAAATACCCGTAACCGTCGTCCACAAATCTGCTTTAATCTCATTTGTTACGAATAAGAGGATTTTACTCTAGGGAGGATCAAAACTTATGAATTGTGTGATGGTGCTTTTACTTTACTCCGGAATGGACCTCCACGGCATTTCTCCTCCCGCCAGTTCGGTGCGGTGAATTATAAACACTTTTTCATAAAATAAAAAAAAATGCTGGTAAGAAAAATTTAAAATTGATACAAAAATTACGTGTTTAAAAAATTAAGGGTACATAGAAGGCATTCACTTTTGAAAATGAAATTCTAATCACGAAAAGTTCACTGCGAAATGTATATTTTGAGATTAAATTTTTCATTTAAAAAAGGAAGTAAACATGTTCGTTCCGTGTTGCCTTCAAATAAGTTCGTATACTGTTATGTTGGAAATTTATATATAAATGATAAAATGTATGTTGTGGAGTTAATAGTATATTATAGTAAACACATAAATGTCTCAGCCGGTAAGAGTGCTTTTTGTATTGTGGAGAGTATGTAGTTTTTGCAGCTAATAGCTTCAAATTTACATAGATAAGATATGTCTTTATAGTGTAAGGTAAACTTACACGTTCTACTATTAAGGTTTTATGCGGACTTATACTCAACTATTTAAAACCAAATAAGGCCCACTTGGCTATTCTCTGTAAAATGAAAATAAGTTTGTGTTTCTAACAATATAGGTACGTTTTGAAAGTAAGGTTTTATTTTATAAATTCGATGTGTAAGCAATGAATACTCCTATCTAAATATGCCTTGGCACGTGCATATTTTTGTATTTTTGTTTAGCTGAGCAAAGTCGAGTGGGCCCTTTTTTATTTTGAGTAGTATATATTGGATGTATGTATAGTATGGTATGTTATACATTATAAAATGTGATGTTTAATCTAATTGTCTAAACGGAATCTATCTATTGCATAGCATTTTACTAGTCATAATATGCGTGAAGATATTTGAGTGGCCCAAACGTCTTATGGATATTCTTCTTGAACTAAATAAAATAACTTGATTAAGTTGTAATAAAAGTTATGTATACATTGTTACACAAAGTTCTTCTATACTGCCATAATTGAAACTATTAAGACATGTTACTATTTACCGGTATAGGTTAAGCTCGGGGCATTGCATAGAGTATGAATTAATAGAAATGGCCAATGCAGAGCATATAGAACAACAAAAACAGCATTTATTTTGTATCTTCCGTCCTTTGTTGAATACAAAAATGTATTTTTTTTGCAAGTAGGCCATATAGGCTCTTTTACATGTCCGAGTCTACCAGCGTTTCATAAAATGGAAGATCCTGCTGAGAAGAAACGCCGCAAGTAACTTACTTCTTTCTTATTACACTTACTGCCTTAATTCTTCTGTGGTAATAATTTCTTACTTCAAAATAATTTTAAAACCGCCTGCCTTTTGCATCCATCGACCATTACTACCACCGGCGACTTTCAGCTAGTCATCAGTCCACTTTGTGGGAGGCTCCAAATCTTCGCGATCTGCCCCCCTCCCTCCCCACTTCATCGAACAAATCCTTCGAGATAATGTCGGCCACTTTTGCTCTCCCGAGGATCTCCGTGTTTTAACTTTAATATGTTAATGTGTCTTGCTCATCAGCTGGCCCTCGTCAAGTAAATCATTAGAGATGTTTTAATGTTTGCACAGATTTAAAAGTGACTGCATTGAGGTCAGAGTTAAACCGCCAGTCGCTTAGTGGCAATCACTGAATGTGTTTGCCTGCTTTTTATAAAAAAACAGTCTGTTTTTTAGATTATAAGCCGCGGTTCATATAATTTTTTTACGCGTTTTTTCAGACATTCCTATATTTCTTATGACTTCAATTGTATGTATGGTCAGGTCAGCCTCAGACGTAGCTGAATATTTTAGTACCTTGTCGCTGCCACTAATGTGACGAATTCGAGCAACTCTCACTCATGCGTTACTCCGACGAGGTTCTTAAGTGTTTAGCTAATTCCAAAGCTGACTGTACGTTGTTTTATTGAATAGGGAGGAAAACGAGTATACTGGTCACCTGATGTATCGAGAAGATGAAAATCACATGGAACCTTTGCACCGCCAACCCAAACAAAACTTGTCACCGACACTTTAGCTCGCCATGATGTCAAACGCGAATTGGAAATTTAAACACATGCTCGTAGGTCGCTTTTGCACTGTCATTGATCAACTATGTGTCGGTGTCGTGATGGGCCCGACAGCTCGCAACACTTTTAAGCGTTCTTAGCGTTTGAAGGGTTAAAAAACTAATAAAAACGTGCAAGCGTGTGGTTGTCCCTTTTGCATAGACAGTGGCGCCGCTGGCTATCTGTTCGCTTACTTTTGTACTGTGTTGAAATCTCTCGATAGATGGCGCTAGTGGTATCATCAAGGGCCCTATTACAGCATTTGTCGCGTAGGAAAAGGACATCTTCCTTTTCTAACTAGCAAGATTGTCCGAAACGGACTTGCCTTATATCTACGACTAAGGTTAGTGTGCTAGGACATCACACAAATTATTTAATCACCACAAAGTTGCTTTAAAACGATACTCCTATTCGTTCTGCGTCTAATTTTTCATCTTTGTGCAAAGTCAATAAATTACCAAGCTGTAATAAATGTGTTCTATGTAGGTACCTCTATGTAAATTTCTGCATTTACAAGTTTGTAAAATATGATCTAGTGTTGTTATAATAATATATTTTCTTATATTTTTACTTACTTACACATCCCTTTCAAATTTTACAGGAATGTTCTTGTACTTAATGACAATAACAGGTTTTTATAATTTTCAATAGATATTTATTAATGTACTAAAAAGCCTATTGGTTGAAGAGAGTAACACCATGGACCAAATAATTGGTGATTTGGCGTGTAGGTATTTGTCTGAAAATTGTTTGTCAGTTGTTTATATTAGTAATATTATCTTATTATGTAAAGTGTAGGTAAAGTCTGTAAGATCTAAAAACGTCCTTCGCGTTTGTCGGTTAACGTCGACAAATTATACATCCTCTTTAATAATTTTCAGACTACATACATATTTAGGTCTTCTTGACTGGAACAATTTATGAATTTTATGTCTTGCTGTTAATCTTCAACTATTTCAGGCAATGTTCCAACATTTTAAATATTATGGATAACTGTTTATAAGTTATTTGAACTACCAAATTAAACATTGTAGTTGAGGTATTCTTTTTAAGGAACAAAATTCCTATGACAGAAGAAAATGTTTTGAGCAAATGTTATTTAGTAATTAAATGTTTTTATTCTATTAAAATGAAATCGAATCTAAAATTAGAAATATAAAAAAATATATATCGCGAACAATTGAACGGTCAAAGACACTCAAGTGACTTGAAGTGTTCAAGAGATTTGAAGTAGCACTTTTTGCCGCTATGCCATATTATCTCTTTAAAGTATGTAAATCTAAATTTTGAAAAATTACCTTATTATTCCGCTAAACGCAGAAGATTCTCTGTTTCGTCTTCAATGGTTAGTTACGGAGTTTGTCTTTGACTGTAGAATATTAAATATTTCAGAAACGGCCAAAATTGGTTTTAAATCTGATTACTTAAAATTTCTGACACCGTTTCAACCGCCTTACCAGAACTCGGGGGATTTCGATCAATAGCCCTATTGACTGAGACAACTTATCCGCCAATGCTGCTCTTTCTAGTGTAATAACAATGGCATGTGATGAGGATGATGTAATCCTTTTATCCCTCATCAAGGATAGAGCGCTCCGAAGATGAGCATCTCCGAAGACAGGTTGGAAGTAGCCGCTCAAAATCAGTGCACCTAGCACGAATCTTCTCGATACGCGTTAACTCGCTACGTAACTCAGTGCGTCTTTCTCCTACTGGGGTGGTTAGAACGAGACATACTGAGTTACGTAGCGAGTTAACGCGTGTCGAGAAAATTGGTGCTAGGTGCACTGAGCTGTGCATCTAACACGAATGTACTCGATACTCGTAACTCGCTACGTAACTCGGTACGTCCTTTCTAACTCTAACTAACTCAGTAAGACAGAGACGTATTGAGAAAATTCCTGCTAGACGCACAGGTGGGTATCTGCTCTCATCTTGCGCGCCTACTTCCAACCCTCTCCAACTGAGACCTGTTTATGAAGTCTTTACTGAAAAAGAAGAGCATGTCCTGATAGATACCTTGGACTTGGTCAACCAAGTTAGGGTCACCGGGAGGTGACTGAAAGCATAGAACCGTTACCGTTTTGGGTTCCTTGGGTAACGTGAGGACTGAGGAATGATGTTCGCTAACTCTTAGATGGATAAGGGTAGTAGGACACTGCACACTGTAAGCGGGGCGATTCTCGGTTTATGCGAGATTCATCTCGCATGAAAACAACTGAAATCCCTTGGAAATCTGTCAATTTTTGACGTATCACGCACGTGAGATGCATCTCGCATGAACCGAGCATTGGGGTACAGACTTTGGAGACCTGAGTCTGGTATTTTGGCAAATGATTGTAACTGCCGTTGAAACGCTGTTAGAATGATCCCTCTGTCTTAATATGTGTCTTTTACAAAGGACATAAGCCCTAAATCCTATATTTAATTAGGTATGTAATAAAGTATGTAAGTCATAAAGTGCTATTGTTAGTTACATTACTTAAGCGAATTATAATAAATACTGAATTGAATTATTACCGGGAATCTATGTGATTATTTTATACTTAGTGTTTTTTGTCTTTATTAAAGCTGGCTTTTGTGGAAATATTGTTTCATTTATAGTTTGTTGCTTCAAGTGGGTATACTTGCCAAGTTAAATTTGCTACAAACCTTCACTTTTGATACGTCAAACTTGTTGCAAGATTAAAGTTTAAAATGCTATCTGGGCAGTGCACTCAGTAATCTTTAATCTCTAGCTAAAGCCTCGTAAGGCTCAAAATCCTATTGATTTAGGACTAATGAGGCGTTACACTGACTCTCAAGCGACATGGTTGAAAATTCATAGAACGAAATTTGACGTGGGCCTTAAGAGAGTATAAGTGAGTTGAGGTCACGGAAACTGCTGCAATGTGTTGTGTACCGGAGAGTTTCGTCCGAATTTTCAAATTTTTGCTTTAATTTGAACTTATAGCGCGGTGTAGTAATCGTTAACCTCAACACTCGTTGCGTTACCAATACCAAACGTGAAAAGGTGAACAACAGTTTCAATGAACCAACCATTGCCCATTGACATTAATAATCATACATTTTATGACATCGCTCCTTGCATAGACGGTGGCGCCTCTACGCAATGCGATATTTGACATGACATTAAAAAGTTGCCAGTTTCTGAGAAAATCTTCCGCTACTCTCAACAGATGGCGCTGTCAGTAGCAAAGGAATGAAATTCAAGGCAGAAATAATACTACAAAAGTAAGATTTACACAGTTTTTATTCATCGAAATAGTCTTAATATTACGATGATACTTAGTGCGTGTAATTTGTTACCTCATATTAAATATAATATATTACAACTCTATTACATAGGTAAGTACCGCGCTGTCCAAGTGACTGTTACAATAAGTATATCAAGGTGACTCTCTAATTGAACACAAAATATTTCCCTTTTAAGTACATAAACCCATATAGTACAAAAATTATGGTATGAATCTGCTATTATTAGAGAATAACACTGTAGATAGGTACCGCAAAACAAAGTGACTTTGCAAGAAATGAGACTACTTTAATAGTTTTAAAAAAGTCATAAAACAAATGCAGCAGTCGGGTCACAATGATTAAGGCTGTAGACAGATGGATTGCAATACGACTGTTAAATTGCAGTCGGATTGCAGTCTTCAGCCTAAATTGGCCTTGAAACTACTTTCTTAAAGTCATCCCAGAGATCCAAACATGACCGGCCCAGGTTTACCTCCTCTCTGCATCTCTGTCAAATTAGTGTCATACATAAGAATAGAACAGATAAACTTAGATAATGCCAAATCAGGTTATGGGGCACGGTGTTTGATCCTATAAAATTAAATAAAATAAAGCTGATGATCATTGCATCACATAGGGTCACCTGATAGGAAGTGATTATGAAACCGCCACACCATGAGACTAGAGTCCCTGAACTTGGGTTCGGGTCGGGCTTTATAACCTCCATCCCTAGGAATCAAAGTTGTAGCTAACGGTAAGTTTGGTGATCCCAATAGTGACCCCAACCTGATACCTTTCTTAATCTATCCCCACCTGCGGCGCCGTGTAACTATAATGTCGTAAGTCGTGCGTCCCTCGCACAAAGAGATAAATTAATACAGGGCGGTCGTGGCAGGGTTACATGCATTATGTTTCACAAATACTTCAAGCACGTATTCACCAGCTGTCATATCATTTTAATTTCTCTTTTATTTTAAGAGGCTTTGCTTGCACTCGTGTTGTATATACGAGTACATAGCCTCATATGGTGATTTCATTTTATTTTAGTTGGTATTGATTTTATGTTTATAATTTCATGTTTTTCTCACAATTTGCAAGTTTTGCTAGTATTGTCAGTGGCTCTAAAACCACCGGCAAAGTTCAGTTTATCTAAGCTTATCTCTATTTGCGTTCCTTTCTTATGACACTAGTTTGACAGAGACGCAGGGCGGGATAAGTTGAATCTGCCCTGGTCATATTATGGCCACTGGTCCCTATTTCACAAAACTGACATGTGACAACGACAATTTAGCTACATGACTAACTCTAAAAGTTTTGTATTACCAAGCTTAAATGGTCCATACGCAATGTCATGTACCATAATAATATTGTCGTTGCCACTTGATACAATATGGTAGATTGGTGATATAGGCGCCGGGATGACCCTGTAAGCAACATGTCAAGAAACATGTATAAACTGGATATAGATTTTTGAGAATAATTCTGTCGTGAAAGGCATATGGTATAGAAATACCATGACACTACGACAAAATTATTTTCAAAAACCTATATCCAGTTAATACATGTTTCTGAATGTTGTGATAAATTATGTCGCATATTTTTCTATTAAAAACCGAAACAATGAATCGGGATCTGTTTACAGTTTATAATGCAACAAAGTAATACTGTCGGAAGTATACGCATTAACGCCAAAATGGTTCAGTTATTTTGGTGAAAACTTAGGAAATGAAACTCTTATAAGTCTAGGTAAGTGTACAAAACTAAGTTAATAATGCTAGGGTGACGTTAGGAACAGTGGCTTGGGTAAGTGTGGGTTCAGTGAACCACCGTCAACGATGCTGTCAAAACGAGATAGGCTTTTTGTCAGACAGTTTGGCGGTTTGCTGTGTGCTTCTGATGTAAACTGGTAAAGAGACTAAATGTTTTATTTTGGTGCAATTATTGGAGATCCACTGTACCCACCCGAACCACTGATCCCGACTTGACCATAGTTAAAAAAAAACCGGTTTCGAGTAGTGTAAGTACGATACTACTTTACAAGAGTTTCCTTTCTTATTATTTTTTTAATATGTACAATTAACAGCCAAAGTATATAGGTACTTAAAAAAATTCATACAGGCTTACTATTTGACAATAGGGTAGTGATTTCCGTTAACTCTTCGTCGTTCAGTTTCTTCTACAGCTCACTGTATCCACTGCTTAATTTTTTAATTTATGAAATATCTTTACAACCTGTTGTTTTTTTCAGACTCATCGTCATTTTTAATTTCCGATGCACTTAAGTCTTAATTGGTAAATCAGGAACTGAGCAGTTCTGTTATAGAGGGCGCTAATGCTGCTTTTCATATAGCAATACTGGACTTAAATGTCGTGACCGATTCTTGAATATAATCCGACTAATTTCAGAATGTATACATTACAATGGGGCCAATCAATAACTTTGACTTAATAAAATTGCGTAAGGGTGTATACCTTCTTTATCCGATTGCCGTCAGAAAGGCGAATTATGTTCTGAATATTTTAGCAAAATTATTTAACAATATTATGGCCAGGTCGGCTCAGCGCCCGGTAGTCTTTTAGCAGAACCAACAGTTAAGTGAAGGATGAGAACAAGCCACTCTTGTTTGATCGCTACGACTCTAACATGACAGACACACGTTCTCTCAGTACAGCTCTGTCTAACTAGTGTCATAAGAAAGGGATCCACTGAGAAAAAAACCTTAACTTGATCTGTCACGTTCACGTTAGAGCCGCTGGGAAGTACACTAGAAATTACACAGAATTAATTTAATTTTCAAGCAAACTAATGTACAGAAAGTCTTGGAATGTTTCGATGTTGCTTTCGATCCTAGAAACAAAGTCACGTCGCAGTATGTATATTAATTTACACGTAATTTAGGCATATTATTTATTTACTATTAATTAAGCTAAGGCAAGAAGCGGCAAGCTGCAAAACAATTAATTTCGTTGCAAATTCGATAATTTTGTTTGGTGTGAACTTTTGAGGTACTTTTTGGTTTCATTGTCTGATTAGGACCAAATTTAGGACATCATATGCCTCTTCCATACGCTAATTAGTGAATTAATTACAACTAAATGCTAAAATAGAGCCAGCGGAAATTGCACTCAAACGTCGTGATGCGTCAGAATTTCGAAGATCATTCTCATAAAAATTAATGACAACCTTTCAACATCGAAAACACTTAACGCTACACTTTTACAACTTTAGTGCCGCTCGAGTCTCGCTTCTCGTCACACTGAACTAAGACGGGGCACGATTACTCAATAATTACAACTAAGTACCGTCATACATCATCTAAGTGCCGGGGACTTTATACAACGCCTATAGTAACACAAGCTACACACATAAATACTTAACTAAATGTATTGCACGAAAAATAGGGATCCAGTTAAATAATTTACATAATTACACTCAAGTACGCGTTCGAACTCGGCGGTCTCGCCGCCGACCGGCGCTCGTTCAACCACCAACGGAAAGTCCAGTCGCTCCTCGGCCGACGAGCGCGCGCGTCTATTGGCCGGCCGCGGGTCAGTAGAGCGGCGCGGGCGCGTGCGGGTCGAGCGGCGGCGGCTCGGTGCCCACGTCGATGTCCGCGGGGCCGTCGTCGTCGGCGCCCGGCGCCTGTGGCGTCCGCGCCAGCCCTCGCACCTGGAAACAGACGTTGCAAATTAAAGATGAACCTGGTATTGCAGCTTAAGATGCTATGCGCTTTTGAGCTCTGTCTGAAGGTGAAATTCGCTTTTAACGGAGTGGAGTCTTCTAAAGGCTTTTGGTGAGGACATCAGATTCTTTCAATCAGGGTCACACCTATGAATTTTTTCAAATCTGATTAATTTGATATCTAACATGTTGGAGAAGTTCATAGGTAGATCTAACACTAGTTAGGAAGAGTCGCCTTGAAGAAATTATCCTGGCATCAGTCAAGTTACAGTCGCTGATTTAGTCGGAAGAGCTGATCAAGAAAGTATTCTCAGATACGGTATCCAGGATAAAATACTGTTCGATGATAAGGGGATTCCCAGTGGGTTGGAATGAGCACAAAAGACCTATAGAGAACACGTAAAGGAGCCAGAACTTCTAGTCGAGGCCTAAAACATGCAAATATCTTCATATTACAAACATGCAAACACCCACCTGCAAGAGTATGTTGTTGGAGAGTATGCGTGCCTGATGCTCTTGGGCCTTGGCGCGCAGGCAGGCGATGCTGTTGTTGCGGAAGGCTTCAGGGTCTTCGTAGTTCGCTGGCTCTGGTGACGCGCGACCCTTCGCTGATGAAGATGCCGTGGTACTGCTGGCTGGGGAGCTCTGAGCCTGGTGGGGACACAGGATGCTGTTAAACTAGGGTTTGGAAATAGTAATACTTGGTAAAACACAAGACGCACATTAGTGTAAATAGGCAAAAGAACAAGACAAGCTTCCGTGTGAAATCAGCGTAAGGTTATTTAATAATCCTTACAGTAGGTAGGGGTCAGCTTCAGAAGTAGCTGATCATTTTAGTACCTTGTCGCTGACAGTAATGTGACAAATTCGGGCAATACTCATTGCATACGCTACCACGACAAGGTTCTTCTGTTTCTGAGGCTGTACACAGGTAGAGCATTGATAGAACCTAACCTTCTTATTCATAAACGTTGTATAAACCTTTGTTAGTTAACATGTGTTATATCTTTATCTGTTGTGATGTTTGCCCTCGAATGAAACGAACAAAACATTTGTTAGTTAACCCTTCTTTGCATGGTAATGGAAATTTCTGTCATAACACTGCCCTATTTATTTAAGGTAGTTTTGATTGATATTTCTTTTTAAAACTGTCAAGTTTCAACAACAGTACAGCGTGAAATGGAACGTATGTAGTTGTGAAAAAAAACTCTGAAATTTGAATTCGCGGACTCATCGTTTCGCGCTTTTTACGAAAACTGCTGACGTTCTAACTGTATTCTGGAGGATATAACTAATATACTCGTAAATAAAATATGCAAAGAAGGCTTAAAAGAGATTGGTATTGTCTTAATGAATCAGGGGCTGAAGCCGTAGTGGTGGACGGTAGGGACCTGGTGGTCGTGGTTGTCGTGGTTGTCGTGCGGGTCGCGCGGCGAGGCGGAGGCGGCGCGGTCGCCCTCGGCCTCCGAGCCCTCGCGCTCCGACCCCGACTCCTTCAGGTGGTGCGCCGCCTCCAGAGACTTGCGGTGCATGCCTGGACAACACAATTCACTCTAAGTCAGCGGTTCTCAAACTTTTTTCCGCGCGGAACCCTTTTAGAAAGCGAAATATTTGACGGAGCCCTTAAATAATATACAGCATTGAACTATTGTCCTGAGGTGCAATTTTGGAATCTCACCGGGTGACTAAAGCACACCGAAATGGCCGTTTTTCATAGAGATACGACAATTTTGGTGAGCTTTAGTCACCTGGTGAGATTCCAAAATTGCACCTCTGAGACGAGAGATAGATTTCAGTTTTTCTTATTGTAACCAATATTCACACGGAGCCCCCACAGAGGCTTTGTGGAGCCCTGGGGCTCCGCGGAGCACACTTTGAGTATAGCTGCTCTAAGTTAAGCTTTAATGTTGGAGCTACTTAAGAATACCTCCTCCTTTGACGGCCGGATAGCCTAGTGGTTAGTGACCCTGACTATGAAGCTTGAGGTACCGGGCTCGATTCCCGGGAGGGGCAAATGTTTGTATGATGAATACGAATGTTTGTGCTCGAGTCGTGGATGTAATATGTATTTAAGTATCCGTTGTCTAGTACCCATCACACAAGCAGCTTTAGCTGCTTACTTTGGGACTAAGTCAATTGGTGTTAACTGTCCCAAGATATTTATTATTATTTATTTATTATTAATACGAAGATCTAATTGGGTTTTCAATTTGTATCCCAAAGGCGTGCCCAAGTTTTCCTCGGTTAGTCTTATTTTAGGTTACGCAGTGTTTGAACAACAAACAGAAGACATTTCAAACAGGCGCGGATCCCTACTTGTGAGCCCACAACCCTAATCGAGAAATATGTAGGACTGAGTTCGTAGTTGGTTTCGAACTTGGCCGCTTTTCGGTTGCCCGTGCCATTACCTATTTTGATGGCTGGATCTTATAAATACATCGCTTATACTTCTAAAATTTTTAGCTGAAATAGTAAATTGGTAACATTCCTGATCACTTCCAATTAAACTAAAAATGCTAAAGTATATTTTTGACGGAAAAACGAGGAAAACGAGCACGTAATCACCTGCTGGGAAGTAATTGCTGCCGCCAATGGAAACCAACAACCCTATGATAGTCGCTGATCCGTTATGGCCCTCGACACTCTTGCACCTTCGAACTTCGTCACTCACAGTGCCTACTAAACGTAGTCGTAATTTACTGTTTGACGTCAGTATTATGTGGGAATGTAGGTAGTCTCACTAGCCCGACCAAGCTGCCAAGCAACTGGTTACAGTGTAGCTTTATATACAACTATGTATGAATCTCATATATTTTATTGTATATTTTTATAAAAAAAATTATAACGTCAACAGGACTTTACCGCGATGTAATCATTGTTAAATCAATGACTATATCGCGGCCAGAGATGTCTGGAAATAATCCCGACCTGCATTGACGATCCCTGGCTTCACATAGTTTACATCTACTGTGTTAAATACTTAAGATGTAAAAAAACATTGGAGTTCAGATTTATTTAAAAAATTACACCTCGTTGTGTTTCTTGTCTCATCGAAGGTTTTTTCCGAACCGGTGATGAATTTTATGAGATTCATATGTAAGTGCTTCCTGCACCTAAGCCTAATCTAAATAAAAATATTTTGACTTTATACCTAATTTATTTTAAGGTGATTAAAATGGCAGGTGTCACTTCATGAATGGCATGTAACTTTGTAAGGAGGTAAGTAAAAAATGATTTTTTCGAAGTGAGAAATAATGTTTAGAAAAATGAAATCACCTCTAAAATGTGGATTGTGTAAAGACTTGAACTCGAATCTGCTAATAAAAGTCTAACTTGCTGCGAAAACACTCCGTAATGTTCACTTATTTTCTTTAGTGACCGCCTTTACAATGTTATGCCAATGGGCTTTAATTGCTAGAGGTGAGGATCTATCGATAACAAAAAAATGATAATATATTGTGTAAGGAAATAAATATTTGGAATGTAAAGGTTTCTTTTTCATGTAACTGTAATAATATACCTATCATTTTTTATTACTGGCAACATAAATACGACCGATGCGCTTCAATTTTGTATTTTGGTGACTTTGCTTGTCAATATTACAATAAATGGTCGCTATCCGTTCCTGTCTGTCCTAAATTCTTATAATGTATGTTCGGCCGGCTTCTCCTTCTAGACCCGCAACGGATTTTGATACTTACAGTTTTCACCGTCATTTAGATAGTTTTTACTGAGGGTTTTTATGTACATTACATCACGATTGTACCCGCGATCGGGGCGGGTCGCTAGTTAGAAATATATACTCTCATCTGTTACTTGACGATGACAAAGATTATATGTTAGGTAATATTTCGTCAATTTCATTCAATTTTCGTCAGACTGGGAAACTGACTCTGCTAATGATGAATAAATTATTGAAATGCATACTGTAAGCTTTCATTTTAATGGCGTTACATTTTCCTCCATTTTAATGCTAGTATTGATGCTTTTAGTACTAGGAATACGTATACTATGCGTGAGAGTATCGATAGTTTGCATAACAATAGGGACATCTCTAGTTACGTCAGGTTGACACCTCTCATTTTTATCACCTTAAAATAAATTAGGTATAGATGACTTGAATTTACCTCGACGTTTTGGCCGTGGTCACCAGACGGCGGTTGCAACACGATCGAAACGTCGAGGTAACCTCATAATTGCTATTATCTGGACTCCTTCAATTCAAAATTGTTTTAAAGAGACGCACCGCTCGACAAAGTGAGCCACTCGTGCTAGCCGCTCACTCCATTAGTAATCATATCACAATCGCCCCCACAATCTTTTACATAAAGACGTCAATAGTCAAAGGGCAAACCGCTTTTGGTGGTGGTCTTTACGCGTCTACGGAACCACTCCTGTGTACGCGTAAAGTTCTCTCAGACCCACAATAGGCATGCCTTTTGACTATTGTTAAATCACCTATCTGTGTTGAAATAAATTGTCATTTGTTAAGCGATCGTAGCCGGCCGTACCCTTCGCGAGGACTACGACCAGCAAAAATAAAAGTCATTAAAAAAAAACCTCATAATGATTTGATCGCGTTTAAGTCCTGTTGACGTTATAAATATGTGTAAAAGTACAAGTTTACAATTTATGTATAAATCTATTTAATCTAAATGACATTATATCAATCTAAGGGATGAATGTTTCTTGCCCGGAACATCGTAACCGGTAATAAAAAGTTAAGTAACCGGATTTGCCCTGACAACGCTCGGGAGTTATATTAAATTTCAACAAAATGCAATTTGTGGCGCCTGCCGCGGGGCCGCGTGCCGCACTCGTAATTCAACGTTAGCTTCAATAGAATTTAATAAACAATAATAAGATATAGATAATATGCAGATATATAATAACCAGAAATAAGGCCGCATTAATAGAGTAACTGGGTCTTAAAAGTGCTTAAGGATATTTTGGACTTGTTGACGTACCTACCAACATGGCAGTTAACCCATGAATATGTTGAATATATTGTAGTTAACAGCAACACAGTAATACCAACTATGATATACACGGCAGTACCATTCTTAATGGCTCTACTTTTGATTGATTATTTAAACTTTATTTTTCAAGAAAGAAAAAGTTTTATTTATTTGCCAGAATACTTATATTGAGATGTGTCTTTATAAGCTTCGACCTTACATTGTTTATTGTTCTGTGACAACTGACTATACGTACACACAGACAGACAGAGAAACTAATCCTTCCCATTTGGTTTACAGGGGGTTGAGGAAAAATAGTCGTTCTTATTCATAACTGAACGTTGACAGCATCAACTGACATCGTCGGACGAGAAATGAGCTTCGCACGACTTATTATGCGGCGTAGGAGACAAAAACTGCACGCTGCGTGCCATGCGTCATGCTTTACAATGTGAAGAAACCTCGTTAGCTATATACTTTAGCCAGGGATGTAGTTTCGTAGGGAGACATATTAGTATTATTATTACGTTATGATCAGTTTCAGCTGATAGGGAATTTGCGTTTGAATATTGTCAGCCAATGCAATACCGTGGCTAAAATTTGTCTGTTATCAAAATTGTGAAATTCGTCAAAAGAAGTAGAACTGTATTATTTTTTGTCTACGATCACTATATTGTTGAAGTATCGCTAATAGAAAACGATGCAACGCAAGTACTGCGAAAACGGTCCATATGAAATAGCCCCATAGGTAGTAGTAGGTATGACGTCACACCAATGTAATTTTTCTAGTTAATGTATGGAGCGTGCAACTAGATCACGTTTAATACAATAATCAGAGCGTTTATATGGTTAGCAATATAACCTAAGCTAAGAAGTGCGCGCAGAGGGGCCGTGATGCAACGCCTAGATTTCCCGCGTGAGTTACGACTCATGCGACATAGTTGACATAGTACTGTAGTACTTATTACATATCTTGGTTATAATCCCGTTTGCGCCCGCGTCACGTAGGGCCATAACTCGCGGCCGCGGACTGCATCGCGACGCATCCCTCACTACTTGTGTGCTGAATTGCGGATTAGGTTGTCAATGAGATGCGTTGAACGAAGTCATAAATATGACCTGAGGTCATCTAACTAAGTCAAAGACAATTTTAACGAGAGAACTAAGAGAAATGGTGTGTGCTGGTAAGGGCACACAATTTCTCATATATCAACTTCATATTGGACATTATACAAAATACAAAATTTAATTCTATTGTCAAGAAGACATTAATTTTTCGGGCGTATTATAAAATCAATCTTGGACAAGGATGTTTGGAAATGATCCCGATTTGTATTGGCGATCCCTGGCTCCAAAGATTGTACACATGCTGTGTTAAATTGTTAAATTGTACATTTTTTTTAATATTTGAGACGTAAAATAACATTGTAATTTTGATTAATTTAAAAAATTACACCTCGTTGAGTTTCTTGCCGGTATCTTCTCATCAGAGGTTTTTCCGAACCAGTGGTAAATTTTTTGACATTCATAAGCGCTACCTGTAAGCCTAATCTGAATAAAACATTTTGACTTTGCCTTTGACTTTATAATATGCCTTCCTAGGTTTAGTGATAAATTAAATTCTGATAGCTTTTAAGTAAGTTAAATATTGGTATGCCCTTACAGAGTTCATGTCTGAAACTATTAATTGTATAACCATTAGTGTACAGCAACGTCATAAGTGTATTAAATTCTTTGATTACGTTAAGGAAACGTGTAAAAATAGTTTTCATTAATAAGATAGGACGCTATATCAGACAAAACTTGCGAAAACTCGAAATCGTAAAAGCTGCACCATTGAAATAGAACAACATAAAACGGTTTTATTTATTGCGTGTATTGTAACGAATCTAATTTCCGACGTTTCAACCTATTGTCAGGCCCCGGTCAAATCGTTTTTTTATTTACTTTTAGAAGTGGCGAAACATAGGAAACGTGTTTGACACGTTTAGGAAATTGTTTTTACCAGTAGCTGACATAATTTTCATTCTTTTTTACTCGTATGTTTCCGTATCTTCTCGACAATTTCTGGGTCACTGTCAATGACTGGGACCGCTACCTTAGCTATTTTCCTGCGGCTTCATTCTTGTAGATTTTGAGAATAAACTACAGCATTTACAACAAGTACAGATGCACTGATCATGAATACTCGTAAATCCAGAAAGACACTATTATCAGTCTTCCTATGGCGGTAAGATCGTCGAAATAGATAAGCAACACTAAGCAATAACACAGTATTATGTAAAAAAGCCTAAATACCTATAGTCTATACTATCCCCCACTCTTTTCCATACCCTCCATCCATTTACATCTGCGCTATGTGCTTCACGCCTAGAGACATCGTGTTTGCGGCTGAAAAACCAACAAAATTTAAAATTCTCATCAGAGCGTCTGTCCCTGGCCCCGAGTGACATCTCCATATTACGACGTTTAATATCTCGGCGGGTAGTATTTTTACGGGATTTTTAGTGGCGCGCCGTCGCCGCCGACGCATGCCTAATCAGGGTGCCGTTATTTACCGTCGCGCACGCACTATGTATACCGCTGACAGATTGTTCGCCAAGCCAGGATGATTCATATTTAAAGTGGGGAATTGCTTGCTCGCGCCGGCAATATTTCATCTAGATAACAACAGAGTAGCTTTTGGCCGAAGTTCCGCTTGCGTATAGATTATTTGTTGCTTGGGAGGATAAAAAGACTGTGTTACATTCCGGTCTTCTTACTATCTTCTCTTAAAAAGATCATGACAATTGATAATTTTGTGTTGATGGTAAATGAAAGGTAATTTCGAATTAATAATGTTAGTCGTATGAGCTCCTAGAGTGTGAAAGGTAATTAACACGTTTTCTTAATGATAAAGACATACTACAGACTACTAGGATAATTTTTTAGGTCTATCTAAAATACGTTAAACTAGTGACTTTGAAATTGTCTCGATTATCAGTTTTGAGTTCAAGATTTCCATACGAACGAACTATATCATAATCTTGGGTAATGGGTGCCTTCTCGACTGTGGTTTGTTATTGGTATTAACCAAACTAGACGGATTGTCCTCCTATATAGCTATTTAGCTGACACTACACACCAAACCTTGCTATGTCACTTAAATCGTTGTTCAAAACTAGCCGAGTATGCGGGAGACAACCAAAAAAGGAGCACCGTGCTAGCCGTTCTGTACCTAGCACGAATGATCTCCTTCATATATTTTTCAATACGATTTCAATATTTCCAATGTTCGATTTTGAGCTACTATCCACGTTTTACCGACGCTCAATCAGGGTGTGACGGCAACAGCACTAAAGTTTTTTTTTATTAAATCAGCAATCAGCAGGAATTTTCGCCGATTCAATTGTTCGGAAATATATGTGTTGTGAGATGGATACAGTTTTTCAAAAAGTTACAGCTCTTTACGGCAATGCGTGGAACTTGCAACAAAGTAGGGACGCGTTTTGGGCGCAGAATACTAATTTACCTAATGTGTCTGCGTTTTGGGTTCACATGTTCTCTAAAGGTGTCAGGCGTTTTATCATGTACAATTTAGAATAAATTACTTCACTGCGGAATGGCAAGGTTATTTTCTCCAATTTGTTAATACAGGCCACTGCAAATTAACACCAAAATCAATTAATTATTTAATAATGTATTTTGGCTCATTTCGGTGAAATAAGATGCACTTCAGTTTTGTAAAAATTCTTGCACGAGGCTTAGATTGTTACGTTATGTAAATAAATTATAATGGCTTCGTATCTAGTACTTTAAATAAAATGAGACACTCGTGGTTAGAACAACACGCTTTGCTTTAAATCGTGTACAATTTTTAACCAGAGCCCCTCGCAATTAACGCAAACCTAACCTCGATCCCTCAAGCCCCAAACTTAACTGGTCATTAACATAACACATGCGAGGATCAGCTCCAATAATGGCCTGATTTGGGCATCAGCTACGGGGAACTTTGTCCATTAGCATCCGGATAGCCCGGGCATACCCGGGCACACCCGGCCCGGAACAGTTCCGGATATAAATCCTCTTGATTTACGCGCCCCGCCAGACACTCGCGGTGCCCAAATGCTTGAAGTTGTTATCAATTAGTTCATGGAATTTATCGTGTATGCGATTAGGTGAGGTTAATGTGCATGCTATAATTGCTAATGCTACTTTTGTGTACTTAGTACATTAGAAAAAAGCTTAGGGTAGCATTAGCGTAGCTGGGGGTTTCGTCTAGCGGAGACGGGCAGCGTCCAGCTGAACTAACCACAGTCAGTGAGAGATCAATTTTTCTAGGAAGGCCAAATAGGTTTCTAGGGTGGGTATTGCCCCTTGGCCCCTTAGCAACACCCATGCAAGTTATTCTCTTCGTTGCCTTATCAGTGAGTGGCAGAAAGATCTATAAAAGTTCTTGCTCTTCAAAATAGAGTTGTGTGTAGACGTGATGGAGTTCTACGACTGTGTGAGTTGATGTATGCTGCTGTGTTGGTTACCCACAAATCACAGATTAAGAGTCACGTTGGATTCGTTACGATAATGTCATATGAATACTACGGTATATCGCGTACGTCAATTCTGTCACAGAATACCTCTAAAAACTTAAAACAAATTTTAAAATGAATACAATTACCCCATTTAATATAGTTTTAGCTATTTAAGAAGCATAGTACCTATATCTAAGAATAGAAAAAATTATGTGATGTAGGTAAACTGTTTTACTTATTAAATATCAATCCTCCTAAATCTCTTTTCGTTCCCTTTTCTAAACCAACTAAGCGGACGGTATCGACAATATTTAATTGCCTTTCTGTCAAAGCTTAGAAAGGTCTTAAATAGCACTTTGCTATTAAAAACGGAAGATACTTTTAGCGCTGATTCTTTGTCATTCGCGTAATTATTATCAATTTCCATCGTCGAGAAGCAAAATCAAAGCAAGCACTATAACCTAAGGGTTTCATAAAAGAATTACCTTTCGTCCATTATCAGCGCCACGCTACAATTGCCGTTGATTCTAAACCTTTCAGCGTTTGTGGTGTAAAAGATAAAGTGGGGTTTTGAATGGTTTTTGTGTGTCTGATTGCACGTTGGATTGGTGGTGAGCTGGTGTCATTTGTGAGATGAAAGAGATGCACAAAGCGAGTGGGCAATCGGCTCATAATTCAAAGTCCTTGTGGTGCATTAGATTCTGTTCCGGGAGAAGCAGCGGCGCTAGTGAAGGTATGCCGTAATGGAGGACATAATTGGAAGTATTTAATGGTTTAATTGTGTCTGTTTGTTTGTTAGAAGCCACCTCAGATAAAGCGATCGGCCCCTTCAGTTGTAAAGCGATTTGAGATGATGTTTAAGTTTATTTTGAGATCATTACAACTGATAGTGCGGTTTATTTTAAATGTAATGAGAATGTCATTTGATTACATATGCTAGAGTTTTTAAGTAGGCATTTAAGCCGGATTTTCTATTAATTCAATCATGATTAAAATATATTTTATATATTTTATTTTCTTTCTCGTACCTAAGTTATAATGCTCTTAAAGTTGCTAGTGTTATAGTTAATCGTACTTTGTTAATATAAAATTATTAAGTAGGTATTATAATTAGTAGATATAATGAATTTGAAACAATGTCGCCCAAAAGATTTTATATTCCAAAAACGTAACATGTTTCTAATTTTAATTAAATAACAGCAACAGTAAATAAAGTTTAATATATAAAAATAAATATTGATCAAGTTATGTCTAATTAACTGATTCATCAACATGATAACAATCACTAAGTGCCTATTATAATAATAAGATGATAACTACTTACAGTTAAGTGTATAGTTAATATTTATGATAGAATACTGTTAAGTTTATTTAAAATATTTAAAGTGACAATTGTCTAATGGCGAAGAATACTTAATTAAAATATTTGTTTTGTTAAATTATGTTTATTACCTGAATTATTAATAAATAGGTATAATTAACATAATAGTAACATCAAAAACCTCAAACCATAATGTTTCAAATTGAGCAACAAAATGCAAAAAAGACCTGAAATTCTTTCACACAACCCCCACTCCAACAGCTCCGCTTAAGCTAACACAGAAAACCCAAAACTAAAAAACTGCGAAACGCAAAGAATTCCATTTCTCATTAAAACCGCACTTCGCAGGTATTGAAATAATGTGTACATAGCGGGCACATAAGCGCTAAGTATATAATTAGTATGTACGCGGGAGTTAAATCTGCTTTAATCAACACTGAGACAATGCGCCGCCATCTTGCAACTCCCCGCCCCGCGCCGCCGGGGGGAGGCTCGCGCGATGGGGTTTGTGATGGTTTGGAATATGATTAGTTTTTTGGAATATGTTTTTCCTTTTTTTAACGTAAACTAACATTGTCATTGTGTGGCATGCTAACTACATAGTATTAAGTGAATTCGCTATCCGTACCTGGATTTCTTCTTAGCTTTCACTGCTTTATCTTTCCAAACCACGTAATTTTGATCGGTTTTCATTGTCATTTAGGGATTTTTTACGGAAGATATTTATGTATATTAAATTGTAATTGTACCTGTACGAAACCGGCGTAGGTCACATGTCTACACTGATATAATAAAAGAGGTAAACTTTGTTTGTTTGTAGGGGTGATCTCTGGAACGACGGAACCGATTTCGAAAATTCTTTCACCAATAGAAAGCTACACTATCTCTGATAATAATTCCATGCGAACGAAGTCACGGGCGCCCGCTAGTATATCATAGATGGGAATCTATTAATGTTTTGATACTTGGATTCTGTCCACCAATCACGCATTAGCGACAAATTTATCATAAGATAAGTTTTTTATCCTGTAAAATGCATAGAAAACAATATCACGAGGACGAAGCTGCCGGTTAAAGCTCGTTATGTTTCTGTTTGTTTGTCTGTAATAGCGTTTTTCTGGATATTATGGTAGCGTAGCTCAGGCGTAGCGAATTCGTAGAACCTCTACGAGCTACGAAACATTACACGAAGATATAAACAAAAACCGGTCACGCGCGATTCAGACTCGCGCTCCGAGGTTTTTGTGGCATCGCAAAAGTGTGTTGTATTTAACAAACTGGAACAAATTACCTTGGACCTCCGCAAAGAAACGCCAGAATCTATTAATTGTGTTGTATTTCACAGCAGGAGAGAAAAAGAGCGTATAAAAATTGTGATACTAGAATGATATTTGTCAAAAAAGACAGAACTTTAATGTCCACCAATGGTTAAAATAGTCTAATCGAAATAAGTTTATTTGCTTTTTTTTAAATAAATAGGTAATTCTGTAGGTATATGTGAAAATTAAATGTCTGTCTGTTTGTTTCATCTTCACTTTTAAGGTACAGAACCATATTTGATACAGTCTAGTATAATATGGATAACTGGATGCATGGAAAAGAATAGTGCCCCTTACATGATTGGCCAGCGTTTAATTAATCCCTCCCGCGTCTCTGTCAAACTAGTGTCATTAGAAAGGGATGCACATAGAGACAAACTTGGATAAACTAAACTTGTCCGGTCACTATAGGGCCACAGAGCTACAGTTTAAACCAAAAACAAAAGCCTTCCACACGAAAAGGCCGCAAAAAAAAGCTTAAATACGGCCCTGCGTAGTTTCCACGTAAATCGCGTAATTCACCTCCGCGTAACTCGCGTAATTCCTAATTGTGACGCAACGTGATTACGCCGTTGTAATTGTTCTAAGTCGACAGAAAACATGCCCGGCGAATAAAGCTCCTCATAAGCCCTCCTAATCCCATATGCTAAAACCTACTTCAACACCGAGGCGTAAAGTCTATTTCACATTACCGTAAACGCAGAGAAAAGTCGAGAGGTTAAAATGAAGACAACCTTAAGGCAAAGCTACAGGGTGTTCTTCAAAATGCCGTTTTTATGTGAAAAATGAGCAGGGCTTGTTGGGATTAAAAATTATACTTCCTTTGTCTGGAGCCGTGATTTACGCCGCGCCTGTTATTGTTTTTGGGAGAGATTGTAGTGCCCAGTTTGCTTTAGGTATAATATTGAGATGGAGTTTCTTTTAGGTTCGATCCGGCTCGAAGGACCAGAAGCTGAGTAATGACTTACGATTGTAAGAAGCTTGTAAAAAGAGAAGGCACTTTTGTCATTTATTTAAAATCTAGTGCCTGTTTCTTTATTTTGCAATTGGATTTGAAAGGTTAAATATTTGGGCTAATTAATTGGACAGTGCAGTGACAGGGTAAGATCGTGAGTCATCTACTATCCGATTTGCTGGCCAACTTTTCGGATTAGCAAGTCAAGCATCAAGTATTTTCGAGAAGGTCTTTTCTAATTTGTTACATTGAGGAAAATCCACGGTATAATTTTCGTGATACGTGATTCCAATTTTGCAAGGAAATAAAATAAAGTAAAAATACTTAGATAAACTAAGCTTCACACACTTCCTTAGCGTGGTAATGTCTCTAAATAATGAGGAAATAGAGTGTCAGTTAGCAATAAATAGGAAATTTGACATTTTTCAGCCAGTTAGACTGAGCATGACTTTCAACTTTTTGCGGTTAATTAGATTGAGCAGGACAATAAACATTTGTTAGCCAGTTAGATTGAGTAAAAGATTCGACACTCTGTAGGAAATTAGCTCGAGCTATTATATTAAACATTAGTTGGCCAGTTAGATTGAGCACAACATTCAAAACTTTGTGGGCAATTAGCTTGAGCATTATTAATTAGTTGGCCAGTTAGACGGATCGAGCATGACTTTTGATAATTGTCAGTCAGTTAGTCAGATTGAGTGTGACTTAGTCAGTTGAGACTCACCGGTGGCCGGTGGTGGGGAGTGGGGGGAGCGCCGCCGCTACGGCTCCCCCCGACCTGTCACTCCGCTCGACTCTTGAACAAAATCATCACGGTCAGAGCGGTCATCGATTTTAAGGTCATCATTTTGGTAAGTTTGGTCAACGATATCATAAGTTGGGGACATGACATAATATTTGGAGTTATTCATTTCAATATAATTGAGCCATATTTTTAGACTGCGACGATGTTGTGTCGCTGCTATTAGTTTTTAATGAAGTTAGGTATAGTATTTACTATATGAAACAAAAAATAATCAAAATGCTAATTACTACCTCCTTTTTGAATAGTCTATTATACTAATGTTGTCCGCTACTGAGTAAGTCTCTCATGTCCATAAAAATATGGCCTGGACTTGTCTATATCCGATGCAAACGACAAAATATTTATGAGAAGATGTCTGAATCTTTGTTATTCTTTCACGAAAGTCGGAATAACTACAGACAAATCAATGTCCGGATTATCACCTGTCCAAATTTCTAGGGTATCCTTCAAATTATGTCTTGATATTCCAGTGACGTTAAGGGTAACGTGGTTACGGAATCATCACCTGATTTAAAGGTTTTGGCTGAAACGGTATTTTTTTCCGGAAGGTTGTCAAATCCAACCTAACCTGGCCTTTTGGGTTAATCTAACCTACAATTGCATGATTTAATGAATACATGTATTACTTTTTATGTGTTCGTGAGTTGTGGACTGTATTGTAAAAAATAACCCGACGTTTCGAGCCTTTTTCAGGTGTCATGTTCACGGGCAGACTGACAAATAGTCAAAAATACCAACATTAACGTACAAACGTAAACATAAGATCCAAAAATAGATCAAAATGTCGGGAATTAGATTAGTTATAATATACGCGACAGAAACAGTTTAATTTTTTTAATTTAGGAAGTTCAAAAGTTTTTCAGTTTCATTTAAAGTCGATTGGGTGAAATGAAATTTTTGTCAACGATATCTCGGACAAATCTAGTTTCAGACTTGTGATGATGTTTTTTAACCCGATAGTGCATACCCGTGGCAGTATTTTAATACACCTCCAAATAAAATATTTATAAAATCTAATCACAACGTCAAACTTACCTGCTTGCTATATCTACATAGCAAATACTGCGCCGGCGCCGCGTGCTAGCAGGGGGTAATTCCCTAAAGGTAACAGCGACGAGCTCGACGACGAGGTAGCGTCTTGTCTCGCTCACTTAACGCGTTGAAGCGAGACAAGACGCTGCGTCGGCGGCGAGCTCGTGTCTATTGTGCTTAGAGGATAAGATGAATATCGAGTTTAATGGTTGATGCAAAAGTTTCTAGTATAAGAAAAAGTTGGTGAAGTATTAGTAGGCCTTTTTTCAGAACCTGGTGGTAGATTTAAAAGTCTCCAAAAGTGCTTTTTACTTAAAAACTTAAATTAAATGGAGACCGTTTTGATTTTTGAATTTAAAATACAACAATGAAACTTTTGAACCCTTAATTGTAGAAATATCGGGTAACGGGCAGCGGCGAAATGTAGTTCTGGCTTTAGCTACCAAATCGACTGAACAACAACAATCCCTGACACCTTTTTCATAATTATGAAGATTTTTTGTTTTCGTATTTCAAAATGTCTGTTCAAAGTATCTCCCCAGGACATTTACTGCCACGTAGAGCCACGCGCTACACTTGTAGCTCGTAGCAGCAGTTATCCGCTTTGTAGCGAAAATACTCTAAGTACAGTCAGAGAAGCCGACTAGCAGGTTTCTGGCACTGTATCTTCTAGAGCTCCCCTAAAGCTCCCTAAAGCGCAGTCATCGACCAGGAGTATTTCGTTCAATGACCCGTACTTCTTGTTTTTATATTTCCGTCCCTCTTGCACAATAACTAACAGAAACAGTGGCGGAACGTTCGACGATATTGCTCCTGCGCTACACACTAGCGTTATCGCGGACGTAAGGCATCCGTCCCTCTCACGCCTAGCTGGTTAGACGGGGATATATATCATAATCATGATTTATATCAGTGATTAAAGCTGGCGTGTTAGGACCTCTAATTGTTCTTCTACAGAAGGTCTAAAGCCTTGCGGTTTCACGGTAAGGCCAGCTCTGATCGCCACCCCCAAGCCCGTATATAAACAAAATGGTCTCACCGAACTCACCGAGTAGCCAAGGCGCGACCTGGTCGTTCTCCTTGGCGGACTTGAGGATGGTGTCTGGCAGTGGCAGCGAGTGGCGCACCATGGCGCCGTACAGCCCGTACTCCGCCATGATGGTGGAGCGGCCCCAGCACTTCTCCGTCTTGCGCCACTTCGCGCGCCGGTTCTGAAACCAGACCTGGGGACCAAAATAGCTACATAAGTATCAGTGAACTTAAAACTGTGCACTTCGCACGAATCTTCTACGAATACATGACTCAGCGCATCTTGTTCTAACTACAGCAAAGCTAAGCAGCAGTGCTTGCACTGTTGTGTTCCGGCGTGGAGAGCAAGACAGCCGGTGTAATTACTGGCACAAGAGGTATTCCATCTTAGCCCTCTGGGTTGGCAACGTATCTGCAATCCCTTTGGTGTTGCGGGTGTCTATAGGCGGTGGTGATCACTTACCATCAGGTGACTCACTTGCTTGTTTTCCTTCCTATTTCATAAAATAAATAAATAAAATAATAAATACACTAGTAGGAGAGAGACGCACTAAGTTACGCAGCAAGTTAACGCGTGTCGAAAAGATTCGTGCTGCTGTACTGTGCACCTAGCACGAATCTTCACGATACGCGTAACTCGCTACGTAACTCAGTGCATCTCTTTCTAACTACCCCAGTAGGAGAGACACGCATTGAGTTACGTAGCGAGTTAACGCATGTCGAAAAGATTCATGCTGGGTGCACTGAACTTTATCCTGTAAATACGGTTTGTCTATAGTCTATAGTGATGTTACTCGAATAGGTGGACGTGAAACGATTGTGTTATCAAACAATACGTTCGGAATTACGATTAACTCTTAGTTACTCCAGCAAATAACCCTCCTTTCTGGCGTCAGTCGGGTAAATACACAAGAACGCGTAGGTATCGAGTTATCGTTTCTTGGTACGGGGTTAGTCAGACGTATTCGTGTAAATAAATAATAAAAATCGAACACCCCATATTTTGTTAGTATAAAACTGGTTTTATTACAATTAACTGTAAGTATTTAGTTTAAAATGTGTATCTATGCCAGTCTTGTATTGTATGGATATTGACAAGTAGTCATCGGGGGCGTTTGATCTTTAGCCGACTTATGAATGAGAATCAACGAATTATGCATTTCCGACAATGATTTCCTTCTCTATTTTTATCATTGCTAATTTTTGAAACCAGATTTTTGATAGATAGGTTTCGGTATTCATTTGAATAGCAACTAATCGATAAGTTTTTAAAATAAATTCGTGTTCATTTCGTTTCATAAAATAAGTATGGTTTATATTTATTTATTTGGTATTTCGACGTGTACCTAAGCAATGCAATAAACTATTTTGATCTTTACTTTGTCATTCAACACGAACGATTTTGTTACTATCATTGACAAAAAGGACACCTAAAATATTTCAAATGGTTTATTTGAACACCCTAGCCTATCAGTTAGTTCTCATTGTGCACACGGCGGCGCGGGATTGGTCTCGCTGCTGCGGGTAGCAACTAAGCATAGAAAACAAACCAATTACCCGAACAAAACGTAACTAAATTAAATTTTCAAATTCGAGCTCGCTCCGCTAGGGTTGCCGACCAAGTTTTAAACAATTATTCTATTTAGTTTATTCGTGTTATCTTGGTTAAAAGTAAATTAACGTATGTCGTGAAGTTAGGATTACCGCTTTAAATCTATGTATGCTTAACGTCATTTTAGTGTTTGATGTCATATTTTTACATAATCATAAAAAATATCGAAATAAGCCAAGGCTTAAAAATAACCAAGAAACATAAAAACACCAACCAAGGTTACCAAGGTAAACCGAGGTTAGCGAAATATTGTCAATCTTATGTATTAAAATGTTTTGCATTTGATTATTAACAATAATTAAAATCATAAGTTTGTTTATTAATAAATAGATAAATTTGGCTCTCTTAGAGTAGTTTTATTTGTGTTTGCAGATAACTTAGATAATTTAGCATAGCAAAGCAATAATTAATAATAATTTAGCATAGTGAAGTGAGCAGTTATATGTATGTTTAAAGTCAAACAACTAATTATTCATGGGAGTTTGGTTACGATTCAATAACAAATTTCCAGAGAAAGTTACTTGACAAAAGTTGCAAGTAATATTCAAATCTATTGTCAAAAAGACATCAATGTCTCGGGCTTATTATACGATTAATCACTATATCTTGGACAGGGATGTTTGGAAATGATCCCCACTTGCATTGGCCATCTCTGACCGCAAATGTTATACATACTGTGTTTAATAGGTACTCCATATGTGAAAAAAGTTACACGCATTGTATTTTTCTTAATCAATGGTATTTCTGACATTCATAAGTGAAAATGAAAAAAAAGTCAAAGAGGCCACATACATAGGCTCTTTTACATGTCTGATTCTATTCGGCTGAGAAGAAGCGCCGTGAAAAACTCAGCAACTTATCCTTTTCTTGTGAGTGCTTCTGTTAAAATACTGAATTATATTTTAAGTTTAATTTCGGAGAACTAAAATTCGTATTCTTCGCGCCGGCAACCCTGAGCTCCGAACAGTTAATTTCTAATTAAATCCGTTAATTACGCGATCCGCTGCAAATTAATACCGCCCGTGTTCAGTACCTACTCGGCCGGAGTACGTACTTCACAGGACTCGGTAGTACCCCACCCAATGTAGGTACTACGTGTGTAGTAGTGGCGGAAGGTACATCCGTAATGGTAGATGTCGAGTTGTATTTTTTTACGACCGGATTGGTTAGTGAAATAGCAACTCTGACCGGTACAACCATATCTGGTCGTGGCGACCGAAATTTCGGTAACAAAATACTCTGCAGTTAAATTCTGGTTGCAGATCCGTTATCGTCACTACCCTTTACGGTTGCGTGTGGTTTTATACCCAAAACGTAGTATTTATGTTTCGGAAATTCTTCACTTTAGTATTTAGTAAGTTTTTTTTTATTTTTTTTTATTCAACATAAGAAGGCAAACAAGCAAGTGGGTCACCGGATGGTAAGTGATCACAACCGCCTATAGACACCTGCAACAACAAAGAGAGTGCAGATGCGTTGCCAACCCAGAGGGCTAAGATGGAATACCTCTTGTGCCAGTAATTACACCGGCTGTCTTGCTCTCCACGCCGGAACATAACAGTGCAAGCACTGCTGCTTAGCGGCAGGATTAGCGAGCAAGATGGTGGTAGCGATCCGGACGGACCTTGCACAAGGTCCTACCACCCGCGAAGTAATTTTAGGTTTAGGTTTCCCTTTGTCGCATAGTGTTGTGCTCGCAAGCCATCCTGCTACATTGAGGTGCTAGCATGAGTCGCCAGGGACAGGCTGAAAACCAGCGCTGGCAGCCTCTGACGAAGCGCAGCATCAGCTGAGTCTGTTCCTTTTGACACTTTGTACTAGCTGTAATGAATGTATTTTTGTTTTCTGTTTTTATATCACTTTTATGTACCTACCTTTATGTATTTTTGGTGTGGCAAATAAACTCATTTCATTTCAAACTCAATTCAACTCAAACTCATTTCATTTCACTTATTGTCGACGTGAAGAATCTAAGCGGTAACAGCGACCAGATTTGTTACTAGTCTAGTAACTAGTAACACAAGGATGTCACAGTTGCTACATGGCAACCAAAATGGTTGTACGGGGATTCTGAAGCTAGAGGTTGCGAGTTCGATTTCCACAACGAGAATGAAATAAAAAAATATTCGAATAAAACTTAACAAATAAAATGTAACCAAGTATGCTAAGTAGTACGACAAATATGAATGTTTATACCTGAGTCGTTGGTGATATAATTATGTATTTAAGTATATATTTATCCATAGCAGTACATATTTCTATGGATAAATAAATACTTAAATATCCCTTATCTAATACCCATAACACAAGCAGTTTTAATAGCTTTCTTTGAGATTAGATAAATTGCTGTATTTACCCATTTTTATTAATTTATTTACTGCTAGCGTGCTGGGCGTGAATTCCTTATAATATTAAGAGTATAAATGCAAAATTAATGTTTTAAATTTTTGTTCCTCAATCACGCATTAACTACTGAACGGATTTAAATAAAGTTTGGCAAACTCATAGATCGTGTCCTAGATTAAAACACAGGAACCTTTTTATCCCGTAAAACGCAAAGACAATAACATTACAGGTGAAGCCGCGGGTCAAATCTGTTATAAAAGATAAAAAAAATTATAAAAGATAAACCTACAATAAATTCTAACGTAATACACGTAAGAGTGAATGTAGCGGAAACACTGGTCCAGCAAACAATTGCCTGCGCAAACAAATCCTCGTCTTGTCCCATTGGCGAACGCCTCCTGTGTGACGTGATTACGGCTCAATCCAGTGTACAACGATTACTTGTGTCACGGTTAATCGGGTGATATTGTATTAGCCGAGTACCGTACAAGCGCTATAAACGTTGTATAGCAGCTGTATACACTTCTTCGTGAATTGAATTCCGCAAGGTCTTTCGTTCAATTATATCTTCCTTTTAACAAACTGGAACAAATTACCTTGCTACTCCGCGAAACCAGTGCCGGGCTCGTGCAAAATAGCTGCGTCTGTGCGACACAGATATGTTCATGCAAAAACCCACCCTCCTCCGCTTCCACACGAAACAACATATATCACACAGACTCAACTACATACCACCACCACTAAACACTAAAACTACACGATCGACGAGCGTTTCGCCTCTATACGAGGCATCATCAAGATCGAACAGTACGACCGTTCGCTACTTGAACGAATGGCGTACACCTATCTCCCTTTATCTTCCTTTTGCTGTATCCATCATCTTTGGCTGCTACTGGCATTGCATATGTGCGATGTATATTGAGGTATGTATTCTTATTTATGTAAATTGTATGTATTCAAAATCAAAAACGTTTATTTCAGTAACAGTTCTAAAATTTTACGTATGGTTTGGTGCCCCATTTTAGGGTTTGACAAGCTTGTATTAAAGACACCGCTCTTTCTTAGGTGGTATCATCATTAAAAAGTCAACGCTATATGTATTTAATTACTATTAAAATTATTTAGTTAGACCTAAGATACTTAAACGTTATCATAGTAGATCATAGTATTATTATTTTAAGTGTTTGGTTCTTTTTTATTTTGAACTGCCCATTGTACTCTGGCAGCTTTCAAAGGTTGTTTGGAAGAGATCGCTGCTTGGCGATAAGACTGCCTGTTGAATCCCCTGTAAAATTTCCTTGTTTGCATTTTGTTTTTTTTTGTGTAGGTACTTGTGGGAATCAATAAAGAGGTTCGTTGCGGAGGTCTCAAATTACCTCACTACTCCTCGTAACCAGTGCTGTGTACGGGAGTGCAAAACAGCTGCATCTGTGAGAAATATATATTTTCATGCAAAACCCACCCTCCTCCGCTGCCACATGAAACAACATACATCACAGACTCAACTATTAAACACACAACTAAATAGTTAAATTAACACGATCTAGGCGCGATTCACCTCTATATTCGAGGCTATAATAAAGCTTGCACTTCCAGCTCATGAGGGGCTTGTTTAATATATTTAATGAAACAAACTCTAAACTTGAAGGTGAATCCCAAATCTGCACAATGTTACTATTCTTACCCGTTACCCTATTAGCGTCTTACTGACAGTGGTAAGTGGATGTGAGCCGCTAAGCCCGGGCGCCCCGGCACCCGGGCCCGCCCGCTCCCGGCGCCCGGCGCCCCGCTCCCGGCGCCCGGGTCGGGTCAATTAACCGGGACAATCGGGCCGGCAGATCTCCCGGATTGTTGGAGCGCTTATTGCAATATTAGTTTGATTGGATTAGAGGCGAGTGAGAGTGATGATTAATCTTGAGTTGAGGTGTTTTTCTACGTAGGTATGTATTTACGTACTTTACTTCAAGTACCAACTAACTTTGCTTACTTTTATTTAGTTACTATTTGTCTTTTCGTCGTTATCATGCAACAGCACGAGAATGGTGATTTCAGCGTTAACTTAAATTAAGAGACTTAAAAATTTCATTCAGTTCAAGTTCTTCTTTTGATTGGTACGAACCTCTTCGGAATCGGTGCAGCCGTTCTCAAACGTTTTAAATTTTGTTTTAAAAGGTATAAGAATATTTACATACACAAATACACCTAGTAGTTTGTCTTAGTAAAGCAGGGATAACAAAATGGCGGATCTCGGCCCGAATCCGAACAACCGATCGGTTTTATGTGGATCTCACCAGAACGAGAAGTTTATATTTTCGCCACTGTCACTATCCGTCATCTACGGACCCACCAACGGGATTGCTACAGTCGTTTGTATTTTTAAAATGGACACCCAGAACAACTATTTGGTGGTCCCTGATAAACAGATGCTGAATTATTATTGTGTTCCGGCATGGAGAGCGTCTTGCTGTCTCAGCCGGTGAAATTTCTGACACAAGAGATATTCTATCTTAGCCCTCTGGGTTGACAACGCATCTGCAATCTCCTCGGTGTTGCGGGTGTCTATTGGCGGTGGTGATCACTTACCACCAGGTGACCCACTTGGTTGTTTGCCTTCCTATTTTATGAAAAAAAAATGGAACTACTACTAAAACAATTTTTATACTTTAAGGAATAAACTACAACCGCAGTGTACAACGCTTGTAGGTATAACTTTCTTTCTAACCACTCAAAGTTTAAGCAGCAAACCAACCGCTCGGTTGCTTTGTTTTCTTAGATTACTGTGCTTTAATGTCGCACAATGAGATTAGTGTCGGACGTTTAAACCCCGCCGCGGGCTCCGGGATATTGATTGGCGCCGGCTCGCCGTTGACGCTAATTGCGAATTAGGCCGGGCCGGGGCCCGCGGCCGAGGGACAACGCCGACCCGCGACCCGCTTTGTGAGCAGGCGAGGCCAAATACCCAAGCATGGACAGCCCTGCGGGGATGTGGAGACAGGCAACTTTGGAAGATTTTGAGGACAATCTAAGTAGCACACGAGCTCTATAAAAGCTGTACAAAGGCAATTTGGGCACAAACATAGTAGTTTTACAGGGAAATTAACGAAGCTAACAACGGCATTAGTGTCGACATTGCTGGTTAATGAACCAGCAATGTCGGTAGATACTATTGCTATGAACATAAAAATAAAATGCAATGTGAGAGGGTAAAATACAAGTCAAAAATGTGAACTGATTATATAGCGCTTAGTCAAGTATAGTTAGTATGTCTGTACTCTGTATGTATAGTCGACCAAGAAATTGCTTGACCACATTTTGACCTTATTGCAAAGGGATAAGGTTCAAAAGTGGTCAAGAAATTACGTGGTCGACTATACATACTCACCAAACAGAAATGCTTATTAATAAAAAAGACGAGACGCGTTTTGTTTACTAAATGTTTGATAAAATATTGAAAAACTTAAAGAACTACTAATAGTTCCATTGCTCTATAATACTCTACATACATTAAGTCGGGCTAGAATCGTATTTGACGAAACGTTGGCACCTCGAACGTTTCGCTCATTGGCGGCATTAACAGTAACATTGTAGCAAGGCAGGCTTCTCCTGAATTGTACGCCCTAAAGCTAACAACTGTAATTAAACGAAATTAGAATTTAGAGCCAGGATTACGAGCACAATCAATAGGTAATTCCATTAAGACTAGAAGCTAAACGCCTAAATCCTAAAGGTAACAATCGTATCTAAATCTGCGTGAAGATGTGTGCTCGCAACTTCATTTGCGTAACATTCATTTCTCGTTATCCCAAAGGGATTAAAATTATCCTGTATTTTAATTCAGAACATTATCTATTTGTCTGCCAAATTTCATCAAGACCCATTCAGTAGTGAGAGTTACAAACATACATTTCTTATCACAAAATTTCGCATTTATACTCAGACAGGCGCGGCTTACTTAGCAGAGCTATAAAAATATCGGAACACCACTGCACTGGGGCCGACGCAATTGAGTTGCAGTGCATGCAAACGAGTTATACGGTAGACAGAGAGGCATACAGCAGGACACTTCTTTAACTTACGTCTACATATATCCGAAGTAAAACATCTGTACTGTACTATTATTTATTTTGTGACTTGGTTAAGGGTAAAGTAGGATTTGTGAAACAAATGAAATACAATTTGGTGTACGACCAGATACACACAAATATTTGCGAGTGAGCTTCCACAATAACAACCCTTTAGGCGGCGCACGCGTCCCTAATTACTGGAGTGGTAATTGTTAATTTGGTGCTGACGTAATGGAGGTGCGAGAGAATTTATTGGCAAATATGTGGAGCATGCGTGGAGGGACCCGCGCCGTGTTTAGAGTTCGCATCCGGCCGTAAATGGAGTATGAAGTTGAGGAACGAACCCATTGATAAATTTAATTCCAGGGTGCCAGAATTAATCCGTCCTGTAAGACTAACGAAGTCACTTTGTAAAGAGAAAAAGTTTAAATTGCAGATTTCCTTGTGGCGGTTCTTCTCAGCAGATTTTTCCGTTCCGAATCGCTGGTGGAGTCAGACTTTAAAAATAAGTAGGTACGCTCTATATATTGTCTATATGACACCATCGTTTACCGAGTAAATGGAATTTTAGGCAGTATTAACCATGATGGATTATTTTTCTTGACTTATTATAAAGACTTCGCATCCCAAAATTAATCCTTAAAGGATCATTCCGTTGTAAGTCTATCTGCCTATAAAGTAAAACCTATACTGTACTTCCCGTTGAACTGGAATCACAGACAGGTAAAAGATCCGAAAATATAAATCTTCGAGACATTCGATTTCCCTAATTGGTGAACTGTCTACGCAACATTTGTATAGAATCACCAGTGCGCGTCAAACTTGTCTCGTTTTTATTCTCTCTTCTACAACGCATGTGTTAAAATGTTGCGAAACATACTCCAAATTTCCACATTTTCGCCGTCAACGTAAAAAGCAACACAAGCTATAATCAGTTAATTAAACAGATGCCTCCACGAAGGGTTCCGGGGATTTATTAGCACGGCCATATATGTTTACATCACCAGCGCTGCCTGGCCCTGGCAACCACCCAGGCCACGTTAACCTGCGGCTCAGGGAACGCTGGTCGCCATCACCAGAAAAGCTTGATCCTCAAGATCAGACAGGTCACGGTGACCCGCGGACCAAGTTACACCGGTCGTTTCGTTAGGGTACGCAGCTCGCATCAAGGTATGTGGCCAGTAATGCCGGAATTTGGTAATTAACTTCTGAAATGGATGTAATTTTATACGAAACGATTATTTTCGGTAGACAAATGATAATTAAACAATAGATTTTAATGCTGAATGTGTTTAAATAGGTTTAAGATAGAAATTTAAACTTAAACTGCGGATATTTCGGAAGACGATTTGTCGAAAGTGGTCTTGTAACAGTTGATTTTTTAGTTTTATTCATAAATTTTTTATGCAATTTTTATTTGAAATATAATTAAGTTTAATAATTGAATTAAAAAGAGACCTTGGAAATATAAATAATTGAATCAAACCCTGCAATCCCAAGAAAATTCTTTTGACCAATGAAAGAAACTCATTCAAAGCCTTTTTTATTTAATTTAAATGCCGGCGGAGAAAATAAAAACTTACAAATCATTATATTTTGGTTTTTGGTCCCCATTTTTTTATTTGCCGACGCTATATTAAAATTACACAAACCCTATGTCATTCGCAACATTAAGACGAATCTAACAACATTTCGCATACTAATTAAAATTATACTATACTTACATACAAATACATACACAGGTAAGTAAAGTGAAAAAAACATTACCCTCCCTTCTAGCTGCAGTCGGGTATTAATACTTAAATAACTTAATCAAGGTCAAAAAATACAGGGCGTTCTAATTTAACCTAATCCTCAAATTTCAATTAACTGTGACAACTACTTAACCGTTACAATGTCAACACGGCGCCTGCTGCAGCCCATCAATAACCCGCCGCTGCCGCCTTTGTAGCGAGAGCGAGAACTCTATTAATATTAACACTGCGATAATCTAACACCCCACACGCTTGCTGGGAAACCGCACTATGCAAGAGCTCGCCAATTGGGGTCAAGTTTTATTTATAATATTAAAAATACAACAACACATTCGAACGTAAATGTAGAGGCCGGCAACGGATCCGCGATTCTCTTGGGGTCTCTGGTTCTCATAGGTGGCGGTTATCACTTTCCGTCAGGTGGCCCGCATGCCCGTTATCTTCCGTTTTACGTTTACGTTTGTATGTTTTTTATCGAGAATAATCTGCCGTAATACATTTATAACAACTTCGTGTATTGTATTTGAATCGTATTTTTATTCCTTCTTAAGTTACTTTGAAATAGCATTTTCCGTTGGATATTAATAAAGTTTTAATTGCTGACTATTTTAATTTAGTATACCATTAATTTGACGATCTCAACAATAATTAATAAAAGTTACTACGTATAAACTACATTGTAATGCTTGGTTGGTTTAAATCTAATCATTCTTAAAACTATTGGTATTTTGCAAGTATTTTACTAAAAAAAAAATTGCGTGTTAAGCAGAATGCGCTTTTGCATCAGGGGCAGAGTACAACAATCACAAGCATGAGTAGAACCAAGAAGGAACCTGTTTCCAATATGTATACGGTTGGTTCCCTCTCGCACTATCCTAATCCCGGGATAACCCAGCGTTTAGCGTGACGCTCGCAATCAGGTGCTAAGTGAATAACCGCCGGGACCGGGACGCGTCCCCCGGGGCCGGCGCCCGCGCGGATCTGTTTTACATTAATTGGTTCACAAATTGATTGTTTGCTGCTGGTTATTTGTTGCATAGGGTCTTCCGCGGTGTTAACTTTTTAATGTTGTTATTACTTTCTTTAAGGATTTAACATGAGATTAGAAAAGTGTTGGATTTTAAGTTAGCCAAACGCGATCTAATAATATTTATTGTGACCGTGAAATTGGCGTTGTTGGTTGTTTTTAACTAGTACTTTTTTTTATATAGGTACCTTCTGCATTCCAATAGTAAATAACAATATGTTAGTCGAACCATGACGCCAAAAGATTTAAAACTAATAACTAAAACAAAAGAAAGCAAGAACTAAATTGTATTACCACGAACAATGAATAATTTTTACATTTTCAAAGTATAACGATATACTTAATTCGCTTTAATCATAATTGTAACTAAACAATACACGAGTGACGTCACTATCCCCAACTGACCTCTCGAAAAAATCGAATCAACCAAGAATCAACCCGAACAGCATTCTCAATTCAAACTCACCGCGTCAAACTAAAACAGCTCGGCTCGGCAAGGCGGCACAAAGGCGTTATTTACGCGGTGCATAATTTCATTTCTTCGGTGAATGTATTCGGGCGGGGCGTGTCGACCAATCAGGTGCAGGCGCGGGCTAAACGGAGCGATTGTGAGTCTGTTCCCAATTTGGCAGCAATTTGCGACACAATGACGTCACCGGCGGGCTTAACAGGTTATTATTCAATTTGGGGAGTTAATGCGCGGTTGCAGGCGACGACTTAACCGCCGCCGATTTTCGGTAATTGGTTTGTATCGACGCTTGGAGGCGCCGGTGTCGGCGGACAAAGGACGCGTGCCGAGCCGTCGCGAGGGACTCGACAGCTAAGAATTAAAGAAGATACTCTATCGATTAGTAATGCATTTTTTTTATAAAATAGGAAGCCAAACGAGCACGTGGGTCACCTTTTTTTATACAACATAGGAAGGAAAACCAGCAATTGGATCACCTGCATGATGGTAATTGATCACCACCAAGACCCGCAACACCAAGAATTTTGCAGATGCGTTGCCAACTTAAAGGTCTAAGATGAAAGACCTCTTGCGCCAGTAATTTCACCGGCTGTCTTCCTCTCCACGCCGGAATATAACAGTTCACCTAAGTTAATATAATTCCAATTTATAGTATTTACTTTTGATTTTGTTGTTTTATGTTTTGATTTTATTTTTATTTAATGTAATGTAATCATTTTAATGAATGATCATACATTCATTAAAATGTATGATCATTCATTAAAGTTCAGTTGGTCGAAATAATTAATTACTAAATTAAATTTATGTTTCTTATTTTATTTAGTGAGTAAGGTAATAAATAACTAATGAAGCAAACAATAAACACATTTTAAGTTTCTCGCTCCATTCATTTACTAGCAAAGATTGCGAAAACTCTCCATACAAAACGGCATTAAGGCATACTTTAGTTGTATGGAGCGTTTTTGAGGGGCCTGCGTTGTATCGTTTTTCTATTCGCAATATTTCATGAATTAGTGACCGTAGACAAAAACCAAAAAAACAGTTTTTCCGCGTTTGAGGCATTCTTTAAATATTGCGAACAAAAAAATATAAGTCATCGTGCCTATTCCCTATAAAACAATAATAAAACTACACAATTCAACACAACACAATTTTGCACGAGTTGCCAGCACTGGGTTCGCAGAGTAGTAAAGTAATTAATTCTAATTATATAAATATAGACTCTGCAAAGTAACGCCTGAACCGATTAACAATAAAACTATTTTGGCGGCAAAACGGTGGCACAACAACAGCTGAATTACCTTAGTTACCCAAATCACGTTAGGTAAATAGGATATTACGAAATATTGTTTACACTGCATCCCGGACCTGCCGCCCCGGAGGGTGAACAAAATCAATACCGATTTCATACTTTATAAGTGAATTTATTCCTTTCAGTCTCCCCTCTAATCCGAGACTTCAGCATCTTCTGAATCGAACGTACGGGACGAGTATTAATACTTTATCTTAAGAGGTTTATTTTCGTAATTGAATTAAATACGTATGCCTCTGAAAATGTACCTACGGTAGTGCCACGGACAAGTTTGCATTGCAAAGGAGCGTAATTTTGCTGACAGGCCCTAGATGGCACCAAGTGTTCAGATTGCACGGTAGATGGCGCTGTTAATAAGTTTTATAAACCACGTTTATTCGATGTAATTTTGCTAACATAATGTCAGCGGCCTGTCATGCTCTAGCACTAGCACGAGTGAGCGAGATAGAGCGATGCCTCGACGTCGAGCTCGACACTGACGCACTTAAAACATACCGATACAAACATGTCGCGGTTCCTGATTTCAATGAATCATACAAATTCATTTTTAATGGTAACATTTTTTTGTGATAAATGAAGAATATTGTGTGCAGTCGGCAATATAGGATTTGATTGCAATTGGTAAATTGCTCTGACCGAGGTCACATCTCACGAAGATTACCAAAATTACAGACGTGTAGTTTTAGTGAGTTTAAAGTATATTTTATGGTAAAATAACAGTTTATTTTAACAGTGGAATTACCTTCAACCGTTATTATATTCATAATAAAAATAACAACTACCCTAATAATAAGCAAACAGGTACAAACGGAAGCCACTAAAAAGGCTCCAATTTGCCACAAAAACGGCCGGCGCGGGCGCAAGTCATGGCGCTAACTAACGCAGTTATATCGCTGGTCAAATATGATGTTATTACGAGTTGGATAAATTGAGGCGACTTCCGACGGGGCGGGAAAATAAACAAGACTGTCGCGGAAATTATATGCTGCCAGTTGGTGAGCGCGAGCGACAGGCGGCAGCGGGAGCGGGGGAGTAAGCGACAAACAGGTATGTCACAAAGAGACAGACTGGAAATGCTAACGGAAAACATCATAATCATTCCTTCCATCATTCCTAAAAAATGCTTACGTAATATTTTGAAATATTTTTTTGCATCATCAGCATCGTCGCGGTATTTAACACATCCTTTTGTTACAGTTTTAGTTAAATTCAAAGAAAGAACGAAAGCTAGGTAGAATAACCACAGTTAGTATTTAACCTTCGTCTTAGAAAAATTATCAACAAAAATTTTAACACACCTTGAAGTCATCAATATAATTTAAAACAATATACAGAATTACAGATACATATTCGTAAAAAATATAGGAATTTATTTCCTGCACTGGAAAATAATGCAACATGCTAAGGATTAACTATACGTGGTAAAACTTAGTTGTGAATGCAAACGTTTACCGTAGGATTGTAGCAAAAAACGCTGCTTCCTTTCGCCTGGGCCTCATGGACAGCTGCGCTAACTAGGCAACTAGCGACCGTGAATAAGCGATTTCGGGCAATCGGCACCAGCGGCCGGCTGGCCGATGCCGCGTAATTGCTGTAATATCTCCTACACGACCTATAGGCGTACAACTCGTCAGTTATACCACCATAATTCATATAAAGCACGTCAAATCCACTAATCAGTTGTCTAGCTGCCAACACGGGCGTTATAACGCCTGCAGCGTGTTAATTGACGATGACTATAAAAGGGATAAAAATCGTTCAATTGTGAATTGGTTATGTAATGAAGTGTTGATTGGAATGAGATGCAAGTGTTGAGAAATTATTGACTTGTCAATTTAAAAGAGATTTGCTTCTCATTCCACATTAATGTCTACATAATTAATGAAATATACGTCGTAAGTAAAAGTTGTAATTAATGTGATATTTAGGTCATCATATAAGAAGAAAGTAGAGTGATATTTTATGTAATGACTTGGCTGTTTAACTCCATAGTTTTAGTGACGCATCAAAACCTGGCTATGCTGGAATTAAATATAAACACATCTTTTAAAAAGATATTAGAGCATTAGCTAAAAGGTATTCCATATCCCTAAGCTAAATTGCAAAGGCTTTACAAATACCTAATCCACTCAAAGGGTCTAATATGTTTTTTAATTACTCGAGACATTGCATCCATATCTACATAACGGGGATTTGCATCCACCCAGTAGTTGGGTTTACGGCTCGATGTAGAAATTAATACTACAGATTACCGACTGCCGCATGATTATCATATTCCTTTTTAATAAATTAATTTATTCCAGCCTTTGATGAAACGAAACGTAGCAGCGAAATTTGTTTACTGACGGATTATGCATATTTTGAAGAATTTGATATGTAGGTACTGTAATTATTTAATCACTTGAATAAACAGATCTTATATACGTTTTACTAAGATGTACTAAGCAAGTGAATTAAGGCTGGGCAATCAACGCATAAATTTCGATCAAAAATGTAAAAAAATTAACTGCGTTTTTGAAATTTGGTCTGAGTTTTGATCTTATGGACATAAAATCGAGACAATAAAGTAACAGATTTGATTGTCTACAAAAATCTTGGTAGTAAATTTTTCATCTAACAAGTGCGTGTAGCCTAAATTGAAATTAGACATTATCAAGTCAATTATTTTAAGCCGTCTATGTGAAATGCGACTCAAATACAAACTTGTCTCTTTTGCTGTTCGTACAACAACACGTCCTGCAAGGTCACTAACAGGCAAGTAATTGTTTTGGCGTTGCAAGCGTCTATTAGCCGCGGCAGTTGGTAAACTTTAGAGTTAGTCCGCAAAATTTTCTCTTCTGAATATTAAGGCTATTATTGATATATGAATATTATTATTACATACATACATGATATTATTATTGATTATTGGAATCGTGTGAAAAAACTTATGTATTCTATTGAGCCAATCGTACTATATAGCCCGGCCGACGACCCAACACACACAAGCACACAACAGCTATAAAATCTGTATAGTTGCTGCATAGAAGCCATCACATCTATAGATACAGCTCTATACAGTTCATATAGCGCTAAGTGTGCTGCTTGGGGACAGACTTAACGAATGACACCATTTGATCGACACCAGTTCAAATACCGAGAGTGCTAGCACTAGAAGAATATGCCACTTAAATTCCTAAACCAACCATGTCAAACGTCTTCAGTAGGCGCAAGCGACGCTAACAATATCCAAACAGCCATAATTCGAGCGAGGAATGCGGACGGCACACAGAATTGTCACGGGCCACACTTGTGCCAACATAATCAGCTCATTTGTGGATATTGGACTAATTCTTACATTGTCTGGGAGATGTTTGAGGAGCCAGTGAGAGCCGTGTTTGCTGAGCGCCAGACGCGGATGAGCACAGAGTCATGATGTGGAAGCAAAATTTTATCCAAATTAATATTGTAAATGCGAAAATAAGACTGTCAGTCTGTTCTGTTTCCACGCCTAAACCACTCAATCCATTTTGTTGAATTTTGTTAAAGAAGACAGAGATTTTTGTGAGAATTCAAAAAGGATGAATGTTTGTTAGGATAAATAACTCTTAAGTTAGCGATTTTAAAAGTTCATGTTTAATGTTTTAAAGGTAGGAAATAACAGTGTTGCCATTAAAGTTAAATAAGCATACAATCGAAATTGTACTCGAAAAAGCCGCAGACTCCAGCTATTAGATAAAGAAATATTAACAAAGGTATTATTTTGGAAAAGAATTAATCTGAAATAATGGCGAAATTTCAGATTTAAATTTCTGTGCAAGAGCTACTTAAGTACTCCCAGGTTTAGTTCATAATGAAGTCACAAGTAAAATGCAACACATGTCATAGGTGTGCTTGTGGTTTAAAAAAAATCTTAAGCGCTAAGAAATGAACTCTGTAAGGAAATTGCAATGTCATTATTGCGTATTTACCTTCTCATTATATACTTTCAATAACCTAGGTGAACACTTTTCCCATTGGAAGCGTGTCCACGTAGCGTGACGCCATTACCCTGCGCAGGCGCATGACGTTGTTATTGCACCGTTGCCCATTGTCCGCCATGTTGGATCGCTTGACAGCTCCGTTTCCGACTGTCATTTGTGAAATTGTTCGAATCGTTGCAACGGTACGGTAAGTGCGAAAGCGTTTTGTCAGTTTAGGTTTAAAAATATGAAATTGTCGAGTCGTTTAATTCGGTAATATTGTTTCAAGCAATCCAAACTAACATTAGAAACGCGAAAGTAATTTTGTCTGGTTGTTACGTACGCCGAAACCGCTGAATGAATTCTGTTGAATTTTAGTAGAGAGGTAACTTTGGAGGAGGATATGGGATACGTTTTTTAGGTAAAATGGAGGACTTTGAATGGGAAATACTAAACTGTTGAGTTTTTTGGGTCGAAGAAATTGCAGGGATCAGAGAAGTTTCATATTCTCAATCAGAGAGGAATGAGGCGGGGGAGTGTTTGTATACTAAGAATAGTCATAGGCTATTTGTTAATCCTAAAAAAATAATAAAATGGTTTCTTCGCGGAAAATGTCGCAGGCAACAGCTAGTAGTTGATATGGCCTTAATTTATAATTATAAGGTACATGATTACTACCAAGTACAACATACGAAGTTTAACAAAAAAATTGAAGCTGTAAAGTGCCTTTTATCTTGTTTTTAAAAGCCAGACAATGATAAAAGTCATTAAAAATATTTATATTCAATTTTAGTTTAGTTAGGCCTGTGTTCCACAATCATTAAAAAAGCAATACAGATTTATGAGCGTTTGGTTTTATTATTACTTAATAAGTATCTTATTATTAAGTATATGTTATTTCATAAAATTAAGGCCCGTAATCACTCGAAGCCAACCACAACACCTCTAACTAGGTAATCATGCGTAAATAAATATTAATTCAACCGATCGAGCTCTAATATAACACTTGATTCCATACAGCGGCCACACACACGTTCCCCGAACGCGCGGACTCGGCGCACCCACTCCACGGCACACTAATAAATTACGAATTTATTTTCTTTCAAAATAAAACTTGACATTTCGAGATGCATCCCCTGTCACTGCCGTGGAACAGCAAACGTAATAATGCCGTTGATATCCGAATGGAAAACTGTTAAGTCGAACGCAAAAGATTCAAAATTCAATGGTTCATTGTTCAAGAATAGAATGTATAAGTTGGTTATTGTTAAGAGGGCCACACGCTCATTAGTGTCTTGTAGATACAAATAATGGAGGTCTCTTATTGTTGAAATAGTACAACAATATTAAAATAATAAGGCATAATAAGGCCCTTTGTGGCCGCGGAGTGTGAACGCGGGCCATAATAGGACGGTCAAGTATTTAATAATAGATTTAATAAGATGTGTGAAATTGTATGGTAATGATAAGTGATGTCGGGCTAGATAAACACGCTGGGCTCGCGTGGGCGGCGCCGGGAAATGCCAACAAGCCAAAGAACATGGTCATTCTACCTATGGCCAGGTACAAAGACACGAAAAAAAATGATTAACCCGGCGCGAAGAGCGATTGCTATCCCATAAATGCTGATATTAACTGACCCAAACAATTCGATTCATGCGGTTGCATAATTCGTTTTAGGCACAAACACCAATAAACAAATTTGAATGTAAGTCTTGTTAAAATTTTAAAATGACTTAGATTGAAATGCGAACTCTTAAATTAAACTTTATCTATTTCGTTTTTTTTAAGCGATAATGTCTTAAGTAACTGTCGGACGACTACGAATCTAACTAAAAGAATAACCATAAAGGGAGCCCTGCGTACTCGTGTAGGCAGGTAATGAAATTACCAAATGACAATGTCTTATAAATGATATTTACATGTTTTTCAATTATGTAAATTTAATGTATAATAAACAGGTAAACAATTTAGTTCCATCATTCATCACACCTGTTACGTTAACAGACAAAAAATTACAGTAACTAGAAGTATGTAAAAATTAACATTTTATGTATCTATTGCTGGTGATCGGTGTTTTCTTAATTCATTTTTTACATTTATTATTTTAATTTTAAGGTGTTTATAGACGTCAGAAACATAATTCTCAAAACATTTTGTCAACAGTTGCTATTACGCAGTGCATTTCCAGGTAAATTAATTGTGCTCGCTGGCCGGATGTGCGTCGCGTCGACGCCGGCGCAACTGAACAAACAGTTTGACGTGTTTAATTGGCCACCTACGGGCCCTCGCGCGTCGACTCGGGGAAAGAGTTACAACGGTTGGCCTCTTAACAGCTGACGTGTATCAGCACTTAGTAAAGGAAAAAAATGAAGTATGTGTACTCTTTGCTGTCTACAGTCAATTAAAACACACATAGTAGGTATGAGAACGCACTTATCCTTTAAAGAGATCTATTCCAAGCAATGGCGTTATTGTTTATTGCACCACTGCAAAACATAGCAAACAAATTGCCCAAATCTATACTACAGGTGATGGAATTTTGGTTGTATTATTTTAAGGGAGATTTTAACTTCCGCAAATTACTGACTTTTACATCAAAATCACATGTACTTCTAAGGATGCCACCATATCAATAAGTTGATGGTCGATTGAAAAAGTGAATAATAATATCAAAATATCTATCGAAGCGCATAACTCACGCACAACGTCGTTACGAAGATAGTTGGTGTTGCACACGCGACGCATACGCAACCGATGTAGCCTGCCCCTAAATTAGTTTAGTTATGATGTGCAACTCGGCTTTGGTTATAATTATTATTTTTGGGCGTTTAAATACCTATTACACTTTTTAGATTTTTTTTGTTCATTTAAATTTATACATTTATACATTTGTGATAGCAATTTTGACATTGACATGTGACATTCTTATTGTAAATTAATAATTAATAATTATGCTGCATGTGTAGTCTACATATTTGTATGCCTTATGGCAAGCATAGTGATACAAAACTTTATGTAACACCTGTAATACTTACCTATGTTAGCAAATAAATGATTTGATTGATTGATTGATTGATAGATTGATTTTCGTGTAAAACACATGTAAATAAAAATATTTTCTGTTTATTTTCCAAGTGAAATGAATAAAACTCTGTCGTGAGGTTCAGCCATATTAAAATAGATAGGTACTTAAAAACTCGATGTCGGGCAATAATAACTAATTTTACTTTAAATTCCTAAATAATCCGTTTACGTCATGAAATGAATATAAAAATGAAAAAGTTATTTTGCAAGTAGGCCATATAGCATCTTTTACATGTTCGAGTCTACCAGCGTTTCGGAAAATGGAAGATTCTGCTGAAAAGAAACGCCGCAAGAAACTCGGCAGTTTTTTTTAATCACTAGTCAATAACAGCTATCTCACAAGATCTTATTAAAACGCGTGTGTAGTTTAGATTTTAAACTAGCAACAAGCACTCGCAAAGTGAAGGATGGCGTTCTCTTAAACAAATTGTAACCCGGCGGCTGCGCGGTCAATACTCGACCGGACCGAGGGTCCCCTCGTCCCTGGGTAATGTCCCCGAATTGCCCGAGATGTGGACTCAGTGGCCTGCAGCTGAGGTATTTGAATGTTTCTTTAAGTTTATTTACGATGCCCTGATCGCCTAGTGTTTAGGTTTAAGGGTTTGAATAGACTTTGTGTGATAATGTGAATGTTTGCAATCGAGTTATGGATGGTATTCGTATGCAGACTTCGTAATAGATAACGGCCCGAGTGCTAACACGCGAAGAGCATTGTTTTTACCAGTAGTTGACATCATTGTGTCTCTTTTGTTTCCGTATCTTCTCGTCTGCTGTTGGATCACTGTCAAAGACTGGGACCGTTAGGTATACCTTACATACATATTTGTTAATTATATTATAGTACAATACAAAACGATATAATACAATACAAATATGTTTATTGAATACCGCATCAACCATCCCACAGAATAAATAACATTACTAACATAATTAAAGTTATTTCATAAACTTACTAACAAAAACATGGTCATTATCTGAATTTAACAATTTTTATAATAAATTTGGTAATCGCAACTTCTTGTAAATATTAGGTAAAATATAATAAAAATGCGTCAGGGAAATATTTTCAAGATCTACCTAAAACGCGATTTCATCGAAGTAGGGGCCTCAAGTTTAGTTTCCATCTATTTCAACTCCAGAGTGGCCTATTAAACCGATCCGGTTGGAGTACAAAAAGCTTCGAGTCTCCAATTTGTTGTCTCGGGCGCAGTCAAATAGCGCTCCGAAGGGCCGAAAGGACCCCGGCCCTTCAGCGATAGGGTTAGACTTTGCTTGAGGTAAACATAGGTAGTTGACTGCAATACACTTGGTTTAAGAGAGGTTTTGAATGCCGGGGTAGCTTAGCTATGCTTTTTTTTAGGACAACAGCTTAGCGCTCTGGCAGTTTGGGGCACATCGCGCCTTTCTATTGGATTACTTTCAAAGGGTGGTCATGTTAGCCTGGGACGCCCTAGCGGGAAGCCTCGGGGCGGATGGCTTTTGGAGGGAGAGCAGGGAGCTGATGACAGTGTAATTATTATTCCAAAAACCATTAAACCAAGACTAACCACCAACCAAACAAAAAGAGATCGGTTCTGGAGCTATGACGCGATTAACAGGCAGATCTGCAGGTCACGGTTGAAACGTACAGTATCTCTACATACCGGCGACTGGGTAGCCTAGTGGTTAGCGACCCTGACTATAAAGGTAGAGGTTCCGGGTTCGATTCCCGGGAGGGATAAATGTTTATACGATGAGTATGAATGTTTGTACCAGTGTCTTAGATGTTATATGTATTTATCTATATATATAAGTATGTATAGGTATCTATTGTCTACAACCCATAGTGTACAACGTTTGCTTAGTTTGAGACTATAGGTCAATTGGTGTGAATATGTCCCGAGATATTTATTTATTTTTTCATATCACAACCTCCTAAAGATGCAAGATGCAATAAAATTCTTATTTCACGCGGATAAAGTTTCTTTCTAATTCAAATTTATACATATAATAAAAAAGAATTGCGTTACTGATGGACTGACGACCTAAACCGGTGAAGAGAGAAACATTAAATTTAAAACATTTATTTCTTAAGGGGTGTTAGATATGCACAAGTAAGTATTTTGAACATTCACCGTCAAGGGGGTGAAAGTAGTGCAAATTAGTAATCCAAAATCCACGCGGACCAAAACTGTCGTCACATGTCATAATTATTACATCCACGTTATAAAAAACTGGTTTTACTTTTTAAAGGTCAAGACGTTTCTGGTAACCCTAATTGCAGTTCTCGGGGTATCATTATTCCATTTCCCGACCCCACTCGGGCCGGGTCGTGAAGATTTCCACACTTGTGCGGGTAGTTTGTATTTTGTAGCCCGGTTTGCAGGATTTTTGGAGAGTGATAGCTTATTTTTAAGTTACTGTGTGGAAGTCAGTGAACACTTTTTTTATACATAAAAAACGCTGTACATATACAGCATTATAACGCCATATTATTATGTACGCCATTCGTTCAAGTAGCGGACGGTCGTACTGTTCGATCTTGATGATGCCTCGTATAGAGGCGAAACGCGCGTCAATCGTGTAGTTTGAGTGTTTAGTGGTGGTGGTGTGTAGTTGAGTCTGTGTGATATATATTGTTTCGTGTGGAAGCGGAGGAGGGTGGGTTTTTTCATGAACATATATGTGTCGCACAGACGCAGCTATTTTGCACGAGCCCAACACTGGTTTCGCGGAGTAGCAAGGTAATTTGTTCCAGTTTGTTTAAAGCAAGTAAAGGCGAGGAAGATAAGATAATTGACGACCTGTATGGCACAGTGGCACATGTGTCTGCTTCCTGTGCAAGAGGTCCCGGGTTCAAATACTGGTATGGGCAAATATTTGTGTGACGAACACGAATGTTTGTACCTGAGTCATGGATGTTATTTGTATTTAAGTATGTATTTATGTAAGTATGTAGTTGTCTAGTACCCATAACACAAGGTTTACTTAGCTTGGGACTAGGGCAATTAGTGTAAATTGTCCCAAGATATTTATTTATTTATTTATTTATAATCTCTTAAGTCATTATCAAACGAGTCGATTCTCACGTGATATTACTTAAAGTAAAATTACAATTAAATGGCGTTCTGTGGTCTCTGCCTACTCAAAAGGGAAACAGACATGACCTTATAATAATAATAATAAAATTCAAGTTTTTGAGGTAATTTAGCCCGAGTCTTGTCTTTGTTAACATGATCCAATAATATATTGTCAAAAAAATACAGCGGGGGTTTTGCGGGTGGTAGGAACTTGTGCAAGGTCCGTCCGGATCGCTACCACCATCTTGCTCGCTAATCCTGCCGCAAACAGCAGTGCTTGCACTGTTGCGTTCCGGCGTGGAGAGCAAGACAGCCGGTGCAATTACTGGCACAAGAGATATTCCATTTTAGCCCTCTGGGTTGGCAACGCATCTGCAATCTCTTTGGTGTTGCGGGTGCCTGTGGGCGGTGTTGATCACTTACCATCAAGCGACCCACTTGCTCGTTTGCCTTCCTATGTTGTATAAAAAAATACAGAAGCATACGAGAAAAAACGCGACACAATGCTGTCAACTACTGGTAAAAACAATTTCCTACGCCTGTCAACCACTGGGACAGTTCCCTACACTGTCTCTGATAACATTGGGCAAATTCGTTCTACAGAAAGAGTCGTCGTCTTTCGTCGCAACCTCTCCATAGCTAAACGAAACGCGTTTTTCATCTCTACCGTAAATCACGTCGCCGAATAAATAGTTGCGATGTCATAACTCACGCGGCGCCGCGCGACAAACAAACGCCATAAACAAAACAAGATAAACAGGAATAAACAAGATAAACAAGACAGATAAACAATAAGCTAGCGACGTAACTGGATTACGCCGCAAGTCTGCGCGGACGGTAGTTTTTGACTTTAATGGTCTGTTAAGACGCTTGGAGTTATGGGTTTGCATTGAGTTTATTGGAATGCTGAAAATAAAGTGAGTTTGCAGTACAAGTTTGTAAGCACAAGAGAGACTATTTGTTTCTTCTTGGGGAAAATGTATGGAAAATTAAGTATGCATAAAAAAAGAAAACAAAAACTTGTTAAAAACTCTAATCTTTCCATTCTCAAGGCTTGTATTAAACATAACGATATAAGCTACTCAGTACAAAACAGATCCTACTTAACTTTTCTCGGTAAACTGGAAATATAAAAATAAGTAGGTATGTGTTGCTACCAATGCATGTTTTGAATGTAAGGTTTTATTTTTATAATTTTATGCGTAAACAACTAAAAGGTATTTCGTCTTAATCGACTGGGTTGGCAACGCATCTGAAACCTCTTTGGTGTTGCGGGTGTCGTTAGGCGGTGGTAAACACTTGCCATCAGGTGACCCACTTGCTTGTTTGCCTTCCTATTTCATAAAAAAAAACAGTATAAAAATATTCTTTGGCAAAAACATATGTTTATATTTTTGTTTTACTAAAAAAAGTCGAGTGGGTCCTGTTTTCTTTTGAGTTGTTTATTTTGATGCTTTCATTACAATACGGTCAACGGAACACTCCCTCATAAACTAACTAATAACCAAATGTCCCACAAAACCCGGATATCCACGTTATTACAACTAGTTCCTGATACTGTTATCCTTGTCCTAGCCCGGCGGCGGGGCGTTGCTCACCGGCGAGCCGGTTATATCCGGATTAAACCGGTTATTTATGCCCAGAGTAACCGGTTTCGAGTCCGATGCACCCAGCATCCGATTGAGTTAGAAATTGCATTGCGAAGGGGACAGTAGTGAGAGCAGCACGGCTAGCGGAAAAGAGAAAAAAGGAACAGAAATTTAGTGGCAAACGCTTTTAATAAAATTATTAAATTAATGCTTCAAAATGGTTTTGATTATGTCCATATTTACTCATGTTTACAATTTTTTTTATCCTTATTAAAAATTGACTCCATAGAGAATAGAAAATATAGTAAAGTGTAAGGTATAAATAAATATTGTATTGTGTTGTAAAGTTTCGGATCCAGTCCCAGATAGCTGGGATGACAGCATCTAACATTAAGTTTTCGGGCGTACGTATTATAAAATCAATGACTATATCTCGGACAGGGATGTCTGGAAATGATCCCGACCTGCATTGGCGATCCCTGGCTCCAAATAGTGTACACCTACTGTGGTAAATAAAAACAATAACACCGTCATTTTGGTTTATTTAAAAAATTACACCTCGTTGAGTTTCTTGCCGGCATCTTCTCATAAGAGGTTTTTCCGAACCGGTGGTAAATTTTATGACATAAGTGCTTCCTGTAAGCCTAATCTGAATAAAGATACTTTGACTTTTTTTGACAAGCGTTTATCACGCACATGAAACCATATGTCCCTCTCGCATACGCTAGCTGGTTAGAAAGGGATATATGCTTTATGTCAGCGATTAAAGCTAAGCTCTGAAGCGTCAAGCATCGATAAAAAGCGTGACGCAGTAACGCTGTCATAAATCACGTGCGCACGATTGCCGCTGTCTTCCAATGCCACTATACTCGGACAACCAGTAGGGATGGACAGTTGCAAAGGGTTTTCAAAAAGTGGGAAAGTACTTGTTTTTTTTTAATAAGGAAGGCAAACAAGCAAATGGGACATCTGTAATTGATCACCACTGCCCATAGACATCGCAACACCAAGGTTGCAGAAGCGTTGAATCCAGAGGGTTAAGATGAAATACTTCTTGTGCCAGTAATGTCGCCGGCTGTCTTTCTCTCCACGCCGGAACACCACAGTGCAACCACTGCTGCTTAGCGGGTGGACTAGCGAGTAAGATCGTTGTAGCGTTCCGGACGGACCTTGCACAAAGTCCTTCCACCCGCAACTAAAGTTATTTACTATGTTTCGCGATTTAGAACAGTTTCCGCCGGTATATGGACGACCGGATAGCCTAGTGGTTAGTGACCGTGAGTACACAGCTTAAGGGCCCGGGTTCGATTCCCGAGAGGGGCTTACCAAGTTACAAAGAAAAAATATATTTTTACCGCAAAATTTTGTCTTAATTTAAAAGCTATCAGCAAACTGGAACAAATTACCTTGCTACTCCGCGAAACCAGTATGTCGCCCAGACGCAGCTATCTTGCACGAGCCCGGCACTGGTTTCGCGGAGTAGCAAGGTAATTTGTTCCAGTTTGTTGATATGGACCTCAGCAAAGTAACGCCTGAATCTATTAATTATTTAAAAGCTATATTGTAATTCTACTTCTCACGACACCGGAAGTAAAACTATGAACTCCAAAGACTTTATTGAACCCTCACCAAAATAATAACCCTTAACAAAATAAGTAATTTAATTTCCTATATCGACCGACGAGCGACAAAAGGTGACAAAAGGGGAGACGCGGTCATAATCAATTTGTCGCGACGCCGACGCGACATGCTATCGACTAATTATCATGCTATCTGAGTTTTGTTTAACTGACCGTTAATTGATTAGTTTGAGAAAATAGTGAAACTAACTCAGTTTCACTCGTTTAATTCGAATAATAAGGTTGAATTTATCAAAACAATTTTCGCGATTTGTAGACATTGACATACAATAGCTTAAACGGTTTACATCGCGTCTGTTGTAAGTATTGAATGTTTGTTACAAATAGTCACAATATACGCGATATAACCCGTTTCAATTATGTTATTTTAAAAATACTTACTTTATTTCCTAACTCCTTCGATGATAACAAAAAATCTATTTGCCCTTTTATGCCAAATTTATCGCGTTTAAATTCTTCATTATCATTAATAAGCAATAACGTTAATCAAGTCGCGTGACAGAGCCATTGTCGCGAACACTGCCCGTAATGGATTACACGGTCGCAACTGAGTCAACACGTCGTATTATATTAATTAATAATTACTTCGCATAATACACCTAACAAAACGCAGCTTCGAACAGAACTGCATTAACTGTAACCCGCGCCACCGTTCAAATCTAAGTCTTACCACGCCTCCTGTAAGCCTAAAGTGTGAGATCTGTTTTGATTTCCTTTTGTTTTAGTGATTTAACACTTCTGCGTAATAGGGATTCCACTAGCGCAATGATGTTTACGATTAAGTTCTGAGAAATAGTATTTTTATAAGAATATGTAATATCCTAAAGTTTGGGAGAATAAGGAAAAACTAGTACTGGGGCATCAGTGCACCTAGAACGAATGTTCTCGATACGCATTAACTCGCTACGTAACTCGGTGCGTCTCGCCCCTACTGGGCTAGTTAGAAACAGACGCACTGAGTTACGTAGCGAGTTAACGCGTATCAAGAACATTCGTGCTAGGTGCACAGTCTTCACATCACCTAAAAGTGCTGGATTAGAGTATTCAGTCGTAACCAACACAAGCATTTGCCGTCTTTTAGCGCTTGCACGCTGTGCGCTGTTTTTCCTATTTCGGTATTTTACGAGTTTTATAGCATTGGTCAGAATGCTTATTACAAGTGAATGCTGAAGTCTATCCGCACCCTAACACACGCAGGTAAAAATAACAGTGCACTTAGCACGAAAGCTAAAACAATGCTTATTGCAAAGGTGACAGGAATTTTTGTAAATTATATTCTGTGTGGTTTTCAATCAATAGTTTCGAGTTGAACCTAAATGTTTTAAGTTCAACCGAGACATGCTTATGCATCCATCATCAGAAGCTAATTTTATCATTAATATTAAGTAAATTATTTTTATGGGCAGACAATGTTGTATCAACAATGGAACTGTTAACAAAAGACTGCCGATAAAGTTTGCTATATTTCTATTAATTCACCCTGAACCCAAAAAACTGACATGTATGAACATGTATGAAGTTCTTGAACTATTGGAGAGTCTGACTTCGTCCCCTGCCAGTCGACAGACCGTGTCTTATTTTAATGCGCTAAATTGCATGATTATCCATTTGTTTATTTAAATTCCCAACCATTAGTTCCCGAGGGAAAAGCGCAGCTTCTCTTCGGCTCGGCAGCGTCGTTTGTCATTGGTGTCGGGTGGAGGGGATGGCGGGTGGGGATGGCTATTATCGGCTTAGTGCCGCGCCATTTGCCAGCCGGCCGGCGCGGCGGCCGGAGCTCGATCGATCAGTTGGCGAGCACCGACTTATTGTTTGTATTTTTATACCTTTTTTTACGATTCTTTTGGAAGTTGCTTAGCAACTATTCAGGTGTAAAGTCACCAATCCGCAATGGGCCATGTTTAAAACCGGAGTAAAACCTTGAGTTCTACCATCTTTTATCGTCCCCAACAAAAACATTTTCAAGTTTCTACTTTTAATATTTAAATTTATTAATGCTAGAAGGAGAGTTCCAAAACTCGCTAATGTGGAATTAAAACATTTAAAAACTATGTTTAGATGCCAATACACATGTAGGTGTACGACTAATTAATCAATTAAGTATGTATGCTTGTAAAGAATTTTCAAATTATTCTTTATAATGTATTAGGATTATTAGGAATATTTGAAACTAGCATTAGTAGGTAGTTGCTGAAATATGCTACTGTGACACACGGACAGACAAAGTTACACCATAAAAGTTCCTGTTTTACCGTTTTGGTACATAACCTCAAAAACTACTGAAAATAGCAAAAAATCGGCAAGAATGTATAAGTGGTGTACATATTTTTGTGTCAAATCAGTCATTATAAACACTAATGCGCTCGAAGGCAACAAACCCATATTCTTAAGTTGAACCCAATCTGATTTATACTATAAAGATTTCCAACTTTAAAGAAAAAACTTTCAGTGGCAATTCCTTCTAACAACCTCCGAGTTATAACCGAGCCGAGCTCGAGTTGAAGTGGTAAAGGAGCGCGCAAACACGGCGCCAAGTTCGCGCAGTTAAAACTTGTGCGGGCGGTGCACGAAGATTAAATAGGCGCTTTATGTAAAACTTAAATCAATTCTTATCTGTACAAAAGGAAAATGACGTTGCCGTTTTATAAGAACAGATTCTTCTTTCTTCCTTTGTAAGTTTATTTTAAATGTTGAGTCGGATGTATTTTAAAAGAAGACTGATTTGTGTTACATATTTAAATGTATAATAATTAAGGGTTTCAAATGCTATTAAAACCGGGAAATCTCTAAATGATAGTGAAAGCCAGTGGTAAGCTGCTGAGGCTATCAGGACAGACGGAAACAGATAGTGTCTTTATCTTACTATTTTAAGAAGTTATTATAGATGTGACAACTTATCATTTAACAATCCTCTATTGCTGCAGTGTATTAAAATAGTACATTACTTAACAAATCGTAAATCTCGTATGAATATGCTATAAATAAATAATAATAAAACCAACAACCAATAAAAGGCTCACAAATCCTTTGGCAGCCCACAAGTCTCCCTTACTGACAGTCGCTCTTGATTCGATGAAAGAAGCAATAAATTACGTGATGGAGTACATCGGAGGCGGGTCATCGAGCTCCGATCGCATTAACTACGTTAAATACACACACATTCCAACGTCTTATAAGGAATAAGCTGAAGCGGTAAGCCAAAACCTTATTTTGAACAAAATTTGTTATAAACTTTCGCGATTTGAACACATATTTATCACGTTAATCGGGACTTTAAGGCGATAAAATCATTGTTTATTTACTTAGACAATGATTCTATCGCGTTAAAGTCCTGAGCGATGTTATAAGTATGTATTTTGAAATCAAAACATTGTATTGCAACGACAATAATTAATATCAGTCGTAACGGTTTTAAAAGTTTTTAATTTCGCCCGTAAATCTGTTTATTACTATATCAATCGGAAACGATTGGTAGCCTTGGCACGATATGGATTTGGTTAAATGATTCTTCATCTCTAAAAGGTTGAGAATCATTGGTTTAGTTTGCAGTATGTAAACGTTTATAGATAAAGATATTAAAACGGTTTAAACCAGTGTATTGCTGCCATTTAGTATATAACCCGAACTCTACACGTAGTCACGCACGCACACACGGGCAAAACCCACTCAGCGCTTATAAGTGTGAAATCTGGGATCACGATCGCAGGGTAACACGAATCAAGAACCGGAAAAGGTGTTCGGAGGATGATCAAAAGTCAGGTTCAATAGGAATAACCAATTTGTAAACAAACCAATTTATTATCAAACCATGATTAGAATACAATTGGAGAACACTGTCATTTCATAGATATAGGAATCAAACTTGACGCAAGTCTATGAAATGACAGTGCGCTCCAATTGTATGCTAATCACGGTTTGTTTATACCGTTATAACTCCATAATCATGCACTTTTGAGTATGTTCCCATTACCGATTTATACACTTTATCCTCCTATTTTAATCGTTTTACGTCAAAACATCTGCTAATTATTTGTTACTTCAATTAACACTTTCATTGAATATTAAAGGTTATGTGTCAAATCCTACCATATTTGTTTATAGGATTGGCTATTTCCATTGAACCTGGGGTGCAATTTTTGAATCTCACCAGGTGACTAGAGCTCACCAAAATGACCGAATCTCTGTCAAGAACGCCTATTTTGGTGAACTTTGATTACCCGGTGAGATTCGAATGCAATTTTTGAATCTCACCAAAATGGCCGCATTTCTATGAAAAATGGCCATTTTGGCGAACTTTAGTCACCGGTGAGATTCAAATCGCACTCCTGGCTATAATATTAATAAGTTTTAAATCCTACCCGAGCAATCTCAACAAACATTCTCTGACATCCGCCGCATCCTCCGCCTCAACTCCTCCTTTTGTATGAGCGACAATCGCCGTCTCCATTACTACTCCAATTCGTTTAACTCCATTGTGGCGACGAACCCTCAAGGTAACTGGATTATATTGTAACATTTTTGTAACGTCGCAAGTGATTTGATGCTCACTTTAATAAGTTAGAGTGATTTGGGGCTATCGATTTACTTAAGTGCGATTTATTCGACGACGATTAAGCTTTGTGATTAAATGTCGAAGATACCGCGACGAATTCTAAGAGATCCCAGCAAGTAATGTAAAGAAAAGCTGAAAGTATAGTCCAAATCTAGCCTAATGTATATTTATTTAGCCAAAAAAACCCACGCATTTAACAGCGATTTATCTCACAATCCTGTTAAACACACCAATGCGTCACAACACAAAAGGCATTATATCATAATTTGGCCACAACAATGTTGCCACCCCAAAAAACAAACTAGATAACTCGAAAAATAACATTTAATAGCGCGTGTCTCAGCGGGCGGGCGGGAATCTCACTCGTTAGGCCCGCGTGTCCCCCGGCTCGTGTCGTGCTCGGACACGTGGCGAAAGCACGTGCTCCCGCGCAGCTACAGTAATCGGCAATTATGTCAAATGAGGATTTTTTAACGTCACGTCTTTGTGTTGCCCGCGGCGGTTTGTGTCAGTTGGGGATTAAATGCAGTCGTTTCCAAGACGAGACGGCGGGAAAATGTAGAAATTAAATAATGAAGGGTTGTTTATGCATTGATTTTATTTTATAGTTTTCTTTTGCTTCGCGTATATCTGTTTTTTATTTTCAGTACCGCTTAAACGCCAGCACATTTTGAATTACGTATTTGTATTGAATTTAAAACACACGTCGCAGTGTGGTGGGACCTGTATAATTTTATATCAATTTGTGTCAGTTTTAAAATAGACTAGCTTTGAACCGCGACTTCATTCGTGTGAAATATAACACGGTGTATCAAGATGTGCACCTGTTTTAAGTTAATTTCGTGCGGTAGTTTTTGCGTGACGCGCGTACAAACATTCAGGCAGATAAACAGGTAAAAGACAATTATTTTGGTTTCTATTTTGCTCTTATAGAGACCCCTCATAATCATTTTTCTTTAATATCTCCTTATATTATGTACAGACATCGGACCTTACAATTTATCTTTAAATACCTACTTCTAAATTCTACGTGTACGAAGTCGCAGTCATAGCTAGTTAAATTAATAAATGTCATTGCTGAAAAATACTCACAAGAAAACAATGCGCTTTATCATGCAAGAAATAACCAAAGCGTACTGACCGCGGCCATCGCTACTAAGTCGCGCAATTGGTGCGCACGCGCTGCCTAAGCCTTGGCCAGTTAATATCCCTTAATACCCTTGTGTACCCTCATTGTTGAGTGGGTGTGGGTTCCATGATGAACTATGAACAGGCAAATAAATATCAATAGTATTTTTTTATCACTAACAATTCGAAAGTGACAAAGTGACTATAATACAATACAAGGCAATTACAAAAAAATATATAAATAAATATCAATATCAACGTCAGTTTACAACTTCAGAACGTCTAGTGTAAGTTTTTTTTATAATAAACGCAACGAACGCGTTAGAGTTGTTCTCAATTACTATGGAAAAGACAGCGCCTCTTGCGGCGCGTATTGGCAACAAAAAAAATTCATACAATTTAGAAGTTAAGGCAAAGCCACGGGTAAAACATACACTTACGTATACTTACATATATTTACGATTTTAATAAATCTCAATATAGAAACAACATGGCAACATGACAAACATTAAAATGTTAAAACTTTTATTCAGTCATGTCGCCAAATCGAATTACGTTTTAAAAAGGAAAATGCGTTTAAGATTCGATTAGCGAGCCGACCGAGTATTCGCATAATCAATATTAATAGTGCGCATTACTGCGCGAGGGAGCGGAGACGGATGTGCCAGCGCGAAGAGACTTGGCGGTGGCACTTCGGTGCCCCTACAAATCATTAAATCGTCAAAAAAAAAACAAAACTCAACATTTATCAGCAACACAAAACTATGTATGTGTTTAGAGATATTTTTATAGTATAGGGGTTTATTAATTGTTTATACTACTTTATACATCAACATCTATGTATTAAAACGAGACCCTATATACTTTTAAAAACATGTTTTAGTTTATTGTTACCTAAGGAATTAAAGGACTTTTCATTAGGTCAAAAGATGAACAAAAACAATACCAACAATAATAACTAAACTAAAATAAATACAATATATACACATAAAACTAAAGAAAACACACTTAATATCTAAATAAAATTAAAATAAAAGCTAACTTAGATCTAAATATGTATTAGTAGAATACATATTTATTTTTGTTTGAATTTTACCGAGAAAGGTCACGAGCCCTATTTTGTTTTAAGCAGTTTATTTTGTTATCTGACTTGAATACTGTACGAGTTATATGACTGACTTATTTATCTTCTCAAGGCCAGATTAATCCCCGATGGAATGGTTCCGCGGTGTCATTTTAATTACCAGCTTTTAATCAAATTGCGAGCCGTTTTTAACCCACTTCCTGTGGTCGGATTGAGTTCATTTTGTTTATATTTAGCGCAAGTAAAGGCAAAGAAAATGCAAAATTAATCACCGTTTAAAATCAAGCTAAAATAACTTATCAATTGAGTAGCGTTAAGTATCAAGAACAAAATGTACAAAAGGTAAACAAAATGTTTTTGAAAATCAGACGTTTGTGCTCTTGCGTAATTTTTACCCGACTACGGCAAAGCCAAAAGGAAGGGTTATGTTTTTAGCAGTTACATAGACTGCTAAAAACATTTAGTTCTTTATTTAAACGTGGATTGAAAAAGACTGGTGCTATAAATATGAATTTGTGTGTAAATAATTAAAATATTATTATTAGAACGTCTGTTCATCGTAGGACTCGAAGGGAGGAATTGATTATGAAGCTGTATTTTAGTATCGGTTTTATAGCTTTTTAAAAATAAATTTACAGTTTCTTGTTTAAGTAGGCAACTTAACTTTTTGAAATTTCGCGGTTCAAAAGCGATGATTCATAAACTTAAACATAAAATAACCTAAAACATTAAATTAATTGTTCTTCTATGCGTTTCAAGTTTTAGGCAAGTCTAATTTAATTATCAGTCTTATAATGGTATGTTCAAACTTTCCCACCAACTGGTCCTCCGGGAGCCGCAGCGGCAGTGTAATCGAGCCATTAGCAGCAGTGTGGGGAGGGGCACACTCCATGTATTAATTTCGAAAAATCAAACACAAATTGTCATATCAACACAAGTAAGAATAAATATTGTAATATTTAAAAACACAAAATGGTACCTTTTGCAAGTGATCACCACCGCCTATAGACACCCGCAACATTAAAGAGATTGCAGATGCGTTGCCAACCCAGAGGGTTAAGATGGAATACCTCTTGTGCCAATAATTACACAAACACAACAATGCAAGCACTGCTGCTTAACGGCAGGATTAGCGAGCAAGATGGTGGTGGCGATCCGGGCGGACCTTGCACAAGGTCCTACCACCCGCTCAAATCATGGATCATAATGCTATTTTGTGCGCAATATCATTCTCGATCATTGCGTCCAAACTCGCAAAATTATACTCGTCGGGGCCGAAATAATAAGTGTGGACCGGGGTCCATGTAATTACCTACTAAAAGTTTGCCACTCGGCATTCGTCGACAAAGATCGTTTTCGAGTTACATTGGCTCTTTGGAAAACAAACTGGAACAAATTACCTTGCTACTCCGCGAAACCACGGGTTTCGCGGAGTAGCAAGGTAATTTGTTCCAGTTTGTTGATATGGACCTCCGCAAAGTAACGCCTGAATCTATTAATTATTGGCTCTTTGGATCATTACTGATACTTGACCTTCTACCGAAACGCTGCAATGTACTTCGCTTAATTTATTTATTCGGCATAGTCGACAAACAGCCAAAGTTAATTCTTGTAACACATTTTATATCCGAAAAGAGATAAATTGATAACCCGCGATCAAATTGCAACAAAACATTAACCCCATAAACAAATAGTCTTAAGTGAATGGACCAGTTCATTATGACGAGGGTCGCGTGCGCCGAGGGCGTGCATCGCCACGATAAATCCTCCCACGGACACCCGAATAACACCCTAATAACTAACACAATAGATGTTACAACAGTCGTATTACTAACATTGTTTGATGACCAAGCGGGTCGCGATTGAAACAAGCGACGTCCAACTTTATACCGTAAGTGATAAAGGTTTTATGTTAGCATGCTGTAATGTGGTTTGAAGGATAATTTATAGTTCGTCTGATAAATTGATTATTGCACTAGCATAAATAGATTAAAGCACTAGGGCATAAATCAGCGGTAATGAGGTTAGTCGCGATCGCTTGCGGTCCTGATGCGATTGTTTTTAATGTTTTGTTCGGTTTTATATTGCTGGGGACGTTAATTCGTTTTAATATTATGTCATTAGATAATTAGATTTTGTAGACTATTACATTGGTGATAAAAATTTTTGGAACTTTAAGCACCGAATATTTATTCGAAAAAAAAACTAGAAACTTACAAAGAAAGAAGACTAGCTGAAGTTTTTCGTGCTCTTAATGGTTAAATCTTAAAGGTTCAATTGTAAATCATTTACACAAAATTAAAATATTTTTTTTTTCTAAATAGCCTTGTCGCATGGTACCCAAAGAGCTGGCAGCGTTCGCTCGCTAAATCGTTGCTAATTCTTTGTGATAGGTAGCTGCAAACCTTTTGGTCACCAATTACGTCGATTAGACGCTTTTGCAGCTCTTTTCAAAGTTTATAGCCTGAACCCCTTGGACCGAGGGTCTCAACACCAACTGCGACGAAAGTGTAACTGGACCGAGAGCCTATTTTTTTTCTTCTGCTTCTGTCGCCGTTGTGTAAACACTAAATGCTATTCCAGTCCGCAATAAAAGTGCAAAGATATTGCACGCATTCTCGGTATGTGCTGGACTAAGTATGAACTGGACGAGGGTCTCAGCTCCCGTCCCTCAGTCGAAGACCCGGTCCATAAAGCAATGCTTTGACTATAAGCAATCCAAAGAACCAACTGTTACAAAAAAAATGCAATTTACGTTAAGATCAAAAAATATTATACTAATTCTATAAATCGGAATAAAATGCGTTTGCAATAGCAAGTCTATTTAATTATCAGTCTCAATGGGTCGTTGTGCTTGTCCTCCAAGAACCGTAGCAGCAGTGTAATCGAGCCATTAGCAACAGTGTAGTTGAGCCATTAGCAGCAGTGTGGGGAGAGGGACACTCTACAATATTAATTTCGGGACAATGAAGCACAGAATGTCATATTATTACGTCATTGTCATTGCAAGAAAGAAGGAATACATTTTTGAAGCTTACGCCTACAAATCTTTTTCTAGTGATCGTAAAGAATCTTATTTTTTAATCCGGTTAACATTTGTGTTTTCGAATTATGTATTGACGATGTGCTAGAAGTATAGCATATTGTCTAGGATATAATACGCAACCATTTCGTCCAAATTAGCGAGCATGATACCTGTCAACGCAAAAAAGACACGTTCATAATTAGCATGGACTTTAAACTGAGCACTCACCCCTCTTCTACAACAAATAAAATACAGCACTGATGCTATCAGCAAGTATTTACAACAACACTTACAAGGTAATCCCGTAACAGACCGCCCTCTTCATTAAAACCAATTTTCCAATCCTTATCCAGCTCCGCGACAAGTGGCGACATAAGGCGTTTTAATTTTCCCCGGCCGGTGCCCACTCGTGGGACAATGGCCCAGCGGATTATCCGGACGGGCCCCTCGCGGAATGTGTGGGGCTAGCGGTGTTTGAGGTATTTGGGGTCTGAGATAATTGAATTTTAAGAATGACGAATGGATATTTTGACGGTTTAACAGTCTCGTTTAGTTGCCACCTTGTTAACAAAGATGCGATAATTTTAGAGATGCCTACCTAAAATTATATAGCAAGGTATAAAAATATTATTATTATTAATTTATGCTCACGCCTGTTTCCCATTGGGGTAGGCAGAGACCACAGAACGCCATTTGCTCCGGTCCTGGCTTACTTCCTTCGCTTCCTCCTCACACTTTCCTCTCTTCATACATGCTTGGCGGTTCCAGGTAGTACCTACCTTCTTGGTATAAAAAATATCGAAAATTTAAGGCATTATATCTGTCTGCAAAATTATGCTAAGTGGGCCTTTTGACATAATTTTCAGTGGAGGGAGGCAATTTTTTAATTTGTACACTTTACGAAACAGATGTGGGAAACTGCTAATTCTGAACACTCGATTTTTTTTTTTTATACAACATAGGAAGGCAAACAAGCAAGTGGGTCACCTGATGGTAAGTGATCTCCACCGCCTATAGACACCTGCAACAACAAAGAGAGTGCAGATGCGTTGCCAACCCAGAGGGCTAAGATGGAATACCTCTTGTGCCAGTAATTACACCGGCTATCTTGCTCTCCACGCCGGAACACAACAGTGCAAGCACTGCTGCTTAGCGGCAGGATTAGCGAGCAAGATGGTGGTAGCGATCCGGACGGACCTTGCACAAGGTCCTACCACCCGCAAAAATAGGTATCATGAATTCGTATAAATTTTATCTTCTAGTACCAACTACTTTATATGTATGAGAGGTACCTTATCTTAAAGGAAACGCAATAAGTATGTATCTTCTCTTTTGTATGTATGTATGTATGTAAATTCTTTGTTGTACAAAAAACATAAATATTGTTATATTTTTTTGTTATTATAAAGAGAGAAATAAAACTAAAACAATAGCTAAATTATAGAAAACAATACGTTTCGCACATTTGTGCGTATTATTAAATCATAATAAAAATTAACAAAGCGGGCTTCTATTTTAGTGATTATTTAAAAGTAAAAATATTTTACCAATAGATGTCGCCGTGTGATTCGGTAGCGAGATTACCAAACCGCGCGAGAGATGGCGCCACCAGCCGCTTCGCAAAGTAATTAACTCGGGTGGCCACGGCTTCGCGGCGTTTGGGACATACGCTTGTTAGTATTTTGACGGGGATCGGATATATTGATTTTAGTTTAGCAGGAATGCTACTGAAGTTTTGAAATTTGGTTTGAATATCATTTCATTTTGTTTTGTAGTTATATGTAAATGCCCTTGTAAGTAGGTACAGGTGCTGCAATTCGATATAAATGTTTTTTTTTCACACTTAACTTGCAACAGTTTTTGAGTTACTTCCAGTGGTCGGATTGTACCAAAATTTGGTATGTAGATTCAATAATAATGCACTAAGAAAGTACCGTCAATAAAAAACTTGTTATAAAAATGAGATTTTTAATAAAAACTAATTTGGCGTCATTTTAAATCTTTCATAATACTTTGGTACGAAATGAAAACTAATAGCCAAATTTTAAACTGAACTGAACCAATACAAAATACGCCTGGCTAAGGGCAAACAGAATCGTACTAAACTAAATTCACAATTACTGGAGCTATGGAAGCTCTAACCCGGGGGAGGGTGGGGGGGGGGGGGAGGGGTGACGTGTGCAAATGAAGACGGACGTACTTACAGATTCGCAGTTTCATTGCGTTGTTATTAGGCGGTCGATACGGGTAGAGCTGCTTTAATTACGAACTAGCTTCTACCTTTGGATTTGGTTGCATAGTGCCGGTTTTTCAAATTTTTTAGAAGCCTGTATTTAGACTGCATGACTGATGTGGAGTCTCAGTCAGAGAATTAAATCTACGCTTATAATTAATTACTAACATAGGAATAAGCTTTACTAACAATGTGGACCTCTTTGTTGTCTGAATAAAGGTAATTATTATTATTTAGAAAAACCATATAATAAACTTAGTGACATTATTAAGAGGGAAAAAGCGGAGAAAACTTTTATTAACAAAAAGGATTTTTTTGGTGAAAAAGAGCTATTTCAGTATACGACAATTTGTCCACAACACGACAAGGACCTTTGATTCATTGACTGGTCCAGTATTGTGGCCCTGTATGAGCACTCAAGTTTTCATTATCTATAGTCCGTCCGTTTCTAAAGACACTAGTTGGACAGAGCTGTGGACAAGGACAAAAAACTGGATTGATACTGTCCTGTGGGCTGTAAGAGCAACTTCATCCAGGAAGAATTTTATTGTGCGATACGTGTTTTTCGTTCTGGATGCTTAAATATTTATCAGGTATGTACTCTTGTTTTAACTTTAAACTAATAATCTGCAATTTAAACACTTATTGGCTTGTTATTATTGATAACTAGCTGCCCTAACATGACGGATCAAGTTAAATTTATCCCTCCCTTCGGTCCTGTCTAACTGGTGTCAAAAAGAAGGGACGTACATTGAGATAAATTAACCTTGTCCGCTTATACTAAGGCCAGTGGTAGTTAGTGGTTCTGACTACGAAGCTTGAGGCTTCAGGTTTGATTACCGTGAGAGGTAAATATAATATAATCGTGGATGTTGTTTTTGTTTATTTTAATATTTATTTATTTAAATACCCGTTTAGGCACGGAAAATTAACTTAACAATTCTAAATGACAGTGAAAACCTTATCAAAATCCGTTGCATGGTTTAGAAAGACTAAACGGCCAAAAATATGAGACAGACAGGATAGGATATAGAGACTTTGTTTTATGCTATGTAAAGAAAAAAAGATAAAGATTTGCATATAATATACTAGCGGACGCGCGCGACTTCGTTCACGTAATATTAGTAGCTTATGTCCGTCAGGAATAGTGTAGCTTTCTATCTGTGAAAGAATTTTTGAAATCGGTTCAGTAGTTCCAGAGATTACCCCCTACATTCAAACAAACTAACAAAAAAACAAACAAACAAAGTTTACCTCTTTATTATATTAGTGTAGACTAGTTAGGTATCTATAACGAAGGCATAAGTATTTTTTTCTTAGATATTATTATTTTTATTATTATTATAAGCTCACGCCTGTTTCCCTTTGGGGTAGGCAGAGACCACAGAACGCCATTTGCCCCTTCTTAGATATCTTGTCGATATTTGCCGCTTAGGTTACATAATCGATTTGAAACTGATTTATGACTTCTTGAAAAGTGCCTAAACTTAGCCTTCAGCGCATATTCCGGGTCAATGAAATTTGAAACAGACTATAAGATAAGATTACACGGTTTTAATAGATATTTTATCTGTAGGCACTGAAATCTCTTCATGTTTAATCATTGATATTGCGTTTAACTCTGTTATTTTATTGCTAAACCTGAAGAAAACATATTTTTATTCAATTTTTTGGTCAATTTCGTCTAGTTTTTCATATCTAAGGTAAAATATATGACAATACTAAAATGAAAATTATACATTGGTGTTCTTATGCAAAAGATATCAAAACTTTTATTATGTATTAGTGGTAATTTGATCAGTAAACTCTATCCAAACAAATTACCATTACATAGATATACACAATTCTCTCTTAATTTTTAACCCTTACGTATCGTACTTGACATATTTATATTAAACCCTGTTTCAGAAAAGCGTGGGCATTAAATAAACGTTCATTATTGGTTAGTTTTACCTGAGTAAGATGCATCTCATGCATTATATTATGCCGTAGAAAAATGCTCAATGGTTTTTGGCAGCAAGAAACTGCAAATCCACGGCTTCTTTAAACAGAGTTACCTACCTATTGTTGCCTGTTTTGATATAATAATCCAGTCTCGTCGACAACACTTATGTAATAGCAAATTGCACAGAGACTATCTGTGGCCCGTTTCACTAAGCTACAAGTTACAATTTTACAAGTCTAAACCGGCAACATTGGTCAATAATGACCAATGGCAATGGGCATAATGACCAATGTTGCCAGTTTAGACTTGTAAATTTGTAACTTGTAGCTTCGTGAAACGGGTTACTGATACTAAAAACAAAATAAAAATCTTATTTAAATCCAATACATTTTATTCCGCAGCATCTAAGTAGGTAGTTACCTCCAGGTTTTCAAGTAAAGCTAGTGTTTGTATTTCAGCTTAAGTTACCTAGTTTGCCTGAACTCCTTTACGTAGATAATAACCCTAAAATCCGTCTCAGGCGCCGTTAGCTGCCAGCGACGAGGCTGAAGGCAGGTAATTGGCGCGAAACGCGATCAGCGGCGCATCGACGGTATCGGACCCAGTGCAGCAGACTATGGATATCTACATCTACACTAATCTATCCACACTAATATAATAAAGTGGTAAACTTTGTTTATTTGTTTGTTCGTTAGTTTGTTTGTATGTAGGAACTGGAACTACTGAACCGATTTCAAAAATTCTTTCACCAATAGAAAACTACACTATCCCTGACGGACATAGGCTACTAAATTTCATGTGAACGAAGTCGCGCGCGTCCGCTAGTAAAGTATAAACCAATAGAAATGGCCGTTGTAGAGCAATGAAAAGAGTATTTATTTTGTACTAGCTTTTGCTCCCAACTTCATACTAAGCCAATATAAAAGTATATAAGTAGGTATAATGAGGTGAGGAATTTTACAACTACGTATACATTTTGTGAGAGTTCAGACTTGTGTTTTCAGGGAATTAAGTGAAATTTTTGATTATTCAGAAAGATAGACGGTACTTTTTGCTAGCCGACAACTGAAGGTTTATAAAGAGGCGAAATCCGTTTAAAATTAGAATTTAAGAGCATTTGGAACTTATTTTTTCTTCTACAGCTTAGAAATGAACTTACTCTGTCTACCTTTAGCTAGGAGTCATGGTTTTCGGCATGTTGGGCTAAGATATATTATACATTTATTTAGCCATTAAAAGTATATTCTACTCTAAGTGTTTGAGTATCTCTCTCGGCCTGATCAAGCAACGGTCTGCAGAACTTCCAGCTTTCGCGTGATTGAGGTCAAGCAAGCAGGCATCTCTTTTGCACTTCTTGTTATACGATTTGATCTAGCTACTTGTTGTAAGCGACAAAGTGAACGATCGATACACAGAGAGCATGCCGTACAGCAGGTATTTGCTCCAGATACACTGAAAGCGTGCAGCAGAGGAGATATTAGAACGGTTATTAGTTTGGTTCGGATCGGTATCGGCGCGTAATTGGCGGGAAATGGGATCGCCGGCGCCGCGTCGGGGCGGTTCGAGTTACTTGTAGGTGCCTGTTTGGCTCGGGTGCAATGGAGGAACAGAAATATATCACGATGGATATCGATGGCTGAATTTAATGGGAACAGATTAGAAAATTTTGAAGTTGTTGTTAATTCATTACAGTCCGATGTTTAATTTTAAATAGATAAGCTGTCAAATAAACATATAGTAAGTGTTAGAGGTGAGGTGTCGTTTCAACAGCTTTTTCAATCTGTAATCTGTTAATTATTAAATGTTATTTTCGAAAGCAAGTGCAAGCAAGTGGCAAGAGCAAGTGGCGCTCTGTGATCTGTACCTATCCCAAACGCAAACAGGCGTTAATAATTTAAATAAAAAATATTTTTTTTAAAATAGTGATCACCTAAGCAACTTCCTCTCACTTTGTTCTTTGTCGTCAACAAACCATGTACCTACACACTTTTAATAAATTAAGTGGGGATCTATTCAGTGACATAATTGCAAAATGTAAAACTAAAGAAGTCTGATTAGGCATAGGAGTTGCAATAAACAAAGCTACTAATTATTCCTCATTGATACTTAATCTTAACGCAACGTTTATACATTGAACCAATAATTGAAACTGGCCAGTGGCCGCGGCGCCGACGGGCGCGAGCGCGGCGCCGGACACGCCCGCGCCTGGTCGCCCTATACCTCAGCACGCAGAGCATGCGGACGTCAAATGAATACAAATTCCAACAAATATCGACGCAAAAGAACAGCGCAATAAACCCGCGTGTACGATCGTAACAAATTACACGTAGCCGTCCGCACACAGGCGCGTAGGTAACCCGCGTCACGGCAAACAGACGCAAAAAGACAAACCAAGCCAAGACAAAACCGTCCGCCATGCCGCTAAGAAGGGCGGAGCTAATAAAACAACTCTACTACACGTGGACTACGCAACCGACTTAAATAAACCAGAGGAAAGTAAACCTTATGCAAACTAGTCAGCTTTGAGATTTGAGTGGTGACCGGTCGGAGTCAGAGCGTTCGGGTGCGGAGCGGGGAAGTCGAAGTGGCCAATCAGCGCGCGGTTGCCATGGCGACGCGTTGCCCGCCCGACAGATGGCGCTGCACGGCCCAGATATAATTAATTCCCCGACTGTATTGAACATTTCAATCTAGCCAGACGGCTTTGTCTGCCAGTTAATTGATTCGGCTGTCTCAAATTGTATGTATAAATGGGTATTTACCGATAAATCGGGGAGGTAATCTGTAATCGATTGTCTGGCGCTTCAGGGCTCCGGCTGTTTGGGTAGGAAGGTTCTAGTCATTCTAGTCTGTACTGGTTCTACATGCCTGAGAAGCTTTAACTTAATTAACGTTTCCAACCGAGGTTGTGATAGTCGCTATAAACCCACGGCGCAAAAATAAGGGTTTAATAATAATTAAAAAATTGACAACAACGCGTGGTTGTTGCGATTCTAACTCGTAAATTAAACAGTGCACCTAGCACGAACCATTTCGACTCACCGTAGATAACGCGCTACGTGCCTCAGTGCGTCTTTCTCCTACTGTGCTAGTTAGAAAAAGAGGCACTGAGCTACGTAGAGAGTTTCAGCGTCTCGAGCTCGTGCTTCAACGGAACAATAATACGTTTTTGTAAACATTACCAAGTTCCGCGCGACCCTCCCGTCTCCGAGCAACGAGACATCTGATTGCATAATGATCTATTTATCGCGGCTCGCGCTGCCCCGGCCGGGAACCTAATCCCCAGTCAGCCATTATACCGAAAATACCGCCATCACTCATAACAGCAAACAACGGAAAACCAACCTTTAAACGCAACAAGATAGGTTAGATTTCATTTGGGGTTGCCAGTTTTCCTTTTCGAGAAAATTAAGTGGCAATAAGCTTTATGCGGTGAGATTACGGTTTATTTTGGTTCGTGTGCAATTGGAATGAAATTTTCATAAATGTGCGGCGTCCCGGGGGCCGGTGGGGTGAGGGGGGTAGCGTCCCCGCCGAGGGGGGGGGGGGTTGCTTGAGCTGTAGCTGGCGGAACTGCCACACTAATTAAAATGGTACCTATTTACAAGAATAAACGAATTAAGAGTTAGAAAATGTTGTAGTGTATGCTGCGACATACAAACACTCTCTTACTTATTGCCTCTCCTATAGGTATATCCTTGTAACTATCTAAATACAGAATTAAGACGCCTCTCATACTAATAGGTCTTATCAATTATCTGAAAATAGTTTCAAATTTAATCAAACTTAATAGTCATTTTAAGTTTACTCCACATTACGCGATATATAATTTCACAAACTTAAAAACACTAATTAATGCAAGTGCCATAATTCAATGATTGATTTAATTATTTAGGATAGCTATATAATTCTGGTTTAAAGTGCATTGGTGGCCTAAGGCTAGTGGGTGGACTCGTGATCGTGAGGATCGAGTTCGATCCTCAACGTCGCCATGTACCGAGTTTTCCTAACTTACTTACGGTACCTAACCAACGCTCTTTCGGTAAGGAAAAACATCGTAAGGAAACTTTCATATTCATATAAATGAGTATGCTCATGGTCCGGCCGATCCGCTTTCCCTGTAACAGGGGTTAAGGAGGTCAGATGGCAGTCGCTCTAATAATAACCTGACCTGCTAAATCTGTGATCATGGTCAAAGCGTACCCTAAATTAAGAAACGGGAAAAAGCTCTAGGAGCATGTTATTCTGGCTTTAGATCGGCTTCTGTGTCACTTATACATATAAAATAATCTAGGACGACGTGGTAAGTACTCTCGTTGAGGTTATTCTGCAAGACACGCCGTCAGATGTCAAATAACATAAGATTAAGTACAGCTACTAACAAAACCTCTCCAGCTTATTCTAAAGCAATCGCCGATTTACGCGAACAATACAAATCAATCAGAGCTTGCAAAAAAGCTTCCTTCCGCGAACGGAGCGCGTTGCGTAGAGTAAAGTATCGCGTTGCGGGTCGGGTGGCGGTGTTGGGTGACGCGGGCCTTACAAACTCCACAATGACTGCGCTTTACGCATACTTTAGTCCTAGCTAATCGTTATTAGAAGCTTGTATTTATCTTATTTGTATTAACTCGGACGCTAGGAGATGTCCGTGTGGGATAGTGTAGTTTTCTATTAGTGTAAGATTTTTGGAATTGGTTTCGTAGTTCCAGAGATTACTACCCTAGCTGTATACAAACAAATAAAGTTAACCTTTTTATTATACTACAATACAATATAATACAATTTAATAATAACAATATAAAATATAAAGATCTTTTTAGTGCTCTTTTAAAATGAAGTTGTTTTATATGACTAATTGAAAAGGATTGAAAATTTCAGAACAAAAAGTATTACGATGTAGGTACGTATCATCGTTAAGATCTTTTAAAATGGGTTAATCAATAAAAGTTATACATATCTAACCGCGAATCTTAACAGTAGATAAATGTATATTTGACCGTGTTATAAGGCGTTCATAATTTGACAGTGTTATTGGACGTGAACAGGTCTGGAACTTAGTCGGAAAGGCTGAAAATAATATACTTCTCGTTCTTATAGCGGGTTATATTAAATAACAGTTTTTTAAGGAAAGCAGCTTATAAGAGGCAAATGTCAAATGCTTAATTTTTTTTGGCAGAATTATACCCGTATCGTCAATATTTCTTACACGTAAATCATTTGGTCGATGGTTTTATTGCGGTCGTAAACTGTTTACGTTGTGCTCGCGTCATGTATTTCAGTAGGTACCTATATGTTATTGTTCACTTGCACTATGTGCTTGAATTAATGCACAATACCTACTTACAGACTTATTTTATAAGAACTATGGATTTAAATTAAAATGCTATGCAATGACAACACAAAGAAAAATTAAAAGAAAAATCGAAAGAAATTTCGGTTACAACTTTTTTGTATTTAAAGTTTAGATTTATACATACATTTACAATACATACATTTTACGATACATTTTTAATTAGATAATGCTAAATTTACAGTAGATATTCAGGGCTTTTGATCCCAAATAAAACTTTTGTTTTGTTAGCTGATATGGTGTCCCACATTTGGGCAAAGCCATCAACTGCCAATTGCGAATCCCTCATATTATTTAAAATTACTTATTAATTCCAATTTCATGGTCACCCTACAAATCTTCGAAGGTTGGCACCAGTGGGCCGTTCGTTGACGAAACAAAAGCACGCGTCTCTTGCCAACACAAAAACCATCGAGTATTGCCAGCGCAAAAAACGCGGCGTCGGGTTACCTGCTTTTTAGTCGATCGGCAATTGACGTGCTAATTCGATTATGCCTTTGTTGCGAGCAAATGCGGCGAACGCGGGACGATTGTCGATAAGACGGGACAGCTTTAATGCGGATTTTCGGATAGTTTAAGATATTGAATGGGATAAATCAGGTGGGTGATTCCCTAAACGCTTAACTTTGTACGTCTGTGGTTTTATTAAGTTGTGATACTTCAAGTGCTACATTCCGCTTTTTATGAAAATGAAAAACACTGTAGAATTAATTAATGCGTGAAAATGCGAAGTTAAAGAAAGATTGACTTTAAGGCCTTTGTAACCTAACCTTTAACTCCAAAAAAGGTTTTCTTATCAATAAAAATGTAATTTTAAATTCATAAAATATCGATTAGAGAGTTTGTGCATCGATTTTTGATAAACAAATTACAAAGTTGAAAGTTATATTAATCGAGAAAGCCCCGTTCTTAATATTCAAGATAACAAGATTCAGAACCTCGGCGTCAATATAATGCCTAAAATTTAGTAGGTATCTAAATTGTTCTATTTAGTAATTTTTCATGCGTCATTTATTATTCTTCGTTTCATTTAATTTAATGTAATTTACGCAGTTGACTGTAAGATCCAAAAAGATTAAAGACTGACCTGGATCCGGTCCTCAGGCAGGTCTGTCTTGAGGGAAAGCATCTCTCGTGCGTACACGTCGGGGTAGTGCGCATCCTTGAAAGCCTTCTCCAGCTCGTCCAACTGGTATGAGGTGAAGATGGTGCGACTGTGGAGGAAGCGCACGTCAGTCTGCAATTCTACATCATCAACGCACTATGTGAAGTCAGGTGTGGCTTCAGGGTGGGACAAAAACAGGGAGCCAGGAAGTAACCTATGTTTAAATAAAAAAAAACAATCAGTTTTCGTTAAGCATATTAATACCAAAAACATCGCTAGACGTAAACCAAGTGCTAAGGTCAATAGGTATCTTACCTTACCCACCATAGATACGCTCAACAGCCCACACCAGAGTGGCATAACAAAGCAGACCAACAAATTTAAAATGGCTAGCTTTAGTGCATTGCAGAGCGAAATCTGCATTATAATTCAGTAATATAAAAGTCACCAATATTTTTCAGTTCCCAATCGGCCGTATAGTATAGGAGCTATTTGCTTACTTCGAAACTGATAATAGTCATCGTCATAAGTTAAATCCCTTTAAGCTTAAAACTAACTGTGCATAGCATTTGGAGATTAATCATTAGCATCATATCAGCGGAACGAAGGCCACTGCTGGGTATTGGCCTTCTCCAAGGATAGCACATACATCTCACACATAACTCACATCCAACGGTTTCCCATAGATTTAGCGATTAAAGTATACAAAGTGCTACCTGTGCCTGCGTTTTTTCTTTTTCTTCTTGCCGTTGTAGCCGGTGAGGCCGTCGACAGTGAAGTCTTTCGCCGCCTCGAGCGACGACACGCCTGCAGACAAGGACAACACATCTGTCACTTATTATGCTCTTATATCAACCTACTATACTAGTATTAGCTACAACCGTTTAATTGGCATATCCCCTTCGCTGTAAGACGGGTGGAAGCGGCCATCTGCCAATTCTACATGTACTTTTAACTTATTTACTCCACCTCCTTCTTGGCGTGCAGGCAATCGTCAATTACGGTCAGCAACACGCGCGTGATTCCTCTGCAGCTCAAGGCGTCTATTAGCGACAGTGAGTGCTTACCATCAAGTGCCTCGCATGCCTGTTTTTCTTCCATGTAGTATAAATATAAAAGAGTATACTTTGCTGTAGACAACCTAAAATATAGTATTAGACACCTACTACCAGTTAAAATAAAATATGCGCACACATCCCAGTCAGTGACTGACCCAATAATTGACGAGAAGATACCTACGGAAACATAGTAGGAATAAAAACAAGAGACTATGACGTCAACCATTGGTAAAAGCAATGCCCTACACGTGTCAAGCACTGATACGCTCACCTTATAATAATAATATGCTTATTAAATTGCTCAAGAATATCCCGGATTACCCTCTTAACGCAACAATACAAACTCCACACCAGCCGATAGCGATCGTTAAGCCCCTAAGCCTGCAAGTTGCCGCAAGTGTCCACAACTACATTAACCCCGACTAATCCATTTACCGGGTTGTGGCACAATCACCGGCTTCGGGCTAAAACGGCTCCGAGCCGGACCGGCTTCGGCGGCAGGGACAGGCGATGACGCAAATTAGTGAAATTGAAGAACAATGAATGATTGAATTTTAAGACTTACGAAAACAGTCCTAACAGGTAAGGCAACGTACATATAGAGCAATTTTTAATTATAGGTATAATGGTTATTATACTTGGCAAATCCTAGCCTTCGACTCGTGCTCCCAAGTAGGACTCTTTGGGAATGTTCGCCTCTTCGCACTTGAAACGTAAATAATTACTTTCTACCTAACGCAGACCTTAAAACACTGATGGGGGGCCAATTAAATATGACTCAAAGAAAAAAAAAATGAATAATTTATTAATAACAATCGTTACAAGTCAATTATGTCATGTCATGTCTCTACACATCAGTTGAGGAAATGTCACATTTCATAGAAAGTATTGTGGCAATAATCAACATCACTGTTCACAATTTTTAACGATATTTTTACTAATCACAGTGAGTTACGTTAGTTGGAAATTTAAAATCATAGTGAAGCTATTTTTAGTACTGGCTAGTTTTTTGACGACGAAAAGCACCATATCTAGATTTCACCAAGCCGACAGGTGACTTGTGACTACGACAATTCGGCATACATGTTCAACTTGAACAGTTTTTGTATAGCCAAGCTTAAATAATGGCTACGTAAAGAACTCGGAATTGTTGTCATCTGACATTTGTTTGTTTAGTGAAAACAGTGCACCTAGCACGAATATTCTCGATACGCGTTAACTCGCTACGTAACTCAGTGCGTCTCCTTCTTACTCGCCCTGTTGGAGAGAGATGCACTGAGTTACGTAGCGAGTTAACGCGTGTCGAGAAGATTCGTGCTAGGTATAGTCGACAAAGAAATTGCTTGACCACTTTTCGACCGTATCATAAAGGGATAAGGTTCAAAAGTGGTCAAGCAATTACTTGGTCGACTATACACTGGGCCTGATATTTGATACTAGCACTGCTGTCAATAAAACATAATCAAATTATTGCTTGTCGATAATCGTACAGCAATTTACCGCTAACAAATGTCACGATTACAGAGGACAAATAACTACAGCAAGCGTGAAGGAGACCAGTTGTAAGGTGTGGCGAATGGACACGCGAGGGTCCGCAGGGTCCGCGAGGGTGCCGCGGCCAAAGGGTGGTTCGGGCGATAATATTCGGACATTCACGGCTTGATTTGATAATAAAAACGAATGATAAACTTAATTCTGGACATGACGTGGACACCTGCGTAGTTTTTTTTGCAGATGTAGGTGTTTCATTGCAAGTTTGAAAGATTTTTTTAAAGGTATAACCTGCTGAATCTCATATGGCGCTTTTTATCAGTACGATCCTCCATTTTTCGGAGCGCTGGTAGAATCAGATAAGTGAAAGAGTGGCTTACAGGCAATTTTTTTTTTCATTTCGTTATTAAAACTACTTTCAATCCTCATTGTAACGTATATATGTATTCTGTATTTCATAAGAGCGAGATGTGTGCCTGAAATTTTGACCACTGTGTTAAAAATTGTACTTGACTTGAGCACATTTTAGGCAGAACAAAAAAATTTCAAGTTTACATTAAATTGTACTTTTTTCCAGTCATAATTCATAATTCTCAATTGTCTTAAATACCTAATTTTTAATAATAATTAAAACCAGTTACTATATGAGAGAATGTGTTCCGATTATCCGATAGCTGGTGTTTGTATGAGACACCGCGAAATCTAGCCCATGCGCGCGGCAGCTGTCAGTGTAGAAAATTCTATTAAAAATTTTACACTTCGAAGTTTATTTTATTTAGAAGTTAAATCAGATAAACTTATGGACGAAATATTGGTCAAACGTTTTTGTTTCAAATAACCTACAGACACAATTAAAATGTATGTGTTTTTATTAACACAAATTAATAGTTCCCTGCACCGTTAAAGTTACACAAATCATAATTTAATTACGACGTCAACGTCACAGTCAATATGGAGCTGTCAGTCGCGACCATGTGTCCGATTCGTCGCGGGACGGGACTGTCCGCGCGATCGATTGGTCTCACTAGCGCAGGGGCCGCGATGGGACTGCGGAGCTATAGTGGCCAGTGTCAAAAAGTAATGTTACTAATTTTTAAAATTAAATTTTAATCGATTTTATAATTTTTAGCAATGACAACACTAAGAAAATAATTTATCGTCTGGCAGACAGGAATTGGACATTCCGTGCCACACGATTTCCAATTAAGCACATTAAAAAAGTAGCCACTATATTATTTATTTCAATTTCATTCTTGGCTTGATACGCAAAGTCGCAAACCGAATGCAGGATTGATATTTTACACGAGCAAAATTAAAACTTTGCATCTTTTATTTCGAGAGAAAGTAACTGACATACAGGTAGACATAGAAAACCTATAAGGATTGCTAGCTTGACTACGGAACCCTAAAAATCCGTACTAAGGTGGATCGCTTCGCATGAGGCAGGAGTTTTGAAAATGTTGTAGTTTTTAATTTATTGTGGCTAAATAGTGTGACTTTTTATCAATTCAAGTAGATTCCCGGTAGCAAAACACTATTTTATCTACACACATATCATAAGTGCTCAATAACGCGTTTAAAAACCATAGAAAATGACTAGCATTATTACAACCAATGTTATTATAAGAATTTTCTTGTCTGTGGTAGTAAGTAAATCGGTTCGTTATTGAGTAGTATCTCTTAGTAGTCTGTGTTTATTGGTGATCACTAGGTGATCACATTAACGATATCTCTGACGTTATGAATTTAAATTTGGAACAGCTGTCAAAATTCAAGTTGGTCTCTATTCTAGTATCCACAGATATTAAAACAGTTATCGAACGGTGAGTCGAAACGTCAACTCAGTGTGATTTTTTAATTTAAACGCACGAAATTTGATATCGAGTGACATGACAATAGGTACTTCATTCGTTTGTCTATGTTTTAAAAACAACGTTCGTCTTGACGGATAGATCGAATTGCCGCCATTACTTGTTTGATGGTTTTTTGCAGTTATGAATGTGTGTAGATAAAGTAATGTATGCAACTGTATATAATTAGGCCTTAAAACACTCGTGTGATCCTATTATAAAACTCGCTGACGCTCGTTTCATAAAACCACACTCGTGTTTTAAGGCCTTTCATTATATAGCAGTTGCATAAAATACTATTTTAAGCGATTGTGTTATGATTTTGGAAAATCTAGTTACCGACTTTTACGCACTTAATTCACAATTATTTAAAATCAACAACTTGAACTTCCAAAAACAAAACACAGTGCTTAAGGAGTAGTGTTTTATTACCGGAAAACTATTTGAATTGATATAAAATCACACCATATTGTAGCCACAATAAATTAAAAACTAAAAAGTTCGAAATTCCCGCCTCATACGCAGCGTTCCACCTTAAACAGAAACCTCCATGTAAATAAATATAAACATCGTACGTTTGTATTATTACGTTCTCAAAGTGGCTGTGTTCCTACGAGTAGCTTTCCTTCCCCAGCTTTCATTACTCTCCTCCAACCACCCCAAGGGAAGCTCAACCTTATACTTTCCAGGCTTAGAGCTATATTGAAACGGGGGATGTTTCCGTGTAACCGCATACATTATTGGTTGGAGGCTACACGTAATGGCCGCCGAGTTTTTTTTAAATGTTTCCGGGGGTGGTGCATTAATTAGATAATTCGTGCGTACAGGCTGTGATGTAATGAACACATTTGACGCGGCAGCGACGCGACATGGATGCAACTTAAATCCGCCCGAATTAAATGATTACTTAGGTAACCTTAGTTTTGATGTTTGAGACGGCGTCTATCTCTCGTTAGCCGCTTAAAAAAATATCAATTCTTGATCGTTTTTTCTTTTTGCACCGGTTTGGGCCCGATTTATCTACTCTTGTAGAGCGTGAAGTCAACAAAATCAAACGATGAATTTAACAAATTTTCGTTGCATTTAGCCTCAAAAATCGAACTTGAGTTCGGTTTAAAACTACCACAATAAGATTGTCGCATGTCTATCTACAGACACGCTCCATACAAATATTTATGCAGGTATGTAGGTATGCACGTATGTGTTGAAACAGTTCCTTGTCTATGAATATACTAATTCATCTAATTATACTAAACGAAGCCAGGCCAAACAGTTTCCAACGTTCTACTTTAAATAAAAACTTGACGGTTTGCTAAAATTACAAAAAGTAGGTATTCAAAATATGTAAACTTGTTAAAAATTTGACCAAAAATTATTAAACCTAAGTACTCTAAGCTAAACCACAACAGCCTATTATTGCTAAGCATTCAGAACTATTTACCGTCACCGTTTCAACCTTGTCAGAAGCTACTTGAACTACAAAAACCTAAGCCAAGCGTGATATTAAATAACAAATCAAATATATGTAAAATATGAAATAGAAAAGTAAATAGACTCAGCATTGGGCCAATTTCGGGACGGATTGCCAATTCGCGGCCAATTCCATGCCGATTAGATTTACAGCTGAAGGCGCCATTTTGCGTAATGACGCGCAGAAATACGGTACAAAGTTAACGAACGCGTGGAGAGCTAAGGTGAAGTATGAAGCTTGATGGTAAAATTCGGTTAGGCAATGACTAGACAATGATCGATTTAGCTTCAAAGTTAACATAGACAGTATAGAAATAACTTTTTAAACAAATAACCCGTTTAACTGTTTACTAAATAAATAGTAAACAGTTAAACATTTCGCTATATCTGTCAGACCACAAACTAGGCTGAGCCTGTATCTTGAGCGTCCCCGGGTGCAGTTTACAGAAGTTTACTATATATCTAGGACACAACGAGGTAGCAAACATCATTTAACTGCAAAAACATACATGTGGAAGATAAGAAACGTCCAATGGGCACCTTACACGCTGACGACTATGTTTATTTATTTATTTATTTTATTTATTTTATGTTTCTTAACATTGCTATAATGATATCGTCTTGTGAACGGAATATGCGACCTACAGTAAAATTATTTCAAGTGACTGCAGTTTTAGTCGATAGAAATCGTTTTTGACTTACGTTATTTCTTTAAACCATCACATGATACTCGACATTCTATCTAAGTCAGCAGTGTACTCGTATATACTTTAAGCATGACATTTTCGATAAAACCCACGTTTTGCCGAGCACAGCTATAGAAAACTAACCCCAACGTAGCATGGGTTTGCCGTCTGTAGGGTTGCAATACGCTAATACCTGCAGAATTACTTGCGTTATGTTTTTTCACTGGAGAACGAACTGTTTTATGATAATCACACAAAATGATATAACCGAAACCGGGTTCTCTTGATCACTTATTTGGGGCACAAGACCATTGGGAAACTTTGCTCTCGAGGCTAACCAACTTTAAAAGTCTCGTCCTTTACAATTCATACTATAGAAACTTACAAGGAGATCTAAAAGTTTTTCGAAATGTTCATGGTGAATCTATAAGCAGTTGTGTTATCTAGGATAACCTACTTTTAGGTGTCTGCATCATTTGATTTGTAATCTTATTGTCTCCCGCGGTGCTTCGTCTCTGCAGATATTGATTTTCCGAAGCGCCGAAAGACTCGAACGGAGATGACACAAAAATAAGATTTTTTTCTTATTTTTCTCTGATTCTTGTCTGTGCGTCTATTGCCTATTACCTCAAGCGCTAAGCGTATCAGAATGTAAATTGCGTGGGCTCGAAGCCAACGCAATTAAAGGAGAGGAAGGAATTGCCAATTGCTGAAGCCAATTTGTGCGATATTTGATTTGCGACTGGGGGCCTCGGCTGGGGGCACGAAGAGACGCGGTTACATCTTTAGCTTATCGTCGGGTGATGTTTTTGTGAAATAAGTATTCTAATATTATGAAAAAATCAAATGAAAATGCTAATTTTATTTTGCTATATATATTCTGTGACATGTCTGAGTCTACCAGCGCTTCGAAAAGTGGGAGATTCTGCCATGAAGAAGTGCCGCAAGAAACTGAACGGCTTACGAGTTTAATCCTTTTTTTCTTCTCCTTTAAAACAAGATTACAGATCAATTAATTCTGTTATACTTATGATAAAAAATTAAATCTAACCAATTAATGCAGATATTAACTAACAGTGGACACTTAAATAGGCTCTATGATGATTGCTATTGTAAAAGGTTTAAAGATTTTAGACATATATAGACTATTTATGATTTAAAAAATTTGAATTGTATATTTATCAAATGGTAAGAATACAATTTCAATTAATATAGGTAATAGAAATTATTTTCGTTTTAAATTTTAATGAAAACATGTAAATTATTAAATTTAAATAATATTTATGAAAGACAGCACAAAGAAAAAACTTAGGTGTCTGGTAAGCCTTGAACTTGCAACCTCGATTAAAAAACTTCATTTAAATTAAAAAATTTGAATTTTTCACATTAACAACAAACAAACAACCGAACAAATAAATGGTTTTCAATTTGAATTTGAATTTAAAAACTTAACAACAAGTGGCGCCATCTCTTCGTCAGCTAGAAGTCACCTAAGTGACCTAGTTGATTGAGATAACTTGAAAAAGTTTCTCATAGATGACACCGAGGGTAGTTACACCTTAAAATAAATAATACAATTTCTAGCTAATTAAACTAATTACCTAGTGACGAGACAAAAAAAGTGCATAAAATTCCGAACATATTCTACATAGAGAGTATTCTACGAACACACATCCCTTTCACCCCATCAGTCGCGATCGCAGACTTCACATCATGCCGGTTTCTTAGCGATGCTTCCTCTACAGGTAATATCTAGAATCAGAGATCTAGAAAAAAGGGAATAATTACCTGAATAAAATTGTCGAACCGCTACGTTACATGAAACAAAAAATAATATGTTTAGTTGTGTCTGGAAGCAAATAAGCACAGTACTAACTTAATTGTAGAAAAAACAAGTTTAAAACCGGTCAAGTGCGAATCGGACTCGTACACGAAGGGTCTCGTACAATATATAATACGAAATACGCCGAAATTAATAGCTACTCTACTATAGATGGCGTTGTAATCATAAACACGTTGTATGGGGCATTGTGACACACGGACGGACGGACGGACAGCGGAGGCTTAGTAATAGGGTCCCGTTAGAACCCTTTCAGTACGGAACCCTAAAAATTGTTTATGAAAAAAGAACTCGGCTAGAGGCAAGTATATCCAATGGTATCACCGTGACCCTAAAATGACCGCCTAAGTTTAGTTTATCTGAATTTATCCCTAAGTGCGTAATATGTTTTTTTTTATATATACAACATAGGACGGCAAACAAGCAAGTGGGCCACCCGATGGTAAGTGAACACCACCGCCTATAGACACCTGCAACAACAAAGAGAGTGCAGATGCGTTGCCAACCCAGAGGGCTAAGATGGAATACCTCTTGTGCCAGTAATTACACCGGCTGTCTTGTTCTCCACGCCGGAACACAACAGTGCACGCACTGTTGCTTAGCGGCAGGATTAGCGAGCAAGATGGTGGTAGCGATCCGGATGGACCCTGCACGTCCTACCACCCGCAGAATTTATTATTTATTACGTTGTTTTCTTATCAGAAGCTCTATATGTATGAAGTCGTTTTATAACTTAAAATGTTATGCATATACGAAAGTTATTAGCGACTTTCTTGAGGTTACTTGTTCCTAAGGGAGATGGTTGTCACTTCTCATTAATTAGTCCGGCACGACCAGTGGCCCGTTCAGTCTAAACCGGCAACATTGGGCAATAATGCCTGGGATTATTGACCAGTGTTGCCGGTTTAGACTTGTAAAATTGTAACTTGTAGCTTCGTGAAACGGGCCACAGACGTTAGAATTTTTCAACATTTCAGCACTTGTCAACATTTCAGTCGGACCTTGGCAATCTTTTTGATATTTTGAAAAACTTGATCTAATTTCAATAAATTACTCAGACGAGTTTAATTTAATGTACAGCACGCTACCAAATTATGCATGAATTACATCTTCGATAGGCAGATTTCATATCATTTCAAGTATTTTAAGGGCACAGACAAAACGCAAAGACAATCAAAACTTCACACCGTCCAACACGTCCTAACGCTTCACACAGCCTTTCATGCCATTCAGGGTTGGCAAAAACAAGGATTATCTCATTCAGGGCTGGCACTCGCGTATCGCATTACGTTTGTGCGCGCAGGTGTGAGAAAAATAGAGCAACACGGAGACAAAAGCTGCGCGGGAGCATGATCGCGGGATAATCAACACTTCGAGATGTCGGGTTTTGGGATCGGGACGCTAATTGCTTGGGCTTGGTCATTTTTAAGTTAAGATTTTCAGATTATTTTTTATCGGATTAAGTGATTTTGACAGGATACCTGATCGTTCGATTGGACGAAACGAGATAACATATCGACGGTCCTGTGACTTAACCTCGTATATCGAATTGACGATAATAAGATAACTACTTTAGACCGTTATATATCGACGGTGGAAATCTCAAATGTCGTAAGGGACATGTCTTTTAATGTCCCTTACGACATTTGAGATTTCCACCGTCGATATGTATAAAGTGGTTTTTCATATACGAGGTTGAGTCAGAGAACCGTCGTTATACACACTGTGGCTTAACATGACCGGCCCAGGTTTAATTTATCCCTCCCGGCGTCTCTGTCAAACTAGTGTCATAAGAAAGGGACGCACATAGAGATAAACTCAGATAAACTAAAATCAGCCGGTGAAGTAAAGGCCGCTGACGATCGTTACAAACCTCACTACGACAGTACGACAGGTTGTTTTCAATTGAAGCAATTTCCACAAAAGCACCTATACGTAATCTGGTGGTAGGTAAATAGTTTCTATAATTATATTGTGAGTATGATTATGTATTAATATTATAAAGACAAGTTTCACAACGGAGTAAACACCCGAACATATTAATTAAGAGTATTATACACCCAATAGCGACTTCATTAGTAGACAATGGTCGATTAGTGCGCTTGTCCGTCTGTTTGCCTGCGCCCGCGCACGGCGACGTTTACGCAACCGACTTAATAATTATTATATTGTTTAATGCTAAAAGCTTGTTATTGTGATTAAGAGCCATTTGTCTCCGACCTGCGTAATTTACGTAGGACACGACTATGGCGTAATTTTAATAACACAGTATGTTACTTTAATGGCCTTCATCAATGGAAATGGGATGTATTATTCAGTTCAGAGTTAGTTGTTATTAATTTGGAGTTTTGGTACTTTTAACTAGCTTGCAACTGGCTTGGCAGAATGAGCAGGACAATTAAGACATTTCAGTATGCGCATGTGCATCGGTTACTGAAGTTTCGGTATAAATCACAGCAATATTATTTACATGTAAGTTACATTTCATACTTCTTTATAAAGATAAAGAAGAGAAAGATAATTATGTAAAACAAAGTCGCTATCCGAGTCTGTCTGTCCTGATATCTTCGACCGCTGACTGCTAAACCACGCAACGGATTTTGATACGGTTTTCAATGTTGTTGCATCCCGATTGTCCCCGTGAGAAGCCGGTGGGGACGCTAGTCATAGTATATTTTCATCTGCTTAACTACCTACCCAGGTAAACATCAAGACTTCCATATATAACACTCTAAACTCGTTCGTAAACATTTCTTCTGGGGGCAGTCGGGTAAAGCTCACCTCAAGAACTCAACAGAATTAAAAACTGACAACAAAACATTCAAAACACTTTTACGGTTGATAATAGGACCTAACCAATTAACCACATGCCCTCAGGCGTTTCAAGAACACGAACTTTTCACAATTTCCGTTAAAACACTCTCTCCTAATTTCCATGACGCAGAATCCAACTGCAGCCTAAGTTGACGGCGCATTACCAATTATTTAGCTAAAAAGCGAGGGAACCGAGACCCTCGGGGATGGGGTCGCGGCCGGGGGCAGCGGGGGCCTCGGAAAATCATTTTTGGGGCGCGGAGCCCCTCGGGGCTCGTTATGGGGGTGTTTTTGCTATTTTTTGAAAACGATATTGTTGTGTGCAGGGGCGACGGAAGGCATACTTATCGTGATATCCTATTTGATGATTGGATTATATCGTAATTGTTACGTAATGGCGGCGTGTAACTTGACGCTAAATGCACTGAGGATTGAATTTTTTATGTGCTCATACTTGCTCTCCGCCTACGGCTACACTGGCGGAAACTGGCTGGTTTTCCCGTGAAATGTATGAATTGTAAACTAGCATGTATCTAATCCGGTCAGAATCTCCTCTTTTGGTACAAATCTCATCGGAATTGCTGTAGCCATTCTCTAGTTATAACTTTATAAGTCAAAGTTAAAGGAACATAATAGTACATAGCTTTACTGCCAGGAACACTAATAACTAGGGCTAGGAAGAGTATGCATTCGAGAACCACGGTGTGCTACCTAAAGTGGTAGAATACCGTGACTCTAGAATCCACGGAGACGCTACTAGTAAAAAATATTTTTCAAAACTCCAAGTCAACGTATGCATTGTATCACTAACGTCATATTTACCTGACTTTGAAATAGATTTTTAATTAATAACGACTTTAGAACCATGGCGTGCCGCCAAAAATCCTAACCCTACCAATAACTGTATTTTTACCGCTTTTGATAAGATACAAGGTTGTTACAATTTTATGTACGGATTCAGACATCAGTTTCCGAAATTTCACAAAAAAAATTGTGTTTATACAAACATCCGTAAGTAGGATGCTAGCGCGACGCCATGTTGCTACGTGTCGTGGTCCAATCCAAAGTTCATGTGTCTACACGTAGCGTCAGTCATACAACCTTCGAAACTCTTCTATATCTTCTTCTTTACCTTCTCTATCTTTACAAAGCAGGTATAAAACAAAGTAGCTATCCGCCTGTCTATTCTCATATCTTCGGCTTACTCCTTCTAAATTTTTAAATATTTAAGATGAAAAATAACATTGTAATTTTGATAGATTTAAAAAATTACACCTCGTTGAGTTTCTTGCCGGTATCTTCTCATCGGAGGTTTTTCAGAGCCGGTGGTAAATTTTATGACATTCATAAGTGCTACCTGTAAGTCTAATCTGAATAAAGATATTTTGACTTTGAATTTGAGTTTGACTTTGAAACCACGCAACCATTTTGATACGATTTTTACTGTTGTTTAGATAGTTTTTACATAAAGTTTATATGTACATTACATCCTATTGTACCCGTACAAAGCCGGAGCGGGTTGCTAGTGTATAATTGGTATATAACGAAGTATACATGTAATTTTTCCAATGTTTTCGACGGCAATCGCCTGTGTAAACATTTGTACGGTGTTATTTCCCGTACGGTGATTAGACGTGTAACGGGAAGGCGCCACGTCCCGGGTGCGCCGGAGTGGAATAATTTAAAAAGCTGAACAAAGTAACGATTCATTAGGTGGTAGCCCGCGCAGTGCGGGGCATCTACTCAGGGGCACAGAGAAGATAAGGTGCACCGTCTGTGGTTCACTGAAAAAAAGCTTTATTGTTGAAACCAGTGAGGGTTGGTTTGATTTACAGGAAAACTACATTAAATACGCGATTTCGCTGGTGGTAGGACCTTGTGCAAGGTCCGTCCGGATCGCTACCACCATCTTGCTCGCTAATCCTGCCAATAAGCAGCAGTGTTTGCACTGTTGTGTTCCGGCGTGGAAAGCAAGACAGCCGGTGCAATTACTGGCACAAGAGGTATTTCATCTTAGCCCTCTGGGTTGGCAACGCATCTGCAATCTCTTTGGTGTTGTGGGTGTCTATAGGCGGTGGTGATCACTTACCATCAGGTGACCTACTTGCTGGTTTGCTTTTCTATTTTACGAAAAAAACTAACCAAAATTAACCCTTAAATTGGCGCTGTAAATACTGACTTTAAGATACATACCTACAAGATTTTTCGATGTTTTTACTAAGAAATAATTTATAGTAGGTATTATTTTTTATCTACACACATATCATAAGTGTCCAATAACGCGTTCAAAGACCATAGAAAATGACCAGCATTATTACAACCAATGTTATTATAAGATTTTTCTTGTCTGAGGTGACGTATCTCGTGACGTTATGAATTTAAATTTGGAACCGCTGTCAAAATTCAAGTTGGTCTCTATTCTAGTATCCACAGATATTAAAACAGTTATTGATACGAAACGTCAACTCAGTATGTTTTTTTAATTTAAACGCACGACATGACAATAGGGACTTCATTCGTTTGTCTATGGTTTAAAAAAACGTTCGTCTTGGCAGATAGATCGAATGGCCGCCATGACTGTTTGTTGGTTTTTGCTGTAGATAAAGTAATGTATGCAACTGTATATAATTAGGCCTTAAAACACTCGTGTGATCCTATTATGAAACTCGCTGACGCTCGTTTCATAAAACCACACTCGTGTTTTAAGGCCTCTCATTATATAGCAGTTGCATAAAATACTAATATGTAAAAAATATAAATCACAATGGCAACACTAACAATTAAGTGTCAGTGAGGATTGTATATCATTTCAGCTTCAAAAAGCGCTCTCCATACAAACGGAGCTAGGTAACGATTTCTCTTGAAAGCTAAACCTTAATCATCGTCATCATTTTTAGTTGTCCTAGAACTAAGGTTGTAGTTGTAGGTTTTGATTTTTTAATGTTCTTCATAGATATTAATAAAAAAAAACGTATCACTCACGTATTTTTAAGTCGATAAATGTCCGACAAATTTCGGACCAGTCCGATGTCCTTAATCATGAGCCTTTCGGGCATTTCTCGACTTAAAAATACGTGAGTGATCCGTTTTTTATTAGTATATCCGAGTCGCACTGTAGTTTTATGTTAAAGTTCATCATAGATTTAACACTATTTGCACTTTATGAGTGTCATACGAAACAAAGAAGTTTTAATATTTTCAAAACCATCAGGAAAATAAAAAAATCTAAACTTACAAACCTAGTTCTTATGTTATTTATGTATAAATAACAACAGCATATTAAAAAATCATGTCTAACAGCTAAATGTTTGTAGAGAGCGCTGGGTGCTGAACATGCATAAAAATCTAGACTAAATACCCTTATGTTTTTATTTTATTTGTACAGAGGACGGTGACCTCTCCAAAACCGTTCATCACAAGGAAATCTCCGAATCAATTTGCTATTAAGAACAAAGGAACTTAAAAATAAAAACCCTCTTAGACTAAAACCTAATATAACGAACGGTGAACGATCGTCGGCGGCGGTGCGTAAAAATATAATGGTTCGGAATATCGCTTCCTCCGACTCCTCGGAGGGGGGGGGGGGGCAGGGGGAGGGGCCACTTAATAATGTAGTGAATGGCCCCGATGGCTACAAAGTGCGGACCAATCGGGAGGTTACGGGCAGCGGTTGGTTGTAAAGCCTGAAAGGTTCGAATTGGATTACAAACGGAAGTGGTCCAGTTGTTGACTGACTTACGGTTGGACTTACGATGTAACTTATCTCAACTAGGAGCTATATGACTTGGCATTCGCAGGCCTTTTTTACCCAAGTGCCGTCAAAAAGGAAGGTTATTCATTCAAGAAAAGTACCAACGGCGAACTTTGTTACTGCGGAAACGTAACTTGAATAGTAGTCCTAAGTTAATTTGTAATGCAACTCAATTAATGCTTAAACCATATTCATCCTTACTTATCCTAAGTAGTAAATAACATTCTAACCTAAAATTTCAGTTTTTAACATCGAAACATTGTTTATTGTTGAAATCAATTAGTCTAAAATAAATTATAAATAACCTCTTCTTTTTTTTATGAAATAGGAAGGCAAACAAACAAGTGGGTCACCTGATGGTAAGTGATCACCACTGCCTATAGACACCCACAACACCAAGAAGATTGCAGATGCGTTGCCAACCCAGAGGGCTAAGATGGAGTACCTCTTCTACTGATAGCTTCGATTTTAATTTATTCAGGCGATGAAGGGTGTTTAGGTGACGAAAAGTGATATTTTAGGTTAGAATTTTGTTTTCATGACAAGTACCTATGGATGAATACACTTTTGAGTTGAGGCCACGCACACTGCAACATGTCACGTGTGTTCAGGCGAAATTTTCGTTCGAATTTTAAAATTACTGTTTTTTTTTTATGGACTGTGTTGTTGTGTGTGTTAACGTTCAGCTCAACTCTCGTTGCGTTACCGATATCTGTTAGTCTGTGTATGCTTATAGTAGGTATAGTAGGCTAGGCCCACGTATTTATTGGAAAACTAGTTACAGGATCGAAAAAAATCTTTTTTTCATTGGTTTCTATTTAGGCAAAAGTGAACAGTTTCATAAAAATTGGTTCAGTAGTTTCAAGATATGGACTGTACAAAATCACTAGGAAACACAAAGTCAGATTAACAGCGCAATCGATTTTTTTTTCAATTGTTTACTGATTTTGAAAATTATTTCTGTATCTGTTAATCTGCCAAATAATGCAACACCTTATCCTAAAGTGGGCTTACTTGGGCTTACCGCCGTTCAAAACAGGTTTCAATGTAGCTCTGATTTTTTCTCTTTCTCACTGGTACAACTGCCATAATACCTATACATTACTTTCTCACTTGCTCACGCACGCAAAACGTCTAGTATATTTTAATTTATGGATATGTCTATCTCATCTTATGCCTTTATAGGTCATTTTGCGGGTGGTAGGACCTTGCGCAAGGTCCGTCCGGATCGCTACCACCATCTTGCTCGCTAATCCTGCCGCTAAGCAGCAGTGCTTGCACTGTTGTGTTCCGGCGTGGAGAGCAAGACAGCCGGTGTAATTACTGGCACAAGAGGTATTCCATCGTAGCCCTCTGGGTTGGCAACGCATCTGTACTCTCTTTGTTGTTGCAGGTGTCTATAGGCGGTGGTGATCACTTACCATCAGGTGACCCACTTGCTTGTTTGCCTTCCTATGTTGTAAAAAAAAAATCAAGTCACCGCATTTTCAAATTCGCTTGACGTTTCAATCCCACAGTAACGAAATGCCAAAGTGCTAACTGTACCTACTTGAGAACGATCTATCTACCTCTACGGCCTCAGAAGATATGCTCAGCAACGTGGACCGGTCAAAACAGCGTCCTAAATTACTAATCGACTCATAAACGTCCGAGAATTCCATATTGTCGCCGTCCACTTCTTCCAATAACGCCCTAATCGGCTATCGACGGAACCCGGCAGGTAATGAGCCGGCACTTACACCCTCCATTATAATTGCTAATGCCTTTCATATTTGGGACGCGACTCCCCCCAGCCTTATTCCGCCCCCACAAGGTTCAGTTTCCCCGAAAGGGACAAATTGGTTCGAAGGTGCTTAATTCTCCGCTAGGGGGTGACGTCGTGAGCTAGATTGAGAATCTCCGAGGAGCGAAAGTTTTATTAGGTTAGCTGTGCCTCTGTACGATTCCTGAAAATTGCGCTATGAACAATTTAATTAATTATAATTTACGTCACTGTGAAGTCGCAAAACAAAAGCGCAGCGCCTAAATATCCCTATCACAAGCTATTTGGTAGCTACAAGGTGACCATTGTGCCTAAGCACGAATCTTCTCGAGACGCGTTGACCGGCTACGTGACTCAGTGCATCTCTCTCATACTGGGCTAGATCGAACGAGACGCGCTGAGTTACGTAGCAAGTTAACGCGTGTCGAGAAGATTCGTACTAGGTGCACTGTTGCTGCTTGCAATACGAATGAGCCTGCTCGACCGGGATAGTACCTAAAACACTTTCACAGAACTTGCTACTTCGACTCTCCTTAGAGTTTGTATGTATGTAAAGTCTTTATTGTACTAATACACAGTAAAATACACGTAATGGAACAAAGGCAAACTTATCCCTTAAAGAGATCTCTTTCAGCTCTCTTCAGCCTTTGAGCAAAAGAGAAAGGATTTGGTCAATTGCGACCTTAAGAGAGCCTCTAATCCTAATGGATCAGAGCCGGCCTTCAGGTCACCCCTCTATCACCGCTACAACGTGTGAAACGCAATAGCAAGTTACTGCTACACACTTCTGTGACAGTGTGCAACTACCCCGATTAGCCAGAACATTTGCACTGCAACTAGCTACTGGTTGCAGTGTGACTCTACCGCTGTACTGAGACACGTCTCAAGCTAGCGCGCGGGGCCTGCGGGGGGTGCGGTAGCTGAGTCCAGTGCGGGGTGGTGAGTGGACACTCTATATCGCAACACTATTTAGGCCCTGTTTTACCACTCCCTGATAAATTCTCAATATTATATTTGACAGTATCTGTGATATATCTTTGTTTCATGTCCATAGAATAAATAAAGACGACATCACAGATAATTGTTGGAAATACTTAATAGGAAATGATGAAACGGGGCCTTAATTTGTCCCTATTATTATTTGTTATTTTTATTTGTATTAGTTATTAGCATTTGTACTAATTAATTCTAGATATGGTTTGCTGGTCTTCATCTGATTTAGTCATCTGCGACACAAATGAAATATTCTGTGGTTGCGGTAATGGCTTCTTGCCGTTTAAGCAATTAGCAATTAACACCATATCTCGTGGTGCCCCAAGGGCCAAGGGACACGTGTTCCGCTCCCACGCTGTCGCCGACGTTTGGTTGACCCGCCACTTAGCTGGCACTCATTAAGTGAGAAAAACTATTATGGTGTTATCTTTCTACTTTTCTATATTTTTGTACATTGTAAAAGTTCATTTTAACTCTCAACAACTACCTAATACAGAATAAAAATAGGTCGACAAATAAGATAGTGAGTTACCTGAAAGTAAGTAATCATATACTGCAGATACGTTGCCAACCCCGAGAGGGTTGAGTTGGAATTAGTGATGTAACGAATGTCATTTTTTGAACATTCGCGGATGCGAATGCGAATGCAAATATCTGCTACCGACATTCGCGAATGCGAATGCGAATATACAGTTTTTGTTCAAATTTGGCGCCAATTGTCTATGGCTTGGAGGCAGTCTCGTTCGAAGGAGATGCGTTCCATTTGTATTTATAAGTTCCAATGAAAATGTAATTGTTAAGTTTCATTGCAAAAAAAAATCAAGTAAGTAAATAAATAATACCAAATGATAGAGTGAAAACTGATATTGTGATTACGAGGTTAGTTACTTTTTCTTGCATTAAAAAACATAAGAAATGAATGGATTTTGATTTTATTTATCTACTATTGTCTTCAAATTGGTTTTTTTCTGCTATTCAGATTCGCAAAACATTCGCATAAATTTTGGCGAATGCGAATAATGCAATGAATATGCGAATATTCGCGAATGCGAATGCGAATATTCGTTACATCACTAGTTGGAATACCTCTTGTGCCAGTAATTACACCGGCTGTCTTGCTCTCCACGCCGGAACACAACAGTGTAAGCAACTGCTTAGCGACTGGATGGATTGCGAGCAAGATGATGGCAGCGATCCGGATAGACTTTGCATAGGGTCCTACCACCCATAAAATGAAATAAAACCCAGACACGTTATGAAAGTTATGTAATAACGAAAACCGATTAACCAATTTGGACACCGAAGAAGAAGAAGAGAGAGTGTGAGAAAGTGTATAAGAAAGAACCATATCACTTAATTCCGAATCCGAGAAAAACACGTTTTAGTCAATTTAAGTATTATAAGAAGCTACGATACCACAGACAAAGACACGGACAGACGCAGACTCCAATTTAATAACATTTTTTCTATTTCGTCAGGGTTAAAAATGAAGGTGTCGTTAAAAGAATATAATATTCTCTCAACACTCTCTTCTTTAGAAGGAGAACGACTGCAGTGTCTTGGATTTTTTCATTTCTTAATTTATTAAAAAACATCTTGTAGGCGCTCACCTACCTATCAAAATAATAAAAGTAGCTGTAGCAACATGTAAAGTGGCTCCGCGTCTCCAAATGTTTATTCAAAAAAGTCGCTTCAAATGTAACTTTAAGCTTTCGAGTCAACAAAATCCGATCCACTAAATCAGTGTCGCGACCGCAAACCTTAATACACTGCTTGTTATTACAAGCTGTCGCCACTTAGCGGAGTGACGCCTCTGTGACACCCGATACTCTGTGCCACCAACTTAACAAAGCTGCAGCGCTAACCTAATTTCAACGTTACTAGAAGTTGATAAGAAATATGGGAGTGAAGGAAATAGTTGTTTTTTTGTCACGCCTCGTTCACAGTTGCTACTTGTCTTGTCAGAAAAAATCGTTTCCTCACGAATGTTGTGGTAATCGAGACGGTTGTGGTTCCGACCACTTAATGTTGTGTTAACTAGGCTGGCGGTTGATTGCACGCATGTTTGGCGGCGAATGCGGAGACGGAAGAATAATTATTGGACAAGTGCGAGTCTAGCTCGCGCACCGAAAGTTCCGCAGAAAGGCTGTCCGACTTCCATACTGGTGCGGCCCTTGAATCAAATAGTCAACATTTTCTGTTTGGTTTTTAAGTTATTTGTTAAATTTTACGATATTTTCAACATTTCTGTTTTTTTTTTCACTGAGTGTCCATACGCAGTCAAAACGATCTGCCAAATTTGGGATGATGGTATGCTTATCCCGAATTAAGAAACGGGAAAAAAGCGCTAGGAGAATGCTGACTTGTGTGCCCTGACAGGGTGTCATGGATGGACCTCTGATATTGACTGTAACACCTTATATGCATGTACATGACAATACAATTGAATAAACGAAACGAAATTAAATAATCTGATTTATATGAGGCCTCGTAAAAAGAAACAGATCCAATTTTCATACACAAAATACTTAGGTGATCGTGAACCTTTAATTTTTTAAATGTGTTGTAAGATAGGGCAATCTACTTACAGATTTTTGGATGGGAATAAGTCATTTTAATGGCCTACTACTTTCGTGAATATCAAAAATTTACAGTTAGTGAGTACTTCTTATCGAAAAATTACGAATTCGTCAATGCTCTACATTCGGTAACACCCACGGCGACAGTACGCAGGGCACTATCGTATCGATGTGTGCGTTGCATCGGTCAATGACTACAGACTCTTCAAAACATACTGGACTACTCTTGAAGGCATGTACTCCCAAAAACGCATATATCTGTCACAATTTGCAGTCATTCGGACGCCCATGTGCGTTCGCAGCATTTGAAAAGTCTCGAGCAAAAGGGCTGCAGTGAAAGCGTTAGACCACAACTGTGACGACAAATCGAAATACCTGCTCGTACGTAATTGGTGTGCACCTCCAAACAATGCCAAAAGCATGGCTGACTGTGAACAATGACCCACCACGCAGCCAATAAGACAACGTGGCGCAACCATTGTGGTCCTTCTGACTTCGGTGAGTACATAACACAAACATGAACCCTAATTTTCAAATTAAAAATGGCGGCATCTAAACAATGGCGCGTAAACGGCCATCGCACGTCATTGTTTTAGAAACAATGCGAGCAAACTCAAATCCACTCGCGGCGCCCCGCGGCGTTCCAAATATGAAATTCCCGCACAGAAATGGCGGAGGTAATTTTTACAAATGGCTGCCGGGTGGGGCTCAGGTGCTCACATGCGGCTTCTATGCACCGGAGCGATACACCGGAATCACAAGGAAAAAGATTTGAGAATCCTAGACATAATAAGTAATTTAAGCACCGTCGAGTTATATCTTTATCTCGACCTCTCTAATTTGCATTTAACAGGATATTTTCTAAACCTCACGTCCTAAGCAAATTCCTTTTACACCCTGCTTTAAAACGTCCCAAGTCGACCAAGCTTTTACAACAAAATCAACTCTAACCGTGTCAAGGAGAGTTCAATTCCCGATGCGCGATCGAATGTGTTGTGATCTAAGATATTAGTTAGCTGGAGCGACTGCGCGGTGACGCTTGGCGTTTGGCGGATTCATTACTGAGACAAAGGGAGGGGGTGCCGGGAGGGGGGGGGGGGAGGGCCCTCGAGCCACTTTCCCAAATCACTGACGAATGTATTGTTCACTATTAGTCAGGCCAGGCTGCCGTAGACACCACTATAACTAGGAGCCGTACACTTGGTCAAAGAGATTGAATTTCCTAATCAAGTTATGGCGAATTCTTATTTTCAATTCAACCAACGGATCGTTTTACCCACCAGCCATTAAATAAATAAATAAATATCTTGGGACAACTAACACCAATTGACCTAGTCCCAAAGTAAGCAACTGAAGGTGCTTGTGTTATGGGTACTAGACAACGGATATACATACTTATATAGATAAATATATACTTAAATACATATAACATCCACGACTCGGGCACAAACATTCGTATTCATCATACAAACATTTGCCCCTCCCGGGCTGGCAAAAAAAGGTACTGATAGAGTTGAAAGCATTCGCGATTTTTTAAACGCCTGCACGCTTTTTACCCGACTACGGCAAAGCCAAAAGGAAGGGTTATGTTTTGTCCTATTTGTTTCGCAAGCTTTTTAACATTCGTTAGGATGTCCTTTATATAAAACACATGTGTGTCAATTACATTTCAATGCTCATTGCAATTGAATGCTATCAGCACCCCAACTGCTGATAAGTAAATTGGTAGGTAGGTAAAATTCTACTCGACTAAGATTTTTTCTGAACCGGTGGTAAATTTTCTGACATATCACATCACACGAATAATATTTGTAAACTTGACTTCACCACACAATCATTTTCACATCAAAGTACATTATTGAAACTAACAAAGTTTCTCGGTAGACTATACCTTAGCTAAGTACTAAGCTATTAAAGTTTGATGTAACATAATTTGACATCTGCAAAACCTGTCACATCAAATAAACTACTTTAACATCATAAACAGTACCCATACAAATGGTAAAAATTCTTGTTTTTAGGCTTATTTCATTCTCGTAGCAAGCTACGAAAGCAACAAATGCTCGGCGCTATAATACGAGAATGCGTCAAACCTTTCCGCTTATCAATTAAAATTTAATTAATCAATCGACCAATTTAATTTCAGTATATTAATTATTGTCTACTTACAGAGACAGTACACTACACTACCACAGACTGATGACTATTGCTTTGTTACGCTATGGTATTCGAGTATTACCATCATTAGAAGCGTTTATAAAAAAATATTGTCCAAATCGGTTCAAAGTTTGCTAAAAGTTATCTACAAATCTGAGCTCAAAATGTTTTGATATATGTTGCTTTAATAGTATTGGATCCTAAAGAAAAATCCTCCGATTACGGGGATTAGCGTCAACAATACGAACATTTCTTCTTTTGAAAATTACCTCATCGCTTGACTCTGTGATAAGACAAAACATGTCAATAAAACTTTTCATAAAGAAGATTAAATCGCTGACATTTTGTTTACAGAAAGATGATGGTTTCACCTATTTAAAAACATGCGTAAAGGTCAAAACTAAACCAAAACACGCTAATTAATTTTGCTTAAAGCTCAAATAAAATGTGTCGTTTTAAAGGAATGCACCAACCTGTGAGGTGCGGCTGCGAGGGGCTGTACGGGGACTTGATTTGCGGGAACCCTGCAAGCAAAAAACAATTAGATAAGTATAGTTCTCGTTCCAAATACGTATAGATAACTGTAGTTTCAACCGTAGAACAAAGGTAATAAAGGTGTCGACGAGCGCTCGAGAGATAATGAAATAATTAAGAGAGCGTAATCAACATTCCAGGGACGCTGCAGCCGACTCAAACGATTGCAAATCTCAATAAATTCGCTTAATTTTACAGCTTATTTAATGAAGTTCACGCTTTTCAAGGGTTGCGTTCTGTAATAAAATTAAGTAATTTGAACGGACAGTTAATTAATTCATTCCAATGTTGGGAATTTTGCAGGTATCGTGGCCATGGAAAGACAAGACTCTTGGATATTTCAGTTCAAACAGTTGATACCACGGATATTTGTTAAGGTATTACGGCAAAGTCAATTGTTTTGCATGACACATTGCATTATGCAACATATACCAAAAACGAGAATATTTTAGGTTGGGCAGACCACAATTTTTAACCGCCTAAACCACAATCAGACCGGTTTTGCCGCTAGAAACAAAACTATGTTTTTACGTTCACAGCAGATTTCACTCTTCAACTTTAATCACGAACCTAAAACTAAACTTCATTCTATTGTCAGAACTCTGATTCTATTGTCATACAGTTTTTTGTCAGAAAAAACTACGAAGGCGAATTTTTATTATCCTCAAGAGACCTTTACTAGCTAACCGTGAAGCAAAAGAGAGAGAACCGTCAAAACGTTAGATAAACATTGAGTTGAGTGTGTACGAGTAAAATAAAACAATATTCATAGCAAGTAAAGTTAATAATCAAAGCAAAAATTTAAGCAAAAATAGTGAAGTCGAAATTCTAAAATATTTCAAATTTCATTCGGTCCTCATCTGTCATCTCATAATTGATGTTAATAAAGCCATTGAAAAGCCAAAACGCTCCAAACGCTTTAACTATTCAGGCGACTCGGCTCGAGCGAAGCTTAGACAATGCCGGCGCGATCGATCGAAACCCGAACACGTCCATTCAGCGAGTTTTTTCTCGCAGTTAAGCCGATTGTCCTACAATTTTAACGATATTAAGAAGTCACAAAGGAGTCTGTTAAAGACTTCCTCAATTACGTGTGAAAGATAAATAAATAAGTGAACTAGTGCGTGTGATGGGGCATTGTGGCATTGTGGTGCAGCGGGAGGCGCTGCGGCGCGACGCGATGCTATTATCGACTTTACGCCTTCCCTGTGTAAACACGGTTGGAATAACAGTGGATATACTTGAGCGAGACTGTGCACCTAGCACGAACCTCCTCGACACGCGTTACCTCGCTACGTAACTCAGTGCTTCTCGTTCCAACTAGCCCCGTAGGAGAGAAACGCACTGAGTTACGTAACGAGTTATCCCGCGTCGAGAAGCTTCATGCTAGGTGCACTGGTGGCACTGTTAGTAGAGCTACGTCGGATCATCTGACGTTGGAACATGTAGCTAATGTGGCTTATCTACTTAATATTAGTGTTTTACAAGTTCTATAACTTGCTATAAATATGGCTTCTGTAAGTAGGACGCATTGTAACTTTAAATTAGCTACTTAGCAAACAATATAAAAAACTGCCAGGTTAGGTAAAGCTACAAATACTTTATGGCCAATGCAGCTATGTACTTTCAGATACCACATATTCAGATCCAACTGGAAAATAAGTAGGTTCGTACTAGTTCACAAATATCGACACGCGTTACCTCGCTACGTAACTCAGTGCGTCTCGTTATAAATAGCCCCGTAAGAGAGAGACGCACTGAGTTACGTAGGTAGTTAAAGGTTTGTTCTATAAGTGCACAGAGCGGCTGAAAGTTCTAAGCCATAGTGGAAATAAAAAAACGATAAACCATTACTTATTTTTTTTAATTTTTAAATCCCCTTCAAATTAAATTCTTTTGAGTACATTTAATTTTGTCCTGATCACATGAGTTTAAAAGAGGTGAGTAAACGGAACGCAAGGTTTCTTAAATACCTTGGGCTCAACAGTTTTCAGTTGGCGTACAAGTTTAAAACATCAAGCTCACAATGTTTTGGACACATACTTAGGTACCTATAGTTGAATAATACTACTGGTTTACTGTGCAGCAAACAACAGATTACAAATCCATTTTTTATCACGGCTCCATTCAATCGACCAGCAACCTCGATTTGCGCCTACACGTATCATGTGACAGCGTTAAAATTTAAGAAAAAACCACAATAGAGTGTCAGGTTGCCTTAAACAATGGCGATTAGCGCTCAGCCACTTATGCGTGAAGCAGAGCTCAGTGCGTCACTTAAGAGATCAATGCGTCACTTTCAAAGATCAATGCGTCACTAGCGTCATTGGGCCACTCGACGAATCAAGCGTCGTCGCCCGGTGGCCGGTGTTCTGTTACATTGAGGCATTTTTTGTTACATTTTAAAGTTAACTTGCGTAAGGATTAACCTAATTTTGGAAGCTCGTCATGGGTGTTTCGTTTTTTGATGGAGATACTTTGTGTATTATAATTTAAGTTGTGCTTGTATTTATAATGTTCAGATATAAAGTGTCTTACAACTGGATCAAAGCTTTTGGATTTGTTTTATGTAATTAGTCCATTAAGTTAAGGAATGTTTGATTCAATTTGTGGCTGGTTATCACATAGTACATCTTTAAATGACTCCGACAGTGTAACCTAATTATTTAGGGAATTTTATAATGCTCAAGGTTATTTTGAAACATAAGTAGGTGGACAATTTAATGAAGGAATTAATTAAAATAGTATTTCAGATGTTTCTGGCACTGTTCTGTTCCTGTGAGGCGAAGTACTTGCGTTCAAAGAACCTAAAATTAACTTTAATCATACGCCTGCCAGGCTACAGCATACTGCACTTTTGTCGCGACATAAAGCATTCATCCCTGTCTAACCTGTTAGTGTATGAGAAAGAAATAGATGCTTTATATTGGTGATAAAGGCTGGCGTGGTACTAGTGCTGTTAACAAATTGGAACAAAGTAACCTGCTACTTCTCGAAACCAAATGGTTTCGCGGAGTAGCGAGATAATTCGTTGGTTTAGTGGAGTAGCAAGATAGTTTGTTGGTTTCGCGGAGTAGTGAGGTGTTTGTTGGTTTCGCGGAGAAGCAAAGTAAATTGTCGGTTTCGAGGAGTAGCAAGGTAATTTGTTGGTTTTGTGGAGTGGCATGGTTAATTTATTGGTTTCGCAGAATACCAAAGCAATTTATTCCAATTTGTTGATATGATTTTAGGGTCAGTATAAATAAATAATATTAAATGTTTCGGGACAATTTACGCTAATTAACCTAATCCCAAACTATACTTAGTTTATTTCTTTAGGTACTTAAAATAAGGTAAACAAAATATTCACGAGACTCGATAAATCAACCAATCAAGTCAATCTTTTGGATCTGTGGAGACCAGCAAAGCTTGTTCTAGATACCAGATATATATAAAAAGAATACATACGTAAATCTACTTATCAGGTACAAACATTCATATCTTAAAATAAACATTCGTCCCTCTCGGGAATCGAACCCGGAACCTCTGAAGAGAACCTCAAACTGTAAGGTCTAACTACCCAAGTAGGCTGACGTAACAGGTAGTTAAACAGTAATGAACGCGATCCCATTTGTCCTGTCAAATTAAAACAGCTGTTCCGACCAGTGCTCCGAATCTCGGCCCGCATGCCACAGATAATTTTCTAATCGTTAAAGTGTTTACATGTTAAGAAAACATACACGGTTTAACGATCCAATCGTATCGAGTTCCTTATTTAAAGTGACGGCTTAATTGTGCCGCAGGCTGCCAACATAGCCCGGCGTCATGCTGAATAATGACATTGTACCAACATTCAAGCGTCCGACTATTGATTAACTGAATAACTTCAATGACTCACGTATTAAACAATACAGGATTTCTAATTTCTAATACATTCAATCGTGCTGATTTGTGTATAAGATTGGCATGCAACGCCGTTTCGTTGGACGTGTAAACCGCCTAAGTTTACGTACATCTTTTAAAAAGGATTGATTAATATGAGGTCTTTGTAAACGAGATCTACGAAAATTTACCCATTAACAAGTGCTTTTTTTTATATAAAATAGGAAGGCAAATAAGCAAGTGGGTTACGTGATGGGAAGTGATCACCTCCGTCTATAAACATCTGCAATACCAAGGAGATTGCAGATGCGTTGCCGACCCAGAGGGCTTAGATAGAGTACCTCTTGTGCCAGTAATTGTATAGTTACCATATTACAGCTAAAAGTGCCAAGTATACTATAAGACCCTAAATTTTAGTTACGTTTCGCGCCGGCGATGTCCACATTTTTCCGAAAAATCCCAGAACACGCAAGTTAACTTTTTAAATTATTCCACGTTCATTTTATAACCTTTGTGAGTTAATTAGTGCAGAGTGGCTGTTTCAGCTCAGCGAGTGATCACGCCTCGGCGCTCGGCGTTCGGCCTCGGCGCTCGGCTATCAGCGTCAGTCACTAGCGGCGGCCATCTTGCGCTAAACGTCATTTGGATTCGACGACACGCTCGGCCTCTCGACGCGTGTGAGGCGGCTTTACCGTGTTTATCATAGACAATATGGAAAAGTGGGAAATGGGAGCGTACAGTGAACTGAATTGATTGCTGAGCCACTGTGGAACCTTTTCTCAATAAACACCATTATAACTTTATGCAATCAATGGCAAAGTCACAGCGATGACCTTTGGCATCAGGATTCTACGTGGCACAGAATTCAAATTAGTGGACTGTGAGTTACCGAAAAAATTGAGTTTTAAGTATACTTTTTGTTTAGAAATTGAGACGCTTTAAGCACTGCTTACATTAAAATAAATAAGAACCTCACCTGTGGCTTAATTGGTAAAAGCGTTGCACAAAATGGATGATAATATTGATAATATTTTCTGAATAAATTAATTGAATTATTATTGTTTGTTGCACGAAATACTCAGGTTGCAAATTCAAGTGCTGCCAAATGACCAAGTTTTTTTTTGTGTTGTCACTTTTTAAAATTAATAATTCGAATGTTCTACAGTAAAATAAAAAAGTCGAAAGAAATTACGGTTACAAAAATAAAATGCAATGCCATTAAATTTTAGATAGCAACTTCAACTCAAGCTACCCCCAACATCTCGCTAAGCCGGCGCGCGCGCATTCCCGCGGATTACCGCCCAACTACCCTCGATATTAATTTATTGACTCCGTTATTAACATTCCACCCGCTAATGCTGGGGTGGATGCGAAAATCACTTGGGGTTAATTTAATGTCGAGTGCTTCTCCTCGTGACCCGTGAGCCGGATAAGGAAAAATATCACGGAGGAGAAGGCGTTACTTAATACTTTTTTAGAAATGAGATATGTTCGGTTTCACGATATTTTGGCTTTTTACAAGTTCAAAAATAACTTTGTTTTTTATAGTGCCTTTGAGAAATACAAACTTATCTTTGCTGCTGGGAAAATAAATAAATATAAATCTGAATTTAACAAAATAATGAAGATATTAAATTTATTGCGCCAAGGTGACTGAATATAATTAAATGTTATTGCACAGTCATTTCATCAAACTGCTTGGCTATGCAATGCACTAATATAAATTCAAAAATAAAAGAAAACTGGGCAACAAGGGTTTATAAATATTCAACGCTAAATCAATTTAAAATTATTCCGTAGTTTTTTTATTAAAATTAATTTAAATTTTACTGTGCGGGCTACGGAACCCCATACTAACCATGGCTCGACATGCTCTTGCTAGATTTCACCTTCTTCAACGAAATTAACAAAAAAAAATATTTTTAGACGTGGCCTCGCTCGCGACACTAGCGCCATCTGTCGGCCGCCGAGTACAACAACTATTCCTAACCCTCCCCTCGCTAATCCGCGCACAAAGCGCCTCATGCCGTAAGCCCGTGGTAATGCTTCCTTTATTGCCTCCGACACCAATGGCAATAACTTTTTGTAATTGATAGGGTCTTTGAAGTGATGATTATAATTGTTCAGAATTAAAAAAATGCTCCAATAATCTGATGTGATGTGGAAGGCAGGCAATTTTTAGTATGAAAAAAAAAATAGGTAATCTATTTCCATAAATACATGAATAAATTGGAATTTACAGTAATTTATAGAACTATTTCACTTTTTGTTATGTTTAAATCGCACGCCATCTCGCAATTCAAGGCTCTATTTATTGTGGAGGTCATAAATATCTACATACAGCTATACGGCCAAATATACGTAAACACTATATTTTATAAAATATTTATTGCCTTGACTGTAGTTACCTATGTTTGGGAATAAAGTTCTTATTCTTATTCTTAAAAATAATATTCATATCATTAACAATTCTGTTTAATTTGTCAAAGCTATTATTTAATAATACGTGATAATTTTTAATAATTTTATGCCAAAGTTTTTCCTACATTATGGCTGGATATTACCCAGCCATTTTTATTTGTACCTGCAGGTATTCCCAAGTCATCGACATTAATACAACGCACCGACACCTCAACACCAATTACCAGTAGCCTACATAAACAAGGATTCCGGGAAACGACTCAAAAAACCTGTCAAAATTGATAACATAATTTCTTTGGTTAAATAAACCACTTGTAACACGTCATTATGTCCTCGAATTGTAAACGTGACGCTTGACTAGCCATGGGTTTTTGTTTAGGAAAAAAAAAGCAACGTTCTATTTTGGTCTACCTTTTTTTTTCAAAGATTGTTCGGTTTTATTTAGGTATGTAATTGTGCGTAATTTCTACAATAAGGTCTTTATAAACGTTCAATGGTTATATAATTTCATGCTGCCATGTTACAATGGGATATTTTTTACTACTAATACCGTAATCGGTAGGAATAGGAAGATTAAAAACAAAATGGTATCAATAAAATGTGTTAGCGTTTTCTTTAAAATACTTACAAATTCCCAATTAATTAAATCGGTATCTAATTAGAGCTTTTAGTAGCGTTGACAGTGCTAAAAATACTTTTTGTATTTTCCCTAGGTAAATCGGGTATATTTCTGATTTAGAAATTTTTGTTTTTTTTTTTGTTAAAAACTGAAATTGTAAACTATTATCAAATAAAACTTAAAAATAACCCACAGATATAAAAAAAAACCTTTTTTAAACACTAGCTTTCTAGTCGCAATTTAAATACACCGCCATTTGTCACCTACTTAATTATTTTGTTTTTCAAATCAAACTAAACTCACAAAAAGACAAATCATTATTTATACCAAATTAGCATTCATAATCATTTATAAATGCGACGGTTTATATGTATTTCTGTCCCGACTACCGGGGCAAGGCTGTCTGTCTAATGTCCTTATCATTTGAATAGAAATGGTTAAGAAAGAGTCTACTTGATTATGAATGATTTACTTATTCTTGTAGTTATTCAAAGGACACAATGCTTTTAAAGCGACACTCTTCTATTGTCGCCTCTCGGAAATGTCACTGCTCTGTCACAATACTCTGTCACGATCCAAAGCCTTTAATAATAGCCGAGGTGGGTCTTTGTCACAACATTGTGAATGCGTTTTTGCGTCACAATAGCAGTGAAAGGGTTAAATATAATATTTGACTAAATAGTAGCGTTTGGCGACGGTTGCGATCCACGCCTCCGAGGCGTTGGGTGGGTTACTGTTTTTTATTGTCGAAGACTTAAATTATGAATGAAGTGAACTGACGAATACCAAATAATCAAATTTATTCAAATTATTAAAAAAAAAACGTATGAATTTAGGTAAGTATTATGTCGGTGTAGGTACGTGTTTAAGAAATTATTAACACATTTTTTTGTTTTAAAACAATAATAATAACAGTTAAGTAAAGTACATTTCAATAAACAATTAAAAATCAAAAATATCACAATTATTATTTAGGAAAAAAAAAACAAAGAAACAAAGTTATTACAGAAAAGAAAATAGAAAAGTTAAATTTAAATTAAAATAAAGTCATTTTCAAACAATACTTAATATAATAATTAAGTCACTAAATAATAGGAAAACAAAAATAATATGAAAAAAAAGCAAAAAGAAGTATGCGACCTTGCCAGGATTCGAACCTGGAATCTTCTGATCCGTAGTCAGACGCGTTATCCGTTGCGCCACAAGGCCGGTTGAAAGAGACTGCGAATTTAACGTATAAGAACCAGGTAACGTAGTGTCACGATATTTTTAGCTTGAACAGTTCTGTTGGCACTCAATGCTAAAGAGATTAAATTATCTCCTGCTTCGATTAATAATGCTAATAACGTTTGACATTGAATATTTAATGCTTATCACATATGTATATTGATTTCCAGTGAACGATTATTTTAGTTACACACCTAAATAAGTATATTATCTGATTTAATGCAACCATGTACATTATAAGTTTTTATGAATAGGTACCTACGTAATTTGCTATTTTTTTTAAATAATTACTGTGCCTATAAGAAAAAGCTTTTTTAAATCATCAATGGGGTTTCGAAGTAATTAAAACTCTATAGCAATTGTAGGTGTCGGTATTAAGTTAATTGAAAAATTGAACAATTGTTTGGGCTTAATGATTCGCAGAAATCGCCTTTATTGCACAGGCATAGAAACTCTTGTTTTTGTCTTACAAGCATTGTCAGCGGACGCTATTACAATTTCAACCTTGAAACTAGAGCGTTACGGTAGTATTTATTTCTGAAGTTGTGTTCAAAAAATATCTCACGTAATAGATTTTAAACTTTATCATTATAGGAGTAAAGTGGATGTTGAATTGAAGTGGTTCGTGCTAGGGCCTCGGGCGAGGTGTGAAGCATAGTGTTGGGACTGATCGTTTTTTCGCGTTTTCGTTAATTAGCAATTCATTATTTTATTTTATTTTTTATTTTTATGTATAATTTTAACGATTTTATTATCTTAATTTAGCTTTGGACAATTATAATTTACACAAATTGACGTAGTTAGATGTTGGGTGCTTGGTATTCAATGACTCTGAGCATCTGTAGGCCTGTAGGTACAATTCTAATATTGCACTGTTCTAATTGTAGTGTTTTCACTAACTTAGCTCTTAGCCTCCTAGGTAAACTGTTACGAACCAATATATATGGACCTATTTTTGAAATTAGTCTGATAAAAAAAACATATAAGTATCATGGTCTCACTTAAAACATAATTTGAGGTAACCAATTATTACTGCAGAATAATTTAGGCTATAAGTGTAATAAATTATGGATAATAGCAAGTAAATGCTGTTTTCATTACTTTACATTGAGAATTTCTATTTATTTATACACGGTGGGTTTGTATTAGTAGGTATAAAGTGTTTTTTTTTCTTATTAGCAGGTTAGTTAACTTTTATTTACCAAATAAAAATTAACTAACCTGCTTCTCGATTATGAAATTATAAAAATGAATGTGTGTTTCTACCCATGCACGTTTTGAAAATAGGGTTTTTATATGCAAACAATTAATAAAACCCTAATTAAAAACATGCTTTGGCAAATGCATATTTTTAAAGTTTCGTTCTACTGGGATAAGTTGAGTGGACCCTATTTTATTTTGCGTAGCACACATGTGTGGTGTCGTAATTACCTAATCCTAAATTATTTAAATAATGAAAAAGTAAAAAAAAAAAATAAGTTATCTTATGCCCACCCTACATTTCTTGAGGTGCATACGTCAGTTAAGTCAAAAAACATAGTGTACTCGGTCGGGTGACAATAATTTAGGTTAAAACTTAAAATCTTAATTTAAAAGCGGAACTACAAAAATCATGTTTGTTTCATATAACTCCAATTTAAATGTAATTGCCATCGAATGCTGAGTAAGAAAAATGTGTCATAGATGCCAATTTCATGTTTCACTGTATAATTTAGTGTTTCACAGTCGATTTAACAGAAAGATAGATAAAAGAAATGTTCTTTTTTATACTTAACACTGATCGTTTCGCGATCACCCTGGAACTGCTTCGCGGTCAACCAGATGGTCGTGACCCACACTGTAAAAACACTGGTGTTGGCTAAACGACTAATAAAGTCTTTCTTTCGGCAACGATTTATTTATTTACAGCCGAGTAAGTATCCTCTGTAAGCAAATATTTAAGTACATCACTACTCACACCAAAGGGTGAACAGGGTTAATAGCAGGCAGTTAGGGAGCATTGTAGTACGTGTGAAAAGAGCACTAGTTCACACCAGCCCGCCAGGATCACCAGCGGCGCCTGCTCTCCCACGCCCCCCCACGCACGACCAGAACGGACCAAATCGGGGGGGTTCCGCTCCAGGACGAGGGTCAACCCACGCTGGTCGCACTTGACAATACTTGAAGAAAAAACCACTACAGCCTGACCTCCCCCGTCTCTTCGCTTAATATGAAATGTTTATACAATTGCGGCGCGCAGAAACGATCCGCGAGCTCTTTGTATAGTGGACAAACTTAGGCTTCAGTATTGAATGGGATTTTTTACGATTTTTTTTAGGTTCAATCTTGTTTGGCTTAGAAATCGTATTTTTTGTTTATTTTATTTCTTAAGTTGGTCGTTTGGATGGATTCGTTTTCTAAGTTTCTTTAGAATTGTTAATCAAGCAAGAAGTTTTTACTTCGAAAATACTGAGTAATATATTAGGTGTATTATCTTAACTAATCTGTAATATCTAAATGTCATCTTTTGATAAAAAAAGCATTGTAACTCTTTTTTTTAATAATAATCTCGTTGAATTTCTTGCCCAAGTCTTCTCACCAGACGTGCGTTTTTTTTTTAAATTCATCAAACTTCTTGCAAGCATAATCTAAATAAAGATATTTTCACTTTGACTTTGAGGAGAAGCACCTAACGTCTATTTGTGCTTTAGTTATTAAACAAGACATGGATATATTGAAATGTAATTAAATGCATACTTAGAACGAAAACGATATTTATTGAATGTAAATAAACGAAATCGTAAATATGCAAATGTTCTTCTACTACTGATATAATGAACCACAAATAAAAACTTTACGCATTGGCTAAAAATTACTCAATATGTATAGTTTAGTTTATTCAGTCAATATAAAGTTACATTGTAAATAAATATAAATAATAAATATTATATTATATTTTAAACAATCAATTCGCTTCATTTCTAATTTTATACAACCGTTAGATTCAAATGAATGGAATTGTCAAATAAACCGCGCGGCCGGAGGCGGCGGGTAATTGGTCCACTACCGAGCCCCTTAATTGCCGGATTACTTTGTTATTCCATTACGCTTTCAGATGATTAAAGCTTTGATAATAAAGCTTTAGGAAAGTAGCTCTTGTTTTTCTGTACTATTACGACCTATCGCTAAGCAAGTCGCAACTAGTGTTAACGATTTAGTACAACACTAGTAGCGACACTGGCAACACGGCTATTTCTTTTTAAAATTTTGTTTGTGGAATATAGCGCCAAATCAGATAATGCCAAAGATTCAAAAGAAGAAGAAGAGAGCCAAATGTCAAATGAGCAGCATGCTGGTCACCCGATGGGAAGCACTTATAAAAACCAAAACCACCAACACACCAAAAGAAATTAAAAAAAAAACTTTTTTTGCATTATTTAAGTCGCCATTTTGTTTACTTTTAACACCACGAAAAAGGACTAGGCCGATAGCGTTATGTTCTTCTTTTTATTTACCTCGATTTTTCGACATTATTAAAATGCAAAAACCGTGCTTATGAATAAGAAAAATAGACTTTAATTTGAAATAAGTAAAGTTTCAATAATGAAACAATACGGCTTATTAATTAGTTTATTTAATCATTATGAATGTCAAATCGAAAAACAGTAACGTGTTACGTAGTTTAGGTTCTAAAGGTGCGGTCAACATCGTTTCTGAACTCTATATAGGTTCGGTCAGTAGAAAATGAGTTACAAACTCTGAAATTTTTATATGAAACTTACCACGTCTAAATTAAGTAAATTCATTATATCTTTTGTCAATCCTACTAACATTATAAAGCTGAAAGTTTGTGTGTGACATAGATTTTTACTCCTTCTTTACGTATAAACGGCTCAACGGATTTAGACAAAATTAGCAATTGAGATAGTTTTAACCCTGGAATAACATATATATGATACTTTTCATTCCGTAAAATGCATAGTTCCCGTGGGAATTCCACGCGGACAAAGTCGCGAGACACAACTGGTTTTGTTTATTTTTACCCACAACACACCCTCGGCAGAACGCTCCAGAAACCTCTCAAAAGGGCATCTCACAAAATTAAGACCAATTAAAATATAAACAGCTCAAAACGTCTATTTGACTCACACTCCGGTGTTAGCTACACCGTTTGTCTGCGGCAGCCGAGGGCAAATTGGGCGCCGCTCGCCGCCGTTGTTGATTACCTGCGGAGCTGAGGATGCACTGGCAGGGCCTGATTTAGAGTTCTGACAGCCTTAGGCTAACTACGAACGTAGCCCCTCCCAGCCTGTCCTGTGCCCCCTCGGCCCTTGCGCCCTTGACTCTGGGGGCTAGAGCCTAGCCTAATTAGTCTGTGGGTAAATCAGGCACTTGGTCTTGAAGGAGATTTCGTTAAAGTTTCGGATGGTACTGGAATTGGGTGCAGCGAACTTAAGATGGATCGCTCTGTATGAGGAGGTCCATACCAATAATCTGGAACAAATTACCTGCGAAATCACGCGCAGCTCAGTGTGCAGGTGGTTTCGCGGAGTAGCAATGTATATGGACCTACGCAAAGTAACGTTTGAATCTATTAATTATTTGAGGCGCGAGAGGCTATAATTTTTAATCAATTCGAGTAGTTTAGCGGTCGTAAATCACTGTTTGCTAACGCACTCATTTTTAATTCTTCAAAACAAAACATTGTTTTGAAGAATTAAAAAATCAAAAGAGACTTAAGTGGAGTGAATATATTAGTCTATGACATATCTACCGTCAAAATAATTACTCGAAAACAATGTACCCTCCAAACAAACGCATATCAACAGACCCCAGTCGAGTGCATAAAACCTCATTCGTCGATTAATAAAGGCTCAGTCTCCACCTCAAGAAAGCGCAGCGCAGCTCAGGCCGAATCCTTCCGGCCGAGGCGCGGCGGCTAATGAGACGGCGATTGTGCGGAGCCCGCGCAGGCGACGCTGCCAGTTAATTAATTAAGCAGTTTATTAGGCCGCTAGCAAGCAGCAAAGTTTATGATTATATCTTAATGCAAGGGAGGATTGCCGCTATTGTGTCACTCCACCTTTTCAAGGCCCGACGAAAAAAGCGGGGTGCTATACCTTTAACGTTTGTATCAGTGTATCACTTATTTGTGTAGCTATGTGTATCACTGTATCACATTTTGTGTCGATGCATAAATGTATCTGTGTGTCTATGTATCAGTGTATCTTTGTGTCTATCGGATAAACACATTCACTAATACACAAACAGACAGATGTGTTTGTGTATTAGTGTATCAGTCTATCTGTGTGTATGTGTATCAGTGTATCACTGTATCTATGTGTTTATGAATCAGTATACCTGTGTGTCTACGTGTCTGTGTATCAATGTATCCGTGTGGCTGTGTGTTTGTGTTTCTGTGGTATTGTAGCTGAACCGATTTTGATTTAGTCTTTTTATTAAAGCAGAGTGATAAAAGTCTACGAAAGCGTTTCGCGTTTGTTCTAATGTGCAGAGTTTTTATTTCCTGCACACATGGAAATATATGTTTATGCCGTTCTATTTTCAAAGAAAACAGATAACGCTTTTGAACGTTGACCGCTTTGCAGTGCGCGGGAGCTCTACATATAGAGTACTCTATATGCACATATAGAGGTACAACGCTTTTGTTTTAAAAACTTTCATTTAATTTGCTTCATTTGTAATTCGTCAAAATTTATTTCGTCTGCGACAACAAGACGTAAAACCTGTTTTTAACGCCTGAAAGTCTTTTATTAATCCCCTGTGCCGTTTTTATGGCAGCGTAAAGTTGACGGCTCCGTAGTTTTGGGGACCAGAAGACAGCCCTTTATCACAATAATACGTCGACAAGTATCTATCTCCCACTGTTATATTATTTATTTTATTTTGTTGGTGCATAGATAGACTAAAAAGAAAACGTGCGCGACATCTTGCGGTGACTGAAACGCACGACTGCAAAGACTGGCTGCTAAAAATCGCCTTGTGCGCAGGCCTTTATAATCTCACTAACTAATAAGTTGCTAACGGAAAATGTGATAAGTTTTTAAAACGAAATTGTGGGAAAACCTACCATAAAAAATTTGGTAGAGTGAAGCTATGTAGAGAAGATAAAGAAAATAAGACTTCTACCTTATTCTATGTGCCTGAGCGACCGAACGTGCGGAACAGCGCTCTGTCTCAAAACGACAAGTTAAAACCATAATGACCGTTAAAAAAATCTCAAAACGACAGTTAAAACCATATCTAAATCCGTTGCATGGTTTAGAAGGAGTTGGCGGTTTAAGATATGAGGACGAACAGGAACGGATAGACTTTGTTTTATATAATGTAAAGATGTAGTATCATATACTCGGGCTGCGTGCAGGCATGCTCTGTTTACGAGCACTCCGGCGCGCTCGCCGTGAATGTCAATTGGGTTTTTTATCGTTCCCTCGAGGCGTGACAGCGCCCGGCAGGGCTCTACTGCGACGACAGACGTGTAGCGTACACTGTAAAAAACCTAGCGGAATTGATTTTTTAAATTACTGTGTTACAAGTTTTTTTTTAACCAGCTTTGCTTTGAGCTGATTATTTTTTCCATTTTCATAACAATTAATGTTTTTTTACATGAATCACTGTGAACTGTCCGCAGGCGTAATATTTAACTCGTTAGAAGAGCGTTAAAGAGAATCAACAATTTTCAGTCATTGAGTGAACGGAGTCCGAACAAATCTCATTAGGTGCCCAATTTTTGTGAATTTTTAATGACAAGTAGGTACGTCCTTCTTTATAATTATATGTAATGAAGTAACTTATAAAATTTAGAATACTCTCATCTACTAATTTGATACCAAGCAATTAGTATTAAATTGTTTTCCCATTTAGTATTCAATTTGTAATGATAAAACGTAGAAATACCTTTTTTTTTTATTTGTTCTTTTCTCTGTGCTATTTAAATATATTTTTTCTTTTTTTTTTCAATTATATAAATCGATTTAGCAGTATTCGACTGAAGGTGTACATAGATTATTTTTTAATGTAAAATGGAAGTTAAAATATTTTTAGTCAGGTTGTCAGTCAGAAAAGTTACTACCGGTTCGAAAAAACTTTGGGGCCAAAATTCAATTGCAAGATTTTACTAAAACGTACAAACACAGTACAAGCTGTGTTCGGGACCACTGTAGAACTTTGTCGTACTAAAGACTTCCTGTGGTGTTATGTGGCTTTTACTGTGAAAAGGTTCCATAGTGGTACAAAATTCAGTTGGGTTGTCTGTGCGTTGCAAGCAATTACACGTATATTTGATATCTATAAGTAAGGTAACAATGGCAAAAAGATAAAAAAATAATTTATTGCTCAATATAAGTTACAATTGAAAGATGGCATGTAAAGTTATTCATTACGGTTGTCATAACGATAACAGTAATAGTTTCTTATGTTTTTCCGACTCGCGATTTTGAAATAAATAAAACAATTTAAAATGGTTCTTATTGCGTATATTGTAACGAATCTAATCCCCGAATGAGCAAGAGACCTGAAATGGTGGCTCAAAACGTCAGAAATTAGAATCGTTACACTATTCGCGATATAAACCATTTAAATTGTTTAATATTACAAAAACTTACCGTTGCTTACGTCAAATACAAATTTCCTTAAGAGGGAACCTCAAGGCCTAGAGAATTGAAAAATAGGTATTTGTAAAATCTATTGCTGCCTCCATCTATCAAGCCTCCCCCCGCAGAGCGCAATAGAGACAGCTGCAGCTTGGACTGAAAATACCTATTTAAAGTACACAAAATCAACGATTCGTAGACCCCTGATTCCTTCTCCAAAACTTAACCGATTTAACTACTTTTTTCATTAAAAATTAAAGAAAGACTTTGGCAGACTATTTTTTCCCTTTTTTAAATAATCTAGTAAAATTTGTTTTCTGAATGTATGAACGCAGCCGAAAATCTGGCGAATTTTTTAAGTTTTTGAATGTTCATATCTCTTTTAAAAATTAATTTATTGAAAAAAGGAAAACATAGGAACATGCATAATAGTGGCCATCGATTTGTATGTATGTATGTAAATTCTTTATTGTACAAAAAACATAAACGTTAACCTTTGAGTGATTTGTTGGAAAAAAAATATTGCTCTATTGGCATTATCCAGAGAGGAAACGGGGGACGACGTTTGTATGGAAAAACGGCCCTTGTGTTTCCTCTTAATCACTGCACCTAGCACGAACCTTCTCGACAAGCGTTACCTCGCTACGTAACTCAGTGCGTCTCATTCTAGCTAGCCAAGTAGGATAGAGACGCACTGAGTTACGTAGCGAGTTACGCGTCTAAGGCTCTTGCTAGGCGCACAGCACTTGCTAACAGTGTACAAACAATCAACATCCCCCTGCAGCATCTGGGGTATCGCTCTAAACACAGCCGCCAAAAAATCTATACCACCCCCTCCCTCGAGGGAGAGGGGTGACTTTTGGACTTTTTAACCCAAGACGACTCAATTTTCTCGCGTTATTCTTAAAAACGCGAGGGCGTCGGGTTTAAAATAATGGGTTCCGTATTTTGTTACTGTTTTATTAGCTTTTGCCCGCGTGTTCGTCTGCATAGACATAGATCTACGAGTATGATATGCTAAAATGTCATATGCTATGAGGTTTCTAACTTAACTTAAAATTTAATATCTTTTACAATAGAATAGAAAACTTACCTACATAGCTTACTTAACTGTTTTTTGATTTTGATTTGATTCTGTGGATTTCAATGAAATAAACACTTAATGTTACTCAGAATAAAGCTTTCAAATTTACAGTAATTATATTTTAAATCAAATGAATGCCTTTTGCGTGAATCACGAACAAACAAATAAACAAAACGAACAGAGACAAAAAAATTACAAAAATTGTTTATCATCGTTCTAAATATTACTTTAATTCTTGTGTTTTCAATTTTTTTTAATCGATAAAATAAAGACACGTATTTATTACGAGTACGTGTTTAGAATAGATGTATAAAAGAGTATCGTACGAAAAGCAGCAACAAAGCTACTACTTCACACCGGGATCCTGTGTGGTACTACCCCGATTGACCCGACCCATTCTTATTGCACCACTATTATGCACAGCAGTGAGACATCGGCTTAATTGTTGTTACTAACTTACAAACAAAGGGTCTTCAAAAATCCTACGGGCTCCTAAAAAGTGAAGTCTCCATTAGAGGGCGCCGGAGGGGCGGGATTAGCATTTAGGCGGGGGGCGCGGGGCTAACGAGCACACCCTAATTACGGGCTGACCCTGGGTGACGCCGACCTTTTTGGACCTTTTGTTAACTGTATTTATTATTTACAAATGGCCACTACATTATATATTCAAATCTTTGAAATACATAGACCACTTGCAAAACCAAAGTGGCTAGCTAGTAACTTGGACTTTGGTTTCATACGTTGAGTAAGAAACCGTTTCGTACGGTGGTAGGACCGCCTTGTACAAGGTCCGTCAGGATAGCTACCACCGTCTTGCTCGCTAATCCAGCCGCTAAGCAGCAGTGCCTGCACTGTTGTTTCAGCGTGGAGAGCAAGACACCCGGTGAAATTACTGGTACAAGAGGTATTCCATCTTAGCCCTCTGGGTTGGCATCTCCAATATCCTTGGTGTTGCGGGTGTCTTTGGGCAGTGGTGATCATATACCATCAGGTGACCCTCTTGCTCGTTTGCCTTCCTACGTTGTTTAAAAATAGTCACTAAAGAGTCGGCGATCCGACCATCGAGAAAAAAATAAAGGTCAAAATCAAAAACTTTGTACCGTCACTAAAATAACTAACATCAGTTTCATAATATCTTGTACCGATTAATATTAATGTAATAGTGATTTCATTACTGAACTAATTTAAATCACAAAACCGATACGAAAGAAACTGAAATTAATTGTTTTAGTAACGGTACAATATATTTTTTTTATTTTGACCCACATCAATCTTAATAAATAATCAATAATTAGTAATAATTTTGTTATAGCTAGCTTTTCGAACGCTTCCAAAGTGTCAAGATGACAGCTGTCAAATAAGGCAGGAAGCAGTAGAGTCAGTATCAATAAGCTTTTGGCTATTTTAAAAATTCTATGATTTTAAAATATCATTTAATTTAGACCCAGGTGTAAGGGTGGACGAGAAGATAAAAACGATTTGATATGGAACTAACAGTTTTTTATACAGTTTATAATTTTTTCATCGATAATGGGACCCAGGGATGTCAACCCAATTCAACAAATACTGTAATAAATAAAATAGGTTAAACTACTACATTTTTAACGTCAATACGTCTAGGTTAATTTACTTTGGTAGTAATTTATTTACGTAAAAATCATGCCTAAATAACCTCGAAAATTTAATATTTGAAATAACAAAAGTTGGCAACCCTAGTGGCATCTAAAATTCTTCAGCTCCTATTCCTCTCCCCTAAATTATACCATTACATAACTACAATAAAAACCGTATAAATATCACCTATTTCCATAATAACTCATGAGCTTTAATAAAATTTCCATAATAAGATCGTAGTCGTTTAATAAGTCATCGCGCCATGTCGATTCCCGCGCATTTCCCAGGGTGGGAGGGGGACGGAATGATGGCGAGCCGGGGGAGGGACAAGGACGCAGCTCTACGGGCGCCAAGTTATGTTTTTAAAGATTTCTACGTTCAAAAAAGACCAAGGCGATGCGGCATCTGCCAAAACTGTCATCTTGTGTCTTTGCTTGGCTCGGTTCGAAGTTAACGCTGAATTATTCAAATGCAGGTTAGTATAAAACAATTAGTTAATGCAAAAAAATATAATGCAATTAATTAAGTTAAAATAATAAAAGCTTTTTGTTGATGGTACTTTATCATCGTCGATCATACAAGATTACAATAAACTTAAAAAAATGTGCCCGAAATTTCTTGCATTTTTAATTTTTAATGTAGAACAATCATATTATTTCAAAATGACAACACAAAGAAAATTTTTGGGCATCTGGCAGTACTCGAACTACATCACCGGCGTTCAGCGCCTGGTATGGGCTCTGTGACTTAATTGTTTATAGCGTTGCGGTTCCCGAGGTTGAATGTTCAAGTCCTGCGAAATGCCTGAGGTTTTTAGTGTGTAGTCATTGCTGATCATCTTAATACATCACTACAAATCTCATTGAAAACAGTTTACAAAAAAATAACTAAACCATATTCATCCTTACTTGTTTTTAGAAAACAACTTTCTAACCTAACATTTCAGTTCTTGCCATCAAAATATTGTTTAAATAAAAGATTCCAAAGGAACAAATTATAAATCACCATCCATGTACAGCCTCAATTTGTTTTATTTAGGCGATAAACGATGTTTAGGCGACAAAAAGTGAAGTTTTAGGTTAGAACTTTGTTTACACAATAAGACAGTGTGGATAAAAAAGACTATACAAGAATATTTTCGGGACTGCACGCGTGGTGTCCTTTTCGCTTCGTAACAATTAGAATTGGAACTCTGTTGTAAATTGAATAAGAAAAATATTCCCTTAGCGCAGAAATTCCCTCTTTGTAGTAAAAAAAACTACGCGCAAACTCGCGCCGTCGCGAGGTCGAGTGTGCTCTATTATTGTACCCCACCAACCGAATCTAAAACCTAATTTCACTTTTATAAAGTCGAGAATTAAACGTGTCCTGGATAGTTTTGTTTTCAGGCTAATTAGACACGGGGAGATTTTGAAACGCAATTGAATTTAGACTCTACATTAACGTCCTTAGATTTTAATTTGGTTCAGTGCTATTTGAACGCTGATGGCGTCAATAGGTTGTGAAAACCTAGATCGTCCCGTAAGTAGTTTTACAGTGAATATTTTTTGTCTGTCCTTTCACTTTTTTTAGTATTTTTTATTTAAAATAATACTAAGAAAGAATCTTTATCTTCTTTACATACTTTAAAACAAAGTCGAGAGTGATGTAAAAGAAAAGAGGCCTTTATCCTGTAGCCCTAACATGACCGGCTCAAGTTTAATATATTCCTCCCTGCATCTCTGTCGAACTAGTGTCACCAGAGAGAGATGTCTATAGAGATAAACTCAGATAAACTAAACTTGGCCGGTCCTGTTAGAGCTGCGGTGTGAACGAATATAAGAGATGAAAACGACATAAATACCTTATTATCTTGGGACAATTTAAACCAATTAACGTAGTCCTAAACTAAGCAAAACTTGTATTAGGTATATAGACAAATACAAATAAACATCTACAACTCAAGTACAAATATTAATGTTCATCATAGAAATAATTGTTGAAAAACCGAACTCGCAACCTCTATCTTCATAGCCTGTAGCCCGAGCACGAATATTGGAGTCATGCGTTACGTTTTCGTATCGCCTTTACTATTCGATTACGTTTACTTTACTTTAACGCAAGCTGTCGGTAGCACGAATCTCTAAATCTGACTCACGTTAACGTATCGAGTACACGCTACGATAGTTAAATAAAGCTACGAATCTACTGGATAGGTACGTTCGGATACCTCACTGAGCGAAGTCAATTACTAAGAATCATTTTAAATAAGTTAGAAATACAGGAAACGGCTTGAATATTACAGAAATCTGTGTAATTTGTATATTTATTTATGAAATTATACGAAAAATATATATACAGTAAGAAAATAATTAAATATGTTAATATAATAATCATTGGGACGAAAGAGTTGAAATTTTCGAACGTTGTATTTTGACACTTGTACTCTTGTACTCAAAATATAAATAAAGTTCGAACGGAATTTATTAGTTGTCGTTATTTAGATAGTAAATAAAAAGTAAAAGTGAATAATTTGTATTGGAAAATAAAACCAAGAAACATTTTCTCGCAGTTGGCCATAATGGCAGATTTCATGGAGAGGTAAGCTGTTAAATTAATTCTTACAACTATGATAGAACTACAATCAAGGACTAGCTCCTAATCTTCTAATTAATTAAATATTTGTTGATACGTTCATACTTTACAATATAGAAATTGATGTAAGTAAGTAGTTCATCAGTCTCTCAGTAAACATTCATTGTAATTTGAGTTTTATGAACGATACTTTAATTAACTTCCATTCTCGTCTAGTAACAAACAATAAATATAATAAAATAATAGATTGTACCAGCTGCTTCACTTATTGCACAGATCGTAAAAGCCAACCCCAGGCATGGACAAATTTCTCAGAAATCATGTCATAGGCAGTAATACTAGCCAATCTTAAATGCCATTGACACCTAATAATATGACTAATGTGGGTTTTCGTTACCTTTACTCTGTAAATGTTAAAAATGTGATTAATTTGCGGGTGGTAGGACCTTGTGCAAGGTCCGTCCGGATTGCTACCACCATTTTGCTCGCTAATCCTGCCGCTAAGCAGCAGTGCTTGCACTGTTGTGTTCCGGCGTGGAGAGCAAGACAGCCGGTGTAATTACTGGCATAAGAGGTATTCCAACTTAGCCCTCTGGGTTGGCAACGCATCTGCACTCTCTTTGTTGTTGCAGGTGTCTATAGGCCGTGGTGATCACTTACCATCAGGTGGCCCACTTGCGTGTTTGCCTTTCTATGTTGTATAAAAAAAATATATATAAATGAATAAACTTTATTTCAGGTCCTCACGTGATTCCTACGGAGATAATGCTGTCACCTACATACAAGTTCAAAATTGTGTACTGTGAAGTGTAAAATATGCCCGGAGCATAAAGTTCATGCTCAGTTAAATAGATGCGCACTCATTTTAGACGAAGAGGAAGAAAAGATTTTCTCTGTGAGGTGCGAAGACTGTGTAGCTTTACAGGGGGATGTAAACATGCCGTTGCATCACAGAAGTGAGGAACCTTCCTGCACTTTTGTTGAGTGAATGAAAAGACCTACAATAATTACCTATGTAAAGAATGGAAAGCCTACAGGAAAATACAATCCCCAAGTGCAGCTTCAAATGTTATTATCACAAAAGAAAAACTTATTATTGTGTAGCTGACCCAGACTATCCCAAAAACAAAAAAGTGAATATAATAAATGTATCATTCAACCTTGCATATGTTGAAGATTTAGTTAACCATAAGTTATTAAACTTTTGGAAAACAAATATATACCCTTTATTATATCATTATATATTATTATTATATCAAAGTGTAGAGTGAGTGTGCTTATGTGTAAATGAGTGTTTATTTAAATAAAAAACCTATTTGAAATTACATACTAGTTTTATTTTATTAAGGCATTGCTATTATCGGATGACCTCATACAGGTGGAAGGAAGGCGCTGGTTGCATGCTGCATCCAACCGGTCACTTTGGAAATCCATGGAGGAGGCCTATGTTCAACAGTGGACTTCTTGTGGCTGACATGACGATGATGATGATGACTGCTATTATCTCCAGTCTTTGTTTTTTTTATCATGTATGGTCGTTCTGAGCTGCTGCATGTCCGTTTTCTTCTGTCTTCTGGACATTCAAATTTACTTCGAGTACCTACATCCTGGTTTCAAGCGCACTTCTGATACTTTTCCCATAATATAGTATCATATTGATACTTGAGCGGTATAATTGAGCATATCATTTGGTAACTAAAAAGAAACAAAAACCTAACCTCAAACAATATTTACAATAGTCAAATAAAATTCATCAGTTTTGTTATAATGATGTATTTCCTAAATTACATTTTGTTAAATACTTACATAGAAATGACCTTTACATAAATACATTCTTGAATATGTTGATAAACAATGTGCATCATTTTTCTTGCAAGTGTTTTTCCGTATTTCTTGTTTACTTGGGACAAATATAAATAATTTGTTTGGTGTTTAAATGCTTGTGCTTTCACACTGGGGCAGCATACAGTACTTGTAATACGAAGGATTAATAATTTTTAATCACAAAACATTTACAATCTCGATACACAAACAGAAGCCCGAGCAAGAATATTGGAGTCATACCTAAGTAACTTTTTAGTATCGACTACTCGATAACCTAACGTTTACTTTACTTTTACGAAAGCTATCGGTAGCACGAATCTTAAAACCTCACTCACGTTAGCTCGATACGTAAACGCGACGAATGGCCGACGATAGTCAAATAAAGTCATGAATCTACGAGCTAGGTATGTTCAGAAACCTAACACTAATCCATAGTAAGTTACTATGGATCATTTTAAATATGTTAGAAATACAGGAAACAGCATGAATATTACGGAAACCTATGTAATTTGTATATTTATTTATACAATAAAAGGAAATGTTGAAATATGGCAAGAAAATAATAAATATGTTAATATTTAATCATTGGGCCGAAAGAGTTTAAATTTTCGAACGTTGTATTTTGACACTTGTACTTAAATTATAAAGATCGAACTGTTCGATCGAAATGTATCAGTTTTCATAATTAAAATAAAAGTAAGGATGAAAAGTGAATAATTTGTGTTGGAAAATGAAATCAAGAAACAGTTTCTCGCAGTTGGCAGATTTTATGGAGAGGTAAGCGGTTAAATTCATTCTTACAACTTTGATAGAACTACACAAGGACTAGGTCCTTATTAATTTAACATCCATTTTCATACTTTACAATATAGAAATTAATGTAGTTCCTTAGTCCCTCAGTAAACATTCATTGTGATTTGGCTTTATTTTCCTAGACTTTCTACTTACGGATATCCATATTGTGAATATTTGTTTAAGACACGAAAATTTATCTAAATCCACGCCACTGGTGCACATCACCAACTGTAGCTAGCCGACAGGCTAGGCTGTGACGAGACAGGCGATATCCGAACTGATGAAAACAAGCAAAAGCTAAGCACTATATGTATAGTAAATGCGCCCAACCTTTTTATAACGTACCACATATTAATGTCATAAAAATATACCTACTTAGTGCCTACTTACTGTACAGTTCGATTAAAGTTTGAATGTCTGCATTACTTGACAAGGTCCTGTTTGATTTACACTGTTTTTTGAGTAAATATCTGTCCAGATATACCAGGTTACCACCTTTTTAAGGATCTTATGCCTTAGTTTAATATGACAAAACGAATTGTAAAACCAGCCTTTTTATACTTTTCACTGTATTATTTAGTGATTTGACTGGGCAAATGTAAAAAGCTGGACAGGCGGAACACCATCTAACTTGCCTGAAGACACCTCCATAAAGCCTAATTATGCCCGGCTTTATCAGGATGCCTAGTACCATTAAATGTACTTTTTTGAATGTTCAATATAAATGTTTGTACCAGTGACATGGATGTTATATGTATTTAAGTATGTATCCACACCATATTTTTGTGTTGTTTGTGTTAACTTTGACATATTGGTTAGTACACTCACAGAAGCACAGATTAGTTCAATTTGTGTACATCGTCCCAAGATATTTATTTATTACCAGAGATTACCCCCTACATACAAACAAACTAACAAACAAAAAACACACAAAGTTTACCTCTTTATTATATTAGTGTAGATTGAGAATAATTATTGTGCATTTTACAAGTCTTTCGCTAAATCTCAATTTTGCTGCAGGGTGTTAGATTTTTGGGGTAAAATGTAGCTTATATTCATCCTAAAAGAAGGACAAGTTATCTCCATCATGCATTATGGCTAGCGGATTTGGATTCTTGGTCACTTAGAACCCTGTCACATTGAGTTATTGTTGTGAGATGGCATTTTGTACTGCTGCAGCGCACACAGACAATAAGTACTGATCTAATTTGTTACCTTTCGTTTTTTTTCTTCTCAATTGTTTGTAAATTTGATTGTGTGTGCTTGTAGTAACAAATAAACGTTTTATCTGTCTACCTATCTGAAGAGTCAAAATGAAATTTATTGTGAAAAGAATCTCCGTAGTCAGAAATCAATTTAGTTGACTGTACCTATAATGGAAAAAACATGGTTATAATTAATTTTTAATCATATTTTAATTACTTGCCATTGTTATATACAGATTGAAGAATGCCACCAGCTATGTCTGAAGACAACGACACACAGCCACAAGAAATGGAGAAGCAAGACATCACTTGGTAAGCATTTTTAAAGTTGGATCGAGTGGCTTAGGTGTGAAATTAAAATTTGTAGTCTTTACGTTTCTATATCCTAAGCACAAAACCACATTTCTGTCACCCTGCTGTCTGTCTGTGACTCACGCACGGGTCACTAGCTTGTGAACGGAATTTTGTATATTTTGTTTAAAATTTCTACTCAAAGCTGAATACTGATTTACAAATTAAATTTTATGCAGGGCATACTATGAAATATTATTATTTTATGTTACCCTAGCATTTACGGTCAGTCTCAGAAGTAGCTGAACATTTTAGTACCTTGTCGCTGTCAGTGATGTGACAAATTCGAGCAACTCTCATTTCATACGTTACCCCGACAAGGTTCTTAAGTGCTACTTCTGAGGCTGACGGTAATAGGGTGATCATTATCATTTTTAAAATTTTAAAGGTTTTATGAAATAACTAGCGGCTCGGCTCGGCTTTGCACGGGTACAATTTGGATTCAATGCACATAAAAACTTTTTGTAAAATGTTTTTTAAAAAGGAAACAGTGAAAACCGTATCAAAATCCGTCGCGTGGTCTAGAAGGAGTAAGCGGCCGCAAATATGAGAACAGACATTTTATACTATGTAAAGATAATAAATTATTTCTATAAATTTTAGATGCAGATACATGGAACACTTCTGACTGCAGCCGCCGGACCGAGCAGACCGCCGCCGGGCCGAGCAGCTCGCCGCTAGACCGAGCAGCCAGCTGCCGGGCTGCGCACCCCCGGCCCCGCGCCGAGCGGCGCCGCGGGCCGCCGCGCCGAGCAGCTCGCCGCTAGACCGAGCAGCCAGCTGCCAGGCTGCGCACCCCCGGCCCCGCGCCGAGCGGCGCCGCGGGCCGCCGCGCCGAGCAGCTCGCCGCTAGACCGAGCAGCCAGCTGCCGGGCTGCGCACCCCCGGCCCCGCGCCGAGCGGCGCCGCGGGCCGCCGCGCCGAGCAGCTCGCCGCTAGACCGAGCAGCCAGCTGCCAGGCTGCGCACCCCCGGCCCCGCGCCGAGCGGCGCCGCGGGCCGCCGCGCCGAGCAGCTCGCCGCTAGACCGAGCAGCCAGCTGCCGGGCTGCGCACCCCCGGCCCCGCGCCGAGCGGCGCCGCGGGCCGCCGCGCCGAGCAGCTCGCCGCTAGACCGAGCAGCCAGCTGCCGGGCTGCGCACCCCCGGCCCCGCGCCGAGCGGCGCCGCGGGCCGCCGCGCCGAGCAGCTCGCCGCTAGACCGAGCAGCCAGCTGCCGGGCTGCGCACCCCCGGCCCCGCGCCGAGCGGCGCCGCGGGCCGCCGCGCCGAGCAGCTCGCCGCTAGACCGAGCAGCCAGCTGCCGGGCTGCGCACCCCCGGCCCCGCGCCGAGCGGCGCCGCGGGCCGCCGCGCCGAGCAGCTCGCCGCTAGACCGAGCAGCCAGCTGCCGGGCTGCGCACCCCCGGCCCCGCGCCGAGCGGCGCCGCGGGCCGCCGCGCCGAGCAGCTCGCCGCTAGACCGAGCAGCCAGCTGCCGGGCTGCGCACCCCCGGCCCCGCGCCGAGCGGCGCCGCGGGCCGCCGCGCCGAGCAGCTCGCCGCTAGACCGAGCAGCCAGCTGCCGGGCTGCGCACCCCCGGCCCCGCGCCGAGCGGCGCCGCGGGCCGCCGCGCCGAGCAGCTCGCCGCTAGACCGAGCAGCCAGCTGCCGGGCTGCGCACCCCCGGCCCCGCGCCGAGCGACGCCGCGGGCCGCCGGGCCGAGCAGCCCGGCTATGAGGCAGTGCCGGATTAAGCCAGCGCGGGGCCTGTAGCAAATTCTGTCAAGAGGCCCTTAGTTTGCTTTAGGTTCTCAAGTTTAGGGTATTAAATAATTTTTTATTGCGGTCAGACAGGCGTAGAAGCGGCGCCCGTAGCATTAGCTACTCTTGCTATGTGGCTAATCCGGCACTGTGAGAAGGAGACTGACTGCAGAAGAACAATTTTTAAGACCTGAGAAGAATGCGAGGAGTCTCAGAGAGGGATTAAATGTTCGTCGTGCTGGAAAGAGCGAGGATTCGGCAGAGAGACATGGAGCTCCAGCTTTGAGTTCGATCGATGGCTTGAATTAATGAAAGAGGCGATGTATGTTATTACGAGTTTCTTAGATGTGAATAATTGAGATTATGAATGAACGCAAAATGTAAGTCTGTATGTGAGATGAGCGCTTAGGTTAGATCGCGAGTAGATTAGAAATAGCATGATGACTAGTAAAGAAGAAAAATTGTATTTTTAGTTATTGTCTACTATCACTATTGGGTGAAATATCGCCCCATGCAAACACTATACAAAATTATATATGTAGTTATTTTAAATAAAAAAAACAACGAATAAATATAAAATAACAAAGCCTTTATTTATTTACCAACATAGGTGCTCCTTTTAACTTACCTACCCCTTACTTCTAAACCACATATCTGATTTTGATATGGTTATCACTCTCATTTAGAGCTTTTTTAAGGAAGGTTTTTAAGTAATAAATAAGATTAACCTTATCCATACAAGTTTGCCAACCTCTCTTAACTACATAACGTAACTTATGTTTCGTCTCTTTCATTCGAGGGCAATTGTGTAGACAACACACGTTTATGAATCAGGGGGTTAGTTTTTGTAGTGGTAGAGGCGCACTGTGAAGCCAGTATATATTTGCAGTACGAATGAACGGGTTCGACCAGGGTAGTACCACACTCGCAGTACATCAGCGTGATGTAGTAGCTTGCTACTGCGTTTCGTACAGTGGGTGATCGATCCGGAGGCCTAAGGGCTTACAACACATTAGTGGTTCTCTTGTGTCCCGCATTGCCTACCTAATAAATAAATAATATTGCATAAAACAAAAAATAAAACTGAAATCACAATCTTTTAATAAATTAATAATTAAGCAATTATTTTACAATTAAGATAGTGCCTATTAGTAAGTAAAATAAATTAACTACATGGAGTCCTTACAATTTTTACATATTCAATGAGTGAAAGTGTTTTCTACAATAGTAAGCAGGAGTTAATGTTTAACACCTTTATTTGGAAGTGTGATTCATCTATACAGACACAAACACCCGATATTCCATATTTTGCGTAAAATATGATAAGATAATATTGATATTAAGACAAGCAATAAGTAGTACCAATAATAATGGTAGAATAAGCTAAGAAAATTTAATCTATAATATATAAGTTAAAGTTAAATGAAATCTTCAGCAGTGTACTCAATGGTACTTAGTAATTTAGATGAGAAATATATTTTTTAGGAAAAAAAGTGCGCTCGAGATGGGCAACTGTTGATGCTTTTACCACAAAAGATAATATTTGTACTGAACACAGTTTACAAATAATTAATCTTAAGAGGAGTGTGAACCCAGCGCTGTCCATACAAACTGCGATAACGTTTTCCACCCTCTAAACCTTAACCTATAGCCATGATTTTTTTGTATGTTATTATTATGCCCTAGAACTAGGTTCGTATGTTTTGATTTTTTAAATATTCTTAATAGTTTCAAAAATATTAACGCATTTGTGTTTTGTATAAAACACCAAACCAAATATTGCAATATTTTCAGCACCAATGCAAATAAACCTAGTTCTAAGGCATTATGACAACATACCAAAAACCATTGCCATAGGTTAGGGTTTAGACGGTGGGAACCATTTTCACTGTTTGTATGGGGAGCGCTTTTTTGGCTTGGGTTCACACTCCTCCTAAGACAACTTGGAACACTTTTCCTTGCTTAATCAAATCCCTTTCTGCCCTTGTATTAGGGAACTTTATGAAAGTTTCAGCAATGGGTGAGCTGCAGAGAACATCCATCACTTCTCTAACATTTGCTGACACTAGTAACGCTAATGTGATTGTTAGTCTTTAAGGTATTTATCTATGGGCCTATGCAGCTTGAAATATTCTATTCTATTCTATTATATGCCTGCCCACATTGTTCTGGTATGAGCTAGTAGCCAAGAACGACAAGGAACATAAAACCCAATATAAAGACAAATAACATAAAATAATTTGTTTCAATATTCATACCTTATTCAAATTGAAAACTAGGTACCGACCTATTAAATAAAATACCTTGAGAATTCTATTACTCGACTTTAAACTTGTTTCGTTGCGGAGTTCTTCGCACAGGAACGCAAATGCCTCTTTATTTGCATCTGACAAAATGCAATTTCACTGGCATCTGATATATCCAGAGGATGTGTTGTTTTTCTCATCGTAACTCGTTGACTCATTCCCCTTTAAAGAAAGATACCTATTTATAAATGTATTTTACTTATTTTACTTTCAAAAAAATAAAAAGTAGAAGTAATGTTCTTAGATTAGTTACCTCGTTTCTCGTTCTTCATTTCTGGATTATTTGATTAAACCCAGGTAAAATAATAGCGCAAGGCACTAGTATGCGAATTTTTACGCAATGTTATGATTTTTTCCGGTGATATTTTGAAAGAATAACACCAAAAACTAACCGCAACTTGTTCTCGCAAATTGTGTCACCATCAAAAGTACAGTGAGAAAGTTTGCGTGTTTCTCGATAGCCAGCCTTCGTAAGTTTACTTTACCTTACGTCAAAAAAATATTCGTGCTACCACTTTTTGACAAATACTTTACGCAAACTTCACGTTTACTACTCGATGACGATACCAAAGTGAATGTCAAAGTTAGTGCTATCAAATTTTAGTTCCAAAAACGCCCATGGGGGCGCTGCTCCAAACCTCATACAAATCTTCTCGATGGCGATACGTTAACGTAACTACTCGATAGAAGGAAAAAATATTCGTGCTACCACTTCCATACATTCTGTGACGAATACTTCACGCAAACTTCACGTTTACTATTCGATGACGATACGAAAGTGAACTTCAAAGTTCGTGCTACCAAATTTTAGTTCTAATTACGCCCACGGGGGCGCTGCTCCAATCTTCATACAAAGTTTCTCGATGGCGATACGATAACGTAACTACTCGATAGAAGGAAAATATTCGTGCTCGAGCTACAGGGTCACTAAACGCGTATTCGGTCAAAAACTAGCAAATAAAGTATTTTCTCGTGTGAACAAGCGCAGCCGCGCGGCGCAGCGAGCGCTACGACTAGCTGTTACCGCGGCTTTGTGCGGAGGTGTCGAGGCGCGCGCGCGCCGCTATACACGACTGGAAGCGCTTGGGTTTTTCCGGGAGTTTTCCAAAAACCTCTGAACGATTTATTTTATTTTATTTTATTTATTTTATTTTCAGACTTTGACAGTTTGACAGCTTAGAACTAAAGCTAAGTCGATAATTTGTACGTTTGATTTTCTAAAATCTTCTTCATAGATCTGTCAATTTGAGTTTCGTAAAAAAAACGGCAATAGTTTAAATATACACCTACCTGTTAGAATCAGACATGTAAAAGAGCCTATATGGCCTACTTGTAAAATATTTTTATTTTATTTTTTCTAGTTCTAAGGGATAACAAAAAATACAATCATGTTATCAATAAATCATGAATCAAAGGATATAAAATCATGGTTACAGCGCGGTTACAGCTAAAGGTTTAGAGTTTACGTTATTTCCGTTTGTACAGAAAGCACTGGGTACACGATAGTCACAAGTGTTGATCCTGGGCAAAGGCTTATGTCCAGCAGTGGGCATCTTCCAGCTGATATGATGATGAGGATGAATTTTTAAGATTTTAAATATAGACAATAATAATGCTTCTAGCGCGCTAAATGCGCGGTCCACGCCAATCGGCACGCGGCGCCGGGTAGCTCAAACAGCGAATACCTACCCTACCCTACCCTACCCGCGCTACCCAGGTGTACCTACCTAGATAGGTAGATTTTCCTGGCTTCCCGTAGTATATAAACTTCTTCCGCAGCAGTTAAACTACGACTTGGCACTTCATAATAATCATAATCGTAATTTATTTGGTAATATTCGTTACACGTTACTTTTTTTTTTAAATAGGAAGGCAAACAAGTAAGTGCGTCACCTGATGGTAAGTATATACCGTCGCCTATGGACACCTGCAACATCGAAGAGTTTGCAGATGCGTTGCCAACCCAGTGGGCTAATATGGAATACCTCTTGTGCCAGTAATTACACCGGCTGTCTTGCAATTCATAAATTATTATTATTCAAAGCTTTAAAGAAAGTCCGTCTACAACAATTCCATAACCATTCAATCGCGATACCTCGTTGACTTTCTTTTTAGTATTATTTTTTCAAACCGGTTGTAATTTTGGTGGTGCGAAACCACATTGTCCCGTTCAAAAACCTTGGACCTAAATCCCCGAAATATTGTATAAAAATCTATGCAACAACTCAATGAGATCGCGAGACCTGAGTCTCAATTTCAACAACTGGAAGCTCGTTTGCCACCAAGTATAACCAGGAATCATCGCAATCATTCCAATCGGTCTGCAAGCTACGACGCCAAGGACAGCCTCACATACACTCATACGCCTTACACTTATATACTCCTCTTTTTCGTTAAAAATAGTAAACATTTACGACTCTACAATTGTATGTCGCTATGTCTTTTTATTGAACATACTGTATAAATAAAACAAGAAAATAACAGATAATAGGAAATAACAAAATTATCTCTTTAGGTATCTCTTCCAAGTAACATGTTACTGGACATATCAGTCTAGAGTAAAAATTGAAAAACAGAACTGTATGAACACAATTGCGAATAATTTGTGCTATTGCAAATTCAGAATTGATTTGAACTTTTTGAAGTGTAATTTTAACTTTTCTAGTCTCCCAAATTTTCTGAAAAGAAAACCAGCGAAACCTTAACTTAGATTTCAAGAATGCAGTGCAGTTGCCAGGTCATCAGTGTCTGTAGCGGCGCGCGCGCCGGCGCCGCCGTACGTGGCCAAACACCCGCGCTGTTCGACACACCGACAAATTGCAGCGCGCCAAGCCACGAGCGGGAGCGGGCTGCCTCTTTACAAACTCGTAGTATCAGGTAAAGTCGCTATTATTTTCTGTCTGTCCGAAACTTTAAACGTATCTTCGGCCGCCTTTATCTTCTAAACCACCCAACGGATTCTGATGCGGTTTCACAGTCATTTAGAGATTTTTTAAAGGGAAGATTTTTATGTGCATTTATTCCCAATTGTACCCGCGCGAAGTCGGAACGGGTCGCTAGTTATTTATAAGAAAAGGGAGGAAAATGGGCATACGGATCACCTCATGGTAATTGATAAACGCCTTCAACAGGAACCGGCAACTACAAACAAGTCCCTAATCGATCGATCACTTACTGTGCGACCACCATATTTTTGTATGTCTAAATTAAAATTATTATTCTCAAAATATGTTTATGACAACTTGTAACAGTCATAAAGTCTACAACAAATTTTGAGAAAAATACAGTTTATAACAACTTTATCAGAATGAGGTAAAATTCTATTTCCCAGTTGACAGTGAAGTGAATAAAATACCTGCGTGATGAAAATATCATGCAGTTTCTCGTTTATTCTTACTCCATCCTTTTCTATCTAAGCTCTTGTGAAAGAGACACATCGAGACACTGACAGTTTTTCATTACGGCTTCCGCTCCCGCTTCAGTCTTTGGCTTTCGCCAACCATAACAAACTGGTTCTACAAGGAGGGGTTAACATCGCACACCGGCGCGCGAATCCATTATGCTCGCGTGTGTGTGCCATGTGCGAGCTGCGCGTGTGTGGAAATGCCGAGTAACGCGAACTAATAACCGAACCCTTTCGGGTTAAGTCGGCGCGCCACTCGCAGATACGAGCAATAGCAATGAAGGATAACGCTACTGAACTGTCGAAGTATCCTACCGGCTGCGCCAAGGACTTACGTCACGTTCCTACATACAAACAACGGGTCGTTTCGCATACAACCATTTTGGTCGTCATGTAGTAACAGTGATATCCTTGTGCTACTAGTAATAAATCTGTCGCTGTGTCTGTCTCCGGCTGGTAGGTTAAATGGTCCGTTGCTTGAACTTCAAAACTCTACATTAGTGACCTGATTATCTGATAATGGTGTAGGAACGCAAGTGGTCACATACGTAGGTGTCATGCAAAAGCAAAGAGTGGTGAATAATAGTTTATTTCGAATCTTTACAAACTCATATCCCAGAACGATAAATACAATACCACACAAAACAACATGAAAAGGTTCAATTTAGAGCACAAGACACAATACGCGGTCTTAGCGTTTTAAGCGATTTCGTCCAAACAACTGTCAGAAAGCAGAAAAGAAAAGCACAGATAAGAGCAAATTGTGCAATAAATAGGAAACAAAGTAATCAAGTAAAACTGACAAATAATAGAAGTATTGTCGGTCTGAAGTATAGTCTACCTCAAATTGCAGTTACGCTTATATCATGCTTTGTAACAGACTTTCTTATAAGTGTTATATTTACCTCAACAATTTCAACTTCCGTGACAGAAAAAATACATTTGTATGCAATTCGGTCGATTTTTTTATCAATGTCGTGTTTGATTGCAGTTAATAAGTAGATAGTCCAGCAGTAGGTACTTCTAGTTTAATAGTAAATGATTAATTATTACTAATTGATGTTAAACATGTTGGGCAAAACCCAAGTTAATCAATTAAGAAAACCGTAGTATAATATGTCTGAATCTGAAGACTAATATCAAAAAAAGGGTAGCTATAGTAACGAATGACTAGCGAAAAGTTTATGCTAGTATATCCCCCAGTGTGTGCGAGCCGAGCCAGGGGTCCGTAGGTGCTAATAACCCTGTTAATGCGCTCGTTTTGTTCCGGATGGTTCCACAGATCGATACGGAACCCGCCGTGACCCACATCGGGACCAACAGACGGACAGAAGTGTAGTACGATTCTGTTGTCATCTTAGCAAAATGTACTGTGAAGAACTTGAGGTTGATAATATAGTGTCTACGTATTGACACTTGAATGACAATGTGGTAGGTAAATTAAGTGCAAAGGAAAAGGACACATATTTCAGTTACCTTGCCGTTTCGGTCATCTTGCAACAGCCATATTCATCAACCTAGATGGTGATGCAGTGTTAGATATACTACAAATGTGTATTGTTGAGGATAGCAAAAGTTCTAGGCAAAGTAAAATAAAACAGTGCTCCTGATAGTGCCATAACTTTTAAAATACAGTTATTTTCAATATATTTGTGTGTCTGTGGCGATCGACTGCATCCACATTCTCCGACAAATTCGGGAGCAAAGATAAATGTTTCATACCTTCTGTACTTTCGGCTCCCCTTCTACAATTCGTTAATTAGAACAGACAAACCGACATCCCGACAAGCTCCGGGTCACGTACAGCGAGCATTGAGTAACATTTACTAGGTTATTATTTTCCATGGAACAATAGGTATATGAGTTTAAGTGTATACTAAGTTCGTTCATTTTATCCGTACATTTTTAACCGCAAAAATAATACACGGTTTAAGCCGACGACCGTTAGAATTAAATATATTTCGGAACAATTCACACCTGACCAGTCCCAAACTAAGCAAAACTTGTACCTACTATAGGTACTAGACAATGTATTTACTTATATGCATTGATAATTACATACTTAAATACATAAAACATCTAGGACTCGGGTACAAACATCCATATTCATCATACAAACACTTGCTTCTTCCGGGAATCAAACCCGGAATCTCTAGCTTCATAGTCAGGGTCACTAACTACTATACTGCTGCATGAAAGCCTTTTCTTCACCGCCATTACTCTCTTGCAATGTTCGACAAATCTATTCTCTTTCTCTCTTCTAATCACGCGTGTTATATAATATTTTCGTCTAACTATTCGTTTCAGTTTTCTTCACATAGATACTATACATTTGAAAATGATACACATTTTTACTCCCTGGCAAGTGCACAAATTGTTTTTTTGTATAATCATTGCGTCTGTTATTCTAAGTTAAGGGTCAAGAACCGCTAACTTGCTGGAATCATTTGTTACTACGAATAAATATGGCTCAGTAGGGCTCAGAACCATTTTGCTTAATTTACCTACCAAACAGAAATACTCGCGTCATCCCGTAAATCAGTTCATGAGTCAGGGGACACAGACAGACAAACACGCAGACATGAGCCCAAACTTGTTGTTAAGACCCACTAATACTTTAAGTGCGTTTATTACCAAAATAATAATTCTCAGCGTAATTTTCATCTCAAACGTCAACTCGACCACTCTCACAGAGTACCTGTCTGAAGTAGTAGCTTAGTACTGCGTTTCGTACAGTGAGTGGTGGCCCGAATCAGAGATTATCTAGAGACCGGTGATTTCCATGAGCGGTCATTACTTCCCATGAGGTGACCCTCATGCTCGTTTTCCCCTCTATAAATAACATTAAAAAAAGCTGCGTACGCGTCACTGAGGCTGACCACCAATCCGCGCTGTTGAGTAAGTAAGCCCTTTATCGGGAAGCCTGTTCGGGACAAAGCTTCAGCGCATAAAAGCACAAAGCCCTCCGAGGTCCAGGGAGGTGTGACGCAGCCTTGTCTTCCCGTCGACATAAAAGACGACAAAAACGGCCTTTGTCGACCGCATTGTGCGGAGGTGTCATTGATTGTTTGACGTGTGTTGAGCGTTCAAGTTCCGTTGAGTTTCAACGTTTGTTTTAGAGTGTTGAGTGCTTGAGGAGGAAAACAGATACGAGATTAAAATAAATAAAGGTATTAAGATTTGCGGTCACGCAGTTGAGTGGAAGTGCGTTTTGATCCATTTTCTTAACCTCTATTAACAGGTTTTTAATCAGGATGGTAGATGGAGAAAAATACAAAAAAAATTTGGTTATGATGTCATAACTTACACACGACACTAAATGCGATATTGGTATTCGTAATATTTTAGTTATCCTACTAAAATTGAAAAATGCAAATTTCGTGATTTTGTTTATAATTCTCAATGACGTTAAGTAAACATCAGATCGATGTAATTGAATTAATTTTGAATTTCTTTTTATTTTATTTTGCAATGGGTTGTATTATTGGTTGTTTGTTATAGTTCCTTTTGTTTTTGACATAATGTCTGACATTGTAATTTTATTGAATATGATTAATATGTGAATGATTGTGAGATGAATTTAAGTATCTGGACTTTCTTAATGTTAAATAATAATAATTTAAAATGTGACGTGTAATGAATTTTACCAATAAATTTATGATTATGATTATGATTATGATTAGAATTAAATTAAATTTAGCATATGGATGCACACTCAGCAGAAAAACACATAACAATTTTGTCCCGGGAAAAGCTTAGTTCCTGTGGGAAAGCTATAGAATCATAAGTAAACGGACTCGCAGACAGAGCTACAGTGATATTATAATGGCTTCGTATAGAGTGACTCCGAAATAGATTTTCTTCTATGATACGTATTTTGGATATGGACTATTTTTCCATACAAATAAACTACAAAGTTAAACTGTGATCAAAGCCTCTAAATAAATAACACATCAGGTAATTGACAAAATAAATATCAATGTAGCATAGAAACAAATCATTTAAAAACAAGGCATCTACTAACATTTAGATTTTATTTTTTATGAAATAGGAAGGAAACAAGCAAGTGGGTCACCTGATAGTAAGTGATCACCACCGCCTATAGACACCCGCAACACCAAGAAGATTGCAGATGCGTTGCCAACCCAGAGGGCTAAAATGGAATACCTCTTGTACCAGTAATTACACCGGCTGTCTTGCTCTCCATGCCGGAACACAACAGTGCAAGCACTGCTGCTTAGCGGCGGGATTAGCGAGCAAGATGATGGTAGCGATCCGGACGGAACTTGCACAAGGTCCACCCGCAACTAGGAAACTAGTTAGTGTTGTACGAAATTTTGTACCTACTCATACTCCTATATTATATTAATTTAAATAGATATAGAAATAAAAAAAAACGCGCGTCGATCGTGTTGTTTAATGTTTAGTGGTGGTGGTGTGTAGTTGAGTCTGTGTGATATATAATGTTTCGTGTGGAAGCGGAGGAGGGTGGGGTTTTTGCATGAACATATATATGTCGCACAGACGCAGCTAACTTGCACGGGCACGGCACTGGTTTCGCGGAGTAGCAAGGTAATTTGTTCCAGTTTGCTGATATAGAAATCTTTATCTTAATCTTTACATGGTATAGGTAAAACAACGTCATTATCCGTCCGTTCCTGTCTGCCCTCAACGCAACGTCACGCAACGGATATTCCTACAGTTTTCACTGTAATTTACACATTTCTATCACGTTTTTATGTACAAGACCTTTTAATTATTTTTTTCGTTAGCTAATTGCACCCGTTAGAAGCCGAGGCGGTTCGCTAGTATCTTGTCCGTCAAGTAAAACGCCAGACCGATCCTCAACCGTTCCACTTTGAGGTACATACTGCCAGCTGCATCCATCGGAGACAGGAACAATAAGGAGTGCGCGCGCGCAGGGCGGGGCGCTTTGTGCGCGCGCGGGGCGCCGTCGGAATGCGTCAACTGATTATAACTACTGCATTTACATACTTTGGTTTCAATGCAATATTTTGGTTATATCCTCAAACATTATGCAATTTTCGTTTAATAAAATGCTTAAGATCCACTTCATCTCTTGAGCCACAAAAAAAATAAAATTAATTTATTTTAGTTAAACCATTTCGGTAATAGTAGGTACGGTAAAAGAAAAGAAGTTAGTGAAGGTTTTATTACTTCGAGGATTTAGTAACGGATATAATATTTTCATATTCATATTCCTATTCATGTTCGTTTATTTGCACACCATAAACACATTACATAAGTATTCGAGGATATTAGGAGGTGGTTATTAGGAGGGATTTTTTTATGTTTGGTATTTAATATTTATATTATACAGAATTTCAATTCTACCGTAAATTTAGACACCGTCCTGCTTTAGTTTAACTTTAATCTACGGTTTCTCAACTTTCTATCCTAGTTTACATTTATTACGAGTTAACTAATAACATTCATTTCAATACCAATGATAACTTTTAGCGAGATACGAGTACTTATGATGGCCAAATTATTCTAACATTGAGTATTCTTATAAGAACAATTTATAGGTACTTTATAGATAGGCGCCGAATGCCGACGGCGGGCGCCCGCCGTTATTTCTGATCTTGAGAAAAATGATAAATATCAGAAAAAAACGTAACTTTCCCTTCAGGCGACGGTAAATATTTAAAGCCAACAAATTTTGAGTATATTTCAGCGAAGAAAGAAAGTTATTGGGCGCCTAGAACTTAGGGTCAACTTACAACTAAGGTTAAAAAGTCTCACTCAACATTAAGCATTCTTAACTTAAGTTACCGCTGTGCTGGTTGATAAATAAATCACTTCTTAATTTAGACTGAGCTGAACAAAATACAAGCGTTGAATTGCATTACGTTCCCTTTGTAAAAATACCTAATTTTATTAATTAAATCCTGATAATATCTAACGTTGAAATCCAACTTTAACATACGACAGCTGACATAATATCCGACATATATAAGTATGTATAGTATCTCGTCACTTTGACATCACTTAAAAAAGTCACTTTACAAAATTACGAAAGGAGTTAAAGCGACAAATTACAAATTCGAAATAGTAGGAATAAATATCTCGACCACGACATTTAGTCCATTTATTAGGTACTTTGGTTAGGACAAACCGCTAGTTTTATGAAGGACCTATCAATTTGCGTCACATTAAAAATAGTACTGAGCTACTAAATTTAGCTCTGGCATTCTATCTTAATTTTTTAAAACCGGGGCTTAGCACCGCGAAACAGATCTATTGGTAGCTATATGAGTAGGTCGGTACGCGAAGTATTGTACTCCGATTAACGCGATTAATTAACATATAAATCCTCAATTATAATGCGTGTAAGCGGATACGGGCGGCGACTCAAAGCATTGTACAGACTGGGCCCTGCCTGGGCTTACAAGGGCCGCTAATTAAGCCTGTTCCTCACGCGCACAATGGCACGCAGCCGACGGCCGCCACGCAGCCACGCCGAACACTAAGATTTCGGCTAAGGTCAAAGTTGAAGTTGAATTTCACCACTGTGTCTGACTGAAAATGATTGGTTTTTTAAACCCTAGGGAGTACCTAGGCACTCCATGAGAAAAAACTTTAAGTTGTATCATTCAGCTGGGTAACTTTGCAGTGATCTCTATATAGCTGTCAAAAAGATGGCACCACTTTTATTTGGTTTGGTAACTGAAATTGTTTCGTTTTCTTTTTATGTAGAAATAAATCCCTAATTACATTTTAAGTAGAGGAAACTTTCATGACTGATTGATTTAAAACGTTCATATTCCGTGTAAAGGTTTTTAATTTATGCTCAGATCAAATATGTTTTTATTTCGAACAGGCGCTTTAAGGTGGCCTGGTCCCTTCCATATCATTTTTCAGTAATTACTATGAACTATCCGTACATCGAGCAAACGACATCAGACCTGTAGGAACGTCTGTTACTATTTCTATTAACTTTCTTTCTAAGCAATATAATTTTACATCCATAATAAACTTAACTTCCCTACTGTATCTCTACTTTTCAGTTGAATCATTCTGATGTTATATCAAACCTTCGATGTGGTGACAATATTTTCAAAAATGTACTAACTACAAGCCAGACTTAGATTCCATTTTAGGTATCTAGAAGTTGTGTTAGATGCCACCAGAAGACGTCAGAAGACATTATTTTACTAAAGATTTAAATAATTAACATGTACCTATAAAGATGTGATAATTATAAAATCTAGTCATCCATAAATTATAGATTGAACATATTAAATTACCGTCTGTCAAATATAAGTAGGTAGGTACTTAGTGGGTTGTTGTTAGGCTTGTTACTCACTCGCCCGGTTGATTAGATTTGCTGGAGCGATGCGTGTGTGGTGAACGTTGACGCTATTAACTTTAGCTCCATCCAGTTCAGAGGCACTTCATCTTAAATCTGGACTGAATTGTGAACTACACATCTTTAAAACAAAAGTTAAACTGTAAACTTATTCTAATTTTTCTAACAATATCCAACCAATCCGTTGTCTACCTAAAATGAATGGCTGATAGGTCCTACAAATTTGACAGTTCCAGCGATTCTCAGGATGACAACATTATAGCTGTCTTAGAGTCAATCATAATTAGATTATTCCTATACCTTATGGTTTGAGTGCAGCAATGGACGCTAAGTTAACTAATCAGTTAAGTTTAGTAAGACTTACCGGGAGGATGGTGCAGCATTGGCGGCGCGGGCAGGAAGGCCGCCGCCACGGCCGCCTGGGCATTGAACGCGGCAGCATACGCCACCCTACTGGCCACGGACGCTGGCAGAGGGAACTGCGGCGTGTATGGCGACCGGGGCTCTCTGTTCTCTGACAAGTTCAACACTCGGTCGTTGTCTCGGTTCTCAAAGTAGCGCTCCCGGCTGTCCCGCGCGTCGGACAGCCCCAGCAGCTCCTGGATGCCGAACGGCGAGCGCTGCGGCGCGCGCGGCGCGCTCGAGCTGGCGCTCATCGCCTGCATCGTGCCGGGTGCGTGCACTACGCCTAACTTTACATCATCAGTATTGACATCACACGAGTTAGTTTAGCGAAGGTTGCACTTTCTAAAGTTCTGAAATATTACTAACACTTGTAACTCCGTATAATTAAATTCGATTGAAATTAGGCCTTAGTTTGTTAGGTTTTTTCCAAGCCGGTGGAAATCGCGGAAAATGTTGTAAGTGGTCGTGATCGCGGCGCGAGCGCTCGCCGCAGCAGCTGGAGCGCGTCTGGTCGCGGGGCCGGCGCCGCCGCGGCACGACGGCACCCCCCCGAGCCGGCCGCGGCTCCCACTGCCAGACCGGCCTAAAGCGCAACCCCTCGCCTACCCCGACAGACGTTTTCGAACTAACGCTTCATCCCCTATGTCGAAGCCAGAACGGCGCATACGCCGCCTGAGGGCCGAGCGCGATAGGCCGTTTCGAGCCCAGACGGCTATCCCCCCCTACCCGCGCAGGCGGGGCCTACTAATAGCCAATACGGATATTTTGTTACCGCACTCTATTGGCCAGATTTCTTCGTGGGGGACACGCCTACTCAACGTTATGCCATCTGAAATCGGACTGTAGAGTCGAAATGGTAAATTCTAAAGTCGGTCGGATTGTTGGTGGTTGATTTAATTTTGATTAATTGTGAGAAATGAATAGGTCCGCGGTCCTGGGGGGTGGGGAGGCGGCGGGAGGCAGGTGGACGGAGTAATCCTGCGCAGTGTTTATGGTGCATTATGCGAGTGAATGGCCGCGCGTTAGATCCGCGGCCGCGGCCGCATTGTGGCCGACCTCCTCCGCCGACTAATCGCTGGTGAATACCCGCCTTAAACTCGTTTTCGTTTTGGAAAAAATAAGTATGGATGAGAATTTATGTTAAAACGTACTATACATATACATAGAAATCTTCACTGGCACTTATGTAGTAAAATTTAACAAATTCGAGGCAAACGATAAATTATTGTATCTATTATTGAATAGGTACTAGCTTTTGCCCGCGATTATTAATTAATTATTAATTAGTACGACTCGGCTTCGAGGCGGCGTACCTACCAAGATGAACAGGCATCAGATTTTAAGTTAGACCTCCAGTAATACATGCGTGGACAAACAGACAGAATCTAGAGATAATGCTTTTATAAAAAGCCCCTCATTAAAAAATTTCTAAAAGATCTCCTATGTACAGGCATAGGCTAGTTACAATTTTATTATACGTCCTATAGATTATGCTGATATGAATGATTATAAATTTTAACTTATCTGCATTATTCTATCTAATTATACTCTATTATTAATAATTACAATGGAATAAGTATCTATACACCTTCCCAAAGGCGCCCGCACCCATACGCTTCGTCAGTCACACGTTCCTATATCTATGAAAAATACAAATTCTGGTAATTTTATGTAGTTAGCTTTCAATTTAACTCTGACCGAATTCTATGAAATTAAATTAAACAACACATAATTTTCTATTAGGTACTTACCTACCTAATAGAAAATTATGTATACTTTTCAGGTATAATACCTATTTATCATACCTGAAAAGTATACACAGTTGCTGGGCAATCTAAAACTTTCTAATTTTTGCACTCTGCTGCATTGTAAATATTGCTATAGAGCTCCTTATTAGCATAAAATATGTATGAATATATAGGTACTTGTATTTCAATCGGCAGTTGTTATTTTTAGTATCAAAACGGTCGTCTGGAAGAGATCGCTCTTATCTTAAGCGATAATACCGCGTACTGTCCACCTTATTAATTTTATTTCTTACCTTTTTCTATATTTTTGTATGAAGCACAATAAATAATGCTTTTATTATTGTTGTTTTTATTTATTTATTTATGGCATTTACATATAATTACTTATTTTTATTTAGAAAAAGAAACAAACAAAAAACAAACATTTAATTTAATTTTCAATCTTTATATATTACCACATATTACTTATACGTGGAGGTGGGTGAAGCAAAAACAAAATGGTTAACTATATATTTCATAAAATATAACACATAATATGATTGATATTTGTGGTCCTCTCTTTCGTACTCTAAATAGATAGTGAACGGTGTCAAATAAAATTAAGAGAGGAGTTTTATGGAGACCCACCGCCTCGACGACGCCCAAATTGCTTCCATCACAGCGCAGCAGCTGTGGCAACAGACCTAAGTAGGACACGTTCGAGGGCCATTGCGCACGCGGTTGCGGGCAACCTTGAGGTCGTTAATGAGTATATTCAGAATGACAAGTTTGGTTTCATTATTTTGCTGGTGGTAGGACCTTGTTCACTTGCTACCACCATCTTGCTCGCTAATCCTGCCGCCAAGCAGCAGTGCTTGCACTGTTGTGTTCCGGCGTGGATATCAAGACAGCCGGCGTAATTACTGGCACAAGAGGTATTCCATCTTAGCCCTCTGGGTTGGCAACGCATCTGCAATCTCTTCGATGTTGCGAGTGTCTATAGGCGGTGGTGTACACTTACCATCAGGTGACCCATTTGCTTGTTTGCCTTTCTATTTCATAAAAAAAATATCTGGAAGAGGACACTGTTTAGCGATAGGACTGGCTGCTGATTAGTTTTGTAAATTTTTCATCTCTATGTATTTTTTTCTTGTGTGGTGTGATGATGAAGAGTATTTGCTGTTGTTGTTGTACCGGTAGTTGAATGGATCAACTCTCCCAGTACGGTAAGCTGCGGTAACTTTGCCTAAAGCGTAGAAATTTTGCCACAAAAAAGTTGACCAAGCAGTTGACACGCTTACACGTTTGCCTTCCTCTTACATAAAAAGTTAATATGTATTTAATTTACGTCATGGTCTTATAACGAGATACGTCTTTAATGGTATCGTAAATTGTCTGATATCTCAATAGTCTGTGGTGGACGGAGGCAAAGTTCACACGGCTGGTAAAATTGACACAGTTAAATTCTGTGATGTTGGTGTTAATTCCCTGGCTAAAAACAGCCAGCAAGCAGTTGTAGTTTATATGTAGACGTCATTGCAATGTACTCATATTTGTATCTTCACTCGGGGTATGCTTTGCTCATGACCTCAGATTTCGCAGTATTATTACATCTGACCTCCGTAACTCCTACGCTAGGGAAATCCGACCGATAGGATCATGACATTTTCCCTCTCGGCGTAAGAGCGTTCGTTACTATCAATAGAACCAATACCTAGATAAACGAGTAAGTTAAAAACCTCATTGGTATAGCCAACCAAAAAAATTTTAATTACTTCGACCATATTACTGAGGGATAAGTTTCCGTTGTTAATCAGTTAATTGATCGATTATCAGCTGGGGATCGAACCTTATACCTTACGTTAGCGAGTAACACTCCCTCTAGCCACTATCACCTTTCAATCAAGACTATCGACAATAATCAGAACAGTACGATCGCAGCCATTAATTGTTAAGCCACCACAGAACCATGTCATAATGATTTTGCCAATCTCTAGCCGCGTGTTAGTAAACAATCCAAAGCAATGTCACTGTGACAAGGTTCCGTACAGGCTCAACGAATAAAGTCCATGATGGTACAGCACGTATTAGAATTTGCGACAGCATCATCATTTGTATATCCCTGTAGTATAGAACAGGCCTCGACCTCGCTTATACGTGTTTTGAATATTCAAAGCAGACCGTAGAGACAGGCAGACACACTTTGAAATCTAGCGCCACTAATAATGCATACTCCAATTAAGTTCCCATCTTGCAGAGTCGGCATTGTTCATATTATTATTTATTTTATACAAAAACAAAAACAAATTAAATAACTTTTTATTATACAAAGAATACGGATAATTATAGTGTTGAGAACATATTAAGAATTCAAGTGGATAACCAGCGCCCCTCAGCAGGTACCTCAGACAAAACAGGCGTTGCACGAATCATGGTGGTGTTGTAAGCATCTTTGAGGAGCGTTTATTGGTCGCCAACACGCCAACCGGTGGCTAGTTTAGAACCCACGCTGTATAAAAACTTTTCATCGAAAACCACTTGAAATCATATCTAAAAATGTAAAATTTGGAGTCAATTTACAAAGGTAAACAAAAACGGTCTTATCGCTTGAAAGCGATTTTTACACCGCCTGCCTCTCCTCCAGCCCTGTTGATTTGACAACAAACCAAAAATCCCAGTCATCTCAAATTCAAGATCTATTCAAACAATCCGGAAAATAGCAGCAAAAGGTAAAAAATTGCGTGTGAACTGTGAGATGGTCCTTCGATGAATGCGGCCCCAGCGGCTCACAAAGCGCGCAAGATGGCCGCCTGCGCCCGCGCATTGTGGAGCACAATAGTCACCTGAGATGCGCTGGACACGTCCCGGCTGTCACAACCTCGCCATTATGCTCTCGTAATGTTTGAGGTCAACTTACTTTTTTTTAACTGTGCGTGTGTTTTATGTGCCAACAATGAGATAGAGCGGATTTTCATTTTTTTTTAATAAAAAGCGAATGGTGCTTGCTGGTTTTACAAGCTTCTATTTAAATTCACCTTTTAATTTATTAGTCAGTATGTTTGGAATAAATCTTCTAAAACCCAATTTTGTTTAACTTCCAGGGGTTGAATTGTTTCTAATGGTATATGTATGTAGTTCCAGTGTTAATTTAATGCAATAATAAATATAGGTACCATAAAAAGCCTGTATAAAAATATACATACCTGCCGATCTGAGTCCCACCTCCCCCCCTATAGGTAGGTACATACTAGGTCACTGACGCTATAATTTAAATACTTAATTGTAATTTGATTTTTGTTGCTAATTATTTATACTGTATTTTACTGTTTGTTTACAATTTTGAAATTGTGAATTTATTTTTGGCATAAAAATGATTTAAAATCAATTTTTTGCTTAGAATTAAAACTGTGACTTGTTGGATTAGCTGTAAGTAGCAAGGTTAAAAACAAACTGTTTAAAGCCTGCATTGTGGTTTACGAGCTGGACGTTTCAATGCATTAGCTAGGTATATATTAAGCATATACTTATATGACACCTTCCTATCGTCATCTCCCGCCTATAATGACCTATCGCTAGGCACAGGGCTCCTCCCCAATGAGAATTCTGAAACATCATACACATTGCAATAAATGACAGGGTATGTAGTTATGTAAATAAATTCTTTATTATAAAAAACATAAATGACAAAAAGAGATACAGTGATATTACAAAGGCAAATATTATATATTGGCTCACAAAATTCCGAAAAATGTTTAACTGTTATTCTGTGAACATTGCAGCAAAACAAACAAGTATTTTTCTCTCTCATTTTTTGGCGTATTCTCTCAGTGGATGATTTCTCTCTGGATCATTGGTATCTACCAACATTTGAGCATCTTCACAAGTGTATTTTATTCGACTCGTTTTAATTTTGAATATTGACTCAGCAATCTTCCTGTGTAGTCTATTAGAGCCAGATGTAGGTAATTTAAGCGATAAGACCGCCTTTTGGATACTAAGATTTATCTGTAATTTTGTCAAATTGTAATGTGGTATTCAATAAAGCATATTGTATTGTATTGTAATTTTTACTCTATTCTTTGTTCATTTTAGCCATAATTCTGGTATCAAGTACATTTTGACTTTTGACAATCGTAGTCGCCCGTACCTCTTGCGAGGACTACGATTTGAGACATTCAGGTCACAAAAAAAAAAAAAAAAAAGTACATTTTGACTTCAACTTTTTAGTTTAGCAAGTCCAACGGCAATGTCTAATATTTATATTTATTTCAACCACGGTTTACATAAGGTGTAAGAATGTGCACATGGCACTCTGTTAGGGGTCTCTAAGGGGATGTCCAATTATATTTAATAGTAGTTTTTACCCGCGACTTCGTTGGCGTGGAAATTGGAAGCAGGTAATTAATTGCCTAATTTCGTTTCTATTCCGAATATTATAGCAACTTAACAAACATTACACATTTAATAAATTTGTCTTTGTCTTTAAGGTGAAAGATGCCACGGATTTTAGGTTAAACTTATGGAAATACAATTGTGAAAATCGTAGCCAATTTTGTGCGGCAGTTTGTGCGTATTAATTGGGTACAAACATGCAGACCGACAGCAATTCTAAAGATATTAGTTATGGCTTCTATTGCTCTTATAATACCCCCTAATATTATTTTTCTTGCATATCTCCTATGTACAGACATTAACCAGTTTCATATTATTATATAAATATGAATAGATTCCTTGTAAATTAATCAACGTTCGCTGAAGGTAACATCACCATTTCTTTTTCATTAAACCTGTTAAGTTAAGTTGTGTTCCTGAAAACCATAAGACAATAAACTCAGTAATAAATAAATCGGAAGGCTGTAACCGTGTAATACTTTCCATGCCTTTGTCACTAAAATCACTTAGCTGATTGAATATTTTCGAATGTTTCACATATTTTGACAGTACTTAAACTAAGTTAATCCTGCATAACTCTAGAACGTAATCGCGTTTTTCTGCCGTCGGCCGCACAGTACTCGGGATGATTGAAAAATCATTAGAAATATTTATCAATCTGTTGACAGATGCATACAAATGTACAATGTAGAGAAGATTTAGAAGGTAAAAAACAACTTGGTCATCATTTTTGGTATTCATCGAGATTAAACTCACGGTCGAGATATATCTAAATTTTACATATTTTGAAAGAATCTAACAGTTGTTTTCGACATACCTCGAGTTTGACATCACCTTTACTGACAAGAGTTTCGCCCAAGGTTCGGTTCTCGGTGTCATCGATATCAATTCTGTCGTGATATCATGTAGGTATATTAAACTCTATGGCACTAAAAACAAGGCAAAATTATCTAAAAACAGACTTAAGCCTTAAGACACTCCCTGCCAGTAAACTTTTGGGCCAAAACATAAAAGTTGTGGGCGATAAATAATGTATAGCGAAAAAAATTACATGGATTAAGTACATTACATAGACTATGTACATAAAGATATAGACATAGTACTGTAGAGTAATACAGTGAATGTACATTTTTTAATTTAAATATACGTTACATAAACGACACAAAAAACATACATCAAATTATTCAAAAAAAAATATAATGATATATATCGAACGTCTTGATGGAATCTCCCAATTGAAATAGATTTCGATGGAACTGATAACGAAGCATCTGTGTGCTGTACAACACAGAACGCTCGTTTTGTTTTTAAATGAAAAAAAAACAAGAATACGCTGCTGAGTTCCTGGCGGCGCTTAACAGAAACTTCTATTTTCCGAAGCGCTGGTAGAGTCAGATATGTAAAAGAGCCTCTACATAGCCAACTATCTATATATATTTATGAGATTCTTAAATAAGTAGGTTAGGATCAGCAAGATTCAAAGTCATCTTTTTTTGTAATGCTTTCATACCATTAAAAATATTATCCATTTTCAATCTTCCTGGCTTCAGGCACCGCAGAGTTATCTATCAATCTGATTGGTAGTAGTGCCATATGAAGACTAAAAGTAGGTTGTTTGTTTTCTGACATTCATAAGTACTGTTAAAGCCTAATCAATAACCATTAAGTAAAATACTAACTCAATAAGCAATGATAAAATCTTACTCTGAACTTTAACTAACTGTAAAAAATCTGTCCCAAATTGCTGCTAATAGGGAAAGTACCTGAAGGCTGGCAGCATTGCCATGTTGGATGGCAATGCTGATAAGTTGAGCGAAGTATTGCCCAGCCTTCTGATCACGAGGCCTCTGTGTGCCACACCGATGGTTTCTTTCCATATATTGACTTTGACTTTTGAAACGGGAACCTAAGTAGGCAGTTCCAATAAAATGGAAGTAAAATGACGAAATGCTTCTACTGAAACGATCTTTTTAAGACCTCACTTACGGGAGGTACGGTCTGCGTCAATAGAACTATTGAACATTTTTGATTGCGTCAAAATAATTAAAGTGAAAAAGATATAAAAATTATAATTCTGTCTGTCTGTACTGACGTACGCACAACCAACGCTTTACCATCAATACCAAAAACATCACACAAAATTAAACGAAAATCTAAATGAATATGAACTGAGGAGGTTCTCAGTTCTCAATGCCTAGTCTTTACTTGAAATTAATTTTAAAATATTTTGTCATTCATAAATTATTACCCACATAAAATAATCACCGCACACATGAATATGTACCTGTCGTTCTACAGCTGCAACAATGCAGGTCCGTCCCCAGAGGACCCGAGCCGATGGAACCTGCGGTTTTTGCGTCTCTATAATATAAGATGAATATACCTGTGCTTGAAACGTGTAGGGTAATGTTTTTACTAGTAATTGTCGTTATTATCCTTCATTTTTTGTATATGTCATAAAAAAAATCGTACCATCTGGTAAATTTTTGGGTAGGTATCTAACCTGAGAAGTTTGTTTTGTTTATTTCATTAAGAAGTTCATATAAGTACATTTTGTTAGTAATACATAAAAGTTAGACTTATGTTAGTACAACATAATATATAATAAACTTCCTAAATGTATAACTAACGAGTGCTATACGACTTTTGCGCAAAATTTGAAGAACTTTCTAATAAATAAATGTTTCTACACTGTGCAGGAGTTCATGGCGGAATAACTCATTAGCTGATTAATCATCTAATATAGGTACAAAATTGCAATTTGGTATGTATGACAATGTGTAATGTTGATAATGAATAATGGCGTCATAATGTAGTATTCAATGACTAATGTTATGTTTAAAGAATGATAATAATAGGACTGTAATTATAAAGAAATGATTTTATGGTTGTTCCGGTTTCTATAATGTGTAAGTTGACTTTTAGTGATTATGGTTAGGTATAAGGAAAGACATTTTTTTTTATTATGTAAATGATTTGTATATTGCAACACCCTACTAGGGTCCATGTATCGCTCACCCATTTTAATTTATAACATCTTGTAAAATCATGGTTGCAATGAATGAATAAAGAATAAAGAATACATTTAAATTAATCTAAAGAAAATGAAAAATGAAAATGAAAATGAAAAATTTATTTTGCAAGTAGGCCATATAGGCTCTTTTACATGTCTGAATCTACTAGCGCTTCGGAAAATGGAAGAATCTGCTGAGAAGAAACGCCGCAAGAAACTCAGCAGTTTATCTTTTTTTTTCTTCTCTTTTGAAAACAAGATTACAGAGCAATATACACAATCATAACAATAGTTCACATAAAGTGTGAAAAAAAAAAAAAGATAATAAATAGCACAGCAAGCTTTAAGCATATTGAACGAACTGGCACTAGTACAGATTGACCAAGAGATGTATAGGGTCCCCAGGTCAAAGAAATTAGAATCGGGATGTATGTGGCCCCTGATCAAATACTTAGTCAAAGACAAACTAGAACTAAGAGGGTGAACTAATGTAGTTTAGTTTATCTATTATTTTTAAGAAATAGGATGGCAAACAACCAAGTGGGTCACTGATAGTAAGTGAACACCACCTTCTGCAGACACTCGCAACACCAAGGAGATTGCAGATGCGTTGCCAACCCAGAGGGCTAAGATGGAATACCTCTCGAGTTTATCTCGATGTGAGTCCTTTTCTTATGACTCTAGTTTGACAGAGACGCAGGATATTTAAATCTATGAAATGGTTTTCACTCTGCTCTTCAAGTTTAGGTTAAAACGTGCAAAAATGGAGTCAAATTATTATAAAGAATTAATATTTGAAATGGTTTAAACAAATGAATATAAGTTGGTAGCACTGCCACCTTAAACACTTCAAGAAAACCGATTATAAGTTTACGATATATAATTATAAACTAGACATGTTTGATCCAACGAACCTTTATTAAAACCCAGCCGTAGTCACACACATTAACTAACTATTGAATAATTGTCAGTAGTGTTGGGTGTCCCAGTGTCCCCTAGTTGCCGCTAGCTGAGTGCCCGTTTAGTACACACATTCGTGACGAGCGTGCCTGCTCTACAGAGTGGTAGGTATCACTAACACCACTAAATTGCAGAGAACAACACTTGAGTGTTGTTCTCTGCAATTTAAACTTCGTGTGTCGCCAAAATCTGCAACACTAAGTTAGGGAACAATTTCTTACTTCACTTATGAATAAAATGAATTATTTTCTATCCTAATGGAAACAATTTCTTTGCTAATCCGCGAACCCAGTGTCAGCAATCGAGAAAAAGACAACGCCTGTGCTGAATACCTTATTAAAGAAATAAAACAAACAACACAAAACGCGACCACAACCCAACCACCACTCGACACGTGTTTCACCTCTCCACGAGGCATCATCAGGAGCCATTGACCTCTCGACTGACAGTCGAGAAATTGTTTCCATTAGTATCAATATGGACTTCCGCAAAGTAACGCCTGAATCTATAAACTATTTTCTATCCGTTTTAGAAATATTGCTGTTAGGGGTAAGGAGTTTGTTTCATTTCCTTGCTTAATACTGAAAGAAGGTTACGTACCCGAGTAAAATTTGGAATAACGTCTCACCACCAATTAGAATGCCTACGTCGTAACTAGGATTCAAAAAGCTTGTCTAAAAACCGAATTCACTCCATAATCAAAAATCTTTATTACAGCTTTGTATAAAAAAATGTAAATCTGTAACTTTATAAGTAAGTGTTAGGCCAAGGTTTTAAAAACATAGTATAGTCGACCAAGAAATTGCTTGACCACTTTTCGACCGTAATACGAAGGGATAGGGTTCAAAAGTGATCAAGCAATTACTTGGTCGACTATACATTATTAAAACTAAGGCGTACTACGGCCCCCCTTTCTGCTTATATTATCTTCCAAAAACGCGACATACGCGTGATTCACATAGGGCTCTAGGGCTTACAATGTTTTGCGTGGCGATATGATTCCTAACATGTTCAATCTTGTTGTTATTGAAGCTTTAATTTTACTTAAGTCAAAACCATGGTTTCAATCATTCATTCATTTCGCGTTTTCATTGAAGTAAGAGTATTTTGAATGAAGGTGGCTACCGTGCAAAAATACAATAAAATAACAACTTCAATGCAAAATGTGAAAGCGAGTTTCTATCACTGATATTTGTATAACTATATAAAGAGAAGGTCTCTAACAGTTATTCCGTTGTGCGCTGGAACTATTGAACTACTTGCGTCAGTTATTTAGCTGTCACAACATAGTCATAGCGGAACCGTTTCGATGTTAGGGTTCCATACTCAAAGGGTGCCAACGGGACTCTATGATGAAGTATATAGACACATTGTCCATCCGTTCGTTCGTCCGACATGTAAGTGGTTTTTTATTTGGTGTATTGTTAAAACAGCAATCCAAGCTTAATTTTTTTTGTAATTATAATGCAAATTAAAAAATAAAATTAATAGATCAGGCGTTTGCGGTGGTGCATATCAACTCAAAACTAACAAATAACAAAAACTGGTTAAGTGTGAGTCGATCTTGCGCTGCCATTGTAAAGATACAAAGTTAAACAGTTAAAAAATTAACTTTATCAACTATTTATTTGATTTAAACTTGTTATGGTTTGATTAATTTTGTGAATTAAATACATTTTCAATAATCAGCATTAAAAAAATATTAAAGTTGGTTGGCTAGGTTATGCATTATGCCAGTTTCCCGACTACACACAGACATAAATAGCCTTAATAACCTTATTTAAATTTAAAACACTTGTAGCAACTAACAACCTTTTATGTGTTTGTGGTTTAAAATGCTTAGTCAAGTCAAGTCAAAATATCTTTATTCAGATTAGGTTTACAGGAAACACTTATGAATGTTATAAAATTTACCACCTGAACTTAACGAGGTGCTAAAACTGCATCAACGTAAAGAATGCAGCAACTCTACTACTTTTAAAAAGAATCGTCAACATTGATATTCCCACACCCGCACTCGAGCAAAGCCGCCGTCTAATCCTAGTATCCCATCAGCCGCGCAAACACCGCCAGCCCTAGCGCTAGGGCTGCCTCCTCGCACTCGCGCCACTTCTTTTATTGAGTGCGCCGGGGGGCGTAATTGCGCGCCCGCTGCATCTCTTCGGGTGGCGGAACTCAGTTATAGCCATTTCGAGAATCGTTTTGTACCCGAGCCTGCACTCGCGGCTAACTTCAGGTCTAACCGCTCGCCGGTTTTATTAAATTGGTATCGGAACGTCTTGAGTAACTTTATATCCTAGTGCGATTGCACCGTTTTATGCATATTTATGCGCACGTTCAGTGCTTCTGCTTAGTAGATAAAGAATCCATTTGCAAGTATGATGATACGTACGTTGTTAAAGAGTGCTGTTCGAGAATAATGTGCTTTGATCTACACTGGGACGCGAAGAATACTCGTTTAATGCAGTGTTCCATTTTACTTAACACTGTCTCATAGTAAAAATTAATGGCTTCTATTTATTATTTATATAAAACTGCCGTAAGATTCAGACATAAATTAAAAGGATTACTCACAAACCTATTTGAAGAGTCAAACATGAAAGTGAGTGTATTTTCCAGCTCTCTTGGTGTTAGTTGCAATAATTTTATTCGATTTCATGGATATTTTTAATTGTAGTATCCAATGTTTACCAGAAAAGATTGAAACCTTGACATTGATATTATCGATAAGTACAGTAAATAGTGAACATTTTGCTTTTTTTACTGGGTTCGATTCCCGGCTTATGTAAGCTTTTAAAAAAAACTGTGAATACAGTTAGTCATATTATGAAAATAAAATTATATTTTAATTAAGTAAAATTAGCTATCTTAAGTAAAAAAATTCTGATAGTTCACTTCCATTGTCCATCGATTTCCCCACCTTGTAGGTATAGGTATGATGGGGAGTAGTGTTTGGTCTTATTAAGAACCAAGGTCAACAAATAAGCCTTGGCAATCGAGATGAGGAAATAACCTCGATCGCTAAGTCATCACCACGTGCAGTTTATATAAGGTAGCCAGCCAATGGCGCGTGCGCCGCCGGACGGCGGGCCGCGTTACGCGACGTACTAATGACAGGAGGGTTGATTAAAACCTAAGTCGAGGGCGTGGCAGCCCTGCGGTAGGGTTGCCGCGGTCTTGTGATTACGTCATAGGATTTTTTGCGAGTGAAAGTTATTTCTGAAAATGTAGAAGGGATTTTGTGCTGAGGTATTAGAATATTAAGGTGTTACGTATATGCTAGGTGGGTGGGTATTTTGTTTTGATTAATTGTAAAAGTAATGTAATACTGTGTTCATTTGGTAGCTTAAAGTATAGTTTAACCATTTGGGAAAACCCATTAGGTTAGTATAGTGAGAGAAAATAGCAGTGTTCCAAGAATTGAGGAATAAGCGATTTGCACCGACAATTTACATTTAGCTTTTTATGGTGTCCAAAGCCATTTACAGGTAGAGGCACGCACTTTCCTTTTTACGTTTTTTAACCGACAAAAACAAGAAGGAGGTTTACTTACCTACTCCAAATGTTGGTTCTTTTTATCGTCTTTACGTATAGTAAAAAAATTGCTATCCATTCCTGTCTCTCCTTAAATTTTTGGGCGCTTATTCCTTCTAAACCACTCAACGGAATTTGATATTGTTTCCTCTGTCATCTAGATATTTTTTAAGAAACATTTTTATGTATAGGTAGATATTAAAATTACGCAGAATTTTAGATTGTCTGCTCTGGTAATAAATACCATGGGTGTTGGCTATCGGCGTTATACGATACATTACGACGTTCACTTATTTATTACGTTTGTCGGGACTTTAACGCAATAATATACTGTTTATTTATTTACCTCGACGTTTCGGCCGCATACGACCAACGTTATAAGTCCTTTATTACTTTATTTGTTGTTACGTTCCTTTATTTTTGTTTATTTGTGTGAATCAATAAAGAGTATTTGTTGTTGTATAAGTATAGGTCAAAACGCGAAATTTTTAAACAAACGATTACGACGTATTTTTAAATGAATGTACATTGCTCTATTATCAAGGGGAAGAAAATAGACGAGTAAAGGCTATGTTTAAGGTTCTGAAGAGTTCGCGTTGGAGTGATAGGATCGCTTATAGCTTTAGGTACCTTGTCATCCCTGTATTATTTAAATTCCTGTGTTACCTATTTGAGAGCGGAGTCAAATGAAGATTATTTTGTATTATATGATATTTTATTACTGCGTTGCATGGAATAGATGGAAAATATGTTATATGCAAAGACAAAAGAACAGTTGGCTTCCAATTGTCGTCTTTAAGCATTTTTTAATGGATTTTTTACAGTCGACTAAAGTTAACAACGTGTAGACTTGATTCATCTTTACTTGACTCATCCAAGTTTTGGCAGTTGACTACCAGAACTTGGATGAGCATCGTACTACTAAACTTTATTCGTGCTGTGGTGTTCTGGCGTGGAGAGCAAGACAGCCGGCGACATTAGTACTGGCAGAAGAGGTATTCCATCTTAGTCCTCTGGGTTGGTAACGTATCGTGGTGATCACTTGCCATTTGGTGACACACTTGCTCGCTTTCCTTCCTGTTTTGTAAAAACAACTCAGAGACATTTAAAGTAACAAATAACTAACTACAGATACTTGTATTCATATGCATAGTTGCAATACGGAGGTTGTGATTTTTATTATTGTAATTAATTTTCGCATCTTGGTTGATTTCATAATTTTGTTAGTATTTTATGAGGTATTTAACCTTAACAGTGAAGTTTGATAGAAAAATCTACCTACTATATTGTTCTATCGGACATTTTATGAACAAGTGATTTCCACGTAGTCTTAACGTGCTAAATAGACTTGAATAGCAATTTGTGAGCTTTGTAGCATTCTAACGAATGTAACAAAACATACAAAAGAATAGAAAAAACAGCTGGATCAGCTGCAACAGGAGGAACAGCTGGTGTTTAATAAAAACGGCGAATGCTCGATAATCTGTTACAAGTGAATGCTCAAGTTATCAGCACCTAGCTTAAGGAATATGGCAATTTTAAATTACTGAAGCTGCAATTACCGTACAAGGTCGCTTTAACCGCTAACCTCTCTTCTTGAACAGATTTCGAGATGTTCTTTAACACTGGCAAAATTGTTCTATGAACAGGACGGGTAGTACCAATATAATCGTGATTTTTCCGTTAGGTACAAAATGGCTGAAAACTGCAAACACGGCATCAACAAGAGACTTACTCAGGTTTGTTCTTCAAATTGATCTACTTATAGTCCTGCTGCAGCAACAAAACGACGGAAACTTTCATAACAAATTGAAAACACAAACACTATATTTCGTAGTAAAATAAAACAAAGCGACTGGCGACTCGCGCGCTGCCATAATTACTGAACTACCAATAAATCCAAAAACAATAAAATCTCATTCATTCGGCGGCCATGTTACCGCGTCGAATCAAGCGGCCAATAATTAGCGCGGGACGCGGGGCGGCGGCCAATCACAGCCGCGCGATTAGCACGCTCCGGCTATTGGCCCGGACAACGTTCCAAATTCAAAATTAAACATTAAACTGTCGCCGAGCGCGGGAAACCTGAGTAATTAAGTTGAATTGATTAGGCATTCAGTGAGCCGAGCGCGCCCGAGCGCCGCCGACGGCCGCCGAACGGTAATTGGTTAATGGCGACAATGCTCTCTAATTTTAAATTGGAACCTTTCAAATGGAAAAGCGACGTCCGTTCACATAATGAAGGTAAAATGAGAGAAGTGACGGGGAATCGCTGCCATTTTTAGCTTTCATATAAGATTAAAAAATACCTATTTTATTATTTTTAGGATTATTTGTGTAATTATAATTACGCGTATCTGACTTGATAGCAACTGTTTGTTAGCCTTTCATTCAGAAAGATATAAAGGAACATGAGATCCTTACACTGCCGTGCATGTAAATAAGGGAAGTGTGCATATTCGTCCACGAACACCAGAACCTTTATAAAAACGTGAAATCTGACCGGAGGCGGCATGACATTGTAGCTCCCAGAGCAAACACCTTAATTTTTAAGAAAAATGTTCCGTTTATGCCAATCAAAATTTATAATAAACTGCCAAATTTTTGTAAAGAGTTAAATGTAAGTTGATTTAAGAAGTGGATAACTAAATGGCTATTAAAAAAATGCTTTTACTCTCTAGCAGATTACTTTAAAGTAAATAATGAAGAATTTGACATCGAATAAGACTTAGTTTAAATAAGTGCTTGTTTAAAATAGTAAGTGCATGCTGTAATCACAGTAGGACATGTTGTTGCAATATCTCATACCTAGAGACCACATTATAATTATGTTTACACATGCCGAGCACGGCATTTCAATAAATTTCATTTCATTTAATTTCAAAGAAAACCGTTCACCCGGTGCCCAGAACTTGTAGATTAAACTTATAATTAAACTACATAACTGAGGCCCCGAAAAGGCAACAATGCAGCATAATTCATTCATTCATTTATTTAATTCGACAGATAACAAGATCCATGTGTTAGTAAGTGACTTAAAGCTAAAGATTAGTATATTATGATAATACAATAAATTAAATTAAATTATAATAAGGCAGCTTAAAATGTCGAGTCAAATAAAAATAATTAATAACAACAGAAACTAAATCTTAAACTAAATTTTCGCGTAATGTCAGTAATAGAAATTGAATAAAAAAGAAATATAACAATAATTAATAATGCCAAGGCTGGCACGGTTAGGTGCCTCGACGCTGGTCTTCCGTGGGCACCTTCCATATAAACCTGCTGCATAAACATAAACAGGAACAGGACCTATGGCGTCCTGCGACTCTTCCCAATTTGCAGACTTTGGAGCCTTTCCACAATGATAGAAAATAGTTGTTAACATATTTTTAACTAGCAACTCGCCCCGGCTTCTTACGGGTAGAATTAAGGTGTAATGTAGGTACATCAAAACCTTATTTAAAACTTAATGGCAGTAAAAACTGTATAAAAATCCATCGTGCACGCAGACACGAGGCTACTTTAGCCACTATGTTTTATACTATACTAACTAAACGACCCGCCCCGGCTTCGAACGTATAGAATTTGGACGTATGTAGGTACATAAATTAAAAAAAAACCCTAAATGACAGTGAAAACCGCATCAAAATCCGTCGCGTGGTGTAGAAGGAGAAGCAACAAACTGGAACAAATCACCTTGCTACTCCGCGAAACCAGTGCCGGGCTCGTGCAAAATAGCTGCGTCTGTGCGACACATATATGTTCATGCAAAAACCCACCCTCCTCCGCTTCCACACGAAACAACATATATCACACAGACTCAACTACACACCACCACCACTAAACACTAAAACTACACGATCGACGCGCGTTTCGCCTCTATACGAGGTTGTTGTTTCGTGTGGCAGCGGAGGAGGGTGGGTTTTTGCATGAACATATATGTGTCGCACAGACGCAGCTATTTTGCACGAGCCCGGCACTGGTTTCGCGGAGTAGCAAGGTGATTTGTTCCAGTTTGTTGATATGGACCTCCGCAAAGTAACGCCTGAATCTATTAATTATTAGAAGGAGAAGGCCGAAGATATAAGGACAGACAGCCACTTTGTTTTATACTATATGTAAGGATTGTATAAGCGGAAAATATATCTGAAATAAGGGAAGAGTAACTTAGTTAATAGTCTTCCATGTTTTATCGTATGCGCTTGTACCTAAAATGTTTCATAAGAGTTAGAGCGCGGCCCTCCGGCCCGCAGTCAGGCGTGAGTGGTCCGTGGAGCACTCAATGCCCCGATTACATAATGCTGATGCTGCCGGCAGTCGTGATCAATACAGTTACCTACCCTACTTCATTAAGTCTATAAAATTGTTGACAACATTCCACGTGTCGCTGAAACGCCTTTGAGTTGCACTGAGTGGTGTATCACAAGTACCACAACCAGTGATTTTTTTATCGATATAAATACTGATATTCTTTTAATAATCAGTATGATGATTATCAATATCGATACTTTAACGTGTCGCTCCCTCCCCTTTATTTTCCCTACTTAAAGTCTAAATTTCCAAAAAATCTCTCTTGGAGTATGCTCACGTTTTACAATAAATACACTTATGTTCCAAATTTTAGTGTCAGACTTACAATTAATAGCAGTTTTAGCTATACGCTGATAGAGTCAATATCAGTCAGTCCGGGACAAATGATTTTAAAAGCTGTATTTCAAACGCCGTAGATACGTATTGTGCGATCTGGTAACGTCGCGTAGCAGCTTGGTATTGGTACCGAATATCGATAAAACTATCAATAATAATATATTTATACCAATACCAAGTAAGAGAAGTATTTAAAAAAATAAATATTTTTGGGACTATTAACACCAATTGACCTAACAGTCCCAAAGTAAGCAACTAAAGCTGCTTGTGTTATGGGTACTGGACAACGGATATACATACTTACATAGATAAATATATACTTAAATACATATAACATCAAACCAAGACTCGGGTACAAATATTCGTATTCATCATACAAATATTTGCCCCTCCCGGGAATCGAACCCGAAACCTCAAGCTTTGTAGTCAGAGTCACTAACCACTAGGCTATCAGGTCGTCAAAAATATCGATATTGATTTCCAGATATCGATTCTGTTATTGATAGTTTCTTAAAAATATCGATATATTTAGGATATCGATATACAGTCCTTGACCACCATCTTCCCAGTGCACCGAGGGTTCCGTGATTTGTTATACGTTTACCTCGCAAACGACTAACAAATGAATAAAAATAAGTGGCTTGTTTTAAAGAAAATAAATATATGATTTAGGAATGATAAAAATCATCAATTTCTCCAAAGGAATGATCAAAGAAAGTGTTGAAAAGATTTTTTTTTATACAGCATAGGAAGGCAAACAAGCAAGTAGGTCACCTGATGGTAAGTGATCACCATCGCCTATATACACCTGCAACAACAAAGAGAGTGCAGATGCGTTGCCAACCCAGAGGGCTAAGATGGAATACCTCTTGTGCCAGTAATTACACCGGCTGTCTTGCTCTCCACGCCGGAACACAACAGTGCAAGCACTGCTGCTTAGCGGCAGGATTAGCGAGCAAGATGGTGGTAGCGATCCGGACAGACCTTGCACAAGGTCCTACCACCCGCAAATTTGCAAAGATCCGCTTATTCCTTCTTAACTACGCATTGGATTTTGATGCGGTTTGCACTGTCATTTAGAGATTTTTTTACAAAAGACTTTTATGTACGTTACATCCAATTGTAACCGTACCAAGTCGAGCCAGTCGCTAGTTGAATATAAGTGAAATATGCTCCCTACCCTTAGAAGGCGAAGTCAGGAAGAAGCGTTACTCAAGAGCCCCGCACAAGTATCCCAAGCGCCCCTCGAAGCCCTGATTGAAATTCCTTTGATTACTTCAACGGCGCCGTAAGTGGCAGGCTTTTGACTTGCCTTGTACGAGAAGATGTAACGTAACGTAAGGAGGTACGCAACCGCCAGATCGTACACCCAGCCTCAGAAGTAGCTCAACACTTGAGAACCTTGTCGTAGTTAATGCCGGTCCAGACGACACCAACTTATACTTGCGCAACGTGTTAACACAAACCGAGTTTGTGCAAAACGGAACGAGACGTCATGTTTGCAGTTGGCGCAAAAGTTTGTGCCTGTTGTATTTTGTATCAAAAGAATTAAGGCGCACGTATCTGTTACGCCAACTGCAAACTTAACGTCTACACTCTACACGTTACGTTTTGCAGAAACAACTTGGTTTGTGCAAACATGTTGCGCAAGCATAAGTTGGTGTCGTGTGGACCAGCTTTAACTACAACAAGGTTAGACATACGGCCGCTTATTCCGCTACTTGTATCTTCATACTGGCGTGCAAATGTTTCTTACAGATTAGTTTAAACTAGAGGTCTCGGGTTCGAATCCCAATAGGACCAAACAATAAACATGGTTCTGTTGTCAGTATTTATGTATGTTTTCTGTGTGTAGGGTTATAGAGTCTTACGTGAACAACATTGTGCTTCACAAAACAACTTTTATTTTATTGTATTGAATATTACAACCGCAACCGACTCGATTTTTTTTTTCATAAAATAGTAAGGCAAACCAGCAAGTGGGTCACCTGATGTTAAGTGATCACGATCGCCCATAGACACCCACAACACCAAGGAAACTGCAGATGCGCGGCAACCCCAGAGGGCTAAGACGTAATACCTCTTGTGCCAGTAATGTCACTGGCTGTCTTGCTTTCCACGCCGGGACACAATAGCACAAGCACTGCTGCTTTTGGTAGCTTGATTTATTAATCAGGTTTTTTTTTTATACAACATAGGACGGCAAACAAGCAAGTGGGTCACCTGATGGTAAGTGATCACCACCGCCTATAGACACCTGCAACAACAAAGAGAGTGCAGTTGCGTTGCCAACCCAGAGGGCTAAGATGGAATACCTCTTGTGCCAGTAATTACACCGGCTGTCTTGCTCTCTACGCTGGAACACAACAGTGCAAGCACTGTTGCTTAGCGGCAGGATTAGCGAGCAAGATGGTGGTAGCGATCCGGACGGACCTTGCACAAGGTCCTACCACCCGCATATTTACCCGTATTTTGGATCACTTAAGCTTTAATAATAGTAATAAAACATTTAAGTGGCTATGGCGACGACTACACGACGACAGAGCGGTGCTGGTCAGCACTTACCAATTAAACCAGATATGTATAGTTGGTTTCAGAAGAGCTGCCATAACGTTTCCTATATTTTCGGTGGTACCTACTCGTGGTGCCCACTTAATTGCTATATATAAAGTTTGATGTTGCCAAGATAATGGATCAACAGTAAGGCAAAGAGGAGTCTTAGTGGCCTGTGGCTAGAGTTGCCAACCAAAAAAACCTCTTGTGGGAGAGCATGTCCAAATATCATGTTTGTAGGTTAGAGTTTAGAGAGAGTAAAGCGTCACCGTCGTTTGTATGTAGGGCGAAGGTATGCTCTTGACGGCCCGTGACTCTTTAAAATCGGGATTAAACAATCCCGGGGCACGGGATTAGTAGCGAGACAAGTTGAGTTAACAAGCGGTGCGGCGCTGCTCATTACCGCTAACGAGCGCGATCCGCCGCCGCGATATCGGCAATCACGCGCACAGGGTGTTGCAGGCCGCGCGGCTGTCGATGTCGCGGAGAACAACATCTTAAATATATGCAGGAGTTAGGACTGACAGCTAAAATACTCGGTTTTATCCCCGGCTGGCACATAGCAACGCAACGCTTCGCTGTCACGCTCAACGTAAGCCCAAAACTTATCATCTAAAATCTATAGGCAAGCGTGGATATGATAAACTTTCGTCAAAGCAGCCTAATACTGTTGGGTAATGAATGAAATAAGTTTCATTAAAGAAATCTATTAACTAGGTTGATATTGAGGGTATATTAAAAACGCTTGTTCACCTGTTTATAACTGGCAACTTCCAGTTGCCCATTTGCGATTTATCCTGTTTTCGTCATCTTTGTCATCGGCACATAATAGATGAGAGTATATTTTACTATTATGCTGGATCTTAGAATATCGGCTTTTTCTTGCTGTACTGTACAGTCAAGAAATTTAATTCCCTGCCCATTTCGTTGAAATGCCGTCTGACATTCGCAATGCATTAAGGTCGATATGTCAAACTAACGTCTTGCTCTATAGCTCTTATGGTGACAGTTTGCTATATGCTAGTGAGCCTTAGGTGGGTTGGAAATTTAATTCCTTGACTGTACCTATTCCCTGCTAAAGGAAAAACTGTTTGAGTATCGCAATTCTCCAGTCCGCTATCAATTTCAATTTCTACGTTATGTACCTTTGGTTTTGAGTGGCATGATTACAGAAGGAGTAGTACCAACTCCTGGAGACGGAATGGAAATTGCTCCGGGAAGTGGAGGACTGAACGTGGAGGATAGAGGGTTGGACATGGAGGATTTGAAGGATGCAAGATTTCACCCGTACGTACAAATTAACAAACAAATAGACCGAAGTTTCTAAAACCTTTCTTTTTCATACATTTCATTTTGAGTTCGAGTAATTGGTAGATTGTAATAACTACCTTAAGGTTAAGTACTGTTTTTCCCCGAAACACCCTGAATTTTCATCTTAATCGAAAATATTGTATTGACTCCGATTCGAACCCATCTTGTTTGCAGGACATCCTGTACAAGAAGTTCGTCGCGTGAATTATATCGGCAATACATTATGATATAAAATAATTTGGTCGTCGCGGGCGCGGGCGGCGGAGGGGGGGGGCGGCGATCGAACGTCACGATCGCACGCACCGGGACGCGCGCGCCGCAGGGCTGCCAGCGCGCATTTACATTTTAATTATTCTCTCGTATTTATTCTTCTCCGGTGCACAACACACCTAATTGTAAAATTTTCTAATACTAAACGCTTCATGTAACGCTAATCTGAATAAAGATATTCTGACTTCGAGTTTAAGACAGGAATAACTTTAAGAGAGAGGAGAATGAGCGTGGGTCAGTTGATAGGCGATCATCGCCGTGTATGAGAACCAACGATCCCAAGAGAATTGCTCATCCTTTGCACGCCTTTAGGCAGTGAGCATCTGGATCTCTTACACACCGCATAAAACCTGGTTACTACCACGACCTAGATTGTGTAATTTCACCAAAAGCTATTTTCCAAACTGGATTTTAAAATTTCAGGAAGTCTAAAATATCTATAAACAACCACAACAATAAACAATAATAGACAACAATAAGCTCCTAATAGTAAAAAAAGATTCCACACATAATATTAGGTCCAGTGCATAAGGAAGATGGACGCTGGAAAGTCTAAAATAACACTACACACTTCGTCTGGAGAACGAATTTCTGAACCAAACATCATAGGCGAGGATTGACTGCCTCGGCAACTTACAGAGAATGTAAGTTTTTTGCAGCAAGAATAGCATATCTGGGCAGCCCGATGGATGCCGCCCGGTGCGCTAGGTATTGCGAGCGACCTCGTGGACGACGACCTGCGTGAGCTTCAAGCCGAAGATTGGCGGCTGATCGCCCAGGATCAGATAAAATGGAGTGTTCTTTTTTTAAGGCTATGACTTATTTCAGGTTGTAAATAAGTAAACAGGTTATGTTAAGCTAGATTAAAGACCTAATTAACTGTTTAAAAAGAAAACGACTGATAAAATAAAAATGCCTTAAGTGATGTGTTCGATCGATGATACATTTGTCGGTAATTTATTGCCATCATCATCATTTCAGCCGAAAGGCGTCCACTGCTGGATAAAGACATCCCCCAAGGCCGCCACAATGTCAAATCCTGCGCTGCTCACACCCAGCGGTTCCTGTAACTATCAACAGGTCATCAGTCCACCTAGTGGAGGGTCTGGGATATTAACAAAAACTGGTATAACTATAATATTTATTTAAAATACGTAAAAACAAATCTTTTTCGGTGCACTCTGCTAGGATGTGGAATCGGTTACCAACCTCCATTAGGCAGTCGCCTTCCGTGGTCTCCTTTAGAGAGAACTTAAAGAAAATGTGGCTAACACCATGTCCTTAAGTTATTTTCCTTCTACTCCTTTAACTTCTAAGTATTTATTTATATCTAAGTAAGTTTATGTATTTTAAGTATTATATTTATTATTATTATTATTTGGGTATTATATTTATTATTACTATGTAATGTGTTTATAGGTAAATTGTATGGTAATTCTCCACTGTTTTTGATAAACTCTTGGTCTTTGTTTGTCCCTGCTATGATACTCCTTTCATCCGCTCAAAGGTTAACTGGAAGAGATCCCTTAAAGGGATAAGTTCGCCCTTGTACATCACTGTATCTCTTTTTGTCATTTATGTTTTTTTTTGTACAATAAAGAATTTACATACATACATACATACATACAAACATAAAAGCAAGGCAATAAGTCCGCCTTTTGTACATTTTGTATTTTTTGTGCAACAAAGTTTAAATAAAATAAATCAATATACCTATACATAGACTGCTAAAAACATGACCCTTTCTTTTGGCTTTGCCGTAGTCGGGTATAAAGGTAGATCGATGTGTGTGACGACACATGTTTTCAATCATTCATTTAGGCAACTGGCTAAATAAATGTCCTCCCATTTACACATCAATTTTAAATACAGCTAACGTTTCAAAAGAAAAGCGGCTGTATTTTTCACGGATAATCAAATTGCAGATTTATTTATTTTATTATATTTAAGTAAATTAAATTGACAATAAGTACTTCCTCGCTGCCTGCTGCCAGCCCTGGCATTGTATCACCGAATTAGTTTTCACTCAGTAACGAGCGAGTCAATCGCGAGGCGCCGCGGGCGAGGCGCGGGGGGGCGGGATCAAGTTATAACGAGTTTGGACAAGTTGCTAATGAGTGGGACGCGCCTGTCGCGCCACGCGCACAGTTCACCCAACTGGCAGTTGGTCGGCTGCCCGCCTGGGACCTGTTCTATGGAGCCTGTGAAAACATTAGACAAGCTAAGAAACACTCAATTTATTTACTCGTATTTATCGTTGGTATTTGGTTAACAATATTACACTATATTGAACTATAGGTTACACTAAAATAGCACATTCAAACCAAGATTACGACCCTTGCGCGCCAACCAACGTGTGTAACGAGAAGAGCGAGACAGAGCTAGTAAGGTGAGGTGCCGGCGCTACAGTCTGTCTGCACGACGAAGCGATGCTGTGGGGACTTTAAAGTATAAGTAGGTACTTAGAATGCGGTCGCCACGTAAGGCATGGCCTAAGTGTAGGATCACCCGATAAGACTTGAGAGGAAATCTCGAGGAGAGAAATAAAGTAGGTTAATATAGAAAGTCCCACGGTCAGCTGCTCCTGGTTGCTGTATGAATGGGCCGACTGTGATTGATAATTTTCCAGAAATTTCACCGATGCTCATTAATTAGATACCGTTCCATAATTAGTTGAAAAAAATACCTAATGTTTAGCACCAATTGCTGCTGAAACTATTATCAGCTTCGAGTACAGCTTCTGTTCTTGCCTGAAGTCCATATTTGTAGACCTATATTTCAATAATTAATGAAGGACCGGATTACCGTTCCATCATTAATTGCAACGGTGCAACAGTGAAGACGCTGAAGAATTACCGTGATAACACTAAACTCTCATTGAACACACGTGACGTATAACTTGCTACTGGCAATACTGACCTAATGCTAAGTATGCGGTATCGTTGTCTATCTATGAAGGATCAAATCGACGTGAAAGATATTGGACATCACAACATGTATCGCCGTAAGTTCGTGATAGCAGTGCGTGAGGTACAGTCAAGGAATTTAATTCCCTACCCATTTCCTTGAAATGTCGTCTGACATTCGCAATGCATTAAGTTCGATATGTCAAACTAACGTCTTGCTCTATAGCTCTTATGGTGACAGTTTGCTACATGCCATTGAATCTTAGGTGGGTTGGAAATTTAATTCCTTGACTGTACTATACCTTCGCGATTTTCACACATACTTACTCATAACGTTTATCGGGACTTAAACGCGATAATAAACTGTACAAGCTTTGTTCTTCATGGAATCCGGTAATCAGCAGGTGCAAGCGTCGGGATGTATCTACGGATAAATCTTCGGATACTGTGAGCATTGTGTGCCGGCGTGGTGATATGACGATTAAAAATAAACAAGACCAAGTGCGGGTAGTTCGTAAAACTCGCGCGGCTAAACAGCGGTGACACCCTCCACTTCAGTCTGCTCGCGACCACGGCCGCTGCAACGCGGCCGAAACGTCGAGGTAAATAAATAAACAGTTTATTATCGCGTTTAAGTCCCGATAAACGTAATAGGCATGTACTATACCTAGTACTAGCACCTAGCACGAATCTTCTCGGCCCGCCGTAACTCGCTACGTAACGCAATGCATCTCCTACTTACTAGCCTAGTAGAAAAGAGACGCACTGAGTTATGTATGCTAGTGCACAGATTGGGTGGTGAAGAATTCCTTACACAGGACAACCTACTGTAGCCCGATGTCGTGTGCCGCCGCTCGCCGCCGATCACTCGCCTGTTCGCTGTCGCAAGTTGCGGCTAACACTGGATTCGCCATCGAAGTTGCGAGCGCTAAAAACGCAAAATCGTAGCAATCCACCAATCAGAGATAGCCATTGAAAGAAAGAAAATACATTTATTTGACTCATAGAGCAACAACAGCAACATTACAAAAACATAAACCTAATTATCACGTTTTTGCTTTTTTATCACAGGTAATTTCTGATCGTGACCTAATGGGTAGCGTTGAATATAATTAAGTTTTTTGGATGCGTGTCCGGGCGATTTAGACGGTTTCCGGCGTATCCGGCTTTTGTTAGGCTTTTCACATTTGAGCAGTTAGAAGTAAATAAGTAAGTAATGAATGAATAATAATAAAAAACACGGTATCATTCAATTTAGAATTTGTTAAGACCATAATGTTATTGTGAGTTCATTAGAATTCAATAAGATTTTATAGTAAGTAGGTAAATGATCAAAAATGCCTAGTTTTATATAAAAAAATCTTTGCCGTATTAATACTTCACTAAATCCTAAATAATTAAGAGTGTCCGGCCGTATTACCCAAATGTCCGGCTAAACTCGCTGTGGTCTATCCAGTGTAAGACCTAGCTGGCAACCCTAATGGGCCGCCTGCTATGAGTAGCAATGGTTCCATAGTTTCAGGGTTGCAGCTGATCTCCTATCCGAGAAGAGTTGTCAGAATTTCATGCAGATAGTCATAGTAGAGGAGAACGGTCACATATTTTCATTCAAATAAATTAAAAAATCACTGCGGCGATAACTGCGCTCCGATTGGCTGAACTACTCATAAAACAAGACAAAACGTAACACGCAGTGAATTTAAAAAAATATATATAATAGGAAGGCAATAAGCAAGTGGGTCACCACATGATAAGTGATCACCATCGCCTATAGATATAGACCCGCAACAACAGGGAAATTGCAAATGCTTTGCCAACCCAGAGGGTTAAGATGAAATGCCTCTTGTGCCAGTAATTGCACCGGCTGTCTTGTTCTCCACGCCGTAAATAAATAAATGTAAATGTATAAAAATTCAAAATATTTACTGTTACTTGTTTTGAGGATCAAATAACCTAGTGGTTAGTGACCCTGAGTACGAAGCTAGAGGTTGTGGGTTCGATTCCTACAAGGGGCAAATGTTTGTATCTGAGTCGTGGATGTTACAATATTTACGCATAATGTTTATTTTGTAGCGGACGCCCATGACTTCTTTCGCGTGAAAATAGTAGCATTTGTCTGTCACGGATAGCGCGTAGCTTTTTATTAGTGATTTTTTTTAAATCGGTTCAGTAGGTCCAGAGACTACTTCATACAAACAAAAAAAAACAAAATTTACCTCTATGTTAGTGTAGATTAATGTAGACTAGTCAGATTAGTGTAGATGTTGATTTATTTATTTACCGATGAAGTATGATTCCGATTGTTTTATTGTTTGACTTTTTGTTGGATTCCTACATAAACGAATAGAAAAGCCTGGCATTAATGTACCTATGTACATTATATTGAATTTTGTTTCGGTGCGGTGTACATAGGTAGGTGCAGAGATTTACGAGTACACAGGCCAATTGTTGGGCGCTGTACCTTACTATTTCAGTGCGAGTGACGGTCGATGGTCATTAATGAAGAAATATTTATCAGATTCGTATTTTAATGACCAATATTACCGCTATGTGCTCGATAGATCAGAACGAGAGTACCCAGTTCAATTAACTAATTTGCCCACACTTTAGATGCCTTTAGTGTTACCAAAGTTGTCTTTAACGTTACCGCAAAATCACAAAGATATTTTAACTGTATATGAGGCTTAACTCATGTAGGATAGCATAGATAAATGTAGGGGCAACTGGTCGCACGGTGGACAGCTGCACCTCTGGAGGATTCTAAATCTTAGAGCTATACTCTCTCATCGTTGGAGCAATCCCCATGTCTCTATTCCCTGCCTTCTCTTTGACCTCCTGAAGGCAGGGAATAGGGAAACATGGGGAAACGTTTCGCAAACTGATTTATTTCACAAACTATAGCTTGTGTTTGGAAAAATGCATTTTTCTGAAACTGTAATTTGTTTCAGGATTTCTTTCAGGGCTATTGCGTAGAACCCTGTAGGTTTGGTTAGGTTTGTTTTATATGTAATCCTGAAATATTTAGGGTTTCGAATAAAAGCATTTTACCAAATTACCAGTTTATGAAATGATTCAGTTTGTGAAACGTCTTTTATGAAATGATGGTAAACCGATACATTACTCTAGTATCCACAAATATTGGGTTGTCATTGTCATACTGGATATTGGAATTAAATTTGTTTTTAACCCAAAATCGAATAATACCCAGATCAACGCACAGACAGCGCACAACGGATGCTTTTTAAAATAATCATGAAATGCGATGATGAGATTGCGGTCCCCGGGGCATCTGCAATGACTTGCATGACGCCTTTCCCCCTCTCCCCCCGCCTCCCCCGGCCCTGCCTCACCTGCATGTAATGTCTTCATAGATGATGTGTCGTTTAACGTAAATTAAACACTGTTATAAATATTGACGACATTTTGACGACGTTTTGATGAGTGGATAAAGCTATAGAGGTTTCGGATTCGAATCCTGATAGGAGCTAATATTTGTATGATGAATAAAAACATACCTACTATAGTATGGTATTTACGGTCCCACTCGAGTCATGGGTATGTATTTAAGTATGTATTTATCTGTAAGTATATACGGTAAGTATGTAGGTATATACATAGTATATGCGTTGTCCAGCACCCATAACACAAACAGCTTTATTTACTTATTTATTTAAACTTTATAGCACAATACAAACAATAATGTACAAATGGTGGACTTAATGCCATAAAGCATTTTCAACCAGTCATCCATCAAGCTAAACAGAAAGGAAAATGGTGCAGGATCGTGAATAATTAAATAATATAAAAAACAATACATATCGATAAACTTACACACATACACGGTATTATTTAATTCATACATACAAAATTAAAAGTACCCAGCACAGATACACTAAACAGACACTAAACCTAAAGCTTCAAGCTTAAAGCTTTAGTGGCTTAATTGGGGATTAGGTCCATTGGTGTGAATTATCACAAGATGTTCATCCTTCAAAGTTCAAAAACACTGAACGCCGCTTAATAAATTAAACGTATAATCCATTAAGTTATTCTTAGTCAAGAGCTATATTAAAGTAAAGTTTGATCAAAACCTGTTCACCAATTTTATTAAACATTCCAGATCATTAGTAGGGTTACCCAAACTAGTTCGCACCAGTCTTACCCGCACAAAGAACCACTAGACGTCCCAGTGTCCGCGCCACACGGGCTCGCGGATGTCCCGGGCTGCACCCTCCCCGGCGGTCACTCCCGGCGCCCGCAGGAGCCCTCGAGGACACCTGTCACCGCCAGGGCCCTCGGCGACCACTCGCCCGCCGAGGACCCTAACCCCTTCCCATATGACTATCCTGTCAAAGCCGTTCTGCTGACGCTACGCATCGCAAAATGGCGTCGTATTTACCCGCTGCGCCCCTCCATGTAAACATCCCGAATAAAAAAGCGCCATTACTATTTGCATTCATATCTAAAGAAAACATACATGCTAAATATTGCGAATGAAATTTCAACTCGACTGCCACAATCTAAAATCTACCTTACGTCACAGATATAAAACTGAAATTTCGCTTTCGGTTTGCAGTTCGTTCGAATGCACATTGTATTTGAATGCGTGTGTTCTGTCCCGCTCCGGCTCGCGGCCGGGGGCGGCTGTCTCGCTCCCGCGCCGAGTAAAAGGTGGTGTGATTGAGACGTAACTGCCAACTGCCACTGGTCCCATTATACACCTCGAGAATAGTAAACATGTAGAGATGGGTAAAGTCGACATATGTATCGATGATTGAAGTTGGATATACATTGTCTGACGTGTTGTCAGAAAAAGATTGGTTTCAAACATTTAAATGGTGAAATGTATATTTTTCTAATGCAATTCATGCAATATGTTGTGATGGCCATACCAAATGTATGAAAAGAAAGCGTCACGATACGACACATCCGACAAATATAAATCCGGCTTAAGCGTCGTATCGTCATTAATTTAGGAATCTGACCAGATATTTATTATGGCTAATAAAATCTAGTAACTGATCTAAACCAAGCGAATTTAGAATTAACCCTCATTTAAGAAGCTTTAAGGATAAAAAATTGACAACCACGTTTTCGTATAAAGAATTAAAGTAAATAAAAAACCGCATTCAAATTGGTCTAGTCGTTTGAGAGCTACTATGCCTCAGATATAGAAGACATAGAAGGGCTCACAATTCACATATACAACACCAAAGGGTCCAACAAAAATAAAACACCCTGTTGTTTATTATTATAACCAGTGATTTTCCTGTTGGTATGTTCTTTTTTGTCGTGTAGGTCGGTAATGTGGTGTTCAATAAATACATTTAACAGAATTTGTCATTGTATTATCTAAACTTCAATGTTTAAACACCGACTAAAGCAAATAAGATCGTCTTTTATTGACGAGTCTAATGTCGATATAAGAACACAGCCCCATCCCTACAGCTCGCGTCCGCTCACTCATCCATAACTAATAGTTCAGAATAATCCCCTAACTCACCGCGCGCGTTTTTTCCGCGGCGACCAATCGCAGCCGCGCGTTGCGCCGCCTCCGCCAATCAGCGCGCCGCTTTCCAGAAAAGAATCTCAAAAATTATGCTCGGCTCGGTTCACCTCCCGTGTTTTCACTTCAGCCCTGGGCATTGGGTCGCGGTTTCCTTTACAATATTTATATGCAACCAGCTGCATGCGATATCAACCTTACGGTACAAGGTTTAGGAATGAATGCTTTTGTTTTAGTAAGTTGGTTCTCTGGAGTACGCAGGGGGACGTAATTGTAATTGCGATTGCAAATGGCGGCGTAGGGACGGTTAATCAAATACCGAAACTGATCGAACGACTTTTATTAGATGATAAGCGCAATCAGGGGCGAGGCAGGGGGAGGGGGGGGGATGTTACTGTTTTTCAGAAATGGCAGCACTGAGGCCGACCGTCCTGTCGTCGAACTACTGAAGTTCATTGTACACGGGCGCCTACTTCTGTAGAGCAAACGTTCTCAACATACCCCCTCCCCCTCTTATCTCTAAAGTTTGTAAGGCGCAAAATAAGAATTAATTACAGTTGGTCAAGGTTGGATAAAATATAGGTTATGTATAATCCAGGGTATAAGCTATCTCCATTCCAAACTTCATCTAAATCCGTTCAGCCGTTTTACCGTGAAGACGTAGCAAAAACTATGTCACACGCAAACTTTCAGATTAGCAATATTAGTGTGATTATTGTGATTACAGACAAAGTAAAAACATTATTTCTAAATAGCACAGTTTTTTAGAAATCACCAAAAAAAAGCCTCATACCATACATGCATATCTTGTGCACCTTCGTTTTATTTCTTTTATCGGTTGTTTTGTAAAAAACAAATCACAAATGTGTTATATGGTTCTACAAAACCATCCATTAAAAACTTGGTCGGATTCTTTTGTTATTTTTAGTTTGGTAATAGTAGCTGTTACATATGGACAATTTTGCCTTTGTCAAGGTGTAACAATAAACAGAAGGCCGAGAAATAAAAGCCAGTTCAAAATCTCTCTGAATGAATTGGTACATTAACTGGCAGTATAAAAAATTCTACAGTGCAGTTCCTAAAACTATGTGTTGCTCGTTAAAAATAACACTCTCAAGAATTATTCACTGTATTCTACTATTCATTTTAATAAGTTTTGTCAGCAAAACTGCCATGGTCTGAATTAACATATGATATTTTTATCCGGGTTACATATATTCTTATGCCATCCGACATAATTTAAACAATTATAAAGTCCGTCGAAAGTTGCAGTCAAAAGAGCATCACCCTGATGACTCGCACATTCCTTGCAAGCTTGTAATCCTCACACAATAGCCTACCTGCAGCTGCCGCCCGCTTCCAATCAAAGGCCTTTTTTCACTGCCCATTGTCCACCATTGTCGGCGTGTTGTGACAGCTCTAATTGACAGGTGTCAGCTGTCAGGGCGACACTTCATTAACAATTACGGCGACAATGGAGATTAGTGTAACTCGGGAGAATGGAATGATGCGAGTCTGGAGTGGCAGACTGGTTGGCGGGAGCAGAGCGAGACAAAGGGAGCGTGGGAGGATCGGAAAGGTAAAATAAAGTCTCTCTCACACACGATCACCTATGCTAATACTTAGCTACAAATATCAGTCTAGTGTTGGGTTTTCTGTACCATCGTGTATCCTACAAGCAGGGGCGTAACTAGGGTGGGGCAGGCAGGGCATGTGCCCTGGGAGCCAAATAAGGGGGGGCGCAAAAAATGAAATTTACTAACTACCTATAAATAAAAAAAACAATCCAAATTCACATACATGGCCAAATAAAAGTCTGTTGAGGACCATCTAATCCTTATTGTAGATACTTTTATTCCAGAACAAACTGCGAATGTTATGTATATAGGTATACGTTACATTACAAAATTAGTAAAATAATAAAAAAATGTGTAAGTATCTGTTTTTTAAATAATTCACAAAGGGAAAGGGGCGCAGTTTGGATGCGAGCCCATGGGCGCCATTTTACGTCGCTACGCTACAAGTATTATAAATGCAGAAGTTATGATGTTTGGATGATTTGTATATATATTTCTCAATCACGCATTAACCGCTAAGAAGGAATTAGGTAAAACTGGCAGCCATATAGATAATGTCCTAAATGAAACCATAGAATACTTTTGTTCCGTAAAAGGCATAGAAAGTAATATAATCGCGCGAAAGCAGGGTAAAAGCTTCACACCTTACGCGACACCTTTTTTACCCGACTACGGCAAAGCCAAAAGGAAGGGTTATGTTTTTTCAACTAATCTATAGCCGTTAAGTAACTTAAACAATGTATTTAATGTTGAATAAATCTAGGATAATATTTAAATATTCACATTTTTTTAAATGTTGAAATATCTAATACCACACCTACTACAAACCATATAAAACACTATCTTGTCTTTGGGTTTGATTAATCGAAGTAATCCAACGCAACTTAACACCAGACACCACTGTCACCACGTAAAATAAAAAGCATAATGAGTAAAAAGTGCCATAATATTCCGTTCTATTTTAATCAACCGCTCAGAAATCAATCCCAAAAAAACCACGTCTACTTACCTTTCAAATTGTTTTACCACAAACAAACACCAATTTCCGCATTCATTCCAAAGCGCTTGCTTTAGCACTTCCTCCCGATCTATCAAAATAAATCGAAGCAATTCGATACTTCCTCCGCCGATTAATCGATTGACAATCGAAGGATACCGATATCGATACGACGTCGATTGTGACCGCCGCGTTCCTGAGACAATGACGTGAATGCCCTTTCTTCGGCTGCATCCTTTGATTAATCTGTGGTTAACATCATGGAAGGAATTCCCGCCGGAGGTTTTTACGCGTGTTTTTATAGTTAGTGTTATTTTGAACTTTCAAACTTTTTTTTTACCTATAGTAATTGTTTGCCCTATGGGCAATAATAAGCCCGTATTTCATCCCAATAAAAAAAATCCCTTTTTTTACTAGAAGTAATAGGTATTCATTCCAAATTCATAACCCGTATGGAAGTATTGAAATAGGGCTTCTTGCATTTAAATCAGAAAGTCAGTAAGGGAAGTTAGCCTAATTATTGATAGAAAAGGTTACATAAGGAAAACATTATTTTAAACCGACTTAATAAGAAGGATTTTAGTATGTAAAACTGCATTTACTGTTAAAGATTAACCCCCTTATTCATAAACGCTTCGTAAATGTTTGTTAGTTAACATTTTTTATGTCTTTATCCGTCATTGCGACGTTTGCTCTCTAATGACAGGGACAAAACATTTGTTAGCTTAAAAAGGTTGTTAAATTTTTACGAATAAGGAGTCCCTTCAGGTACGGTTCGTTTCAGTGGAAAACGTGGGTTTGAGTAACAAAAAAAGATATAAGTATAAAGCCTAGCAAACATGCGTATTGATTGAAAACAATATTTGAGATCCCTTCTGAACAATTAAAATGTTTGCACTCTTGTCTGAACTGAACGTTTCCTCTCTTTTATAAATGACCTCCTAAAACAATGCTACGGCTGCGTAGCGCCGCGTAGCAGCCTCGTAGCGCTCTACGCCGCGCGCCATGGAAATCTCAGTACGACAGTTTCTCAACAATCATAAATATAATAAATGCATATGTTTAGTATAGAAGCATTGATTAATACAAATAACACAATGTTTATTCTAAACAACATTCATCTCTCTTATATCCCTCTAATAAATAAAACTTCAAGCCTTACCTTATTTATTTTAATTGTATATAATTACCCCTCGCACAATGTCATTGTCGACACAACAGAACAGCCCTCAGGGGAAATTATTTAAATTGTAAAAAGCCTTTGTTGTCGCTTATTATGTAAATATCTAACCGATAATGCACGTAACGACCCCGCTTGTGACAGCCCTGCGATAAATAAACCTGGGGTACGTCCCGAACATCTGCCCACGCTCACAAGCAAACCTAAACACTGCGCTGCAAGCTACAGGGTTCACTTTCGTAACCAGTCGCGTGCGATAGCATCAGTAGCAATCAGATTGAACGCCTAACGCGTTGAGTCGCAATTATCGAATTTCATAACAAAAACTATTTTTTCTGTCGTTTTATGACACATTAACGACGAAGTTGGAATTTGGGGTTTCTGTTTGATGGAAATAAAAGTAACTGTGATAATTTTATCGTGTTGTTACTTACTGTTATTCGTTAATTTGTAATTTAATGTTTTATTGTATACAAACATCATACGAACACATCTACACTTTTCTACTGATCCGATTACTGCGTTCGACTATTAAGAGAGTCATTGAAAAAAGTGGTCATTTGTTTTCCTGATTCCATAATTGATTTTAAAATAACGTGAATCAACTAAAAATGCCATTCACTCCAGGAGCTGTAGATCCATTTCTTATAGATAAAACACACAAACATACACAAAACACACAACAGGACACAAAATAAACAATAAAAGCTGCTGAAAATCTTTAAAATACTAAACTCTTATTTCGATAAAACCCACGCATGTTTAATGCAATCCAATTCATTTACTGCACGACAAGGGGGGGTTATTTTATAATCTTATTACCTAATGCGAAACAAAACCAATGCCAGTCACGTCTCGTTTTGTTTCCCTGATTGAATACTTTGCCAAAACCCGTCAGCCTACGTGACGGATAAACAAACGCCCTCACTGTCCACAGTATGTGTTTCCCCAGCCCTTCAACGAACCAAAACCCCCGCAAAACACTGCAGTACATTATGCAAGTTATTTAAGTAGGTACTTGAAATTTGAACTCATTGTCATGGGTTTTGCATGTCAGTTAAATGCTTCGGCTATTATAAAAATGATGTACGGTTTTTATGTGCAAACTAATTTTATTTTCTACGTGAAGCTTACGTGTTTAAAGATAGGGTTCAATGTTATATGAATGATGATTAAGGACGCATGCTTCAATTGTTAAGGTAGGTATGTACTTGTGTTTTACAAATAAATTTGACTAAAACTTTGTACGTGGGTAATTGAAAAAAATACAGTATGTTGAATGGGAAAATATTACGAACGTTGGATCAAATACGCTCACTAATATAAGAGACTGCAAGCAAAATTATTAATTACATTGTATAAAATACAATTGTTTAAAGAAACAGACCTTCTGTTTATAACAAAAATTAATAATAAGAATTGTAATTACAATATAATTTTAAGTGTTGATAAATGTAGTTTTCTCTCTTTTTCCTTCCGTTTCTATATCTCAGTGACATTCTGTCTCCGTGGCTGTTTGCCTAAATGTTACTTGTGTAATTTTGTGGGCGATTTTATAAAGTAACTAAATACCTACTGTCAGTCTATTATTGAATCTTATACATATAAATAGACAAGTAAAATGAGTGGTAAATCTAATTGTAAGTGTAATTCCGTTTGACAATGGCTATTTCAAACTCAATCATAACAAATGATCTCTCGGCTGTTCAATGTGAACATAAACCCAAGAAAAAACATCTCAAGTGAACAGCATAAACCAACGTGACACCGCCGTGACAATCGTGATGAAATCTGACCGTAAACAACAATAAAGTTAAATAAAGCCTATTGAGGCGGGTGGACGGACGGACGGACAAACAAAAGTGTCCTTTTCCTGATGGGTCCCGCCCCCTGTCGGCCGACAGGGTCGCTATTGTGGCTTGGCAGTTATTTTAGTTATCATTTCATGGTTGGCTCAGATGTTGTTGGATTGTTAGGCTTGTAAGGTTATTTGTGTTGATAGGATCAAATACGAATAAGACAAGCTTCAGATGATATCTCAACAGACACGGTGCTTGAAAATGTCTGCGGATGATTGAACAGCCGTAGTATTGAAATCTTATTCACATATGTTTGAGCATTTTCAATAGGTTTCAGTTGTCCTGTTGTTATTCTATAAAATTATGCTGCATGGTACAAAATGGCCTGCAAGTTAAATAAGTGTTTATGTAGCGTATCTGAGTTTAAAATTGTATAGTATAATAGCTATATTAATATTTTCTGAAGTGAACTAAGTGCTCAAAGATAAATTGATTTAAAACTCATATTTATACAAAAAAACTCATCGAAGATACGGCAGTGTCAGATGAAATATTTTTTAATGATTTTTTTAATATTGCTGGAAGAACAGTAAGCCCATTCTCGCTGGGACAGTTTAAAAATAATATTTAAAAAATCCTTTACAAACTAGTTTTGCGGTTTTTTAATCTTTCATTTTGGTTAACGTAGTTATAATAGGTACGTACCTATAATACGACACAAATATTATTGTGTGGTAATCCAGTACCCCTATGCAAATCAGACTCCCACTTGTTTCGATGACTTTTCTTATAAGTATGCATTGCATTATTATTCTGAGCGAGGCGCAATTTCCCTTTGAAATCTGCACATAACCATAAATCTGAAGCAAAACTAACCGATTTCCCCATCCAATCATAACTCTTTCATAAAAACTGCCTTCTCAATGAATAATAAAATTGCGATCGAAAGTGAATTTCATCGTTATTCGATTTGCGCCGCACCGATTTGCGATTTCCGGAGGAGTGCCGAGGAGTGCCGAGGAGTGGCGAAGAGTGCCGAGGAGTGCCGTCGAGCACCCTCCGCCTAACCGTGCAGGCGCACTCCACGGAACTAAGAGACGCCCGTATGGAATTTTCTCGAATTTTTGCGAACCCTTTGGAAGAAACGATCGATGACGAAGACGTTTTTCTCGCAGCAGTCGGTGGCTGAAATCATATAGCCACATTACGAGTAAATAGCTAAGATGACGTGGAAGCAACCAATTCATAAATTATCTGGTTTTCTTTAACTTTATGTCGTTTTGGCAACAAAAACACAATTTTTCAGGATTTACAGTACTTAGTTCTTGGTGCTGACCGAAACCATAATCAGAGGTTTATAATACTCTTCATAAAAAAGTAAGATAGTAGGTAATGAGACCAGTATGTTTTAAAAAATCAGGCAATTTAAACTCAAAATATCTTTACTCAAAATAGAGTTACAAGGAGCTTTTACTCAGTATTCTTAATACGTAAATTACATACTTTGACGATGCAACGTGACGTAGTAATACGTTCAACGGAAATCCTCGTAATTTTCAGAAAATATAACCTACGTAAATACACATAAATATTGGTCTAATTTAGGGAAAATCTCTACCAAAAACCTTCACAAATCTAACACGCAAAAGTAAATAAACTGAACGGCTCAAATTGAACCCACCACCCTAAAGTTAATCCTCAAATGGATCTATCAGTAGGTACGTACGAAAGCGCCGCGCAGCCAGTTCTCTGATTGGAAGAGATCGCTTTAAGCGGCAGCGCTGACGAGGACGATTCGCCCCCTGATGGCGCAGGTATTTTTTTAGATCAGCTTTGATCTTCGTGAGTGCATTACTGAACTGGTCGGGGGTGGGAGCCATGTTCCACTTTCCCTTCCTCTGATCATTTACTTTGCTGTCATGTAGGTAAAGGTAATCGAATTTTTGATTACGTTTTTAAGTAGATATTGTTATAAAATATTACATTGTTTATTTACCTCGGCGTTTCACCGTATTGCAACACAAAGTCCCGATATAAATATGAGTTATTGAAACACAATATATCCCAAAATTCAATGAAAACATGGATAATTATATTATATCCCACACAAACTGTGTCAAATATAATTTTGAATAACTTATATGTTCAGAAAGTATTAAGGTCTCAATAGCTCACAGGACTACTTGCAAATCAAAGCTAAGTATGTCAAAATTCGCAAGTAAATATAGCCACTTCATCCATTATCAAAGAATCAAAGTAACTAACAAAAAAGTACCCAATGTACCGGATACCCCGGCTGTTTGAGCTACATGTACGAGTACAATTATACTGGTATGTATCTTAGCGTACACGAAAAGGTCAAATCGAAAGGCAATTTAGCTGTAAATTGACACTGAAATTCCATAAACTCTTGCTATTTAACCAACTATAAGCGATTTCCTCTCCCGACCCAAATTGAACTCCACGAGGTGTCCCGAAGCAGACGCGGTAGCGGTCACACCCGGCCGAAGTCAGGTGGAGTATATACCGACTACATTGTAAAATCTTCACGTCTACTATATCGCAAATGTCAAGTGCATTCCAGAATAACTAAAGTTACCTTTTTTTTAGCTCTTGCTCTTTGTCTGTCCCTACTATGATACTCCTTTCATACACTCAAAGGTTAACTGGAAGAGATCCCTTAAAGGGATAAGTTTGTACATCACTGTATCTCTTTTTGTAATTTATGTTTTTTTTGTACAATAAAGAATTTACAAACATACATACCAAAGTACATAAAATCACGCCGGTATCCTGGATGGATAGGCAGAGACCATGGATTTCCACTTGGTACCATTGTGACATGCAAACTTTGCTTCACTTAGGTACTCTCATAACATTTTTCATGCATCTTCATACATGCTTGGCAGAATAACGAACTCTGAAATTCTCATTTTTAAAGAACGAATATAAAATGGCACTAGTACTTAATTCGATATCTAACTTTGAAATGTAATTAAATTAAAATCTAATAATCTTATTATTATTATTATAAGCTCACGCCTGTTTCCCTTTGGAGTAGGCAGAGACCACAGAACGCCATTTGCCCCGGTCCTGGCATACTTTCCTCGCTTCCTCCACAAACATTCCTCTCTTCATACATGCTCGGCGGTTCCGGGTACTTCTGATTTGACCAGTCTTCAGGACATCACAAATTTGGTCGACAAAAGTACGCCGAGGCCGCCCTCGATTCACTCGCCCCATTACATCACCTTTGTAAATTTGCTTACATAATCGCCTTTCATCCATTCGTTCAACATGCCCAAACCAACGTAACATTCCTTTCTCTATTCTAGTCACTACATCTTCTTTCAAACCACACTTTTCCCTTATAACACTATTTCTCACTCTATCAGTCAGCTTAATCCCACTCATACTACGCAGAGAACGCATCTCTACAGCATTTATTCTACTCTCGTGCTTCTTCTGCCAAACCCAGCTTTCACTTCCATACATCAACGTGGGCACTAACACGCCATCGTGAACAGCCAAACGTGCCTTTTTAGAGACATAATAATAATCTTATGTTCTAAATAATAGGTTTCTAAACTTTCTAACAATTAACGATAATTTGAATATCTTTATTCAGAACACTTATCAGAAAATTTACCACCGGTTAGGAAAAAAACAGTCGATGAGAAGATACTGTACGAGGTATAATTCCCACTTCGTACCAATTTCCTGAATCCCTAAATGGTCATTACAGGAATACATCACCGGTACTCAGTTCTAAAGTATTCCAGTACATTTTAGAGCTCACTCAGCCCGCAGCTTACTTTCTCTTGTAGGAGGCCTGTGTCCAGAAGTGAGACGTATAAACTTTTTTTTTGCAAAGCTTGGACCCGTATTGGTACATATATGTTCAAGTGGTATAGTATGTATGTAGGTACTTTGTTACGATCAAGTATTTAGTATAGCCCTCTTCACCTGATCTCCGTGCCTCGAACGTTAAGATTACCCGCAAGTTCCCCTATACTTGCGCCACTGTGACCAGCCGCGTGCAAAAAGCTATATCTCATCATTTACCAAAAGTGCGTGCGGGCGCGGAGCCCTAACCGGGTTACCCGCGGGATTGGCGCAGGGCTCCGCCCGGGCGCCGCTCGTCTTGAAAAATCAATCAAATTGATTAACGAATTGCCGCTCGTGCGATTGGAATTTTATTTCACGTTGATTTGTACTTATGTATGCGAATTTTGCGAGTGGTAGGACCTTGTGCAAGGTTCGTTCGAATAGTAACCACATCTTACTTTCTAATGCTGCCGCTAAGCAGCTGTGTTTACACTTCATATTTTCTCTGGGCGTAATTTATTTCAAGACTGTTGTTTTAATTTTCACCAGTCAGGCTCGTTTCCTCCCACAAAAAATGTTCTCAGCAGATAGAATTTTCCGAAGCGCTGTAAATATCTACCGTCCAAGAAAAAAATCTTTCCTATTTACAACATCAATAGGTACAGCGTTAGTGATACTTAGTGATTATTCAGATAGCTTTTTCAATGGATCGTGTTTGGGGTCCACAAAGCCCACTGCCCACTGAGGATCCAATAGAGCTGCGGAGTGGAGGGGCGAGGGGGGCACTTAGCTGATGGAGGCGCCACAATGGCCGCGGCTCGGCGCTGACACTGGCGGCCGAGGAAAAAGGTACACTATATCTAACTGATAGCAATCACCAATATAATTCATTTAATAATATGCGTATTACAAAGACATACAGTTACCATTGTCGTACAAAACCGATATGTCAGTTTGACTGTGGTATCCATGAGTTTCTTACATACTCGTAAGAATATAAACTCAGAACTTGATATTAACGCGACTAAATCTCGTTGTACTACGTAAGTTAGTACGGTTACGGTCCGAGTCATTGACAGTGACCCAATTATTGACGAGAAGATTCGAAAACGTACGCGTATTTTTTTTTAACAAAAATTAAAACCAGCGCAATAAGGACTGAAAAGCGAAAACTAAAAACTAACCTAACTAGTCTCCTACACTAATGTACCTAAATAATTTTTAGTCGGCGCCAAACAAACAGGCAAATTAATTACGTATAGTGAAAAGATGGTGGAGTGAAATGCGAGAAAATATAGAAACGAGAGACAATAATGTCAACTACTGGTAAACTATGTCCAACGCATGTCATAGGACGGTTACCTAACGGTTATGTTCTCTTCCCGTTGTCCCGGCGTGTAAAATATGATTTCCCGGATATTGACAAAGCAGCATTGTGGCCGCGCCGATTGGAGTGGATCGCTCTCGTGTTTTCATTTCCATATTATTTTGTTTCTGGATTCATTTTCCCTCATCCTCGTCACCGCGGTAACGAAGGGCCGACTTCAAAGGCGCCCGTGGAATTGGAACTCATTATGCCGCTATGTACCGGCCATGTGCCGCATTATGTATTCATTTGGTATTCATATTTTGAATGAAACAGCGGTCTCATTAGTAGGCGTGTATAGGTACAGAGAGCCTGCGTAGTACTCAGCAGGCTTGAAAAGTGATTGCGTGGTACAGTCTTGAGCATTACGAGTATACAAGGATTCTGGAGACATTATCGCGACCAATTCTACACAACTCAGTATATTATTACTTCTACCACCGTATTGGCGTGGCAAGTCTGCATTATAATTTTTTTTATTGTTCTTTAATTAGTGCAGGATTTAGCTACAATTTCTACTGAGTGTTTTGTCACCCAACAACAGTACAGATTTCTGAATGTTGACTTCGATATTCAATTTCATGGACATATTTAATGTAGGACCCAATATTTTTTGCAGAGATTTTGTCCGTGTCATTTATAATATAGACTAGCGGACGCCCGCGACTTCATTCACGTGGAATTAGTAGCCTATGTCCGTCAGGGATAGTGTAGCTTTCTATTAGTGAAAGAATTTTGGAAACCGGTTTAGTAGTTCCAGAGATTAGCCCCTACATACATGCAAACAAACAAACAAAGTTTGCCTCTTTATTATATTAGTGCAATAAAATAGTGTTTATTTTTTGCAGTTTTAGTGCGTTTGATGCCCTGCTCATGTAAGCTTTTTAAAGCGAGTTGCGGTGAATCGTGATCGATCGCCATCATAGTTTGGTTGTCGCCGTTTGGCTGTTTAGGAGAACAAGGTTTTGAACTACCAGGTGACAGTAAGTAAGCAGGTGTTGGACTGCCAGTTTCAATTATTCGTATCAACAGCTCATCAACACACACGATAGCTCAGTATTTCTGTTTTGTGTATACGTGTATAAACTCAACTATAAATTTGATATAGTAGAGTTCTAAACGTGATAGCAAGTAGTCTCGCGCCTGCTCGCGCGCACGTTACTACGGCTCCGCTGATTTCCCGCGAGGACGTCCTGGGAAAAATCCATTTTCCCATCCGCTTGTCGTCAAATACTTCGAAAGTTTGCAAGTTTGTGCTCATGGAAATGTAAGGAAATAACTTGCGTCGATTTTATATTCAAGTTCGTGATTTAAAACTGAATAATGTAGTTGGAGGCTGGGCGGGCCACGATGGTGTGAAGTGACTTTATTTGTAAGAACGGGTCTTAACAAAGCAGGCCGATTCCTGTTCGATGATTTTCTGGCCTGTAGTTTCGAATTGTATATTTTATAGATCCAAAATAGCATCTTTTGGGGGATGTTATTTGAAGGGTCGCAAGTTAGACTGTTGATTTAAAAAAATGTTTTGCTATTGCAATAAAATATGACGCTTAAAGAAATACTTATAAAAGAAGTACAAAGAAAGAAGAAGACAAAATAATAATTTAACAAGTTGTGCGTTACAGAATAAAATACTTAAGACGCATAACTGAAACCTACGTAATACGTGTGCCGGAACTAGGAAATACTGTTTCTAAAAGAGCTGATATAGATGTAGACCTAAAAATTACATTTATAAACACACATTCCTGACAGCGCAAGGTTTACAATTTTACCAACAGTTACCGTTTCAATACGAAAGTTGAACCTCCGTAAAGTAATGCTAGAAATGATTGATTATTTCAATCGTTGTCCTCTTCATAAATAACTAATGAAAATAACTACCAATGGTTATAAAGTATACATAACTACTGTTCAGTTTACTTCAGTTTGTTAAAATATCTAACTAATGTTAAAATCAAGAGTAATAATATACTATAATATGAGTGCTCATATGTTATCTGTGTCATAAAGAAGGATATGTGCCTAGGGTTATAAGAACAAAAAAGCTTCTGTACAAACAAATCAATTTAAAACGAAAAAAGCAATTTCATTTAATTTCCTGCGCCATTTATGTTTAAGTACATAAGACCCATGTAAAAGAGCCATGGTAGGTATAAACCCCCAACTCATTTACCTCGCAAAAAAAACTTAGGCATCAATTAAAATAATTGCAGGTAGCTACGGAGCCTCGCCACCGGCGCGGGCGTCATCAACTAAAAATCATTTAGCGAAGACAAAACTACTCCATTCCGAAATGAAAACCATTAGCAGAGGGCTGGGTCCCGGAGGCGCGGGGCCCTACGGCTACAGGTTGCTAGAAATATTATTCTGGTTTATACGATCCGACGTGGGCACGACACGGGGACGACGAGCTAACGTCACGCTAGAATTATCAAGCTCCGTTAAGAAATATCGGAAATAATTATCTTCCTTCGAAGGTTTCGTCTTTAATTAAAAGTAAAAAAAAAGAAAACGAGCATATGGGTCACCTGATGGAAAGTCATCCCATTGAAACCAGCATCCCTAAGAGCGTCACCAATCTGTTGCCGCCCTAGATATCTCCTCCCCGTGGGCCTCGGGACTTACCGTACAATACACAGTAGAGGTACTACTTTATGCCGGTATTTTGTGAGAGTGTTACCCCTGTCGAGCCGGTCCAATCGTACTGCAACATTACTGGCTATAGAGTAACTCTACTACTATCAAAAGAAATGAGATTACGGGGTCCCCATGGCTTCCGACCTGACAGCGATCGGTTCATACTTTGATATATGTACTAGCGGACGTCCATGACTTCATTCGCGTGGAATTAGTAGCGTAAGTCCATTAGGGATAGTGTAGTTTTCTATCAGTGAAAGATTTTTTGGAATCGGTTTAGCCTTAGATCAGATAGCGTTACTGTTGTGACGGAGTTCCCATTAGCCTTCTCAACGGCTAGAGGCATCTTAGTTCCAGTTATAAATCACAATCAGCGACTAGCTACCTGTATCCGGCGTGGCTCTAACACTTTAAAAAAGGAATCTGGAACCAATTGCCTCGCTACTCCGCGAAACCAGTGCTGTGCACGTGCAAATCAGCTGCGTCTGTGCGACATACAATTTATTCATGCATAAATGTGCACATGTGTACTCAGCACTGGGTTCGCGGAGTAGCAAGGTAATTTGTTCCAATTTTTTGATATGACCCTCCGCAGTAACGCCTGAATCTATTAATTGTTTTAAAAAGTGCTTTATTCACGAGTAAGTTAATGCCGTTTGCCATAGTCATGACTCTGACGTAGGAGGCGACGTTAAATCGTGCCGTGTCAGCGCGGCGCCGGCGCCGGCCGCCGTCATTACCGGGATCGTTACCGCCCTAAGACAAAGCCTTATGTACGCGGCCATTTTGAGAATTGTAGTGGCTCGGGAGCTGGGGACAGTTAGCTTGCGAAAATATCGGAGTCAGTTTAAATTTTAATATTCTTAGCACAACCGAAGAAAGCTTCGAAATAACCCCCTCAATATCTTATGAGATAATTAAATCGACATCCATGCATGGATAAGAAAGATGCATTCAATTTAAAAAAACACATTGCATTTGATCCACCGGTTTAGGACAGCTACAATGCTACAAACAGACACAGAATTACACAAAAAAAATTGTTAAATAAACTATCTTCATTGTTTATACGTATTCTAATGATCTCTACAATAGCTATCAAATAAATAACCCATTTAAGTAAGCAGACTTAACTCAAGCCGACCGCTGGTAATTGTTCTAATCTTATTGATGACGCTCTCCTGACTGAACTTCGACTAGCCCCCCCCCCCCCCCCCCCCCTCCTGACTCGAAAGCTGGATCCGCCCTAGTCTACATCTACATTAATATAATATAGAGATAAAATTTGTGTGTTTGTAGTCGGGGGTAAACTCTGGAACTACTAAACCGATTTCAAAAATTCTTTAACAGATATAAAGCTACACTATCCCTGACGGACATAGGCTATTAATTCCACGCGAACGAAGTTGCGGGCATCCGCTAGTTATCAATGATACACGTATATATTACTGTTAGCTCCCGCGCTAACATCAGCAGGGTATGAAAAATGCAGCGGGGTGCGGGGTGCGGCGGGGGTTCGTTAGCAAATGCATCCGTAATGAGAGTTTTGCTCCAAGTGCTCAAATATAATAAAACGCACCCATAATGGCCGTTTTGCAGCGAGCACATAACAGCGCCATCAGGCGAGACGCGGCACACAGCTCTCGAGAGATTTGAGCATGATATAAGCCGGGAGATTTAAATAAAAATAATGTACATATATCGGTATTTTTCATGCAAGCATACATACTTAGGGGAAAGTGAAGGCCGTCAACGGATCAGAAATTCTTTTAAAGTTGCTGGTTCCTATGAGCGTTGGTAATTTTTCCATCAAATGACCCGCACCCTCCTTCCTCCTTTTCCATCAAAAAAAAGCTAATACTTTGAAACTCTAAAAAACAAAACGTAACTGATACGAATTTAAAAGACAACATTATAACTATGTTTTATTTAAAAAAATGATACCTCCTTGAGCTAGAGCGAGAGAGCTTACTGCTATTTTCTTATCAGAGGTTTTCACAACCGGTGGTTTTTCTGACATTTCTATGTAAGTGCTTCCTGTAATCTGTTAAAAGATATTTTGACTTTGACTAGCCTAATGAAAGATATCAATAAATCAGTCTTTGGGAACAAGTAGGTACAAGATCAAGCGCAACAATCATTTCCAATAGTGAATTGTTACAACCCGTAAAATCATTGTGAAAGTAAAGTATTTTCCTTTAGTCTGCCTACTCGCATTCTTTGCTAACCATTGGGTTTACATAGCAATGTATTCTTATTTGGTATTGGTAAACTGATTAAAGATCACTTTCAAGATGAAGCAATAACTCTGGCCGCAGGCGGAGCGGGCGCCATACCTCAGTCGCTCCCTGTACTCCGGACCCAGCACCAATCACTTACCGGTCACTACTGCTGACGCTCTCGTTACTTAATTGTATCATATCTTAACTGTATACTACACCGTTTGGTGTCGCGGGTCACAAGATTTTATTTAGTTGTTAATTAAAAAAAAATCGTTTATTTAAGGTAATTGTACCAGTGCTTGATATATGCAGGACATTGTTTCTACTAGTAGTTACTATCATTGTATCCAGTTTTTACTCGTTGTTGCCAACTTTTGGGCTACTGTCGTAGACTGGTACCTTTACCTTATTTTTAAAATGTAAAGGAAAAAGTGTTCACAATTAATCCGGCTGGATGATGATGATATTAAGTTTGTGTTGCAGTCATATTGGTGAACTATTTTGCTGGTGGTAGGACCTTGCGGAAGGTCCGTCCAGATCGTTACCACCATTTCGCTCACTAATCCTGCCGCTAAGCAGCAGTGTTTGCACTGTTGTGTTCCGGCGTGGAGAGCAAGACAGCCGGTGTATTTACTGGCACAAGAGGTATTCCTTCTTAGCCCTCTGGGTTGGCAACGCATCTGCAATCTTACCGATATTGCGGGTGTCTATAGGCGGTGGTATACACTTACCATCAGGTGACCCACTTGCTTGTTTGCCTTCCTATTTTATAAAAAAATTACAATTACGTACAACAGAGTTCCAATACTGATTGAGTGACACACAGGCGACACGCAGCCTCGACCGTCGGAGACATAAACATAAATAATATCACGGAAAATGTTTTCCTTAGGTGTGAGATACACTAAGAAATTATTTTCGAAAATTCCACCATCAAGGGCGTTAAAGTGGGGGTGAGTACTTAATCGAAATTTTTCAAGAACGAAGTCGCGTAATAAAGCTTGTATAGTGTATTTTTTTTCCGTAGCTGTCAAACGTAGCGCTCTACGCAGGTCCGCTACGGCCTACGAGTGTTCGTAGCGGCGCCGCACTGTCTGCATCCAACCATCCAACCGTCTATCATTTAAACTGAGAGTTTCAGTGTAAAATAGTTATTTACCTCTGTTCATAAACGGTTCGTTGTAATACATTACTTAAGACCATTGTGTAACCAAAGCTTACCATACTAACGGTGGTGACGTTGTCCACCCTCTAAACTCTATACCATAACCTATAGCCATTTTTTGTGTGTTGTTATTACGCCTTAGAACTAGGTTTAAGTTTTCATAATTATTAATAGTTTCGAAAATGTTAGCATCTTTTTGTTTCGTATTAAACTGCTGAAGGTTTTATATAAAGACAAATGCAAGCTTGTACTCGCGGCTCTGTTGCGTTGAAAAACTTCTTTATAACACTTTAAAAAGTTAAGATTGAGCTGGGCAAAAAAAATATTCTAATAACTATATTTCTGAGTACATTAAAAATGTAGAACGGCTCAAACGAACGGCTCTGTTGAAGTTCATGAAACTATTGCAATGGTGTAGGTATTCAAAATTACTCAATAGAACTATAGACTACTGGACCTGTATCAGTCTTTTCAGTTTTGATTTACTTTTTACGCAGTTGGGTTTTTGATTTTTTAATTTTACTTTTTTTTACATAAGGGCATGATAATGTACCTCGAAATACATTGTTTTGGCGGTAGGTATACGCCGTGAGTTTGGGATTATACGATGAATTATTCATGCAACGTGAATATGAAGTGTGCGCACACTCCACTTCCTTCCGTTTAGGAAGCAATCGCTGCGGAATATTTACCGGATGTACGGTTTTTCGTAGCAAAGTTAAGGTGTTTGGTGGCCAGAAGTAGTGGTAGCTAAGACAAATCCTCTTCTATGTAGAAATTAAATTGTAGAGGTGACAAAACACATCCCGGTTGCACGCCTCAGTTCACCGTACTCTGTGAGTTGCTCCTCCCCCGAACATGCTCAGTTTGCTGTCTATTTTTGCCTGATTTCTTATAATAAAGTCTTTACTATTGAGACTTGTCTGCGCAATATACACTTAATTTTCTGCTAATTCAGGAACGTGTACAAATCCGTGACTTATTACAAACATGTATCTAGTTAATAAATCTATTCTACGTCTTTCATTTATATTCTAAAAATCTATTCTACTATAATAAAATCGTAGACTTTATGTGTCTGCACATTACTTAACGGTATTTACAAAACAAATACTGTGGCCCTAACATGACCGGCTAAGTTGAGGTTATCTGAGTTTATCTCTATTTATTACGTATTTCTTACGACACAAGTTTGACAGAGACTTAGGGAGAAATAAGTTAACCCTGCGCCTGTCATAGATCCACTGAAAGTCGCGAGAAATAAGTAGGTAATGGAACGTAAATAAAAGATCTTTGAAATTTTTGTTTGTTTGTTGTGTCATTTATGCGTGCATCACCCAAAAGCCACTCATTTGATTTAAAATTTAATTACTGAAAATGTGAAGCTTGAAAGCTTAAACATTTAGTGTTCATTTCATTAAAGGCGACCCACAAAATCAAAAGACATTATTTTTTTAACATTAGTGAGAAACCTCATACCATACGACATCGAGCATTAGTACATCATCTAAGTCCACGCGGACACAGTCGCAGGCAATAGTTAGTTTTTTATATGCTTCGTCTATGGTTATGTAGGAACACAATTGGCACATCAGTGCTAAGCAATCAAAGACAATTACCAGCATGTCGTGAGCATGTCAGTAACCATAACGCTCGACTGCCCCGGCCATAGGAGCCAACCTACCGCCGCCAGCCGGAAGCAATCTCGCTGACTGCCTTTTATTGACGCGATGACGACTTGCCGCTTGCGTCGGACGAGTATGGCCGGGCAGGGCTGCAGCTGCTGTCTTACTCCGATCCAACAATAAAATAGAATATAATAATTTATTTGCATAAAATAGAGGTAAGTAATTTTTATATATTGCAATGTTAAGGTGGTACACAGACACAAGGAAACTCATTCCGGTATTTGATCTTCATTTTGTTGTCATTCTATGGCACTCCAATGATAAATTGTTTTAAACTTTCGCGACTTTCACACATATCTATAACATTATCGGGACTTTAGCGCGATAAAAATATATTGTTGATTTACCTCGACGTTTCGGCCGTGTTTCAATGGCCGTGGTCACGAGTAGACTCCAATGATGCAAAGAGAAGCGCGAGATCACGCCACGGTATTTCTCCAGGGATTTCACTGTTGCTCCTTCCTTCATTAATTATTGGAATACAGGTCTACAAAGATGAACATCAGGCAAGAACAGAAGCCGTGCTCGGAATTGATACTAGTTTTAGCAGAAATTGGTGCTAAGCGTAAGGTATTTCGTCAATTAAGCAGGGAACGTAATGACCAACGATGAAAGCGACGGAGAATTACCGGCCACGACTTTCTGTCCTCAGCAACTGCTCATGCCTCACGGGCTCATGGGCATTGTACCCCAAAGGGAAACAGGCATGAACCTATAATAATAAAAACTGTGAATAATAACAATAATTAATACAATTAAGTGTGTATATCCATTATCTATTACCTAAATCATAGCTTGACTATCACAATTGTGACAATTGACTCAAGATATTTATTCACGAATCTTCTCATGTCAAACTGAATACGATGCTTTGAAAATAATACATTTTAATTTTATTCTAAAAGCCTGTAATTGTTTTTTCATAGGCATAGCAATATAGTTATTAAGATAAACAAGGTTTAAGTTAAGAAATTGTCTCAACAGTTTCAGTCATAAGTATCACATTCAAGCCATCCATTTTTCTTTCTGCAACCATAGAAATTAAGTATTATATTGGTATATATTTTTCACAGGTCTTCTATAATTCCTCGATCACCAACCCTAACAGTTAATAAGATCGGAAGCAATTTTCACAACTAACAGCCCTGGACCGCTACTGCAAGGAAAAAACGCTTCTCTTGGCATTCATGCTGAAGTAATATAAGGTTGGATTCGGTACAGCAAGGGCGAAGGAGGAATTCAGGGAAATTGTAAGAATACAGCGTTTTACAAGATTACAGATATCTGGGGGCGCGCCGACGCGATTCATCTAATAATTATATTGAGGCTAAATACGTTGACGACTTTCTGCTCACATTGACGAGCTCAAGAAGGGGAATTTTGTGAAGGTAATGTTTTGTAGAAGCTCCAGTAGGTATATGATTAGGTGGACAGAATGATAGTAATGAGAATAAGTGATGGTGTACAGTCAGCGTCAAATATACTAGAGCGGGCAAGGTGGTCAAAAGTATCTGAACACACCCGAGCGTATTTGACAATAGAGTCGAGTTCAGATATTTTTGACACCTTGCCCGCTCTGGTATATTTGACGCTGACTGTACTAAGTCTAGCAGATGGAGTTCCGAACATTGTATGATTTTTAAAATACGCAAGTTTTATATCTATAAATGTGACTAGAGACAATTTTCCATAACATTCGTAAGGTTAATAAGTAATTTATTTCGGATAACTTGTAATTTTGCTTTGTTTGCGAACAGTAAGATTCGAAAACCTTTCCCAAGTCCGAGGACATGCCTGAACATTTGTCACATATTTTTCCTTATTAATTACTGTCATGTAACCCGTTAATAATAAGAGTTTATTCCAAAGATAAGTACTGTTAGGTACTGTAAAATAAAATGCTTGTAATTTCAGGGCTCCTCAGTTGATTCAGTCGAATCAATATAAGAAATTCAGATCCAATGAAAGGCACGCACAGGATACAAACAATACCGCCCATAACTCTTTGGTTCGCGATTATTCCAACACTCGCACTTATTTACTAACGGCTAGGTACTGTAATGATCTCATGCCTACATGACTCCGCAGAATATACCTACGCAAGCTTGCACATGTACAAACTGCAGTCCTCTTTCAAAAACGTACAGTAGTCTCACCTCTATTTCAATGGGTTAGAGTACCCGCTCCCCAGCCCCCAGTGGAAGCGTCAGCAGGCCGGCAAAAATGGCGCGCTCGACGCCCGCCCCGCTGTTACAGTGGGTACGTACCGACAGCAGCGCAGCCGAAATCAGAGATCAGCTAGTAGTTAAACATATAACATTCAAGCAAAATAATTAATTACGGACCTAAAGGACGAATATACTACATACTTAATGTTCTTCTCACGTGTGGCGAAATCAATGCTGTAGTGAACTTTAAATATTTTGAAGAAAAATAAAATATTGCTCACTTGATGTTTTATCTTGACAACCACGATCCAATTGTGCAGTCTCTGTACAGTCAGCAGCAGAGGTTTGAACACAGTCGAAGAGATCCTAACGTTTTACACTCGACTCTATCGTCAGAGAGATCTTTTTTTTTAACTTTTTGCACATACACACGAGCGGCAAGCGAAAACCGCAAAGAAGGTTTATTTTGTCGTCGCTGCGATCGCTGAACAAATCATGGTAGGTCATCGTTATTGCAAAACACATAATTAAGTAAATATGCGATTTCTTACATTTCAATGTGTCACTCCACCGGGGCAATTCTTGCGTCAGTAGAGACGAAGTCACGGTAGAGATACGTCAAAATAAGCTGTCAGATCCATACGAAATCTGTCATTTTTTGACATATTTCGAGTGTGAGTGTGAGAATTGGGAATTTTAAATATTCCTTCCCTAATCGTAATGAAAGGATGATTCACCGTCTAATTTGATATAAACTTTATTCTTGACAAAACAATCAAGTAAATATGCAGCGTATTATTAGAAAAACAATATTTTTAGATTAGTTAAAAATTTGGAGAGCCATGTGATGATGCAGACATAGGCGCTGACTCAACATGTACTGGAGCTAGCTGCAGTGCTGTATTCTGTCAGAGACTGAAAGAGAGATGCTAGTGCTAATCTGCACTTTTTTATGTAAATAAATAACAACTGAAAATCAGCGCTAAGTAACAGTTTCAAAACTGGAGCCAGCATTTTGCTGAGTTTATTTTTCTCCTGCCGCAATTTAATAATATTTAATTTATATAGGTTTAAGAAGTTTTACAGATCGAGGCAATAAATATTTTTTCTTTTCTTTTCTTTTCTTTTCTTTTCTAGATAGCATAAAAATTGACAGAAAATTAAACATTTTTTAAATTATTTTTAAACGCATTATTTGCAACTGAAAAAGTGGCCAAAAGGTCTCCGTACATATAAATATGAGGCTCATTGGAAGCTCTATGTATGAGGTGGGTACATTTTCGAACTTCAGACCTATGATGAATTTGTGTGGCACTCTTTTGTTAAAAAAAATATGGAATCGGTGATAATTTAAGAGTGTACCTACCGGTAAACTCTTAAATTCACACATTTTGGCAGATACGCTTGCCCTCTATCATCGCTACCAACATTCAGTAACCAAAAATATGCGCCATACAAATTACACCAAAGTTGACCAAAGGTCTACATTTTGAAAATGTACCCAAGTCTGTTTTTAAATTGCAAAAGTTATAATTAAGTATTAAACTCTTCTAGTCTTCAGCTTCGGCTTCTGGCTGTACTCCAACTTATTGTAATTAAAGACATAAACACCTCGCGTTGGTATAAAACAATCCCACCAGCCCTGTTATCCTCTAAGCTCATCAGCGTCGAACTCGACGTCGAGGCATCGCCCTGTCTCGCTCATTCGAGCTAGCGCTAGAGTAAAACGGCGCTGCCCCAGCGTCGAGCTCGTCGCTGTTGTACTACGAGAATAACTCCCCCGGCAGTGTACATAAAGGCGGGCGTCCACTCGAGCCGTGAGACGGCGGCACATAACGGGCATGTGCTCATCATATTCATGTGCTCCGCATAATGAGGCACTATGTGTTGTTGGGAGGGGGGGGCGTAGTGCCTGTTTACACATAATGTGAGATCTCTTATATGTGTTTTTTAGTTTATGTGAACGTCTAAATTCGTACGCGAACGACTTTTATACCATGAAGTTGTAGGCGGGGACCACAACACATGTCCCTATTTCATCGAACTAACACATGTCAGTGGCTCTAACGTGACCGGCCTAGGTTTAATTTATCTCTTCCTGCGTCTCTGTTAATCTTATGACATAAGAAAGGGACGCAAATAGAGATAAACTCTAAACTAAACTTGTCCGGTTTAGAGCCACAGGTGACAACGGCGATTCGAATTAAGTACGAGTACATTACGTGGCCCCTATTGAATGCCGGCAATACTAAACTCTTCGAATTAAACATCTCAACGTTAATAAAGCAATACAACCGCTGTGGCCCTAACATCCACAATCCAAGTTTAATTTGTATTTCTATGCGTCTCTTTCTTACGAAATATCATAAAAAGGAGACGCACAGAAAGAGTTAGATAGAGCCGCAGGGTGGGAATAGATTAAACTTAGGCCACAAGTAGGTAAATAAATTTCAACTGCAAGAAAACATAAAACGCGACGTGACCAATCGTTTCATAAACTGATTCATTTAACAAACTGATCATTTGGCAAAAAAAAAATTTAACTGTAAACTAATCACGATTTATTTCACGGCCATCGTAAGTATAGAACCAGGTAGAACTCTATTGGTTCGCTTGGGGTTCTTTTATAAAAATCCTAAAATATTTTCAGTGTCGGAAATAAAGCATTTTCCGTAATAACCAGTTTGTAAAACGTTCTATGCTTAGTGTTGGCTAACTAAAATCCATCTAAACACGTTTTTTCATAGTTCTCTGAAGAACTATTAGGATTGGTTGTTAATCGCTCCTAGAAAAGATTGCTTACTGTCCACATCAAGCAACGTAACGCAGATAGCTTTTATCGTAAAATTCTAGCGTCGCTACAGCTGTAGGTACTCTAAGTGTTTTTTCTATGAAAACGTATACAAGAAAAATACAATAGAAAGGCCTTTTCCAAGGCAGTCGTGGTAGGGTAGCTACAAATAATCCAAAGAACTAGATTAACTTAACATTTTCAGTTACTAAAGTTACTTTAAGTACTCAACGTGTGTACCCACTACCTACAATAGCATAATTACCAAGTTTGGAAAAAAGAAAAGCACACTTCTTCCTTAAGACTTATATTCCAAAATGTTAAACAAACCCAAACACAACTTGAACTTCTGCACGCCCTCCAAGAATCTTACATACATTTAACACGTTGATATTTCTCTCCGTTGAAAAGACGTTATTTGCATTATTTATTTAGAGCTGAAAATTTTGTAGATATGTAAGTAGGTACGTCGTTCCTTTATAAACATCTTTTTACATAGTATAAAACAACTTTGCTATCCGCTTCTGTCGACCGCTTATTCCTTCTTTATTTGTTTATATTTATTTAATAATCTCATAATTAACACTTACAGACTAGCCACACGTGTTAATTAAATATGAGAAGTTTTTACAAAGTGATAAGCTTATTATCTAAGTAATTGAGCTCAATGTTGCAATTGACCCCAAGTGCCTTCTAAACTAAACGGATTTTGATGAGTTTTCACTGTCATGTAGAGATTATTTATGGTAGATTTTTTGAATACCTTCAGCCTTATTGCAACCGTGCGAAGCCACAGGGTGCTAGTAACATACAAAAAAAGGAAATAGCAACCTTGATGAGACCATTCTTTATACAACCAATCAATTCGTGCAGTCTACGAATTAAATTAATGCACATGGGATTACCAAGCAAACCATAAGAGTGCAATTTTAGCTCAACGTTTGTAGAATACGGAAATATATACAGACATATATACCTAATTGTCTCACTTATACTATTTAGTCACAAGACCGTATTCCAAAATGCAACTTAAAACTTAAATTCGCGAACACTTGGTGCCATCAACTGCTTCGTCACATTACGTTTAATCGCCGTTTTCAGAATTCTCTCAATTTCCAGGTTCGTCATTAAACTCCGACGATCCACTTTAGGTAAACTATCTGAAAAAAAAATGCAACGAAGACTTAAACACCGGTTATGAAATACCTATTTATACACCTACAGCTTTTCTTTAATTTTACCTTTACATCGTACCTACAAAGTCGCTATCCTATTTGACGACCTGTATGGCACAGTGGCACATGTGTCTGCTTACTGTGCAAGAGGTCCCGGGTTCAAATCCTGGTATGGGCAAATATTTGTGTGACGAATACGAATGTTTGTACCTGAGTCATGGACGTTATTTGTATTTATTTATGTATTTATCTATATATGTATGTTTATCCGTTGTCTAGTATCCATAGTACAAGCTTTGCTTAGTTTGGGACTAGGTCAATTGGTGTAAATTGTCCCGAGATATTTATTTATTTATTTATTTATTTATCCGTTCCTATCTGTCCTAAATCCTTATAGTGTATGTCCGGTCACCTTGTCTTTCTGAACCACCCAACGGATTTTGATACGGTCCTCACTATCATTTAGAGATTTTTTTACGGAAGGTTTTTATGAACATTACATACCGATGGTACCCGAGCGAAGCTAAGGCGGGTAATTGTAAGGAAGTATTTATTAATCATAAACTGTCTACAAAGGATGGTAAATAACAAGTTTTAACAGCTGCCCATACCGAGCATACAATTTTGTTCCTTAAACTAAATTATTTTCTAGTTAAATTATAACAATAATGTTGTTTGAGTTAAATATTACATGCAGCACTAGGTACTAAAGAATTCATTTAGATTATATATAGTGTACGTGTTCGATGAGCCAGTTTCTTAGCTTAATTTTAAAGCTATTACCTTTTAACAATTTTAGTTCATTGGGTAGGGCGTTAAACACGCGTATTGCAGTAATGAATGTGCTTTTATGATACAATGAATTATTGGCTTTTTGACGTATCGGATTATATTTGTACTTTTCACGCAGATTGTCTCTCATTGTGGATTTTTTTTGTGAAATATTCAGTATTTTCTTTACAAAAAGACAGGTTCTAAAATATAAATCCCAGTAAGTCTAAGAAAGCGTTTTCCTCGAACACATTCCGAAGAGATTGATCAACACGCATGCGATATATTGTGCGTAAACATCGTTTTTGAAGTACAAATGTAGTCTGGACATTTACTGAATTACCCCAATATATGATACCATAGCTATAGGACAGTAATGGAAATACATTCCCAAAATAGGAATTTCCAGCAGCACCTTCTGAACAAGTTCCAGAAAGACTTGACAAGGCATAACACTGACTAGAAATAATTTTATTTATTTTAACAATATGCGTTTTCCAATTCAGGAAAGAATCAATAGTGACTCCCAGAAAACAAATATTATCAATTTCTTCTAATGATTGAAAATAAAATACAAAATAAGTTCGGTGCGCTTATTCCTAACCAATTGTTCGTTCCCGGCGAACATCGGGTATATTGTGTGATGGATGGACGCAAAAATTCAAACTGAAAGTAAGTTGACAATGTTTTCCGACAAGAAAAGAACTTATTTTATTTAAACACGTGCACATACCTCGTTAAACGTCGGACACGTCACACTTTGTTAGTTTGTTCGAATCAATTAAACATTTTTTTGATTACTTTGGAATTCTATTGGATAGTTGTGTTTAAAACGGATTAAGAAGATGCGATATTGAGAATTTGTTGTTGTCGGTGAATGTAGTAACTATTAAGTATCTAATATATCTTAGACTGCGATGTTTGGGAATGATCGCGACTTGCAAATAAGTAGTGTACTCGTACATACACCACTTATTATGTTAAATTGTTAAATTAGTCAAGATGTGTAAAAAATTTCACTGCAATTCTATTTGTTTCAAAATACGATACCTTGTACAGTTTCTTGCCGGTACCTTCTCATCAGAAGTTTTTTCTGAACACCAGTGGTAAATTTTGTGACGTTCAAAAGTGCTTCCTGTAAACCAAATCTTAGTATAGATATTTCAATTTTGAATTTGGCTTTTGCTGAATCTGTTCTGTCTTGGGATGTCAGGTCGGGCAGTCCACAAAAGCTAGGCTAAGCCTGGTCATTCTGGACCGCATTGGTCCTCCGGGTACCTATTTCACCAAACTAACATGTGTCATCTGGCACATGTTAGTTCGGTTCGAGTAGATATTTCAGAATTTTGATATTTAATCTGATATGTAAGCAACTTATTATAGCTTACATTTTGTGATAAACAACTCATCAGATTAGGTCGATGGATTGGGTGGAGTTTGCGTAGGACGAAGATCACTTTGAACGATTTTCTAAAGACGTGAAATTGTTAAGGACATATTTTTTTAATTGTTTGTGGACATTACAAAATATGAATAAGAAGTCAAAATAACTATGTAATTCGGCTATTTTTACTTCCAATTAAAACGCGGTTTTGTGTATAAAAACCGGTTTTTAGCCAGACTTAAAATGGCAGGTTAACCGTATTTTTTTGGTGAACCGATTTGCGAACCCTAGTGAGTATGGCAACTCGTCTATTACATATTTAAAAGGCTAGACTGTCGGCTAATCATGAAGATTACAAAATTATTTGCGTTATAAAATTGTTTGAATGTGAATACAGGATGTATTGAAATTTCAACTTCCTATATTATGTAGCGCGTATACAATAAGTATGCAGGTAAGCCGCCGCTCGCCACTACGATATTATAATCCGAGAGCTGCTTCACCAAATGAGGGAGGCACCTCCCCAGCTTTTCCCTCCCTTTCTTTCCTACCATAACAAACATAGCGCCATCTCTGCCCCTCCCACCGCAAAAAGAAATCATTTACACCAAGAAAGGTGTACTATATCATTAACTTAAATAATTATGTGGGCGAACTCGTTTCTTGCGCGTAGTCGCGGCGTCGCCCCGCGTTTGCGTTTCGACCCGTACCGTTCTTATTATAAAAACGTAACGTTAACTTTCTGGTTTGGATTTCAGTGAAGTGCGGGTGGGATAGTTGCATGATTACAGTTCGGTATAATGGAGTGGAGGGAGGCTTTAATCATTGGGGAAATGTCGGGCTTCAGGTTCGAGGTTCCCTCGGTATATGCGCGACTCAAAGCTAAATATATGCGGCGGATAATTGAGGCGCTGAAGGCCTGAACACTTCACTGGGGCAGCTCGTTCCAGTCATTACTCTCTTTGAAAGTTTACTTAAATTCATGGAAAAACTGTTTATACAAAAAACTCATTTGGCAGCAAGCCTCCGTTCAACGGTTATTGCACCAACATTAACTTTATGTGCACGGGTCGTTCGTACAGCGCATGCAGCCATTACAGAGAATGTATCGGGACCGTCTCCGGCCAATGAGACTGAGGCTATCTGATAGACTATCTGATAGAGTTTTATGTTCTTAGGGTTAAAATTGTTACGCCCTTAACAGGGTATCATTTATACAATATTATGTAAAATGTTGCAATAAATAAATACTGAATAGACCGATTTAGGTGTGTCTCTGCGACATACGATGGACCAATTTTAGGACACAAACAAATAGTCAATTCTCTAATATTCATAAGTGATCCCTGTTAGCCAAATCTGAATAAATATATTATTGACTTTACTTTGACACACAGCTATTATTTGCAACAAGAATTTAGAATTAAATTGGCTCATGAAGATCCAGTTAACGGTTCAGAAGTTGTCCTCAGACAAACACAAATACATCCATTGTTTAATGTATACATCGTACAGTACCTATTCCATTGCGTATCACATTAAGCCACAGTTTAGGACGCCTCCCATGACAGCCATTTTTGTTACTAGTTTGATCTGAATAACATGAATGGCGCTATACTCATACCTACGCCATTATCTGCATGAACAACAGTTTTTTTTTTACAACGTCGGTGGAAAGCAACCAGGCAGCTCCGAGTCACAGACAAAGTAGGTATCTTTATTCAGATTAGGCTTATAAGAAGCGCTTATGAATGTCAGAAAATTTACCACCGGTATGGAAAAAAACCCTGATGTGACTCCAGGTACCATTAAAAAAGTTACATACAGTGTCATTTTTTACTACTTTAGTATTTATAACCGGGCTTGACTACCACGACCTATAGACGTGTGCTTCAGTATATCAATAACAATTTCTGGGCATCTACACTTAGATGCTCATAAAATGTTACATTTACATTACAAAAATCACGCTGTAGATTCTACAGCGTAGTTTTGGTTACAATAAAAACAACCAACGCTTTATGGTTAGCTATTCAATTACTACGAAAGCAAAGACATCGCCATATAGGAAGCGCGTATTTGTATCAAAATGTTTCCATACAACTAGGAAGTTAACGCTAACGCGTTCGAGACGTTCTTTTGACAGAAAACTTACACTAAGCGCTCTTGTGTTTACAAAATTGCCGCCTTCATTGTAAATTACACTCTTTTTAATGTCTTACACAATGACGTCAAATGATCTATACTAAATAAAGTCTCTAATGAAGATTTCATCAGCAACTTGAACTAGGTACTCTGTTGTCTAACGTTACACATACATTACTAATATTTACACGTAAGCCTTCAAAATATATTCAAATCAACGTCGTGATACCTGCACGACGTGATTTTAAGCAGTTTTTGTACAGTGGTCGACCGTACAAAAACTGCTTATTTGATTCATAGCTCAATTAAATATAGAACCTCAGTACAATGTATGACATAATGACTTCTCTCTGAATGTCTATGCTATACACGTTCTACAGTGGCCTAGGAGTCAGGTTGGTGGTCTGTCTTTTGCGCCGGCTTTAGGATTAGGATTAGTCATCTCATCAGGGTCAGACTTAATACCAGCGCCGACAGCATCCGAGGAGGTGCAACACCAGCTGTGGCCCCAACAACATGACTGGCCAAGTTTAGTTTATTTAAGTTTATCTCTTCTTTCTTACGGTTGTCTGGAAGAGATTGCTTACAGCAATAAGACCGCCTATTGTGTGCCTAATGTTTACGCTCTAAATTTTTTTTTTATGTTATTTTATGGTGATCAATAAAGAGTTTTTTTTATGAAATAGGAAGGCAACCAAGCAAGTAGTAAATAGTAAGTAATCAGCACCGCCTATAGACACCCGCAACACCAAAGAGATTGCAGATGCGTTGCCAACCCAGAGGGCTAAGATGGAATACCTCTTGTGCCAGTAATTACACCGGCTGTCTTGCTCTCCACGCCGGAACACAACAATACAAGCACTGCTGCTTAGCGGCCGGATTCTATTGTACTGTATGTGCCTCACTTTCTTGTGACAATAGTCAGACAGAGACGCAGGGCAGGATAAGTTAAATTCCGGCCGGACATGTCAAGGCCACTGAGCCTGTCTCTTTTGCCACATTACTAGTGTTAATGTATTTTTGTTTAGACTTATTATTTTATTAATACCTTTACATGCTCCGCTCTAGTAACACCCTAGGGTTTATTGGGCACGTAAACTCATATCTCCCTCTCACACACGTTAGCTGATAGAGAGGGATATATTATTATGCTTTATGTCACCGATAAAAGCTAGCGTGCTAGGGCCCCCATGTGGCAAATATTTTTATTTCATTTCATTCCGTTTAGTTAGTTTTCTGTGTGAAGTTATTTTGTGCCGCTACCTTAAATGACCTATTTTTGAAGCGCCAATGAAGTCTGATGAGTCGTGATTAGTTTTCCTTTTGACTTCCTTATACATAACTGAATAAATAAATAAATATTTTTGGGACAATTAACACCAATTGACTTAGTCCCAAAGTAAGCAACTAAAGCTGCTTGTGTTATGGATGCTAGACAACGGATATACATACTTATATAGATAAATATATACTTAAATACATATAACATCCACGACTCAGGCACAAACATTCAAATTCATCATACAAACATTTGCCCCTCCCGGGAATCGAAACCGGTACCTCAAGCTTCATAGTCAGGGTCACTAACCACTAGGCTATCCGGCCGCCAATGTTTATTGTAGGATTAGTTGTAACGTCTAGCAGTCTTACTTTTGCAAAAAAAAAATATACAGACACGAAAAGTCTACGACTTTTTATTATACTAGCGGACGCGCGCTACTTCGTTCACGTAAAATTAGTAGCCTATGTCCGTCAGGAATAGTGTAGCTTTCTATCTGTGAAAGAATTTTTGAAATTGGTTCAGTAGTTCCAGAGATTACCCCCTACATACAAACAAACTAACAAAAAAACAAACAAACAAAGTTTTTCTCTTTATTATATTAGTGTAGATGTACCTATATGTAGACTAGACAAGGAGTAGTTTTACTCTCGCAATGAACAACACAATACATAAGATATTTTATGTATATTGAAATATAGAGAACACAACACTGACACCGTATTTACCTTAGCTATATAAGGCAGAGCATTTAAATTAAATTAAATTTATTACCACAAATATAGTGGCAATAAAATTTAAGGGTACTCTACAGGACAGGTAGATTTTCTCACCGTCAACTTCCATGAATGCATAATTATCTACTGTATAATTAAATAAATTGTTTATAACGGTTATTGCGTGCAATAAGTAGGCATTTCGAACTTATAAAATTTTAGGCTTGGCTTAAAAATGATTGAAAATTCACAATAATCTCCGATTGTTCTGAAACTGAGTCTGGTAAAGCTGACATTATTTCGAGCATACTGCCAAAGTTATTGTGCGAGTGGACTGTGGGCTAGTTTCGGGCGCGGATCCTACAATTCCCTGCGAGTCCAGTAAAATAACGTACTCCGGGCATTATTGGGGCGCCTGCGATTCTGCAGCGCTTGGGGCATGTTTGCTGCTGCAGCGTTGGATGATTTTTTTGCGTCTGCGTCCATAGTGGGGCGGATGCGCCGGAGCACTAACAGTATCCTGAGTATGATTGCAGAACGGTTGGATTCGGTCGTTCTTGGCCGATATGTCGACCTACATGACATAAGACATGCTGGTCGATAAATCGGTTGAGACTATATACATATATCTTTTTGTTTATTTTTATTTGTATTTGTATCTTTTTTTCTCTCCCTTTGTTAATGCTTACTAATTTTGTTTAATATATTATATATCTCCCCACACCAATCGACGCGGAATCGGCTTTCGATCAAAAAATGCTTTATGTCTACGCAATAAGAGCGAAGTAGGTGTCAATCGGCTCAGCCGATACGCAACCACGACGGTTCCGATTGGTTTGCGGAGACCCGCTGGACTGGGTACTTACTACATTTATTGCAAACAACTATTTTCATTCCTTTTTTTCTTTTTTCTTTCAGATACGCTTGGTCAGGGACGGATAAACTTGGTCAGACATAATAATTTGTTATGTTTTGCGACTTAACACGTGCGTGGCATGTTGTTAACGTAACGTCGGGAATAAAATTTTAGTTTCAATACACGCGATATAAATCGTTTTAATGGAAAGTAAATACTTTTTATTACAAATACAAATAATTTATTTCGGATTTTCAATCCATAGTGTTAGTAATTACAGAAGCTTATTAAATATTAAATCAGACTTTGAAACAAAACGTATAAAATATCTAAAATATCATATACATACTAGATCTTAAAACTAAAATAAAATTTACAAAATATTAAAAATAGCTAAAAAGGGAGCACGCCGCCTGCGGTGTAGCTGTCGCCATGCGAAGAGGATTTTAGGACGCGGGCTGCATTGCCCGCTGGGTAGCCAGGCTTAGCTTTTGGGCAAAATTTGTGTTAGAGCCGTGTGGCCTTGCACGCAGCGATGACAAGAGACCCGACGGCATGACCCTTGTGCCTTGGCAATTAGGACGGCCCTTAGTTTGGGACGCAACATGCGTCGATACTCTGGCGCCGTCCTATCTTGCCTCAACGGCATTTAAGGCAGGTGAAGCGGCTGCTACGGCGGAGGCAGCGAAACATCGCAAATATGCGTGTCTTAATTTGGTGACAATTTTATTCTTGCTGTCTTCGCCGTGGAGACCCTGAGCCCATGGGGACACGTGTGGTGACCCAAGCGCTGGCGCGTTCCTCGCCCAACGTATTGGCATTGCCATTCAGAGAGGTAACGCCGCCAGCCTTCTGAGCACCCTACCCAAGAAACAGCGGCTTAGGTGAAATTTTTCATTTTAATTTTGATTACATTTTTAACTTTTCTATTTTCTTTTCTGTGATAACTTTATTAGAGATTTTTTTAAGAATAATAAAAATAATAATTTTTGACAGCCAGAACCGTTTTAATTGATTTATTTTATTTGACCAGTCATGCTAAGTCCACGATGCGTTAGCAAGTAGATGGATCGAAGTCAGTGGCTCAGTCATAAGACCTTTATTACCTATGCCAAAAGCTTTTTTTCTGCTGACCAAAGAATCAATATCTCGTCAACTGAATATTTACTTCCATAAATAACTGTATGATTTGAATATTTAAGTATTTTCAATTCGCGCACGGTATTACCTCATCATGAATAAAAAAATTCAATGAAATCTTACGTCAAGCTGAATCTTAACGACTCCAAAAGCGAAAATAAATGAAGTACTTAATTCATTTAACTGCATTCAGAGAATACAGAATCTCCTCCCGTAAAATTAAATTACATCCTTTACTCTATTTATAAGGCGTGCAAATGCAAAGCGAGGCGCTGCAGCCGCGTAAATCGACTTCATTAGGCACAAAAAACGTCTCAGCCCCCCCCCCCCCCGGCGCCCCGCCGGCGCCCCCCGCGCCTCGAATTATGCAATTTCATTTGAATTTGTGGGTGCAAAGAGTGCGAGGGGACCTAATGGGAGCCCCGCGGCGCCTTCCCGATGGAGCCCCCGAGTTATGGTACCTTGTTTATTAATACTTAATAGTCTAGATGGTCTTGATTAGCCTACTGGACATAGCGACTAAGTTTAGGGAAATCGAAGCGGCACCGAATTTAAATATTAAAATACGGGACAATACACACCAATTGACCTATGTAGTCCCAAACTAAGCAAAGCTTGTACTATGGTTATACTTTAAAACCAATATACATAATTATGAAGAAAAATAGGTACGTATTTAAATCATATAACACCCAAGACTCGGGTACAAAACGTTGATTTTCATCATACCAACATTTGCCTCTCCCGGGAATCGAGCCCGGAACCACTAGCTTCATAGTCAGGGTCCCTAACCGAATCCGCAGTGGCGTCTACAAAAAATCGCCTAGGCCGTTACTTTGAAAGTTTAAATTATAGTTTATTGTATCTAAGCCTATAATGCTGCGGTTGCGCCTGGAAGACCGTAAGAGAGCTTGCTGACTCACGGGAACTCTATATTTTTTACATTGTGGAGTTGAAGCCGTAACTCGAGTCGTACAGTCCAATTAAATTGGGCCCCAAAGGGACTCCATCAAAAAGCTATTTCAATACCTTATCTATCCTGTTTCCGCCATTTTCAAAAAAAATGTTGCGGTGTGCAACTCGCCGTCCCTGCTCGGAGCGCGCCGGGGGGCGGCGTCACCTATTAAGGCGGCTCACACGCCACGACAACCACACACTTTTTTCACCTCCCCCGGTGCCCTCGCGCCGTAAACAGAGCTTTACCGCCCGGCTCTAAGCACTAAATCCCCGCGACAAACCGATGATTAAATTATTTCTCCATTATTTGATTCACCACCTCTTCCAAAATGGCGGCTTAAAATCGCGGTCCGCGACTAATTAATGGATTTTCAATAATTGAAATTGACGACACCTGCTAGTTAATAAGTACATCCATTACAGTAAATGGGCTTTTCATTCACCCTAACTCTTTGAGTTTTTTTAATCTTCAGCATAAATTGAATTATATTCTTTATAAATATTTTTGTGAATAATATATGTTTGTTAGCCTCTAAGGTATTTTTTGTGAGCCTATGCAGCCTGAAATAAATGCTTCTAGTCTTCTATTCTATTCTAGAAAGCTCGGATTTTCACACTTTAGCCACTTTGCATACCTACTTGCAGCATGCAATCGTCGCATCGTGAATATCTAATTTGTCCACGAATATTTCATTCCTGTTATATTTTTGACTTTCGGAGACTAGACTATATACATCACTCCAGTTATTGTTCTTCAACATGAAGCTAATTTATTGATTGTGGACACTTAAAGAACTATAATCTCCGCAGCCGGTGGATGCGAGCAGCACGAGACCTTTGGGGAAGGCCTATGCTCTGCAGTGGGCGTCTTCTGGCTGATATGACGATAATGATGATACGTCCCCGTGAAGTTACTTTGGCCAGGATCCTTTTTTTTTTTTTTTTATACAACATAGGAAGGCAAACAAGCAAGTGGGTCACCTGATGGTAAGTGATCACCACCGCCTATAGACACCTGCAACAACAAAGAGAGTGCAGATGCGTTGCCAACCCAGAGGGCTAAGATGGAATACCTCTTGTGCCAGTAATTACACCGGCTGTCTTGCTCTCCACGCCGGAACACAACAGTGCAAGCACTGCTGCTTAGCGGCAGGATTAGCGAGCAAGATGGTGGTAGCGATCCGGACGGACCTTGCACAAGGTCCTACCACCCGCAAAACCTTCAAACCTTTTGCAAATCCTTGTCTATTACCTATATATTTAACCATCAGTTAGTTAATGTTAATTCGTTCGATAGGTATGGTACGCTTAAAATTTGCTGTTCTATTTATTGCATCCATTTTTTAAATCCTTTTCTTACATTAAAAACCTTCTACATTTATTACTCTGTTATTTTGTTTTTTAGAAGACAAGAAAAACTACTAGGTTTCTTGCGGCGCTTTTTCTCAGTTAAATCTTCCAATTTCTGAACCGCTGGTAGACTCAGACTTGTAAAAGACCCTATAGGGCCTATACTTGAAAAACACTCTTTTTATTTTTCTATTCTAGATATGAATCCCTATTCTCTATGAAAATGTTATATTCTGTTATCGATATAAGACCGTAATTTATAAGAGCTTAGGTCTCTACTTCGTAAACATCGCCTTCCGTACAACTACCTGCTAAGCAGCCTCAGATTACAGGAACTGAACAATCTAAGTTTGTATCATATTATTATAGTTTTTATTACAAGGAACTGGTGTAGTTCGCAGCAAAGCCCTATTGCGAGCTGGTGGACGATTTCATGAATAATCAACAACCAATGTTTCTGACACATTTAATTACAGAGAGAATAACTTATTGGCTTATTCGTTACACTTAACAACCTTAAGCTTTTCCTAATTGACGAACAAAGTTAATAAATTGCAATCTCGCAGGATTGTTTTGTGGGATGGCAAATGATTATATGTCAAACTTACCAAGTGTTCGCCATCTGCCACTCGACAGATAAAATCATCATCATATGCCCGGTTACGTTCAGTTTATGTGAGTTTATCTCTATGTGCGTCCTCTTCTTATGACAATAAAGAGTTTGAGTTTGCTTTAAAATGAAAATGAAAATAAAATTTATTTTGTAAGTAGGCCGTAAAGACTCTTTTACATGTCTGAGTCTGCCAGCGCTTCGGAAAATGGAGGATTCTGCTGAGAAGAAGTATGACAGAGACGCAGGCAGGGATAAACTAAACCTGGGCCGGTCATGTCAGGGCCACAGCCGTAAATCCTTAGTGGATGTAATTGCCCGAAGCGCTGGTAGAATCACACACCCGTATGTAAAGGAATGTGCGGGCTATTCGCGAAGTTATTGTTTCAATTTCAGTTATTTTCAAGAAAGCTGCTCTGATCTGATTGAATGACCAGCATGATGCAGCGAGCAACTTGGGGCAAACGGTTTGAATAGATATATTTACCATGGTAGAGACGAAAACGCGGGTGATAACAGTTCCAAATTATCACGACTCTAATAAGGAATTAAACTTTATGTGTCTTGCAACTATACGAGCATTCTATGTTGGAATGAAATACTTAAAGTCGGATTGTATGTAACGTGCATATTTGTGTTTATTAAAAAGTTGATTTTATTCTAGTTTGTCTTTATTTTCTATACAGAATAAGTAGTATAATGATACCTGCAAAAGCATATTATATTTTTTGCTTTTTACCTGATACCGCTAAGCTCCGTAGAATTTGCATTATTTTGTATTCAGTTAGGTAGTGAGGTAGGTTTAGTTAGGTAGACAGGTTAGATTCATCTATGGCACTGTCTTAATTTGAAATTTTTATATTATTTTGCCGACCGTACCTGAGTTGTTGTCAACTTTAAAAATAAAAAGTCCAGGAAACGTACATAAGTACGATCTGAACAAAATCCAGAAGAAGATAATATTTAACGTTAAAAGTAAATAACGTAGCGAGTAACAGTTATATTTTCAGCCCTACAATAACCAGTGCGAGACTCTAGGACAGTTTGCCGTCGGACACATTAGTAAGATATCCTTTCCTGCAATAAGTATGAGGAGCTGGGAAAAGATTAAAAGCTTTCAACAAAATACAAGAGGGACCCTTATGTATGAACCTAGTTTAAATAAAGTCGTTGGCATAATGACACCACAAATTTAATAGGAGTATAGTTTTAAATAATTATGAATCATTAATTAAAAATTTGGTAACGTCAAAAAAAGATCATTGATAACCATTCTTTCTGGCGGCAGTCGGGTAAAAAACTATATTTTTATAGCTATATATAAACTTACAACGACAATGAACAAGAAAAAACAAGTTTTTTGTTGATTCGCATGCGAATCGGTCACCCATTTGAGAGATACGACGCCACAACCAAATACTCAAAACTTAAAACATTCGTCTCTTCTTTTATAGTTAGGACTCCAATTGCTACCTTATACAGCTTGTATTTATTCTAATATACTACTACTACTAATTATTTATGTTACTATATGATGATTATGTACATTGCTTATGTTATGTACTTAATTATACTTACCTACTTATTTCAATTTAATGTAAATTTATTTATGATTTGCACGCCGACAAACGGCAGAATTCATATGTTCTTTTATAAATGTACCTACACCATCTTATTTTGTACTTGATTTCTAGCAAATAAATGTATTTGAATTTGAATTTGAATTTGCTCTGTAATCTTGTTTTGAAAAGAGAAGAAAAAAGCCAAAAAGGCTATAAGCTGCTGAGTTTCTTGCGGCGCTTCTCCTCAGCAGAATCCTCCACTTTCCGAAGCGTCGGAGAATCAGACATGAAAAAGAGCCTATCATTATGGCCCACTTGCAAAGTTTTTTTTACATATTTTATTTTCTACATCTACACTAACATAATAATTACCGCTTGTGGGCAATTGGTAATTACCATTTATGGGCAGCATACCGCGCGGGGGCCTCATCTTTATAGTTTGTAATTAGTTTATATTTTATTTTAGGTCTTAGGTTTTAAGTTTATGTGTTGTTAATTAATAGATTCAGGCGTTACTTTGCGGAGGTCCATATCAACAAACTGGAAAAAGATAGATAGATTTGGTTTCGCGGAGCAGCAAGGTAATTTGTTCCAGTTTGTTTATGTGTTGTTTTTTGCTTATTTTTACATTCCGTGAATAAATAAATAAATTAATTAATTATTGCAAAGAGGTAAACTTTGTTTGTTTGTAGGTATGTAGGGGGTTATCGCTAGAACTATTGAACCGATTTCAAAAATTCTTTCACTGATAGAAAGCTACACTATCCCTATCGGACATAGCCTATTGATTCCATACGAACGAAGCCGCGGGCGACGTCTCGTTTATAGCAGTAATGATAATGTAGTGTGCTACTCGTACTTGGAGAGAGTGTGCCAGTAAGTATTAATTATTATTCATGAGTTGGGCTGTTATTAGTTAGGCCAGCCATGTATCTTGGAATAGTTGACAACAAAAGCACTAGCGCTTGCACTGTTATGTTCCGGCGTGGAGAGCAAGACAGCCGGTGTAATCACTGGCACAAGAGGTATTCCATCTTAGCCCTCTGGGACAGAAACGCATCTGCAATCCCTTTGGTGTTGCAGTTGTCAATGGGCGGCGGCGATCACTTTACCATCAGGTGACCCACTTGCTCGTTTGCCTAACTGAGTCTAAATAAAAGGCTATTAAAACATTATTATCCATTCCTGAACTTTCCATGTTAGAACCGATTCCAGAAAAGTTGCCGATGCATCTAGTTTAATAGCCAGTAGGTACCAAGTAGACAAGGTTTCGTCAGTCGGGATTGCTTAGACAGCTGTCATCACAAACAAAACAAACATATCCGCAGCCGAAACAAACGACATCCGATCCGACGCCACAATGCGTCGATACCACACTCCGGCTCTAACAAATCACTAAAAGCCTTAAAGGGAGTGACAGCACAATCGAGCGATTCACAATGCGAATCAAGGCGCGACCTGTCCACAGCCTGGCCCTTATTCCCTCAGCGTAGGACTGTGACGGCTGCGCGTCGTCATGAGAACTAGCGTACACAGGTGTGTTGTGATGTAATGGATCCGGGGGGCGGGGGTTGTTTGGACAGCCACACAATGCGCCGGATACGAGCGGGGCGCGGGTCTGAGTCCTGCTGGACGTTAGCAATAACTGAGCGGTTGGAACTTTCGCCATCCTTACCTATCCTTGGATACTTTCTTTGTACTATGTTGGTATTGGTTGGCTGATGGTAAGCAATTACCGTTGTAAATATAGTCACTTTGTTTTGTATGAAACTAAAACTAAAACCCGGAAAAATACATGATACTCCACAAGCTAGTTTCGCGGAGGAGCAACTAGTTGCAATTTATTGATATGGACCAGCGCAAAGTACTATCGGAATCTAATAATTATTATGCCACGGGGGCCTTCTTTTTTTGATTTATTTTAGTTATAATTTTAGTACTAAGGTTTAGTTTTTATGTAGTTTGTTTGTTTTATTATATCTATGTTGTGGTTGTCAATAAATTGGAATTTTATCAAATCTATGAAGGTTACTTAATAAATCAAAAAGCAATCCTAGTTCCAAGGTAAGTAAAGTAAATATAACAATATCATTTTTAAAGTCATGGTAATCTACATTAATACAACAAAGAGGTAAAGTTTGTTTTTTTGCTTGTTTGTATGTAGGGCGGGTAATCTCTGGAAATACTGAACAGATTCCAAAAATTCTGTCACTAATAAAAAGCTGCACTATCTCTGACAGACATAGGCTACTAATTCCACGCGAACAAACTCGCGGTAGTCCGCTAGTAGGTTAATGTTTAGACCAGGGATGGCTAGGTACCCTTTTTTCGCCTATGTGTCAATTTTACAAAAAAAAATAAAAGGTTGCGCCTAGACATGCCACTACTCTCGTTATCTCGAACACTTCACCTGAAAGGAAAGTAGCAGCAACTGCAAGGATGTCATGGCGTGCCGGCAATTTATGCCGCATGCCATGGTTCGCCAGCCCTGGTTTAGACTTAAATAGCATAAGAGGATTCCGAACACCAAATCCGTTTAGTTGCCGTGTAACTGGCCGTGTATCGCTGTGCAAACTGTTCCTACATCTACGTAGTCTTACATAAATAACTAGTTAACTAAATACAAATGGTGCAGTTTATAAAGCCCCAACTCCTCGTCTTAAGCCGCAAGGTGCCTCGCTCCTAATGAGGTAAGCCGAGCCTTCTTTCCACTTTGTCTCGCGGCGTCGCCGCCGGCGCTCGCCTTACACTCTAATCAGCACGCGGTAATGACCCGCAATCAATCGCGGCGCGATCCTGTAATCAATACCTGCCCCTTTGATTTCAGCCAAATAAAAAATAAGTAATTGAATCCGATTCGCTAAGCGCTCTGTGGAAGTTTTAGATTGACGCCTTATTGAGACGTTTGATCGCTAATGGTTCGCTTGTTACTGCGCCCGCGATACGGTTGTTTGGCGGTAATGACAACGAATTGTTTGATGAAAGCCTTTTGAACGGATTCTATGATCAAAAAGGCTTCCCTTTCTTTCAGCCGTCGGGCGATTGTTAATGCCTGTAATTGTTGGTGGTTTATCTTTTGTCCAAGATGTTCTTGCCTATCTACCTAAATACGTATTCCCAGGGTATGGTAGCGGTAATGTGGCGAAACTGGAAAACGCAAGGCACGGAATGCTGTTGTTGCAGGTTTGAGTCCTGCCATTACCCTAATTTTTCTTTGTGTTGTCATTACATAGCATTTTAATTATAAATGTATACTTACTAATTAACGTAACGTAACTTGGGGTAGACGAGTTCTAGAGGGGAGACCACGGATCGGCAAACGTAGCGTGGGACGTCCTCAGACTCCGTGGAGCAATGATCTTCGCAAGGCGGCTGGCAAGAACTGGATGAAAGTGGCCGACGATCGTGCTCAGTGGCGTGCCATGGGAGAGGCATGGGCTGATGATGATGACTTACTAATAGTACCTACTTAATAAATGCGTACTTTATTTCATGTAAATAAACCTTTCAATATCATTGATCAATACTCAATTGGGGTATTAACTATTTACAAAACACGATATGGTTAAAACTATCTTCAATCATGACGAAGACGATGCAAGTTTTAGAACCTATTGAGATTTATTATAGTGCCGGCAGTGCCGCAGTAAGTAGTCATGTAACCTTAGGAAATTATAATAAACCGATCGAAACATCGTGCGTGAAACGTAAAGTAGTTGTTGCTCAAACGTCTTTTTTTCGGCTAGAAGAGCTCGATTCCAAGGCCGTTTAAGAAATAAAAACTTCTCACGCGGTTGTCACTGTCACAGCCTGCTGTCACTGTCAACGAATATAACCTAGCTTCTGCGAACTATTTACATCACAAGTCGTCCTAAAAAATGTTTAAAAGCTTATTTAGTAAGTTGGTGCGGGGGGCGGCAGTGCGCGGACTCCATACGACGGCGGCGCTGAACGAAGTGCGGCTGCTGTCGCGGCTGCGCGTCGTCGACAACTCGGAGATCGGCAAGCGCGCCATGGCAGAGGGAAAGCCGCCTAAAATCATCTGTGTTTACAACAAGAGACGTACGTTGCCCTTATTTGTTATGCCAAAACTTTTTTACTCGACTGAGGCTTCATTAGACCTTGAAGTTTCCTAAGGCGCTGAGCTCTTCGTAACGCTGTTAGTTGGCGGCGGACTGTGTGCGTTTTTAGTATGGACGTTGGCACAAAAACGTATGGTATCCAAGCTATTAAACCAACTCATCATCCTCCTAGCTATTTTTCAAACTTTTTTGCAAACAAGCAAGTGGGTGACCTGATGGTAAGTGATCACCACCGCCTATAGACACCCGCAACACTTTGTTGCTCTGCTCACTATATACATAGCAGACATAGTGTATCACACAAACTAGCAGGGTAAATTTTGGATTGTTAATGGAAGTTCTTAATTTGTCTGTGACATGAAAATTAAAACTTTCAGGAGTGGGTTTCATTGGTGACAGAGTGTTGGTCGCAATCAAAGGGCAGAAGAAGAAAGGCATTCTGGTGGGCCTGAAGCAGACACAGAAAGTGAAGGTCCCAAAGTTTGACAGCAACAATGTGGTGCTGATAGATGACAATGGCACGCCACTGGGCACCCGCATCCACGTGCCAGTGCCCACCATCCTGCGCACCATCCTGAAGGAGCGGACACACTCCAAGGGTGCGGACTATACCAAGCTTTTGGCCATAGCCACTAGGTTTGTTTGATAATATATTTTATAAGTAGGTAGTGATAATAAATTAATTTGCAATTAAGATCATTTTTGTATCAATTTGCTACTTGAGTTGTGAATTAAAATTAAGGGATGTCCTTTGATCATGGCGTTGGGGATTGCTCATATTGTTTGATGAAACAAGAGCAAAAAGGTTGATTGTGATGCCATTCCCTGGCATGCACAATGCAGTTGGACCTTAATGAGGTTGTAGTACTCTGTCAATATTTTCCAAAACAAATCAACTGGAAAAAATACAAATAAAACGACCACAGAAATTTGAAAATTTAATAAAAACTAAATTCAGTTCCTCTTGAAAGTAGATTAGAGGAGTCAACATGCCAGCGGCAGACGAGCGCAAGGCTCGCGCTGCAAGCACGCGGCTGGCGGCGGCGGCCGCTAGTATGCGGTGGATATTTCCACATGGGTATTCGTACATATCCAATAGAACTGCTAAAATTGCTGCATGGTTCTCATGGTGAGTCTGTGTAAAAAGTAAGTGGGGATCGTCGCCGCCGCCGCCCTCCAAATAAGGCTTTTTAAAATCGTATATTGCTACATTTCAATTTGTTTAAAACTGTGAACGATATCTATAATCTTATTTATAGAAGGAATTCATTTATATTAATATTTAACACTATCAACAATGCAACACGATTGCACAACTGCGAAGTAAGACTACGCTGGTTAGACTCACGATGAATATAATGATTCTTTATATATTTAGTATATTATATGCACAACAGCTGTGACTAGACATTAAGATTCACGGTGCGTCCACTGCTACAGTGCGTGTCGCGGGCGGCGCCGGGCGCGGCCGCCGCGCGCCTCATGGCACTCGTTTGTACAGTTACTTGGGTAAATTTAATCACAATTCTATAGACACACACTTACAGATAGCGGATCGTGTACCCAGACGCAGTTACGACCGAACGTAACGAATAAACAATAAAATAAAGTAAACCGAACCGACAGAACGTGTACACTAGCGAGACGACACGACGTCTACGTCCTAACTTCCCTCGGACATCGTGACACCTACTGAAAACGGATTCGTGGAAAAATACCTCTTCACATTTGGACGAAATACTTAAAATAATCCACCCGGGGTCGACGAACTCGCGACGCAGAAGTCTAGCTCTTCTAGCTCTTCGCGTCTCCCTCTCGGGTGCAACAACACTCGGTGATGATCAACAGTTTCCGTTCACACATTTACATGGCGGAGCGGACGGGCCGGCGCTGCGGGCGCTGCGGGCGCTGCGGGCGCCGGCGGGCGCCCGCGGCGCTAGCGGCCGGCCGCGGGCGCGCGCAGCGCACTCAGCACCTGCGGGAGGATCGGGTCAGGACGGAGCGGGGAGGAGGAGAGGTGCGAGGCGGCTTCGTCTTCCATTCGATTTCTATTAATTCTCAGTGTACATGTAGACCGGCCGAGGTGCTCCGGCGCGGAGGGAGGGGAGGGGAGCGCACTCATCCATTCCGCATACTTATAGTTACAGTACAGTAGAATAAAGAACCACTAAAACCAGACTAACATTTAAAAAGTTACAGTTGTATAAAATTCGGATAAGGCGATAAGATCAGTAGTATGATGATAGAATTAGATACGAGCGGGGCGAAGCGAAGCCGCGGCTCGCGGCGCAGCGCGGCCGGCGGCGCCCTCCGCCCGCCCGCCGAGCCCGGCCTACCGGGCGACACCCTACACGACGCGAGATGGACTCGCGTCGACAACTGACACCTAATTCTGTAGAAATAAAATACTAAATAACAATACCGTCTAAAATATTACCGCAACAAAATTATAAAACAAAAATCTACTTACGATTGACTATGATAAAAGTTCTAATGACGTCACCGTACAACTATAATAAAATGTAGATGTCTATACTTAGAGCTAGGAAGGGTTACGCTAATGGTTCGCGATAGAGGCGCGGCGCGGGCCGGGCGCGGGCGGACGCCGGCGTTTGTTCGTCGTGTTCACAATGCACACCGAGTTCAGAATGCACGAGGATATTACAATTTGATGGTGGTGGCTGTCCCGCGGCCCGCGGGCCGGGACGCGCGGCCGGCGCCCGCGCCCGCGCCGCGGCGCAATTCAATAGTGATCTAACTAGAGCGGCGCCCGCGCAGCCCGCCGCGCGGCCGCGTGCGCTCGGATCACGCTCGCTCGTCTAAGTGGTATACATCATTCTAACTAAAATTTCATTTTTGTCGCCAAAACAGTATTTATCGCCTCAATTAAGAAAATTTAAGCTTTAAACCGGGAAACCTGTTTCTAATTCGATGCTTTGAACTGTTTTATTCGAAGAATAAACATTCTTTGATGACTAAAAGTGACATTTTAGGTCAGAATATCGTCTACCACTCGAGACGACCGAGCGTGACCAGAGTTTACCGACCTCGTCGATACAAACGGACGGCGCGACAGATCTCACGACTGTCACGAGGTAGGTCATATGTCGTGTCGGTACAACTGCATTACCACGCGTGCAGCGCGACAGGCTGAGCGCGCCGGGTAGAAGTGTGTACGAGTGTGGCGCTGCATGTGTGTGTGTGTGCGAGTTAGACGTCGACGACCATCTTCTTGTGTATGTCGGTGTTGCCCACCACGGAGCAGAACTCGTCGAAGGAGATCTTGCCGTCCTCGTCGCGGTCTGCGAACAGGATGGTCTTGTCGACGATCTGCTGCAGCTGCGTGTCCTTCAGGTTGTTGCCCACCATCATCTTCAGCACCTGCGGACACGCCGAGCTCACTTCCGATGCCGGGGGCCCGCGACCCGTTTGCAAAACGAATGTGGATTGTTGTTGCAGACGCGTCGCGCTGCCGTCCGATGAATGATACGCCGATTCGCACGGGGGCAGAACGGCGAAGCAGTAGGGTGGACAGCGCAGTACTAATACGGAACAGTACTGTCAGTACAGTGTCTGTGGTAAATTTTATGACATTGATAAATGCTTCCCGTAAGTCTAATCTGAATAAAAATATTTTGACTTTAATTGTATTAGTACTGGGCTGTCCACTCTTCTGCCTCATTATTCTGCCCCCGTGTGAAATTAGCATTAGCGAAACGGAGGCAGCCGCCTTTGTCGGTTATAAACGGCAAAGGATAAAGTTGCACTCTTAATGTAACAGTTCTTGTTAAAAACGAATACCGTTTAACCCCTTTTCAGGCCAAGACGTTTTACCTACCACATATATTTAAAAAAAGGAAAAAGGATTAGTGCAAGCTTTTTTGTTTAAATACTTTATTATTGCATTGTCATCGAATCTACATACACGTAACCAGTTTAAAGACTATCCGATCGCTGGAAGTGAGTCAAAATTTACTTGCAAGATTTAATCAAAAACACAAATAATCAAGCACTGCAGGTAAATAAAAAGCCTCTAATATAAGACACAGCTGGAGTGCCAGCAAAATGTGCAGCAGTTCAATTCAAATATGTCGTGCACTACAGTTTAATTTCCCCTCACCTAAATACTGACCGGAACGCCTTGAAAGCGATGGATCGTTATGCCGAGACCCGCGTTAAACCTCGCACGCGGCGGACAGCGACCGGCTCGACCGATATAACATTTACGACGTGTAAATGCCGCACCGACGCCGCATACGCAAGGGGCACGCTGCTACATTTTAAGTGAGCTCGTGCATTTGGTACGTTTATTAGAACAAAGACACGTTGTACGGGACCTATCAAGGGCGCGCTTACAGCGGGTAAAGTCTCGAATAGCCACGCCACGCGCCTCTCAGAGAGACTGGCAAGAAACAACGTGTTGAGCCAAAGAATTGCTAACGATTAATTTTGCCTGCTACAGTTTAGCCTATTGTAGATATGAATAGCTATATGTATAGTGAAACCAGGGAACACTTTAATGACATATAAACCACTGATTATCTCGCGTGCGTTTTTAAACAAGCAGCCTTATCTAATTCCGCAAGGTCAGCGCAATCACGAGCTCGGCCATTGTTCGCGGGCGCCTGCATCCGGTGGTCACAACATTGCAGCAGATGTCTGCACACTCGCAAGAGGTCCGAAACGATCCGAGCACGATTGTACTGTCAGGAGACTTGACAGTTGTCAGGAGCTCGTGTAGACCTATTTCACCTGTTAAACTACGAGAATAACTTGAGGTGTTTTGTTAACGCTGCAATTTACTTTTTGTTTCATTTTTTACAAGGACTTTTGTTTCAGTCTCAGTAATTCTTAATCTGAGCAGATTGCAATTTTCTAAAAGCTTGAAGGTAGGTGTATCTAAATATCAACGCAACGGCAATATGCCGCCGCGAAACGGACAGAAAGTTTACGGGATTTCGTTCAGCATGCAGGTAATTTTCTAAAAATAAAAACGAGGCGTCGTTTATAGGGTTATTGCGTTTGGCACCTCGTACGGAAGGCGACTAGGTATTTCGAGCGGTGCGTCAATATCAATAGGGATGTCTCCTGGGTTAAAACAACAAGATTCTAATTAGTCCGTCAGTTAGATTATAGAAAAATACTCGATACGTATTTTTTTATTTGTCCATACGAATAATATTGACAAAGATACAGCACATTCAAATTCAGGAGTAGGGGCTCGTGACGTCACTCTTCCGTAAAAATTTTACGATATAATGACGTAGCGCGAACTTTCGCCGCTCTGTAACTTTGTTATTTTAAGTTTTAGAAGCAAAAGAAAAAATACGTATCTACTATTCTGGCGTTCTAAAAGATGGACTAATTATTATTTTTTAGTCAACATCCCAATTGCCGCGTTCGTGGAATACGCGTAAACTTGGCCGCGATACTAGTTCGCTAGAGCCTCAGCCTGCAGAAGTAACAGTCGACCAAGACACGGCTCCTCAACAAATCTTTGATACCTATCCATCTCAACTCCAAGTAGGTGGCATAAGGCTATGGACACTCAGTTCCTATTTTAAACATCCTGTCTTTCTCTAGTGACGAGTGCCCGTCCCAAGAATTAGAACAAAATAGAAGGTGTTTCAAAATTGAAAGCGATATTTTAATAGCATCTCTTTACTGTAAATGGCAATACAATGTGCCGAAAAGAGACGACTACATACTTTTAACCTCTTCTTCAATGGACACCCTGTACACACATGAAACATCAAAATGGTTATCCTTGGTGTTCGTTAAGGTAGCATAATCTACGTTTTCATTAATTTACTGTCTTGACGCACGCCAAAAGTAACTTTAGCATGTACCTACTGAGGTTATATCCATGCTTTAGCTATTCACCCAAGGCCTAACCACTGACCATTATAAAAACCAAGACAGTTTTGCTTATGCTGCCGTGTAGGTAGCTCAATGAGAGGAGGTAAGCGTCGCGTGAGGATGCGTGATGGAGACGTTTTCCAAGCAAAGCTTCGTAATTTGACACGGACTGCTGCACGATTCCTCTAAACAACGCTTGGCGTGCAAAGAGGTGTTGGTTTTGTGCAAAATGTTGGTATTACGCGAAAAAATAACTCTTGAACTAATTGCAAAAACAGGGCTAAGCGACAACTACCTTAAAGGGATGTTTTTAACGAAACAACAGTTCAAAAAGAGCTCTTCGACGACGACGTTGGAATACCTCCTATCTGACAAAATGTTATAGGATGAAAAAGTTTTTTGTTATACAATAACACGTACATACAGAAATGAAATGAATTAAATTGTAATTAGAGATGCTATATTGAATGTAGCGGAGATATATAGATTACAGACATAGTGAGTTAGGCATAAAAATAACTTCGCTAAGAGCCATGGCCATATATGGCAAGAGTCATATACTTTCTATGGAAAGTGTTCGAACATCGTCGCCTTGTGCCCTGGCCCCCGGGCGCAGTATGTATCCATGCTAACTAAGGTTACCTGGAAGAGCTCGCCGTTGGAGATGAAGCCGTCGTTGTCCATATCGTAGATGCGGAAGGCGAAGCGCAGCTTGGACAGCTTGTCGCCCTTCACGCTGAACTGCGACACGCCCTGGATGAACTCCTTAAAGTCCACCTGCAACCGCCGCGCCGCTCGTTACAGGTGACGCAACGAGAGGACACACTGCCGCATGGCAAGTCGTACCGGAGCTTCGTTCAATTATTATTTTACTTGTTGTAAAGTGCTGTGTACGTGTCGTGTGTTGATTGATCACCTCAACTCTCGTTGCGTTACTCATAATATAAAGAGTGGTTATAATCCACCCAGGAATCTCACAAAAGGTTTAAAAAATTTTAAATGACTACTAAAGTTAGTTGTGTCAGACTTAATAAAAAAAAATGCGTTACGGCGCGTTACAATTCAATTTCCTTACAAAATATATGGAGAAACTTTTTTCGATTTCTAATATTTCTGATACCCTAACCACTGAATAAATAATAGTATAGTTTTTGTTCACCTGCGGCGTTTAGTGTGCTATGCTAACCTAGCCTAGCCATGTCTGCTCAACACGATTGCACAAGGCGATAAGCGCGTGCTTGCGGCGTGACGTCAGCGCTTGTGTATCAACAATGGCCGGCGCAGACGCCGCTCATTAGCCGCCGCTACCTAACGACCGCTCACAGCCACTTGCTTGTATTGTATCCCCAGTACTTACTTAACATAGCATTATTTTATTTCTCGTTACACCGCAACATAATTTTTTCCTGTCTAATTGTCTCTACTATAACAGCTCTGCTGGTATATTTCTGGCAAACTTATCACGCGAAAACCGCTGAACCGATGAAAATGATTTTTTAATTACATTATTAGTTAATAGGATTACCCGATTATCGGATTTGTTCCCGTCGAGTCACACCCTCAACTGTGACACTGTGACTCGTTGGGAATATTTTTACTAAAAAATCCCAACCAGTCACACTGTTACTCGATGGGTCAGTATTTAATATTTATTACCAATGAGTCACACCCACTGTGACTCGTTGGGAATACTTTTTGCTACAATAAATCCCAACTAGTTACACTGTTACTAGATGGGACAGTATTAATATTGATTCCCAACGAGTCACACCGGCAACTGTCACACTGTGACTCGTTGGGAAAATTCTTGCTGCAAAAAATCCTAACTAGTCACACTGTTACTAGATGGGACATTTTTTTATATTTGTTCCCACCGAGTCACACCCGCAACTGTCACGCTGTGACTTGTTGGAAACACTTCTTACTACAAAAAACCAAACCAATCACACTTACTTAATGGGATAATTTTTAATATTTGTTCTTAACGAGTCACACCCGCAACTATCACACTGTGACTCGTTGGAAACACTTTTTGCTACAATAAATCCTTACTATTAGACTGTAAAAAGATAAATCAAACAACGACGAACTGCTACCAGTAAAGTACGTTAGGTTAGGATAGAGCCGCGTCCCCAACAGAAACGAACTGCTACCAGAAAAGTAGGTTAGGTTAGAACTCCGATCCCAACAGAAACGAATTGCTACCAGAAAATTAGGTTAGGTTGGGTTAGAACTGTGACTCCTATAAAAAGTAGGCTAGGTTAGAAAGGAATTGGTGCTAGGAAAATAGGTATGTTAGGTTAGTACTGTTAATGTTGTCTGATCGAATAACAGTGATATGACAATTGGTTGGAAATTTGATACTAAGATACCTTCCTATAGTTACAGTGTGACAGTTGTGGATGTGATTCGTTGGGAATAAGTATTAAATATTAACCCATCTAGTACCACTGTGACTAGTTGGGGTTTACTGTAGCAAAAAGTGTTCCCAACGAGTCAGTGTGACATTTGCGGGTGTAACTCGTTCGGAACAGATATTAAAATTGTCCAATCTAGTAACAGTGTGATTAGTTGGGATTTGTTGCAACGAAAAGTGTTCCCAACGAGTCACAGTGTAACAGTTGCGGGTGTGACTCGTTGGGAATAAATATCAAATACTGTCCCATCTAGTATCATTGTGACTGGTTGGGATTTTGTTAGTAAAAATATTCCCAACGAGTCACAGTTGAGTGTGACTTGTTGGGAACAAAGGGATGCGAAAAAATAAGGTAATGTTTTTAGTTCCATTTTTGTAAACTTTCAATGACTGATTTTTTTTTACTTCTCACTATTCTCCTGATGGGGTGAGTGGTTCAAGAAACTTTTATCTTATTTTAGCAGAACATTTACTAACTAAAAAATCAGCCGCGGGCAATATACTACTTGTTTAGCATACCACATAAGAGGACAGACTTCAAAAAACTGTTGAATTGGTACCAAAAGGAAATTTATCTAAGTAGAGTGATGGTTATAGTAGTAAAGTTCCCATGGGATAAGCACAACCTGTTGTACTCGCCACTGGAGCGACTCAGTTCGTGTCCAGTCAACCTCGTGTTCAACTTCAGTTGGGTGATGAAGCAAGCCGAGCACTGACCTCGCCGTTGCCGTCCGCGTCGAAGATGTCGATGACGCGCTGCACGAGCGGGTTCTGCTGCAGCTCCGGCAGCGACATGAACTCGTCGATGGACAGCGCGCCCGAGTTGTCCAGGTCCAGCTTGCGGAAGCGCTTGCCCAGCCGCCGGATCTCGTCCGCGTCGACTGCCGACCAACAGCGATGCAGCAGCCGGCGCCCGCGCCGCCGGCCGCCGGCCGCCGCGCCTGCCAGGCCGCGCCGACGCGTCTGGCAGCCGCAGCGGCGCCGGCGCGTCTGGCAGCCGCAGCGGCGCCGGCGCGTCTGGCAGCCGCGGCGGCGCCGGCGGGCGCGTCGCGGGCGGCGCCCCCGTCCTACGTGCTACGGCCTACAGCGCGACGGGGGCGCGCCGCCCGCCGGCCCGCGAGCGCCGGCTGCGCTACTCCTGGCCACCTAGCGAGCGGCTTCTACACTAACAGCACTCAACACGCGTGCCGTCGCTCTTTGTTTCTTTCTCTTTCGCCACACCCAATAATAAACACGATGTCGTTCGAGCTACCGAGGTTGAAGTGAGGACGATGAACAGCGAAATTTAAAAAGTTAATCTATTCACATGCAGAAACGCGAAAGAGAAAGGAGCAAATGACGCGCTGCCGTTGTTCGCGGAGGCGCCCGGCCCGCCGCGGCGCCGCGCCGCCCGTGGCGCGCGCGTCGGACGCGCGGAGCTCATGAATATGGAACGGTGACGTCGCCGGAGCGCGCGCCGTGTTATGTACACTTTATACACATATCAAACAAAATATTCACGTTCTATTCTATTAACATAAAAAGCGATCTAGAACGAATACAAGGATACTTCCGAGTGCAGAAAGCGTCACGTTACTAAGGCCCGGTGCGGCCCGGGGGCGCGGCCGCGCGGGCATGCGGCGGCGCGGCCGCGCGCCCGGGGGCCGCGACGCCCGCCCTCCGTCCACGGCATACATTCCTCGCACCTGAGTGAGCTCGTAACGTCTAACAGATCGCAACAAACATTCAGAATGTAATGAACTCTACGGACACCGGAGACTAGGCCGTCGTGGCGGGTTGCACTAACCAACAACTAGTTCATGTATGTTATCCAGAACAATTTTTGTCTACAGACTGTTTAACATCAGGATGGAGGAATTATGCACAGAGATATGGCACCTGGCTGGAGATGTTCTAGAGTAGAATAGAAACAAATATAAAGACTGCATGGAAGGATGCGCAGGCACTGTACTGACGGACATCTGACATCACACGCACACTGAATGTTACACATCTGGCTAGATATAGAGTTTGGGGAGTGTAGCGGTCAGTGAAGAGGGTATGCTCCTGCCTATGTTGGTCTGTCGCGCTTAGGATGGTTGATTAATGAGCAGACTTCTCTTTCAATAGTTTACTTTTGGTTCAAAAGATAAGCAAATGTTTTATCAGAGCCCTGAGCTTTGAGGAACAGCACCGAGTGACTATTGACACATTTGGTACGTTCAGCCACGGGACGAGAAAACATATTTCTAGAACATGACAAAACACTAGATGTTAATTAGGTTTGGATCTGAAAAAATTGTTCTGGACGCGAGTGACGTGACGTGCGAGATGCAACATGAGGGACACGACCGTGTCGCTGCTACACACTCACAGTTCTCCACCTTAAAATCAATGCAGTTAACACGCGCTGAAAACAAACCTCCGGTTAAGCTCATAATGCAACCTATGCTCAGACTCATCTGTAACACTCTCAAGAGTTAGTACGGAAGGGACGCGGTCAATAGTGGAAGCCAAACGGAACAAGTTAGACACGGCAAGCAACTCATGGGAAGTGATATCATCAATTTACTCATTACATTATTATTTAAATCATTTTAAGGCTGTATACCAACAGTAAAAAGGTACATTGACTGAGATAGATCTGAAGAGTAGTGGGAGAAGTCAAACAAAACTGTGTACTTACAGTTGGAACAGAGCTCCATGGGAATCGAGTTTTCATTGCCCTGAAACATTCAATGTTGCCGTTTGAGTTCGCTGAGCGGCCACCGAGATTAGTTTGTATCGGGACGGCGACTGGCAGCGAGCACACATACAATAAGTGTACCTGCGTGATTTATTTAATATTCCAATTTTACAAAATACAGTATAATTGTCAACAGATTTGGAGTGGGCTAAGCATACAGCGAGAGGTCAGCGAGGCGCGCAGCGCCCGCCGCCTGCCCGAGACAACACCTTGGCCAAAACAGCAGGAGCAGAGTTAAAATTAGCCCGCCCTCATCTCCACACATACTTACCATTTTGTCTTTTTAGTAAATTACTCGAAACGAACGAAGAAATATAACGACGTAAACGACGGTGAGATTTATAGAACGAAAAATATTAAATCGCAAAAATTCACACCATCGATCTAAACTTCCTTTAGAAAATTGCGAAATAATGTTGCCAAATTTAAAAATTTCAAACGTCAGTTTTTTTATGAAGTTTATCTATAGCTCCGCAGCGAAGACTTTTAACCCATTAAGCCAAATTTACATTTAAGTAGTCAATTTAAAAGAAGATTTGTACATTGAAAAAGTAGATCAAAATGCATTTTTTTAATTGAAAGTTTAATTGCATCTTTATTGCCATAAATTCAGAAAGAGCCCAATCAATTTCATTTTACGGTATAATTAGTCAACTATGATCACATTTATGTAAATTTATAAAATATCGGGAAAAATAAGGATCTGATAAAGATTTTTTCCATCTTTCAATGTAAAAACGTACTAATTTACTAAATACAAAACCGTTCGTTTCAATACTTTTTCTATTCGTCGTCTTGTTTCGTCTTCCCATTTTATCATTAGGTTTAGAAAATAAAAACGCTTTTGAATTTGACAGTGACAGTCGATCAGCGCGCTGTCAAAAGTCTCTTGGAAAAAATCCACCATGGCCGGGGTAGGTCCAAATTTTACCGTGAATAATCCCGTGAATCAAAGCATTTTTCAGTTCGTAATGACTAAAATGAGTGCAATTATTATATCCGCTGACGTTTTGTGTCCTTATTTCCGTAGGTACTCTATACTTATCCGGAAAACTTCCGAGCTTACAAGGCATTGATCGCCGCACAGTACTCAGGGGTCGACTTGAAAGTCGCCCCCAACTTCGTCTTCGGCGAGACCAACAAGTCTGATGCGTTCCTCAAGAAGTTCCCGGCGGGCAAAGTGAGTGCAGTGGTGATTTGTGCGCTACGGGCGATGCTCCCGTGGGCTCGCGCGAGCCCCGAACGATGACGTGTACGATCTGTCGTTATTTTAGGTGCCGGCTTTCGAGAGCGCGGACGGCAAGCTGTTACTGACCGAGAGCAACGCCATCGCTTACTATGGTGAGTCCTTGATTGGTTTATTCCTGCGCCAGTTCACCGATAACCTAAAAGTGAAGCGACGAAAGTAGTCCATCAAGACTGGTGACACCCGCCCGCTGCGGCAGCGCGACCTCACTGCACATTGCACTAGCATGCATTGTACTTGAACATTGCTCTAGAGACACTTATAACACTGAATGACCAATGAATGAATGAATATTACAGTCTCAGCTGTTTTACTTCCTGCTGTACCTCCTTTAAAGTTGCATGCCTGATTGACTTCACTATGATCTATAATAAATAGGATTTCCTTTAATGTCAATACACCACACTAGTGGCCCAACATCATCCTAGATTTGTTTACAACCTAGAATTTGGTACCAGCCGGTGTTTGTTTGGTCACCATGAACTAAATCTGCTATAAACGATATAACAGTGAGTGCATTACTAGAACATTCAGAAAACTTAAAAATGCCTCAAGGTCAAGTTTAAGTTTGCACTTTTAGTTACTTCTGAAACAGTTATATTAAAAAAAACCAGGATGTTTATTCATTCTGGGTCACTATTGAGAGAGAGCTATTGATCATGCTATGCTTGGGTGTTGTATTGTATGTTGATGATTTGTTGGTTAATAATTTTATGTCAACTTGTGATGATGGATGATATGATATGATGAGGTTAAGTTTAATTCTATAAAATGTCACCAAGTTTATAGTACAAGTAGATGAGATTTATGTTTGAACTGTTCTCTCAGGTGATAGATATCCGAAAACAAGGGTGTCACTAAACATATGTAGATAGATAGATCCATTTATTTCAGGCTGCATAGGCCCATAGAAAAAAAAACCTTAAAGACTAACATACATATTTATAAGAAACCAAAACATTGAAATAGGTCAAGGAGTGGAAGAAGATTATGGAGTATGAGAGAAAATACAAAGTCCATGAAGACTTGCCCTAGTTTTTCTCTTTCTTGCATGTACTATATGTCTGAAAGGAGAGGGGGTGACTTGGTGGTGCCAATGCATGTGAATGTCTTGTTCTACATTTTATTGAGTAGACTCTTGAGCCTTGTGAGGAGACTCTAGAGAGAATTCATGAAACAAGAGAGTGTTGATCCTATGGAAAAGATGCAAATGTTGACAGCCACTGTGTGCGTGTTGCAGTGTCGAACGCGGCGATGCGCGGCGAGGACGCGGCGACGCAGGCGCGCGTGCTGCAGTGGCTGAGCTGGGCTGACTCCGAGCTGCTGCCCGCGGCCGCCGCCTGGGTGTTCCCCTACCTCGGCATCATGCAGTTCAACAAACAGGTACACTGGAGCCCACTAGAATGACATTTCATGCAGCAAACTAATTCACTTCTGCAGAGTTATTCAAAGGGGGAAGAGCGCAGCAGCAGAAGGTCATTTGTCAATTTTCTGTGCTTGAATCATTTGTATACTAAATTGAAAGAGACATATTGTTTCCTTGGCTTGTCGAAATTATAAACTTCCATCACAGACAAGCACTTTGAAGATCAACAATGTAGCCTAGTAGTCTGCCACAGTTGGGCAATTTATTGTCCTAATAATTCCAACAAATTCACCAGGTGAATGCATAAATTATAAGAATTAGGCCTGGAGGTGAAAATGTGGGTACAGTCCAGCAAAAGGACAACGCATTTTTAATGCAAGATTGCTGCCATACACGTCATTTACATCAAAATGTGACATATACAAGATTCATACTAATGTATAGAGACAATAATTGTAGCATTAAAAATATACTAAAATCTCTTGGAAATCTTTTTGACTCGCACTGTTAATCACTGGCTACAAATTTGTAACCATTTAATGGTGTATTAATTTCATTTCATTTAATGTGTGGAGTTCTTTCCGGGAATCTTTTCAAGAGAGGTACATAATTCGAAACTGGTAGTTTTTCTAACATTTATAAGCGCTATCTCCGAGCCATTTTGGGGAGGCTCGGAGGGTCCGGGCGTGTCGGAGCCGAGTGCAGAGCTGGCCGCTGTGTTGCAGAACGTGGAGCGCGCGCGCGCGGACCTGCTGGCGGCGCTGCGCGTGCTGGACGCGCACCTGCTGACGCGCACGTTCCTGGTGACGGAGCGCGCCACGCTGGCCGACGTCGTCGTGTTCGCCACGCTGCTGCACGCCTTCCAGGTGCGTGCTGGCCTCGCTCGGAGATACCTTGTTGGATCGAGAATGGCATAGAGGGCACGAGTACATGAGCATAAAATGGGCATAAACTTAAATTGCCCAGGAGAAGTCCGGTAGAGGTTGTCGTCAAAAATATTTAGAAAAACTAGGAATTTTAGTAGGCTTGCAACGAATAGTATATTCGGCAGTATACCGAATACCGAATATTCGGCGAGACCCCTGACCGAATAGCCGAATATTAGGCAAAAGTAGTCGGCCGGATTTTAGCGCCAAAACTTGTACAGACGTGATTGTTTCGCGCTCGCTTGTTCTAATGTACTCACCGCCCGCGCGCCCGCAGCTGCTCTGCGCGGTACATTGCTAACGCACTGCATGTTTAGTGTTTTTCATTTCGTGAGTATCGTATTACGTTAAGTACAGTTTATCGTGCTCTCCTAGTTTTGATTAAATAAACAATTAAATAATTACGAACGTACTTTAATAATAATAAATCGATTATGGCCTCTACAATGAAATCGCCTAAATGGATGTCCATTTAGGCGATTTAAGTATGTACTTCGAAGACGATGTATGTAAAAGACCCAAAAAATGCCGTGTGTAAACTGTGCGAAATAAAAATTTCTCGTGGTGGCGTTGGAAGAAAGGCGACTACATCGGGAATGTTACATCATTTAAAAAATAAACATGGTGAAGAATATCATAGGTTGGTACCCACTCAGCCTAAGGGGCAAGAAACTACAAATCAAGATACAAAACAAGAATATTCGGTATTCGGCCGAATAATTTGAAGACATTCGGTATTCGGCCTATTCGGCTGCTTTTCTTATATTCGGCTGAATACCGAATATCTTCAAATTAATCGGCCGAATATAAGAAAAGCAGCCGAATAGGCAGAATACCGAATAGTAACCGAATATTCGTTGTAAGCCTAAATTTTACCGAAACGTAAACATTCAAAATTTGTTGTTAGACGACGACTGAGAACTGTTGACGAGCGCTTATTTAAAAATTTATTTTTCAACAGAGCATAAGGCTTCACGGCCCTAAATTAACTAAACTGTCTCTCTGATTATAAACATGTTTTTGGAATAAAATTAAGTAGCTGTAGCGCAGTATACAGGGTGCCCCTAAAGCCAACGCCAAAACTTAGAGGGCTAATTCCATAAGCTTTCAAATTAAGTAAATATGACCTTAATGAAAAGTTCATAGTTATCGAAATATTGCCATTTTATCGTCATTTTCATTTGTCATTCATTAAAATAAACTACTTGCTTGTTTTATTACTTTAAGCTTTACTACTGTTGGAGATTTTTTCTTCTATGATTTCAAGTAAGATTCTCTTAACATTACCAAAATGTTATTTTCAAACAATTCGCTATGGATGAACGCCAGCAAAGTGCTTGGATATTTTTCATTACAAAGCAATAAGCTTCCTAAATAATCCCAAATAATATCAGATTTTTTGGTTTCCTCATATACTTATAAAAAATAAAAACATTTTATGAAAGCTGGGATGGTGTAAATACCGACTACCCTTAGTCCAACACATATTTAAAAAAAAACTTAAAGATATGCCCAAGAAGTTTATAATCTCTGGAGATTGCACGCTGCTATAAATAAATTCGCAACAAAATGTCATTACCTCTGAATAGACTCACAGATTTATTAAATTTCAGGGGTATTGCTTTCTAAATATAGCAACTAACTACGACGTGAGAAAGAAATAAAAAACATAAGCAAAGACTAATGAACTCGTCTTCAATACGAGTTCAGTGTGCAATCTCCAGACATACCTATAAACTTCTTGTTATAGTTTTTTTTTTTAATGTGTGATGGACTAAGGGTATTTACACCACCCTAGCTGTCATAAAATGTTTTTATTTTTTTTAACTAAATGAGGCAACCAAAAAATCTGATATTATTTGGGGTCACTTAGGAAATTCCTTTGTAATGAAAAAATATCCAAGCACTCTGCTGGAGTTCATCCATAGCCAATCGTGATCTTATACTGTGGCTACTCGAAAAACATGAAAACAAAATAAATTCTCGCAACGCTAGTAACTCAAAACTATTTTAATTTATAAAAATGTAAAAGGTTCTATCGAGGCAGCGAGAGGAGTAGGTACCTCAACAGTCGATTCACCCGATACGTCAGATCGGAACTTCGCTCGTCGGCGGGTCCGATACCATGGCCGCCCGTCTAATCGAACTCGCGCGACGAAGCGCTAGGTCCGTTTCGCTCGCGCCGGACGCGCGAGGAGCCCGGCTCCCGCGGCGCGCGGCGCGCGTCCGGCGCGACTGACGAGCCCGCGCCCGCAGCACGTGCTGGAGCCCGCGGCGCGCGGCGCGCTGGCCAACGTGCAGCGCTGGTTCCTGACGCTGGCGCACGCCGCGCCGGCCGCCGCCGTGCTGGGCGCCGTGCCGCTGTGCCAGGCGCCGCCCGTCTACGACGCGACCAAGTTCCAAAAGAAGGTACGCCGCCCCGTTCTCTCCGGAGACTCCCGCGCGAGCGTCTCGGGCGCTCTGACGGGAGGCGTTTTTCGTCGGAAATGCGAAATGTAGTCGTTTGGGAGCCGAAAAGCTCCGCGGCCGTGGTCCGCGAGAGATTAATCGGGGCGTCGGGGTGTGAACGTGAGGTTATGTATTTGATAGAAGTGCACGACGGCCGCTGAAATTACTGGCAATGGAGGTATTCCATCTTAGCCCTCTAGGTTGGCAACGCGTCTGCGGTCTCCTTGGTGTTGCGAGAGTGTCTATCGGCGGTGGTGTTCGCTTGCCATCAGGTGACCCGTTCGCTTGTTTGCCTTCCTATGTTGTGTAAAAAAAACACAAAAGATGCATCTGAAAGACGAGCTCCCTGTCGACGGTGTCCTATAGTAGCATCGGCATCCAGGGTACGCGTATCGCTTTTCGAGTCGATCAGATCGACGCAATTTAAGTGTATCGAAGTTCGCTTGCGAGATTTCACTCGAGAGTATCGAACGCGCGAATCGATAAACACTGACGGAGCTGATTAGACCTTATGAAATAGCACAGGGACAGAACTACTATGTACGATGTGATGAGTTTTTGTTCATCGCCTTTTAAGTTTAAACGATCAGCATATCATCATCACTAGCTATATTCACTCATCACTTGATAGTGATGAGTGAATATAGTCATATTGTGTCGCGTGATACGTGCTAAAGGTTAACCCGAAACGATTTTTATATCGGATCACAGAAATCGTAGTTGCGTAGGCTTTTACTGTGCGACCCGATCTGTCGCTCTCTTAACTCGCAGATGACTTTACACCAGAAATCCGTGACGTTCCAGGACGGCGGCAAGAAGGAGAAGAAGGCGGAAAAGAAGGAGCAGCCCAAGAAGGAGAAGAAGGAGGCCCCGCCCGCCGACGACCTCGAGCTGGACGACAAGCCCAAAGAGTCCAAGGACCCCTTCGACTCGATGCCCAAAGGGTAGGCCCCTTCGCTGCACCGCTCTAAGGACCTGTCACACCAGTGCTTGAAGTGCGCTGACGCACCGTTAACGCAGCGGGGTTGCGATAAAAACGTGACGCATGAGACGCGTCACCGCGTGATCGGTGCGTCAGCGTGTTTCAAACACCGGTGTGGTCGAGTCTTTATTTCATTGTCGCTTCGAAGTCTTCAATTTAAACATGAGTTAGGGTAAAATTTTGCTGTAGCGTAGTGTATCGTGCAGAACAAGAATAAATACGAGGGGAGTGCTCCACTTGCGGACCCAGTTACTCAAAAAATGGTGTTCTAAAAACCAAGCAACAGTTGTTTGAATGGTTAATAGGTTAATTTTGAGCTTTACCAAAATATAGCCATTCTTGAGTTTGAAATAGAACTATTTCTCATGCATGTTTACTAGCTAGCCTGTCTGTCGGTCCTCGGAGATTGATGCTAGTCAATGAACTCTGTTCACCCCTACCTAAAATTTCACTTGTTTTCTTCAAAATAGTGTTTACGGTCTAAATAAAGCAAGCAAGGCAGCAAATTACAAGTCAGCGCTTCAATTTGAAGCCTCATTGTCTTCAATTTACAGGAAAACTTTCCTTTGCTGGCGATAAGTAACATTTTAAGTTGCAATGGTCTTACCACTTAATACGAGCCAGGATGGACAGCTCTGCAATTAAAATCAAATAGCATTTGGGTTGAATGCTGTATTTTATAAGTTATCATAGATTCGCTTCAAGTAGTACTTTCACATAATATTTTCCTTTGCACTAGCAAAGCTGGTGTCGGCATAGCTGCTGTAGCTTGTTTTCGTGATTTTTTTATTAGTAGCTTTTCCCCGCAACTTTGCCCGCGTAGAAGACATACTTCCACCCCTCTTTTAACTCCCCTTGTGATGGAATTTCCAAAAATCCTTTATAGTCCACCTGTACACCTGCAAAGGGATATAAACATAATGTTCCAAATTTCAAGTCTCTAGGCTCAGGGGTTTAGGCTGTGTTGTCTGTGAGTCAGTCACAGAAGCCTGTTATTTATATTTATACAGATATCCAATAGCATTTGTTACGCTACCAATACACCCATTTAGTTTGTTTGTCTTTGGATTCTACGTCTTACTTTGTAACTGCCGATATTTGTTTATGCACATTTGTTCTATTTTGCTTGTATTCTCTTTTTCTAGTCGTAATTTGTATCATAATTAAGTATATGTATTTGTTGCTTTTAAAATAAACGAAACGTTTGGAGCTAAACGTTTTTTTATTACATCGCATGCTGAACTTTCCACGATGATATTAGCTTCGATAGAAGAACCTGATGTGGAAGTGGTTACCTACTGGCCTGGTACAAAAGTAGAAATTAATCGCGCGCCCTAACCACGTTTGGGCATTTTTCCGGAAAGCAATCTAATCAAGTTTTGACCTGTCCGCGATTTCATTCATAATGCCGAAAAACAGAAACGAATTTTAGGAATTCTGTAAATGCAATTTGTATCATTTAGTGTATAATTTGTAAAAATAAGGTATTATTTTTTTATACTTATTATTATAATAATGAGTTGAACTACCCCCTCTTTAGGCTTTTATTTTATTTTATGTGATCACAAAATAATTTTTTCAACTACTAAACAGTTAACAATACCTATTAAATCAGATTTATAATAATATTTTCAAAAGATTACTAACCTAAGTGGAAATCAGACCTGCTGAGTAATGAAACAAATCTTTTTTCCATTAATGTATGCTAGGAAATCAAATTATTATTAACTCAACTCACTGGTTTTAACTTATAATATCCCATCCCATAGAAAATATTTCTTTTTTTATTCCACTTTGTTACTGGACTTTTTTTTCACAAAAATGCCCATAAACGAAGTTTAGTTAGGTATTGGGCGCAAACAGATAATGGGTACAATGAAAGGAAACAGTTCCAAAGTGCTCACAAAGTCTAAACAAAGCTGACCACAAACCTGACGAGTAGCCAGGCGCGGTGGGCACGCGCACGGCCTCCATAGAGACAATTTGTAGGAAATCTACGAATCGCTCGTGAGAGAGTTTGTAATCCGACTCTACGGGACCGGTATCCGGGTGGCCGTTAACATGACCTCCTCGAGAGATCCGCGCTTCTAGGGATATTGAAGATTCTAAACTCACTTTAGATAATTATTAGATTCGGGCGTTACTTTAGAGGTAGAATTCATGAACTCCCGACGCTGAACCGATTGCTGGGTTTTTCCTCTGTAATTATTGTTTATATCTGACTAATGCATGCAACTCGAGCGAGCCCCCCGCTAACCCGCGGCGTTTCCGTCGGCAGCACGTTCAACATGGACGACTTCAAGCGCTGCTACTCCAACGAGGACGAGGCGGTGTCCATCCCCTACTTCTGGCAGAAGTTCGACCCCGAGCACTACTCCATCTGGTTCTGCGAGTACAAGTACCCCGAGGAGCTCGCCAAGGTCTTCATGAGCTGCAACCTCATCACAGGTAACTACCGCATCCGTCATCCTGCCGCGTCGCTGATCACTCGATTGCAGATCTTTTGTCTCCGCACTACGACTTATCTCTTTGATAATTCATGATAGTATGGGAGCAGAGTTAGATTGTGAGGCGTGACGATCGAAAACGATATCGAATGGTAACGTAATAGAGTAAGGCGTCACGTCAAGTTCCCCTACTGATCCCCGGATCCTATACTCGAGGGATCGTCACTGTACGAGAACTGAATCCGTGTCCGGGTCGCGAGTGACGAGCCGGAGTCGGTCGGCACGCGTGTCGCTCTAGTTTTCCGCTCGGAGGAACTCGTAAATCTGGCGGATCACCATCCTCCCAAAATCGTGACCGACTCGCGCATCTTCCGCAGGAATGTACCAGAGGCTGGACAAGATGCGCAAGCAGGCTTTCGCGTCCGTGTGCCTGTTCGGCGGCGACAACGACTCGAGCATCTCGGGCGTGTGGGTGTGGCGCGGCCAGGAGCTGGCCTTCCCGCTGTCGCCGGACTGGCAGATCGACTACGAGTCGTACTCGTGGCGCAAGCTGGACGCCGCCGCGCCCGCCACCAAGCAGCTCGTGCACGACTACTTCTCGTGGACCGCCAAGGACTCGCAGGGCCGCGAGTTCAACCAGGGCAAGATCTTCAAGTGATCGCGGCTGTCACGTCGTAGATTGCATTTAATTAAATTTGCGCGGCGGAAGCTCGTCTCGTTCGTGAGGAGTGTGTAATAAAAATCGTTTATTTACTAGACTGTGGTTTAACTGGGTGCCGGCGCGCCGGAACCCGTGAGGTGTGCCGGCGTCGGTTTCGCGGCGCGAGTTCTCGCTCGCGACTGCGGAGCTATTCTCGGTTTACGCGAGATGCATCTCGCACGAAAACAACTGTCAATTCCCTTGGAAATCTGTCACTTTTTGACGGGTCTCGCACGTGAGATGCATCTCGCATGAACCGAGAATTGGGGTCCTGAAGGGCCGTCGTCTCGTCCGTAGTTAACCGACAGTAACGAAATTGTTGAATTAACTACGAATCAAACGACGGGTCCTAAAACATGCAGTTATATATCGTTAAAAGTACAGTGCGTACTAAAAATTGCATTGAAGTACTTGATAGTGTAGTACATTTCGGATCAATTGGACCAGTTAAAGTCGTTAAAGTAGCTTCAAATAACCTTCAACTTGGAAAAGAGCTGGTGATCCCCCAACGCTCGTTCTGATTTTTAGATTTTTTTGGCTCTAAGCACCATCTCGATGAAGTATTTCCAATTAGGTCCATGATCAAAATCGTCCAACAGCTTGCGAGTTACAATGCCACAGATAGACGGACAGATATACACGTCAAACTTATAATAGCCGTCTTTTTGCGTCGGGGGTTAGAAAGGCATTCATACCATCCTCATTAACTTGAATTAAAATCGCAGTACCTACCTGCCTAGGTGTTAACGAAAGGCCAGGATTAGAAGATTCGATAGTACGCCTGGGGAAGTGGCGCCAAATGATGAAAAAACTGCGTCCATTGAAAACTAGATGGCGCTAGAAGTCGCAACAAACCGGTCTTAGAAGCAGTATGTACTCGTGCACACCAGGAGTGCGATTTTTAAATCTCACCAAAATGACCGAATCTATGAAAAACAACGATTTTGGTGAGTTTTAGTCACCCGGTGATACTCAAAAATCGCACTCCAGGAAGGGGCACTAGACTAAATAACGCGACCTGACAGAAATGCACTGTAAAGCTGTTGTCTTTATAATTTAGGAACCGTAATAAATATACATGTTGCTAATAGGAACATAGACAAAAATAAAGCAGCTGTATGAAATGGACCGGGCTTCAAAAATAAACTTCCGGTGGATCTTTTATGTAACTCAGCCGGGAGGCTACCTGCCCCCGCCCCTAGACAAAATCTACACCAGCATCTACGCCAATACTGGTGGATAGCGTATTTCTTGATGAATAAATTGTTAAAATGCGAGCCTTATGTATATCGTTGAAACAAGATTTCATTTTCCTTGACACTAACGGTCGCTTGCATCTTCCAGTTGTATAGTCGACCAAGTAATTGCTTGGCCACTTTTGAACTTTACCCCTTTGTAATACGGTCGAAAAGTGGTCAAGCAATTTCTTGATCGACTATACGTAAACTTACTTCTTCAATGGCACTGGTCCGCTGATGGATGCTCAGATTAATGAATTGATCAGGGTGGATGTTTTATGTTTAGGACATTAACTTATACCAATATAGCAGACGTCCTGCGTGAGCAAGTGAGAAAGGAATGTATTATGACGGTGTCACAAGAAAAAGAAAACGGACATTCGCAAGGTTATGTTTAGCAATGAATATTAAAAACGCATACTTTTGGAAAGCAAAAATTTATATTTTTTACATCTCAGACTTTTGCCTAAACTGATAGATTTATCTTTTTAACATTAGTACATAGGTACATTATTACATATTATTGCATGAATGAAACCCAACTAATCAACTGCGAGTCGCTATAAAGTGAAGTGAAGACGTCGCCGCTGCGGCCAGTCGAAGTCGACCCGACAGTGAAGTTATACAAACTTATCAAAATCTTCAATTGAAAACATTTCCGTTGTTCTGGCGTTTTATTCGAAGCTTTTTTTTCAAATTGGACCCCACATGCTTAAGCTCAAGCATTTTTTAAATATACTTATTGATTATGCGTTTGTTTAATCGTTATTTATTTACCTATGCCAAACTGAGGCAAAAGCTTCGACGGTTAGGGAGATAGGTACTTAATTCACCGTGACACACAGACACACGATTAACGCCACAAGAATTCCTTTGCCTACCTTTTTAGAAAAGAGCCATTAAAGGGAAATGTTGTCAATTATACATAGACGGGAGCTCGCTGCCGGCCAGTAAACTGATACGCGGCTCGAGTCAAATAGTAAATGCAATGATTGTGCCTCGACACGCGTCGCAGGCGCGTCCGAGAATGCCGCTGTTGGTACTTCTCCCTTGAGGGGCTTGTCCAAGAGGACTAGGAGTCCCGTCTCGGGGCAACAGCCGAGGGCCGGGGACACGCTGCGGCGCAGCACCCACCCTCAGTCACACCGCACGGTTCGTCGGTGGGCAGTTTCGTTTGCAGTGCGGAACCACGCACTGACATCGTCAGCGGGCCTGACATGACCGGCCCAGGTTTAACTTATTCCTCCCTGCGGCTCTTCAAACTGGTGTCATAAGAAATTTAGTGGCCTACGTAGAGATTAGAGATATATATAAACTGACATAAACTAAACTTGGTCGGTCATGTTAGGGCCACTGGTGTCGTAGACTCGGACAAGTAGGTACTCTATGTTATTGCTTAGGGTACAGGATTCAGGTGTGATTAGTATTATTACAACGACGAAACTATGTTAGCTGGCGTCCGCGCCGCGGGCTCGCGCGCCATTCACGCCTACTCTGCCTATTAGGTAGGTAGGTACTACAGAATTAAGAGGACGAACAAACCAAAACACATTTCTTTTAGTCGACCAAACCACAGATATCTCTCGTACCTAGGTACTTGTCATCCCACCACACCTGGGGTGAGGTGGGACGATGGCGCAGACTCTACTCGCCTGATTGGACATTAGGTGTATAGGTATGTAAAGTCGAGTAATTAGTAAATAGTAAGGCTCGTCACTTTAGTGATGGCAACGCGATAGGATGCAAAAGTGTCAAAATTCTAGAAGGAAACATTTGTAAATATGCTTTATTTAATAAACTAGCTTTTGCCCGCGACTTCGTCGTCAAAAACTCCTCGACTTAAATCATGTGTTGGTTTGTTCAGCATTCCTTGCCGCAGGCTGCTCTCGGCACACATTCATCGAATCATCATCAATAACAGATACACTCGCACGTCTATGTACAAGATCGTTGTGAGCGCCGCGGCGGCGCGCGCGCCAGCGCGGAGGCCGGCGTGCGCGCCGCTGCGCGCGGCGGCGCGCGGCCGCGCGCAGCGGCGCGCACGCCACTTGACTATCGCATAAAAACCGCAATATACACTTCGAACAATTCAATAAACATCAAAAAATGCAAAGGTCAACGGTGGCTAATAGGAGAGATATAAACGACGCTATAAATATATATCGAACCGGGTAAATTTACATCTCAAAAATGATAACAACTCGCTTCGAGTCAATAGTGAATATGATTTATAAAACTCTTCAAACGTCTAGCAGCGCCGCGAGGGCAGCGCCGGCGACGCGGGCGGCGCGGCGCGTCAGTGGCGCCGCGAGCTGGGCCGCGCCGGCGGCGACTCCTGCGCAGAGACATGGACGCTCAGCAAGTGATCGGCTAGCTTGGGTGTGTCATGTGAGCTTTAATTAGGCCGACTTCGGACTTTTAAAAGTGTTGTTCTTCGGACTGGCCACCATGCAATTTGAGAGCGAGAAACACTCTCCCCTCAGAATAGTTTGATTTTTATTTTATAATTTATATACACAAATGTTGTGCTTAAGTTCTTAATTATTTCTTTAAAGTTTTTATCTATTTTGTAGCGCCCAACGCTATAAACCTATTTCAATACTGGCCGGTAACATCGCTAAAATTTATGCTAAAATATTTATTAAGTAAATTTATTTATTTACCACTATGGGCTCTTAGCAAGAGCCGGCTTAATAGGAGTTGTGATAGGAGTAAGAAAATAAAAAAGAACGAGTAGAAGCGTTACGCACCGGCGCGAGCGCCGCGGGCGCGGGCGGCGCGCGCAGGTCGAAGTCCGCCACGAAGGGCTGCGCCGGCTGCGGTGGCGCCTCCTCCGGCGAACTGCGGACACACGTTATGCCATTTATTTTTAAAACAATAAAATTAAATATCTATGCCTCATCGCCGGTCTTTTTTTAACTTTACATTAGCGTTTTCGGGTGAACGCAGCGAGCTCCCCTCGTGTTTGCGACGAGTTCAGGCTGGAGTATGGGGACACGCACAAGGTTCGACTGATCGCCGTCCCGAGCTCGTCTATTCTAATTCATACTCGTCCGGCACGGGCCACGAACTGTCGCCGCGTGCAGTGTCAGCGGCCGGTAAGCGCGGTACCTGAGCGGCGGCGCGGCGGCCAGCAGCGGCAGCTCGTCGTCGCGGCGCGCGGCGGCGTGGCACTCGCAGCGGCACTCCTCGGGCTCCACGTAGCTGAACACCACGCCGCGCTCCGCCGCGCCCGCGCCGCCCGCCGCGCCGGCCGCCGCCGGGAGAGTCTGGATGCGCTTCGGCTGCTTGCGTCGCTCCGGGACCTCCTCGAAGTCGATCCATTCCGTTTTCGCTCGGGATTCACCTGTTCGTGATTGGTGGTTTGTGAGTGGAAGAATTCTTATTATCGACTCTGTTATCAAAATTGAGTCCGATTATGTTATGCGGCCGAATCTTATTTTATTACCTTTTACGACAATTACATGCTTACGATATGTGGGCAATGAGGAAATGTAGTACACCAATGCCATCTAGGTGCAAATGCTATCACTAATATCGTAGCATACTCAGAATATGAATAGGTTCCTAATGATATTTCTAACGCCATCTAGCGTTTAAAAAAAATCACGGAGCGTCATTTGAATAAATTGTGTCATTTTTGCTTATAAAAAGAAATTAAAATAAATGCGAATTTATATTTGTTTTTCATGTGTTTCATTTAAAAACCCACCTACAACTCACATTTCTATTCATTTTCTAGTTCCCTGGAATTCTGTCATTATTAGACAATAAACATTTTTTCTATTGTATAAATATTTGACACAAAGCAGAAACGTAACAAAAACCAAACTAATGGACTAGCAGCAATAAAATCAACGAAAACTGCAAAAATATCACGGAAGAAGTGCAAGCTTATTTCAGAATTAAAACAAGAAGCCGAATAACATAGCATTAGCATACAATACGAGTTTATGTGCAGAGGTCCATACTTAGTAGGGTCGGTGGGTATTTAAACGTGTGAATACTTTAAAGCTGTCAAGCTGGCAAAGTGCAAAGCAGCAAAAGCCATATATTATAACCATACTAGCGGACCCGAGCGACTTCTTTCGCGTGGAAATAGTAGCCTATGTCCGTCAGGGATAGTGTAGCTTTCTATCTGTAAAAGAGTTTTTGAAATCGGTTCATAAGTTTGAGAGATTACCCACCCCCTACATACAAACAAACAAATAAAGTTTACATCTTTATTACATTAATGTAGAAAAAAACAGACAGATTGTGGGCGACCACAAATCATAAAAACGGCAACTAAAAAATATTAATTTCAGTTACTAGTTATTCTTTGAGAGCATGATAATATTTAAAAGAATAATTTACTATTTAAGTACCTAGGTAACAACTTAACGGCTCACATTATTTGTATTCAATATTTGGGTGCATCATTTATAAAATTAAAATGGAAATTGGTGGCTCTGATTTCCTTTGAACAAGGGACACACCGTAGGCTTATGAGAACTTAAACCTATGAAAAGTTAAAGGAAACCAATCACTTCAGAGTCACACTTCTGCAAAAATTTACTGACCGCTCTGCCACGCAAAAATAATTATTTAAGCGCCATCTGGGAATTACAGTATTAGCAACGTTGAACTAGTTTCCAAAAAGTACTTACCATCTACAATTTTTTGTTATGAAATAGGAAGGAAAACAAGCAAGTGGCTCACCTGATGGTAAGTGATCACCACCGTCTATAGACATCCGTAACACTAAGGAGGTTGCAGAAGCGTTGCCAACCCAGAGGGCTAAGATGGAATATCTCTTGTGCCAGTAATTACACCGGCTGTCTTGCTCTCCACGCCGGAACACAACAGTGCAAGCACTGCTGCTTAGCGGCAGGATTAGCGAGCAAGATGGTGGTAGCGATCCGGACGCACCTTGCACAAGGTCCTACCACCGGCAACATTTTTCCGATTTCCGCAAAAATTATAAAATCAAATTTATTAATACCTAGGTAAGGTACAGCAAAATTTTTAGACCTTTGAAGACCCGAGGACCCTATCAGTCGCTTCGTACGGCCGTGTTCGCTCGACGCGGCGGGAACTGCCGCGTCCCAGATGTCACGTGCAAGTTATACATAGCGGATGATATTTACCATCGCCGCCGCTCCTCGTACGCGGGCGCTCCGCTCTCGGCGGCGCGCTGGCGGAGGCGGTGCGGGGGCGGCGCGGCAGCTTGATGCGCAGCTTCTCCGGCGCGGCGGGCGGCGCGGGCGGCGGCGCGGGCGGCGGCGCGGCGCGCGGCGGCGGCGGCGGCCCGCGCGGCGGCGGCGCGGCGGCGCGCGGCCGCCGCACGCCCGCCGTGACCCGCGGCGCGCGCTCGCGCACCGGCACCATGGGCAGCGCCAGCGAGCGCTCCAGCGGCAGCGTGGTCGGCACGTACGGCAGCTCGTCCTCGAACGACTCCTGCACCACCAGCCCGCGCTGCTCCGCGTCGCTGCCGCCGCGCGCCGCCGGCGTGCCCGCGCCGGAGCTGGGCTCCGAGCCCGACGAGTCCGGCGCGTCCGCCGGCGACGCGGCGCGCGGCGCGGCCGCGGGCTCGGCGGCGATGTGCGTGTCGCGCAGGGGAGCCGGCCGCTCCTCGGCCGCGCCCGGCTCGGGGAAGCTGGATGCGGCGCCGGAGATCTCGCTGCTGACGCTCGGCGTTTTGGTGATGCTGAACTGCGTGCTGAACACCTGCTCGCGGCTGCCGACGTGCGTGCTGAACACCAGCCGGCGCTTGCGGCCCGCCTGCTCGCCCGCGGCGCCCTCGGCCGCGCCGGCCGCGGCGGGCGGCTGCGGGCCCTCGCCCGCGCGGCCTTCGTCCGAGCTCGACTCGGTGCGCAGGTCGCCGTTTCGGCTGTCGTCCAGCTGACGGGACTCCGAGGTGACGATGCTGCGCTTGGACTCGGGCGTGACGACGCTGCGCCGCGAGTCCGTGGTGGCGACGCTGCGCCGCGAGTCCGTGGTGGCGACGCTGCGGCGCGAGTCCGGGGTGACGACGCCCGAGTCCGGCGCGGCCGCGTCCGCGTCGGCCGCGCGCTCGGTGGGAGAGTGCAGCGGGATGATGATGCTGCCGTCGGGCAGCACCGTGCGGTGGACGGGCTTGTGCGCGGCGCCGGCGAGCGGCTCGGGGCGCGCGCGCGGCGGCTGCGGCGCGGACGCGGGCCGCGCGGGCTCCGGCGCCGCGGGCGCGCGCGCGTCGGGCTCCGAGCCCGGCCGGCGCGCCTCGGGCTCGGAGTCCGGCCGGCGCGCGCCGCTGGGCCCGGCGCGCTCGTCGGGCGGCGTGCGCAGCGGGATGTGGATGACGCCGTTGCGCGTGTCCTCGTAGTACTTGAGCTTCTCGGCGCTGCGGCGCGCCTGGTCGGCGGCGGCCGACGGCGCGGGCGCCTGCAGGCCGGGCGAGCTGGCGCGCGAGCCGGGCGACGGCGACGCGCCGCTGCGCCGCGGAGTCTTGAACAGCGAGAGCACGGAGCCGCGGATTTTGGCGGCGGAGGTGGGCGTGGCGGAGCGGTCGCGGTCGCGGCTCTTGCTACGCGAGCGGCCCTCGTTGAGACTCTTCTTGCGGCGCAGCGCGTTCGACGGTGAGTCGGGGGACGCGATTGTCTCGCGCGACTTGAACAGCGAGCAGAACGAAGACTTGCGGGACGCGGCGCCCGCGGGAGACGGCGTGCGGCGGCGCTCGGGAGTGGCGCCCGCGGCGCGCGGCTCGCGGGCCAGGTCCAGCGTGGCCGGCTTGCGCGGCTCGGCGCCCGGCGCGAGCTCGCTCTCCTCGTCGTCGTCGTCCTCGTACTCGTCGTCCGGCTTGAGCTTTATTCTGATTACGTCTTTGGAACGATTTCTGTTCCGGTAGACCTCGGGCTCGGAGCTGTCGCGGCGCTCCCGCGAGCGCCCCGCGCGGGCGCGGTTCCTGGTCTCCTTCTGGCGCTTCTCCTCCTCGGGCGGAGCCGCGGCGGGCGGCGCGCGCTCGGGCGCGGCGGGCGGCGGCGCGGGCGGGCCGCGCGCGGCCGGCGGGCGCGCGCTCGTGCTCTCCACGGTGACCTCGGTGCGCACCTCGCGGCGGTCCCGCGTGTTGGCCGGCGCGGCCGGCTCGGCGCCGTGCACCAGCTCCAGCAGGCGCTGCTCGACGGCGGCGGCGCAGATCTCGGGCTCGGTCTCGATGGGCTTGGGCCCGCAGAAGGACGTCTCGAGCAGCATCTTGTGCGGCGAGGGCGAGCGCGACGCGCCCGACACGACGGACAGCCGCGACACGCGCGACGCGTGGCTGAGCCCGGACAGCGCCGAGTGCGCCGAGCACTGCGAGCCCACGCTGGACAGGCGGCTGGTGCGGCCCGACACGGCCAGCAGCGCCGCCTCCGAGCCCTGGCTGTCCTTGCGGCTGTGGCGGCGAGCGGCCGGCGGCGGGGGCGGCGCGCCCCGGGCCGGCGCGGGCTCCAGAAAGGCTAGCTCCTCCGTGGAGGAGCGCAGCTCGAGCGCGCCGTCCTCGCGGAAGCCGAGCTCCAGACGGCCACGCGCGTCGCCGTCCTCCGCGCCGCCCGCGAACAGCGCCAGCTCGGGCGAGCTGTCGCGCGAGTCGTGGTGGCTGGAGCTGGAGGCGCGCGAGATGTCGATGCGCGGCGCGGCGGGCGCCTGCAGCGCGCCGGCCGGCGTGGAGTGCGAGCGCGCGCGCTGCTCGGGCGGCGCCAGCGCCGAGCCGCCGGCGCCGGGCGACGCGCCCGCGCCGTCCTCGCGGATCTCCGGCAGCTGGAACGTTTGCTTCGACTCGGGACTCGACTGTGGAAGAAGACACCGCTCGGATTAGCTTCGCGTGATGCAGCGCCGGCACGAACGATAGGGAGCCGAAAGCGACTCGAACGCGACGGTAAGCGAGGAAGCGAAGAAAGAAAAGGGAGATACATACTGCCAGCCTCACCTCGTCAGAGACGTCGTGGTCGAAGGAGGCGAAGGGCGCGGGCCCGCGGCGCGGCTGGCGCGGGCCCTGCGCCGGCGCGCCCGCCATGCGCTAGCGCCGCCGCCGCATGCCGCACCGCCGCACGCACTCCGCACTCTTCGCACTCTCACAATCGCGCAACACTGTCCTATACGGACACGGATCACCTACAAGCTACGAACGAACAGACACTCGTGTGAGGCAGGTCTCCCGGGGCGAATATGGTCCTCTGATATCGGCGTGATCGAACGAAACATGTTTTTATACGGTCGATCTCGTTTTATCGTACCGTATCGACGGTCCTCGTCGTTGCACTTCACGAAACACGGATCGAAACACTGTTCCCGCACTCGGGTCGCTCTCGTTTAACACGGCACTTTATGTTGTACGTACGACATTTGATTCGATCATTTCCGGACTCATATTATGTAATCGGGCCAGCTGTTCCCTAATCTGAACGCCTCACGCATCGGCAACCGGAGCGGGTTCGACTCGCAAGCACAGGGGCTCGCCGCGACGCGCGGGCTGGCGGGCCGCAGCCTGTGGCCGGGCGGGGCCGGGCTGGCGCGGCCGGGCGGCGGGCGGCTGGCGGCGGGTGGGCGCGGGCGAGCGGAGCTGGGAGCTGGTGGTGTCGGGCGCATCGCGGCGCCGCCACCGCTGATGTCGGCGATCGACGCGCCGCCCCGCCCCGCGCGGCCGCGCCTGCGCGCCGCGCCGCGCCCTGCGTGCACCACTGACACACTCCGCGGTCGCATGTAGGATTCGTTCCTCCGCTGGATATGGATTTTTAGTTCAGTCCGGTGGCAGTGGCGGAATGGCGGGTCGTGCGACCCGCTTTGCTTCATTATTCACGCACGATTCGAGTCGCTTCGTTGGAATATTCGATGCGATCGAATCGATACTTATGCCACGCGAGAGTGTTCGAATGGAATTCACCATGAGTCAGATAACGATAGAGACCTTCGATGAGACCATGCTTTTTGGGTTTAGTTAAACATTTATGGCTTCTTAACGGCGTAATATGTAGTTCTGCGTCTTCTGCGACCGCGAGCCACATTTAATTTGCCGTAGGTAAAAATATTTTGTTTGAATGGAAAGTCCGTCGACCTCGGTCGGGTCATCGAACTCCGTGAGGTAGACCGCATCAAGGAGAATCAAAATTAAATTTAACATTCTACAAACAGTCGAAGCTCGGCTCCAATTTAACCTCACAGTGAGGTTAAAGGTTACAGGGAGGCGTTGTCGCGCTTTAATATAATATAATAAAATTTATTTATTCAGACTTTCATCCATTTTGTTAGTAGAATTACATAAACACTTATTGACTAATGTTAGTAAGATAATGAATTATTAACAAAAAAAAAAAAAACTATAAACGACGACAAAAAGGAGGCACTGGAGAATGCAAAGAATGCCAGTGCCTCATAAAGTTTAAGTACAACTTTAAGTATAAAAAGAATAAGCTGTGAGGCTGTCATGACTGAAGTAATTGGAAGTGTATATATATATACCTAGGTATGAGCATAACTGCAATGCTCTACCTTTGAGTGGCTTTATCAGCCTTAGATGTTCTGAGTGGCGTCGAAGTCAACGGAGAGAGGATTAGGTAAAAAATATAGTCTTCAGTTTTCAGTTTAGGCCATTTATTGTGAAATTGTACATAGGTTGGTTCGTAAGAAAAAATACTTACATGGTGTACAGTAAATACGAGTTGCGTCCGGCCACGCCACGGCTGATTCAGGAAGGGGACAAATAACAGAGTGTTGCTAGACACGAAAGTGTGGTCGTCAAAATATAAAGAAATACTTAAGGCACAAAAGTGAGCACAAACACACGACCCAATAATCAGGTGTTCACTCTTTGACCCAGAGCTCTACTCTCTCGCCGCTGCAGCAATCCCCGTGTTTCTGTTCCCTGTCTTCTCTCTCTTGGACCTCGCCTGAAGGCAGATAATAGAAGACATGGGGTTTGCTACCCCAACCTGAGAGCACTTATCACACCAATTCCTGAGAGGATCTAAGATACTCACCGTCCACATCGGGCAGAGCAGTTGCCCCGAGCGGAAGCGTTGAAACTTTGCCCTGCAGCGCTAGAGGTAATTAGAACCGTGTAATAGTGTCGTGCGCCCCGACCTCAACACCTGGCTTCTTATTATTCCCCAACATCGACGTCGCGGCGTAAATCGGCGCCCAACATCACTGACTGGAGTGTCAGGAAGGCTGCGGGCGCAGCGCCTCGGGCATCCTTTTATGTTAGACACCTTACTAGCCGATAGAGCGCACTAGGTTAGTCTCGCGTCAGTCACGTTAGGGGCCGCAGGGATTAAAAAAAAAGACGAACAGGTCACAGTCATATTTTTTATTTGACAACAGAACGTAGGATCCATCTGCGCGGGTAGGTACAAGGTCCGGGAGCGGGGTGGCCGCCGCCCCCGGCTCGCGCGCGGCGCCGACCGCGGCGCGAGATACAATAAAATATAGGTTCTTTCTTAACTCTAGTCCTTATTGGTTGACAAATATAGATGTGTTGTTAACTTGTATAATGGAAATGCCTTATGAACATCGCTATAATAATATTATAAAGACTTCAATAGCAATACCGATACAGTAGAAATTCGAACAGGTTTAGTATATATGTAGATACGACTACTTTATGAAATTAATTTGTTTTGCACTTTATATTATAAAAGATACAAGAGGGTAGTTCCCTGCCCCGACTGAACGTTCATGTTCACTCGCGGAGCGCTGGGGGCCGCGGGACAGTCAGGAGTGCAAAAAGATCGACGCGACTCCATCGCCCGGCGTGTTCCGAGACCTTCGTGACCCCCTCGAGGGTCAGGTGCTCTGCTGCGAGCCGCAGCCGGCCAGCACCCGGCGCGCGCCCCGCCGGCGCCGCTCCCGGGACAGGGCAGGGGTACGACACAGTATGAACACACAGACAAGACTACATGTAAGTACGATATATCGGTTAGTTTATTGCTTACACGTTACGCGTAACATATCATATATATATTCTTACACTAATATAATGACGTCAACAACTATGGGGATGATATTATTATCACATGGTGAGCGGCGGGCGGCCGGCGCCGCGTGCCCGCCTTGTACGCGTACGTAATATCAATATGTCTAGGTCTGATAATGGAGTATCACTAGAAATTTCTTAAATTATAGTACTTTAACACTTCGCTACCACTATTGTCACTCATTACATAGTATATACTTATAAGCAGATATAGTTAACTATATATAATGTTCTATTTACGCGTCACGGGAACAATGAGCCGCGGCGCCCGTGCGGGCCGGCCCTCCGCCGCGCGGGCGGCGGCCGCGTCGCGTGGCTTGTGCTTTTAAAGCTTAGGTACTTACTTATAGTCAATACATTTCCGACTCTATGTCTCCACAATTATATACTTATTTCAATAATCTCAAATTTTGATACATTGTAGTAGGTAGGTACGTATTTTATGAAAATATAGAATACATTACATTTGTATATGTATAGTAACAATAGCAAACAATGATTGGACTCGTATCGGCGGGCTGTCGTCCGAAGCTCATATGTACTTGTATCACTGCGCGCGGCGCGGCGCGGCGGCGCGCGGCTGCGCGAGGATGCGCGCGGCGACGCGCGACTGCGGAATGCAGAACCGTTTTTGTGCTGCGTTGTATGTAAATTAAGAAAGGGTTTTAACGAGACAAAAAAGATTCCGCATTCCCTTATGAACTAGCTTGCCTAACGTACCTACTTAACTCGATTCCTACGCACAAATGCTCACTGCTGCGCTTGTGCCTGCTCTTTATCCTGTCACCTGCCCCTATTCATAACACAACAAACACACGTCTGAAAGCATTAACAATGCCGAATAACAATTTTTTCTACCTATCACGAAACTATGTAACAAAATATTAACCGACTGTATGCTAAATAGGTACAGTCATACCTCTTGGACCTATCAACAAAAGTTAATACTGCAGGACCGCATCTGACACAATGCGATTTTCAAGTATTAACTGCACGTATAAATACACGCACACGACACATCCACTTCCCCTTTTTAACATGAATTTTAAAATAACCCGTAGATTATTGGATGCAATTAAATCAAATGTACGACTTCTCGCGAGGCCCGTCAAATAGAAAACTAGTTAATTAAATATGTAGTTATAAAAAATTAGGATGAATTCTCTCTATTTACAAAGTGTGTTTTACAAAATGCATTTATTGTTGTATCACCTGAATTCGTTCGCAGCGCTCCAGCTCGTCATACAAAATATAATAATGATGCAATAATATTTAGATACATTTACGTAATTAATCTCATCTCAACCCTCACTCCGGCGAGCACGATGGCGGGCGCTAAACAAGGTTTCGGCATCCTGCGGTTCGCGGTATGGTCCTGCAGCCGCCGCCTGTTTTTTTAAGTGATTAATAACAGGCTGAATCTTCGTGAGTTCGTTCGTTTCGACGAGACGCCCAAGTTTTTCCTATGTGCATATTCTCAAAGAGGTAGCTAATGTAGTGCGCATGTAGTGAACATGTCGATTTGGTAGGGTGTCGAAATTGTCAGACTAACAGTAATTTTTTTATTGAAATGTTCAGATAATATGGCAATAAACCCGGAACAACAATTGTCCTACAAAATCGATGGTTTGAAATGGAGCGTCCTCCACCCTGAATATGTCGAATGACGAGGTCATAAAAATGATTAATAACCAGCTGATTGTTTGTATGCAGCTAGTAAATATTACTATAATTGAATGGCCACAAAGTCCTACAAATGTAGTAGTAAGTTTTCCTAGTCCTACGCTTGGAAGTTAGTTAATAAGATTTACTGTTAGTCTGACAATTTCGACACCCTGCCAAATCGACATGTTCACTACATGCGCACTACATTAGCTACCTCTTTGAGAATATGCACATAGGAAAAATTTGGGCGTCTCGTCGCAACGAACGAACTCACGAAGATTCAGCCTGTTATTAATCACTTAAAAAACCAGGCGGCGGCTGCAGGACCAGGACTGATATCTACATATTATAAGAAATATACTATACTTTATCGACAATTCATCGTCGTCTATGATAGGAGCGGAAAGCGCAATATTACATTTCACACGATCATCTGTCAGTCGGGATTTTTCTGTCGCTCATAGACCTATACTCACTCGCTGGACCCTCGGGCCGGCGGCCGGGCGGCGGGCGCGCGGCGTCTAGTCGGAGTCGGAGTCGGACGAGGGCGCGGCGGGCGCGGCGGGCGCGGGCGGCGCGGGCGGCGCGGCGCGCTCCACGGCCGCGGCCGCCGCGTAGGCCGGCGCCGCCTGCCCCGACGTGCGCTCGATGCCCACGCTGCAACACGCGCTCGGTCACCGCGCCGGCCGGGCGGGGGCGCGGCCGGCGGCGGGCGGCGGTACTTACACGTATTCGTGCCGCGCGAGGTAGCGCACGTACTTCTCGGGCGGGTCGTCGCGGTCGTGGTTCTGCAGCGACACGGAGCGCACCGTCACGTGCGACACCTGCGTGGCCGGCATCGTGAACGACACGTGCGCCGCGCGCGCCAGCTCCGCCGGCACCTGGTCGTACGACGTCAGCGCCATGCGGCACACCAGGTTGTGCGTCGTGTACGCGCCTGCAACAGCGAGACGCGTCACGCGGGCCGCGGCGCCGGCCCGGCGGCGGCGCGGCCGCGACGTTACCTTGGCCCTCCTTGGGCAGGCGCGGCATGCGCCACACGAGCGCGCGGTGCTGGTGCTCGTACTTGGCCTGCCCCGAGGTCACCTCGATCAGCGACTCGCTCAGCGTGTCCACGGCGCCCAGGAACCGCTCGATGCCTTTGATCTTGCCGGTGCGCCTGTCGTCGATACCGCACGTTAGCCGTCACTTCGCCTATCGCATCATTAGCACCGTTAGCCGGGGTCGCAACGTGTACCTGTGCGCGGACTTGACGGAGCCGTAGCGGTGGTGCTTCTCGACCCGGAACAGGTAGATCCAGCACTCGGGAATGGGGAAACGAATGGCCACGTCCTCGCACGGCACCTGCCCCAGCTTGCGCGATGCGAAGCCTGGAACCAGCACGTCAGCGCGCAGCTCCACCTGATCAAGCATTCATCGTTCGACTAGATATCAGGTCGATTTCAAACATTTATCAGTTGATATCGTGCCACCCTGGAGTTACATCTAAGACTCGCCCCCACCCCACAGCTGGTTCTGTACCCTCTATTACTAAAGAGTGTTTTGTTGTTCGTTTGGTTAGTGTTCAGTTATTGAAGAGTGACGTTACCTTGTTCCCGGTGACGCACCAGACGGCTTTGAGCTGCAGCGGCAGCTCGCGGTTCTTGGGCGGGCGCACGCGGAAACGCAGCAGCTCGATGTAGCACGCATCCGGCGGCTTGAACCTGTGGCAGACGAACGTCACAGCTGGCGCTTCACGCACTCTGTATTCTGTATCCACCAGCAAGGGACAACATTTACTTGATAATCTGGGTGTTGTGGAACTCCTCGGGTACCACGCAGGCATGGAACTCTGCCTCCTCGACGCGGATCCACTCCTCTGTGACGACGGGGATGATGTCGTGGCGGCCCACCACCTCCTTGCCCTGCCGTCGCATGTCGTTCACGCCCAACTCGATGTCCGGCATGCCTGCAACGCAACACGCACCGAGGTCACACGAAACGCCTATTTCACATCGGGCTGTATCGTCGATGAAACTCACCACTAAGAAAGCCGAGGAAGAAGAGCCGCACCCGCGCAATCTGCTTCTGCACGGCGCCGTCGGCGTCTTGTTCGACGTAAAGCTCGTCGACAGCGGTGACCTGCACCTCCTCCATCTTGTAGGCGAGCGCGCGGTCGCGGTGCGCCGCCAGTTTGAACAACGCCTCTTCGATACAGCACGAGAACTGGAGCACGTCCTCGTAGTTCAGCGAGCCCAGCTTGAACAGCTGCGACACCTGAGGCGCGTGCTCCACGGGCAGCCCCAGCTTGCGCAGGTCGCTGCCGAACTCCTTCACGCCCGCGTAGTCGCCCTGGATGGCGTACGCCGCGAACTGCGACAGCTTGTTGGTGATGCGCTCCGCCTTCGTCACCTGCCCCGGCCTGCACGGGAGCGCGGTCGTTACGAGGGCTACCACTGAGGCCTACTGTTTCTTTGAACATTCTTAAACATTGACGTACCTGACGCCGGGGCGCTCTTTGTAGAAGACGTACTGCAGCTTGACGGTGAAGATCTTGCCGAAGGTGTCGAACTGCTGCGCGCCAACCTCGGACACTGAGTAGCAGGCCTGCAACGGCAGCTCCTGGTAGGGTTCCTTGTCGCTCGCCGTCTTGAACAGCTGCAGGACGGGCGCCTCGCCCGCCGTGCTTACCCGCACCCATACTTTCTTCCAGAACCTGCCGCGGACGATCACCGTCATTAGCAGCGTAACTAGACACGATCAGTGCCAACAACAACATCGATCCAGAAGCAAGAATGTATCTCACGATACGCACCTCTGTCCTGTGATCTTCTTTTTGACGGGCTGCCGCAGCTGCATCTCCCAGCCGGGCCCGTTGTACTTGGTGCGCGGAAAGTCCTCGAGCGGCTGCGACACGTCGTCGTCGAACAGCGGCGTTGGCGGCGTCTCTCCGCCCGAGCGCGATCCGCCCGAGCCGCGCCGCGCCTCCTCTGCGCCCATGAATAGCACGCCTTTAATTAAACGTTCTGTTCAACTATTCATCTTGGAAGTGATGGGAGACTAACGCACCGTGGTACTGCGTAGCGGGCGGTGCGTCCATGCCGCTCTTGTCGAAGGGGTTGGCGCGCGGCGACTCCGGCAGCGCCTGCGGGCGTGGGGGCGGCGCCAGCGCGGGCACCGCCGCGCCCTCGGCGCCGCTCTCGCTTTCCTTTGGCCTGGCGCAGGTACACTGTTATACAGGGGATCCCTAAAACCAACGCCAAAACTTCGAGGGCGAGACTCCAGATTACGCAAATTGGACCTCAATGAAGATGTCATAGTTTTTCAAGATAATTACACTTTTATAAAACTCGTGATTTTTGATAGGACACCTATACGACAGAAAAAGTCGGAATTCAACAAAACCGAATTAAAATTATTTTTTAATTTAATCTGCAGTTTCATTCAATACAATTAAATTTTGAAAAAGTGTGAATTAAATTAAATAAAACTAAAAAACTCTTTACTACTAAACTAACACGGCACAAAACGTAAAAAATATCTAGACACGCGGCAGCGTGTCAAGCCAAGTTCAAGCAAAGTTACTGGCTAGCCAGCGCCGCGTGTAATATTACACGAACCACTTGGTGCCACTTTTGACCCTTCTATAACTCAAAACCTCTTTAACGTAAACACATAAAACTACGTGTGTTTAATTATATTCATAAGGACATCTAGAAGCCCAAATTTCATGAAGCTAGCTCAAACGGTTATAAAGATATGAAGGTCAAAAAGTCGTAAGTTTTAGCACTGACTGACTGACTTATAGTACCTAAACCTAACCTACTTCCAGATGACCTAGAAGGATGAAATTTGGAATCCAGCTCGGTAATTGTGTGTAAGCGTAGGAAGAAATCTAAAACGGCATAATGTTCTGGGGTAATGCCACAGACAGAGATCTAGTTTTTAGAGCACAAAAGAAATGCATTCGATCAGTCTGCGGTTTAGGACCGAGAGAGTCATGTAAACCTTATTTCATCAAATTTAATATTCTGACGTTTCCATCTCTCTATATATATGAAACCGCAATTTATGTAAAACGCAACACGAACGAATTCTCAAAACTCAATAGTCTACGGCACCAGGGCAAAATAAACTATAGACGATGTAAGACAGCCCTTCTTGCAAAAAGTATATTTGGAATGGCTCCTAAGATCTTCAATAAATTACCGGCAGCAATTTTAAGGTTGGAAAACATAAATGAATTTAAAAATGTATTGTATAGGTTTTTAGCATCTAAGGCTTATTATTCAATCCAAGAATACATGCATGATACGCTTTAATCTTATTAATATTTGTATTTCTTTATGACAAAATGATGATTATGGATTGACGATTAGAGAATGTAATTCGTAGGTAATATTAATATTGACATCTAATTTATTTTTATTGTAATTTTCTTATCAGTGACATTATATTATTGGACCTAATTAGCATGCTGCATGCCAACTCCACCCTATTTGTATGCCACTAGGCAAAACATAGTGAAACTTTTACAATTATACGACCTTTGTACACTTACCTATGTTTTACAAATAAACGATTCTTATTCTTATTCTATTCTTAATAAAATAAAAAAAAGTTAAAAAGTTGTACAATTTTTTTTTTATTGTAGCGTTGGAACCGTTACAAGCAGATATTTGAACCTATCCCAATATATGTATTATTATATTTGCTATTAACAGAAATATAAAAATAAAGTTAAGTCAAAAAATAAGTGGTGTCCCCATACAAAAAACTCGTAATACACGCTAAACAACCGGCCAACGTGCAACGGTGTGTCGTCGGCGGCGCGCGGCGCGCGGCACCCAAGAGAACGTAGACAATAGCATAAAAAAGAAAACCACGCAGCGGAAACGCAAGAAAAAACATTAAATCTCAATACCTACCTAGTTTTCTTTACAAAAAGTAATGATATCCCACCAAAAACATAGATGTAAAAAAGGAGAGGAGAGCCAAGTTCAATACAAAAATTATGCTTGGCTGTGGGCTTCGCAGCAAAAAGAATGGAGATCTAAATGAGTGCCAAGTTCTGTGCAAAATCCAAATCTGTATTTATAGTAACAAAATAACATTATGACAAGACAAGTATTAAACTCTATTTCTTTGCTTTATTGGATACCTATAACAATTGCTGTTATTTAAAAATGTGAGATCGTAAAGTAGGTTAGATTTCCGGCAGTGTTTCGAGTGCCTGCCACTACTGCATCTTTGACAATGCTTATGTTGTCAAATTAATAATGCTATCGAATGCAATTTAAGATTTTTGGAAATGTCATTATGCTGTAGCGGTAAAAAATTGCGATTTTTAGATATCTAAATATTTTACCAGAATTTACCGACATTTACCGGTATTTCAGTATACAAACTACTAAAGAAATGAGTCGCTTCGATGCCGTTCTAAAAACTACACTTGGTTTGCAATTTAGGTAACATTTAGAAAAAAGTAAAAAGCGCACTTTTTTTACCGCTACAACATTATGATACGTAAAAAAATCTCGAATCACAGTCGATAGCATGTTATTTAGCAACATCATGCAAGAAAAGATTTAAAAAATACTTTAATTTACAGTAGTGGCACCCGAAACACTGACGCAGGGTCTATTGATACCGTTGCAGTTGACACTGCGTCATGCGTTGTCTAGCGCGCTATATGTAGGTACTGCAGTACAGTATGAGCTCCCCTTGAAGTAAAATAGCGGTACCGCGTGAGAATTACTGGAAATTATTAATTGTTATGCTATTTTGGAAACAACCATTTTTATTTATACGTTTTGTGTCATGTTATTATAGTTCACTTTTTTTTAAATTAAATTTGATCAAAACTGCAGATAAAATTCAAAATATTTAAAATTCGGTTTTGTTAATTTTTTTACCGCCGTAGCATCATATCATTCGTATTTGATTACATTCGATAGCACAGTTCCTTTTTAACATTATGTATAAATTAGATTACGGAATTCCGAAATTTGATGTCGCAGCACCCGAAAAAACTGTCCTACGGTTTGCAAAAATCACGAGTGTCATTATTTCGAAACACTACGATATTTTCATTTAGTTCTTTGCCGAATCTGATTGCTTATGAGCTGCTCTATCAGTAAATTTTGGCGTTGGTATTAGAGACACCCGTACGTATGGTATATGCCTTATGGTCAGACACACAACTGCAGGGTACGGAAGCATTCTTAAGCATGCCAACCTGATAAACAATGAAAACGTGTCATCGGCGGACGAGTCTCGCGAGCCCTGCGCGTCGAGGCGCGGCGCGGCGGCCGGCGCCGGCGGCGCGCTCATGCTCAGGAACGGGTCGAACGCCTCCGCCTCGAAGCCGCTCGCCTCGGCCTTCGCGCCGGAGTCCTCGCCCCACGCGCCTGTGCACAGGACATTGCTCACTGGAAATACAAAAGCCAGAAGATACTCAAAAAAAGGTGTAAGTTTGTAATAATAATTACCCGTGTTAAGATGTTTGGCCGCGGTAGAATCAAATTTTGCGGAAAAGGCGTCGAAAGCATCTTGTGACTCCGGAAAAACGTCTTGCGCCATGGCCTCGGGCGCCGCGTCCCAGCCCGCCGCGGCTGGCAGCGCCTCGGCGACGCCGCCCTGCTCCATGGCGAAACTGTTCGGTTCATTACCCCCAAAGTCGTCAGACGGCGCGATGCCAAAAATGTTATTAGTTGAAGTTTCGAAACCCTCACGCCCAAAATTGGCATTATCCACTGCTCCAAACGTATCATTAGTTTGAGTCGAAAATAATGGTTGCGTAACCCCAAAGATATCAGTGTTAGCGGTGGTGAAGGGCGAGGTGGAGTCGGTGAACGCACCACTCTCGAACGGATTCATCTCGTCGTCCTTCGGCTCCATCGTTGAAAAGTTATCGTTTACGACGTCGGCGAAAGGAGAGCTATCGGTGTTGGGATGCGAGGCGTCGGCTGGCGGTTCCGAGCAGTCCATCGGCCCCGCGCCCACCGCGGCCGGGGGCACCGCCGCAGGCTCGGGCTCCGCGTCCGGTGGCACCAGCGCCGGCCCGGCCTCCACGGCCGCCAGCGCCGCCTCACCCACTGGCTTGTCGCATTCCGCAGCTATCGATGATGTCACCGTGTTGACGGAGCTCGAAATGTGACTCGAAATTTCGGCACACGTACTGGACGGCATATCGTCTAAGATGTCATCACTCAGGAAATCGATCTGCTTCTCTTCCTTTTTGGGTGCGGAATATAAACTCATAATGGCCTCCTTCGTCGGTTTCACAGTTACAGGGACCGGAGCGTCGAAAAGATTGATATCGTCCGGGGTCTGGTGTCGCTGCACCGGCGGCGGCGCGGGTCGTGGCGGCGGCGGGCGCGCGGCGGGCGGGCGCGCGGGCGGCGGGCGCGCCGGCTTGTTGCGGTTGATGTCGAAGCTGTCGGCGGCCGGCGCGGGCGCGGGCGGCGCGTCGTCCAGCGGCAGCTCCGGCTCGGGCTCCGGCGTGGGGCTCGGCGAGTGGATGTCGCGCGCTGACACCGGGCTCGGCGTGCGCGTCGGCGGAATGCGGTCCAGCAAGTGCGAGCTCGTGAACTCCATCTGCCCGGTCACGGTCAATATCAAGTTTTGCGTTTCGGGCGGGAGCGCCCGGGACGCCGGCGCCGGGTCGCCCGCGTCGTCACCGGCGAAGGAGAAGTCGGCGGTGGTCGAGACGAGGTCGAGCTCGGTCGGCTTGACGAGTCGGTCGGCCTCCGGCGACGACGCGAACAGGTCGACGGCGGCCGCGGGCGGCGCGGCGGGCTCGACGAAGTGGCGCGCGCCGCTGCCCAGGGGCTCGGCGCCGAAGATGTCGGCCGGCACGGTGTCGCCGGCGGGAGGCTCGTAGCCGAAGTCCGAGAAGGGGTTGCTGGCCGCGAAGGGGTTGTCTCCGGAGAACTCCGCCGTCGCCTCGTCCGTCACCATGAAGGGGTTCAGCGCCTCGGTAGCCACCGGGGCCAACGGCTCGCCCATGCTCAAAAATGGGTTGAACGCCATTCTGGTTTAATTATTATTAGTGTCACACCAGTCTTAATGTAAAAACTCTGACTCGAGAAGTTTAAGCTCGGTCCTGCCCGGCTGGAGGTCACTAGCGAAAGAGGTGTCGAAGGGATCTGTCTCCGTATGAGGCAGGCGTGACACGTTTGAAGGTTCGGGTGTCAGCGCTTTGATCTGAAATATATCGTCCGACGGGTCCAAGAGATCTTTCGGTCCTTCGGGTTCGATAGTGTCGTCACAGGAAAATTCTTTTGCCAGTAACTTTAATTCTGTTTTGGTCGGGGCTAGTTCACCGGCAAATGAAGTGTCGAATGGGTCGACCGCAATTTGTTGCGCAGTTGGCTGCGGAAGAGGTCCCGACGGCGTCAAGACTTTCGCTCGGATTTGGCCGTGGGCGGTCTCAAGCAGACTGTTCAGTTTCGTATTGGTTTGGTTCGACTGAGGAAGCTCGGAGTGACGTCTCTTCACTTGATAAGTAAATTTGGGCGCTAAATCCTCGTCCGAACGCGTTCTGGTCAAGGTCAAGGTTTCGGTGACCGTGTCAGCGGCCTCGGCTTCTTCGCTAAGGTCCTCTGTGATAGAGAGCTCGCGGGTGTAGTAAGGCGTGAGCGGCTTTATGGTTTTCGGCTTGTCGGGCTCGAGCTGCGCGGCGTCGACGTCGAACACTACGCTCTTGCTGTAGACGAGGTTCTCGGGACGCGACGCGCGGCGCTCAGCGCGGTTCGGCTCGTCGGCGCGCGGGTCGAAGTCGGGGTCGCTCGGCACGCGGTACACTCCGCTGCTAGCTCCAATCAACTCCTGCTCCAATAACTTCAACTCTACTTTACCGGGCGCAACGATTTTATCTACGATAGTAGTATCGAATGGATCGATTTCACCTTCAATAATATCCACAGGATCCAAAGGCGAATCGCCTAGCTGCGTTAAATCAGTGCTGCTGCCTCCTAACAAGTCGCGGGCTACCGGCTGGTCCTTATCGCCCAAGTCGTCTGAAGTAATGGACTCGCGGATACCGGAAGGGTCAGTCAGATGAATACGAACGGAAGATTTCCGTCGGTTATTTAACCTTGCGCGATTTTCTTCAGCTCGTGGATCGAAATCGTCGTCGTCTTCCAAAATAGCCGCTTCCTTTTGGAAGTGAGCCGAAGGTACTACAGCGTCGGCAAAACTGGTATCAAAAGGATCGTCTTGATCGAGATAAGGATCTAAAATATCGATCTGGTCCTCCGCGATGCCCTCTGCAAATACTTCGGTATTCTTATCAGCTTCGAAAACGGACCAAGACTCTTGCAGCACCGGTTCGGCGGTGACTTCTGTCTGTTCAAATTTAGTTATCTCTGCACTCACTTCTAAGGACTCGGCCGCTAGCAAAGTAAATTCGTCGTCTTCTTCCTCCACTTGCGGAACCTCAGCTGCAGAAGCTTCTAGCTCCGATTGAGTTTTATTCTGTTGAATCAGTGACGTATGCAGCGAAACGCTGAGGTCTATCGGAGTCGTGATAGGAATGTCAGCATCAGTATCGAGTATGCTTTTCTCCTGCGGCTCGCTCGCGACAACGGCCGGCGTCGGCACCGATTCTCTGTCGTCACTTTCCAACAACAAGTCGCCAGGTATAACCCTCTTCGATCGCTTCGTAGTCGTTACCGTTACATTATCTATCCGACCGGTGAGGACTCCGACAGCGATTCCGATGTCCAATCCCTTCTTCCCCCTAGGCGCGCGGGGATCCTGCCCCTTGATGAGCGCGTCGAGGTGCGATGTGTCGAAGAGGTCGTCGTCCCGGTCCTCGGGCGAGTCGGGCACGCAGGCGAGCTTGACCTCGCCGCGCTCTACGGCGTCCACGTACGAGGTGTCGAAGATGTCGTCCTGGTCGTCGTCGTCGTCGTCGTCGTCGTCGGAGGCGGGCGCGTCGCTGGCGTCGCCGTCGGCGGGCGCCGCGAGGCGCGGGAAGTCGGCGGCGGTGACCTGCGCGACGGCCTGGTGCGGCGGCGGCGGCGCCGCGCGCGCGAGCTCGGTCACGCCCGCGGGCGCGCGCTGGAAGAACGAGGTGGACTTGATGCGGTCGAGGTCGCCCTGCGTGCGGCGCAGCACGCTGTCGACGCCGGTGGTCAGGTCCTTGAACTTGGACCACTCCTCATTCTCCTTGGCGGACGGCTCGCCGGAGTCGGCGGGTTGCTGGTGCTCCCTCCTGTACTTCTCGAGCTCCTCCTCGGTGAATAGCTCGTCCTCTCCTTTGCGTTTTGACTTTTTTCCCTTTTTCTTCTTCTTCAGGCCTTTAGGTAGTTTTAGCATTATATGTGCTTATAGACAGATCTTTGCGTTGCTGGAACAAGGGAAATATTATTCATGAAGCTCGCTGTGTGGTTCGATTAAATAAAGGGGCGATAAAAGTGACAGATGAAGTTTCCGCCTATACTATAATTTTGTTGCGTTCTGAATAAAATAGTTTATTTGAATATTTATTTATATATGCATACGTAACCGAATAAAACAACAGAAGTTGCCGGAACACAACGGTTTAATCAATAGGCCGCAGCGACCGCCTGCCGCTCCTCCGGGAGCGGGTGTCGACGGCGCGGCTCTACGCTAAGCTGTATTCGCTAATCGTTTCGTTCGTATTTTTAAAACATCGCTTACATCTTGCATGAAAATAAGCATACAACAAATTGTGAGCATGATATGATTCGACGATTAAAATGTAACTCTAATACATATAGGCAACGGAAGCAAAAATGGCCGAAGATTGTGTAAGATGTGTAATTGTGTAGCTAGGTACATAAATTACAGAAAGTGATGATGATTTTCTTTTACAGCTCATTCAAAATACTTATAGGAACGGAAACATGCATATCGAGCATGGGGGCGAGACGCAGGCTCTACTACGGCGGATTTTCCGGAACCGGAAGTAACATAAAAGAAGGTCATTCGAGACGTCAGATCAGATCAGATGTATAACTTTGATAAGCGATCGATCGTCAAAAACGACTCGGATGTGATGGTTGTAAATAATGGGATGATTCGAGTGGGGGTCGAATGCGGGGGCGAGGCGGTGGTCGGGCGGGCCCATGCGCGGCGCTGGTGGCGGCGGTGATGAGGCGGCCCGCACAACACGCAACAGCTAGGACACGTACCGGGCCGGCTCTCCTACGTCATCGCCGCTACCTAGAGCTAAGGCATACCCTACCGCGCTACGCTAGGGTCTCTACCTTCATCGCAACACATGGGAGGCGGCGCGGCGTCAGGTCGAACCTCGCGGCGGTCGTGCGCTCGGGGCGCGCTGCGGGCCACTGGGCCGCGCGGCGCGGCGCGCATCGACCCGCGCCGCGCGCAGCTCCCCCCCCCCCCGCGCCCCGCCCGCACCCTTTACGTAACGCGCCCGCACGTCACGCGGCTACCACCGACACCACCTCTCTACTTCTTTCACTGTTTCACCTAACTATCATCATCACAGCTGCTCGAACTGCAAAAGGGCACTATGAGATCGGTTAGCCATTTCTACTTTAGAACTTAGCTCCATTTATATTTTTGATGAAGTATCATTATTTTTAAGGCTTTTCGATTAATCTAAATAAACGGAGTGTCTGGTGAGCCAAGGGCCGGATGTTTTCTGCCCAAAGCCTGTGCAGCGAGATAACGCCGCAAGCATTTTGGGCACGCTGCCTCGAGCGGGGAAATGCGGGGTTTTGATATTCTTTTTATTAAGTACGAGTATAGAGTACAAGTACGAGTGCTTGCACTGTTGTGTTCCGGCGTGGAGAGCAAGATAGCCGGTGTAATTACTGGCACAAGAGGTATTCCATCTTAGCCCTCTGGGTTGGCAACGCATCTGCACCCTCCCCTCGCCTTCCATGCTCATGCTTCTGCTTTCAGACTGCCTTGGTAACATGTTATTGTCTCCTTGTGGCAAACTTAAATACTCTCATAGAAACTGAATGCACTGCGGTGCAGAGACTACTCTGCAGTTGATTTGTGGCAACTATAATCAAGTGATCAATAATCCATTGTTACTAATTTAAAACAGTTAGGATGTTCTCTCATTTGCATAAGCTGCAACAATATGAAAACATAAAACTCAAGTACCCCACGTCATACCAAACTAACATGCTAGGCTGCAACGTGGTACAGAGTTGCTAATACTATTAAATCCAGTGATGGATTTATATCTTTTATGAATTATGACTGTAGGCTACTTTATTTCCGGCGCCCCATGTCCTATTTATCCTCTCTTTGTTGTTGCAGGTGTCTATAGGCGGTGGTGATCACTTACCAACAGGTGACCCACTTGCTTGTTTGCCTTCCTATGTTGTATAAAAAAAAAATAAGATTTTTAGAATACCGATGTAGGTATGCTTTATCAGAATAAAAAAAGTATATTTAATAAATTATTAAAATAAATTTGAGAAAGGTAATTTTAACATTCAATTCCTATCGGCAGTAATCGGCATTCAATGAACACTGTTAAAATCATCGTGGCCCTAACATGACAGCCCGATCTTAATTTATTTCTCAGTGCGTCCCTTCACATGCCACTGGTACTTACCCACCATACCACTATAATTGTGACTTACCTGTTTGTAAACTTTAACTTTCTTTAATTTATCCCTCGCTGCGGCTCAGCCGGAGCAGTGTCAAGAGAAAGGGTCGCGGCGAAGGGCGGACGTCACCGCCCAACCTTAACGTATCTCTCAGTGGATGATAAATTAAGGTTGGAGGTGACGGCGGGGCGCCGGCGCAGCTGTGCGCGCGAGCGCTTAACTGCATTAGCGTCGCCCACGCAGCGCCCTTACTCTCTTAGCGCATTACAGTCGAGGGTCGAGGCATCGCTTTGTCTCGCTCACTCGCCCTAGCGCAAGAGCAAGACAGGGCGCTGCCCCAGCGTCGAGTCCGACGCTAGTGCGCTAGGAGAATAGCGGTGCCGCTCGCTGAAACAGAAGGGACCCCACACTCATTAGCCTAACTTAATTTGTGAGCCCATGTCAAAGTCTAAAACTCAAAACATCTTCGTTTAATTGACATTCACGCGCGTATGTAACACACTGCATGATTAGGTATCTTATTAGGTATAGGTATTCATTTTCTATAGGTAACGTAATATATTATAGGTACCTGAAATTAATTTACATGAAATCAAAGAAAAAATGGCAATCATTTAAACTCAGTGAATCCCTTTCTTATGATTTCTATGGGTGGGTGGTACTTTCCCGGTCGAGCCGGCCTATCTAATTCAATTCAATTTATCATATCGTTAAAGTAATTTCGGTGGTTATCAAGTTTGCACGGAACCCTCGGTGTGCGAGTCCGAATGGCGCTTATCCGTCTTTATTATTGTTACGTCTTCGCCGTTTATCGAATACCTATGGCGAGTGCAGTGCTCCGTGATGCGAACCACGCGGACTGCGCGGACGCGGACATCAAATAAACGTTGTGTCGCGGATCCGCTGAATTGTTTCAGATCACAGGGCCAGGAGTGCGATTTTTGAATCTCACCGGGTGACTTAAGCTCGCCAAAATGGCCGTTTTTCATAGAAATGTGGCCATTTTGGTGAGCTTGAGTCACCAGGTGAGATTCAAAAATTGCATTTGAATCTCACCGGGTAACTAAAGCTCACCAAAATAGCCGTTTTTCGTAAAGATTCGGCCATTTTGGTGAGCTCTAGTCACCTGGTGAGATTCAAAAATTGCACCCCAGGGCCCCTATTCTGGCATTCATAGATATTCATCTCACATGCGAGATTTGTCAAAAAATAACAAATTTTCAACGAATCTGACAGCTGTTTTTGAAATAATATCTCAATTCTGACGCGAGAATTGCCCTGAAGAGAGACAGAATTTCGACTCTGAAGTTTAGCACTAACGCCATGCAGCGGCAAATAGAGTTACTAATAATTGTAGAAACATTGTCACACCACGCCATCCAGCGGCGAATGGAACCACTAAATATAAATAACATAATGCTTGTTTGCTTGCGCTTGCGCCTATGGCTTGCGCGCTTGCTGCATGCTTTCTTGTGAAGCCGCAGGCATAAGCTAACAAAATCATTTCAAAAATCTCTTAGGTTGAAAAAAACGCTTTACAACGTGTTCACAACTTTTGTAGATGCTACAAGATGCAAAAACGGAACGTTTTTAAAAAAAAACACAACGCCATTTTTTCGCCTAGTGGCAGACAGATGGTACTAATTTGTCAAAATAGGTTATAATCCAGCCACAAAAAAAAGTCGGTGTCAAAGGTGTCAAACTATTCGGATCTCTCTTTTTTACTCGTGACTGTGATCGCATCGGAGCGCTTGTTGCCGTGTCCCAGACGGTGCGTCGCGGCTTGTCTGGATTCTATCTGCGAGGCTACGTCGCTTACGTGCGTGTCGTTTTCCGTGACTAGAAATACGTCGAAATCGGTGCATTATTGTTTTCAGAAACCGGAAAATGTACGTTCGCGTAGTGCGCGGGTCGAACCAGTTCAGGTGAGAGACCCGGGCGAGTCGAGAGACGCGCGCGTGACGAGCGGCGACGGCGAAACGTGGTGTCGGACTCCTGCGACGGACGACAGGCGGCTGGCGACGGGCAGGGCTGCGCTGCCGGCATGGCGGAGGCCGCGGGCGCGCCCGGCGAGGAGGCACAGGCCGGCATCGTGAAGGAGGGCTGGCTGCACAAGCGCGGCGAGCACATCCGCAACTGGCGCGACCGCTACTTCGTGCTGTTCGACAACGGCGATCTGGTGGGCTTCAAGACGCAGCCCGAGCGCCGCCACTACCGCGACCCGCTCAACAAGTTCACTGTGCGCGACTGCCAGATCATGGCGGCCGACAAGCCGCGCCCCTTCACGTTCACCATACGCGGCCTGCAGTGGACCACTGTCATCGAGCGCAACTTCTCCGTCGACTCCGAGAAGGAGCGGTGAGTGCCTCCCCACCCTCCCCTCGCCTTCCATGCTCATGCTTCTGCTTGCAGACTGCCTTGGTAACATGTTATTGTCTCCTTGTAGCAGACTTAAATACTCTCATAGAAACTGAATGCACTGCGGTGCAGAGACTACTCTGCAGTTGATTTGTGGCAACTATAATCAAGTGATCAATAATCCATTGTTACTAATTTAAAACAGTTAGGATGTTCTCTCATTTGCAATAGCTGCAACAATATGAAAACATAAAACTCAAGTACCCCACGTCATACCAAACTCACATGCTAGGCTGCAACGTGGTACAGAGTTGCTAATACTATTAAATCCAGTGATGGATTTATATCTTTTATGAATTATGAGTGTAGGCTACTTTATTTCCGGCGTCCCATGTCCTATTTATCGTCTGAAATGAAGTAAGCCTCCTCTGGAATCAGATTCAATCAGTCCTGGATTTGTAAATAGGCGGTATAGGTCGCTGCCTAGGGGCGGCCTATACAGCTTATTTACAAATCCAGGACTATTTGAATCTGATGTACAACACTGACCTGTGTCAGTATGTTGCCAGATAAATAATTGAAATTTGGACTTTGACCTCCAATTCATCACAAGATAGATATATGGAACCTAAAATCATTATTTTTCCCTGCAGATGTTATGATTTCAGCTTTTACTGCAAATCTGGTTTTTAATTAGCTAATTTGTTACTAAATCTCATTTTATTTTGGCATAGAATATTGATTCTCTATTAAAACTGCTTATTGACATCTGTCTAGCCAGTGAGCGAGGGCTGGGAGAGTTTTGTGAGTTTTGGGCATTGGTGATAAGCACTCGACATGTGCCTCCCATACTGTGTGTGCACCAAAATTTGAGCACATATTAACTTCACACACCTTTTACTATGCTTCTGATACTAGTTACAGTGCAAGTTAATGAAGTCTATATATCTATCAGTTTATGTTCCATATAAAAACAATGCCATGGATGTTTGATGCTGCCTGCCATCTACCTAGTTCAAGTGGTTTGGTCTAAAGTCGTGTAGAGGCTGGCAGGTTTGCTTATTAGCAGCCTCAATAAAACAGTATAAAAAGTAAACTCAATCGGGGGAAAATGCAATATGAAATGTAGCATGAGGAAAATTGTTTCATGAACATCCATCCAACTGTAACTCCACGCCGATGAGACAGCTCGGAGCGCAGGGCTTTGCTGTTATCATCATAAATGGCCGGTTCCTATATTCAAACGATGGATTGTTTTACTTACCCACAGTTTCTATGAAAAATCTATCAAAATTTTATGCACTGTAGGTAAACAATCTGTTGTTTCAAAGTAGGAATGTGTATAAGTCTGCCTTTCTCCCCCTTGCCAGGCATACATGTTTGTTTCTCTTTTTCTGTTAGCATTGGAATTTCAGTAAAAAAAATATAAGTTTCGGAAGGTTCTAAATGGGAACAACATTATGTTTATCATACACTCGCAAGTTATTACAATCATAATATTAAATAAAACATCAATTTAATTTTAAATATTTTTAGTTTTTTTTTATTATACATATTACAGTTAAGGTTAACTGGAAGAGATCCCTTAAAGGGATAAGTTCGCCTTTGTACATCACTGTATCTCTTTTTGTAATTTATGTTTTTTGTACAATAAAGAATTTACATACATACATACATACATACAGTTATTTCAATGGTAGGCATGCACCAATTTTAAGCTGCCTGTGCATTACAAATAATAATAACAAAAGGTATAAATAGTATAATTGAGAAATTGCATCCATATACAGTCAGTTTTACCACTTCGACACAGTCAAACTGTTGCGATATTATTGTCACTGCGACAAAGTACTAAAACAAGCTTACTTTGTACATCGCCGTGTGGCGTGTCATTGGCTTCACAACTTGTTTGTAAATAAATTAATAATAAAGAAGTCATAAATGTAAGGATTGTAGCAAATGGAAATCCATGATCTCTGCCTACCCCTCTGGGAAACAGGCGTGACTTTATGTATGTACGTATGTAAGTCATAAAATTCAGTCTTTTTCATACCTAATGTTATTTTTGACCATCGACTTTGAGATTCTTTTACTTTATACATATATAGAGTTCCCTCACTGACAGACTGACTGACAGACAGAGAACAGCCTGAACTGCTGAGGACAGGAACATGACATTAGGAATATGCGTTCCTTAGGTGGTGTGGAGGTAGAGGTGCACAATAAAGGATTTTTGGAAATTTTATTTTTTAAGGGAGTTAAAAGGAGGTGGGTGGAAGTTCGTATAATCCAAAAACTACTAAAGTTTCCTAGTAACGCCCTCAAGTGACCGAAGCGGTCTACTCGTTCATAGAAATATTAAACGGTGCCCAGTTCGGACTGGCGATTTTTTACGACCATATTCATAAACGATACTCGATGCTACGGCCGCACGAGCTTCGGGGCCGCGATCGAGCCGCTCGCACCCGTCTGTATCTCGAGATGTCGCGACAATGCGATTCCGAAGCCGAGTATCGTCGATGAACACGGGCGTCAGCCCGCGGGCACGGCCTGACTCCGGCGCCGCTGTTGCAGCGAGGAGTGGGTGGCGGCCATCCGCTACGTGGCGTCGCAGCTGAGCGCGGGCGGCGCGGCGGCCGCGCCCGCGCCCGCGCCCGGCGCCGAGCTGGAGGACTGGGACATCGCGCAGCTCGGCACCAGCTTCAAGGACCCGCGCCGCATCGTGAGTGGCGCTCTCGGGGCGCTGGGGGGCTCGAGCGTTCACTCGCGACCTTTGAACTGTCTGACCTTGCGACGGAACGTCGAGTGTTCGCCGTTTCCGAACGCCCGCACGCTGCGCGCGGTGGTAGCGCTCTTTGCAGCATCCGTTAGCAGGGTCGTTCCGAGTGGACGTTCGGGTCTATCGGCACCCTTGGGCCGTCGCGACTCATTCTCGTGTCTCTCGGTCGCGGCCCGGCGACCTGTTGCAGCGGCGGAAACGCGCGACTTCATCGCTCCGCGGGTCCTTGTGAGGACTCGATTGCCATTCGTGGCCGTATCGCTCCAAAGAGCCACCGTCTGCTGAAATACTGACCCTATTTATTTTTTATCTCCTTTCGACGCAATTAATTATTATATTTTCCATTCCTGTTGCGGTTTTTTGTATCACCGCGCAACAAAGTAATGCGGACAACAGAGAGCACGTCGCGTTCCGTTCTTGTCGGAACATCCCTGACTGGCCAATCCACTTGTGCGAACACGAACAGGGAGCTCGGGCACTTCGCAACAACAACGGGTGCCGCGCTCGCGCACGCCCTTGACATACTAAGCGGTCTTATCAATTATCTCCGAATATCACAGCGTTGACGTTTGTTACCGCCAAGGGCGGATTCAGCCTTCGAGGCGGGGGCCACGCAGGCGAAGTTCATTCAGGACAGCGTCATCAATGAGATTAGAACAGAACAAAGCGGTGACCTGCACCCAGCCTTGGCCCTCCGGCGGATCCGCCCTCGGTTACCGTGTCCTCCGTCCTCGGGAGTTGTCCGTTGTGGCCTGGCGCGCGGCGTGACGTCAGCCCGCGCAACAGGAAAACCGCGCGCTGACTCAGCGCTTCGCGGAAAGGCCGCGTGCGACAACGCATGCCGATTCAATAACCACTGCAGTCCCCTTTTGATACACTATTTTTTTATTTCGAGCACAATGTTTGTTGCGTTGCACAGCTTGAAAAACATTCAGAACCAACCAACAAGCCAACTTTGTTTCTTTTTCAAAAATTAGTTATATGTATGTAATGTACCTTACATGTCGCTTCGACACCCGGCGCGAGCCCGGCGCCCGGACCGGGGCCCGCGCCCAAGGACGAGTAGTTTATTCACGAAATTACTTATAAATATCAATAGAAAAAGTGTAGTAGTACCTACCGGCGACAAAAGTGTCAGTTTTGGTGGTTTTTGTTTTTGTCAATTGTCCCCTTTACACGAACCAAATATTTGAATGATCTGATCAAAGTCAAAATATCCTTATTCAGATTAGGCTTACAAGAAATACTTATGAATGTCATAAAATTTACCACTGGTTCGGAAAAAACCTCCGATGAGAAGATAGCGGCAAGAAACTCAACGAGGTGTAATTTTTTTTATAAATCAAAATTACAATGATTTTTACATCTTGAATATTTAACACAGTAGGTGTAAACTATGTGGAGCCGGATCGCCAATGCAGGTCGGGATCATTTCCAGACATCCCTGTCCGACATAGAGTAACTGATTTTATTAAGATTTGAATTTTGTATCGTTTTGTCCAGTACCTAATGATTTTTGGGATTTGGTTGTAAAATCTTACGCAATTTCCCATGAACGACTTATTGGTTGATCTTAAAGAAATGAAAAGCAACATTTTTATGTAGATGCTTTTTGCACACTAATCTGTCTCATATAATAGTATATGTTCTAGGAAATATAATGAGACTATGTAGTCGATAACGATTCCAGCCAATGACCATTCCGAATGTTAAAAGTTGAGGTCACCAAGGGCATCAGAGGGTCGGATTAGCCGCCTCAGTGACCCTGGTCAATCTCCCACCCTGGAAGCGTACCGGCCACCGGTCGCCTAGCGATAACGGCGCGTCGCTCCCGAGTGCCGAGTGCCGAGGGCCGGCCGCCAGCTGTACCGTGTGTGTGTGCGCAGACGCTGGAGAAGTTCGAGTTCGTGAAGGTGCTGGGCAAGGGCACGTTCGGCAAGGTGGTGCTGTCGCGCGAGAAGGGCACCGGCAAGCTGTACGCCATGAAGATTCTCAAGAAGCACCTCATCATCCAGAAGGACGAGGTCACGCACACGCTCACCGAGAACCACGTGCTCAAGAAGACCAAGCACCCCTTCCTCACGGTCAGTGCATGCTGCTTGTGCCATCCGCTCCGCGGTAGGCGATAACGCGAATACTGGCTAGCTTGCGTCACGAAATGTTTCGTTAATGGCGCTTTGATGATGAGTGAGCCCTAAAAAACTGAGGGCTGGACGGTTTTCCGAGAAGTAGATATTAAAATACCTATTATAGTTCGAGAACGTTTTGATCGGTAGTACAATGAAATATTCTCGAGTGATTTAATCCGGAGTTTCTTGATGTTTGTCCTATTTTGATGATCTTTCTTCTGTCTCTGGTTCTCCGTGTGACAATATAATAGCAAATCTCTCTTTAATTATTCGTTAACTAACCTTCGCTCGTGTCGATTTGGGCCATCGGGTGTGACTCGTTGCGTTGAAGCTCAAAAGCATCCTCAATCAGAGCGACCCTCGAGATAGCGAGGCGACCCGCTCGACCGAATCGACGCGAGTGGGGCACGACACAGCCCGCGGCCGCTCCGCCGCTCGGCGCGGGCGCGGGCTGAGCTGGCGGCGCGGGCTGAGCTGGCGGCGCGGGCTGAGCTGGCGGCGCGGGCTGAGCTGGCGGCGCGGGCGCAGGCGCTGCGCTACTCGTTCCAGACGGCGGACCGCGTGTGCTTCGTGATGGAGTACGCCAACGGCGGCGAGCTGTTCTTCCACCTGTCGCGCGAGCGCTCCTTCAGCGAGGAGCGCACGCGCTTCTACGGCGCCGAGATCGTGTCCGCGCTCGGCTACCTGCACGCCGAGGGCATCATCTACCGCGACCTCAAGCTGGAGAACCTGCTGCTGGACAAGGACGGCCACGTCAAGATCGCGGACTTCGGCCTGTGCAAGGTGAGTGCGCGCGCGCCGCGCCGGCCCGCCCGGCCGCCCGGCCGCCCGGCCCCCGGCCCGCGCTAAGCCCGCTCTGTTGCAGGTCAACATCACGTACGGCCGCACCACCAAGACGTTCTGCGGCACGCCGGAGTACCTGGCGCCCGAGGTGCTGGAGGACGCGGACTACGGGCCGGCCGTGGACTGGTGGGGCACGGGCGTGGTGCTGTACGAGATGGCGTGCGGCCGCCTGCCGTTCTACAACCGCGACCACGAGGTGCTGTTCTCGCTCATCGTGTCGGAGGAGGTGCGCTTCCCGCGCGCGCTGTCGCCGGCCGCGCGCGCGCTGCTGGCCGGCCTGCTGACCAAGGAGCCGGCCAGCCGGCTGGGCGGCGGGCCGGACGACTCGCTGGAGATCATGAGCCACCCGTTCTTCGCGTCCATCAACTGGGCGGACCTGGTGGCCAAGAAGATCCCGCCGCCGTTCAAGCCGCAGGTGGAGTCGGACACGGACACGCGCTACTTCGACTCCGAGTTCACGGGCGAGAGCGTGGAGCTCACGCCGCCCGAGAGCGACGCGGCGCTGCAGCGCATCCAGGAGGAGCACTTCCCGCAGTTCTCGTACCAGGACATCTGCAGCTCGGCGCACTCGGCGCTCAGCCACCTGCACGCGCAGCGCGCGCCGCGCACGCCGCCGCAGCCGCAGCCGCCGCAGCCGCCCGGCTGGGCCTGACCGCCCGCGCCTAGCGCCCCGGCCCCGGACCTCGCCGTATGACCGTCACGTACCGGAGGGATTCCTCACTAATGTATTTCCTTTTGTATATATTAAACTTAGGATTAAACTGCACTCGTGTTTCATTTCTGTGTCGTGTGAAAATGTTTCGTATCAGCTTCGCTTCAGTTATCCGCCGGCCGATGACTGCGACCGCGCCTGAACCAGCCTGCGCGCGCAGTCGCCGGCTCGGTAATGTCAACCGAATTTCTCACACCGAAGGAGGGGAATCTATTTTTCTTCCCTTCTCGTCAAGTAGTGTCGTACCTACTTGGCCGCTCATGATAGGGCTGCTTTTCCAACGCATGAATATAAATATAGGTAGGTGGGTATGTTTATTTTCAGTTCCGAGGCTTACGAGTGACACGTCAAGAGCACTTTGTTTTTATTGATTTTAAACTGGCATTGTAGCTACATTCATGTTAAAAAGGCCATTTAAAAATACGTTTTTTTTTTTTATATATTTATATGAAAATTACAGTTTTTTTTACAAAATCTTGTCAGGTATTAGGGTTACCGGCTTCAATGGAGCTTTAGCGAAGCAATTTACACCTACATTACAGTAACTTATGATAGTAAGAAAGGTTATCAGAAGCCAAAAGTTATGAAACACTAGGAGATTTTGCTGTGTTAAAAAAGGAAAGGAGAGCCGTAAAGGTCAAGTAACTGCGGTCAAAGTCAAAGTCAAAATATTTTATTCATATTAGGCTTACAGGTAGCACTTATGAATGTCAAAAAAATTACCACCGGTTCGGAAAAACCTGTGATGAGAAGAATGACGGTAACACAAGGACGTCCTGAGTAGGTAAACACTATCGTGTCGCCCTAACATGAGCGCCCAAGTTTAATTTACCCCTCCCAGCGGCTTAGCTCACTAAGGTGATAGAGAAAGGGACGAACAGAGAGATAAATTAAAACTTAGGTGGTCATGCTAGGGGCGCAGCAATAGAAAACATGCGAGTGAAGATTCAGTCCACGTGGGAACTGACCACTCTGCTATCACTGAAGGGCCCTAGGAGAAGTTTCACAAAATGTTCAATGCAATATGTTTGTACCGATTGGTTTTTAATATAATCTCCCCTTTGACTTACCCGAATTACAACTATTTGAACGGTTAATGTTATTTTTATGGGTATTCAATGTTGGCCGGGTGTTCAATAAAGTTAGGTACTCACATGGACTATACCCGCATTAACAACGTAGAGAAAAGACAGCGCCAGCGCGTGCGCTAGGTGAATGACATTTGCATCAGTAAGGCATCGGTTAAAATAATACAAAAAGGCGCAGTGTATTCTAACGGCACACGCAACCTTCAGCCAGCAGCTACGCCATACAAGGTGGACTCACAATGAAAACGCTCGTTGCTATAGCAACGCACGTGCCTATTGGCAAAGACCACTAGACGCGCCGTACGGAATAGGAACACAGTCGCACTGAGTCGGTACCTGGCCCGCAACTCATGTGCGCAAGCGCAGACGCCTTTGTATATCACACTCACCAGTCCATCCATGTTTGTGAAAATTCTTCAACAACAGCATTTGCGGACCTTGTACTGGCATGTACCGTAACCCAGTGTGACAATATTGACTTCCGTAGAGCGTGGCTAATGTATTACATAGAAGTCTCTGTCTATTGGTGGAAGTGAACATATCGCGCGTTTTTCTCGCTAGAAACTCGCTCGAGCTGAGATAGAGGTAAAGTTAACTTTATCTCTATCTCGGCTTTAGAATAGAACCATTTATTTCAGGCTGCATAGGCCCATAGAAAAAATATATTTAACGCCTTCCGTGAAAGTATTCGAATGGAACCTTATGGAACCCTCGCAACTGATTGCTCTCGCAATTTGACCAGGCGTTATCCGATGCACCTCGACATGTACGCCGCGCACTGCACGCGTCATCTCTCACTTGACTTCCGGCCTCTGTATTATACTATTCTTTCTATTATTACGATTTTACCATTTAATTAACAGCGATATATCCGCCAGCGCCATGACAGCCCCGCGGCGTCGGCCTGCGGCCTGCGGCGCCTGCATGAGGGCCAGCCCCAAACAAACAGAGTCCAATACTGTTGCGGAGCTCCGCATAAAAAATAATCCAAGTGTTTGAGGTAGTAAGAACCAACGAGTTTGTACTCAGTAGAGTGAAAAGAAATCTTCGACGACGTGCAGAGCTTTGTATTCAGGAAGGAGGTGGACATTTCGAACACTTGTTGAAGTACGTTTGATCTTAACAGTTCATTTTACTTTTTGACAATAAATTATTTTAAACAGATATCACTTGTGTATCTACTAATGCCTCTTATCGTTTCTTTTGATGTTAAAATGATTACATACACACTGATAACTGATAACAAAGCTTGAAGAAAAAGTACGTCAGGTAAGCGTGACGTCATGATGGGTGACCACACTACGAGATTTTAATTTCGTTATTCTGTTAGCAAACTAGCAAAATTTAATTAGGACGTATTTTAATAACTGGATACGTGCATTTTGTTCTCTGACGTTAACTGAGCCGGAATTGCTTAATTTGTATTACGTTCAATGTAACACCTGTATATTCGTACGAGTTTCCGCTTATCTCCACATTAATACTGAGCACATCGAAAGCGCTTTATGAAGTCGGTTTTTCATTTTGAAAAGGTGTTTTAATGGTAAACGGCCTACCCGTTTGTTAAAAATATATTTATTTAAATATAGAAGTCTATTATTTAAATAGGCTATAAATAAAACAAAGATGTATGTATAGTTTGTCATTTCGATATATTTTAATAAAAAAGATCATAAGGAGCAGTGGCTTAGCGAGGCGCGAAACGAAGTCGTTCGTCCGCCGAATATGTCATGCATGATAGAGCGCCGCGCCGCGCCGGACCGGGCGGCGGCGCCGCGCCGTCCGGGTGACGGCGCCGCGCGATAAACTTTACAAACGTTAACAACAGAGCACTAACAGTAACCAGCGCCACCGCCGCTGCGCCAGATCCGGGACATCGCGATCTGGATCTCACACCAAACGGCTGCTCTCGAAGCGAAGGCTCTCTGAAGGGATCTGGCTCCGGAGGAGCGCGGCGGCGGCGCCCTTTCGCGTAAAATTATATAAAATCTCTACATCAGTAGTATAACCATAAAATATTACATAAGCGTGTATAAAATATAGGCTCGTACAGAAAGTCGATAGATGCCGTTGTTATAAGTACAAAAGTTTTTGGTCGGTCGTGTAATAGTGACGAAGAGGTGGAAACAAACGTGGGGATATTCTTATTGCTTTAAAACGTGAATGTCTAATAGTTACTTACAAATATCTTTATACAAACTCTTAGAATGTCAACAAACCTAGCTCTATAAGTAATATCAGCCGGCGACTAACAGCGGCCCGGCGCCGTGCGGTGGCCGGACGGGCGGCCGGCGGCGGCGCCGGGCGCGGCAAGCATGCGGCGCGCGCTCGCGCCCGCAGCTAATTGCGATTCGCTTATTCTTACAACGCAAGGAGATATACATCGTGAAACTTAACACAGAATCGGACCGACCGCCGCGACTCGCTCGCGGCGCCACGGCGGGAAGAGTCTGATTATCACACGATATCGCAGCCGTAGTATGTAATACGATGAGTTATTTTACAAAGGGGAGTGCGGTGCGACGGGGGCGGGCGTCCGGCGCTAGTCGCGCGCGCCGGGCGCCGCCGCGCGCTACACGAAGTCGCGCCGGCGCTGCGCCGCGCCGCCGCCCGCGCCGCCCGCGCCGCCCGGCGGGCTGCCCGGCGCGTCGCTCGTCGGCGTGGGCACCTGCGGCGCCGCGCCCTTGCTCCGCGCCTGCAACACGGCCGCGTTACTCCGGCGCGCGCTCGGGGCCGGCGGCGCCCGGCGGGCGGCCGTACGCACCTTGGAGCGCCGCTTGCGCGCCAGCGCGGAGCCGTCGGGCGCGGCGCGCGGCGCGTCGGGCTCGGCCGCGCCGCCCTCGCCCGCGTCCGCGCCCAGCCGCACCGCCAGCGCCGTCAGCAGCTCCTCCACGCGCCCCAACTGTCCGTCGCCATGCGAACACACATCATTACTAGACCTACTAATATCGTTCGGAGTGCGACCTTTCGTCATCTGCACTCGTGTTGTCGAGCGTGCGGTGTGTCCCACGGTAGGTCGAGCCGGTGACGGTCTCGAGCAGGGTTCGCTGATAAGTCTCAACAGATATATCTACACTAATCTACATCTACATTAATATAATAAAGAGGTAAACTTTGTTTGTTAGTTTGTTTGTATGTAGGGGGTAATCTCTGGAACTACTGAAACGATTTTAAAAATTCTTTCACGTATAGAAAGCTACACTATTACTGACGGACATAGTGTAGCAGACGCGCCATGTACGTCTGCCGGCGCTTATAATAATCAGCCGGGTTTGCCTGAACACCACGTACTGCCTTCCACTGTCGACAACGGCGGTCAGGCCGCACATGGTGCTAACACCCTTAATCCTCGGCGCTCGCAGCGCCGTTCATGTCTGCCTAGTAGGTTTAAAGATTATGTATTACAGTAGTTTTCTTATTTCAATTTTGTTTGGCAGGAGCCTTTTTTGTTTTCGATTCTTTGTCTGTCTTTATTATGTCATGGTGAAATAAACCGTATTTTTCCGTATCTCTTCTCTTCTTCAGTTTCACCACTCCTAAACCCACCAACCCACACGCTAAAATAGGCTACTAATTTTACGTGCAAGAAGTCGCGCGCGTCTGCTAGTGTTATATATTTCGCAAAAATATCAATTATCGGATATTTTGATATTTATTATAAATATCGAATTTTTAGACTGGTTCACTTTTCTCAAAAGTGGCCATTTTTTTCAGTTCTAGCGACATTTTGGGTAACATTTGGCCAATTGTGTTTTTTTACTAATTCGAATCTGCTGAACACGAATATCGAGGTTGGCATTCCCGAATTTTGACCGGAAGCTCAGAATTAAGATGGCGGAATGCTTTCTTACTAGTGCGTTTTTTTTCGTGTAAATGCCGTTTTCAGGGTTATTTTTATCGTAGAATGCGAAAACAATTGTTTAGAATGTTCAACCAATTATTTAGTTCAGCTGGTCTTAATTAGTAAAAAAAAACACAATTGGCCAAATGTTACCCAAAATGTCGCTAGAATTATAAAACTACGAAAAGTGACCCAGTCTATTTTGTGAATCCTGGCTTACCTTCTGCTGGAGACGTTGCACTTCGGTGCGCACATCGCGACGCAACTCAGCTAGTGCAGCTTCGTGCGCGGACGCCTGCGCGGGAGCGGGCGGCGCGGGGGCGACGGGCGTAGGTGCCGGCGCGGGCGCGGGCGCGGGCGCTGGAGCGGGAGCGGGCGCAGGAGCGGGCGCGGGAGCGGGCGCGGGCGCGGGCGTGGGGATCGACGCCGGGCGGCGCTCCTCCAGCTCTTCCTCGATTGTGTCCTGGCGGCCACCCGCGCCGCCACCGCTGCCGCCTAAGGCACTGAGCGCACTCGCGGAGCGCGCTTTCGCAAATGTCGCCTGGACATAACAATCGCATGTAATCGCCTGCTAAATAGGTAAGATACGTATAATATATTTCGATTCAGACACCTACCTACCGAAAACTAACACATAATTGTATGTATATAATAGAGATGTATATAGCGAATATATCGCTCTCCTTCGTTTTACCCATGACATAGTAGTCATGGCTGAGATTATGGAGGACCTTAGTATAATGCTCGATGACCTTAGTAGAGCCTAGGTTAGGTAGCGTTCGGGAAGCTACGCAGCATCTTCTCGTCTAAGATATCGCAGTGCCTCGGTGAATCAGTCGAAATGGTAATTTTATTACAATACAAACTTCTCAGCTAAGTAGTTCGCTGACCTCTGTTTAATTAAAAAAAACTCTGTAATGCCGAGTAGTACGCAGCCAATATCATAAGAAAATGCAAAATGAAAAAAAACCTGGTCCTTCATATCCGCCTATACGGCGCGTGAACGTATGAGGCGCGTTGAACGTTACATATTCCGCTCGAACATTAGCAAAAGCAATGATCGGCTTGGCCGACTAGTTGGCTTTTTCCAGCCGATTAGTCGGCTAGTCGGCCAAACTCATAGTCGGCCCATCTCAAGTATGTAAGTATGAACGAATCAAAATAAACGAACTCACTTTGAGAGATAGGGTGGTGGTAGGAGTGGTCGTCGGGGTGGCTCCGGAGCCGGAGCCGGAGCCGGAGGTGGTGGCGGCGGGCGAGGGCCGGTCGCGCGCGCTGAGGCTGCGCGTGAAGGCGGCGCGCGGCGCGTCGGCCGCGTCCAGCGAGCCGCCGGCCAGCAGCCGGCCCCACTTGCCGCGCGCCGCGCCCGCGCCGGCCGCGCCCGCGGGGCCCGGCGCGGGCGCGGCCGGCGCGCCGTCGCCGCGCTCGGCGTCGGGCGGCGCGCCGGCGGCGGCGGCCAGCGCGGCGGCGGCGGCCAGCGGCGGCGGGCGCGCGGGCGCGGCGGCCACGCTGCGCTCGCGCCGGAAGCGCGAGAAGATCTTGCGCACGAGGTGGTCCTGCGCCTGCTCCAGCTGCGGCTCGCGCTTGCGCCGCTCCATCAGCTCGCGCTCGCGCCGCACGTCGGCCACCTGCACAGAGCGCGCGTCAGCGGCGGGCAGGCGCGGCGCGGCGCGCGCGGCGCGGGGCTCACCTTGCGGAAGATGAGCCGGTGGCGCAGGTTGTAGGTGAGCGTGAGGTTGCGCGCGAAGCTGTTGGCGAAGGCCTGGTAGAAGTCCAGCACCTCCAGCAGGCGGTCGCGCTTGATGGTGTGGAGGTCGCAGTACGTGAGCGCGCGCACGTTGGCCGCGGACTGGCCGACGGCGCTGTCCTTCCAGAAGGAGTCGCCGAACACGTCGCCCTTGCCTGCGGGCACAGAGGCGTGAGTGCACGCCGCGGCCACCGGGCGCGGGGGGCGGGCGAGCGGGGGGGGGAGGGGCTCACCGAGGATGGCCACGACCTCGTCGTCCTGGATGACCTCGAGGCTGCCGGTGACGATGAAGCAGAGCGAGTCGATGGACTCGCCCGTGTGGTACAGCAGGTCGCCGGGCGCGGAGTGCGACATGTGGAAGTGCATGGCCAGCGCGCGCAGGCAGCCGTCCGACGCCAGCCGGAACGCGGGGTGCTCGTTGAACACCTTGCGGTTCAGGTGCACGCAGATGTCCGCCTTCATGTCCTTCGGGCAGTAGTTCAGCACCTGCGCAGCGCCTCGTTACATGGCGCGACACGACGAGCCTCGTCACGAAGCCACCGATATACGTATATATTATGTATTATTTATTTATTATTATTTATTACTAACAGACATGTATAAAGGTACACGTATAGTGAAACCCCTTAGTTCAGCACATCCTATTAACTAGGTACTGCAATTAATGATCTCGGGGCACGGGAGTGCCACTGCCGAGTCCTCATAATATATATACATGTATATATGTATACATATTTTAATTTATTTAGAATAGACATATCATATATTCTAAATAAATAAATAAAATGGCTCATGGCTTTGAGTCCTAGCTCAGGACCCAAAGCCATGAGTATTTGTATTACTTTTGAATAAACATATTTCATTTCATTTCATTTCAAAAACTTACATTTTTAATTTTTATAAGGTATCCAAATAATATTTTTATAATTTCTAGACAGCGATCGATGGGAGACTAATCGCATTGTACCAGATTGTACCTAGTGTAGTACAGTGAGCGCGATGAGGCGCAGGCGGCCGCAGCAGGAGAGAGCCTCACCTTATCGGTGTCCAGCCCCTTGGTCATGGCCCACGTGGACACGACGTAGTCCATGACGCGCTCGCTCAGCGCCTTGGGCACCTCGTGCAGCTTCATGAACTCGCGCACGTTGTTGAGCATGTCGTGGTACTTGGCCGTGGCCGACGTCATCTGCTGGATGATGGTCGTCACGTGCCCGAAGATGGTCGCGTACAGCAGCGCTGCGGACACCTAGGCTCAGTGCCAGCACTCTCACACACACACGCACACACGCGCGAGAGGCGCGCCCGCGCCGCCGCGGTCGGCGCCGCGGGCGCGCGGAGGCGCGTCGCCTCGTCGCGCTCCGCTGCTCCGCGCCGCGCGCCGAGCCCGCCGCCGCCGCGCGGGATCGTTCGCGCCGAGAGCGGGCGCGGCGGCGGAGTCGGCGCGCCGCGCACGGGCGCCGTGACCACACAAGTGACGCGCCGCGACGCTTCGTGGGCCTGCACGGGGAGGGGGAGGGGCACGGACATAGCGACAACTCAAACCCGACGAACAACACAAAATATTAACAACGTTACGTACACCGAGCGGACGCGGCCGGGCTAGCGGTGCGCGGCACACGGAACACACTGTGCGGTGCGACTGGAAAACAAATTAAAAGTCTAGCGAATCGACGAAACTAAATAACACGGAAACAAAAATAATTACAAAAAGACTTGTGATCGTGTAGTTGTAAAGGTTTCAAAGACGGAGCGATGGGAGGAGCGTTGCGAGCACGGCGCCCGACGCAGAGTGAGCTGCGCGGGGGCCGCGCCCACGGCGGCGGGGGTCGGGGGGGGGGGGGGGGAAGGGGCGTGCTCCGGCTAATAACAGAAGAGTCCGGCACCTGCTACAATCATCATGCAGATGGTGAAGATCTTCTCGTTATCGGTCTCGGCGGCGACGTTGCCGAAGCCCACGGAGGTCATGCAGGTCATGGTGAAGTAGAGCGCGGTCACGTACATGGTCTTGCGCGAGGGCCCGTTCACCAGCTCGGGCCCGTCCGACTCGTTGGACCACACGTAGGAGTACGGCGTCTGCGTCACGTTGGCCAGCTTCCACAGCCACGAGTACTGCAGCCCCGAGTCGGCGTCCGAGCGGCCGATGCTGTACCACACGCACGCCAGCCAGTGCGCCACCAGCATGTAGAAACACAGCAGCAGGATCAGCATGGCCGCGCCGTACTCCAGGTAGCGGTCCAGCTTGCGCACCACGCGCCCGAGCCGCAGCAGCCGCACCACCTTCAGCGCCGAGAACAGGCTGCCGATGCCCTGCGAGCACACCACACGTCACTCGCCGCCCGCTACTCGCGCGACACGCACGACACGCACCATGCACGCATGCTGACACCGGCGTACTCACGTCTTCGTCGTGGTCGAACGCGTTGAACACGTCGTAGGGCAGGCAGGACAGCAGGTCGATCAGGAACCACGACTTGAAGTAGTTCTTGCGGATGACCTTGGGGTCACTGACCACCTCGCCGCCCGCGCCCACGAACGTCGTGTGGAAGTTCAGCACGATGTCGATGAAGAACACCACGTCCACGATGGAATCGATCACCAGCAGGGACACGTCCTCGCTCGTCTTGTTCTTGAAAGCCACGTTGTACGGCACCATGATGGCCGTGTAGAAGGTCAGGCACAGGATGATCCAGTCCCAGATGGCCTTGAATGCGCAGTAGTGCAGCAGGATGTGCGGCGGCGTCTTCGGCGCCTCCTGCCGGTACTGCGGCAGCACGTCTCCCGACAGCGACATCACCTGCGCACACAACCGTCATGCCGCGCGCCGCGCAACGATTTACAATCGAGACAGTACTTAAAATCAGGCGAGTATAATAGTCGAGAGTCAACATGAGCCGGACGAACAAGCTGGATGACTCGTCGCAGGCCCGCCGCCGAGGCTCGGCGTGACAGACGGCGAGGGAAGAAAGCGCTACGAGAAATGTAACAAGGTAATGCAGAACAGGCCGGTCAGTTCAGTAGAGATTAGCAGTATAAGTAGTTTGAGTGCTCAAAGAAATAAAAGTAAACAAGAGAGAGGGTGCGTGAGCGTACGTGGTGGGGTGCGGTACTGACATGCGCGAGGTGGCTCTGCCGCTGCGGCTCCTTGAGCGCCGGCAGCGCTGACACCAGCACGGAGCGCGAGCGCGTCACGCTGCGCGCCAGCTTCGCGAACTTGGACAGCCCCGCTGCGACCACACCACAACGTCAGAACGGCACATCCGCGGCTCGCTTTAGCCACCGGCGAGCTTATAGCGGACAATCATGATCATTATACCTACTTACTACCTACCTACCTGTTAGGTAGGTAACAAGAAACTGCCTTACTTTCTCAAACTCGTCACACAGAAGTGGCACGTAAAGCTTAGGTTAATCATGGTGGACCCACAGAAAAAAACCTGACCGATCGAATGAATGCAGAGCCTCAGGGGAAGCCTTTGACTCAGTTCACTAGGGTAGCAGTTCTGGCCGGGGACGGTAATGGAGTACTCGCCTCCCTTGGGATCGTCGGTGTCGATGGGCTGCTTGAGCGCGGTGATGTCGCGGAACGTCAGCAGGAACAGCACCACCAGCTCGCGCTCGTTGCGGATCGGCGCCACGTGCACCAGCAGCCACAGCGGCGTGCCTGCGCACACACATCCGGCGCTACAGCGGCGGCGAGCGGCGGCGCGCGCGCGCGCGGCGATGCCTTCCCTGCATTACTTTACCAGGCTCAAGGTACAAACACTCCCATTCAGACGAAGATAAGTCTTGCATTATATAATTTGTAACGATTGCAATCATCATCTTTGTCATAACCTTTCAGTGGAAACTGTTTTGGCTTATGTACTATCATCATATTTATTTTTATTTTGTAATATTTTATGGTGTTTGTTTCCCAATAAAGTAAAATAAAATAAAATAAATCACTGCGGACTTCTAAAGTAAGTGGTTAAATTAAAGTCAAATATTTATGAAGTCAAAAGTAAATATAAATTATAATATCCTGTCATTTTAGGACATCAGGTTAGTAGGTACTTTAAAACACACTCCTTCACGTAGATTCACGTGATGAATCTTGAAAAAAACCCGGACATTATAATATATTATGTATATTATGTATCCACATAAAAATAATAAATAGTGCGCGCTGTGTTTATAAATAGAAAGTTTAAACACATTTGGTCATTAAGGTGGAACGTTAATGATATAAAAGATGAGTATTAGTATAACTTATTGGATAAGTTTTACAAGACTTAAATTTTTTTCTGTTAACGAAATTTAAAGACTTCGTTAAAAGAAGAAAAACTGTTTTTATTTTTTTTTTGTTATGATCACTATTGCATGAATTATTGAGTACAAATACGATACAACGCAAGTCCCGCGAAAACGCTCCTTACAAAACTGCTCTAACAATATTACGTCACAATACGGCACTGTAATGCCTTTTTTATTTCCAGAATTGAGAATAGTATTTTATGCAGCTGTTGCATAATGAGGGGTCTTAAAACATGAGTGTGGTTTTATAAAACAAGCGTCAGTGAGTTTCATAATAGGATCTCACGAGTGTTTTAAGACCTAATTATGTACAGTTGCATAGGTACATTACTTTATTTACACACATATCATAAGTGCTCAAGAACGCGTTTAAAAACCGTAGAAAATTACCAGCATTATTAAAACCAATGTTATTGTAAGAATTTTCTTGTCTGTGGTAGTAGGTAAATCTGTTCTTTATTGGGTAGTATCTCTTAGTAGTCTGTGTTTATTTTTGATCACATTATCGATATCTCTTGACGTTATGAATTTAAAATTGGAACAGCTGTCAAAATTCAAGTTGGTCTCTGTTCTAGTATCCATAGATATTAAAACAGTTATCGATACGAAACGTCAACTCAGTGTGATTTTTTAATTTAAACTCACGACATTTGATCTCGAGTGACTTCATTCGTTTGTCTATGATTTTTAAAAAACGTTTGTCTTGACGGATAGATCGAATTGCCGCCACTACTTGTTTGTTGGTTTTTTGCTGTTACGGTTTTTTGCAGTTATGAAATATGTGTAGATAAAGTAATGTATGCAACTGTATATACTTAATTAGGCCTTAAAACACTCGTGTGATCCTATTATGAAACTCGCTGACGCTCGTTTCATAAAACCACACTCGTGTTTTAAGGCCTCTCATTATATAGCAGTTGCATAAAATACTATTATCTACACACATATCATAATTTCTCAATAACGCGTTCAAAAACCATAGAAAATGACCAGCATTATTACAACCAATGTTATTATAACAATTTTCTTGTCTGTGGTAGTAGGTAAATCTGTTCTTTATTGGGTAGTATCTCTTAGTAGTCTGTGTTTATTGGTGATTACATTACCGATATCTCGTGACGTTATGAATTTAAATTTAGAACAGCTGTCAAAATTCAAGTTGGTCTCTATTCTAGTATCCACAGATATTAAAACAGTTATCGATACGAAACGTCAAATCAGTGTGATTTTTTAATTTAAACGCACGACATTTGATCTCGAGTGATATGACAATAAGGACTTCATTCTTTTGTCTATGATTTAAAAAAAACGTTCGTCTTGACGGATAGATCGAATTGCCGCCATACTTGTTTGTTGGTTTTTTGCTGTTACGGTTTTTTGCAGTTATGATATGTGTGTAGATAAAGTAATGTATGCAACTGTATATAATTAGGCCTTAAAACACTCGTGTGATCCTATTATGAAACTCGCTGACGCTCGTTTCATAAAACCACACTCGTGTTTTAAGGCCTCTCATTATATAGCAGTTGCATAAAATACTATTATCTACACACATATCATAATTTCTCAATAACGCGTTCAAAAACCATAGAAAATGACCAGCATTATTACAACCAATGTTATTTTAAGAATTTTCTTGTCTGTGGTAGTAGGTAAATCTGTTCTTTATTGGGTAGTATCTCTTAGTAGTCTGTGTTTATTGGTGATTACATTACCGATATCTCGTGACGTTATGAATTTAAATTTGGAACAGCTGTCAAAATTCAAGTTGGTCTCTATTCTAGTATCCACAGATATTAAAACAGTTATCGATACGAAACGTCAATTCAGTATGATTTTTTAATTTAAACGCACGACATTTCATCTCGAGTGACATGACAATAGGGAATTCATTCTTTTGTCTATGATTTAAAAAAAACGTTCGTCTTGACGGATAGATCGAATTGCCGCCATACTTGTTTGTTGGTTTTTTGCTGTTACGGTTTTTTGCAGTTATGATATGTGTGTAGATAAAGTAATGTATGCAACTGTATATAATTAGGCCTTAAAACACTCGTGTGATCCTATTATGAAACTCGCTGACGCTCGTTTCATAAAACCACACTCGTGTTTTAAGGCCTCTCATTATATAGCAGTTGCATAAAATACTATTATCTACCCACATATCATAAGTACTCTGTGATGGGTTCAGAAGCCACAGGGCAATGAGCTGCATTGCTACTAGCTACTAGTGCTAGGTACCTATTAAATATCTATAGACTGTACACATTAAAATAATGTAATAAAAAATGAATTTGAACAAATATAGAAACAAATTAGAAAATTCTCATAATAATATTAGTTGTTATAATGCTGGTCATTGCCTACGGTTTCTGAACGCATTATAGAGCATTTATGATATATGTGTAGATAAAATTAGTTAAAAGAATAAATAACTGTGTATTTATTTTTCTTTTACGATCACTACTTTTCGAAATATCACGAGCAATAAAACGACAACGGGCGTGGGCGTGCGTCGCGACAATGCCTTATCGCGCGGCATGCGGATGACGTCACACTTGTGATTTGAAATGAAATGAAATGAAATACTTTATTAATAACATAATGTTACAGGTCAATTTGCAGGTAGGTACATTTGGTACAATCTAAAATATATGAGTGTGATATTATTCATTATTATTATTATTATTATTTTGTATGGAGCCCAAACTAAATCGCGTTTATTTTAATAGGTACTGTCAACTTGTAACTAATTAGTCTCATATTAAAATTTTCCGAATTTATTATCTGGATTCAAATGAACATATTTCAGAACAAAAAGTTTTATTTTTATTTGTAAAGTCAAGGAATTAAATTTCCAACCCACCTAAGGTTCAATAGCATATAGCAAACTGTCACCATAAGAGCTATAGAGCAAGACGTTAGTTTGACATATCGACCTTAATGCATTGCGAATGTCAGACGACATTTCAACGAAATGGGTAGGGAATTAAATTCCTTGACTGTATTTTTTAAACTTTGTATCGCTGTAACTTCTAAAATACTGGATTTTTTAACTGGTTGTTTGGACATAAATATATTTTTATTGGTTATCTACAACAATTTTACTCTTTTATGCCATTCTGTTTGTGAGTGGAATACCGTATTCAAAACTTCGGATAATAAATTATGGAGCGTAAAACTCAAATCGAGTTTTTTAAATAAAAAGAGGGTTTATAAGGTTACTCCCTTAACAGAACTTGTTTAAGATTTGTCAGGGTTCTAATGAGTATCATATGAAACAGCAAATTTAAACTGTTTTTTTAAATAAGTTTTGTACCTTTGAATCGCTATAATAGTTCCCATAATATTATGTATTTTTTAAATTATATTTAACGCATATATTTTAAAATGACGATCAACAACAATTTTCCCCTTTACACAGTTCGGTTTAAGGTGTCAAGTACCCAATTGTGTGTTTCGGTCACACTATTTTACGTCTCAAGGTCAAGTTGGCTGTAAGTGATCTCGATATAGTTCAGCAGGTGTAATTTATGTCTGTATTGCTCGCTGGTACGGGGTACGACATTAAATAAGTTTCTAGTGACGTTTCTAGTGTTTGTTCCATCTAGTGTAGTGCGGTGGAGACCCTGCGGCGCGCGCTGGCGCCCAACGCGGGGCTGACGGGCAAACGGCCCGAGCGCCCGAGCCGTCCCGTTCATTGTCTTGTATCTGATGGGTACCCTCTCTAATTGCAAACTCGGCAACTCCATGTACATATATTACTGGTCATCTAGTGCTGGTGTAGTAAGTTCTGTTTTCTTTTACCTCTCTAGAGATACAAATGTGACAAACAACGAAAGAGCAGAGGAGGAGGTTCTTAAGCTGACCCGTATATTTTTTTCTATATTTTAAAATTTCATTTCTAAATAAACGTTAAGTATAGGATTTTTGAAATTTTGTTGTAAAACGGTACATAATTTTTTTATGACTGATTTATGGGTTTTACCCATTCTGTAAGTTGGAACTTTAAGTTTTCCCACAGTTCTAGTAGCCTTTGGCTTAATGTCATTAGTCGGAAAAACGCAAATGGTTTTGCTTATCTTCTTCACAAAATTAAGACTTTTAGTCTTGTCGGTGTAGTGCTTTCCAAGCCTCCCTATCGACCGCCAGCTCCTTGACTTATATACATTATTATTACTATATATAAAGCTTAATTACCACTCACTCACTCACTCACTCACTCACTCACTCACTCACTTGGTCATTGACATGCTGTTTTGGAGAGATGTGAAGGGGTGGGGAGCAACTAGAAACACTTTTGTATAGAGGGTGCTCCAACGAGTAGACAAAAAATACGAAACCGACCTGAACGTGGAAAGGGACTTGATATGAGGTGCGGATCTCAGAAACCGTGACAGGTACGGCCAAGTTCCAAAACAAAAGTCATAGGGGACTGCCGGCCGATGGGTAAGCCGGTCGAATTTTTTTCAAAATGGCCGAAACAAGATGGCCGCCATACAAACTTTAAACGGGAATATCTCGAAAACCGTACGACTTAGTGGGGGGGTGCTCGACCAAATGTCACTCACGGGGAGGGGAGAAATTTAATGGAGTTGAAAAAATTCAAGATGGCGGATCCAAAATGGCGGCCAAAATTTTTTTTTGTCCGATCGGGATGAAATTTTGCACCCGGGGGCTCTGGGGGCCGCCGGTTCCGTTTTTGGAAAAAGTTTTTCGATTCCGCCATTTACCAAGATGGCCGCCATACAAGGGAGTTTTGAAAGCGAGCCCGCAGGGCGAGCTCCGCGTAGGCGCTTGCGCCGGAGCGTCCCATCGGTGCTCTCGAGTCGCTTGCGAGCCCGAAGGGCGAGCTGGGGTGTGAAGTTGGGATTTTTATCCCCCCCCCCCCCTCCCAGCGAGCCCGAAGGGCGAGCTCCGCGTAGGCGCGTGCGCCGAAGCGTCCACTGGACGCGAAATACTCTCGAGTCAATTGCGAGCCCGGAGGGCGAGCTGCAGTGTGAAGTTGGAACTCTCCCCCCCCCCCCTTCCTCCCCCCTCCTAAGGCAGTCCGACTGTCTCTTGGCTCTATCTCAGAAACCAAAAATGCTAGACCCCTCGTGTTGGTACTCTTTCGATTCGTCTCGATGCCACCCTTACGACTAAATGTGAAGCTTGATGGACAGATGTAAAGCACGACACCCTCCGCGGGCCCCGTGGGGCCCGCGGCCCCCACGCGACATCTAGTTACTATATATATAGCTCGATTACCACTCACTGACTCACTGGGTCATTGACATGCTTTTTTGGAGAGATGTGAAGGGGTGGGGAAAAACTGAAACTACATCCACGTAGAGGTTGCTCCAGCGACCAGAGGAAAAATACGAAACCGACCTGAACGTGGAAAGGGACTTGATGTGAGGTGCGGATCTCGGAAACCGTGATAGGTACGGCCGAGTTCCAAAACAAAAGTCATAGGGAACTGCCGGCCGATGGGTGAGCCGGTCGAAATTTTTTCAAAATGGCCGAAACAAGATGGCCGCCATACAAACTTTAAACGCGAAAATCTCGAAAACCATCAGAGATAGAGGGGGGGTGCTCGACCAAATGTCACTCAGGGGGAGGGGGGAAATTTGGTGGAGCTGAAAAAAATTCAAGATGGCGGATCCAAAATGGCGGCCGAAATTTTTTTTTGACCGATCGGGGTGAAATTTTGCACCCGGGGGCTCTGGGGGCCGCTGGTTCCGATTCCGGGAAAAGTTTTTCGATTCCGCCATTTTCCAAGATGGCCGCCATACAAGGGAATTTTGAAAGCGAGCCCGCAGGGCGAGCTCCGCGTAGGCGCTTGCGCCGGAGCGTCCCATCGGTGCTCTCGAGTCGCTTGCGAGCCCGGAGGGCGAGCTGGGGTGTGAAGTTAGAATTTTTACATCCCCCCCCCCCTCCCAGCGAGCCCGAAGGGCGAGCTCCGCGTAGGCGCGTGCGCCGAAGCGTCCACTGGACGCGAAATACTCTCGAGTCACTTGCGAGCCCGGAGGGCGAGCTGCAGTGTGAAGTTGGAACTCACCCCCCCCCCCCTTCCCCCCCCCCCCCTCCTAAGGCAGCCCTACTTTCTCTTGGCTCTATCTCGGAATCCAAAAATGCTAGACCCCTCGTGTTGGTACTCTTTCGATTCGTCTCGATGCCATCCTTACGACTGAATGTGAAGTTGGGCCCCCAGACCTGAGGGCACCACAGCAAGTCGGAATAACCCTCCCCCCCCCCCCCCAGCGAGCCCGAAGGGCGAGCTCCGCGTAGGCGCGTGCGCCGTAGCGTCCCTTCTGAGGCAGTTCTCCCGAGTAACTTGCGAGCCCGCAGGGCGAGCTGCAGTGTGAAGTTGGAACTCATCCCCCCCTTCCTTCCCCCTCCTAAGGCAGCCCGACTTTCTCTGGGCTCTATCTCGGAAACCAAAAATGCTAGACCCCTCGTGTTGGTACTCTTTCGATTCGTCTGGATGCCATCCTTACGACTGAATGTGAAGTTGGGCCCCCAGACCTGAGGGCACGACACCCTCCGCGGGCCCCGTGGGGCCCGCGGCCCCCACGCGACATCTAGTTTCAAATATATAAGCACGGGTAGGCTTAACTAGGATGTCTGTATCTCCTTAAAAATCCCTTAATGATTTACGAGACCCCATGCAACAAATTGCTCTCATTGCCCTTATGTTCAAAATGAAAATTGACTCAATATCTACAGCAGGTCCCGATAAACTAAGGCCGTGCGAAATAATGCTATTTAAGTATGGGAAATAGACCAACCGTGCCGTCGCTGCATCGGTCAGCTGCCGTATTTTTCGGACTGCAAAAGCAGCCGAGTTCAACATAACGTGTACTAGCATTGCGTGTCAATCAATCAATCATGTCATCAATTGTTTGACCTTAATTTCATATTTGAGGCGGAAACTGTATTAGTAAATACTAGATTAAAGATAAATATCTTATTAAGTACCAAAGTAAATATCAAATCTGTTAATTCCATCGCGGGTTGTAAATGTTATAATAATGGGCCGGTCAGCGGCTGCGTTACGTTACGTCTCGCGGCACGTTCATTATATGGAAGTATTAAAATTTGTTGGAGGAAACGGCGCGTTCTGGCCGCGGCCGGGGACGTGGACGCAACGCGGCGCGGGACGAGCCGGTCACGCCTCCGGCCGCCGCGTACGGCGCTTGTTTTGTTTTTTGTTACGTTCACTGACACGCCCGTAATAAAATAAAATGCGAAGCGGAGAGCGAACAAATTTAATCAGACGCTGCAGCACGCCCCGCGGGACCCGGCCGCGGCGGCCTTCGTTTATGAACGCCCCGCGGCCGGGCTCGCCCCGCTTCCATTATTGAGCACTCACGGTTCTTCTTGTAGAGCAGGATCTCGAACTGGTCGGCGAGGTGGTGGTCGAGCGCGCGGTCCACGCGCTCCACCGCCTCCTTCTCGGTCAGCTCGCCGTACATCCACGTGCACCTGCAACAGGCGCAGCCGTCAGCCGCCGCCGCCTCCGCGCTGCAATGAGCGCCGCGCGACGCCGCACGCACCTGCACGACTTCTGCATCACCTCGGCGCGGTTGTAGCCGCTCATCTTGCAGAACGTCTCGTTGCAGTACACGATGGGGTAGTCGACGATCTGCGCGTTCGCCAGCAGGAAGCTGCTGTCTGCTGCAACACAGGGGCCTCTGTAACGCGCGTGCGGGCTCGGGGCGGGCGGGACGGGGGAGGGGGGCGGTATACTGACGCTGCGAGGAGGAGCGCCGGATGATGTTCTCGAGGAAGGTGTTCTGCGGGGCGACCAGCCCCCGGCGCCCGCCCGGCATGCCGCCGCGCCGCGCCGCTCACATGCCGCGCCGCCGCGCCCGTGCGCCGCGCCGCTCCGGCGGCTCCGCAACACGCCCGCGCGCGTCCGCCCGCTCATGGAATTGCGCAAACACATACATATTGTCAAAGACAATCTTTTATTTTTAATTTTTATTGTATTTAATGTAGCAACACTGTTTTGCGCTTCTTTTCTTCACATTTGGATTAAAAGGATGTCATAATTTTCAGTCTTTAATTTAATTACATTTTATTCATACATTTACTATACAACAAAGTAAACATGGTGCCGAAACCCGTACAGTTATAAATTACATTTCAGTTTAGTGTTTTCTGTGTTTCAAGAAGTGATATCGGTCATTCATTTTCAAAAATTTTCGCCGTTTGTTCAGCCATTTTTCATTATCAGTCCGACAGTGACACGTCATCATAAGTCAGTTTCTTATTACGTGCCGGGAAACATGAGGTATGCTCTTTGGCCGGGACGACTTCGAAGCGAAAACAAAACTTCATACTAACGCGCTATTACAATACTGGCCACTAAGAATCAGTAAGAGAATAAAAAAGTAACTGACAAAGTTTGACATATGGACGTCAGTTACGTTTAATTTGTAAACAAACTTTATAAAATCACGACTTATTGTTGAATGAACAGTTTTAATGCAAATAAATGGCAATTAAGTGATTCGGAATCGGATTATTACAGTGCCGCATCAGAAGCGAGTTATTACAGCGCAAGTTCAGATACCGATTACGAAATAAAAATGTCAGAAACCGAACGTAAAAAGTTAACCGCGTCCAGAGGTCAATGCAAAGCCACAATTACACGCCTGGAGAAATATTTGTCAGGTGACCAATATACAATTGAAGACCTGGACGTGCGTAAGGGTAATTTACAGCAAACATATGCGAATTATCAAGAGCTTTCATTAAGTCTTCAGCTTTTGACCGAAATTATTGATGACGAGGAAGGAGAAATTGAAGAACGATACCTTCAACTGATGGCTTTGATTGAACGAAAAAAGAAAGCTAACGTTCCTCATCCTCAAGAAGACCGATCCAAGCATTCTATGTCTCACCAAGCAAAACTACCGTTGTTGGACGTACCCGTATTCGATGGCAAGAATATCTCCAACTACAAACCTTTTTATGAGATGTTCGTCGCAGTGGTCCACGATAATACAGGTTTAAGTGATATACAGAGGCTTTGTTTCTTGAAAAAATTCTTGAAAGGAGAGCCACTACAACTTATAGATAGTTTGCCGATAATTGGTGAGTCTTACAAGTCAGCTATTGATTTGCTTCAAAAAAGATATGATAATCCAGCATTGTTAGTCAACAGTCACGTCACTAGCTTACTGGATCTGCCAGTAATGCAACGAGGCACTGCTTCACATTTAAGGGACTTTATAGCCAGTGTAAGGCAACACGTAACATCGCTTAAAAATTATAAACAGCCTGTCGATGAATGGAATGCACTGCTGACAAGTATTCTTTTACGTAAAGTAGATTCATTCACAGCTAGATTGTTCCATTCTGACCGGGATGTCACAATTATTGTAACCACTGATGAATTGTTGAGTTTTTTAGAGAAACGTGCTGCTGCCCTGGAGGCTAGTCCTCTGAGTGATAAGACTCAGAAAATTGTTAAATCTTCAACTAATGTGAGTCTCGCTTGTAATGTAAATGAAAAAACTGGATGTCCAATGTGTTCAGATGAACATAAATTATACAAATGTCCTAAATTTATTGCCATGAGTTTAGAAAAAAGAAATAATTACATAGTTAAAAATAATTTGTGCAAAGTTTGTTTAAACTCACATTCGCAAAAGTGTAGGTATGGCTTTAAGTGTACTATTTGTGGTTCTAGCGTTCACAATACATTGATTCACGTGGGGGAGAAGCCCGCGCCGACTGAACCTGTGACAAAGGAAGGTGAACGTGAAGGCCAGGTAAAAAATCACCACACGATTCAGGCTACAGGTGAGTGCGTCTTACTGCCTACAGCCAAAGTTCTAGTAACTGGTGCAAACAATAAGAAGATCGTTGTGAGGGCTCTCTTGGATTGTGGAAGTCAAACTTCATTTTGCACCACATCTTTAGCTAACCAATTAGGGTTGTCACAATTTGATCTACCAAAAAACATTGGTACTTTGGGCGATACTTGCAAAAACAGCACAAATAAAGGTATCAATTTGACTCTACAATCTTTAGTTCAGGATTTCAAACTTACAACTACATGTTCTATAATAAATAAAATCACATCCAAACTGCCACAAAGGCAAATCGATTTATCAAAATTCATAATTCCAAAATATGTAGCGTTGGCTGACAATGACTTCCATATTCCAGGAGAAATATCACTGCTTCTTGCTAGTGATGTTTTCTTTAAAATTATACAGGATGGTAAGATAGAAGGCGGACCGACGGATCCCATATTATTGAACACTCGACTGGGATACATCGTCTCGTCCACCGGTTGCGCAACCTCCAACTCTATTGCAATGCATACATCGTTAATTCCTGAGCTTGACCAATGCGTGAGCAAGTTTTGGGAAGCAGAGAAAGTACCGGATTTATTTCACGAAACTCTTACAGAAAACGAGTATAGTGAAAAGGTATTTCAAGAATCTGTTACAATACAAAATAATACATATGAGGTCAAAATTCCACTCAAAGTTGATTTACAGGATATTGACCCTTCCAATTCATACGCCATTTCTTTACAAAGATTATACAATATAGAAAAAAGATTTAATAAAGATCCAGAATACCACGATTTATACAAAAAATTCATTCACGAGTACCTAGAGCTAGGTCATGCAAAAATAATTGATACAAAAACTTGTGATCCTAAGGATCAACCCTTATTTTTCTTACCGCATCATGCAGTGTTGCGTCCTGATAGACTGACTAACAAACTAAGAGTCGTCTTTGATGGCAGCGCAAAAACTAAGACTGGTCTTAGCCTCAACGATCTAATGTGCAAGGGCCCTGTGGTTCAGAGGTCTCTTTTTGACATATTATTGTTATTTCGTACATACAAATACACTATTCAGTGTGACGTCCGTCACATGTACAGGATGATTCAAATACACCCTGACCATAGGTGTCTGCAAAATATTTTATGGCGTGAAGATGGAATAATGAGCATCTTGCAGTTGCAAACTGTTACATATGGGCTGACTAGTTCTTCGTTTTTAGCCACCAGATGCCTGATAGATTTAGCGCAAAGATACGAAAGGGATTACCCTTTAGCTAGTGCAGCAATTATAAACACGTCATATGTCGATGACATCCAGGCAGGAAGCAATACGCTTGAAGGCGTCATCCAACTCAAAAATGAACTGAATTCGATTATGAAACTTGCCAATTTCAAACTTCATAAGTGGGTTTCAAATAGTTCTGAGCTGCTTAAAGATTTACCAAAGGAAAGCTTAGGCTTCAATTGCAAAGATTTAGATCAGGACAAACTGATAGTCAAAATTTTAGGGCTATCATATGATGCACGAGATGATGTATTTCAGTTGAGTGGTCGAGTTGTGACTCCGACTGATCTTATTACAAAACGGAGTGTCCTAAGTTCTATTAGCAGACTGTTCGATCCTATGGGTTTCGCAGGTCCTGTCACTATGAAAGCTAAACTTATTCTGCAAGAGATTTGGAAACATAATTCAGATTGGGATGTGACTTTACCTGAAGAATTAGTTGAAATTTGGAAAGGCTTTTATACAAATTTAATCAATATGCCGGTTATAAAAGTACCCCGCTATATACAAGCGGCAGAAGCTGAAGAGGTTCAGCTAATTGGCTATTGTTATGCATCGGTTACTGGCTATGGCTGTTGTGTTTACATAAAAGTTAAGATCGAGGGCGTTTTTCACGTTCACCTACTTTGTTCTAAGTCCAGATTGGCTGGGATTGATTCAAAACTAACAATACCTAAGTTAGAACTAAATGGTGCATTACTATTAGCTAAGTTAGTTTCACATGTATCAACTACGCTTAACATTCAAGATGTGCATCTCTTTTGCGATTCAAAAATTGTATTGGCTTGGCTAGCAACATCGCCTGTTAAGGTGCCTGCTTATATAGGGAATCGTGTTCAAGCGATAAATACCTTTACACGAGGTATGCAGTGGCATTTCACACCTGGATTATTTAATCCAGCTGATATTATTTCAAGGGGGGCTGATCCTCTTGAAATTGTAAATAATTCACTATGGAAGCATGGGCCTAATTATTTGCTCGAATGTTCTGACTATAACTTTTATTTGTCTGAAATTGAATTGCCTTTACATGTGTCTAATGACTCTATGCAGGAACTCTGTCATGCAGCAACGGATAATGAGCCTATTCATCCTTTTTTTGAAAAATATTCTAGCCTATTTAAGGCTATACGTGTTATGTCATATATGTTGCGCTTTATTAATAGGTGTAAAGGTCATACTATTGATAAAGAAGAAATTTCTTTGAAAGAATTTAAATCGGCATTAAACACTATTATCAAAGGAATTCAACTACATTATTTTAAAGAGGACTTAAAATTGATCGTTAAGCAAAAGGACTTGAACTCATGCTTGAAATCTCTACATCCATTTATTGATTCTTCCGGTATCCTACGTGTGGGTGGAAGATTACATAATGCTGATTTGAATTTCTCAAAGAAATTTCCAATTATCCTACCTAAACATTGTCACATAACTATATTAATTATTAGACAAAAACATCTTGCATTAAAATTGTCCTTAACAATTTAGTACAAAGATCATAAACTTTTTGTTAAAGAGGTCAAAAGTGTAAATACACGAATGTGTTATTTTGTCTATATATTAAGTTGTTGTTTAATTTTTACTTATGAATAGTTTTTATGTTTTAATTGCATATTTCAGTGTATTATCTAATTATTTTCACTTAAAAGGGGTCTATTTCCTTATTGGCCCCGGAATAATGTCAAAGACAATATTTTATTTTTAATTTTTATTGTATTTAATGTAGCAACACTGTTTTGCGCTTCTTTTCTTCACATTTGGATTAAAAGGATGTCATAATTTTCAGTCTTTAATTTAATTACATTTTATTCATACATTTACTATACAACAAAGTAAACACATATATTACTTAAATGGAACACACCACACCATGTGACTGTCGTTACGACAAGGGCTAGGACGACCTTCAACTGTGTCTAAGTAGTTCGGTTTCCACCGACTGGTAGGTACAGTCGACTACACTGAGATGCATCCACTTATTCCACTTTTACACATTGTATTAAAACAACATACAAAACTGGGTAGGTGTATCTTTTTTTTCGTGGACTGTACGATAAAATATCTGACTGAACGCTTCATAGTCCTGTGCACCTAGCCCGAATATTCTCGATACGCGTTTACTCGCTACGTAACTCAGTGCTCCTCGTTTTAACCAGCTAAGTAGGAGAGAGACGCACTGAGTTACATAGCGAGTTAACGCGTATCGAGAATATTCGTGCTAGGTGCACAGGCGTCAAAGATTAAGAAACTGCGCAAACCGAACTACTCAGTCCGATCGTAGCGATATTAAAAAAACAAAAAACAACAAACATATTTAGTAAATTGTTAATACTAACACTAGATTAAGATTTTGCTTGTTACTAATACTCTATGGATACTTTGTTTGTCCGAAATAAATACATTTGAATTTGAATTTGAATTTTGATATGTCATTGTGGTGCAGCTAACTTCACAGATAGGTATTCAACGTCAATCACTAAATCGATGTGTACACTACAGGTATTCGTACGCCGGACTACGGCGACAGTTTTCAAAAATATGTCAGGAGCTCATTATCACAGGCGTAAAGAGTAGGTAAAGAGAGAGTAAAGAGGTGTAAACATTTCCAAAAAGCTGTCACCCGCAGCGGCCCTAACATGCCTGACGCGAGTACTTAGTTATCCCCTCGTCAGTGCACCGTTCCTTACGGAACAGGTTGCACAGAGCCGCACTAGGGGATAAATTATCCTTCTGCGAGTCGTGTTAGGGCCGTTTTTGGTCGATCGATAATGATTTTGCAATAGGTATTAGCTTGTCCTCATATTTCTACAGCGATGTGGTCATCGCCACCGCTATATTCTATTTTGCAGCTTGGTTGTTTTTTCACGTAGCCTTTTTCAACAGGAAAATTAAGTTTTTACATGTGCATCGCATTACGCTCGTCTACAGGCGCTAGCTGCGCTGAATAATTAAGTAACGCCGGCTTAACGCTCCCGTAACGTTGTTTGGCTGAAAGCCGTTTCTTTTTATTGCCCTGCAGCCACGATGACCTTTCCACCCGGGACGTGCCGGAGAGGGCGAATTCCCGCGGCAAAATCAATTCGCTGTCACGCCGCGCCGCTCTCCGCGTGCGGCGCGGCGTGCGGCGCGGCGCGCAGCCAGCAGGCCACGCGCCGCTGGCAACGTCACCCGCTGCACGGGTTTGGATGGTGTAGCTCATATACAGACATGCGGACGTAACGGCTCTATAGATTGAGCTTGGGCAGTCATTTTTGGGCCGCCGCCCATACGTTTTGTGCAAACAGACGAGTTCAAGCAATCTACGGAACGGAACGGACCTTGTTTCCGGACTGTTTTATCGGTCGAGCTTTACAGTAGAACAGCTCGGAATACCGGCAATGTGTCATTGTTAACCGCGCGCGAAGTGCCGCCAGCGACGCGAACAGGAGACCGGACAGTGATGCTGTATGGAAAAGCGCATTACATCAGCGCGTAGAGGAACAGAAGGCTCGCGTCGCCGTGTAACATTTTCTTATCTGCCAAAGTGCACTGCAACAGGGTTCCAAGTTCGAAGTAGGAATTTGAAAGTTCATACTGAAAACGGCTCACTTGACGTGACGTCATTCGGAACAGGTTACAAGTTGAGTAGTGTTTGTTTTCTCTTTTTACGTTAGCAAATGTTGTAACACGGTACTTCTCACTTGCACAAGCGGGAAGTCTATTGTGTATGTTGTCTTGTGGGGTAGGGATTAGAGATGGGCCGACTATGAGTTTGGCCGACTAGCCGACTAGCCGACTAATCGGCTGGGAAAAAGCCGACTAGTCGGCCGACTAGTCGGCCAAGCCGATCATTGCTTTCGCTAATGTTCTAGCGGAATATGTAACGTTCGACGCGCCTCAATGTTCACGCGCCGCATATACGGATATGAAGGACCAGTTTTTTTTTTTACATTTTCTTATGATATTGTCTACGTACTACTCGGCATTACAGAGTTTTTTTTTCATTAAACAAAGATCAGCGATCTACTTAGCTAAGAAGCGACTGATTCACCGAGGCACTGCGGTATCTTAGACGAGAAGATGTTGCGTAGCTTCCCGAACGCTACCTAACCGAGTCGGATTCGATGATTGGCCTCTTTGGTTAAGTTGGATCTACCATCTATCTACTGGACAGTCTATCCCAGGTATACATACCTAATCCCTTAACAACCAGGCAGGACGAGGGCGTTCGACATGATTTTCATCTTGTCCACGTTCATCTTAAGACCAACTTGCTTGTAGGCTCTGCTAAGGTAATCGAGCATTATACTAAGGTCCTCCATGGTCTCAGCCATGACTACTATGTCATGGGCAAAACGAATGTGAGCGATATATTCGCCGTTTACGAGTTCATTGATTTTCAAGTTCCAAGTCCTCCCAGAGAAAAAAATCTCCCTGTTTAACTCCTCGCTGTAGCAAGATAGGCTTCGTGGTTTGATCCTGCAGTTGGACGGACGTATTGGCATGTCCTTACCAACTCTTCGGCACTTCTATGTCGGTACATCGCTAGAGAGACTGCATTACAGCCCAGGTCGCAATTGAATCGAAGGCTTTCTCGTAGTCCACAAATGCTAAACAAAGCGGGAGGTTATATTCTTTGGTCTTCTATATAACCTGCCGCAGCTCGTGTAAGTGGTCCACGGTGCTGAAGCCTTTTCGGAAACCGGCTTGTTCGGGAGGCTGGAATTCGTCGAGCGTGCGCATGAGACGGTTCGCAATGACTCTCGAAAATAAAATAATATTCAAACATGGCTTAGCAGTGAGATGGGCTTATAATTCTTTAGCAAAGTATTATTGCCGTTTTGTGAAAGGAGCACCATACTTCTGTTCCAAGCATGCGGCGTTCTCCCTTCGTGACTGACATAGTTGAACAAAGCCTAAAAGGCACTAAGAAACGGTTCACCCTCAGGATGCCAGCGCCTTCAGGAGTTTAACTGTAATTTGACGTCGTCTGGAATTTGACATTTTTAAGTTGTTTGAGAGCCATACTAATCTCCTACATGCTAACGTCCGGAATGTCTTTGGTATGTCTTCGTATTCGACTTGGTTAAGCAGCGTTCGGGAAGCCATGCAAAGCAACATCTTCTGGTCTAAGATACTGCAGTGTTTGAAGACGAAAGTCTTCGTCAGATGATGATGAAAATACTATTTAATTGAAATTTATTCATGTTCATGACCATGATTTCAATTCAATCACCCTGTTTTAAAAATAGTAATATGATCACTAGGTCACCCACTGCCCCGTTTGAATTCCTATGTCGTATTTAAAAAAAAAAAAAAAAAAAAAAAATGGCCGACTAGTCGGTGCTTTTTGCCGACTAGTCGCCGACTAGTCGCCGACTAGAAATATGGCCGGATAGTCGGCTTTACCGACTAGTCGGCCACTAGTCGGTACATCTCTAGTAGGGATGATAATCGTGCTACTCGTTTTAATAAACTTACCGAACTGCAGCAATGGTCAGGCTCCGAACTAGAATTGTCTACAGTGTGCGCCCCGACCAGACCTTTACAGGGTTCCTTTAATTTAAGATACTTTGGTACATAGAGAAAATGTATCCTTAGGTATAATGTATGTATGTAAATTCTTTATTGTACAAAAAACATAAACGACAAAAAGAGATACAGTGATGTACAAAGGCGAACTTATCCCTTTGAGGGATCTCTTCCAGTTAACCTTTGAGTAGATGAAAAGAGTATCATAGCAGGGACATACAAAGACCAAAAGTATATCAAAGACAGTGAACAATTACCATGCAATATACTCGTCAACACATTACATACTAATAATAAATATAATACCCAAATACTAAATGCTTAAAATACATATAGGTAGGTATAAGTAAATACTCAGGAGTTGCAGGAGCAGGAGGAAAAGAACTTAAGAACATGGTGTTAGCCTCACTTTCTTTAAGTTGCATTTACACTTTCGATTGACTTCATACTTCATCAAAATACGGCATGATTTTTGTTCACTTTTATTCGGTTCGGTTTCCAAATGTGGCCAGCAACTTTTTATAAATCTTTGAATGCAGTAACGTGACGTGACGGCAATTTTATATAATACGAGTACGTTCATGTACGGTATTCTCCCTCCGTATCGCATAGTAAATTAAATATCTTTGTTTCAGACCGATCGATCCACAGTGTGTCGGTTACAACAGTGGCTTCTAAGCAATGTTAGTATGATATTATTAATTATTATTAATTGTTCAATTTAAAAGGAAATTTCCAATTTACAAGAAAAAGGACACAGGCAGGAGGTTTAGGCACTCAGCTTGTACCACGCCAGCATCCTCAGACTGTCATTACCTACTGACCGGGAACTGCAATAAAGGCCCTCTGCGTAAAGCCCGCCCACAGGCTGCACGTGGGAAATGTCTGGCGGTATAGGCTAGGTAAAAAGATGCCTGAGATGTACAAGGACCAATAATGCACCAAAACATACCACGTTTAAAGGGTTACGACGACCCTTTCAGTAGTCACTCAAAAAGTTGGCAAATAGTCGTTTTAAAAGTTTTTGACGAGGTAAAGTTTAAAAGAGGTAATGTTGGCAAGAGAGTAACCACTCCGACAGGTTAATGTGGTTAAATATTACCTACCCTACAATGCCTATACTCCCACTCATCTGCCATATTTTACTAAAAACCAGCGGAATGATTCTCGGTTCATGCGAGATTCATTACGCTCGAAAACAACTTTGAAATCCTTTTGAAATTTGTCGTTTTTTTTTTGATGTATGCTGAGTGTGAGCTGAATCTCTTAGAGCTTAGAATTGGGATCCGGGAGCAGGGCGAAGCGGCGTGTCGCGCGGGGCAGCGGCGGTCCGAGTGTCGCGTTTGGTTTACTTCACCCGTTATAATCAGGTGTAAACTTATCCTCAGTATTCATATTTAATTGTACCTAGGATGTTAGTATTATCTTTGTACATTCCAGGCATTTTATGGGCATTCTCAAAAAAAATTTTGTTGCTTAAATGTATACATACGAGTATATGCATAAACAAATGCATATATTATAGATGTGATGTGTGTATAAGTGTGTTTTGTATGCACATATTGGTATATTCTGTTTAGAGTAGTCAACCACCTACATTTTCTTTTACCGTGGTTGTAAAATAAATGTAAAATATTATAATAATTAAACATAATGACGTGACATATAATAATAATTAATTATGAATAAATGAGTATTAGTATGGCCTAGATCTATGAAATTTGGCAAGAAGCAAGGTTGTAAGCAACACAAATATAGAAAAAAATCCGAGAGCCGAAAATTTTAGTAGTTTTCAAAATGATACAAGGTGAACGTCTTATACTCGTAGTAAATGTGGATAAAAAATTTCAAAATTACCTTACTATCCCTAGAAGTCCCTCCACTGACCTCCCAAACACCTAGTGTAGACATTCACAACTACAAAATTACAAACTAAAATGTACTTAGTCAAACAAAACAAATTAGGGTACAATTGACTACTCAAAGATATATCCACTTTTATTTTGCACCTTATTGCATTAAAATGAGGTATTAAATTGGGTACATATTTATTAAAAACGGACAAAAAATACCTTAACCTACTTATTTTCTTTTGGGACCCCTTTGCTATTGCTACAACCTAACCCACAATGGATCCTTAACGTGTTGTAATGTAAGTATAAAAACCTACCTTTGTACTTTTTATCCGATTTTGTCTGCTAGTTTTAATGTAAGTACCTATACATTTTAACGTAAAATAAATAGTATACACATGTACATTTGTGATTGAAATAGAGTCGTAGGTTGCGGGCTAACGGGGTGCCTATAAAGGTTTCTTTTACCTTCACAGCACCTAATCAGTAACCAAAGGGCACGAGTCGTGACAAGCGGACCGCGTAGCTCAAGACACAAATTGTCTAGAGTTCAATATCAGCGGCTTCTCGGGGTAATTGGATTAGCGGCGCGGGGAGGCGCGGGGCGGGGGGTACCTGTCGTGCACAGCGAGGGCCGAGCTGAGCCGCAGCGTCAGGACATGGGGCCGCGCCGGCTGCTGCGTCTGCAAGGACAGTCCGGTGAGCGCTCCGCCGGCCGCCGCGCCCGCGAGCCGGCGCCGCCCGCCGCGCCCGCCGCGCCCGCCGGACACTCGGGCGCTGGTGTGCTCTACGACGTGACCCGGCACCTGACGTTCGTGACGCTGGGACGACGTACCGTAACCCTCAGTGCGACTATGTCTAGCTAGCTTCATAAGCGAGGGTTGCAATGATCAAATAATTTATTTTAATGAACCATTACATTTTCCACAAGAGCGTGCGTACCTATTCGTATTTTATTTAGAACTAGTGGACGCCCTCGACTTTGTTCGCGTGAAATTAGTAGCCTATGTCCGTCAGGGATAGTATAGCTTTCTATCTATGAAAGAATTTTTTGGAATTGGTTCAGTAATTCCAGATATTACTCCCTACATATTAGTGTAGATTATTAAGGTGAGGTGGAGGCCATCGCAGGTCAGATTAGTTGAAGAAAAAAAAAGACTGCAACCATAATAGTGTTCCTTGACTACATACGCAAAGATGTAGGTATCCACTTTTGCTCCTTATTTGCATTGATAACATAACCAAACAACATTGGTTAGGTACATCTTTGTTAATCGACTGTGCAGTCCTGGATATAAGCAGAAATACGTAGGTACGTAACCACCGTCACAGCATGCCTCAAACCTCAAGGCCGTCAACTTGCGCTCCATTACGTATACAATTGGACTACAAACAAAAAAGAGAGCCTAACTTTTAAATAATGTTTCCTATGTATACCTATTACTTAGCATACTCGCGTCAGTAGTGTCTAATGTTATGGGATAGAGTATAAGTAAACTCGTGCCATTCGTTTTAGGGCGCAGGACTAATCCGTCATGGGTTTACTTCTCAAGTGACAGGTCCACGCGATACGATTCTCCTGATTTGACGAGTATCAGGCGATTAGATCACGTCTTCTGTAGACCACATTAGGTAGGTCGTTCGAACGTTAACCCCCCCCCCCCCCCCCACACCCTTCTCGCGGCACTCGAGTCAAAATCGCATAAATATGTTACGAGTACAAGTACATTCTGCATGGTAAGTGCACTTGGGTTCATCGACTCCAATTATTTGACATACCCGAGAGCGAAGCTATAACAAACACTCCTTAAGATACAAAAACAAATACCTACACCAGTACGGGCACGCGAGTGCAGCTCCACTCGGTCAAAAGAGGGCTATGAATCTCACGCAAATCCCTTATCTATACTTTACTCAAATTCTCGATAAAATGTCACGCGTACCACTCTAAAAACGAATTTTAATATATGTAACATGTAAGTGCGCGTGTTAAGCTGATTGGGACGAGACGATCTCCGCAGTCCACTACTACAGGCCAGTAGCGGGCGGCCGCGGCTGCCGACGGCGCGCGATCGAAGCAAGGAGTCGCCAGAAACTAGAGCACAACAAATTACGTGGAGGTTCAGGTGCCGCGCGCCCGCCGCAGCAGCGCTGCGCCCTTCGGGGTCAATTATTTATCGCGATTAGCATGTCCGACGCGACGTTTCGATTCTTTCTTTGCATTACATTCCCTCGGACTCTCTAAGTAATGGTGTAATCGGATCGCAACCCTGCGTGAGGCCGAGTGCGCTCGCGAGCGGGGCGGGCGGGCCGCGGGCCGGTGAGCTGGCGGCGCCGCGCGGGCTGGCGGGCTGGCGGGCGCGGGCGTACCTGGCGGGGCGACGCTCGGCACGCGACTGCTGCCGCGCACGCTAGCCCGCCTGCGCGCGCCGCCGCTGCGCCGCGCCGCACTCGGCGCCCGCTCGCCCAGCGCCGCGGCGAGCACGGCGCTTTGTTTTGTCAACACGGCGGACCAGCGCGCCCGAGGGACGCAGCATCGGGCCGCCTGGCTGCACGCCGCTGGCTGTTCTGCCGGCCGTCAGGGCGCGGATCTGCCTCGTGCGGCCGGTGCTTGTGCTATTGTACAACGGTTCTGCTCTTCAATAACGTAATGAATAACAACATATTACCGCTGCGCTGCCGTATAAAGAAAAGTCTGGTTTTTGTACAGCAAGTATATTGATACCTTTAGGCTCAATTGGCGTAAAGGACAAAATGCCGAAAATGACTTATGTATACAGTTTTGTTCAGAATTTTGAGCTCTATCGAACTGTATACTCAGAATTTCGATATCTTGTAAAATTTGACCTTTACGACCCACTTTTTTTCATAGCTCAGCACCAAAATATCTCTATTTAATGGGTGTAAATATCAAACTATAAAAATCTTAAAATTGTAGTGAACGTAAAAGACCTCATTAAATATTAGCAACGTCGTAAAGGATCAATTTTCTCCTTATTGTCCCTTAAGACCTACCTTTATCATGGTTATATTGTACTGGCATGTAATATTTTGGGGCGTAAATGACTTCTTTTTTTTTTTTTTTTAATTTGCCCTTTACGACCTGTCTTTTCAGTGATTATGCATCACTAACAGTCAGTCAGTCATATGATAAATGGGGGCATAAAGGACATACATTTTAATACATGTTCTTTACAACATCATTATAATATAAATTTGTGGACAGAAGTGTTATGATCAGGAGCGTAAAGAACTTTTATTTACGTTTTTTTTTTTTTTTTATAACCACGACTTTCTATACAACGTTGTGATGGTTGTCTGCTTGTCTGAGACTGAGATGAATGCTTTGGAAACACGGCGAAAGAAACTTGCCACTATTGGAATGTCGCAACAAAGTAATGACGAGGTGAGTGTGTAATAACAAAATACGCTTTTGTTGCATAGTTGTGTTACGTGATTATAATATATTTGATTAATCCCATATCTTATTTCAGTCTTGGATCTTTGTTTTTCCTCTTTCCTGTAGTTTTTTGTGGCAAAATTATTTTGATTATCGTATGGGAACCTTGCATTATTAACGAACTTGATATTCTTATTCGGTGCAATGGCGTTTCACGAAATTGTTTAAATGGTAACCAAGGGTGTAAAGCACATTAGTAACGAGTTCAGTTACTTTCTTTTAGGGCGTAAAGGACATGCTTATGGTGTATTTACTTTTGTTGCAGTGTTTAAAGGACTTGTTAAAAGAACACATTGTAGTAGAGTACATATATGAACGATGTTTTGTATCTACTCTGTCACCTTTTCAGCTTGAAATTTTGTTTATGAGTTATGATCTGGCAAAAAAATATTACATATAAATAATATAAATATATAGATATCTCTATATTTTTAAAATATTTTTTTCTTTCTGTAATTTATGTTTTTTGTACAATAAATAATTTACATACATTCAATAAGTTATCTCATTTGCAGAAGTACCCCAGTTAAGTCAAAATAGACTACCACAGTATGTACAAGAAAGCAAATCAAATACATACAATCATGCCTACTAGGTGTGTGTGTAAATTACGATTACCTCCTTAGTAATTTATTAGTAGGTTCTTGAAATTTATTCTTATTATTTATAGGTCACGAAATTTGATGCTCTCACTGCAAGAAGCTTCACACCTGACGTGACAAAAAAGATACGTAAAATAAGAGTTGCCACTTTCCGCAAAAAGAAAATTAATGTAACGAAAATTAAATATTCTATGACTAGCAAGGCAGAAGGGTTCTATATAAAACTATTAGGTTTTCAGAAGGTTACTGCTAAAGGAAAGAAGAAAAGTAAGGAAAAATGCAACATCGACTTAGGTTTTATGAGACCTAAGTTGTTATCTACACAGAGGTTACCTATTTCTGAACCGAAATACAAAGACCTGAAAAAAACTATGCGATTAAGAGGAGTGTGAACCCAGCGCTCTCCATACAAACGACGATAACGTTTTCCACCCCCTAAACCTTAACCTATTGCCATGATTTTTTGGTATGTTGCCATTATGCCCTAGAACTAGGTTTGTATGTTTTGATTTTTTAAATATTCTAAAAATATTGACGTTTTTTTGTTTTGTATGAAACTCCTAAAATGCAAATATTGTCAAATCTATGAAGAATATTACAAAAATTAAAACATACAAACCTAGTTCCTAGGCATAACGACAACATACCAAAAAATCATTGCCATAGGTTAAGGTTTAGAAAGTGGTAAACGTTATTGCCGTTTGTATGGGGAGCGCTTTTTTGGGCTGGGTTACACTCCTCTTAAGGTACCATACCGCGTCGATTTCAATTAGGCTTTACCTTGTTTATCAAAAGTCAAAGATACGCTTACACAAACAGACGAAGAAGATTGTAACGCTAGTGAGTAATAAAGTTTTCTTCTTTAATTACGGACACTAAACTGACGGTAACAAATGACAAAAATGAACGGGGTGCAATGTCATATAAGATTCTGGAATTGAACCAAAAACACTTATGTTGGTATACGCAATACTTAGAGACATTTAAGAAACAATTACATAATTTATTGAAAAAAAAAGTGTAATTCTTCGACTAATGACGACTTGAGCATCAATAACGTGTCCTAATTTAATAGCATAAGTAAACATAATGTAATAATAAAACTGTTAAAATTAAAGGACTTTACGCTGCTGCTGCAATGCTTGTTGAAGTAGGATTTAAACTGTCTGTGTATCATATAGTAATTAGCTGCTTACTAGGTATAATTAGTGGTTATAAGACATTTTCTATAGACTGTAGTTTTTGTAAGAAGCAATGTTTGTGATTATTTAGTATAAATTACCAAAGTTGTTATTTAGAGATTAATAATAATTTGATTGTTAAACGATCTCAAATTTAACTATCTTTTTTTAGTTTACATCCAAATACTTTAAAATAAAAATTACCAGACTCGTCTATGTTAAGACTTTCGTTTGATATATTATTTAGAAGATTATTATTTTTGTTAACAATTAAAAAGGCTAATAAAGTGTTGGTAACAAAATTTCACTGTTTCATTAACGTTGTACCTTGAAAATCTGAACAATTACATAAAAAAAAAGGTTTCATGAAAATTATTTTAAATTTTAAAATCGGTTATTGTGTAACTGAGATTTTATCTTAAAGCTATATACGTAATTAATGATGATATCATCGGTAAATCATTACTTGCGTTTAATTACAGCAAATAGAGCATATTTTAACATGATTTGCTCGTCTATTTACAGTTAACTAAGCCAAAGACAACAAATATTTCGGTTTTTATTTTAAACTATACTCCAAAAAACTTCAATAACTCGTGTGAAACTGACCTTTACAGCCTTAATAGTTCTAAATTTAAGGAAAAAGTATGGGTGTAAAGGACTAACGCACGCTTTTTGCCGAAGTGTAAAGGACACTAACTTTTTAAATATTATAGTTAATGTTATGGCTACTAAACCAATCTGTAAAGACAAGAATTTCAAGTATCTCTCTCATATACATCGAAAAATAGGTCAACAAACAAAACAAGTACAAAAGATTTTCTGAAAAAAAAAATAGTTTTTTGCTTCTCCTGAAAAGTAGCATTTTGTCCTTTACGCCAATTGAGCCTAAAGGTATCGATATTTTTAACTTTAACAGACTTCAATCTTAATAAAATCTTTAACATGATCATGAAGGCAAGGCAAGTGGCCATCGCGCTCGCAATCCCAGGGCCTCTGTCTGACTTTTCTTGACAGCTCTAATCAAGGGTGCGTTCTGTATTACCAGTGGGTTTGCTTTGCGCTTTACAATATTTCTAAAAGTTATTGAATAAGACATTGCAAGTAATTAATGTGTTACCGAATACATTAATAGCTTTTGGGTTTTCTAAAACATCTAGGAACATTAAACTGTCTTGAATGGCGACTGAGCTGCCAGCTATAATTATTATTGATAACAAACATGAGCACATTTCTGACGTGAATTTAATAAATGTGCCTACACGTATGTTCACCTCGAAAGGTCCTTCCTAGGGTAAAGGCACCAGTGGCCAGCCGGGGACCAGTGGTCAGCCTTTTGAGATGTTTATTGGTCATAAATATCTGGTATATTCGTTTTAACAAATCGCGAGTATTTCAATTGTAGCTCTGATTCCTTATTGGTCAATACATCATGCGACAGTTGCCGTGAGGGATCGGGATGAAGAGGTATACTCGTTCATATAGGTGCTCTTTGTCGGCGAGAGCAATATTGTCATGTCCGCCATATTTTTTGTTGCACGTGGTGTTCTCTTAACAGGTATGAAAAACCATGTTTTATTGTTTAGAGTTAATACTTTTTGTACATGATTGGTTTATTTATTAGTTTATCTATTAACTAACATTATATGTTAATAAAAATATCAACATTTAACCTATAAATTGAAGGGGCTGACTACTGGATACCACTTTTTTACAAAAAATCCAGTGTCCAGCCTCCCGCGGCTGACCATTGGGTTATTCATTTTTATTTTTATTTTCGAGCCGATACAACCATTACGACCGTTAGATTTAAATTTTCAAATTTAGTTAAGCATGTTCTAGTCTATTTTAAGTAAAACCCAGTAGTCAGCCGCATTTGAAATAACGGTTATACGCGGCTGACCATTGGGTTTAGCGGATCCAGTACTCAGCCATTAACCTTGCGTGGTACATCGTTTTGAACTCTATCTCATTGAAATGAGGTTCAAAAATGTATAGATATTTTTGACGTTTACTGTACATAGGTATTGTTTGAATGATGGTCTTCTTAAGTCTGTTACGCAGACATATGTGAGTAAAATGTATGTATCTTGTATATTTAAATAATTGAGTATTAATTACCTACATATTTTTTTTCTTATTTGTAGTAAAATGCCGAGACAGATACACATATACCCTCCAGAAAAACTCACTTCTGCCCTGGAAGTCATACGAAGCGGAATGCCGATTAGGGAGGCCAGCAGATCGTTTGGTTGAATTGGGGCCATATCCTCTAAAGACTGGAGGGAGTTAATGGGTCCCAACTGTAGAAGTTCATGAAACTATTGAGTTTCATGAACTTCTATAGTTGGGACCCATTAAAAATGTAGACCGGCTCAAATGGTCCCAGTAATGGGTCCCGACTGTTGATTGCTGGTGGAGGTATTCAACATTACTGAACAGAACTTCAGGCTACTGGTTTTGTTTTAGTCTTTTCAGTCTTGATTTACTTTTAACGCAGTTGGGTTTTTTTTTTTATTTACTTTTTTTTACACTTTTTAGTTCGGATTGCGTCAGAATGGTTGCTAATCAACTTTAAATCGTTATAGATCCTCAACGGTCATTCAAAATTAAAAATGATATGAAAAACCTAAAAATAATTTTCGAATACGTATCCAATGATACCCAACTAAACATAGTTCGTCGACTTAATTTTTTTTCTTTTTCACAATACGGCATCTGATGGTCGCCATATTGAATTTTGATTATTGTCATGTCTTTAGTGACACTCGCAAGATTAAGACAAATCGATTGACATAAGAATCATCAAAATCGGCCCACGCATTTGGTCTCTAGATCGCTACAAAGGAACAAACATACATACATAGGCTGATAAACACATTACCCTCCTTTGCGTCGCGCAGTTGGGTGAAAATAGACATAAGGGACAATAAATATTAGGAATAATATAGATATCGTTGATTTTGATATTATAAATATAATATATTTACACATATGTGATTTTGATGTCATTATGTTTAATAGTTTATAAAGGCCGAATACTGGGTACACCAAGGCTGCATACTGGATTTCGGAGGCTGACTACTGGAAAAAAGTGCCATTTTTTGTTTTTACTTAATTATAGATATAATAAAGAAGATTCTTACTTTTTTCTGTTTTGTTTTGAATCTTTAATAAGCAATTAATTTAACCACGTAATGCGTTTATTTATCCGACTAATCCTGTAGAAATGCCGACCGTTCAAACTTCAAAAAGTTGTTATGAGGCTGACCACTGGTGCCTTTACCCTATTAAGAAAAAAATCGAGTGTTATTTGCGCGCCGAGGGTTCCTTATTACCACGTAGTAAGTATTAACATTTTATTTTATGTAACCAACGCGATGTTACATAATATGTATAAATTATACGGGGCGGCCCAGGGCTGTGCCACACGGAGGGAAAGTAGGTAGTTAAAATGTTGTAGATAGGACATTTTGTTTCATGAAGAATTCATTTTATTCTATTTTTTAAAGTCAATATGATGCATTCTACGACTTTAAAACGTTTTTACCTCATCTCACTTATCTGCCAATCGAACCGACTAAATGTGAAAAAACACCACCCTGTATTTTTATGACGCTGATCATCGCGAGGGTTCTGGGGCGCTCCGCTCGCAACCAGACGGCAGACGGGGGACCGTGTTACATTGCTGTAGATCGCCGTTACAAAATAAACAAGGGTCCCGTTTTACCCTTTGGGTACGGAACCTAATACCGATACGGTTACCAGTAAGATTACTCATTTAATACGCTTGTTATTTTTAACTAGCTGTGCCCGCGACTTCGTCCGCGAGGAATAGTGTCTTTGGGTAGCTTTTTTTTTTCAATAACCCCCCCCCCCCGCGTGCCTGCACAGCGCTCATTGTGTACGGCGCAGTGCTTGGCAAGTTTCTTACTCGCGTTAATTTCAGTTTCACATTTTGCTATGACTCCGTAAATGTTACATCAGAATAGCTCTAATATTTTGCCTCTTGTCGCAAACTTATAAAACATTCACATAAACCTTACATATTTCCATACAAACTTTCATCTCCTCCCTATTGTTATTTTACACCCTTGAGGGTAAAAATGTCACAAACTTTGAATGTCATACTTATCGAATTAACACCCCAAAAAATAAGTTTCAAGCTTCTAGCTCTAAAAATAACGATACTTCCATACAACTTTTCATTCCCCCCTTTCAACCTTCTTATAAACTTTTTTTTTTCGCATTAAAAAGTAGCCTATGTCCTTTCTGAGGATCTGGACTATCTGTGCACCAAATTTCATTAAAATCGGTTAAGTAGTTTTGGCGTGAAAGCGCGACAGACAGACAGGCAGACAGAATTACTTTCGCATTTATAATTTTAGTAAGAAAGTAAGGATAGTAAGGATTAGTCTGTCATTATTTCAATTTCATGTCTTTTCATAATTACAAAGAGGTAAAATGTATTAATTTAGGTTGAGTAATATTGTAGTGCCCTTACGGGGTGTCAAGTGGCCTCACAACTTAATGATAACATCACCTGTCTGTATAATATATTATTATGTACCACGACACAACAATAAATAAATGAATATTAATATGAATATGAACTAGAGATGGGCCGACTATGAGTTTGGCCGACTAGCCGACTAGCCGACTAATCGGCTGGGAGAAAGCCGACTAGTCGGCCAAGCCGATCATTGCTTTCGCTAATGTTCGAGCCTGTTCGAGCGGAATATGTAACGTTCGACGCATTACAGAGTTTTTTTTTTTTTTTTTTTTTTTTTTTAATTAAACAAAGGTCAGCGAACTACTTAGCTAAGAAGTTTGTATTGTAGTAAAATTACCATTCCGACTGATTCACCGAGGCACTGCGGTATCTTAGACGAGAAGATGATGCGTAGCTTCCCGAACGCTACCTAACAGAGTCAGATTCGATGGCTGACCTCCTTGTCGAAGTTGGATCTACCATCTACCTACTGGACAGTCTATCCCAGGTATACATACCTGGCATACATGCCTCAACAACCTCGAGTGTAGAGTCTCCATCTTTAAGGGAGTTGGCAGGACGAGGGCGTTCGACATAATTTTTATCTTGTCCACGTTCATCTTAAGTCCAACTTGCTTGTAGGCTCTACTAAGGTCATTGAGCATTATACTAAGGTCCTCCATGGTCTCAGCCATGACTACTACGTCGTGGACAAAACAAAAGTGAGCGATATATTCGCCGCTTACGACTTTATTTATGTCCAGTCCTTCACTGTTTAATAACATAAAATCTCCATGTTTAACTACTCGCTGTAGCAAGATAGGCTTCGAGATTTGATCCTGCAGTTGGATGGATGTATTGGCATGTTCATACAAACTCTTTAGCACTTCTATGTCGGGTCGTCGCTGGAGAGACTGCAGTACAGGCCACCCATTATTGTAGATTGGAAAGCAGGCTTCAATCCCAGTTTTTTGGCTGATATTAAAATTGGCTATCGAAATTGAAAGAGTTCCAACGCAAACTCGTCGATTTAGACTTGAAAAATTGTAACTTGGTAGCTTCGTGAAACGGGCTACTGGTCGCGATTGAATCGAAGGCTTTCTCGTAGTCCACAAATGCTAAACAAAGGGGGAGGTTATACTCTTTGGTCTTCTGTATAACCTGCCGCAGCGCGTGTAAGTGGTCCACGGTGCTGAAGCCTTTTCGAAAACCGGCTTGATCGGGAGGCTAGAAGTCATCGAGCCAGCGTATGAGACGGTTCGGAATGACTCGAAAATAAAATAATATTTATTTAAACATGGCTTAGAAGTGAGATAAGCGTATAATTCTTCAGCAGAGTAGTATTGCCGTTTTTGGAAAAGAGCACCACCATACTTCTGTTCCATGCATGCAGCATTCTCCCTTCGTGACTGACGGAGTTAAACAAAGTCTAAAAGGCACTAAGAACCGGTTTACCCTCAGGATGACAATGCCTTCAGGAGTTTGGCTGTAATTTGACGTCGTCTGGAATTTTTCATTTTTAAGTCGTTTGAGAGCCATACTAATCTACACATAGCTTTCATGCTAACGTCCGGACTGTCTTTGGTATGTCTTCTAATTCGATTTGGTTAAGCAGCGTTCGGGAAGCCGGAAGCGGGAAGCGGAAGTCGGGAAGCTATGCAATGCAACATCTTCTCGTCTAAGATACTGCAGTGTTTGAAGACGAAAGTCTTCGATCTGATGATGAGAGTACTATTTAATTAAAATTGATAATATGACCACTAGGTCCACCCACTGGCTCGTCTGAGTTCCTATGTCGTATTTAAAATAAAAATAAAAGCCGACTAGTCGGTGATTTTTGCCGACTAGTCGCCGACTAGTCGCCGACTAGAAATATGGCCGAATAGTCGGCTTTTCCGGCTAGTCGGTACATCTCTAATATGAACCCTAAAAATTGTAGTGATATAAGTGGTATAAGTATTAAAAATTATAAGACCACAGTCGGCCACCGGAACTACTCAATAATATTCCAAAAAAATTTAAATATAAAATTTCAACACCGGTTTTACCCCTTGAGGATTGAACTTCCAACAAAACCGGTATATGTTGCGTTAGTTTCCAACCATAAGCCTAAATAAGAAATAAAATTAGTGAGTTTTACTTTAAAATGGCAGGACTTTTCATACACAACTTCATCCCCCATTTATCCCCTCTGGATGTGGAATTATCAAAAACGCTGAGACACATAGACTTTTTTTTTTATTTTATTTTTTTTTTTTTATTTTTTTTTTTTTATTGTCAGCCTAAACATAAAATTTGAAGATCCTAGCTTCAAAACTGACGGACTTTCATACAAATTTTCATCCCTCTATTTTACCCCCTTAGGGGTGGAATTTCCAAAAATCCTTTCTTAGTGGATGCTTACATTGCATAAGGTATCTATGTACAAAATTTCAAGTCTCTAGGTCTAGCGGTTTGGGCTGTGCGTTGACATCTCAGTCAGTCAGTCAGGACTTTGAATTGTTTTTTTATTTTTTTTATTTTTATTTTTTTTATTTTTTTTTCATTTTTTATATATATAGATAGAAGAATACACCTTGTATACGCGAGAATTGCCCCGCTGCTCTAGTAACATGCTAGCGTTTATCCCGCGCTTAAACGCATTTATCTCTCTCGCACACGCTTACTGGTTAGAAAGAGATATTGCTTTAAGTCTGCGATAGAAGCTCGCGTGCTAGGGCCCTAGGCTAGAAAGACAGAAATAAAACTTATATCTCTATAGGTATTTAAATTTGAAAAGAAGCCAATCTTCAAACTAAATAAACACAAAGCGAACATACAAAAGAACTTCAATAGGTATCAAAAATATTTCAAATATTTGATCTTAATAATAATTAATCAAGTCGACCTAAAAATTATTAACAAAATCAGATTTATATTTTACGTAGCTCCGAACAAGACAAAAATTTTGGCGAACCATACGGGTAACCTAAACCAAAGAATGTAAGAAAAAAAGTAACCTAACCTATCCTAACTCATAGAGAACCTAACTCATAAAGAACCTAACGTAACCAGAGCTAATCTAAACAGTTCACTAAACCCTAAACTTGTCTACTTGTCCAATTTAGCTAGTTTTTGTTGAAAACCATCATTGCTAATCAAATCACTAACCTAACCTGTGCCGAGTGCCGATTTGACGCGTTTTTGCAGTTCTACTCGTTTATGAAAAAAAAGAAAAAAAAAAAAAGAAAAAGTTTCTGCTAAAAACGTGCGTTTGGCTCGTCCCTGTCGTCTCTGTAAGTTTCTTTCCTGTAACTGTTGTAGTGTTGTAGTTTTACTGTTCTGCTTGTTTTTATTATATCTTTAAATACAAACGAATATCAGTTTTTATTAAATAACTCGGTCGGTACCCTTCCGATTCGACTAATTTTAGTTTCTTGTGGCCAAGCTTTGTTGCTGGCGGCCGTCTGCGGTTAAAAAAGGGCCCACCACTCCCACCCCTCAGTGGCAGGTTTTAGTATGTAACCTCGGTCTGTAGGTATTTAAGCACTACATTTTGAAATATTCATCGATTTGGCCAATTTTTTCTGCGATTTACATGAAATCGCGTGCTGTTGTCAATTGGCATGAACCAAACTGCCCTATCTGACCCCAAAGTTAAGATCTAAGCTATTGAAGCCTAAATTCCTCGCAAAACGCCCCAAAAATCCTCCTGATCCTCATTTTGCAACTTTCTTTGATCCCGGAGACAGTGGGAGGTGAGTTTTACCTGCAGATTCTTCCGGCCCATCTATTCATGTCTAAAGTATTCTTTTGGCACCATTGCTTCAATCCAGACAGCCTGTTAAACCTTTAAAATTTGTTAAAATTTTACAAGCTCGAAAGCAGTACAAAGGGCAAAGTGCCCAAACTTGTAAAATTTGTAGTGGCTAATCTAGTGAAGCTAGAAGAAAAGATAAAAGACCAGAATTTAGACAACAAAACCTATTTTACCAAAAAATTAAAACGCAATTCCCTCTCGAGATAGAAAAATGGTCAAGCGTGATCAGTTAAAGTTTTTACAAACTTAAAAAGTCTACAAAAACACAGCCGAAACACGCCTGAAAGTCAACCCTCAAAGTCGGGCAAAAGACTGTTAAGCAGAATATTTGGCCCCCTATTAGCCCCCCAGTGAATTTACCCCAAAATCCTCGGCGTTTCGGCGACACGATCTTTTAAAGTGTTTTACCACTTTAAAAGTAGTCGTGATCGCCCCTGTGAGAAGTCTACGAGCAACTCACAAGTTTTTAATAACTCCCGAATGGAGCGTCCGAATGACGTGAAACCTTCACAGAAAGCTAGGGTTTATTGAAACGTGATGTTTCAATGCAAGAAACTGAAGCTAAATTAAAAAACAGAGAAGTTATTAAACTTGTAAAAGCAAAAGTTAGCAAAATGTAAGTAAAAACCGCAATACCAGACGGTAAAGTGACCAAAACTTATAAAATTAGTTTTGGCTAAACTAGAGAAGCTACTAAAGCCAAACAAACACTAAAAAATTTAAGGAATTTAAAGACAAAACAGAAATAAGAAACCAAGATGTACAAACGCAACTCCCTCTGCGGAAAAGTTGAGAAAAACCGAATGTAAACATGCTAACCTAACTGATAGATAACCTAACCAAGGTCTCACAAAAGGAAGCGGCGGAGAGGGAGCGCGAAGACTCGGTCGATGCGCTCCCGATCCGGCGTAGACGACGGGGAGTTAGGAGAGCGAATTATGCTCGCCTGGCTCCCCGGTGAGGCTTGCGGGTAGGGGATGGGTGCTCCCCTGCTCGCCGCAGGCTAAGCTTCACATGTCTGGGGGGAAGGCTTGGCGTTACCGGCCTTCCCCTCCTTTGGCGCGAGGGAGCCCCGGATAACTAACCGGGGCGCTCCCGGTGGGCGTCGTGGATGGAGTCTCTGGTTCCCACGACGTCCCGTAATACCGGTCGAGCGGGTAACGCCGAGGAGGTTTTTAGTTAGGGTATGCCCCCCTATTTGGGGGGAGAGTCCCACATAACCCCTGGTCGCCCCAGGCCAGGGGTAGCGATAAAGCTTTTCCTCCTTAGTAAACAAAAAAAAAAAAAAAAAAAAAAAAAAAAAAAAAAAAAAAAAAAAAAAAAAAAAAAAAAAAAAAAAAAAAAAAAAAAGAAGGTTAGGTTAGGTTAGGTTAGGTTAGGTTAGGTTAGGTTAGGTTAGGTTAGGTTAGGTTAGGTTAGGTTAGGTTAGGTTAGGTTAGGTTAGGTTAGGTTAGGTTAGGTTAGGTTAGGTTAGGTTAGGTTAGGTTAGGTTAGGTTAGGTTAGGTTAGGTTAGGTTAGGTTAGGTTAGGTTAGGTTAGGTTAGGTTAGGTTAGGTTAGGTTAGGTTAGGTTAGGTTAGGTTAGGTTAGGTTAGGTTAGGTTAGGTTAGGTTAGGTTAGGTTAGGTTAGGTTAGGTTAGGTTAGGTTAGGTTAGGTTAGGTTAGGTTAGGTTAGGTTAGGTTAGGTTAGGTTAGGTTAGGTTAGGTTAGGTTAGGTTAGGTTAGGTTAGGTTAGGTTAGGTTAGGTTAGGTTAGGTTAGGTTAGGTTAGGTTAGGTTAGGTTAGGTTAGGTTAGGTTGAGGTAAAATTTCGTGGAAAATTGAGTGTTTACGTTCGGTTTTTCGCGGAATTTTAAGAGAGGGAGAATCTGAGAGAGTTGTGGTTTTGAGTTTCTTGTTCAGCGTTAATTGCTTTAAATATTTGCCCTTTGCACCATCCCTGTAGCTTCAGTAGTTTCCAAGATAGTTATTTTCGAACGTCTGCATCGACTCTGTGCGGTCGACGTTCGGAAATAATTTTTAACTTTTGCTAACTTTTGCTTTTTTTCGTAAACTTTTGCTTTTCCCCCCTTAATAACTTTGTCCCCCCGTAACGTAGTTTTGATTTTTTGGGCTCTTCTAGCCGCGTCTGACGAGTACTACTCGCAAGTTTTTATTTGGTTACGATCGGACCTTCTGTCCGGGAGTTACCAAAAACTTGTGAGTTGCTCGTCGCATTTGTTAAGGCGCAGAAAATTACCAACCTTAAGTTGGTAATTCTTGTTTTTTGTCTTTTGTCTGCAAAGTTCCTTAAGAACTTTGCATTCTTTCTTTTCGGTATTATAGAGGCTCGGAAAACGCGTTTTACGACGCGTCGGCCCCCTCTATAATCCCCATAGGGACCTCTCGGTTGAAGGTTGAAAAGTGCCGATTTTTTAGGGATAAGTTGGTAACTTATCCCATACAAATCGGTACTTTTACTCGGGTCGGCAACCGACCGTAAATTTGGAATAACTTTTTTGTGAGTTGACTTTTTGAAGGTTTTTCAACGCATTCGGAGAGTTCGTTTGTTGTGTTAAATTCCTTGCCTCAACGGTGCTCTTCTAGCACCGTTAGTTTCGGAGGCCCGAATTTTTGAAGTTCGGTTGAAATTTCACTCGGAAATTTCAAATAACACAACTCGTCCGAAATTTTTGAAAAATTTTCAAAAATTAGTTGTACTTTCTTTTGAGAAAGTTTCTTGTTGTGGTAATTTGCGCGCCTAGTGATACTTGCGATCCGCTTGGGAATCGAGTTTCCCGGACATTCCGTTCGGGAGATATTAATTCCTAAGTAGATTGCTCGTTGGGTGCATCAGGCGCTGCAATTTGCCTTTTTCGGTGTTAAATTTTCTTTAGAAAATTCGACATCGGAAAGGGGGGGGAAGGGGGTCCAATCGGACAACGGGGGTGTGTGGGGCATCTAAAGGGCCACCTTTTGGTACCCTGCGCACTTCGCTGAGGGCATTGGTTGCCGAGATATTTGAGGTCGGGTGTTGAATTCGGGGGTCCCGGCCCGCTTAAAAAAGTTCGGGCTTGACCGGTTCAAACCTCGGAGTCTCGTATCTCGGGAACTATAAGTCCTAGGGACGTGGGGAAAGCTCCCAGAAGTGAAAGTTGGCTATCGCGCGCCACTTGAAAGCCTGTCTTGGGACTTTATTTGGGGGGAAACAAAACTCGAATCTCTCGAGTTGGGTTTTGTCTCTGCTTTGTTTGTCTTGTCGTCCAACCAAGTTGGGTTGAAGTTTGTGTTTAAACTGCCCCATAAAGGGGTAGTTTTTGAATTAGTCTTTACCAGAAGTGGTAATTATGTCGGTAGTGTCGGAGGTACCGGCCTCCAGCCGAGCTACTACTGATTCCGAGGGGGAGTTCCAGGATGTCTGGGACGACCTAGACCTGGTATCTAAACCGGGCAAAAGGGCTCACGTGAGCGACCAAGAGGACGTCGAAAGTGAGGCTGCCAGAGGTCCAAAATTAAACACGGCCCGTCGATCCGGCACAGGCCGGATTCCAGGGGCTAAGGGGTCCTATGCGGGGGTCTCGAAGGCCAAGGCCCTTCTAAAGAGCCTAGAAGCGGAGGCCTTCGAGGCAGAGGCGGATGAGGATTCCGCATACAGGCTGGAATTTCCAGTTCTGAGATCACAGACCAGGAGGGCGGAATTTAAAGTCGCGGAGAAATCTGGAGAAAACCCCGGTGAGGGAGTAAGGGACCGTAGCCCGGCTACTACATCGGCTGAGAGCCCCATTGAGGTCGCACGTAGAGCAGCCCAGGTGGTGCTCGCTGAAGCGGCGAAATCAGGGAACCTGAGCGGGAAGGTGTGGGGCCGAATGAAGCGGGCTTGCGGGGAGATCCTCGAGGCAATGGACTCCCTGCAAGAAAAGCCGGAAGAGGACGAACTGCGGGTATTGAAGGCTGACAATAAACGCATGCGAGAGCAGTTGGCTCTCTTACAGACGGAAACTAAGGCCCTCCGCAAGGCCTTTTCAGAAAGGGGCACACAAGGGGAAACCCCCAAGGCGCCCACTACAGCGGACCTAGCCGAGGTCATTGCTGAGTTAAAGAGGGACCTATTTGTCTCCTTAGGGGACATGATCAACGTCCGCTTGGGGGAAATGGCTAAGAGACTCCCCGCTGAGCCGATCTTGCGTCCGCCGCTTGCGGCCGACCGCAGGAGGGAAGAGCAAGGCTCAAGGCCGGTGGCGGCCCCAAAGAAAGGAGGCGGGGGCGGTACGGTTTCCGCGAGTCAGCCGACGGGAAGCGGTAGCGGTGCAGCTCCCGTGAACCAGCCGAAGGCCCCTAAGAAGGCCCCCCAGCAGCAGGCACGCCAGGGTCCCCAATCCCAGCCGACTGCTGCACCTCGCAAGCGGAATGCGGCCCCAGTCCCCCTCCCAAGGAGGGAAGAGGGAAATGTGGAGGAGCGGCCCCGCGCCCCCTCTCAGGGCGCCCCACCTCCTGCCCAGAACTCCTGGACCGAGGTGGTCAAAAAGGGTAAGCCCAAAAAGGCTACTCCGCCAGCCCAGCCCAAGAAGTTGGCAAAGCCGCAATCGGGGCCTAAACTCCCCACCCCAAAGACGGCGGCGGTGGTCCTGGCACTCAAGCCAGAGGCCAAAGTGTCGTACGCCACCATGATGGCAACGGCGATAGGCGCGCTCAGCCTCGCTGAAGTCGGACTTGAGCATGTGCGGGTCCGGAAAACTGCGACAGGGGCGCGAATAATCGAGGTCCCTGGAGCAGATAGTGGCAGGGCGGCCGACGACCTGGCCAAAAAACTTGAGGGCATTGTGGGGGAGGTGGCCTCTGTCAGCCGACCAGTTAAAATGGCGGGAGTGCGGGTCTCTGGTCTAGACGAGTCTGTCACACCGGAGGCCATCAAAGCGGCAATCACCGCGAAGACCAAGTGCTTGGAGGAGCACCTCAAAGTAGGGCTGATCCGGGCACTTCCCAACGGAACGGGGTCGGCTCTGGTGCAGTGCCCTGTCACTGCAGCCAACGCTCTAAAAGCGGAGGGCAAACTATTGGTGGGGTGGTCCTTGGCTCGGGTGGTGACCCTTGAGCCGACACCCATGAGATGTTACAAATGTATGGGGACGGGGCACACCAGGGCACTGTGCCCATCACCGATCGACAGAGGGGTCCTGTGCTTCCGGTGTAGTAAGCCGGGGCACCGGGCAGAGGACTGTGAGGCGGCTTGTTTTTGCGCCGTGTGTCACCACGCTAAGCTCCCTGCCGGCCACGTGATGGGGGGAAAGTCGTGCTCCCCCCCATACACCAGAGGACTAACGACCCCCGCCAAGACCACGGGGCCTACCAATCCGCGGACCGCCGGCCCAAGGGCTGGTACAGAGGGACAAATTATGGATGTCTAAATGCCAGCACACCGGCACTTAGACATCCTACAGGTGAACGCCAACCACTCCGCCCGTGCTCAAGATCTGCTCATGCAGGTCATAGCCGAGTGGGGTATCGGGTTGGCGATCGTGGCGGAGCCATATTTTGTTCCTCCCCAGCCCAACTGGCTCGGGTCAACGGATGGGCGGGTGGCCATAGCGGTCCCGACGACGGGGAATTTCCCTCCCCTGACGCGGGTCGAAGGCGGCGAGGGCTATGTGGCGGCCAAATGGGAAAACTCCGTTGTAGTTGCAGTCTATTTCTCCCCAAACCGCCCACTGCGCGAGTTTGAGCAGTTTTTGGGGGTTCTGGGGGGAACTGTTAGACGAGCGGCACCCGCTCAGGTGGTGGTTTTGGGGGACCTGAACGCCAAAAGCGGGGCGTGGGGATCCCCCACCACAGACCCCAAAGGCGCTGTCCTGAGGGATTGGGTGGCGGCGACGGGGATGGTGGTCCTAAACCGGGGCGACGTCAACACGTGCGTGCGGCAGCAGGGGGGGTCTATTGTGGATGTTTCATTCGCGACCCCTGCTATCGCCGCGCGCATCACAGACTGGCGCGTCCTGGAGGACGTTGAGACCCTCTCTGACCACCTGTACATTCGGATGAGGGTCTCCCAACAGCCGCCGGCTCCGTCGCCGGGACCGAGGGGCCAAAGAGGAGCCGAATTCCCGAGATGGGTACTGGCCAAACTCGACGCTGAGATGGCTGAGGAGGCGGGAATGGTGGCCGCGTGGTGCGATCCTCCACCGGCCAGTATCGGGGTCGAGGAGCGGGCTGTCAGGTTCCGGGAGACACTGACAGACGTGTGTGACGCGGCAATGCCTCGCGCAAGGAAACTCCAGGCGAAGAAGAGTGTGTACTGGTGGTCGGAGGAGATCGCGGCCCTCCGCGCTACCAGCAACCGCGCCCGTCGTGCTTTTGGACGCTGCCGACGGAGGAGGGTTCAAGTACCGGGGGAGGAGGAAAGCCTCTACGAGGTCCTCAAAACGACAAAAGAGGCCCTCAAGCTAGCGATAGCCAAGGCGAAGGACGAGGCTCACGCGGAGTTCCTTGAGTCGCTGGACAGGGATCCATGGGGTAGGCCGTACCGTCTGGTGCGGCAGAAGATGAAACACGCCCCCCCAATGGATTCCCTGGAGCCGGAGCTGCTGGCCAGAGTAGTGGAGGGCCTCTTCCCGCCTGCCCCGGACGTCACCCCCCCAGTAATGGTGGGCCCCATTGAGGAGCCGGAGGGACCCTTTGACGCTCCGTCCATAACGGACGTTGAGCTGATAAGGGTCATCCACCGCCTAAGGGGGTGCAAGAAGGCACCTGGGCCGGATGGAGTGCCAGGTAAGGTGCTGCCGCGGGCCCTAAAACACCTGGGGGAACGCCTCAAGGACCTTTATGAGGACTGCTTGAGGGAGGGGCGGTTCCCCCGGGTTTGGAAGGAGGGACGGCTTTGCCTCCTCCGGAAGGAGGGTCGCCCGCCGGACTCCCCATCCGCCTATCGTCCCATAGTCTTGTTGGACGAAGTCGGGAAGATGCTGGAGCGCATAATCGCCTCCCGCATTTCCCGACACCTCGCGGAGGCCGGTCCGAACATCTCGGATCGGCAGTTCGGGTTCCGCGAGGAAAGGTCCACGATAGACGCGTTGGGGGCCCTGAGGGCGTTCGTAGAGGACGCTGAGGGGAGAGGGGAGGGGGTTGTGGCGATATCCCTCGATATTGCCAACGCTTTCGGCTCCCTCCCCTATGGAGTCATTAAAGAGGCACTCCGATTCCACGGAGTGCCTCCATACCTGAGGGCAATTGTAGGGCACTACCTAGAGGAAAGGGTAGTGCTCTACAATGGGAGTGAAGGCAGACGGTTCGCCAGAAATATGGCGTGCGGGGTTCCACAGGGGTCCGTACTCGGGCCCCTCCTGTGGAACCTCGGTTTTGACTGGGCCATCCGAGGGACACAGTTGCCCCGTATGACCACCATCTGTTACGCGGATGACACGATGGTGGCCGTTCGGGGCAAAGAGAGGGCGGAGACGCTGCGCAGGGCCTCTGTGGCGGCGCAGCTAGTCGTCGACCGCATCTCAGCGCTGGGGCTGAAGGTGGCGGTGTCGAAGACGGACGCCATCGTCTTCGCCAAAGGAGGGGGCGAATGGCGAGTCCCCGCCGGGACCGCCATCGAAATCGGGGGGGAGATGGTCCAGCTGAAGCCCCATATAAAATACTTGGGGCTCATACTGGACCAAAAGTGGAATTTCGGGGAACATTTCACCCAACTTGCCCCCCGAATAGTCGGTGCCGCCTCAGCGCTGGGCCGGCTATTGCCGAATGTGGGAGGTCCCTCAATAAAGTGCCGGAAACTTTTCGCCGGGGTCCTCCGCAGCATGGCCCTTTATGGTGCCCCAATCTGGGCGGACAAACTGTCAGCCAGAAATAGGGCCATGTTGCGGAGGCCGCAGAGGGTTGTGGCCCTGCGCATATGCAGGGCCTATATGACGGTCTCATTCATGGCGGCATGCGTTCTTGCTGGCACGCCGCCATGGGAGTTGGACGCCGAAGTCCAGGCGGACGTCTACAAGCGGCGAAAGGAGGCCCGGGCCAGAGGAGAGCGCCCCGCCCCCGAGGAGGTCACTCACGCCCGACAAATGGTCGAGAGACGCATGCGGGACAGGTGGAAGAGTGACCTGGAGGACTCCCCCTATGGAACCCGCACCATAGGGGCACTCCTCCCGTCATTCGACCTCTGGGTCGAGAGGGAGCACGGGGTGCTCTCGTATAGGGTAACGCAGGTAATGTCCGGACACGGGTGCTTCGGACATTACCTGCAGAGAATAGGGAGGGAACCGTCGTCGCGCTGTCACGAGTGCGGCGACGGCGACGACACGGCCCAGCACACGCTGGAGGAGTGTGTGCGGTGGGACGCCGAACGCCGAGACATGGCGTCGGCGATTGGACGGACGGACCTCTCGCTGCACAGCATAGTGGCGGCTATGCTGGGCAGCGACAGGTCCTGGGATGCGGTGGCTTCCTTCTGTGAGACGGTGGTCTCACAAAAGGAAGCGGCGGAGAGGGAGCGCGAAGACTCGGTCGATGCGCTCCCGCTCCGGCGTAGACGACGGGGAGTTAGGAGAGCGAATTATGCTCGCCTGGCTCCCCGGTGAGGCTTGCGGGTAGGGGATGGGTGCTCCCCTGCTCGCCGCAGGCTAAGGCTCACATGTCTGGGGGGAAGGCTCGGCGTTACCGGCCTTCCCCTCCTTTGGCGCGAGGGAGCCCCGGATAACTAACCGGGGCGCTCCCGGTGGGCGTCGTGGATGGAGTCTCTGGTTCCCACGACGCCCCGTAATACCGGTTGAGCGGGTAACGCCGAGGAGGTTTTTAGTTAGGGTATGCCCCCCTATTTGGGGGGAGAGTCCCACATAACCCCTGGTCGCCCCAGGCCAGGGGTAGCGATAAAGCTTTTCCTCCTTCGTCAAAAAAAAAAAAAAAAAAAAAAAAAAAAAAGGTTAGGTTAGGTTAGGTTAGGTTAGGTTAGGTTAGGTTAGGTTAGGTTAGGTTAGGTTAGGTTAGGTTAGGTTAGGTTAGGTTAGGTTAGGTTAGGTTAGGTTAGGTTAGGTTAGGTTAGGTTCCCCGGTGAGGCTTGCGGGTAGGGGATGGGTGCTCCCCTGCTCGCCGCAGGCTAAGCCTCACATGTCTGGGGGGAAGGCTCGGCGTTACCGGCCTTCCCCTCCTTTGGCGCGAGGGAGCCCCGGATAACTAACCGGGGCGCTCCCGGTGGGCGTCGTGGATGGAGTCTCTGGTTCCCACGACGCCCCGTAATACCGGTAGAGCGGGTAACGCCGAGGAGGTTTTTAGTTAGGGTATGCCCCCCTATTTGGGGGGAGAGTCCCACATAACCCCTGGTCGCCCCAGGCCAGGGGTAGCGATAAAGCTTTTCCTCCTTCGTCAAAAAAAAAAAAAAAAAAAAAAAAAAAAAAAAAAGGTTAGGTTAGGTTAGGTTAGGTTAGGTTAGGTTAGGTTAGGTTAGGTTAGGTTAGGTTAGGTTAGGTTAGGTTAGGTTAGGTTAGGTTAGGTTAGGTTAGGTTAGGTTAGGTTAGGTTAGGTTAGGTTAGGTTAGGTTAGGTTAGGTTAGGTTAGGTTAGGTTAGGTTAGGTTAGGTTAGGTTAGGTTAGGTTAGGTTAGGTTAGGTTAGGTTAGGTTAGGTTAGGTTAGGTTAGGTTAGGTTAGGTTAGGTTAGGTTAGGTTAGGTTAGGTTAGGTTAGGTTAGGTTAGGTTAGGTTAGGTTAGGTTAGGTTAGGTTAGGTTAGGTTAGGTTAGGTTAGGTTAGGTTAGGTTAGGTTAGGTTAGGTTAGGTTAGGTTGAGGTAAAATTTCGTGGAAAATTGAGTGTTTACGTTTGGTTTTTCGCGGAATTTTAAGAGAGGGAGAATCCGAGAGAGTTGTGGTTTTGAGTTTCTTGTTCAGCGTTAATTGCTTTAAATATTTGCCCTTTGCACCATCCCTGTAGCTTCAGTAGTTTCCAAGATAGTTATTTTCGAACGTCTGCATCGACTCTGTGCGGTCGACGTTCGGAAATAATTTTTAACTTTTGCTAACTTTTGCTTTTTTTCGTAAACTTTTGCTTTTCCCCCCTTAATAACTTTGTCCCCCCGTAACGTAGTTTTGATTTTTTGGGCTCTTCTAGCCGCGTCTGACGAGTACTACTCGCAAGTTTTTATTTGGTTACGATCGGACCTTCTGTCCGGGAGTTACCAAAAACTTGTGAGTTGCTCGTCGCATTTGTTAAGGCGCAGAAAATTACCAACCTTAAGTTGGTAATTCTTGTTTTTTGTCTTTTGTCTGCAAAGTTCCTTAAGAACTTTGCATTCTTTCTTTTCGGTATTATAGAGGCTCGGAAAACGCGTTTTACGACGCGTCGGCCCCCTCTATAATCCCCATAGGGACCTCTCGGTTGAAGGTTGAAAAGTGCCGATTTTTTAGGGATAAGTTGGTAACTTATCCCATACAAATCGGTACTTTTACTCGGGTCGGCAACCGACCGTAAATTTGGAATAACTTTTTTGTTGGTTAATTTTTTGAAGATCTTTCAACGCATTCGGGGAGTTCGTTTGTTGTCCTAAATTCCTTGCCTCAACGGTGCTCTTCTAGCACCGTTAGTTTCGGAGGCCCGAATTTTTGAAGTTCGGTTGAAATTTCACTTGGAAATTTCAAATAACACAACTGTCCCGAAATTTTTGAAAAATTTTCAAAAATTAGTTGTACTTTCTTTTGTGAAAGTTTCTTATTGTGGTAATTTGCGCGCTTAGTGATACTAGCGATCCGCTTGAGAATTGAGTTTCCCGGACATTCCGTTCGGGAGATATTAATTCTTAAGTAGATTGCTCGTTGGGTGCATCAGGCGCTGCAATTTGCCTTTTTCGGTGTTAAATTTTCTTTAGAAAATTCGACATCGGAAAGGGGGGGGAAGGGGGTCCGATCGGACAACGGGGGTGTGTGGGGCATCTAAAGGGCCACCTTTTGGTACCCTGCGCACTTCTCTGAGGGCATTGGTTGCCGAGATATTTGAGGTCGAGTGTTGAATTCGGGGGTCCCGGCCCGCTTAAAAAAGTTCGGGCTTGACCGGTTCAAACCTCGGAGTCTCGTATCTCGGGAACTACAAGTCGTAGAGACGTGGGGGAAACTCCCAGAAGGGAAAGTTGGCCATTGCCCGCCTCTTAAAAGCCTGTCTGGGGACTTTGTTTGGGGAAAGCAAATCTCGATTCTCTCGAGTTGGGTTTTGTTTGTTCCTGATTTTGTTTTGTCGTCCAACCAAGTTTGGTTGATCTCTGTGTGCAAACTGCCCCATAAAGGGGTAGTTTCTGGATTTGTATTTACCAGAAGTGGTAACTATGTCGGTTGCGTCGGAGGTACCGGCCTCCAGTCGGGCCACTACCGACTCTGAAGGCGAATTCCAGGACGTCTGGGACGACCTGGACCTGGTGTCGAAACCGGGCAAGAGGGCTCACGTGAGCGACCAGGAGGACGCCGACAATGAGGTGGTCAGAGGGCCAAAAGTAAACACGGCCCGCCGATCCGGCACGGGCCGGGTCCCCGGGGCCAAGGGATCGTATGCGGGGGTATCAAAGGCCAAGGCGCTTCTAAAAAGCCTTGAGGCGGACGCCTTCGAGGCAGAGGCGGATGCGGATTCGGCATACAGGCTGGAATTCCCAGTATTGCGATCCCAGACTCGGAGGGCGGAATTTAAAGCTGCCGGAAGATCCCAGGAGAGCCCTGGTAACGAGGAAAGGGAACGCAGCCCGGTCCCCTCACTGGCCGAAAGCCCTATCGAGGTCGCCCGAAGGGCCGCTCAGGTAGTGCTCACGGAGGCGGGTAAGTCGGGGAACCTGAGCGGCAAGGTTTCGCATGAAGCGGGCATGCGGGGAAATACTAGAGGCCATGGACTCCCTAGAAAAACCGGAGGAGGACGAATTACGCATCTTGAAGGCGGACAATAAGAGGATGAGGGAACAGCTCGCCCTCCTCCAAGCAGAAACGAAAGCCCTCCGCACGGCCTTCTCGGAGCGGAAAAGCGAGACATCGGTGCCCCCCCCCCAACCGGTTTCGGCAGGAATTGCAGAGGCGTTAGAGGACCTCAAGAGGGACCTATTCATATCATTGGGGGATATGATCAACGTCAGATTGGGGGAAATGGAGAAGAGACTCCCTGTCGAGCCCATTCTCCGCCCCCCACTGGCTGCCGACCGGAAAAAACTTGTGTCCTCAAGCCAGCCGGCACAACAGGCCAAGAAAGCCGTGGCAGTCAACCGCCCTGCTACCCAGCCTGAGGCTCCGGAGGCTCCGCAGCCGCAACGCCCGACTACCAAGCCGCGCGCGGCAGCCGTTGTCAAGCCGGCTCCGGCTCTTGCCCCTGCCCCCGCCCCTGCTCCAAGGGCACGGGTTGCTAGACCTCCCGCAAAGCAGGCGTCCGAGCGGGTGTCTGAGCAGACGGAGCAGATTGAAGAGCGACGTGGCGCCGCCGCTGCTCAAAAGACGGCACCAACCGGCCAATCGGCTTGGGTGGAGGTTGTGAAAAAGGGGAAGGCAAAGAAAGCCTCCCCCCCTGCCACAACGCAGACGGCCAAACCAGTGCAGGGACCCAAAAAGTTAGCGGCACCCAAAACTGCTGCGGTAGTGGTGTGCCTGAAAGAAGGCACCGAAACCAACTACATCTCGGCCATGACGAAGGCAATGACGTCTGTCAAATTGGCCGAGGTGGGGTTGGATCATGTGCGGGTGCGTAAGACCGCTACGGGCGCACGCATAATAGAGGTCCCGGGTACCAATAATGCGAGGTTGGCCGACGACTTGGCCCAAAAAATTGAGGGGATAATCGGGGACGTGGCCACGGTTTATCGGCCAGTCAAAATGGCCGGCATACGTGTCACAGGCCTCGACGAATCGGCTACGCCTGAGACCATTAAAGCAGCTGTAGCGGCTAAGGGAGGGTGCCCGGAAGGGCAAGTCAAAGTGGGCTTCATCAGAACACTGCCCAATGGCACCGGGTCGGTTCTGGTCCAGTGCCCAGTTACGGCCGTCAACACCCTCATGGCGACAGGGCGGCTCTTGGTTGGTTGGTCGTCGGCCCAAGTTAGGGCGCTGGAACCGGCCCCAATGAGGTGCTTTAGATGCATGGGGACGGGGCACACCAGGGCATTATGCCCGTCACCAGTCGAGAGGGGGACCCTTTGCTTCCGCTGCAGTAAGCCGGGGCACCGAGCGGAGGGCTGCGAGGCAGCCTGCTTCTGCGCCGTGTGCCATCACGCCAAGCTCCCTGCCGGACATGTGATGGGGGGAAACTCGTGCTCCCCTCCATTCACCAGAGGACTAGCGACTCCTGCCAAGACCACGGGAGCCCCTAAACCGCAGATTCCCAGCCCAAGGGCCGGCTCAGAGGGACAAACCATGGATGTCTAAATGCCAGCACACCGGCATTTAGACATCCTCCAGGTGAACGCCAACCACTCCGCTCGTGCTCAGGACTTGCTCATGCAGGTCATAGCCGAGTGGGGTATCGGGTTGGCGATCGTGTCGGAGCCGTATTTTGTTCCTCCCCAGCCCAACTGGCTCGGGTCAACGGATGGGCGGGTGGCCATAACGGTCCCGACGTCGGGGAATTTCCCTCCCCTGACGCGGGTTGGAAGCGGCGAGGGCTACGTCGCGGCCAAGTGGGACAAGTCCGTTGTTGTCGCGGCCTATTTCTCCCCAAACCGCCCACTGCGCGAGTTCGAGCAGTTTCTGGGGGTTCTGGGGGGAACTGTAAGGCGAGCGGCACCAGCCCAAGTGGTAGTCTTGGGGGACCTAAACGCCAAAAGCGGGGCGTGGGGATCCCCCACCACAGATCCCAAGGGCGCTGTTCTGCGAGATTGGGTGGCGGCGATGGGGATGGTGGTGTTAAACCAGGGCAATGCCAGCACGTGCGTGCGGCAACAGGGGGGGTCTATCGTGGATGTTTCATTCGCGACCCCTGTCATCGCCGCGCGCATTACGGACTGGCACGTCCTGGAGGACGTCGAGACCCTCTCCGACCATCTGTACATCCGGATGAGGGTCTCCCATCAGCCGCCGGCCCCGTCACCGGGACCGAGGGGCCAAAGAGGAGCCGAGTTCCCGAGGTGGGTTCTATCCAAACTCGATACCGAGATGGCTGAGGAGGCGGGCATGGTGGCGGCCTGGTGCGATCCCCCGCCGGCCAATATCGGGATCGAAGAGCGGGCTGCAAGGTTCCGCGAGACGCTAACCGACGTTTGCGATGCGGCGATGCCCCGCGCAAAGAGGAGGCAGGCTAAGAAATGCGTATACTGGTGGTCGGAGGAGATCGCGGCCCTTCGTGCTACCAGTAACCGCGCCCGACGCGCTTTCGGCCACTGCCGACGGAGGAGGGTTCAGGTACCGGGGGAGGAGGAGAGCCTTTACGAGGCCCTTAAAACGGCAAAAGAGGCCCTCAAGCTAGCAATAGCTAAAGCGAAGGATGAGGCTCATGCGGAGTTCCTCGAATCGCTGGACAGGGATCCTTGGGGTAGGCCGTACCGGCTAGTGCGGCAAAAGATGAAGCACGCCCCCCCAATGGATTCCCTGGAGCCGGAGCTGCTAGCTAGAGTGGTGGAGGGCCTCTTCCCGCCTGCGCCGGACGTGACCCCTCCCGTAATGACGGGCCCCATGGAGGAGCCGGAGGGACCCTTTGACGCTCCGTCCATAACGGATGTGGAGTTGATAAGGGTCATCCACCGCCTAAGGGGGTGCAAGAAGGCACCCGGGCCGGATGGAGTGCCGGGTAAGGTGCTGCCGCGGGCCCTAAAACACCTGGGGGAACGCCTCAAGGACCTCTATGAGGACTGCTTGAGGGAGGGGCGGTTCCCCCGGGTCTGGAAGGAGGGACGGCTTTGCCTCCTCCGGAAGGAGGGTCGCCCGCCGGACTCCCCATCCGCCTATCGCCCCATAGTCTTGTTGGACGAAGTCGGGAAGATGCTGGAGCGCATAATCGCCTCCCGCATTTCCCGACACCTCGCGGAGGCCGGTCCGAACATCTCGGATCGGCAGTTCGGGTTCCGCGAGGAAAGGTCCACGATAGACGCGGTGGGGGCCCTGAGGGCGTTCGTAGAGGACGCTGAGGGGAGAGGGGAGGGGGTTGTGGCGATATCACTCGATATTGCCAACGCTTTCGGCTCCCTCCCCTACGGGGTCATAAAAGAGGCACTCCGCTACCATGGAGTGCCTCCATATTTGAGGGCCATCGTAGGGCACTACCTTGAGGAAAGGGTGGTGCTCTACGACGGACAAGAGGGCAGGCGTTTTGCCCGGAATATGGCGTGCGGGGTTCCACAGGGGTCCGTACTCGGGCCCCTCCTGTGGAACCTGGGTTTCGATTGGGCTATCCGTGGGACGCAGTTGCCCCGGATGACCACCATCTGCTATGCGGATGACACGATGGTGGCCGTTCGGGGCAAAGAGAGGGCGGAAACGTTGCGCAGGGCCTCTGTGGCGACGCAGCTGGTGGTAGACCGCATCTCGGCGCTGGGTCTAAAGGTGGCGGTCTCAAAGACTGACGCCATCGTCTTCGCCAAAGGAGGGGGCGAATGGCGGGTCCCTGCTGGGGCGGCAATAGAGATTGGGGGGGAAATGGTCCAGCTGAAGCCCCATATAAAATATTTGGGGCTCATCCTGGACCAAAGATGGAACTTCGGGGAGCATTTTACGCAGCTTGCTCCCCGAATAGTCGGCGCCGCCTCAGCGCTGGGTCGGCTGTTGCCGAACGTGGGTGGCCCGTCCATTAAGTGCCGGAAACTTTTCGCCGGGGTCCTCCGCAGCATGGCCCTTTACGGAGCCCCAATCTGGGCGGATAAGCTGTCCGCCAGAAACAAGGCCATGCTGCGGAGACCACAGAGGGTGGTGGCCCTGCGCATATGCAGGGCCTATATGACGGTCTCATTCATGGCGGCGTGCGTTCTCGCAGGCACGCCGCCATGGGAGCTGGACGCAGAGGTCCAGGCTGAGACATATAAGCGAAGAAAGGAGGCTCGGGCCAGAGGAGAGCGCCCAGCCCCTGAGGAGCTGACTCACGCCAGACGGATGGTTGAGAGACGTCTGAGGGACCGGTGGAAAAGCGACCTGGAGGACTCCCCCTATGGAACCCGCACCATAGGGGCGCTCCTCCCGTCGCTGGACCACTGGTTAGAGCGGGAACATGGCGTGATTACGTATCGGCTAACGCAGGTAATGTCCGGACACGGGTGCTTCGGGCATTACCTGCAGAGAATAGGGCGGGAGCCGTCGTCGCGCTGTCACGAGTGCGGCGACGGCGACGACACGGCCCAGCACACACTGGAGGGGTGTGTGCGATGGGACGCCGAACGACGTGACATGTCGTCGGCGATCGGACGGACGGACCTCTCGCTGCACAGCATAGTGGCGGCTATGCTGGGCAGCGACAGGTCCTGGGATGCGGTGGCTTCCTTCTGTGAGACGGTGGTCTCACAAAAGGAAGCGGCGGAGAGGGAGCGCGAAGACTCGGTCGATGCGCTCCCGCTCCGGCGTAGACGACGGGGAGTTAGGAGAGCGAATTATGCTCGCCTGGCTCCCCGGTGAGGCTTGCGGGTAGGGGATGGGTGCTCCCCTGCTCGCCGCAGGCTAAGCCTCACATGTCTGGGGGGAAGGCTCGGCGTTACCGGCCTTCCCCTCCTTTGGCGCGAGGGAGCCCCGGATAACTAACCGGGGCGCTCCCGGTGGGCGTCGTGGATGGAGTCTCTGGTTCCCACGACGCCCCTTAATACCGGTTGAGCGGGTAACGCCGAGGAGGTTTTTAGTTAGGGTATGCCCCCCTATTTGGGGGGGAGAGTCCCACATAACCCCTGGTCGCCCCAGGCCAGGGGTAGCGATAAAGCTTTTCCTCCTTAGTAAACAAAAAAAAAAAAAAAAAAAAAAGGTTAGGTTAGGTTAGGTTAGGTTAGGTTAGGTTAGGTTAGGTTAGGTTAGGTTAGGTTAGGTTAGGTTAGGTTAGGTTAGGTTAGGTTAGGTTAGGTTAGGTTAGGTTAGGTTAGGTTAGGTTAGGTTAGGTTAGGTTAGGTTAGGTTAGGTTAGGTTAGGTTAGGTTAGGTTAGGTTAGGTTAGGTTAGGTTAGGTTAGGTTAGGTTAGGTTAGGTTAGGTTAGGTTAGGTTAGGTTAGGTTAGGTTAGGTTAGGTTAGGTTAGGTTAGGTTAGGTTAGGTTAGGTTAGGTTAGGTTAGGTTAGGTTAGGTTAGGTTAGGTTAGGTTAGGTTAGGTTAGGTTAGGTTAGGTTAGGTTAGGTTAGGTTAGGTTAGGTTAGGTTAGGTTAGGTTAGGTTAGGTTAGGTTAGGTTAGGTTAGGTTAGGTTAGGTTAGGTTAGGTTAGGTTAGGTTAGGTTAGGTTAGGTTAGGTTAGGTTAGGTTAGGTTAGGTTAGGTTAGGTTAGGTTAGGTTAGGTTAGGTTAGGTTAGGTTAGGTTAGGTTAGGTTAGGTTAGGTTAGGTTAGGTTAGGTTAGGTTAGGTTAGGTTAGGTTAGGTTAGGTTAGGTTAGGTTAGGTTAGGTTAGGTTAGGTTAGGTTAGGTTAGGTTAGGTTAGGTTAGGTTAGGTTAGGTTAGGTTAGGTTAGGTTAGGTTAGGTTAGGTTAGGTTAGGTTAGGTTAGGTTAGGTTAGGTTAGGTTAGGTTAGGTTAGGTTAGGTTAGGTTAGGTTAGGTTAGGTTAGGTTAGGTTAGGTTAGGTTAGGTTAGGTTAGGTTAGGTTAGGTTAGGTTAGGTTAGGTTAGGTTAGGTTAGGTTAGGTTAGGTTAGGTTAGGTTAGGTTAGGTTAGGTTAGGTTAGGTTCGTGCGGTCGACTTTCGGGAATTAATTTTAATATTTGCTAACTTTTGCTTTTTTTCGTAAACTTTTGCTTTTTCCCCCCCCATAACTTTGTCCCCTTTTAACGTAGATTCAATTTTCTGGGCTCTTCTAGCCACGCCTGACGAGTACTACACTCGGGTTTTTGTTTGGCTGCGATCGGACCTTCTGTCCGGGAGTTGTCGAAAACCCGTGCGTTGCTCGTCGCATTTTCTAAGGCGCAGAAAATTACCAACCATAAGTTGGTAATTCTTGTTTTTTGTCCTTTGTCTGCAAAGTCCCTTAAGGACTTTGCATTCTTTCTGTTGGGCGTTATAGAGGCTCGGAAAACGCGTTTTACGACGCGTCGGCCCCCTCTATAAGTCCCATAGGGACCCCTCAGTGAGTGGAGGAAAAGTGCTGATTTTTAAGGGATAAGTTTGTAACTTGTCCCATACTAATCGGCACTTGGACTCAGGTCGACAGTCGACCAAAAATTTGGCACAACTTTTTTCGAGTTGAACTTTTTGGGGATTTTTCAACGCATTCGGGGAGTTCGTTTGTTACTTTAAATTCTTTGCCTCAACGGTGCTCTTCTAGCACCGTTAGTTTCGGAGGCCCGAATTTTTGAAATTCGGCTGGAATTCCACTCTGGAATTCCAGTTAACACAACTCGCCCGAAATTTTTGAAAAATTTTCAAAAATTAGTCGGGCTTTCTTTTTAGAAAGTTTTTCTTATTGGTATTGTGCGCGCTTAGTTGTGCTAGCGATCTGCTTGAGATTTGTGTCTCCCGGACATTCCGTTCGGGAGTTATAAATTTTCAAGTGGATTGCTCGTTGGGTGCGTCAGGCGCTGCACTTTACGTTTTCCGGGGTAGAATTTTCAGTCGAAAATTCGACACCGGGAAAGGGGGGGGTGTGGGTCCAATTGGACAACGGGAGTGTGTGAGGGGTCTAAGGGGCCACCTTTTGGCACCTTGCGCATCTCTCTGGTGTTAGCGGTTCCGAAGTTGTCTTCGGTTAAGGTCCGAATTCTGGGGTTCCGGCCCGTTAAAAAAGGTTCGGTCTTGACCGATCCAAAACTTTTTATCGGTTTTTGTTGGGTTTCGTGACTGCGTAATGTCGGCGGCGGCGGTTAGGTTAGGTTAGGTTAGGTTAGGTTCGGGCTTGACCGGTTCAAACCTCGGAGTCTCGTATCTCGGGAACTACAAGTCGTAGAGACGTGGGGGAAACTCCCAGAAGGGAAAGTTGGCCACTGCCCGCCTCTTAAAAGCCTGTCTGGGGACTTTGTTTGGGGAAAGCAAATCTCGATTCTCTCGAGTTGGGTTTTGTTTGTTCCTGATTTTGTTTTGTCGTCCAACCAAGTTGGGTTGATCTCTGTGTGCAAACTGCCCCATAAAGGGGTAGTTTTTGGATTTGTATTTACCAGAAGTGGTTACTATGTCGGTAGCGTCGGAGGTACCGGCCTCCAGTCGGGCCACTACCGACTCTGAAGGCGAATTCCAGGACGTCTGGGACGACCTGGACCTGGTGTCGAAACCGGGCAAGAGGGCTCACGTGAGCGACCAGGAGGACGCCGACAATGAGGTGGTCAGAGGGCCTAAAGTAAACACGGCCCGCCGATCCGGCACGGGCCGGGTCCCCGGGGCCAAGGGATCGTATGCGGGGGTATCAAAGGCCAAGGCGCTTCTAAAAAGCCTTGAGGCGGACGCCTTCGAGGCAGAGGCGGATGCGGATTCGGCATACAGGCTGGAATTCCCAGTATTGCGATCCCAGACTCGGAGGGCGGAATTTAAAGCTGCCGGAAGATCCCAGGAGAGCCCTGGTAACGAGGAAAGGGAACGCAGCCCGGTCCCCTCACTGGCCGAGAGCCCTATCGAGGTCGCCCGAAGGGCCGCTCAGGTAGTGCTCACGGAGGCGGGTAAGTCGGGGAACCTGAGCGGCAAGGTTTGGGGCCGCATGAAGCGGGCATGCGGGGAAATACTAGAGGCCATGGACTCCCTAGAAAAACCGGAGGAGGACGAATTACGCATCCTGAAAGCGGACAATAAGAGGATGAGGGAACAGCTCGCCCTCCTCCAAGCAGAAACGAAAGCCCTCCGCACGGCCTTCTCGGAGCGGAAAAGCGAGACATCGGTGCCCCCCCCCCAACCGGTTTCGGCAGGAATTGCAGAGGCGTTAGAGGACCTCAAGAGGGACCTATTCATATCATTGGGGGATATGATCAACGTCAGATTGGGGGAAATGGAGAAGAGACTCCCTGTCGAGCCCATTCTCCGCCCCCCACTGGCTGCCGACCGGAAAAAACTTGTGTCCTCAAGCCAGCCGGCACAACAGGCCAAGAAAGCCGTGGCAGTCAACCGCCCTGCTACCCAGCCTGAGGCTCCGCAGCTGCAACGCCCGACTACCAAGCCGCGCGCGGCAGCCGTTGTCAAGCCGGCTCCGGCTCCTGCCCCTGCCCCCGCCCCTGCTCCAAGGGCACGGGTTGCTAGACCTCCCGCAAAGCAGGCGTCCGAGCGGGTGTCTGAGCAGACGGAGCAGAGTGAAGAGCGACGTGGCGCCGCCGCTGCTCAAAAGACGGCACCAACCGGCCAATCGGCTTGGGTGGAGGTTGTGAAAAAGGGGAAGGCAAAGAAAGCCTCCCCCCCTGCCACAACGCAGACGGCCAAACCAGTGCAGGGACCCAAAAAGTTAGCGGCACCCAAAACTGCTGCGGTAGTGGTGTGCCTGAAAGAAGGCACCGAAACCAACTACATCTCGGCCATGACGAAGGCAATGACGTCTGTCAAATTGGCCGAGGTGGGGTTGGAACATGTGCGGGTGCGTAAGACCGCTACGGGCGCACGCATAATAGAGGTCCCGGGTGCCAATAATGCGAGGTTGGCCGACGACCTGGCCCAAAAAATTGAGGGGATAATCGGGGACGTGGCCACGGTTTATCGGCCAGTCAAAATGGCCGGCATACGTGTCACGGGCCTCGACGAATCGGCTACGCCTGAGGCCATTAAAGCAGCTGTAGCGGCTAAGGGAGGGTGCCCGGAAGGGCAAGTCAAAGTGGGCTTCATCAGAACACTGCCCAATGGCACCGGGTCGGTTCTGGTCCAGTGCCCAGTTACGGCCGTCAACACCCTCATGGTGACAGGGCGGCTCTTGGTTGGTTGGTCGTCGGCCCAAGTTAGGGCGCTGGAACAGGCCCCAATGAGGTGCTTTAGATGCATGGGGACGGGGCACACCAGGGCATTATGCCCGTCACCAGTCGAGAGGGGGACCCTTTGCTTCCGCTGCAGTAAGCCGGGGCACCGAGCGGAGGGCTGCGAGGCAGCCTGCTTCTGCGCCGTGTGCCATCACGCCAAGCTCCCTGCCGGACATGTGATGGGGGGAAACTCGTGCTCCCCTCCATTCACCAGAGGACTAGCGACTCCTGCCAAGACCACGGGAGCCCCTAAACCGCAGATTCCCAGCCCAAGGGCCGGCTCAGAGGGACAAACCATGGATGTCTAAATGCCAGCACACCGGCATTTAGACATCCTCCAGGTGAACGCCAACCACTCCGCTCGTGCTCAGGACTTGCTCATGCAGGTCATAGCCGAGTGGGGTATCGGGTTGGCGATCGTGTCGGAGCCGTATTTTGTTCCTCCCCAGCCCAACTGGCTCGGGTCAACGGATGGGCGGGTGGCCATAACGGTCCCGACGTCGGGGAATTTCCCTCCCCTGACGCGGGTTGGAAGCGGCGAGGGCTACGTCGCGGCCAAGTGGGACAAGTCCGTAGTTGTCGCGGCCTATTTCTCCCCAAACCGCCCACTGCGCGAGTTCGAGCAGTTTCTGGGGGTTCTGGGGGGAACTGTAAGGCGAGCGGCACCAGCCCAAGTGGTGGTCTTGGGGGACCTAAACGCCAAAAGCGGGGCGTGGGGATCCCCCACCACAGATCCCAAGGGCGCTGTTCTGCGAGATTGGGTGGCGGCGATGGGGATGGTGGTGTTAAACCAGGGCAATGCCAGTACGTGCGTGCGGCAACAGGGGGGGTCTATCGTGGATGTTTCATTCGCGACCCCTGTCATCGCCGCGCGCATTACGGACTGGCACGTCCTGGAGGACGTCGAGACCCTCTCCGACCATCTGTACATCCGGATGAGGGTCTCCCATCAGCCGCCGGCCCCGTCACCGGGACCGAGGGGCCAAAGAGGAGCCGAGTTCCCGAGGTGGGTTCTATCCAAACTCGATACCGAGATGGCGGAGGAGGCGGGCATGGTGGCGGCCTGGTGCGATCCCCCGCCGGCCAATATCGGGATCGAAGAGCGGGCTGCAAGGTTCCGCGAGACGCTAACCGACGTTTGCGATGCGGCGATGCCCCGCGCAAAGAGGAGGCAGGCTAAGAAATGCGTATACTGGTGGTCGGAGGAGATCGCGGCCCTTCGTGCTACCAGTAACCGCGCCCGACGCGCTTTCGGCCACTGCCGACGGAGGAGGGTTCAGGTACCGGGGGAGGAGGAGAGCCTTTACGAGGCCCTTAAAACGGCAAAAGAGGCCCTCAAGCTAGCAATAGCTAAAGCGAAGGATGAGGCTCATGCGGAGTTCCTCGAATCGCTGGACAGGGATCCTTGGGGTAGGCCGTACCGGCTAGTGCGGCAAAAGATGAAGCACGCCCCCCCAATGGATTCCCTGGAGCCGGAGCTGCTAGCTAGAGTGGTGGAGGGCCTCTTCCCGCCTGCGCCGGACGTGACCCCTCCCGTAATGACGGGCCCCATGGAGGAGCCGGAGGGACCCTTTGACGCTCCGTCCATAACGGATGTGGAGTTGATAAGGGTCATCCACCGCCTAAGGGGGTGCAAGAAGGCACCCGGGCCGGATGGAGTGCCGGGTAAGGTGCTGCCGCGGGCCCTAAAACACCTGGGGGAACGCCTCAAGGACCTCTATGAGGACTGCTTGAGGGAGGGGCGGTTCCCCCGGGTCTGGAAGGAGGGACGGCTTTGCCTCCTCCGGAAGGAGGGTCGCCCGCCGGACTCCCCATCCGCCTATCGCCCCATAGTCTTGTTGGACGAAGTCGGGAAGATGCTGGAGCGCATAATCGCCTCCCGCATTTCCCGACACCTCGCGGAGGCCGGTCCGAACATCTCGGATCGGCAGTTCGGGTTCCGCGAGGAAAGGTCCACGATAGACGCGGTGGGGGCCCTGAGGGCGTTCGTAGAGGACGCTGAGGGGAGAGGGGAGGGGGTTGTGGCGATATCCCTCGATATCGCCAACGCTTTCGGCTCCCTCCCCTACGGGGTCATAAAAGAGGCACTCCGCTACCATGGAGTGCCTCCATATTTGAGGGCCATCGTAGGGCACTACCTTGAGGAAAGGGTGGTGCTCTACGACGGACAAGAGGGCAGGCGTTTTGCCCGGAATATGGCGTGCGGGGTTCCACAGGGGTCCGTACTCGGGCCCCTCCTGTGGAACCTGGGTTTCGATTGGGCTATCCGTGGGACGCAGTTGCCCCGGATGACCACCATCTGCTATGCGGATGACACGATGGTGGCCGTTCGGGGCAAAGAGAGGGCGGAAACGTTGCGCAGGGCCTCTGTGGCGACGCAGCTGGTGGTAGACCGCATCTCGGCGCTGGGTCTAAAGGTGGCGGTCTCAAAGACTGACGCCATCGTCTTCGCCAAAGGAGGGGGCGAATGGCGGGTCCCTGCTGGGGCGGCAATAGAGATTGGGGGGGAAATGGTCCAGCTGAAGCCCCATATAAAATATTTGGGGCTCATCCTGGACCAAAGATGGAACTTCGGGGAGCATTTTAGCATTTTACGCAGCTTGCTCCCCGAATAGTCGGCGCCGCCTCAGCGCTGGGTCGGCTGTTGCCGAACGTGGGGGGCCCGTCCATTAAGTGCCGGAAACTTTTCGCCGGGGTCCTCCGCAGCATGGCCCTTTACGGAGCCCCAATCTGGGCGGATAAGCTGTCCGCCAGAAACAAGGCCATGCTGCGGAGACCACAGAGGGTGGTGGCCCTGCGCATATGCAGGGCCTATATGACGGTCTCATTCATGGCGGCGTGCGTTCTCGCAGGCACGCCGCCATGGGAGCTGGACGCAGAGGTCCAGGCTGAGACATATAAGCAAAGAAAGGAGGCTCGGGCCAGAGGAGAGCGCCCAGCCCCTGAGGAGCTGTCTCACGCCAGACGGATGGCTGAGAGACGTCTGAGGGACCGGTGGAAAAGCGACCTGGAGGACTCCCCCTATGGAACCCGCACCATAGGGGCGCTCCTCCCGTCGCTGGACCACTGGTTAGAGCGGGAACATGGCGTGACTACGTATCGGCTAACGCAGGTAATGTCCGGACACGGGTGCTTCGGGCATTACCTGCAGAGAATAGGGCGGGAGCCGTCGTCGCGCTGTCACGAGTGCGGCGACGGCGACGACACGGCCCAGCACACACTGGAGGGGTGTGTGCGATGGGACGCCGAACGACGTGACATGTCGTCGGCGATCGGACGGACGGACCTCTCGCTGCACAGCATAGTGGCGGCTATGCTGGGCAGCGACAGGTCCTGGGATGCGGTGGCTTCCTTCTGTGAGACGGTGGTCTCACAAAAGGAAGCGGCGGAGAGGGAGCGCGAAGACTCGGTCGATGCGCTCCCGCTCCGGCGTAGACGACGGGGAGTTAGGAGAGCGAATTATGCTCGCCTGGCTCCCCGGTGAGGCTTGCGGGTAGGGGATGGGTGCTCCCCTGCTCGCCGCAGGCTAAGCCTCACATGTCTGGGGGGAAGGCTCGGCGTTACCGGCCTTCCCCTCCTTTGGCGCGAGGGAGCCCCGGATAACTAACCGGGGCGCTCCCGGTGGGCGTCGTGGATGGAGTCTCTGGTTCCCACGACGCCCCTTAATACCGGTTGAGCGGGTAACGCCGAGGAGGTTTTTAGTTAGGGTATGCCCCCCTATTTGGGGGGAGAGTCCCACATAACCCCTGGTCGCCCCAGGCCAGGGGTAGCGATAAAGCTTTTCCTCCTTAGTAAACAAAAAAAAAAAAAAAAAAAAAAAAAAAAAAGGTTAGGTTAGGTTAGGTTAGGTTAGGTTAGGTTAGGTTAGGTTAGGTTAGGTTAGGTTAGGTTAGGTTAGGTTAGGTTAGGTTAGGTTAGGTTAGGTTAGGTTAGGTTAGGTTAGGTTAGGTTAGGTTAGGTTAGGTTAGGTTAGGTTAGGTTAGGTTAGGTTAGGTTAGGTTAGGTTAGGTTAGGTTAGGTTAGGTTAGGTTAGGTTAGGTTAGGTTAGGTTAGGTTAGGTTAGGTTAGGTTAGGTTAGGTTAGGTTAGGTTAGGTTAGGTTAGGTTAGGTTAGGTTAGGTTAGGTTAGGTTAGGTTAGGTTAGGTTAGGTTAGGTTAGGTTAGGTTAGGTTAGGTTAGGTTAGGTTAGGTTAGGTTAGGTTAGGTTAGGTTAGGTTAGGTTAGGTTAGGTTAGGTTAGGTTAGGTTAGGTTAGGTTAGGTTAGGTTAGGTTAGGTTAGGTTAGGTTAGGTTAGGTTAGGTTAGGTTAGGTTAGGTTAGGTTAGGTTAGGTTAGGTTAGGTTAGGTTAGGTTAGGTTAGGTTAGGTTAGGTTAGGTTAGGTTAGGTTAGGTTAGGTTAGGTTAGGTTAGGTTAGGTTAGGTTAGGTTAGGTTAGGTTAGGTTAGGTTAGGTTAGGTTAGGTTAGGTTAGGTTAGGTTAGGTTAGGTTAGGTTAGGTTAGGTTAGGTTAGGTTAGGTTAGGTTAGGTTAGGTTAGGTTAGGTTAGGTTAGGTTAGGTTAGGTTAGGTTAGGTTAGGTTAGGTTAGGTTAGGTTAGGTTAGGTTAGGTTAGGTTAGGTTAGGTTAGGTTAGGTTAGGTTAGGTTAGGTTAGGTTAGGTTAGGTTAGGTTAGGTTAGGTTAGGTTAGGTTAGGTTAGGTTAGGTTAGGTTAGGTTAGGTTAGGTTAGGTTAGGTTAGGTTAGGTTAGGTTAGGTTAGGTTAGGTTAGGTTAGGTTAGGTTAGGTTAGGTTAGGTTAGGTTAGGTTAGGTTAGGTTAGGTTAGGTTAGGTTAGGTTAGGTTAGGTTAGGTTAGGTTAGGTTAGGTTAGGTTAGGTTAGGTTAGGTTAGGTTAGGTTAGGTTAGGTTAGGTTAGGTTAGGTTAGGTTAGGTTAGGTTAGGTTAGGTTAGGTTAGGTTAGGTTAGGTTAGGTTAGGTTAGGTTAGGTTAGGTTAGGTTAGGTTAGGTTAGGTTAGGTTAGGTTAGGTTAGGTTAGGTTAGGTTAGGTTAGGTTAGGTTAGGTTAGGTTAGGTTAGGTTAGGTTAGGTTAGGTTAGGTTAGGTTAGGTTAGGTTAGGTTAGGTTAGGTTAGGTTAGGTTAGGTTAGGTTAGGTTAGGTTAGGTTAGGTTAGGTTAGGTTAGGTTAGGTTAGGTTAGGTTAGGTTAGGTTAGGTTAGGTTAGGTTAGGTTAGGTTAGGTTAGGTTAGGTTAGGTTAGGTTAGGTTAGGTTAGGTTAGGTTAGGTTAGGTTAGGTTAGGTTAGGTTAGGTTAGGTTAGGTTAGGTTAGGTTAGGTTAGGTTAGGTTAGGTTAGGTTAGGTTAGGTTAGGTTAGGTTAGGTTAGGTTAGGTTAGGTTAGGTTAGGTTAGGTTAGGTTAGGTTAGGTTAGGTTAGGTTAGGTTAGGTTAGGTTAGGTTAGGTTAGGTTAGGTTAGGTTAGGTTAGGTTAGGTTAGGTTAGGTTAGGTTAGGTTAGGTTAGGTTAGGTTAGGTTAGGTTAGGTTAGGTTAGGTTAGGTTAGGTTAGGTTAGGTTAGGTTAGGTTAGGTTAGGTTAGGTTAGGTTAGGTTAGGTTAGGTTAGGTTAGGTTAGGTTAGGTTAGGTTAGGTTAGGTTAGGTTAGGTTAGGTTAGGTTAGGTTAGGTTAGGTTAGGTTAGGTTAGGTTAGGTTAGGTTAGGTTAGGTTAGGTTAGGTTAGGTTAGGTGTAGGTTAGGTTAGGTTAGGTTAGGTTAGGTTAGGTTAGGTTAGGTTAGGTTAGGTTAGGTTAGGTTAGGTTAGGTTAGGTTAGGTTAGGTTAGGTTAGGTTAGGTTAGGTTAGGTTAGGTTAGGTTAGGTTAGGTTAGGTTAGGTTAGGTTAGGTTAGGTTAGGTTAGGTTAGGTTAGGTTAGGTTAGGTTAGGTTAGGTTAGGTTAGGTTAGGTTAGGTTAGGTTAGGTTAGGTTAGGTTAGGTTAGGTTAGGTTAGGTTAGGTTAGGTTAGGTTAGGTTAGGTTAGGTTAGGTTAGGTTAGGTTAGGTTAGGTTAGGTTAGGTTAGGTTAGGTTAGGTTAGGTTAGGTTAGGTTAGGTTAGGTTAGGTTAGGTTAGGTTAGGTTAGGTTAGGTTAGGTTAGGTTAGGTTAGGTTAGGTTAGGTTAGGTTAGGTTAGGTTAGGTTAGGTTAGGTTAGGTTAGGTTAGGTTAGGTTAGGTTAGGTTAGGTTAGGTTAGGTTAGGTTAGGTTAGGTTAGGTTAGGTTAGGTTAGGTTAGGTTAGGTTAGGTTAGGTTAGGTTAGGTTAGGTTAGGTTAGGTTAGGTTAGGTTAGGTTAGGTTAGGTTAGGTTAGGTTAGGTTAGGTTAGGTTAGGTTAGGTTAGGTTAGGTTAGGTTAGGTTAGGTTAGGTTAGGTTAGGTTAGGTTAGGTTAGGTTAGGTTAGGTTAGGTTAGGTTAGGTTAGGTTAGGTTAGGTTAGGTTAGGTTAGGTTAGGTTAGGTTAGGTTAGGTTAGGTTAGGTTAGGTTAGGTTAGGTTAGGTTAGGTTAGGTTAGGTTAGGTTAGGTTAGGTTAGGTTAGGTTAGGTTAGGTTAGGTTAGGTTAGGTTAGGTTAGGTTAGGTTAGGTTAGGTTAGGTTAGGTTAGGTTAGGTTAGGTTAGGTTAGGTTAGGTTAGGTTAGGTTAGGTTAGGTTAGGTTAGGTTAGGTTAGGTTAGGTTAGGTTAGGTTAGGTTAGGTTAGGTTAGGTTAGGTTAGGTTAGGTTAGGTTAGGTTAGGTTAGGTTAGGTTAGGTTAGGTTAGGTTAGGTTAGGTTAGGTTAGGTTAGGTTAGGTTAGGTTAGGTTAGGTTAGGTTAGGTTAGGTTAGGTTAGGTTAGGTTAGGTTAGGTTAGGTTAGGTTAGGTTAGGTTAGGTTAGGTTAGGTTAGGTTAGGTTAGGTTAGGTTAGGTTAGGTTAGGTTAGGTTAGGTTAGGTTAGGTTAGGTTAGGTTAGGTTAGGTTAGGTTAGGTTAGGTTAGGTTAGGTTAGGTTAGGTTAGGTTAGGTTAGGTTAGGTTAGGTTAGGTTAGGTTAGGTTAGGTTAGGTTAGGTTAGGTTAGGTTAGGTTAGGTTAGGTTAGGTTAGGTTAGGTTAGGTTAGGTTAGGTTAGGTTAGGTTAGGTTAGGTTAGGTTAGGTTAGGTTAGGTTAGGTTAGGTTAGGTTAGGTTAGGTTAGGTTAGGTTAGGTTAGGTTAGGTTAGGTTAGGTTAGGTTAGGTTAGGTTAGGTTAGGTTAGGTTAGGTTAGGTTAGGTTAGGTTAGGTTAGGTTAGGTTAGGTTAGGTTAGGTTAGGTTAGGTTAGGTTAGGTTAGGTTAGGTTAGGTTAGGTTAGGTTAGGTTAGGTTAGGTTAGGTTAGGTTAGGTTAGGTTAGGTTAGGTTAGGTTAGGTTAGGTTAGGTTAGGTTAGGTTAGGTTAGGTTAGGTTAGGTTAGGTTAGGTTAGGTTAGGTTAGGTTAGGTTAGGTTAGGTTAGGTTAGGTTAGGTTAGGTTAGGTTAGGTTAGGTTAGGTTAGGTTAGGTTAGGTTAGGTTAGGTTAGGTTAGGTTAGGTTAGGTTAGGTTAGGTTAGGTTAGGTTAGGTTAGGTTAGGTTAGGTTAGGTTAGGTTAGGTTAGGTTAGGTTAGGTTAGGTTAGGTTAGGTTAGGTTAGGTTAGGTTAGGTTAGGTTAGGTTAGGTTAGGTTAGGTTAGGTTAGGTTAGGTTAGGTTAGGTTAGGTTAGGTTAGGTTAGGTTAGGTTAGGTTAGGTTAGGTTAGGTTAGGTTAGGTTAGGTTAGGTTAGGTTAGGTTAGGTTAGGTTAGGTTAGGTTAGGTTAGGTTAGGTTAGGTTAGGTTAGGTTAGGTTAGGTTAGGTTAGGTTAGGTTAGGTTAGGTTAGGTTAGGTTAGGTTAGGTTAGGTTAGGTTAGGTTAGGTTAGGTTAGGTTAGGTTAGGTTAGGTTAGGTTAGGTTAGGTTAGGTTAGGTTAGGTTAGGTTAGGTTAGGTTAGGTTAGGTTAGGTTAGGTTAGGTTAGGTTAGGTTAGGTTAGGTTAGGTTAGGTTAGGTTAGGTTAGGTTAGGTTAGGTTAGGTTAGGTTAGGTTAGGTTAGGTTAGGTTAGGTTAGGTTAGGTTAGGTTAGGTTAGGTTAGGTTAGGTTAGGTTAGGTTAGGTTAGGTTAGGTTAGGTTAGGTTAGGTTAGGTTAGGTTAGGTTAGGTTAGGTTAGGTTAGGTTAGGTTAGGTTAGGTTAGGTTAGGTTAGGTTAGGTTAGGTTAGGTTAGGTTAGGTTAGGTTAGGTTAGGTTAGGTTAGGTTAGGTTAGGTTAGGTTAGGTTAGGTTAGGTTAGGTTAGGTTAGGTTAGGTTAGGTTAGGTTAGGTTAGGTTAGGTTAGGTTAGGTTAGGTTAGGTTAGGTTAGGTTAGGTTAGGTTAGGTTAGGTTAGGTTAGGTTAGGTTAGGTTAGGTTAGGTTAGGTTAGGTTAGGTTAGGTTAGGTTAGGTTAGGTTAGGTTAGGTTAGGTTAGGTTAGGTTAGGTTAGGTTAGGTTAGGTTAGGTTAGGTTAGGTTAGGTTAGGTTAGGTTAGGTTAGGTTAGGTTAGGTTAGGTTAGGTTAGGTTAGGTTAGGTTAGGTTAGGTTAGGTTAGGTTAGGTTAGGTTAGGTTAGGTTAGGTTAGGTTAGGTTAGGTTAGGTTAGGTTAGGTTAGGTTAGGTTAGGTTAGGTTAGGTTAGGTTAGGTTAGGTTAGGTTAGGTTAGGTTAGGTTAGGTTAGGTTAGGTTAGGTTAGGTTAGGTTAGGTTAGGTTAGGTTAGGTTAGGTTAGGTTAGGTTAGGTTAGGTTAGGTTAGGTTAGGTTAGGTTAGGTTAGGTTAGGTTAGGTTAGGTTAGGTTAGGTTAGGTTAGGTTAGGTTAGGTTAGGTTAGGTTAGGTTAGGTTAGGTTAGGTTAGGTTAGGTTAGGTTAGGTTAGGTTAGGTTAGGTTAGGTTAGGTTAGGTTAGGTTAGGTTAGGTTAGGTTAGGTTAGGTTAGGTTAGGTTAGGTTAGGTTAGGTTAGGTTAGGTTAGGTTAGGTTAGGTTAGGTTAGGTTAGGTTAGGTTAGGTTAGGTTAGGTTAGGTTAGGTTAGGTTAGGTTAGGTTAGGTTAGGTTAGGTTAGGTTAGGTTAGGTTAGGTTAGGTTAGGTTAGGTTAGGTTAGGTTAGGTTAGGTTAGGTTAGGTTAGGTTAGGTTAGGTTAGGTTAGGTTAGGTTAGGTTAGGTTAGGTTAGGTTAGGTTAGGTTAGGTTAGGTTAGGTTAGGTTAGGTTAGGTTAGGTTAGGTTAGGTTAGGTTAGGTTAGGTTAGGTTAGGTTAGGTTAGGTTAGGTTAGGTTAGGTTAGGTTAGGTTAGGTTAGGTTAGGTTAGGTTAGGTTAGGTTAGGTTAGGTTAGGTTAGGTTAGGTTAGGTTAGGTTAGGTTAGGTTAGGTTAGGTTAGGTTAGGTTAGGTTAGGTTAGGTTAGGTTAGGTTAGGTTAGGTTAGGTTAGGTTAGGTTAGGTTAGGTTAGGTTAGGTTAGGTTAGGTTAGGTTAGGTTAGGTTAGGTTAGGTTAGGTTAGGTTAGGTTAGGTTAGGTTAGGTTAGGTTAGGTTAGGTTAGGTTAGGTTAGGTTAGGTTAGGTTAGGTTAGGTTAGGTTAGGTTAGGTTAGGTTAGGTTAGGTTAGGTTAGGTTAGGTTAGGTTAGGTTAGGTTAGGTTAGGTTAGGTTAGGTTAGGTTAGGTTAGGTTAGGTTAGGTTAGGTTAGGTTAGGTTAGGTTAGGTTAGGTTAGGTTAGGTTAGGTTAGGTTAGGTTAGGTTAGGTTAGGTTAGGTTAGGTTAGGTTAGGTTAGGTTAGGTTAGGTTAGGTTAGGTTAGGTTAGGTTAGGTTAGGTTAGGTTAGGTTAGGTTAGGTTAGGTTAGGTTAGGTTAGGTTAGGTTAGGTTAGGTTAGGTTAGGTTAGGTTAGGTTAGGTTAGGTTAGGTTAGGTTAGGTTAGGTTAGGTTAGGTTAGGTTAGGTTA